>OZ024932.1:57714721-60214721 GCA_964017235.1 Sabellastarte sp. h YS-2021
CTAGCACGGTTTTCGAGATATAAGCATTTTTGTGTTTTGCAATTTTGCGAAAAATTCGAAAATTCAAAATGGCCGCCATTTTTTGGGAGAAATTTTTTGTTTGAAAATTGGCATGGCTACTCTGCAGAGATACCCTGCGGGTCAAAAATTTCGTCGAAATCGCTCTATCTAGCAGGGTTTTTGAGATATAAGCATTTTTATGTTTTGCAATTTTTGCGAAAAATTCGAAAATTCAAAATGGCCGCCATTTTTGGCGAGACAAAATTTTTTTGAAAATTGGCATGGCTACTCTGCAGATATACCCTGTGGGTCAAAAATTTGTCGAAATTGCTCTATCTAGCAGGGTTTTCGAGATATAAGCATTTTTGTGTTTTGCAATTTTTGCGAAAATTTCGAAAATTCAAAATGGCCGCCATTTTTGGCGAGACAAAATTTTTTTGAAAATTGGGAAAAGTACTCCGCAGAGATATCCTGCGGGTCAAAAATTGCGTCGAAATCGCTCTATCTAGCACGGTTTTCGAGATATAAGCATTTTTGTGTTTTCCTTATTTGGAAAATTCGTAATGATTAATTAATCATTAATTACTCGGCCATTTATTGACCAATCAATGCCAAAATCTAATGATTTCCAGATTTTAATAGAATGAATGTATTTGCCAAGTTTCAGGTGAATTGATAAAATTCCTTTCAAGTTATCATCCGGACAAGCTTCCCCATCGAAAAAAGACATTTTTGGTCATGTGACCTCTCTGATTGGTTGAAATGTCACTGCAGCATATTCAAAAAAATTCCCCAAGGCTACTGCCTAAACCTGCCAAATTTGAAAAGAATCCGCCTAACGGTTACAGAGTTATAAGGAAAACAAAATGCGGAGCTGGCGGAGCCACAGGAGCCGGCGGAGCCGGAAGCTCTCCCATACACAAACAAGCGTCCCTTGCGGGACGCTTAATTACCCATTATTATATGAACTTCAGCACATCAATCTACTCTGTTTATATCTTCCCAAGGAAGATGGTGTATCCCCAGACGCCGAATACATAACTCAAATTATATTTTCAATCTTCCTGCAATGATAACTCTAAACCTATTTTCAAAGTATTTAAATAATTGATGATTGAATGTCCATTCTAAAATAATAATCCCAAAAGAGCATATCTGTTTCTATATTTGTTGACAAATAAAATATTATTTTTAACTCAACTCATCATACTTTTCAATCTTCCTTCAAAGTATTTAAATGATTGATGATTCAATGTCCATTCTAAAATTCATAATCCCAAAAGCGCATATCTGTTTCTATATTTGTTCACAACTAAAATATTATTTTAAAAAAAATTATTTATATTATTATTTTATTATATTATTTTTAGAATTTGCAAATTGTTTTCAGTTATTCATTTCCTCTATACCTATATATATGGTCCATATATATGCAACCTAAATATGTGATACAATCTCAGTTCTGACTCCCCTTTGTGTTATATGTAATGAAGCCCACCACCTCCCACCCCCACCCCTCTCCCCTTCTCCACACCTCTCTCACTATTACACAAGATCTGCAACCCCATTGAGTTCTTTGTTTCTCATCTGATATCATTAAATACCTTTGTTTATTTAGTGTCACTCAATATAGCTGGAGGTCCCAGAGGTGGGTGGGGGGAATCCGGGTGGGGGATGTGGGTTGGGACTACAAAGAGATGGAGTGCTACAGCATAAATGGTAAACAAACAATCTATATAAAAGGGGTACTCAAATACAAAAAGAATTAAGAATTTTAAGTATGTGATTATCAACTGAAATGAGTTCATAACTGTAGGAGCTGTGTCAAAATTAACTGAGGCAAGTTAAATAAAACTGGGCTAGTTGAGGGTTAAAAATCCCCTAGTTTTACTACATAAGGATATAATTTCATTAATATTGGGACTTAAAGCTCACTTAAAGTGTCCATTTTGTCTACTTGAATATGTTTAACCAGTTTCATTTTAAAAAGTTAAAAACTCAGCAAGCAGAGGTTAACACACAAAAATAAGTTCTTAAAAGACTAAGATAGCCATAACATTATTAATATTCAAAATTTAAATAGACAGGCATTTCCTTTTAAAAATTCAAAGATTTCAGCTCTATAACCCACACAGTTTGACAGTTACTGGGCTTTAAAGTGGCATAATGTCCATAAATTGGGTTTCTGTGGGAATTTTACAATTGTTAAAGAGACCTTAGCAATTAAACTACAGATCTGAAACTTTTTGGGGGACATACATAACAAACAAAAATTATATATAATACAGTTTAAGACTTGTCACACTAAGCATTTCCAAATAACAGGGCAAAATACGGAAAAAATGTCAAAAAAGGCACTTGGGCGAGTGTCTATGGCCCTCATACACAGGTTAAATGTCTACTAAAAACCTTGATTTTCGGCATATGTAAAAAGGACATAATAATGCATTCCCAGATGGGATTTCAGCTCCATCAATCACATAGTTTAACAGTCACAGGGCTTAAAGGTGGTAAAAAGTCCAAATATTGGGTCTCTGTGGGCCTTTTAGAGATCTCAATGTGGCTTTGAAATTAAAGCTTCAGACTTAAAATTTGTTACATACTAAGATTACACATAGAATATGTATCTAATAAAGTTTGAAACTTCTCAGACTTACCATTTCCAAGTTACAGAGCAAAATATGTGAAAAATGTCTTATAAGGGTCACTCGGGTGGGTGTTTATGGTCCTGATACACAGGTTAACTGTCTATTAAAGGCCTAAATGTTGGGGCACATATAAGAAAACACATAGATATATTCCCAGATGATATTTAACTTAGATGAGAGACATAGTTTGAAAGCTACAGTGCTTGAAAGTGGCAAAAAGTGCATAAATTGGGTCTCTGTGGGCACTTTTGAGACCTTAAGTCGACCCCTTTGGGTAAACCTACAACCCTAAAATTTTCTACAGACAAGGACTACATATCAAAGTTATACCTAGCGCAGTTTGAGACTCATCAGAATTACCACTTCCAAATTATAGGGCAAAATATGTGAAAAGTATAGCAAAAAATCCCTAAGTGGGGGTATTTATGGGCCTCAAACACAATTTTCTCCTCAACTTAAAGTCGTGATTTTCGGCACATGTACTAAGAACATATTAATGTGTTGTCAGGTAAAATTTCAGCCAGCTGAGCATCATAGTTTGTGACCTACAGGGCTCTAAGTGGCCAAAAGTCCAATTTCTGACCTTAAGGTGGCCATAAGTTCTTTTTTACTGGGAGTTTAAGGTCACCTTAAAATAGGGATCTTCCTTTGGGCACCCTTAACATGTGTACCCAGTTTGAAAAAAAAATATTAATTTGTTTTTGAGTTATCGCGTCCACAAGGAAATTTCTACGGCGGCGGCGCGACGGACCTGAATCCAATATATCCCCGACTTTCGTCTGGGGATATAATTATTGAGGTTTAACTGTGACAAAAATACAACATAGTGAATCATACTTTTGAGGTTGAAAATGGTGAGGTGGGAGTCCGTCCTCCTTGCTATGCCCACAGAGAAGTACTTGGGACTTTCCCAGCTGTCTTCATCCGCAGCCTCCACCGTCTCTACCCCACTGTAATCCTCTGCAGCAATGGGAACCAGGTTGTAATGTCTGAAAAGTATTGAAAACTATAACAATTGCCACCAGGCTTTAATGTATAAAGAGTACAGAAAATCATAACAATAGAAACTTGGTGATAAATTCTTTAAAGAGTAATAGGGAGAAGCTTATAAAATACTGAAATGACACAAGAAGAAACAAGATGCACTCAGAGAGAGCAAAACGCTCGACTCTATGTGACCAGTCTCTCAAGTGATATAAAGTATTGTAAGGAAGACAATAACATAAAACCTTCATAGAAATCTTCATAGAAATATCAAGTAGAAAGCTAAAGTCATTAAAAATACATTGAAATGGGACCTCTGAAAAATCATGATTTTTTTGTATCCAAAATAAGATCCAGATCTTGCTTTTAGTAACTTCTTCCTTCAGTCAGGTCCTACCCACAAATTTTTAAATAAAGATCTGTTCATTAATTCTAGAGTAATCTAAACACACACACAAAAAAAAAACCCAGACAAAGAGACAAACAATTAGCACACAAAAATATAAACGGCTGGAGGAGGTAAAAATATTGCTTAAAGGTCACTTCTTGGTGAAAATCACGCATGGTAATTTTTTGTGATGGACTGTCAAGGAATTGAAAGAAAAAAAGAGAAAACAAAACAGAAATAATAATTAACAAGACCACTGCCGCGGTATGTATCTCCCGCCGAGTACCACAGGGGAAGAAATACTAAATTGAAAATTTCCCCCTTTGCATAGGACACTGTTGTACCATCCTGTGGGGTCAAAAATTCACTCGAAATTGCTCTATCTCTTACAGTTTTCGAGATATTGACACTTTTCCATTTTCCGCAAAAATCCAAGATGGTCGCCAAAAGTGGCGAAAACTGAAATTTTTCCCCTTTGCACAGGACACTCTTGTACCACCCTGTGGGTCAAAAATTCACTGGAAATTCCTCTATCTGTTACGGGTTTCGAGATATTGACACTTTTTCATTTTCCGCAAAAAACCAAGATGGCCGCCGAAAGTGGCGAAAATTGAAATTTCACCCCTTTGCAAAGGAGACTCTTGTACCATCATGTGGGTCAAAAATTCGCTCGAAATCGCTCTATCTCTTACAGTTTTCGAGAAGAAAAGTGGCGAAAATTGAAATTTCCCTCCTTTGCACAGGAGACTCTTGTACCACCCTGTGGGTCAAAAATTCGCTGGAAATCGCTCTATCTCTTACGGTTTTCGAGATATTGACTCTTTTACATTTTCCGCGAAAATCCAAGATGGCCGCCGAAAGTGACAAAAATTGAAACTAGAGGATCGCTCGCAAAAAAAAAAAGATAATGTTTTTGCATAGCAAAACAAAGCGTCCAGAAAAGGATATAAAGGTGAGTGCTAAAGTATTAAGAAAATGCTTCGTTTCTAGCCTTATACTGTTGTAGCAACCAAAGTCAGCGCAGTCTGCTCTATCTAGCACGGTTTTCAAGATATAAGCATTTTTGTGTTTTGCAAAAAATTCGAAAATTCAAAATGTCCGCTATATTTGGCGAGACAAAAATATTTTGAAATTTGGCATGGCTACTCTGCAGAGATACCCAGCAGGTCAAAAATTTTGTTGAGTTTGCTCCATCTAGCACGGTTTTTGAGATATAAGCATTTTTGTATTTTGCAAAAACTTGGAAAATTCAAAACGGCCACCATTTTTGGGGAGACACTGCCGCGGTGTGTATCTCCCGCCGAGCATTAAAGGAGAAGAAATAGCTTTTCCGAGATATTCACAATTTTTCATTTTCGTGTGTGAAAGCTCTTCCAAAAGTAGGTGAAGGAGTTATTCGAGAAAAATTGGCTATCTGCAATACTATTAAGAGATAATTCACATTTACTCATTTTGAGTAGGTGAGTAATTACCTACAGGTCTGGAACTTCACCAAGTGAAAGCTCTCCCAAAAGTAGGTGAATTATTTATTTGAGAAAAATTGGCTATCTGCAATACTTTTAGAGATAATTTGCATTTACTCATTTTGAGTAGCTGATTAATTAGCTATGGGTCTGAAACTTCACCGTGTGAAAGCTCTGCCACAAGTATATGAATGAGTTATTTGATAAAAATTGGGTATCCGCAATACTTTTAGAGATAATTCTCATTTACTCATTTTGAGTAGGTGAATAATTAGCTATGGGTCTGAAATTTCACAGAGTGAAAGTTCTCCCAAAAGTAGGTGAATGAGTTATTTGAGAAAATTGGCTATCTGCAATACTTTTACAGATAATTTGCATTTACTCATTTTGAGTAGGTGAGTAATTAGCTATGGGTCTGAAACTTCACCATGTGAAAGCTCTTCCAAAAGTAGGTGAATGAGTTATTTGAGAAAAATTGGCTATCTGCAATACTTTTAAGAGATAATTCGCATTTACTCCTTTTGAGTAGGTGAGTAATTATCTACGGGTCTGAAACTTCACCATGTGAAAGCTCTCCCAAAAGTTCATGAATGAGTTATTTGATAAAAATTGGGTATCCGCAATAGTTTTTGAGATAATTAGCATTTACTCATTTTGAGTAGGTGAGTAATTAGCTACGGGTCTGAAACTTCACCGAGTGAAAGCTCTCCCAAAAGTAGGTGAATGAGTTATTTGAGAAAAATTGGCTATCTGCAATACTTTTAGAGGTAATTCGCATTTACTCATTTTGAGTAGGTGAGTAATTAGCTATGGGTCTGAAACTTCACCATGTGAAAGCTCTCCCAAAAGTAGGTGAATGAGTTATTTGATAAAAATTGGGTATCCGCAATAGTTTTTGAGATAATTAGCATTTACTCATTTTGAGTAGGTGAGTAATTAGCTACGGGTCTGAAACTTCACCGAGTGAAAGCTCTCCCAAAAGTAGGTGAATGAGTTATTTGAGGAAAATTGGCTATCTACAATACTTTTAGAGATAATTTGCATTTACTCATTTTGAGTAGGTGAGTAATTAGCTATGGGCCTGAAACTTCACCATGTGAAAGCTCTTCCAAAAGTAGGTGAATGAGTTATTTGAGAAAAATTGGCTATCTGCAATACTTTTAAGAGATAATTCGCATTTACTCATTTTGAGTAGGTGAGTAATTATCTACGGGTCTGAAACTTCACCATGTGAAAGCTCTCTCAAAAGTACATGAATGAGTTATTTGATAAAAATTGGGTATCCGCAATAGCTTTTGAGATAATTTGCATCTACTCTTTTTGAGGAGGTGAGTAATTAGCTACGGGTCTGAAACTTCACCGAGTGAAAGCTCTCCCAAAAGTAGATGAATGAGTTATTTGAGAAAAATTGGCTATCTGCAATACTTTTAGAGGTAATTCGCATTTACTCATTTTGAGTAGGTGAGTAATTAGCTATGGGTCTGAAACTTTACCATGTGAAAGCTCTTCCAAAAGTAGATGAATGAGTTATTTGAGAAAAATTGCCTATCTCCAATACTTCTAACAGATAATTCGCATTTACTCATTTTGAGTAGGTGAGTAATTATCTACGGGTCTGAAACTTCACCATGTGACAGCTCTCCCACAAAAGTAGATGAATGAGTTATTTGATAAAAATTGAGTATCCGCAATAGTTTTAGAGATAATTAGCATTTACTCATTTTGAGTAGGTGAATAATTAGCTACGGGTCTGAAACCTCACCGAGTGAAAGCTCTTTGGGATAGCTGCTGTGCAGAGATACCCTGAAGATCAAAAATTTTGTCGAAATTGTTCTATGTAGCACGGTTTTCGAGATATTAGCATTTTTGTGTTTTGCAATTTTTGCGCAAAAATTCGAAAATTCAAAATGGCCGCCATTTTTGGCAAGACAAAATTTTTTTGAAAATTGGCACGGCTACTCTCCAGAGATAGCCTGTGGATCAAAAATTTCGTCAAAATCGCTCTATCTAGCCGGTTTTTGAGATATAAGCATTTTTATATTTTGCAATTTTGCGAAAAATTTGAAAATTCAAAATGGCCGCCATTTTTTGCGAGAAATTTTTTTTTTGAAAACTGGCACGGCTACTCTGCAGAGATACCCTGTGGGTCAAAAATTTCGTTGAAATCGCTCTATCTAGCATGCAGGGTTTTCGAGATATAAGCATTTTTATGTTTTGCAATTTTTGCGAAAAATGCGAAAATTCAAAATGGCCGCCATTTTTGGCGAGACCAAATTTTCTTTTTGAAAATTAGCATGGCTACTCTGCAGAGATAACCTGTGGGTCCAAAATTTCGTCGAAATAGCTCTATCTAGCACGGTTTTTAAGATATAAGCATTTTTATGTTTTGCAATTTTTGCGAAAAATTCGAAAATTCAAAATGGCTGCCATTTTTTGCGAGACAAATTTTTTTTGAAAATTGGCATTTCGTCGAAATCACTCTATCTAGTACGGTTTTTGCGAAAAATTTGAAAATTCAAAGTTGCCACCATTTTTGGCGAGACCAAATTTTTTTGAAAATTGGCATGGCTACTCTGTAGAGATACCCAGGAGACTCTTGTACTACCCTGTGGATCAAAAATTTGCTCGAAATCGCTCTATCTCTTATGATTTTCGAGATATTTGTGATCTTTCACATTTTCTTTTTTTTTTTTTTTTTTTTTTTATTGCCACAAAACAATGTTACATATGTTTACAATAACACAAACTGTAAAAATTAATAGACTAACATAATATATCAATAATATTTACTTTCAGGCTTCAAAAATCTAAAAGGAAAACAGAAAAGAGCAGAAACAGAAAAAACAAGATAAAGATAAAGCAGGAAGATGCACATTCACATGTAGACATTTATAAAATTGTTAAGCTATTTCAGAGAATCAAACAAGATTTTGTATCTTTCATTAAAAGTTGACAATTTCCCTTGTTTGATAAAGATTCCCTCCTCTAACTTCAGATTCCAAGTCAAATTCTGCAAGAAATTGTTCAAGAACAATTCTTTATTGTTCTTTTTACATTTATAAATAAAGTTTTTCCCTGTCAACAACACAAAGTTAATTGGAAACCAGTATTTTGGCTCCGCATTTATAACCCCGAATAGAATTTCTAGAACAGTGAAATTAAATTTGCTGGATAACAACTGGCTCAGCCACTTATTAACATGAGCCCAAAAAGTTTTAGAATCACTGCAAAAGTAGAAATAATGTTCAAGATTATCTGTTTTTTGACAGATATCACAGAGAGGGGAATTTCTTATATTCCAATTAAAGAGATTGTAGTTACAAGAAAATACTCTATGAAGTATTTTATATTGAAAAGTTATCACGTAGGCATCATTCATAATTCTAAAAGGTAATAGATAAACAGGTTTCCAGTCTAGAGTTTCTAAAAAGGGATAATACTCAATCCATTTACTTTGACTCTTGGGAGGACTATATTCAAGGGCTAAGTAATAAGAATAAATCTCTGAGCTTTTAATTTTACTTATGTCAGTGAGGCACTTATTAGGAATGTTAATGATTTTTGCAAGGGCGATATTCCCTGCATATTTGCGTACAGACTTTAATACAGATGATACTGTACATACAATTTGATTATAAAGCATACATGGTACAGTAGTATTGAATAAACCTTCTAAATAATTTTTAGATTTGATGGTTTTGCTTTGGCTGTCCCAAATATCTCTAACAGTGATGAGTCTTAAACCAGGATTTTGTTCGGCCTGAATTGATATTGGTGCATTGCCTACTAAAAAATGCGGGTTGTCAAAAATTGGTTCTTGAATAAAGCTATCCATACTGTTTAAGTTTTTCAGCAGAAAATGGAACCAAATGTCCAGCAAATTGTCATAGAAACTGGTCTTGATATTTTTCCTCAAATTATGAAAAAATTGCTTTTTCAGCAAATTACTTTTATCCAATCCCATCAATACTGAAGCTAGAAGTTTCCATTTTGCATTGATGTCATTACAATACCTTTTAACCCACATGATTTTTGCTGTTTCAACAATATGTTTAACAGATACCATTTTTAAACCACCAAGGTCACGGGGCAGCTGTAAAGTGCACTTTGAAACCAAATGTTTCTTATTCCAGATGAATTCAAAAAGTAATTTCTCTATGTCAGACAAAAGCTTCTGACTGAAGGTTACAGAAGAGGCAAGTTGCAAAATGTGTGGGATGACCAGAGATTTAACAACTGTTATCTTTCCCTGTAGAGTTAGGCATCATGGGGACCAGGAGTTTAGGATTTTTTTAATAACAGTCATTTTTTCATTTATATTTAGGTGCGAGGCCTCAGAAGTGTTGGATGAAAACCAAGTACCTAATGATTTGAACGGTTTGGATGTCCATTCAATGCCAATGTTTTTGTCTTGGTAGACTCTATTGGTATCAGTTACTGCCAAAAAAGCAACAGTTTTAGATTTATTTAATTTCAAACCAGCATACCTGTAAAATTCTTCAAAGATTGCTATTGCACTTGAAACTGACTCGGTGCTTGACAAAAAGAGAGTCAAATCATCAGCCAATTGACAGAGTTTTATACTTTGGCCATTAAGTTTTATACCATCTATCTTATCAGAGCTTCTTAATACAAGAGCCACAATTTCAGCTATCAACAAAAATAGCAAAGCGCTAATCGGACAACCTTGTCTTATACCTCTTGACAGTTTAAAAAAGGGGGATGAATAGCCATTATTGGTCACACAACTCTCAGAATTTTTATATAATATTGAAATCCATCTTTGGAAATTGTGTCCAAAGCCATAGTATCCCAGGATTTTTGCCAAGAATGACCACTTCACAGTGTCAAATGCTTTTTCAAAGTCAGCCAATAAGATAATGCTGGGAGATGGTTAATTTTACAGTACTCTATGATATCAGAAATTAGTCGTGTATTCTCTCCGCAAAGTCTGTCTTTCATGTATCCTACTTGATCAGGGCTTATGATTTCACTTAATACTGGTTTTAATCTATTACTTAAAACTTTGGCTATAATTTTATAGTCTGTGTTTAAAATAGAAAGTGGACGCCATGACTTCAAATCTGTTGAGTCTTTGTCTTTTTTAGGAATGAGGGTTATTACACCCTGCTTTTGGCTGTCGCTTAATTCACCTTGCTTAAAGGCAAGTATAAAGCTCTTATACACAGAGTGTCCTATGTCAGGCCAAAACATTTTGTAGAATCTTTCACATTTTCACTAAAAGTAGCAACAAAGTAGCCATTACTCACTTGTACATTGAGCAACAGTTGTAAAACTTAAATATGTTACAGTTCACAAAAAAGGTACATGAACAAGATATTTAAGAGAAAATGTGTAGCTGCAATACTTTTGAAGATATAAGCCATTTACTCATTATGGTTATCATAAAAAATTAACAAAGTAGCTATTACTCACTTAGCTATGGAGATACACTTCCAAACTACTGACCATGTTGTAGCTGTGGAGATAGTAGCCGAACAACATATTGGAACAAAATTGTGTAGCTGCAATACTTTTGAAGATATAAGCCATTTACACATTATGGTTATCATTAAAAATTGACAAAGTAGTTATTATTCGCTTAGCTATTGAGATACACTTCCAAACCACTGACCATGTTGTAGCTGTGGACAAAGTAGCTGAACAACATATTGCAACAAAATGCTGTAAATGCAATAGTTTGAGAGTTATAAGCCATATAAATATATTAGCTAAAAGTGCTATTACTCACTCACAAGTAGGCCAAAGTTCACCAAACCCCAAAAATATTGAAGAGCAAAAAAATTCATTAGGACAACTAATTTACCAAAAATGTGTAACTGTAGTAGTTTCAGAGGAAACTGCGTGACACACGCACGCACGCAGGCACCCACGCACGCACGTACGCACACACATGGTGCAAATTATAATCTCCCGCCCGGCTCGGTGAATATACCACTTCCCTCTTTATTATGTTTATGTCAACTTCAAGCCATAAAATGAGAAGAAATATTTTTACTTAAAGACAGCAAGTATCACAAGCTAGGTTTGTGACCTCACAATGACAGTTGCATTGTGACATCACTGAGTAATGACATCATCAGAAAGTAAAACATTGATTTTTTACGTATGTGATGAAGAGAAGCAGTTTCACTGTGAATTCCCTATTAAAAATATGAAAAACTCTCTCCTGGCTTTAATTTTCAAACAAATTACACCAAATTTGGCAGAATCTGTCTGTACCCCATGAAATACCTTCCCACCAAATTTGAGATTGATTGATGTTATAGTTTTTGAGTTATAAGGGAAAAACAGTGCACAGACAGGGAAGCAGATTTCACTGTAAAAGCCCAATTACAAATAAGAAAAACTCTCTCCTGGCTTTAATTTTCACACAAATTACACCAAATTTTCAAGAATCCATCTGTACCCCATGAAATATCTGCCCACCAAATTTGAGCTCGATTGGTGTTATAGTTTTTGAGTTATAAGGGCAAAACGGTGCACAGACAGATATCGTCGAGCGTTAATAAACATAGGCAATTTACAGGGCAGGCCATTGCTGCATCAAATGAATGTTAAAACACCCAGATTTTATGAGACACCAGATCAAGTAAACAAAATGGGTAAATTAAAAATAATTTCTTTTCAGTCAACAATGCTGTAATATTCCTGCATAGTACTTCCGTTTTTTCATTTGTAATTCACTAACAGTGAAAAAAAAAGAGTAAAATGTAGTCTATATTGAGTTAAAGTACCGGTGCCGCGCTCTGTAATGCCCATGGGCAATGTGATCAAATATTTGCAAAAGTTGGGCATGGGCGTTTACAAAAATGAAAACCAGCCGGGCATTTCGAAAAAGATAACCCGAATTTAGGGAAACCGCGTTTTAGCACACACCAACTGGAAGTAAAATATGCGGTTGGTAAACAAATCTCGATGCAGTAAAAGTTGTCATAACTGCTAAAATGAGGAAAGGTTTGTTGAAAATTGATATAAATTAATCATATTTCACTGATTATTGGGTTTATATGGAGACAGTTTACCTCGAACGACATACTACCAATTTATGAGCGATAACGTAAGATTGTGGATGGGCGCTTTCAAAAGCATGAGCGTTACAGAGCGTGGCTACGGTAGTTACAAGACAAGAGGAGAGTGCCCGTGAACGGGCACTGTGTCAGCTGACTGAATGTTTTTGATTTGTGATGGTGATAATGAGAGGAAAGCATAACTAGACAAAAGTTTTTGTACACAAAAACAAAGCGTCCCTACAGCTTGTAAAGTCTATGTAAAGTTCTAAAGGAGCACTGTAAAGAGGTAAATGTTATTAGTGAAGAGAAATTCTACTGAAACGACTATGTTAGGATCATAAGAGCAATCGTAAAACCAAACAAGCAATCAGTGCCCGTGAATGGGTTTTGCATCAGGTGACTGTGGTTTGAGTTACAAAGTAGAAGTGAAAGCATAAAAGGAGACACAAGTTGCCCAGTTATGAAATGAGCTATGGGTCTGCAAATGTAACTACCTTATAGCTGCCTAAAAGTAGGTGCATAATATATTTAAAGAAAATTCTAGAAATGAAATAGTTTTGAAGTTACAAGTGATTTACTCAACAGTGAAAACCTGAAAATATTACTGCTCAGCTAGTTAATGAGCTAAAGTTTCGCAGAGTCACTGCTATAGGTGACCCTAAAGTTGATGAATAACAAATTAAAAAAAAACTCTAAATGTAATAGTTTTCAAGTTACAACCAACTTACTCAAAAGTGAGAACCTGAAAGTAGCTATTGCTCAGCTATGCAATGAGCTACAGGTCTACAATGTAACTGTTGCAGCTCACCCAAAAGTAGGCGATTAACATAAACACAATTCTGTAAATGCAATAGCTTTTAATTTACAAGCGCTTTACTCATTATGGAAGCCACTGAAAAGTCAGGAAGTAGTTAATACTCACTTAGCCATTGGGAAAGGTTCCAAAGTTACTCACCATGTTGTAGCTAAGGATAAAGTAGCTAAATAATATACTTTAACAAAATACTGTAAATGCAATACTTTTTAAGTTAGAAGTGATTTAGTGCATGATTTCGTGAATTTCAATGCATTAAAAATTATTTAAAAAATTCATTAAAAATAATTAACAAAGATCCGGGCCTCATACTCACGCAAGGGAATCTACTTGCAGACTAGTACATATATCCAAGTTAAGAGATAAATCCCTTCCATAGTCAAGGAGAAAAATTGTAATGAAATGTTGAAATTTTCACACTTTGGATGGGGGTACCTTTCTTGTAATGGCAATGGGGAACAGACGAACAGACAGGTCTGTATGCCTTGGAACAATTTGTCATCCTCGACAGACAAGGTATATTTTAAATGTAACAGCATGCCTCTGGGCCATGTACTTATGGAGAAGTTGTTCACGAGGATGTGGATGCGTACCGGACAATGCAGAGTGATACCACTTCGTTAAATGTCCCTTGCTCAACCTCTTTTATGTGTTGAGCAGCTACTTCACTAGCTCTCAGCATGTCCACTGCTGCATTTACATTGGCTACCTTCTATCTAAACATCTGTGCTCTTGCGGCCTTGTATTTCATCCCCATAACCACTCAGTCTCTCCACAAACTGTCAATCATTGCTTCAAAGTTGCAAGACTTTAAAAGTTGTCTCAGTCTGTTAACCCAGTGATCCACATTTTAATTGAGTAGAACTTGTACTGTTTGTAAATCTCATTTTGGGTTGCTTTGAAATAACTTTAGTTATTTGACCTAAAGTGCCTTTATGCACTTTGCTATATCTTTGTATATTTACTAAGATTCTAAAACTATGTCTACCCATAACATAGACTTTCACCAAGTCCTTTTGTCTTTTGTGTAATATATGGTTACTGTATGATCTTTGGAGAAACAACCAGCCCGTTTTTTTCAGAGACTATCCCCCATACTCGAGAATGCTTGTGCTATAATGAACTCTTGTAAGTGTCCAGTTTAAATTTAACTGTTGTAGTTGCTGATGGATATAAATACAAAGACTTGGAGCAAGTCTACCTGTAACAGATCTTAAACTTGCAAACCTTACATTCTTTGATTTCTCTCTTAGTCCAGTGGTAACTTTGTAATTTTCCCATTGATCTTTGAAAAATGTCGAATTACTAAGTAAGTCACCTTTTACCTCCATTGGAGCTGGAACAAGGATATTAAAAAAAAACTTTCTGAATATTTTCATTGTGCTATGTATTATATCAAGTTGTTACTATTTGTATCCTATTATGAGATGTATTCCTCCATAATGTGGTTTTCTTCACAAGATTAAACTACTGCTGTTTACCTTTATAAAAGGATGTTAGAGTTCAAGAGGTGATCATTCCCATAAACTGGATTTACTTTACAACTGTCTTAGCCTTTCCCAAAGTCTCTACTTATAACTGTATAACTCAAAACAGGGCTCAAAGCCAAATCTATCCACATCAGATTATTCCTAGCTATGGTTTCCCATAGGTTGATTTCATATTGCAAACCCTAGGACCAATAATAAGCAAGCTAAGAACACCTTTAACTTTGGCTATCCTCTTTTGACCTTGAAGGAAAGGCCCAAAGTGAAATCTGATCACATCAGAAGATTCCCAACCCATGATTTACTGTACACTGGTTTCACATTGCTAACCTGTAGGACCAATAATAAACGAGTTATAAACACTTTTAAATTAGTCATTACAGGTTAGGATGGTTGATTAAGATTACGGCAAATATAAACCACCAGCAATTAACCTTACTTATTTCAAAAACAGTTTTACAGCTTTAAAAATAAACAAATTATCTGAAAGCTATGTTATCTGTAGATAATGTCAGTAATACATGATATTATTTCTACAATGTACTGTGGTATATTACAGGAAATAAAATGAATATGATGCAATGTCTGTTATTATTGGGACTTGTCAAATATTATTTGTATTCATCTTGGGCACATCCATCACCAATATTCCATCAGACAATGCCACAAATTGGTCTTATATTGAAAAGGTGATTAAAATGGTGATTTAAAATGAAACAATCTGTGCACCTGAACAAGGCTACATGTTTTTTTCCATCCTTGAAGTATACTGCCTTGCTACCAACTATCGCCGGCTACCAATTATCGCCACCAGAAAATAAAACGTTCATATTTCAGTTATGGTTATATATTTTAAAAGCTCTTTGTTGTGTATTTGTTCCACTCACTTTGGTTATAGTTTTACCTTATTTGCTAGGCTTGGGATGCTACTTTGGTGAAGTTATATCCATTTGAATTCTGTCTGGCGATAATTGGTACCCGGCGATAATTGGTAGCAAGGCAGTATATACAACAGTGTCTTTTCTCCAAATTCTCATTGAGTGGAAAAACAAAAGGTTGAATCCACTGTATTAAGTTGGCATGGATGTGTATATCTTTACACAGAAAGAATGTGTCCATATTGTCATGTAAAAGTAATTACATAAAATTACATAAATTACATAAAATACAGTCATCGTTAAAGGCCATAGGAAATGTTTTTCACAAAAATTGTGAAGTTAACTTAATTCAGTAGACAAACACCCAGAATGAAAATGTGGTTTATATTAAAAAAATATATGGTACAAGAGGCATAAATAGCATTAGAAATATAGGTGTATATGCATTGAACTACTTCCTTTATTTCTATTTTATTTAGCCGTGCCGCATCGCGCCGCGCTAGTGTACAATGAGCTTAAGTGGTTAAAAATTATGTAAAACCTGAGAAAAAATACAGCATCTGGAAAAAATAAAGGCTAGTGGGCTTTTTCCTGGCAAAGAAACTCGTTATCTTCCTTCAGTTTGTAAATGTATACATTAGATCTCCAACTAAACAGAACTTCCTTATGAGCCTGTGACGTCATCAATCATCTTCTAGATCTTCTACGAGGAAAAGCAATATGTTGGCTTTTTACTCCACCAGTGAAAACCGCTGGGAAAAATCGCCCAAATGTACAAAGTAAAGAAAATTTGCCTGCTTAGCATATAGTAAAAATAGTACCGCGCCACAGCGTGCCGCGTAAATGTGCAAGGGCCTTAACAGTTCAAACAAACACAGATTTGCTATAAATAGGCCTGTCTTGGAATGCAGAAAGCGTAAACATTTGTATGAGATATTACCTCCTCCTATTTTGTTCAAGGTTCTTAAACTGTGATGGGAAAGTAGCCTTTCACTAGTGAAATATCTACATAAAACTAAGGATCTGTTGATAAATTCAAAAGTTGTCATTAAAATGTACTGAATACTGTTTTTTGCCTTTTATCACCGGTACTTCTATCAAGATAAAGTATGATGTAAAGTGAAATCAAAATATACAATTTGTTTTCACTTGCATAAATAATTTATCAAAGCATGATGTTGTAGTCAAATTTATTAAATTTATTTGAAAGAATCCTTAAAGTTCTAACTTTTAATAAAAGTCTTTTATATTATCAGTTCATGAAACAATTCATTATATAGTGGTCTTTCCTGCAGATAGTAGTTCAGTACTTTTTGACCATAAGTTTGGATAATTTTAAGTTTTGGAAATTAGCTGGTTACATTTTTTTTTTCTAAATTTTTAAGCCTTTGTTGAGACTGAGAAAATTAAATGTGTTTGGTGGAAATTTTTATCAACAGTATATACTATAGTTTGGTAGCGGCATTCTGTATACTATGATGAAAGCATTGTTTACAGCCTCGATGGGAAACTTCTGAACTAATTTGGGGAACTTTTGTGATTATCCTTGCTTGAGGCCCAGTTCTAAAGACATTTATGTTGTATTTATTTCATCCCCTAGCAATAATTAGTTTTCAAAATTAAAAAATAACTATCAAAACTCATCTCACAGTTGAACCTGGTTGACTGCATTGTTTTTGACTTTTATCCAACTTGCTTATATACCTCTCTAAATATTTTTTTATCTGAAACAAATATAAAAGATGTTCTCCAGGCTATTTCAGAAACTTACAGCACCACAATGATGTGTTATAGACAAATAAAATTCATAAAAACAGATGGCGACAGTTGTGCAAATCTTGAAAAAACAGTAACAAAGTGACTGGATATACCGTGTAACCTTGTCCAGACGTATCTTATTTTTACAAAAATTGAACTTTCATATGTATATGTTATTGTTGATGAATGATCTGACAATGTTTCCTATGACCTTTAATCAAAGATTATGAAGTCCTTTTTACAAATATAAAAAGAAGAAAACAAAGTAATATATGGTGTTTCTGCAACATCTAGGACCAATAACAAGCGAGTTATAAGCACTTTTAAGTTTGGGTATGCTCGTTGGACCTTGAACGAGGGGCCCAACATCAAATGCGATGTTGGTTTACCATCACAAACCTCTAGGACCAATAATAAGCGAGTTATAAGCACTTTAAGTTTGGCTATCCTCGTTTGACCTTTAACGAGAGGCCCAAGGTCAAATCCGACCACACCAGAGGGTTCCCAGCCCATGATTTCCTATATGTTGGTATACCATCACAAACCTCTAGGACTAATAATAAGCGAGTTATAAGCACTTTTAAGTTTGCCTATCCTCGTTTGACCTTGAAGGAGAGGCCCAAAGTCAAATCTGACCACACCAAAAGATTCCCTGCACATGATTTCCTATATGTTGGTATACCATCCCAAACCTCTAGGACCAATAATAAGCGAGTTATAAGCACTTTTCAGTTTGGCTATCCTCATTTGACCTTGAAGGAGGGGCCCTAGGTCAAATGCGACCACACCAGATGATTCCCAGCACATGATTTCCTATATGTTGGTTTACCATCACAAACCTCTAGGACCAATAATAAGCGAGTTATAAGCACTTTTAAGTTTGGCTATCCTCGTTTGACCTTTAACGAGAGGCCCAAGGTCAAATCTGACCACACCAGAGGGTTCCCAGCCCATGATTTCCTATATGTTGGTATACCATCACAAACCTCTAGGACTAATAATAAGTGAGTTATAAGCACTTTTCTGTTTGGTTATCCTCGTTTGACCTTGAAGGAGAGGCCCAAGGTCAAATCTAACCACACCAAAAGATTCCCTGCCCATGATTTCCTATATGTTGGTATACCATCCCAAACCTCTAGGGCCAATAATAAGCGAGTTATAAGCACTTTAAACTTTGCCTATCCTCGTTTGACCTTGAAGGAGAGGGCCAAGGTCAAATCTGACCACACCAGAAGATTCCCTGCCCATGATTTCCTATATGTTGCTATACCATCCCAAACCTCTAGGACCAATAATAAGCGAGTTATAAGCACTTTTAAGTTTGGCTATGCTTGTTTGACCTTGGAGGGGGGGCCCAAGGTCAAATCGGACCACACCAGAGGATTCCTAGCCCATGATTTCCTACATGTTGGTTTACCATCCCAAACCTCTAGGACCAATAATAAGCGAGTTATAAGCACTTTTAAGTTTGGCTATGCTCGTTTGACCTTGAAGGAGGGGCCCAAGGTCAAATCCGACCACACCAAAAGATTCCCAGCCCATGATTTCGTATATGATGGTATACCATCCCAAACCTCTAGGACTAATAATAAGCGAGTTATAAGCACTTTTCAGTTTGGCTATCCTCGTTTGACCTTGAAGGAGAGGCCCAAGGTCAAATCTAACCACACCAGAAGATTCCCAGCCCATGATTTCCTATATGTTGGTATACCATCCAAAACCTCTAGGACCAATAATAAGCGAGTTATAAGCACTTTTCAGTTTGGCTATCCTCGTTTGACCTTGAAGGGGGGGCCCAAGGTCAAATGCGACCACACCAGAAGATTCCCAGCACATGATTTCCTATATGTTGGTATACCATCCCAAACCTCTAGGACCAATAATAAGCGAGTTATAAGCACTTTTAAGTTTGGCTATCCTCGTTTGACCTTGAAGGGGGGGCCCAAGGTCAAATGCGACCACACCAGAAGATTCCCAGCACATGATTTCCTATATGTTGGTATACCATCACAAACCTCTAGGACCAATAATAAGCGAGTTATAAGCACTTTTAAGTTTGGCTATGCTCTTTTGACCTTGAACGAGGGGCCCAAGGTCAAATCCGACCACACCAGAAGATTCCCAGCCCATGATTTCCTATATGTTGGTATACCATCCCAAACCTCTAGGACCAATAATAAGCGAGTTATAAACACTTTTAAGTTTGGCTATGCTCGTTTGACCTTGAAGGGGGGGCCCAAGGTCAAATGCGACCACACCAGAAGATTCCCAGCACATGATTTCCTATATGTTGGTATACCATCCCAAACCTCTGGGACCAATAATAAGCGAGTTATAAGCACTTTCCAGTTTGGCTATCCCCGTTTGACCTTGAAGGAGACGTCCAAGGTCAAATCTGACCACACCAAAAGATTCCCAGCCCATGGTTTCCTATATGTTGGTATACCATCCCAAACCTCTAGGACCAATAATAAGCGAGTTATAAGCACTTTAAACTTTGCCTATCCTCGCTTGACCTTGAACGAGGGGCCCAAGGTCAAATCTGACCACACCAGAAGATTCCCAGCACATGATTTCCTATATGTTGGTATACCATCCCAAACCTCTACGACCAATAATAAGCGAGTTCAAGGCTTAATCTTAGCAAACTTTTTATGAACTTATAATCAATCGCCCGTCAATCGGTCAATTATGGCCCGATTGATCCCAATATCGACTGGCGCCTAGATTCTTCCCTCAGGAATGTGCATACCAAATTTGGTTGACCCACACCCAGTACTTTCTGAGGAAATCTAGTGAAAAGGAAGTAAATTTTTTTTTGAATTTTTGATAATGTGACCTTGATAAAGGTCAAAGGTCAAATTTATGCCTGTCAAAAAATTTCCCCACGGCTATAGAAGAACACTGCCACATATCATTTGGATAGGCCTAATAACAAGGGAGATATTCAAGGGAGACGATAATGCGGCGGCGGCGGCGGCTGACTGAAAACCAGGGGTGAAACCAATAAGCGTCCCCTTTTCAAGGGACGCTTAATTATCAGGGAAAGGGCTGTACAGAAATACAGTAAATGCTAACTGAACAGCATGTTCGAAAGATATTCCGAAGCTGACAGAAGAAAAGGACAAAAAAGTTGTGCCCTGCAAATGGTATTATGAAATAAAGTAACAAGGTAATTGTTTAATTGTAAAAAGTAGGTTAAAAATATTTAAAGAAATACTATAAATGCAATATCCTCGTTCGACCATGAAGAAGGGGTCCAAAGGTCAAATCTGACCATACCAAAAGATTCCCAGCCAAAGAATTTAGGATGGTTTACCATCCCAAACCTCTCGGACCAATAATAAGTGAGTCATAGGCACTTTTTAAGTTTGGCTATCCTTGTTTGACCTTGAAGGAGGGGGTCCAAGGTCAAATCCGACCACACAAAAAAATTCCCAGCCCATGATTTCCTGTAGCTTGTTTACCATCCCAAACTTGTAGGACCAATAATAAGCGAGTTCTAAGCAATTGTAAGTTTGGCTATCCTCAATTGACCTTGAAGGACGTGTCCCAGGTCAAATCTGACCACACCAAAAGAATCCCAGCCCATGATTTCCTATATGTTGGTTTACCATCCCAAACCTCCAAGACCAAAATACGCGAGTTATAAGCACTTTAAGTTTGGCTATCTTCGTTTGACCTGGAAGGAGGGGTCTAAGGTCAAATCCGACCACACCAAAAGATTCCCAGCCCATGATTTTCTATGGGTTGGTTTTCCATTCGAAACCTCTAGGACCAATAATAAGTGAGTTATAAGCACTTTTAAGTTTGGCTATCCTCATTTGACCTTGAAGGAGGGGTCCAAGGTGAAATCCGACCACACCAAAAAATTCCCAGCTCATGATTTTCTATAGGTTGGTTTTCATTCCAACCTCTAGGACCAATAATAAGCGAGTTATAAGCACTTTTATGTTATGTTATGGGTTGGTTTTCCATTGGAAACCTCTAGGACCAATAATAAGTGAGTTATAAGCACTTTTAAGTTTGGCTATCCTCATTTGACCTTGAAGGAGGGGTCCAAGGTGAAATCCGACCACACCAAAAAATTCCCAGCTCATGATTTTCTATAGGTTGGTTTTCATTCCAACCTCTGGGACCAATAATAAGCGAGTTATAAGCACTTTTATGTTTGGCTATCCTCATTTGACCTTGAAGGAGGGTTCCAAGGTCAAATCGGGCCATATTAATAGATTCCCAGCCCATGATTTCCTACAGGTTGGATACAATGATTTACTCAACAGTGAGAACCTGAAAGAAGCTATTGCTCAGCTATGCCATGACATAGAGGTCTGCAATTTCACTATGTTATAGCTGACCAAAAATTATGTGAATAACATATTTAAACAAAATACTCTAAATGTAATAATTTTCAAGTTACAACTGATTTACTCAAGAGTGAGAACCTCAAAGTAACTATTACTCAGCTATGCAATGAGCTACATGTCTGAATTTTTGCACTGTTATAGCTGACCTAAAAGTAGGTGAACAACATATTTAAGCAAAATACTGTAAATGCAATAGTTTTCAAGTTACAACTGATTTACTCAATAGTGAGAACCTGAAAATAGCTATTGCTCCACTATGCCATGAGCTATAGGTCTGTAATTTCACTATGTTATAGCTAACCCCAAAGTAGGTGAATAATGTATTTAACAAAATACTCCAAATGCAATATTTTTCAAGTTATAGCTGATTTACTCAACAGTCAGTGCCTGAGAATAGCTATTGCTCAGTTGTGCCATGAGGTACAGGTCTGTAATTTCACTATGTTATAGCTGACCCAAAAGTAGCTGAATAACATATTTGCACAAATTTCTGTAAAGGCAATAGTTTTCCAATTACAAGTGATTTACTCAACATTGAGAACTTCAAAGTAGCTATTACTCAGCTATGCAATGAGCCACAGGTCTGGAACTTCACTATGTTATAGCTGACCCCAAAATAGGTGAATAACATATTGAAACAAAATACTCTAAATGCAATAATTTCCAAGTTATAAGCGATTTACTCAACAGTGATAACCTAAAAGTAGCTATTACTCAGCTATGCCATGAGCTACAGGTCTGAAATTTTACTATGTTATAGCTGACCCAAAAGTAGCTGAATAACATATTTATACTAAATTCTCTAAATGCAATAGTTTTGCAATTACAACTGATTTACTCAATAGTGAGAACCTCAAAGTAGTTATTACTCAGCTATGCAATGAGCTACAGGTCTGAAATTTTACTATGTTATAGCTGACCCAAAAGTAGGTGAATAACATATTTAAGCAAAATACTGTAAATGCAATATTTTTCAAGTTACAACTGATTTACTCAATAGTGATGACCTAAAAGTAGCTATTACTCAGCTATGCCATGAGCTACAGGTCTGAAATTTTACTATGTTATAGCTGACCCAAAAGTAGCTGAATAATATATTCATACGAAATTCTCTAAATGCAATAGTTTTCCAATTACAACCGATTTCCTCAATAGTGAGAACTTCAAAGTAGCTATTACTCAGCTATGCAATGAGCCACAGATCTGAAACTTCACTATGTTATAGCTGATCCCAAAATAGGTGAATAACATATTGAAACAAAATACTCTAAATGCAATAGTTTCCAAGTTATAAGCGATTTACTCAACAGTGATAACCTAAAAGTAGCTATTACTCAGCTATGCCATGAGCTACAGGTCTGAAATTTTACTATGTTATAGCTGACCCAAAAGTAGCTGAATAACATATTTATACGAAATTCTCTAAATGCAATAGTTTTCCAATTACAACCGATTTACTCAATAGTGAGAACTTCAAAGTAGCTATTACTCAGCTATGCAATGAGCCACAGATCTGAAACTTCACTATGTTATAGCTGATCCCAAAATAGGTGAATAACATATTGAAACAAAATACTCTAAATCCAATAGTTTCCAAGTTATAAGCGATTTACTCAACAGTGATAACCTAAAAGTAGCTATTACTCAGCTATGCCATGAGCTACAGGTCTGAAATTTTACTATGTTATAGCTGTCCCAAAAGTAGCTGAATAACATATTTATACGAAATTCTCTAAATGCAATAGTTTTGAAGTTATAAGCGATTTACTAAACAGTGATAACCTAAAAGTAGCTATTACTCAGCTATGCCATGAGCTACAGGTCTAAAATTTTACTATGTTATAGCTGACCCAAAAGTAGCTGAATAACATATTTATACGAAATTCTCTAAATGCAATAGTTTTTAAGTTACAAGTGATTCTACTCATGATGGAAGTTACTGAAAAGCCCAAAAGTAGCTATTACTCACTTAGCTATTGAGACAGGCACCCAACTTACTCACCATATTGTAGCTATGAAAAAAGTAGCTGAATAACATATTTTAACAAAATGCTCTAGATGCAACAGTTTTCAAGTTATAAATGATTTTGTGCATGATTTCATGAATTTTAATGCATTAAAAATTATTAAAAAAATTTATTAAAAAAAAAGTAAGACAGATCCAGGTCTCATACTCACACAAGAGAATCTACCTCTGGCCTAGTACATATATGCAAGATATGAGAGAAATCCCTGCAATAGTCACTGAGAAAATTGTGATAAAGTGTTGAAATTTTCACACTTTTGGTGGGGGTACCCCCCTTGTAATGTCTCTAGCAAACAGACGAACAGACAGATTTGCATGCCTTGAACAATTTTTCATCCTCGATAGATAAGGTAGCTTTTAAAAGAAACAGCACGTCTCTAGGCCTTGTAGTTTTGGAGAAGAAGTTGTTCACGCGTACGCGTACGCCCACGCCGCAGAGTGACGACATAATGTCAGCTGACTGACAAGTCAGCTGACATAAAAAAAGCCTGGAGTTGGAGCCTCTCTTCTGTCCCAAGTTACTGAAACTGGTTGACTATTTTGGTGATGTTGCACCTTAGAGTCTCTTTAGTAAAGGGGAGATTAAGTACTTTAAAGTCCAAACTATTACTTAAATGTGACAGCATATTATGGTTACAGTTTTTTATGCATATCTTTCATCAGCTATAAGGTCAAACAAAGACAGACCCTCAATAAATCACACATATTTCCATGAACTGGATTCAAACCCACTACCACATGGCTGAGAGACAAATGATTTAACAGACAGCATACATGAAATACTTACTTTCCTGCTACATACACATCTGCAGCATCAAGAGTTATCATGTCAGCATCCCCTTGTCTGATCTTATCCATACAGTCTCGTGAGCTGAAATAGAGTGAATTGTATTTGACTCAAAGTAAAACAGATAAAAATTACAAAGAAGTCCTCTGTGTAATACCGCAATACTTTCATATAGATTGTAGAGTTCATAATTACTGGACTTTTCCAGGATCTGGCTTAAGTGAACATAAGGCTAAAAAGCCTGACTTTATTGTATTCAGGCTATAACTTGGTCTGTCACAACTCAACACATCCACACTAATGTCTTTTACCATCAGTTAATTGCACACATATCTGGGACTCGATTTTGGCTTCAATGATACCAATAAGAGAGAGTTTTGACTGTACAGACACAATTTACCTACTAAAAACCCACCTGTGACCAAGGATGCAGTTGAGTTCTGGCTTGAGGTTTTTGGCGGCAAATGCCATGATCATGTTCTCACACTTAGACATCTCATACCTAGAGATGACACAGAAGCGTGCCTGTTTGAGGGGACACGTGTTCAGCAACAGAAGCCGTCTGCGGTAGTCCTCACCTAGTAAACAGTCATAGAATAAGACAAGTGTGAGACTCACCACAGTAGTGTTGGCATCAAGTTTGCTACAGCAGATAAAATATTCCTCTTGGGGCACCCATTGAAAATAAGACAAAACTAGACTAAGGACGCATCTGTGGCCAGATGCTGGATGTATCCACCGACAAAGGCCAACTAACATAGTTTAGAAGATAAACAGCATTTTTCGTTAATAAGCAAGCTGAAAGCACTTTTAAGTTTGGTTACCCTTATTTGACCCTGTGGCAGGGGCCCAAGGTGAAGTCTGACCTGATCAAAAGATTCGCAGCCCATGATTTCCTATAAGTCGTTTTCACATTGCAAACCTCTAGGACCAATAATAAGCAGGAGGGGCCCAAGGTCAAATCTGACCACATGAAAAGATTTGCAGCCCATGACTTCCTATAAGTTGTTTTTATATTAATGAGTTAATGGAGAAATACTGGCTATCTGCAATACTTCTAGAGATAATTCGCATTTACTCATTTTGAGTAGGTGAATAATTAGCTACGGGTCTGAAACTTCACCAAGTGAAAGCTCTCTCAAAAGTAGGCGAATGAGTTATTTGAGAAAAATTGGCTACCTACAATACTTTTAGAGATAATTTGAATTTACTCATTTTCAGTAGGTGAGTAATTACCTACGGGTCTGGAACTTCACCATGTGAAAGCTGTCCCAAAAGTAGATGAATGAGTTATTTGATAAAAATTGGATATCTGCAATACTTTTAGAGATAATTAGTATTTACTCATTTTGAGTAGGTGAATAATTAGCTACAGGTCTGAAACTTCACCAAGTGAAAGGTCTCCCAAAAGTAGGTGAAGGAGTTATTTGACAAAAATTGGCTATCTGGAATACTTTTAGAGATAATTTGCATTTACTCATTTTCAGTAGGTGAGTAATTACCTATGGGTCTGAAACTTCACCAAGTGAAAGCTCTCCCAAAAGTAGGTGAATGAGTTATTTGAGAAAAATTGGCTATCTGCAATACTTTTAGAGATAATTCGCATTTACTCATTTTGAGTAGGTGAATAATTAGCTACAGGTCTGAAACTTCACCAAGTGAAAGGTCTCCACAAAGTAGGTGGAGTTATTTGACAAAAATTGGCTATCTGGAATACTTTTAGAGATAATTTGCATTTACTCATTTTGAGTAGGTGAATAATTAGCTATGGGTCTGAAACTTCACCATGTGAAAGTTCTCCCAAAAGTAGATGAATGAGTTATTTGATAAAAATTGGATATCTGCAATACTTTTAGAGATAATTCGCATTTACTCATTTTGAGTAGGTGAATAATTAGCTACAGGTCTGAAACTTCACCAAGTGAAAGGTCTCCCAAAAGTAGGTGAAGGAGTTATTTGACAAAAATTGGCTATCTGGAATACTTTTAGAGATAATTTGCATTTACTCATTTTCAGTAGGTGAGTAATTACCTACGGGTCTGAAACTTCACCATGTGAAAGCTCTCCCAAAAGTAGGTGAATGAGTTATTTGAGAAAAATTGGCTATCTGCAATACTTTTAGAGATAATTCGCATTTACTCATTTTGAGTAGGTGAGTAATTACCTACAGGTCTGGAACTTCAGCATGTGAAAGCTCTCCCAAAAGTAGGTGAATGAGTTATTTAAGAAAAATTTGCTATCTGCAATACTTTTAGAGAAAATGCAGAATTACTCATTTTTAGTAGGCAAGTAATTTAGCCACAGGCCTAATTTAGACATAAAGTCTACCAATAGAATACTGTGGTGCACCCTCTAATATACCTGGCAAACTTGATGAGGCTAGCTATAATATTTTTTTCGTTAGAGCGGTAATGGTGAAATCTCTCTACACACTGCGGCTATCCAGTGGATACAATGATTTACTCAACAGTGAGAACCTGAAAGTAGATATTGCTAAGCTATGCCATGACATAGAGGTCTGCAATTTCACTCTGTTATAGCTGACCAAAAATTATGTGAATAACATATTTAAACAAAATACTGTAAATGTAATAGTTTTCACGTTATAACTGATTTACTCAACAGTGATAACCTCAAAGTAGCTATTACTCAGCTATGCAATGAGCTACATGTCTGAATTTTTTCTATGTTATAGCTGACCCAAAATTAGGTGAACAACATATTTAAGCAAAATACTGTAAATGCAATAGTTTTCAAGTTACAACTGATTTACTCAATAGTGAGAACCTGAAAATAGCTATTGCTCAGCTATGCCATGAGCTATAAGTCTGTAATTTCACGACGTTATAGCTGACCCAAAAGTAGGTGAACAACATATTTTAACAAAATACGCCAAATGCAATATTTTTCAAGTTACAAGTCATTTACTCAACAGTCAGTACCTGAAAATAGCTATTGCTCAGTTGTGCCATGAGCTACAGGTCTGTAATTTCACTATGTTATAGCTGACCCAAAAGTAGCTGAATAACATATTTACACAAATTTCTGTAAATGCAATAGTTTTCCAATTACAACTGATTTATTCAACAGTGTGAACTTCAAAGTAGCTATTACTCAGCTATGCAATGAGCCACAGGTCTGGAACTTCACTATGTTATAGCTGACTCCGAAATAGGTGAATAACATATTGAAACAAAATACTCTAAATGTAATACTTTTGAAGTTATAAGCAATTTACTCAACAGTGATAACCTAAAAGTAGCTATTACTCAGCTATGCCATGAGCTACAGGTCTGAAATTTTACTATGTTATAGCTGACCCAAAAATAGCTGAATAACATATTGAAACAAAATACTCTAAATGCAATAGTTTTCAAGTTACAAGTGATTTTACTCACGATGGAAGTTACTGAAAAGCCCAAAAGTAGCTATTACTCACTTAGCTATTGAGACAGACACCCAAGTTACTCACCATGTTGTAGCTATGAAAAAAGTATCTGAATAACATATTTTAACAAAATGCTCTAAATGCAACACTTTTCAAGTTACAAGTGATTTAGTGCATGATTTCATGAATTTTAATGCATTTTAGACATTTTTGTCTACCAGAGGCCTAATTTAGACATAAAGCCTACCAAAAAGATAGGGTGGCGAGTCCTCTAGCATACCAAGCCACCTGCCAAATATGAAAGAAATCTGGAAAGAAATGTGGACTGTAGGTCGCTAACAAGCAATATTCCACATTTTAGACATTTTTGTCTACCACAGGCCTAATTTAGACATAGAGCCTACCAAAAAGATAGGGTGGCGAGTCCTCTACCATATCAAGCCACCTGCCAAATATGAAAGAAATCCGGAAAGAAATGTGGACTGTAGGTCGCTAACAAGAAATCTCTGCGGACGAGGGCGCGGACGACGACGATGATGAATCCATAGTATCCCCGCTTCGCGTCAGGGATACAATAATTTGTGCCAATTTCACATGAGGGGAGTTACAATGTTTAATAAAGTTGGTGTCCCCAGTCTCTCTGGTGTCAGCCTGCTATGTCTCTGGTTTCTGATGATTTCCTTCTCTCTGTGTGGCTGTAGCACCTTAGAGTTTGTTATATGATTGAGACTAAGAGCTTTAAAAGTATATCCATTACATTACACTGGACCCCCGGTAATTTTATGACTCCAGTTTCAGCCATAACAGGAAGATGTGTGTGTAAATCTGACCTATTTTTACACTCCCTACACATGGTTTCCTATTAACTCTCAGTGCTTTCTTCAGCTTTAAATGCAAAAAATGAAGGAGACACAAGCCAAAAATATGGAACTGCGACTTTGTGACCCCAGTAGTGCAAAAAATGGTTGCAAAGCGGTCACTGAAAAGGAGATATTAAGGGAATACCATAATGTGGTGGCAGCTGCAAGGAAACTTGACCTAAACACAAATAGACTTTTTGAGGGATTCTTGATAAGCGGGAAACCATCTGGTCTGTTGAGATGGGATACATTCAAGTGTGTGGATGTTTTAATACAACAGAGAAACCTACCAGCCCAGGAGTAGTATGTATTTCTATCTCCCACATCAACCAGTTTCATGGTTGCATCAGTGAACATCAGATTGGGTTTGGTGTACTTTGTGGAATCAAACAACTGGAATAGGTCCTTGTGTGCCCCCTCCTCACCTGCACAGAACAAGACAGCGCAGTGTTACAAGATGCTTACAGGGTAAAAAATAAATAACAAGTGACTGGGGTTATAGACCAAAAAGGCAGGCTGCACTATCAGTATCAGGGAAGGTAACACATACTAGTACTTACCATGTTTACAGGATGGATGTATGCCAGATGTATGCAACATGATAGCTGTCATACTGGTCCTGGACATATCAAACTAGAGGATTGCTCGCAAAAAAAAAAGATAATGTTTTTGCATAGCAAAAACAAAGCGTCCCGAAAAGGATATAAAGGTGAGTGCTAAAGTATTAAGAAAATGCTTCAGTTCTAGCCTTATACTGTTGTGGCAACCAAAGTCAGCGCAGTCTGCTCTATCTAGCACAGTTTTCAAGATATAAGCATTTTTGTGTTTTGCAAAAAATTAAAAATGTCCGCTATATTTGGCGAGACAAAAATATTTTGAAAATTGGCATGGCTACTCTACAGAGATACCCAGCAGGTCAAAAATTTTGTTGAGTTCGCTCCATATAGCACGGTTTTCGAGATATAAGCATTTTTGTGTTTTGCAAAAACTTTGAAAATTCAAAATGGCCACCATTTTTGGGGAGACAAAAATTTTTGTCAAGACCACTGCCGCGGTGTGTATCTCCCGCCGAGCATTAAAGCAGAAGAAATAGCTTTTCCGAGATATTCACAATTTTTCATTTTCGTGTGTGAAAGCTGTTCCAAAAGTAGGTGAATGAGTTATTTGAGAAAAATTGGCTATCTGCAATACTATTAAGAGATAATTCGCATTTACTCATTTTGAGTAGGTGAGTAATTAGCTATGGGTCTGAAACTTCACCATGTGAAAGCTCTCCCACAAGTAGATGAATGAGTATTTGATAAAAATTGGGTATCCGCAATACTTTTACAGATAATTAGCATTTACTCATTTTGAGTAGGTGAATAAATAGCTATGGGTCTGAAACTTCACAGAGTGAAAGCTCTCCCAAAAGTAGCTGAATGATTTATTTGAGAAAAATTGGCTATCTGCAATACTTTTAGAGATAATTCGCATTTACTCATTTTGAGTAGGTGAATAATTAGCTATGGGTCTGAAACTTCACCAAGTGAAAGCTCTGCCAAAAGTAGGTGAATGAGTTATTTGAGAAAAATTGGCTATCTGCAATACTTTTAGAGATAATTAGCATTTACTCATTTTGAGTAGGTAAATAATTAGCTATGGGTCTGAAACTTCACCATGTGAAAGCTCTCCCAAAAGTAGGTGAATGAGTTATTTGAGAAAAATTGGCTATCTGCAATACTTTTACAGATAATTCGCATTTACTCATTTTGAGTAGGTGAGTAATTAGCTATGGGTCTGAAACTTCACCATGTGAAAGCTCTCCCAAAAGTACATGAATGAGTTATTTGATAAAAATTGGGTATCCGCAATAGTTTTTGAGATAATTAGCATTTACTCATTTTGAGTAGGTGAGTAATTAGCTACGGGTCTGAAATTTCACCAAGTGAAAGCTCTTCCAAAAGTAGGTGAAGGAGTTATTTGAGAAAAATTGGCTATCTGCAATACTTTTAGAGGTAATTCGCATTTACTCATTTTGAGTAGGTGAGCAATTAGCTATGGGTCTGAAACTTCACCAAGTGAAAGCTCTTTGGGATAGCTGCTCTGCAGAGATACCCTGAAGATCAAAAATTTCGTCGAAATCGCTCTATGTAGCACGGTTTTCGAAATATTAGCATTTTTGTGTTTTGCAATTTTTGCGCAAAAATTTGAAAATTCAAAATGGCAGCCATTTTTGGCGAGACAAATTTTCTTTGAAAATTGGCATGGCTACTCTACAGATATACCCTGTGGGTCAAAACTTTCGTCGAAATCGCTCTATCTAGCAGGGTTTTCGAGATATAAGCATTTTTATGTTTTGCAATTTTTGCGAAAAATTCGAAAATTCAAAATGGCCGCCATTTTTGGCGAGACAAATTTTCTTTGAAAATTGGCATGGCTACTCTACAGATATACCCTGTGGGTCAAAACTTTCGTCGAAATCGCTCTATCTAGCAGGGTTTTCGAGATATAAGCATTTTTATGTTTTGCAATTTTTGCGAAAAATTCGAAAATTCAAAATGGCCGCCATTTTTGACGAGACAAAATTTTTTTGAAAATTGGCATGGCTACTCTGCAGAGATACCCTGCGGGTCAAAAATTTCGTCGAAATCGCTCTATCTAGCAGGGTTTTCGAGATATAAGCATTTTTATTTTTTGCAATTTTTGCGAAAAATTTGAAAATTCAAAATGGCCGCCATTTTTGGCGAGGCAAATTTTTTTTTCAAAATTGGGATAACTACACTGCAGAGATACCCTGTGGGTCAAAAATTTCGTCGAAATCGCTCTATCTAGCACGGTTTTTCGAGATATAAGCATTTTTGTGTTTTGCAATTTTTGCGAAAATTTCGAAAATTCAAAATGGCCGCCATTTTTGGCGAGACAAAATTTTTTGAAAATTGGGAAAACTACTCCGCAGATATATCCTGCGCGTCAAAAATTTCGTCGAAATTGCTCTATCTAGTACGGTTTTCGAGATATAAGCATTTTTATGTTTTGCAATTTTTGCGAAAAATTCGAAAATTCAAAATTGGGATAACTACTCTGCAGAGATAGCCTGTGGGTCAAAAATTTCGTCGAAATCGCTCTATCTAGCACGGTTTTCGAGATATAAGCATTTTTGTGTTTTCCTTATTTGGAAAATTCATAATGATTAATTAATCATTAATTACTTGGCCATTTCTTGACCAATCAATGTCAAAATCTAATGATTTCAAGATTTTAATAGAATGAATGTATTTGCCAAGTTTCAGGTGAATTGATAAAATTCCTTTCAAGTTATCATCCGGACAAGCTTCCCCATCGAAAAAAGACATTTTTGGTCATGTGACCTCTCTGATTGGTTGAAATGTCACTGCAGCATATTCAAAAAAATTCCCCAAGGCTACTGCCTAAACCTGCCAAATTTGAAAAGAATCCGCCTAACGGTTACAGAGTTATAAGGAAAACAAAATGCGGAGCCACCGGAGCCGCCGGAGCCTGAAGGTCTCCCATACACAAACAAGCGTCCCGCAAGGGACGCTTAAATAGTGCAGGGTCAAGTGTTTGTCAAGTTTGAAATTGATTAGCAGAAACATCCTCAAGTTACAGTCTGCAACCAGAATTTTAAGATGGCGGTCATCTTGTTTTTTCAAAAAGGCACCAATGTTGAAAGCAACCTAGCCTAGGTGGTGCCCTACTACCCTGTTAAGTTTCAAATCGATTGGCAGAAGCATCAAGTTAAAGTCCAGAAATGGAATTTCAATAGGGAGGCCATGGCAGCCATTTTGTTTTTCCAAATTTCACCAATTTCAAAAAACAACCTAGCCTATGTAGTGCCCTACCACCCTGTTAAGTTTCAAATCAATCAGTGGAAGCGTGTTTGAGTCCGGAAATCAATATGTTGATGCACAGATGATATATCAATCTAACAGGCGGGTTGTTTACACAAAACCCACTCAAAAAACGGTGCCAAGACTGCTAAGTTTACTACTGGGGTTGCCCCTAAAAATAAAGTAATGAGAAGCAAAATTTACTGCAATTCTGTGACAGGTTACAAAACTAGTTTCAATATGTCACAAAAACACAAATCTAAAAAGAATGTTCCATAAATGAAAGTAAACTAAGCCCAGTTCAGAGAAATTTCATATACTGGACACGATTTGTGTTAAGAAGACCTTTCTGCTAATTATAACACTACCAAACAATATAACATTAAATAGTTGAGTGTACATCTTGGTCATAGCCACTCAAATAGCAGAGTGACAGCAGATTTGTCAGTTTAAGTTTTAATAAATTTTATCAGTTCATAGAATCTGGACAAAACTAAATAAACTCTTTATTCAATATACTTGTAAATATACTATATATACTAATTTCCTGTATTTGTACACTTAGGCTGCAAATATTAGAAATAAAGCCTAATCTGAAGATATTATACATTTTTATCTTGCATTTTTACAGATTTCACAATGTTTTTGATGAAACTGCGATGTTTTGTTTGGGTAAATTGCATTTCCTGTTAGAGATTGGGGATATACTAGAACAAAAACATTTTCAGTATCCCTTATTTACTTATTTGGTAGGCAATATTACTACCCCCCACCCCCTATATTGGCCAACATTGAAAATTTTTTGCATTTAATATTGATACCTACACAGTCAAACAATTTACCCACTATTATATACACCCCATCATTCTTTCAAAATTTGATGTAAAACAGCTATCTTACCAAAGTCATAACTGAGCAGTTTGAGAAGCATCTTGTACTCATTTCTGAGTCCCTCATCCCTCATGGCAGAGGTCATGACAATATGTGAGGCAACGTCTCCCCAGTTACACAGGTTTGCATTTTCAACAGGAGCCCTGCTACCATCAGTACACAGCAGCTCAAAGTCCTGTTACAATAACAGTATGCATGCAGGGTGGACATTCATAAGAGGGATAATTTAATGTAACCTAAACTAATGTGAACTTTTATAATTGACACTAAGTCACAGCTGAACATAAACACGGTGAATTATCATGAGTCAAAAGAGTCAATGACAAACAGGTCATGCCAAAGAAGATATAGGGTTGACAGAAAAGCTGTGGCGGATAGGCTTTTGCATACAGGTAACTTTTGAGCCTTTTCCTGAAGGAGGCAATAGATGTTCCACTGTGTACATTGTCAGGAAGGTTATTCCAAATTTTAGGAGCATCAAAGGCAAAACTTGTAGAGGAGTGGAAAGGGGGAACTGCCGGGTATTGACGATAAGGGTGACTATGTCTGGTACTGTAGCAGCATCTGGTCAGAGCCAATGACAGTCCGAAATAGCTAGGAGAACCACTGTGGAGGAATTTGTGCACTAACTTTTGTGGTTTTCAACATGCAGCAGTAATTGGCAGCTGACATCACAAAAGTTCAGTTTAAGTTTATAAAATTCTATGTAAAACATGGACTGAGTGTTTACTGTTCTATTCACTAATCCTTTCCGCAGAAAGGGGGGTAGAAGTATTAAGCAGTGGTGCTGGACAAGATATCGACTGATTTGAGTTTACTGTTGGTTTTAACACACTGTATCTGTTATATGTATACTGTATATGTAGTGCAGTGGCTTGAGGAATGCAGTGCAGACTAGTGGGTTAGATGTTTCACTGAAAACCATCAAAAACTTGCAAATTATGACCAATTTCCCCACTTCATGTTGGGTTAGAAATCTTATCCGGAACCTGAGAGGTGGGAAGAAAAACGTAACAGAATGCAATGAGGAAGATACTTTGACTAGTTGGCAATTAAGACTGGTAAAAATCATCTTTAATAGTCAAAATTGGTCTATTCTGACTCTTTCAAGTTTTAAACTTGTTTTCTGAGCTTCAACTTAAGCGGACACTTGTCATTGCATAATACACCTTTTACCTCCTAAAATTATTTATACCCTGAAAGTATAACTTGTCCTTCACATATTCCCTGATAACACACATTCACTGTAACATATATATTAAAACTGAGTACTGATAGTATCTGACAAGTGCAAAAGAAGGATTGAACTAAGTTGGGGAGTATCATATTATCAGTAAATTGCATATTTAATAAGTAAATTAAATTTTTATAAGTTAATACCCTATCCAATGGACAATAGCTTATCCGGTCGGCGCAGACCGGCCCGCCAAACGCCAGAAAAAGACGTCCTGTGTTACCACCGGCAGGTCGGTCCGTAGTACTTGTGCACTCGCCAGATGGCGTGTCGTACTTCCTTCCTGTCTAGACAGAGTGACGTCATAGCATCTTTTTCGTTGTCTAGACCTATTAGACCCCTAGTAAGTTGAAAAGCGGGGTAGGTGGGAGGGTCTTGCGCGTCCATTGGATAGGGTATTAACTTATAAAAATTTAATTTACTTATTAAATTTGCAATTTTATTGCGTTAATACATCCTATCCAATGGACAATAGCTGAATAACTACCGCTTGGATGGCGGGTAAGTTACTAGGGACTAAAATGTGAACTCATGTTAGGGATAATGATAATCCCCTTTTTTTAAAGCCTGGTTAGACCTTGAAGTCAATAACCCTTAAGGCTATGGTCGAATATCATCATCCGGTTATCCGGAATGGAACCGTCAGTCGACCTTGCCCCCCCCCCCCCCCTTTTTTTGCTTCAGACCTGCTATGAGGTAGGGGAAGAGAGGGATGAGTTCAGTCCCTTAGAATTCAACCTCCCGGAGGAAGCACATCCAGAGAATTTTTTTTTTTTTTTTTTTTTTATATATGTGCAACATCTATACAAATATGTACAACTATTTACATCTGTACAAATCTCCTCTAGGTACCAGTCTGTTGGTGGATCTGCTGAGCAGCCACAACCGGTCCAAGATGGTAGAGCTCTGAGTCGGCCCAAGCCACATCCTTCAGATAGAATTGTGTGAAGGTATTATGCGATTTCCAGTGGCAGGCTGATAAGATCTGCTCCAAGGAGACTCCCGACTGGAAGGCCTTAGAAGCAGCAAAGGCCCTTACATCATGAGCTTTGACTTGATGTAGGGTGTGGGCCTGGTGATCAGAGAGCTCATAGCATAGGATCACAGTTTGCTTGATCCATGAGGAGATAGTGGCAGGCGAGATGTCCTTGTCGAAGCCTTTCTTAAAGGAGACAAAAACTAATTCTTTGTCCTGCCTACTGTCTGAAGTCCTGTCCAAATAGTAGCGCAAAGCTCTGACTGGACAAAGAGATCTATCAGACTTGAGGGATCTATCCAGGGTAGGAGCCAGGGCAGGAATGACCACTGGGGCTACACTCTCTGGACCCTCTTTGGCCAGCTGGTTCTTGGAGAGAAAGCTGGGAGACGGAAACAGAGACACCTTAGACCAGTCCGACTGGTGTCTGATGTTCTTATGCTGCCATGCATGAATCTCACTCCTTCTTTTGCCCGAGCCTAGGGCCAAAAGGAAGACAGTTTTGAAGGTCAAAAGCTTCAGAGATGCCTCTCTAAGAGGTTCAAAGGGAGCCTTTGTGAGACCAGTGAGACCTGCAGATGAGGGTCGGTCGGTGAGAGGTCGGTCGGAAGTTGATCTGACAGATTTCTGTCCCGACGATGCAGCCTGTCGGTGAGGGTCGGTGTGTGGCTTGCCGGTCGACTTATGCTTACTAGAAGCGACGTCTGGACCAGTGCGCCCTGATGAAGTCTTGGAAGGGAGATCTGACTTAGGCTTGCTGGCCGACTGCTGCTTGGTGGCAGTAATGTCTGGGCCAGTGCGCGTAGAAGAAGAAGAAGAACCTGGAGGAAGCTTGCCGGCCGACAGCTGCAAAGCAGCATCAGAGTCTGGGCCAGTGCGCTTAGCAATAGGGTCCACAGGTCGGTGAGAAGGCTGAAAGAAAGGCTCTGAGTCCTTAGAGACAGTGGCTGGTGGTGAGTGTACAGGGGTAACCCTGACATCCGCAGAGAATGAAGGTTCCACAGATCGAGCCAGCAACAAGGCCTCCAGCCTGTTAAAACGTTCAGACCACTTAGCATCCAGTGCTGAAAATCTGTCATCCGTACTAGAAGAGGCAGCTTTCTTAGGCTTAGGTTTGTCCTTCTTGGGTTTCTTTTCAGGCGGAACTGATGGTGACTGAGAAGAAGAGGCTCCACCCACAGCCCCTATAACGGAGACGCTAGCAGGATCTACTAGGGCAATGTCCTCAGTGGGTGTGGGGTTATCCACGCGCTTGGCCTCCCATTTCTCCTTCTTGATTTTGTAAGAGGGAGTTGCAAGCTGAGCCCGTTGCTCTGGAGAAAAAAGATTGCAGAACTTACATTCCGTAGTGTCTTTGTTAGAAATACAGGGTTCCTCACCCTTTCCCTTCTCCCTACAGCGGGCGCAAAAGGCATGTCCATCAAATCCCGCCATGGCGTGGCCACAACTGCCCCTTTTTTGTCCAGGAGACGACATAGTGTGCTATGAGTATGTAGCAGTAAAATAAAATACTCAAAGAAAAGAAAGTCCTTCAAGAACTTAATAAACTCACCAAAAAACTGCTGATAAAATTTTTCCTTGTGCACAAGCACGCGCCAAACGAAAAAGATGCTATGACGTCACTCTGTCTAGACAGGAAGGAAGTACGACACGCCATCTGGCGAGTGCACAAGTACTACGGACCGACCTGCCGGTGGTAACACAGGACGTCTTTTTCTGGCGTTTGGCGGGCCGGTCTGCGCCGACCGGATAAGCTATTGTCCATTGGATAGGATGTATTAATGCAATAAAAATATCATTTCAGAGAGCTTCTTTGTTTGCTAATTGCCTCAGGAGAAATTCCAATCAGAGTTTGTTCTTGGACTAAGTCCAATCAATGATTGTCCCACATCGAAGTTTCTCCTTTGACTTATATACTTAGACTTAACACACTAAAAGGAATTCTACAAAACAGAGTTAAACTATTAAGTTTTCAACATTATAAAACACTCACATCTGTAGTCAATGTGCTGTTCTTTATGTATTCAAACACTGTGTAGTCCCTGACAAAAGCCACCTCTCCATCACCTGAAGCCATGCAGCCAAAGGCACCAGCATACCCAGCATACGGGTCATTGCTTGAACAATACTCATCCTCGTAGCCCTTACAGTTCTCACACACTGTCACTGGGTTGTTCCCTGTTGATAGACAGAAGTACAATAAATACTCAAAAAGTGACCAAATTAGAGAAACTCCCCACAATATTTGAGAATTCTGCTTTTACTTTTAGATAGATATGAAAGTGTAACTAGAAAAAGGTTTTTGAAAACAAAAAAGAGCATCCCAATAAGTTTTAAAACTCAAAAGTGATTAAGTTTAGAGGAACAAATAAAGGAAATACCATGTTTTTGAAAATGTCCTCATACAGAAATATAATCATCATAGAAGCACATGGGTAAATTTATTGTTAAATATTAGTGCAGAAGAGATGTTGCAAAATGATATGTTTTTTTATGTAATTTTTCTGAGGTATTTTTCATGAGAGGAAATAACACCCTTGCTGAAGGGTCAGGTTCCTTTACAAATAAAGGCAAATACACATACAAAGTTTTCACTTGGCATCATGTACTATGACGTATACATAAACTGGTTATTACATCAGCTACTTCCTGACATGTACAAGCACATGAAAAGAAAGAAGAAAAGAAAATTTGAGCCTAAAGCAAGGCTAGGGAAAAAATAGCATCAGAGATGCCCCTACCCCACAGCCTAGGGAAATATTTTTAACACCATGAGATACAGAAGTACTGTATTAGTACAAAGTTTAGGATACACCAGAGCACTGTCATAACTGAGCAGTTTGAGAAGCTAACCAGTGAGACCCCTAACCAGTGTCCCTACCAAGCATCACCTTACGGTTTCCGAGGTGTAACCCGGACAAGATTTTATAGGTCAAGGTCACTACAGCAAGGTCAAATCAAGGTCAGACCATGACGTTGCAAACCAAGACCCCCTAACCAATGTCCCTACCAAGTATCAACTTCCTACACCTTACGGTTTCCGAGATATAGCCCAGACAAGATTTTATAGGACAAGGTCACTACAGCAAGGTCAAAGGTCAAATCAAGGTCAGACTATCACGTTGCACACCTACACCCCCGAACCAATGTCCCTACCAAGTATCAACTTCCTACACCTTACAGTTGCTGAGTTATAGCCCGGACAAGATTTTATAGGTCAAGGTCACTACAGCACGGTCAAAGGTCAAATCAAGGTCAGACCATGACGTTGCGCACCTACACCCCCTAACCAATGTCCCTACCAAGTATCAACTTCCTACATCTCACAGTTGCTGAGATATAGCCCGGACAAGGTTTTATAGGTCAAGGTCACTACGGCAAGGTCAAAGGTCAAATCAAGGTCAGACCATGATGTTGCACACCTACAGCCCCAACCAATGTCCCTACCAAGTATCAACTTCCTACACCTTACAGTTGCTGAGATCTAGCCTGGACAAGGTTTTATAGGTCAAGGTCACCCGGTAAGGTCAAAGGTCAAATCAAGGTCAGACCATGATGTTGCACACCTACAACTCCTAACCAATGTTTCTACCAAGTATCAACTTCCTACACCTTACGGTTTCCGAAATATAGCCCGGACAAGATTTTAAAGGTCAAGGTCACTATGGCAAGGTCAAATCAAGGTTAGGCCATGACATTGCACACCTACACACCCCTAACCAATGTCCCTACCAAGTATCAACTTCCTACACCTTACTGTTTCCGAGATATAGCCCGGACAAGATTTTAAAGGTCAAGGTCACTATGGCAAGGTCAAGGGTCAAATCAAGGTCAGACCATGACATTGCACACCTACAACCCCTAACTAATGTCTCTGCCAAGTATCAACTTCCTACACCTTATGGTTGCCGAGATATAGCCCGGACAAGATTTTCAAACTCAAGGTCATTACGGCAAGGTCAAAGGTCAAATCAGGGTCAGACTATAACGTTGGACACCTACACCCCCCAACCAATGTTTCTGCCAAGTATGAACTTCCTACACCTGAGATACAGCCCGGACAAACTATTTCCCGCCGCCCGCCCGACCGACCGCCTGCCCATCCGGACACCATGGGTGAAAACAATATCCCGACAGCCCTTAAAGGCTGTGGGGTAATAAAAGTCAAACACAGAAATTTTCTGACCCCAGTTTGACCCATTTGGCGGGGCAGGGGATAAATCAGCATTTTTAGACTCTCTGCATATGGTTTCCTATCACCTCCCAACACACTTTATGGCTCTAAATGCAACAGATAATGAGATAATGGGAGGGGGCGTCTGACGAATTTAAAGCTTTCTAATTACTAACTAGTATTAAAACGCTCAAATATAGTCCAATAGCTCCCAAAAACTAATCAGCTCGAGATTTTTATTGCACTGACATATACTGTACAAGTGGTTTTTTTTTTTGGTGGGAAGTTAAGTTCACAAATCAACACAGAAAACTTGTTTCACACGAATTAATTTTTGTGGTTAAGGATACTATATTGTCGCCCAACAAAAATGAGATTAGCTTACAAATTAAATGTTACACTTTTCCAAGTAGCAGTCATATCTACATACCCACTAAATCTTGCGTGTTCAGTACATAAAAGAAAACATACTGGCTCATACCGATGTACTGAGAATTACAATTTAAATGTATATGTCGTGACAGAACTTAAAATTTGACAGAATTTTAAATTCTGTCGACAGAACTTAAAATTCTAAGTTCTGTCGACAGAACTTAAAATCCTTGGATTTCATTGGTTTGGAGGGATTTTAAGTTCTGTCGACAGAATTTAAAATCCTGTCGACAGAAATTAAAATCCTGTTGACAGAACTTAAAATCATGTTTATATAGCTGTAATCAGAGAAATTAAATGTAACATAAGTATTTCAAACTTTATTGGTGATATGCAACATTAAACACATATATTATTCACTGAGTTTAGCACTGCAATTACAGTAAAGAAACGGTAAATAAACATAAAGAGACATATATTGAAAAACAAAACCAGCAAACACCTGTATTATGTACATTTTGTTTACAGTCACCACTGACTTAGCACTGTGATCATAGAAATTTTTAGTGAAATTATTGCATGTTAATGTATTATTATAAATGAAAGTGGATGCTAGTAAAGGATCTATGCCAGTAAAGGATCTATTTTATATCTGTCTTATGCATTGCTTTTACTTTTAAATTGGCACAAGTACTGAGCCCCCTTTAAAATATAAAATACTAAATCACTGTAAAAGAAGTTAACAAAATATAGGATATTTATCATGGTTTTAAGTTATGTCAACAGTATTTTAGAATTTTAAGTTCTGTCAAGGTATTTTGACAGAATTTTAAATTCTATTGACAGAATTTAAAATCCTGTTTACAGAATATTGAATTTTAAGTTCTGTCGACAGAACTTAGAATTTTAAGTTCTGTCAAGATATTTTGACAGAATTTAAAATTCTGTCAAATTTTAAGTTCTGTCACGACATATATGTGAAGATAAAACCTTCGCTTTTATATTGTTAATCTTTCTCAATCTCATAATTGGTGTTTATGAAGTGGCCAAATTTTTTTAGAATCCACCCAGGAATAAGAGAGGAGACAATAATGCGGTAGCAGCGGTGAGGAAAGTCAACATGAAAACACATGAGCGCTATTTTCTAGTGCTGGGACGATGTTCGCAAACTTCGGTATTATCGCTCGCTGGCTCATTGCCAATCAATGATCGGTAAAATTTAAGTAAAACCGATATTTGCTAAATCCATTTCTTTGCAGCCTTTTGGTCACAATAAAATGCTAACCTTAATAATATTTTGTAAAAATCTGAAATATCCATCAGTTAAAATGACAAAACTAGCCATGAATGCAATAAAAATAACGTAAATAGAAACACCTTGGGGTTTTCCAACTGTTGTCAAGGTAATAATAAAATCAGCCAATCACAAGTGAGGATACATCAAGCATAGTCTGTTAGTGAGGGAGACGTCTGTGAATGGCTTTTAGATTATATTTTGATCATATTTGTGGTAATTTGTGTGTATTTTACTTCATATAATTTAATATTAATATTTTATCTGTCTTTTTAACACTTCGACTCCATAATCGGAAATGTTCGAAGTTTGGTTACAAATGTCCGATACGAACATCGACACGGAAAATCCAAGCGATCTCCCAGCACTACTATTTTCTAGGTGACACTTAATAGTTATTACTGCAATAGTCTAGATCGGCTTATGCAAAAAAAAACACTGACCAAAAGGGTTGTAGTATCTGGTGAGGGCATTTGGTGCACACATGTCCCCAAAGAAAGAGGCTGCTGATTTGACCGGGACATTGCACTCCACAATGGGCATGGTCTCAGTCTCAATCAGTGTACTGATGGGGTGAACCCAACCCGCGGCTCTCCCTACACCAGTGTGACATGCTTTCTTGCCAGCAAGGTTGTTGAAATCGATGTCTCTGTTGGATTTCAAAACCACTGCCACAGCTTTGTAAGAGATATCTTCTTCATCGCTGAGACCTGTTAAAATACATTTCTGCGTGTAAGTTAAAAAGGGACAAAATTACCAGATAACATAGAGAAACATAAGTTCATTACAGAATCAAAATCATCTTGAAATCTGGTACCATTCCAGGAGCTTCATCAACTAGAAAAAAATTTTTAATAACAAAAACAAAGCATCCCCAAAGGTTAGATGCAATATAATATAAAGTAGAAAAAGGTTTTTGAAAATAAAAACATGCAGCACTGAAAGAAGAAGTGAAAGTTAAGCACAAAATCCACCGGAAAGACAACTCACTAAAGCCAGTGACCCATCGTTAGTGTTAGGAATCGGTCTAAAAAATCAGAATAGTTATTCTAAGCGATCGATTATCGATTATAATCGTTTTTCTGCTTGCTTTGTAAGAAAGACAGAATATTCTTTTTTAACCAAATATAATAACAATAGTCTTCCAATAGGTCAGTGGTGAAAAAATCCAGGTTATTTGTTTACAGTTTGGCGTAGGGAAGGGGCTATGTTAGGAAACCAATAGGTTGAAGAGTCAACAAATATGTGTGCTAGCAATAATATAATTATCTGCTAAGGTGACCTTAGCAATTTTTATTCTCCTTTTCATCAGCTAAATCATTTACGGTGTTTGAATGTAACTTCAGCAGATTAGCAACCAATCATGCTTAAAATAAACAATATTTCAACCCCTTTTGTTCAACATCACTTTGTGGTACACCTGTGTTGTGAACTCAGGACACTTTTTTAAAAAATGCTTCTTTGGGAACTAAACAGCTAGACATGTATTCATGGAATTTCCTTCTATTTTTAACTCGGGACACTTTTCAACGACATGCTATTTTCATTAATCAAATGGAAGAGTGACTTTTATTTTTTCTGGTCAATATTGATATTTTGTAATATATACTAGATTATATGAAACAGTCTGGCACAAGTGAACATGTATTTCAGCATTGTCACTCAAGTATATGCGTGTTAGATGGGGTCTGGAAAATGGGACTCTTATCTCAGGAATAATATGATAAAAATTTCTCAAAGCAGCATATATATGACATAAATAGTTGTATATCATTGATACATGGATGGTGCAGTTATTTTATCCAGTGTGTTTAGCACTTGTATATGTTTCAGTACATGGGTGTCCTGAGTTAAAACCTTCCCAAGTTAGCAACACAGGTGTACTGTTTTTATAACACATATCTTTTTTCTTTCCTAATTTTACTTCAAACTGAAAATATCTCCTAGCCTGGCCTTCCAGGCTGTCTGAACCATAATGCAAACGTGAAATATTTTTGCCATAATGCACACTGTATCAAAGGCCTTTCTCATCTGGGAGTCTCCTCAGCAAGCTAGCCTAAGTAAGTGTATGAGAACATTATGAAAAATACTCATAATGCAGTCAAACAGTAGTGCCTTCTTTATACATATAAATGCCTGTGGCAAGGGTAAGTATCTCCCACCAGCTTCATTGAAGTCAGATATCCCTCACTCTTTCTCTTACTGTAAAGCATTTGTCTATTATTCTGTTAAATTTCTCTCATCCTGAAAACAATATTCCATGAATTTCCCTTTCTAAGCAGATCTTCATGATCTATTCATTTCATATAATTATAATTTCTTAGATACTGTAAAATTCTAAGTATGGCAATGTAGTAAACATTTTAGTTTTCTTGTTCAACAAAATTTGTCAAAAATATTCATGGCAGACTGCTGAAGTATTACAGTAGTGTGATCTCTCTCCACTTGATTTATGGCCAAGGTTGTTATTCCCCATTTATAGGGAATATGCATGTTGTGTATGAAGCAGTGAAAGTTAAATTTAATTTAGGTTGAACTTAGTTTATTGTATTAAAAGATCTTCTAAATATGTAAAGAAATTTTGAGTTTTAGTTGTAACCAACAGGAAGTAGATACCAGTCAAAGAAACATGGCAGATAATGTAAACAAATGTTACGACAATAAAATGTTAAATATCTGTAGAAAAAGGGAAAATTAGGTGGTTTATAAATCTTACTTTCGATTCACAATCGATTTTTAAAATGAGAATTGATTTTCTACATCGAAACTTTTAAATAGACGTTGAATCGATTTTCCGTCGAATCGTAGGACCACTACCCATCGTTTCACCTTGAAGGAGGGGGCAAAGGTCAAATTTAACCACACCAGAAGATTCCCAGCCCATGATTTCCTATGAGTTGGTTTACCATCCCAAACCTCTAGGAACAATAATAAGCGAGTTATAAGCACTTTTATGTTTGGTTATCCTCGTTTGAGCTTGAAGGTCAAATCTTACTACATCAGAAGATTCGCAACACATGATTTCCTATAGGTTGCTTTCACATTGCAAACGTCTAGGACCAATAATAAGGGAGATATAGGCACTTTTAAAGTCCACTATGTGGGTTACTTTGGCACTCCGTGGATGACATTGAATTAAGAGCTTCAAGGTCAAATGTCAGCAGGGTTGTAGAAGACATATATATCTGTCATACATATCACCTATGAAGAGATTCAACCTTCTACCTACAAGAAACAGCCAGTAGAAAAATGTAGATAATTTTCAAAGAAATGCCCGCGGTGGCCATCTTGTTTTCAGAATGGGGCTAATTTCAGTCCCAGAAAAGCTTACCCCCCAATGAAGATATCCTGTAAATTTGGTGAACCTAGCTGGTGCAGTTTTCCTCTTAGAGCGTTAACACCGAAAATCTCTCTACGTGCGGTGGTGGCAAAGTGAACGCTAAACCAAAGTATCCACCGGAGGCATCCGGTGGATACAATAAGCGCCCTTTTCAGGGATGCTTAATTATGAAATAGTGACCAGTAAACAACATTGTATTCTCTAGATATGAAATGCTGAAAATGTCTTACTTTGGGACAGAAAAATCAAACCTTGCCAGAAGTAGAAAATAGCATCAGAGATGCCTGTACCCCACAGCCTGGGGAAATAATTTTCAACACCATGAAATATAGAAGTGGTGAGAAAGTACAAAGATCTAGATACTTTCAGAGCAGTGTCAGTAATATAAAGCTTGAAATAATGTTTATGTAGAGAAAATAACCTCTAAAAGAAAGAAAACGTATGTAAAGATAAAGTATTAAAATCAAGACATTTCAATAGCAAGATGACAGCATTAATCAGTAAACTAACAAGAGGGTCAAAGATGCCCCAAAAGGCGGGTTGCGCAGGCAGCAATAAGGTTAGCTAATGCTGTAGGTTACCCAGTTAAGGTGAATGTGTTAGACGTGCTAAGAAACGTAAAACTTGTAATCTAGGTCACATAATTGTATCTATGCTATAAAGGCACAAATGAAAGGATGGAATTACACCCATTTCGAAAGCAACTTAGCTATGATGGTGAAGTATCTCCCCGTTAAGTTTGAATTCGATTGGACAAAGCGTTTTTGAGTTAGAGTCCGGAAACTGAACTGTTGACGAACAAACGAACCAATAAAATTACACCAATTTCGAAAGGAACCTAGCTATGATGGTGATCTATGTCCCTGTCAAGTATGAATTCAATTGGAAAAAAAAACGTTTTCGAGTTAGAGTCCAGAAACGAAAATGTGGACGGACTGACGGATGGACAAACAAACGGACAAACGAGCATACAGAATAACACCAATTTCGAATGGAACCTAGCTACGAACGTAATCTATGTCCCTGTCAAGTTTAAATTCGATTGGACAAGCCGTTTTCGAGTTAGAGTCCAGAAACGAAAATGTAGACAGACAGATGGACAGACAAACAGACAAAAAACAGACAAACGAACAGACAGAATTTCACCAACTTTGACAGGAACCTAGCTATGAAGGTGATCTATCTCCCTGTCAAGTTTGAATTCGATTGGACAAACCGTTTTCGAGTTTAGAGTCCGGAAACAAAAAATGTGGACGTACAGACGGACGTCGGACACATCAATCTAATAGGCGGGTCAGTTACACGCAACCCACCTAAAAATTACAAAGCTGTAAATTTTATTAATTGGAGTATAGCTGTCAATGGAAATAGCACAATTATAAAAAAGTATATAAACTGATCAGTTGCAGCAATCAAAATATCTTGGTCAAAAGAGAAACATGTCTCAAATCTTGCAGGTGAACACACTTTGACAGAGCCAAAGTCAAAGGTCACACCATGATGCACACCGACACCACTTAACCAATGTCCCTACCAAGTTTCAACCTCCTACACCTTACCGATCCAATAAATAGCCCAGACAAGATTTTCCAACTCATGGTTACTAGGTCATAGGTCAAATCAAAACTACACCATGATAATACACACCTACAACCCCCAACCAATGTCCCTACCAAATATCAACTTTCTACACCTTACAATTATCGAGACATAGCATGCACAAGATTTTATAGGTCAAGGTCACTACGGCAAGGTCAAAGGTCAAATCAAGGTCAGACCATGACATTGCACACCTACACCCCCTAACCAACGTCCCTACCAAGTATCAACTTCCTACACCTTACGGTTTCCGAGATATAGCCCGGACAAGATTTTATAGGTCAAGGTCACTACGGCAAGGTCAAAAGTCAAATCAAGGTCACACCATGACATTGCACACATACACCCCCTAACCAATGTCCCTACCAAGAATGAACTTCCTACACCTTACGGTTTCCGAAATATAGCCCAGACAAGATTTTCAAACTCAAGATCGCTACGGCAAGGTCAAATCAATGTCAGACCATGACGTTGCACACCTACACCCCTCAACCAATGTCCCTGCCAAGTATGAACTTCCTACACCTTACGGTTTCTGAGATACAGCCCGGACAAACTATTTCCCCCCACCTGACCGCCCATCCGGACACCATGGGTGAAAACAATACCCCGACAGCCCTTAAGGGCTGTGGGGTAAAAATCATTATTGTAAATACCCAAAAGAATACATGAAAGTGCAGAATTCAAATATTTGGAAAAATAGAAGTTTAAATAAAACAGGTTCACCTCACTTTCAAATGTAAAGTGTTGCTCCAATATGCTCCATTTATTCCTTTGTCTAATCATGATTTGTGGCTAGTTTTTGGCACTGGTAAATTATACATATTATCATTTTTGTGAACACTTACTTGTGGAATATTTCTCGGCCATAATAGGCATCAGATTGTAGTACTCTCCTGCAGTATATCCCATGCCAGGGTCGTAAGTGGTCAGATCAGCATCCCTGTCAAACACCATTGACATGCAGGTAAAAGGATCATTGGCTTGCACACACTGGAAGTATGGCAGCTCATCGTAAGGGAGAACACCTGATGGGTAATCATCACTGATCTTCATACGCTCTTCTATTGCTGTGGCAAGGTCCAGGCATTTTTGGTATTCCTGGTCATTGATTGTGCACCACCTAGCATCTATAAACAAAAAAGTAAAATTTTAAGAGTATTACTCTATAAACTCTGTCCATATTGGTGCTCAAAGGACTTGGATTTTTTCGGGATTCCCCTGTAGCTCAAACTTTCAACTCAGCATCAGACATGATCAAAATTTAAACAGTCTCAAGTAAAAACTTATTTGTCAGTGTCCAAATAATGTTTAAGTAGAGAAAATAACACCTAAAAGAAAGAAAATGCACGTACAGATTAAGTATTAAAACAAGACAATTCAGTAAACTAAAAATTATGAAGCTGTAAAATTTATTAACTGGAGAATAGTTGTCAATGGAAATATGACAATTATGTAAAAGTACATATAATAATCAGTTGCAGCATTCCATATCCTTACGGTTGCCGAGATATCCCCGGACAATATATTATAGGTCAAGGACAAATCAAGGCAGGGTTCAAATTAGTGTCGATCCGCAACCGACAGAAATGCTTTCAGGTTGAAAAGATTAAGACCCTGCAAGTCTGTTTGTCCTAGAAGCTGTAAGATGGTTATATATGCACATTTCGAACAGTTGAATTATGACTTGCAGGTTTTCAATATTTTTCAATCATACCACAGTAACCTCATACATTTGTGTGAAGATTTAAGAGTTCTCCCATTTTTATATTTTATATATCATATATTTTGCACGGTCGAATTATGGTTAGAATGTTTTGAACATTACCCATACATACAAATGTGGCAATACATGCTTATGTGTGGTGAAGGGGCAAAACCCGTGGCTCACTTGATGAAATACCATCTGTAACAATGGGAAGTTGCAAAAGGAAAACAATGAATTCTAATATGATTTTAACTGTGCTTAATCTACATAAAAAGACACCCAAAGGTGCAACAACCAAGATTCAAGTAAAACAACAAAAGAGAGATAAAATAGTATCAGATATCCCCGTAGAGAGATAAAATAGCATCAGATATGCAAGATCAAAGGTCAAATCCAGGTCACACCATGTCGTTGCACACCTATAACTCCCCAAAATGCCCCTTCCAAATATCAACTTCCTACACCTTATGGTTTCTGAGATACAGCCTGGACAAAGGCATTATAGGTCAAGGTCAGTACGGCAAGGTTAAAGTTTAAATCAAGGCCAAACCATGACGTTTTACATCTACACACCCTAAACAATGTCTATACCCAGCATCAACTACTTACACCTTACAGTTTCCGAGATATAGCCCGGACAAGATATTCACACTCAAGGTCACTACGGCAAGGTCAAATCAAGGTCACACCATGATGTTGGACACCTACAACCCCTAACCAGTGTCCCTACCAAGTATCAACTTACTACACCTTATGGTTGCTGAGATATAGCCCGGACAAGATTTTATAGGTCAAGGTCACTATGGCAAGGTCAAAGGTCAAATCACGGTCACACCACAATGTTACACACCTACAACCCCTAACCAATGTCCCTACCAAGTATCAACTTCCTACACCTTACGGTTTCTGAGATATAGCCCGGACAAGATTTTCAAACTCAAGATGAGTGTTATGATGTGTTTTCTGTTGTTGTTTAAGATGATATTTTATATATTTTTAGAAATAAATACTTATTTTTTAAGGGTTCCTTGGAATAAAGGAGGCTAGTATTGACCACTTTTGCAGAGTTCCCATAGACTTTTGACAACTGGATTCAAGGTCTTTTCAAGGATTTTCATGGTCAACAAAAACAATTCTCAAGGATATACTTTAACGCACGGCCTCCTTTACCTCCCATTATAGCTGTCCATTCCTCCCACAAATTCTTTGTTACATGGTTTTAACATTTTATAAAGTCCTTACAACAATGCTAGCGAACACATCTAACAATATTTTAACATAAACTTTGTTCAGACTAGATCATACTTGCTTCGCTATAGCCGTAAAACTACATTATGCAGATGCAGAAGTTGGGCAATAATAAATTCAAGGACTTTTCAAGTATTTTATGCAATTTTGGCTAAATTTAAGGACTTTCAAGGCCTTGAAAATGAAGCAATTTTTTTCAAGGATGTGGGAACCCTGTTTTAGAGTACTGACCAGCAGGGTACGAAATTAAGCCAAAATAGTTTCGGGACCACAGGACTGACAACTTGTGGAAGTTACTGGTCCGTCAGAAAGTTTATCAGTCCGATATGCAAACAGGAGAATAAAAAATTGCTACACGGTTATTAAAATATATATTATACAGGGCAGTAATCATCACACACTGTAAGTAATGATATTTAAATTAATGCAACATCTATGACACTATATCTTTAGTGACAACATCAGAGCACTAGCGGATCCAGGGGGGTTCAGGGAGTTCGAACCCCCCCCCCCCCCCCCCCCCTCGAAAAATAATGTAAAGGGGTTCAACCCAAAGTACAAAATTATTTCTTGAGAGTGGTGTTAAATTTACAGGAAATGCACTATATTTTTACCAAAAATTAATTTTTTTCCCGGGGGCATGCCCCCCGACCCCCTTAGTTATGGTATGTCTGATGTGAACCCCCACCTTACTATGATGTGAACCCCCACCTTACTTATATTATTATAAAGGCTGGATCCACCCCTGCAGAGGTCAACAAAACTTTCATGGAAGATTATTTGTACAAGTGCTAGGCTGCAAATATGATGTTTGTAAACACTTTTCACATCTTTAACCTATGAAATGCTAGAAAGGAAGTGAAAATGCTCCCTAGATGTATGTTACAGTAATTGTGAAGCACCTCTGAAGCGAGAGCCCATGGCACTACATGACCTCCAAAAAATGGAGTCCCAGTAATTTTTTTCCTATGTCCTATGTTACAGATCGCAAGATTTTGGCATTTTAAGTAAGGTAGAACCTCTATTATCCTACCTTCTATTATTAGAATTTTCAATTCTCAAACCACAGGACCACTTTTACAACAAAATTTAAACCTGTTGTTTTAGCTCTTCTATTATCTGACCTAACTGTTACTCCCCCAATAGGGTTGGATAATAGAGGTCCTACTGTATTGTATTATTCTATTTATGCTGTATAAGCCAGTTCGTAGTTTCGAGTGCGCATGCTCGAGTCGATTGTTTATGTTGCGAAAGGCACATAAACAAGTACCACGCGGTTGAATGAAATAGACTAAAAATTGGGGTTAAAATTCGTGAAATTGTCATTTCTTGCTTGATTTTGATAAATAATACACCATTTTAAAGCTTATGACACATAGAAAGCATCTACGATGGCAGTACTTCAACATTTTATCACAAACAACACAAAAATAAGTATAAAAGAATAATTACAAAAAAATAAAATAACTTAAATATTTTATTATTTCTTCTTTGCATGGACTTTAATACCATAAAAGAAATGGAAGCTCTGTTCAAATATGTTTCCAGTAATATATTATATATATGTAAGAAAATCAAGTATTTTGGAATATGGGCATTTGTTGAGACCCTCAATCTTGCTGGGATTTGGGTGAAAATTGTTGTATATTGGTTTTATTATTTGACTTATTTTTACCATTTGAAGAGAAATTAATTTGGTTTCTGATATTTTTAAGGGAATCAGTGGAAAATTGGTGAAGAAATTTGAAAATGTGTTGGCTACACCAGAAATTAGATGTTAAAAAACGATTTTTTGCCAAAGAAAGTATATAAATTAAACATGGATATCTAAATAAATATTGAAGCTACAAATATGGCTTTTTATACGATTTCTATGATGGCATTCATGTCATTTTAAAAGAGGCTTTATTGTAGGTTATACTGCTTTTTATTCTAATAAGTTTGGTTGTATGTTTGCTCATAAGATATTGGAGGAACTGTTAAGTACACCTGAGGTCAGAAAGTATTTGTAAACCCGAATTTGACTTTAAATAATTTTTTCTCAAGATTTTAATGCAATAATGACCACCACAAGTGTTGTTCAAATACCTTTCTAATGATATTATTATTTTTTGCAGGTAAAGTATTTTAATGGTAAATGGTAATTCCTCCAATTTGGTTAAAATTATTGATGTGGTTGTTTTATTGAAGCTAGCAGCATATAATATTTATACCAATTTAAAGGCAAATTATTGCAGGGTATATGGATTTTTATTTGAGGAAGTTTTGTTGTTTGTTAGCAAAGATATAATAAAATTGCTATATAGACCATAGGATGAGAAATGAACAATAATAGAAAAATATAAAGCACAGTGTAAATATATATATATATATATATATATATATATTGCGAATAGTGGATTGATTTTAATGCAATAAAATTAAGCACAAACCTTTTTGAAATATACCTTTGCCATGATGCTGATGTGTATGTCTGGTTAAAATAGTTTCTATTATAAATTATTTAGTTAGATGCTGATGCCTTCCCATCTTGCAGGAATTTGGGTGAAGATTGATAAATATAAAACAAATATAAAATATGTATATAAAAATATAATATTCACACCATTTCAAAGACAATTTATTACATTTTCTTCTGCTTTTTATTTCGTAAAAATCCATTAAGTATTTCCAGAGATACAGCCCTTTTATTATGAAGAGGAGGACAAAAATTCACGTATTTTCGCCCACCATGTGCATTTGTTTATGTGCTCTCCGACGTTTGTTTACACCGGAAGATCGGAACTACGAATAGGCTTATTACTATATCACTGTATTGTTTATTACATTGTCTGAAAACAAAATTATGATTTTTATATATTTTAGCATTCTTTGGACTGTATTACCATTTCTGTATGTCAGGTAATATTCAAAACATCCAAACCATAATTCGACTATGCACGGCGCTTATAATTGTACTGGGGTGATTTGCATTTTGATGGTTTGTCACTTTGGTATGTTCTGATAATATTCAAACCATCCAACCCATAATTGGGGCAGGCACAGGTCATATAACCTTCCTGGTCAATAGGACTGGCTGGGTCTGAATACTTATCAGTCCACAAGCTTTTCTGTCATTCACGGACCGGCGCTAGTTTCGAACCCTGCTGACCAGGGTGGTTTAAATGGGTTCTGTTTAAGATGATATTTTATATTTTTTAGAAATTACTTATTTTTAAGCGTTCCTTGACAATAAAGAAGGCCAGCATTGACCACTTTTAGAGTATTGACCAGGGTGAGTTTAAACAGGTTTAAACCAAGGGTTCAAATCATCCCTTCAATTGACTGGCCAACTCTGCTTAAGAACCACTAGAAAGGTTAATTGAATGCATTTTTTAGGTTAAATTAAGTCTATTTAAAGATTTTGCTACAGTTTATGAAAATTTTAACTAATAGGAACCTACAGTATTATATGTAAAAGGAGCAAAAATTAGGTGTCTGATGTCACTCAAATTTCTACCAATCTTATTCACATACATGTGTACGTTTATTTGTACCACGTTAATGTTTGGTGCATTATCGCCAACATTTAGTATACTCTGCTTTGTGACAATTTGGTCAGGGGACAGAGACACAGAAGTGAGGTAACCCTAGCTTTTTAAAATAGCGTCAGTCTTGCACTGAAAGTGCAAAAGAATGCCGAGTCACCACTGACTGAAACGATGTTCCTAGGGTTAGCCTCTGCTGCTGTTATCTGGTGATATGGACTGATATCAACTGTAGCTATACATAATATTAACAGAATTATATAAACCCAGTATTCGTGTTGTTTTACCCTGTTGCTATTCTGCCAAGTGTAAGATAGAGTATGGCTTATTTTACCGATGGTCAACAAAATTAGGTTCAGGCTATTTACTGACTGTATTAATAATGGATTTGATGTTTACAGAAAAAGTGGGGCCTACATGTAACTGAAACTCATGCATTGAGTGGACAGTATATAGAACATATTCCAGAACAGACCTGTACAGCTGGACAATGAAAGGGTAGATGTGAAAATGATTTTTAAGTTATTTGATTTTACCAGGTGAGCTGCTATCTGCAGTGTATTTAGGTTTTGGTTGAATATTTCAATTTTCCTTTTTATGTATGACATAGTGTTATTACTGATACTCTCCATTTTCTCCTTTAACATTTTCACAAAATCAAAGAAAATATGACTAGACTGTCATTTGATTTACAGCAATCAAGGAACCATTACCCTACAAGCAGAAAATAAAACTTATAACTAAAATACATTATATTCACTGTAAAGAAAATGATTATACAAAACATAACTTTGAATAATGAAAAATTGATCAACTCTATTTTAAATAATATAGCTTGAACCTTATTTTGCTGACAATCGGTAAAATAAGTCATGCTCTATTTTACCGATGACCGTCGGCAGAATAGCCACTGTGTAGTTTTTAAGAATTACCTTATTCTAACCTTAGAAATAAACTATTATTTATTTATTGCAGATATAGGTTTGTAGAAATGTACTTTATAGTGGACAAGTCTTACAATGAATTCCAAGTGAATGATAAAAGGTTATATTGGTGGATGGTACTGCATTAAGTAGGAACTTCACCTGTCCTTGTTCGTCCGTACCCATGTCCGTATCCGTACCCGTGAAAAGAATAAAACCAATCAAAGTATCACAGCTAACTACACCTGTCCCTACCCGTACCCTTGAAAGTTAATACCCGTGTTAGTTCACGGATGGGATGGTTTCTGATCGTTCTTTCACGGACATGGATGAGGGGGGCAGAACTTCAACATTGCTTGAGGATTACATGAACATTAAGTTCCCCTCCCCATCTGTGTCCTCAACAGAACAATCTCAATTGAAAAATATGGACAGAAATAAGGATAGGTGTAGTCACTGTCACTGACAAGGACACTGATTGAAATCATGGACACGGGCAAGGACAGGTGAAGTTCTTACTTTACAGTAACTTGACCCATCACTGCTGCATGTAGGAAGTACCTTCAGGTCCACAGTGGCCAAATTAAAGAGTTTTTACTGTGAGCCTTCAGCATACTTGTATACCTTGCTGCTGAAAGTAGCTATTCCATTTAAATGTTAATATTGCCCATCCTTGAGCATGTTTATGGCAGTTAAAAAAACTTCACTGGGGTGACAATGTTCGGGACAGTATGTGACAACAGAGGTGCCGCTCGGCAAACTGACGGAAGATCTCCCCCTCAGCCCATGTTTTAATGGCATTTCGACTGAATGCATCTCTCTCTTCGCTTGATCCCGATATTCACTGGCAGACCAGTACAGTAGCAATTTTGACATCTAATCACAGACCGTCACTTCCGTGTGGGTTCGACTCCCACAAATGACAGATGCCGTGAAGCTGTTCCAACATGACCGTGGCTGTTGAACGGGACATAAAACCTAAAGTTTGAACTCTGTATACAGTACCAGTGATTTAACCCTTGGTTCACCCAGGGGATCACAATACAAGGGGGGACAGCATTTCGCCCATAAAAACGCCAAAATGCAGTTTCTTCAGACCAAATATGCAGTGTGGTTATATAAAAGTTATTAGGATGAAAAGAGGTTCCTCAAACTGTAAAATGATGGTAGCATCCTAAAATATATTTTGTGATAAGTACAATACATCCATAGAACTTATCCTATGGTAATAACATTAGGCCTGTTGAAAAGTGGACAGCATTTCGCCAATTATTTTATACTGGTCCCAAAAAGTTACAAACACTGTTAAACAGTTTGCATACAATGATTAAAGATAAAGATCAATTCTTCTCATTGTATTCTACCATATGATGAAGTTATAAATAGTATTTATATTGACCCCAGACACAGTTTACAGAACATATAGCTCGTTGCATCAGTCAAATGCAGCTTATTGAGCATATTTTCCAGTGACATATAAACTTTTGTATTAATCTTTATAATATCCTGCATACTGTCAGTTCTAAAATCTTAGAAAAGTATAAAGACATGTTGCACAATTTTCTATGGTATACAGTTCCTTCAGTATTACAGTAGATATTAGTTTTAAATGAAGTACAATAGAAATTGGCGAAATGCTGTCCACCGCGAAATGCTGCCCCCTCCTGTATGTAATATGTACGTACTAGTAGTAAGTTGATATTTGGACACAGATCGGTAATGACAATCATTTTACCTGCTCGTATTTGAGCCTCTACTTTTGCCACAGCAAAGATAGCTACTGTTACCAGTAGCGCTATCTTCACCATCATAAAATCCTAAACTTGTCACTTCCAAATGTTTGGATATTTCACCTGAACTTTTGCTCATTGAACACACTTTACACACAATACCGGAAGAATTAATAAAATATAGTTCCTAATAAGATGAAGCAAGAAGAATATCGATATGCCGTTATGCTGGTAAATATGAATATCTAATACATATAAAACTGTTCTAAACAGTGATTAACATACATATATCCAGTTAATGCATGTACAATAAGTGTATCATTTCACATTGTTTACACTGTATGAATGCATTTTCACCTGTGATTACAGCGACATCTACATACAGGTGGAGGTATTACGTTAAAAGTAGTCCCCCTTAATGGTTTATGCTAAAGCGCCAAAGTAATAATTTTATAAGACTTATTTCAGATTTAAGCATGTACATAACAATTTGATTCATTGATTATTTCAGGCTCTCGAAAGGAGTGATTTCTAGTTGAAATTTTTGTCTGTATCATAAAATATATTCAAAAATAAAACATACAGAAAACACAAAAAGATATGGAAATACTAGAGAATGCTCAGTTTCAGCAATGAAATTCTCAGTTTTAAACGACTTTGCTTAAATATTTTTACAGAGAAACTTTATTCATTGTATTTAGATATAAACTATAAAACAGTCTTTTAAATCACTGACTTTTAAATTAAGTAGTACCTACTATTTCTGGATTTCTTTTGGCTGGAAGTGGAATTTTTTGTGATAGCAAAATTTTCAAATGAGCCTTATGTTTCTTGAATAACTCAGTTTTAAATTTCTCTTCCAAACTTTTTGTCACCTTAATAATGAACTATTGTGACAAGGTGCTTATCAGTGTCTATAATATGCCTTCTTAAGAAAGATATCAGTATATTTAACGTCACCATAAGTAAGTGTTATAGTACAATTGGTAACTTTAGCCAGCCTGTCTGGAAGTGTTCCTGACAGGCCTGTAAAGTTTCAAGGCCGGTCGGTAACTTTAACCAACTGGGTCCTAGAGTCGGGAAAATTTGTAACCAATAGGCCTTAAACTGAAACAGACCAGCCGTAAACAACCGACAGGCCTGAAGACAAGCCGGGAACTGTAACTGACAGGCCAGCAATATTTTTGTGTCTTACGGCCTATTGGCTTCAAAATCTGTGGGTATAAAAAGGCGAGTCAGTAGACAATCTGCTTATATTTGGGCTTTGATTTGTCGAGAGACAACTGGTGTGCAGCTTTTCTTTAAGGTTTTTATTTTTTTTGTATAATTAGCTTAAGTTTTGAGCTAGGCTGGACTGGTTAGGAGAGAAATCTGTTCTGTGAGGTTTCACTTTTATTTTTAAGTTTTTGTTTTTTAAAACAAGCTGTACAATTGATTGATTGATCAGCATGCCAAGAGGCAGAAGGAGAAAGATTGAAGTACCAACTGACACTCAACCACAGTTTCAGTTATAATATATATAGGGGATACTGCTGAGGATATAGAGAGGAGGGACAGAGAGGAGAGGGGGAGAGAAAGAGGATAGAACAGGAAGAGAGGGACAGAGAGAGGATGGAGAGCGAGAGGAGGGAAGAGAGTCAGGAAAGGGGAGAGAAAAGAGCACAAACTGACATGAATACTGAGGTAGAATCAACTAAATCCAGACAGAAGGGCCAGATGAAGTCCATTTTCCTGAGTGATTCAGACGAAGAAGCCATCGTGGAGTTCGTTAAACAGCATGAGGAACTTTATGACAAGACCAATGACAGTTTCAAAGACAAGCAGAAGAATGAACAACTTTGGGAGCAGCTAGCAGCTACCAGAAACTTGTCTTTCAAGACTGTGAAGAAGTGCTTCGAGACTCAATGTGCTAGATATGGCAAGCTCACTCAGATGAAGTCAGGACAAGCAGTTGAGAAGAGCACAGAACGAAAGACCTGGCTGAAGGACAGTTTCAGTTTTCTACGAAGTCACATCCAAAGGAAGGGAGTTTCCAAGTCTTCTTCATTCAAGTCACCCCAGAGGCCTTCTGCAGCCGCAGCCTCAGTTCCAGATGCATCCAGTTACACAGAATCTGAGATGGAAATCAGCATTCCATCAGAAGTTACTCATCAGCCTTTGAGCACCAGTCCCAAGCGACGACAGCCTCGACTACCACCACTTCTGCTGATCCAGTCTTAGATCAGCTTCAGCAGATGAGTTCGATGATTCCTACATTTCTGGGTGCACATCAGGACCCTACTCCAAGTCCAAGACAGTCATTCTGCAACTATCTCCACTCTGAGATTGAAAACCTTGAAGAAAGAGACTTTTTAACCTTCAGGAATGAGACAGTGAAGCTTCCCAGTGAAACACAGTACAAGGCCGAAGAACGCAAGAGACAGGTTACCAAAAGTCAAGAGGTCACCCCATATCAACTTAGAGAAGCATCACAGGCCACAGCATGATGTGAATACATACTCACCATACCAGAAACTCAAGCAGTCTAGATTCCAGTTGTGCAGCCTACACAGAAGTACAGCCTACACTGAAGTACAGCAACCATTAAGGCCTTCATCAGCATCAGCACAGCCAACTTCTTATGTAGTTGTGGATGACCAACAGCCTGGGACTTCCAGATAGATGATTTTCAACCAACCTTCAGTTGCAGCTTCACAACATGAGGAAAGTCAGCACAACACTTCTGGATTATCCAGTCTCTTTGGAGCTATTCCCAGTGTGCTTCAGTATCAGCAGATGGACACACCACAGCTATTTTCACCCTCTCAACTTCAACCAGCAACGTCACTAGTGCCATCTTCCACTCATCATGAACAGTCACAACCTCTCAGCCAGTCCAGCGAGCAGAGTCAGCCCAAATGAGTGGATTAACCCGCACAAGTTGCACCAACCAGGCCCTTTTAAGGGCCACCCGAATCTCCAAAAACAATTAATAGGCTGAATGTCTATGCCCAAAAACAAAAAAAGCACAGCGCCCAACACTTACACTTCCCCACAGTACACCAAAAATTGTGTGAATGAATGAGTGAATGTTAGACAAATATTAATAAACCTCTACCACAAAACAGAAAAAAATTAACAAAAAAATCCCCTTAATAAAAAATAATCCCCTAAGAATTCAAAGTAAAACCACACCACCAACCCCCCAAAAAACTCAATTTTAAAAATACACTTCTCCCACCCCAAAAACTAAGATCCAGACTCAAACCCACGTCCCTCCCTCCCAAAACCCAACTTGAAATAAAATGCCACATCCACACATAACATTTTTTCGATGTTTGGAGGGACTTACAGACAAACAAATGTGAGGCCTAACAAAATATTTAAACATATGAGTGGCAATGGAGTAAGTAACACACTGACAAACTGAATAAAAAATACTAAAATGGAACTGCAAACCTGTAAAATTTTATCTTTCAAATTTCATTGCATTTTTTTAATTCTTGGGATAAAATATTTCCTCAAAGTCATTTCTCTTTTGGGTATTTATTTTAAAACTGTTTTTTTTTCTACTCTTTTGTAAGTTATTTTTTCTGAGAATAAAGCCAGGTCATGTTGGAGTGGGATGTCAACTTTGTAAATTGAGGACCTGGGTTTAAGCTGTAAGTGCTGAAATTTATTTTTGTGAACTGACTTTGGGATGGATTTGTGTTTGTGATGGGGAATATTTTTGGTGAAATTGAATTTACATAAAATTTATAAAAATTTGGGTTATTTTGTTATTTTTGAGGCAACACTGCTAAATAAAAGTTCTTGGATTATTTGGGTATTCCTGAAAAGGACTGATAGATGACAGCATGCCTGTCTGCTCCCCCCCCCCCCTGATGGCCTCTCAGCATGTTATGTAGTACCACACATGATAACACAATGTCTCTCACAACTTTTGGCCCCTGCTCCTTGGTGGTCAACAGCACCCTGAATCACTTGACAAGTATACCAAATGAGTTCTCAACCACCCTTCCCCCGGATATCCTGTAGTTGGCTATTCTCTCTTCTCTGGTCAGTTGGCATCTACTGTAAGGCTTGACCAGCCAAGGCATCAGGGCAAAGGCATTGTCCCACAGGAGGAAGTAGTGTAGATCTGGCCCCCTAGGTGCAAGTGGTTCAGGGGGTGGTAGTCCCAAGGTTCTGTTTTCAATTCTTCTTTTCAATTTGCTGCAGTTGAAAATCTATGCATCAGATGATGACCCACTGACCCCTGCGTTGACCCACAGGAACTTGTAATCTGCATCGACTAAAGCCAAAAGTACCAGGGAGAAGTAGCCCTTGTAGTTGAAATATTCACTGCCTGACTTTTTGGGCTTCTTGATAGCAAAGTGTTTCCATCTAGTGCACTGACTGCATGGGGGACATTCCATCTGTTTCTAAATCTTTCTTCAATTTTCTTCCAGTCTTCAGGATCAGTGGGGCACACCAGATACTCTTGCTGAAATTCTTTCAAAATGGCTTTGCAGACCTGGGGGCAAATTTGTAGATGGTCATTCTTCCAATCCTCCAGTGGTATTGCAGTGAGGTGTAGCTTTCCCCTGTGGATAAGTGTCTAAATTAACTGCCAGTTTCAAGCTGACTTCCAGTGGCTTCCTAAAGTTGGTGATTGACTTCCTGAGGTGGGGGGTGATTCTTCAATCAAATCAAACAAGATGCATTCAGAGAGAGCAAAACGCTCGACTCAACGTGACCAGTCTCACAAGTGTTATAAAGTATAACACACCTCCACCATGGTGGCATTTCCAGAAATTTTGGAGGCTTATTGGTATCCAGAATATTAACTGGATCTTTCCTAAACTGTAATCACTCCTTCCCATGGCTAGCCCCTTCCTACTTAAAATTTAGCATCAAAATTTATTCACTTTTGAAGAAATATCAAGTAGAAAGCTAAAATAATTAAAATACATAGAAATGGGACCTATGAAAATTCATGACTTTTTGTATCCAAAGTATGATCCAGGTCTTTCCCAAAAATTAGTAACTTCTTCCTTTGACCAGGTCCTACCCACAATTTTTTATAAAGATATGTTCATTGGTTGTGGCATAGTCTAAACACCAAAAAACAGACAGACAAATAGACAAAAAGCACACAAAAACATAAACTCCTGGTATAGGTAAAAATATTGGTTAAAAGCCACTTCTTGGTGAAAATCACTCAGAGTAAATTTTTTGTGATGGACTGTCAAGAAATTGAAACAAAAATGAAAACATAAATAAATAAACATGACGAATACACCACCTCCCTCTTTATTATCTTTATGTCAATTTCAAGACATAAATTTAATGAGAAGAAATATTATTACTTAAAGACAGAAAGTATCACAAGCTAGGGTTTGTGACCTCACAATGACAATTGCATTGTGACACTATTAAGTAATGACATCATCAGACAGCGAAATATTGATTTTTTACATATGTGATAAAGAAAATCAGATTTTTCTGTACATGCCCAATTGAAAATCATTATCTGTCAAGTTGGACACCTCATCTTGGTTAAAGTTAAAATGCTGTGTTTTAATTTTTTCTATCCTTTTAAAAGACCTTTAAAAAAAAATTGCTAAAAAAAGCCTAAAAACAGAAAATAAAAAAAAACAACTCTAAAATTGACTGGCATTGAACCCCAACCATGAGATTACAAGTTCTACACATTACACTCACAGCCACAGAAGAAATCGGATTGGGCACAAATTCACGAGGAAAAAATCCTGTCATGATATTGATTTTTGAAGACAAGCAGGTTTCACTGTATATGCCCAATTAAAATTTAAAACCTGTCTCCTGACTTTAATTTTTAAACAAATTACACCAAATTTGGAAGAATCCGTCTGTACCCCATGAAATACCTGCCCACCAAATTTGAGCTCGATTGATGTTATAGTTTTTCAGTTATAAGGGCAAAACAGTGCACAGACAGACAGACAGAAACAAACCGATCACAATAACCATCTCCTATCATCGAGCGTTAAAAATGCTGGCTCCATCCCAGTGAAATTTCTGTAGCCTGGTATGTCAGTAGTGATTAGCTTGTCCAAGAGTGTCCTGTAGCAACCTCTCTCCTCTCTCTGCAATATTCAGGGCAGGACCCATGGATTTTGTGGCTTCCTTCTCCTTCTGGGTGGTGGGGGCGATGGTGATGCTGGCTGGGCAGGTGCTGGGTTCTGCTGTCTTCTGTGAGTTGAAATCACAACATATAAAAATAAATTCAACTCAATAAAAAACAAAAAGACCCTCAAGTGATCTATCAGTTGTTCCTGATGTGTTCATGTCATCTTTGAAGTGTGAAATGCATATCACAGGGTAGGGGGTGAAATGCATATCACAGGGTATATAGCGTGATATGGATCACGATTCTGGATCCTGACTATAGATACCGACCCACAAAAACATTTATTCCTGTCGTGAAGGGTCAGGAACATGCTCCCGGCTTGTCTGTCTTTACGGCTTGTCTGTTTGTGATCTGGCTTGTTTGTTAGGGGTTTAGGGCTTGTCGTAGTAGTTCTATGACTGGCCTGCAAAAAAACATCCCCCGACCCTACGTCTTGTCGGGATGCTCCTCACGTCCTGTCTGTAACTATAGTGACCTGTCGTGGATTTCATAACCAACTCAGCATTTTGGCGCCCTTTTCCCCCACGACCCTACGACTTTTGCAAACGACCCTAGAGTCGTAGGGTCGGTTACAAGGTCGGCTACAGTGAAACACCTGCATAAGGCCCAAACAACTATAATGATTGAGTCACAATGGAGCTTGGGAGTTGTTATTGCGGTTATGGTGAACAAACAGATTTAACATCAAAGTTGTTAGCGTGTATCTTATATAACTAGAGACTGCGGCTCGCCGCAGTGTATCCCCGGACAGGACATAGTTAAGGTGTGAATATGTCGGTCTTGAGCCTGTTTCCTGGAGCACCAGGTCAGGATTCTCCATAGTACCAGATTATTCCCAAAAGCTAATCACTAGTTCTTTCACTTATATCTGTCTTTAAAAATTACATTTCTTGGATCCAGAAGATCCAGATAGTGGTCCAAATCACTCGCAAAATTGAATCATTTCTTCCTTTTACCACTTCTTCCTTTTATCATTTGTAACATATCCTAAAAATATTAAAGTCCATCCCAAGATTATGTGGCAGCCTGGATCCAGATGATCCAGACAGTGATCCAGATCACTCCAAAAATTTAATCACTTGTTCCTTGTACCATTTAGGCCATTTGCTGGAACAATCCATCCATAACTTTTTGCGGTATCTGTCTTTAAAAATTACATTTCATGGATCCAGAAGATCCATATAGTGATCCGGATCACTTCCAAAATTCAATCATTTCATCCTTTTACCTTTTCAGACATATCCTGAAAATTACATTAAAATCCGTCCATAAGTTTTTGATTTATCTTGTACATAAACACATCTGGCAGCCTGGATCCAGATGATCCAGATTACTCCCAAAATCTAATCACTTGTTCCTTGTCCCATTTAGGACATTTCCTGAAAATTTCATCAAAATCCACCCATGACTTTTTGAGATATTTGTCTTTAAAATTATATTTCATGGATCCAGAAGATCCAGATAGTGGTCCAGATCACTCGCAAAATTGAATCACTTCTTCCTTTTACCACTTCTTTCTTTTACCATTTCTAACATATCCTAAAAATATCATCAAAATTCATCCTAAAATTCTGTTGCAGCCTGGATCCAGATGATCCAGATCACTCCAAAAATGTAATCACTTGTTCCTTGTACCATTTAGGTCATTTGTTGAAAATGTCATCACAATCCATCCATAACTTGTTGAGGTATCTGTCTTTAAAAATTACATTTCATGGATCCAGAAGATCCATATAGTGATCCGGATCACTTCCAAAATTCAGCCATTTCATCCTTTTACCTTTTCAGACATATCCTGAAAATTTCATCAAAATCCGTCCATAAGTTTTTCAGCTACATTGTACACAAACACATCTGGCAGCCTGTATCCACATGATCCAGACAGTGATCCAGATCACTCCAAAAAGGTAATCACTTGTTCCTTGTACCATTTAGGTCATTTGCTGAAAATGTCATCACAATCCATCCATAACTTTTTGAGGTATCTGTCTTTAAAAATTACATTTCATGGATCCAGAAGATCCATATAGTGATCCGGATCACTTGCAAAATTCAACCATTTCATCCTTTTACCTTTTCAGACATATCCTGAAAATTTCATCAAAATCCGTCCATAAGTTTTTGAGCTATATTGTACACAAACACATCTGGCAGCCTGGATCCGGATGATCCAGACAGTGATCCAGATTACTCCCAAAATCTAATCACTTGTTCCTCGTCCCATTAAGGACATTTCCTGAAAATTTCATCAAAATGCACGCATAAGTTTTTGAGTTATCTGTCTTTAAAAATTAAATTTCATGGATCCAGAAGATCCAGACAGTGATCCGGATCACTCCCAAAATGTAATCATATCTTCCTTTTACCATTTTGAACATATCCTGAAAATTTTATCAAAATCAATCTGTCAGTTTTTGAGTTATGTTGTTCACAAACAAACAAACAAATAGAGGGCCAAAAATGACCCTCGGTCAGGTACTTTGGCGGTCAGTGGATGACCTTAAATGAAGATCTGTAACCGGTAAGCCTGGATGCTGGTACTCCATCATGTACTCAACCTCCAAAGCCATTTTCAATAGTTTCCATGCAATGTAGTCAGCATTAAGTGTGAAAATATCTCCAAATTTGCCAAAAATGACCCTTGGTCAGGTACTTTGGCGGTCAGTGGATGACCTTAAATGAAGATCTGTAACCAGTAAGCCTGGATGGTAGAAGTCCATCATGTACTCAACCTCCAAAGCCATTTTCAATAGTTTCCATGCAATGTAGTCAGCATTACGTGTGAAAATATCTCAAAAAAGGCCAAAAATGACCCTCGGTCAGGTACTTTGGCGGTCAGTGGATGACCTTCAATGAAGAGCTTCAAGGTCAAATTTCTGCATGCTTACAGAGGACATATATATGTATTATATATACCAGCCATAGGATGATCCGACTTTCTGTATAGGAGAACTGGGCCAAAAAGTGAAAAAATGGCCAAAATCTTACTTTTAGGAGGCCACCAGTGACCTTGAGATTGAAGGTCAAGGTCACAAAACAATAGCGTTCATGGCATTGCCCATTTATACCCACATACCAAATTTGAAAATTGTAACTAAAATGTTTTTTAAGTTATCGCGTCCAAAAGGAAATCTCTGCGGCGGCGGCGTGACCGTACTGAATCCTAAGTATCCCCGACTTTCGTCCGGGGATACAATTAAAGCTCTCACATAACAGGATCAGGGGGCATGGTATTTGGGGAAAAACCACAAAGCCTTTCTTACAATTGCAATAAAAACTAGAGGATCGCTCGCAAAAAAAAAAGATAATGTTTTTGCATAGCAAAAACAAAGCGTCCCGAAAAGGATATAAAGGTGAGTGCTAAAGTATTAAGAAAATGCTTCGTTTCTAGCCTTATACTGTTGTGGCAACCAAAGTCAGCGCAGTCTGCTCTATCTAGCACGGTTTTCAAGATATAAGCATTTTTGTGTTTTGCAAAAAATAAAAAAATTAAAAATGTCCGCTATATTTGGCAAGACAAAAATATTTTGAAAATTGGCATGGCTACTCTGCAGAGATACCCAGCAGGTCCAAAATTTTGTTGAGTTCGCTCCATATAGCACGGTTTTCGAGATATAAGCATTTTTGTGTTTTGCAAAAACTTTGAAAATTCAAAATGGCCACAATTTTTGGGGAGACAAAAATTTTTGTCAAGACCACTGCCGCGGTGTGTATCTCCCGCCGAGCATTAAAGCAGAAGAAATAGCTTTTCCGAGATATTCACAATTTTTCATTTTCGTGTGTGAAAGGTCTTCCAAAAGTAGGTGAATGAGTTATTTGAGAAAAATTGGCTATCTGCAATACTATTAAGAGATAATTCACATTTACTCATTTTGAGTAGGTGAATAATTATCTATGGGTCTGAAACTTCACCAAGTGAAAGCTCTCCCAAAAGTAGGTGAATGAGTTATTGAGAAAAATTGGCTATCTGCAATACTTTTAGAGATAATTCGCATTTACTCATTTTGAGTAGGTGAGTAATTAGCTATGGGTCTGAAACTTCACCATGTGAAAGCTCTCCCACAAGTAGATGAATGAGTATTTGATAAAAATTGGGTATCCGCAATACTTTTACAGATAATTAGCATTTACTCATTTTGAGTAGGTGAATAAATAGCTATGGGTCTGAAACTTCACAGAGTGAAAGCTCTCCCAAAAGTAGGTCAATGAGTTATTTGAGAAAAATTGGCTATCTGCAATACTTTTAGAGATAATTCGCATTTACTCATTTTGAGTAGGTGAGTAATTAAGCGTCCCGCAAGGGACGTTTGTTTGTGTATGGGAGAGCTTCAGGCTCCGGCGGCTCCGGCGGCTCCGCATTTTGTTTTCCTTATAACTCTGTAACCGTTAGGCGGATTCTTTTCAAATTTGGCAGGTTTAGGCAGTAGCCTTGGGGAATTTTTTTGAATATACTGCAGTGACATTTCAACCAGTCAGAGAGGTCACATGACCAAAAATGTCTTTTTTCGATGGGGAAGCTTGTCCGGATGATAACTTGAAAGGAATTTTATCAATTCACCTGAAACTTGGCAAATACATTCATTCTATTAAAATCTGGAAATCATTAGATTTTGGCATTGATTGGTCAAGAAATGGCCGAGTAATTAATGATTAATTAATCATTACGAATTTTCCAAATAAGGAAAACACAAAAATGCTTATATCTCGAAAACCGTGCTAGATAGAGCGATTTCGACGAAATTTTTGACCCGCAGGGTATCACTGCGGAGTAGTTTCCCCAATTTTCAAAAAAATTTTCTCTCGCCCAAAATGGCGGCCATTTTGAATTTTCGAAATTTTCACAAAAATGCTTATATCTCGAAAACCGTGCTAGATAGAGCGATTTCGACGAAATTTTTGACCCACAGGATATCTCTGCAGAGTAGTTATCCCAATTTTGAAAAAATTTTTGTCTCGCCAAAAATGGCGGCCATTTTGAATTTTCGAATTTTTTGCAAAAATTGCAAAACATAAAACTGCTTATATCTCGAAAACCCTGCAAGATAGAGTGATTTCGACGAAATTTTTGACCCACAGGGTATATCTGCAGAGTAGCCATGCCAATTTTCAAAAAAAATTTATCTCGCCAAAAATGGCGGCCATTTTGAATTTTCGAATTTTTCGCAAAAATTGCAAAACATAAAAATGCTTATATCTCGAAAACCCTGCTAGATAGAGCGATTTCGACGAAATTTTTGACCCACAGGGTATCTCTGCAGAGTAGCCATGCCAATTTTCAAACAAAAAATTTCTCGCAAAAAATGGCGGCCATTTTGAATTTTCGAATTTTTCGCAAAATTGCAAAACACAAAAATGCTTATATCTCGAAAACCGTGCTAGATAGAGCGATTTCGACAAAATTTTTGACCCACAGAGTATCTCTGCAGAGCAGTATCTCTGCAGAGCAGCTATCCCAAAGAGCTTTCACTTGGTGAAGTTTCAGACCCATAGCTAATTGCTCACCTACTCAAAATGAGTAAATGCGAATTACCTCTAAAAGTATTGCAGATGGCCAATTTTTCTCAAATAACCCATTCACCTACTTTTGGAAGAGCTTTCACTTGGTGAAGTTTCAGACCCATAGCTAATTACTCACCTACTGAAAATGAGTAAATGCTAATTATCTCAAAAACTATTGCGGATACCCAATTTTTATCAAATTACTCATTCATGTACTTTTGGGAGAGCTTTCACATGGTGAAGTTTCAGACCCGTACATGATTACTCACCTACTCAAAATGAGTAAATGCGAATTATCTCTTAAAAGTATTGCAGATAGCCAATTTTTCTCAAATAGCTCATTCACCTACTTTTGGAAGAGCTTTCACATGGTGAAGTTTCAGACCCATAGCTAATTACTCACCTACTCAAAATGAGTAAATGCGAATTATCTGTAAAAGTATTGCGGATACCCAATTTTTATCAAATAACTCATTCATCTACCTGTGGGAGAGCTTTCACATGGTGAAGTTTCAGACCCATAGCTAATTACTCACCTACTCAAAATGAGTAAATGCGAATTATCTCTAAAAGTATTGCAGATAGCCAATTTTTCTCAAATAACTCATTCACCTATTTTTGGGAGAGCTTTCACTTGGTGACGTTTCAGACCCATAGCTAATTACTCACCTACTCAAAATGAGTAAATGCGAATTATCTCTAAAAGTATTGCAGATAGCCAATTTTTCTCAAATAACTCATTCACCTACTTTTGGGAGAGCTTTCACTTGGTGAAGTTTCAGACCCATACCTAATTACTCGCTTACTCAAAATGAGTAAATGTGAATTATCTCTAAAAGTATTGCAGATAGCCAATTTTTCTCAAATGACTCATTCACCTACTTTTGGGAGAGCTTTCACTTGGTGAAGTTTCAGACCCATAGCTAATTACTCGCCTACTCAAAATGAGTAAATGTGAATTATCTCTAAAAGTATTGCAGATAGCCAATTTTTCTCAAATAACTCATTCACCTTCTTTTGGCAGAGCTTTCACTTGGTGAAGTTTCAGACCCATAGCTAATTATTCGCCTACTCAAAATGAGTAAATGTGAATTATCTCTAAAAGTATTGCAGATAGCCAATTTTTCTCAAATGACTCATTCACCTACTTTTGGGAGAGCTTTCACTTGGTGAAGTTTCAGACCCATAGCTAATTACTCGCCTACTCAAAATGAGTAAATGTGAATTATCTCTAAAAGTATTGCAGATAGCCAATTTTTCTCAAATAACTCATTCACCTTCTTTTGGCAGAGCTTTCACTTGGTGAAGTTTCAGACCCATAGCTAATTACTCACCTACTCAAAATGAGTAAATGCGAATTATCTCTAAAAGTATTGCAGATAGCCAATTTTTCTCAAATGACTCATTCACCTATTTTTGGGAGAGCTTTCACTTGGTGACGTTTCAGACCCATAGCTAATTACTCACCTACTCAAAATGAGTAAATGCGAATTATCTCTAAAAGTATTGCAGATAGCAAATTTTTGTCAAATTAATCATTCACCTACTTTTGGGAGAGCTTTCACTTGGCGAAGTTTCAGACCCATAGCTAATTACTCACCTACTCAAAATGAGTAAATGCGAATTATCTCTAAAAGTATTGCAGATAGCTAATTTTTGTCAAATTAATCATTCACCTACTTTTGGGAGAGCTTTCACTTGGCGAAGTTTCAGACCCATAGCTAATTACTCACCTACTCAAAATGAGTAAATGTGAATTATCTCTAAAAGTATTGCAGATAGCCAATTTTTCTCAAATAACTCATTCACCTACTTTTGGGAGAGCTTTCAGTCTGTGAAGTTTCAGACCCATAGCTAATTACTCACCTACTCAAAATGAGTAAATGCGAATTATCTCTAAAAGTATTGCAGATAGCCAATTTTTCTCAAATAACTCATTCACCAACTTTTGGCAGAGCTTTCACTTGGTGAAGTTTCAGACCCATAGCTAATTACTCACCTACTCAAAATGAGTAAATGCAAATTATCTCTAAAAGTATTGCAGATAGCCAATTTTTCTCAAATAACTCATTCACCTACTTTTGGGAGAGCTTTCAGATGGTGAAGTTTCAGACCCATAGCTAATTACTCACCTACTCAAAATGAGTAAATGCGAATTATCTCTAAAAGTAATGCAGATAGCCAATTTTTCTCAAATAACTCATACACCTACTTTTGGCAGAGCTTTCACTTGGTGAAGTTTCAGACCCATAGCTAATTACTCACCTACTCAAAATGAGTAAATGCGAATTATCTCTAAAAGTATTGCAGATAGCCAATTTTTCTCAAATAACTCATTCACCTACTTTTGGGAGAGCTTTCACTTGGTGAAGTTTCAGACCCATACCTAATTACTCGCTTACTCAAAATGAGTAAATGTGAATTATCTCTAAAAGTATTGCAGATAGCCAATTTTTCTCAAATGACTCATTCACCTACTTTTGGGAGAGCTTTCACTTGGTGAAGTTTCAGACCCATAGCTAATTACTCGCCTACTCAAAATGAGTAAATGTGAATTATCTCTAAAAGTATTGCAGATAGCCAATTTTTCTCAAATAACTCATTCACCTTCTTTTGGCAGAGCTTTCACTTGGTGAAGTTTCAGACCCATAGCTAATTATTCGCCTACTCAAAATGAGTAAATGTGAATTATCTCTAAAAGTATTGCAGATAGCCAATTTTTCTCAAATGACTCATTCACCTACTTTTGGGAGAGCTTTCACTTGGTGAAGTTTCAGACCCATAGCTAATTACTCGCCTACTCAAAATGAGTAAATGTGAATTATCTCTAAAAGTATTGCAGATAGCCAATTTTTCTCAAATAACTCATTCACCTTCTTTTGGCAGAGCTTTCACTTGGTGAAGTTTCAGACCCATAGCTAATTATTCGCCTACTCAAAATGAGTAAATGTGAATTATCTCTAAAAGTATTGCAGATAGCCAATTTTTCTCAAATAACTCATTCACCTACTTTTGGGAGAGCTTTCACTCTGTGAAGTTTCAGACCCATAGCTAATTACTCACCTACTCAAAATGAGTAAATGCGAATTATCTCTAAAAGTATTGCAGATAGCCAATTTTTCTCAAATAACTCATTCACCTACTTTTGGGAGAGCTTTCACATGGTGAAGTTTCAGACCCATAGCTAATTACTCGCCTACTCAAAATGAGTAAATGTGAATTATCTCTAAAAGTATTGCAGATAGCCAATTTTTCTCAAATAACTCATTCACCTACTTTCGGGAGAGCTTTCACTTGGTGAAGTTTCAGACCCATAGCTAATTACTCGCCTGCTCAAAATGAGTAAATGTGAATTATCTCTAAAAGTATTGCAGATAGCCAATTTTTCTCAAATAACTCATTCACCTTCTTTTGGCAGAGCTTTCACTTGGTGAAGTTTCAGACCCATAGCTAATTATTCGCCTACTCAAAATGAGTAAATGTGAATTATCTCTAAAAGTATTGCAGATAGCCAATTTTTCTCAGAGAACTCATTCACCTACTTTTGGGAGAGCTTTCACATGGTGAAGTTTCAGACCCATAGCTAATTACTCACCTACTCAAAATGAGTAAATGCGAATTATCTCTAAAAGTATTGCAGATAGCCAATTTTTCTCAAAGAACTCATTCACCTACTTTTGGCAGAGCTTTCACTTGGTGAAGTTTCAGACCCATAGCTAATTACTCACCTACTCAAAATGAGTAAATGCAAATTATCTCTAAAAGTATTGCAGATAGCCAATTTTTGTCAAATTAATCATTCACCTACTTTTGGGAGAGCTTTCACTTGGTGAAGTTTCAGACCCATAGCTAATTACTCACCTACTCAAAATGAGTAAATGCGAATTATCTCTAAAAGTATTGCAGATAGCCAATTTTTGTCAAATTAATCATTCACCTACTTTTGGGAGAGCTTTCACTTGGCGAAGTTTCAGACCCATAGCTAATTACTCACCTACTCAAAATGAGTAAATGTGAATTATCTCTAAAAGTATTGCAGATAGCCAATTTTTCTCAAATAACTCATTCACCTACTTTTTCGGAGAGCTTTCAGTCTGTGAAGTTTCAGACCCATAGCTAATTACTCACCTACTCAAAATGAGTAAATGCGAATTATCTCTAAAAGTATTGCAGATAGCCAATTTTTCTCAAATAACTCATTCACCAACTTTTGGCAGAGCTTTCACTTGGTGAAGTTTCAGACCCATAGCTAATTACTCACCTACTCAAAATGAGTAAATGCGAATTATCTCTAAAAGTATTGCAGATAGCCAATTTTTCTCAAATGACTCATTCACCTATTTTTGGGAGAGCTTTCACTTGGTGACGTTTCAGACCCATAGCTAATTACTCACCTACTCAAAATGAGTAAATGCGAATTATCTCTAAAAGTATTGCAGATAGCAAATTTTTGTCAAATTAATCATTCACCTACTTTTGGGAGAGCTTTCACTTGGCGAAGTTTCAGACCCATAGCTAATTACTCACCTACTCAAAATGAGTAAATGCGAATTATCTCTAAAAGTATTGCAGATAGCCAATTTTTGTCAAATTAATCATTCACCTACTTTTGGGAGAGCTTTCACTTGGCGAAGTTTCAGACCCATAGCTAATTACTCACCTACTCAAAATGAGTAAATGTGAATTATCTCTAAAAGTATTGCAGATAGCCAATTTTTCTCAAATAACTCATTCACCTACTTTTGGGAGAGCTTTCAGTCTGTGAAGTTTCAGACCCATAGCTAATTACTCACCTACTCAAAATGAGTAAATGCGAATTATCTCTAAAAGTATTGCAGATAGCCAATTTTTCTCAAATGACTCATTCACGTATTTTTGGGAGAGCTTTCACTTGGTGACGTTTCAGACCCATAGCTAATTACTCACCTACTCAAAATGAGTAAATGCGAATTATCTCTAAAAGTATTGCAGATAGCCAATTTTTGTCAAATTAATCATTCACCTACTTTTGGGAGAGCTTTCACTTGGCGAAGTTTCAGACCCACAGCTAATTACTCCCCTACTCAAAATGAGTAAATGCGAATTACCTCTAAAAGTATTGCAGATAGCCAATTTTTCTCAAATTAATCATTTACCTACTTTTGGGAGAGCTTTCACTTGGTGACGTTTCAGACCCATAGCTAATTACTCACCTACTCAAAATGAGTAAATGCGAATTATCTCTAAAAGTATTGCAGATAGCAAATTTTTGTCAAATTAATCATTCACCTACTTTTGGGAGAGCTTTCACTTGGCGAAGTTTCAGACCCATAGCTAATTACTCACCTACTCAAAATGAGTAAATGCGAATTATCTCTAAAAGTATTGCAGATAGCCAATTTTTGTCAAATTAATCATTCACCTACTTTTGGGAGAGCTTTCACTTGGCGAAGTTTCAGACCCATAGCTAATTACTCACCTACTCAAAATGAGTAAATGTGAATTATCTCTAAAAGTATTGCAGATAGCCAATTTTTCTCAAATAACTCATTCACCTACTTTTGGGAGAGCTTTCAGTCTGTGAAGTTTCAGACCCATAGCTAATTACTCACCTACTCAAAATGAGTAAATGCGAATTATCTCTAAAAGTATTGCAGATAGCCAATTTTTCTCAAATGACTCATTCACGTATTTTTGGGAGAGCTTTCACTTGGTGACGTTTCAGACCCATAGCTAATTACTCACCTACTCAAAATGAGTAAATGCGAATTATCTCTAAAAGTATTGCAGATAGCCAATTTTTGTCAAATTAATCATTCACCTACTTTTGGGAGAGCTTTCACTTGGCGAAGTTTCAGACCCACAGCTAATTACTCCCCTACTCAAAATGAGTAAATGCGAATTACCTCTAAAAGTATTGCAGATAGCCAATTTTTCTCAAATTAATCATTTACCTACTTTTGGGAGAGCTTTCACTTGGTGAAGTTTCAGACCCATAGCTAATTACTCACCTACTCAAAATGAGTAAATGCGAATTATCTCTAAAAGTATTGCAGATAGCCAATTTTTCTCAAATAACTCATTCACCTACTTTTGGCAGAGCTTTCACTTGGTGAAGTTTCAGACCCATAGCTAATTACTCACCTACTCAAAATGAGTAAATGCGAATTATCTCTAAAAGTATTGCAGATAGCCAATTTTTCTCAAAGAACTCATTCACCTACTTTTGGCAGAGCTTTCACTTGGTGAAGTTTCAGACCCATAGCTAATTACTCACCTACTCAAAATGAGTAAATGGAAATTATCTCTAAAAGTATTGCAGATAGCCAATTTTTGTCAAATTAATCATTCATCTACTTTTGGGAGAGCTTTCACTTGGTGAAGTTTCAGACCCATAGCTAATTACTCACCTACTCAAAATGAGTAAATGTGAATTATCTCTAAAAGTATTGCAGATAGCCAATTTTTCTCAAATAACTCATTCACCTACTTTTGGGAGAGCTTTCACTCTGTGAAGTTTCAGACCCATAGCTAATTACTCACCTACTCAAAATGAGTAAATGCGAATTATCTCTAAAAGTATTGCAGATAGCCAATTTTTCTCAAATAACTCATTCACCAACTTTTGGCAGAGCTTTCACTTGATGAATTTTCAGACCCATAGCTAATTACTCGCCTACACAAAATGAGTAAATGTGAATTATCTCTAAAAGTATTGCAGATAGCCAATTTTTCTCAAATAACTCATTCACCTACTTTCGGGAGAGTTTTCACTTGGTGAAGTTTCAGACCCATAGCTAATTACTCGCCTACTCAAAATGAGTAAATGTGAATTATCTCTAAAAGTATTGCAGATAGCCAATTTTTCTCAAATAACTCATTCACCTTCTTTTGGCAGAGCTTTCACTTGGTGAAGTTTCAGACCCATAGCTAATTATTCGCCTACTCAAAATGAGTAAATGTGAATTATCTCTAAAAGTATTGCAGATAGCCAATTTTTCTCAAATAACTCATTCACCTACTTTTGGGAGAGCTTTCACTCTGTGAAGTTTCAGACCCATAGCTAATTACTCACCTACTCAAAATGAGTAAATGCGAATTATCTCTAAAAGTATTGCGGATACCCAATTTTTATCAAATACTCATTTATCTACTTGTGGGAGAGCTTTCACATGGTGAAGTTTCAGACCCATAGCTAATTACTCACCTACTCAAAATGAGTAAATGCGAATTATCTCTAAAAGTATTGCAGATAGCCAATTTTTCTCAAATAACTCATTCACCTACTTTTGGGAGAGCTTTCACATGGTGAAGTTTCAGAGCCACAGCTAATTACTCACCTACTCAAAATGAGTAAATGCGAATTACCTCTAAAAGTATTGCAGATAGCCAATTTTTCTCAAATTAATCATTCACCTACTTTTGGGAGAGCTTTCACTTGGTGAAGTTTCAGACCCATAGCTAATTACTCACCTACTCAAAATGAGTAAATGTGAATTATCTCTAAAAGTATTGGAGATAGCCAATTTTTCTCAAATAACTCATTCACCTACTTTTGGGAGAGCTTTCAGTCTGTGAAGTTTCAGACCCATAGCTAATTACTCACCTACTCAAAATGAGTAAATGCGAATTATGTCTAAAAGTATTGCAGATAGCCAATTTTTCTCAAATAACTCATTCACCTACTTTTGGCAGAGCTTTCACTTGGTGAAGTTTCAGACCCATAGCTAATTACTCACCTACTCAAAATGAGTAAATGCGAATTATCTCTAAAAGTATTGCAGATAGCCAATTTTTCACAAATAACTCATTCACCTACTTTTGCGAGAGCTTTCAGATGGTGAAGTTTCAGACCCATAGCTAATTACTCACCTACTCAAAATGAGTAAATGCGAATTATCTCTAAAAGTATTGCAGATAGCCAATTTTTCTCAAATAACTCATTCACCTACTTTTGGGAGAGCTTTCAGATGGTGAAGTTTCAGACCCATAGCTAATTACTCACCTACTCAAAATGAGTAAATGCGAATTATCTCTAAAAGTATTGCAGATAGCCAATTTTTCTCAAAGAACTCATTCACCTACTTTTGGCAGAGCTTTCACTTGGTGAAGTTTCAGACCCATAGCTAATTACTCACCTACTCAAAATGAGTAAATGGAAATTATCTCTAAAAGTATTGCAGATAGCCAATTTTTGTCAAATTAATCATTCATCTACTTTTGGGAGAGCTTTCACTTGGTGAAGTTTCAGACCCATAGCTAATTACTCACCTACTCAAAATGAGTAAATGTGAATTATCTCTAAAAGTATTGCAGATAGCCAATTTTTCTCAAATAACTCATTCACCTACTTTTGGGAGAGCTTTCACTCTGTGAAGTTTCAGACCCATAGCTAATTACTCACCTACTCAAAATGAGTAAATGCGAATTATCTCTAAAAGTATTGCAGATAGCCAATTTTTCTCAAATAACTCATTCACCAACTTTTGGCAGAGCTTTCACTTGATGAATTTTCAGACCCATAGCTAATTACTCGCCTACACAAAATGAGTAAATGTGAATTATCTCTAAAAGTATTGCAGATAGCCAATTTTTCTCAAATAACTCATTCACCTACTTTCGGGAGAGCTTTCACTTGGTGAAGTTTCAGACCCATAGCTAATTACTCGCCTACTCAAAATGAGTAAATGTGAATTATCTCTAAAAGTATTGCAGATAGCCAATTTTTCTCAAATAACTCATTCACCTTCTTTTGGCAGAGCTTTCACTTGGTGAAGTTTCAGACCCATAGCTAATTATTCGCCTACTCAAAATGAGTAAATGTGAATTATCTCTAAAAGTATTGCAGATAGCCAATTTTTCTCAAATAACTCATTCACCTACTTTTGGGAGAGCTTTCACTCTGTGAAGTTTCAGACCCATAGCTAATTACTCACCTACTCAAAATGAGTAAATGCGAATTATCTCTAAAAGTATTGCGGATACCCAATTTTTATCAAATACTCATTTATCTACTTGTGGGAGAGCTTTCACATGGTGAAGTTTCAGACCCATAGCTAATTACTCACCTACTCAAAATGAGTAAATGCGAATTATCTCTAAAAGTATTGCAGATAGCCAATTTTTCTCAAATAACTCATTCACCTACTTTTGGGAGAGCTTTCACATGGTGAAGTTTCAGAGCCACAGCTAATTACTCACCTACTCAAAATGAGTAAATGCGAATTACCTCTAAAAGTATTGCAGATAGCCAATTTTTCTCAAATTAATCATTCACCTACTTTTGGGAGAGCTTTCACTTGGTGAAGTTTCAGACCCATAGCTAATTACTCACCTACTCAAAATGAGTAAATGTGAATTATCTCTAAAAGTATTGGAGATAGCCAATTTTTCTCAAATAACTCATTCACCTACTTTTGGGAGAGCTTTCAGTCTGTGAAGTTTCAGACCCATAGCTAATTACTCACCTACTCAAAATGAGTAAATGCGAATTATCTCTAAAAGTATTGCAGATAGCCAATTTTTCTCAAATAACTCATTCACCTACTTTTGGCAGAGCTTTCACTTGGTGAAGTTTCAGACCCATAGCTAATTACTCACCTACTCAAAATGAGTAAATGCGAATTATCTCTAAAAGTATTGCAGATAGCCAATTTTTCACAAATAACTCATTCACCTACTTTTGCGAGAGCTTTCAGATGGTGAAGTTTCAGACCCATAGCTAATTACTCACCTACTCAAAATGAGTAAATGCGAATTATCTCTAAAAGTATTGCAGATAGCCAATTTTTCTCAAATAACTCATTCACCTACTTTTGGGAGAGCTTTCAGATGGTGAAGTTTCAGACCCATAGCTAATTACTCACCTACTCAAAATGAGTAAATGCGAATTATCTCTAAAAGTATTGCAGATAGCCAATTTTTCTCAAATAACTCGTTCACCTACTTTTGGGAGAGCTTTCACTTGGTGAAGTTTCAGACCCATAGCTAATTACTCACCTACTCAAAATGAGTAAATGGGAATTATCTCTAAAAGTATTGCAGATAGCCAATTTTTCTCAAATAACTCATTCACCTACTTTTGGGAGAGCTTTCACTCTGTGAAGTTTCAGACCCATAGCTAATTACTCACCTACTCAAAATGAGTAAATGCGAATTATCTCTAAAAGTATTGCAGATAGCCAATTTTTCTCAAATAACTCATTCACCAACTTTTGGCAGAGCTTTCACTTGGTGAAGTTTCAGACCCATAGCTAATTACTCGCCTACTCAAAATGAGTAAATGTGAATTATCTCTAAAAGTATTGCAGATAGCCAATTTTTCTCAAATAACTCATTCACCTACTTTCGGGAGAGCTTTCACTTGGTGAAGTTTCAGACCCATAGCTAATTACTCGCCTACTCAAAATGAGTAAATGTGAATTATCTCTAAAAGTATTGCAGATAGCCAATTTTTCTCAAATAACTCATTCACCTTCTTTTGGCAGAGCTTTCACTTGGTGAAGTTTCAGACCCATAGCTAATTATTCGCCTACTCAAAATGAGTAAATGTGAATTATCTCTAAAAGTATTGCAGATAGCCAATTTTTCTCAAATAACTCATTCACCTACTTTTGGGAGAGCTTTCACTCTGTGAAGTTTCAGACCCATAGCTAATTACTCACCTACTCAAAATGAGTAAATGCGAATTATCTCTAAAAGTATTGCAGATAGCCAATTTTTCTCAAAGAACTCATTCACCTACTTTTGGCAGAGCTTTCACTTGGTGAAGTTTCAGACCCATAGCTAATTACTCACCTACTCAAAATGAGTAAATGCGAATTATCTCTAAAAGTATTGCAGATAGCCAATTTTTCTCAAATAACTCATTCACCTACTTTTGGGAGAGCTTTCAGATGGTGAAGTTTCAGACCCATAGCTAATTACTCACCTACTCAAAATGAGTAAATGCGAATTATCTCTAAAAGTATTGCAGATAGCCAATTTTTCTCAAATAACTCATTCACCTAATTTTGGGAGAGCTTTCACTTGGTGAAGTTTCAGACCCATAGCTAATTACTCACCTACTCAAAATGAGTAAATGGGAATTATCTCTAAAAGTATTGCAGATAGCCAATTTTTCTCAAATAACTCATTCACCTACTTTTGGCAGAGCTTTCACTTGGTGAAGTTTCAGACCCATAGCTAATTATTCACCTACTCAAAATGAGTAAATGTGAATTATCTCTAAAAGTATTGCAGATAGCCAATTTTTCTCAAATAACTCATTCACCTACTTTTGGGAGAGCTTTCACTCTGTGAAGTTTCAGACCCATAGCTATTTATTCACCTACTCAAAATGAGTAAATGCTAATTATCTGTAAAAGTATTGCGGATACCCAATTTTTATCAAATACTCATTCATCTACTTGTGGGAGAGCTTTCACATGGTGAAGTTTCAGACCCATAGCTAATTACTCACATACTCAAAATGAGTAAATGCGAATTATCTCTAAAAGTATTGCAGATAGCCAATTTTTCTCAAATAACTCATTCACCTACTTTTGGGAGAGCTTTCACATGGTGAAGTTTCAGACCCACAGCTAATTACTCCCCTACTCAAAATGAGTAAATGCGAATTACCTCTAAAAGTATTGCAGATAGCCAATTTTTCTCAAATTAATCATTCACCTACTTTTGGGAGAGCTTTCACTTGGTGAAGTTTCAGACCCATAGCTAATTACTCACCTACTCAAAATGAGTAAATGCGAATTATCTCTAAAAGTATTGCAGATAGCCAATTTTTCTCAAATAACTCATTCACCTACTTTTGGCAGAGCTTTCACTTGGTGAAGTTTCAGACCCATAGCTAATTACTCACCTACTCAAAATGAGTAAATGCGAATTATCTCTAAAAGTATTGCAGATAGCCAATTTTTCTCAAATAACTCATTCACCTACTTTTGGGAGAGCTTTCACTCTGTGAAGTTTCAGACCCATAGCTAATTACTCACCTACTCAAAATGAGTAAATGCGAATTATCTCTAAAAGTATTGCAGATAGCCAATTTTTCTCAAAGAACTCATTCACCTACTTTTGGCAGAGCTTTCACTTGGTGAAGTTTCAGACCCATAGCTAATTACTCACCTACTCAAAATGAGTAAATGGAAATTATCTCTAAAAGTATTGCAGATAGCCAATTTTTGTCAAATTAATCATTCATCTACTTTTGGGAGAGCTTTCACTTGGTGAAGTTTCAGACCCATAGCTAATTACTCACCTACTCAAAATGAGTAAATGTGAATTATCTCTAAAAGTATTGCAGATAGCCAATTTTTCTCAAATAACTCATTCACCTACTTTTGGGAGAGCTTTCAGTCTGTGAAGTTTCAGACCCATAGCTAATTACTCACCTACTCAAAATGAGTAAATGCGAATTATCTCTAAAAGTATTGCAGATAGCCAATTTTTCTCAAATAACTCATTCACCTACTTTTGGCAGAGCTTTCACTTGGTGAAGTTTCAGACCCATAGCTAATTACTCACCTACTCAAAATGAGTAAATGCGAATTATCTCTAAAAGTATTGCAGATAGCCAATTTTTCTCAAATAACTCATTCACCTACTTTTGGGAGAGCTTTCAGATGGTGAAGTTTCAGACCCATAGCTAATTACTCACCTACTCAAAATGAGTAAATGCGAATTATCTCTAAAAGTATTGCAGATAGCCAATTTTTCTCAAATAACTCATTCACCTACTTTTGGGAGAGCTTTCACTCTGTGAAGTTTCAGACCCATAGCTATTTATTCACCTACTCAAAATGAGTAAATGCTAATTATCTGTAAAAGTATTGCGGATACCCAATTTTTATCAAATACTCATTCATCTACTTGTGGGAGAGCTTTCACATGGTGAAGTTTCAGACCCATAGCTAATTACTCACCTACTCAAAATGAGTAAATGCGAATTATCTCTAAAAGTATTGCAGATAGCCAATTTTTGTGAAATTAATCATTCACCTACTTTTGGGAGAGCTTTCACTTGGTGAAATTTCAGACCCATAGCTAATTACTCACCTACTCAAAATGAGTAAATGCGAATTATCTCTAAAAGTATTGCAGATAGCCAATTTTTGTCAAATTAATCATTCACCTACTTTTGGGAGAGCTTTCACTCTGTGAAGTTTCAGACCCATAGCTAATTACTCACCTACTCAAAATGAGTAAATGCGAATTATCTCTAAAAGTATTGCAGATAGCCAATTTTTCTCAAAGAACTCATTCACCTACTTTTGGCAGAGCTTTCACTTGGTGAAGTTTCAGACCCATAGCTAATTACTCACCTACTCAAAATGAGTAAATGCAAATTATCTCTAAAAGTATTGCAGATAGCCAATTTTTGTCAAATTAATCATTCACCTACTTTTGGGAGAGCTTTCACTTGGTGAAGTTTCAGACCCATAGCTAATTACTCACCTACTGAAAATGAGTAAATGTGAATTATCTCTAAAAGTATTGCAGATAGCCAATTTTTCTCAAATAACTCATTCACCTACTTTTGGGAGAGCTTTCAGTCTGTGAAGTTTCAGACCCATAGCTAATTACTCACCTACTCAAAATGAGTAAATGCGAATTATCTCTAAAAGTATTGCAGATAGCCAATTTTTCTCAAATAACTCATTCACCTACTTTTGGCAGAGCTTTCACTTGGTGAAGTTTCAGACCCATAGCTAATTACTCACCTACTCAAAATGAGTAAATGCGAATTATCTCTAAAAGTATTGCAGATAGCCAATTTTTCTCAAATAACTCATTCACCTACTTTTGGGAGAGCTTTCACTCTGTGAAGTTTCAGACCCATAGCTAATTACTCACCTACTCAAAATGAGTAAATGCGAATTATCTCTAAAAGTATTGCAGATAGCCAATTTTTCTCAAAGAACTCATTCACCTACTTTTGGCAGAGCTTTCACTTGGTGAAGTTTCAGACCCATAGCTAATTACTCACCTACTCAAAATGAGTAAATGTGAATTATCTCTAAAAGTATTGCAGATAGCCAATTTTTGTCAAATTAATCATTCATCTACTTTTGGGAGAGCTTTCACTTGGTGAAGTTTCAGACCCATAGCTAATTACTCACCTACTCAAAATGAGTAAATGTGAATTATCTCTAAAAGTATTGCAGATAGCCAATTTTTCTCAAATAACTCATTCACCTACTTTTGGGAGAGCTTTCAGTCTGTGAAGTTTCAGACCCATAGCTAATTACTCACCTACTCAAAATGAGTAAATGCGAATTATCTCTAAAAGTATTGCAGATAGCCAATTTTTCTCAAATAACTCATTCACCTACTTTTGGCAGAGCTTTCACTTGGTGAAGTTTCAGACCCATAGCTAATTACTCACCTACTCAAAATGAGTAAATGCGAATTATCTCTAAAAGTATTGCAGATAGCCAATTTTTCTCAAATAACTCATTCACCTACTTTTGGGAGAGCTTTCAGATGGTGAAGTTTCAGACCCATAGCTAATTACTCACCTACTCAAAATGAGTAAATGCGAATTATCTCTAAAAGTATTGCAGATAGCCAATTTTTCTCAAATAACTCATTCACCTACTTTTGGGAGAGCTTTCACTCTGTGAAGTTTCAGACCCATAGCTATTTATTCACCTACTCAAAATGAGTAAATGCTAATTATCTGTAAAAGTATTGCGGATACCCAATTTTTATCAAATACTCATTCATCTACTTGTGGGAGAGCTTTCACATGGTGAAGTTTCAGACCCATAGCTAATTACTCACCTACTCAAAATGAGTAAATGCGAATTATCTCTAAAAGTATTGCAGATAGCCAATTTTTGTGAAATTAATCATTCACCTACTTTTGGGAGAGCTTTCACTTGGTGAAGTTTCAGACCCATAGCTAATTACTCACCTACTCAAAATGAGTAAATGCGAATTATCTCTAAAAGTATTGCAGATAGCCAATTTTTGTCAAATTAATCATTCACCTACTTTTGGGAGAGCTTTCACTCTGTGAAGTTTCAGACCCATAGCTAATTACTCACCTACTCAAAATGAGTAAATGCGAATTATCTCTAAAAGTATTGCAGATAGCCAATTTTTCTCAAAGAACTCATTCACCTACTTTTGGCAGAGCTTTCACTTGGTGAAGTTTCAGACCCATAGCTAATTACTCACCTACTCAAAATGAGTAAATGCAAATTATCTCTAAAAGTATTGCAGATAGCCAATTTTTGTCAAATTAATCATTCACCTACTTTTGGGAGAGCTTTCACTTGGTGAAGTTTCAGACCCATAGCTAATTACTCACCTACTGAAAATGAGTAAATGTGAATTATCTCTAAAAGTATTGCAGATAGCCAATTTTTCTCAAATAACTCATTCACCTACTTTTGGGAGAGCTTTCAGTCTGTGAAGTTTCAGACCCATAGCTAATTACTCACCTACTCAAAATGAGTAAATGCGAATTATCTCTAAAAGTATTGCAGATAGCCAATTTTTCTCAAAGAACTCATTCACCTACTTTTGGCAGAGCTTTCACTTGGTGAAGTTTCAGACCCATAGCTAATTACTCACCTACTCAAAATGAGTAAATGCGAATTATCTCTAAAAGTATTGCAGATAGCCAATTTTTCTCAAATAACTCATTCACCTACATTTGGGAGAGCTTTCAGATGGTGAAGTTTCAGACCCATAGCTAATTACTCACCTACTCAAAATGAGTAAATGCGAATTATCTCTAAAAGTATTGCAGATAGCCAATTTTTCTCAAATAACTCATTCACCTACTTTTGGGAGAGCTTTCACTTGGTGAAGTTTCAGACCCATAGCTAATTACTCACCTACTCAAAATGAGTAAATGGGAATTATCTCTAAAAGTATTGCAGATAGCTAATTTTTCTCAAATAACTCATTCACCTACTTTTGGCAGAGCTTTCACTTGGTGAAGTTTCAGACCCATAGCTAATTATTCACCTACTCAAAATGAGTAAATGTGAATTATCTCTAAAAGTATTGCAGATAGCCAATTTTTCTCAAATAACTCATTCACCTACTTTTGGGAGAGCTTTCACTCTGTGAAGTTTCAGACCCATAGCTATTTATTCACCTACTCAAAATGAGTGAATGCTAATTATCTGTAAAAGTATTGCGGATACCCAATTTTTATCAAATACTCATTCATCTACTTGTGGGAGAGCTTTCACATGGTGAAGTTTCAGACCCATAGCTAATTACTCACCTACTCAAAATGAGTAAATGCGAATTATCTCTAAAAGTATTGCAGATAGCCAATTTTTCTCAAATAACTCATTCACCTACTTTTGGGAGAGCTTTCACATGGTGAAGTTTCAGACCCACAGCTAATTACTCCCCTACTCAAAATGAGTAAATGCGAATTACCTCTAAAAGTATTGCAGATAGCCAATTTTTCTCAAATTAATCATTTACCTACTTTTGGGAGAGCTTTCACTTGGTGAAGTTTCAGACCCATAGCTAATTACTCACCTACTCAAAATGAGTAAATGCGAATTATCTCTAAAAGTATTGCAGATAGCCAATTTTTCTCAAATAACTCATTCACCTACTTTTGGCAGAGCTTTCACTTGGTGAAGTTTCAGACCCATAGCTAATTACTCACCTACTCAAAATGAGTAAATGCGAATTATCTCTAAAAGTATTGCAGATAGCCAATTTTTCTCAAATAACTCATTCACCTACTTTTGGGAGAGCTTTCACTCTGTGAAGTTTCAGACCCATAGCTAATTACTCACCTACTCAAAATGAGTAAATGCGAATTATCTCTAAAAGTATTGCAGATAGCCAATTTTTCTCAAAGAACTCATTCACCTACTTTTGGCAGAGCTTTCACTTGGTGAAGTTTCAGACCCATAGCTAATTACTCACCTACTCAAAATGAGTAAATGGAAATTATCTCTAAAAGTATTGCAGATAGCCAATTTTTGTCAAATTAATCATTCATCTACTTTTGGGAGAGCTTTCACTTGGTGAAGTTTCAGACCCATAGCTAATTACTCACCTACTCAAAATGAGTAAATGTGAATTATCTCTAAAAGTATTGCAGATAGCCAATTTTTCTCAAATAACTCATTCACCTACTTTTGGGAGAGCTTTCAGTCTGTGAAGTTTCAGACCCATAGCTAATTACTCACCTACTCAAAATGAGTAAATGCGAATTATCTCTAAAAGTATTGCAGATAGCCAATTTTTCTCAAATAACTCATTCACCTACTTTTGGCAGAGCTTTCACTTGGTGAAGTTTCAGACCCATAGCTAATTACTCACCTACTCAAAATGAGTAAATGCGAATTATCTCTAAAAGTATTGCAGATAGCCAATTTTTCTCAAATAACTCATTCACCTACTTTTGGGAGAGCTTTCAGATGGTGAAGTTTCAGACCCATAGCTAATTACTCACCTACTCAAAATGAGTAAATGCGAATTATCTCTAAAAGTATTGCAGATAGCCAATTTTTCTCAAAGAACTCATTCACCTACTTTTGGCAGAGCTTTCACTTGGTGAAGTTTCAGACCCATAGCTAATTACTCACCTACTCAAAATGAGTAAATGCAAATTATCTCTAAAAGTATTGCAGATAGCCAATTTTTGTCAAATTAATCATTCACCTACTTTTGGGAGAGCTTTCACTTGGTGAAGTTTCAGACCCATAGCTAATTACTCACCTACTGAAAATGAGTAAATGTGAATTATCTCTAAAAGTATTGCAGATAGCCAATTTTTCTCAAATAACTCATTCACCTACTTTTGGGAGAGCTTTCAGTCTGTGAAGTTTCAGACCCATAGCTAATTACTCACCTACTCAAAATGAGTAAATGCGAATTATCTCTAAAAGTATTGCAGATAGCCAATTTTTCTCAAAGAACTCATTCACCTACTTTTGGCAGAGCTTTCACTTGGTGAAGTTTCAGACCCATAGCTAATTACTCACCTACTCAAAATGAGTAAATGCGAATTATCTCTAAAAGTATTGCAGATAGCCAATTTTTCTCAAATAACTCATTCACCTACTTTTGGGAGAGCTTTCAGATGGTGAAGTTTCAGACCCATAGCTAATTACTCACCTACTCAAAATGAGTAAATGCGAATTATCTCTAAAAGTATTGCAGATAGCCAATTTTTCTCAAATAACTCATTCACCTACTTTTGGGAGAGCTTTCACTTGGTGAAGTTTCAGACCCATAGCTAATTACTCACCTACTCAAAATGAGTAAATGGGAATTATCTCTAAAAGTATTGCAGATAGCCAATTTTTCTCAAATAACTCATTCACCTACTTTTGGCAGAGCTTTCACTTGGTGAAGTTTCAGACCCATAGCTAATTATTCACCTACTCAAAATGAGTAAATGTGAATTATCTCTAAAAGTATTGCAGATAGCCAATTTTTCTCAAATAACTCATTCACCTACTTTTGGGAGAGCTTTCACTCTGTGAAGTTTCAGACCCATAGCTATTTATTCACCTACTCAAAATGAGTAAATGCTAATTATCTGTAAAAGTATTGCGGATATCCAATTTTTATCAAATACTCATTCATCTACTTGTGGGAGAGCTTTCACATGGTGAAGTTTCAGACCCATAGCTAATTACTCACATACTCAAAATGAGTAAATGCGAATTATCTCTAAAAGTATTGCAGATAGCCAATTTTTCTCAAATAACTCATTCACCTACTTTTGGGAGAGCTTTCACATGGTGAAGTTTCAGACCCACAGCTAATTACTCCCCTACTCAAAATGAGTAAATGCGAATTACCTCTAAAAGTATTGCAGATAGCCAATTTTTCTCAAATTAATCATTTACCTACTTTTGGGAGAGCTTTCACTTGGTGAAGTTTCAGACCCATAGCTAATTACTCACCTACTCAAAATGAGTAAATGCGAATTATCTCTAAAAGTATTGCAGATAGCCAATTTTTCTCAAATAACTCATTCACCTACTTTTGGCAGAGCTTTCACTTGGTGAAGTTTCAGACCCATAGCTAATTACTCACCTACTCAAAATGAGTAAATGCGAATTATCTCTAAAAGTATTGCAGATAGCCAATTTTTCTCAAATAACTCATTCACCTACTTTTGGGAGAGCTTTCAGTCTGTGAAGTTTCAGACCCATAGCTAATTACTCACCTACTCAAAATGAGTAAATGCGAATTATCTCTAAAAGTATTGCAGATAGCCAATTTTTCTCAAAGAACTCATTCACCTACTTTTGGCAGAGCTTTCACTTGGTGAAGTTTCAGACCCATAGCTAATTACTCACCTACTCAAAATGAGTAAATGGAAATTATCTCTAAAAGTATTGCAGATAGCCAATTTTTGTCAAATTAATCATTCATCTACTTTTGGGAGAGCTTTCACTTGGTGAAGTTTCAGACCCATAGCTAATTACTCACCTACTCAAAATGAGTAAATGTGAATTATCTCTAAAAGTATTGCAGATAGCCAATTTTTCTCAAATAACTCATTCACCTACTTTTGGGAGAGCTTTCAGTCTGTGAAGTTTCAGACCCATAGCTAATTACTCACCTACTCAAAATGAGTAAATGCGAATTATCTCTAAAAGTATTGCAGATAGCCAATTTTTCTCAAATAACTCATTCACCTACTTTTGGCAGAGCTTTCACTTGGTGAAGTTTCAGACCCATAGCTAATTACTCACCTACTCAAAATGAGTAAATGCGAATTATCTCTAAAAGTATTGCAGATAGCCAATTTTTCTCAAATAACTCATTCACCTACTTTTGGGAGAGCTTTCAGATGGTGAAGTTTCAGACCCATAGCTAATTACTCACCTACTCAAAATGAGTAAATGCGAATTATCTCTAAAAGTATTGCAGATAGCCAATTTTTCTCAAATAACTCATTCACCTACTTTTGGGAGAGCTTTCACTCTGTGAAGTTTCAGACCCATAGCTATTTATTCACCTACTCAAAATGAGTAAATGCTAATTATCTGTAAAAGTATTGCGGATACCCAATTTTTATCAAATACTCATTCATCTACTTGTGGGAGAGCTTTCACATGGTGAAGTTTCAGACCCATAGCTAATTACTCACCTACTCAAAATGAGTAAATGCGAATTATCTCTAAAAGTATTGCAGATAGCCAATTTTTGTGAAATTAATCATTCACCTACTTTTGGGAGAGCTTTCACTTGGTGAAGTTTCAGACCCATAGCTAATTACTCACCTACTCAAAATGAGTAAATGCGAATTATCTCTAAAAGTATTGCAGATAGCCAATTTTTGTCAAATTAATCATTCACCTACTTTTGGGAGAGCTTTCACTCTGTGAAGTTTCAGACCCATAGCTAATTACTCACCTACTCAAAATGAGTAAATGCGAATTATCTCTAAAAGTATTGCAGATAGCCAATTTTTCTCAAAGAACTCATTCACCTACTTTTGGCAGAGCTTTCACTTGGTGAAGTTTCAGACCCATAGCTAATTACTCACCTACTCAAAATGAGTAAACGTGAATTATCTCTAAAAGTATTGCAGATAGCCAATTTTTGTCAAATTAATCATTCATCTACTTTTGGGAGAGCTTTCACTTGGTGAAGTTTCAGACCCATAGCTAATTACTCACCTACTCAAAATGAGTAAATGTGAATTATCTCTAAAAGTATTGCAGATAGCCAATTTTTCTCAAATAACTCATTCACCTACTTTTGGGAGAGCTTTCAGTCTGTGAAGTTTCAGACCCATAGCTAATTACTCACCTACTCAAAATGAGTAAATGCGAATTATCTCTAAAAGTATTGCAGATAGCCAATTTTTCTCAAATAACTCATTCACCTACTTTTGGCAGAGCTTTCACTTGGTGAAGTTTCAGACCCATAGCTAATTACTCACCTACTCAAAATGAGTAAATGCGAATTATCTCTAAAAGTATTGCAGATAGCCAATTTTTCTCAAATAACTCATTCACCTACTTTTGGGAGAGCTTTCAGATGGTGAAGTTTCAGACCCATAGCTAATTACTCACCTACTCAAAATGAGTAAATGCGAATTATCTCTAAAAGTATTGCAGATAGCCAATTTTTCTCAAATAACTCATTCACCTACTTTTGGGAGAGCTTTCACTCTGTGAAGTTTCAGACCCATAGCTATTTATTCACCTACTCAAAATGAGTAAATGCTAATTATCTGTAAAAGTATTGCGGATACCCAATTTTTATCAAATACTCATTCATCTACTTGTGGGAGAGCTTTCACATGGTGAAGTTTCAGACCCATAGCTAATTACTCACCTACTCAAAATGAGTAAATGCGAATTATCTCTAAAAGTATTGCAGATAGCCAATTTTTGTGAAATTAATCATTCACCTACTTTTGGGAGAGCTTTCACTTGGTGAAGTTTCAGACCCATAGCTAATTACTCACCTACTCAAAATGAGTAAATGCGAATTATCTCTAAAAGTATTGCAGATAGCCAATTTTTGTCAAATTAATCATTCACCTACTTTTGGGAGAGCTTTCACTCTGTGAAGTTTCAGACCCATAGCTAATTACTCACCTACTCAAAATGAGTAAATGCGAATTATCTCTAAAAGTATTGCAGATAGCCAATTTTTCTCAAAGAACTCATTCACCTACTTTTGGCAGAGCTTTCACTTGGTGAAGTTTCAGACCCATAGCTAATTACTCACCTACTCAAAATGAGTAAACGTGAATTATCTCTAAAAGTATTGCAGATAGCCAATTTTTGTCAAATTAATCATTCATCTACTTTTGGGAGAGCTTTCACTTGGTGAAGTTTCAGACCCATAGCTAATTACTCACCTACTCAAAATGAGTAAATGTGAATTATCTCTAAAAGTATTGCAGATAGCCAATTTTTCTCAAATAACTCATTCACCTACTTTTGGGAGAGCTTTCAGTCTGTGAAGTTTCAGACCCATAGCTAATTACTCACCTACTCAAAATGAGTAAATGCGAATTATCTCTAAAAGTATTGCAGATAGCCAATTTTTCTCAAATAACTCATTCACCTACTTTTGGCAGAGCTTTCACTTGGTGAAGTTTCAGACCCATAGCTAATTACTCACCTACTCAAAATGAGTAAATGCGAATTATCTCTAAAAGTATTGCAGATAGCCAATTTTTCTCAAATAACTCATTCACCTACTTTTGGGAGAGCTTTCAGATGGTGAAGTTTCAGACCCATAGCTAATTACTCACCTACTCAAAATGAGTAAATGCGAATTATCTCTAAAAGTATTGCAGATAGCCAATTTTTCTCAAATAACTCATTCACCTACTTTTGGGAGAGCTTTCACATGGTGAAGTTTCAGACCCACAGCTAATTACTCCCCTACTCAAAATGAGTAAATGCGAATTACCTCTAAAAGTATTGCAGATAGCCAATTTTTCTCAAATTAATCATTTACCTACTTTTGGGAGAGCTTTCACTTGGTGAAGTTTCAGACCCATAGCTAATTACTCACCTACTCAAAATGAGTAAATGCGAATTATCTCTAAAAGTATTGCAGATAGCCAATTTTTCTCAAATAACTCATTCACCTACTTTTGGCAGAGCTTTCACTTGGTGAAGTTTCAGACCCATAGCTAATTACTCACCTACTCAAAATGAGTAAATGCGAATTATCTCTAAAAGTATTGCAGATAGCCAATTTTTCTCAAATAACTCATTCACCTACTTTTGGGAGAGCTTTCACTCTGTGAAGTTTCAGACCCATAGCTAATTACTCACCTACTCAAAATGAGTAAATGCGAATTATCTCTAAAAGTATTGCAGATAGCCAATTTTTCTCAAAGAACTCATTCACCTACTTTTGGCAGAGCTTTCACTTGGTGAAGTTTCAGACCCATAGCTAATTACTCACCTACTCAAAATGAGTAAATGGAAATTATCTCTAAAAGTATTGCAGATAGCCAATTTTTGTCAAATTAATCATTCATCTACTTTTGGGAGAGCTTTCACTTGGTGAAGTTTCAGACCCATAGCTAATTACTCACCTACTCAAAATGAGTAAATGTGAATTATCTCTAAAAGTATTGCAGATAGCCAATTTTTCTCAAATAACTCATTCACCTACTTTTGGGAGAGCTTTCAGTCTGTGAAGTTTCAGACCCATAGCTAATTACTCACCTACTCAAAATGAGTAAATGCGAATTATCTCTAAAAGTATTGCAGATAGCCAATTTTTCTCAAATAACTCATTCACCTACTTTTGGCAGAGCTTTCACTTGGTGAAGTTTCAGACCCATAGCTAATTACTCACCTACTCAAAATGAGTAAATGCGAATTATCTCTAAAAGTATTGCAGATAGCCAATTTTTCTCAAATAACTCATTCACCTACTTTTGGGAGAGCTTTCAGATGGTGAAGTTTCAGACCCATAGCTAATTACTCACCTACTCAAAATGAGTAAATGCGAATTATCTCTAAAAGTATTGCAGATAGCCAATTTTTCTCAAATAACTCATTCACCTACTTTTGGGAGAGCTTTCACTCTGTGAAGTTTCAGACCCATAGCTATTTATTCACCTACTCAAAATGAGTAAATGCTAATTATCTGTAAAAGTATTGCGGATACCCAATTTTTATCAAATACTCATTGATCTACTTGTGGGAGAGCTTTCACATGGTGAAGTTTCAGACCCATAGCTAATTACTCACCTACTCAAAATGAGTAAATGCGAATTATCTCTAAAAGTATTGCAGATAGCCAATTTTTGTGAAATTAATCATTCACCTACTTTTGGGAGAGCTTTCACTTGGTGAAGTTTCAGACCCATAGCTAATTACTCACCTACTCAAAATGAGTAAATGCGAATTATCTCTAAAAGTATTGCAGATAGCCAATTTTTGTCAAATTAATCATTCACCTACTTTTGGGAGAGCTTTCACTCTGTGAAGTTTCAGACCCATAGCTAATTACTCACCTACTCAAAATGAGTAAATGCGAATTATCTCTAAAAGTATTGCAGATAGCCAATTTTTCTCAAAGAACTCATTCACCTACTTTTGGCAGAGCTTTCACTTGGTGAAGTTTCAGACCCATAGCTAATTACTCACCTACTCAAAATGAGTAAATGTGAATTATCTCTAAAAGTATTGCAGATAGCCAATTTTTGTCAAATTAATCATTCATCTACTTTTGGGAGAGCTTTCACTTGGTGAAGTTTCAGACCCATAGCTAATTACTCACCTACTCAAAATGAGTAAATGTGAATTATCTCTAAAAGTATTGCAGATAGCCAATTTTTCTCAAATAACTCATTCACCTACTTTTGGGAGAGCTTTCAGTCTGTGAAGTTTCAGACCCATAGCTAATTACTCACCTACTCAAAATGAGTAAATGCGAATTATCTCTAAAAGTATTGCAGATAGCCAATTTTTCTCAAATAACTCATTCACCTACTTTTGGCAGAGCTTTCACTTGGTGAAGTTTCAGACCCATAGCTAATTACTCACCTACTCAAAATGAGTAAATGCGAATTATCTCTAAAAGTATTGCAGATAGCCAATTTTTCTCAAATAACTCATTCACCTACTTTTGGGAGAGCTTTCAGATGGTGAAGTTTCAGACCCATAGCTAATTACTCACCTACTCAAAATGAGTAAATGCGAATTATCTCTAAAAGTATTGCAGATAGCCAATTTTTCTCAAATAACTCATTCACCTACTTTTGGGAGAGCTTTCACATGGTGAAGTTTCAGACCCACAGCTAATTACTCCCCTACTCAAAATGAGTAAATGCGAATTACCTCTAAAAGTATTGCAGATAGCCAATTTTTCTCAAATTAATCATTTACCTACTTTTGGGAGAGCTTTCACTTGGTGAAGTTTCAGACCCATAGCTAATTACTCACCTACTCAAAATGAGTAAATGCGAATTATCTCTAAAAGTATTGCAGATAGCCAATTTTTCTCAAAGAACTCATTCACCTACTTTTGGCAGAGCTTTCACTTGGTGAAGTTTCAGACCCATAGCTAATTACTCACCTACTCAAAATGAGTAAATGTGAATTATCTCTAAAAGTATTGCAGATAGCCAATTTTTCTCAAATAACTCATTCACCTACTTTTGGGAGAGCTTTCAGTCTGTGAAGTTTCAGACCCATAGCTAATTACTCACCTACTCAAAATGAGTAAATGCGAATTATCTCTAAAAGTATTGCAGATAGCCAATTTTTCTCAAATAACTCATTCACCTACTTTTGGCAGAGCTTTCACTTGGTGAAGTTTCAGACCCATAGCTAATTACTCACCTACTCAAAATGAGTAAATGCGAATTATCTCTAAAAGTATTGCAGATAGCCAATTTTTCTCAAATAACTCATTCACCTACTTTTGGGAGAGCTTTCAGATGGTGAAGTTTCAGACCCATAGCTAATTACTCACCTACTCAAAATGAGTAAATGCGAATTATCTCTAAAAGTATTGCAGATAGCCAATTTTTCTCAAATAACTCATTCACCTACTTTTGGGAGAGCTTTCACTCTGTGAAGTTTCAGACCCATAGCTATTTATTCACCTACTCAAAATGAGTAAATGCTAATTATCTGTAAAAGTATTGCGGATACCCAATTTTTATCAAATACTCATTCATCTACTTGTGGGAGAGCTTTCACATGGTGAAGTTTCAGACCCATAGCTAATTACTCACCTACTCAAAATGAGTAAATGCGAATTATCTCTAAAAGTATTGCAGATAGCCAATTTTTGTGAAATTAATCATTCACCTACTTTTGGGAGAGCTTTCACTTGGTGAAGTTTCAGACCCATAGCTAATTACTCACCTACTCAAAATGAGTAAATGCGAATTATCTCTAAAAGTATTGCAGATAGCCAATTTTTGTCAAATTAATCATTCACCTACTTTTGGGAGAGCTTTCACTCTGTGAAGTTTCAGACCCATAGCTAATTACTCACCTACTCAAAATGAGTAAATGCGAATTATCTCTAAAAGTATTGCAGATAGCCAATTTTTCTCAAAGAACTCATTCACCTACTTTTGGCAGAGCTTTCACTTGGTGAAGTTTCAGACCCATAGCTAATTACTCACCTACTCAAAATGAGTAAATGCAAATTATCTCTAAAAGTATTGCAGATAGCCAATTTTTGTCAAATTAATCATTCACCTACTTTTGGGAGAGCTTTCACTTGGTGAAGTTTCAGACCCATAGCTAATTACTCACCTACTGAAAATGAGTAAATGTGAATTATCTCTAAAAGTATTGCAGATAGCCAATTTTTCTCAAATAACTCATTCACCTACTTTTGGGAGAGCTTTCAGTCTGTGAAGTTTCAGACCCATAGCTAATTACTCACCTACTCAAAATGAGTAAATGCGAATTATCTCTAAAAGTATTGCAGATAGCCAATTTTTCTCAAATAACTCATTCACCTACTTTTGGCAGAGCTTTCACTTGGTGAAGTTTCAGACCCATAGCTAATTACTCACCTACTCAAAATGAGTAAATGCGAATTATCTCTAAAAGTATTGCAGATAGCCAATTTTTCTCAAATAACTCATTCACCTACTTTTGGGAGAGCTTTCACTCTGTGAAGTTTCAGACCCATAGCTAATTACTCACCTACTCAAAATGAGTAAATGCGAATTATCTCTAAAAGTATTGCAGATAGCCAATTTTTCTCAAAGAACTCATTCACCTACTTTTGGCAGAGCTTTCACTTGGTGAAGTTTCAGACCCATAGCTAATTACTCACCTACTCAAAATGAGTAAATGTGAATTATCTCTAAAAGTATTGCAGATAGCCAATTTTTCTCAAATAACTCATTCACCTACTTTTGGGAGAGCTTTCAGTCTGTGAAGTTTCAGACCCATAGCTAATTACTCACCTACTCAAAATGAGTAAATGCGAATTATCTCTAAAAGTATTGCAGATAGCCAATTTTTCTCAAATAACTCATTCACCTACTTTTGGCAGAGCTTTCACTTGGTGAAGTTTCAGACCCATAGCTAATTACTCACCTACTCAAAATGAGTAAATGCGAATTATCTCTAAAAGTATTGCAGATAGCCAATTTTTCTCAAATAACTCATTCACCTACTTTTGGGAGAGCTTTCAGATGGTGAAGTTTCAGACCCATAGCTAATTACTCACCTACTCAAAATGAGTAAATGCGAATTATCTCTAAAAGTATTGCAGATAGCCAATTTTTCTCAAATAACTCATTCACCTACTTTTGGGAGAGCTTTCACTCTGTGAAGTTTCAGACCCATAGCTATTTATTCACCTACTCAAAATGAGTAAATGCTAATTATCTGTAAAAGTATTGCGGATACCCAATTTTTATCAAATACTCATTCATCTACTTGTGGGAGAGCTTTCACATGGTGAAGTTTCAGACCCATAGCTAATTACTCACCTACTCAAAATGAGTAAATGCGAATTATCTCTAAAAGTATTGCAGATAGCCAATTTTTGTGAAATTAATCATTCACCTACTTTTGGGAGAGCTTTCACTTGGTGAAGTTTCAGACCCATAGCTAATTACTCACCTACTCAAAATGAGTAAATGCGAATTATCTCTAAAAGTATTGCAGATAGCCAATTTTTGTCAAATTAATCATTCACCTACTTTTGGGAGAGCTTTCACTCTGTGAAGTTTCAGACCCATAGCTAATTACTCACCTACTCAAAATGAGTAAATGCGAATTATCTCTAAAAGTATTGCAGATAGCCAATTTTTCTCAAAGAACTCATTCACCTACTTTTGGCAGAGCTTTCACTTGGTGAAGTTTCAGACCCATAGCTAATTACTCACCTACTCAAAATGAGTAAATGCAAATTATCTCTAAAAGTATTGCAGATAGCCAATTTTTGTCAAATTAATCATTCACCTACTTTTGGGAGAGCTTTCACTTGGTGAAGTTTCAGACCCATAGCTAATTACTCACCTACTGAAAATGAGTAAATGTGAATTATCTCTAAAAGTATTGCAGATAGCCAATTTTTCTCAAATAACTCATTCACCTACTTTTGGGAGAGCTTTCAGTCTGTGAAGTTTCAGACCCATAGCTAATTACTCACCTACTCAAAATGAGTAAATGCGAATTATCTCTAAAAGTATTGCAGATAGCCAATTTTTCTCAAATAACTCATTCACCTACTTTTGGCAGAGCTTTCACTTGGTGAAGTTTCAGACCCATAGCTAATTACTCACCTACTCAAAATGAGTAAATGCGAATTATCTCTAAAAGTATTGCAGATAGCCAATTTTTCTCAAATAACTCATTCACCTACTTTTGGGAGAGCTTTCACTCTGTGAAGTTTCAGACCCATAGCTAATTACTCACCTACTCAAAATGAGTAAATGCGAATTATCTCTAAAAGTATTGCAGATAGCCAATTTTTCTCAAAGAACTCATTCACCTACTTTTGGCAGAGCTTTCACTTGGTGAAGTTTCAGACCCATAGCTAATTACTCACCTACTCAAAATGAGTAAATGTGAATTATCTCTAAAAGTATTGCAGATAGCCAATTTTTGTCAAATTAATCATTCATCTACTTTTGGGAGAGCTTTCACTTGGTGAAGTTTCAGACCCATAGCTAATTACTCACCTACTCAAAATGAGTAAATGTGAATTATCTCTAAAAGTATTGCAGAAAGCCAATTTTTCTCAAATAACTCATTCACCTACTTTTGGGAGAGCTTTCAGTCTGTGAAGTTTCAGACCCATAGCTAATTACTCACCTACTCAAAATGAGTAAATGCGAATTATATCTAAAAGTATTGCAGATAGCCAATTTTTCTCAAATAACTCATTCACCTACTTTTGGCAGAGCTTTCACTTGGTGAAGTTTCAGACCCATAGCTAATTACTCACCTACTCAAAATGAGTAAATGCGAATTATCTCTAAAAGTATTGCAGATAGCCAATTTTTCTCAAATAACTCATTCACCTACTTTTGGGAGAGCTTTCAGATGGTGAAGTTTCAGACCCATAGCTAATTACTCACCTACTCAAAATGAGTAAATGCGAATTATCTCTAAAAGTATTGCAGATAGCCAATTTTTCTCAAATAACTCATTCACCTACTTTTGGGAGAGCTTTCACTCTGTGAAGTTTCAGACCCATAGCTATTTATTCACCTACTCAAAATGAGTAAATGCTAATTATCTGTAAAAGTATTGCGGATACCCAATTTTTATCAAATACTCATTCATCTACTTGTGGGAGAGCTTTCACATGGTGAAGTTTCAGACCCATAGCTAATTACTCACCTACTCAAAATGAGTAAATGCGAATTATCTCTAAAAGTATTGCAGATAGCCAATTTTTGTGAAATTAATCATTCACCTACTTTTGGGAGAGCTTTCACTTGGTGAAGTTTCAGACCCATAGCTAATTACTCACCTACTCAAAATGAGTAAATGCGAATTATCTCTAAAAGTATTGCAGATAGCCAATTTTTGTCAAATTAATCATTCACCTACTTTTGGGAGAGCTTTCACTCTGTGAAGTTTCAGACCCATAGCTAATTACTCACCTACTCAAAATGAGTAAATGCGAATTATCTCTAAAAGTATTGCAGATAGCCAATTTTTCTCAAAGAACTCATTCACCTACTTTTGGCAGAGCTTTCACATGGTGAAGTTTCAGACCCATAGCTAATTACTCACCTACTCAAAATGAGTAAATGCAAATTATCTCTAAAAGTATTGCAGATAGCCAATTTTTGTCAAATTAATCATTCACCTACTTTTGGGAGAGCTTTCACTTGGTGAAGTTTCAGACCCATAGCTAATTACTCACCTACTGAAAATGAGTAAATGTGAATTATCTCTAAAAGTATTGCAGATAGCCAATTTTTCTCAAATAACTCATTCACCTACTTTTGGGAGAGCTTTCAGATGGTGAAGTTTCAGACCCATAGCTAATTACTCACCTACTCAAAATGAGTAAATGCGAATTATCTCTAAAAGTATTGCAGATAGCCAATTTTTCTCAAATAACTCATTCACCTACTTTTGGGAGAGCTTTCACTCTGTGAAGTTTCAGACCCATAGCTATTTATTCACCTACTCAAAATGAGTAAATGCTAATTATCTGTAAAAGTATTGCGGATACCCAATTTTTATCAAATACTCATTCATCTACTTGTGGGAGAGCTTTCACATGGTGAAGTTTCAGACCCATAGCTAATTACTCACCTACTCAAAATGAGTAAATGCGAATTATCTCTAAAAGTATTGCAGATAGCCAATTTTTGTGAAATTAATCATTCACCTACTTTTGGGAGAGCTTTCACTTGGTGAAGTTTCAGACCCATAGCTAATTACTCACCTACTCAAAATGAGTAAATGCGAATTATCTCTAAAAGTATTGCAGATAGCCAATTTTTGTCAAATTAATCATTCACCTACTTTTGGGAGAGCTTTCACTCTGTGAAGTTTCAGACCCATAGCTAATTACTCACCTACTCAAAATGAGTAAATGCGAATTATCTCTAAAAGTATTGCAGATAGCCAATTTTTCTCAAAGAACTCATTCACCTACTTTTGGCAGAGCTTTCACTTGGTGAAGTTTCAGACCCATAGCTAATTACTCACCTACTCAAAATGAGTAAATGCAAATTATCTCTAAAAGTATTGCAGATAGCCAATTTTTGTGAAATTAATCATTCACCTACTTTTGGGAGAGCTTTCACTTGGTGAAGTTTCAGACCCATAGCTAATTACTCACCTACTCAAAATGAGTAAATGCGAATTATCTCTAAAAGTATTGCAGATAGCCAATTTTTGTCAAATTAATCATTCACCTACTTTTGGGAGAGCTTTCACTCTGTGAAGTTTCAGACCCATAGCTAATTACTCACCTACTCAAAATGAGTAAATGCGAATTATCTCTAAAAGTATTGCAGATAGCCAATTTTTCTCAAAGAACTCATTCACCTACTTTTGGCAGAGCTTTCACTTGGTGAAGTTTCAGACCCATAGCTAATTACTCACCTACTCAAAATGAGTAAATGCAAATTATCTCTAAAAGTATTGCAGATAGCCAATTTTTGTCAAATTAATCATTCACCTACTTTTGGGAGAGCTTTCACTTGGTGAAGTTTCAGACCCATAGCTAATTACTCACCTACTGAAAATGAGTAAATGTGAATTATCTCTAAAAGTATTGCAGATAGCCAATTTTTCTCAAATAACTCATTCACCTACTTTTGGGAGAGCTTTCAGTCTGTGAAGTTTCAGACCCATAGCTAATTACTCACCTACTCAAAATGAGTAAATGCGAATTATCTCTAAAAGTATTGCAGATAGCCAATTTTTCTCAAATAACTCATTCACCTACTTTTGGCAGAGCTTTCACTTGGTGAAGTTTCAGACCCATAGCTAATTACTCACCTACTCAAAATGAGTAAATGCGAATTATCTCTAAAAGTATTGCAGATAGCCAATTTTTCTCAAATAACTCATTCACCTACTTTTGGGAGAGCTTTCACTCTGTGAAGTTTCAGACCCATAGCTAATTACTCACCTACTCAAAATGAGTAAATGCGAATTATCTCTAAAAGTATTGCAGATAGCCAATTTTTCTCAAAGAACTCATTCACCTACTTTTGGCAGAGCTTTCACTTGGTGAAGTTTCAGACCCATAGCTAATTACTCACCTACTCAAAATGAGTAAATGTGAATTATCTCTAAAAGTATTGCAGATAGCCAATTTTTGTCAAATTAATCATTCATCTACTTTTGGGAGAGCTTTCACTTGGTGAAGTTTCAGACCCATAGCTAATTACTCACCTACTCAAAATGAGTAAATGTGAATTATCTCTAAAAGTATTGCAGATAGCCAATTTTTCTCAAATAACTCATTCACCTACTTTTGGGAGAGCTTTCAGTCTGTGAAGTTTCAGACCCATAGCTAATTACTCACCTACTCAAAATGAGTAAATGCGAATTATATCTAAAAGTATTGCAGATAGCCAATTTTTCTCAAATAACTCATTCACCTACTTTTGGCAGAGCTTTCACTTGGTGAAGTTTCAGACCCATAGCTAATTACTCACCTACTCAAAATGAGTAAATGCGAATTATCTCTAAAAGTATTGCAGATAGCCAATTTTTCTCAAATAACTCATTCACCTACTTTTGGGAGAGCTTTCAGATGGTGAAGTTTCAGACCCATAGCTAATTACTCACCTACTCAAAATGAGTAAATGCGAATTATCTCTAAAAGTATTGCAGATAGCCAATTTTTCTCAAATAACTCATTCACCTACTTTTGGGAGAGCTTTCACTCTGTGAAGTTTCAGACCCATAGCTATTTATTCACCTACTCAAAATGAGTAAATGCTAATTATCTGTAAAAGTATTGCGGATACCCAATTTTTATCAAATACTCATTCATCTACTTGTGGGAGAGCTTTCACATGGTGAAGTTTCAGACCCATAGCTAATTACTCACCTACTCAAAATGAGTAAATGCGAATTATCTCTAAAAGTATTGCAGATAGCCAATTTTTGTGAAATTAATCATTCACCTACTTTTGGGAGAGCTTTCACTTGGTGAAGTTTCAGACCCATAGCTAATTACTCACCTACTCAAAATGAGTAAATGCGAATTATCTCTAAAAGTATTGCAGATAGCCAATTTTTGTCAAATTAATCATTCACCTACTTTTGGGAGAGCTTTCACTCTGTGAAGTTTCAGACCCATAGCTAATTACTCACCTACTCAAAATGAGTAAATGCGAATTATCTCTAAAAGTATTGCAGATAGCCAATTTTTCTCAAAGAACTCATTCACCTACTTTTGGCAGAGCTTTCACATGGTGAAGTTTCAGACCCATAGCTAATTACTCACCTACTCAAAATGAGTAAATGCAAATTATCTCTAAAAGTATTGCAGATAGCCAATTTTTGTCAAATTAATCATTCACCTACTTTTGGGAGAGCTTTCACTTGGTGAAGTTTCAGACCCATAGCTAATTACTCACCTACTGAAAATGAGTAAATGTGAATTATCTCTAAAAGTATTGCAGATAGCCAATTTTTCTCAAATAACTCATTCACCTACTTTTGGGAGAGCTTTCAGATGGTGAAGTTTCAGACCCATAGCTAATTACTCACCTACTCAAAATGAGTAAATGCGAATTATCTCTAAAAGTATTGCAGATAGCCAATTTTTCTCAAATAACTCATTCACCTACTTTTGGGAGAGCTTTCACTCTGTGAAGTTTCAGACCCATAGCTATTTATTCACCTACTCAAAATGAGTAAATGCTAATTATCTGTAAAAGTATTGCGGATACCCAATTTTTATCAAATACTCATTCATCTACTTGTGGGAGAGCTTTCACATGGTGAAGTTTCAGACCCATAGCTAATTACTCACCTACTCAAAATGAGTAAATGCGAATTATCTCTAAAAGTATTGCAGATAGCCAATTTTTGTCAAATTAATCATTCACCTACTTTTGGGAGAGCTTTCACTTGGTGAAGTTTCAGACCCATAGCTAATTACTCACCTACTCAAAATGAGTAAATGCGAATTATCTCTAAAAGTATTGCAGATAGCCAATTTTTGTCAAATTAATCATTCACCTACTTTTGGGAGAGCTTTCACTCTGTGAAGTTTCAGACCCATAGCTAATTACTCACCTACTCAAAATGAGTAAATGCGAATTATCTCTAAAAGTATTGCAGATAGCCAATTTTTCTCAAAGAACTCATTCACCTACTTTTGGCAGAGCTTTCACTTGGTGAAGTTTCAGACCCATAGCTAATTACTCACCTACTCAAAATGAGTAAATGCAAATTATCTCTAAAAGTATTGCAGATAGCCAATTTTTGTGAAATTAATCATTCACCTACTTTTGGGAGAGCTTTCACTTGGTGAAGTTTCAGACCCATAGCTAATTACTCACCTACTCAAAATGAGTAAATGCGAATTATCTCTAAAAGTATTGCAGATAGCCAATTTTTGTCAAATTAATCATTCACCTACTTTTGGGAGAGCTTTCACTCTGTGAAGTTTCAGACCCATAGCTAATTACTCACCTACTCAAAATGAGTAAATGCGAATTATCTCTAAAAGTATTGCAGATAGCCAATTTTTCTCAAAGAACTCATTCACCTACTTTTGGCAGAGCTTTCACTTGGTGAAGTTTCAGACCCATAGCTAATTACTCACCTACTCAAAATGAGTAAATGCAAATTATCTCTAAAAGTATTGCAGATAGCCAATTTTTGTCAAATTAATCATTCACCTACTTTTGGGAGAGCTTTCACTTGGTGAAGTTTCAGACCCATAGCTAATTACTCACCTACTGAAAATGAGTAAATGTGAATTATCTCTAAAAGTATTGCAGATAGCCAATTTTTCTCAAATAACTCATTCACCTACTTTTGGGAGAGCTTTCAGTCTGTGAAGTTTCAGACCCATAGCTAATTACTCACCTACTCAAAATGAGTAAATGCGAATTATCTCTAAAAGTATTGCAGATAGCCAATTTTTCTCAAATAACTCATTCACCTACTTTTGGCAGAGCTTTCACTTGGTGAAGTTTCAGACCCATAGCTAATTACTCACCTACTCAAAATGAGTAAATGCGAATTATCTCTAAAAGTATTGCAGATAGCCAATTTTTCTCAAATAACTCATTCACCTACTTTTGGGAGAGCTTTCACTCTGTGAAGTTTCAGACCCATAGCTAATTACTCACCTACTCAAAATGAGTAAATGCGAATTATCTCTAAAAGTATTGCAGATAGCCAATTTTTCTCAAAGAACTCATTCACCTACTTTTGGCAGAGCTTTCACTTGGTGAAGTTTCAGACCCATAGCTAATTACTCACCTACTCAAAATGAGTAAATGTGAATTATCTCTAAAAGTATTGCAGATAGCCAATTTTTGTCAAATTAATCATTCATCTACTTTTGGGAGAGCTTTCACTTGGTGAAGTTTCAGACCCATAGCTAATTACTCACCTACTCAAAATGAGTAAATGTGAATTATCTCTAAAAGTATTGCAGATAGCCAATTTTTCTCAAATAACTCATTCACCTACTTTTGGGAGAGCTTTCAGTCTGTGAAGTTTCAGACCCATAGCTAATTACTCACCTACTCAAAATGAGTAAATGCGAATTATATCTAAAAGTATTGCAGATAGCCAATTTTTCTCAAATAACTCATTCACCTACTTTTGGCAGAGCTTTCACTTGGTGAAGTTTCAGACCCATAGCTAATTACTCACCTACTCAAAATGAGTAAATGCGAATTATCTCTAAAAGTATTGCAGATAGCCAATTTTTCTCAAATAACTCATTCACCTACTTTTGGGAGAGCTTTCAGATGGTGAAGTTTCAGACCCATAGCTAATTACTCACCTACTCAAAATGAGTAAATGCGAATTATCTCTAAAAGTATTGCAGATAGCCAATTTTTCTCAAATAACTCATTCACCTACTTTTGGGAGAGCTTTCACTCTGTGAAGTTTCAGACCCATAGCTATTTATTCACCTACTCAAAATGAGTAAATGCTAATTATCTGTAAAAGTATTGCGGATACCCAATTTTTATCAAATACTCATTCATCTACTTGTGGGAGAGCTTTCACATGGTGAAGTTTCAGACCCATAGCTAATTACTCACCTACTCAAAATGAGTAAATGCGAATTATCTCTAAAAGTATTGCAGATAGCCAATTTTTGTGAAATTAATCATTCACCTACTTTTGGGAGAGCTTTCACTTGGTGAAGTTTCAGACCCATAGCTAATTACTCACCTACTCAAAATGAGTAAATGCGAATTATCTCTAAAAGTATTGCAGATAGCCAATTTTTGTCAAATTAATCATTCACCTACTTTTGGGAGAGCTTTCACTCTGTGAAGTTTCAGACCCATAGCTAATTACTCACCTACTCAAAATGAGTAAATGCGAATTATCTCTAAAAGTATTGCAGATAGCCAATTTTTCTCAAAGAACTCATTCACCTACTTTTGGCAGAGCTTTCACATGGTGAAGTTTCAGACCCATAGCTAATTACTCACCTACTCAAAATGAGTAAATGCAAATTATCTCTAAAAGTATTGCAGATAGCCAATTTTTGTCAAATTAATCATTCACCTACTTTTGGGAGAGCTTTCACTTGGTGAAGTTTCAGACCCATAGCTAATTACTCACCTACTGAAAATGAGTAAATGTGAATTATCTCTAAAAGTATTGCAGATAGCCAATTTTTCTCAAATAACTCATTCACCTACTTTTGGGAGAGCTTTCAGATGGTGAAGTTTCAGACCCATAGCTAATTACTCACCTACTCAAAATGAGTAAATGCGAATTATCTCTAAAAGTATTGCAGATAGCCAATTTTTCTCAAATAACTCATTCACCTACTTTTGGGAGAGCTTTCACTCTGTGAAGTTTCAGACCCATAGCTATTTATTCACCTACTCAAAATGAGTAAATGCTAATTATCTGTAAAAGTATTGCGGATACCCAATTTTTATCAAATACTCATTCATCTACTTGTGGGAGAGCTTTCACATGGTGAAGTTTCAGACCCATAGCTAATTACTCACCTACTCAAAATGAGTAAATGCGAATTATCTCTAAAAGTATTGCAGATAGCCAATTTTTGTGAAATTAATCATTCACCTACTTTTGGGAGAGCTTTCACTTGGTGAAGTTTCAGACCCATAGCTAATTACTCACCTACTCAAAATGAGTAAATGCGAATTATCTCTAAAAGTATTGCAGATAGCCAATTTTTGTCAAATTAATCATTCACCTACTTTTGGGAGAGCTTTCACTCTGTGAAGTTTCAGACCCATAGCTAATTACTCACCTACTCAAAATGAGTAAATGCGAATTATCTCTAAAAGTATTGCAGATAGCCAATTTTTCTCAAAGAACTCATTCACCTACTTTTGGCAGAGCTTTCACTTGGTGAAGTTTCAGACCCATAGCTAATTACTCACCTACTCAAAATGAGTAAATGCAAATTATCTCTAAAAGTATTGCAGATAGCCAATTTTTGTCAAATTAATCATTCACCTACTTTTGGGAGAGCTTTCACTTGGTGAAGTTTCAGACCCATAGCTAATTACTCACCTACTGAAAATGAGTAAATGTGAATTATCTCTAAAAGTATTGCAGATAGCCAATTTTTCTCAAATAACTCATTCACCTACTTTTGGGAGAGCTTTCAGTCTGTGAAGTTTCAGACCCATAGCTAATTACTCACCTACTCAAAATGAGTAAATGCGAATTATCTCTAAAAGTATTGCAGATAGCCAATTTTTCTCAAATAACTCATTCACCTACTTTTGGCAGAGCTTTCACTTGGTGAAGTTTCAGACCCATAGCTAATTACTCACCTACTCAAAATGAGTAAATGCGAATTATCTCTAAAAGTATTGCAGATAGCCAATTTTTCTCAAATAACTCATTCACCTACTTTTGGGAGAGCTTTCACTCTGTGAAGTTTCAGACCCATAGCTAATTACTCACCTACTCAAAATGAGTAAATGCGAATTATCTCTAAAAGTATTGCAGATAGCCAATTTTTCTCAAAGAACTCATTCACCTACTTTTGGCAGAGCTTTCACTTGGTGAAGTTTCAGACCCATAGCTAATTACTCACCTACTCAAAATGAGTAAATGTGAATTATCTCTAAAAGTATTGCAGATAGCCAATTTTTGTCAAATTAATCATTCATCTACTTTTGGGAGAGCTTTCACTTGGTGAAGTTTCAGACCCATAGCTAATTACTCACCTACTCAAAATGAGTAAATGTGAATTATCTCTAAAAGTATTGCAGATAGCCAATTTTTCTCAAATAACTCATTCACCTACTTTTGGGAGAGCTTTCAGTCTGTGAAGTTTCAGACCCATAGCTAATTACTCACCTACTCAAAATGAGTAAATGCGAATTATATCTAAAAGTATTGCAGATAGCCAATTTTTCTCAAATAACTCATTCACCTACTTTTGGCAGAGCTTTCACTTGGTGAAGTTTCAGACCCATAGCTAATTACTCACCTACTCAAAATGAGTAAATGCGAATTATCTCTAAAAGTATTGCAGATAGCCAATTTTTCTCAAATAACTCATTCACCTACTTTTGGGAGAGCTTTCAGATGGTGAAGTTTCAGACCCATAGCTAATTACTCACCTACTCAAAATGAGTAAATGCGAATTATCTCTAAAAGTATTGCAGATAGCCAATTTTTCTCAAATAACTCATTCACCTACTTTTGGGAGAGCTTTCACTCTGTGAAGTTTCAGACCCATAGCTATTTATTCACCTACTCAAAATGAGTAAATGCTAATTATCTGTAAAAGTATTGCGGATACCCAATTTTTATCAAATACTCATTCATCTACTTGTGGGAGAGCTTTCACATGGTGAAGTTTCAGACCCATAGCTAATTACTCACCTACTCAAAATGAGTAAATGCGAATTATCTCTAAAAGTATTGCAGATAGCCAATTTTTGTGAAATTAATCATTCACCTACTTTTGGGAGAGCTTTCACTTGGTGAAGTTTCAGACCCATAGCTAATTACTCACCTACTCAAAATGAGTAAATGCGAATTATCTCTAAAAGTATTGCAGATAGCCAATTTTTGTCAAATTAATCATTCACCTACTTTTGGGAGAGCTTTCACTCTGTGAAGTTTCAGACCCATAGCTAATTACTCACCTACTCAAAATGAGTAAATGCGAATTATCTCTAAAAGTATTGCAGATAGCCAATTTTTCTCAAAGAACTCATTCACCTACTTTTGGCAGAGCTTTCACATGGTGAAGTTTCAGACCCATAGCTAATTACTCACCTACTCAAAATGAGTAAATGCAAATTATCTCTAAAAGTATTGCAGATAGCCAATTTTTGTCAAATTAATCATTCACCTACTTTTGGGAGAGCTTTCACTTGGTGAAGTTTCAGACCCATAGCTAATTACTCACCTACTGAAAATGAGTAAATGTGAATTATCTCTAAAAGTATTGCAGATAGCCAATTTTTCTCAAATAACTCATTCACCTACTTTTGGGAGAGCTTTCAGTCTGTGAAGTTTCAGACCCATAGCTAATTACTCACCTACTCAAAATGAGTAAATGCGAATTATCTCTAAAAGTATTGCAGATAGCCAATTTTTCTCAAATAACTCATTCACCTACTTTTGGCAGAGCTTTCACTTGGTGAAGTTTCAGACCCATAGCTAATTACTCACCTACTCAAAATGAGTAAATGCGAATTATCTCTAAAAGTATTGCAGATAGCCAATTTTTCTCAAATAACTCATTCACCTACTTTTGGGAGAGCTTTCACTCTGTGAAGTTTCAGACCCATAGCTAATTACTCACCTACTCAAAATGAGTAAATGCGAATTATCTCTAAAAGTATTGCAGATAGCCAATTTTTCTCAAAGAACTCATTCACCTACTTTTGGCAGAGCTTTCACTTGGTGAAGTTTCAGACCCATAGCTAATTACTCACCTACTCAAAATGAGTAAATGGAAATTATCTCTAAAAGTATTGCAGATAGCCAATTTTTGTCAAATTAATCATTCATCTACTTTTGGGAGAGCTTTCACTTGGTGAAGTTTCAGACCCATAGCTAATTACTCACCTACTCAAAATGAGTAAATGTGAATTATCTCTAAAAGTATTGCAGATAGCCAATTTTTCTCAAATAACTCATTCACCTACTTTTGGGAGAGCTTTCAGTCTGTGAAGTTTCAGACCCATAGCTAATTACTCACCTACTCAAAATGAGTAAATGCGAATTATCTCTAAAAGTATTGCAGATAGCCAATTTTTCTCAAATAACTCATTCACCTACTTTTGGCAGAGCTTTCACTTGGTGAAGTTTCAGACCCATAGCTAATTACTCACCTACTCAAAATGAGTAAATGCAAATTATCTCTAAAAGTATTGCAGATAGCCAATTTTTCTCAAATAACTCATTCACCTACTTTTGGGAGAGCTTTCAGATGGTGAAGTTTCAGACCCATAGCTAATTACTCACCTACTCAAAATGAGTAAATGCGAATTATCTCTAAAAGTATTGCAGATAGCCAATTTTTCTCACCTCAACTATAGGCAAGTATCTACAGTTTGTGCATCTCCATCTAAAGATTGATCGCGCAATCTCAAGGTGGCAGCCCGATCTTTTGATCACCAGATCTCGGAAGTGCTATCTCGAGATCGCGCGGATCATACATTCGTGCCGAACGTATATTCTATATCTAGATCAGATTTCATTCTACGTGAAGACTTTTCAGGATCACTTAATTAATGGACTATTGATTTAAATCTTTTAATCTGAGAGAAAATTGTTATATTCCATTTTGATATCAGCTAGAATGAAGATCTTGAATGACCTTTCGTCAATGTATGGCCTTGGGTTTTACATGAACATGTTTGTGAAATAACATTTCATTCAATTAATGTATTGATTTAATAGTTTTGCTAACAAAGTTTAACACTGCATGTGATGTGTCTGATGTCGTTCAACAAAGGGTACATTTTCAACACGATGCATGAGTTGTTGAATCACGACAGCTAATTAATGTGTCTGTTGCTTTCGTATCAGAGCAATCACAACATTGAAAATAGAATTTCCTATAGTTGTACATGTGAATTAAGATGCACACAAAAAGTGATAAATGAGTGGCCATTTAAAATTTAAATTAAGAACAACGGGTCACCATTTAAAACTTATGTGCAAGACCAATAATATTATCATCTTAAGTTCCGTCTTATTACTTCTTTTGCTCTACAGTTTAAATATTCACAATGTTACCACGAAACTAAGATACATTTTTTATATGTAAAACAATAAAGCCCCATTTCCATTCATGCGTGATGCGGCAAGCGGAATGCGGTATGCGGCTATTTTAACTTTGCAATAAAATATAAGGTCTGTTTCCTTATATGCGTTTTAGATGCACGGTAACAGTACTTATCCGTCATGCGTAACCCATCAGGGCCCGGTTTCACAAAGGTATACTATCTCCTTAGTAGGCTTCTAAATGCTAGTAGTCTACTAAGTCTATACTATCTGTTTCATCAAGATAGTATGCTACTAAATATTTAGTAGAGCCTTCTTAGTAGGCTTCTAAATTTTTAGTAGACTGCTACATTTTTATCAGTCTTCTAAATTTAGTATCCTACTAAATGTGGGGTTTCACAAAGGCATTTTATACTATATTGGGTACTAAATCCCTTACTAAATTTAGAAGACCCTATAGGCTATTCTAAATTTAGTAGCTGTTTATGGTAAATGTCGTCTGCTTTTGCATGTGTTCTTTTTCATTGGATTTAAGGCTGCTTTTTGTACATTTTGTAATATTTTGTGGTGATTTTATTTGAGGAAACATATTTTGGGTTTGTATATACTCGTGTACTTTGAATGTGATGGCACTTCAGCTGTTACTGCTTCAGAGAGCCATGAGAAGGGAGAGGGTATTTCGGGACCGTTTAAACCCACTGGAGAGGTATGATGACCATGACTTTTTGTACCGATACAGACTTCCAAAGGTGGTAGTACTTGAAATTGTGGATAATATAGGTGCACATCTTGAAAGAACCACAAGGAGAAGTGGTGCAGTGCCTGCGGTACTCCAAGTATGTGTTACGCTCCAGTTTCTGGCTTGTGCCAACTTTCAGAGGAGTGCAGGCGATATACATGGAATAAGCAAAGCAACTGTATCCAGAAGTATTCGCAGAGTTATCAGTGCCATTGCAGCCAAAGCCAAGGATTACATCAAGTTTCCAGAAAGGCCAGTTGATGTGCACAGAGTCAAATGTGGATACGATGAATATGCAGGCTTTCCAAATGTCATCGGGTCTATCGATGGTACACAGATCGCCATAAAAGCGCCAAGTGAAGAGGAGTGGCTGTTTGTGAACAGGAAAGGATATCACAGCATAAATGTGCAGGTATTCTTTACTCCTTTATGTTTACAGCATCTTTTTTTTAATTCCATGGAATTAAATTATTATATTAATCATTTTTGTGGATTGAAAAAAAATTAACTGAATTTATAAATCATCTGTTGATATAGCTGATATGAAGAACTGAACAAACGTGTAAATTTTATGGTATTTTGTTGATTTAGTATTTTAAGTATATGTGACATAATCAGTGTTTGAAATGTATGCTGGACCATTGGGCCAGTAATTCTCGATATCTGCTGGTCCTTTACATTTTGCGGTGGTCATTAATTCTGAGAAATAAAAGCACACTATTTTATTCATTATCTCAAGTGACAGTGTTGATTAAAATCTACTGGCAACAGGGGCCAGTAACTTTTAATCTATGCAAGTCTTTAGAAAATTCTACTGGCATCGGACCAGGGGGACAGCATTACTGTCGAATGCTGGACATAACAGCATAATATTGTTTGAAGAGTATATTACAGTTCAGGAAATACTCACAAATACATTTAATTTGCTTATTTAATTAAAATTTAATATTCAGCTCAGTCTGTGTATATCGATCAAGTGCATTGCTAGATTATGGTTTCTACTTCAAGGTGATATATGTCTTATGCTGCGTTCTTACTGGCCGTAAACACGACTTCACAGCCTGTAAATTTGTCAAGAACGGTCACCAGAAACTTTCCAAATTTTGACCTTCACCTCTAGTGACAACAAAGATGCAGAATACATGTGCTTTTGTTATAAAAAAACCTGCTAAATGAACTGTTTTGGTACTCGGGATTTTGATAAATACAGTACGTAACCTCAGAAAACGAATAACCAATGAAATATATATCTTTTGTATGGTGGATAGCGAAGTATTGTGATTTCTTTTTCTTTGTCATTTGTGTTTGTTTACATCCACACATAAACACACCAGCGGTAAATTGTGAAGAACGGTCAAAACTTTCCACTGGTGGGTACCAACTCACAGGTCGTGTGCACGGGCTCTCTGAACGCAGCATTAATTATCTCCCGCCTGGGGCCAAAGGCCGTGGTCGGGAGATTATAAAACATATTGCATGTTTAATGTCAAACAGGGTTATCCTATTAAAAAGGCCTTATATCTCCCCAAATATTGCTCCTAGAGGTTTGGAATGTGAAAAGAAGTTGTAGGAAGTCATGGCCTGGGAATCTTTTGCATGTGTTGAATTTGACCTTTGACCCCTGCTTATTTCTCCCTTATTATTGGTGCTATGGCTTCAGATTGTAAAGACAGACCATGAAAAGCAAAGCCTGTGGTATAACGATGGTAAACGCATTCCATACATCTGTACATCAGTTTGTGCATCCGTCCGTCCGTTTGTCAGGTTTTAACATAAACCTTAATATCTCAATCGTTTATAAAGACATCTTTATCACATTTGCAGGGAATGTTTATGGCTACAAAGAATTTGTGTTGAATTTGTCATTTGACCCCTGCTTCAAGGTTAAATGGGGTCATCACACTAAAATGTCATTACTTCACACTTATTATTGGTACTATGGCTTCAGAATATAAAGACAAACCATCAAAACTCCTGGTCTTCAAAAGGTTTGTCTGAGAAAAATTCTGGCCTTATTTTGAAAAACAAAATGGCCGCCATATCCAATCATTTAAAATTCATTAAGATGCTCTAAAATGTGAAATATTACAGCTAGATTCATCAAATATGCACAAAATATATATGCCTAGGAAAGTTAAACTGATAGTAATTTGACCTAGTTTCGAAAACAAAATGGCTGTCCTATCACATGTTAAATGGGATTATACTATTAAAAAGACCTTATATATCCCTTTTCATTGCTACTAGGGGTTCCAAATGTGAAAACAACTTAAAAGAAGTAAAGGCTTGAGACTGCTGACTTTTACCTTTGACCCCTTCTTCAATGTCAAGTGGGGTTATCTTACTACAAAGCCCTTATATCTCTTTTAGTTCTCCATTATTACTGATTCTAGCCAGGAGATAACCGCTGCGGTAGTGGCCTTGCTTTTTTTTTGTTACTAGGAACCACATTTACATGGATTTAACATATAAGTTAAGGTTATCATAACAAAAGTTTTGTATATGTCTGAATATCTAATATAACTGCGCATTGAAATGGTATCACTGTTTATTTCCATCACTTTTATCACACCTTTTATTTAATATTTATTTTTGTAGGCTGTGTGTGACTCTGATTTGAACATATTGAACTTGGTGGCAAAATTCCCAGGCAGCACTCATGACTCATACATATGGAATACATCGGCACTTTGTGCAAAACTTGAAGATGACCTTCAGACAGATGGATACTTGTTAGGAGACAGCGGCTACCCATTGAAGTCGTATCTACTGACACCCTACTTGAACCCTGTAACAGATGCAGAGAAACTATACAACAAACGACACAGAAAGGCAAGGTGTTGCATTGAACGAACCTTTGGAGTAATGAAGTCCCGTTTTCATTGTATTAGTAAATTTGGTGGGTCACTTATGTACAGCCCATCAAGGTGTTGTGATATCATCACTACAGTTGCTGTGTTGCACAACTTGTGTAACAAACTAAGAGTGCCATATGACGAGCAAGAGGTACAGCAACACATTCAGGATGTTGAGGTAGTTGCAGCACATGAGCAAGCCCAAGATGGAATACAGCTCCGTATCCAAGTTGCCCTCAGATTACAAAACAGACAACTTGCAAATTAAATAGCACGTTTATTTATCTACATTAATTAATACAGGGAGTTGTCGGAACGATCAATTATGTTCCATGAAAAAGGTCTATTTCAAGTAAAATATCGTTTTAACTTTTTTTGTTGTTTACCTGTGATTAAATAAAGTTTGTAACTAACCTGTTTCTCAAACTGTGGGTTTCCTTTGTAAATTTATGAAACTTTAACAACATATTTGGCCTTTGTATGTACAAAGTATTAAAACAACATGAACAATTTATTATGTTATCACCAAGTAATCCCCAAAATTGTAAGCGCAGTATCTGTTACAGTAACATCAGTTTAATAATTTGATTAAGTTCCTAAAGATTTACAGTCTGAAAAAAATTCCAAATTAGTTTTGTATTTCACAGATGTTTGATTATTGTTCAGTTTCACATATATTTATTCCCATAAACATGCTCCCTTTTTGTTCATAAAGAAAATCCCTGATATTTGAAATGGTATCACTGTTTCTTTCCATCACTTTCAGCATCTTTTCCATTATTGTAATCTTTTGTTTTTTCAGTGCTACTTTCTCCCTCTCGAGTTCAACCAGCTCTTCTGTTGGTGTTCTCTTTTTCTGTAAAAGAAACAAGACAACACACATATACACGGTATGATACACCAAGATGTTATGCAGTCTAAGGCTGTGACTTTGTTAGACAAATGACACTGGGAAGATTGAATGTAAAATCAAGGTCACACCATGACATTGCAAACTTATTACCCCATCTAATCTCCCTACCTAGTATCAACTTCCCACACCTTACAGTTGCAGAGACATATCCCGGTCAAGAAGTTACAGGTCAAGGTAACTATGGTAAGGTCAAAGGTCAATTCAAGGTCACCATGATTGCACACCTACAACACCTTTCCAATATCCCTTCTTAGTACCAACTTCCTACACCTAACAGGTCAGTATGACAAGGTCAAATTAAGGTCACACTATGACGTTGCACACCTACATCCCCTAATCAATGTCCCTACCCAACATCAACTTCCTATGCCTTATGGTTTCCGAGATATAGCCCGAACAACATTTTATAGGTGAAGGCTACAAAGACAAGGTCAAAGGTCAAATCAAGCTTCATTCAGACACCATGGGTGAAAACAATATTCCAACAGCCCTTAAGGGCTGTGGGATAAAAACCTATTGCTTAGCTATGCAATGAGCTACAGGTCTGCAATTTTACTATTTTGTACCTGACCCAAAAATACATGAATAACATATTTAAGCAAAAATACTCTAAATGCAATAGGTGGATACTACGGGTTTTGCTTTGTTATGCCTATGCCAACACATGCACATACACACATATGGAAGGCGTTTCATAATCTCCCGACCAGGCGGGAGATAAAAATATTACAGCCAGCCTTCTCAAATTTGCAGCATATATTCTTCATATAAATCTTGTCCGGCAATATTTTTGGCATCATTTTGAAAAACAAAAAAAAAATATAAAGATTTAATCTACCCTTGATGCTGGTGCTTCCTCTTCCTTCACAATTGATGTACTTTCTGAGTCTTTCATATCCTTTTCCAGAATCTGAAAAGATTTACATTATTATTACTCTATGTTTATATTGTTCATAAATAATTGACAATGTTTACTTTGTTTCAGTTACTTAAGAATACATTATAATCTCCTAGGTAGGGTTACATCTTGACACACACTGTGTTGGTGTACCAATGCAAAGTTTCTCCGGACTGTTTCTCAGAAACCGTAAGGTGTAGGAAGTTGATACATGGCATAGATATTGGTTAGGAGGTGTGGGTTGCAACAGCATAGTCTGACCTTGAACTGACCTTTGACCTTACCGTAGTGACCTCGACCTATAAAATCTTGTCTGTGCTATATCTTGGAAATTGTAAGGTGCAGAAAGTTGATACTTGGTAGGGAAATTAGTGTGGGATTGTAGGTGTGCAACATAATGGTGTGACCTTGATTTGACATTTGACCTTGGCGTAGTAAGCTTGACCTTTAAAATCTTGACCGGGCTATATCTTGAAAACCGTAAAGGTGTCAGTAGTTGTTACTTAGTAGGGACATTGGTTGGTTTGTTTGTTTGTTTATTTGGGGTTTTACGTCGCTTTCAACACGGGACATTGGTTGGGGGGTGTATGCAAATGTATGTGTACATCATGGTGTGACCTTTTTGCTCTGCCAAAGTGTGTTCATCTGCCCTACTTAGACATTATTTTGACCTTTATAGAAGTGACACTGCACTGAAAGTATCCCTGTCTTTGTACTGTTTCACCACTTCTATATTTCATGGTGTTGAAAACTATTTCCCCAGACAGTGGGGTATGGGCGTCTCTGATCCTTTTTTTAAATGATACATTATCACATTCTACGTTTATTATGAATGTATAAGAAAGTAAAAAAATAAAGAATTATATCTTTACTATGGCATACATACAGAGAATTCCTCTTCCACAGTATTGAGGTTGATATCTGCTGAATGAAGTGCCTGTGTCAGGATATCTGTCTGAGTCTCTCCCTCATTGCTAGTTTGTGACTGAAATATTAGATTTATACAAGTAAATTTTAAAAGTTTTTAACAAAAACCTTTCATGGTTTAAAGGATGTTCTAGTTGATTTTTTTATTCTGGTTGTAATTAATTGAGATTTTGTGAATTGTCTTTTAGTTGGATCAAACAGACCAAGGACTAAAACCTGTTTGAAATTTGTGCTTATTTTACAAATACCTTTAATTGATTTAATTTTCTCATTAATAAAACAATTCCTTGATCTTTCAACATTCAGCATATATCAAGGGCTAAAATATGGCTAATTTCTTTGATGTTGGGAGCCTAAATTACCTTTTATGATTTGTATATCAATGTCAGGATCAATTTCAGCATTAAATTAAGATATTATATACTTCTATGTTTACAGCTGTCACTTTGAAAGGTTACACACTAGCAGGGCATACTAGTATTACAGACTAATTCACAACTTTGTTGAAAATATTTTGTGGGATTTCCTGGATGCTACAAAGGTCAAAGGTTAAAGCCTATTGCACAGGAACCATTTGTATTTTGCTTGACTTCCCATATTGCTGATACATACCCCTTGTGAAAACTTTGTACATTCTTCAGGTGCAAAAGTATCTTTTCCACCAGACACACCTTGAACTGCTGTTTCCCCTGCAATGCATAATAATAATAAACTGCATTTCACAATTATAAATTTATGAAAGAAAAAAATATGTGAGTAGCAGGTACATGCAGCTAGTAATTGGACAGTGATCTCATTTAAAATTATTGATGGTACTAGATGATATGTTATTTTTTGTAAGTCCTTGAACAGGTCTGACATAACTATTTTGAGGCAAAAAAAAAATCAAAAACAAAAATGTGGAGAAAATTTGATTTTGCATTGAATAAACAAATGAAACAAAACTGTGCCTACATTTCAATAGGTATTTATACACACACAAAGAAAAAGGGAAAAAAATTATCTTTTAAGGAATAAATGATGCTATCATATAGCTCTGGGGTGGTATTCAACAACATGGATTAAGATCAGATCAAGATCAGATAAAATTTGAGAAAAAACTTTCAAATGAGCCAGTGGATCAAATAGCTATTCACAAAGCAGGGATCATTTGAGCTGAAAAGATCAAATATTTGATCTGTTTTTGTAATCATTACTACTCTCCCAATTTGTAGTTTCTTATTGTTTTCGGTTAAAATTCCTCTTGGTTTATGAGCCTTCTATTATCTGAACAAAAATCTCACTCCCAACCTGTTCACATAATAAAGGTTCACATTTTAATATACTGAAAGCATCACTGCTCACAAATAAATATATTTTGTCTCATTAAACACTTTAGTGATGTATTTATCCATCGTTTTCAATAAATTGTTTTAGACCACATTACAAAGTACATATTGGGCACCAGTTTCTCTTGTGTTTTTTTTTCTACAGATACCTAATGTAAAATATATCCATTGTTTTGACAAATGTTTTAGAGCCATATGTCTTTCTTTAAGTGCAAACAAAAATATTGGAAATATATCCATATATCTATTTTAGTAACATATATTTTATTACTTTGATGCATATATAAACGTAAAAAATGTTCCCATTGTTTAAACAACTGTGTTTTAGATATACATATAGTTATCCCTGATAAAATATCAGCATTGTTTTTAAAACTATTGAAGAAACACAAAATATGCAAACCTTGACATGCTGTCCTCTATTGGGTTTATGATTGAAAAAATCTGATTGGTTACACCAAGGAATGTAAACATAAGTTTGCCTTTGGTTTGACCCTACATGTGCCAATATGACAAAAATCAATAAAATGCAAAGTGCACTGAGTAGGTGTGATCTGTAGCTGTGTCAAGGACAGTAAACAAAAACATTTTACCAGGGGGAAAATAAACATTTCTCCTTTTTGTATTTGTGTCAGCAAAATGACACGAACATTTATTTATAGAGCAGTTTGTTTTTCAGTGGTTTTTTTTCTGAAATAAATAGATTTATTTTAACAAAAGAAGTAATCCTAGTTGCAATTATAGCTCACAAACATGATAACTAAAAGGGGTAATTTATTTACACATTAGGATACATACAATTGTTTAACTGTACCTGTATACATGTTCTCCATGTGTTTATATTTACAAACAATGTCACAAAATCACAAACCAGCACGTTGTCTGGCCAGACATAACATAATTTGCAAAATTGTCTTGTCAGTTTTGGAGGGAAAATGAACATTCTGATAAACATCATGGCTACATATTTTGTGTATGTGTGTGTTTGGATGACTTAATATATGTAAACATTGAATCAAACTTGAATTAAACTTTTGGATATGTTATCAACTCAATGCAGAAACATAAAAAAATAACAAAATAATTGATTTGCATGGTGAGAATATACATTCTTTAGGGTATTTGTGTCATTGTATTGTTGATTGATACACCAAATACATGATATGAATAGCCTTCAGAACATCAATCACATCCATGCAAGAACTTTTGTTTACTTTGCCCATATAGGTGTATATTTGTGTTGGATATTAAACTGTTGTTTGAGGTGAGTGTTTAAATCATGTTTATTACTGTTGCATGTACATGGTAATAGAATTGATTCTTCCCCCTCCACAGCTTGTCACATGCAATAATATTATTGTTTATGTGTGGAAAGTAAAATGTAACTATCCTGTGCAAATGTAAACAAAACTTTTTTTTATTTAATAAAAATCAACATTTACACACATGGTTAGAGAATGAAATGATGGCTTTTATATGTACTTTTAAAAAATAACAATATACTATAACTGCCAAACAAATATCTTGTCAAAAATTACCAGTTACAAAAAGATAAAACAATAGATACTGACAGTACAAAAAATATATATGTGTTTCTTACCTATCATCTGCAACACCTTCTCTTCAAATGGTGTGTAATTAAATTTCATTTCTGGTCCACCTCCAGTTTTGTTCCGTTCCCTTATTTCCATCCCAGCTTTTTTTTTCACTTCACTCTTCAGTTTTGTGAATCTAATTCTCACCTCCTCACTGCCTCTGTCAACTAAACTCACAGCACTTACAGCCTTTGCAATTGAAACCCATACTTTTTGCTTCTTATTATTTGTCACAGTGTCTGTGAATTTGCTGTTTATTAAATCCAAATGTTTTTCCACTTCACTCACAATGCACTCCAATTCAAGGTGGGAAAAGTTTTTCCCCCTCACCCTTTTTTTCTTTTCAGGTGGTAATTCAGCACTGTTGTCATCTGCCATTTTGTTTTACACAGCAGATCATGTGACCTTGTGTCACCATGGTAGTTAGTAGGCTCTCCCAACTAGAAGCCCTACTATCTCCAACATTTAGTAGGTCCTTAGTATGACTTTAGTGGAACACTTTGGTAGCTCCTCCTAAGGGCCTACTAAGGGTCTACTATGTTGTACATTTAGTAGCATACTATCTCATATATATAGTATACCTTTGTGAAACCGGGCCCTGGATCCCAGTACTGTGAATATCCGCATACCGCATGCAAAAATCAATAAATTACATCAGAATGACGTCACTCTGTAGTACTAGGTAGGCCACATAACATCTTGCGGTTATATAAATTAGATCAGAATATTGGTAAATATACATAAAATCGCCATTTCTTGCTTGATTTTAACATATAATGTATCATTTTAAAGCTTATATCCAACAGAAACCATATGTGATGACAATAATTCAATATTTAAACACAAACTAGTGAAAAATTGAGTGTATATGATTTGCAAAAATGAAACTCAGTGTTTTGTAATTTCTTCCTCATTTGTACTTGTATTTTGAGGCAATAAAACTAATCAAAGCACTGTTCAACAACATTTATTGTATAATAATATCAAGTAATATATACTATTAATTGCATTTATACATGTTTGTAAATTACTCTTTCAAATAACTGAAATGGGTACTTCATCAGACCCTACAGCTTGTTGGGATTTGGCTGAGAATTGCTGTACACGAATTTTATTATTTTACTTTATACCATTTTGAAGGGAAATTATTGTAGTTCATAATGCTTTTTATAAGAATCAACTGGGTGTAGTGACAGTCAAAGAATTATGAAAAAAGTTTTGGCTTCATCTGAAAATAAGTTTTAAAAAATAATGAATGTTTGGCAATTAAACCTTACAGATTATATATCAGTGTGTAAATAAATATTGAAGTTAAAAATATGACATTTATGTATAAATAATAATAAAGGGACTTTGTTGTAGGTTGTACTGCTTTTTCTTTGATTAGGTGCTTAAGGTATCTGAGGAATTGTTGTGTATGCTATTTGTAAGTAAAGTGCATGTAATTGTATATATAAGGCCAAACTTTGAATTAGAATGTTTCTCTTATTTCTGGATATAATGCAATAAAAGCAGCAAACATTGTTCAAATACCTGTCTAATAATATGTCTTTTTTTGTTGTTTTGTGTATGTGGGCAAAGTACTTTTAAAAATATTTGCAGAAGATTAACATCTTATGCTGATGCCCTCCATCTTTGGAATTTGGTTGAAAATCTCAAATATTCAGCTAAGTAGCAATTTATATCAGTACATATGGAAACACACCAACCGGATGCCGGATACCGGATGCCGTGTCCGGATGCCGGATACCGGATGCCGCATGTATGGAAATAGGCCTTTAACAATAATATACGGTTATATGCACATATGCATGTAGTTAAAAGTGAGGAAGTTTTGTGTAATTTTCATTGAACACATGTGGATACAGTTTAAAATTGGGACGAAATTCAACTTAATAAATAATCATTTAAATAATACTATGTTTAAAACATACACCAAAACCCATTTCATTTATGAATTCGTTAATAATGCTAGCACTATTTGAAAAAGATACAAAAAAAAACTTGCCAGAATCAGGTTTTATTATCCATCTAGAGCTATAATGTTATAGTGTGATTATTATAGTTTTTTGGGTTTTTTTTACTGTGTTCTTAAAATCCTTATAGTTCAGTTTTATTGACGGGGATATCTGTAATAAATGGCAAATAAAGTCTGCGTGAAACATGAGAACAATAATTACAATATAATTACAAGTAAAATATCATTCCTCTATAGTGACGTCACACTCCAATATTGGCTAATGTTACTTAATTACTCCGATTGTTCATTTGATGAAAACAATGTTGTAGAAATAATCGTGCACTGTTGGCAAAACCTTGTCCCACAGACATTTCATTTATTTGACATATTGTATGACCATGTTTGTATTTTAACCAAGAACGTTTTGTGTGTTTACGCATTATGGCCATCTCACCTAACTAGATTATTTGTACATTTACGTCAGAGTTTTTGATGACGTCAAGAATTTACCAAGAGATTTCTGCGTGAAAACAATATCCAAGGCGAAACGTACCGTTCAATAATCTGATTGGCTGTCGTTTTCGTCTCTATGACGATCTTGCCTACGTCATGAAAACTTCTCCTTTTCAAACTCAGTTGTGTAGTTGTCGTCGACCTGTGCACATCGCGTGACAAATTCTCGTGGAGAAAAGATGGTGTTTGCGACTAGAGCTAGACGTTATCAAGTGGTGAGGGCCGCCAGTAGGTCCCGCAGCAGGAGCAGAAGTACCAAGCGTGGCGGAAGGAAAGCACGCAGATCTACATCAAGAAGGAGGTCAGCCTCACGCAGGAGGTCTGCCTCACGTAGGAGATCCGCCTCAAGGAGAAGGTCTGCTTCACGCAGGAGGTCCGCTTCACGTAGGAGGAGCAGGTCTGCTTCACGTAGGAGTAGGAGCCGTTCAGCTAGAAGGGTGAGGGTTTTTCTTATTTCTTCCCTAAAATTGCTTCAAAAATTGGGGGCAATTTTACTTTACCGGTACGGGATCCACCATTTTTGATAACAGGCTATTGTCAAGGAAATATGAAATTAAATTAACAGTTATAAATGGGGGCATGCTCCCAACCCCCAAAAGTAATATTCCTGTGTATTAGAAGAAAAATAAAAGGATGGAGGCTAGTTGTCACTTTACCGGTATGAGATTTGGGCGATAATATAGTTAAACGTTTTTAGCAATATTCCATCTAGTACTTGCCCCCTGACAACCGGCTCGAATAACCGCGAGATTTAGTACCTACCATTAGAAGTCTTCTGTAAAAAATAGTCTGTTCTGGAAACAAAACTTTTGAAGAAAAGCATCTTCTGTTTCACCAGATATTATAGAATATGGAGTGAATTATACATTTTCAAGCTAAAATAACAACTTTAATTGATATTATGTGACGGAAATGCTGAAATGTAGCATATTTTACACAAACATTTTATTACGTGGGCAATAATACAATACCTCGTGAGTAACCTATTGAGGCTGGAGTACCCATTCACAGCCCTAGTAATTATCAAATATGGCTGATCCCGTACCAGTAAAGTAAAATTGCCCCAGATGGAATATTGCTGAAAATGTGTAACTACATTATCACCAAAATCTCATACCGGTAAAGTGAAATCTAGGCCCCCCCCCCCATTTTTACCCCACTGTTTTCACCCATGGTGTTTGGATGGGCAGGCGGGTGATGGGAAATAGGTGTGCAACATTATGGTATTACCTATGACGTTGCTGTAGTGACCTTGATTTTAAAAATCTTATCCCAGCTAGATCTCACAAACCATAAAGTGTAGGAAGTTGATACTTGGTAGGAGCATTGGTTAGGGGGTGGTGTACAACGTCATGCTGTGACTTTGGTTTGACCTTGCCGTAGTGACCTAGACCTTTAAAATCTTGTCCGGGCTATATCTCGAAAACCATAAGGTGTAGGAAGTTTATACTTGGTAGGGACATTGGTTAGGGGGTGTAGGTGTGCAACATCATTGTGTGGCCGTGATTTGACCTTTGATCTTCTTGTAGTGACCTTGACCTATAAAATCCTGTCCGGTTTATATGTTGGAAACTGTAAGGTGTAGGAAGTTGACACTTCGTAGAGACAATGGTTAGGTGTAGGTGTGCCTTGTCATGGTGTGACCTTGATTTGACCTTTGACAGAGATGTTGCCAGACTGCACCATTGTCGGAATCTCACAATTTTTTTTTTAAAATCTTGCGCGATTTTGGAACTACAGCGTGGTATATTAGAGGTTTAGTGACATAAATGCAGGGATCCAATGCGTGAAGAGAATAGCTTACACGACCTTATTTGCTGTATCATCACTAGATGAAGATTTGTCACTGCGCATGTGTGAACTTTACTGTAAGGAATTTTTCTATTGGTCGAGACGTGACCCCTTTCTAATTCATGTCCGATCAGAATCAGGCACACAGACGTCTTCGGTAGCAGACAAAAATATTGTGGTTAGATGGTAGGCGTTTAAAAGATAAATATGGATGCAAACGAAATTAAAATAAATCGAAAGAGACGTTTAGGTAATACATCCATTAGTGATTTCTTCAAACCCAAGGTGTGCAATGCATGACACGGTTATGTCGAAATATGTACTCAAGTTTTATAATCTCTGGAAATATTTCCATTGAGGATCGGATCCAACTTTTTACCCCACGGCCCTTAAGGGCTGTCGGGGTATTGTTTTCACTAGGGCTGCAAGCGAGCGCGAAAATGTGCCTCGATTCCTCGTTTTATAAAAATTGACTCGGACTCAGTGAATCGCTTGATTATCGCCCACGAAATAAACTGCTTCATATTTTGACATATCACGCCTTATAAAATGGTTACAAACCACACAACAGGAAAGAATTTTGATAATTTATTGAAATTTGGAAAAAAAAAGACGCATTTATAATGCAAAATTTAAGAAACTTTAACCATCTTGAGGCGTCTTTGAAATACGTTATAATAAAATGCTGTCTTATAAAACGTTGTTACACACAGAACTAAAGTTTGCAAATGCTTAACATATGAAATACTGAAATGGAAACCCCTTATATTGGTAAAATATATAAATATATCCATATATTTAAAGAAAAAAATTGAATTTTGTAGTAGATTTTACGTCTATGTTTAGTTGTTTTCGAAGACCCGGTTCACTTTTCTTGCCTTGAGTATTGAACTGAATTGTTTTGTTTCCGAGCAGCCCTAGTTTTCACCCATGGTGTCAGGACGGGTGGGTGGGCGGTGGGAAAAAGTTTGTCCGGGCTGTATCTCAGAAACCTTAAGGTGTAGGAAGTTGATACTTGGTAGGGACATTGGTTAGGGGGTGTTGGTGTGCAACGTCATGGTCTGACCTTGATTTGACCTTGCCGTAGTGACCTTGAGTTTGAAAATCTTTTCCGGGCTATATCGCAGAAACCGTAAGGTGTAGGAAGTTGATACATGGTAGGGACATTGGTTAGGGGGTGTAGTTGTGCAACGTCATGGTGTGACCTTGATTTGACCTTGCCGTAGTGACCTTGACCTATAAAATCTTGTCCGGGCGACATCTCATAAACTGTAAGGTGTAGAAAGTTGATACTTGGTAGGAATATTGGTTATGGGGTGTAGGTGTGCAACGTCATGGTGTGACCTTGATTTGACCTTGCCGTAGTGACCTTGACCTATAAAATCTTGTCCGGGCGACATCTCATAAAGTGTAAGGTGTAGAAAGTTGATACTTGGTAGGAATATTGGTTATGGGGTGTAGGTGTGCAACGTCATGGTCTCACCTTGATTTGACCTTGCCGTAGTGACCTTGACCTATAAAATCTTGTCCGGGCTATATCTCGGAAACTGTAAGGTGTAGGAAGTTGATACTTGGTAGGGATATTGGTTAGGGGGTGTAGGTGTGCAACGTCATGGTCTGACCAGGATTTGACCTTGCCGTAGTGACCTTGACCTATAAAATTTTGTCCAGGCTATATCTTGGAAACTGTAAGGTGTAGGAAGTTGATATTTGGTAGAGACATTGGTTAGGGGGTGTAGGTGTGCAGCATCATGGTCTGACCTTGCCATAGTGACCTTCACCTATAACTCTTGTCTGGGCTATATCTCAGAAACCGTAAGGTGTAGAAAGTTAATACTTGGTAGGGACATTGGTTAGGGGGTATTGGTGTGCAACGTCATTGTCTGACCTTGATTTGACCTTGCCGTAGTGACCTTGAGTTTGAAAATCTTTTCCGGGCTATATCGCAGAAACCGTAAGGTGTAGGAAGTTGATGCTTGGTAGGGACAATGGTTAAGGGGTGTAGTTGTGCAACGGCATGGTGTGACCTTGATTTGACCTTGCCGTAGTGACCTTGACCTATAAAATCTTGTCCAGGCTATATCTCGGAAACTGTAAGGTGTAGGAAGTTGATACTTGGTAGGGATATTGGTTAGGGGGTGTAGGTGTGCAACGTCATGGTCTGACCAGGATTTGACCTTGCCGTAGTGACCTTGACCTATAAAATTTTGTCCAGGCTATATCTTGGAAACTGTAAGGTGTAGGAAGTTGATATTTGGTAGAGACATTGGTTAGGGGGTGTAGGTGTGCAGCATCATGGTCTGACCTTGCCAAGTGACCTTCACCTATAAAGTCTTGTCTGGGCTATATCTCAGAAACCGTAAGGTGTAGGAAGTTAACACTTGGTAGGGACATTGGTTGGGGGTATTGGTGTGCAACGTCATGGTCTGACCTTGATTTGACCTTGCCGTAGTGACCTTGAGTTTGAAAATCTTTTCCGGGCTATATCGCAGAAACCGTAAGGTGTAGGAAGTTGATGCTTGGTAGGGACATTGGTTAAGGGGTGTAGTTGTGCAACGTCATGGTGTGACCTTGATTTGACCTTGCCGTAGTGACCTTGACCTATAAAATCTTGTCCGGGCTATACCTTGGAAACTGTAAGGTGTAGGAAGTTGATACTTGGTAGGGATATTGGTTAGGGGGTAGTACTACGATCAAAAGTAAATATGGAAGCCGGGTCCCGAAAACAAAAAAATCGGTTAAAACTGGATTCATTCGAATTAGTATACACCAAACTGTAGTCAAGCTGTAAAACTTTATGGTCTGACCAGGATTTGACCTTGCCGTAGTGACCTTGACCTATAAAATTTTGTCCTGGCTATATCTCGGAAACCGTAAGGTGTAGGAAGTTGATATTTGGTAGAGACATTGGTTAGGGGGTGTAGGTGTGCAGCATCATGGTCTGACCTTGATTTGATCTTTGATTTTGCCATAGTGACCTTCACCTATAAAGTCTTGTCTGGGCTATATCTCAGAAACCGTAAGGTGTAGGAAGTTAATACTTGGTAGGGACATTGGTTAGGGGCTATAGGTGTCTATAATCATGGTGTGACCTTAATCTGACCTTTGACCTTGTCGTAGTGATCTTGACCTTTAAAATCTTGTTGCACCTTTGGGTCTGTCTTTTGATGCAGATTAAGCACTGTTAAAGTCATATTAGAATTTATTAAGAATTTTACTTTTACAACTTCTCATTGTAAAATCTGCTCCAACATGACACATAAGCATTCATTGAATGGATTAATAAGGTCCTCGGTGGCCTAGTGGTTAGCAAGTTTGGCATCTAATCATAGGCTGTCACCTCTGTGGGTTCGAGTCCCACAAGTGGCAATGCTGAGGACCTGTCCCAATATGACCCTGGCTGTTGAACGGGACGTTAAACCCCAACTTTGACTTTGACTTTGAATGGATTAATACCACTTCTATGTGCATGGTAATATTCGAAACATCTAAACCATAATTCAGCCATGCCAGATTTAGATAAAGTACATGCATTATATTTCTCTTAGACATTATTTTATCTATTTAAACATTGTTTGGACCTGTATATAACTGACAGTGCTCCGACAGTATCCTGAACTTTGTACTGATACAGTACTTCTATATCTCATGGTATTAAAAATATTTCCCAAGGCTGTGGGGTGTGGGTATCTCTGATGCTAGTTTGTCAAGTATGTTGTTCATGTACTTTTAAATGTATTCTGTCATGGCAAATTTTCAGAGCTTTAGGTCCATAGCTAACTGTGTAATAGCTACTTTGACAGTTCACCATTGAGTAAATTACTTATAGCTGGAAATCTGTTGCACCTATCCTTACCAAGGTTTCAAGATATCTTCCCTGCAATGAAATCTTGCCTGGCTAACATTTGGTCCATTTTGTTCAATTTGGTTGGTTGCTATGGCAATGAATTTGGAAATCTGAGGTGACCAAACTTCCCAGATAGCATTCCAACGTTGGGCCAATGTCGGCACATCCGTCGGTCCGACGTTGGCCCAATGGCTTTTTGACCGGCGGTCCGACGTTGGGCCAACGGTAAAAAAATATTACTTAATGTATAGCATCAGCTAGTGAGTGGAATCGCCTCAGTTTTCGTGGTCGATTATTCGTCCATTTTTCTGACCGATGATCGACCCATAATCGACTTTTTTACTCCACTGTAAGGCAATATATCATGAAACACTTTCCGGGATGAAGTATTTGTCAATCCGTTAAGAATAACGGTGTTCCGACATTTAGAACCTGCCAAAAGCACTCACTTCCAGTAAATATGGCAGCAGACATAAACAAACCCAAAATTCGTGACAGATTTCTTGATTTATCAAAGGAAAGTTAAAGAAACTGTTTAAAATATAAAAAATACGTGGATATGAAGACACATAAGGAAGGGTGAGATTTAATCAATTTCTAGAAGTTGCCCACGACCGAACGCAATTGTACCATAGCATGACGATTAATCGAATGTTGGTCTAATCGTCCACTCACTAGCATCAGCCAATCAGGTTGCAGCATGGTGTTATGTGTTATGAATTTATAATGAGAATATCATTTTTATGTCTAAAATTATTAAATAGTTGGTTAAAATTTATGGGCTCCACTGAAATATGATTTTTAGACGTACCATAATAAATAATTTTTTAAAAGTTTCACAAAATCCCCTATTATTGCTCGCCGCCATCTTGCAAAAATCCATCGTTGGCCCAACGTTGGCAAAATAAAGGAGCCTATATCTCCCTTATTATTCGTCGTAGAGGTTTTGGATGTGAAGACAACTTATAGAAAATCATGTGCCCCAAATCTTTTGGTGATGTCAGATTTGACCTGGGATCCCTCCTTGAAGGTCGAATAAGGTTCTTGATACCTATAATGGTGTATATCTCCCTTATTATTGGTCGTACAGGTTTGGATGTGAAGACGATGTATGGGAAATCATGTGCCCCAAATTTTTTTGGTTGGTTCAGATTTGACCTTCGACTCCTCCTTTAAGGATGAACGTGGTCCTTGATACTTATAATGACTTCTATCTCCCTTTAGTGATAAAGACGGCAAAACGGACAGTTGGTTTCTATTTGATTTATAAAAGTGTAAACGAAATCCAGTGATAAAATTGTAAGAACTGGTTCCTGTAATGTGATATATATTACATCAAAACGTATAAAATATTGCACAGAAACGCTTAAAATATTTACTTCTGTAATATTTTGCCAATACACAATGAAATAATATCCAAAATATCTAATTTTATCAAAATAAACCACATTTTAGTTGAAGTAATTGTTCATGTACACGCACAGAAAATTTTAGTTTTACCACAGCTTGGTGTAAACTAATTCGAACTAATCTGGTTTTCGCCAAATTTTCTTTTTCAGGACCCGGTTTCCATATTTGCTTTCGATCGTAACACTATCTCCCTTAATTATAATTTGGCAGAGGTTTGAGATGTCAAGACAATTTACAGGAAACCATCTGGCCCAATTCTTGTGGTGGGGCTAGATTTGAGTTCTGACCCCTCCTTGGAAGTCGCATTTAGTACCTGATATCTATGCTGGCCTGTGTCTCACTTATAATAGGTCTTAGCTTCTTTGGTTGTGGAGACAACTTATAGGAAATTGTGTGTGTTAACATAATCCTCTGTATGTAACGCTTCAACCATATCCCGTCTGGGGATACACTGCATCGAGACGCAATGTCTTGTGCTTTTTTTATTGACAGCTATTTTTCAGTTAATAAATTTTGCAGCTCCATAATTTTTAATTGACTGATTAATGCTGTTATCTTGCTATTGAATTGTCTTGTTTTAATAATTTATCTTTACATACATTTTCTTTCTCTTAGATGTTTTCTCTACTTAAACATTATTTGGAGTTTTATATAACTGAAACTGCTCTGAAAGTATCCAAATCTTCTATGTCTCATGGAGATGAAAACTATTTCCCCTGGCTGTGGGGTAAGAGCATCTCTGATGCTAATTTTCTTTATATGTGTCATTCGAGAAGTTCTCCTATTTTATTAACGCTCGACAATAGGAGAGGGTTATTGTGATCAGTTTGTTTCTGTCTGTCCGTCTGTCTGTCTGTGCACCGTTTCGCCCTTATAACTCGAAACTATAACACCAATCAAGCTCAAATTTGGTGGGCAGATATTTCATGGGGTACAGACGGATTCTTGAAAATTTGGTGTAATTTGTGTGAAAATTAAAGCCAGGAGAGTTTTTCTTATTTGTAATTGGGCTTTTACAGTGAAATCTGCTTCCCTGTCTGTGCACCGTTTTTCCCTTATAACTCAAAAACTACAACATCAATCAATCTCAAATTTGGTGGGAAGGTATTTCATGGGGCACAGACAGATTCTGCCATATTTGGTGTAATTTGCTTGAAAATTAAAGCCAGGAGAGAGTTTTTCCTATTTTTAATAGGGAATTCACAGTGAAACTGCTTCTCTTCATCACATACGTCAAAAATCAATATTTTACTTTCTGATGATGTCATCACTCAGTGATGTCACAATGCAACTGTCATTGTGAGGTCACAAACCTAGCTTGTGATACTTGCTGACTTTAAGTAAAAATATTTCTTCTCATTTTATGGCTTGAAATTGACATAAACATAATAAAGAGGGAGGTGATATATTCATTATTTTTATTAATTGTATCCCCGACGCGAAGCGGGGATACTATGGATTCATCATCGTCGTCGTCCGCGCCCTCGTCCGCGTCCGCAGAGATTTCTTGTTAGCGACCTACAGTCCACATTCCTTTCCGGATTTCTTTCATATTTGGCAGGTGGCTTGATATGGTAGAGGACTCGCCACCCTATCTTTTCGGTAGGCTTTATGTCTAAATTAGGCCTGTGGTAGACAAAAATGTCTAAAATGTGGAATATTGCTTGTTAGCGACCTACAGTCCACATTTCTTTCCAGATTTCTTTCATATTTGGCAGGTGGCTTGGTATGCTAGAGGACTCGCCACTAGTGCTGGGACGAGTTGACGGAAACTCGAGTTGCAACTCGATGGGCGATAATTGGGGGACACATCGATCTGCGCTATTGAAACTCGAGTTTTTGAAAACGTCAATACTTTTACCATCTAAGGCTGACACTTAACGAAAACAATAGAAATATCTGAAATTTTCAAAAATATATTGCATTTTTACTTTATTCTGGCTTAAATCAATGAAGATTTCACTTAAATTATATCGTGAAAGCCCATTTCCAGGTCCAAATTTTGCCTCATGTACGGTCATGTAAAATATTTTCGCCATATTAATGGCTAACAAACGAAATACTTTATCCCGAAAATTACTCGAGTTTAACTTGAGTTCAACTCGCTACTAACAAGTGATACTCGATCTGCCATTTAAGCTGCCGATCCCACCACTACTCGCCACCCTATCTTTTTGGTAGGCTTTATGTCTAAATTAGGCCTCTGGTAGACAAAAATGTCTAAAATGCATTAAAATTCATGAAATCATGCACTAAATCACTTGTAACTTGAAAAGTGTTGCATTTAGAGCATTTTGTTAAAATATGTTATTCAGATACTTTTTTCATAGCTACAACATGGTGAGTAACTTGGGTGTCTGTCTCAATAGCTAAGTGAGTAATAGCTACTTTTGGGCTTTTCAGTAACTTCCATCGTGAGTAAAATCACTTGTAACTTGAAAACTATTGCATTTAGAGTATTTTGTTTCAATATGTTATTCAGCTATTTTTGGGTCAGCTATAACATAGTAAAATTTCAGACCTGTAGCTCATGGCATAGCTGAGTAATAGCTACTTTTAGGTTATCACTGTTGAGTAAATTGCTTATAACTTCAAAAGTATTACATTTAGAGTATTTTGTTTCAATATGTTATTTACCTATTTCGGAGTCAGCTATAACATAGTGAAGTTCCAGACCTGTGGCTCATTGCATAGCTGAGTAATAGCTACTTTGAAGTTCACACTGTTGAGTAAATCAGTTGTAATTGGAAAACTATTGCATTTACAGAAATTTTTGTAAATCTGTTATTCAGCTACTTTTGGGTCAGCTATAACATAGTAAAATTTCAGACCTGTAGCTCATGGCATAGCTGAGTAATAACTACTTTTAGGTTATCACTGTTGAGTAAATTGCTTATAACTTCAAAAGTATTACATTTAGAGTATTTTGTTTCAATATGTTATTCACCTATTTCGGAGTCAGCTATAACATAGTGAAGTTCCAGACCTGTGGCTCATTGCATAGCTGAGTAATAGCTACTTTGAAGTTCACACTGTTGAGTAAATCAGTTGTAATTGGAAAACTATTGCATTTACAGAAATTTGTGTAAATATGTTATTCAGCTACTTTTGGGTCAGCTATAACATAGTGAAATGACAGACCTGTAGCTCATGGCACAACTGAGCAATAGCTATTTTCAGGTACTGACTGTTGAGTAAATGACTTGTAACTTGAAAAATATTGCATTTGGAGTATTTTGTTAAAATATGTTGTTCACCTAATTTTGGGTCAGCTATAACGTCGTAAAATTACAGACTTATAGCTCATGGCATAGCTGAGCAATAGCTATTTTCAGGTTCTCACTATTGAGTAAATCAGTTGTAACTTGAAAACTATTGCATTTACAGTATTTTGCTTAAATATGTTGTTCACCTAATTTTGGGTCAGCTATAACATAGAAAAAATTCAGACATTTATTATCCACCACGCGACGTATTTGCCCTAAATACGGGGAAATACAGACCGGGATGTGGTTTTTTTGTATACACCGGCGCCCCGGTACTATGGATATTGAATTTGATTAACTTCCGGTTTTTCAACAATATCTCGGAAAGTATGTAACTTAAAAATATGTATAATATATCATTAGAAAGGTGCTATTCTAGCGCTTCTGTTCATGTATGTTGCATAAATATCCATACAGAAATGACTGAGATATTGCAAGGTAAAGATTGAAGTTTTATATTCAGTGTTGCTCGTGCTTTTTGACAGTCTGTTTCACGTTTTCTCATTAAATATTCATATCATTTGACCCATAAATCACACAAAATGGTGGATAATAAAAGTAAAACATCCCTCATCAGACATATACAGAAAAAATATATCACTCATGAACATTAACAATATAATACTCGTGCTGCGCACTCGTATAATATTGTTATCTTCATTCGTGATATATTTTTTCTGTATATGTCATTCGGGACGTTTTCCTATTGTAGCTCATTGCATAGGTGAGTAATAGCTACTTTGAGGTTATCACTGTTGAGTAAATCAGTTATAACGTGAAAACTATTACATTTACAGTATTTTGTTTAAATATGTTATTCACATAATTTTTGGTCAGCTATAACAGAGTGAAATTGCAGACCTCTATGTCATGGCATAGCTTACCAATATCTACTTTCAGGTTCTCACTGTTGAGTAAATCATTTTATTATCCACCTCGCGACGTATTTGCCCTAAATACGGGGAAATACAGACCGGGATGTATTTTTTTTGTATACACCGGCGCCCCGGTACTATGGATAATGAGTGTGAATAACTTCCGGTTTTTCAACAATATCTCGGAAAGTATGTAACTTACAAATATATATAATATATCATTAGAAAGGTGTTATTGTAGCGCTTCTGCTGATGTATGTTGCATAAAAATCCATGCAGAAATGACTGAGATATTGCAAGTTAAAGATTGAAGTTTTTATATTCAGTCTTGCTCATGCTTTTCAAAGCCTTTTTCACGTCCTGTCATTAAATATTCGTATTATTTGACCCATAAATCACACAAAATGGTGGATAATAAAAGTAAAACCCCCCTCATCAGACATATACAGAAAAAATATATCACTCATGAAGATTAACAATATAATACTCGTGCTGCGCACTCGTATAATATTGTTATCTTCATTCGTGATATATTTTTTCTGTATATGTCATTCGGGAAGTTTTCCTATTGTATCCACTGGATAGCCGCAGTGTGTAGAGAGATTTCACCATTACCGCTCTAACGAAAAAAATATTATAGCTAGCCTTCTCAAGTTTGCAAGGTATATCAGAGGGTGCACCACAGTATTCTATTGGTAGGCTTTATGTCTAAATTAGGCCTGTGGCTAAATTACTTGCCTACTAAAAATGAGTAATTCTGCATTTTCTCTAAAAGTATTGCAGATAGCAAATTTTTCTTAAATAACTCATTCACCTACTTTTGGGAGAGCTTTCACATGCTGAAGTTCCAGACCTGTAGGTAATTACTCACCTACTCAATGAGTAAATGCGAATTATCTCTAAAAGTATTGCAGATAGCCAATTTTTCTCAAATAACTCATTCACCTACTTTTGGGAGAGCTTTCACTTGGTGAAGTTTCAGACCCGTAGGTAATTACTCACCTACTGAAAATGAGTAAATGCAAATTATCTCTAAAAGTATTCCAGATAGCCAATTTTTGTCAAATAACTCCTTCACCTACTTTTGGGAGACCTTTCACTTGGTGAAGTTTCAGACCTGTAGCTAATTATTCACCTACTCAAAATGAGTAAATGCTAATTATCTCTAAAAGTATTGCAGATATCCAATTTTTATCAAATAACTCATTCATCTACTTTTGGGAGAGCTTTCACATGGTGAAGTTTCAGACCCATAGCTAATTAATCACCTACTGAAAATGAGTAAATGCAAATTATCTCTAAAAGTATTCCAGATAGCCAATTTTTGTCAAATAACTCCTTCACCTACTTTTGGGAGACCTTTCACTTGGTGAAGTTTCAGGCCTGTAGCTAATTATTCACCTACTCAAAATGAGTAAATACTAATTATCTCTAAAAGTATTGCAGATATCCAATTTTTATCAAATAACTCATTCATCTACTTTTGGGACAGCTTTCACATGGTGAAGTTCCAGACCCGTAGGTAATTACTCACCTACTGAAAATGAGTAAATTCGAATTATCTCTAAAAGTATTGTGGGTAGCCAATTTTTCTCAAATAACTCATTCGCCTACTTTTGAGAGAGCTTTCACTTGGTGAAGTTTCAGACCCGTAGCTAATTATTCACCTACTCAAAATGAGTAAATGCGAATTATCTCTAGAAGTATTGCAGATAGCCAGTATTTCTCAAATAACTCATTAATATAAAAACAACTTATAGGAAGTCATGGGCTGCAAATCTTTTCATGTGGTCAGATTTGACCTTGGGCCCCTCCTGCTTATTATTGGTCCTAGAGGTTTGCAATGTGAAAACGACTTATAGGAAATCATGGGCTGCGAATCTTTTGATCAGGTCAGACTTCACCTTGGGCCCCTGCTACAGGGTCAAATAAGGGTAACCAAACTTAAAAGTGCTTTCAGCTTGCTTATTAACGAAAAATGCTGTTTATCTTCTAAACTATGTTAGTTGGCCTTTGTCGGTGGATACATCCAGCATCTGGCCACAGATGTGTCCTTAGTCTAGTTATTATTTCTGTTTTATTTTCTCTTTTTTCTTTCAATACCTTGACAGTCCATCACAAAAAATTACCATGCGTGATTTTCACCAAGAAGTGATCTTTAAGCAATATTTTTACCTCCACCAGCAGTTTATATTTTTGTGTGCTAATTGTTTAATTGTCTCTTTGTTTTTGTGTGTGTGTGTGTGTGTGTGTGTGTGTGTTTACATTACTCTAGAACTAATGAACAGATCTTTATTTTAAAAATTTGTGGGTAGGACCTAGTGCTGTAACGAGTTGACCGAAACTCGAGTCGTAACTCGATGGGCGACATTTGGGGATAACATCGGTTTACGCAATTTAAACTCGAGTTTTTAAGAAATAAATAATGATATACTAATCTTGTTACAAACTGGTACTTTTGCAATTTATTTAACCATAAAGACATAAAAATCAATGAGCAATGGTTGTTTTTTATTTCCCTTATTTGTGTGGCTGTTCCTTATATATATTCTTCCAAAAGTGCACATACATATCTGCACAATTTAACCGGCAATAAAATGGTACTAAACACAATTACGTAATGGCAAATCCCTTAATGACAATATTTGGACAATGTTATTTTATTTATATTTGTGTCATATACTCGAGTTCAACTCGAGTTCAACTCGCATCTGACAGGCGATCCTCGATCTACAGAAATCGCTAATGATTACAGCCCTAGTAGGACCTGACTGAAGGAAGAAGTTACTAAAAGAAAGATCTGAATCTTATTTTGGATACAAAAAAATCATGATTTTTCAGAGGTCCCATTTCAATGTATTTTTAATGACTTTAACTTTCTACTTGATATTTCTATGAAGATTAATTTACATGTTTGGTTTTATTTTATTGTCTTCCGTACAATACTTTATATCACTTGAGAGACTGGTCACTAAGAGTCGAGCGTTTTGCTCTCTCTGAGTGCATCTTGTTTATTAAGAGCTGATAATCAAGATACTGATTGTCATGATATTCTGCTGAAATATTCTAGATCTGGAGATACCAGTGACAACCAACCCATCCTTCACACAAATCTTAGGTGAATTTGAATACCCAAACAAAATAAATGCAAACTGTACATTTTTCTGCAGGCTTCAAGGAGGAGAACTCGCCGTGCTAAGGGCCGTGGACGTAGCCGCTCAAGAAGGAGGCGCTCTGCAGTTCGTAAAGCTGGCAGACGTACCCGCAAGGCTGTCCGCCGCCGATCCAGGAGTCGCAGGAGGACATCTCGTCGCCGCCGCTAAACGCCATCTGAGGCGATAGACATTTCCAAATACTTAATGCAAAAATACCCATATTTCAAAAAAAAAAGAGACACTCTTCTAGAGGGAAAAAGACTTAATGCATTTATTTCTGGATATTATGTAATTTAGAGCCAAATTTTTATTATAGTAAATATGAAATTAATATGTATACATAGTGTCTAATAGGATGTAGTTGTTGGTTCTATTAATATATATTATTTGTTATATTTTTCTTTCGTTTGGAGTTGATGCTTTTTAAAAAGAAACTATTTTTATAATGAAATATATTGCAAAGGAATTTGAAAGTGCTAAAGCAAGCTTGTCGACAACTATACACCTCATATGTACATATGTATATAGGTTTCAGTAATATATTATTAATTCTATGTCATGTTAAACAGAATAAATTTTTGTCAATAATATTTTTATCATGTGTTTTTCTTTTGTATGAGAGAAGTCATTCGTGTACTTGAAGTTACAAGAGTGACAAGAATACTGTTTTATTGCGTTAATGTATCCTAACATACAAAAGAAGGCATTTCCTTTGCTCAGTATTCAGTATCAGTTTTTATGATGGCTATATACATACCTTTAACAAGGCCGATAGCCCAATAGGGATTTTGGTCTACTAGCACGAGAAGCAAAACCATTAGAGACTGCAGTAGTGCACTGAAGCAGTCACTCATCCCCTGTACTAACCTAGCCCATTGCTGCTTAACTTCAGTGGAGAGACGGATACTCCTCACACAATGCCTCAATCCATGAAAGTCGGGCCAGTTTCACAAAAGGACTTAGCCTGGACTTAGACTTAAAATTAAGACTTTCAAGCAAACTCTAAGCCTTGACCAAGTCTTGAGGCTCAAAGTTAAGTCCACCTGGGAGTGAGCTTAACTTTTGTAAACAAAGACTTGCATATGGCCGCCATAAATTTCTCTCCACTTCAAACCTGGAAATGGCTGTAAATGTAGAAATAAAGTCCGAGGTTTTGTGATTTATAACCCTATATAATTCACAAATTTCCGGCGAATAACAGACGAGCGCGAATTGTGAATGTGTGAATTATATTGGGTTATAAATCACAAAACTGAGGACTTTATTTCTATTATAAAGACCGCATTTAGTATTTTTTATACCATAACTGTAATAAATATGGCTACATAACGTTTTTTTGTGTTGCACACTATTTTTGCTGTTTTATTGTTTTGGCTGTTCCACGTTGCAAACATGCATGGTGACACATAAATGAGAATCACTAAATCTCTCAAAATTTATTTTACTATTTGAACACTTTAACTGTAATACATTCAATATGCTTTTAAATTATTTTACACAAACTGTTAAATTTAAAAAAAAAAAAATCTGATTCAATAATTGTATGTTTTTCATGCCACGTTTCCCAGTGCAGGGTAAATAATGGCTTAACGGAATGGCCAGAGTACAATTATATGTGTATAATTTCACGTGAACAATGTGCGCACTGTAGGGATTTTCGTTGTCTGCGCATTTCCGGTCTTTATAATAAAGTATAAATATATAAACTACCTCCCTAATGTAGTCTTTATGAAGTTTTTATGTAGTAATAAGTAGGGCTGTGATGGGTACAAGAAATGGCATCGAGTACTCGCCCTCTGAAAACTGGCCTGAATTCAAGTAACCGCGAGATTTAGTTCCCACCATTAGAAGTCTTCTGTAAACAAATGGTCGATTCCGGAAACGAAACTTTTGAAGAAAAACATCTCATATTTAACCAGGGCTAGTATTCATAAAAAATCTCAAACTCGGTCTCAAACTTAAGTATAATCCCTATAATTTAGGGTTTAAACCCTATATTTGAGTTCAAACTCAAATTTGAGTATATACTCAAACTCAAATATAATAGGAAAACGTCCCGAATGACATATACAGAAAAAATATATCACGAATGAAGATAACAATTTTATTGCGTTAATACATCCTATCCAATGGACAATTGCTTTACCGGTCGGCGCGACCGGTCCCGCCAAACGCCAGAAAAAGACGTCCTGTATATAATACCAGCAGGACCGGTCAGTAGTGTGCATTCGCTAGGTGGCGCATCATACTTGCTTCCTGTCTAGACAGAGTGACGTCAGTTCATCTTTTTCGTTTGGCGCGTGTAGTGTGCAGACGCGTTTTGAAGTTATCTCCAAGTTTGAAGAAAACGCGGTTTATTCTACGAATTTAAAGCTTATTTTCATCTGAAAATATATATTTTGTGTCACTTACATATCATGGCCTCTCCAGGATTTAAACGAGGCAGTATCCAGCATTTTATGGCCAGTTTTGAAGATTTTCTTTGTGCTTGTCGTCGAGACGAAGCCGTGGGTGAGAGGTCGTGTGTTGTGCTTGCAGCATTCCTTCTTCTGTTCAGAAATGTATATTTACCACGATTCGCCCTCCATTAATTTCTACATTGTCGAGTAACACTGCGTGTATGTCGACGAGAAGAAGTTAGAAGGAAAGAAGAATGCATCGTCTGACGTCATCACTTCCAGCTTATGCTGGTCACGTGACACAGACCTGGTCACGTGATACGCATTCAACTATGGAGGTCACGTGATACGCATTTATCAATGGACTCGTATTTTTTCAACAGAAGTTTTCATCAGAAGAAGACGACCATTTATTAATCAACACCCATTTTTAACTGGCAAGAAGAAATCCAGCAACTCGCCTGTTGGTGTGAAGATATTAGATGACATTTGGTCACTGCAATCTGCGTGTTTTTGAAGTGCCGGTCATGTGACTTCACAGATCTCCATACACGACCGGCAAGGCTAGCAGAAGAAATTGTGGCTCCACAGATCCCCAAGTGTGACCGGTTCAGCTAGCAAGAAGATGACCAGGTCTAGACCCCTTGTGCTGAATTTTACCGGTACCAGCTCTGCTCAGACTACCGGTGGGGTCTCCAGCTAGCCCTCTCCCCCCCTTTGACCCTACCTTGGTACGGGTACTGGGGCAGGTTGAGAGTAAGAAGATCTACCAACCGGTTACAGAGGATGGGCCTACCGGGAACCGGTTATAAAAGTTGCTCCAGCTAGCTGTCCAGGCCACTAATTTTATGCTGCCTACAATACCGGTTACAGAGCCTACCCACTGGGTGCCGGCTACACAGCCCTCATTGACCAGTGTGCTTCCCCTTAGCCGGTTACAGAGCCAACCAGACCGGTTTACAAGCAGAATTACAGAGAGAATTTTCTGGTTACACAGAGTTCTGCTGCTCCCACCACCCCAGTGCTGACAGTAGGCTCACCAGTTACAGATTTTACCGGTTACAGAGAGAGTTTACCGGTTACAGACAGGTCTGCTGCTCCCACCATCCCAGTGCTGACAGCAGGCTCACCGGTTACAGTTTACCGGTTACAGAGAAAATTTTCTGATTACACAGATCTGCTGCTCCCACCATCCCAGTGCTGACAGCAGGCTAACCAGTTACAGAGAGACCTGCTGCTCTCACCATTCCAGTGCTGACAGCAGGCTCACTGGTTACAGAGTTTACCGGTTACAGAGAGAATTTACCGGTTAGAGAGATCTGCTGCTCCCACCATCCCAGTGCTGACAGCAGGCTCACTGGTTACAGAGTTTACCGGTTACAGAGAGAATTTACCGGTTAACAGAGGTTACTGGTTACAGAGAGATCTGCTGCCCCCACCATTCCAGTGCTGACAGCAGGCTCACCGGTTACAGAGAAATCAGTTGTTCCCATGGGCAGAAGGCAACTTAAGGCAACAAGTCCAGTGAGAACAACAGGGTCACCAGTTAGAGATTTGCCGGTGACAGTCAGATAGACAGGAAGTTCTTCAGTAAATTGACCAACCGGTTACAGAACCTACCGACGGGTTCTGGCTTACACAACCTCCAGGGACCAGTAGCTTCATACCAAGCCAGTTACAGAGTCTACTGGTCTGGCTTATAGACAGAAATTCCGGTGAAGAAACCTGATTGAAACTGGAACACCAGCTTTCCGGATTGCCAGATCCACCAAGTGATCAAATAATGATAGAACTGTGGCTGTCTGAATGCTTGGTTACAGAGAAGCACCAGTTTACCGGTTCATTACCAGTTAAGTGGCTTACTGAGGAGTGTTGGTTACAGAGAAAACCTTCTGATTCCAACATTACGGACAGGAAGAAGGCAGTTCTGTTAGATAAGCCTACCTCTGCTGAGACGTAGTCGCCCAGTTCTGCCAGCTCAAATGAGTTTTTTTGCAGAACTATGGATCCACCAGGAACCGGTTACAGAGCATTGCTTAACCTATAACCGGTTAGGCCCTGGTACTGGGCAGGTCCACAGGACTGGCTAACAGACCAGCAAAGTCTTTTAAGGGTCTAAATGGCCATCTTAGACCAACCAGTTGCTGTCTGAGTAATCTGGTTACAGAGAAATTCTTAGACCAGTCACTCGTCCTGGTGAGATGACTGTCTCAACCTGCCTGATCAGTCAGCCAGTTACTCTTGCCAGTAAGATGCGGAATTCAACCACATTGGTTAGAATACTACCAACAAGAAGTCTGCTGTACCAGTTATTCTAGAGATGCCATTGATCCAGCCTCCAAAACTGGCCAACCCAGCTTGCCTTTTTACCCAGCTCGTGACCAGTGTCAGCTGACACCAGGGGCATGAGTTTGCAAACTCAAGCTTTCCCTCATGATTACAACCCTTTTCTGGTTTGTCACAACTGAAGCAATGGGCAATTTATCTGTTAATTGGACCAGGGGTCACAGTGTTCGTAAATGGCTATTAGTGTTTCCACAGTGGGGTTCTGTGGAAATGACCTTATGTCGCAGATCCCCTTTGGATGGTTTCCTACTGTGTGGATCAGTGAACCTGTCGCCAGTGTTGACACTGGTATTTTTGCACCAACCTGCCGGTTCAAACTTGGGCCACCCTAGGGGCCAGCCTCAAGTTTATATGAACCTCCCAGGAGGGATACACCCTCCCCTGCCAGAAACGACCAGTTTGACCAGTTCTCCAGGCAGGATTTTGGTTCAGTATCCTAAATGATTCAGCTGGAATTTCAGGAACCACATGAACCTCTCTTCAGCCAGAGGAGTGGCTAACCTCAAGGTTGCATACTCCCTCACCCCTTTCAACCAACAAGGAAATGCCAGCCCCCACCAAACCAGTCTCCAACATACACAATCTAGTAGCTCTGTGTCAGGAGTAAGTTTGAATGGTATCATGAAAAATAAGAACTGGACCTCGAGCAAGTCTTTGTCTTGAGAGCCTACCAGTTCAGCCTGAAAGAGGGCAAGGTGAGACCCACCCTAGAGCATTTGCAGACGTTATCTGCAATCCAGAAACTTCTCTCCGGATCGACATGCCCGATCCAGCGGCTCATGCCCCTGATAGCATTACTGACAGCCATAGATAGCCTTCCTCATCAGGCCGATACAGTGGCACTTGAATAATAGCTGTAGAGTACCTGAATCACCAAAAGGTGATCCCAGTTCACTCCACCCTCAGCTAAAATCGTGGCTGCAGGAAGACCATGTGCTTCAAGGTCAACCATTACACCTACTGTATATGCTCTGCAAATCCTTATAGATGCATTTAGAAGGGTGGGGTGCTCACTTAAGGGAACACACTGCAAGGGGAACCTGGCCCCTTCCGAAGCAAGTTACACTTTAATATCTGGAATTTAAGGTGGCCTTTTGGCCCTAAAGAGTTCCAAAACCTCTGCTTGAACAATATTGCTTTTGTAGCTACAGACAACCCCATGGTGGTTTTCTGTATAAAGGGGGGATGGAATCGGACCCCCTTTGGGCCCTCTTGTGGAGAATTCTGACCTGGTGTACCAGACACAGATGACTCAGAACCCGACACATCCACAGCCGGCCGAATGTGATAGCAGACAAGCTATCCAAGCTAAGACAGACCATTCAACAAAATGGTCCCTCCATCCAGAGGTATTCAAGCAATATGCTCCCGGAGGCAGCATCCTCAAGTGGACCTGTTTGCCACCAGGTTCGACAACTACATCTCTGTCTCACCAGTTCCAGATCCCCAAGCCTGGGCAGTAGATGCCTTCAGTCTACCTTGGGAGGACCTGGACCCATATGCCTTCCCACCAGCAGCTATCTTGGGCAAAGTGGTGGGAAAGTTGCAGGACCACCCGTGCAACAACTCATACTGATTGCACCAGGGTGGTCCAACATGCCTTGGTTCTGGGACCTGGTAACCATGTCCAGTCAGATCCCACTGTGTGCACTTTCTGCCTGACTTTTGACTCAGTTACTCAACCAGACCCTTCACAGGAACCTGGTAAATCTGAATCTACATGCCTGGCCCTAGAGCCCCAGCTACCAAGGAAGCAGGGCTTCCCTGAGGCAGTGGCAGCTCGAATTGAGGCTCCTCCAGAGGATCAACAGATCAGTCTATGAGGCAAGTGCACCATATGTTTTACACGTGGTACCTCAGTAATCAGATGGACTTCTGGGCACCACCTTCAAAAGCTATAGCTGACTTCCCTTTGTACCTTTTCAAGACAGGAAGTTACAGCCGGGCACCATTGATGACTATAGACCAGCCATTGTTAACAATTTGGGAATTTGCCCATTAATGTCAGCAATGATGAAAATCTCACTGATCTCCTGGATAGTTTCCACAGAGACAGATCCAAGGGAAGAGGGGCATCCCCTCTTGGAACCTTTCCCTGGTTCTACACCAGCTGACAAGGTTCCTTTTTGAACCCCCTAAGGAGGCCTCCCTGAAGCACTTCACTATCAAGACTGTCTTCCTGTTGGCCTTAGGTTCAGGCAAGCGGAGGGTGAGTTCCCTGCTTGGCTGCATAACAGCCTCAGACACCAGATTGGTCCATGGTGTCTTTCTACCCCTCAGCCAGCCTTCCTTCCAAGAATCAGCTAGCCAAAGAGAGTCCAGACAGTGTGGCCCCTGTGGTTAATGCAACCCTGGTCCCCACTCTGGATAGGTCACAGGCGCTGGTGTCCAGTCAGAGCCCTGTGTTACCATCTGGGTAGGACCTCAGATCTTAGGCATAACAAGGAGCTGGTCTTTGTCTCCTTCCAAGGAAGTTGTCGACAAGGACATCTCTCCTGCCACCATCTCCTCATGGATCAAGCTACTGTGATCCTATGCTATGAGCTCTCTGACCAGTAAGCCCTCATCTTGCATCAGGTCAAAGCCCATGATGTTAGGGCTTTTACTGCTTCTAAGGCATTCCAGTCAGGAGTCTCCTTAGAACAGTCCTCAGCCTTCCACTGTAAGTCATATATCACCTTCACACAGTTCTGAAGGATGTGGCTGGGGCTGATTTAGAGCCTCTTTACTTGGGCCTAGTAGTGGATTTGTAACCATGAATATCTGTTTACAGTAGGACGACAGTAATACAAACTTCGGTCATCGAGAGGCAACCTCCATTAACCTCAAACTCACCTAGATGTCGGACAAACTTGCAAATTTAATAAGTAAATTAAATTTTTATAAGTTAATACCCTATCCAATGGACAATTGCTTTACCGGTCGGCGCGACCAGTCCCGCCAAACGACAGAAAAAGTCATTCTGTATAAAATACCGGCAGGACCGGTCACAGAGTGTACATTCGCCAGGTGTCGCCTCGTGCATACTTCATTGTCCATTGGATAGGGTATTAACTTATAAAAATTTAATTTACTTATTAAATTTGCAATATTATACGAGTGCGAAGCACGAGTATTATATTGTTAATCTTCATGAGTGATATATTTTTTCTGTATATGTCTGATGAGGGATGTTTTACTTTTATTATCCACCATTTTGTGCGATTTATGGGTCAAATAATATGAATATTTAATGAGAAAACGTGAAACAGACTGTCAAAAAGAATGAGCAACACTGAATATAAAACTTCAATCTTTACCTTGCAATATCTCAGTCATTTCTGCATGGATATTTATGCAACATACATGAGCAGAAGCGCTAGAATAACACCTTTCCAATGATATATTATACATATTTTTAAGTTACATACTTTCCGAGATATTGTTGAAAAACCGGAAGTTAATCACACTCAATATCCATAGTACCGGGGCGCCGGTGTATACAAAAAAAATACATCCCGGTCTGTATTTCCCCGTATTTAGGGCAAATACGTCGCGAGGTGGATAATAAAATCCCTATTCTCAAGTAAGTATATACTTAAACTCAAACTCATTTATAATCCCTATATTTAGGGATTATATTTAAGTCTGCATGATTGTTATCTTAAATGTTTGAGTTTAAACTATTTTGGGCAACTAGAAACATGAATTGGTACAATTTGTAGTACAATTAGGTGTATAAGTCAGCCAAATACTTTTAAGGGGCTATCAACGTAACAACGTATATTTAGTTAGTGTAATCCACGCTAGGTGGTTTGCGTAGAAAGCACATTTTTATTGCGTTAATACATCCTATCCAATGGACAATATGCTAAACCGTTCGGCGCAGACCGGCCCGCCAAACGTCAGAAAAAGACGTCCTGTGTTTCCACCGGCTGGCCGGTCCTCACACTGCACTTGCCAGGTGCATGTCGTACTTCCTTCCTGTCTAGACAAGCTGACGTCATAGCATCTTTTTCGTTTGGCGCATGCACTGCTTGAACGGATTTTGAAAATTGTTTTATCATTTAGAGATTTTGTGAATTAGAAGAATCGTTGAACTTTGTAAATTGGCAAATATCTTCCTCAAGTATTATAGACTATTTTGGAGTTCGCAGCTTATCTGGAACTTGTGAGTTTGTTAGAAGTGCTGTGTTTTTACAACCGTGGTATCACTTCCTCACGTTTTTTTTTTGGTTACTCCATTATGTCTTCTAGTCAATGTCAGGGGGGATGCGGACATATGATGGCGGGGTTTGACCACCACACTGTGTGCGCTAGGTGTAGAGATAAGAAGAAAGGCACTGACCCATGTACCAAATCTCCACCTACTTCATGCGTGCACTGTGGCGCCTTAACCCAGAACAGAAGGATCAGCTTGCCACCCCCTCGTATAAACTTAAAAAAGAGAGGAAAGAAGCCAAGTCATCAACACCTATTAAGGAATCAGACACTCTCAGTCCCACCCTTATGGACCCGGCACTTGTGTCGGTAGTGGGGGTCGTGGATGGCCAAAACACCTGTGGTGTTTCTGGTTTGAGTGGGCCAGTGGAGAAGAAGGCAAAGAAGACTGAGTCTAAGCATTCCACTAAAGCCAAGTCGGATAAGCCGACCAAGTCTACCTCTAGCCGACCACCGACTTCTTCATCTGATCAGAGCAAGTCTACCACCTCCACTACCGACACAAAGCTTGCCGACCTGGATAAGAAGTGGTCGGACAGATTTAACCGGCTAGAAGCCTTGCTATTGGCTAAGACTCTGGACCCTCCACGAGACCCTGTATTTAGTACAGAAAAGGTTACACCACCTCGTGCTCCACCATTAAATGTGGTCCATACCGACCCATTCCTGAAGCCAGCTTCTCAACCGACCGACCAGGCTGTGGAATCACCGGCCACCGACTCTTCTCATCACAAAGCTGCCCCCAAGGCATCATCTTCTACACAGCCCGACCCTTCTACGTCGGTAACTGCTCACAGACAGTTGTCTACTGCCTTTGATGTCTCCCGCAAAGAACCCCTCTCGTCTAGTGAGTCGGACTCTGACTCCTTATCTTCAGACCGACCCCTCCTGGACATCCTACCGGAAGAGGGTGAACTGACGGACGAGCAAGAGGCTAATCTATCTGATCAGGAACAGTCTTTGTCCGAAGAACAATCTTACCGTGAAACCATGCACGGGATCAGATCCTATATGGGTTGGCAGCACATACCGGACACTGACTCAGGTGCTACAACCTCAGAAGATAGCCCGTTTGCGGGCCCCAAGTTACACACTCCGGGCAAGACTTCTGTCAACCTACCTACCGACGAATGGCTTTGTCGGAAGATGTCCAAACTGAACATTACCTTAGCCCAAGGATATCCTACCCGCACTTCTGAGGCAGCAGGACTTTTGAGGGATCAGTTTGTTCGCCCCCCTAAGTCACAGCAAAAGTGGTATGGCTTTCATCCAAACCCTAAGAAGGACTCTGACCAAACTGTCTTCTCTTGGCATACTGGAGCTTCACGACTGAACAGCACCTATCTCAGGATAGCTCGACAGGCCGGCATTGCTAGTTCTCCTCCCATGTCATGCCCTATCTCTCAAGAAAGTCTGCGCAAGTGGGAGAGGTCTGCACGCGAATCCACCGTAATTTGCAACCATGCAGCCAGTTTTAGCCGGTGTCTGCTGAAAATCCAGGAGAATATGAACTCCCAGTTAAGGGGCTATCAACGTAACGCATCGTTTTCAAGGCCAACCAAAGTGATCAAAAAGCACTTGAATTACCATTTCAGTGTAGTGATGTTTGGACTCTTAATATCAAATAATATCCATAAATACACATTTATTTTTACCTTAAATGTTTTATACATGAAATAAAATATTAAAATAAATTGCTTTAGCTGTTTTTTCTCAAACTACAATTTATATAAACAATAAATACACATGACAAATACCAACCAAAAGCGGTCTAATTTTGATCACCTTAAATATAAGACATGGCTTCCTTTTGTGACAAAAAAAGTATATCAAAGAAAAAACAACTTTGGTTTTCCACACACCACTCAAAAGAAAAGAGTCACACAAAAAATTTGAATGATTTAGATTTTTATTTAAGCTAGGTATTTATTTGTAAAACTGAAAAATAAAATTACAATGCTTTGCACATTCTCATTTTTTATAAACTTTCTCATATACCACATGTTTAAAAATCAGAGAAACTTCTTTCAAAAAAATAAATCATACAAATTAATGTGCTTGTTTTTCTGAGCAGTGTACATTTCATTATGGCCTCATTCTCAACATTTTCTATTGATTTTCTGTCACGAAAGTAAGGCATGTCTTTCTTTTTTCCCTCTCACTTTAGATAACATTTCCCTGTTCCTACAGCATAGTAATACAACACAGCATTTTAAAATCAATTTGAAATTATCATGCCTAAACAGATAAATAAATTGAAACATACTTTGGGTTTAAACAAACTTTTGATATGTATAACTCACTACTGGCTGAATTGATTCTTTTATTGCGTTAATATATCTTACCTAGTGGACAGATGCATTTGTCCGGCGCGCAGCCGGTCCCGCCAAACGTTAGAGAAAAACGCCTCGAGCTGGGCTCTGGCCCGGACCGGTAGTGTCCTGTTTACTCGCCAGTTGGCTGTATAGCCTCCCTGCCGGTGCACTGCGCGTGCGCGCGCATGCGTACTTCCTCCTTTTGTTTGGCGCGAAGACGAGAGGTCATCTGTTTTTTGGAGAAACTTTTATTTTATTTTATATCTGTTACAGGATATTTTTTGATAAATTCTTTGTGTAGAAGTGTTGTTTAATAACTATGGATTCACCAGGACAAAGGCGGGGATCGTGCGGCCATAAGATGGCTGGATTTGATATGCATGAGAAGTGTGCTCGTTGTCGAGACAAAGGTCTGGGTAAAGATCCCTGCATTGTGGGAGGTGCGATATGCAAGATTTGTGACAATTTTACAGCAATTCAACGTGAGATGCTGGCCACTCCACAGTATCAAATTCGCAAGGACAAGAAAACGGGTTTGCTAGTGTCACCACGAGATGTAACTGTGCTATCTCCAGTTAATTCTTCTCAACAACCAGCTAGTACTGCGCATGCTCAGCAGACGATTTCTGAAGATGACAGTGCGCATGCGCACGACCTCCCTGGGGGTAGCGATAATGTAAGTTCTTCAGATTTTGTTTCCAAAAAAGATTTTGACAAATTAAGTGACCAGCTAGATGAGAAATTCTCTCGTTTTGAAGCACTCTTATCAAGAGGCAATATATTTGCTACCCCCAAAGTACCGGTTCAGGTTTCAAACCCACCGGTTTCTGATCAGCCATTCATAGATCCTGCCTCTGCCCGAACCACCGGTCCGGTGCGGTTTCCGGCAGTACAGGCTAGTACAGGATCAGATGGCAAGAAAGATTCAAAGAAGAAGCACAAGTCTTCTCATCATAAATCTTCCAAAGTAAAACCGGTTCCGGTTGAGGAAAATACCGGTCCGGTACAGAAAAAGCCCTCTGACACTGCACTTCAACAAGCTAAACCGGTACCGGTCGGGGAGATGACCGGTCCGGTCAGGGCATACCAAACTGACACCTTTGTACCCAAGGAACCGGTTCCGGTTGTGGATGGATCTTTTACCGGTCCGGAACCGGCTGCACCGGCTGGGGAGCCGTTTATGAGAAACCTTGCTTCTGCTGGTGGCTCAGATGATATGTCCAATGTTGAACACCCCTTAACAGATGTCTTGCCTGTGGCTTCAGACGAACCACTCTTTGGGGATCATACATCAACAGATGTTGTGGATAGGGATCATACATCACCAGATGTTTTGGATAGCGAGGATGGTGAACTTTCTGAATCAGACACTGATAAACCAGAAAAGAATGAAGAAATGAGTTACAGGGAAACAGTTCGTTCCATCAGGGCCTTTATGGGCTGGAACTTTATCCCAGACTTTGAGTTTGAGTACAGTGACCCGGATAAGTCCAACAATCCGTGGCGTGGAAAAAATCCGAAGACAAGTTCAAAGGTGTCAGTAGCCATGCCAGCAGACGATTGGCTCTGTCAGAAGCTGGAGAGGATTAATCTGACTGTAGCTGAGGGTTACCCTTCCCGAAGTCAAGAAGCTGGTGGTTTGCGTACTGACCAATTCATACGCACCCCTAAACCACAGGATAAATGGTATCCCATGCATAAGTTAAAGACAGATGGTCCCCAGCGACCAGGTAGAAAGCTGTTCAACTGGCATGGTTCTGAGGCAAAACTAAATGCTCAATTCTCAAGAATTGTCAAACCAGCTGCATATCTCGCAACAGGTCCCGTGTCTCGTCCCATATCGCAAGAAGTACTACGCAGATGGGAAAGGTGCGCCCGAGAGGGTACTTACACAGTGAACCATGCAGCTGGTTTCAGCAGATGCACTAGCGAGATTCAAGATCAGATGGCACATCACATAACTTTCCTACAGACTCATCTCAGTAAGGGCAAGTCAGCCAAGGAGGTGTCTGAAGCACTTAAGGAGTTAAGGGATTTATGTGCTTTCCACCAGAATGTATCTGTCTCTCTTGGGACAGCTCTACAGCACCTGGCTGATAGCCTTTTTGTGCAGCTGGGGAACTTCATTCTGATGCGTCGGGACTCTTATTTAGATCATGTTCGTCCCGGTATGAAGATGGACACTTGGAATGAACTGAGGAATGCTGCTCTTTTTGGATATGGGTTATTTCCCGACGCGGCCTTGAATGTCGCGGAACAAGATATCAACAAGTTTGAGACACAACATGTGTCGGTCCAGTCTCGAGTTGGTCCCCAGCACCAACAGAAGACCAAGTATCGCTATAAACCGTATGAGAAGAAGGAGGCTAAGACCATGGTTCAGCCATCATCTGCTCCTCAACAACCTTGGCGACAGTTTGGGTCACGAGGTCGTGGCCGTGGGCGTGGTTCTACTAACCACCGTTTTTCCAAGTATGCCCGGGGTGGCAAAAATTATAAATGACAATCATTGTACAAACCCACACAACCAAATAATTCCAAAGTTAGTGGGTCAAAACATCAGCCCTCAAAACATTTCAAAGACTGTATACTCAAGAACTGCTGTAATTCCTGTTCCTATTGTTGTCGCTGCCCGGGACCAAGTCCCGATCTTTGTCAGACAGAAATAAAACATGTCAAAAGTGCTTCTTTTGTCTCTCCTTGTCGTTCTGTCCCTCATGTACCAAATGTCCACAGTGTTGCAGAAAATCCTCCTGTAGGATGCAGGTTGCACAGGTTCTGGGAAACATGGCTCAGCCTGGGTTCAAATCCTCGGGTAGTCTCCATCTTGAAGGACGGTTACAACCTCCCTTTCAAGATGAGGCCCCCATTGACCAGGTGTCCTCTGATAATCAGCGGATATGCCAACCCTCGCAGAAACAAGTTTTTGAAGGAGGCATTGCAGTCCCTGATTACAAAACAGGCCGTAGAAAAAGTAGTGGTTCGGGCTTCTCTGGCCTTTTACAACCGGCTGTTCATAGTTCCCAAACCAAACAACAAATGGCGTCCAATCTTGGATTTGAGCAAACTCAATCTTTTCCTCCACTCGGAAACCTTCAAAATGGAAACTCCGGAGACCATCCGGCTATCCCTTCAAAAAGGCGAATGGGTCACATCGCTGGATTTCAGCGATGCCTATTTCCACATTCCCATCAACCCAAGGTCGAGGAAGTATCTCCGGTTTCACCTGCACGGTCAAACCTTCCAGTTCAGGGCTCTGCCGTTCGGCCTAGCGACGGCTCCTTTGGAATTCACAAAGGTGGTGAAGGAGGTGAAATTGATGGCCCAGTCCAGGGGTATAAGGATCCACCAGTACCTAGACGACTGGTTGCTTCGAGCGCCCTTTCGGGAGGCTTGTGTGAACCAAACGCGGACCCTGATGGCTCTGTGTCAGCAGTTGGGATGGTTAGTCAATTTGCAAAAGTCGGAACTTGTTCCCCAACAGGAGTTCAACTTTGTCGGTTATCATTTCGACCTCTCCAAGGGTCTAGTGAAGCCGACTCAGGAGAGGTGGCAAACCCTAACTCAAAAAATAAAGATGCTAATGAACAGAGACCTTTTATTGTGTTAATATATCTTACCTAGTGGACAGATGCATTTGTCCGGCGCACAGCCGGTCCCGCCAAACGTTAGAGAAAAACGCCTCGAGCTGGGCTCTGGCCCGGACCGGTAGTGTCCTGTTTACTCGCCAGGTGGCTGTATAGCCTCCCTGCCGGTGCACTGCGCGTGCGCGCGCATGCGTACTTCCTCCTTTTGTTTGGCGCGAAGACGAGAGGTCGTCTGTTTTTTGGAGAAACTTTTATTTTGATTTATATCTGTTACAGGATATATTTTGATAAATTCTTTGTGTAGAAGTGTTGTTTAATAACTATGGATTCACCAGGACAAAGGCGGGGATCGTGCGGCCATAAGATGGCTGGCTTTGATATGCATGAGAAGTGTGCTCGTTGTCGAGACAAAGGTCTGGGTAAAGATCCCTGCATTGTGGGAGGTGCGATATGCAAGATTTGTGACAATTTTACAGCAATTCAACGTGATATGCTGGCCACTCCACAGTATCAAATTCGCAAGGACAAGAAAGCGGGTTTGCTAGTGTCACCACGAGATGTAACTGTGCTGTCTCCAGTTAATTCTTCTCAACAGCCAGCTAGTACTGCGCATGCTCAGCAGACGATTTCTGAAGATGACAGTGCGCATGCGCAGGACCTCCCTGGGGGTAGCGATAATGTAAGTTCTTCAGATTTTGTTTCCAAAAAAGATTTTGACAAATTAAGTGACCAGCTAGATGAGAAATTCTCTCGGTTTGAAGCACTCTTATCAAGAGGCAATATATTTGCTACCCCCAAAGTACCGGTTCAGGTTTCAAACCCACCGGTTTCTGATCAGCCATTCATAGATCCTGCCTCTGCCCGAACCACCGGTCCGGTGCGGTTTCCGGCAGTACAGGCTAGTACAGGATCAGATGGCAAGAAAGATTCAAAGAAGAAGCACAAGTCTTCTCATCATAAATCTTCCAAAGCAAAACCGGTTCCGGTTGAGGAAAATACCGGTCCGGTACAGAAAAAGCCCTCTGACACTGCACTTCAACAAGCTAAACCGGTACCGGTCGGGGAGATGACCGGTCCGGTCAGGGCATACCAAACTGACACCTTTGTACCCAAGGAACCGGTTCCGGTTGTGGATGGATCTTTTACCGGTCCGGAACCGGCTGCACCGGCTGGGGAGCCGTTTATTAGAAACCTTGCTTCTGCTGGTGGCTCAGATAATATGTCCAATGTTGAACACCCCTTAACAGATGTCTTGCCTGTGGCTTCAGACGAACCACTCTTTGGGGATCATACATCAACAGATGTTGTGGATAGGGATCATGCATCACCGGATGTTTTGGATAGCGAGGATGGTGAACTTTCTGAATCAGACACTGATAAACCAGAAAAGAATGAAGAAATGAGTTACAGGGAAACAGTTCGTTCCATCAGGGCCTTTATGGGCTGGAACTTTATCCCTGACTTTGAGTTTGAGTACAGTGACCCGGATAAGTCCAACAATCCGTGGCGTGGAAAAAATCCGAAGACAAGTTCAAAGGTGTCAGTAGCCATGCCAGCAGACGATTGGCTCTGTCAGAAGCTGGAGAGGATTAATCTGACTGTAGCTGAGGGTTACCCTTCCCGAAGTCAAGAAGCTGGTGGTTTGCGTACTGACCAATTCATACGCACCCCTAAACCACAGGATAAATGGTATCCCATGCATAAGTTAAAGACAGATGGTCCCCAGCGACCAGGTAGAAAGCTGTTCAACTGGCATGGTTCTGAGGCAAAACTAAATGCTCAATTCTCAAGAATTGTCAAACCAGCTGCATATCTCGCAACAGGTCCCGTGTCTCGTCCCATATCGCAAGAAGTACTACGCAGATGGGAAAGGTGCGCCCGAGAGGGTACTTACACAGTGAACCATGCAGCTGGTTTCAGCAGATGCACTAGCGAGATTCAAGATCAGATGGCACATCACATAACTTTCCTACAGACTCATCTCAGTAAGGGCAAGTCAGCCAAGGAGGTGTCTGAAGCACTTAAGGAGTTAAGGGATTTATGTGCTTTCCACCAGAATGTATCTGTCTCTCTTGGGACAGCTCTACAGCACCTGGCTGATAGCCTTTTTGTGCAGCTGGGGAACTTCATTCTGATGCGTCGGGACTCTTATTTAGATCATGTTCGTCCCGGTATGAAGATGGACACTTGGAATGAACTGAGGAATGCTGCTCTTTTTGGATATGGGTTATTTCCCGACGCGGCCTTGAATGTCGCGCAACAAGATATCAACAAGTTTGAGACACAACATGTGTCGGTCCAGTCTCGAGTTGGTCCCCAGCACCAACAGAAGACCAAGTATCGCTATAAACCGTATGAGAAGAAGGAGGCTAAGACCATGGTTCAGCCGTCATCTGCTCCTCAACAACCTTGGCGACAGTTTGGGTCACGAGGTCGTGGCCGTGGGCGTGGTTCTACTAACCACCGTTTTTCCAAGTATGCCCGGGGTGGCAAAAATTATAAATGACAATCATTGTACAAACCCACACAACCAAATAATTCCAAAGATAGTGGGTCAAAACATCAGCCCTCAAAACTTTCCAAAGACTGTATACTCAAGAACTGCTGTAATTCCTGTTCCTATTGTTGTCGGTCCCGGGCAGCCGCAAAAGAAAGGCCTAAGTCCCGATCTTTGTCAGACAGAAATAAAACATGTCAAAAGTGCTTCTTTTGTCTCTCCTTGTCGTTCTGTCCCTCATGTACCAAATGTCCACAATGTTGCAGAAAATCCTCCTGTAGGATGCAGGTTGCACAGGTTCTGGGAAACGTGGCTCAGCCTGGGTTCAAATCCTCGGGTAGTCTCCATCTTGAAGGACGGTTACAACCTCCCTTTCAAGATGAGGCCCCCATTGACCAGGTGTCCTCTGATAATCAGCGGATACGCCAACCCTCGCAGAAACAAGTTTTTGAAGGAGGCGTTGCAGTCCCTGATTACAAAACAGGCCGTAGAAAAAGTAGTGGTTCGGGCTTCTCTGGCCTTTTACAACCGGCTGTTCATAGTTCCCAAACCAAACAACAAATGGCGTCCAATCTTGGATTTGAGCAAGCTCAATCTTTTCCTCCACTCGGAAACCTTCAAAATGGAAACTCCGGAGACCATCCGGCTATCCCTTCAAAAAGGCGAATGGGTCACATCGCTGGATTTCAGCGATGCCTATTTCCACATTCCCATCAACCCAAGGTCGAGGAAGTATCTCCGGTTTCACCTGCACGGTCAAACCTTCCAGTTCAGGGCTCTGCCGTTCGGCCTAGCGACGGCTCCTTTGGAATTCACAAAGGTGGTGAAGGAGGTGAAATTGATGGCCCAGTCCAGGGGTATAAGGATCCACCAGTACCTAGACGACTGGTTGCTTCGAGCGCCCTTTCGGGAGGCTTGTGTGAACCAAACGCGGACCCTGATGGCTCTGTGTCAGCAGTTGGGATGGTTAGTCAATTTGCAAAAGTCGGAACTTGTTCCCCAACAGGAGTTCAACTTTGTCGGTTATCATTTCGACCTCTCCAAGGGTCTAGTGAAGCCGACTCAGGAGAGGTGGCAAACCCTAACTCAAAAAATAAAGATGCTAATGAACAGGGACCATTGTTCGGTCCGAAAGTTCATGTCTCTCATAGGTTTGTTGACAGCCACAGAGAAACAGGTGGTTTCGGGGCGCCTTCACATGAGACCGATTCAGTGGCACTTGAAGAATCACTGGCACGTGCCAGAGGTACTAGAGAAAGAGATTCCTCTTCCCAGATCTCTGTACCCTCATCTGCAGTGGTGGTTGGACGAAAACAATGTGCTCAGCGGCCAACCTCTTCATCCTCTACAACATGCTCTGCAGTTGTTTACCGACGCCTCAAACGAAGGTTGGGGCGCGCACTTAGGAGACCACACGGCAAAAGGAGTTTGGTCGGACTCAGAAAGCCAGTTGCACATAAACTTTCTCGAGCTAAAGGCGGTCCTTCTGGCCCTCAAGAAGTTCGAGCAACAGTGTTGGGGCCAGATCATTTTGATAGCCACGGACAACACAACGGTTGTCTCATACATCAACAAGGAGGGGGGTATGAGATCAGGCTCACTTTGTGCCCTCCTCTGGAGACTGCTTTCCTGGTGCAATCGCAGACAGATAGTTCTAAGGGCCAGGCACATTCCGGGAAGGCTGAATGTGATAGCAGACAAATTGTCCAGGAGCACTCAGGTTATTCAGACAGAATGGTCCCTCCTGCAGGAAGTCTTCGACCACTTATGTGCCAGGTGGCACACTCCCCGAGTGGATCTCTTTGCAACACGGTACAATCACAAACTACCCAAGTTTGTGTCCCCAGTACCCGATCCACAGGCATGGAGAGTAGATGCTCTCAGCCTGAATTGGGAGAATATGGATGCCTACGCGTTCCCTCCTGTGTCTCTTTTGGGCAAGGTGGTGTCCAAGATCCTAGATCAGGGAGTTCACAGGTTGGTTCTGATTGCTCCAGGGTGGCCCAACATGCCGTGGTTCTGGGATCTAGTCAGCATGTCTGTTCAGATTCCTCTCTCCCTTCCAAACGTGGAGAACCTGCTGACCCAACCGTTCAATCAGTGTCCCCACAGAGATCTCCTAGGGCTCAACCTCCACGCCTGGCTCCTAGAGCCTCTAGCATACAGGCACAAGGATTCTCTAATGAAGTGGCAACGCGAATTGAGGCTCCTCAAAGACAATCAACCAGAGCCATCTATCAATCGAAGTGGTCCATATTTGTCAAATGGTGCGAGTCACACAAGGTGGACTTCGGGTCACCTTCTTTAACTCAAGTAGTGGAATTTCTCCTATTCCTTTTCAAGGAGAAAAATCTTCAACCTAGCACCATAGATGGCTATAGAACTGCTATAGCCGACAAAATTGGTTGTGACAAGGTTAATTTTGGTAAAGACGAAAACCTTACCCGCTTGCTAGACAGTTTCCATAGAGATAAACCCAAGGGTCTTCGAGGAGTCCCTAGCTGGAATCTGTCTCTGGTCTTGCATCAATTAACCCAGTCCCCCTTTGAACCCCTTCGAAAGGCGTCTCTGAAACATCTTACCTTCAAAACGGTGTTTCTCCTGGCTTTGGGCTCGGGCAAAAGAAGGAGTGAGATTCATGCCTGGGTACACAGGAACATTAGACATCAGGAAGATTGGGCTAATGTTTCTTTATTCCCTTCTCCTTGTTTTTTGTCCAAGAATCAGTTGGCTAAAGAAGGGCCTTCTTCAGTAGCTCCGGTAATTATTCCGGCCTTGGCCCCTACGTTGGATAAGTCTCTCAAGGAGGATAGAACCTTATGTCCAGTTCGGGCTTTGCGTTATTACCTGGACAAGACCAAAGACCTCCGTTCCGGCAAACAGTTGGTCTTTGTGTCTTTCAAGAAGAACTTCAATAAGGACATCGCTCCTGCTACGATTTCTTCTTGGATTAAACAAACCATCTTGTTGTGCTATCAATTGTCCAATGAGGATGCACAACAATTACATCAGGTCAGAGCCCATGATGTGCGGGCCTTTGCAGCTTCTAAGGCTTTTCAAGGAGGTGTGTCCTTGGACCAGATCCTCTCAGCCTGCCACTGGAAGTCGCACAATACCTTCACCCAATTTTATTTGAAGGATGTAGCATGGGCTGATGCTGACCTGTACCATTTAGGACCAGTGGTCGCAGCCCAGCACATACGCGAGTAACTGGTATCCTTGAAAGGATAACTTGTATATAGTGTAAAGCGTTTAGAAGGAGTAGTGGGTTGTTTTAGTTGGCTCCTTCTTTTTTAGTTATCTTGTTTTGTAACCCCAGCGCGCAGTTCTCAACCGGAAGGGCTGGTGTGGGGTATGAGTTATTTCTATTTTATCCTGTTCTGCTTCCTTCGGAATCCTTGGGACTGAACTCTTACCTCCTCTCTCCTATAGTCCTAGCCCAGGTGGCTCGGTAGACGGCAAAAAAGAGGGGGGGGGAACCAACTATGGTGTAGGGTATGGGAAGGATCCCTAACCCTTGGGCCGGAGGCCCAGAGTTCTGACAAGAGTCCCTGTTGAGTTTAGCTGCCCTCCATCCAATGGGTAGTTATTCTGCATCTGTCCACTAGGTAAGATATATTAACGCAATAAAATGGAAAATTTAATAAGTAAATTAAATTTTTATAAGTTAATATCTTACCTAGTGGACAGAGGGATTCCCACCCTGCCTTCCCCGCAACAAACATTCCCAGGGGACTCAAACAGGGTGCAAACAAAAGGAGGAAGTACGCATGCGCGCGCACGCGCAGTGCACCGGCAGGGAGGCTATACAGCCACCTGGCGAGTAAACAGGACACTACTGGTCCGGGCCAGAGCCCAGCTCGAGGCGTTTTTCTCTAACGTTTGGCGGGACCGGCTGCGCGCCGGACAAATGCATCTGTCCACTAGGTAAGATATTAACTTATAAAAATTTAATTTACTTATTAAATTTTCCAATTTATGGTATGACTTTAAGAACTATTTTACTGGGGCTTACTTTGTGAAAACTAAGTACTGTAAGAGGTGGCTGAATTGTGAACAAAATTTTTATTGGCTACCTAATTTGTTTATTTGGGGTTTTACGTGGCTTTCAACACTGTACAGGTCATATCACGACGGGTAGTTGGAAGGGCAGAGGAAACCAGTACATAGAGTTCGCTAGGGTTGTGTACTGTAAACTGCCGACCAACGGCAAGCAACTACCAGCTTTCCCACTTGAGCCTGTGCGGGGATCGAACCCCGGCCTCAGAGGTGGGAGGCCAGAGTGTTAACACTCTGCCACCGTGGCCCCCTATTGGCTACCTAAAGATTGTAATCTATTAAAAACTGTTGGTTTCATGTCCGTTTAACAAGTGAATTATATAAGGTCTTTTCTCTCCAGTTAGGAAAAACTCATCAAGTAAGCATAAGATCACACATATACAGTTATTGTATATGTGAAGTTAAAATCACGGAAATGTTTTTTTCCCAGATGGAGGAAAGTATACTGCATACAATATATCACACATACACTCCGTTATTATAAACCACAACAAAATCAATACTGTCCTTGGCTTCTCTCTTACTAAATTTACCAATATAATATACACACACATACAGAGAAACAGAGACTATGTGGGGGGAAAAAACATGGCAGTTTCACATTGGCTGGATTAGATTAGGATAATTTGTTTCCAGAAATGGATGATCTGTTGTACTAAATATAAAAATCTTTTGAATGAAACAAAACTTAATGTTGTGGAATAGAAATCTGAGTTCAAATATCCCCCTTTAATAGCAGCAACAGGATTACCATAAAATTACTGGCAGTATTTGATTTAAATAACAAACATAAGTACAGAACAACCAGATGAGCTGTTTCCAAAAGAAGAAAAACGTCACAAATCTAATCCACCCTTTGTCCTCACTGAAACTTTATGACGTACATTTCTCTGTTGTAAACAATGCAAAACTAGTCCCTGCTTGACAACGACAACTGTTTTTTCTACGACGTCTGGTGAGCGTTACGTAAACAAATTCTATGTACTTGCGTTGATGGCCCCTTAAAAGTCATCAGAGTTGAATCCAAGGGAAAGACCGCAACCAAAGTGTCGGCGGCAGTGGACGAACTCCAGTTTCTCCAAGAATTTAACTCTATGCCAGGCCATGGCGAAATCCATGGAACACTTGACTGAGTTCGTCTTCGTTAGTATGGCCAACAACACTTTGCTCAGACGCGATTCCTACTTCGCCTACCTCAAAGCTGGTGTGAAAGCCGACACTCTGCACGCCTTACGTACCGCACCTCTCCAGCTGGATACCTTGTTCCCAGACAGTGTGGTTAAGAGAGCGGAGGAAGACATTACTGTTTTCGATAAGGGTCGGTCCAGCTCAGTATACAAAGGAAGGAGATATCACCCCTATGAGAGGCAGGAATCCAAGACTGAAAGTCGCCAAGATAGGCCGGCTTGGAAAAATCTGTCCCGCACTCAACGTAGGAAACAGAAGGGCAGGCCTCAGTACTCATCCCGACCAGCCAAGGGTCAGCAGCAGCGTAAATGGCAATCAATGTGTAACTCAGTTGAAGCCTCTGCTGCTGACCGGGAGCCCTACAGGAGAGACAAGAGACACTTGTTTAAATGTAAAGCTCGATGTTGTTCATTTTGCTCATACTGCTCCCGGGCATTCTCAAAAGAACGAAATAAGTCCCGGGACAGCAGGGGCCGATTTCACTAAAGGACTTAAACTAAGTCCCTTTTTTGGCTAAGTCTTGGACTTAAATCTAAGACTTTGGTCTTAGCTAGAAAAATGGATTTCACAAAGGTGACTTAGCTAAGTCCAGGCTTATCATATAACCACAGTGGTTTTCTGTGTCATGTGACCTTTTGTATCTATTCAAAATATAATATTGATGCCACATATTCTTCATTTAATGTATTTTATCTAAGTATAAGTGCTGTTTTGAAATTGAAAACCTTGTTAGCACATATAAACTTCCCAAACACTACTTTAGTGAGGTGTTCTGCATAATTATAATTTATTTACAGCCATTTCAAATTTTGAAGTGGAGAAAAGTTTATGGCGGCCATATTTAAGTCCTCTTTACAAAATTTAAGCCCACAACCTCCCAGACTTAAAAGTTAAGTCCACTGACTTAGCAATTTCATGGACTTAGCTGCTTTGTGAAATCCGCTAAGTCTAAGACCACAGACTTAGCAGTTTTTTGACAAAATTTAAGACCAAAGTCTTAAATTTAAGCCTAAATCTGGACTTAAGTCCCTTTGTGAAATCGGCCCCTGGTTGTCTTTACAAGAAAGATATATTAAAACCTGTGAAAAGTGTTTCTTGTGTCATTCCATTGTCTTATGTAAATCCTGTCTTAAATACTCCAAATGTTGTCACAAATCTGCCTGTAGGGGCCAGACTTCAAAAGTTTTGGAAAAACTGGTTAGATCTGGGTGCCGGACCGAAAGTGGTTCAAATCTTGAAAGAGGGCTACACCCTCCCCTTTCGGATCCGGCCGAACTTGTCAAGGACTCTTACAGTCATATGGCAATCCTCACAGAAAGCTCAAACTGTTAGAGGCATTGCATCAGCTTATGGACAAAAATGCCATAGAACTGGTCCACAAAAAAGGCTCACTAGGTTTCTTCAACCGACTATTTTTAGTCCCGAAACCCGAAAACAAGTGGAGACCGATCTTAGACCTAAGCAATCTGAATTTTTTCCTCAAGACAGAAAAATTCAAGATTGAGACACCGGAAACCATCAGAACATCTCTCCAAAAGGGAGAATGGGTAACCTCCATAGACTTCAAGGACGCTTACTTCCATATCCCGATACAGGAACAGTCCAGGAAGTATCTCAGATTTCATATCCAGGGGCAGACCTACCAGTTCAAAGCACTGCCGTTCGGTCTGTCAACGGCTCCCATGGAATTCACTATTATAGCAAAGGAGGTGAAACTGATGGCCATTCACAATGGTATAAGGATCCACCAGTACCTAGACGACTGGTTGGTGAGAGCCACATCCCACCAGGTCTGTCTCCAGCATACACAGATCCTAATAAAAATGTGCCAACGTCTAGGTTGGCTGGCGAATGTAGAAAAGACGGAGCTGAAACCCAAGCAGATTTTCAACTTCGTAGGTTACCAATTCGACCTCCAGTCCGGTCGGGTTCAACCGACACCGGACCGGTGGCGAAACCTTCAGGAAAAAATACTGGCTCTGATCTCCCTACCAGCCTGTTCGGTAAGGGAATTTATGTCCCTGATAGGGCTACTGACAGCCACAGAAAAACAAGTTCATCTGGGCAGACTACACATGAGGCCCATTCAATGGCATCTCAAAAGCAATTGGAGAATACCGGAATCCCTGGAAAAACGGATCCCTCTACCCAGATCGCTACATCCTCATTTGCAATGGTGGCTGGAAGAAAACAATGTCCTCACCGGCCAGCCATTACACCCTATGCAGCATGCTCTGCAAATCTTTACAGACGCATCAAAAGAAGGGTGGGGCACTCACTTAAACGAGTCTATTGCCAGAGGAACCTGGTCACTACCGGAAAGCAAACTGCATGTAAATTACTTGGAGCTAAAAGCAGTCTTTCTGGCTCTAAAAGAATTCCAAAAACTATGCACCGGCAAAATGGTTTTGATAGCAACCGACAATACTACAGTAGTGGCCTACATCAACAAAGAGGGAGGCATGAGGTCGGGCCCACTCTGTGCCCTACTTTGGAGAATCTTGACCTGGTGTACCGGGAGACAAGTGACTCTGAAGGCCCGACACATTCCCGGCCACCTAAATGTGGTGGCAGACAAACTGTCCAGATTGGGACAGACTATTCAAACAGAATGGTCCCTCATTCCAGAGGTTTTTCAAGCCCTGTGCAGCAGGTGGCACCGGCCTCAGATAGATCTCTTTGCTACGAGATTCAACAAGGTGCCCCTGTTCGTATCACCAGTTCCGGATCCCATGGCCACTGCAGTGGATGCACTCAGTTTGTCATGGGAAGATCTGGATGCATACGCCTTCCCACCGACAGTCATATTGGGCAAAGTGGTGGAGAAGTTGCAGGACTCCCCATACCGGAGTCTGATCATTATTGCCCCGGGGTGGCCCAACATGACATGGTTTTGGGACCTAGTGGAAATGTCCAGCCAGATCCCATTGCTCTTGCCTCAACTACCAAACCTACTGACTCAACCTTTCAATCAGACCCCTCACAGAAGCCTGACAAACTTAAATCTCCATGCATGGCTCCTAGAGCCACAGCTATCAAGGAGCAAGGTTTCTCTGAGGCAGTGGCAACAAGAATTGAGGCTCCTCAAAGAGGATCAACCAGATCCGTCTATGAGGCAAAGTGGGCCATTTTTACAAAATGGTGCATCACAAATCAGGTGGACTTCAGGGCACCTCCTGTAAAGTCGGTTGCTGATTTCCTTATGTACCTTTTTGAGGAAAGGAAATTACAGCCCAGCACCATTGATGGCTACAGGTCTGCCATTGCTGATAAACTGGGAAATTCAACTCTCAACATCAGCAAAGATGAAAATCTCACCCATCTCCTGGATAGTTTCCATAGAGACAGACCCAAGGGCAGAAGAGGTATCCCCTCCTGGAACCTATCTCTGGTTTTACACCAGTTAACAAAGGCTCCCTTTGAACCAATTAAGGAGGCATCCTTGAAGCACTTGACCTTCAAGGCAGTTTTCCTCTTAGCCCTGGGTTCAGGCAAACACAGAAGTGAGATTCATGCTTGGCAAAGTAAGAACATCAGACACCAGTTGGACTGGTCTAAAGTGTCTCTGTACCCATCTCCCAGCTTTCTTTCCAAGAATCAGCTGGCCAAAGAGGGTCCGGACAGCGTGGCACCAGTGGTTATACCAGCCCTGGCCCCGACCCTGGACAGGTCCCTCAAGTCTGACAGGTCCCTCCGTCTGGTCAGAGCATTGCGCTACTACTTGGAAAGGACTTCAGACATCAGGCAGAATAAGGAGTTAGTCTTTGTCTCCTTCAAGAAAGGTTTCGATAAAGATATCTCACCTGCCACTATCTCCTCGTGGATCAAACAGACTGTGATCCTATGTTATGAGCTCTCAGACCAAGAGGCCCACACATTACATCAGGTTAAAGCCCATGATGTACGGGCCTTTGCTGCTTCCAAGGCTTTCCAATCGGGAGTTTCATTGGAACAGATCTTATCGGCCTGCCACTGGAAATCACATAACACCTTCACACAATTTTATCTGAAGGATGTGGCATGGGCTGATTCTGAGCTTTACCACCTGGGGCCTGTAGTGGCTGCTCAGCAGATCCACAAATAACCCAGGCCAGAGAGGAGATCTGTACATATGTATATAGTGTATATATAGTTAAGAAGCATAAAAAAAAATCAGACGTGCTTCCTTCGGGAGGTTTATTTCTTGGGACTGAACTCATCCCTCTCTTCCCCTACCTCAGAGCAGGTCTGTAAAAAAGGGGGGGGGGGAGGCAAGTCGGTTTGGACCGGTTTCTGTTGACCGACTATAGCCTTAAGGGTCTTGAAATCTTAGATCGACCCAGGCTTAGAGTTGTTAGTTATTTTCTGAGTTCGCATAAGTCCCTAGTAACTTACCCGCCGACCAAGCGGTAGTTATTCAGCATATTGTCCATTGGATAGGATGTATTAACGCAATAAAATTGCAAATTTAATAAATAAATTAAATTTTTATAAGTTAATAGTATTAACTTAATACCCTATCCAATGGACACGCAAGACCCTCCCACCAACCCCGCTTTCAACTTACTAGGGGTCTAACAGGTTTAGACAACGAAAAAGATGCTATGACGTCAGCTTGTCTAGACAGGAAGGAAGTACGACACGCCAAACTATGGAACACTTGTCTGATTTCGCCTTTGTCAGTATGTTCAACTTTACACTGGCTAGACGGGACTCTTATCTTGCCCATGTTAAGGCTGGTATCAAGTAGGACACTCTGGCCTCTCTACGCCAGGCCCCTATGCAGTTGGATACGTTGTTTCCTGATTTAGTGTTGAAGAAGGCAGAGGAGGATATCTCAAAGTTTGAAGACAGGGGTCGGTCTCACACTAGTTCCTCTGGCCGGAAGGACAGTCGCTTCCACCTGTATAAAAGACCTGAGAAGCCCCAGCAAGAAAATAAGCAGACTAGACCTGCCTGGAAGAACATTGGCAGATTGCAAAAGAAAAAGGCTAAATTCCAGGGTAACAAATACTCCTCGGGACAGGCCCGGGGTTACAATTCATTTAAATGACAATCAAAGTTCAGACCTTCAGTCCCTGGAGGCTCAGCACAGGACACAGGAACTTTACAGTGGAGTGCCGGATCATCAAGCCGGACCGGTCTCCAGACAGACTCTAAAGTTTGTGCAAGGATATATAAACTCTGTAAATTCATCTTTTCATTGCGTTAATACATCTTACCTACCAGACGATAGCTATAGCCCGGTGCCAGCCAGTCCCGCCAAACGAAAGAAAAAGACGTCCCGGGTTTCACCCCCGGCAGGACCGGCACACTACAATCCACTCGCCAGGTGGCCTAGTTCCTGCCTCACTCGCCAGAGGGACGTGACGTCATAGCATCTTTTTCGTTTGGCGAGATATTTAAAGTTGTGGATTTTTATCTGTGAACTCTTTAGTTTTTATATTTGTGTTATATCTGTTTAATTTGTGTCGGAAGTGTTGCCATTAGTTAACTGTTCTATCATGGCATCTCCAGGACAGAAAAAGGGTGCGTGTGGCCATATTATGGCTTCATTTGACAAACATAGTAGGTGTGCGCGTTGTCGCGAGAAAGGACAGGGTGATGACCCTTGTGTTCAAAATCTGCAGTGTGACTTTTGCAGTGTCCTTACCCCGGAGCAAGTGCTCAAGTTAAGTACTCCTACCTATAAACTCAGAAAGGAAAAGGCTAAAGCAAAGGAAGTGTTAGTCGATCCGTCTTCTGTGGTAGTACTTGATGCCCAGCCAGAACAAGAACCTGCTGTATCTGTTTCTTCTGCTCCGGATTTGTCCCTTCCTGTGCCTCAGTTTAAGAAAGATCTTCAGGAACTGGACGAAAAGTGGGCCACTCGTATGGCCAGGCTTGAGGCGCTTATCACTTTAGGACATCGCTCCTCACCTTCTGTACAAAATCCAACATTTTCTCCGGTCAAAGTACCGGTCTCTCATGCTGCTCCAGCAGGTGCTCTTTCCCAGACACCCTTTTTTGTCTCTACTTCGGCTTCTTCCGGCCCAGCCGGTCCGGCTGTTGGCCTGGATGAGCCTAGAGATCAGGATTTTTCATTTGCTGACAGACAATCTCCACTTCAAAACCTCTACCCGGAAGCAGAACCTATGTTTAAACACCCTGCTCCGGTGGCTACTGTGTCGTCAGCTGCTATGTCTGCTTCCTCTCAAGCTGCATTTCAACAACCTTCTTCCGGCTCCGGGCCGGTCACCTTCCGCGATGTCAATCCTCAGGAAACATTTGAAGAGGGTGAGTTATCTGACGCAGAGGAATCCCCAGACTTAGAAACCTCAGACCCGGACCGGGTCCTCAGTGAAGATCAAAATTACCGCGAGACTGTGAGAGGCGTCCGCGCGTTCATGGGATGGACACACATTCCTGACCTGGAGTTTTCTCCTCAATCCCGCACTGATAATCCTTGGGCAGGTCACCGTTCTCAACCTGTGGGCAAGATTTCTGTGGATCTTCCTCCGGAAGATTGGTTGTGCCGAAAACTAGAAACTCTAAACCTTGTACTGATAGAAGGATATCCTTCAAAATCTAGTGATCCAGGTGGCCTGCATGTGGACCAATTCCTCAGACCCCCCAAATCCCAGAGCAGATGGTATGGGATACACCCGGCGGAGCCTACAGATCCAACTAGGCCGGGTAAATCAGTGAATTCTTGGCCAAATGATGCGGCGAAGATCAATAGTTCATTCCCCAGGATTTCAACCATATCTTCTGCATCTCCTCAGCCTCCATCCCGCCCACTATCACAAGACACTATGCGTAAGTGGGAGAAAGCAGCAAAAGAGTCTTCATATATTTGCAACCAGTCAGCGGGGTTTAATCGCTGTATTACCAAAATACAGGATGCCTTCCAAGAACAATTGCATATTTTACAAAGTGAACTTAAGAAAGGCAAGTCTTCTGTCAAAGCTCAAGGTGCATTGGATGAACTTTTGTATTTATCTTCATTTAACCAGAATGTCAGTTTCGCCATGGGTAAATCTCTACAACATTTGGCAGACTTTACATTTGTGCAGATGGCAAATTTGACCCTACTCCGTAGGGATTCATACTTGGAAGCTGTGAAACCGGGGATTAAACCAGATACTTTCAATTCCTTGAGAAATTGCCCCCTGAATGGATATGGGTTATTTCCAGATGCTGCTATTAGAAAAGCTGAGGATGAAATAAACCAATTAGAAGCTTCCCGACGTACTTCCCAGCCCGGCCCGGGCCGCGGGGGGTTCGCCGGTAGAGGCAGAAAACAGATACCAACCCTACAGTACTGGTTGGAAACCTCAAGACACTGCTAAAACAACTTCTCAAGCCGGAAAGGAACTACCAGCTTGGAAAGCGTTTGGTTCCCGCAATAGAGGCCGGGGCAGAGGCCGGGGTGGTCAACCCGGACGTGGTACCAAGATGGCTCATGAGAAGACACAGTATAAATGACAATTACTGCAAGTCAAGTCCGGTGCCGGTGGCCCGGCCAGTCAGTTCTGTACAAAGTGTCATAACAAGAAACTCTTTTGTATCTGTTCCAACAAATGTTTCTTATCATGTTGTATGTCGTGTACCTACTGTAACAAGGTGGCAGTCGCAAAAGAAAGACGTAAGGCCAAAATCAAAGATCAAAAGTCAAATAAAGTGTGTGAAAAGTGCTTCTTTTGTCGGTCACTTTGTTTCTGCTCCAAATGTTCCAAATGTCCCCAATGTTGCAAGTGTCCAACCAGTGGGGGGACGTCTTCAGAGTTTTTGGGAAATATGGGCTCACAAGGGTACAAACCCAAAAGTAGTGTCCATATTAAAGGAGGGTTATGTTCTTCCCTTCAAAGTAAGACCTCCCTTAGTAAGGGATCCCCTGATAGTAAGTGGCTATGCAAACCCCATCAGAGACTCCCACTTGCAAGCAGCTGTACAAGCTCTGATCGAGAAAAAGGCAGTAGAGAGGGTCAGGGTTCAAACCTCACTAGCCTTTTTCAACAGACTGTTCATTGTCCCAAAGCCGAACCACAAGTGGCGGCCAATCTTGGATCTCAGTACTCTAAATCAGTTTTTATGCGTAAAGACATTCAAAATGGAGACTCCAGAGACAATCCGGACCTCTCTACAACAAGAGGAGTGGGTGACATCGCTAGACTTCAGCGACGCCTACTTCCACATCCCAATTCACTACACATCCCGAAAATTCCTCAGGTTCCACTTTCAGAACCAGTCGTACCAGTTTCGGGCACTTCCCTTTGGCCTGTCAACAGCTCCCATGGAGTTCACTGGTGTGGTCAAAGAGGTCAAGTTAATGGCTCAGTCACAGGGTATAAGAATCCACCAGTACCTAGACGACTGGTTGATTCGAGCCCCTACCAAAGAATCTTGCCACCAGGGAACCCAGTCCCTCCTAGCCCTTTGCCAGGAGTTGGGCTGGATGGTAAACATGCAAAAATCAGAACTGGAACCCCAACAAGTCTTCGACTTCGTAGGCTACCAGTACAACCTACTCAACGGAGTAGTCAGGCCTACTCAAAATCGTTGGGAAGCCCTTCAACAGAAAATAACAGTGCTTTTACAGAACAGATCTTGCCGAGTGAGAACTTTCATGTCTCTTATAGGTCTTCTCACTGCGACAGAAAAACAGGTGACCCTAGGCAGACTGCACATGAGACCTATTCAGTGGCACCTCAAGAAACACTGGAGAGTCCCAGAATCTCTGGAAAAGGAGATCCCAATTCCGAGGTCTCTCCATCAGTACCTGCAGTGGTGGACCCAAGAGGAAAATGTCCTAAAGGGTCAGCCCTTACACCCCCTGCGACACGCAGTTCAAATCTTTACAGACGCCTCAAAAGAAGGCTGGGGTGCTCACTTAGGCGACTTCACAGCAAGCAGTACTTGGTCAGTGCCCGAAAGCAAGTTGCACATAAACTTCTTAGAACTAAAAGCCGTGTTGTTAGCACTAAAAAGATTCCAACATTTAGTGCAAGGAAAGGTCGTCCTGATTGCCACAGACAACACCACGGTTGTGGCATACATCAACAAGGAAGGAGGTATGAGGTCAGGCTCACTCTGTGCCCTTCTTTGGCGGCTCCTATGTTGGTGCAGCCTCAATCAAATAGTACTGAAGGCCAGACACATTCCAGGCCGTCTGAATGTAATTGCAGACAAATTGTCTCGCCAAAGGCAGGTCATTCAGACGGAGTGGTCCCTCCATCAAGAGACCTTCGACCTCCTTTGTCAAACCTGGCATTATCCCCGAGTGGACATGTTTGCAACAAGGTACAACTGCAAGCTAGTTCAATTTGTGTCCCCAATTCCAGACCCAAAGGCCTGGTCAGTGGATGCTCTGACATTATCCTGGGAGGACCTGGACATGTACCTCTTCCCCCCAGTGTCTCTGATGGGGAAGGTGGTCAGCAAGCTGTCAGATCACTGGTATCGCAGAGCAATCCTGATTGCCCCGGGATGGCCCAACATGCCTTGGTTTTGGGACCTAGTGGAACTATCTGCGAGGGTTCCTCTTTGTCTTCCACACCACCCAGATCTAGTGACCCAACCTTTCAACAAGGCACGTCACAGGGATCTGACAAACCTAAATCTCCATGCCTGGCTCCTAGAGCCCAGACAATCAAGGAGCAGGGATTCTCTAGCCCAGTGGCGTCAAGAATTGAGGCGCCTCAAAGACGTTCAACCAGAACAGTCTACGAAGCGAAGTGGGCCGTTTTTGTCAGATGGTGTGAAACAAGTCAGGTGGACTTCAGGAACCCATCTATAAAACAAATAGCAGATTTCCTCCTGCACCTTTTCCAGGAGAAGAATCTCCAGCCCAGCACTATTGATGGTTACAGGTCAGCCATTGCAGACAAACTGGGAAATACCTCGGTTAATGTCGGCAAGGATGAAAATTTGACTAGACTGTTAGACAGTTTTCACAGAGATAGACCCAAAGGGCGCCGGGGGGTTCCTGCTTGGAACCTCTCCCTGGTTTTACACCAGCTTACAAAAGCGCCTTTTGAACCACTCAGAAAGGCTTCTCTGAAGCACCTTACTTTCAAAACTGTTTTTCTCCTAGCCCTGGCTTCAGGAAAACGCAGGAGTGAGATTCACGCTTGGTTAAACAAAAATATCAGACACCAAGCTGACTGGTCCAAAGTTTCCCTCTACCCTTCACCAAGCTTCTTGGCGAAAAATCACTTGGCAAAAGAGGGACCAGAGTGCGTGGCCCCTGTGGTCATTCCAGCCTTAGCCCCCACTCTGGATAAGTCTTTAAAGGAAGACAGATCCCTTTGCCCCGTTCGGGCTCTTCGCTACTACCTGGACAAAACGCAGGACCTAAGAACGGAGTTAGTTTTTGTTTCATTCAAACAAGGTTTTAACAAGGGCATCTCTCCTGCCACTATCTCGTCCTGGATCAAACAAACAGTAGTGTTGTGTTATGATCTCTCTGACCAAGATTCCTTGACCTTACATCAGGTTAAGGCCCATGATGTTAGGGCCTTTGCGGCCTCCAAAGCCTTTCAAGGTGGCATATCTCTGGACCAGATTCTAGCAGCATGCCACTGGAAGTCCCACAACACCTTTACACAGTTTTACCTTAAGGATGTTGCCTGGGCAGATAAGGAGCTTTTTCACTTGGGTCCTGTGGTGGCTGCCCAGCAAATCCACCACTAGTCCCCTAAGCTTCTTTGTATATAATTATATATAGTGTACATACTAGTTAGTTTTAGGTGTAGGCTCACTTTTAGCCTAGGCCTTGGCTTCTCAAAGTCTTTTACTTCAGAGTAATCCTCTGGGTATAGGACTTTCCCTACTCTTCCAGGTTAACCGTGGGAATCATTGACTTGAACTCTTACTCTCTTCCTCCCCTCAGAGCAGTCAAAAAGGGGGGGGGGGGCAGGTGGGTCTAGTTACCCTTGAGACTAACATGTCTCCTCAAAGGACTAGAACCTCACACCTAGGTATAATATAAGAGTTTCTCCAATCCTCAGAAGGCTGCCCTCCTTCCACTGGGTAGTTATTCTAGCTATCGTCTGGTAGGTAAGATGTATTAACGCAATGAAATTGCAAATTTTAATTAGTAAATTAAATTTTTATTAGTTAATACCTTACCTACCAGACGGGAAATTCCCACCCGGCCTTCCCCGCTTCCAGCCTTCATCATTCAATCTTAGGGACGAAAAAGATGCTATGACGTCACGTCCCTCTGGCGAGTGAGGCAGGAACTAGGCCACCTGGCGAGTGGATTGTAGTGTGCCGGTCCTGCCGGGAGTGAAACCCGGGACGTCTTTTTCTTTCGTTTGGCGGGACCGGCTGGCGCCGGGCTATAGCTATCGTCTGGTAGGTAAGGTATTAACTAATAAAAATTTAATTTACTAATTAAAATTTGCAAGTTGTTTTTCCTGCACCTTTTGCAATCGGGCAGCCGCAAAAGAAAGGCATAAGTCCAGTACCTGTAAACTTAAACAAAGTTCAGTCATTAAAATATGTGAACAATGCTTTGTGTGTAGATCACTTGTGTTCTGTAACTCCTGTAGCAAATGTCCCAAATGTTGCTTCCAATCTTCCTGTAGGAACCAGACTTCAAAACTTTTGGACAAAGTGGTCGGATTTGGGTGCAAGTCCAACAGTAGTTCAAATCCTAAGAGAGGGTTACCACCTCCCCTTTCGGATCCGACCCAAACTTGCAAGAAATCCCATGGTCATAAGCTGTTATGTAAATCCTCACAGGAACAGCTACCTGGTGGAGGCATTGCATCAGCTTATAACCAAAAATGCAATAGAAATCGTACAAAATCCAACATCCCTAGGTTTCTTCAACCGACTATTTTTAGTTCCAAAACCAAACAAAAAGTGGAGACCTATACTGGATCTGAGCAAACTCAATCTTTTTCTCAAGGTGGAGAAATTCAAAATGGAAACCCCGGAAACCATCCGGACTTCCCTTCAACAAGGGGAGTGGGTCACCTCAATAGACTTCAAAGCCGCCTACTTCCATATACCCATCCACCAGATGTCCCGGAAATATCTCAGATTTCATGTCCAGGGTCAGACCTACCAGTTCAAAGCACTGCCCTTTGGCCTCTCAATGGCCCCTATGGAGTTCACTGTAATAGCCAAGGAAGTAAAACTGATGGCTATAAACAAGGGTATAAGAATCCACCAGTACCTAGACGACTGGTAGGTGAGAGCCAGCTCCCATCACCTTTGTCTCCAACACACCCAAAAGTTGGTCCAGATTTGTCAGGAGCTGGGTTGGTTAGTGAATGTAGAAAAATCAGAACTCGAACCCAAACAGGTCTTCGATTTTGTAGGCTACCAATTGGATCTCCAGTCCGGACGGGTCCGACCTACTCCGGACCGGTGGCAAGCCCTTCAGAAGATACAGACCCTACTGTCACTCAGAGGAAATCAACCAGATCAGTCTATGATGCAAAATGGGCCATTTTTACAAAGTGGTGCCTCTCTAATATGGTGGACTTCAGAGTACCCCCTGTAAAATCAGTGGCTGATTTTCTTATGTACCTTTTTCAGGACAAAAAGTTGCAGCCCAGTACCATTGATGGTTACAGGTCTGCCATTTCTGATAAATTGGGGAATTCCCCAATTAATATCAGCAAAGATGACAATCTCACCCGTCTCCTGGATAGTTTCCACAGGAACCTCTCCCTGGTTCTACACCAATTAACAAAAGCCCCTTTTGAGCCAATTGGGGAGGCCTCCTTGAAGCATTTGACCTTCAAGACAGTCTTTTTTTTAGCCTTAGGGTCGGGCAAACGGAGAAGTGAGATACATGCCTGGCAGAACAGAAATATCAGGCACCAAGCAGACTGGTCAAAGGTGTCACTATTTCCTTCACCCAGCTTTTTGTCAAAGAATCAGTTGGCCAAGGAAGGTCCAGATAGTGTGGCTCCAGTGGTTATTCCAGCCCTGGCCCCAACACTGGATAGGTCCCTGAAGTCTGACAGATCCCTCTGCCCAATCAGAGCCTTGCGCTATTATTTGAACAGGACTCCAGATCTTAGGCAGAATAAGGAACTAGTCTTTGTCTCCTTTAAGAAAGGTTTCAACAAGGATATTTCCCCTGCCACCATCTCCTCGTGGATCAAACAGACTGTAATCCTCTGTTATGAGTTGTCTGACCAGGAGGCCCACAAGTTGCACCAGGTCAAAGCCCATGATGTTAGGGCTTTTGCTGCTTCTAAGGCCTTCCAAGGAGGGTGTTCCTTAGAGCAGATCTTATCAGCCTGCCACTGGAAATCTCATAACACCTTCACACAGTTTTACTTGAAGGATGTGGCTTGGGCTGATTCAGAGCTCTTCCACCTGGGTCCAGTAGTAGCTGCCCAACAGATCCACCAGCATCCCAGGACATAGAGGAGCCCGGTACCTATGTGAATATTGTACATATGACAATAGTTTGCACATATAGTTAAGCAGCATTCTAAAAAAAAAAATCTTTCTCATGTGCTTCCTTTGGGAGGTTTATTTCTCATCGGACTGAACTCAACTCTCCCTCCCCCTAGGTCGGAGCAGGTCTCTAGACAAAAAAAGGGGGGGCAAGGTCGGTTCTGACGGTTCAAACCCGAATAACAGATAACCGAATGATGATATCCGACCATAGCCTTAAGGGTTCTTGATCCCAAGGTCTATCCAGGCTTGAAAGGGAAATGTCTTTGGCTCTGGTCATGAGTTCACTGCTAGTCCCTAGTAGCTTACCTGCCAACCAAGTGGTAGTTATTCAGCAATTGTCCATTGGATAGGATGTATTAACGCAATTAAATTTGCAAATTCGTTGCTAACGACAGACTTTTTTTGCAATGTTTACAAATTTGTTGAACTACGTCACACAGCAAGGCTAATATGTTTACGCCCATCCTTTCATATTTTAAAGTATCTATATATTCTACATACAAGAAACACACATACATATTTCTGCTTGCTGTGCAAAGCTGCAGTGAGAGGACAGGTTATATTTTTATACTATGCAATGTAATAGCTACAGAGTGAAGAATGAGGTAAATTTTAACTGTAAACTGAAAGCCACGTGTACCTATTTACCTTCAAAGGACTAGGGATTTTTTTACACATAATTGGACTGTTTTATTGCGTTAATACATCCTATCCAATGGACGATTGCTTTACCGGTCGGCGCGACCGGTCCCGCCAAACGCCAGAAAAAGACGTCCTGTATATACTACCGGCAGGACCGGTCACAGAGTGTGCATTCGCCAGGTGGCGCATCGTACTTCATTTCCTGTTTACCTCTTGACGTCATAGCATCTTTTTCGTTTGGCGCGAAAGAGTGTGCAGAAGAATTTCTTCAGAGATACGTTTTTGAAGTTTTACAACGAACTCCTCCAAGTTTCATGTTTTTTATTAGTACGGAGTATTTATTACAATGTTACTGATCATTATGTCGTCTCCTGGACAGAAACGAGGTTCTTGCGGGCATGTTATGGCCCGCTCTGAGCAGAAGAAGGCTGAAGGTAATGCAAGCACGACCCCCACTCTAGTGGACCCTTCAGAAGTTACACTGTTGGGACGGGTTAGCTGTGACAAGTCTTCCTCTGTTGATTCTACTCCAAAGAAGAAGCGTTCTGATGGTTCCCCAAGGTCGAGTAAACAGAAACACAGCAGCAAACCCTCTTCAGACGACCTCAAGTCCCTTGATGACAAGTGGAGTGAGAGATTCTCACGTCTGGAGGCTATGCTGGTAAACCAATCCTTTGCTGTTCCGGTGAGACCGGTGACCTCTGCCTCTGTGGTGCCCAGAGAACACCCTTTCTTTGATCCGGGTGCTTCTACAAGTGTTATGTCTTCTGAGGGCACTGGTGACGTTGCTACGCAGTTGACGGCTACCCAACCTCCGCTGGGGGTTCCCGGTACTGAGGCTGGGAGAGATGGAGTTGAGAGTGCTACCCACCCTGTTCAGGGCCCCGGTACCTCTGCAGTGTTAGCCACCCAACCTTTACTGGTTCCCGGTGCAGGGACGGCCACCCAGCCTACACAGGCTCCTGGTGCGGGTCCTGAGGTTCTACCTGCCGGTGTTGAAACTACGCTGCATAACCAGTCGCCTCCCATTGGCCAGAACTCTGACGTTGCTAGGGAATCTGATAGTGAGGCTGAGTTGGATGCAGAACCGGCATCACCGGCTAGTATTCACTGCCAGGGTGATTTACCGGACACGGCTACAGATCAGGACTTCTCTGAAGACGCCAATCAGAGGGAAACTATTAGAGAGGTGAGAAGTTTCATGAACTGGCATCACATCCCGGATTATGACAACTCAGCTGCCTCTATGGATGATAATCCTTTTGCCGGTTAAAGAGTGAAGACTACCGGTAAAGTGTCAGTTAAATTGCCGGTCGATGATTGGAATGTAACTATTGCTGAAGGTTATCCTTCTAGAAATTCTGAAACCAGTGGGCTGCTACGTGACCAGTTTGTAAAGACTCCACGTTCTTCCAAGTGGTACGATATGCAAGCAGTTAAGAAAGGAGACGGGTCTACCCAGGCTGTATCCCACTGGTCTCCGGAACCGGCAAAGCTGAACAGCATGTTTTCTAGGGTCGCAAGAAGAAGTTTACCTTCTGCTCCAGCTTCCCATACGTTCAGCCAGGATACCCTTAGAAGGTGGGAGAAGGCATTCAGGGAGCAATCCGTGATGTGTAATCACGCTGCTGGTCTATCTAGATGCCTTACTAAAGTACAGGATTCAATGGTTACCCAGCTGAAGTCTCTCCGGTCAGATTCATCAAAGGGCAAGAGTGCTGAAAGAACGCAGCAAGCTGTTGAAGAACTTGAATATCTGGTGACCTTTAACAGGTCAATTTTTCAAGCTTTTTTTATTTTTTTTTATTTTTGATAAAGTACAAAGTGAGATACAGGTGATACAATAAAGACATATTTAGATACATAAAATAATCTTGTGACCAAAGAACAAGGCATAGTAAAACAACATAGCTTACCAAATCTTGCTTTAAACAGATCACTCTTGTCTTGGTATTCACAAATATATTTTGCATATTCATTCACAATACACTTTGTAGCTTGCCAAATCTCTCTATGTACAAATGACACTTGTTTTGGTTCATATATACATGTTGTTCAATGCAAAGCTTATCCTTGATGACACACAAGAAAGAATATAAAAGTAAACTTGACAGCTTTGCATCCTTCTTACACACATAAATATAATATTTTCCCAAAAGCACAATGTAACAAGACCACTGCCGTGGTATGATCTCCTGCCGCACTACATCAAAAAGTAGGTGAACAACATATTTGTAAAAAAAACCCTTTAAATTCAACAGTTTTGCTGTTATAAGTGATTTACTCAATGAAAAACCATGAAAGTAGCTATTACTCAGTTAGTTATGGACCTACAGCTGTGAAACTTTGCCATGACACAGAACATTAAAAAGTAGCTCAACAACATATTTGACAACAAGATGGCCGACAAAAGTGGCAAAAATTGAAATTTTTCCCCTTTGCATAGGTGAATCAGTTCTTTGAGAAATACTGGCTATCTGCAATACTTCTAGAGATAATTCACATTTACTCATTTTGAGTAGGTGAGTAATTATCTACAGGTCTAAAACTTCACCAAGTGAAAGCTCTTCCAAAAGTAGATGAATGAGTTATTTGATAAAAATTGGGTGTCCGCAATAGTTTTAGAGATAATTCGCATTTACTCATTTTGAGTAGGTGAGTAATTATCTACGGGTCTGAAACTTCACCATGCGAAAGCTCTCCCAAAAGTAGATGAATGAGTTATTTGAGAAAAATTGGCTATCTGCAATACTTTTAGCGATAATTCGCATTTACTCATTTTGAGTAGGTGAATAATTAGCTATGGGTCTGAAACTTCACCATGTGAAAGCTCTTAAAAAAAGTACGTGAATGACTTATTTCAGAAAAATTGGCTATCTGCAATACTTTTAGCGATAATTCGCATTTACTCATTTTGAGTAGGTGAGTAACTAGCTATGGGTCTGAAACTTCACCAAGTGAAAGCTCTCCCAAAAGTAGGTGAATGAGTTATTTGAGAAAAATTGGCTATCTGCAATACTTTTACAGATAATTCGCATTTACTCATTTTGAGTAGGTGAGCAATTAGCTATGGGTCTGAAACTTCACCAAGTGAAAGCTCTCCCAAAAGTAGGTGAATGAGTTATTTGAAAAAAAAATGGCTATCTGCAATACTTTTAGCGATAATTCGCATTTACTCATTTTGAGTAGGTGAGTAATTAGCTATGGGTCTGAAACTTCACCAAGTGAAAGCTCTCCCAAAAGTAGATGAATGAGTTATTTGAAGAGATAATTCGCATTTACTCATTTTGAGTAGGTGAGTAATTATCTACGGGTCTGACACTTCACCATGTGAAAGCTCTCCCAAAAGTAGATGAATGAGTTATTTGAGAAAAATTGGCTATTTGCAATACTTTTAGCGATAATTCACGTTTACTCATTTTCAGTAGGTGAGTAATTAGCTATGGGTCTGAAACTTCACCAAGTGAATGCTCTCCCAAAAGTAGGTGAATGAGTTATTTGAAAAAAATTGGCTATCTGCAATACTTTTAGCGATAATTCGCATTTACTCATTTTGAGTAGGTGAGTAACTAACTATGGGTCTGAAACTTCACCAAGTGAAAGCTCTCCCAAAAGTAGGTGAATGAGTTATTTGAGAAAAATTGGCTATCTGCAATACTTTTAGAGATAATTCGCATTTACTCATTTTGAGTAGGTGAGTAATTACCTACGGGTCTGAAACTTCACCAAGTGAAAGCTCTCCCAAAAGTAGGTGAATGAGTTATTTGAGAAAAATTGGCTATCTGCAATACTTTTAGCGATAATTCGCATTTACTCATTTTCAGTAGGTGAGTAATTAGCTATGGGTCTGAAACTTCACCAACTGAAAGCTCTCCCAAAAGTAGGTGGATGAGTTATTTGAGAAAAATTGGCTATCTGCAATACTTTTACAGATAATTCGCATTTACTCATTTTCAGTAGGTGAGTAATTAGCTACGGGTCTGAAACTTCACCATGTGAAAGCTCTTCCAAAAGTAGATGAATGAGTTATATGAGAAAAATTGGCTATCTGCAATACTTTCAGAGATAATTAGCATTTACTCATTTTGAGTAGGTGAATAAATTTAGCTACGGGTCTGAAACTTCAACAAGTGAAAGCTCTCCCAAAAGTAGGTGAATGAGTTATTTGAGAAAAATTGGCTATCTGCAATACTTTTACAGATAATTCATGCTTACTCATTTTCAGTAGGTGAGTAATTGGCTACGGGTCTGAAACTTCACCATGTGAAAGCTCTTCCAAAAGTAGATGAATGAGTTATATGAGAAAAATTGGCTATCTGCAATACTTTCAGAGATAATTCGCATTTACTCATTTTGAGTAGGTGAATAATTTAGCTACGGGTCTGAAACTTCACCAAGTGAAAGCTCTCCCAAAAGTAGGTGAATGAGTTATTTGAGAAAAATTGGCTATCTGCAATACTTCTAGAGATAAGCCACCTGCCAAATATGAAAGAAATGGGGAAAGAAATGTGGACTGTAGGTTGCCAACAAGTAATATTCCACAATTTAGACATTTTTGTCTACTACAGGCCTAATTTAGACATAAACCCTACAATAGGTAAAGTGCTATTACTTACTCAAAAGTAGGCCAAAGTTCACCAAACCTTTTTCCCCTTAGCATAAGATACCCTTGTACTACCCTGTGGGTCAAAAATTCGCTCGAAATTGCTCTATCTCTTACGGTTTGCGAGATATTTGTGATTTTTCACATTTTCACTAACAGTAGCAATAAAGTAGCCATTACTCACTTGTACATTGAGCAACAGTTGTGAAACTTAAATATGTTACAGTTCACAAAAAAGTAGATGAACAACATATTTGAGAGAAATACTGTAGCTGCAATACTTTTGAAGATGTAAGCCATTTACTCATTATGGTTATCATTAAAAATTGAAAAAGTAGCTATTACTCACTTAGCTATGGAGATACACTTGCAAACTACTGACCATGTTGTAGCTGTGAAGAAAGTAGCTGAACATCATATTGCAACAAAATTGTGTAGCTGCAATACTTTAGAAGATATAAGCCATTTACTCATTATGGTTATCATTAAAATTAACAAAGTAGCTATTACTCACTTAGCTATGGAGATACACTTCCAAACTAGGGACCATGTTGTAGCTGTGGAGATAGTAGCTGAACAACATATTGGAACAAAATTGTGTAGCTGCAATACTTTTGAAGATATAAGCCATTTACTCATTGACAGTTATAAGTCATATAATGATATTAGGTAAAAGTGCTATTACTCAATCAAAAGTAGGCCAAAGTTCACCAAACCTTTTTCCTTTTAGCATAGGATACTGTTATATTACCCTGTGGGTCAAAAATTCACTCAAAATTGCTCTATCTCTTACGATTTGCGAGATATTTGTCATTTTTCACATTTTCACCAAAAGTAGCAATAAAGTAGCCATTACTCACTTGTACATCGAGCAACAGTTGTGAAACTTAAATATGTTATAGTTCACAAAGAAGTAGATGAACAACATATTTGAGAGAAATTGTGTACCTGCAATACTTTTGAAGATATAAACCATTTACTCATTATGGTTATCATTAAAAATTGAAGAAGTAGCTATTACTCACTTAGCTATGGAGATACACTTGCAAACTACTGACCATGTTGTAGCTGTGGAGAAAGTAGCTGAACAACATATTGGAACAAAATTGTGTAGCCGCAATACTTTTGAAGATATAAGCCATTTTCTCATTGACAGTTATAAGTCATATAATGATATTAGGTAAAAGTGCTATTACTCACTCAAAAGTAGGCCAAAGTTCACCAAACCTTTTTTCTTTTAGCATAGAATGCTGTTGTATATCCCTGTGGGTCAAAAATTCGCTCGAAATTGCTCTATCTCTTACGGTTTGCGAGATATTTGTCATTTTTCACATTTTCACCAAAAGTAGCAATAAAGTAGCCATTACTCACTTGTACATTGAGCAACAGTTGTGAAACTTAAATATGTTACAGTTCACAAAAAAGTAGATGAACAACATATTTGAGAGAAATTGTGTAGCTGCAATACTTTTGAAGATATAAGGCATTTACTCATTATGGTTATCATTAAAAATTGACAAAGTAGCTATTACTCACTTAGCTATGGAGATACACTTCCAAACTACTGACCATGTTGTAGCTGTGGAGATAGTAGCTGAACAACATATTGGAACAAAATTGTGTAGCTGCAATACTTTTGAAGATATAAGCCATTTACTCATTATGGTTATCATCAAAGTAGCTATTACTCAGTTAACTATGGAGTTACAGCTGTGAAAATTCACAATACAGTATATCCAAAAGGTAGATGAACAACATATTCGACAAAAATCCTCTATATTCAATAGTTTTTGAGTTATAAGTGACTTGCTCAATGGTCAAATGTTAAACTTAGTGTAGCTATTACTCAGCTAGCTATGGTGCTACACCTTGGAAACCTCACCATGATATAGTACATGAAGGAGTTGTTCAACAACATATTTCAGGCCAATATTGTAAGTAACAGTTACAAAGACAAAATCAACTTACTCATTTTGCTCATTGTTAATAACAGAAAATAGCTATTACTCACTTAGCTATCAAGATAGACCCCTAAAAATGGTACCATCTTGTAGGCATGGAGAAAGTAGCTGAAGAACGTATTTTACAGAAACATTCTAAATGCAGTCGTTTTGGAGTTATGAGCACTTTACTCAAAGTAGCCACCATTGCTATTACTCACTTAGCTATGGTCCTAGGTCTGAAATAACAGCATCAAATGAAAGGACATAAGCAATAAGGTCATAAAAAACATTGAAAAGGCCAAGGAGAAACAACCAGTGTGATGTACAGCCCTTTATGCTTTATAAAACTCCATAACACACGAACACACGCACACACGCATGGAATGCGTTTTATAATCTCCCGCCCGGCGGGCCGGCGGGAGATAATTAACAATAAAGAGAAGTTCACTATCATAATTCAAAAACCCATTAAAACTTCCAGCACTGTAAACTTTATCTTGACTGAAAGACAGGAAGCCATCCACATTTCAACCTGTTGCCAAAAGGTGTGACTGTGCTCACAGTAGTAAAAGTAATGCTCAATATTATCAATGTTTTGACACAGGTTGCATTGTGGTGATTCTTTTATATTCCATTTTTCTAAATTATAGTTACAGTTTGTAACTCTATGCAAAATTTTATATTGTAGGGCAACAACAAAAGAATCTTTGACAATTTTTGAGGGTAAAGAGTAAATCTTTTTCCAGTCAACCAAGTCTAAGAAGGGATAATACTCTATCCATTTATATTCACTAGTTGGAACAATTTGCTGAGATTCAATCAAATGGTTATATACTTTTTTAAAATTAATCTTGCCAATGTTTTCAATACATAAATTTGGAATGTTTAGAAGCAGGTTGACATTTGATCGTTTAGGCAACAAGTTTATCTTAGACTTCATGCAGCTAACTAGCTTGTTGTATCTCAGTAGGTCCAGGGAAACCCCAAATTTAGTTTCAATACTCTGTTTACTCAGGAATGACCCATCTTCATTAACTATGTCCTGAACTTTGCTTACACCAACAACAGCCAGGTCGTTGTATTCAGTAGTTATAGCCTTTTTTCCAATAAGTATAAGATCATCATAGAATAGTGGCTCAAGCAAAAATTCTTTAAAGGATTTTGGTTCAATTGTAATGAAATTATACCACGCAGATATGAGGCTACAGTAAAAAGAAGTTTGGGGTTTTGACTTAAAACTTTTGTAGAAGCGCTTTTTGAGCAGCTTTTCTTTGTCGAAATTCGACAGTGATTCCATTAAAACCTTCCATTTAGCTTTAACAGGATCACAGTATCTTTTAATCCACATAACTTTCATTGCTGTAACAGTATCTAAAACAGATACCATCTTTAAACCCCCTCTTTCTATTGGTTGGAGGAGAGTGCTTTTGGAAACGAGATGTTTTCTATTGCTCCAGATAAAATTGAACAACAATCTATCTAGATCTGCTAAATATTTATCAGACAGAGGCACAACAGAAGCTAATGATAGAATATGTGGGACAACTAGACTTTTCACAATAGTAACTTTACCTTTCAAGGTTAGCGAACGTGGTTCCTATGAAAACAAAATATTTTTTATACTATCATGCTTTTCCTTAATATTTAAAGCAATCATTTCATCAGAATTAAGGGAAAACGATGTTCCCAAGGTTTTAAATGGTCTATTTATCCAGCTTATTCCTATTTTTTTGTCTTCATATAGTGATCCGTCATTATATACTATCATAGCTTCTGTCTTATTTTTGTTCAGTTTAAGGCCTGCATATCGATAAAATTCTTCAAATGTCTGTATAGCTGACCTCACTGACCTGTTATCTTTTAAGAATAGCGTCATATCATCCGCTAACTGGCAGAGCTTGATGCATGTATTATTTATGGTTATTCCTTTAACAACAGTCAAAGAATGTAATATAGTAGCAATAACCTCTGCTGGCAATAAAAATAATAGGGCACTAATAGGACAACCTTGTCGGATGCCTCTAGAGAATGTATGTAGACTGGTGGCCATTATTTGAGACACAGCTCTCAGTATCGCAGTACAGAATGGATATCCATCGTTGGAAGTTCACACCAAAACCATAATGTTTCAAACAAATATTAAGGAAATTCCAATTTATGGTGTCAAAAGCCTTTTCAAAATCAACAAGAAGGATAATGCAGGGATGTTGTTTTAGTTTACAAAATTCAATCATGTCGCCAATCAGTCTAGTGTCTTCACCACAAAATCTATTTTCCATATAACCTATTTGATCGGGATTTATAATTTCTTTCAAAGCCGTCTTCAATCTATTTGATAGTAATTTAGCCAAAATTTTGTAGTCTGCATTTAGAATTGACAATGGGCGCCAAGATTTCAAATCTGTTAGGTCTTTACCTTTCTTGGGTATCAAACAAAGGACACCTTGACGTTGACTTAGTATCAACTTGCCTGATTCAAAGGCTTCCAAGTAGGTTTGAAAAACAATATCTGATATATCATTCCAAAATATCTTGTAAAACTCAGCCGGAAAGCCATCAGGGCCAGGTGTTTTATTATTTTTCAATTCTAGAATTGCTTTTTTAACTTCCTCTAAACAAATTGGACGATCACAAATTTCTTTTGATGTTTTTGAAATTTGAGGGAGGTTGCAGCTAAATAAATACTCATCAATACATTCATTAGAGACATTGTTAGGAGGACATGTATATAATTTAGAGTAGAATTCCCTCTGTGCTGAAAGGATTTCATCAGGCTTCTTTATGATCTTGTCTGCAATAATTAAAGAACGAATGTGCTTTTTATTGCTATTTGCCTTTTCAAGATTAAGGAAAAACTTTGTCGGTTTTTCATACTCCTCTGTAAATTTGGACCTTGTCCTTATGATGCAACCTCTTGCACGTTCGTTATAAATATTTTCAATTTTAGATTTTGTCCGATTTATTTCATCAAGATAATCCAAAGTAGGTTGGGTTTTTAGTAAATCATTTGAACACATGTTTTTACGTATAGCAAAGGTGATAGACTCTGTCCGGATTCTGCATTTAATAAAATCCCAGACTAAATTTTTATTTTGAAGATTTTGAGCATCTAATTTTGCTATGTTAATAGTATCTTTTATCACATTAACGTATTCATTATCTAGAAGAAGACCTGTGTTTAATTTCCAAAGACCCCTTCCACGGTTATTCTCAACTTCAATGTCGAAAATTAGAAGAAGTAAACTATGGTCTGATTTTATACTAGGAACAATATCTGTTTTGCACAGATGGTATTGCAAATGAGACGAGATAAGAAAATAGTCAATTCTTGATTGGGAAAAACTAAAGCGGGTCCATTCTCGTCTGGTAAATCTAGTTATATTTGCATTCTTAAGTTGCCAAATGTCAATTAAATCTAATGTTTTACACATTTGCAAAAGAGAATCACCATAGGATGGGGTGCCAGTTGAGTTTGAATTTTTCAAATTATCCAGACATATGTTAAGATCACCCCCTAAGATGATATTATCACCTACAAAATTTGAAATTTGGTCGTTAAGAAAACATCCAAAGTTAATCTGCTGAGACCTTTTATCAGATGTAAGGGCATATAGGTTTACTATTGTCAATGGGTAGGTGCCATAGTTGCATTGCAATAGGAGGAATCTACCATCGTTATCACGAAATACCGAGCTAATATCAATCGGTAGGTTTTTTGTTATAAGGATTGCCACACCTCTACAGTTAGAATTGCCATGTGAAAATTCAATTCTACCATCCCAATCCTGCTGCCATATTTGTTCTGAGTTAGCGGTTGAATGGCATTCTTGAAGTAAATAGACTCCAGAATCTTTAGATTTCAGCCACAGAAAGACTGCCATACGTTTTTTACGATCACCAAGACCACGGGCATTAAAACTAAATAAATTTAGAGTGTTACTCATGGATGTTAAAGTAAAAGTTTAAGTGCTCATCGCTTTGGTCAAATAACATTTGTAAAAAAGTATACACTGTACCACAATGTACCAGAAAAGAAAAACATGCCAACTTGCATAAAAAAGGGGAAAAAAGAAAAATAAAACAAAACAACATACAACAAAGCAAGCATACAAAACACATCAATTTTTCAAGCTATGCAGCGCACCATGCAAGATCTCTCAGAGGGAGTGTTCATCAGTATGGCCAACCTCACTCTGCCACGTCGGGATAGCTATCTGGAGTTTATACGTGGTGGAGTTAAACCTGATATCTTATCTGCATTACTCACTTCTCCAGTACATCTACTCTCATTATTCCCCGACAACTTACTGGTCAAGGCAGAAGATGAGATTTCACGTAGTGAGGAGAGGCGTTCTGTGGGGAACACTCAGAGGAAACCCGGACGTTTTCATCCGTACGTTCCTTCAAGTACTAGACCTTCACACCAGCCGGACCGGAAGCCCACTACACCGGCTTGGAAATAAATCAGAGACTGGCAAACTGGTCAGAAAGATGGGGGTAAAGCCTCAAACTTCAACCAAAAGCCGGCCAAATGGTTTAAGAAGCATAAATGACAATTATTGTGTTTCAAATGTGGTCGGATTGAAGGACTCTGTAATTGTATCCGACAAGATGGAGGGTTTGAACCCACCACTAGTGACAGACCAGAAGAACAGCAAAGTGACTTTAAATGTAGACTCTCATGTTGCAAATGCTCATATTGTCACCGGGTTGCCGCAAAGGAAAGGCGTAAATCCCAATGCATATCAATTGTACACAAAAATAAAATATGTGAAAGATGTTTTTTGTGTAGGTCACTTGCCTTCTGTAAATTTGTCACCAATGCCCAACATGCTGTTTTAGATCCTCCTGTATGGGCGAGGTTAAACCAGTGTTGGGAGAAATGGGAAACCCTGGGTTCAAGTCCAAAAGTGGTAAACATTCTGAGGGAGGGTTACACGCTCCCCTTCCGGTTCAGACCCCACTTGACAAGGTCACTGACTGTAATAAGCAACTACCACAATCCAACCAAACAGCCCTTCCTTTTAGAGGCACTGTATCAGCTGAAGTCGAACCGGTGGACAATCCAAATTCACTGGGGTTTTACAACCGGCTATTTTTGGTACCCAAACCCAACAACCGGTGGAGACCCATCCTAGACCTGAGCACCTTGAACACCTTTTTAAACACAGGGTCGCTCAAGATGGAGACCCCAGAGACCATCAGAACCTCCCTCCAAGTAGGGGAGTGGGTCACATCCATAGATTTCAAAGATGCATGCTTCCATATACCCATTCACAGTCAGTCCAGGAAGTACATGCACTTTCACCTCCAGGGTCGGTCCTACCAGTTCAAAGCCCTTCCCTTTGGCCTTTCCACAGCTCCCATGGAGTTCACAGTGGTGGCCAAAGAGGTCAAACTTATGGCATTTCAGACGGGTATAAGGATCCACCAGTACCTAGACGACTGGCTGGTGAGAGCCTCTACCCACCACACCTGTCTCCAGCATACTCAAACCCTAGTCACACTTTGTCAGGAATTAGGGTGGCTGGTGAAACAAGGAAAAGTCAGAGCTGGTTCCCACACAGGTCTTCAACTTCGTAGGTTACCAGTTCGACCTGAAAGAGGGCAAGGTCAGGCCAACAGAAGAACGTTTGCAGGCCTTGACAGACAAGATCAGAATGATAATGTCAGATCCGGTATGCCCGGTCCGGAAATTCATGTCCCTCATAAGCCTTCTCACAACAACAGAAAAACAAGTCCACTTAGGGCGACTACACATGAGACCCATACAATGGCACTTGAAAAACAACTGGAGGGTCCCAGAGTCACAGGAAAGGTGATCCCGGTCCCCAAGTCCCTCCACCACCATCTAAGGTGGTGGCTGGAGGAAAGCAATGTGCTACTAGGTCAACCATTACACCCTCTTAAACATGCTCTGCAGATCTTTACAGACGCATCAAATGAAGGGTGGAGCGTTCACTTGGATGACCACACTGCAAGTGGAACTTGGTCCCTTCCAGAGAGCAAGTTACACATAAACCACTTAGAGCTAAAAGCGGTATTTCTAGCTCTAAAAGAGTTTTGAACCCTGGTCTGCAACAAGACAGTGTTGATAGCTACAGACAACACAACAGTGGTTGCCTATATCAACAAGGAGGGGGGGGATGAAGTCAGGGTCACTGTGTGCCCTACTGTGGAGAATCCTGTCCTGGTGCACCAGACAGCAGGTAACCCTCAGGGCACGTCACATCCCCGGCCGGCTGAATGTGATAGCAGACAAGCTATCCGGACTTGGCCAGACCATTCAAACAGAGTGGTCTCTTCATCCAGCAGTGTTCCAAGTTGTATGCTCAAGGTGGCACCAGCCACAAGTGGACCTGTTCAACCACCAGGTTCAACAACAAACTGCCACAGTTTGTGTCACCGGTTCCAGAACCCCAGGCTTGGGCAGTGGATGCACTCAGCCTCTCCTGGGAGGACCTGGACCCATACGCCTTTCCACCGGCAGCCATCTTGGGCAAAGTGGTGGAGAAGCTCCAGGACTACCCCTGCAACAGAATAATTCTGATTGCTCCAGGGTGGCCCAACATGCCCTGGTTTTGGGACCTGGTAGCAATGTCAAGCCAGATCCCACTGTGTCTGCCCAGCATACCCAACCTAGTGTCTCAGCCATTCAACCAGGTCCTTCACAGGAACCTGTCGAATCTGAACCTACATGCCTGGCTCCTAGAGCCTCAGCAATCAAGGAGCAAGGCTTCTCTGAGGCAGTGGCAGCACGAATTGAGGCTCCTCAAAGAAGATCAACCAGATCTGTCTATGAGGCAAAGTGGACCATTTTTACAAAGTGGTGCCTCAGTAATCAGGTGGACTTCAGGGCACCACCTCTGAAAGCCATTGCTGACTTCCTCCTGCACTTGTTTCAGGAGAAGAAGTTACAACCAGGCACTATTGATTGCTACAGATCTGCCATTGCTGACAAACTGGGCAATTCCACCATTAATGTCAGCAAAGATGAGAATCTCACTCCTCTCCTGGATAGTTTCCATAGAGACAGACCTAAGGGCAGGAGGGGCATCCCCTCCTGGAACCTTTCACTGGTTTTACATCAGCTCACAAAGGCTCCCTTTGAACCCCTGAAAGAGGCCTCCTAGAAACATTTAACTTTCAAGACTGTTTTCTTGCTGGCTTTGGGTTCAGGTAAACGCAGGAGTGAGATCCATGCTTGGTTACATAAGAACATCAGACACCAGTCAGACTGGTCTAAGGTGTCTTTGTACCCCTCACCCAGCTTCCTATCCAAGAACCAGCTGGCTAAGGAAGGGCCAGATAGTGTGGCTCCAGTGGTCATTCCAGCCCTGGCACCATCTCTGGATAGGTCACTCAAGGGTGACAGGTCCCTATGTCCAGTTAGAGCCCTGCACTACTACTTGGACAGGACTGCAGACCTCAGGCAGAATAAGGAGTTAGTCTTTGTCTCCTTCAAGAAGGGGTTTGATAAAGACATCTCACCTGCCACCATCTCCTCATGGATCAAACAGACTGTGGTTCTGTGCTATGAGCTCTCTGACCAGGAGGCCCTCACCTTACATCAGGTTAAAGCCCATGATGTTAGGGCCTTTGCTGCCTCTAAGGCTTTCCAATCAGGGATTTCCTTAGATCAGATCTTGTCAGCCTGCCACTGGAAATCTCACAACACCTTCACCCAATTCTATTTGAAGGATGTTGCCTGGGCTGACTCGGAGCTTTTCCACCTGGGACCTGTAGTGGCTGCCCAGCAGGTGCACCACCAGGCCCAGAATTGAGGGGATGTTGTATATATGTAAATATGTACATATTGTAAATATGCTAGATATGTACATAGTGTGAATATGTTGAATGTACATATATTTAAAAAAAAAAAAAAATCTGTGACTTGCTTCCCTTGGGAAGTTTATTTCTTCTGGGACTGAACTCAGCCCCTCTCTCTCTCTATCTTTCCCTTCTCAAACCGACTCTGGAAGGGAAGAAAAAGGGGGGGGCAACATCGGTAGACTCCCGGTTAAATGGTGAGTTGGTGGCCGACCTTGACCTGTCAGGGTTCTCTGACCCTAGGTCAAATGGGCCTGTACTATTTTGTTTTGTTATGAGTTCACAGAAGACCCTAGCTGCTTACCCGCCTGCCAAATGGTAGTTATTCAGTAATTGTCCATTGGATAGGATGTATTAACGCAATAAAATCGCAAATTTAATAAGTAAATTAAATTTTTATAAGTTAATACCCTATCCAATGGACAGGCAAGGCCCACCCAACCGGCCCCGCTATCAGCTTACTAGGGGTCTTACTAGGATTAGACACAAAAAAGATGCTATGACGTCAAGAGGTGTAAACAGGAAATGAAGTACGATGCGCCACCTGGCGAATGCACACTCTGTGACCAGTCCTGCCGGTAGTATATACAGGACGTCTTTTTCTGGCGTTTGGCGGGACCGGTCGCGCCGACCGGTAAAGCAATTGTCCATTGGATAGGGTATTAACTTATAAAAACTTAATTTACTTTTTAAATTTGCAATTTTGCTTGCATCAGTTATATTACCAAGATTTCTTTCCTATTTTTCATTTATCTTATAATTTCACTACCAAAGTTTTTCTTCAAGATACATCTACCAGTTATTTCAAAAATAAATTTATAAGTGAGTACGCTCTCCCACAGCCATCAGTACTGGCAGATATTGCTCCCTTGGCAACAGAGATATACCAGTCTATCGAGACACAAAACAAGTACTTAGAAGTTATATATGAGGACACTGTGGATGCCACAGTTGTAGAAATGCATGAGCATTGTTTTGAATGAATTACATTTTTTAAAAGTACTTCCACAAATATTTAACTAACAAATATGTAACAGTGATTCAAACCCGTCTTCTTTGTGTATTAAAAAGTTACAATAATACAAAAATGCCACTTTTAATGTGAAAACAAATTCATTCAAAAGTTAGCCCAGAAAACTACCTGCACATACACACGTTAAACATAAGTATTGATCTTCTCTTGCCTGCATTTTTGTCACGTTTATAAAGCAGGTCTCTTTTTGAGGTGACCAAAATTAGAGCACTTTCATTGCATTTTCATTGCATTGTTGTTACCTTCCATCAGTACCATAAATTGAATATTGATAAATTCAGAAGTGACCTCCTGACTATTCTGTTTGTTAGCTCACCATCTGATGACATAGATTTATTGCATGAACAGTACATGTCTGGTTTGTCTGGCCTTCTAGATATTCATGCACCAGTGAAGACTAAACAGCTCATCAAACCAGCCCCAAGCTGGATAACTGATGAGTATAGAACTGCCAAGTGCATGAGAAGGCAGTTTGAGCGTGCCTGGAGAAGAGACAAATCCCCTAAAAATCGTTCCCGTCTTCGACGGCAGATAAACAGATGTAACCACATCCTAAATAGAAACAAGGGGTGTTTCTATCGTGATCTAGTTAGTGAAAATTGCGGCGATAGCAAGAGGTTATGGCATGCACTAAACAGAACATTGAGTCGGTCAAATTCTACTGTCCTCCCATCCTTTGATGATGAAAAATCTTTAGCAAACAGATTTGGTTAGTTTTTTATTGATAAAATTAAAAAGATTCGAGACACCTTTAAATACACCCAATCTCAGGTTTTTCATCCAGACAAGGAGCCGCCGACTTTCTGTTCCTTTCAAGCTGTCACTGAGACTGAAGTCCTTAAGTTTATCAAGGAATCCCCTTCTAATACTTGCTCCCTTGATCCATGCCCCACTCACATTGTGAAACAATATATTGACATTCTTCTCCCTTCATTGACTAAACTAGTTAACTTGTCCCTCAAAAACGGCATTTTCCCTAATCCTTTCAAACAGGCTATTGTCACTCCCCTCCTCAAAAAGTCCACCCTTTCAAAAGAGGATTTGAAGAGCTACCGACCAGTGTCCGGTCTTAGCTTCTTGTCAAAATTGGTCGAGCGAATTGTGGCTGCCTCATATGGATTCTCATTATCTTGGTAATACTTTCCAGTCAGCCTACAAAGTGGGGCACTCGACAGAAACTGCCTTGTTGTGCATCAAAATGAGATTCACTTATCTCTGTCCAAGGGCATGCCTACAGCACTAGTGCTACTCGACCTGTCTGCGGCATTTGATACTATCGATCATGACACACTCCTATCCTGTCTGTCGTCTAGATTTGGTTTTGCTGGATCAGCATTAAAATGGTTTAGATCCTATCTCCAGGATCATTTTCAGTCAGTCAAGATTGGTTCTAGTCTTTCGAATTTGTTCAAATTGAAGTTTGGAGTCCCCCAAGGTTCTGTCTTAGGTCCCCTTCTGTTTTCCCTCTACACAACACCTCTTGGTCAAGTCATCATAAAATATACCGGAGTCCGTTACCACTTCTATGCGGACGACACTCAGTTGTTCATTCACTTATCCCCTGATGATAGTCTCAAGTCTTTTGACCGTCTTAAATCATGTTTGAATGATATTCAGGTCTGGATGTCTGAAAACAAACTCAAGCTAAATCCTGATAAAACAGAATTCATAGTCTTCGGTGCCAAAGACAGACACAAATGGCTCAGTGACTCACTACCTGTCAATATCCTGGGTAATTGCCTCTCTCCCGCAGATGTTGTGCGCAATCTGGGTGTTCTGTTTGATGCAAAGTTTTGTTTCACCAATCACGTAAATTCTGTTATCAAATCCTGCTTTATCAGCCTCAGGGACCTTCATCGTATCAGGAGGTTTCTTTCTGTGGATACATCAGTGGTGATTGCAAATGCTCTGGTCAGTAGTCGTTTGGATTATTGCAACTCTCTTTTTCGCAGTTTGTCATCCCGAAATGCTACAAGGCTCCAATATGTTCAAAATGCGCTTGCACGGTTTGTCACTGGTGCTTCAAAGTACACTCACATTACATCCACCCTTAGGACACTCCATTGGCTACCCGTTAGACAACGTATTATCTTCAAAACCCTAGTTTTGGTCTATAAGTACCTCACCACTGGCCAGCCTAAGTATTTTGCACCATATCTCCCCTTGTACAAATCTGCCATGAATACAAGACGTTCCAATCCCAAAAATTTGTTCCTTCTGGTTCCCTCTTACTGTCCTTCCATCCATAAATCAAAGGTCCATTTTAACAATAGTTTCTCATATGATGCCCCTAAGTTATGGAATGATCTTCCATATGATATACGCAGTGCTCCAAATTTCTCCAGTTTCAAAAGTTGACTCAAAACCTACCTATTTCAGAAATCATTCCCACCATAGCTTCTTACTACCAAACACCGGACCGCCTCCCTGGCAACAACTCGGAACATGTCTAATGTCTCATGATTTATGCCTTACGATTGGATGGTGTGCCTTAGAATCCGTTGATACGGAGATTAAGCACCTGGACAACTGATTGATTGATTGATTGTGAATATTTTTATTGCACAATTTTATTAAATATAATAAAAATATAATTTAAAAGAAACTACTCTTTTAGATATCTAGTAGTTTGTTTCTTTTTAAACAATTTGTCAGCAGCCAAAAAGCAAGTTAAATTCAATAAGTTTAAGTTAATAAACAGTCACACCACGGAAAATAGATGGCTGTCAGGAAAGGTTTCTGCACTGCATGAAATACGTTGTTACATTGATAGCCCCTTAAACAAGTTTTTTGGTTTCTAAAATCCAAAGTTTTATGAAATAGTTTGAGCTTTGTTCACACTATCTAACCTAAAGTACACAGGTGGTCACCAAAATAAATGGTCATAGAGATAAATGGTCTTCAAATCTTATGATTTTTAATTAAAAAGCAATACTCAGCTAATGCAAGTTTTTAACGAGCAGTGTGTTTATATAGGACAAAAATAGGACCAATTATGGTTGCACTAGTTTGAATATCATACTCTTTCTTTTGGATATTACTGTATATGTGTTTTTAATGTAAATTTTTTGAGCTCCCAGCCGATATATGGTGTGATATCAGAAAAATTAGCAAAAAAATATTTTTATATACGTATGGGATACCTGATTTAGATACTGTTTGTGTGTTTTTGCACAAACAGTTCAAATCAAATATGAAAGATTGTCATAGTAGGACACAAATCTCCATGGGTCATAATTTCTAAACTTTATCTTGGTGATCACCCGTGTAGGGGCTTACAGACCTTCCAACAATTTATCAGTATGAATTAAAGTAATATCCCAGCAGGCAATAGGATGTCAAAAAGAAATCAAAAAGACACTGGGTATGACATCCAAAACTCATGCTTATTTGAAATTCGAAATGACATCATATGTTAAATGTCAAATAGATCTTTAGTAGTCTAGTCTATTTGACATCTCCAAAAGCCATAAAAATGACATCTAGTAGCCGATTATAAATTTGAGATCAGCTTAAGACATCAATATGATGACCCAATTTAGACTGATTTCATATCTATGTGACATCAGAAACTGACATCACTTTGATGTACTGATTTAAAAATCTGATTGACATCATTTTGTAAGTGCTTTTAAGTAATACAGTTAAAAATATTTTTGGTTTCAAAGTTAATACTGTGTTACATTGTTTAAACTCCCAACATACAACTGCCATTTATGCACACTTACTTGACACAGCTTTAAGTCATTTCCATGTACTATACAGATTATTCCATGGGAGAAAATAATGAATGTCATCTGGGAACAAGTTGGAAAAATTTATAGCACTTGTAAAGATACAAATTATGGGTACAAACGTTTGAATATTAGAAGCACTTTTTCTAAACTTTTTTTCTTTATTTGTTCAATCTTTGGCTTGGTTGCAAACACTAAAGAATACATTTGTTTACAAGTCAACATATTTCTTGAAGGTTTTTGCTGTCACACAGCATTTTAGTTACAGTTTTAAACATAATTGTTTTGTCTATACCAAAAATTAATTATTTCTTTCAAAGCAACATCACACAGACTATAGGACAAGTTGGTTAGTAGGTTCAGCATCTAATCACAGGTTGTCACCTTTGTCTGGGTTTGCCCCTACTCGTGCGAAAGAGCTGAGGGCCTGTCCTAATATGACCCTGGCTGTTTTCAGGATGTAAAACCCAACTTTGACAACTTTGTATTGGTAATATTCATAAAAAATGAAATCATAATTTCATAGAATACCAATGTCAATCTGATCTCAAATGATATGATGATACTCTACTTAAAATGTCTTAACAAAGTGACATCACATTAATATCATTAAGATGTCAGAAACAATGCCCGTATATTATTCGAACATCATATTTTCATCATTGTGAACAGACAATAATGTGCAACCAGGCTGCTGGTTTGTCAAGGTGCTTGACTAGGGTTCAAGACTCTATGGCCACTCAGCTGAAAATCCTACATCTGGACAGTAAGGGGAAGTCGTCAGAGAAAATAAGGCAAGCTGTGAGTGAACTAGAATACTTGACCACTTTCCAACCGGTCAATCTCCCAAGCTATGGCCAGAACTATGCAGGACTTATCAGAAGGGGTATTTATTAAGCGGCCCGTCAGGGACACTTATTTGTTTTCACCAAAGTTCGACTGATCGCCGCCGCCACCCAGATAGCAAGACGCTAGTGGGCCACCGTTGGCTATGGGTGGCAAAATATAGCTTGTGGGCCACCACTGAGCCACTGGTGGCCCACTGACTGCATTTTTTTTCAAAATTTTAAAGCATTATAAACAACTTCAAAAGCAACCTCAAATACTGTTTTCTGACATATTATTTAACAATATTCAATGTTAAAAACATTATTTCAAAATATAAATACATTGCGTGGCCCACAGTTGGCCCACCAACTACCAGAGTCAGTGGCTGTAGCTCGTACCAGCCTACACCCACTGGTGTAAAATCCTGGGAAAAATTAGATAAAATGTGTGTTTTCTTTCACTTAACATAAGTTAATGTCATTTTTTAACAAACTTATTCTGTATTCCTTCATTTTGCTCAGTCAGTCTTTTCTCCACTTTATTACTTTATATATTACTTGCTTATATATTTGCCACAGGTGGTCCATCAATGGTCCACCCACTACATAAGTAGTACATGACCCATGATGGGCAGCCAGTGGGCCACTGGTGGCACATATATATATATTTTTAGTGAAGGTTAAAGAAAGATATTTTCATTTTTTCCTTTTGATATTAATTTGTTTTTTGATGAAACCTAAAACTATCGCAGAATTTGTTTTTGTCTGACACATGCAACTATCATCTGTAAGAGCTATACTTAGTTGGTGGACCAATGGTGGTCCTCTGGTGGCTACACCTCAAGCTCTGCTGAACGGCATTTGTTTTGACAGATCTTGAAGAGAGGCTGTCTTGGCTTAAATTCATTTGTTTCAAGTGAATTACTTTCCAAAAGTAGCTGTTCTGAATTTTATTACATGAAAAAATTGTAAGATTTGCCACTGGTGGTCCATCAGTGGTCCACCTTCTGCCTGCATGGTACACATACTGTTGGTCCACCGGTGGCCCACAGACGGCAAAGTAATTGGATACTTTATGTATGTGTGTGTATATCACCGAGACACCAACATTTTTAAATAACAGATGTCACATCTCTGCCTTAATATATATTTCTTTTCTTCCCATTCTTGGGCCACAAATTTCTTCCAAGATTTACCACTGGCAGCCCACCAACTATATCAGTGGTATATAAGCTATGATCGATGGGCCACTGATGGGAATTTTCTAATTTCCACCCGGATTTTAGATCTAATCAATAAAATCATCTGATAATTACACAGAAAAGTTAACAGAAGTGAAAGTTTCCCCTGTAAACAAACCATAAAACATGTACAGGAGAAAAATATGATATTCAATCAAAACCCTATTAATTGGGGTTGAGGTGTAGCCACCACTGGACGACCCTTGGTCCACTGGCTGCAATATGTATGTGTCCGATAAAATATAAAGTTTCTTAAGTTGAAAGGAATAATTACACTTGAAACATATTCCAATTAGTGGCTGAATTACCCTTGAAATATATTCCAATCAGTGGCCGAATTACCCATGCCAACGCTGGCCCAATGAAGGCTTGCCAACCAAAACTCAGGCTGCCAAGGTTGGGCCAACGGTGGGCCAATGGCTTTTTATTCAAGATGGCGGCGAGCAATAATAGGGGATATTGACACTTAGTAAAAAATTATTTATTATGGTATGTCTAAAAATCATATTTCAGTGGGCCCACAATTTTTAACTAACTATTTAACAATTTTAGACATAAAAATAACATTCTCATTAGAAATTCACAGTAAGAAAAGTTGTTTTGGAACATTATAATTTTATTATTTGACTATGGAACTGTTCCACCATTGTTTATGTTTGGTCATGTGACTTATCAGGGATTCCCTTAACTAAAATCCACCCACAATCTGTCAATTATTTGCTTTCTGTTAAACAATGGCCACATAACTTCATGCTGCAATCTGATTGGCTGATGCTATATTATAGTGGTAGTAAAATTTTACCAGTGGCTTGCCAATGTCAGACCGACACATCCACCGGCCAAAAAGCCAGTGGGCCACTGATGGGCCACTAGTAAACCTTATTGTTGGCTGCCAACAGTGGACCACTGTCTATCAGCTGGTCACGCCACCAGAGAACCACCACTGTTGGCACTCAACAGTGGGCCACTGATGGGCCACCAGTAAACCTTATTGTTGGCTGCCAACAGTGGGCCACTGTCTATCAGCTGGTCATGCCACCAGAGAACCACCATTGATGGCACCCAACAGTGGGCCACTGGTGGACCACCAGTCAACCTTGTCGGCTACTGAAGGTGGGCCACTGGTGGGCCAATAGAAAAGCTTATCATTGGCTGCCGACAGTGGGCCACTGAAGGACCACCAGAAAACCGTATTGTCGGCTACCAACGGTGGACCACTGCCTATCACCCGGTCACGCCAACGGCTGGCCACCGCCTGCAGCCAACGTCGGACCAACAGCTATGCCGCCAGTGGGCCAGCGGTGGCCCTACAGAGTCTTGCTATCTGGGGCACCGCCGGATTTTGGTCTCCCTTGAATAACTTCTTAGCCTTTCAAATTTTTCTTCCCTTCTTATCTTTCTTTAAAACTATAGGGGTGGGAAAAATTTTTGAGATACTTTGTGCAGACCTTAAGCTTTACTTAAGGTAACCTTAAGCATACCTCCAAAACACCTCGTCATCGCGTTTCGGAAAAAACCACACACACCTGTGCTATAAAATTTATCAGGTACATTCTAGACTAAATTTCCAAGGTCAGAAAGAATTTTCTCATCAATCGGACCATAGATGCCTGAATGGGAGGCGTTTTATTTTCGTAAATTTTTTAAAAATGGGTACTTGGTCTGTATCTCAAAAACGGTCAGGATTTCGGCATTTTGTTGGAATAACTTTTTCAGCTACTTTTTGATAATCTTTCACATGCCGAAGTTTTAGCCCTGTATCTGCAATTTTAAGGTCACCTTAATGTAAAAAAACGGGGTTTTAGCCCTCCAGTTCACTTAGTTTTTCACTTTTTTCAACCAAACTTGGCACATATATTAAGATTTGCCAAAGGAATATCCTGACTTTATGGTGACCTTAAACTCAAAATGTTAATGGACATTTTGCCTGCTTAAAGTCATCAAATTGGAATAAAATGCTCTGGCTCCTTTCTTTTTCCATTTTTTTATATCAAAATTATCACTGGTATTAAACTAGATAAAAATAATACTTATGGTCACCTTAAACTCTCAGTATGAATGGAGTTGTAGCCACCTTAAAGTGAAATAAGGGGGTTTTCAGCCTCCAAGTATCTTATTGTTCGACTGACCTCAGTTAAACTTTGCACACTTATAAAGGATGGCAAACCAAAGGGTTATCCTGACTTTAAGGTGACCTTAAACTGTTAATATAATTTTGGCCCCCCTAAAGTCATAACATTTGAATAAAGCCATCAGCTAAACTTTGTACACTTATAAAGGATGACAAAAGGGACATTCTCATTTTATGGTCACCTTAAAGTCGCAATATGGATGAAGTTATGGTCACCTTGCAGTGAAATTATGGAGTTTTTAATCTCCAGCTATTGTATTGTTCAGCAGAGCTCGGTTAAATTTGTACACTTTTAAAGATGACATTAGGGACATTCTTATTTTCTTTCCACCTTGGAGTTCCAATACAAGTGCAGTCATGGCCATCTTGACGTGAAAATGAGGATTTTCAGCCCCTAACTGATTTACTGTTCAGTAACATCAGTTTAACTTGACATTGATTATACTAAAGTAAGATTTTGTATAACATTTCACTTAAAATTCCTGTACTTAAGAGGCTTTGGCCATCTTAACATGATAAATATATACTTCTTGCCCCCTCCTCATTTATTTTAACACTTTTTAAAACCACACCTGGCATATGTATGCTTAAAATATTTATGCTGTCTGGCAAACCTAATCTCTTAGTGTTTATGAAGTTATGACATCTTCAAAGAAAAAAATGAGCTATTTATAATGCACTGATGTGGTTATTAACATATTGCAACTGATCAGTGTTCACATAATATAAATTCCCAATTTTAGGCAGATTAAAAAAACCACATTCTTCTGATTCCATTCATTTGGAAATGTGGGGATATAACTTTTCCTTTTTGGAAAAAAAGCTTCAATTGATTCAACTTTTGTTTTGTAGAAGGAGTTGATGATATAGCTACTTGTTCACATAGACTATATAAATTGGTCAAATGTATACACCTGACTTCTTTCACAATATAAGATGCTTGAAAAAAAAAACACTTTCTCATAAACAGTTTTTCTTGTACAGCATTTTATGTATCTCCAGCTGAGTGGAAATGAATGACTTGTCCTTTTCTTCTTCCTCCCCAACTCTGTTGTGTGATATCTATCAAAAGGCACATTCATGGAAAGTCTTTCTATGCAGAAAGAACCCCCCCAACTCCCCTTTAGTGCACACAAAAAGCAAGTGGAAAAAAGAATGGCCTCAGTGGGGGAAGTGGGGGCGGGGGTTCATGGAGGGAGATGATAGATAGAGATATATATATGTGTGTGTGAAGCAAAAGTGAAACAAAAAAAAGTGGAATATTTACGCTGTTCTTTCAAATGTATATTGTTTTCTTTTCTTTTACTTTCTTCCATTTCACTTAGACTTCTACATTTAATTAATTTTAGCTCAAGTGGGAAATGAATTTTTGAAACTTTAATGCATTCAAATTCCTGAAGTGATGCACTAAATCACTTATAACTTGAAAAGTATTGCGTTCACAGCATTTTGTTAAAATATGTTATTAGGCTACTTTTTCCACAGCTACACCAAGTCCAGTAACTTGTTTGGTCTTAATTTTGTGCATTATTGAAGTGTGGAATGGATCATGATCTCCTACTCTTATTCCTAAGCCTAGATTTTTAATTTCAATTGCTAAATCATTCATAAATATTGCAATATATAAACTCATACTTTTCTTTCCCAATAAATCCGGTAACATTTTTCTAGCACTATAGCTTGACTTGTTTGTAACTTGATTTTTCTTGTAAGCAATAACTCTGAAGCAAAATCGGTAACTTTTGAACAAAAAGTCTAACACACTTTGGTTCACTGGATTTTATTAGTGATTTTGTTAAGTTTTTAGTTGAAGCACAACCAGTAATTTTAAACAATAGTTCTTAAGCATCTTAGTCCACTGCATTCAATTAGTGTTTTATACTTAAGTCTGATACTAATGACATTTTGAACAGAAATGTCTCTGGTCAGTGTACCCTTTCACTTGAGACCTCTTCTCTGAGAACATTACCAAAGAATGTAGGACATACAGAATCCGGGAAAAAAATGCCTCCTGGACAAAATGCCTCCTGGAAAAAATGCCTCCTAGAAAGAATGCCTCCTGGATATTTTGTGACTAGGAAAAAATGGCTCCTGAGAAAAAAAAGTTATTTCAACTTGTAAACATGTTACATATGAAACCTATAACGTATAATATCAAAAACATGTTAATTTCAGATATGTACAGTCAAAACCAGAACGTACAATATCATGAAGTACAAATTACAAATATCTTCTTGAAAGGGTATCCCTTCAGCTGTACTCTGGAGCAGTTTAAAAGCAGGATTTATGGCTGTGAGGTTTCTTGATGAAATAGTTGTGGCCTTTATGGCTTACAATATGCATTCTTATCAAATTACAACATAGGTTATCCCCTCTGTAAGGAGTTGATCGCAGTTAGATGCACTAGGAGGGGCAGAAATGTAATTACAAGAAAAACATGACACCTGTCATAATGGAAACCAGGGATGAGCAGCCAGCCAAAAGAGTGAGAAGCACCAGCAAAACCTTACAACAGAAACTTACATACCTTTGTACAGCTAAGCAAAATGGGTAAAAGACTGTGAATTTTTGACAGGCATAGGCGACTATAAGACTCAAGTGGAAAAAATGAATATGCCTCTGAAGTTGTAATGTGAACCTGTAGTGTTATAATACTTGAAAGAACTTTTTTTTCTTAGGAGGTATTTTTCCTGGTCACAAAATATTCAGGAGGCATTCATTCTAGGAGGTATATTTCCTAGGAGGCATATTTTCTAGGAGGCATTTTTTCCAGGAGGCACTTTTTCCGTGCATCAAACATACATTCTTTTGAGAAGTAAATTTCACACCTACAATTTCTCTTCTGCCAAGCTGTGGTCGTTCTTTCATTTGTTAAATATGGTAACATACACAATGCAATAAACTTTACATTTTCTATTCCTTGTGATGCATATCTTCACATCTTTTACGGTTTACTTCACACTTTTTCATCAGGGCCGCTTCGTTTTTGTCAGCAAAAACATTTTTCTAGTTAACATGGCCAACTTCACCCTGGCTCGCAGAGATAGTTACCTGGACTATTTACATGCTGGGGTGAAGCAAGACACTGTGAACGCCTTGAGAACGTCTCCAGTTCATCTGAATGCTTTATTCCTGGACCAGCTTATTGCCAAGGCTGAAGAGGAAATCTGTAAGAGTGAAGAGAGGCGTTCATCTGGTACATCACACCGACATCAAGGTCGCTTCCACCCCTATCCTACAAGTGACAAGTCAACTGGCCATCACGACAAGAAGAACGTCCCTGCTTGTAAGCAGATTAAGGACAAACAGCAAGCGAGGAGAGGTTATGGCAAAGCCTCCACATTCTCCCAGAAGCCGGCTAAGGGGTCCAAGTCTCATAAATGACAATTACTGTGTAAATTCTGTGACCGGTCAGAAGAACTCTGTATGTGTTACCGGTCAGGGAGACTTGGACCCAGCACCAGTGGTAGCTGGGAACAGCAAAGTGACTTTAAATTTGAATGTAGACTCTTGTGTTGCAAATGCTCATATTGTCACCGGGTTGCCACAAAAGAAAGGCGTAAATCCCAATGCATGTCAAATGTACACAGAAACAAAATATGTGAAATATGTTTTTTGTGTAGGTCACTTGAGTTCTGTAAATCTTGTCACCAATGCCCAACATGCTGTTATAGATCCTCCTGTAGGGGCAAGGTTACAACAGTGTTGGGAGAAATGGGAAACCCTGGGTTCAAGTCCAAAAGTAGTCACCATACTGTTGGAGGGTTACACTCTCCCGTTCCGGATCAGACCCAACTTGACAAGGTCACCGTCTGTAATAAGCAACTACCACAATCCAGCCAAGCAGTCCTTCCTTTTAGAGGCACTGTATCAGCTGATAAACAAAAATGCAGTCGAACCGGTGGAAAATCAAAACTCACTGGGTTTTTACAACCGGCTATATTTGGTACCCAAACCCAACAACCGGTGGAGACCGGTCCTGGACCTGAGCACCTTGAACACCTTTTTAAACACAGGGTCGTTCAAGATGGAGACCCCAGAGACAATAAGAACCTCCCTACAGGCAGGGGAGTGGGTCACATCCATAGATTTCAAAGACGCATACTTCCACATACCAATTCACAGTCAATCCAGGAAGTACATGCGTTTTCACCTCCAGGGTCGGTCCTACCAGTTCAAAGCCCTACCCTTTGGTCTATCAACAGCTCCCATGGAGTTCACAGTGGTGGCCAAAGAGGTCAAACTCATGGCACTTCAGAAGGGTATAAGGATCCACCAGTACCTAGACGACTGGCTGGTGAGAGCTTCTACCCATGACACCTATCTCCAGCATACTCAAACCCTAGTCACACTTTGTTAGGAACTAGGGTGGCTCGTGAACAAGGAAAAGTCAGAACTGGTCCCCAAACAGGTCTTCAACTTCGTAGGTTACCAGTTCGACCTGAAAGAGGGCAGGGTCAGACCAACAGAAGAACGTTGGCAGACCTTGACAGACAAGATCAGATCAATACTGTCGGATCCGGTTTGCCCGGTCCGAGAATTCATGTCCCTCATAGGCCTTCTCACAGCAACAGAAAAACAAGTCCACTTAGGGCGACTACACATGAGACCCATACAGTGGCACTTAAAAAACAACTGGAGGGTCCCAGAATCACTGGAAAAGGTGATCCCGGTCCCAAGTCCCTCCACCCCCATCTAAGGTGGTGGCTGGAGGAAAGCAATGTGCTACTAGGTCAGCCATTACACCCTCTAAAACATGCTCTGCAAATATTTACAGATGCATCAAAAGAAGGGTGGGGCGCTCACTTAGACGAGCACACTGCAAGGGGAACTTGGTCCCTTCCAGAGAGCAAGCTGCACATAAACCACTTAGAGCTAAAAGCAGTGTTTCTAGCTCTAAAAGAGTTTCAAACCAGTAGTGATAGCTACAGACAACACAACAGTGGTTGCCTATATCAACAAAGAGGGGGGGATGAAATCGGGCTCCCTGTGTGCCCTACTGTGGAGAATGCTGTCTTGGTGTACCAGATAGCAAGTAACCCTCAGGGCACGTCACATCCCCGGCCGGCTGAACATGATAGGAGACAAGCTATCCAGACTTGGGCAGACCATTCAAACAGAGTGGTCACTTCACCCAGAAGCCATATGCTCCCGGTGGCACCAGCCCCAAGTGGACCTATTTGCCACCAGGTTCAACAACAAACTGCCTCAGTTTGTCTCACCGGTCCCAGACCCCCAGGCATGGGCAGTGGATGCACTCAGCCTCTCCTGGGAGGACCTCTACCCATACGCCTTCCCAGCAGCAGCCATCTTGGGCAAAGTGGTGGAGAAACTACAGGACTACCCCTGCAACAGAATAATTCTGTAGTTCAACCGGGTCCTTCACAGGAACCTGTTGAATCTGAACCTACATGCCTGGCTCCTAGAGCCTCAGTAATCAAGGAGCAAGGCTTCTCTGAGGCAGTGGCAGCACGAATTGAGGCTCCTCAAAGAGGATCAACCAGATCTGTCTATGAGGCAAAGTGGACCATTTTTACAAAGTGGTGCCTCAGTAATCAGGTGGACTTCAGGGCACCACCTCTGAAAGCCATTGCTGACTTCCTCCTGCACTTGTTTCCGGACAAGAAGTTACAACCAGGCACTATTGATGGCTACAGATCAGCCATTGCTGACAAACTTGGCAATTCCACCATTAATATCAGCAAAGATGAGAATCTCACTCGTCTCCTGGACAGTTCCCATAGAGACAGACCCAAGGGCAGGAGGGGTATCCCCTCCTGGAACCTTTCCCTGGTACTACACCAGCTGACAAAGGCTCCCTTTGAAGTTCAAAGGGTACATGGAAGAAATGTTAAATAAAAAATACTTCCGTACATTCAAAACATGGTTGTTTATATAAAAATGGAGTCACATGATCTATCGCAAAAGCATTCCACTGAATATCCGGATACCCGTTGAGATCACTACTTTGAACCCCTAAAAGAGGCCTCCTTGAAACATCTGACTTTCAAGACTGTTTTCTTACTGGCCTTAGGTTCTGGTAAACGCAGGAGTGAGATCCATGCTTGGTTACATAAGAACATCAGACACCAGTCAGACTGGTCTAAGGTGTCCTTATACCCCTCACCCAGCTTCTTATCCAAGAATCAGCTGGCTAAGGAGGGTCCAGATAGTGTGGCACGAGTGGTCATTCCAGCACTGGCACCATCCCTGATAGGTCACTCAAGGGTGACAGGCCCCTATGTCCAGTTAGAGCCCTGCGCTACTACTTGGACAGGACTTCAGATCTCAGGCAGAATAAGGAATTAATCTTTGTCTCCTTCAAGAAAGGTTTTGACAAAGACATCTCACCAGCCAGGATCTCCTCATGGATCAAACAGACTGTGATTCTGTGCTATGAGCTCTCTGACCAGGAGGCCCTCTCCTTACATCAGGTTAAAGCCCATGATGTTAGGGCCTTTGCTGCATCTAAGGCTTTCCAATCAGGGATCTCCTTAAATCAGATCTTGTCAGCCTGCCACTGGAAATCTCACAACACCTTCACTCAATTCTATTTGAAGTATGTTGCCTGGGCTGACTCAGAGCTTTTCCACCTGGGACCTGTGGTGGCTGCCCAACAGGTACACCACCAGGCCCAGAAGTGAGGAGATATTGTATATATATGTAAATATGTACATATTGTATATATGTTAGATATGTACATAATGTAAATATATTGAATGTACATATGTTTTTTTCCAAAAAAACAAACAAACTGTGACTTGCTTTCCTTGGGAAGTTGTTATTTCTTGTGGGACTGAACTCAGCCTCTCTCTCTCTCTGTATATTTCCCTTCTCAGATCATCACTGGGAGGGAAAGAAAAAGGGGGGGGGCAACGTCGGTAGACTCCCGGTTAACCGTTTAGTTGGTAGGCGACCTTGACCTCTTAGGGTTCTCTGACCCTAGGTCAAATGGGCCTTCTCAGTTTTGTTTTGTTATGAGCTCACTTAAGTCCCTAGCTGCTTACCCGCCTACCATGTGGTAGTTATTCAGCGATTGTCCATTGGATAGGATGTATTAACGCAATAAAATCGCAAATTTAATAAGTAAATTAAATTTTTATAAGTTAATACCCTATCCAATGGACAGGCAAGGCCCACCCAACCGGCCCCGCTATCACCTTACTATGGGTCTTACTAGGACTAGACATGAAAAAGATGCTATGACGTCACGTTGTCTAGACAGGAAGAGGAAGTACGATGCGCCACCTGGCAAATGCGCTCTCTATTATATACAGGACGTCTTTTCTGACGTTTGGCGGGACCGGTCGCGCCGACCGGTAAAGCAATTGTCCATTGGATAGGGTATTAACTTATAAAAATTTAATTTACTTATTAAATTTGTAATTTTATTTCGGTTTATGGAGTGTCAAACATAGGAACACTTTGAAAACCGTCAGTATATTAAATCAGTTATCTACTTATGACTTTATAAAGTGCTGGATAATGGCTATATTATATACACCTCTATTAAATAGAACTACAATGTTTTTACCCCACAGCCCTTAAGGGCTGTCAGGGTATTGTTTTCACCCATGATGTCTGGATGGGCGGTGGGAAAAAGCTTGTCTGGGCTGTATCTCAGAAACCGTAAGGTGTAGGAAGTTCAAACTCGGTAGGGACATTGGTTAGGATGTGCAGGTGTACAACGTCATGGTCTGACCTTGATTTGACCTTGCCATAGTGACCTTGAGTTTGAAAATCTTGTCTGGGCTATATCTCGGAAACTGTAAGGTGTAGGGAGTTGATTCTTGGTAGGGACATTGGTTAGGGGGTGTAGGTGCGCAACGCCATCGTCTGACCTTGATTTTATCTTGCTGTAGTGACCTTTACCTATAAAACCTTGTCCGGGCTATATCACGGAAACCGTAAGGTGTAGGAAGTGATGCTGGGTAGGGACATTGGTTAGGGGTTGTAGGTGTGCAGCATTACGGTGTGACCTTGATTTGACCTTGTCGTAGTGACGACCTTAAAATCTTGTTGCACCTTTGGGTCTGTCTTTTGATGTAGAAATAAAGTCCTCAGAAATTTGTGAATTATCTAGGGTTATAAATCACAAAACTGAGGACTTTATTTCTATTTTAAAGACCGGTTTCATTTATTAATCCCTGAATATTATTGTAAATCTGTTTTTGTACACACCTAGTTGTCGCACTATATTTTGTCTATCGTTTGATTCTGTATTATTGGTGATCGTCCAGTTATTGCTTCAGATAATTGTACACAAAAATATGCGCACTGCATTGTTTTGTGTAGTCTGAGCACTTCCAGTCTTTATAATGCAGATTAAGCACTGTTAAAGTCATTAGAATTTATTAAGAATTTTACTTTTACAACTTCCCATTGTAACAGATGGAATTTCATCAAGTAAGCCATAGATTTTGTTCCAACACCACACATAAGCTTTCAATGAATTTATTACCACTTCTGTATGCATAGTAATATTCAAAACATCTAAACCATACTTCGGCCATTCCAGATGTAAAGTACATGCATTATATTTCTCTTAGACATTATTTTCTCTATTTAAACATTGTTTAGACCTTTATATAACTGACAGTGCTCTGAAAGTATCCTGAACTTTGTACTGATACAGTACTTATATATCTCATGGTGTTAAAAATATTTCCCTAGATATTCACCTTCAGAGCGCACTGATCCAGGCTTCTATGCTTTTAAAGCATCAGCCGACCGGCCAGCTCAAAAGAACGCTACCTCTGATGTCATCTCCACGAAGCTGGTCATGTGATTCACCAACCAGGTCACGAAGCTGATCGCATGATTCACTGACCAGGAAAGTGCGTTCTTCAGAATTCACATCTACTGTGATTCCAGTCCCTGCCTTGCAGACCCGGCCTTGTTGTTGGTAGTGGGCTTTTGTGGACAGTCAGAATACTGTAAAGTTGCCGGTTAGGTATCACACAAAGAGCGTGACCACTGATGTCATCTCCAATCAGCCAATCGCATTTCCTTCCGACCAGTAAAACTGGTCACGTGACATGCCAACCGACAATTGCTTCTAAAAATAGCTCACAAGGCCTTTCATAGGGAACGGTCTAATCTACAAATAAGACATGTGCTTAAAACAAATACTTTAATTAATGGAGGAAACCTACAGTAAGCTGAATTCTACACAACAGATAGTTGTAAAATTGCTTCAGCAACTGGTTATAGAGTGTACCGACCATGTACCGGCTACACAGCCTTGTACACTTGTTTCAGCAACTGGTTACAGAGCGTACCAACCAGGTACTGGCTACACAGCCTTGTACAGTTGATTCAATGACTGGTTATAGAGTGTACCGACCGGGTACCGGCTACCCAGCCTTGTACATCTTACCTGGCCCAACCGGTTACAGAGTCATCCGACCCAGTCCATTCAACTCTGTTGATTCTGTGGCAGGTAGACAGCTACTATCTACAAGATATGGCTTCAAATGACCAGTTACAGAGCCTTCCTGCCTGTTACCAACCAGCACCAAGAATCAACAACCCACAGGTCTTTCTACCAGCTGGCCACTCCTCATCAGCAGCCTATTCACCGGCCTAAGACTGATGACAGGCCTAATAATGTCTAGTCCCTGACAAGTTTTTTCCTACACAGAAACTGCTTCAACCGGTTACAGAGCTCAAACCGGTTACCGGCTATACAGTTTTTACCCCACAGCCCTTAAAGACTGTCGGGGTATTGTTTTCATCCATGGTGTCCGGATGGGCGGGCGTCGGGGCAGGCAGGTGGGCAGGCGGCGGGAAAAAGTTTGTCCGGGCTGTATCTCAGAAACCGTAAGGTGTAGGAAGTTGATACTTGGTAGGGACATTGGTTACGGGGTGTAGGTGTGCAACGTCATGGTCTGACCTTGATTTGACCTTGCCGTAGTGACCTTGACCTATAAAATCTTGTCCGGGCTATATCTCAGAAACCGTAAGGTGTAGGAAGTTGATACTTGGTAGGGATATTGGTTAGGGGGTGTAGGTGTGCAACGTCATGGTGTGACCTTGCTTTGACCTTTGACCCTGTCGTAATGACCTTGACCTATAAAATTTTGTCTGGGCTATATCTCGGAAACTGTAAGGTGTAGGAAGTTGATATTTGGTAAGGACATTTTTTAGGGGGTGTAGGTGTGCAATGTCATGACCTTGATTTGACCTTTGACCTTGCTGTAGTGACCTTGACCTATAAAATCTTGTCCGGGCTGTATCTCAGAAACCGTAAGGTGTAGGAAGTTGATACGTGGTAGGAACATTGGTTAGGGGGTGCAGTTGTGCAATGTCATGGTCTGACCTTGATTTGACCTTTGACCTTGCCGTAGTGACCTTGACCTATAAAATCTTGTTCGGGCTATATCTCGGAAACTGTAAGGTGTAGGAAGTTGATATTTGGTAGGGATATTGGTTAGGGGGTGTAGGTGTGCAATGTCCTCATGTGACCTTGCCGTAGTGACCTTGACCTATAAAATCTTGTCCGGGCTATATCTCGGAATCTGTAAGGTGTAGGAAGTTGATATTTGGTAGGGACATTGGTTAGGGGGTGTAGGTGTGCAACGTCATGGTCTGACCTTGATTTGACCTTTGACCTCGCCGTAGTGACCTTGACCTACAAAATCTTGTCGGGCTATATCTCGGAAACTGTAAGGTGTAGGAAGTTGATACTTGGTAGAGACATTGGTTAGGGGATGTAGGTGTGCAGCATCATGGTCTGACCTTGATTTGACCTTTGACCTTGCCATAGTGACCTTGACCTATAAAATCTTGTCTGGGCTATATCTTGGAAACCGTAAGGTGTAGGAAGTTGATACTTGGTAGGGACACTGGTTAGGGGATATAGGTGTGTATTATCATGGTGTGACCTTAATTTGACCTTTGACCTTGTCGTAGTGACCTTGACCTTTAAAATCTTGTTGCACCTTTTGGTCTGTCTTTTGATGCAGATTAAGCACTGTTAATTCATATTAGAATTTATTAAGAATTTTACTTTCATATCGTCCCATTGTAAGAGATAGAATTTCATCAAGTGAGCCACAGATTTTGCTCCAACACCACACATAAGCATTCATTAAATGTATTACCACTTCTGTATGCATGGTAATATTCAAAACATCTAAACCATAATTCGGCAATGCAGATGTAGATAAAGAGTGTTGAATTTTAGTTTACTGATTAATGCTGTCATCTTGTTATTGATTATCTTGTTTTAATACTTCATCTTTACATGCATTATCTTTCTTTAAGCATTATTTTCTCCACTTAAGCATTGTCTGGAACTTTATATAACTGACAGTGCTATGAAAGTATCCTGAACTTTGTACTGGTACAGTACTTCTATATCTCATGGTGTTGAAAATATTTCCCTAGGCTGTGGGGTACGGGCATCTCTGATGCTATTTTCACTGAGCTGTTTTGCTCAACAGCAACAGGTTACAGAGACTACCGACATGCTATTAGGTGCAATTACTGCCATGCCCCTTTTCAATACTGGTTACAGAGGACCTGAACTGACCAGCCGACCCACTTGGGGACTACCTAGTTAATAGACCAGTAACTAAATTCACTGATCAGCCTAGCCTGCCAGTTTTGCTGCTTGCTGAGTATTACACGCTACAGAAAATTGCTGGCCAAAATTGCTGGTTACAGATAAATCAAATGGGATTTTTGGACAGCAAGAGAAAAGGTGGTCCACAATCGAACAAGTTTTCATTGTGTCCGGTCAGTGGTTAGCCATCATACATGACAATGTGTACATGCTCCACCTTACAGGCGGCTGGTCTGGGGCCAAGAATCTTTAAAATGTGAAGAGTTGTTTCAGCCCCACCAGGCTGGACCACGGCAAGAACAGATAGACTGTTAACTGGTATCACTGTCACCAGGACTGACCAGTGTCCAGAGGGACAGTAAATGTTTATCAGTCTACCAAAGGTTGCACTAAATTTACCTGTAGGGGACAGACTAAATCACCTTTGGGAACTTAGGAAGCCTCGGGAGCTGGACCTCAGGGGCCAGATTCACAAAGATTCTTAAATAAGAATTACAACATTTGTGGTTAAATATAAACCACAGATGTTGTACTTAAGTAAGAATACTTACTTAAGAATCTTTGTGAATCCCAGCCCCGGTAGTACAATTTGAAGGAGGGCCACACACCCCCTTTCCAGATCAGACCAGGCTTGACAAGGACCCTGAACATCATAAGCTGCTATGTCAATCACCACAGGAACCTCTACCTGTCACAATTCCAATTCCAATTCAACTTTTATAGCGCTTAATCTCTGCCAAAGTGACAGACTCTAAGGCGCATCATCATAAGCATAGTCACAAAAAATCATTGTCCTTATCCATAGCAATGGTTGACTTCACGGAGAACGCCATATGGGGTGGAAAATACTAAGGAGGATAAGCTTGGCAGAATAGGTATGCCTTAAGTTTTTTTCTGAAGGAAGCAGTAGAAGTGGCAGATCGTACATCATCCGGGAGTTCATTCCATATTTTGGGAGCATCATATGCAAAGCTTAGATCAAACTGCTTTGTGGATTTGTAAATAGATGGTTGGTATTGAGCATGTAGAATTATACCATCAGATTGACTCAACCGAGTATTGTAGGCACATTGTCTAACTTTGAGGAATGGGCTGAAATATTTTGGATAGTTAGTATGTAGGTATTTGTATACCAGCAAGGCAGTCTTGAAGATGCAACGGTGCCTTATGGGTAGCCAGTGAAGGGCTTTTCTTAGTGGAGTGGTATGAGAAAGACAAGTGGCTCTACAGACATACCATCAGCTTATGGATAAAAAAATAGAGACACTGGAAACCATCAGAACCTCCCTCTAACAAGGGGAGTGGGTTACCTCTATAGTTTTCAAGGTTCCCTAGTTCCATATATCAATACAGGAACAGTCCAGGAAACATTTGAGATTTTATGTATAGAGTCGGACATACCATTGCAAGGCACTGCCATTCGGTTTGTCCACAGCACCCATGGAGTTTACAGTGATAGCAAAGGAGGTCAAACTGATGGCAATACACAGGGTATAAGAATCCACCAGTACCTAGACCACTAGTTGTTGAGAGCCAGGTCCCACCAAGTTTGTCTCCAGCATACACAGGATTTAGTGAGAATGTGCCAGGACCTAGGTTGGCCGGTAAATCTGGACAAATCAGAACTTGAACCCAAGCAGGTTTTCGACTTTGTAGGCTACCAGTTCGACCTCAGGTCCAGTTGGGTCCAACCCACACCGGACCGGATGCAGAGTCTTCAAACAATAATCCAGACACTGCTATCCCTACCGGCTTGTCCAGTCCGACAGTTTCTGTCTTTGATAGGTCTGCTTACAGCCACAGAGAAACAAGTTCATCTAGGTCAACTGCAAATGAGACCCATACAGTGGCATCTCAAAACAATTGGAGAATTCCGTAATCACTAGAAAAGGTCATTCCAGGTCCCAAGTCCCTGCACCCACATCTACAATGGTGGCTGGAGAAAGCAATGTGTTCCAAGGTCAGCCATTACACCCAATAAAACATGCTCTGCAAATATTTACAGACGCATCAAAAGAAAGGGTGGGGCGCTCACTACGAGCACACTGCAAGAGGGACTTGGCCACTTCCAGAAAGCAAACTGCATATAAACTAGCTGGAACTAAAAACAGTCTTTCTAGCTTAAAAAGGGTTCCAGTACCTCTGCTCAGAAAACACTACAGTAGTGTCATACATAAACAAGGAAGGAGGTATGAGGTCGGTTCCACTGTGTGCCCCAGAGTCCACTGTGTGCCCCACTGTGGAGAATCTGGGTGTACCAGGAAACAAGTGACTCTCAATGCCCGACACATCCCCGGCCGGCTGAATGTGGTGGCAGACAAGCTATCCAGCCTAGGCCAGACCATCCAATCAGAGTGGTCTCTTCTTTCAGAGGTCTTCAACTATATGCAGCAGGTGGTATCGGCCACAGATAGATCTGTTTACCATGAGGTTCAATAACAAGTTGCCTCTGTGTCACCAGTACCGGATAAACTGGCCACAGCAGTGGATGCACTCAGTCTGCCAAGGTAGGATCTGGACGCATACACCTTCCCACCTGCAGCCATATTGTGCAAAGTGGTGGAGAAGTTGCAGGACTCCCCATGCAAGAGAATAATTCTGATTGCTAGGGGTGGCCCAACATACCTTGGTTTTGGGATCTAGTGACCATGTCCATCCAAATCCCACTGAGCCTGCCCATACTGTTGACACAGGCCTTCAATCAGATTCCTCATTAAAATCTGAGAAGTCTAAATCTCCATGCATGGCTCCTAGAGCCTCAGCAATCAAGGAGTAGGGCTTCTCTGAGGCAGTAGCAGCAAGAATTGAGGCTCCTCAGAGCGGATCAACTAGATTAGTCTATGAGGCAAGTGGGCCATTTTTTACAAAGTGGTGCATCACTAATTAGGTGGGCTTCAGGGCAACCCGTATAAGTCAGTTGCTGACTTCCTTATCAAGACAGGAAGTTACAGCCCAGCACCATTGATGGTTACAGATCAGCCATCTCTGATAAACTGGGAAGCTCGCCCATTAATATCAGCAAGGATGAAAATCTCAGTCGTCTCCTGGATAGTGGAGTCAGACCCAAAGACTGGAGGGAAATCCCATCTTGGAACCTCTCCCTGGTTTTGCACCAGCTGACAAAGGCTCCTTTTGAACCAATTAAAGAGGCCTCCTTGAAGCCTTTGACCTTCAAGGCAATTTGCCTCTTAGCCCTTGGGTCGGGCAAGCGTAGAAGTGAGATCCATGCTTGGCAAAACAGAAATATTGGACACCAATTTGACTGGTTGCAGGTGTCCCTGTACACAACACCCTGCTTTCTTTCCAAAAATCAGCTGGCCAAAGAGGGTACAGATAGTGGGGCCCCAATGGTTATACCAGCCCTGGCCCCCAACTCTGTATAGATCCCTCCAGTCTGACAGGTCAGAGCATTGCGCTACTATTTGGACAGGACCTCAGACCTCAGGCAGAATAAAGAGTTGGTCTTTGTCTCCTTTAAGAAAGGTTTTGACAAAGACATCTCGCCACTATCTCCTCTTGGATCAAGCAGACTGTAATCCTATGTTATGAGCTGTCTAACCAAGAGGCCCACACTTTACATCAGGTTAAAGTCCATGATGTCAGTGTCTTTGCTGCTTCTAAGGCTTTCCAGTCGGGAATCTCCTAAGAACAGTTCCTATCAGCCTGCCACTGGAAATCACATAATACCTTCATACAATTCTGTCTGAAGGGTGTGGCCTGGGCTGATTCAGAGCTTTACCACTTGAGCCCAGTAGTGGCTGCTCAGGGTATGAACTTATAAAAATTTAATTTACTTGTTAAATTTACACTTTTATTGCGTTTATACATCCTATCCAATGGACAATTGCTAATCCGGTCGGTGCAGACTGTCCCGCCAAACAACAGAGAAAGTCATCCTATATGAGTGCATAATGCACACACAAGCTGGTTTGTCAGACTGCATTCTCACAAGGTGGTGTGTCGTACTTCCTTGTTCCCTAGACAATGTGACGTCATAGCATCTTTTTCGTTTAGCGCATGACTGTGTACACGTAGTTTTTGTTTAATTCTCGCAAGTGATTTATGTGGTGAATTTTTTTCAGGGAAAGAACTTTATTTTATTGTTATTGGATTTTGTGTTTATGGTTGACAAACATGGCTTCTGGACAAAGAAGAGGCGGCCATGCTATGGCTGGGTTTGTGCCCGTTGAACTGATCCCTGTATCAAAGGAAACGTTTGCCCATCTTGTAATATTTTGACTGAAGAACGGAAACTTTGCTTGGCCACTCCCGTTTATCAGAATAAGAAGGAAAAGTGTGAATATAAAGTTACAGAAGAATGCACTCCTGTTAACCCGTCCTTGGTGTCCTTGGGACCCGTCCCCTGCTTCTTCAGTGGCCAAAGATAAACCTAAGAAACGTCATTCTTCACCAGCCAAATCTACCAAAGGGGCTACAGACAGCAAATTGGAAGCTATGGATCTCAAGTGGTCGGAAAGATTCAGTAGGCTTGAAGCTTTGTTGCTTTTAAAGACTATCTCTGCCAGAAGCGTCTTTTCAGCCGGTTAAAGTGACACCAGTTAAACCTCCACCAGCCGGTGCTACTAAGAAGGTTTAACCATTCTTTGCCCCTTCTCACCCGATTAACCGACCTTCTGCTCCTCAAAAGAATCCTACAGACTGACCTCAACATGTAGACCAACCTTTATCTTCTGATCAACTCACTCCAACACTCAGACCCGGAGATTCAAGTGTTTTACCCACCCAACAGCAGTCGGATCTGGAAATGGACATTGACATGGCTTCGGATTCAGACTCACTACCGGATATAATTGCGAGGAGGGTGAACTCTCAGATTTAGATCAAGATATTTCCCTGACTGATAACGACCAAGCTATGTCTGAAGAACAGAATTACAGGGAAACTATGCACGGCATCAGGTCGTACATGAGGTGGCTGCATGTACCGGATGTAGATTCAGCACTGGCTAATTCTGAGGATAATCCGTTTGCAGCCCCAAAACAACAGCCAGCAGAGAAAATCAGTGTTTAATTACCTACAGACAACTGGTTGTGTCGTAAAATGGACAGACTGAACTTAACCTTGACCCAAGGATGCTGATGGACTTCAGCATGACCAGTTTCTTAAGCCGGCCAAGTCACAAGGGAAGTGGTATGGTTTGCACCCTAACCAGAATAAACCCGCTGGTTCCGTCTTGTTCTGGCATAGTGACACTGCTAGAGTTAACAGCACTTACAGTAGGATTGCCAGATCTTCAGGGCTCACCACCCAGCTCCACCCTCTCGTTACATCTCCCAGGATACCCTGAGGAAGTGGGAGAAAAGTGTTTGTGAAGCAACATACATGTGTAACCAGGCTGCAGGGTTAAGTAGATGTCTGAGCAAGGTTCAGCAGGACTTATCTTCTCACCTTAAGATAATTCAAACAGAACATAGTAAAGGGAAATCTGCGGACAAGGTCGGTAGTGCCACGCAAGAGTTACAATACCTTACATTTCAACTCCTCCATCTCCCAGTGTATGGCGAAAACGATTTCAGACACTGTTTTAAAGAAAGCAGAAGACATCTCAAAGGTTGTATACATGGAGCAGAGGACTTGATTGCACCAACTGGTGGGGGGTGGGTCGGTGCAACTTTGGGAGCCTGAAAGGTCGGCTCTGGTTGGTCAAGAGATTTTGCAAGATGTAGTACCTCAAATCTGTTAAAGCGATCAGCCCATTTCTTATCCAAGTCATCGATCCTGTCATCAGCTGAGGATCTGGAGGGTTTAGGTTTGACCGACTTGCTGGGCTTATCTGAAGACTTAATAGACTTATGCCCCTGTTCCACCAAAGGATTAAGCCCCGATTGGTCCTAGGACCCTTAATCCTTGAGAGTCTGTGAAAAAAAACATGAATAATGGGTGGGCAATGGAATCTTGATCCAGGTCTGGGATCAAACCCAGATCGTCCCCAGGAAGTCTCAGACCTCCTCAGACAACTCATGATTGTTCCCCGACTAAGAGGCGAATAAACCACGATTGTGATAGGATTCAACACCGATCCTGTCTGGGACATACACACTGGGTCTCAGACTGGTCAGAGACTTCCTCAGACTTCCTGGGACTAATAAGATATTTCCTCAGACAGCAAAGGCCGATTTTTGTTTTTTTTTCTTTTGTATGGTGGGTCGGGGATGAATCTGGAATTAAGCCCAGACCTCCTAGAACTAAAACTAAACCGACCTGGCATTAAGAGTCCCAGGAAGTTTCAGACAAGCTAAGATTGTGTAAATTTCGGTCTGAGGAGGTCTCGGGAAGTCTGAGACTGGAATATTTGTGGGTAGGGGCGAATGTGGATCAGTTACAGTTGTGAAAAATATCAAACATGTTTGATTTTTAAACCGACCACAACAGATCAAAACAGATTCAAACAGACAGTCTGGGACTCTACATTTTGAGGAAACTGATCCGCAAAAATCCTTAGTCGTGTGGTGGAACAGGGGCATTAGACTTCTTAGACTTGCTTTCTTGTCCTTCTTTTTGTCAGATCCTGAACTCGAACCAGGAGATTGTAAATTTCCCTGGTCGTCCACAGCCCCCACTACCGTCACAGAGGATGGGTCAATGAGGGAGGAACTGTCTGAGTTCTTTTGTGGAGTGTCACCTTGTTTCCTTATGTGGGGGTTCCACCACATGACTAAGCTTCCCGATTAAGGGTTTTTGGGGTTCGGTTTCTAAAATTTGCTTAGTCCCAGACCTGTAAGGGTCGGTAGTTGTCGGTTGTGGCCATGAGAGAAATCAAACATGTTTGATATTTCTCACGACTCAAACCGATTTTTATTTCCCGCCATCAACAAAATGTCCAGTCCCAGGCTTCCTCAGGCCTCCTCAGACCCAAATTTACACAGTCCTATGTTATCCCAGGCCGCCTGTGACCCTTAGTCCCAGGAAGCCTGATTGCCAGTCCCTGACTCATTACAGACCTTTGAAGTTTCGTGCGTGTGAAAAGGAATCGGTTTCATTAGTCCCCGGAAGCCTCAGACCGTCTCAGGTGTCCTGCGACCCAAAAATCAAGGTCTGGGACTAAGCCCCGACTAAGAGAAGCCGACCCTAACACATTTTAGTTTTTTACTTTTTTTTTGCTATTGACTGGAGTTATGATGAAAGAGAATGCAGGGAAGAGAGGAAAGAAGAAGATGGATGAGAGGCAAGAGGAGAGGGAGAAGGAAGGTGGAGAGGTGGAGGAAAGGGCAGAGGAAAGGACAGAGGAGGGTATAGAAGAGAGAGAGGAACGTTCAGAAGTTACTGAGGAAGCCAGGGTCTGTGCAACATTCACTGACAGCCAAGAAACTGCAATTGTGGAGTTTGTGAAGGAGCATCCAGAGCTGTACGACAAGGAGCATGGACGTTTCTACGACAGACAGAAGAAGGAGGCTCTCTGGGCAGAAATCTCTGCAGAACTGAAGCTCCAATCCTTAAATGTCAGAAGATGGTTCGAATCCCACAGAACTCATTATGGCAAGCTCTTGAAGCAACAGTCTGGCCAAGCCCCAAGGGAGATGACCAAGAGACAGTCCTGGGTCTACCGGCAGATGGGTTTCCTTAAGACCCACATCAGGCGAAAGGGGGCCAGCAGAAGCTCAGGGTTCGAGGCCAGTCCAAACACCAGCAAGCAGGACGAATCTCGTGGATCTACTACTGATACAGAATACCTTGAGTCCAGTGTCCTGAGGGAGAGTAGGAGTCAACCTATGTTCACATCTACACCAGTTTCAACAGACTCCAAGATACTCAAGCACTTTGACCAGATGAGGACATTGATCTCAGGTTTCCTGCAGCAGAAGTCAGACAGGCAGCCCTTCTTCAACTACGTGGCATCAGAGGCTGAAAAGATGACCCAAGAGGAGTTTGAGGACCTCAAGGACAGGATTTTTAGAGACATTGAAAGCATTAAGAGCAATCGTAGACGTCAACCACTACCTCAGCCACTATTACCACGGAGTCCCAGGGGGTCGGGATACTGCCAACAACCACTCAACAGGTGTCTAGTTCCACCCAAGCAGCAACTAACAGCAGTTACGTCTACTACACACCCAGCCGACTTGGCTTTGGAAACCCTACATCAGTTCTAACAGTACAGGACGAGGGCAGTAGACACAGCTTTAGTGGAATACTAAGCCAGCTACCCGATTTGACATCAACACAGATCATTGAGCAGCCTCAGCAGCCGCAACTGTTCACTATCATCACCACAGCACCACCTCAACAGCAGCAGCCTCCTCAGTAGCCATCCAGTCAGGGTGGGTCTTTGACCTGCCAGGCCCTTTTCAGGGCCACCCAAATATTCCAAAAACAATTTCTTAAGCTGCACGTTATAAAAAATCCTCTCCCAAAACATAACAGTTCAGTACAAATACTTATCACAAGAAAAAAAATCCAACACCCACACCTCCCCAAACATGAAAGAAATAACCCGTGGTAATACACATAACAAAAAAGGCCACATAGAAAAAAAATAAACTCCCAATATGGCCAATAATCAGCCCATTTTTAGCTTAAAATGCATGGGATTGTTTTAAATTTTTAATAAAAAAGTCCAACACTTACACCATCCCCAGAGTTAAAAGATATTATGTGATCACATAGGCACCAACCAACAAACACACAGACCCACAAACCCAATACCAAACCTAACCCCCAAGTAACAAGCAGACAAACCCAATAGCAAACATAACCCTGACCAACAAACAAACAAACGACTTTGCAAACATAACTCCCCATAAGCAACAGTCAGATGCACCATATTGTAAAGAGAACCAGATTTTATAAATATTCTTGAAGTGGAATAAAAAAAAAATAGTTTTAAGAATTGCAATAAAGGAAAACATTTCAGTTTTACTTTTCCAAAATAAAAAAAACAACTGTAAGGGTGTATCTTTCAAAATATATGCAATATTTATTCCATTTAGTGAGTTATGTTTAGCATTGCGTTTGTGTGTTGTTTTTGCAGAATTATCTTTACCACTGTGTTTGTCTGTTTGTTAGTTGGGTGACTTCTGTTGGGCGTTGGGTTTGTCTGTTTGTTGGTTGTGTGACTTCTGTCGGGCATTGGGTTTGTCTGTTTGTTCGGTGGGTGACTTCAGTCGGGCGTTGGGTTTGTCTGTTGGTTGGGTGACTTCTGTCGGGCATCGGGTTTGTCTGTTGGGTGGGTGACTTCTGTTGGCCGTTGGGTTTGTCTGTTTGTTGGTTGTGTGACTTCTGTCGGGCATTGGGTTTGTCTGTTTGTTCGGTGGGTGACTTCAGTCGGGCGTTGGGTTTGTCTGTTGGTTGGGTGACTTCTGTCAGGCATCGGGTTTGTCTGTTGGGTGGGTGACTTCTGTTGGGCATTGTGTTTGTTTGTTGGTTGTGTGAGTTATGTTGGGCATTGGGTTTTGTCTGTTTGTTGTGTGGGCGACTTATGTTGGGAAATGGTGGTGATATTTGGAACGAGCACAGCTGACTGTTTTTGGAATATTTGGTAGTCCTGAAAAGGACTGGTTATTAGTCCTGAAAAGGACTGGTTACTGCAGCAGGAGTTATATTCTGCCATCTTGCCAGGCCACTGCTCCCTCATTATTGAGTAGTCCTTGAGGTAATCCCTCTGTCTTTTGGCTTCTCTAGCAGGGTTTCTGTCTGGACCACCACCAGCACCACCACCAATCAATCAACAATCACCAGAGACATCATCACCATCTCCGGATTAGCAATTGTCCATTGGATAGGGTATTAGCTTATAAAAATTTAATTTACTTATTGAATTTGCAAATTTATTGCGTTAATACATCCTATCCGATTGACGATTGCTTTACCAGTCGGTGCGACCGGTCCCGCCAAACGCCAGAAAAAGACATCCAGTATAAACTACTGGCAGGACCGGTCACAGAGTGTGCATTCACTAGGTGGTGCATCATACTTTCTTTCCTGTCTAGACAGAGTGACATAGCGTCTTTTTCGTTTGGCGCGAACAGTGTGCATGTGTGTTTTCTATAAAGAAACCTTTTGAATTTTTACAACGAACACTATCATTTAATTTTTTAAGTAGTTATACTTAATTATACCAGTTTACTGATCATCATGTAGTCTCCTGGACAAAAGAGAGGAACTTGCGGGCACGTTATGGCTGTGTTTGATAACCACAGGAAATGCGCGCATTGTAGGGACAAGGGAGTGGGTGACGATCCCTGTGTCATGAAGCAAGAATGGAAGATGTGCCAAGCTTTTACGTCTGCGCAGTTGAAGCAATTATCCACCCCCACCTACCAGTCCAGGAAAGCATGTGAATTGAAGAAGTCGTCTTCAGATTCCCCTGCTGGTGCTGCCTCCACTCTCGTGGACCCAGCTGATGTTAGTGTGTTGGGACAGGTACACAAGGAATCTGATGGAAGTTCACCTGCTAGCAAGAAGAAGAGGTCCGACCCTTCCCCTACCCACAAGGCTAGCAGTAACAAGAAATCCAGCAGCAGCAGGTCGAGGTCTGATGATATCAAAGACCTGGATGAGAAATGGAGTGAACATTTTGGATCCTGGAACCTTAACCACTGGCTTGTCCTCTGGTGTGACTGTTGGGGGAACTGGTTCCAGTCTTGGTCAGACCACCGGTGAGGCTGCTGTGATGAGGGATGCTGTCAACAAGAGTGCTACCCTCCCTGTTGAGGGTCCAGGTACTGATGTGAAACAGCAGAATGCCACCAAGCCTGTTGAGGCTCCCGGTGCAGGGACGGCCACTCAGCCTGTTGAGGCTCCTGGTGCAGGTCCTGAAGTTCTGCCAACTGGTACCGGTAGTGCTACCCTACATGTCGAGTTTACCGGTTCAGACAGTGAGGTAGAATCCCAGTGAACCAGGATCTTCCACTGATGGAAATGTTCAGGACAGTTCCCCAGACCTCACCAGGGATGAATCAGCTGATCAGGAACTGTCTAAAGAGTCTACCTACAGAGACTATAAGAGGCGTGAGGTCGTTTATGGGCTGGCATCAGATCCCTGAATCTGATATTGCATCTTCTACAGATGACAACCCTTTTCACTGTTCCCGAGTCAGGCCCACCAGGAAAGTCTCTGTCAAGTTATCAGTGGACGACTGGCTGTGTAGAAAAAGGAGAAGTTAAACCTCACTGTTGCTGAAAGTTACCCTTCCAAGAATACTCAAACTGCTGGACTGCCGCGGGATCAGTTTATTAAAACACCAAGGTCGTCTAGATGGTCCGACATGCAGGCTGATAAGAAAGACTGATAGTTCTGCCGTACGTTCCTGGGGCCGTATTCACGAAAGGTCTTAGCCAAGTCTGAGGCTTAAGTTGGCTATATTTTTGTACAAAAGTTAAGCCTAAGACTTGGCTAAGACCTTTTGTGAATACGGCCCCTGGTCTCTGGAACCGGCAAAGCTGAACAACGCATCCAGTAGGGTGGCCAGAAGAAGTTTACCTACTGCTCCACATTCCCGGGCTTTTAACCAGGATATCTTGAGGCGTTAGGAGAGAGCTGCCAGGGAACAGTCTGTTATGTGTAAATAGGCTGCAGGGTTGTCACGTCTGACCAAAGTACAGGACGAGATTTTTATACAACTCATGAATTTACACTCAGACAAAGGCAAGGGCAAGTCTTCAGAAAGAACGCAGCAAGCTGTGGACGAGTTGGAGTATTTACTGACTTTCAACTAGTGATCTCAACGGGTATCCAGATATCCGGGTACCCAAACCCTGAATACTTACCCGAATCCAAAATGACATACCAGAGTACCCGAATCTAAGCTCTATTTCTGTCATTATCGCCCACGTTGGCTGGCCGAGTACAGACGTATCTGAACTTAATTATTTCATTTAAAAATAAAACTATTCAATTAAAATGCACAAGAATATTGTTTTCTCACCCTTGTACACCATTTAAAGTATTTTACTTGTCTTTTACTTTGGTTGTTTATATATTATCGGGCCCAGAACCCTTTGAAAATCGTCAGGGGCCGTATTCACAAAAGGGATCAAGCTCAGCTTAAGCTGCATGATTTTTGGCTCAAGTTAAGCTAAAAAATGGATCAGGATCAAGTTAGTATTTGAGCTGATTTTTGGCTCAAATTTTGGCTTAACTTTGATCCAGCTAGGTTGGTGGATTAAGTTTTGGATCAAAGTTTATAGCTTTATATTTAACTAAAATAGCAAACATATGAGACATAAATCATTGTTTAATAATCTTCAATTCTTTATATTGTTAATTAATAAGTTTTTAATACTTTTTTCCTGTTTTAAGTGTGCTTATATTGTTGTGTAAAATAGGTCATATTTTGCTGTTTTTTTTCTGGATCAAAAGTGGGCGGAGCCTAAATTTTTGGATTAAATATCAAATATTTAAACATTCTTTAGTGAAAAAAATAATGAACCAAATTTATATCAATGCATATTTTGTGGAAATTCAGGCATAAAAATACTGTTTACAATGTATAAAAGTAATTAACTTATTCGTTGCTATGTGAAATATTTCAAAATTTTTGGCTCAGCTGATCCTTCCTTTGTGAATACAGACTTGAGCTAAAGATCAGCTGAGCCATTTTTCTTGATCTGATCTTGAGCTGATTTTTCGCTCAGCTTGATCCATGTTAGTGAATACGGGCCCAGTATATTAACACAGTTAATAAAGTTTCAACCATTCAATCACCCAAGCTATGGCCAGGACAATGCAGGATTTGTCAGAAGGCGTGTTTATTAGTGTTGCAAACTTCACCCTTGCACATCGTGACAGTTACCTTGAACATTTACATGCGGTTAACCGACCTTCTGCTCCTCAAAAGAATCCTACAGACTGACCTCAACATGTAGACCAACCTTTATCTTCTGATCAACTCACTCCAACACTCAGACCCGGAGATTCAAGTGTTTTACCCACCCAACAGCAGTCGGATCTGGAAATGGACATTGACATGGCTTCGGATTCAGACTCACTACCGGATATAATTGCGAGGAGGGTGAACTCTCAGATTTAGATCAAGATATTTCCCTGACTGATAACGACCAAGCTATGTCTGAAGAACAGAATTACAGGGAAACTATGCACGGCATCAGGTCGTACATGAGGTGGCTGCATGTACCGGATGTAGATTCAGCACTGGCTAATTCTGAGGATAATCCGTTTGCAGCCCCAAAACAACAGCCAGCAGAGAAAATCAGTGTTTAATTACCTACAGACAACTGGTTGTGTCGTAAAATGGACAGACTGAACTTAACCTTGACCCAAGGATGCTGATGGACTTCAGCATGACCAGTTTCTTAAGCCGGCCAAGTCACAAGGGAAGTGGTATGGTTTGCACCCTAACCAGAATAAACCCGCTGGTTCCGTCTTGTTCTGGCATAGTGACACTGCTAGAGTTAACAGCACTTACAGTAGGATTGCCAGATCTTCAGGGCTCACCACCCAGCTCCACCCTCTCGTTACATCTCCCAGGATACCCTGAGGAAGTGGGAGAAAAGTGTTTGTGAAGCAACATACATGTGTAACCAGGCTGCAGGGTTAAGTAGATGTCTGAGCAAGGTTCAGCAGGACTTATCTTCTCACCTTAAGATAATTCAAACAGAACATAGTAAAGGGAAATCTGCGGACAAGGTCGGTAGTGCCACGCAAGAGTTACAATACCTTACATTTCAACTCCTCCATCTCCCAGTGTATGGCGAAAACGATTTCAGACACTGTTTTAAAGAAAGCAGAAGACATCTCAAAGGTTGTATACATGGAGCAGAGGACTTGATTGCACCAACTGGTGGGGGGTGGGTCGGTGCAACTTTGGGAGCCTGAAAGGTCGGCTCTGGTTGGTCAAGAGATTTTGCAAGATGTAGTACCTCAAATCTGTTAAAGCGATCAGCCCATTTCTTATCCAAGTCATCGATCCTGTCATCAGCTGAGGATCTGGAGGGTTTAGGTTTGACCGACTTGCTGGGCTTATCTGAAGACTTAATAGACTTATGCCCCTGTTCCACCAAAGGATTAAGCCCCGATTGGTCCTAGGACCCTTAATCCTTGAGAGTCTGTGAAAAAAAACATGAATAATGGGTGGGCAATGGAATCTTGATCCAGGTCTGGGATCAAACCCAGATCGTCCCCAGGAAGTCTCAGACCTCCTCAGACAACTCATGATTGTTCCCCGACTAAGAGGCGAATAAACCACGATTGTGATAGGATTCAACACCGATCCTGTCTGGGACATACACACTGGGTCTCAGACTGGTCAGAGACTTCCTCAGACTTCCTGGGACTAATAAGATATTTCCTCAGACAGCAAAGGCCGATTTTTGTTTTTTTTTCTTTTGTATGGTGGGTCGGGGATGAATCTGGAATTAAGCCCAGACCTCCTAGAACTAAAACTAAACCGACCTGGCATTAAGAGTCCCAGGAAGTTTCAGACAAGCTAAGATTGTGTAAATTTCGGTCTGAGGAGGTCTCGGGAAGTCTGAGACTGGAATATTTGTGGGTAGGGGCGAATGTGGATCAGTTACAGTTGTGAAAAATATCAAACATGTTTGATTTTTAAACCGACCACAACAGATCAAAACAGATTCAAACAGACAAGATGTAGTACCTCTAACAGTACAGGACGAGGGCAGTAGACACAACTTTAGTGGAATACTAAGCCAGCTACCCGATTTGACATCAACACAGATCATTGAGCAGCCTCAGCAGCAGCAGCCGCAACTGTTCACTATCATCACCACAGCACCACCTCAACAGCAGCAGCCTCCTCAGTAGCCATCCAGTCAGGGTGGGTCTTTGACCTGCCAGGCCCTTTTCAGGGCCACCCAAATATTCCAAAAACAATTTCTTAAGCTGCACGTTATAAAAAATCCTCTCCCAAAACATAACAGTTCAGTACAAATACTTATCACAAGAAAAAAAATCCAACACCCACACCTCCCCAAACATGAAAGAAATAACCCGTGGTAATACACATAACAAAAAAGGCCACATAGAAAAAAAATAAACTCCCAATATGGCCAATAATCAGCCCATTTTTAGCTTAAAATGCATGGGATTGTTTTAAATTTTTAATAAAAAAGTCCAACACTTACACCATCCCCAGAGTTAAAAGATATTATGTGATCACATAGGCACCAACCAACAAACACACAGACCCACAAACCCAATACCAAACCTAACCCCCAAGTAACAAGCAGACAAACCCAATAGCAAACATAACCCTGACCAACAAACAAACAAACGACTTTGCAAACATAACTCCCCATAAGCAACAGTCAGATGCACCATATTGTAAAGAGAACCAGATTTTATAAATATTCTTGAAGTGGAATAAAAAAAAAATAGTTTTAAGAATTGCAATAAAGGAAAACATTTCAGTTTTACTTTTCCAAAATAAAAAAAACAACTGTAAGGGTGTATCTTTCAAAATATATGCAATATTTATTCCATTTAGTGAGTTATGTTTAGCATTGCGTTTGTGTGTTGTTTTTGCAGAATTATCTTTACCACTGTGTTTGTCTGTTTGTTAGTTGGGTGACTTCTGTTGGGCGTTGGGTTTGTCTGTTTGTTGGTTGTGTGACTTCTGTCGGGCATTGGGTTTGTCTGTTTGTTCGGTGGGTGACTTCAGTCGGGCGTTGGGTTTGTCTGTTGGTTGGGTGACTTCTGTCGGGCATCGGGTTTGTCTGTTGGGTGGGTGACTTCTGTTGGCCATTGGGTTTGTCTGTTTGTTGGTTGTGTGACTTCTGTCGGGCATTGGGTTTGTCTGTTTGTTCGGTGGGTGACTTCAGTCGGGCGTTGGGTTTGTCTGTTGGTTGGGTGACTTCTGTCGGGCATCGGGTTTGTCTGTTGGGTGGGTGACTTCTGTTGGGCATTGTGTTTGTTTGTTGGTTGTGTGAGTTATGTTGGGCATTGGGTTTTGTCTGTTTGTTGTGTGGGCGACTTATGTTGGGAAATGGTGGTGATATTTGGAACGAGCACAGCTGACTGTTTTTGGAATATTTGGTAGTCCTGAAAAGGACTGGTTATTAGTCCTGAAAAGGACTGGTTACTGCAGCAGGAGTTATATTCTGCCATCTTGCCAGGCCACTGCTCCCTCATTATTGAGTAGTCCTTGAGGTAATCCCTCTGTCTTTTGGCTTCTCTAGCAGGGTTTCTGTCTGGACCACCACCAGCACCACCACCAATCAATCAACAATCACCAGAGACATCATCACCATCTCCGGATTAGCAATTGTCCATTGGATAGGGTATTAGCTTATAAAAATTTAATTTACTTATTGAATTTGCAAATTTATTGCGTTAATACATCCTATCCGATTGACGATTGCTTTACCAGTCGGTGCGACCGGTCCCGCCAAACGCCAGAAAAAGACATCCAGTATAAACTACTGGCAGGACCGGTCACAGAGTGTGCATTCACTAGGTGGTGCATCATACTTTCTTTCCTGTCTAGACAGAGTGACATAGCGTCTTTTTCGTTTGGCGCGAACAGTGTGCATGTGTGTTTTCTATAAAGAAACCTTTTGAATTTTTACAACGAACACTATCATTTAATTTTTTAAGTAGTTATACTTAATTATACCAGTTTACTGATCATCATGTAGTCTCCTGGACAAAAGAGAGGAACTTGCGGGCACGTTATGGCTGTGTTTGATAACCACAGGAAATGCGCGCATTGTAGGGACAAGGGAGTGGGTGACGATCCCTGTGTCATGAAGCAAGAATGGAAGATGTGCCAAGCTTTTACGTCTGCGCAGTTGAAGCAATTATCCACCCCCACCTACCAGTCCAGGAAAGCATGTGAATTGAAGAAGTCGTCTTCAGATTCCCCTGCTGGTGCTGCCTCCACTCTCGTGGACCCAGCTGATGTTAGTGTGTTGGGACAGGTACACAAGGAATCTGATGGAAGTTCACCTGCTAGCAAGAAGAAGAGGTCCGACCCTTCCCCTACCCACAAGGCTAGCAGTAACAAGAAATCCAGCAGCAGCAGGTCGAGGTCTGATGATATCAAAGACCTGGATGAGAAATGGAGTGAACATTTTGGATCCTGGAACCTTAACCACTGGCTTGTCCTCTGGTGTGACTGTTGGGGGCACTGGTTCCAGTCTTGGTCAGACCACCGGTGAGGCTGCTGTGATGAGGGATGCTGTCAACAAGAGTGCTACCCTCCCTGTTGAGGGTCCAGGTACTGATGTGAAACAGCAGAATGCCACCAAGCCTGTTGAGGCTCCCGGTGCAGGGACGGCCACTCAGCCTGTTGAGGCTCCTGGTGCAGGTCCTGAAGTTCTGCCAACTGGTACCGGTAGTGCTACCCTACATGTCGAGTTTACCGGTTCAGACAGTGAGGTAGAATCCCAGTGAACCAGGATCTTCCACTGATGGAAATGTTCAGGACAGTTCCCCAGACCTCACCAGGGATGAATCAGCTGTTCAGGAACTGTCTAAAGAGTCTACCTACAGAGACTATAAGAGGCGTGAGGTCGTTTATGGGCTGGCATCAGATCCCTGAATCTGATATTGCATCTTCTACAGATGACAACCCTTTTCACTGTTCCCGAGTCAGGCCCACCAGGAAAGTCTCTGTCAAGTTATCAGTGGACGACTGGCTGTGTAGAAAAAGGAGAAGTTAAACCTCACTGTTGCTGAAAGTTACCCTTCCAAGAATACTCAAACTGCTGGACTGCCGCGGGATCAGTTTATTAAAACACCAAGGTCGTCTAGATGGTCCGACATGCAGGCTGATAAGAAAGACTGATAGTTCTGCCGTACGTTCCTGGGGCCGTATTCACGAAAGGTCTTAGCCAAGTCTGAGGCTTAAGTTGGCTATATTTTTGTACAAAAGTTAAGCCTAAGACTTGGCTAAGACCTTTTGTGAATACGGCCCCTGGTCTCTGGAACCGGCAAAGCTGAACAACGCATCCAGTAGGGTGGCCAGAAGAAGTTTACCTACTGCTCCACATTCCCGGGCTTTTAACCAGGATATCTTGAGGCGTTAGGAGAGAGCTGCCAGGGAACAGTCTGTTATGTGTAAATAGGCTGCAGGGTTGTCACGTCTGACCAAAGTACAGGACGAGATTTTTATACAACTCATGAATTTACACTCAGACAAAGGCAAGGGCAAGTCTTCAGAAAGAACGCAGCAAGCTGTGGACGAGTTGGAGTATTTACTGACTTTCAACTAGTGATCTCAACGGGTATCCAGATATCCGGGTACCCAAACCCTGAATACTTACCCGAATCCAAAATGACATACCAGAGTACCCGAATCTAAGCTCTATTTCTGTCATTATCGCCCACGTTGGCTGGCCGAGTACAGACGTATCTGAACTTAATTATTTCATTTAAAAATAAAACTATTCAATTAAAATGCACAAGAATATTGTTTTCTCACCCTTGTACACCATTTAAAGTATTTTACTTGTCTTTTACTTTGGTTGTTTATATATTATCGGGCCCAGAACCCTTTGAAAATCGTCAGGGGCCGTATTCACAAAAGGGATCAAGCTCAGCTTAAGCTGCATGATTTTTGGCTCAAGTTAAGCTAAAAAATGGATCAGGATCAAGTTAGTATTTGAGCTGATTTTTGGCTCAAATTTTGGCTTAACTTTGATCCAGCTAGGTTGGTGGATTAAGTTTTGGATCAAAGTTTATAGCTTTATATTTAACTAAAATAGCAAACATATGAGACATAAATCATTGTTTAATAATCTTCAATTCTTTATATTGTTAATTAATAAGTTTTTAATACTTTTTTCCTGTTTTAAGTGTGCTTATATTGTTGTGTAAAATAGGTCATATTTTGCTGTTTTTTTTCTGGATCAAAAGTGGGCGGAGCCTAAATTTTTGGATTAAATATCAAATATTTAAACATTCTTTAGTGAAAAAAATAATGAACCAAATTTATATCAATGCATATTTTGTGGAAATTCAGGCATAAAAATACTGTTTACAATGTATAAAAGTAATTAACTTATTCGTTGCTATGTGAAATATTTCAAAATTTTTGGCTCAGCTGATCCTTCCTTTGTGAATACAGACTTGAGCTAAAGATCAGCTGAGCCATTTTTCTTGATCTGATCTTGAGCTGATTTTTCGCTCAGCTTGATCCATGTTAGTGAATACGGGCCCAGTATATTAACACAGTTAATAAAGTTTCAACCATTCAATCACCCAAGCTATGGCCAGGACAATGCAGGATTTGTCAGAAGGCGTGTTTATTAGTGTTGCAAACTTCACCCTTGCACATCGTGACAGTTACCTTGAACATTTACATGCGGGAGTAATGCCCAGGTCACACAGTGGCGAGGGTGCTACGATGATATCGGCAAATATAGAAGAACAGAGGCGACTTCAAATTTGCCGGAATTCGCCAAAAAAAAGCGGGAAAGTGTAGTCACGTGATAAAAGATCTTCATACTTCTACGACCCCTCTACGATGTCTTTCGAATGTCCTGAGACAAAGCAAGAATATACAAAGAATACCCTACGAACTGGTGAAGATATCTGGCGAATTTACCCACGAATCAGCTACAAGTAGGGGAGGATGAATGCGATACTTGAAGAATCTTCTACGACAAAGGAAGAATCAGTTGAGAACAAGGAAGAATATCTGGCGAATTTACTGAGAACAAGAAGGTATAGTACTATTTGCTGGAGAATGTCCTACCACAGAGCTACGATGTAGAAGAATCTGCTACCATTAGTGGCAAATTCTAATGGTGAACTAAAAAATGGCCACGAATCGGCGAATACCGGCGATAGTTTTGAACAGTTTGAAACTGTCGTAGCTAGATGACGATCCATGGAGAATGGTGGAGAACAGTGAAGATGGACCAAGAATTTGCTACCAACAGGGAAGAATTTCAGGATCGTGCATATTCGCCACTAAAAGTCGCCACAGTGTGACCTGGCTTTTAAACAGGACACAGACACTGCATTACGTACTGCTCCCATACACCAGTCACTTTTCCCGAACCGGCTTCTCATCAAAGCTGAAGAAGAAGTGACCAGATCTGAAGAGAGGCATTCTTCTAGCCAGTTCAACTGGAAACTGGGACGTTTCCACCCTTATGCTTCCAATGACTGAGTTTCACAACAACTGGACGGGAAGTCATCCTTTCCAGCTTGGAAGCAAATACACGAACACCAGCAGGGAAATGAAGGTCGTGGCAAGCCTTCTTCTGTCTCACAGAAACCACCCAAGGGTTCAAAGCAATGTAAATGACAATTACTGTGTACAGAGTGTAACTGGGCTGAAAGACTTTGTTTGTGTACCTGGTCAGAAAAGTTTGAACCCTTCACCAGAGATGGAGAAACACAGGGCTTTGACCAACAAGAGCAAGATTGTATTTTTACATGTAAACTCTTGTGTTGCAAATGTTCATTCTGTCACCGGGTTGCCACAAAAGAAAGGCGTAAATCCCAATTTTTGACAAAATTACACAGAAATAAAATGTGTGAAAAATGTTTTCTTTGTAGGCTACTTAATTAATTGAGTTCTGCAAATCTTGTCACAAATGTCCCAACTGTTGCTGTAAATCCACCTGTAGGGGCACGGCTACATCAGTTTTGGGAAAAGTGGGAAGCTCTGGGTTCGAGTCCAAAAGTAGTCACAATCCTGAGAGAGGGTTACACCCTTCCTTTCCAGTTAAGCAACTATGTCAACCCACAAATACAGTCCCACCTTTTGGAGGCACTGTATCAGCTGACAAACAAAAATGCAGTGGAACCGGTAGCAAACCAAAACTCACTGGGTTTTTACAACCGGCTATTTTTGGTACCCAAACCCAACAGCCGGTGGAGACCTATCTTGGACCTGAGTACCTTGAACACCTTCCTAAACACAGTAGTTCAAACTGGAGACTCCAGAGACAATAAGGACCTTCCTACAGTTGGGGGAGTACATCATCTCCATAGAATTTAAGGACGCATACTTTCATACTACCAAGTCACAGTCAGTCCAGGAAGTACATGCGTTTTCACATCCAGGGTCAGTCCTATCAGTTCAAACCCCTACCCTTTGGCCTTTCCACAGCACCCATGGAGTTCACAGTGGTGGCCAAAAAGGTCAAACTGATGGCTTTACAGAGGGGTATAAGAATCCAAGAGTACCTAGAGGACTGGTTGTGAGAGCCACATCCCACCAAACTTGTCTCCAGCATACACAGACCTAGCTTGGTAGCTCTCTGTGGAGAAGTAGGTTGGCTGGTAAACAAGGAGAAGTCAGAACTGGATCCAAAACAGGTTTTCAACTTCGTAGGTTACCAGTTCAACCTCAAGGAGGGCAAGGTCAGGCCCACTCCAGAGCATTGGCAGACCTTAACAGACAAAATATTGTCCATTCTGTCCGGTCCTGTGTACCCAGTCCGGCAGTTCATGTCCCTGATAGGACTTCCAACAGCCACAGAAAAGACCATCTAGGTCGACTTCATATGAGACCCATACAGTGGCACCTGAAAACAACTGGAGGTTACCAGAATCACTAGAAAAGGTGATACCCATGCCCAGGTCGCTCCACCCCCACTTAAGATGGTGGCTGGAGGAAAGCAATGTGCTTCTAGGTCAACTATTACACCCACTGAAACATACTCTGCAGATATTTACAGACACATCAAAAGAAGGCTGGGGCGCTCACTTAAACGAATGCACTTCAAGGGGAACCTGGTCCCTTCCAGAAAGCACATAAATCATTTGGAACTAAAGTTAGTCTTTCTGGCCCTAAAAGAGTTCCAAGACCTTTGTTCAAACAACATAGTCCTGGTAGCCACAGACAACACAACAGTGGTTGCCTATATCAACAAAGAGGGGGGATGAAGTCAGGCTCCCTGTGTGCCCTACTGTGGAGAATCCTGTCCTGGTGCATTAGGAAAACAGGTAACTCTCAAGGCACGTCACATCCCCGTCCAGCTGAATGTGATAGCAGACAAGCTGTCCAGACTTGGCCAGACCATTCAAACAGAATGGTTCCTTCACCCAGAACTGTTTCAAGCTATATGCCACCAGATTCAACAACAAACTCCCACAGTTTGTGTCACCAGTTCCAGACCCCCAGGTTTGGGAAGTGGATGCAATCAGCCTGTCTTGGGAAGATCTGGACCCATATGCCTTCCCACCTGCAGCCATCTTGGGCAAAGTGGTGGAGAAGGTGTTAGACTACCCGTGCAGCAGAGTGATCCTGATTGCACCAGGGTGGCCAAACATGCCTTGGTTTTGGGATCTGGTAGCTATGTCCAGTCAGATCCCTCTGTGCCTGCTCAGCCTGCCCAATTTGGTAACTCAACCATTCAACCAGACCCTGCACAAAAATCTGTCAAATCTCAACCTCCATGACTGGTTCCTAGAGCCACAGCAATCAAGGAACAGGGCTTCTCTGATGCAGTGGCAGTACGAATTGAGGCTCCTCAGAGAAGATCAACCAGATCAGTCTATGAGGCAAAGTGAACCATTTTTACAAAGTGGTGCCTCTCTAATAAGATGGACGTCAGGGCACCACCTTTGAAGGCAATTGCTGACTTCCTCCTATTCTTGTTTCAGCACAGGAAGTTACACCCAGGCACTATTGATGGCTACAGATCAGCCATAGCTGATAAACTGGGAAACTCTCCCACTAATATAAGCACAGATGAGAATCTCACTCACCTTTTGGATAGTTTCCACAGGGACAGACCCAAAGGCAGGAGGGGCATCCCCTCGTGGAACCTTTCACTGGTATTACTTCAGTTGACAAAGGCTCCATTTGAACCACATAAAGAGGCCTCCTTGAAGCATTTAGACCTTCAAGACTGTGTTCCTATTGGCCCTGGGTTCAGGTAAACGCAAGAGTGAGATCCATGCCTGGTTACACAAAAAGATCAGACACCAAGCAGACTGGTCCAAGGTATCCCTATAGCCCTCGCCCAGCTTTCTGCCAAGATTCAGCTGGCCAAGGAGGGACCAGATAGTGTGACCCCGGTGGTGATTCCAGCCCTGGCCCCCACTCTGGATAAGTCACTCAAAGGTGACAGGTCATTATGTACAGTTAGAGCCCTGCATTACTACTTGGACAGGACCTCAGGCAGAACACAGAGTTGGTCTTTGTCTCCTTCAAGAAAGGCTTCGGCAAGGACATCTCTCGTGCCACCGTCTCCTCATGGATCAAACAGACTGTGATCCTATGCTATGAGCTCTCTGACCAGCAGGCCCTCCCATCCTCTGACATGCTTCCTTTGGGAGGTTTATTTTATTGGGACTGAACTCATACTGCTCTTCCCTAACCTCAGAGCAGGTATGACAAAAAGGGGGGGGCAGTGTCTGTACACTCCCGGATAACCGGATTCTCGTATCAGACCTTGACCTTATGGGGCTCTCGGGGTACCCCAAGCCTGGAAAAATTGTTTGTTTATGAGTTCACTCAAGTCCCTAGTAGCTTACCCGCCTCCCAAGTGGTAGTTATTCAGCAGTTGTCCATTGGATAGGATGTATTAACACAATAAAATTGCAAATTTAATAAGTAAATTAAATTTTTTTTATAAGTTAATACCCTATCAAATGGACAGGCAAGGCCCTCCCAACTGACCCTGCTATCAGCTTACTAGGGGTCTAATAGGTTTAGACAACGAAAAAAAACACAATGACATCATCCTGTCTAGACAGGAAGTATGCACGAGGCGACACCTGGGAAATGTACACTCCGTGACCGGTCCTGCCGGTAGTTTATACAGGATGACTTTTTCTGTCATTTGGCTGGAGTTGTCTCGCCGACCGGTAAAGCATTTGTCCATTGGACAGGGTATTAACTTATAAAAATTTAATTTACTTATTAAACTTGCAACATTGGTGACATATATCCTTCATTTAATGCATTTTATCTAAGGAAAAGTGCTGTTTTGAAATGGAAAACCTTGTTACAACGTATAAACTTCCCAAAGACTGCTTTAGTGAGGTGTTCTGTATAATTATACTTTATTTACAGTCATTTTAAATTTTGAAGTAGAGAAAAGTTTATGGCAGCCATATTTAAGTCCTCTTTACAAAATTTAATTCCACTACCAATCAGTCTTAAAGTTGAGCCTTTGGCTAAGCCTAAGACCGGTCTTAAATTTCACTAAGCCTAAGACAGAAGGCAAAAACTTGAGACAAAAGTCTCCACTTTAAGCCTAAACCCTGGCTAAGACCTTTCGTGAATATGTGCCCTGGTCCCGAACTAAGACGGTCGCCCACCCAAATACTAACATGGCCCATTCTCGATTAACTTCCATGAACAGAGAAACAGTCACCACTCTGCCACAATTCATGAAAGTCTGATGCAAGAAGGACATATGTTTGAAAATAATGCAAAAGGAGTTCACTCAAGTCCCTAGTAGCTTACCCGCCTCCCAAGTGGTAGTTATTCAGCATTTGTCTATTGGATAGGATGTATTAACACAATAAAATTGCAAATTTGATAAGTAAATTAAATTTTTATAAGTTAATACCCTATCAAATGGACAGGCAAGGCCCTCCCAACTGACCCTGCTATCAGCTTACTAGGGGTCTAATAGGTTTAGACAACGAAAAAAAACACAATGACATCATCCTGTCTAGACAGGAAGTATGCACGAGGCGACACCTGGGAAATGTACACTCCGTGACCGGTCCTGCCAGTAGTTTATACAGGATGACTTTTTCTGTCATTTGGCTGGAGTTGTCTCGCCGACCGGTAAAGCATTTGTCCATTGGACAGGGTATTAACTTATAAAAATTTAATTTACTTATTAAACTTGCAACATTGGTGACATATATCCTTCATTTAATGCATTTTATCTAAGGAAAAGTGCTGTTTTGAAATGGAAAACCTTGTTACAACGTATAAACTTCCCAAAGACTGCTTTAGTGAGGTGTTCTGTATAATTATACTTTATTTACAGTCATTTTAAATTTTGAAGTAGAGAAAAGTTTATGGCGGCCATATTTAAGTCCTCTTTACAAAATTTAAGCCCACTACCAACCAGTCTTAAAGTTGAGCCTTTGGCTAAGCCTAAGACCGGTCTTAAATTTCACTAAGCCTAAGACAGAAGGCAAAAACTTGAGACAAAAGTCTCCACTTTAAGCCTAAACCCTGGCTAAGACCTTTCGTGAATATGTGCCCTGGTCCCTAACTAAGACGGTCGCCCACCCAAATACTAACATGGCCCATTCTCGATTAACTTCCATGAACAGAGAAACAGTCACCACTCTGCCACAATTCATGAAAGTCTGATGCAAGAAGGACATATGTTTGAAAATAATGCAAAAGGACATGTCATTTTAGCTATTGAAGAGCAAGAGAGGTAAATTCAGAATGCACAAGTGTTGTAAATGTAATCAAAGTCCGGAGACAAAAGGACATATGTATGGGCAAAAACTGAAAGGACATGTGTCCTTTTAGCTATTGCAGTGTTGTCAATGTCATCAAAGTATGGAGACAAAAGGACTTATGTATGGGAAAAACCAAAAGGACATGTGTTGTTGTAACTATTGGAGGGCAAGAGAGGTAAAATCAGAATACAGAGGTAAATTTCATCAAAGTACGGAGACAAAAAAAAAGTGATCTGTAGAAGCGCGAACTCTTTTGAAGCTCGCACTTTAAAAGAAAGTGATTCCTTGAAGAACAAGCCTCACTAGAGCTCACGCTTAATAAAATCTGAGATGTTAGTACTTTGGTTTGAAAACTATTCCAGTAACAGTGGATGGATGGAAACTATTTAAAATTACTGTGGGTATCAGAAAACCATAAACTACCTTGGCCTATGGGATTGTTATTTAATCTGCATCTAGAATAAACAAATGACAGAAAGAAAAAAAGACCTAGTATGTTAACTTAGTGGATCCTGTCTCCCCTTTTCTACATCAGATTTGATCTTTGGTAAGTATTCCAAGGTAAAATCCAGCTTGGTTCAATATATGGGATACACACAAAGGCTCCACTGATACCATTTTGCCTAAAACCCAACCTTTGACCCAGGACCCATATTCACAAAACTGATAAAAAGAAGTCAGTTCAAATTTATAGCTGTCAGTAAAAAACTTGAGCAAATTTTTAGGTGGGTTGCATGTAACCAACCCGCCTATTAGATTGATGTGTCCGTCTCCGTCTGTCCGTCCACATTTTTCGTTTCTGGACTCTAACTTGAAAATGGTTTGTCCGATCAAATTCAAACTTGACAGGGACATAGATCACCATCATAGCTAGGTTCCTCTCGAAATTGGTGAAATTCCATCCTTTCATTTGTCTGTTTTTTTGTCCATCCGTCTGTCCACATTTTCGTTTCTGGACTCTAACTCGGAAAAAGGGTTGTCCAATCGAATTCATACTTAACAGGGACATAGATCACCATCATAGCTAGGTTCCTTTCGAAATTGGTGAAATTCCGTCCGTTCATTTTTCTGTTTGTCCATTTTTGTCTGTCTGTCCATCTGTCTGTTTGTCCACATTTTTATTTCCGGACTCTAACTCAAAAACGGTTTGTCCAATCAAATTAAACTTGACAGGGACATAGATCACCATCATAGCTAGGTTCCTGTCGAAATTGGTGTAATTCCGTCTGTTCGTTTGTCCGTTTTTTGTCCGTTTGTCTGTCCATCCATCTGTCTGTCCACATTTTCGTTTCCAGACTCTAACTTCTTAGCTAAATTGGTGTAATTCTATCAGTTCGTTTGTCCGTTTCTTCGTCAACATTTCCGTTTCTGGACTACTCAAAAATGCTTTGTCCAATCGAATTCAAACTTGACAAGGAGATACATCACCATCATAGCTAAGTTGCTTTTGAAATTGGTGTAATTCCATCCTTTTGTTTGTCCATTTATAGCATAGATACAATTATTACAATTAGCACGTCTAACACATTCACCTTAAATGGGCAACCTAACATTTCTTTCCTTGTTTCTCAATGTAATTACAGCAGTCGCTAACCTTATTGCTGCCTGCGCAACCTGGCTTTTGGGGCATCTTTGACCCTCTTGTTGGCTCATCTTTTGGGAATACAGCCCCTGATTACAAAAATGTATTGATAAAGATTGGTTTGAAAATTTTCCATGGGATTACATTATCATTACAGAATTAAGGTCAAACTGACCTGTCCATCTAACTTTGTATAGTTCAGAGGTTTGTGCATGGAAATAGAAAACTAGGTTTTGAATACTTTTACTGAATACTTGACCTCTCTTCATGGGGTCTAATTTGAAAATCCTCTCTTTTATCTCACAGCCTTTAAGGGCTCTCAGTGTATTGTTTTCACCCATGGTGTCTGGATAGGTGGGTGGTGGTAAAAAGTTTGTCTGGGCTGTGTCTCAGAAACCAAAAGGTGTAGGAAGTTTATACTTTATATTGACATTGGTTGTTGGGTGTAGGTGTGCAACGTCATGGTCTGACTTTGATTTGACCTTGCCACAGTGACCTTGAGTTTGAAAATCTTGCAGAAAAAGGATATGTGTCTGAAAGGTCATTCATGGATTTGATTTTATTATCCACCATGCGATGTATTTGCCCTAAATATGGGGAAATACAGACCGGGATATATTTTTTTCATATCCACCGTTGCCCTGATATTATGGATGAGTGTGAACATCTTCCAGTTTTTCAACAATATTTCGGAAAGTATGTAACTTACAAATGTGTATAACACATCATTAGAAAGGTGTTCATACAGCGCTTCTGCTCAAGTAAATTACATAAAAATTCATGCAGAAATGATTGATATATTGCAAGTTAAAGATTGAAGTTTTTACCCCACAGCCCTTAAGAGCTGTCTGGGTATTGTTTTCACCTATGGTGTCCGGATGGGCGGCGGGAAAAAGGTTGTCCGGCCTGTATCTCGGAAACTTTAAGGTGTAGGAAGTTGATACTTGGTAGGACATTGGTTAGGGGTGGTAGGTGTATATATGACCTTGATTTGACCTTTGACCTTGCTGTAAGGTGTAGGAAGTTGATGCTTGGTAGGACATTGGTTAGGGGTGGTAGGTGTATATATAAGGTAAGGTGTACTTGACATATAAACTCTTGTCCGGGCTATATCTCTGCAACCATAAGGTGTAGGAAGTTGATACTTGGTAGAGACATTGGTTAGGCGGTGTTACCTTGATTTGACTTTGCTGTAGTGACCTTGACGTATAAAATCTTGTCTGGGCTATATCTCGGACACTGTAAGGTGTAGGAAGTTGACACTTCTTAGGTACATTGGTTAGAGGGTGTAGGTGTGCAATGTCATGGTGTGACCTTTATTTGACCTTTGACCTTGCCAAAGTGACCTTGACCTTTAAAATCTTGTCCAGGCCATATCTTAGAAACTGTAAGGTGTAGGAAATTAATACCTGGTAGGACATTTTATATGTGTGCAGCATCATGGTGTGACCTTGATTTGACCTTTGACATCTTTGTAGTAAGTTTGACCTTTAAAATCTTGTCTGGGCTATATCTCGGACTTTGTAAGGTGTAGTAAGTTAACACTTAGTAGGGACATTGGTTAGGGGTTGTAGGTGTGCAACGTCATGGTATGACCTTGATTTGACCTGCCATAGTGACCTTGATTTTGAAAATCTTGAATTGTCTTGTTTTAGTACTTTATCTTTGCATACATTTTCTTTCTCTTAGATGTCATTTTCTCTATTTAAACATACTGTTTCACTACTTCTATATGTCATGGTGTTAAAACTATTTCCCCAGGGTGTGGGGTATGGGCATCTCTGATGCTATTTTGGTAGCTTTTTTCATGTTATCTCATTAAATATTCACCTTATTTAATCCATATTTTGTACAAAATGGTGCATAATAAAAGTAAAACATCCCTTATCAGACATATACAGAAAAAATATATCATGAATGAAGATGACAATATTATACCAGTGAGTATATGTGATTTGGGAAGTTTTCCTTTTTATTGTATTAATATACCTTACATAGTGGATAAATGCGTATGCCCAGTGCATAGCTGGCCGGGTCTGGTAGTGTCCTGTTTATTCGCCAGTTGGCGTGTTGCCCCAAGCTTGTCTGCTGCGCATGCGCACTTCCTCTTTTTGTTTGGCGTGAAAGCTATTGGAATGCTGTTATTTGAAGAGAAATAATTTTAAATAAAATATCAATTTTGTTGTGTGTTTGTGAAAATGTTTGTGGTGAAAATATAAATATATTTTGTCATGGCATCACCTGGCCAGAGTAGAGGGTCGTGTGGCCACATAATAACTGGCTTTGACATGTGTAAGAAATGCGTGTGATGCAGGGATAAAGGACTCAGTAAAGGTCCCTGCATTGTGGGTGAGGCTATTTGCTCCATTAGTTTTTACACCACAGCCCTTAAGGGCTGTCAGGGTATTGTTTTCACCCGTGGTGTCCGGATTGGCGGCGGGAAAAAGTTTGTCTTGTCTGTATCTCAGAAACAGTAAGTCTACGTACACATGTATGCGGCTCACGACATCCGACGGCCGATTTGCGATAGCGAATTTTGTTTCAACCTTCCCATTATTCTGACGACATTCATCTAAATTTACTTGTCATCCGATTTTTTCGGTCCCAGATCGAAAAAATCGCTGTCGCACATTGGGCGTCGGATGTCACAAATCGGAGTCGGGCACATGTAAACAACCAAACATAAATGAGAAGGAGGGAAAAATTCGCTGTCGCAAATCGGCCGTCGGATGTCGTAAGCCGCATACATGTGTACGCACGCTAAGGTGTAGGAAGTTGATACTTGGTAGGGACATTGGTTAGGGGATGTAGGTGTGCAACATCATGATATAACCTTGATTTGACTTTGACCCTTGCTGGAGTGACCTTGACTTATAAAATCTTGTCTGGGCTATATCTCAGAAACCATAAGGTGTAGGAAGTTCATAGTTGATATTGACATTGGTTAGGAGGTGTAAGTGTGCAACGTCATGGTGTGACCTTGATTTGACCTTTGACCTTGCTGTAGTCACCTTAACCTATAAAATCTTGTCCAGGCTATATCTCGGAAACCGTAAGGTGCAGGAAGTTGATACTTGGTAGGGACATTGGTTAGGGGGTGTAAGTGTACAACGTCATGATGTGACCTTGATTTGACCTTTGTCCTTGCTGTAGTCACCTTGGCCTATAAAATCTTGTCCAGGCTATATCTCAGAAACCGTAAGGTGTAGGAAGTTGGTACTTAGTAGGAACATTGGTTAGGGGTAGTAGGTGTACAACGTCATGGTGTGTCCTTGATTTGACCTTTGACCTTGCCTTAGTGACCTTGACCTATAAAATCTTGTCCAGGCTATATCTTGGAAACCATCAGGTGTAGGAAGTTGATATTGGGTAGGTACATTGGCTAGGGTGAGTAGATGTAAAACGTCATGGTCTGACCTTGATTTGATCTTTGACCTTGCTGTAGTGACCTTGACCTATAATGCCTTGTCTGGGCTATATTTTGGAACCATAATTATTAAGGTGTAGGAAGTTGATATTTGGTAGGGACATTGGTCAGGGGTTATAGTTGTGCAATGTCATGGTGTGACCTAGATTTGATCTTGCAAATCTGATGCTATTTTATCTCTACAGGGATATCTGATACTCTTTTATCTCTCTTATATCCCTCATATCATTGTATCCCCGGACGAAAATCGGGGATACTTAGGATTCAGTACGGTCACGCCGACGCTGCCAGAGCAGAGATTTCCTTTCGGACGCGATAACTTAAAAAATATTTTAGTTAGACCTTTCAAATTTGGTATGTGGGTATATATGGACAATGCCACTAATGCTATTGTTTTGTGACCTTGACCTTCAATTTCAAGGTCTGGTGGCCTCTTAAAGGTCAGATTTTGGCCATGTTTTCACATTTTGGTCCAGTTCTCATATACAGAAAGTTAGATCATCCTATGGCTGGTTTATATAATACATATATATGTCCTCTGTAAGCATGCACAAATTTTGGCCATGTTTTCACATTTTGGTCCAGTTCTCATATACAGAAAGTTAGATCATCCTATGGCTGGTTTATATAATACATATATATGTCCTCTGTAAACATGCACAAATTTGACCTTGAAGCTCTTCATTGAAGGTCATCCACTGACCACCAAAGTACCTGACCGAGGGTCATTTTTGGCCTTTTTGGAGATATTTTTACACTTAATGCTGACTATATTGCATGGAAACTATTGAAAATGGCTTTGGAGGTTGAGTACATGATGGAGTACCAGCATCCAGGTTTACTGGTTACAGAACTTCCTTGAAGGTCATCCACTGACCGCCAAAGTACCTGACTGAGGGTCATTTTTGGCTTTTTTGGAGATATTTTCACACTTAATGCTGACTATATTGCATGGAAACTATTGAAAATGGCTTTGGAGGTTGAGTACATGATGGAGTACCAGCATCCAGGCTTACCGGTTACAGATCTTCATTGAAGGTTATCCACTGACTGCCAAAGTACCTGACTGAGGGTCATTTTTGGCCCTCTTTTTGTTTGTTTGTTTGTTTGTGAACAAGATAACTCAAAAACTTACAGACAGATTTTGATGAAATTTTCAGGATACATCCGAAATGGTAAAACGAAGAAATGATTAAATTTTGGGAGTGATCCAGATCACTGTCTGGGCCTTCTGGATCCATGAAATTTAATTTTTAAAGACAGATAACTCAAAAACTTATGGATGCATTTTGATGACATTTTCAGGAAATGTCCTAAATGGGACGAGGAACAAGTGATTAGATTTTGGGAGTGATCTGGATTACTGTCTGGATCACCTGGATCCAGGCTGCCATATGTGTTTGTGTACAAGATAACTCAAAAACTTATGGACTGATTTTGATGAAATTTTCAGGATATGTCTGAAAAGGTCAAAGGGTGAAATGATTGAATTTTGGAAGTGATCCAGGTCACTATATAGATCTTCTGGATTCATGATATGTAATTTTTAAAGACAGATACCTCAAAAAGTTATGGATGGATTGTGATGACATTTTCAGCAAATCTCCTAAATGGTACAAGTAACAAGTGATTAGATTTTGGGAGTGATCTGGATCATCTGGATCCAGTCTGCCAGATGTGTTTGTGTACAAGATAACTCAAAAACTTATGGACGGATTTTGATGAAATTTTCAGGATATGTCTGAAAGGTAAAGGATGAAGTGGTTGAATTTTGGAAGTGATCCGGATCACTATGTGGATCCTCTGGATCCATGAAATGTAATTTTTAAAGACAGATACCTCAAAAAGTTATGGATGGATTTTGATGACATTTTCAGCAAATGGCCTAAATGGGACAAGGAACGAGTGATTAGATTTTGGGAGTGATCTGGATCATCTGGATCCAGGCTGCCACATAATTTTAGGATGGATTTTGATGATATTTTTAGGATATGTTAGAAATGGTAAAAGGAAGAAGTGGTAAAAGGAAGAAATGATTCAATTTTGTCAATGATCTGGACCACTATCTGGATCTTCTGGATCCATGAAATGTAATTTTTAAAGACAAACAGCTGAAAAAGTTATGGATGAAATTTTCAGGAAATGTACTAAAGGGACAACCAACAAGTGATTAGCTTTTGGGAGTAATCTGGATCACTGTCTGGATCATCTGGATCCAGGCTTTTTTTGAAGGAAGTTATAGCCAGATAATTTTAGGGTGGATTTTGATGATAGTCCAGAAATTCAGCTCCCTTGGCGGAGGTCTGCTCTCTCTGCTGCTCTCTGCTGCTCTTGTTTCATATAAGCCTACCCCTGAGATGTAGTCTAATTTTCCCAATTTCTGCCAGCTCCTATGTATTTTCGCAAAACTGTGGAGCCACCAGGAACCGGTTACAGAGGATTGCAGGAACCGGTTACAGAGGACTGCTTCACCTATAGCTGGTTAGACCCTAGTACTGGGCAGGTCCACAGGACTGGCTAACAGACCAGCAGAAGCCTTTTAAGCAGTTTTTTAAAGCAGTTACTGCCCAAGGAAATTGGTTGCAGAGAAATTTTTATACCAGTTATTGGTCTTGGTGAGATGACTGTCTCAGCCTACAAGACCAGTCAGCCAGCCTACTGTCAAGACCTCCTAGCCAGTCGAAAGTGACAAAGATTTGTCCAACTACCTGTCAGCCTTATTTTATCAGAACCCACACCAGCCAGTTACTGGTCCCAGTAAGATGCTGAACTCAACCAGACTGGTCAGCCTACTGCCAGCAAGAAGTCTGCTATATCAGTTACTGAGGTTCATCAAGTTCAATGAGATACAGTGATCAATGTCAGCTGACACCAGGGGCCTGAGTTTTTACAACTCAATAGTAAATTTATCTGTTAATCAGACCACTGGTCGCAGTTCTCATAAATGGCTATTAGTATTTTCCACAGTAGGGTTGTGTGGAAATGACCCAAGGTCACAGATCCCTTTTGGATGGTTTCTTACTATGTGGATCAGTGAACCTGTCATCAGTGTTGACACAGTTTTTGGCCCCAACCTGCCTGGTCAAACTTGGGCAAAGGAGTTCCAAGACCTCTCCTTGAACCTTATTGCTACCATAGCTACAGACAACACCATGGTGGTTGCCTATTTAAGGAGTGAGGGGAGTAAGTCAGGCCCTCTTTGTACCCTACTATGGAAAATCCTGACCTGGTGCTCCAGGAAACAGGCTCAAGCCCAAAACATTCACGCCTTAACCATGTCCCGTCCGGGGATACACTGCGTCGAGACGCAATGTCTAGTTTTACTTGAATCATTTTAAGCATTTACTTTTGCAACTTCCCATTGTAACAGATGGCATTGCATCAAGTGAGCCACAGGTTTTGTCCCAACTCCACATAACAGCATGTATTGCCACATCTGCATGTATGGGTAATATTCAAACCATTCCAACCATTATTCGGCCATATAAATGAATATCAAAATGGGAGAAGTCTTACATGTTAACATAAATGTATGAGGTCACTTTGGTATAGAAAACATGCAAATCAGAATTCAACTGTGTGAAATGTGCATGTATAACCACGTTACAGCTTCTACGACAAACAGACTGGCAGGGTCTTAATCTTTTCAACCTCAAAGCATTTCTGTTGGTTCCTTTCGAAATTGGTGTAATTTTGTCTGTTCATTTGTCTGTTTTTTGTTCATTTGTCTGTCCGTCAACATTTCTGTTTCCGGACTCTAACTCAGAAATGCTGTGTCCAATCAAATTCAAACTTGACAGGGAGATAGATCACCATCATAGCTAGGTTGCTTTCAAAATTGGTGTAATTCCGTCTAACACATTCACCTTACCTGGGTGACCTAGCATTTCTCTCCTTGTTTCTAAATGTAATTACAGCAGTCACTAACCTTATTGCTGCCTGCGCAACATGCCTTTTGGGACATCTTTGACCCTCTTGTTTCATGTTCTCTCATTAAATATTTACCTTATTTAATTCATAATTCGTACAAAATGGTGGATAATAAAAGTAAAACATCCCTTATCAGACATATACAGAAAAAATATATCACGAATGAAGATGACAATATTATACCAGTGTGTATATGTGATTTGGGAAGTTTTCCTTTTTATTGCATTAATATACCTTACCTAAGAAAGAAAAAAAAACGTCCTGAGCTGGGCTCTGGCTGGGTCTGGTAGTGTCCTATTCATTAGCCAGGTGGCATGTCGCCCCCAGCTCGTCTGCTGCACAAGTGTGCACATGCGCGCTTCTTCTTTTTCTTTGGTGTGAAAGCTATTGGAACGCTTTTATTTGAAGAGAAATAATTTTAAAAAAAATATCAGTTTTGTTGTAGGTTTGTGAAAATATTTGTGGTGAAAATATAAATATATTGTCATGGCATCGCCTGGCCAGAGGAGAGGGTCGTGTGGCCACATAATGGCTGGCTTTGACATGCATAAGAAATGTGCGTGATGCAGGGATAGAGGACTCAGTAAAGGTCCCTGCATTGTGGCTGATGCTATTTGCTCCAAGTGTTATAGTTTTTACCCCACATCCCTTAAGGGCTGTCAGGGTGTTGTTTTCACCCATGGTATCTGGATGGGCGACAGGAAAAAGTTTGTCTGGCCTGTATCTCAGAAACCATAAGGTGTAGGAAGTTCATATTGGTAGGGACATTGGTTAGGGGATGTAGGTATCCAACGTCATGATATAAACTTGACCTTTGACCCTGCTGTAGTGACCTTGAGTTTGAAAATCTTGTCTGGGTTATATCTCGGAAACTGTAAGGTGCAGAAAGTTAATAGTTTGTAGGGACATTGTTTAGGAGGTGTAGGTGTACAACGTCATAGTGTGACCTTGATTTGACCTTTGACCTTGTTGTAGGGACCTTGACGTATAAAATCTTGTACGGGCTATACCTCGGAAACCATAAGGTGTAGGTGATGTGACCTTGATTTGACATTTGACCTTGCCATAGTGACCTTGACCTATAAAATCTTCTCTGGGCTATATCTCGGAAAACGAAAGGTGTATGAAGTTGGTACTTGGTAGGGACATTGGTTAGGGGTGTAGGTGTAAAATGTCATGACGTGACCTTGATTTGACCTTTGACCTTGCTGTAGGGACCTTGACCTATAAAATCTTGTCCGGACTATATCTCGGCAACCATAAGGTGTAGGAAGTTGTTACTTAGTTCGGACATTGGTTAAGGGGTGTAGGTGTCTGTGCAACGTCATGGTGTGACCTTGATTTGACCTTTGACCTTGTCATAGTAACCATGAGTTTTAAAATCTTGTCTGGGTTTATTTCTTTGATTCCATAAGGTGTAGAACGTTGACACTTTGTAGGGACATTGGTTAGGGGGTGTAGGTGTGCATCATGGTGTGACCTTTAACTTTGGCTGTGACAAAGTGTGTTCACCTGCCATATTTGATACATCTTTCTCTTATGACAAAGATTGCTGTAACTGATTATTATATGCACTTTTACATAATTGTGCTTTTTCCATTGAAAGCTATTCTCCAATTAATAAGTTTTACAGCTTCATAATTTTAAGTGTACTGATTAATGCTGTCATCTAGGTATTGAATTGTCTTGTTTTAATACTTATCTTTACATACATTTTCTTTCTCTTAGATGTTATTTTTTCTATTTAAACATTATTTGGAGCTTTATATAACTGACATTGCCCTGAAAGTATCAGTATATTTGTACTGTTTGTACACCACTTCTAAATCTCATGGTGTTGAAATAATTTTGTGGGGTATGGGCATCTGTGATGCTATTTTACTGATGATTTACAATGTGAGATGCTGGCTATGCCTCAATACTAGATAAGGAAGGATAAAAAGTCGGGTCTGCTTGTGTCTCCCAAAGATATTGCAGTGTTGGGTTCGATAAGCGATCTCACAGAAGAAGTACGTCTTGAGGCCCCTGTGCATGCGCAGCTGGTAGTAAGCACTAGTACTGGTGGTCAGGAGTTTGTGTCCAAGCAAGACTTTGATAAACTTAGTTCTCAATTGAATGAACGTTTTGCAAGGTTTGCAGCACTTCAAAGTAGAGGTAACATTTTTACTACACCTAAAATGCCAGTGAATGTAGTTCCTCCACCGGTTTCTGACCGGCCATTCATTGACCCTTCTGTAGTACAAGCCACCAGTCCGGTGTTGCCTTCTACTTCAGTTAAAACTTCTGGCTCTGATAAATATAAACATAAGAATAAATACAAATCTTTAAAGAAATTTGCTCTCCCTTCTACCAGTCCAGTAGATGCTGAGAGCAAAATTTCTTCTGATACTACTATTCAACCGGTCGTGCCCGGTCCAGGTACCCAATCTACTCAGCCTACATATGAAGAAGTTGTCAAAACATCTCAAAATAGTGTTGCTACTGGTTCTACTTCCTGTTTTACCAGTTTTACTTCCAATTGTACCGGTCTACTTGCAGTTATACCGGTTCTTCCAGTGGTAGTTCTCAAATTTCATCTCTACCAGCCCTCACCTCTACCGGTGTACTGGAACGACCAGAGAGTGGACCAGATGAATCTGACTGTGATGATGAACTGTTATTTGGTGTTGATATCCCAGTATCTGGTGAAGAAGGGGAGATGTCTGAAGATAAGAGGGAGATTAGTGAGGACATGAATTATAGAGAGACAGGTCTGTGTGTACTTTTATGGGGTGGAATTTTATTCCAGATTTTGAACTTGACACTGGGGGTACAAACAGTTCCAATAATCCTTGAAAAGGAAATAGTCCCAAGAAATACACTGGTAAAGTGTCCGTGGAAATGCCAGCTGATGACTGGTTGTGTCAAAAGATGAAACGGTTAAATTGTGTGACAGCAGAAGTCTATCCATCTAGGTCTCATGATGCAGGGGGTCTCAAAGTGGTATCGTCAACATCGCCCCAGAATGGATTAACCTTACCAACTGGGCAGGACGATTTTTGGTGGGACAGATAAATGTAAAATGTAAATGTAATGGTTTACAGTCTAGTATCAGTACATATACTATCACTTGACTTTACATTTACGCCCTGGCCTCAGTTTCAGAACTTTTTCACACACGTTATCTGTCTCAGTTCCCTCAGGGAACATACTAGGGGGCAGCCACAATATAGCACACACACACTAAGAACCAACTAGCAGCCAGGTACCCATTACTCCTGGGTGGAGAGTGGCCCAGTCCAGGTTAACATCTTACCCAAGGATGTTATCCCATATGAAACAGTTGGCATCACCGGGGATCAAACCCATGATCCTTGGATTATGAGTCCAACACCCTACCAACTGAGCCATATGAGACCCTGAAATAATGAGGTGCATGAGACCCTGAGATAATGAGGCAAAATTGAATTCCCAGTTTTTGCGTAAGGCTCAATGCTTATCCACATTTGGGACCCCCATCAAGCCCCATTCCTCAGGAAACTTTGTGTAGATGGGAAAAATGTGCCCGGGAGGGGACCTACAGAACCAACCATGCTGCTGGTTTCAGTCATTACACCAGCGAAATCCAGGAGCGCATGTCTGATTATATCAACATTCTGCAGGATTCCTTGGTTAAGGGCAAGGTTTCCAAAGAAATTGTGGATGCTGTGAAGGACCTTAAGGATCTCGCAGCCTTTCCCCAAGGAGTTTCTGTTGCCTTGGGTATCTCCCTCCATTTGATGGACAGTTTGTCCAGTTAAGAAACTTCGTTTTTATTGCGTTAATACATCCAATCCAATGGACAATTGCTTTAGCGGTCGGCGCGACCGGTCCCGCCAAATGCCAGAAAAAGACGTCCTGTATATAATACCGGCAGGACCGGTCTGGAGGGTGCATTCGCCAGGTGACACATTGTACCTCCTCTTCCTGTCTAGACAGCGTGACGTCATAGCATCTTTTTCGTTTGGCGCGTGGAGAATGTGGACATGTTTTCACGAAAGACGTTTTTTGATCTGTATAACGAATTCAACCTTTTGTTTTTTACTTACCAGTATTTCTCTGTATCCTGCTACCATCATGTCATCCCCAGGACAGAAACGCGGCACATGTGGTCATGTTATGGCTAGTTTCGACGGCCACCTCAAATGTGTACGATGCCGTGACAATGGGGTGGGAGAAGATGCCTGTGTTCTCAAGAAGGACTATATCATTTCTAAAGGGTTTACCCCTGAACAGAGTCTACAATTAGCCACCCCTACTTACAGAGAACGCAAAAATAAAGAAAAGAAGTTGGTTTCGTCCTCCCCTGCTCCCACTCCCGTTGACCCTTCGCACGTGAGTGTGCTGGGTAAAGTGGAGGGGGACAAGGTTGTACAACCTGAAACCACACCAGCTGCGAAGAAGAGCAAACACAGTGACTCACCCAAGTCCTCTGCCAGCAAGAAGAAGTCCAGCACCAGTAGCAGACCTTCAACAGATGGCCTGAAGAAGCTGAATGATAAATGGGCAGAGAGGTTCTCCCGGCTGGATGCCATGCTGTTAGCCAAGACCTTCACTGTACCGTTTGAACCAGTTGTGAAGCCAGCAGCAGAAGTCACCACCAGCCAGAAGCCATTTTTGACCCTGGTACTAGCACCAGCAGTCTGGCTAGAGAGAGTACCGGACCCAGCCTTGTTCAGGCCACCGGTGAAGCTGTAGATAAGATGCAGACGGCCACCCAGCCTCTTGAGGCTCCCGGTGCCGGGACAGCAACCCAGCCTGTTCAGGCCCCCGGTTCAGTCCCTGATGTACAGCCATCCAGTGAGGGAGATCTCAGTGCAGCTTCTGATAGTGAGGGTGACCAGCACAGTGTTGCCGGTTCCCTATCTGATGAGAACTACCTGTATGGGTCCCCAGGGAAGAGGCTGCAGATCCGGAAGTTTCAGAGGAGGCCAACTATCGAGAGACAATGAGAGGTGTTAGAAGTTTTATGGGTTGGAACAAGATCCCAGAATTTGAAACTGTGTCCTCCTCTGATGACAACCCCTTTGCCGGTGCATGTACCCAGCCAACTGGTAAAACTTCAGTGAAACTCCCGGTAGATGACTGGTTATGCCGGAAGATGGACAAACTTAACCTCACTGTCACAGAGGGGTATCCTGCAAGAAACACTGACACTGCTGGCCTCCTCAAAGATCAGTTTATCAAGCCACCCAGATCTTCCAGATGGTACGGGATGCATGCTGAGAAGAAGGACTGTGAGAGCAACACAGTACACACCTGGTCTCCAGAACCGGCCAAACTCAACCATTCCTTCAGTTGGGTTGCACGTCGAAGTTTTCCTTCTGCCCGGGCCTTCAGCCAGGACATGCTCAGGCATTGGGAGAGAGCAGCACATGAACAAACTGTTATGTGTAATCAGGCTTCTGGTTTGTCAAGGTGTTTGACCAGGGTTCAAGCGGCCATGTCTGCTCAGCTGAAAACTTTACATCTGGACAAGAAGGGAAAGTCGTCAGAAAGAACGAAGCAGGCTGTTGATGAACTAAATTATCTTGTGACCTTTAACAGGTCAATTTCTCAAGCCATGGCCAGGGCTATGCAAGATTTATCAGAAGGGGCGTTTATCAACACGGCTAACTTTACAATGGCGCGCAGGGACAGTTACTTAGAGTATTTACATGCTGGTGTGAAGCAAGACACCCTGAACGCCTTGAGAATGTCTCCAGTGCATCTTAACTCACTGTTCCCTGATCACCTTATCACCAAGGCTGAACAGGAAATCTGCAGAAGTGAGGAGACGCGTTCTGTTGGCCAGTCACACAGATGTCAAGGACGTTTCCACCCTTACACTTCTAGTGACAAATCTTCTAGCTACCCAGACCGGAAGTCCAGTGTCCCTGCATGGAAACAGATAAGGGACAAGCAACAGTCAAGAAAAGGTCGTGGCAAAGCCTCAACATTCTCCCAGAAGCCGGCTAAGGGTTCAAAGCCACATAAATGACAATCACTGTGTAAATTCTGTGACCAGTCAGAAGAACTCTGTTTATGTTACCGGTCAGACAGGCTTGGACCCACCACCATGTGTAGCCGGGGACAAGAAAGTGACTTTAAATTTGAATTTAGACTTTTGTGTTGCAAATGCTCATATTGTCACCGGGTTGCCACAAAGGAAAGACGTAAATCCCAGTTGTTGTCAAATGTACACAGAAATAAAATATGTGAAAGATGTTTCCTGTGTAGGTCACTTGAGTTCTGTAAATCTTGTCACAAATGCCCCTCCTGTTGTCACCAATCCACCTGTAGGGGCAAGGTTACACCAATATTGGGAGAAGTGGGAAGGTCTGGGTTCGAGTCCAAAAGTAGTCACCACACTAAGAGAGGGCTACACCCTCCCCTTCCGGTTCAGACCAAACTTGACCATGTCACTAACTGTAATAAGCAGCTACCAAAATCCAGCCAGACAGACCAACCTTTTAGGGGCACTGTATCAGCTGTTAAGCAAAAATGCCATAGAACCGGTGGAAAATCAAAACTCCCTGGGTTTTTACAACTGGCTATTTTTGGTACCCAAACCCAACAACCGGCGGAGACCTATCCTGGACCTGAGCACCTTGAACACCTTTTTGAACACAGAGTCGTTCAAGATGGAGACCCCAGAAACAAAAAGAACCTCCCTACAGTCAGGGGAGTGGGCCACATAGACTTCAAAGAAGCATACTTCCACATACCAATTCACAATCAGTCCAGGAAGAACATGCATTTTCACATCCAGGGTCGGTCATACCAGTTCAAAGCCCTACCCTTTGGCCTTTCCACAGCTCCCATGGAGTTCACAGTGGTGGCCAAAGAGGTCAAACTTAGGATCCACCAGTACCTAGATGACTGGTTGGTGAGAGCCACATCCCGTCGAGAACTAGGGTGGCTGGTGAACAAGAAGAAGTTAGAACTGGATCCAAAGCAGGTCTTCAACTTCGTATGTTACCAGTTCGACCTCAGGGAAGGCAAGGTCTTTCCACAGCTCCCATGGAGTTCACAGTGGTGACCAAAGAGGTCAAACTTAGGATCCACCTGTACCTAGACGACTGGTTGGTGAGAGCCACATCCCGTCGAGAACTAGGGTGGCTGGTGAACAAGAAGAAGTTAGAACTGGATCCAAAGCAGGTCTTCAACTTCGTAGGTTACCAGTTCGACCTCAGGGAAGGCAAGGTCAGACCCACACCAGAATGTTGGCAGGCCTTAACAGACAAAATAGTGGCAATCCTGTCCAGTCCGGTGTGTCCGGTCTGACAGTTCATGTCCCTCATAGGACTTCTCACAGCCACAGAAAAACAAGTCCGCCTAGGTCGACTTCATCTGAGGCCCATTCAGTGGCACTTGAAAAACAACTGGAGAGTACCGGAATCACTAGAAAAGGTGATATCCATTCCCAGATCGCTCCACCCTCATTTAAAGTGGTGGCTGGAGGAAGGCAATGTTCTTTCAGGTCAACCATTACACCCACTAAAACATGCTCTGCAGATATTTACAGACGCATCAAAAGAAGGTTGGGGCGCTCACTTAAACGAACGCACTGCAAGAGGAACCTGGTCAGTTCCAGAAAGCCAGTTGCACATAAATCACTTAGAACTAAAAGCGGTCTTTCTGGCCTGTTCAAACAACATAGTTCTGGTAGCCACAGACAACACAACAGTGGTTGCCTATATCAACAAAGAGGGGGGGATGAAATCGGGCTCCCTGTGTGCCCTACTGTGGAGAATCCTGTCCTGGTGTACCAGGAAACAGGTAACCCTCAAAGCACGTCACATCCCCGGCCGGCTGAACATGATAGCAGACAAGCTATCCAGACTTGGCCAGACCAGTCAAACAGAATGGTCCCTGCACCCAGAAGTGTTCCAAGCCATATGCTCCCGGTGGCACCAGCCACAAGTGGACCTGTTTGCCACCAGATTCAACAACAAATTACCTCAGTTTGTGTCACCGGTACCAGACCCCTACGCATGGGCAGTGGATGCACTCAGCCTGTCATGGGAAAATCTGGACCCATACGCCTTCCACCAACAGCCATCTTGAGCAAAGTGTTGGAGAAGTTACAGGACTATCCATGCAACAGGATCATTCTGATTGCCCCAGGCTGGCCCAACATGCCGTGGCTTTCTGATCCAGTGGCAATGTCCAGTCAGATTCCCTTATGTCTGCCCAGCCTGCCCAGTCTGGTGACTCAACCATTCATCCTGGCCCTGCACAGGAACTTGTCAAACCCGAACCTACATGCCTGGCTCCTAGAGCCATGGCAATCAAGGAGCTGGGATTCTCTGAGGCAGTGGCAGCACGAATTGAGGCTCCTCAAAGAGGATCAACCAGATCAGTCTATGAGGCAAAGTGGACCATTTTTACAAAGTGGTGCCTCATTAATCAGGTGGACTTCAGGGCACCACCTCTGAAAGCCATAGCTGACTTCCTGTTGTACTTGTTTCAGGACAGGAAGTTACAGCCTGGCACCATTGATGGGTACAGGTCAGCCATTGCTGACAAGTTGGGAAACTCTACCATGAATGTCAGTAGAGATGAGAATCTCACCCATCTCTTGGATAGTTTCCATAGAGACAGACCCAAGGGCAGGAGAGGTATACCCTCCTGGAACTTGTCTCTGGTCTTACACCAGTTGACTAAGAGGCGTGACTAAAACACTTAACCTTCAAGACTGTTTTCCTGCTGGCCCTGGGTTCTGGTAAACGTAGGAGTGAGATCCATGCTTGGCTTCACAAGAACATCAGACACCAGTCAGACTGGTCTTGGGTCTCCTTGTACCCTTCACCCAGCTTTCTATCCAAAAATCAGCTGGCTAAGGAAGGTCCAGATAGTGTGGCTCCAGTGGTCATACCAGCCCTGCCCCCACTCTGGATAAGTCACTCAAAGGTGACGGGTCCTTGTGTCAGGTCCCTGCGGTACTACTTGGACAGGACCTCAGATCTTAGGCAGAACAAAGAGTTGGTCTTTGTCTCCTTCAAGAAAGGGTTTGATAAGGACATCTCTCCTGCCACAATCTCCTCAAGGATCAAACAAACTGTGATCCTTTGTTATGAGCTCTCTGACCAGGAGGCCCTCACACTACATCAGGTCAAAGCACATGATGTAAGGGCCTTTGCTGCTCCTAAAGCCTTCCAGTCTGGGGTCTCCTTAGAGCAGATTCTGTCAGTCTGTCATTGGAAATCCCATAACACCTTCACACAGTTCTATTTGAAGGATGTTGCTTGGGCTGACACTGAGCTTTTCCATTTGGGGCCAGTGGTGGCTGCCCAACAGGTCCATCACCAAACCCAAAAATGAGGAGATATGTAAATATGTACATAACTTGTTCAATTAAAAAAAAAACAAAAAAAACTGTGACTTGCTTCCTTTGGGAAGTTTATTCCTTGTGTGACTGAACTCAACCCTCTCTTCCTATTCTCAGAGCAGGTCTGAGAGGAAAGCGGGGGGCAACCTTGGACTTCCGGTTAACCAGTTAGTCTTAGCCGACCTTGACCTCTGGGGTCATCTGACCCTGGGTCAAAATGGGCCTTAATAATTTTGTTCTTTTATGAGTTTATACATGTCCCTAGCGGCTTACCCGCCTTCCAAGCGGTAGTTATTCAGCAATTGTCCATTGGAGAGGATGTATTAACGCAATAAAATTGCAAATTTAATAAGTAAATTAAATTTTTATAAGTTAATACCCTATCCAATTGCTGGGTATTAACTTATAAAAATTTAATTTACTTATTAAATTTGCAAGTTCCTTAGACAGGACTCTTATCTGGATCATGTTAAAAGTGGGTTAACACAGGATACTTGGAACCAGCTATGTAATGCTCCTTTGTTTCATGGTGGTCTGTTCCCAGATTGAGTGTTAGCCACAGCAGAGCAGGATATTACCAAGTTTGGTTCTGCCTCAGCTGTTTAGGCACGGTCTGGGTGTGCCTCAGTGTAGTGAGGCATTTACAGGTTCAAACCTTATGAGGACTCTCAACCTTATGCTCCTGCAAATAATCAGCAACTTTGGCGTCAGTTCTCAGGCAGGAACAAAGGTCATGGCCGTGGTCATGGGGGTTCCCATGCCCCATTTTTTACAGGCCAAGGGAAGTAAACAGAGTATTTGACAATTATCATGTGCTAGACCCCATAGACAGTCAGTTTTGTTCAGTTCATTGTCTAGAGGTTGTGAATCAGACTGTAAATTACAATATTTTTTTTTTACTGATCTTTTTTACCATCTTTAAGTATGACATAAGCAGGAAAAAAAAACACAAAACAAAATATACAGTACATGACACAAATCAGATTTGATATTGAGTATGATATGACAAAAATACACAATATACAATAGTACAACAAAACAGATTTGAAAGTTTACAAAATAATCACTTAATGGTAAATAGTAAGACATATATGGCATTCAACAAGAAGCAATTGTGTTAAAAAAAGAGGAGAGGGCAGCGGCTATTCAACCAAAGGTTTCCATGTTTCCCATTTTTTTTGAAAATCAGAAAGCTTATCCTTAAGAATTGCCAGGAGCTTTTCTTCTTTATAAAATTCTTTCAGTCTAGTGATAAGTTCATCCAGGTAAAGACTTGTATTGCTTTTTATGCAGTCAAAAATGTATTTTTTTGTTAAAAGAATTAAGGAATTTACAGGAATTGTATTTTGATGGAATAACAGTTGGCCCAACATGATATCAAAATTGCTTAAGTGCAAATTAAAATTTATATTTTCTTCGACATGATTTTGAATTTTTCCCCAAAAAACTTTAACACTTGGGCATTCAATAAAAATGTGTGTCAATGTTTCAGTAACGTCTTTGCATTTTTGACAAATAGGAGATGGAGTAATTCCTATTTTATTTAAATAAGAATTAGTTCTAAGTATTCTATAAAGTATTTTCAACTGGAACCATACTAGATTATTGTCATTTGAGGTGTAGAAACATACTTTAAATACATCTTGCCACGTTTTGGCATCGATATTAAGGTTTAAATTGTTGTTCCACTTTGTTTTCATAGGATGAGTATTTTTTCTGTGTGTGCACATATGTTTATAAAAATCTTTAGCTCCCTTATTGGAGCGATACAGGATCCTAATGTGGTTTGGAATACTAGGTCTTAATAATCTAGTGTTTACGAAATTGTTGTTTTTCAAAAATTGTCTACACTTTACTTTTACACTCAAATGATGCAAAAAATTTTTGTATGAAATCCGGTACATAATTTCCAACATCTCTAATGACATGATTTGACCATCAGTATCAAGAATGTCTAAAATGAGGAAAATCCCTTTTCTGTACCAATCAGGGATGAATAATTGATCACTCAGCAGTTTGCTATTATACCACAGTGGGGTTGTGAGAATTTGTTCACTGTTTAGAAATGTCTGCTGTTCTAAAACACCATATGCGGCTTCAAGAACATTATTCCAAAAATGATTTGAAATTGTTTTATTTACTTTTAGAATATATTCAGGTCCAAGTTTTATAAATTTTTCTAATTGTTTTTCAAAAGTTACCTGAAAAAGTTTATTCCACGGTGTGTCAGTTTGTCGTAAAAGCTTTCTAAACCATGTTATATTTAAACTTTTCTCAAAATTTAATATGTTTACCATTTTTAGTCCCCCGAGTTTCTTGTCTAGCATTAATGTGTTTCTATTAATTTTGTCTGGTTTGCTTGACCATATAAACTTAAAACATAACTCTTCAATGGTCTTTTGGAATTGGAGATCAGGACTTGGTAAGGCCAGGAACAGGTGATTCAATTTTGAAAGGACAAATGTTTTTACCATTGGTGTGAGATATCTTTTATTCCAGGTATTTATGACCTTTTTAATTTCAAATAACTTTTCGTCGAAATTAATCCTCAAGATGCTGTCAAGATTGACTGTAAATTTAAGTCCCAATAGGTCAAAATTTGTGCATCCCCAAATAAGACCTCTATTAAGTAGTTTCTCCTTAGCATATCGTTTCTTTCCTATCCAAATGACCTTTGTTTTTTCTGTATTCATTCTGAGCCCAGAGAAGGATCAAAATAGTTCCAAAGTATTAAGAGCAGCTATTAAAGAGGACTGTGAACCATCCAAGAAGAGTGTAGTATCATCTGCATATTGTGTGATTTTAAACTCAGTTCCATTAATAAATATACCCTTGATTTCAGGATTTTGTATTATGAGCTTTGTTAAAATTTCTGCTGCAAGTATAAAAAGATAAGGAGAGATAGGATCTCCCTGTCTATAGCCTCGTTCTATTTTTATATTGTCTGACAGGTAACCACTTTGTAGAACCATTGCTTTTATGTCTGTATTAAACAATCTTATCCATTTTAGAAAACCTGGCCTAAATCATAAGTGCAGTAAGGTATGATACACAAAATTCCAGGAAATAGAATCGAATGCTTTTTGAAAATCAATAGAAACAAGAAGACCTGGTATATTTACAATGTTGTCAGTCATTCACATTTTGTAACAGACACCGGGCTGTCCCAAAAGAGAGACACAAGTCCCGTCTTGAAAGAAAAATCAATAAAATTTGTGAAAGGTGTTTGTTTTGCAAGTCATTGTCTTTCTGCCCCTCCTGTCTTAAATGTCCACAATGTTGCAGAAAAACATCCTGTGGGAGGCCATCTTCAAAAATGTTGGCAGGTATGGCTCTCACTAGGTTCAAATCCAAGGGTGGTCTCCATCTTATAAGAAGGGTACAACTTACCCTTCAAGATGAGACCACCTCTGACAAGGTCACCCCTAGTGGTCAATGGTTATGCCAATCCTCACAAAAACAATTGTCTGAAGGAAGCTTTCATTCCCTGTTACACAAAAAGGCAGTGGAAAAGGTTGTGGTTCAATCCTAACTAGTATTTTACAACCGGTTGTTTCTAGTCTCAAAACTCCAGAACCAGTGGATACCAATTTTAAACCTAAGCCCCTTAAATGTGTTCCTGAAAGTGGACACCTTCAAAATGGAAACACCAGAGACCATCAGGCTATCCTTGCAGCGATGCATATTTTCACATTCCCATAAGTCCCAGGTCAAGGAAGTTTCTCAGGTTTCACCTATATGGGAAACCTATAAATTCACAGTTCTACCTTTTGGCCTAGCGACAACTCCGTTGGAGTTCACAAAGGTTGTAAAGGAAGTGAAACTTATGGCCCAGGCAAGGGGTATAAGGATCCACCAGTACCTAGACGACCGGTTAGTCAAAGCTCCTTGTCGGGAAGCATACTACAGCATACTTAAGCCCTTTTGGCTCTGTGGCAAGATCTGGGTTTGGTAGTGAACCTGACCAAGTCGGAACTGACTCCACAACAAGTTTTCAACTTTGTCGGTTACTGTTTTGACTTATCTCTAGGAGAGGTGGTCAACATTAACCCAGAAAATTTGGACGCTAAAAGGGAGCAGTACCTGCTCAGTCAGGCAACTCATGTCTCTGATAGGGCTCCTAACAGCCACAGAGAAACAGGTTCAGTCGGGTTGACATTACATGAGGCCTCTCCAGTGGCACTTGAAAAATCATTGGCATGTGCCAGAAGTTTTGGAGAAGACCATTCCTCTGCCCAGGTCACTCCATCCCCACCTGGTTTGGTGACTGGATGAGGACAATGTATTGTGAGGACTACCCCTGCATCCTCTTCATCATGCTCTGCAGCTGTTTACAGATGCATCAAACGAAGGTTGGGGCACACACGCAAAAGGCATCTGGTCACAACCAGAAAGCAAGCTGCACATAAATTTCCTAGAATTGAAGGCAGTTTTTCTGGTCCTCAAGGAGTTTGAGCCTTTGTGCAGGGACCAGACTGTGTTAGTGGCGATGGACAACACCACAGTTGTTGCTTACATAAACAAGGAGGGAGGTATGAGATCAGGGTCTCTTTGTGCCCACCTCTGGTGACTGCTCTACTGGTGCAACCTCAGGCAAATAGTGCAGGTCGTCTGAATGTGATAGCAGACAAGTTGATCCAGACAGAATGGTCCCTCCTACAGGATGTGTTCCACCACCTATGTGTAAGAGTGCACACTCCTCAGATGGACCTGTTTGCCACCAGATTCAACCACAAGCTCCCCCTGTTCATGTTTCCGGTTTTGGATCAGAGTGCTTCGAGGGTGGATGCATTGAATCTTCCGTTGGAGGAGCTGGATGCTTATGTGTTTCCTCCAGTATCTCTCTTTGGCCAGGTGGTCTCCAAGTAATAGACCTAGGTTGCCGACGGATGATTCTGATTGCCGCAGGATGGCCAAACATGCTCTGGTTCTGAGATCTGGTCAACCTGTCATTTCAAGTTCCACTGTTGCTACCACAGGTGGAAAATCTGCTGACTCAGCCCTTCAGCGAGTGCCCTCACTGGGACCTTTTCAACCTGAATCTGCATGCTTGGCTCCTGGAGGACATACAACAGCAAGGGTTCTCTCAAGAATTGCAACACGAATTAAAGCTCCTCAGAGATGCTCAACCAGAGGTGTCTACGAGTTGAAGTGGTCCATGTATGTCAAATGGTGTCAGTCAAATCAGGTGGACTTCCGGTCACCTTCTATAAAGCAAATTACGGACTTCCTCCTGTATTTGTTTCAGGAGAGACATCTTCAACCTAGCACGATTGATGGCTACAGAACAGCTATAACTGATAAAACCGGCAAAGCCTTGCCAAAGATTAGAAATTCCCCTTCCTTTACTTTAAGGAAGGAAAAAACAAAGGAGGCTTCGTGAAACCGGCCCAAGATATTGGATTACTGCTGCTGATTATTATATGTATTTTTACTTAATTGTGTGCTATTTCTACTGAAAATACTTCGATAAATAAATTTTATAGATTTATAATTTTTAGTTTACTGATTAATGCCATCAACTTACTATTGAATTGTCATTTTAAAACTTTATCTTTACATACATTTTGTTTCACTAAGACATTATTTTCTCTAATATTATTTGGACCTTTACAAAGCTGACACTCTTTGCTCTGAAAGTCAACTGATGTCTGAACTGTTTCACTTCTGTATCTCATGGTGTTCAAAACTATTTCCCCAGGCTGTGGGGTACAAGCATTTATGAAACAAGCAAGAGTTGTGTGTTGCATGTGTTGTTCACAAGCATATAATAATAATATTTCCCTATATAAAAAGAAACTATGGATCGCTTCAGCTGACAAGAAGCTTTATGTGGGTGTTCCACCACACGACTAAGCTTCCTGATAAGGGTTTTTTGTAGTCGGTTTCAAAAATTTGCTTAGTCCCAGGCATTCTGTATGGATCGGTAGTTGTTGGTTGGGGTCGTGAGAAAAATCAAATCTGTTTGATATTTCTCATGACCCAAACCGATTCTTATTTCCTGCCGTCAACAAGATGTCCAGTCTCAGGCCTCCTCAGACCCAAATTTACACAGTCCTATGTTGTCTGAGGCTTCCTGTGACCCTTAGTCCCAGGTGTTCCTAGCTTAGTCCCAGGAGGCCTGTTGTCAGTCCCCAACTCATAACAGATCTTTGAAGTTTTATGCGTGTGAAAAAGAATCAGTTTCATTGGTCCTAGGAAGCCTCAGACCATCTCAGGTGTTCTGGGACTAAGAAATTTGGGTCTGGGACTAAGCCCCGACTAAGAGAAGCCAATGAAACTGATCCAAGCCGGCCTCCTCAGGCCACCTGGGACCACACAAATTTAGTCTGCGATGGTCTGAGGTCGCCCCAGGTGGCCTGGGACTAAGTACCGACTCTTTTCCACGAGCTTTAACCAAAAAGAGGCAAGAGGGGGGGACTATATATAATCGACTAGTCTGGGACTATAATAGCTGCGAGTTGTTCAAATTCCCACCCCAACATCCCAACACTTTCTGGCCCTTCAACTTTGTTCTTATAATAGCAAGAAACTATATTTTTCAGTCTTCTAGAAAAAATTGTGCATTTAATATTTTTGCCCTCCAGTTACAGGTTAAAAAGAAATACTTGTAGCAAATGCTACAAAAGATCAGTTCGAAGGAAAAAAAATTAGACAGAAGGTGGAATATATGGAACAAACTATTTGATGGTATCTAGTCCTAATATTTCCAATGATCCTTTGATTGTTTAAAACTAGTAAACTTATCTTTCAAGGTGTAAATGTGTCAAAGCAATAAAGTATTCCAATGTTATTACTAATGCTGTGTATTTTCTTGTTGTGTTAATTTTAGTTGGATAATATCAACAATTTTGTGTAAAGTTTGTGTGTAAAAATACTATCTGCAGAGAATATTATACAAGATTATGTCAGCTAGTGTATCGCCTGCCGTTTCTGAATATCTACTGTATATATACTCAAAGAAGAAATAAAAATATATTAAAAAATTAGATAAATGAACTCCAAATATGGCCAATAATCTGCCCATTTGTAGCTTAAAATCCATGGGATTGGTTTAAATCTGTAATAAAAAAGTCCAACACTGACACCATCCCTAGAGTTAAAGAATTGGCAATCTTGGTCTGGGGAACACTGAGGAGGCCTCAGGACGCCTGAGGAAGCTGGGACTTAATACGGGGTTAGTTGGGGCTTAGTCCCAGGAGGCCTGAGACATCCTGGGACCCAGTCGGTATGTCTAAAACAAGATCGTGGTTCAAACCGACCAGAAAAATGGCTGAATCAGTTCTTAGTCCCAGAACAGTCGGGGATCCGACTGTGTGGGGCCACCTGGGGCCTCCTCAGGCTTCCTGAGGCCGATCTGAACTTAATCCCAGGCTTTATACTGATTCAGTTTTCCCACCCATTTTACCTTTTTTTCACCGACTGTTCATGATTAAGGGTCGCAGACAGGATCGGGGCTTAGTCCTTTGGTGGAACACGGGTATTAATAGCCGCGCTGGAATTGTTTTTACCAATGACGTCCACGTGGGTGGTGGGGGAAAAATCTGAGCTGTATCTCAAAGCTCAGTGTGTAGGAAGGTCATACTTGTTTTGGGGGAAAGGGGGTGGAGTGTTGGTATGCAATGTTATGGTGTAAAGTTGATTTTACCTTTAACCTTTCCATAATGACTTTAAGTTTGAAAATTTTGTCTAGACTGTATCTTTTAAACTATAAGGTGTTGGATGTTGGGACACTGGTTGGGAGGTGTTTCTGTACATTATGATAGTGACCTGTAGTGACCTTGATTTTGAAAGTCTTGCCCGTGCTATATCTCAGAAACTGTAAAGTGTAGAATGTTGATACATGGTAGGGACATTGGTTAGAAGGTGCAAGTGTGCAAGGTCATGGTGTGACCTTGATTTGACTTTGATACAGACAATATCATGTCCACGCAATATCTCTGAAACCGTAAGTTGTAGAGTTGATACTTGATGGGAATATTGGTTGGGAATGTGTGTGCAACATCATGGTATGACCTTGATTTAACCTTACAAGGATGACTTTGAGCTATAAAATTTTGACCGGGGTATAGCTAAGAAACCATAAGGTATAAGAACTTAATTGATACTTGGAAGGGAAATTTTTTGTGGAGTATAGATGTGGAACATCATGGTGTGACCTGGATTTGACCTTTGATCTTGCTGTAGTGATCATACCCTATGAAATCTTGTCCGTTTATAAAGTGAAAACAGCTATTAGGAAATCCTGGTCATAATATATTAGCACGGTCAAATTTAACCTCGGAGACATTCAAGGTAAAATAAGGTCTAAAATCAATTGTATGTCACTTTTTACAGTCCCAATTGTTTGGAATGATAAAATAACTAGAACACATAACGGCTGTTATTTTATTTATTTATTTTGGGGGGTGGGGGTGGGGGGATGATCTGGCAATCAATTCTGGATCCAGGATCCAGTTTCACAAAGCCTTTGGGAAGGACCTCCTTATGTATCTCCATGGAAGGGTAAATACCCCAGAAAAACTGGCTAGGTGTCGGTTGAGTTACAGGCCGACCATTGGCTCTTTCAGAAATGGAAAAGTTAAATACCAGAGTGTGCAGAAGGCTACCCTTCAGGCCCTCATGCTCTCAGGAAGCTGCTGGCTTAAAGGGTGATCAATTTATTTGTACACCCAAGAGCCAAGCTATGTGGTACAGACAGACATGTTCCTCAACGCCCTGGAAAGAGTGTCTGGCTGTTCGGACTCAGAAGCTACACTTAATGCCCAGTTCTCTAAGCTTGCAAAGGTATCTGCTTACCCCCAGTCGGGGCCAACATCAAGACTAGTCCCATCTTATTGGAATAAATGCACCAGGGAAGGATCTTCACAAACCTTCCATCACAAACCATGCGGCTGGATTTAATCGCTGTACCAGTGAGATCCAAGAAAAGATCGCTGAGCATAGTGTTTTTTTGCAGGATACGGTGATCAAGGGTAAAGCACCTAATGAAGTGGTGGATGCTATCAATGAGCGCAAGGACTTGTCTGCCTTTCATACCAGTCTGTCAGTTGCTTTATTAACAGCAGTTCAATAATCTTGCTTGTTTGTGCAGTTAGCCAGTTTTGTGCATCTACACCATGATTCTTACTGTATGTCAAACCGGGCTTGATACCAAACATTTAGAATAGACTCAGAAATGCTCCATAATTCAGTTCAGGTCTGTTTTCAAATGCCATTTTGGCAGTGGAAGACCAAGATCATTATTAAATATGAGACTGTGACGACTGCTCATGGTCCAAGTTCGGACATGTTCCAGCACCCTATTAAGAAGGCTCAGTGCAGATATAAGTCTTATGACAGGAAAGATAATAAGCCGTTTAGATAAGCTACTTCCCAGTCCCAGCAAGCTTGGCATCAGTTTTTTGGCAAGAGCAGGTTCTGAAGCTGTGGTCGAGGGGGTTCCAGCTCCCCTTACTTCACCAAGTCTTCACATAGTATCAAGCAGTATAAATGACAGTTACTGTATACCAGATCCTTAACCTCAGTTATCTGTAAATTCAGGGGACCTCAGTCAGTTAAGATCAAAGAGAACTGTAAACGTACATGTTGTAGATCTTGCACTTTCTGTAACAGGTTTGTCGCAAAAGAAAGACTTAAGTCCCTCCATGTCAAAGAAAGAAATAAAATCTGTCAAACGTGATGGCTGTGTAAATCATTGTTTTTTGCCCCAGTTGTGACCAGTGTCCACAATGTTGTCATAAATCTACCTGTGGGGGGGTCATCTGCAAAAGTTTTGGCAGGTCTGGAGTTCCCTGGGTTCAAATCCGAGGGTAGTGTCCATACTACAGGAAGGGTGCAACCTACCCCTAAGTACTGGTAGTCAGGAGTTTCTTTCCAAACAACATTTTGATAAACTGAGTTCCCAATTAGATGAACGTTTTGTAAGGTTTGAAGTACTTCTGACCCCAGGTAACGTTTTACTACACCAAAAATGCCAGTTAATGTTATTCCTCCACCAGTTTCTGACCGTCCCTTCATTGACCCTTCTGGAGATCAAGCCACTGGACTGGTCTGTTGCCTTCAATTTTAGTAAAAGCTTCCTGGTCTGATAAGCATAAACATAAAAATAAATCCAAATCTTCAAAGAAGTCTGCTCTCCCTGCTACCGGTCCGGTAGATGGTTAGAGCCAGAATTCTTCTGATACTGTTATTCGTGCCTGGTCTGGGTAATCATTCTTGACAGCCTACCTATGCTGAAGTTGTCAGAACTTCTGAACTCAGTGCTGCTACCGGTACATCCGGTATTGTCGGTTCTAATGCTCCAAATGCAACTACTGCTTTACCAGCCTTGAACCTATTCTAGTGTACTGGACTGACCAGAAAGTGGACTGGACGAATTTGACAGGGATGATGAACCTCTGTTTGATGTAGATATCCCAGTGTCCAATGAAGAAGGGGAACTATCTTAGTGAGGAAAAGCGTGAGCTTAGTGAAGACATGAACTATAGTGAGACAGTCAGATCTGTATGTGCCTTTCTTGGTTGGAATTTTATTCCAGATTTTGAACTGGACACTGGTGGAACAGATAGCTCCAAAAATCCATGGAAAGGAAAAAATCCCAAGAAAACCAGTAAAGTTTCAGTGGAATTAATGCCAGCTGATCACTCGTTGTGTCAAAAAATGCTACCCGTCCAGGTCTCAGGATGAAGGGGGATCTTAAAACCGACCAATTCATCCAAACACCAAAAAGTCAAAGCAAGTGGTATCGTCAATATTGTCCCAGGACGGATGGACCTCACTGACTGAGCAGGGCGGTTTTTGGCAGGACAGACAATGAGGTGAAACTGAATTCTTAGTTTTCATGTTTTGTCCGGCCTAATGCTTATCTGGACCTCCAGCAAGGCCCATTCCTCAGGAAACATTGGATCGGTAGGAGAAATGTGCCCAGGAGGAGACTTAATTAGATCATCAAGCACGCTGCTGGTTTTAGTTGTTGCACCAGCGAAATTTAGGAGCGCATTTCCAACCATATCAGCCTTCTGCAGGATTCTTTGGTTAAGAGCAAGATTCCCTGAGTGAGCAACCATACAAAGATATTGAATTTGACCTTTGACCCCATTATTATTCAGGCATTATTATATTCATTTGTAACATTTTTCTAACATTTATCATTAAACATTTAATATACGGTAAACATAAAACATTTTAAAAACATTCTATTACAAATGGTTTTCGTACCCATTATCTTTTAACCTTTACCAAATGTTTCCTACCAAACATTTGATTTATTTATTTGGGGTTTTTTTTTGGTCACTTTCAACACTGTACAGGTCATATCACGACGGGTAGTTGGAAGGGCAGAGGAAACCAGTACATACAGTTCATTAGGGTTCTGTACTGTAAACTGCCGACCAACGGCAAGCAACTACCAGCCTTCCCACTTGAGGCTGTGCAGGGATCAAACCTCAGCCTCAGAGGTGGGAGGCAAGAGTGTTACCACTCTGCCACCGTTGCCCCTACCAAACATTTGAAAAACCCAAAAATATTTGTTTGGACAAAACCAAGGACATCCGACAAGGTAAAGAGTTGGTTTTTGTCTTCTTTAGGAAGAACTTCAATAGGGACATTGTTCCTGTCAGTGTTTCTTCCTGGATCAAACAGACTGTGCTTTTGTGTTAGCAACTTTAGGATGACAATGCTCAGTGGCTGCACCAGGTAAAGGCCCATGATGTTAGGGCCCTTGCAGCATTCAAGGCCTTCCAAGGAGGTGTACCTTTGGACCAGATCCTTTCAGCCTGTCATTGAAAGTCACACAATACCTTCACCCAAGTTTTTTTTTTGAAGCATGTGATTTTGGTCTGATTCAGAATTGTACCACTTAGGTCTGGTCACAGCGGCTCAACAAATCCACGAGTGACTGGCCCTTATAGTTGGTTTTTTTGCCTCTTCCACTTGATTTTATGTAGCAGGCTGTCTTACACAGAAAGCTCAGCTGCAAGATCTCAATTCCTGTTCTGCTTCCTCGGGAATCCTTAGGGACTGAATTCTTGTCCACCCTCTCCTGCAGGTACCCAGTTCGGGGTGAAAAAAAGGGGGGGGGGGCACTTTTTAGGAGAGGACCCGGAACACCAGTAGTCCCTTATTATCTTAGGGCCTGGATGGCCTGGACTGGAGTTCGTTAACCTCCCAGTGACTTAATCTCCCTGGTTTTTAGCTACCCTCCTGCATTTGTCCACTATGTAAGGTGTATTAATCAAATTAATATCTTACCTAATGGAAAATGGGATTCCCCACCCTACCTTCCCTGGAATTTAAAGCTTTACCTGGGGAAATCATAGGTAGCTAACAGAAAGAGGAAGTGAGCATGCCTGCACTTGCGCAGCAGATGAGCTGGGGACGACATGCCATCGGGCGAATGAACAGGACACTACTGGTCACGAGCAGAGCCCAGCTCAAGTTGATTGGAAAGACCAGCAATGCACTCGACTAATGCATTTGTCCACTAGGTAAGGTATTAACTTATAAAAATTTAATTTACTTATTAAATTTTCCGTTTTACAATATGGTACTTTTTACAGTTTCACAAATTTGTGAGACAATATTAGAGACTTAATAACTGTGATTTTACCTAAGGGTGTTAAAGATCTTTTTTTCCATGAAGCTATGGTGTTTTCTATTTTAATTATGGCATTGTTATAGTTGATCAGTGGTCTATTTGATAGATTTAGATCAAAGGTAATTCCTAATAAACTGAAATTATTACTATCCCAGTTTAAAAGTCTACCACAGTTAATTTTTTCTTTACAACCTTTTTTTTACCTATCCAAAGCATCCTAGTTTTTGATAAATTCATTTTTAACCCTGATAGTGATCCAAAAATTTCTAACACATTCAATGTATACTGCAAGGAGCTCTCTGAACCATCCATAAACAATGTGGTGTCATCGGCAAATTGAGAGATTTTGAATTCATCTGATCCAATTTTTATCCCTTTGATATTTTTATTTGTTAATATCATTTCACACAATATTTGTGCACATATAATAAAAAGATAAGGCGCTATTGGATCCCCCTGCTTACAGCCTCTTTTAATTGGGAAGAAATCTGACAAAAAACCTACCTGCAATACTGTAGCTGTTATCTCTGTGTTAAATATGTTAATCCATTTAATAAATTCGCTGCTAAAATTATAATGATTTAAGACTTTATACATAAATTTCCAGGAAATTGAATCAAAGGCCTTTTCAAAGTCAATTAACATCAGTAGCCCTGTTTTTTGCTTTTTTTCGGTGTAGTTCATAATATCATAAACTAATCTGGTACTTTCGCCTATAAATCTACCTTTAATAAAACCGGTTTGACAATTTGAAATTAAATCAGGGAGAACTTTTTTAAGACGTGATGCAATTGCACTAGTTGCCATTTTGTATAAAACACTAGTTAACGAAATTGGTCTCCAATTTTTTAGATCATCCCGTGGTTTATTTCCTTTAGGCAAACAACTAATAACTGTTTGACGGAAGCTTGGAGGTAAAATCCCTTTTTGGTAACTCTCATTTAGTGCCCTTAGTATAAATGTTTGTAATTCTTTCCAGAATATTTTATAAAATTCGGCAGGAAAGCCATCTAGTCCTGGAGTTTTATTATGTTTCATGCTTTTTAGCACATTACTTAACTCTGTAATAGTCAAAGGGCCACTCATTCCTATTGATTTTTTCCTATTTTTTTGAGTTTGGTAGGGTATTTTTAAAATTATTCAGATTGTCCTCATCTATGTTTTTACATGAGAATAGATCTGCATAAAAGCATTTTACTTGATTAAGAATATCCCTTTGGTTATTGATAATTTTCCCATTTTGCAAGGTAACCTTTTTAATAGTCTTGTCAATATATTTGGCTTTTTCTAGGTTACAAAAAAACTTTGTCGGCTTTTCGTTTAGTAAAATATCCTGTACTCTAGATTTAATCATGAACCCCTGTAGTTTAGAATCTCGAATTTCTTGGAGTTTTTCCTTTTTGGTATTAATTAGTCCGAAGTTTTCTTCATCTTCCCTGCTTTCAAGGTTTGCAATTTCTTCTTGTAATTCTTTTTCTTGATCATTCTGCTGCCTTTTAGCTCTACTAGAAAATCTTATAGAATTACCCCTTATATTCAACAGGAGCATTTCGAGAAACATTGTGTCTGATATTGTAAACTGAATGTCTTTATCCTCTATTTTGTCTAAATTATCAAATTGGTAGACCGGAATGGCATATTGTTGTCTGACTTCACTTATGCAATTTTTAACACATTTTAAGTATTCAGGATCTCTTTGTAAGCTACAGTTTAAGCGCCAAATGCCTTTGCCTTTTGTAAATGAATTAAGAAGCAGATCTAGTTCTAATCTAGAATGGTCACTTCTATAACCAGGCAGTATCTTACAAGACTGGATTATATCCATTAAACTGTTTGTACCAATAGCATAATCTAGTCTGGCCTGCTTCATAGGATTTTTTCGTCGCCATGTATATCGCTTAACTTTTGGATGTAGCTGTCTAAAAATGTCTGTAAGATTGTATTTATCCATATTCTGTAATAAGACTTCCCTGGCTTTTGGGTTATTAATACTTACATAATTGTATGAGTCCAGCTTAGGATCAAGGACAAGGTTTAGATCTCCACATAATAATGAGTATGTTTCTGATGATTCCTCAACAAAATTTGAAACTTTTTTGAAAAAACTTGGATTATCGGTATTTGGGGCATATATATTTATTAACCTCAGACTTATTTCCCCCAAGTCCAGATCTAGAAGCAGTAAATTACCTGTATTATCACTCATTGAGTATTTTATTTTGTATTCAAAGTTCTTTTTCAATAGAATTAAGACCCCTCTAGCATTAGTTCTATTGCCTTCAATAAATATTTCACAATTTGGAAAATTGGTTCTTAAACAATGTGTATCTAACTTTGTTAAGTGTGTGTCTTGAAGACAAATTATATTAGCATCCTTTAGTAAGTATGTAATCACATCAATCCGTTTATTCATATCCCTTATGCCCTGAACATTTGCCGATGACACTTTAATTGTGTAGGATTGTAAAATTACTCATAAATGTTAAAACAATTTTTGTTCCAAATATTAAGATTGTTTAAAAGTCAGTGTCAAGTTTCAAGCATTTTTTGTAAAAATGAATATAGTTTCATATATTTTTGTACTCCTGTGGTTTATGTGTGTAAATTGTTAAAATGATGGCTCATAAAACACACTTCTTAAAAAATCAACATTGAAATTGTCAGACTATGTTTACCTGATTACATTGTCATCAGGGCCGTTAAATTAAACAATTTAAAAAGTGTGAATTTTTAATCCAAAAAAGTGTGGATTCTTAACCTAAAAAGTGTGAATTCTGAAGCTTAAAGTGTGGTTTCTGAATCTGAAAAGTGTGGATTCGTGAAAAAGAATTCACACTTTTTCCAATGTCTGATACCAAAAGTGTGGTTTAATGGGATTCAAGGCAACAGATTTGTAGACACATTGCCAAATACAAGAAATTCAACTTTATGGGACCCCAGTTTGAAAATTGTTTGAACAAGTCAGATTTGTCTTTGCAATAGTGATCTTACTTCAAGATCAAATGGGTTTGTTAATAATAAAACCTTATACATCTTCATTGCTTTTGATGGTAGAGGGTTGGGTGTTTTGAAAAGAAGAATATTACTCAATGAATGTGGTAAAGTAACAATATCACAATTATTCACAAAACTGAATGTGATATTCAGAGCTAAAAAAAACACTGGTGGTACATATTATATTTTTAAATAGCACGTCCAGTATGGAACCTGATTCCTAAAAAGGGTGCTTTGTTAATTTGGTGAATAGGCCCACAAATATTCATTAGTTGTCAGATATAGTTGCTTTGGAGGGAATTAATTTTACCTTTAACCAAGGTCAAACAAGGTGTTTATGCAAAAAAGCCTTATATGTCCAATTATATTGGCCCAAAAGGTTTGGGATGTGAAAAACAGTTGAGGGAATTCATTTGTTGTTATAGGATTGAGCCTTTGATTTTGTATTTCTGTTATTATTTTTTCTAGGGCTTTGCAATCTCAAAATAACTAACACAAGGTTACTGTACATTTTTTGACATATATGATATTTCACGCCTTCCTTATTGTTACTCAAAGATGTCATACCTAAAATCTCTTAATATTTGCTTATTATAATATAGAGTGAGTTTTAATGTGAATATAATCACTTCAGACACTATGACATGTAAATCTAAAAGACAGGTCTCATTTAAATTACATTTATAAATAAAATACATCTAATACCGTCTCAGACGTCAAATAAGTTTACAGTAACTAAAGTCTTCTTATCTCCCATGTTGTTTGTCCCAGAGGAATGGAATGTGAAAACAATGTTCAAGAAAGGGCCATGGTGACATAGTGGTAACACACCTCCCACCTCTGAGGTTGGTGGTTCAAACCTTGGACTTTATGTTGGAAAGTTAGTAGTTGCTTACTGATGGTCGGAGTTTACAGTATGGAACCTTGCCCATCTGTATGTACTGGTTTTCTCTGCTCACAAAACTCCCAATTGTTATATGACCCATACAGTGTTGAAAGTGACATAAAACCCCAAATAAATAAACAATGTACAAGAAACCGTGTAAACCTTTTGATGAAGACCTTTCTGATTTGTTTTACCACTCTATCAAGGTTAAAAATGTCAATGAGCCTTGAATATATACATTTTGTATTGATTATAATAAAAAACAGTTTTTTTACAACCAAAACAAAAAAAAAAAACTTTTTTTGTGTGTTGAAGAAGCTATTCAATGGGTAACGAATAAAATGCGCCTATGGAAGAGAGAAAAATAGAAGAATTATCTAGCTTATACACCATGCTACAAAGTATTTTTAACCTTTTGGAACTTGTAATGGTCCTCAATGGCTAAGTGGATGAGCAAGATTTTATCACAGGCTGATGCGTCTGTGTGGGTTCAACTTCTAAAAGTGGCAATAACTGACAAGTGGTATAATTGACTGTTTATTGTAGCATGACTGACTGGACTGCACCTTTAATGATGGAAATTCTCTGCCAATCACATAAATATAATAATTAGTCTGACACATGACGTACAATTAGAATTTTTTTTGAATGTCCCAGACGATATTATTGGTAAAGCTAATATTGTGAGTTAAATCTGTGGAATTTGAGTTTGAGACAGATCTAACTGTACTGGATCAACTGCCTTGTAACTGCCACTACATTCATCCTCAGGAGTGCAATGTCCGTTGAATGAAAGACTCTGTATGCTGATTGGTTTAAAATTGAAGTTCCTAATTCCTGGTTGATACAATAATTTGTTTTGCAAATCATATACATCACACATGGCTTAGCATGAAATGTGTCTGCCTGACATGGTTTTTGGTGTGCTGTATAAAAACAATATTATATATCATATGGAATCATTATATTTTGAAGACAAAAAGGAATAAATTTAAATAAATGTGGTACCATAACATAATAATTAGTACATAAGCTGCTTCTTTTGACCATGCAATTGCAATAAAAATCCGTGCGAAACATTTGCACAGTTTGACAATGAAGTGGGTTGATTATTATTATTATTTTTGCAAAAAATACTTCTTCTACGTTCATATTTTTACAATGCCAATATATTGCTTTGATTTATTACATTTATGAGTTTGTAAAAATGTGCACAAGAAAAAATAACAATGTCGTTATGAAAAAACATTTATTTTGAGAAAATGTCATCATACAGCCAGACGGGGCCATGGTAGCAAAGTGGTAGCACTCTCGCCTCCGGCCTCTGAGGCTGGGGTTTGGTTCCTGGCACGGCCTCAAGTGGGAAACCCGGTAGTTGCTTGCCATTGGTCGGCAGTTTACAGTACAGAACCCTGACGATCTCTATGTGCTGGTTTCCTCTGCCCTTCCAACTAACCATCATGATATGACCTATAAAGTGTTGAAAACTATGTAAAACCATGAATCATAAAGCCAGACTATTTCCTCTAATAAGTAGGGTAAAAATTCAAATGCAAGATTTGAAGTTTACATAAAATTTTTAAAGTTTAATTAAATATTGAAATCAAATCAATCTAGTTATCATCCTGGGAAAATTCAAAGTTGTATAACAAGGATTAAATCAATAAATGTATAAATGAAATAAATAACTTAATTTGAAATATCCGAAGTTTTTTGCAGAGCTTTAGTATAAAATCTACGCATGCGCAAATACTTCACAACCAGTAAACAAAGATGGAGGATGATAACTTTTTTTGAAAATGCCAAACTTCTATTTTAAAACTGTTCTTTGGTATCCATTTTGAACACAAAATGATTTTATTTTGACATTGTCAACATTATAATATTAATTGTACAAAAATGGCGATGGAAAAGCTTTATTCTGTGCGTGATACGCACACCCGGTCTTTGACTGCAATTGGTTATTACCCTGCTCGAAGGGAGATAATGATAGGTTGTGAAGGTTAGTATATTTATAAATCATGCAGAGCTACCGTATAGTTATACTGCTCAGCTACCCAGGTTCGTCACCTGTCTTTAAAATATCGACACCACCCAGTAAGCATTACAAACGTTTATAAACCTAACTTAGACCGAGCTTCTGTCCCGTCGCCAATTGCTGTTAATATTTCTGATGGTTTGTAATGGCGAGGGACAGAGTTCACATGTACCTGTTTTCTGTGTAAATTTTGAACGGCATATTTGTACATATATTACCACAAGTATAAAGTGCTATTTGGTTTCTTTAAGGTATGTACATGTGCCGTTCACTTATATTTCATGCCAATCAAACTGGCATGTATATATTTCAACCTATTTTCAAAATGTAAACAAACCTTTATCATTACATAGTTCCCTACAAAAAAAATCCTGGCATCTAAAAATAGTTTAATTTATCAACATATGGATTGGAAATTGGATACAGCTATATATATAATAGACATAACAATAACTTTTTAAAGTGAATGCAATAATTCTCCACAGTTCAAAATTTACACAGAAAACAGGTGCATGTGAGCTCTGTCCCTCGCCATTGTGTCCATCAGTATATCAAAAGCAATTGGCGACTGGACAGAAACTCAGTCTAAAACCTAACTATGAACGGTTTATTTAAGGTTTAAAATGATGGGCTCCTAAACGTTCGGCTATAAACGTTAATCAATGTTTAAGAATAAACATTTATAATTGTTTGGGAAGGATTGCAGAATTCCTCTCGGAAAGGTGTAGGAATATAAGTGAAGTTATTTTCTGCAATAATATAGTTCCTGATTAAATGGAAAATAAGATACGTGGACAGGTAGACATGTAGGCAGGTAGACATGAAGGCTGGTCGGCAGGTCACCAGAAGAAATATCCACAACTTTATGAGAATATAATGCATGGTATTTTTGTCCGATTAACCAAATATAAAATTATTTTTTGTCAATTATTTTTATTATTTTCTTTTGTAGTTTTTATAATATCTGTGCCGCCCTGTCTACCTGCCAACACGTCTACTTACTTATCTACATATTTATTTATTTAGTATTATTTTATTTTATTGCGTTAATACATCCTATCCAATGGACAATTGCTTTACCGGTCGGCGCGACCGGTCCCGCCAAACGCCAGAAAAAGACGTCCTGTATATACTACCGGCAGGACCGGTCACAGAGTGTGCATTCGCCAGGTGGCGCATCGTACTTCATTTCCTGTTTACCTATTGACGTCATAGCATCTTTTTCGTTTGGCGCGAAAGAGTGTGCAGAAGATTTTCTTCAGAGATACGCTTTTGAAGTTTTACAACGAACTCTTCCAAGTTTCTTGTTTTTTATTAGTACGGAGTAATTCTACAACGTTCCTGATCATTATGTCGTCTCCTGGACAGAAACGAGGTTCTTGCGGGCACGTTATGGCCCTTTTCGACAACCATAAGAAATGCGCGCGTTGTCGTGACAAGGGGTTGGGAGACGACCCGTGTGTAAAGAAGTTGGACTGTAGTATCTGTAAGGCGTTTACGCCTGCTCAGATCCACCAGTTAGCAACCCCCACCTACAAGGAAAGGAAAGAACGCTTTAGCCAGAAGAAATCTGAAGAATTAACAAGTGCGTCTCCCAAGCTTGTTGATCCGTCTGAGGTTTCACTGCTGGGTCCGGTCAATTCAGGGACGCAGTCTCCTGTTGATTCTACACCCAAGCACAAGAAGAAGCGTTCTGATGGTTCCCCAAGGTCTACTAAACGGAAGCACAGCAGTAAGCCTACTTCTGACGACCTCAAGTCCCTTGATGACAAGTGGAGTGAGAGATTTTCCCGTCTGGAAGCAATGCTGATTAACCAGTCATTTGCTGTCCCTGTGAGACCGGTGAATTCTGCTTCTGTGGTGCCCAGAGAACACCCCTTCTTTGATCCGGGTGCTTCTACAAGTGTTATGTTTTCTGAGGGCACTAGTGACGTTGCTACGCAGTTGACGGCTACCCAACCTCCGCTGGGGGTTCCTGGTACACAAGCTGTGAAGGAAGGGAATGAGAGTGCTACCCACCCTGTTCAGGGCCCCGGTACCTCTGAGACTGTTGCCACCCAACCTTTACTGGTTCCCGGTGCAGGGACTGCCACCCAGCCTCCACAGGCTCCCGGTGCGGGTCCTGAGGTTCTGCCTTCCGGTTATGAAACTACGCTGTCTAACCAGTCGCCTCCCATTGGTCAGAATTCTGAGGTTGCTAGGGAATCTGACAGTGAGGCTGAGGTGGATCCGGAACCGGCTTCTCCGGCTAGTGTTCACTACCAGGGTGATGTACCGGAAACTAACACTGACCAGGATCTATCTGAAGATGCCAATTACCGGGAAACCTTGAGAGGGGTGAGGAGTTCATGGGCTGGCATCAAATCCCGGATTATGACACCTCAGCTGCATCTATGGATGACAATCCCTTTGCCGGTTCTAGAGTAAAGACTACCGGAAAAGTGTCAGTAAAATTGCCGGTGGATGAATGGCTTTGTAAAAAGCTGGAAAAACTGAATATAACCATTGCTGAAGGTTATCCATCCAGGAATACAGAAACCAGTGGTCTGCTGCGTGACCAATTTGTCAAGACACCCCGTACTTCAAAGTGGTACGACATGCAAGCTGTTAAGAAGGATGCGTCTACCCAGGCTGTTGGTGACTGGTCTCCAGAACCGGCAAAGCTTAACAGTATGTTTTCTAGAGTTGCAAGACGCAGTTTACCTTCTGCTCCAGCTTCCAGGACCTTCAGCCAGGACACCCTTAGAAGGTGGGAGAGGTCATTCAGAGAACAATCAGTGATGTGTAATCACGCTGCTGGCCTCTCTAGATGCCTCACCAAGGTACAGGACTCCATGGTCACCCAGTTAAAATCCCTCAGGTTCGATTCCTCAAAGGGCAAAAGTGCTGAGAAACAACAACAAGCTGTTGAAGAGCTGGAATATCTGGTTACGTTTAACCGGTCAATTTCACAGGCTATGCAGCGTACCATGCAGGATTTGTCAGAGGGAGTCTTTATCAGCATGGCTAATCTCACCCTGGGCCGGCGGGACAGTTATTTAGAGTTCATAAGGGGTGGGATTAAACCGGACACCTTGTCTGCCTTACGTACGTCTCCAGTTCACCAACTATCACTTTTCCCGGACAGCTTACTGGTCAAAGCTGAAGAGGAAATCTTACGTAGTGAAGAGAGGCGTTCTGCTGGTACCACACCAAGGAAACCTGGACGTTTTCATCCATACGTCTCCTCCAATCGAACCCCTCACCAGCCGGACCGGAAGCCCACTACTCCGGCATGGAAGCAGATTAGAGACCGGCAAACTGCTCAGAAAGGTGGTGGTAAAGCCTCAAACTTCATCCAGAAGCCGGCCAGGGGGTTTAAAAAGCATAAATGACAATCACTGTTTTGCAAATGTGGTCGGATTGGTGAACTCTGTAAATGTATCCGACAAGATGGAGGGCTTGAACCCACCACCACCAGTGACAAACAAGAGCGAGACTGTGTTTCCACATGTAAACTCTTTTGTTGCAAGTGTTCCTTTTGCCAGCGGGTCACCGCAAAAGAAAGGTGTAAATCCCGTTTATTGTCAATCTATCAGAGAAATAAACCATGTGAAAGATGTTTCCTGTGTAGATCACTTGAGTTTTGTAAAAATTGTCACAAATGTCCCAACTGTTGTCACAAATCTTCCTGTAGGGGCAAGACTTCAGCAGTTTTGGGAAAAGTGGGAAACTCTGGGTGCCAGTCCAAAAGTTATCAGAATACTGAGAGAGGGCTACACCCTTCCCTTCCGGTTCAGACCCAACCTAACCAGGTCACCAATGGTCATCAGCAAATATGTAAACCCCCAAAGACAGTCCCTCCTTTTGGAGGCACTGACTCAGCTAACAAACAAGAATGCAGTAGAACCTGTAACAAATCAGACCTCCCTAGGGTTTTACAACCGGTTATTTTTGGTTCCCAAACCCAACAACCGGTGGAGACCTATCTTGGACCTGAGCACTTTGAACACCTTTTTAAACACAGAGTCGTTCAAGATGGAGACCCCAGAGACAATAAGAACCTCCCAACAGGCAGGGGAGTGGGTCACATCCATAGATTTCAAAGACGCTTACTTCCACATACCAATTCACAGTCAGTCAAGGAAGTACATGCGTTTTCACATTCAGGGCCAATCCTACCAGTTCAAGGCCCTGCCCTTTGGTCTTTCCACAGCACCCATGGAGTTCACAGTGGTGGCCAAAGAGGTCAAGCTCATGGCTTTACGACAGGGTATAAGAATCCACCAGTACCTAGACGACTGGCTGGTGAGGGCCTCTACCCTCCACACCTGTCTCCAGCATACTCAAACCCTGGTCACACTTTGTCAGGAACTAGGGTGGCTGGTGAACAAGGAAAAGTCAGAACTGGTACCCAAACAGGTCTTCAACTTCGTAGGTTACCAGTTCGACCTGAAAGAGGGCAAGGTCAGACCAACAGAAGAACGTTGGCAGGCTTTGACAGACAAGATCAGATCAATGATGTCGGATCCGGTTTGTCCGGTCCGGAAATTCATGTCCCTCATAGGTCTCCTCACAGCAACAGAAAAACAAGTCCACTTAGGGCGACTCCACATGAGACCCATACAGTGGCACTTGAAAAACAATTGGAGGGTCCCAGAGTCACTGGAAAAGGTGATACCGGTACCCAAGTCCCTCCACCCTCCTCTAAGGTGGTGGCTGGAGGAAAGCAATGTGCTACTAGGTCAACCATTACACCCTCTAAAACATGCTCTGCAGATCTTTACAGACGCATCAAACGAAGGGTGGGGCGCTCACTTGGACGACCATACTGCAAGGGGAACCTGGTCCCTTCCAGAAAGCAAGTTGCACATAAACCACTTAGAGCTAAAAGCAGTTTTTCTAGCTCTAAAGGAGTTTCGAACCCTGGTCTGCAACAAGACTGTGTTGATAGCTACAGACAACACAACAGTGGTTGCCTATATCAACAAAGAAGGGGGGATGAAGTCGGGGTCACTGTGTGCCCTACTGTGGAGAATCCTGTCCTGGTGCACCAGACAACAGGTAACCCTCAGGGCACGTCACATCCCCGGCCGGCTGAACGTGATAGCAGACAAGCTATCCAGACTTGGCCAGACCATTCAAACAGAGTGGTCACTTCATCCAGCAGTATTCCAAGCTGTATACGCAAGGTGGCACCAGCCAAAAGTGGACCTGTTTGCCACCAGGTTCAACAACAAACTACCTCAGTTTGTGTCACCGGTGCCAGACCCCCAGGCTTGGGCAGTGGATGCACTCAGTCTCTCCTGGGAGTACCTGGACCCATACGCCTTCCCACCGGCAGCCATCTTGGGCAAAGTGGTGGAGAAGCTCCAGGACTACCCCTGCAACAGAATAATCCTGATTGCCCCAGGGTGGCCCAACATGCCCTGGTTTTGGGACCTGGTAGCAATGTCAAGCCAGATCCCACTCTGTCTGCCCAGCATACCAAATCTTGTGTCTCAGCCATTCAACCAGGTCCTTCACAGGAACCTGTCGAATCTGAACCTACATGCCTGGCTCCTAGAGCCTCAGCAATCAAGGAGCAAGGCTTCTCTGAGGCAGTGGCAGCACGAATTGAGGCTCCTCAAAGAAGATCAACCAGATCTGTCTATGAGGCAAAGTGGACCATTTTTACAAAGTGGTGCCTCAGTAATCAGGTGGACTTCAGGGCACCACCTCTGAAAGCCATTGCTGACTTCCTCCTGCACTTGTTCCAGGACAAGAAGTTACAACCAGGCACTATTGATGGCTACAGATCAGCCATAGCTGACAAACTGGGCAATTCCACCATTAATGTCAGCAAAGATGAGAATCTCACTCGTCTCCTGGATAGTTTCCATAGAGACAGACCTAAGGGCAGGAGGGGCATCCCCTCCTGGAACCTTTCACTGGTTTTACATCAGCTCACAAAGGCTCCTTTTGAACCCCTGAAAGAGTCCTCCTTGAAACATTTAACTTTCAAGACTGTTTTCCTGCTGGCTTTGGGTTCAGGTAAACGCAGGAGTGAGATCCATGCTTGGTTACATAAGAACATCAGACACCAGTCAGACTGGTCTAAGGTGTCTTTGTACCCCTCACCCAGCTTCCTATCCAAGAATCAGCTGGCTAAGGAAGGTCCAGATAGTGTGGCACCAGTGGTCATCCCAGCCCTGGCACCATCTCTGGATAGGTCACTCAAGGGTGACAGGTCCCTATGTCCAGTTAGAGCCAGGACTGCAGACCTCAGGCAGAATAAGGAGTTAGTCTTTGTCTCCTTCAAGAAGGGTTTTGATAAAGACATCTCGCCTGCCACCATCTCCTCATGGATCAAACAGACTGTGGTTCTGTGCTATGAGCTCTCTGACCAGGAGGCCCTCACCTTACATCAGGTTAAAGCCCATGATGTTAGGGCCTTTGCTGCTTCTAAGGCTTTCCAATCAGGGATCTCCTTAGATCAGATCTTGTCAGCCTGCCACTGGAAATCTCACAACACCTTCACCCAATTCTATTTGAAGGATGTTGCCTGGGCTGACTCAGAGCTTTTCCACCTGGGACCTGTAGTGGCTGCCCAGCAGGTGCACCACCAGGCCCAGAAGTGAGGAGATGTTGTATATATGTAAATATGTACATATTGTAAATATGCTAGATATGTACATAATGTAAATATGTTGAATGTACATATATGTTCCAACAAAAAAACAAAAAAAACTAAAAAACTGTGACTTGCTTCCTTTGGGAAGTTTATTTCTTCTGGGACTGAACTCAGCCCTTCTCTCTCTCTATCTTTCCAACTCAGACCAACTCTGAAAGGAAAGAAAAAAGGGGGGGGGCAACGTCGGTAGGCTCCCGGTTAACCGGTGAGTTAGTGACCGACCCTGACCTTTCAGGGTTCTCTGACCCTAGGTCAAATGGGCCTGTTAAAAATTGTTGTTATGAGTTCACATAAGTCCCTAGCTGCTTACCCGCCTACCAAGCGGTAGTTATTCAGCAATTGTCCATTGGATAGGATGTATTAACGCAATAAAATTGCAAATTTAATAAGTAAATTAAATTTTTATAAGTTAATACCCTATCCAATGGACAGGCAAGGCCCACCCAACCGGCCCCGCTATCAGCTTACTAGGGGTCTTACTAGGATTAGACACGAAAAAGATGCTATGACGTCAATAGGTAAACAGGAAATGAAGTACGATGCGCCACCTGGCGAATGCACACTCTGTGACCGGTCCTGCCGGTAGTATATACAGGACGTCTTTTTCTGGCGTTTGGCGGGACCGGTCGCGCCGACCGGTAAAGCAATTGTCCATTGGATAGGGTATTAACTTATAAAAATTTAATTTACTTATTAAATTTGCAATTTCATTTTATTTATTTTATTGCATATATATATATATATATATATGACGGAACTACTTTCAGCTATATCCGGGAGGGGAATTCTGCAATTTAGCCAATGCTTGTATATAAACATTCAAGTATCCAGCATGATTCAATGGAGAATGTAAACAAACTTCATTTTATGAATAATTTCCCTGTTTACATTAATTTATTAAATGGCTGGTGTACGGTAAATCACCGCACTCGAGAAGTAATTCTACAGTACGGTAACATTCATTTGCCGTATTCTAGTAAATTAATTAGAGTACGGTTCAAACTGGTTTCCTAAACATCTCATGTAGTGAAGGAAATATGAGGCCACGATGGGTGTTTCTATGTTTTACAAATAAAAAATCTAGCAATATTTTACAAATAACAATATCAAATGTTAGTACTTGCACAGTACACACAAAGACTTAAGAAAATATGAAACCATGATAGATTTTCTAACAATATTTTACAAAAAAAAGTCTAGCCAACCAGCCTGTTTTTCATCTGCAAACATGATTAATTTAATTAACCAATGAAAACAATTGTTACTGAAACCTCATTCGAGACAAATACTTTATTCGTACTGCAACTACTATTATAAATCAATTTAATTAGGGTAATTAACCAGTGAAAACCATTGTTACTGAAACTGAACTCGAGACAAAGTTCTGGAGTGCAGCAATCCGTACTGCAGCATATTTTCTATGGAACGGTTTTACTGTACCGCAGCCAGGCCCATTAATTTAACTTTGTACAGTGCATTCTATGATATAATGTACTTTTATATCTCCACTTATAATTTAATGATGGTTTCAAACAACAGTGATACAGCAAGATGTAGTAACAGAAATATTTCTCCAGTTTCTCTCAAAATGGCTGTGCTGATATCATCATCCAAAATGAAAGTGAGATTAAGATATTCTTCACTCTTTGTAAACTTTTAAAAACATTTATTAAATGGTTATAAACCAAACTAATGTTGCTGAAACGTTTATAAACCCATAGTATTAAATAATTGTCAATATTTAGGTTTATATTTGGTTTTAAAAACGTTTATATCTTTACTAAACATTTATAAACATTTGCTATGTTTACTGGGCAACACTACAAATGGAACAAGTGAAGATCAAGTGGTGGTGCAAAATTATATATGTTATTTCGACATAGTACAATAAGACATAACAAAAGGGTCACATTTCACAGATAAAAGTCAGAAGTCCAGACATTTTAGTTTCAATAAAGTAGGGATTTGTCAGTATCTATCTAATCTAATGTGGACTTTTATAGCGCTTAATCTCCATCACTGATGGACTCTAAGGCGCATCTAAACATAAAGCAAGGCAGTTATCGTTAATCAAGGGACATAGCCAGGTCGTACCAAGGAGACACAGATGTGACGGGAGAGGCTATGGTGGGTAGGCTTTTGCAAACAGGTAAGTTTTAAGCTTCTTTCTGAAGGAGGCAACTGGTGTTGCACTGCGAACATCTTGAGGGAGGTCATTCCAGATCTTAGGAGCATCAAAGGCAAAACTATGGCCAAAATGTTTGGCTGACTTAAAGACTGATGAATGAAAAGGAGGAACTGGAAGGTATTGACGATCTGGGTGACTATGCCTAGTACTATAGGGACAACTACTAAAAGACAAGAACGGTTTGAATTAAGAAGGAGAACCACTATGCAAAAATTTATACACAAGTGTTGTGGTTTTGAAAATACAACGATACTTAACAGGCAACCAGTGGAGTTTATGTAGAATGGGTGTAACATGAGCATACTTTCTATGATTTGTAACAATACGAGCAAGGGTGTTCTGAATACTTTGCAATTTGTGCTGATTGAAACCGGACAAACCTCTGAACAGAGAGTTACAATAGTCCAGACGACTACTAACCAAGGCATTTGCAGCAAGGACTGCCACTTCAGAAGTGAGATACTTTCTAATTCTACGGAGGTCGCGCATCTGAAGGAAGCACGCTTTGCAAGTCCTCTTGATATGCTCAGAGAATGAAAAATCTGCATCAAACCACACACCTAGATTTCTGACAGAATCAACCGGATGAAGAAGGCTACCAAGAATGCTAACAGGAAAGTGAGAGGAAATCTTCTGACGTTGAGCCTTGGAACCAAAGACAATAAACTCAGTTTTTTCAGGGTTGAGCTTCAATTTACTGAGAGACATCCATTCTTGAACATCACAAAGGCAGGCATTTAGCTTGGCGAGAGCCGAAGAAGCATTCTTGTGGGAGAGATGGATGTATAACTGAGTGTCATCCGCATAAAAATGGAATTTAATATGCGGGTGGAGGCGAATAATTTTACTGAGTGGTGTTGTATAGAGTGAAAACAGTAACGGACCCAGAACAGAACCTTGTGGGACTCCTTAGATGAGCTTGCTTAATTCAGATAGTGTGGAGCCTATCTTAATGGCCTGGCAACGATTTCTTAAGTAGGAAGCAAACCACCTTAGAGCTGTTCCACCAAGACCAAACCAGGATTTAAGGTAACCAAGGAGAATATTATGGTCTATAGTGTCAAATGCGGCTGATAAGTCAAGAAGTACTAGAGCTGTGGGTTCACCGCGTGCCAGAGAGAGATGAACCTCGTTTTTTATAGACAATAAAGCAGTTTCCGTGGAATGTCCTGGCTTATATGCTGACTGATGAGGATTGTCCAGTTTGTTGTTATTAATGTGTGAAGTTAGCTGCCTGGCAATGACTCGCTCAACCAACAGTAGGCCCGGTGTCTCGGTATTGAGAGCATTTCACTGAACGTAGTGGCTAATGTCGCGGACCCATGAACGGAAATAAATAGGTTTGTGTCATGGAAATGTCAATATTCACGGATGCGAGAGTTTTCATTGGTGGGTTTGAAAATCACGGCAGTGGCATTAACTGATTAATATTCATGAGAAGATATGAGGTCACAGATTTCCCGGGGTTTTCTAACAATATTTTGTAAAATAGAAGCTTCAATGAAGATCAAATCCTCAAACTCGAGAATTCACGACAGTAGCATCAACTCATTGATATTCATGAGAAGATATGAGGTCACAGATTTCCCAGGGTTTTCTAACAATATTTTGTAAAATGGAAGCTTCAGTGATCAAGATCAAATGCCTCACACTCGAGAATGCATGGCAGTAGCATCAACTCATTAATATTCATGAGAAGATATGAGGTCACAGATTTCCGAGGTTTTCTAATAATATTTTGTAAAATGGAAGATTCAATGAAGATCAAATACCTTAAACTCAAAAATTCATGGCAGTAGCATCACGGATCCGTGACATAAGCCTCGCCGTTTACTGAAATACCGTAACAAGATTTTACAACACAACTTCACTTACCAGCACATATATGGATGGTAGTGGTAAAGACGGCAAACAGGATAGTTCGTTTCTATTCGATTCATATAAACATAAACGAAATCCGGTTGCAAAAGCCAAGAACCGGTTCCCGAAATGTCACATATTTCACCTCAAACGTATAAAATATTGCACAAAAACGCTTAAAAACATTTACTTGTCTAATATTTTGCCAATATACAGTGAAATAATATCCAAAATGTCAGATTTTATCAAAAAATAAACTGCATTTTAGTTGAAGTAATTGTTCATGTACGCGTACAGAAGATTTTACAGTGTGACTATAGTTTGGTGTATACTAATTCGAACGAATCCGGTTTCCGCCAAATTTTTGTTTTCGGCACCCGGTTTCCATATTTACTTGTGATCGTAACACTAATGGATGGAAGAATTAAAATATTAGAAAAATACAGAAAATTTGAAGAAATTACACGGTATTAGCATTTATCCCAAATTTTCATGCATTTGCAGAATTTATGTGTACTAGCGATTATGTTGAGAAGAACTGCCATTGTTTTGGTTATGATGCTTTATATGATGTCGCTTCAGATCACTGACAGATTGGAAAACAATCACTTTCAGAACTGCTAATGGAAAAATTTTACAAATTACTTGCTTTAAACCATGTTATTTATAAAGAAAAACGTCCTCCCCCTTGTTGTATTTTAAACATATATATATTTATGTGTACATGCATTTAAATAAAATAACTTTATTGTAAGGTGTGGTAAAATCCGGATTTTGTGAAATAATTTATGAATTTTGAAAGCAAAATAAAATATGGTGTCATTTAGCAATGCTCATGAATTTCCGTAAAATACAAAAATTTTATCTCCTGAAAGTATTTTGTAAAAGACAGAAAGATTTTTAACATTTATTTCAAAAAGAAATAATAAAACACCATATATATATATTGTAATTATCGTTCTTTGTTTTAATCTATTTTCACCGACAGCATACTTTGACTCAACAGCCACTCACAAAATATTTTATAATATGGACGTGACAGTTCTGAAATCAGGAGAATTGTGACCTGTCCTTGTCGGTTCCAAAGACATTCTGTACTTTATAACCGCAATCTCACTTGTCAACGCCTAGAAGGAATGTTAAAATATTGGAAACAAACTATAAATTTGAAGAAATTACATGAGTTTATCTCATATTTTCCATTTTGGGACTTTTATTGCAATTTCGTTGAGAGGAAACGTCAACGTTTGATTGGGGTGTACTAAAACACAAAATTCCGGAATCGGTACAATTTTGCATTGGCAGCCTTCACATTTTTGATACCAACCCATCCCTACAATAAAGTAACACAACTATCATTTCATTTTAGTAAGTGATATTTGACATAAAACATCATAAAATGCACAATGATTAAACCTTGTGGATCGCTATGTACAGTGAATTAATATATGTGTTGAAATAGAATTAAATAACCATATAACTCCATATGGAAAGATAATTGTGAAGTGGGTTTTAATGTTGTTAAACAACGCAAGCAAACAAGTTTTGAAGATTTGATTTATATTTGCAAAATACTTGCAAAAGCTTTCATCAATGATTTTTTCTGTGCAGCAAGATATACATGAGTACTTGCGGGTTAGACTCTCACAAGTGATATTTTTATTGCACCTCATCGCAACCTACATCACCTGTTGCATCTGTTTGATCACACCTCGGGAATTTCAGGTTTTATAGTGTACCTCATTTGTGCTCAGTTATAACTGAAAGCATTAAGTTTGATCATTTCATATTTACCATTAAACAATAACTGTGTCTGGTAAATTTATTCATGATAATTAAGTAAAGAGAGGCACACACAGGACAAAATCTGTGATCCGACCCTTTTGTTTGGTAAGATTGTGTTCAATTAATGGAAGCTTTCTAAAATGTAAGAGGTTTTTAGTCTAAGATAATAAGAATTAGAATATACAAATTTGGGAGTGTTGAAATGATTTCATAAAATCAAATATTTTGATAGTGTATGGTTACAGTAGTTAACTACAGATACAATGTAACATGTATTAAAATAAATTACTGAAATTTATCAAATATCTAAGATGGTTTGAAATATATATTATTTACAAGCACAAAAGTAGCATAAAATCTTTTCCATACACTCCTGTGTACTAGTCATAAAGACAGCAGAATTATGAGTCACACACACACACCCTTTTTCACCACAAGCCTTTGAGGTATCTATGCCGATATGTTTTTATTGATTTTCTTAAAATTATCATTTTTGGTAAGAAAGAGATTTGATATAAAACTAATAAAACTGTATGTGATTTGATTTATCTGAACATTCTTGTTTTTGTATGTCAGATGGAATTGTCAAAACATGGGAGGCAGACACTGGTAAACTGGTTCATACATTTTATGAACATAAAGGATGGGTTACAGATTTCTTGTACTGGTGAGTTTAAAGTTGTTGCCATAACCAATAATATTTCACTATTTTTCATGTCAATTTTTTCAGTAAACTTAATTTAAAAGCTGAAAGTGAAGTGGCTTGACAAATGTTTTTTTAATAAATACTGCATAATTATTATTTTTAGCAACGTCCTTTTGAAAATAAGAGAATGTGTAAAATTTTAATAATCATCAATTTTTGAACACATGCACTTTTCCTTTCATTTTATGCCAAAGGGGTGACCCCAAAGTGATGTTGTCAGCAGCCAATGATGGCTTGATAGTGGTCTATGGATCTGGAGGAGGCATAAGTGACAAAGTAACAGTGAGTGATGACAATATTTTGTGTCCTAGTCAGTTTCAGCCAAATACAAAAAATATGTATGGTGACTAAGTTACATACTTTCCGAGATATTGTTGAAAAACCGGAAGTTAATCACACTCAATATCCATAGTACCGGGGCGCCGGTGTATACAAAAAAAATACATCCCGGTCTGTATTTCCCCGTATTTAGGGCAAATACGTCGCGTGGTGGATAATAAAAACATGTAACTGTTTTACATGAAGAGATAGACACCTGATGATGGCTTTTTGCTTGACATTATCATTTGCTTAGCCCATGTTTTTAAATTTTTTTTTATGGGGGTTGGCCAGTTGGATTATTATTTATGCGGTAGTATCTATGGTTTAATTACTGTAAAATAAAGTTGATACAGAAAAGTTGATAAAATAATATATATCTATTACCAATGTGGCTTACGATGCTTATATAGACTGACTTTTCCCTTTAGTAAGTCTGGTTTTTATTTCTCCATCAATCAGTTTAGTTTTATGATATGGTGTAATCTGTATCCTGAACAGAACCCAATTAACTTCATTTATTTTGTTTATTTCTTTTTTTCGTTTTAGTTACCAGAACCTGTTTACTGCATGGCCATAAATCAAAGAAGAAATCAGCTTATATGCGGTGTGAATGCTGGAATTAGAGTCTATGACCTAGATGAAGGTGAGTTTTCTTATGTTAATGTAACAGTTCTTATAATTAATAGTGCTGTGAAATCGCTTCGAATATGGGGTTTGATGTTTGGTATCTCTGTACAAGCTAGCGAACTTTGGTCTAGTTCGATCTTTGGAACAACGTTTTCAAAACCAGTTAAAACGCAGAAATCTCACATAAAACCTTGTCACTTTATTGAAAATATAGCAAAAATATAAAATCCATATATATTTTAAATAAATTCCGACATATTTTCAACAGAAAAAAACAAGTTTTATAGATGGTCAAAAATAAGATCCGTGGGGATGTGGTGTGATGTTGGGGATTTCTAAACATTTTGCAAAGTCCAAATTTCAGATGTTTGAACCAAACTCTGAAATCAGGGCAGTAAATGAGCGAACTATCGAACTTCTTCAAACATCGTCTCAGCACTATTAATTGAAATATAATTATCAGACTAGTTTAAGGGTTATATTTTACAGTATTTTTATGTAAAGGCTATAAAATATATTCAACATAAAAAACCATATAAAACATATGTATTTAAAATGTTTTTGTTTTTTGCGACTTTGCTAAATAAACTATTAAACACATATATATATATAAACACATATATATAAACATAATAAGTCTAAAGAAATTCTTTGCTTTGATTCTGTATCTTTTATATTATTTTATACTGTCAATTCTGTTCAATTCACATATATATAAACACATATATATAAACATAATAAGTCTAAAGAAATTCTTCACTTTGATCCTGTATCTTTTATATTATTTTATAGTGTCAATTCTGTTAGGACAAATGGTTTTGCGTTGATGGGATACTGATATAGCAAATGTGTTACTGTCCCATCCCTGAACATGCATAAAAAAGATCTAGGCCAAACTTAATTTTCTGTTCCTCAAATCAACATTATTTTCAGAGAGAAAGGACGGTCACTTTATCATCAACAAGTGTCTCTATATTGCCAAAGAACACACAGACATTGTGAGATGTTTGCTCTGTGTTGACAGTAGAGTCTATTCAGCTGGGCAAGTGAATCTTTCTTAATCAATCTTCTGAAAATTTAACATTGTTTTCTTTCACAATCTTCTGAAATGTGGGTAACACTAAGTACTTGATGGTATTCTGCAAAATACAACAGACATAATAAGAATCACAGGGCAAAAAGATGAATGTGGTATATTGGGGGAAATTATCCTGTTGGCATAAACTCATATATCTTTTTAAAAATCTTTCTTGGTCCTTTTACACTCTCTTTTAAACAAAAAGCAAAATGAAAGGATAAATTAATTTATACACAGTTCTCCAATGAACAGCTCTGTTGTTTTTTTTTTGTAAAAATAAATATAAGTTCTTTCTATAACTTGTCCCACATGTTTAACTTTCTATACACTCAAACCTTTAAAGTGGATTAAACAGAATTTATTTAGAAATAAATATCTTTTGCTTGATAGACCTTTTTGTGAAATTCCTGGTTAGGTAGAATTATGTTCTAATGTCTAAACATTGTTGTTTAGAAGGATTACTTGTAATTATATATGAATTTCTCAAGGTTATAATATGTTCATATTTTTTCTGATGCAGGAAATATTTTTGGATGAAGTATGAAGTTTGAATAACCTTTTCCAGAAATACTTTCTTATGTCAGTGTCCTCATATATATTCATTTATTTATTTATTTTTTTTCTTTTTTGATGGAATTTTACAGGTATGATCAGCGTCTGATAATTTATGACTCTTCCTACTCAAAGTGTATGGAACCAGTCTTCATGTAAGTGTTTACAAGCAATAGAGTTTTGTTTTTCTTTAAAACAACTAAGACGGCTTTGTAAACTGTGTCAAACAAAAAGCAAAATAAAAGGATAAATTCATTTATACACTGTACCCCCCAATGATGACATAGTCTTAACTAATATTCCCTTACTACACATACACATTTGTAAATTAAATTGGATCAGTTTTTACCCCACAGCCCTGAAGGGCTGTTGGGGTATTGTTTTCACCCATGGTGTTCGGATGGGTGGGTGGGAAGGTGGGTGGTGGGAAAAAATTTGTCCGGGTTGTATCTCAGAAACTGTAAGGTGTAGGAAGTTGATATTTGGTAGGGACATTGGTTAAAGGGTGTAAGTGTGCAGCGTTATGGTGTGACCTTGGTCTTGCTGTAGTAACCTTGAGTTTGAAAACCTTGTCTGGGCTATATCTCGGAAACCGTATGGTGCAGGAAGTTGATCCTTAGTAGGGACATTGATTATGGGGTGTAGGTGTGCAACGTCATGGTATGACCTTGATGTGACCTTTGGTCTTGCCGTAGTGACCTTGACCTTTAAAGTTTTGTCTGAGCAATATCTCTGAAACCGTAAAGTGTGGGAAGTTAATACTTAATACGGACATTGCTTTGGGGTTGTAGGTGTGCAACATCATGGTGTTGTCTTGATTTGACCTTTGACCATGTCGTAGTGACCATGAGTTTTAAAATCATGTCCAGGCTATTTCTTGGATTCCATAATGTGTAGAAGGTTGACACTTTGTAGGAACATTGGTTAAGGGGTGTAGATGTGCATCATGGTGTGACCTTTAACTTTGGCTCTGCCAAAGTGTATTCACCTGCCATATTTGAAACATGTTTTTCTTATGACAAAAACATATGGATGGCTGCAGCTGATTATGATATGTACTTTACATAATTTTGCTATTTCCACTGATAGCTATTCTCCAGATAATAAATTTTACAGCTTCATAATCATTATTATACCGATTAATCAACTTGCTATTGAATTGTTTTGTTTTAATACTTTATTGTTACATACTTTTTCTTTCTCTTAGAAATTATTTTATCTACTTAAACATTATTTGGACCTTTATGTAACTGACACTGCTTATAAAGTATCCCGATCTTTGTACTGTTTCACTACTTTTCTATATTTCATGGTGTTGAAAACTATTTTCCCAGGCTGTGGGGTACGGGCATCTCCGATGCATATTTTTACCTTTGATTCTATGAATGTGTCAACCACTTATGCTGTGTGATGACTTTTGATCAATTGTTACTGGCAAGCATACCATGAAAGGATTTGGCATCTATTGTATTTTCTTCAGTTTTGGGGATAACTCTGTATAATTTCCAATGGATTACCCAATCTTATACAAGAGAACTTGGTCATTTGATAAAAAATTAATAAGACCCATGATAATTCCCTTCTACTGCATGAAGCTGAATGGTTTATAAAGTGGTCGTCTGGCTGGATCCTGGAAGAGACTGATTGTTTTATCATTCCTATTATTCAGTGGTTGTTATATGAAAACATGTATGTGTGCGATATTTCTCTCAATGCACAAAGTTTCAGTCTTATTTACATCAAACTAAGTCATGTTGTGATCTGGTCAATGGAATATTCCTCCTTATTTAATTTAATGTTTTCTTTTTTTTGTGCAATGTAGAAGTGACCCCCCTGCCCATGATGCTGGTATCTCCACACTTTTACTGGTGAAGGACAATGAAAATAATACCTGGTGAGCTGTTTATATGTTGCTCTATGAGTCTGAATTTAATATTGATTATTGGTAATAATACAAAAAGTATATTAACTATTACTAACACCTTAAAGACCATATTTCTTGGCCAGCAGTGGACAGCAGAGTGTTTTCATCAGTACCATATCTGTCCACCAGCAGTAGACATCCCTAGTTATTTTACTTTCCTGCTGCACTGTACAATTAAAGCTCTTTGTATACTGAAATACAGTCATTTAAGATATTAAATAAGAGGATGTCATGCATAACGAGGAACACTTGTGGTATGTGTTATATAGCAGTTGAAATCATCTACAAGCATGGAATATCCTTTTATATAGAAGCACATAGCTCCCCTTGTGGAGAAGGGGTTGAATGAAAACTAATAATTTTAAATACTGTAAAGGTTGATATAGTGGTTAACATGTTTGGCATCATTTCGATGGCTGTCACCTCCCTGTGGGTTCTATGCACTCCCATAAGTGGTGGTCCTTTGGTCCTGTTCTGATGTGACCCTGGTTGTTGAATGGGACATGAAACCCTAACTTTGACTTTGGGAATTGAATTACGACTAAAAAATACCAATTACTTTCTGTTTCAGGTTGTGTGTATTAATGTTTCTTTTTACGCTTTGTTTTGTTGACAATTCTTTGCTTGGGTCAAATCCCTGTCAAAGTGCTAATGTGTCACTTGCTGTTATTTCATTTTACATGTGTTTTTGTCTAACCAAAGAAACACACTAAACTCTCAATATTGTTTTAGAACTTGGTTGTTGAAGAAAAGTGATAAAGTATGTATTCTTATAATAAATAAAGCAGTGCACATTTTGAAAAAAAAAAATTAATCTTTTTTGTGTTGGCATTGGCCATATCTCTAAACAAGGAAAATAAATTCCCCAAAGACACTCTGAAGGAGATACAGTCACAGAGTATAATGTGCAAAAACAGATGTATATTTAGACAGCAAGAGCACAGAAATATGTTTGAGTGACATGTGGGTGATTTTTGTTTTAGGATCGTGACAGGCAGTTTTGACAAAACTGTGAAGATATGGTCTCCTGATGGCAAACTGGTGCACAAGTTAGAAGGGTTCCTATCAACTGTGACTGGCATTTGTTACGTGCCAAGAAACAAGACCATATGGGCTGCAGGGGGCACCTCCTATGCCTATCTGTATGATCCCAAGTCTGGTGACAATGTAAGAAATTCAGTTCTGTAAAGCAAACTGGTTTTAATAAATGAAGTGAAGAACTATTATTCTGCACACAAATCTGGGAAAAGTTCATTTTAAATGTCATTGAGTAAATTTCTGTGACTTTTAAATGAGTATGATGTATATTCTGGATATTTGTATAGAGTAAAATCTATATTTTTTACAAACAAGTTGGGAGAATGAAATTTGTTTGGGCTAGTAGGAAGTGCATAAAATAACCGTCAACTGCAAATTTAGGAGAGTAGAAATGGCTTCATAAAATTCAATATTTGGATATTAGAAGGTCAGATAATAGAGGTTTTAATGTACTAGAAATGCATACTATCTATTTCAACAGTGGAGTGTTAATGTGTTTAATATTTGCATTCCTTTGAAAGATTAATTATTTTGCACGCTTTGTCAGTTAAGAGTATAATAGGAAAACTTCCTGAATGACATGTACAGAAAAAGTATTATGGATGAAGATAACAATATTATATGAGTGCATGAGTATGAGTACTATATATGAGTAGGTAACATAGTTTCCGAGATATTGGTGAAAAACGGAAGTTATTGACACAAGTTATCCATTGTACAGAGGTCCCGTTGTATATATTCAATATAAAATATATCCCGCTGTATGGGTCAAATATGTTGTGCGGTTGATAATAAAATGCATGTAAATGGAGTAGCCTGTTACAGGAAATGTTTTATTAGAGTTTAATTATAATTTTTAAATATTCTTTTTCATGTGTGTTGGATAAAACAACAATAACTACTTAAAATATTTTAATGGGAAGTGTTTAGCCGCCTAGTCCTTGCCCAGGCAATTATACGTATAAATGGTAGAGATAAAAAATGTATTTTCAAAGACATAAAGCTTAATCTCTTATATAATAAGGAAAAGGGAGACTTGAGGGAGAAAGTGAAAGTGAAACTAGTTTCAGCTACTAGTTATGGAACATGATTTCCAGTGCAGTAGCTTACTTTTCTTCCACCCATGAAACTGCAGATTGATCCAAGCTGTGTATGCATTGGTGTGTTTGTTGAATTAAAGTTTAATTTTGACCAAAATGATAACTGTCCATAGATATAGAATTTTACTTTGCAGTATGATTGTTAATTGTCAGTAATGTACATATATGCATAAAAGCTTATAATGTTATGGATCTAGTTTCCATTTGTTTACTATAGGTCTCTGATTTCATTGGCACGTTCCAATCACAAGAGGAGGAGAAGTATCATTTACAGCTGCTCAAGTTCTTCCCAGAGTTGAATGTAGTTGTGGGTGAGTTGTAGCTGGATTACACTATTATAGTTTGAATTTTGTAAATCCACAATAAAACAAACCTACAAGTTTCTGGTGTAGGACTGATATTACTGAGAGATTAACATTACAATTTTTTCTTGATTGTTAACTAAATTCACAGTATAATGTATATTTTTATAGCGAAATACCCTTACCATTTCCTAACAGTAGCTATTTGTTGGAGCCATCCAACCCAATGGCCAACGCAGAGATGCGATTTTTAAGGTTATATAACAACCTTAATAAAGCCATTGGGTTACAGTAGTCCGTCCTCCCGCCAATTAGGTCACATGACCACATTGTTTACTTCATTATTTTTGTTGGCCATCATCAGTAAGGACGTCTTTGGGAATTAGAAGAAGTTTTGTCAAGGTTTTATTTATTTTTTGAGATTTTTAGTCAATCTCACTTCTTATTTTACATGTATATCATACAGAACTTATACCTTTGTTAAATCTTCGAAGGTATGCATTATAATATGTAAATAAAGGACTTTTGGATGGCGACTTCGAGGTTTCATCTTCTTCAACCTCGAGGAAATAAATCAACAATAATAGTTTTATATAGCTTGCCAGTCGTTCGGTTCAGTTTGCTGGACATTGGAAGCTATAATTTTTGCAGCATACATGTTTAGAAAGAATGTACTCTTCAATAACAGAAGCGATATGGAAGACGCCATCTTGGATGACAAGGACAATTCGAGTGGCCGTTATTGCTGTTTCACGTCGGGTTCTAATTACCAGGCGTTGAAAGCAATTTTTTGATCACATTGTACATCCCAGTCGAATAGATTGTCCACGAGTCAGAAGAAGGAATCTCCCTTGGGGGCAGCCATTTACGTTGCCATGGACACGGCATCGTGGAGGAGTTTTGAATGCAGGAAAGACTATTTCTTCGGAAAACACGTTCGTTGAGGTCCAGTAAAAACACCCATGCACAATCGAGTATTCTATACCTCTCAGAAGGTCAGAATTCTGGTTGTCAGATGTCCGGGAATGTCATTCATTATCTACAAGGAGAGGCTTTTGATTAAATGGTTTTGCACAAGAATTTAGTACAATCGGGTTTCTATACCTCTCAAAAGGTTTAGAATTCAGGTTGTCAGGAGATGGGGATTGTGATTCATCCCGAGAATACTATTATTAAGTGGCTAGATGTTGATACAACAGTCACAGCCAGTGTGAATGCTCCCTTGTTTGGTCACATTTACCTACATCTTGGAATTCCCACATTCCTTAGGTGAACAGCCAGAATTGAATGTGGTCCTTATTTTCGGTTTCAAGGAGTTTTTGAAGCCTCTGTTGTTAAGAGCACTCATGCAGGAAGAAGTTTTTGCTTGGACTTCCTTACATAATCATTTTCCTGGACAGCTCCTTAGTTGTAGGAGGTCTGCAGGAAGATCACTTCAGACACTGTAGGAACAAGTTCCCTTATAGAAGACTATAGCAGAAGCCAAGTGTAGATTGTTCCTTAAGGTCTAATTTAAAGGATCTTAGGGATCACCATGGCATGTTACAGTCTTCAATAATGCCTTGGACTAGGTTCAAATCTTCTTGTTGGAGTTTGACCATGTCTAAGAACAAGTGACTCAACAGGAGGGAGGTAACTTTGAATGCATTTCTTGCTCCTTATGAAGTTATGAAGTTTCCTGCTGGACATATTGTTAGATGTTCAGAGGAACTTCATCCAATGTTTTTCATTTCTATAAGGATGATTATAGTTATGGAAATAACATGCTCCTACAAAGGGAACAACAGACCTCACATTAGTTTTTGGTCCCTGTACATTACGCCTAAAAACAGTTACAAGTGTCTTCTTCTCCTTAGCTAGTTACAAGGGGGGGGGGGGGGGGGGGGGGGGCATTCTTGATTATTCAGACCCATGGAAGCAGGGATAGTAGGTTGTTTCCAGGAATTTTTAGGCATTCTTTGTCCAGTGTAGGTTGCATACAAGTCTTGGAAATAGGCTACTATTCAGTCAAACCTTTCAGAAGTGAGGTTTGGAAAAAAAAAAAAAAAAAAAAAAAAAAAAAAACGGGAGAAGCAGTGTTTTTGATAGAAAGCTGTTTATGAAATGATCGACAAAAGGGCGATAACACCAGTCACATCGCTGGAAAGTTACAGTTTCAGTCTATTTCTTGGGAATAGTAAGGAAGAAATGTCTTTCAATGACACTTAAGGTCAGGTGATCAAGCTTTGCATGTATCTTACTTAATATGAACTGTGGCAGTATATTCGACATTCGTTTTAAGAAGGCGACTGTATGACGTCACTAGAATTTGTGGGTGTAGTACATAATTCACCGATTTACCCAGCTAACAAGGTATCTTCGCATCATTGGAGGCTACAGATTCTACCAGTTCACTGCCTTACCCTGCAATATTACTACAGTTCCTCTTCAGATCACCAAGGTAGCAAAAGAGGTGAAGCTGATGGCTTTTGCAGAAGGCATCAGTATTCGCCAGTATATAGGCGGTTGGCTAATGAAAACAAGCTCAAACGGCAATGCCAGGGATACACCCATTGGGTGGTGCATCTTGTCAATAGCCTGAGTTGGATCACAAATTTCTAAAAATCAGATTTATTTCCAACTCCACTAATCGAATTTATGGTTACAATTCGACCTCAGGGTAGGTCTAGTCTTCCCAACTCAAAGGAAATCTATTGTCTTCTTGGAAAGACACTTACCATGTTGAAAGCTTCTCACTTATCTCCAGGGAAGCTCATGTCACTTTGAAAGCCTGGCTTCAATGGGGAATACTATACCATTGGGTTTCTGAGCATGAAGTTGCTCCAATGGTATCTGGAAACATTGCTGATATCTTCAGTCTCTGGATGTTCCATTTCTTGGGTCTTTGGTTCAGGGAATATCGTCAGTGGTGGACCAATAGTTTAATTTTGAAGGAGGATACACCACTCCTGCAGGAGCGCAGTTTCTCTCCGTTCACAGAAGCTTCCCTAATGGGTTGGGGTGCTCTCTCGAGTCATCCACAGCCATTGGTCTGTGGCATCAGGAAGAGTCAAGACTCCTCATAACATAACATTATACAGCTGGAAGCAATGTTGTTAGCTTTAAATGATTCAAAAATCAGTTTTGAGTTGAAATCAGTTGATTTTCACAGACAATTCTTTAGTGGTTGCCTATATGAACAGCCAGGGAGGCATCCACTCAGGGAATTTGTACCTTAATCTGTAGAGTTATGGGTTAGTCCAATGCCAGAATGATTCAGATTCAGGGAAATTCATTCCAGGGAATCTACATGTTCTGGCAGATTCCTTGTCTAGGAAGATAAAAGCAAAAAAGACCAAAGCGGTTATGAATCGCCAGGTTTTTCAATCAAATTAGACATTGCTGCCATCAATCAGTGGTTGATGTGTTTGTAACAAGATGACTCACAAGTTTCCTAGGTAGGTCTGCTGTCAGGCTTGGGAAAAAGGTGCTTGAACACCTCTTGTGATAGTATGGACAGACGTGTATTTGACCAGGGTCTTGGTCCTCATGTCTCATGTCCCTGACAGTCGGGCTTGGGGAACAGATGCATGGAATGTCTTTGGGGAGGGTCTGGTCAGTTATGTCCAGTGGCCCTCATGTGATTCAACAAATGACCACCTTCAGGTATAGAATCATCATATTGTACCAGGGTGGCCAGGGATGTCTTGGTTTTGGGTCTGGTGGATTTGTCCACAAAACCCCTTCTAAATGGGTAAATCTGTTGACTCAACCATTAAGCAACAGATTTCACAACAATCTAGCTTACTTCAATCTTCATGTGTGCCATCTGGAGTCCTGCATGAATATTATGGAAGATTCCCAGAGGAAGTGGTGAAACAATGAAGGAGCACTCCTCAAGGAGAATCTGAGAATCAATTGTTGTATTTTGGGAAGTGGTGTGTAGAGAGTCATGTATATATCTCAGACCCCACTATTCCACATTAGCAAATTTCCTGAAATACTAGTTTAAGGAAACTTCCTAATGCCATACAATATAGAACAGCAATTGCAGATGCCTAATACTATCCACTATTGTGTGTTATACAGGAGCAATTGCTGATGGTTTGGGGCCTAAAGGGTCAAGAAGTATACTTCTTACTGTAATTAAGTCAGTGATTTTGTCTCTGTGGATTACAGAATCATGGTAAAGTAGTGACATTAATGCTTGGACATTTTCTTCCTTTAGTTAAGGAGAATGAGTCACAAGTTACTCTGGTCCCTTCAATTGCCAGAATCAGTTGGCTTTGGATGGGCCTACTGCAATTAAGCCTGTGTCATGCCAGCTCTTAGCTCCTTGGACAACAGTTTTTTTTTGTGCTCAATATGGGTCTGTTTGTCCTGTTAAGGGTTTAGTGATCAAAAGGTTTGGAATAGAACAATTCTTTTGTTTTACTGACATTAAGAAGTTTCTGAAAAGGTCTTCTCTTTTGGCACCTATTTCATCTTGAGTCAGTCAAGATTGAGTCACAGAAGCTATTGATGTATGTTTTGATTGCATCTCTAGTTTTTATAGGTGATTTCCTTACATGAGTTTCTTGTTTCATGTTATTGGAAATTCCATTGTATGTATACCAATTTCTGTCTGGAAAACCTCTGTTGTCATAGGGTCAGATTTGAAATTGGGTCCTACAGTTGCAGTTACAGTTTTGTTACTTTATAAGTATGTGTTTCATACTTATATCTGTACATTTGTAGTTGTGGCTGTTATGTCTGCAATGCTGGATGTATTGTAGTAGGTATCAGTGTTGCCTAGATCTTACTTGAGAAGGATTAGGCATTATGCTGATGACACTTTCTGGTTGGTTTGACCTTGTCTTGGGGTCGGATGTTACAATGTAGATGGGCTATCTATTTATGACATCCTTTTACAACACCAACATTTGTCAGCAGTTTGTGAGAACTACAACTACATACTTTCAGTTTTGGGAGTTGTATGTTGTGATTGTTGGAAGTTTATATGTGGCTAATGCATGTAAATTCCATTGTGAAGTTCTCATGTTGGTCAGTTGTAGGTTGGGTAGTGGTTTTTCGTAAAAAGAATTCCCTCCATCCTACAAGGCTGAATTCAGCTACTGTTAGGAAATGGTAAGGGTATTTCGCTATAAAATTGGAAAATTTAATAGTAATTTAAATTTTTATTAGAAATACTTACCATTTTCTAACACTCATATTTCCCTCCCGCCTCCCCGCAAGTCATTCTTTTACTTGCAACAAAAATAATGAAGTAAACAATGTGGTCATGTGACCTAATTGGCGGGAGGACGGACTACTGTAACCCAATGGCTTTATTAAGGTTGTTATATAACCTTAAAAATCGCATCTCTGCGTTGGCCATTGGGTTGGATGGCTCCAACAAATAGCTACTGTTAGGAAATGGTAAGTATTTCTAATAAAAATTTAAATTACTATTAAATTTTCCAAATTGGTGGTTTTGCTAAAATGTCCACAAAATGTTTACCATAGAAACAATGAAGTTTTCTCCAGAGAAAAGAAGAAAAAAACTTGCTAAAATTAAACAAAAACAAAAATGCAGTTTGATTTTTCTAGCTTGTAAGTTCCAGCAAATGTTATGTAATGATAATATGTGAATGTGTTTGTAAATATGTAAACTCTGTGTATTCTGAATAATTATGTCATATGATTAAATAGGTACTACAAGTAGAAGGCATTTGATAGTGTGGAAGTACAATGCGTCGGGGTGTATCACTGCACTGAAGTGTAAATCTGCCATAGAAAGCCTTGTGTACAGTGAGTAGTGAGCAGATATAATAGGAGAACTTCCCAAATGACACATACAGAAAAAATATATCACGAATGAAAATAATATTATAAGAGTGCAGAGCAGAAGTATTATATTGTTAATCTTCATGAGTGATATAGTTCTTCTGTATATGTCTAATGAGGGATGTTTTACATTTATTATCCACCATTAATGAATAAAATTAAGCTATACTAAAGACAAAATGCAAAAATGACTAATACATATGTGCACAAATGAATATTAAAACTTGAAATTTTTAACTTGCGATTTCTCAGTCATTTCTGCATGGGTTTTTATTCAACAAAAAGGAACAGAAGTGCTGTAAAAAGATGTTTCTAATGATATATAACACATATTTTTAGCTAACATATTTTCCGAGATATTAGTAAAGACCGGAAGTTATTGACACTAAATATCCATAGTACGAAAGCGCCGTTGTATACAATAGGAAAACTTCCTACACTCCTGCACTCATATAATATTGCTATCTTCATTCGTTATATATTTTTCTGTAAATGTCTAATGAGGGATGTTTTACTTTTGTTATCCACCATTTTGTAAGATTTATGGGTTAAATAACATGAATATTTAATGAGAGAATGTGAAAAGGCTGTCAAAAAGCACAGGCAACAGTGAATATAAAAACTTCAATGTTTAATTTGCAATAAGTCCTTTATTTCTGTATGGATATTTATGCATCACACACGAGTAGAAGTGCTGTAAAATGACCATTCTAATGATATATAATACATATTTGTAGGTAACCTAGTTTCCAAGATATTAGTGAAAAACCAGAAGTTATTGACGCTAATTATCCATGGTACAGAGGCACCGTTGTATACAAATAAAATATATCCCCCTCTGTATTTCCCTCTATACTGGTCAAATACTGCCCCTGCTGGATAATAAAAAATTATATATATCCCGCTCTGCATATCCCCCTATATGAGTCAAATAGCCTGAAAAACTTAAGTCAGGAAAAAGTTACTGTATCTAAATATAGAATGTTGTACAATTTGCAAGAGCAAGTACACAGGCATACTATAATGCTTTAGAATTACTTTTGTAAAGAAGTTTTGAATAACTTGTGCCCTGAAATGCTTTTAATTTAATGCTTTAAAATAAAATCTGAAGTAGATATGACATCTTGTATCACCTTTCAATCGACAAATCCTGAATTAAAACAATTGCATCCAGTCCTGAATATTCTTTCCTATAACAACAACTAAATAAAAGTATTGTTGTGTCAGCATTAAAAATAATTTTCTTTTTTAAGTTCTTATATGTTGTCTCCAATGTGACATGTGTCTGTATATTAAGGTTTTTATTATTGTGCACATTTTACTTTATACTATTTGAAATAAAGATATAACTGAATTCCCTAAATGTTAAACAGTATATAAACACACACAATGTTAGTTGGAATCATCTCTTTGCTGTCTTCACATATATTAAGTACTTTTTTCTTTTGACACTAAAATTGTGATTATGACAATCAGTCACAATTTTGTAAATGCACTTTCTGTTACTTTATGAAGTACAATTTTAAAACATCAGTTTGGAGTTATATAATTGCACTGTAGTGTGTTGTATACGGATTGTGATAGGTTTGTGTACATAACCATTAGTGGATCTGCATATGTAGAGATTGTTAACCCTAGTCCATAAAGGCTGGGATTAAAGTTGTTCCCTGTGTGGCGGGCATAGAGATTATGGCTGTTCTACAGCCTAAACCCATGCATGCATTTTCACCAAATTTAACCCCAAGAGTATCTGGAGCTGATTAGGTTTTGGAGGAAATCTTGCCTCAACTGTTACCATGAGAACACTTTTAAGATTTAGGGGTCTTAAAGTTTGTGGGTGTTCCACAGCCTAAACACATGTATGGATTTTCAACAAATTTTCAGGATACCTTTACTCCAAGAGTATCTAGAGCTGATTAGGTTTTGAGGGATATCTGGCAACAACTGTTACCATGGCAACACTTTTAAGATTTTAGGGCCTTAATGTTTTCATGTTATCTACAGCATAAACCTATGCATGGATTTTCACCAAATTTTCAGGGTATGTTTACTCCCAAAGGATCTAGAGCTGAGTAGCTTTTGGGGGGTATCTGAACTTAAATATCGGTCTTAAACTTCTTAATTAAAAAGGACACTATTAAACCAATGTTACTACGGTTGTATTTTTATCTCCCACCAGCCAAAAACCAGGGTTGGGAGATTATGAAACGTCTGGAAATTCCATGTGTCCGTTGTCGTGTTTTTACATAAACCCCTATGTCTTATTCATTTATGAAGACATCTTCACCAAGTTTGCAGATGAAAAATGTCAGTAAAAATTTTGTCCTCACTTTTAAAACAAAATGGCCACCACAGTCACATGTTCTAAAACTTAAAGTATTGCAGCTATCTTCATCAGATTTTCACAAAATGTATATGGCTAGGAATCATTGCCTGAGAGTAAGTTTGGCCTTTTTTGAAAACAAAAGGGCTGCCATGTCATATCTTTAATGTCAAAGCGGGGGTCATCCTATCAAAAAGTGTAATATCTCCCTTATCATTGGTCCTAGGGGTTCAGAATGAGAAAACAAGTTACATGAAATCATGCCCTATAGATTTTTTGCAAGGGTCAAATTTGATCTTGATCCCTGCTTCAAGGTCAAGTGGGGTCATCATGCTAAAAAACTTATCCCTAATTATTGCTCCTACAGCTATAAAATGCGAAAGTTTTTAACTAACCTATCAGAAGTCATTCCCTACAAATCTTAGCAAGTGCTCAATTTGGCCTTTGACCCCTGCTTCTTGGTCAATTTGGGTTATTCTAAAAAGCTCTGATATCTCCCTTATTTAATTGGTTTGAGGACAAGTAGGGTCATCATACTAAAGAGGCCTTGTATCTCCCTTATAATTGGTCATAGGGCAAACAACTTGTAAGAATTCATGGCCTGTGAATCTTTTGCAGGTGTCAAATTTGACCTTTGACCTCTGCTTCAAGGTCAAGTGGGGTCATTATACTAAAATGGCGATATATCTGTTATGTATTGGTCCTTAGACTTGGAACTATGTTTCAGGGTCACACTACCATTTTGCTTAATTCTCAGAGGGATATAACCATTGTGGTAGCAGCCTTGCTATATGTGTATCTATACTAGAGAAACTGTTGCGTCATAGTATGCTTCCATTAAAATTGACTGATGCCTTCCTGTATTTGAAAGAAATCCTCACATCATGGATGAATAAAATAAGTCCCCCATCCCCTTCAGCAATGTGAAAGTTCTTACATCTGGCAACATCTCATGGGTCTGTACAATTCTTGCAACTGAAGTTCTTTCTGAGATTTTCCCAAATGTCAATGTTGTTGGTCATTTAGTTTTATCATCGCACAGTGTTTTTTTCCTGCCAAGGCTTGCTGTTTTTGTTATTTTTTTCTATTTTTGCCAATAAAAGCTTTTAATGGTTTGCTTTTATTTAAATGAAAAATATTTTAGCCAAATTTGATGCATTAGGTTGTTTTTGTTATAGCCTACCAATGATTCACTTTAAGAACATATGATGGATGTAGCTATAAACATAATCAGTGTTTCACCTAAGGTAAAGTAAAAGTACCTGCTATGAAAATTGTTAGTTTTTATGTCAGCTGACTTGTCAGTCAGCTGACATTATGTCCGCATCCACATGAAAAACTTCTCCTCCAAAACTGCAAGGCTCGGAGACATGCTGTTTTTTCAAAAGATACCTTATCTATCGAGGACGAAAAACTGTTCAAGACATACAGATCAGTTCATTCTTCTGTTCCCCAGAGCCATTTCTAGTGAGGTACCTCCACCCAAAGTGCGAAAATTTTCACACTTTATCACAATTTTCTCATTGACTATTACAGGGATTTCTCTCTTATCTTGCATATATGTACTAGGCCACAAGTGAATCTCTTGTGTGAGTATCAGGTATGGATGTTTCTTAACTATTTGTTTATGAATTTTTGAAATAATTTTTAATACGTTAAAATTCATGAAATCATGCACTAAATCACTTATAATTTGAAAAGTATTGCATTTAGAGCATTTTGTTAAAATATGGAATTCAGCTACTTTTTCTATAGCTACAACATTTTGAGTAAATTGGAAATCTGTTATTCACGTACCTTTGGGTCAGCTATAACAGAGTGAAATTGTAGACCTGTAGCTCATTGCATAGCTGAGCAATAGCTGCTTTGAGGTTCTCACTGTCGAGTAAATCGCTTATAACTTGAAAACTATTGCATTAAGAGAATTTTTACGTCAGCTGACTTGTTAGCTACTTGTCAGTCAGCTGACATTATGGCATCACTCAGCGGTGTCCGCATATGCGTACACATCTGCGTACTCGTCTGTGTGAACAACTTCTCCTCCAATACTAGCGACATGCTGTTTTTGTTTTAAGATACCTTATCTATTGAGGATGAAAAATTGTTCAAGACATGCAAATCTGTCTATTTGTCTGTTTGCTAGAGCCATTACAAGGGAGGTACCCCCACCAAAAGTGTGAAAATTTCAGCCCTTTATCACAGTTTTCTCATTGACTATTGCAGGGATTTCTCTCATATCTTGCATATATGTACTTTGCCACAAGTAGATTCCCTTGTGTGAGTATTAGATCTGGATCTGTCTTAATTTTGTTTATGAATTTTTTAAATAATTTTTAATGCATTAAAATTCATGAAATCATGCACTAAGTCACTTATTTTCTCATTAACAAGTGCAGGATTTCTCTCTTATCTTGCTTATATTTACAAGGCCACTTAAGTAGATTCCACTGTGTGAGTATCAGGCCTGGATGTTTTTTAATTTTTTTATGAATTTTTTAAATAATTTTTAATCCATTAAAATTCAAGAAATCAATTCATGCACAAAATCACTTAGAGCATTTTGTTAAAATATGTTATTCAGCTACTTTTCCATAGCTACAACATGGTGAATAACTTGGGTGTCTATCCCAATAGCTAAAGCGAGTAATGGCTACTTTGTGACTTTTCAGTACCTTCCATAATGAGTAAAATCACTTGTAACGCGAAAACTATTGCATTTAGAGAATTTTGTATATATATGTATTCACCTACTTTTGGGTCAGCTGTAACATAGTGAAATTACAGACCTGTAGGTCGTGGCATAGCTGAGTAATAGCTACTTTCAGCTTCTCACTGTTGAATAAATCTGTTGTAACTTGAAAACTATTGTATTCCGAGTAGTTTCTTTAAAAAATGTTGTTCACCTACTTTGGGGTCAGCTATAACATATTAAAGTTGCAGACCTGTAGCTCATTGCATAGCTGAGCAATAGCAACTTTGAGGTTTTCTCTGTTGAGTAAATCAGTTGTAACTTGAAGACCATTGCATTTAGAGAATTTTGTGTAAATATGTTATCCATCTAATTGTGAATTAGCTGTGACATAGTAATATTACAGACATGTAGCTCATAGCATAACTGAGTAATGGCTATTCTAAGGTTCTCAGTGTTGAGTAAATCAGTTGTAACTAAAAAAACTATTGCATTTAGTGTATTATGTTTCAAATATGTTGTTCACATACTTATGGGTCAGCTATAACATGGTGAAATTTTAGACCTGTAGCTCATTGCACAGCTGAGTAATAGCTACTTTCAGGTTCTCACTGTTGAGTAAATCAGTTGTAACTTGAAAACTATTGCATTTACAGTATTTCTTTAAATATGTTATTTACCTACTTTTGCATGAGCTATATCATATTAAAATTGCAGACCTTTATCTGATTGCATAGCTGAACAAAAGCTACTTTGAGATTCTCACTGTTGAGTAAATCAGTTATAAATCGAAAACTGTTACATTTGCAGTGTTTTCTTTAAATATGTTTTTAACTTGCTTTTTACACCTTTTGTTTCCTTTTTCTTCTGTCACTTCTACTCTGAAACTCAAAACATAGTCATCTGACACAGAGCCCGTTCACGGGCACTGATTGGTTGTTTTAAATATGTTAATCACCTACTTATGGGTCAGCTATAATAATAGTGAAATTGGAGACCTGTAGCTCATGGCATAGATGAGAAATAGCTACTTTGAGGTTCTCACTGTTGAGTAAATCAGTTGTAACTCGACTCTAAAGCTATTGCATTTACAGTGTTTTGTTGAAATATGTTTTCCTCCTACTTGTTACACCTTAACAGTTGACTTGGTGCTTTACTTCTGAAAACCATTTGCAGGGCACAACTTTTGTGTCCTTTTCTTCTTTTACTTCTACTCTGACACTCAAAACACATAGTCAGCTGACACAAATCCCGTTCACAGGAACTGATTGCTTTTTCTGTAATTCTTTCATAACTTAATGTTTGTTTTGGAGCTACATTACTTTGTGTTTATTTTAATGTAACCTGCCAATTTATGGGTTGTATATCTCTTATATACAACCAACACATTCTAAATGTTAAAAGTGTAAGAAAACTTCTGGGATATAACTTACAGTCAGTGTGAAAAAATATATGCTAAGGAGTTAAATAAAAGATCATTTTTGTGTTTTCCAGGTAGTTCGGTTCTTATACACACGCGAGTGTTCATTTAGATGAACCAAGGTCCTCAGTGGCCTAGTGGTTAGCAAGTTTGGCATCTAATCATAGGCTGTCACCTCTGTGGGTTCGAGTCCCACAAGTGGCAATTCTGAGGACCTGTCCCAATATGACCCTGGCTGTTGAACGGGACGTAAAACCCCAACTTTGACTTTGATTTAGATGAACCACTAGCATACACACTTTTTGTTTGTATAACCCAAAGGTTAACTTTGCACCATAAATATCTTCTATATAGAATAAGAAATGTGAAATTCACAAAAGTATGTCAAAGTCACCACCTGTTGATAACCTTTAAAATGACTTTAAAAGAAGCTTACTGTAATGTAGTAAGTGGAAATTATTGCTAGAAGAATATTTCACTTATTTTCAAATTAATGTTAAATTTTTATGATACCATACACAAGAATTCTACTTGACATAAGTGGCCTATAAAATAACCTCACAAATAAATTTGCTGGGAGTTTTTCATGATTCAACAAAGTTTAAGGGTGTTTTAATTGTCGGTGGATAATTCTGTGTAGTTATAGTGGATTTCAGATTTCTTAATCCAACTAGAAACGCATGTTTAGTCTCTTTGCATGTACTTTTTACTCTTGTTTCTAGCACAAAAAGTCCCTATCTTGATATTTAGTGGGGATGCAGATGGTACAATTACAAAGTGGGAGAGGATGCAGTCCAATCACTTTATGTATAGGTACTGAATTAAAACTTATTTCCTCAGTACTTTGTTTGGTAATTGATCAGTTTTGCATGAAATTTTCATGTTTCATTAAATTAATTCAGCCACAGAGCCTTTTGCTATGCAGGGGTATGTGAAAGTTAAGAAGTTAATATTTACTTTAATGTGTATAATTGTGCATTAGCTACAGTTATTATTTTCATTTCCTAAAATGAAAACTGTCTTCAACAAAAGGTGGTATTATGACATTTAAAATACATTTTCAATATTGATGTCAAGTTGTCAACCTCTAAATTTCCTCTGAATATAAATGGCTAATCAACTATTGTTCTGTGTTGTTAAAATGCACAATTTAACAATTGACAGCCACTGATGGTATTGGGGCTTTAAAATGGTTATAAATTTAAGATGATAATTGTAATAAGAGCCATTTAATTAAATTAAATATCTTGGAATAAATTGTTCAGGGTATTAGTATTTATGATTAAATATAAAGTAGTAATACTAATAAACCAAAAATTATGTCAAAAGTACTCTTTAATTAGTTCTTGAGAACAATATTGCATCAAGATGTTAAGCATAAAATATTGAAATCCACAGCTGTATTGAGTCATACGGAAACATGAATATTTTATTCATTACCGTTATATGTTGGCTGTTCAGTGTAAAGGTAATTTAGATAGGGCTGCCACGAGTAGCAATTTTTGTACTGGAGTACTCTCTCATCATTACTCTACTCTAAAACGAGTATTCTTTTTAGCAATAAATACAACAAAAGTTCCATTTTCCCCCTGAAAATTAACAGAAATTTGCCCAGTTTATGTCACTTTTATCGAGAATGTCTTGAAAAATTCTATTATTTGAGTGTAAAAGAGTACTCTTTTCTTCATTTTGTACACCAAATAATTTAGTAATCTAATCTTTAAGGAGTACTGAGTACTCTTTAATAGCCCTATAAATTTAGATAGGCGTTTAGGTACAACATTGAGAAAATAGTGTGCTCTTTCCACCTGTATTTTGGCAATTTTTCAAAATATTCACATGAAAATAATCATAAATTGGACAAATTTCTATTACTTTTCACATAACCATAGGATATTTTGCTGCTAAATTGAATACTTAAAAGAGTACTTTTTAAGAGTATAGTGTTAATGAAAGAGTGCTGAGATTTATTGTGGACTTTTCATCATATGAGCTTTGCTGCCTGACAATTGCACATAAAAACCCAACTTTGATTTTTTGGCTATCCAAAGTGTTTCAATGTAGGAATGGTAAACAATACTTGTTTATTTAAGAATTACACAGTATAAGTAGCAAAGTTACTTGCATTTTATTAGTAAGCTTTAAAAGATGGAGTGCATCCTGTTTCAGATGTACTCACTTTTATTGTGCCAAATGGACTTACATTATCCTCACAACTATTTAGTATTTGTTGAAAGATAAGCAAGAATGTTAATTAAAGTGTTTGTGTTATAGTGAAAGCCCTGTGACTGCACTTATGCAGACAGTTGATCAACATGCCAATAAGGCATATTCTTGTCTTCATAATATTTTTGGTTGAAAAATGTTGATTTAAAATGTTCATATTTGTTCATTTCAACAGCAAAGAGTTCCTGCCACTGCAGGATGCCAAGAAGCTAAAACAGAAGAAACGAGACAAGGAGAAGGAGGAGCTTGAGAAACGCAGGAAGGAGGAGGAAAGACTGAACCGCCTGAATAAAAACAAGGAGATCACTAGTCACTATGCCTTCAACAAGCCCGCCATACCCCCGGTAAGTTAGGTTTGAACCTTACCCCTAACCCTGGTGAATTGGGGGTGTGAACCATACCTCCAACCCTGATAAGTTAGGCTTGAAACATACCCTCCGGTAAGTTTGGATTGAACCATATCTCCATTGTCCGTAAGTTAGGTTTGAACCATACTGCAGTAAGTATGGTTGAAACCATACCCCGATAACTTAGATTTCTATAACCCATGCTGGTAAGTGACATTTCAGCCATACCCCAGTAAGTTAAATCAGCCACCTGAATCAAGGACAAAGACATCTCCAACAACTGCATTGTCAGCAACATTAAACTACCAGTAAGGTAAACCAACTGACTCAATATCAACTAGTCACCATGCTGACATTAATCTCAACCCAACTCAACCCCCATTCCCCCCCCCCCCCCCCCCCCCCCTCTCCCCTGAAAAGTTTAGTCATATTCATGATATGTAAGTAATTTTCTCAGTCAGGTAAACCTTCCAGTAAGCCTGCCATGCCCCTTGTTAGTTAAATGATTTTATGGATAAGGTTAATCAACCAGATGAGGAGAGCTCACTTGTCACCGTCAGCCTTCAACAATTACTGAAATCATCAAAGAAAGTACCCTTGGAGTGATAAGTGGAGAAAAATATCAAGTTAGGAGTGTGCAGTAATGGAGGCACATGGGTGATAAAGTGAGACATGGATCTCTAAACAAAAAACATATCTAGCATAATACACAGTAATTTAACAATCCATGTGTGTAATCCCAGTAGTTGTCCTTAAATGCACAAGCTCACAAATGGACCACCAGTGAAATGTATTGTACCTGGCACATTCTTAGCCAATTAAAATTCTGAAACTGTCACACCAGAAACTGGAAAAAAACAACCACTCTTATCATGTGATTATATAGCTGAAATAATGCACTTTTTATTAAGTTAAGAAAGAGAAAGTTAAGTAAGATATATATAAAATGTTCCTAAAACACTCTGCACTTTGTGTTTAACCTAGGTTTTACATGTTTAGAGGGTTGGTAATAATCTTAGCATGGACACAGCAGTCAATTTCATGAAATCATTTATTGCTACCACACTATCTGCAAAGTGTTTTGTGATTGTAAGATGCCAATTTTAGAGACTTCTGTTTCCTGTAAAAATGAAATACTTTTTTCAAATTGGTACATGTATTTATTGATGAAAATTAATGCCCCTCTGCATGGAAAAGTTTGTTTATCAGAGTGTAGTTTTTGTTCTTTTCTATTATGTATGTTTTCCTGTCTGCATGAATGTCTTCACATGTGATTTATTATTTTGGTATTTTAATAAATTATTACTTTCATTACTTCATAGTTTGCACTGTGTGTAGTTTTTACAGCACCAAAATATTTTCTGCTCTGCAATTTACCTGCATGTGTTTTGTTTATTTGTATTGAACTATTGATTGGTCTGTGTTTCATTTTCCTACCAATGTATGACATTTTAAATTCACCTCCAAAGGAAGAATTTGAGGTATAGTATTACAACAGTTTGTAATTTTTGACATATCTACAGCATACACATAACATATTTTATTTTAAAATAATTAATGCTTTTTTTTTTGCAGATGTATTATAATTGCATTGCTTAAATAGTAGTCATTTTTTGCTCTTCTACAAATCTCCTATTGCAGTCAGTAATTAAGCGTCCCGCAAGGGACGCTTGTTTGTGTATGGGAGAGCTTCAGGCTCTGCCGGCTCCGTATTTTGTTTTCCTTATAACTCTGTAACCGTTAGGCGGATTCTTTTCAAATTTGGCAGGTTTAGGCAGTAGCCTTGGGGAATTTTTTTGAATATGCTGCAGTGACATTTCAACCAATCAGAGAGGTCACATGACCAAAAATGTCTTTTTTCGATGGGGAAGCTTGTCCGGATGATAACTTGAAAGGAATTTTATCAATTCACCTGAAACTTGGCAAATACATTCATTCTATTAAAATCTGGAAATCATTAGATTTTGGCATTGATTGGTTAAGAAATGGCCGAGTAATTAATGATTAATTAATCATTATGAATTTTCCAAATAAGGAAAACACAAAAATGCTTATATCTCGAAAACCGTGCTAGATAGAGCGATTTCGATTGAGAAACGCAGGAAGGAGGAGGAAAGACTGAACCGCCTGAATAAAAACAAGGAGATCACTAGTCACTATGCCTTCAACAAGCCCGCCATACCCCCGGTAAGTTAGGTTTGAACCTTACCCCTAACCCTGGTGAATTGGGGGTGTGAACCATACCTCCAACCCTGATAAGTTAGGCTTGAAACATACCCTCCGGTAAGTTTGGATTGAACCATATCTCCATTGTCCGTAAGTTAGGTTTGAACCATACTGCAGTAAGTATGGTTGAAACCATACCCCGATAACTTAGATTTCTATAACCCATGCTGGTAAGTGACATTTCAGCCATACCCCAGTAAGTTAAATCAGCCACCTGAATCAAGGACAAAGACATCTCCAACAACTGCATTGTCAGCAACATTAAACTACCAGTAAGGTAAACCAACTGACTCAATATCAACTAGTCACCATGCTGACATTAATCTCAACCCAACTCAACCCCCATTCCCCCCCCCCCCCCCCCCCCCCCCCCTCTCCCCTGAAAAGTTTAGTCATATTCATGATATGTAAGTAATTTTCTCAGTCAGGTAAACCTTCCAGTAAGCCTGCCATGCCCCTTGTTAGTTAAATGATTTTCTGGATAAGGTTAATCAACCAGATGAGGAGAGCTCACTTGTCACCGTCAGCCTTCAACAATTACTGAAATCATCAAAGAAAGTACCCTTGGAGTGATAAGTGGAGAAAAATATCAAGTTAGGAGTGTGCAGTAATGGAGGCACATGGGTGATAAAGTGAGACATGGATCTCTAAACAAAAAACATATCTAGCATAATACACAGTAATTTAACAATCCATGTGTGTAATCCCAGTAGTTGTCCTTAAATGCACAAGCTCACAAATGGACCACCAGTGAAATGTATTGTACCTGGCACATTCTTAGCCAATTAAAATTCTGAAACTGTCACACCAGAAACTGGAAAAAAACAACCACTCTTATCATGTGATTATATAGCTGAAATAATGCACTTTTTATTAAGTTAAGAAAGAGAAAGTTAAGTAAGATATATATAAAATGTTCCTAAAACACTCTGCACTTTGTGTTTAACCTAGGTTTTACATGTTTAGAGGGTTGGTAATAATCTTAGCATGGACACAGCAGTCAATTTCATGAAATCATTTATTGCTACCACACTATCTGCAAAGTGTTTTGTGATTGTAAGATGCCAATTTTAGAGACTTCTGTTTCCTGTAAAAATGAAATACTTTTTTCAAATTGGTACATGTATTTATTGATGAAAATTAATGCCCCTCTGCATGGAAAAGTTTGTTTATCAGAGTGTAGTTTTTGTTCTTTTCTATTATGTATGACGAAATTTTTGACCCGCAGGATATCTCTGCAGAGTAGTTATCCCAATTTTGAAAAAATTTTTGTCTCGCCAAAAATGGCGGCCATTTTGAATTTTCGAATTTTTCGCAAAAATTGCAAAACATAAAAATGCTTATATCTCAAAAAGCCTGCTAGATAGAGCGATTTCGACGAAATTTTTGACCCACAGGGTATCTCTGCAGAGTAGCCATGCCAATTTTCAAAAAAATTTTGTCTTGCCTAGCAAGTTGACTCCAGGAATTTTGACTCTAGCATGGAAGACCTGACCGAGTGTCTCAAGTCTGTACAGGAATGGATGGACGGTGTCAAACTAAAACTAAACCCAGAAAAAACCGAATTTATCATTATAGGTCAAAAAGCCATCAGAGAGTCACTTGCACCAAATTTTCCTGTTCCACTCCTCCAAAACAATATCTCTCCGTCAGTGGAAGTAAAAAACCTGGGTGTTATTTTCGACTCAGACAACTCCTTTGACAATCATGTTGCCAAGGTTTGCAGAGCATGTTACTATCATCTTCGTGATTTGCGACGAATTCGCAAATTCCTTGGAGTTGAGACAGCAATACTTCTGGCAAACGCTATGGTCAGTAGTCGTCTAGACTACTGTAACTCTTTACTCTATGGGGTAAGCAAGTCCAACATAGCCAAACTACAGAGAGTCCAGAATGCTCTTTGTCGCATCATCTTCAGACTTGACAAAATGAGTCATGTTACACCCTTTTTGAAAAAACTCCACTGGCTCCCAATTCAACATCGCATCCTGTTTAAGTACAACCTCTTGGTATTCAAGGCTATTAATCTTTCACAGCCCCCGTATCTTTCAGCTTTAATAAGATCGAGCAGTCTCACTCGTGGCAACATCTCCTCAACCCGCCCTAATAAGCACATAGGAAGGCGTGGCTTTGCAGTAGCTGCACCAGCCGAATGGAACAAGCTGCCACAGACTGTCAGATCTCAACAAACAATAGATGGTTTCAGAAGCCATCTAAAGACCTACTTGTTTAGGCTGGCATACCCCCCACCTTAGTTATACCCTGGCGGGCGCTTTTTAGATGTCGACCCATGCCTGTCCCTGGACTCTCCCTTCTTGGACTCAAGCGCATTAGAGGATTTGCATCAATTTTGCGCTATATAAATCCTACTATTATTATTACTATTATTATTATTGCCAAAAATGGCGGCCATTTTGAATTTTCGAATTTTTGCGCAGAAATTGCAAAACACAAAAATGCTAATATTTTGAAAACCGTGCTATATAGAGCGATTTCGACGAAATTTGTGATCTTCAGGGTATCTCTGCAGAGCAGCTATCCCAAAGAGCTTTCACTTGGTGAAGTTTCAGACCCATAGCTAATTGCTCACCTACTCAAAATGAGTAAATGCGAATTACCTCTAAAAGTATTGCAGATAGCCAATTTTTCCCAAATAACTCATTCACCTACTTTTGGGAGAGCTTTCACTTGGTGAAGTTTCAGACCCGTAGCTAATTACTCACCTACTCAAAATGAATAAATGCTAATTATCTCAAAAACTATTGCGGATACCCAATTTTTATCAAATAACTCATTCATGTACTTTTGGGAGAGCTTTCACATGGTCAAGTTTCAGACCCGTAGATAATTACTCGCCTACTCAAAATGAGTAAATGCGAATTATCTCTTAAAAGTATTGCAGATAGCCAATTTTTCTCAAATAACTCATTCACCTACTTTTGGAAGAGCTTTCACATGGTGAAGTTTCAGACCCATAGCTAATTACTCACCTACTCAAAATGAGTAAATGCGAATTATCTCTAAAAGTATTGCAGATAGCCAATTTTTCTCAAATAACTCATTCACCTACTTTTGGGAGAGATTTCACTTGGTGAAGTTTCACACCCATAGCTAATTATTCACCTACTCAAAATGAGTAAATGCGAATTATCTCTAAAAGTATTGCAGATAGCCAATTTTTCTCAAATAACTCATTCACCTACTTTTGGGAGAGCTTTCACTCTGTGAAGTTTCAGACCCATAGCTATTTATTCACCTACTCAAAATGAGTAAATGCTAATTATCTGTAAAAGTATTGCGGATAAACAATTTTTATCAAATACTCATTCATATACTTGTGGGAGAGCTTTCACATGGTGAAGTTTCAGACCCATAGCTAATTACTCACCTACTCAAAATGAGTAAATGCGAATTATCTCTAAAAGTATTGCAGATAGCCAATTTTTCTCAAATAACTCATTCACCTACTTTTGGGAGAGCTTTCACTTGGTGAAGTTTCAGACCCATAGCTAATTATTCACCTACTCAAAATGAGTAAATGTGAATTATCTCTTAATAGTATTGCAGATAGCCAATTTTTCTCAAATAACTCATTCACCTACTTTTGGAAGAGCTTTCACACACGAAAATGAAAAATTGTGAATATCTCTGAAAAGCTATTTCTTCTCCTTTAATGCTCGGCGGGAGATACACACCGCGGCAGTGGTCTTGACAAAAATTTTTGTCTCCCCAAAAATGGTGGCCATTTTGAATTTTCAAAGTTTTTGCAGAACACAAAACTGCTTATATCTCGAAAACCGTGCTATATGGAGCGAACTCAACAAAATTTTGACCTGCTGGGTATCTGCAGAGTAGCCATACCAATTTTCAAAATATTTTTGTCTCGCCAAATATAGCGGACATTTTGAATTTTTGAATTTTTTGCAAAACACAAAAATGCTTATATCTTGAAAACCGTGCTAGATAGAGCAGACTGCGCTGACTTTGGTTGCCACAACAGTATAAGGCTAGAAACGAAGCATTTTCTTAATACTTTAGCACTCACCTTTATATCCTTTTCGGGACGCTTTGTTTTTGCTATGCAAAAACATTATCTTTTTTTTTGCGAGCGATCCTCTAGTTTTGTCATTTAAATTTACAGCTCCCTCATAACCATAAGTTTTCAAACTGAAAAGTATTGTGGTATGCAAAGCTTAAAGATAAGGCCAAGAAAGACATTTGGATTAAATAAAAATGCTTTCCTGTATATTGTTATGACTTTAAAGCACTCTGGTATTGTTTTACAGTTACTCATATGTCTGACATATGTAATGTGTAATTCCAAACCTTGGCTGGAAGAAATTTTCACCTCCTTTTAAATTTGTGAAATTCATTGCAGTTTATTTTCACTAATGACCATTTTTCACTTATGGCAATGATAAAGGTTTTAGTTTTCCAGCTTATTAGCTAAAACAGTTCTAATTTGATGCCTGATAAAATTTTGTGGTCAATATGTACTCAAAATAAAAAAATTTTAAATGGATTATGCCAAATGATTTGACCATTGGCAGGCAGTAGAAAAGACAATTTTTTACAAGTTTTAATCTGAAATACCTTTAAATTGACACTGGATTCAAGGAAAGCATTCAATGCAGTAGTTTTCAGATACAAAAAACTCTGCCTGTTGAATTATCCATAAATATTCAAACTTTGCCAAGACCAATACAATTCTAGTTTAAAATACAGGTTTTAAATCATTGAGAAACACCTATTATTGATTTATCATGTTTTGGTGTAATTAAATATTGTGAAATACTTATGAAATGTGCATTGATATTTACAGAATTGAGCTTCATATAGGTTTACTGTTGTTCATAGAAAGTTTACAATCTTGCAAAAGCACAAAATTACCCTCAATTAAGTACAGAATCAACCTGATTACATGGAGGTTTTTATTAACTTCTATATTTATATAATTTTATGTTGTATTGAATGTAGATAACCATTGAATGTATACATTCAATGGGTTAGTTATTGAATGTGTAGATTCAATGGTTTAACTGTGGAATGTGTACATTCAACAGTAAAAGTCATTGAATGTGTATATAAACTTAACAAAAGGAAATAAAAAATTGATACTACATAAAATGTAACTTATTTTTACCTTCTTGACATCACATATGTTGATATCAACTTAAAAATAACCTTTTGCAATAAGTTTATTATCTGTAGGCAGTCACACAGTTATGCCTTATAACAAACACTGTTGTTTCTAAAAATGTTTATCTTAATATGGTTTCTAATTATATTGTCCCAATGAAACTCTCTAACATTATAGGGGTACTATTGTGGGGCTAATTATAATTAAATCCCCAATTTCCACACATAATTAGATGAATTAATTGCTGTCATATTTTAGAATCATACACTTAAAGACCATAAAATTACTACTCAGGCTTGAACTGTTACATTCTTTGATCGAAAGGCAAAATGTTTAAATGTTTGTGGATTAAAGTAAAGCTTATTATACAGCTTTCATAATAGCTTTGATCAGAATAGACTGATGTGCAGAAATTAGTAAATGTTCTATGCAATAGCAGAGTGATGCCTCAAAAGCTTATTGTGTCATAATAAGTAATTTACAAAATATACACTGAAGAAAATAATATGATGAAATATATGAAATTTATGTCGTGACATATATGTTTATTAATTTTAATGTTGTAGACTGATCCTTCTTTATGTTAATTGGTAAAATGTACCACCTTTTTTCCAGTTAATTTAATTGCTTATTATTATTCACTATATTCAGTCTCAAAATTATTCAATCTTGGTTATAAATTTAGTCTTTGCAATCTATATCAGCTTTTCATATTTAAATATTTATACATTCCATGCCTTAGGTCATTGAATGTACACATTCAATGATTTTAGCCATTGAATGTACTCATTCCACTGCTCAGCCATTGAATGTATACATTTAATGATTTGCCCATTGAATGTACACATTCAATAGCTTGCCTCATTGTATACATTCAATGGTTATCTACATTCAATACAACATATATATTCTTTTTTGTGTGTTTGCATAGTCCATAGGTCTCATCTTCCGGTGCTTTCAAAATCTATTGTATTATTTCATTTCTAGCGTTCCAAGGTAGTTATTACACCTGCTATATTAAATGTTGTCAAAAGTAATAATGACCTGGTAATACCTTTAATTTGTCAATAATAAAGCAAATACCAGTAATATTTTATGAAAATTGGCAAATGCTTGTATGATGTTTGTTTTTTGCTACATTTGAGTCGTAAATAAAATATTGTTAGGTCCCTGCTGAGATTCAACATAAGTGACTTTGGATCACACACAGAAATAAACACATCTGACTTTTTAACCATGCAGCTGAGCCCAAGGGGAATCCCCAGAAGTCCATGCATAAACAGAGCCAGTATATGCAAGGAAAAGAATTAATTCTAAGACTTGAGCTGGAGAAACTATTTTATTGCAAACCATCAAAGAACAGAAATTTTATGAATGCTAAATTAAAAATTAATGTTTATGCATAAATAACCCAAAAGATATGCCTCACATAACCTTTTCCAATTTTTGAATATACTAAAAATTTATATGACTGTGTTTTAAATTGCATAGATGTTGTTTTAATGCTTGCAGCCTGTTCTTATGTGTAGTATATTTATATTTTAGATGTAAGCATTTATACACATGCGTATCTACACCATTGTTACTGTGCTTAAAATATGATTTTAATATATATGCTAGTTATATGTGAAATATGCTAACTTCAATAGGTATCTTGGAGTGTCTCCATCTGTAGAACAAGTGTAAAGCCACAACCCAAATATGTTTGAAAATACCATCTGATTTTCTATTAATACCACATGACATAACATTATGGCTATGTAGTAATTAATCCTTGACTTGTTGTTACTCATGATGTATGATACTGCCTCAATTCTAAACTGGCGAACTTTTCCAAAATTAAAATTGAGATAACAATAGTCTTTATTTAACATGTTGTGAATACTGTAACAAGTGGTATGGGCATCTCCGATGCTATTTTTTGTTTAAATAATTTTGCTGTAAATATTTCAAATATCCATAATATGGCCTGTGTCCAAATAAATGCGTAATATAGGACACCTTTATTGCAATTTTTATCGGTTATATAGATTATAAATAGATACCTGCTTAAGATTAATGCCTAGTCTACTAGGTTTTAGAACAAAGTAATACCCTGTCCATATTTTAAAATGAAATATTAACTTTAATTCCCAAAGGTAACTTAATTATATCTTAGCTACAAAGTGAAAACAATTGTGAGATCCCCGCATCAAAAAATGCTGTATTTTTGTCGGGACAAGTAGAAGTATAACAGCATCTACTGTAATTAGTGCAGAAGAGCAGATGAAAAAAACAAGGTTTCTTTTCTTCATTTTTACCCCACAGCCCTTAAGGGCTGTCGGGGTATTGTTTTCACCCATGGTGTCCGGATGGGCGGGCGGGCGGCGGGAAAGTTTGTCCGGGATGTATCTCAGAAACCGTAAGGTGTAGGAAGTTCAATACTTGGCAGGGACATTGGTTGGGGGGTGTAGGTGTGCAACGTCATGGTCTGACCTTGATTTGACCTTTGACCTTGCCGTAGTGACCTTGAGTTTGAAAATCTTGTCCGGGCTATATCTCGGCAACCGTAAGGTGTAGGAAGTTGATACTTGGTAGGAACATTGGTTAGGAGTTGTAGGTGTGCAACATTATGGTCTGACCTTGATTTGACCTTTGACCTTGCCGTAGTGACCTTGACCTATAAAACCTTGTCCAGGTTATATCTCAGCAAGTGTAAGGTGTAGGAAGTTGATACTTGGTAGGGACATTTGCTAGGGGGTGTAGGTGTGCAACGTCATGGTCTGACCTTGATTTGACCTTTGACCTTGCTGTAGTGACCTTGACCTATAAAATCTTGTCCGGGCTGTATCTCGGAAACCGTAAGGTGTAGGAAGTTGATACTTGATAGGAACATTGGTTAGGAGTTGTAGGTGTGCAACATCATGGTCTTGACTTGATTTGACCTTTGACCTTGCCGTAGTGACTTTGACCTATAAAACCTTGTCCGGGCTATATCTCAGCAACTGTAAGGTGTAGGAAGTTGATACTTGGTAGGGCCATTGGTTAGGGGGTGTAGGTGTGCAACGTCATGGTCTGGCCTTGATTTGACCTTTGACCGTGCCGTAGTGACCTTGACCTATAAAACCTTGTCCGGGCTATATCTTGGAAACCGTAAGGTGTAGGAAGTTGATACTTGGTAGGAACATTGGTTAGGAGTTGTAGGTGTGCAACATCATCATCTGACCTTGATTTGACCTTTGACCTTGCCGTAGTGACCTTGACCTATAAAACCTTGTCCGGGCTATATCTCAGCAACTGTAAGGTGTAGGTAGTTGATACTTGGTAGGGACATTGGTTAGGGGGTGTAGGTGTGCAACGTCATGGTCTGACCTTGATTTGACCTTTGACCTTGCTGTAGTGACCTTGACCTATAAAATCTTCTCCGGGCTATATCTCGGAAACTGTAAGATGTAGGAAGTTGATACTTGGTAGGAACATTGGTTAGGAGTTGTAGGTGTGCAACATCATGGTGTGACCTTGATTTGACCTTTGACCTTGCCGTAGTGACCTTGACCTATAAAACCTTGTCCGGGCTATATCTCAGCAACTGTAAGGTGTAGGAAGTTGATAATTGGTAGGGACATTGGTTAGGGGGTGTAGGTGTGCAACGTCATGGTCTGATCTAGATTTGACCTTGCTGTAGTGACCTTGACCTATAAAATCTTGTCCGGGCTATATCTCGGAAACTGTAAGATGTAGGAAGTTGATACTTGGTAGGAACATTGGTTAGGAGTTGTAGGTGTGCAACATCATGGTCTGACCTTGATTTGACTTTTGACCTTGCCGTAGTGACCTTTACCTATAAAACCTTGTCCGGGCTATATCTCAGCAACTGTAAGGTGTAGAAAGTTGATACTTGGTAGGGACATTGGTTAGGGGGTGTAGATGTGCAACGTCATAGTGTGACCTTGATTTGACCCTTGCCGTAGTGACCTTGACCTATAAAATCTTGTCTGGGCTATATTTCGGAAACTGTAAGGTGTAGGAAGCTGATACTTGGTGAGGACATTGGTTGTGGGTAGTAGGTGTGCAACGTTATGGTGTAACACTGATTGACCTTTGTACTTGCTGTATTGACCTTTAAAATCTTGTTGCACCTTTGGGTCTGTCTGTTGAGGCAGATTAAGCACTGTTAAAGTCATATTAGAATTCATTAAGAATTTCCTTTTGCAAGTTCCCATTGTAACAGATGGAATTTCATCAAGTGAGCCACAGGCTTTTCTCCAACACCACACATAAACATTCATTGAATGTATTGCCACTTCTGTATGCATGGGTAATATTGAAAAACATCCAAACCATAATTCAGCCATTTTTGGTTTACTGTTAAGTGCTGTCATTTTATTATTGAATTGTCTTTTTTTAAAACTTCATCTTTATATACATTTCTTTTCCTTAGATATTATTTTCTCTACTTAAGCATTATTTGGACCTTAATATAACTTACACTGCTCTGAAAGTATCTTGAACTTTGTACTGTTACACTACTTCTATATCTCATGGTGTTGAAAAATATTTCCCCAGGCTGTGGGGTACGGGCATCTCTGATGCTATTTTTAACACATACATTGAGTGCAATGTTTGGTCTGCTCCTGCAGGTGTCCGTTCACAACCACCCACATACTACCCTTCTGAAGACCATCTTTGTGGAGCATTTGGACCTGATACTGGCTGGCTGTGAAGACAGCAACATCTGTAAGTGCAGGTCTACTCTGTGCTATTCTTGTGACACCAAATTGGTAAAGGGTACCGCAGTAACTCATTAAAGAATAGAGTAATGAATAATTCAGAAGTATTCAGAGATTAAAGTTATGAAACAATATCCTTTCTTTATTTAATAACAACAGTCTGGCAACTATTCTTATAAAATTGACCCTCACAGATTGATGGGTATTCAAATATTTCACACTGTAACATGCACCATTTGATATCCCATAAGCAGAAACAAGGAGACCACTAGTCCCTATACCTTCATTAAGTTATCCTGCTAACTTAAACCCTTCAGTATATTAAAACTTTTGCATACAGATGTGTGGGGGTTTGACGAGGATGCAGTGAAGGCCTTACAGACAATGGCACCACCAGAGTCTGAGGTGAAGCTGGTGAAGAAGTATGCAATTCTACTGGGCAAGAACTCCGAGCTCCTTAAACAGTCCTCCATTGTGGTAAGTGCACACAGAGCAGGCAGAGGTAGAGTATTAATGTAAGCATTTGCCAAAGACATGCACAGCTGGGCAGGAACTTGAGCATTCTTCCATTGTAGTAAGTACTCTTGGTGCTGCCAGAGTTAGAATATAAATTCAAACATTGATGAAGGCATGCACAAGTGGCTAGGAACTCTTGAGTACCTCAAACATTCCCCCAAGTAGTCAGGACACTTGGAACAGGAAGAGGTCAAATGTAAATGCAAACATTGCTGAAGGCATGCGAAACTGGGCAAGAAGTCTGAGCTTAAACAGTCCTTCATTGTGGTAAGTACACTCAGTGCAGGGAGAGGAAGAGAGCAAACTCAAGTGTTATTAAACCCATGTATGCACAGCTAGGCAGAAAGTCAGACCTCTTCAAACTGCCCCCTATCATGAGGAGTATGAACAGAATGTTTACACTTTAAAGGTCCAGTGTTACTCTTCCCTTAGCATTAAATTTTAAGGTTAAGGCCCCCATATTGTGATCAAAATTAACTAATTTTTTTTTACCCCACAGCTGTCGGGGTATTGTTTTCACCCATCGTGTCCTGATGGGTGGTCGGGCGGTCGGCGGGAAGAAGTTTGTCTGGGCTGTATCTCAGAAACCGTAAGGTGTAGGAAGTTGATACTTGGTAGGGACATTCGTTAGGAGGTGTAGGTGTGCAACGTCATGGTCTAACCTTGATTTGACCTTTGACCTTGCCGTAGTGACCTTGACCTATAAAATCTTGTCCAGGCTATATCTCGGAAACCGTAAGGTGTAGGAAGTTGATACTTGGTAGGGACATTGGTTAGGGGATGTAGATGTGCAACATCATGGTGTGACCTTGATTTGACCTTTGACCTTGCCGTAGTGACCTTGACCTATAAAATCCTGTCCGGGCTATATCTCGGAAACCGTAAGGTGTAGGAAGTTGATGCATGGTAGGGTCATTGGTTAGGAGGTGTAGGTGAGCATTGTCATGGTGTGACCTTGTTTTGACCTTTCACCTTGCCGTAGTGACCTTGACCTATAAAATCTTGTCTGGGCTATTTCTTGGATTCCATAAGGTGTAGAAGGTTGACATTTGGTGGGGACATTGGTTAGGGGGTGTATGTAAGTGTATGTGTGCATCATGGTGTGACCTTTTTGCTCTGCCAAAGTGTGTTCAGCTGCCATATTTGAGACATCTTTCTCTTATGATAAGGATATATCGATTGCTGCAACTGATTATTATGTGCACTTTTACATAATTATGCTATTTCCATTGACAGCTATTTTGCAATTAATAAATTTTACAGGTTCATATTTTTAGTTTACTGATTAATGCTGTCATCTTGCTATTGAATTGTCTTGTTTTAGTACTTTATCTTTACATACATTTTCTTTCTCTTAGATGTAATTTTCTCTACTTAAACATTATTTGGACCTTCATATAAGTGACACTGCGCTGAAAGTATTCCGGTCTTTGTACTGTTTCACTACTTCTATATGTCATGGTGTTGAAAACTATTTCCCCAGGCTGTGGGGTACGGGCATCTCTGATGCTATTTTTTAATATTTTTGTGATCAGAAATATGTGTAAACATAATTATCTAATGCGCATGTATCTCATTGGGTCTCTTTTGCTTGGTATCTTAAAAATTTGCCCAGGAAAGGTGTCTTTTTTTATATTTTTGTTTTTCCCCTAACTAAAAGAAGCTACAAGGGGGATCTAAACCCTTTGGTGTTCATGTAATAGTTATGCGAGCAAACAGTATTTTTTAACAGACACTCACATTTTGATGGTTTCTATAACTTGTTGTGGAAATTGTGGAACTGATTAAGTGCAAAATCATAAAGTAAGAAAGAATTTCTTGTGAAATTTTACCAGCTTAATAATCACTGGACATTAGTGAAAAATTCATTAAAGTAAATTTATTAAAATTTGCAAATAAGTGAAAGTTTTCTTCCACCCTGATATTTTCACTTGTGTAGCATTTCTACAACATTGAACATTACATATGAACAGCTGGTTTCTGGTTTGTGTATCACTAGGACGGAGACTCTGTGACTAACAGGGTGGCAGGCTTTGTGTGTAAGCACATCCTCAGTGAACACACCAGCTGTGTGACGGCCATGGCAGTCGTGGGCAGGGAGAATGGATACAAAACCACCTACGTGGTGAGTCACTACTCTTTGTAGCTTTAAGTCCTTGCCTCACTTCTCTAAAAGTAATAATAATGATAATAACAACAAGAGCACTCAGAGAGCGCAGACCTCCGCCAAGGCAGCTCAGTCCCCCAATGCTGTGTCTACTCCATAAAATAATTCCTGGGCCATTAGCATTGATATTGTATTTTTTTACGCTTTGTTCCTTGTCCCATTTCAGACATTTAATGAAAATTTCATCCAAATCCATCCATAACTTTTTGAGTTATCTTCCTTTAAAAAATACCTGGATCCAGAAGATCCAGACAATGATCTGGATCACACCCAAAAGTCTAAGCACTTCTTTCTTGTCCCATTTTGGACATGTCCTGAAAATTTTATCGGCATCCGTCCATAACTTTTCGAATTATCTTCCTTTAAAGAATTCAGTGATCCAGAAGATCCAGACGGTGATCCGGATCACTCCCAAAATCTAATCACTTCTTTCTTTACCAATTTCTCACATATCCTGAAAATTTCATCAAAATCCCACTATAAGTTTTTGAGCTATCTTTCTTTAATTAAATTTCATGGATCCAGAAGATCCAGACAGTGATTTGAATCACTCCCAAAATCTAATCGCTTCTTCCTTTTACCATAAGTTTTTGAGTGATCTTGTTCACAAACAAACAAACAGACGGACAGACAAACCCAGGCGAAAACATAACCTCCTTGGCGGAGGTAATAATACACAGTTTTAAAGAGTGCCTTTCCCATATCATGGTCAAAAGAGCTATAGAAATAATAGTACCTTGTGTCTGAACAGAGTCATTACTGAATGAACAATGTCTGAGGCACAAACTGACTTCATGTGATAATGCAAAGTGTTCACATTTTGTTTACAAATCCCAGAAATCACATGAAACAGTTTGAGATCAGAAGCTTTCCATTGATATCAGATACTTGTAGCTTCAACAGCTGCAACCCCTCAAACATACTGGTACATTATTAGAGTGGATCATCTTATTGCCAGTAACCATATCATTATAATATACATACTGACATACATGTGTTTTGTTTCATTTCAAATATGTCTGTTTTAGGTGAGTGGAGGTTGGGACAGGAGAATTATTGTTTGGGATCTGGAAAATGGAATGTAAGTTCTGCATCTGATCTCTTGAGTTTCTGTTTTGAAAAAAACTGGCTTCTGAAATAATTGTTATTGCATCTGTTTCTTTTTTTTTTTTTTTGAGTGGTCTCTGTTATGTAATTACTAATCCCTTTCATTAATATATTCACACAATATACTGCATATGTCTGACCTTAATACATTTAAAACAGAATTTTAAATGGACCAGATTTTGGTACATGAGCTATGTCTATGATATTATTGTTAGGTCTGCGTTATTAGAAAGACAAATTAACCAGTTGTGATGAATGATGCACTTGTATATTGATTGATGTATTTGGGTTTAACACCACTTTCAACACATTGTAAAAGTCATATCACAATGGCTAGTTGGTGGGATGGAGGAAAGTAATGCATACTACTTGGTCCAGTTTCTGCAGTGAAAACCATCTGGCAGTGGTAAGCAACTTCCTGCTTTCACACTGCAGTTCAGGCTGGGAACTGAACCCAGTACCTGAGAGTTGGGTGGCAAGTTTGTTACTCACTATGCCATGCACTTGTATAAGCACACATTTCTATCATCTGTTAAGTACATTCTATCCACAGTTGCTAATTGTATCCCCGACGCGAAGCGGGGATACTATGGATTCATCATCGTTGTCGTCCGCGCCCTCGTCCGCGTCAGCAGAGATTTCTTGTTAGCGACCTACAGTCCACATTTCTTTCCGGATTTCTTTCATATTTGGCAGGTGGCTTGATATGGTAGAGGACTCGCCACCCTATCTTTTTGGTAGGCTTTATGTCTAAATTAGGCCTGTGGTAGACAAAAATGTCTAAAATGTGGAATATTGCTTGCTAGCGACCTACAGTCCACATTTCTTTCCAGATTTCTTTCATATTTGGCAGGTGGCTTGGTAAGCTAGAGGACTCGCCACCCTATCTTTTTGGTAGGCTTTATGTCTAAATTAGGCCTGTGGTAGACAAAAATGTCTAAAATGCATTAAAAGTCATGAAATCATGCACTAAATCACTTATAACTTGAAAAGTGTTGCATTTAGAGCATTTTCTTAAAATATGTTATTCAGCTACTTTTTTCATAGCTACAACATGGTGAGTAACTTGGGTGTCTGTCTCAATAGCTAAGTGAGTAATAGCTACTTTTGGGCTTTTCAGTAACTTCCATCATGAGTAAAATCACTTGTAACTTGAAAACTATTGCATTTACACAATTTTGTATAAATATGTTATTCAGCTACTTTTGGGTCAGCTATAACATAGTAAAATTTCAGACCTGTAGCTCATGGCATAGCTGAGTAATAGCTACTTTTAGGTTATCACTGTTGAGTAAATTACTTATAACTTCAAAAGTATTACATTTAGAGTATTTTGTTTCAATATGTTATTCACCTATTTCGGAGTCAGCTATAACATAGTGAAGTTCCAGACCTGTGGCTCATTGCATAGCTGAGTAATAGCTACTTTGAAGTTCACACTGTTGAGTAAATCAGTTGTAATTGGAAAACTATTGCATTTAAAGAAATTTGTGTAAATATGTTATTCAGCTACTTTTGGGTCAGCTATAACATAGTGAAATTACAGACCTGTAGCTCATGGCACAACTGAGCAATAGCTATTTTCAGGTACTGACTGTTGAGTAAATGACTTGTAACTTTAAAAATATTGCATTTGGAGTATTTTGTTAAAATATGTTGTTCATCTACTTTTGGGTCAGCTATAACATCGTGAAATTACAGACTTATAGCTCATGGCATAGCTGAGCAATAGCTATTTTCAGGTTGTCACTATTGAGTAAATCAGTTGTAACTTGAAAACTATTGCATTTACAGTATTTCAGTATTTTGCTTAAATATGTTGTTCACCTAATTTTGGGTCAGCTATAACATAGAAAAAATTCAGACATGTAGCTCATTGCATAGCTGAGTAATAGCTACTTTGAGGTTATCACTGTTGAGTAAATCAGTTATAACGTGAAAACTATTACATTTACAGTATTTTGTTTAAATATGTTATTCACATAATTTTTGGTCAGCTATAACAGAGTGAAATTGCAGACCTCTATGTCATGGCATAGCTTACCAATATCTACTTTCAGGTTCTCACTGTTGAGTAAATCATTGTATCCACTGGATAGCCGCAGTGTGTAGAGAGATTTCACCATTACCGCTCTAACTAAAAAAAATATTATAGCTAGCCTTCTCAAGTTTGCAAGGTATTTTAGAGGGTGCACCACAGTATTCTATTGCTAGGCTTTATGTCTAAATTAGGCCTGTGGCTAAATTACTTGCCTACTAAAAATGAGTAATTCTGCATTTTCTCTAAAAGTATTGCAGATAGCAAATTTTTCTTAAATAACTCATTCACCTACTTTTGGGAGAGCTTTCACTTGGTGAAGTTTCAGACCCATAGCTAATTACTCACCTACTCAAAATGAGTAAATGCGAATTATCTCTAAAAGTATTGCAGATAGCCAATTTTTCTCAAATAACTCATTCACCTACTTTTGGGAGAGCTTTCACTTGGTGAAGTTTCAGACCCGTAGGTAATTACTCACCTACTCAAAATGAGTAAACGCAAATTATCTCTAAAAGTATTGCAGATAGCCAATTTTTGTCAAATAACTCCTTCACCTACTTTTAGGAGAGCTTTCACTTGGTGAAGTTTCAGACCCGTAGGTAATTACTCACCTACTGAAAATGAGTAAATGCAAATTATCTCTAAAAGTATTGCAGATATCCAATTCTTATCAAATAACTCATTCATCTACTTTTGGGAGAGCTTTCACATGGTGAAGTTCCAGACCCGTAGGTAATTACTCACCTACTGAAAATGAGTAAATTCAAATTATCTGTAAAAGTATTGTAGATAGCCAATTATTCTCAAATAACTCATTCGCCTACTTTTGAGAGAGCTTTCACTTGGTGAAGTTTCAGACCCGTAGCTAATTATTCACCCACTCAAAATGAGTAAATGCGAATTATCTCTAGAAGTATTGCAGATAGCCAGTATTTCTCAAATAACTCATTAATATGAAAACAACTTATAGGAAGTCATGGGCTGCAAATCTTTTGATGTGGTCAGACTTCACCTTGGGCCCCTGCTACAGGGTCAAATAAGGGTAGCCAAACTTAAAAGTGCTTTCAGCTTGCTTATTAACGAAAAATGCTGTTTATCTTCTAAACTATGTTAGTTGGCCTTTGTCGGTGGATACATCCCGCATCTGGCCACAGATGCCTCCTTAGTCTAGTTAAATTTTAAATTTTGCTTTCAGTAACAGGGAAGCCTTGTCCTCATCTTGATATCAGTTGATTTTTTGATATGGTTGATTTGTCTGTGTTCTTGCTGTACAGTGGCTTGAGAAACTCCATAGAAATATCTGATACAGAGGTTAAGTCCTTTAAGATCTAACTTTATTAGACCATGCAAGGTGCATGGTTTGTACATGGATGACTGTTTTAAATCTCTCACTCTTAGCTTCAAGACATATCCTGCCAGTCTTTTAGAATATTCTATTACAGAGACTAAGTACTATTAAAGGTAATACATATTAAAATTATCTATTTTTTAGACTACATGATGTGTTCAGAAACACCTCACTGTCTTCACACATGGAGCATGTGGAGATTGCATGTGACGGTGTTATCACAGACATGACGTACAACCCAAAGAGGTATGATATGATATTACATGGCATTCAAAGTGAGCCAGCCCCTTGTTGACTAAATAAGAATTACTTTCTAAGAACCCATGGCTTTGCATGCTACATGGTATTATGATTAAGATATATTCCATTACATTGTATTGAAAAAGGAAGAAAATAAAGTTATTTATAAGAAACTGTGCTTCTTTTTGTGGATAAAAGATTTTTGATAATTGATTTATGATAATTTTTATGCAATAGGGCATCATCATTACAATCTAATTAAAGAGCTTTAAAATTTTTACTTTCATAATAAAGCCAAATGTTGCAGCTGATGTGTTAGGTGTCTGCACTTAACAGGTTAGGGTAAGTTTTAAAACATACAAGGCAAAGAGAGTTAATTATGTAAGTTCGTTTTTTTTTACATTTTGGCATATTACAATGTAAAATGTAAAAGAAAAATAGTTGTTGTTGTTTCATCACTGAAACTGATGACTCCCAATCCCTTAATCCTCTTTCATAGACTTATGCTTTCATTATTTTAATGGTAATGTGTCTTGTCCAATAGTTTTAATACTTAGTTTATCTCACACAGGAATGAGATAGCCTACTCGTCCACTGACAAGATGGTGTACTTGCGGCGCTTCTCCCCGCATGGTACAGAGATGGTTCTGTTGAACACATTACAGGGCCACTTTGCAGAGGTGAGCTGCGTCAAGTGGAATGCAATGCAGGAGAAATGGATCACTGGCAGTGAGGATGGAACAGTGCGCATTTGGGTGGGTTTTAAAATATTTTAAAATTTACTTGATTTTGAATTTAATTTAATTTAGTTCTTTTGATTTACTGCCTGCACTAGCAGAAGTCAAATTATGACAGTTTTAAAATATTTGCTGTAATTGTTTCAGTCTGGTGAGGGTATGAACGAGTGCGAGCAGACACTGTCAGTGATGGGGTCGGTTCACACCATGTGTATTGATGCAGTGAATGGGGCCATTGTGGCGGGAGTACAGGGCTCCATCAAGTGAGTACTATACTAACATTGCTTCAATATTTTGTTTTATTTCTGTATCCCTACAATATTGTGTTAACCATATCTAAATTTTAAAATGTGTAGTCCTGTAATCAGCTTACTTTAATGGATATTTGTCATTTCTTTTTTTGCCCAAAGATAATGTTTTTGTGTAGCATTAATAGATTTGAACCAGTGAGTTGTAAGTCACAAGTCAAGCTCTCTAACTGCCACAGACCAAATGGGATGTCATGAGCTAAATCAAAGAGTGGCACAATACATGTCAGATTAAAATGCTAAATCAAAGTAGCAGTAATAACCTTGCCCAAGTGTACAATCACCATGGCCGGGTCAGGGATCAAACCCTATACCTTCAGCTTTGAAGTGCTACAGTTTAACCATAGGGCCACAGAGAGCACACTTTGAGGAGTATAAAGCTATTTTGTGCCATTTTTTTCTGAGTAGAATGATTAAAGTTACATTGGTAGAAACATACAATGTACAAATACCTGCACAAATGACCCGTATTTTAATGTCAGAAAAAGAGATAAAACTTAAATCCTTGAAATCCTTAAAACTTGAAACAATCCATAAATAACACTGAAGATACATTTATGTTGCACATGTTGTAGATGTCCCGAATTATTATAATATGAGAATTCTATTAAGTTGTATTAAAAGCTGTGTATATGAGAAATGTATGTTTTTCAGAGTTTACGACCCTGTGCAGTACAGTTTAGTGCAACAAAACGTTGGCCACACTGATGCAGTGAAGTCCATTGTACACATACCAGAGAGAAACCAGGTGAGTTTCTGAAAGTAAATTAATCTGAGTAATAATTTTTCTTTTAATTTCTTTTTCTTCACAAAGTAGCTCATTTTCTGTTATCATTCAAGATGAAGAAACGGGGAAAACGTAGAAAAGTGTGCCATAAGAAATGTGAAACTTACAAGAATGTAGAATTTAGAGCTAAAGAAATGGATATTATAAAATTTATAAACTTTAAAACAGAAAAATCAGTTTTTACCCCACAGCCCTTGAGGGCTGTCAGGCTATTGTTTTCACCATGGTTTCCAGATGGGCGGGTGGGTGACAGGAAAAAGTTTGTCTGGGCTGTATCTCAGAAACCATAAGGTGTAGGAAGTTGGTATATACTTGGTATGGAAAATTGGTTGGGGATTGTAGGTGTGCAATGTCCTGGTGTGACCTTGATTTGACCTTTGACCTTGCTTTAGTGACTTTGATCTATGAAATCTTGTTCGGGCTATATCTCGGAAACCATAAGCCGTAGAAAGGTGATACTTGGTAGGGACATCAATTGGGGGTTGTAGGTGTGCAACGTCATGGTGTGACCTTGATTTGAACTTTGACATTGTCGTAGTGACCTTGACCTTTTAAATTTTGTCTGGGCTATGTCTCAAAAACTGTGACGTGTAGGAAGTTGATACTTTGTATGGAAAATTGGTTGGGAGTTGTAGGTGTGCAACGTCCTGGTCTGACCTTTATTTGACCTTTGACCTTGCTTTATAGACTTAGACCTATAAAATCTTGTTTGGGCTATATCTCGGAAACTGTAAGGTGTAGAAAGTTGGTACTTGGTAGGGACATTAATTGAGGGTTGTAGGTGTACAACGTCATTGTGTGACCTTGATTTGACCTTTGATCTTGTTGTAGTGACCTTGACTTAAAATTTTGTTCGGGCAATATCTCTGAAACCATAAAGTTTAGGAAGTTGATACTTGGTAGGGACATTGATCAGGACTTGTAGATGTCCAACACAATAGTGAGGCCTTGATTTGACCTTTGGCCTTGCCGTAGTGACCTTCACCTATAAAATCTTGTCTAGGCTATATCTCAGAAACCATAAGGTGTAGGAAGTTGATACTTGGTAGGGACATTGGTAAGGGGCTGTGCAGCATCATGGTGTGACGTTGATTTGACCTTTGACCTTGCTGTAATGACCTTGACCTATAAAATCTTGTCCGGGCTATATCTCTGAAACCGTAAGATGTAGGAAGTTGATACTGGGTAGGGACATTGGTTAGGAGATGTAGGTGTGCAACATCATGGTGTGACCTTGATTTGACCTTTGACCTTGCTGTAGTGACCTTGATCTATAAAATCTTTTCCAGGCTATATTTCAGAAACCGTAAGGTGTAGGAAGTTGATACTTGGTAGGAACATTGGTTAGGGGGTGTAGTTGTACAATGTCATGGTGTGACCTTGATTTGACATTTGATCTTGCCATAATAACTTTGACCTTAAATTTTTTTCTGGGCAATATTTCTGAAACTGTAAAGTGTAGGAAGGTGATGGTTGGTAGGGACATTGCTTAGGGGTTGTAGATGTACATCATAATTTTTAGTTTACTGATTAATGCTGTCATCTTGCTATTGAATTGTCTGGTTTGAATACTTTATCTTTACCTACATTTTCTTTCTCTTAGACATTATTTTCTCTGCTTAAACATTATTTGGACCTGACACTGCTCTAAAAGTATCCCAATCTTTGTTCTGTTTTACTACTTCTATATCTCATGGTGTTGAAAACTATTTCCCCAGTCTGTGGGGTACGGGCATCTCTGATGCTATTTTGTAAATTGATGGCTTTCTTGGCATCCTAATAGCAGATTTATCAACAAGTATGACATTGAAAATCTAACAGTGAGTAAAAACTGAGAAGTACCATTTTTATTGCGTTAATACATCCTATCCAATGGACAATTGCTAATCTGGTCGGCGAAGACCGGCCGCCAAACTTTAGCAAAAGACGTCCTGTGTTTCCACTGGCCGTCCCGGTCCCTAGTACTAGTGCACTCGCCATATGGCATGTGCGTACTTCCTTCCTGTCTAGAGAGCGTGACGTCATAGCATCATTTTTGTTTGGCGCGATCCTAGTGCACATGGATTTGAATTTGAGATTAGAAATTGTTGAAATTATTGAGAATTTCTGCTTTTAGTGAACTTTTATTGTATCAACAATATATATAGAGCTTATAGACCATTCTGTCATCTCCTGGCCAAGGAAGGGGAACTTGCGGCCATGTTATGGCTAGTTTTGACAGCCACCTTGTCTGCGCACGCTGCAGGGATAAAGGAAAGGGTAAGGACCCCTGTGTCGAAAAACCAGACTCTGAATGTAAAATATGTATGGCTTTCTCCCCTGAACAACGTTTGCAACTTTCTACACCTTCCTACAAGATTAAGAAAGACAAGCGGGAGGCTAAGAAGCTTGAATCCACCCCTTCTAAAGACACTGAATCGCTTGTCGACCTGTCTGATGTTGCTATCTTAGGGGCTGTTGATCAACAAGGTACTGTTAAATCCCCTCCTACTGTCGCCCCCCCCCCCCCCCCCCCCCCCAACTCACTCTCCATCAGCTTCTGCAGCTCACTCTACTGAACCCTTCATCAGACCGGTTCAGCCGGTTCCTGCTTCTACAGAGTTTCCTGGATCTGGCTTCTCTGCTGTAAAGCATCAGCCGACTAGTCAAACTGAGACCAACCAGCCGACCACTGCTACCATGCTTCCTGGCACAGGCTCCTCTGCTACTAAGCATCAGCCGACCAGTAAAGCGAAATCCAACCGACCGACCTCTTCTACAGAGGTTCCTGGGACCGGCTCCTCTGCTGCAAAGCATCAGCTGACCAGTAAAGCACAGTCTACCCGACCAACCTCTGCTGAGCCTGGTACCGGCTCCTCTACTGTCAAACTGTCCACCAGTAAGCACCGACCTCAGTCCAACCGACCATCTCCTACTGACCGACCCATGTCTTCAGATCTTCAAGACACTGGCTCTCCTGCTTTACACAGGTCTAGAAGGAACAGTTCTGTTAGATCCAGCTCTGAAGCCGGTAGTGATCTGTTTGACCAACCCCCATTGGACTTGTATACAGAAGAGGGGGAACTCTCAGATGATCAGGACGCTACTTGTGTCGACCAAGATCAACCTTTGTCACAGGAACAGACTTACCGGGAAACCATGAGAGGTATCCGTTCCTTTATGGGTTGGTCTCATGTACCAGACATTGACAGTGCGACTAATACGTCTGAAGACAATCCCTTTGCTGGACCCAAGACCCCAGTTCCTGGTAAGGTTTCTGTACAGATGCCAACTGAAGACTGGCTATGTAAGAAGTTGCAGAAATTGAACACTACTTTGGTTGAGGGCTATCCCTCCCGTGGTTCAGAGGCCGGTGGCCTGTCGAAAGATGTGTTCCTGAGACCTGCAAAGTCACAGTCCAAGTGGTACGGTCTGTTTTCCGACCACAAAGTTAACCCATCAGCCGTCTCATCTTGGTGCACAGACGCTTCAAAGCTGAACAGTAGCTATAGCCGTATTGCTAGACACTCTGGACTGTCTTCCACCCCACCAGCTTCACGCAGGATATCACAAGAAACTCTGCGCAAATGGGCGAGATCAGCAAGAGAGGCAACGGTTATATGTAACCAAGCAGCCAGCTTCAACCGGTGTTTGTTTAAGGTCCAACAGAACATGCAGGATCAGCTGAAAACCCTGAGGTCGGAAAGTAAGGGAAAGTCTTCTCACAAGAGTTCCTCAGCTGCTGATGAGTTGCAGTATTTAATGGATTTCAATGCCAGCATCACACAAGCAGCAGCCAAAACCATGGAGCATCTGTCAGACTTTGTCTTCATCTCCATGGGTAACATCACTCTGGCTCGCAGGGATGCATACTTGAGCCACCTCAGGACTGGCATTAAACCGGACACTTTAAATGCACTCAGGACAGGACCTCTACATATCAACTCACTTTTCCCAGACTCAGTTGTAAGAAAAGCTAAAGAGGACATTGCCCACTTCGAGTCCAAGGGACACTCCAGTGCTGTACGTAGCAAGGGTCGGTACCACCCCTATGAGAGGTCGAATAAGGTCAGACAGCATAACTGAGGCTAAGCCGGAGAGAGCGGCCTGGAAAACCATCGGTAGGAGACAGTTTAAGAAAGGAAAGGGTCGTTCTTCAACCTACACCTCTTGACCAGCCAAGGGCCAGCAGTCGTATAAATGAGAATTACTGTGTAACCAAGTTACAGGCACGACTGCTGGCCGGGAGCCTCAGATCAAAACAGACAATAGACACTTTTTTAAATGTAAACTGTCATGTTGTACCTTCTGTTCATTCTGTGCCCGGGCATTCCCAAAAAGAGAATTAAGTCCCGGGTCAGCAGGTTTTTATGTCAAAGAGAACAGATTAAAATATGTGAAAGGTGTTTCTTGTGTCACTCAATTGTCTTGTGTAAAACCTGTAACAAATGTCAAAAACGTTGTCACAAATCTACCTGTAGGGGCCAGACTTCAAAACTTTTGGAAAACTTGGCTGGATCTGGGTGCCAGTCCAAAAGTGGTTCAAATTCTGAAAGAGGGTTACACCCTCCCCTTTTGGATCCGGCCAAAACTCACAAGGTCTCCAACAGTCATAAGCTGTTATGTTAGATAACATAATTGATCCAATGAGTATAAAGCCAAAAGAAATGTATAACATACTTATAGCTAGAAAATTTGAAAGACCTTACAGTGAAAAAATGTGGGAACGTATACTAGGTCTAAAACTCTTAAGAGCAGATTGGAGTGCAATATACATAATACAATATGAAGGCGCTAGAGTATAAAAAAATTTGCTGAATTTAAATATAAAGTTTTGTTAAATATTTTACCTTGCGGAGAAAAAATACACAAATGGAATAGAAATGTATCAGATTGCTGTGCATTCTGCAAGGACAAAGAGAGTATAATACATATTTTATATGAATGTAAACGTGTTAAAGAAATATGGAAAATAATTGGTCACTGTCTTAGAATGCTTATTCAGCCGAAACATATCATACTTGGAATAACAGATCCACATTATGTAGAATTGAACTGACACCTTTGTATTGTAATTGTTTCCTATAGCATTTATGCAACTTGCTGTAAATGTTCTTTTGAAAACATAAATTACGGTAATATGAACTTAAAACATTCAGTAATTTCCTATTTAACTTTTTACTTTGAGGTGTATCGATCCACAGATACGCAATACTGTGGAAAAAGAACATTTAAAATATTTCATTGAATCAATAATATTTTGCCTAAATAAGTAAAAATGTAACAGAAATATGTGTAATGACAACTCTGATAATATGTTGTTTATGCTTAATTGTCAGTTTGTCAGTAAGGTACTGTTATTAATTTATCAGTAAATCCTTAATTAATTTATCAGTAAATCTGTAATATATGATCTAGATATTATCAAATATATTTTTGTAAAAAGTTCTGAAAATGTTTGAACATTTATGAATAACCTAACACCTGAAATATTGTCTCATCACTAATACCATGTATTATACTGGCTGGGTGGCCTTCTCTTACATCTGAGGCTGTCCCCCCTGCAGATGGGAGTTTTATGGTCACTTAGCCAGCTTTTTAATAATTTTAATGTTTTGTGAAAAGTTATATTGATATTTGTATTTATTTGAAAATATAAGTTTGTACACTTGTAAAATTTCATACTGTGTATGAATAACACTATAAAGAAGAACTGATGGTTGGTTTGCTACCCTCGCCTGCCCAGTTCCTGTTGCACATTGTTAAAAAAGGGTAAATAAATAATGCATATATTTAAAAAAAAAAAAAAAAAAAAAAGCTGTTATCTCAATCCCCACAGGAACCACCGGAAACCATCAGGACATCCCTCCAACCAGGGGAGTGGGTCACCTCAATAGATTTCAAGGACGCCAACTTCCATATACCAATACCAATACAGGAACAGTCCAGGAAATATTTGAGATTTCATGACATACCAATTCAAAGCTCTGCCTTTTGGTCTGTCAACAGCACCCTTGGAGTTCACTGTTGTAGCAACTAGCAAAGGAGGTAAAACTGATGGCCATACACAAGAGTATAAGAATCCACCAGTACCTAGATGTCTGGTTGGTGAGAGCCACATTCCACCAGGTTTGTCTCCAGCATACTCAAGATCTAGTGAAAATATGTCAAACACTAGGTTGGCTGGTGAATTTGGAAAAGTCAGAACTGGAACCAAAGCAGATATTCGATTTTGTAGGGTACCAGTTCGACCTCAGAGCCGGTCGGGTCCGACCTACACCGGACCGTTGGCAGAATATGCAGGACAAAATACTAGAAATACTGTCACTACCGACTTGTCCAGTCCGGCAGTTCATGTCTCTGATAGGTTTAATAACAGCCACAGAAAAGCAAGTTCACCTAGGCCAACTGCACATGAGACCCATACAGTGGCATCTCAAAAACAACTGGAGGGTTCCAGAGTCACTGGAAAAAGTGATTCCAATTCCCAGGTCCCTGCACCCCCACTTACAATGGTGGCTAAAAGAAGATAATGTTCTCACAGGCCAACCATTACACCCAATAAAACATGCTCTGCAAATATTTACAGATGCATCAAAAGAAGGGTGGGGTGCTCAAACACACTGCAAGAGGGTCCTGGTCACTACCAGAAAGCAAGCTGCATATAAACTATCTGGAACTAAAAGCAGTCTTTCTAGCCTTGAAAGAGTTCCAAGACCTCTGTACCGACAAGATGGTACTTGTGGCAACCGACAACACTACAGTAGTGTCCTACATAAACAAGAAAGGAGGCATGAGATCGGGCCCACTTTGTGCCCTACTATGGAGAATCTTGACCTGGTGTACCAGGAAGCAAGTAACTCTCAAAGCCCGACACATTCCAGGCCGGCTGAACGTGGTAGCAGACAAGCTATCCAGACTAGGCCAGACCATCAAAACAGAGTGGTCTCTCCTTCCAGAGGTCTTCCAAACAATATGCAGCAGGTGGCACCGGCCTCAAGTAGACCTATTTGCCACAAGGTTCAACAACAAGTTAACTCTGTTTGTGTCACCAGTACCAGATCCCCTGGCTACAGTAGTGGATGCACTCAGTCTGCCATGGGAGGCTCTGGACGCATATGCCTTCCCACCAGTAGCCATCTTGGGCAAAGTGGTGGAGAAGTTGCAGGACTCCCCATGCAAGAGAATCATTCTGATTGCTCCTCGGTGGCCCAACATGCCTTGGTTTTGGGACTTAGTGACCATGTCCAGTCAGATCCCACTGAGCCTGCCTTCCTTGCCCAACCTGTTAACACAGCCCTTCAATCAGATCCCTCACAGAAATCTAACAAACCTAAATCTCCATACATGGCTCCTAGAGCTACAGCAATCAAGGAGCACGGCTTCTCTGAGGCAGTGGCAGCAAGAATGGAGGCTCCTCAAAGAGGATCAACCAGATCAATCTATGAGGCAAAGTGGGCCATTTTTACAAAGTGGTGCGTCGCTAATCAGGTGGACTTCAGGGCACCCCCTGTAAAGTCAGTTGCTGACTTCCTTATGTACTTATTTCAGGACAGGAAGTTACAGCCCAGCACCATTGATGGTTACAGGTCAGCCATTGCTGATAAACTGGGAAACTCATCCATCAATATCAGTAAGGATGAAAATCTCACTCGTCTCCTGGATATTTTCCATAGAGACAGAACCAAAGGCCAGAGGGGAATCCGCTCCTGGAACCTCTCACTGGTCTTGCACCAGCTGACAAAGGCTCCATTTGAACCAATCAAAGAGGCTTCCTTCAAGCATTTGACCTTCAAGACAGTTTTCCTCTTAGCCCTTGGGTCGGGTAAACGTAGAAGTGAGATACATGCGTGGCAAAACAAGAATATTAGACACCAATCTGATTGGTCCAAAGTATCCCTGTACCCATCCCCAACTTTCTTTCTAAGAACCAGCTGGCAAAGGAGGGTCCAGACAGTGTGGCCCCAGTGGTTATACCAGCCCTGGCCCCAACTCTGGATAGATCCCTCAAGTCTGACAGGTCCCTCTGTCCGGTCAGAGCATTGCGCTACTATTTGGACAGGACCTCAGAGCTCAGGCAGAACAAGAAGTTGGTCTTTGTCTCCTTTAAGAAAGGCTTTAACAAAGACATCTCACCTGCCACTATCTCCTCATGGATCAAACAGACTGTGATCCTATGTTATGAGCTCTCAGACCAAGAGGCCCACACATTACATCAGGTTAAAGCCCATGATGTCAGGGCCTTCGATGCTTCTAAGGCTTTCCAGTCAGGAGTCACGCTGTCTAGACAGGAAGGAAGTACGACACGCCATCTGGCGAGTGCACTAGTACTAGGGACCAGCTGGTGGAAACACAGGACGTCTTTTTCTGACGTTTGGCGGGCCGGTCTGCACTGACTTATGAAAACTTATAAACTTAACTTATAAAAATTTAATTTACTTATTAAACTTGCAAATTGTTTATAAAGTTCACACACATTCTGCTTGTGTTCCATTATGTGTCTTCCGTTGTTATAACTTTTAATGTACATTAAGTACTTCATCATGTGAAACCAAAAGACTGACTTGTCACTTTCTTGGTCAGTTTGTTTGTTTTATTAAATATTTTGCTAAAATAAATGCCTTTAACCCATACCATATAATTCAACATTTAATAACCTCACAAATGTCAAAAGTACTTATATTTAAGTACTTTAAAGAAAGAAGTATTTGTAATTATGATATTGAAAAGTACTTGATCCTGAGTACTTTATCATGTGCTGTAGCCCAAACCCTGGTTTTCTTTAGTGATGACTGTTTGTACTGCATCTGGAATGCATGAAAGATTTCCAACATTTCCAGGAATGAACAAAAACTCAGAAACAACAGCATATCATATTGTCGTATACATGTATTTGTTTATCTATGTTTTCGTCCTGTGTTCCAGTATGTATCCTGCAGTGCTGATCGTTCCATCCGTATCTGGAATGCATGGAAAATGCCCAAGCCCAAGAGGAAGTCCTCCAAAGGCAAGCGGCAGACTGACCTGTTCAACGAGGCACAGCTGGCACAGAAAAAGAAAGACACATCCTCTAAGGACAAGGAATCGTCAGCTGTGATGGGAAAACAGCAGGCAGGGGCGGAGAAGGACGTGATGGCTGTCATAATGGAAGTGGACGAAGCAGATATGGAGGTCGGAGAGGAGGCCATCAATATGTAAAGAGGGTGAAAAAGTACAGTGAAACTAGTGGTTAAAAATAGAAAATTAATATAATAAAATAATTTAAAACGTGTGACTATAGAGAAGGGGGCCATGACTGTGTGAGTAGGCTGCTAAACAGTTGAACCCCTATTTCAAAAATAGAAACTTTCTTTTAAAACATATATTGGTACAGATATAGAGGGATGATTAGCTGCAGATATTTTATAAAGGGAGGCACTAAACATGGGATTTCTTTAATTGTGCATAGGAAGCCACAGTTATGTGAAATAGCGACCAAAAAAACGTGTAAAGCGTGTAAAAGGAGCGGGATTAATTGAGTCACCATTTATATATGTGAAAATGATATATTTAAAATGGGGTTACAAGATTCATACCTGTGGGATGAGGTAATCTCTGTATGACTGATATCAATATGGTGTCAAAGTTCATCATTTAAGTGTAATGGGGTTAAAAAGGGAATACAGGCCATGTTCTTGTGAAAATATTGTATGAGGTGATAATCTCTGATAAATAACACCCCACTGTTGTAAATTATATACAGTATGGTATTGGTATTTATGAATCAAGAGATTTTGACTCTGAATCATATTCTAATGGGAAAAGAGACAATATTCCATCTGATCAGGTTGATGTAACTGTAGCAAGCAATTACTGTGTGAATCACACTTAAAGTGGAGACCATTTGTAAACTACTGTTTCATATTGATCAATATATTTTCAGAATTGAAGTAGAATTTTAAAGTAATATTGCTGGGTAGTTTTTTAAACAGAATAACACAATATAATTTCTTTTTAATATGGATAGTCTGAATGTACTGGTTTCTCCCATTTCTATTTATCTAATATGCATAGAAGCATACTTGCTTGTTTTATTCCTATAAATATTATTGCAGGTATTATTGCTTTTCTTTAATACTCAGTGGTGTGTATAAAGGTTATAGTACCTTCATTTGTTTATGATGAATCACAAAGCAAAACCATTCAACTTTATTGATGCAGAATAAATCATATTAGAGAAGAATAAATTGTATTGGACTACTTTTCATACCAGTAATGTGGAAAATGCACCCCCCCCCCCCATTTTCTGTGTATTAAATTGAACTTGTTCCATCCAATCTATTCTGTGGCAGAGTGCAATGTCTAGTTGTAGAGTTGTTAATGCAAGTATGAAATATATTTTCTCAGGGTTATCATAAATGGGATTCCCATTTCCTTATAAATTGACATGGAAATGGTTCTCATTGGACAAAAACCAGGTAAAATCACACACTCATAATGCTTGTTATGTTTATATAACTGTTGAAGTGTACAGTCATTGAGACTGCTCCCTTTACAAAACAATATTCAAATGATTATTGTGTAAATCTGTGGCAAGTGCAAACATTCTTTGGGGTTGTGTGTTTTATATTTTAAAAAATATTGTTAGTTTTTCTTTTTTGATTTATTGAATTATTGAATACTAACAACACAGTATTAACATGTTGCTATGTGCCAAATTCAGTTTTATACTTGTAAATCATATTTAATGTACATGTTCCATTCATCAACAAATACTATAGGTTCATTTTCAAACTAAAATCATCAACACAATTCATTTTATTAAAAAGTAACACTTTCATAATTACATTTAATAAAATTTATTTTGTCATTATTATCATTCAAGTCTTCATTGCTGATCTCACCTGGAAACAAGTTTGTTTTTTTTCAAGTGTATATGCCAGATATGTTACCTCTTAAGTGCTAGAAGCAAATCAAGCAAATAATAGCTTGAAAACATTTTTATATCGCAATTTAGCTTTTGGAACATTTCATCAGTTTGCAAAATCATATCACTATATTGATAACCATTGTAACAAGTTCTTTCCATGACATCAAATTATTGCAGTAATTTTATTTGTTGTTTACATTTGAAATTCCCTGGAAAGAATGGATTTGTCACTTTTGTTGTTGTTCAGTTCAGTGTTGAAAAGGGGCTGTATTCAGTGTAAAGACAGAGATATTAAATGACTCTGAAGTTTGCCAATCATAAATTCTGGCTCGAGCGACCAGCAGACTTTTGATCAATTTTATGTTTGGTGCTTTTATAATTAACTTTTTTGCACATACATAGGTGATATAAAAATGGATTTTGTTTTGTTCAAGGTTCTATCCAGGCTGTGGTAAATAACTCTATTGAATCCTCAACTCCTGCAGGGTGATGATCGAGTTGCTTCAATTAAACTTACATTTGAGTGTCACTCTCACTCCATCTTTTTTCTTGTAAAAATTTTAGCCCTCTAATATACAGGTATGAACTTCAGTTAGTGAGTTGGTATTTCTAGTTTTTCCCCTTTCTTTATATTGCAAACCAAGTTAAATTTCAAACTCTTTAAAATTCAATTAAAGACCAAATATTAATGAGGAAATCAACACACTTGTTGAATGGAAACAGAAACATTTTTGATTGTTTACTATTATTCACAGTTCCGATGATATTTATAGAACATAAAATTGATCAGTCTGTTGGTCTCGTAAACTGCTGATTATGGTTCTCGACCTACTTTGATTAAAATTGTCAAAGAATGTCAGATAGAACTACACTGCTGAACATTTTCATTGATTGAACACTCTGCTCTGACAAAAACAATTGTATTCTTTCATTGCAGTATTCATACAGTATTATATATAACATGTGTCTGTGATAGTGTGAATAAAGTGTGTTTCATGAATGGTTTTTGAAAATGTTTCTTAAGTATGATTCTCCATTATTTAATATGGAAAAATTTATTTCCGTCAAACCAGTGATGATACAGTCACTGCATATGCTGATTCATGAATAGGCATTTTAATTGAGCATAAATTACACCTATTTGGCAATATCTGTTCATACATTGTCATTAATGTTTGTATAAACCATTGTTGATGTCTGTTAAAGTGTCTTTGTTATACTGCATTCATTGAAATAAATGCTTCAAAGTGTTTGCTTTGGTTTTTCTCCTACTGGTTTTACACTCTGAGTTCTTAGTAGTGTTTTAGATATTTAGGGGGTTAGATAAGGCAGAAAAAACAATAGGATAACTTGAAAACATGTTTTTAACCCCCGCCTTTATAGTCGTCCCCTGCGCTGTCCGGGCGGCGGCAGCAGGCATAAAGCTTGTGGGGGGTTTCACAACCTAAACCCATGCACTGATTTTCACCAAATTTTCAGGGTATGTTTACCCCAAGAGGATCTAGAGCTGATTAGGTTTTGGGGGGTATATGGCAACAACTGTTGCCATGGCAATGCTTTGAATATTTTTGGGTTTAACATTTGTGGGTGTTCCACAGACTAAACCGATGCATGGATTTTTTATCAAATTTTCAGGATCTGTTCACCTAAAAAGGATATACAGCGGAGTAGGTTTAGATGGGTATCCAACAACACCTGTTGCCATGGCAATGCCTTAAATATTTTCGGTCTTAAACTTAATTGAAAAAGGGGTGCTATTAAGCCAATATTACCATAGTTGCATTTTAATCTCCCACCAGCCAAGGCCGGAGTTGGGAGATTATGAAATGCCTTCTGTGCATGCATGTGTACATTTGTCACATTTTAAAATCAAGCTTTATAACTCGTTCAGTTATGAAGATATCACCAAATTTGCAGAAAATGTTTATGGCTGTGAAAACATGTCTGTAAAAAATTATGGTACTCCTTTTATAGAACAACGTTCATGGCCACCACAGCCAATTGCTAAAAAATCATTGATGTGTTATAAAACTTAAAATATTGCAGCTAGCTCTGTCAGACTTATAAATGTAAATGGCTAGGCAAGCTTACCTGAGCGTAATTTCAGCCTTATTTTGAAAACAAAATGGCTGCCATATCCCATATTTTGTCAAATGTGGGGGGGGGGGGGGGGGGGGATATCTAAAAGCCCTAACATCAACCCTTCTCATTGGTCCTAGGTGTTTAGAAGAAGAAAACAACTTCTTGGAAATCGTGGTCTGCAAATCTTTTGGAAGTGTCAAATTTGACCTTTGACCCCTACTTCAAGGTCATGTAGGATCATCATGCTAAAAGGGCCTAGCTTGCATCTCCCTTATAATTGGCTCTAGGGCGTCAAAATATGAAAACAACTTGTAAGAAATCGATGGCCTGTGAATCTTACATTTGACAACATTTTGTGGATTCTGTATACTTCTTACAACTGAAGTTGTTCCTAAGAATTTCCCAAATTTCAATGTTGTTGCCCATTTAGTTGTACCTGCGGGCTGGGGTTCTTGCCCGCCGAGGCTGACTTTTTTTATTTAACAGGAAAATATATGTAAAATATACATTAATGTAAATATAACCTTGCATTATCCCAAGAATGTCAAAAACAATTCATCTCATAGCATGAAACTGTTTTCACTTTTAAAGCCTATTATTTCATCGGGTTATATCTGATAAAATATGTTATTTTCTTACTTTAACTCTTTGATATCACGTCACTTAACTTTAACATTGCTCTGTTGGCCTCTTCATTCCAAATTATTATTATTATGTATTTATACTCAGCGCAATATATCTCCATATACTACAGGACTCAAAGCACTATTTAACCAATCCGACTGTACAGGCACAGCCCCAACTCACAAATAACTGACATTCTCCTAACTGGAAGATAGATACATGCCATCCTTATTCATGCTTATTAATGTTGAACTTTCCCATTCATAACTCAACCATGCGACCACATATGCCTCCTGCTACTACTTGCTATTGTATTGTGTATAAGGTACAAAAATAGAGTGTTCATAACCCTATGTTGTCTCAATATCAAAGATATCTGCTAAGCTTTAGTTGAAGAATATACGGAGGAGGTAATTTCTCTGACAACCACACCAAAATAATTTCCACGAAAGTGGCAACAGCTTCTGAAAAAGGTACCATTTATTTGAGTGCACTACATGTCAAGCTAGTGACAATACTATATTATGCAAGAGATAGTTACCTCTTCTGGTACAACTACAAGGATTTTAGTTCACTTAGACAAAAAGATCTTTAACAAATACATTTGCATTTAAATGATTACGGATGGTGCATTTGGGATTCTTAAACCTGATCAATGATGTACACAATATAAAGGTCACACTTTACTTCTTGATGGTTGATGAAGCATTTAATCTATGAACCTGGATGATAAAGCCTTTTAGAATGCCTGCTCAGCGTACCTTATAAAGTAATCAAATATAGGTTATCTCAAGCCAGAAGAGTGGTGCCAAATGCCTTTGGTATATTTACCAACCATTTTACTTTGCTCTTGACCAAACCACAACAGCATCCTCAAGTGATAAATGTATCATGCCACATTTTGTTACCTTAATCAATGTTGATTACAGTTTAAATTTTCCCAATTCTTATAATTTCTTCAACTGATAAAGTTCACTTTGCTTTCTTCAAATGGTAGAGTCTGTAGATTTCGCTTGGCTTGTTGATTTTGACATGCAAGAGGAGTGGCATTTAGTTGCCTTATCCAACATACACGTGGACATTGGACAATGGGATAAACTAGTCCATGGAAAGAAAAAAAGTACACAGGATATAGTTCTGGACATCATTTATTTTAATCCATCCATTCTGATGTGGTTGATAAGTAAATCACATACATTTCATACAAATCAAATAACCATTCCTTTGTAGATTCATTCTATTACACTTTAATATAATTCCACTTGACTTCGGATATATTTATAAACATCCAAGAACAAATACACTTTGTTTGAATTAAATATGAAATTTAGTATCGAATGAATTAAATATGAAGTTAAACTATTAAATATTTGCGATTCAATGTTGAACAAATTTTTAAATTATGGAGGTAGAAATAAAGTTTGAATTCTGAATATAAGTATTCATTCAGAATGAGAAATTTAGAGTTGAATTTTGATATAGCCAAATAGAATTTAAGTGTGATCTCTCCTGCTGTTAATCCTAAGCTGCTCCATTCATGTGAAGCATCTCTGCGAAAAATACAAGCTGAATGTGTAGCTTGCAAACTGTGTTTGGTCAGGTTATCAATATAGTCCAGGAGCTAGGTAAGATTTAGTTTTGTCGGAAGCGCCAAAAGGTTTGAGGGCTATTTCTTACATGAAATTTATTCAGGAATCTGAAAATCTATTTCTTATGATCATACAGGCATATAGACATGAAATTTTACTTCAGAGAGATACCCCCATAATGAAAATGGTCAATTTCTGGGATCAAAAGTAAGCAGGAGTACCAAGCGTTATCTGCTACTGTACCAATCTTAAATATAAAACATAGAAATACTATACATACCACCAAAAAGTGCAGGCATTGAGATTTACTTCGATATGAAATATCACTGTCTGAGTAGAATATAAGCTAAATAAATTATAATTCTGTGTGGGTTTTGATACCAAAATCATTAATATTTCAGATAGAAATTTTGTTTTCTTATTCAAAACTTTATCTGAAGGAGTAGCATCCTCATGAATGCTAAATATAAAACTTGTCTTTAAAATGAGGGAGCTGTGTGCTTTAATTTGATATATCTGTTGTGTTTGTACCTCAAACAGAAAATAGTTTAAATGTTTCTGTTTATAGTTACACCCATGTCAGTTTGACTCTATGAGACAAATATTTTGCACACTACAAGAATATATTAAACATAATACGCTTGGATAGCCTAACAATTAGAGATTTACAAATAACTAGAAAATTTACATATAGGTAAATTTAATTTTTATTTCCCAGGTGAGCCATTCCCACTAAACATTAGAAAAAGATGCCCAGAGTCTCCTCCAGCACAACTGGCAATTCCCTCATCACTTGCTAGAGAGCTAACCCAGCAGGCACGCGACTTTGAAATCTGGTTGATTCCAACGGTGAAATCTGGTTGAAATACGTGAAGATTTTGCAAACCGTTTTTAGTTGGATCCAACTGGTGAAATCATGTTGAAACCAACTGTTGAAATCTGGTTGAATTCAATGGGTGAAATCTGGTTGAAATATGTGTAGATTTTGCAAACCGTTTTTGGTTGGATCCAACCGGTGAAATCAGGTTGAATTCAATCGGTGAAATCAGGTTGAATTCAGTGGGTGAAATCTGGTTGAAATACATGTAGATTTTGTAAACCGTTTTTGGTTGGATCCAACTGGTGAAATCAGGTTGAATTCAATGGGTGAAATCAGGTTGAATTCAATGGGAGAAATTTGGTTGAAATATGTGTAGATTTTGCAAACTGTTTTTGGTTGAATCCAATGTATGAAATAGGGTTGAATTCAATTGGTGAAATCAGGTTGTTTACACTGTCTTCTTTAGTTGAACATTGTAGCTTGTGTGTCATAATTATAGCTTCTTAATAACATTATATAATGACTATCCATATGCATATTTTACAATTTGGATATAACTTCAAAGTAATTAATTCTTTCCAAGATCACATGTTTTCATGAATCATTGTATATTCAATATTCTATTTCTGATAACGTTGTAATAACACATAATTTTTAATCAGCTTTCAAATATGCTCAAGATATGTAAATCCATATTTTCCAACTAAATATCCATTTTTATGTTATTAATAGGATCGGTATTATTCATTGCCTTCAATTGTAATTCTTTTTGTGAAATTTTAAAATATTTTTTTTTCTTTGTAAATAACAAACAATTGTGACATTATTTATATCTTCAGTATTTTATCCAATCAGTTTCTTTTAAATGTTTTATTAAGTTGGCTATAATTATATTGTAATTATAAAGAAGCTATAATCATGTAGCAAAGCCACAAAGCTCAGTTCAGATGCTTGTGTCTCATACAACTTTGTCATATAAACTGAAAAAAAAACACAAGAAAAGCCACATTTGAAGAACTCCACCCATTATTCCCCAACTTAATTAGTTGTCAGTGCTGACCACAAAAAAAAAACAGACTTAAAGAAGTAAACACCATGTGTGCAACTGAGCAAGGGTAAACCCCCACCTCCACCCCTGCTGTGTTATCTAATTACTTTAGTCACAGGTCCAATGTCCTGTGTAGCACGGTACAGATAAGAAAAACCAGGAACCCCCCAACCTCACTGTTGTGTGATAAAATGTTATAGCTTAGGTTCTCTGTGTAGGGAAGTTTTCTGTGTAAACTTGTAAACTGAAAACTATGTTCTTTATGTATGGTAGAACAAATTCTAATTACTAACTTTTGATGAATAAGTTTGAATTCATCTTTTTTATTTAAGATAAGTTTGACTTCAAAACATTTTTTTTTAATTATCGGGAATTGCATTTATCAAAATATAATTATAAATTATAAAAATTATATTTGGATGCATCAGTTAATTAATAAGGAGAATGGAGAAAAAATGTACAAGTACATGCACACATAAACTCTATCATCTTTATAATCTTTAAAAATTAATCTTTGCTTTACAAATACTGTATCTACAAATTCAAAAACAATTGGAATAATAGTTCTTTCAAAAAGTTAGACTTAATCACTAAATTACCCTCTAGAAAAAGAATTTTCAATCAACGATTACCAGTCATTCATTTCCCAACATTCAACCTGTTTTCTGTTCAATAACATGACTAAGATTTCATGTCGAAAAACCTAACTTGATTTAGTGGTGATTTTTTTACGAAGTACCACTACTTTTTCCAGTCAGAAATCTAGCTTTGAAATAGTGTTGAAATTGAGTCAGTGTCAGTTTTTCAACCAAAAATCACCATGATTTCTGGTCAAAATATCACTACTTTTTCATGTCAGAAAACTAACTTAGATTTAGTAGTTGGTAATGTTCATTTCAACGTCAGGACCTGTTTTCAACTCTAAATCAATGACATTTCAAGGCGTATGCCTGCTGGGAATGCTTCCTGTACTCACTAGGTGGCTATGCTGTCACATCCTCATTTTCAGTTTTTAAAACCTTACCCTAAGCTCCCCACTAAGGTAAGAAAGCGGGGATGTTAGGGTGGGAGTCCCCCTTCTCTTAGCTAAGATATTAACAAATAAAAATTTAATTTACGTCTTATATTTTCTATTTTATTGCAGACTACTGCAAAAATAACTACCCAGTGGAAGGAGGGTAGTTGACTGTCGAACTGAAAAGAACTCTAAGAGAAAGTAATCCCATTATAGAGGCCCAAGGTCTTCCTGGTTATACCAGTTACCGAACTGGGCACCCCATCCCTTCTTTTCCTCCCCAATATGGGAGAGTGGGAGAAAGAGTTATGTCCATGTGCTGGATAAGGACTTCAATCAAGCCTAAGTCTCTCCTTAGAAGGGGATATCAGCTTGCATCCAAGTCCAAAGGAGGTTGGAAACAATGAAGACACCCAACTACCCCAAAATACCTGGATTACAGGTAAATGGACCTTAGTGGGGAATCTGCTGAGTTGGCACTGTTGGTCCAAGATGATGGAGCTCAAAATCAGCTCAAACTACATCATTTTAATAAAACTGAGTGAAGCTGTTATGTGACTTCCATTCACAGGCTGAAGAAATCTGATCCAAGCAAACTCCTCCTTGAACAGCCTTTGAAGTGGCAAATGCTCTAACATCATGGGCTTACACCAAGTGATTTTGGTTAGACAGCTAATAAAACAGAATCATTATTTGCTCCAAGAAGAAATACTGGCAGGAGAGATATCCCTGTTGAAATTCTTCTTAAAGGAGGCGAAATACCAGCTATACATGTTAGCCCTGAGATCCCCAGCTTTGTCCAGGTAATAGCATAAAGCCTGAACTGGACAAAGTGACCTATCCTCAAGATATCTCTAAAGAGTAGGGACTAAGGCTGGGATCACCACTGGGGCCACACTCTCCGGGCCATGTCTCCCAGCTGGTTCTTAGAAAGCTCAGGGAAGGATACAAGGAAAACTTTTAACTAGTTAAATTAGTGTCAAATGTTCCTGTTCAACCAGGTGAGTATTTCACTCCAACACTTGGCCTAACCCAGGGCCAAAAGGAAAACAGTTTTTAATTTAATATGCTTCAAGCAAGCCATCCCAAGAGGTTCAAAGGGAGGCTTAATCAGTTGATGAATCACTAAGGACAGGTTTCAGGAGAATAAGCCTCAGTACCCTTTGGGTCTGTCCCTCTCCCTGGTTAGATTCTCGTCTTTGCTAATATTAAAAGAAGACTTTAGTACCTTATCAGCAATAGCAGATTTATAGCTGTCTTTGCTGCTGGGCTGCAAATTCCACTCCTGGAAAAGATACATGTGAAAATCTGCTATCTGTTCAAAATATGGCGAATTGAAGTCCACCTTACTCGATTGATACCACTGAACAAAAACAGTCCACTTTGTTTTATAGAGAGCTCTGGCTGAGCATCTCTGTGGACCTTAAGTTGAAAATTCAAGTGCAGCAGGTCCCTGTGAAGATTGTCATTAAAGGACTGGGGCAACACGTTGGGTAGGCACAATGGTATCAGGAATGACAGGTCTACCATGCAAGTCTCAGAGTATAAGCTGTCCAAATTTTGTCATCTGGGACTGGGGATACTGAGGTAACTTGTTGCATCTGGTGGCGAATAGGTCTATCAGGGGATTGGACCATCAGAAGCAAAATTGTATGAAGTCTCCTAAAGCACAGACTATTCCATCTGAATGACCTACTGGTGATGAAAGCGCTTGTCAATTATCATGTTTAAACAGCCTGATATGTAGCAAGCCTTCAGGGAAATCTGCTTTTCTCAGGCATAGAGAGACCCTGATCTCAAACCCCTTCTTTGCTTATGTAAGCCACCATTGTAGTGCTGGTGGTGGTCACAAAGCCTCAAATTCCTTCAAGGCCAATAGGACCGCTTTTAGTACCAGGAAGTTTATGTACAGCTTGCTTCCTGCCTCTGGAATGGACCAAGCTCCTTGTGCTGTGCAGTCTCCTAAATGTGCTCCCCAACCTGATTCTCAGTACCTGGCAGTTCCTCCTTTCCACTCTCCTGTCTATAAGTCAGTCAAATGCTTTGGAAGTAGATTTGCCTTTGATGCTCGTAAGATTTGGAATGACCATCCTAACAATGTATGCAATGCAATGTGCTACCTCATTCAGGAAAAAGCCCAAAACTTACCTGTATCTGCAAAAGCTTATCCACAATAGTTACTGTACCACTCCTTTGTCTTCTCAGGTATGACCTTGTTATGTCAGTAGACCCCTGACTATTCAATATGTTTATGTACACTTTCACCTTAGAGTCTATTAATAATGGAGATTAGGTGCTATAAAAATCCATTTTAGATTAAATTGTACAAGATGTTATGTGGATGAATGGCATGCTAGGTTTCAGAGGAAAACCAAGAACTCTTACCATCGTAACCAACACCACCAAGTACTCACACATCACTCTTGTTAGGATGTCTGTCCACCATGCCTATTGAACAATGTTCTATTTTCAAGATTACCTTACTGGTGTACAAGTTCCTACATAGTGGTTATCCAAAACACTTTGTACCTTTCATTAAACCTAGACAAAGTGTTTGTAACAAATGTAAAAGCCAAGCTGATGGTGTGTTCCTTGAGGTCCCACACTTTGCCACTTCAGTATAAAGTGTACTAAGCATTTTGGCCTCAGCTTTGCTTATGATGCTCCATTGATTTGGAATGCTTTGCCTGATGATGTACCTTTGGCCACTTCTCTCCACTTGTCCAGAAAGAAGCTCAAACTACCTCTTTGCACAAGCATATCCATCCTAATTTCTGCTTTTCCCAGTATCTCTCCATGGTGCTGAACCCTGCTATGTCTCTGGTTAATGAATATATTTCTCTGCTTTTTCTGTTTGGTGTGCCTAGAGTCTGTCTTTAGATGGGAATTAAGCGCTATAAAAATACCATTAGAATTAGAATTCTAGGAGTAGTAATTTCTGATTTCTGTTTTCCCTTATTTTAATTTCTCTGACCTCACAGCAAACTTCCCCAGCAGTTGAAAGCTTTCACCCTTGAAATAAATCAAAGGCCTTGAGTAGATTCAATCATTTTGAATGTCTTAAGTTAATGCTGCTATCTATGCTCACATGGCCTTTTGTACTGATTGCATGGTAAGCTTTTGGCTGCTGAATTCGTATTTCTAATTGACTTAGCTTGGTCTTACCTAAGTTTCCCTTTGTGAAACCCATTTAAGCCCCAGACATAGCTAAGATTGAAGTCTTAGATTTAAGTCCCTGGCTTAGACCAAGAAACCAGCCCTTTAGTACAACTATATTATAAAAATCTTTGGTCATACACTTAAGATATACATTAAGGCAATCTGAGAGTGGCCTAAACTTTAAAAAAAAAATTTAAAGGGATCAAATATAAGTCTTTAGCACAAGTGGTGGCTGTGAACAAGACCCATCGTTAAGCTTGCCTCTGATTTAAACCTCTTTTTATGTGCTAAACAATTTAACATTTTGGATTTATACGCCTCTAAATTTGCATCACAGCACACTGTTCAGATCTTACACTAATCAGACAGAGATGTGATTTTATGATAAGTTTTTATAACAATACCATGGGCCACAGGCTTAACATGAAACCTTCCCTTAGAGCCGTATACAGGGCTGCAGATTTTGCACCATCACCCAAAAACGTGGTGTCTTATCTGCTTTATTTACATTGTACGATTTTAAATTATGGTCTATAAAATAACACATCCTATAGTCAATTTCATATATTTTGAGAAGATGCTGATATAAAATGCTAGTGTTTGTCTTTCTTCATTAAAATTCAAATCGTGGATTGTCCAAAAAAAATCACACATGCATCCGAGTAAGTTATGTTATTGTGGACAGGAAATTTAAATAATTGGGTATAAAATGATGTCTATCTCAAGAAAATATCAAGGCATTTTCATGACTTACATTTAACCCTGAAACTTCTTTTGGCCAAAATACGTTTACAGAGTACAGTTTTTCCATCGGTTTTGCCGAAATACGTTTACAGAGTAGTGCACTACAGTTTTTCATCGGTTTTAGTAAGTACCAGACATGTTTTTAACTTACTTTTTTTCAACACCTAAGTTACTTCATATGAAATTTTCATCGAGATTCCTTAAATTATATTACATATAACTTAAATAGTTTCTGTCAGGATTACCATTACCACTATCCAATGAAAAGAAATCCACACATTTGGTGAGCGATAAAAGGAGCAGTTCCAAAATCAACCTGAATGAGCATCCATTCAACCTGTTCCGAAATTTAAGACGTTGTTATAAGCGGATCCACCATGCGCAGGGGGGACAGACAAAAGCCCCCTGACACCCCTGTTTCTTCAATTGTAGGACATAAGCTCTCCTCAAATATGATGGTGTAAGACAAAATCCCCCCCCCCCCCCCCCCCCCCCCCCGCTCATTTTCATAAGGCAGGGCAAATATCTCTCTACCTGCTCTGTAATTGCCCCTGTTTTACATTTGATATTACTGCTACCCTTCATAAGTTGGCCGCAGTCATAAGTTGCCGTGGCTCATCTACAGGGCTCCAGAAAGACAAATAGGTTATTGTACACCAATGAAAACTGTTGCATATAATAAGTTTAACAATAATACATGGTTTCAGAGAGTAGTAGGCCACTCATGTTAAAGCCCTGTGAAGCTGTGGTGTTTGCGGCCAACTTATGACTGTGGCCAACTTATGCAGGGAAGCAGTAACCTTTCTTTTAAGTCCTCTTTTTTTTTACATTGCCCAAAAGCTTTTATGTATCTTAAAAATATGTACTCTGTTAGGTAATGTTAAGACATCTTTATTATCTGGTCAAAGTGTAATTTATGGTGCCTCTAATTATCAGCTAACAGGCATCAGCACATTAAAAAGACCTGTGTGGATGTGATTAAGGAATGTTTAGGTCATATTTATTTTCCTTGATTTCTATTGTATAATTGCAACCATTTCCTGTTACTCATCTGTCCTAATATCTTTTATTTCTAGGTAAATTGTAATTCATGGTTCCAGCACTAATATCTTGAATAATATTGAAATTTATACTTTTAAATAAATAAATTGAAACAAAAATTTTATACATGTATTTCTTTTACTGGTAGGAGGGGCTTTGGTTCTACAGAAGTGTGGGGGGGGGGGGGGGCTTTGGTTAGAGGGGCTTTTGCCCTTTCCAGGTAGACCAGGGGGCTTTTGTCGGGGGGCTTATGTTCTACACTCAAGACACTCTCCGTGCAGAGGGGCGATAGTGAGGGCATTGCCTTGCTACCAATTATCAACACCAATAAGTAAAGTTTTCATATTTCAGTACTGCTCAGCTACCCAACTTCGTCACCTCCCCAAGTTCTTAACTTGCATTTTTTGACAAAATTAAATCTCTTCACAATTCTTTTTCTTTGTAAAATTATGCATCACTGTTATAACTACTTGCTCCATTTGATTAGTATCAGTAGTGGCATTCTACCAGTAAACACCCATGCTGAAATTAATATATTGAAATTAAATTATATTAACAGCTTTGTATTTTATTCTTCTACCAACAGGTTATCAAATGGTATACACTACAATTAATAACTGAGGTGCATGTTGTTACATTTGTTTCAAAGCTATATATTTTCATAAGTTATCTCCATTATCGTCTGTTTTTACTCTAAATGGGAAATACCAGTGAACGTCCATTTTGTAGATACATAGAAGCATTTGTCCTTGGCTTCCCAACAAATAAATATAAGGTGGGCGTTCACTGGTAGGCGGGTGTTTACTGGTAGAAAACCACTAGTGCTTTCCTTTTCAATTTTTAGGTCAGGCGATGAACTTGGGTAGCTGAGCAGTAATGGCTATATATTTTGAAAGCTTTTTGTTGTGTATTTGTTCAATTCACATCGAAAATAGTTTTACCATATTTGCTAGGCTTTGGATGCTATTTTGGGTCAAGTTATGTCTATTTGAATTCTGTCTGGCGATAATTGGTACCCGGTGATAATTGGTAGAAAGGCAGTAGCAAAAGGCTAAAAATTGTAGAACTACGATTTAACTAGTCCAACTTCCTGTGATATTTCTGTACAGGACCCTGCATGCCCTGTGGATTTAGTAGTACATACCATTTGTCCATTATGACTCTCCTGTACCACATGTAAACAAGTATGCCTTTCACCAAAATTTTATTGGATATACTGGCATTGTTTTGGACAGTAATGTTTACTTCCTTGAGTTTTGCCATCATTATGTTTTTGGTGGCATGTGTTTGTCTGTTTGCAAAATAACTCAAACAGTTATGGACAATTTTGATAAGATTTTCAGAAATGGTCAATAATATCACAAGGAACAGATGATTCTATTTTGGTGGTGATCTGGATTACTGTCTGCAACCAGGAATTTTTTGTCATTGCACTCATAAGCAATATTGAAGGTGTTTGGCCTTGGCAGAGGAATTTGCTCTCTGAGTGCTTTTGTTTAGTCATTATTCAAAATTGTTTAGTCATTATTCAAAAGATGTTTATAACAATCAATTTTGGCAGTTAAATAGCTTTGTACATTTTTATTGATCTACTTATTTCTATTTGTCACATAAGATAGCGTAGCCGGGCTTTCAGGTGATATTTTTTGAGTTGGATTTTAATAATAATAACCAAGGTTGGGTTTTTTTCGGATAAAACCTATTTTTTCTGGGACGGTGGAAAAAACTGGATAAAACCCCCTTTTTGCCGGTTTAAACCGGACAATACTGGACAAAACTGGAAAAAACTGATTTAAATTAAATATAACTATACAAAAATAATATTACATCACATATAAAGTACTTGATACTAATTACAACAATTACATGACAAAACTTATTATTTAAACAATTAAAAAATTCCAAATTTTAATTTTTTTAAATCAGTCAGAGCCCAAAGGCAGACTGATACTTAAAGTGACAAACTTGTAAACTGGGACCTTGAAAGAATAGGACATCTGTTGGACATGTGTGCTCATTTGCAGTAAAAATAATTTAAAAAGATGTTTTCGTGGGGGTTATGAGATTTAAATTAATTTGTTTCTGAATAGTATAGTTGTCACTATTTTATACTGTTATTTTTACAATTAAAACACACATTATTATTAATAACCAGATTGTGCTGACTTGACGCCATCATATCCCCAGACAGGCCATCGCTCATTCTACAGGCATTTATTGAGTACTTTTTGTGGCACCTGTTTTGCGTGATTCACAATTATCATAAACCAATTTTCATATTTTTTTTGGTCAATCTTCCTGCAAGGATGAAATATCCTTTTGCGAAGTAATTAAATGGTTTTTAGTACTTTCTAAAATAGTAACACAAAACTTTGTAGGTCTTGTTTGCCTTTAATATATTAGTGGTGAGATGAAATCATAAAATACTATGATTAGATCTTAGAAGATTCACTTACATATCGGGAATTTCGGATTTCTTGCTTACATATAGGAAAAATAACATATATACCAGGAATACACATAAACAAATTAAACAATCAAACATTCACATTTGTTATACACAACTGAATTCCACACTACCTGAAACCCTATTGCTTATGCAAACTGCTTATGCAAACAGAAGGTTCACTCATTGTGGGGGGAGGGGGGGTTAGGAAATAAGGAAGGAAACCAGGCCAAAAGGTGTTTTGGTCCCCTAGTGCGAGCGCAAAGCCATCAGAGACACGTGTAATGCACTAGAATTTACAAAAGTCTGGTGACAAAGAAATGTCAACTCAAAAACATCCCACAGCTGGTCATCCAAGTACTAACGTAGCCCATTGCCGCTTAACTTCACTGAGCAGATAAATACTCATCATGCTGCGCCACAATTCATGAAAGTCTGGAGACAGAAAGAAATAAGGGACAAAATTTATAAAGTAAGGATAAAACTGCATGAAAAAGTTAAGAAATAAGACAGTTATCAGTTTTTATGTAGGAAAAGAATTCAAGTGATGATAAAGCACTACAAACTACAAATGCTGGCTGTTTATTGTTAAAGGAAAGTGTCCTATGTAATATGCAACTAGAACACCTGAAGACATGTCCCCTGTCCCAATTAATATTGGAGGGATGTGAAGATACCCGTAAAGTGTGTAGAAAAGGAGAAATACATGGCAGGGTGACAGAAGGACATATGCCCGGAAATGAAATGTGTAATTATTGGATGTAACAGGGTTCCCACTGCACAGGGAAAACAGGGAAAACAGGGAAAATTGTGAAAAGTAATTCCAGACAGGGAAAACAGGGAATTTGAAAATTTTGGAAAAACACAGGGAAAACACAGGGAATTTGAAAATTTCAGAATGATTTTGAAGAGTAACAGCCATTTGCATTCACGCGCCGCGGGTCGCGACTCGCAGGTCACATTTGATGTTTTGGCCTGATTGTGTTATTTTATTTATAAAATCCACAGGGAAAAATATAAACTTCACAGGGAAAACACAGGGAATTTAAATTAGAAAAGGGAGTGGGAACCATGCAATGTAAGAAGGACATATGTATGGCAAAAAGCCCAAAGGACATGTGTCCTTTTAGCTATAGTGGGTACACATGCAGGTTTGCCAACGTTGCTTGTATATTAATCCAGTGAAAAAGAGAGCATTGATTGGAGAGCAAGAGAGGGAAATTCAGAATCCACAGGTGTTGTAGATTTCATCAAAGTCCGGAGACAAAAAAAAAAGAAAAAAAGTGATCTGTAGAAGAAAAAGGCAGACAGAACGATGCTGATACTTGTCACAGTATACAGGCTAAGTTCTGGTTTAAATACCCCCATACTCAAAAAGTATTACAGCTAAAGAGCTTAGATTTGCACATGATTTATATTAAAATGTAGAAGGATAACTCAGTTTATGATAGTTTAGAAGTTATGAGACAGATAAGAGAAGATGGAAAACAGGAATTTTTTTTTACATAAACAGATAATCATTTTGCAAACAACAGTGATGTAGCAGTATGGCCATGTTACATGCTGGTGCCACGCTCTGTAGCACCTATGTTTTTGCAAGCGCCCATCCATGATCTTACCTCATTGCTAATAAATTGCTAATATGTTGTTTCAATGTAAACTTTCTCCACTAAAATGAAATAATCGCATTAATCGGTCTAATTTGTTTATTTTAAATATCCATTTTCAACATAGTTTTCCTTATTCTAGCAGTTATTTAACTTATATCACACAGAGATTTGTTTATCAATCGCATTTACTTCCACATTTTGGTGTGTGCTAAAATGCGGTTCCTCCAGATTTGGGCTATTTGTTTTCGGAACGTCTGGCTTGTTTTCATTGTCGTAAATGCCCATCCCTTACTTTTGCAAATATTTCCCCATATTTCCCATGGTCACTTCAGAGAGCAGTTATGATAGCTTCTGAGAAAAAAGTCGTCAAATAGGTATAAACTAGGTCCCTGTTGTAATTTTAGAAACTTTTAATGTGACGCTAAAACCTAGAGTTCAAACTCTACACAAAGATCACGTATAGAAATTATATCTACTTCAGTTTGAAGTTAGGGGGACCAGCCATTACCAAATTACAAGGCAAAATATATGAAAACTGTTTAGATTTACCATTTGGAATTTACAAGGCAAAGTTTGAGAAGAATGTAAAAAAAAGTCTGTAGGTGGGGGTCTTTATATACCTCAAATTGAGTTTAAACTTCTCTTTGAAGCCTTGATTCTTGGCACAAGAAAAATGAAATGTTAAGATATTCTCAGATAAAATATTAGGTGTGTTAGGCAATACAGCTTGCAAGGTACAGGGCTTAATGTTACAACAATTGGTCATTGTGTTAGTACTTTTAGACCTTAAGGTAACCTTAAAATTTTCTACAATGACCACATATGCAAGTGTTATCTTCTACACTTTGAGTCTGGTCAGATTTGCCATTTCCAAGTTAAAAGAAAAAATATGTGAAAAATACAGAAAAAAGTTTTCCGGGTAGATTATGGGCCTCATACACAGGTAAAATGTCATGTGAAAGCCTTCATTTTTGGCACATGTGAAAAGAACATATTAATATACTCCCAGCCGAGACTTTAGGTGAATGAACAACATAGTTTTAGAGCTATAGGGCTTAAAGTGGCGAAAAGTTCATATAATGGTCTCTCTGGACTTTTTAGAGACCTTAAAATAACCTTAAATTTAAAGTACATAGCTGAAATTTCCACAAAGATAACAAAAAAAGTAATGTCTAAATACAGTTGAAATTTGTAAGACTTAGCATTTCCAAGTTACAGGGCAAATATGGGAAAATGTAGGGAAAAGGTCATTTGAGTGGGTGTTAATGGTCCTCATAAACAGGTTAAATGTCTGTTTAAAGACTTAATTTGTGGCACATGTGAAAAGAACATATAAATATATTCCCAGGGGAGAATTTTAGCTCTTATCATTCACATATTTTAACAACTGTAGGGCTTAAAAGTGGTAGAAAGTCCATGAACTGGGTCTCTGTGAGCATTTTAGAGACCTTAAGGTGACCTTAAACTAAAAGCTACAGACTTCCAATTTTCCACAGACAAAGATTACAGATATAAATTACATATCTAATAAGATTGAGACTTGTAAGACTTACCATTTTAAAGTTACATGGCAGTATATGTGAAAAATGTTGAAAAAGGTCACTTGAGTTAGTGTTTATTGTCCTAATACACAGGTTAAATGTCTACTTAAAGCCTTGATTTTGGCACATATAAAAAACATATCAATTTATTCCCAGATATGATTTTAGCTCTATCAGTCACAGAGTTTGACAGCTGAAAAGCTAAAAGTGGCAAAAATTACATAAACCAGTATTCCTCCGACTTTTGTCTGGGGATATAATATTAATAGAAACATTTATACAGCACAAACTTGATGAGGATCCTCTATGGACTGACATCCAAAAAGGGAGGTCCAAAACTGAGCAATAATTGTAACCCAGTAAGCATCCGCCAGGAGAGGATGACTATGTTTGTGGGTAAGCTGGTCTAAAGAGGGAAGTCTCTAGCTGGCTCCTAAAGCTCAAAATGGTCTGTTTAAGTGTGACAGTAAGTGGAGCCTGTTCCATTCAATGGGTGCAGCCATGGCAAAACCATGCCTGCTTATGGCCTTCTTGGATGGACTGAGAAAATGACAGTCTAGTTCTACAAGTAAGACTACTAGACTTGATGAAAGATGACAAATAGGGAGGCTGGGAGAAATCTATGGCTTTAAAAATGAAGAGATTACATTTTAAAGGGTATACACTGTGAAATGGGAAGCCATTGGAGTTTTTCTAGATAGGTGCGACATGACTTACTCTGTCAAGAAAAATGGGAGCATTTTGAACTTTTTGAAGTTTGGAAAAATTACAGTTGTTGAGTCAACTACTGGCCATAGCATTTGGCACAAGAAGTGCGATATCAACAGTAAAGAATTTATGGAAACACCACAATTCCCTGAGGTGATAGTAATAGGCATGACAGACCTTGGCTATATGATTCTCAGAGGTGTTTCTGAGTTGAAAGTGACACCTAGATTTTTTGCTTTCACTGCCTACGAAATAAAACTTTGAAGCCTGAGACAGGAAAGTTGGTATAAGTGACTCTCTGGTGTGTTTGTCACCATTGATGATGAATTTGCTCTTCACAGGGTTAGGTTTCAATTTCACACCATTCATCCCCACTCCCAAACAGAAAACAGACACTCAGCTCCACAGTGCTGGAATCAAAATTCCTAGAGTCTGTTGCTAAATATGTCTGGGTGTCATCAGCATACAGAGGGTGTGTGACATTAAAACTTGAAGTGACTTGATTGAGGAGAGTAGTATAGAGTGGAAAGGAAGAGACCTAGAACAGAATCTTAGGACGCCAAAAGGGAGAAGAGAAGCCTCAGAAAAACTGTCTCTTATTTATTTTTTTTGTTTGCTGTTAGTAAACAGAAACCTATCCAAATCATTCTTTTACACAGTTATGTAAAATTGCTGGTTATACTTATTGTCATTGAATATTCATAAAAAACAAAAAGAACTATTTTGTAATAATAATAATAATATCCATATACAATAGACTCCCTTTAAATAGAACCAGTTTAAGTTGAATTTTGGTTTGAATGGAACCTGTCCAGTATTGCAATCTCAGCATCACAGCATACTGTATTTTTGTAGGTATAAGTTATAAGTTATTTTTATAATTTACTCATGTATGCTTATACTCATTAACTGTACCACTTTTTTGGTAAGTTGGAAATAAACCGTTTTTGTTTTATGGTTCCACCTTTTCTTTCCTACCCTGAACCAACCCTATGGTATGCCTACATTCTGCTATATTCTATTCATAGATAAATGTGATATATTTTCAGAGATAAATCCTTAAATGGTAGCAGCTATTATCACCCAAGTGAGACTTTTAAACACAAGGTAAACTTTGTTGTTAAATATTCATGTAATTTATTCTATTACAGTAACTAAACATTGGATAAGCTATTATTGCGAACAGTTTATGGCTCAAATTAATCAGTTTTAACTGCAGTAAAGTGTTTATAGTGTGATGATACAGCATCCTCTCATCTTAATCTTCATTATTACTGTATCCAATTGTAAGAAGGTTCAATTTAATTGTACAAACAATTTTGGCCTAATTGTGAATAAAATATGATTAAACTAACTATTGTTGCAGTTGTTAGAGTTTTCAGTATGTATGTTTTCACTAAAGTTGTGCAAGTTGGTAATCAAATATAGTTTAATCTTCCTAAGTTGAATCATAGAGAAGCACAGAATGATGTCTACTTGACTGGGAATTCCAGATAGTATGATAAATTTCAGTGAAAGAAACTTTAAAGGACTTTACCTCTACATTAAATTGAATTTTACTTCTCAGAGTCCTGTTAAATAAGTTCACCTGAGATTGTGACATCTTAACTTTTGTTATTGTGTGAAGATTCGTGTTTATTGTCAGTCACAAGACCCAAAGTCATGTAGTTACTTTTAAAAGATACTTTATCAATCAAGGATAATAAATTGTAAAATCCATGCAGATCTGTCCATTTATCTGTTCCCCAGAGCCATTACAAGTGATGTACCCTGACCCAAAGTATGAAAATTTCAACACTTTATCACAATTTTCTCATTGACTATTGAATTGATTGTATAAGACAAACTCTGGTGTTAATCATGTTTACGGAAACAATTTTAACTGCAACTAGAATGTGCCAACCTCTTTTGCAGTCTAGTCACTCAGTCTGAGCCTGTTTCAGCTAGATGGGTATTCTACACAAAGGCCTCCCAAATGAAAGGAACTGCACATATTAGCTTTGATTTATGGCAATGACAATCTATTTCATGTAAAAACATCGAAAAGGTGCTACAATCTGAGAAAGGCTTTTATTGAGTTACAACTTACTACTTAGCAAATTTTCATTTGAATGCCTGGTATATTAGTAAGAAATTGATCTGATATTGTTTCAAAGTTCAGTTTATCATATGAAAAAGGATTTTATCTCCCTTATTATTGCTTCTCAGGCTTTCAACCCAGTTTCATGGTCACACTACCTCCATTAATACCCAGCAGGAGATAAACACCGCAGCAATGGTCTTGTTTGCATATTTTTTTGACAACAGTGTAATACATACTGCATTCATCAAGTTCGAAAATATGCCTTCTTAGTATACCTGAGGGGAGTAGTCCATCCTTGTACAGAGTCTAAGACAGTAATGTCTCTTGCCAAAACTCGTGCCCTTTAATTCCCTTCTTTTGACTTCAAAGTTTACAAACCATATATCATCATTAAAGTGTGGCAGTCAGTATGCACCTACTTTTTGAATTCTTTATCTTTGTTATGAACCAAGTTCTCAGTAGCTCCTTAGGAAGCATCTTAACAGTAAAATTTGTACTTCTCAAAACCATTTGCAGTACACAACTTTTGTGTCCTTTCCTACTTTCACTTAAAGCACAAAGTCAACTGACACAGAGCCCGTTCACAGGCACTGATTGCTTGCATTTTTTGTTATCTGTTTAGCAAGTGAGTATATTCTTGGTTGACCAATGCCCAGTGCACAGTTTAAGATGTATTTTTTATATCTGCCTTTTCCAGATGTTTGCTTAGAACAGGAGTATTACGAATACTAAGTAAAAGAACGGAAATGTCTGCATCAGTTGATGATTCCAAGCTACAGGGTATTGTACTTTTACTTTGCTTCTTTGTCTGTTGTAGTGCACCTTTGGTATTATGGGGTGCTGCTATTGGCTGCTTTACGGTACTTAGAATTATAACACTAGTACATAAGTGATAATGATAAAGTTACTTTGTTGCAGTGGAGTAATTTTATTACTCCACAGCCTTTAAGGGCTGTGCCGGTATTGTTTTCACCCATGGTGTCCAGATGGGCGGGCAGGTGTTCAAGTGGTTGAGCAGGTGGCGGGAAAAAGCTTGTCTGGGGTCTGTCTCAGAAATCTGAGATGTAAGATGTTGATACTTGGTAGGGATATTGTCTGGAGCATGACCTTAAAATCTTGTCCAGGCTATATCTCAGAAACTGAAAGGTATAGGAAGTTGATACTTGGTAGGGACATCGGTAAGGGGATAGAGGTGTGCAGCTTCATGTTTTGACCTTGCTGTAGTGGCCTTGGGTGTGAAAATCTTGTCCAAGCCATATCTCAGACGCCTTAAGATGTAGGAAGATGGTACTTGGTAGGCACATTGGTAATGGGGTGTTTTGTTTGCATCTTCATGGTGTGACCTTGATTTCATTTCTGACCTTGCTCTTAGTGACCTTGATCTTTAAAATCTTATCCAGGCTATTTTACAGAAACTGTAAGGTGTAGAAGGTTGATATGTGGTACGGACATTGATTTGGGAGTTTTGGTATGCATTTTCATGGTGTGACCTTGATTTGACCTTTAACCTTGCTGTTGTGACATTGACTTTTAAATTCTTGACAGGGCTATATCTGGGAAACTGTAAGGTGTAGGAAGTTGATGTTTGGCAGAAACATTAGTTAGGGGGTGTAGTTGTACTAAGGTATGACATGGTCTTGAGTTTACTTTTGACCTTGCTGTAGTGACCTTGACTTTAAAATTTTATCCAGGAATAGGAATTTGATACTTGGTAGGGACACTGGTTAGGGGGTGTAGGTGTGCAACATGATGTCAGACTGTTTGCCCTGAAAGTTTCCTGATCTTTGTACTGTGTCACTTGCATATCACATGGTATTGTGAACTAGATCCCCGGGCTGTGGGGTGTGGGCATCTCTGATGCTATTTTTGCACAGGATATTTTTGTTTGAAGACCTTGTCTCTCATTTTACAGTGAACTTCAAGTTGTACTTACTATTATATTTTTCCTGTAATATTTGACACCCATATATGAAGCTATGTTACTTTCCTTCAATTAAATCTCATGGAAAATAATATTCATGATGTTATGTATGAGAATATTATAGGTGTCAATAAATTGGTTCTCTCAGACTAATGCATCATGACCACCAGAACATGACTTTATTCTATAGCTGGTGATGGCAGTGATACAGGAGTTACAGAACCGGGCAAAAGGCCTATTGAAAAAGTAGAGGGAACAGATGAAGGTGTGGAGTCGAAAAAGATAAAAACCTCCTCAGACAATCAGACCACAGAGGTATGTTATTGTAAAGTGGGTAAATTGAAGTCCATTGATCATTGAAAATGGAGTCAGATTTGACAAAAGCAGAGTTTTATTTTCTTATTTTTCTGAAGGATGGTTGGGTAATATGTTGTAATATTCCTTGGATTCTTGTTTGATGTATTTTGTGTAAGAGCTAACCCAAAATGAAAAAAGGTACTTTTACTGCCAGAACTATGAGCCCTCTATTTGAGATTTACAGGTGCTTACATGCACAGAAATAAAATAATTATTGTTACAAGTTTCTTACTGTGTGCACTATAGGGAAGCTCTACCCAGAGCCAGGCTCCATATAAGAAGAAAAAAGTGGCCATGATGCTGTCATACTGTGGACAGGGCTACTCTGGCATGCAGAGAAATCCTGGCATGTTGACCATAGAGAGTGTCTTATTGAACGCACTGGTCAAAGCAGGTGTAGTAAGACAGGAACATGCTGACTTTCCCGGAGAAAAGGTAGTTGTACAGCATCAGTTTCCTGCACCATTTAGTCGAGCATACATCCTTAACAATTTGTAAACTCATGGCTATATGTTAGAGCTGTACTACCGATTGACTATATCCATAGAGTTGTTTGACAGGATTGTAATCTGCTTGGTGATAAAACTGTAAGGCAAAGTATATAACCCAGCAAACACCCTTTTCATGGTAAGGATATATACTTGTATATGTGTCCGCACAAGTCTTGGGATTTTTTTTCAATGTACTTTTGAATTAACTGGTAGAGATTGACTGCTTTAAAATATGACAAAAATAATAAAAATAAGGAGTGAGAGGACATTGCTCAAGTTACTGTTAATCTAGTTAAATTTATGTTCTGTGTAATGGCTCATGTGTAGTAAAACATATATCAAACAGTATAGTATTTCCTTTCTGTAGATAAAATTAGTAAAACATGGTATTTGAACATAATATTGAATTAAATAAGCAGTCCCTGCATAATGTTATTCTTCTCATCCAAAACAATTGGGCCTTTATCTTTTCTGAAGCAATTGTTTACACCAGGATTTTTACCTTTTTTTCGCAGATGAAATTCCAGAGGGCTGCAAGAACAGACAAGGGAGTGTCTGCTGCAGGACAAGTGTGCTCGCTGAAGATAAGTATATGCAGGGATAGCATTGAAAGCCCCCCACTATCTTAAAAACTCACATATAGTGTGTTTGAAATAGAAATGTAGCATTTTTAGTACATATGCTGAAAATAAATTTATCTGGTGTTTTAAAGATACCAGATATGTGGGGTTTTCTTTTTTTACACCTTTTTCACAGTGATGGAGTTTTGGTGACACCAAAACATTTGAGTCCTATCACATCAACACTGACTCACCTGTATCTTTCAGACTTACAAGTATCTTTAAAAAGGGCGGGCTGTATTTATGAAAGGAGCAGAGATATAGTACTTTTTCAAGTATTACATTGTACATACAACATATAAACACTGAGAAAAGTACTAGCAAAGTACTTTGTTTGCACAGTGGTTCTATAATATAAAGATTCAACAGAGCTAAACATCATTATATTGATGTGGGAAGTAAATAAACATATAACTAAGTCTTAGGCTTAACTTTTGTATACAAATATGGGAAACATAAGCTAAAGATTTGGCTAAGTCTAGACCTTTTGAGAATACAGCCCCTGGGCTTTAAGTTAGATCAAAAGTAAACATGGATCATCACAGTTAGTTACTTCAGTCAATATCCTGCAGCAATAAATAGAAGGTTCCTGTACATTCCTCACTATTGTAGATCCTTGCATATATCTAGAAGCCATTGGGTCATAGTTTTGTCTCTGGGGGGAAATGACCATAGTTGTACCAGTGGACAGATAAATTTGAATATAGGTGATTGTTACTGCACCCTAGATTCCTTGTGAATGTAGAGAATAAGTGCTATAAATGTCCAAAATGGAAAAGTGTACATGTAATAGTTGTAATCATTGTAAAAACACCAGAGAAAAGGTGTATTTTATTAGTATATTTCACTTTCAATTAAAAACATTGTAATAGGGTAGTGTTGCATCATAGAAAGTGCTGCTAGATAGTTCTAACCTAGAAAACACATCCGTGATATCGAGAGAATACTAGAAATGTGAAAAATATTGAACTTTGGTTTTCTTTTAAAAATAGCTTTTGGTGTTTCTGTCACAAATATTTTACAGTTTTCAAAACAATTCCTAGCAGCATCCAGAACACATTTGTATTAAGACACATTTTCGGATTTGGGGCTGCATATTATAGACTCTATTTTGAACTAGTAATACTATTACACTAAAACATAGATATAAGCTAAGCCTTTTAGTAGTTAAGTCTGCTCAGTTGTAGTTTGTGATATCTCAAAGCTAATATCAAATGGAAAGTAAAAACTTTATTGCCATACTGCGATTTCGGCATCTAATATTCTGTCACCTCTGTGTGGGTTGGACTCCAACAAGTTGCAATGCTAAGGCTCTGACTTAATATGAATCTGGCTGTTGAAGGTGCAGCAAAACCCGGATTTTGACACTGTGGATCATTTTGGAATTTAGAAATGTGTAATTAATTAATAAAGGCCATATTTCTTTGTGTTTGTGCAGATAATTCAATATTTATGATAGAATCCCTTTTCATAAAACATGGACAAGCACAGTTCCCTGTGAAGTGCTGTAGGTATTGAGTTCCTGAGAAACTCTTTTTCAGTGAAATTTACATAAAACTGTCAAGTGGAATTCCCTGATAAGAACAGACCACTTTCTGGCAAGGTTTTTTCCTGTTGAGGCTTACCCAGTTTTGGTTAGTAGAAGTATTTTTGATCCTTAGCAGAATAGTTTATTGTGAAACTACATGTAATATGTGAGTTTGGCTACACATGTTTGTAGATGTGGAGAATCCAGTGGAGAAGATTAACACACATTTACCACCAGAGATTTGTGTTCAGAGTGAGTTCTTGTTTACCGTAGTTTTGACTTTGTAGTAGACTGTATGTTGAAATATTGTTTTGTCATGTAAAATGCACTATGTAATAGCTATTTCTTTGGTACACAAAAGTTAGTATTATACTATCTCAAATTTGTAGTTTACTGTTTTTGTATATACTAAATACACATTACATGGTCTGATGTTCCGTTTGTACTTTTTATGAAGGTTCTTAGCTTAAATGGCTAGGGTATGGGACTTGATGAGTTATAGGTGTAACTCCAAACTGATAGCTTAATGAGCCATGTCAAGTTTGTCCAGTTCCTAATCCAAAAGATTTAAAAATAAAAATATAACCAGACTTGTATGAAAATATTGTTTTTCTGTCATCCAGTTATTAAGTATTTTGCTGTAATTATTCTTTGTCGGATAAAATTGTTTAAACAGAGCTGGAATACATAGTAGTTTTTGTAAACAAGTGCTCTAACACCAGTACTTTACACCTAAAGGAGTACTTGTTTTAGTGCTCAAGTAATCCACGTTACAAGTTACAGAAATTGACTACTTCCAGGTCAATCTGTTTGCTGATAGTACACACTAACACAGTAAAAAAAAACGTCTTTTTCTTCTCTGACCCCAAAAGGTTGTTGCTGTATTTGTCAGTGAATACTTGAGTACTGTTGATACACTTTATTTTAAGATGTATTGCTTTATTGTTTGTGTAGATGTGAAGAGAACCACTCAAGGCTTTGACTGTAAGCAGGCTGCGGCAGCCAGAACCTACTTGTACATGCTGCCAACATTTGCATTTACTCCCCTCACTGAGGTCAGTACTTTTGAATGTACTGGCAATATTACTATTAGTAGTAATAATACTGTGAGTTTTAGATTACCATAATAATACAACGGTAGTGTTGAGAAATATGAGTGTTTTGTAGTGGCCTGACCCTTTTTGAAAGTAATATACGAGTTGAAGTTCGTGTATTTACATCATGTATTATAAGTGGTTGAATATTAATATTTATGCCATATATTCATGGTTAATTACGACTGCTCTTGGGCATTTTAAAGCCATTGACAGGATAGTTCTGCCATTTCTTGACCATGTCCAGAGTCTAGACTGAGGATACTATTCATGTCAGGCTGGTTAGTTTATTCTGAAGCTGTCTGTATGTCCTTACTTTTTTGGTCATGTTTATGGATTTATCCTTATACATACACAATGCCAACATTATGTATGAACTCTGTGATCAGGTATTTTATTCAGAATTTTAACAATGGTTAACTGCAAATTGCCCCTAATTTTGAATAAAACATTTAAGTGTTTACAAAATCATAAAAACTTGCATCTAAAGCGAAAAAGAAAATTATTCAAATCACCACTTGATCATGGGCCAAGTACAGTTTAGAATGTGATGTTTAAAACACTTCTTATGATTTCACTGAAGACACAAAATTTTCTATTTGCAGATTTTTAGTTGCAAGTTGTGTTAGAGAAAATGTCGAGTATAGGTTTTGTGTTAACATTGAAACATGACTTGCTATGAGTCAGAGCTTCTAATTCCTGAAGTCATATCCGGAGTTAACTTTTTTTTTATGTGAGGTTCTGTTTTGCCAATATACAACATTTTATTCACTATCATATTATTTTTATTGCGTTGATATATATAGTAAGTTAATGTGTACCAAAAAGATATTTCTTTATTAATTATATCCCCAGACGAAAGTCGGGGATATATTGGATTCAGGTCCGTCGCGCCGCCACCGCCGCCGCCGTAGAAATTTCCTTGTGGACGCGATAACTCAAAAACGGATTAATATTTTTTTTTCAAACTTGGTACACATGTTAAGGATGCCCAAAGGAAGATCCCTATTTTAAGGTGACCTTAAACTCCCAATAATAAAGAACTTATGGCCACCTTAAGGTCAGAAATTGCACTTTTGGCCACTTAGAGCCCTCTAGGTCACAAACTATGAGGCTTATCTGCCTCAAATTTTACCTGAGAACACATTAATATATTCTTAGTACATGTGCCGAAAATCCAGACTTTAAGTTGAGGAGAAAATTGTCTTTGAGGCCCATAAAGACCCCACTTAGGACTTTTTTCCTATATTTTTAACTTATTTTGCCCTATAATTTGGAAGTGGTAATTCTGATGAGTCTCAAACTGCACTAGATGTGACTCTTATATGTAATCCTTGTCTGTGAAAAATTTAAAGGCTGTAGGTTTACCTGTTAGGCCGACTTAAGATCTCAAAATTGCCCACAGAGACCCAATTTATGGACTTCTTGTCATCTTCAAGCACTGTAGCTTTCAAACTATGTCTCTCATCTAAGTGAAATATCATCTGAAAATATATCAATATGTTTTTCTTGTATGTACTCCAAAATTTAGGCCTTTAATAGACATTTAACCCATGTATGAGGACCATAAACACCCACCCGAGTGACCCGTTTAAGACATTTTTCACATATTTTGCTCTGTAACTTGGAAATGGTAAGTCTGAGAAGTTTCAAACTGTATTAGATATATATTCTATGTGTAATGTTAGTATGTAACAGATTTTAAGTCTGAAGCTTTAATTTGAAGGTCAAATTGAGGTCTCTGACGGGCTCCCAAAGACCCAATATATGGACTTTTTGCCACCTTTAAGCCCTGTGACTGTTAAACTATGTTATTGATGGAGCTGAAATCCCATCTGGGAATGCATTATTATGTCCTTTTTACATGTGCCGAAAATCAAGGCTTTAAGTAGACATTTAACCTGTGTTTGAGGACCATAAATCCCCACCCGAGTGACCCTTTTTAGACATTTTTCACATATTTTGCCCTGTAACTTGGAAATGGTAAGTCTGAGAAGTTTCAAACTGTATTAGATACATATTCTATGTGTAATCTTAGTATGTGACAAATTTTAAGTCTGAAGCTTTAATTTGAAGGCCACATTGAGGTCTCTAAAAGGCCCCATAGAGACCCACTGTTTGGACTTTTTGCCAGTTTTAAGGCCCATGACTGTTAAACTATGTGACTGATAGAGCTGAAATCTCATCTGGGAATACATTATTATGTTCTTTTTACATGTGCCAAAAATCAAGGCTTCAAGTAGACATTTAAACTGTGTATGAGGACCATTAACACCCACCCGAGTGACCGTTTTAAGACATTTTTCACATATTTTGCTCTGTAACTTGGAAATGGTGAGTCTGAGAAGTTTCAAACTTTATTATTAGATACATATTCTATGTGTAGTCTTAGTATGTAGCAGATTTTAAGTCTGATGCTTTAATTTGAAAACCACATCGAGATCTCTAAAAGGCCCACAGAGACCCAATATTTGGACTTTTTGCCACCTTTAAGCCCTGTGACTGTTAAACTATGTGATTGATTGAGCTGAAATCCCATCTGGGAAGTAGTAGTAGACATTTAACCTGTGTATGAGGGCCATAGACACTTGCCCAAGTGACCTTTTTTGACATTTTTTTTCTGTATTTTGCCCTGTTATTTGGAAATGCTTAGTGTGACAAGTCTTAAACTGTATTATATATAATTTTTGTTTGTTGTGTATGTCCCCCAAAAAGTTTCAGTTCTGTAGTTTAATTGCTAAGGTCTCTTTAACAATTGTAAAATGCCCACAGAGACCCAATTTATGGAGATTATGCCACTTTAAAGCCCTGTAACTGTCAAACTATGTGGGTTATAGAGCTGAAATCTTTGAATTTTTCAAAGGAAGTGCCTGTCTATTTACATTTTGAATATTAATAATGTTATGGCTATCTTAGGCTTTTAAGAACTTATTTTTGTGTGTTATCTCTCTGCTTGCTGAGTTTTTAACTTTTTAATATGAAACTGGTTAAACATATTCAAGTAGGCAAAATGGACACTGTTATTTTCTGGTGAGCTTTAAGTCCCAAATATTAATGAAATTATAGCCTTATGTAGTAAAAATAGGGGATTTTTAACCCTCAACTAGCCCAGTTTTATTCAGCTTGCCTTAATTTTGACACAGCTCCTACAGTTATGAACTCATTAAGCGTCCCGCAAGGGACGCTTGTTTGTGTATGGGAGAGCTTCAGGCTCCGCCGGCTCCGCATTTTGTTTTCCTTATAACTCTGTAACTGTTAGGCGGATTCTTTTCAAATTTGGCAGGTTTAGGCAGTAGCCTTGGGGAATTTTTTTGAATATGCTGCAGTGACATTTCAACCAATCAGAGAGGTCACATGACCAAAAATGTCTTTTTTCGATGGGGAAGCTTGTCCGGATGATAACTTGAAAGGAATTTTATCAATTCACCTGAAACTTGGCAAATGCATTCATTCTATTAAAATCTGGAAATCATTAGATTTTGGCATTGATTGGTCAAGAAATGGCCGAGTAATTAATGATTAATTAATCATTACGAATTTTCCAAATAAGGAAAACACAAAAATGCTTATATCTCGAAAACCGTGCTAGATAGAGCGATTTCGACGAAATTTTTGACCCACAGGGTATCTCTGCGGAGTGGTTTTCCCAATTTTCAAAAAATTTTTGTCTCGCCCAAAATGGCGTCCATTTTGAATTTTCGAAATTTTCGCAAAAATTGCAAAACACAAAAATGCTTATATCTCAAAAACCGTGCTAGATAGAGCAATTTCGACAAAATTTTTGACCCGCAGGATATCTCTGCGGAGTACTTTTCCCAATTTTCAAAAAATTTTTGTCTCGCCAAAAATGGCGGCCATTTTGAATTTTCGAAATTTTCGCAAAAATTGCAAAACACAAAAATGCTTATATCTTGAAAACCGTGCTAGATAGAGCGATTTCGACGAAATTTTTGACCCGCAGGGTATCTCTGTAGAGTAGTTATCCCAATTTTGAAAAAATTTTTGTCTCGCCAAAAATGGCGGCCATTTTGAATTTTTGAATTTTTCGCAAAAATTGCAAAACATAAAAATGCTTATATCTCGAAAACCCTGCAAGATAGAGAGATTTTGACGAAATTTTTGACCCACAGGGTATATCTGCAGAGTAGCCATGCCAATTTTCAAAAAAATTTTGTCTCGCCAAAAATGGCGGCCATTTTGAATTTTCGAATTTTTCGCAAAAATTGCAAAACATAAAAATGCTTATATCTCGAAAACCCTGCAAGATAGAGCGATTTTGACGAAATTTTTGATCCACAGGGTATATCTGCAGAGTAGCCATGCCAATTTTCAAAAAAATTTTGTCTCGCCAAAAATGGCGGCCATTTTGAATTTTCGAATTTTTCGCAAAAATTGCAAAACATAAAAATGCTTATATCTCGAAAACCCTGCTAGATAGAGCGATTTCGACGAAATTTTTGACCCACAGGGTATCTCTGCAGAGTAGCCATGCCAATTTCCAAACAAAAAATTTCTTGCAAAAAATGGCGGCCATTTTGAATTTTCGAATTTTTCGCAAAATTGCAAAACACAAAAATGCTTATATCTCGAAAACCGTGCTAGATAGAGCGATTTCGACGAAATTTTTTGCCCACAGGGTATCTCTGCAGAGTAGCCATGCCAATTTTCAAAAAAATTTTGTCTTGCCAAAAATGGCGGCCATTTTGAATTTTCAAATTTTTGCGCAAAAATTGCAAAACACAAAAATGCTAATATTTCGAAAACCGTGCTACATAGAGCGATTTCGACGAAAGTTTTTATCTTCAGGGTATCTCTGCAGAGCAGCTATCCCAAAGAGCTTTCACTTGGTGAAGTTTCAGACCCATAGCTAATTGCTCACCTACTCAAAAAGAGTAAATGCGAATTACCTCTAAAAGCATTGCAGATGGCCAATTTTTCTCAAATAACTCATTCACCTACTTTTGGAAGAGCTTTCACTTGGTGAAGTTTCAGACCCATAGCTAATTATTTACCTACTCAAAATGAGTAAATGCTAATTATCTGTAAAGGTATTGCGGATACCCAATTTTTATCAAATAACTCATTCATCTACTTGTGGGAGAGCTTTCACATGGTGAAGTTTCAGACCCATAGCTAATTACTCACCTACTCAAAATGAGTAAATGCGAATTATCTCTAAAAGTATTGCAGATAGCCAATTTTTCTCAAATAAATCATTCACCTACTTTTGGGAGAGCTTTCACTTGGTGAAGTTTCAGACCCATAGCTAATTACTCACCTACTCAAAATGAGTAAATGCGAATTATCTCTAAAAGTATTGCAGATAGCCAATTTTTCTCAAATAACTCATTCACCTACTTTTGGGCGAGCTTTCACTTGGTGAAGTTTCAGACCCATAGCTAATTACTCACCTACTGAAAATGAGTAAATGCGAATTATCTGTAAAAGTATTGCAGATAGCCAATTTTTCTCAAATAACTCATTCACCTACTTTTGGCAGAGCTTTCACTTGGTGAAGTTTCAGACCCATAGCTAATTACTCACCCACTCAAAATGAGTAAATGCGAATTATCTGCAAAAGTATTGCAGATAGCCAATTTTTCTCAAATCACTCATTCACCTACTTTTGGGAGAGCTTTCACTTGCTGAAGTTTCAGACCCATAGCTAATTACTCACCTACTCAAAATGAGTAAATGCGAATTATCTCTAAAAGTATTGCAGATAGCCAATTTTTCTCAAATAACTCATTCACCTACTTTTGGGAGAGCTTTCACTCTGTGAAGTTTCAGACCCATAGCTAATTACTCACCTACTCAAAATGAGTAAATGCGAATTATCTCTAAAAGTATTACAGATAGCCAATTTTTCTCAAATTAATCATTCACCTACTTTGGGGAGAGCTTTCACTTGGTGAAGTTTCAGACCCATAGCTAATTACTCACCTACTCAAAATGAGTAAATGCGAATTATCTCTAAAAGTATTGCAGATAGCCAATTTTTCTCAAATAACTCATTCACCTACTTTTGGGAGAGCTTTCACTTGGTGAAGTTTCAGACCCATAGCTAATTACTCACCTACTCAAAATGAGTAAATGCGAATTATCTCTTAATAGTATTGCAGATAGCCAATTTTTCTCAAATTAATCATTCACCTACTTTTGGGAGAGCTTTCACATGGTGAAGTTTCAGACCCATAGCTAATTACTCACCTACTCAAAATGAGTAAATGCGAATTTTCTCTAAAAGTATTGCAGATAGCCAATTTTTCTCAAATAACTCATTCACCTACTTTTGGGCGAGCTTTCACTTGGTGAAGTTTCAGACCCATAGCTAATTACTCACCTACTCAAAATGAGTAAATGCGAATTATCTCTAAAAGTATTGCAGATAGCCAATTTTTCTCAAAGAACTCATTCACCTACTTTTGGCAGAGCTTTCACTTGGTGAAGTTTCAGACCCATAGCTAATTATTGTATCCCCGACACGAAGCGGGGATACTATGGATTCATCATCGTCGTCGTCCGCGCCCTCGTCCGCGTCCGCAGAGATTTCTTGTTAGCGACCTACAGTCCACATTTCTTTCCGGATTTCTTTCATATTTGGCAGGTGGCTTGATATGGTAGAGGACTCGCCACCCTATCTTTTTGGTAGGCTTTATGTCTAAATTAGGCCTGTGGTAGACAAAAATGTCTAAAATGTGGAATATTGCTTGTTAGCGACCTACAGTCCACATTTCTTTCCAGATTTCTTTCATATTTGGCAGGTGGCTTGGTATGCTAGAGGACTCGCCACCCTATCTTTTTGGTAGGCTTTATGTCTAAATTAGGCCTCTGGTAGACAAAAATGTCTAAAATGCATTAAAATTCATGAAATCATGCACTAAATCACTTGTAACTTGAAAAGTGTTGCATTTAGAGCATTTTGTTAAAATATGTTATTCAGATACTTTTTTCATAGCTACAACATGGTGAGTAACTTGGGTGTCTGTCTCAATAGCTAAGTGAGTAATAGCTACTTTTGGGCTTTTCAGTAACTTCCATCGTGAGTAAAATCACTTGTAACTTAAAAACTATTGCATTTAGAGTATTTTGTTTCAATATGTTATTCAGCTATTTTTGGGTCAGCTATAACATAGTAAAATTTCAGACCTGTAGCTCATAGCATAGCTGAGTAATAGCTACTTTTAGGTTATCACTGTTGAGTAAATTGCTTATAACTTCAAAAGTATTACATTTAGAGTATTTTGTTTCAATATGTTATTCACTTATTTTGGAGTCAGCTATAACATAGTGAAGTTCCAGACCTGTGGCTCATTGCATAGCTGAGTAATAGCTACTTTGAAGTTCACACTGTTGAGTAAATCAGTTGTAATTGGAAAACTATTGCATTTACAGAAATTTGTGTAAATATGTTATTCAGCTACTTTTGGGTCAGCTATAACATAGTGAAATTACAGACCTGTAGCTCATGGCACAACTGAGCAATAGCTATTTTCAGGTACTGACTGTTGAGTAAATGACTTGTAACTTGAAAAATATTGCATTTGGAGTATTTTGTTAAAATATGTTGTTCACCTACTTTTGGGTCAGCTATAACGTCGTGAAATTACAGACTTATAGCTCATGGCATAGCTGAGCAATAGCTATTTTCAGGTTCCCACTATTGAGTAAATCAGTTGTAACTTGAAAACTATTGCATTTACAGTATTTTGCTTAAATATGTTGTTCACCTAATTTTGGGTCAGCTATAACATAGAAAAAATTCAGACATGTAGCTCATTGCATAGCTGAGTAATAGCTACTTTGAGGTTATCACTGTTGAGTAAATCAGTTATAACGTGAAAACTATTACATTTACAGTATTTTGTTTAAATATGTTATTCACATAATTTTTGGTCAGCTATAACAGAGTGAAATTGCAGACCTCTATGTCATGGCATAGCTTAGCAATATCTACTTTCAGGTTCTCACTGTTGAGTAAATCATTGTATCCACTGGATAGCCGCAGTGTGTAGAGAGATTTCACCATTACCGCTCTAACGAAAAAAATATTATAGCTAGCCTTCTCAAGTTTGCAAGGTATATTAGAGGGTGCACCACAGTATTCTATTGGTAGGCTTTATGTCTAAATTAGGCCTGTGGCTGAATTACTTGCCTACTAAAAATGAGTAATTTTGCATTTTCTCTAAAAGTATTGCAGATAGCCAATTTTTCTCAAATAACTCATTCACCTACTTTTGGGCGAGCTTTCACTTGGTGAAGTTTCAGACCCATAGCTAATTACTCACCTACTCAAAATGAGTAAATGCGAATTATCTCTAAAAGTATTGCAGATAGCCAATTTTTCTCAAAGAACTCATTCACCTACTTTTGGCAGAGCTTTCACTTGGTGAAGTTTCAGACCCATAGCTAATTATTGTATCCCCGACACGAAGCGGGGATACTATGGATTCATCATCGTCGTCGTCCGCGTCCTCGTCCGCGTCCGCAGAGATTTCTTGTTAGCGACCTACAGTCCACATTTCTTTCCGGATTTCTTTCATATTTGGCAGGTGGCTTGATATGGTAGAGGACTCGCCACCCTATCTTTTTGGTAGGCTTTATGTCTAAATTAGGCCTGTGGTAGACAAAAATGTCTAAAATGTGGAATATTGCTTGTTAGCGACCTACAGTCCACATTTCTTTCCAGATTTCTTTCATATTTGGCAGGTGGCTTGGTATGCTAGAGGACTCGCCACCCTATCTTTTTGGTAGGCTTTATGTCTAAATTAGGCCTCTGGTAGACAAAAATGTCTAAAATGCATTAAAATTCATGAAATCATGCACTAAATCACTTGTAACTTGAAAAGTGTTGCATTTAGAGCATTTTGTTAAAATATGTTATTCAGATACTTTTTTCATAGCTACAACATGGTGAGTAACTTGGGTGTCTGTCTCAATAGCTAAGTGAGTAATAGCTACTTTTGGGCTTTTCAGTAACTTCCATCGTGAGTAAAATCACTTGTAACTTGAAAACTATTGCATTTAGAGTATTTTGTTTCAATATGTTATTCAGCTATTTTTGGGTCAGCTATAACATAGTAAAATTTCAGACCTGTAGCTCATAGCATAGCTGAGTAATAGCTACTTTTAGGTTATCACTGTTGAGTAAATTGCTTATAACTTCAAAAGTATTACATTTAGAGTATTTTGTTTCAATATGTTATTCACTTATTTTGGAGTCAGCTATAACATAGTGAAGTTCCAGACCTGTGGCTCATTGCATAGCTGAGTAATAGCTACTTTGAAGTTCACACTGTTGAGTAAATCGGTTGTAATTGGAAAACTATTGCATTTACAGAAATTTGTGTAAATATGTTATTCAGCTACTTTTGGGTCAGCTATAACATAGTGAAATTACAGACCTGTAGCTCATGGCACAACTGAGCAATAGCTATTTTCAGGTACTGACTGTTGAGTAAATGACTTGTAACTTGAAAAATATTGCATTTGGAGTATTTTGTTAAAATATGTTGTTCACCTACTTTTGGGTCAGCTATAACGTCGTGAAATTACAGACTTATAGCTCATGGCATAGCTGAGCAATAGCTATTTTCAGGTTCTCACTATTGAGTAAATCAGTTGTAACTTGAAAACTATTGCATTTACAGTATTTTGCTTAAATATGTTGTTCACCTAATTTTGGGTCAGCTATAACATAGAAAAAATTCAGACATGTAGCTCATTGCATAGCTGAGTAATAGCTACTTTGAGGTTATCACTGTTGAGTAAATCAGTTATAACGTGAAAACTATTACATGTACAGTATATTTTGTTTAAATATGTTATTCACATAATTTTTGGTCAGCTATAACAGAGTGAAATTGCAGACCTCTATGTCATGGCATAGCTTAGCAATATCTACTTTCAGGTTCTCACTGTTGAGTAAATCATTGTATCCACTGGATAGCCGCAGTGTGTAGAGAGATTTCACCATTACCGCTCTAACGAAAAAAATATTATAGCTAGCCTTCTCAAGTTTGCAAGGTATATTAGAGGGTGCACCACAGTATTCTATTGGTAGGCTTTATGTCTAAATTAGGCCTGTGGCTGAATTACTTGCCTACTAAAAATGAGTAATTTTGCATTTTCTCTAAAAGTATTGCAGATAGCAAATTTTTCTTAAATAACTCATTCACCTACTTTTGGGAGAGCTTTCACATGCTGAAGTTCCAGACCTGTAGGTAATTACTCACCTACTCAAAATGAGTAAATGTGAATTGTCTCTAAAAGTATTGCAGATAGCCAATTTTTCTCAAATAACTCATTCACCTACTTTTGGGAGAGCTTTCACTTGGTGAAGTTTCAGACCCATAGGTAATTACTCACCTACTGAAAATGAGTAAATGCAAATTATCTCTAAAAGTATTCCAGATAGCCAATTTTTGTCAAATAACTCCTTCACCTACTTTTGGGAGACCTTTCACTTGAAGTTTCAGACCTGTAGCTAATTATTCACCTACTCAAAATGAGTAAATGCTAATTATCTCTAAAAGTATTGCAGATATCCAATTTTTATCAAATAACTCATCTACTTTTGGGAGAACTTTCACATGGTGAAGTTTCAGACCCATAGCTAATTATTCACCTACTCAAAATGAGTAAATGCAAATTATCTCTAAAAGTATTCCAGATAGCCAATTTTTGTCAAATAACTCCTTCACCTACTTTGTGGAGACCTTTCACTTGGTGAAGTTTCAGACCTGTGGCTAATTATTCACCTACTCAAAATGAGTAAATGCGAATTATCTCTAAAAGTATTGCAGATAGCCAATTTTTCTCAAATAACTCATTCACCTACTTTTGGGAGAGCTTTCACTTGGTGAAGTTTCAGACCCGTAGGTAATTACTCACCTACTGAAAATGAGTAAATGCAAATTATCTCTAAATGTATTCCAGATAGCCAATTTTTGTCAAATAACTCCTTCACCTACTTTTGGGAGACCTTTCACTTGGTGAAGTTTCAGACCTGTACCTAATTATTCACCTACTCAAAATGAATAAATACTAATTATCTCTAAAAGTATTGCAGATATCCAATTTTTATCAAATAACTCATTCATCTACTTTTGGGACAGCTTTCACATGGTGAAGTTCCAGACCCGTAGGTAATTACTCACCTACTGAAAATGAGTAAATTCGAATTATCTCTAAAAGTATTGTAGGTAGCCAATTTTTCTCAAATAACTCATTCGCCTACTTTTGAGAGAGCTTTCACTTGAAGTTTCAGACCCGTAGCTAATTATTCACCTACTCAAAATGAGTAAATGCGAATTATCTCTAGAAGTATTGCAGATAGCCAGTATTTCTCAAATAACTCATTAATATAAAAACAACTTTTGGAAGTCATGGGCTGCAAATCTTTTCATGTGGTCAGATTTGACCTTGGGCCCCTCCTGCTTATTATTGGTCCTAGAGGTTTGCAATGTGAAAACGACTTATAGGAAATCATGGGCTGTGAATCTTTTGATCAGGTCAGACTTCACCTTGGGCCCCTGCTACAGGGTCAAATAAGGGTAACCAAACTTAAAAGTGCTTTCAGCTTGCTTATTAACGAAAAATGCTGTTTATCTTCTAAACTATGTTAGTTGGCCTTTGTCGGTGGATACATCCAGCATCTGGCCACAGATGCGTCCTTAGTCTAGTTCACCTACTGAAAATGAGTAAATGTGAATTATCTCTAAAAGTATTGCAGATAGCCAATTTTTCTCAAATAACTCATTCACCTACTTTTGGGAGAGCTTTCACTCTGAAGTTTCAGACCCATAGCTATTTATTCACCTACTCAAAATGACTAAATGCTAATTATCTGTAAAAGTATTGCGGATACCCAATTTTTATCAAATACTCATTCATCTACTTGTGGGAGAGCTTTCACATGGTGAAGTTTCAGACCCATAGCTAATTACTCACCTACTCAAAATGAGTAAATGCGAATTATCTCTAAAAGTATTGCAGATAGCCAATTTTTCTCAAATAACTCATTCACCTACTTTAGGGAGAGCTTTCACTTGGTGAAGTTTCAGACCCATAGATAATTATTCACCTACTCAAAATGTGTAAATGTGAATTATCTCTTAATAGTATTGCAGATAGCCAATTTTTCTGAAATAACTCATTCACCTACTTTTGGAAGAGCTTTCACACACGAAAATGAAAAATTGTGAATATCTCGGAAAAGCTATTTCTTCTGCTTTAATGCTCGGCGGGAGATACACACCGCGGCAGTGGTCTTGACAAAAAATTTTGTCTCCCCAAAAATGGTGGCCATTTTGAATTTTCAAAGTTTTTGCAAAACACAAAAATGCTTATATCTCGAAAACCGTGCTATATGGAGCGAACTCAACAAAATTTTGGACCTGCTGGGTATCTCTGCAGAGTAGCCATGCCAATTTTCAAAATAATTTGGTCTCGCCAAAATATAGCGGACATTTTTAATTTTTTAATTTTTTGCAAAACACAAAAATGCTTATATCTTGAAACCGTGCTAGATAGAGCAGACTGCGCTGACTTTGGTTCCCACAACAGTATAAGGCTAGAAACGAAGCATTTTCTTAATACTTTAGCACTCACCTTTATATCCTTTCCGGGACGCTTTGTTTTTGCTACGCAAAAACATTATCTTTTCTTTTGCGAGCGATCCTCTAGTTTCAATTGATAATCACATACTTAAAATTCTCAATTCTGAATTATTATTATAAATCTGTTCTTGTCATTTGATAATTTATATTTAATTCTGGAGGTATATAATCTTCCTGTTGGACATTCCTTATTTATATATTTGATTTTATTTTAGTGATAAGATTAACTGAGCTTTTTGTATTTGATTACCCCTTTTATATTATAAGTGTTTATTTACCATTTGTGCTGCAGCACTCCATCTCTTTGTAGTCCCACCCCCCATCCCCCACCCACCTCTGGGACCTCCAGCTATTGAGTGACACTAAATAAACAAAGGTATACAGATCTTCTGTAATAGTGAGAGAGGTGCGGAGAAGGGGAGAGAGGTGGGTTGGGGGTTCGAGTTGGTGTTTACTTCATTATCTAATTATCTAAGACAAAGGGAGTCAGAACTGAGATTGTGTCACATATTTAGGTTGCAGAAATATGGACCACATATATAGGAATTGAGGAAATGAATAACTGAAAAACAATGCAAATTCTAAAAATAATATAATAAAATAATAATATAAATAATATATGATTTTTAAATAATATTTTATTTGTGAACAAATATAGAAACAGAGATACGCTTTTGGAATTATGAATTTAGAATGGACATTCAATCATCAATCATTTAAATACTTTGAAAATAGGTTCAGAGTTATCATTGCAGGAAGATTGAAAATATGATCTGTTGAGTTATGTATTCGACGTCTGGGGATACACCATCTTCCTTGGGAAGATATAAACTTAGTAGATTGATGTGCTGAAGTTCATATAACTTTTCCCAATATTTATGGCATACAACAAATGGATTAAATAAAAAATTCCCGATCAAAACCTGTGGCGTGAGTGATGACCTGTCTGGGGATATGTTGGCGCCGAGTTGGCCCAATCTAGTTGAAAATACCAAATTGTACATACTTTTTCTATGTCCCTTTTAGCATGTGGTGGAAACATACAGAATTACAGGTAATTGATTTTTCTGAATGCTTATTCTTCTTGCACTAGTGTCTCATTTTCGACACTGTAACAGTAAAATAAGAATACTTCTTGTCTATTTATTGTTTTTAGTTGGAAAGTTTTTCAGATATTTGTCTTCACTGCTTGCTCATTATATCAAAGTAGAATATAAAACATAGAAATTGCATAATTTTATTTACCTTTTGAAAGAAAATTGAAAATCTATCTCAATTTCTAAAGAATACAGCTTGATGAGGAACTAGAGGCTACCAGTTGATTGAGGATTTATTTCCACACATACATCTTTATGAATGCATTTCTTTCTGTGTAAAATACAATATCCTAAAAGACAATTTCCTGTAATGTGATGTTAGGGTTCATTAATATTAATCATCTTTTTTTATGTCAGCTGACTTGTCAGTCAGCTGACATTATGTCGTCACTCTGCGGCGTGGGCGTACGCGTCCGCGGACGCGTGAACAACTTCTCCTCCAAAACTACAAGGCCTAGAGACGTGCTGTTTTTTTTAAAAGATACCTTATCTATCGAGGATGAAAAATTGTTCAAGGCATGCAAATCTGTCTTTTTATTGCGCTACAATAGCTTACCATGTGGGACTGAATGCTTTACTGGTTGCCGCGAGGCACAGACGACCAACGCTCGAGAAAAACAAGCATGCAGTTGGTTCGGCCTCATAGGTTGTCGTGACGTCATCACTTCCTGTGTATCAGCCTCCTTTTCGTTGGTCGCCGCCATATTGGATGCTCTGCTAAGTTTTCAAAGCTGTTTTCTATTATATCTCTGGATATATTGTTTGTCATTCGTCCATAATTCGGCTTTTCCCTTATTTAGCAGTATAGAATCTTATACCCAATTTTCAGCACTTCCGGTGCTGTATTTTGTCAGTTTTTTAACGTCTTCTTAATTCACGTGTTGTGTGCTCGCCACTACACTAGTACTGCTCGAATCTACGGTTCGGAGTATTTCATATTTTATTGCATTAAAACATGGCCACCGCCCACCAGTCTTCTAAAGATAAACCCAGATCCAGCAAATGCAATCATTTCTGTCAGCCGTTCGACAGTCATGGCTATTGCCCCTCCTGCAGAGATGCAGGGAAGGGCGATGATCTGTGTGTTACAAAAGCTGGTACTTGTCAAATCTGTGCGTCTTTCACAGACGAACAGTCCACTAAAATTGCTAATAGAAGACGATACAAGAAAAAACATCCCACTTCACAGGCTTCGGACAAAGATCGGGACGAGGTTCTTGGCGATTCTTTTGAATCGTTTTCTGGATCGCAAGCCGAGCTTGAGGCTGCGGCCGATCATTTGTTTACTTCACCTCCACGTCCCAGACCCTTATCTTTCGATCCTTTGCCTCTTACTACACCAGGGCGTACTGTTCCTCCCACGCCCAGTACAGCCTTACATCATAAAGTCCATTCTTCTGTAGAGAAGGCTCTGGACCACAAATTTGATCAGAAATTGGGTGCTTTTCAAGCCAACATCTATGATGCCCTTAAATCTATCCGTGAAGATTTCCTAAAATCTCAACAAGGGCTGGCTGATAAGCTCGCCTCTTCGGCTGTTCGCACCGAACCTCAGACCTCTGTCAGTGCTTCAGAACCCATGGATATTGAATATGGCCCTTCTCTTCCTCCTCGCCTTCAGGCCGAGCAAGGTTCGGACGTTCGTCCTAGCTCTTCCGAACATACACAGTCTGTTCGTCCCAAGACGTCCTCTCACAAGGTTAGCCATGCTCCAATCTCAGGTTCGGGATCTGATTCCGATCATGATCGCCCCTCATATCCTAGACCTAAAAAGCACTCTGACAAGTCTAAACATAAGTCAAGGTCCACATATTTGCCCTCATCGTCAGGGGAGGATCAGTCCCCTAGACGTAGACACAGGTCTCCCAAGCCCCAGAGAATGGCCTCTGATGATCAGGAACATCCTCAAATTGACCTTGATCCGCCCTACTATAGGGATGTGGCTTTGGCTGACATCCCAAATCAATATGCGGAGGAGGTAGATACTTTTCGACGTATCCTCAAATTACCTGATCCGAGGGACTCAGTCCCCAGACCTGCTACTGCTATCATAGGTATCGATGACGAGGTGGCCGTCCAAGAGCTGAGACCTACGGGTCCATCAGCTATGTTGCCCCTCAACTCTGGTATAAGAGATGCCTTTGACAAATTCAACAATGACCTTATGGCTGCAAACCTGGCAGAGGGCAAATACCCAAAGCCCCCCCCTTCCACTTCTAAGTGGTACAAGGTTGGACAACCTTGTTTTTCGGAGAAACTCCAAGAATTAAATGCAGACTTTGCTAAGATCTGTATATCTCCTAAACCTTCGGGGGCTACTTTAGGCAAGGTCCCACTCTCTGTCCTCAAGGACTTAGAACAACAGGCAAGGTACAATTTAACCACGTTGAATTTCACGACCACTTTTGCCAAGACATCCTCCTCCTGCAACTCCACCATGAGGAGGTGTCGTTATGGACTGAAAGAGACCTTCAAGAAGGTCAAGTCCCAGGTCAGGAAAGGTGCCGACCCTGAAAAAGCAGTAAAACGTGGTTATGATGAGGCCTATGACTACTTTGATCTCTGGGAGAAGACCCTCACTATTCAACATCAGGCCATAACCTGCCTGAGCAAATCCCTTGCCCATATTTTACAAAGGGAACTTTACACAATGGCAACTTCCGGCTTGCTTAGACGCGAAGCCGAAATGTCCCATCTGCAGCCACAATTAGGGGAAACCAGACGTCAAGAGCTCAGGAATCCTCTTCTAGAGGAAAACCAAACTTCAGAGGCTCCAGGGGTCGTTTTCGACCCCACAACAAAGGAAAAGGGCGTGGAAACCCCTCTTCCCAATGACTCCTATCAAGCCTCAATCAATCCACCAGTAGGAGGTCGCCCCCGTTCTTTCAGGAGAGACTGGCACGCAAACAATTGCTCAGCCAACGTGTTAAATATCATCACCAATGGCTACGTTCTGCCATTCCTCTCAAGGCCAAACTTGATAAGATTTCCTCTGATTGTGTCAGAGTACAAGGCCCCTCAAAAAGACCAAGCCTTGGCCGATTGCATCCAGTCTCTCCTGTTAAAGAACGCTATCGAAAGGGTGGAAAATGTAAAATCTCTCGGGTTTTACAGTCGCCTGTTTCTTGTACCCAAGCCTCACCAAAGGTGGAGGCCAGTAATAGACCTAAGCAGGCTCAACACTTTTCTACACGTAGAAAAGTTCAAAATGGAAACGCCAGAGTCCATCAGGACTTCTCTGATTCCAGGGGAATGGGTAGCGTCAATAGATCTGTCGGACGCTTACCTCCACATCCCCATCCATCCAAACTCAAGGAAGTACCTAAGATTTTGCCACAGGTCACAGGTGTTCCAGTTCACCTCGCTCCCATTCGGACTAGCCACAGCCCCCCAGGTATTCACCATGGTCGTAAAAGAAGTGAAACTCATGGCCCTCAGCAGAGGACTCAGACTTCACCAATACCTGGACGACTGGCTGATCAGGTCTCAGTCCCAGGAGGAAGCATTAGTGAACACTCGGGCAGTGGTAGATCTCACCCAGTCCTTGGGATGGATCATAAACCAAGAGAAATCAGAACTGAAACCAACTCAGGTGTTCTCGTTCGTGGGCTACGAATACCACCTAGATTCAGCCCTTGTAAAACCCACTCAAGAGAGATGGCTCAAACTTCAGGATTTGATCCTACGACTCAAGTCGAAACATGTTTTGACTGCAAGATGTTTGATGTCTCTAATTGGGTTGCTAGCCTCAACGGAGAAGATGGTCCCGGAGGGACGCCTTCACATGAGACCGTTTCAGTTTCACCTGAAAGAGCACTGGAAATTTCCTCAGTCGCTGGACAGCCTCCTTCCCTGGACAGAAGTCATTTCTGCTCATCTGGACTGGTGGCAGAATCCTACAAATGTGATGAGAGGCGCAGACCTTCATCCCAAAGACCACAGTATCCAACTCTTTACCGACGCCTCAAACGTAGGTTGGGGCGCTCACTTAGATCAAAGTTCCACCAAGGGTCTGTGGTCTCCCCAGGAAAAAGGACTTCACATAAACGTCCTAGAATTAAAAGCTGTCTCTCTGGCTCTCAGACACTTCAAAGACCAGTGTCAGGACCAAACAGTGCTAGTTGCCACGGACAACTCAACTGTGGTAGCCTACATAAACAAACAAGGGGGAACACACTCGGCGGAGATGTGCGCACTCCTGTGGAAACTCATGACCTGGTGCCACCACTATCACATAACCTTGAAAGCCAGGCACATTCCAGGGTGCCTGAATGTGATGGCCGACCTACTTTCCAGGTCGAACCAGGTCCAGTCGACCGAATGGTCACTTCATCCACAGGTGTTCAAACAGATCTGCCTAAAGTGGTTCACTCCCCACGTGGACCTTTTTGCCACTCATCTGAACCACAAGCTCCCTCTGTACGTGTCTCCTATCCCAGACCCCCAGGCCTGGGACATAGATGCTCTAAACATAGACTGGACGGGTCTCACTGCTTATGCTTACCCTCCAACGGCTCTCCTTCACAGGGTGATCCAAAAAATCAGGCAGTGCACCTGCCTGATCATTCTAATAGCCCCAGGCTGGCCAGGGATGCCCTGGTTTTGGGACCTAGTGCAGCTCTCAACAGAGATCCCTCTGCAACTCCCGGTGTCGACAACACTCCTCAAGCAGTCCCACAACTTCGTGTTCCACAGCTCCCCGCAGCACCTCAACCTCCACGCCTGGTCTCTAGGAGTGGACAACTCCAAGAACAAGGCTTCTCTGTGGAAGTGGCAGAGAGAATTGCTGCACCTCAGCGGTCTTCAACAAGGAACATCTACAAATCAAAGTGGGCCCTATTTGAAAAATGGTGCAGAGATAATTCGGTGGATTTCTCCTCACCATCTGTGAAGCAAATCTCAGATTTCTTTATGTATCTGTACCAAGACCTAAACAGGCGCCCCTCTACCATTGATGGTTACAGGACAGCTATTGTTGACACTCTGGGCCCTACGGCCCAGCATATTGCCCATAATGAGGACCTTCACAGGTTGCTCTCCAGTTTTCACAGGGATCGCCCCAAGAGTTCCAGAAACCTTCCTCAGTGGAACCTATCTGTTGTCCTCAATGAGCTCACAAAAGCGCCCTTTGAGCCTATGAAAGACACAGACCTCAAACATCTCACTCTCAAGACTGCTTTCTTGCTAGCTCTGGCCTCCGGCAAGCGCCGCAGTGAAATCCACGCCTGGGTCGCAAACAAAGTATCTAATCTAGGCCAATGGGAAAAGGTAGCCTTGTTCCCTTCATCAGATTTTATAGCCAAAAACCAGCTAGCAAGAGAAGGTTCTCAAAGTGTGTCTCCGGTGACTATTCCTGCCTTGACTACCATTGTAGATAGACAATTCAAAGAAGACAGGACCTTGTGTCCTGTACGGGCTCTGAGGTACTATCTGGACCGAACCAAGGACCTGAGAGGGTCCCGGTCTCTTCTTTTCATCTCCTTCAAGAAAGGACATACCTCAGATATCAGACCCGCTACTCTCTCTTCATGGTTGAAACAAACCATTCTACTTTGTTATAAGCAAGCAGACCAGCAAGCCTTGGACTTAGTCCAAGTTAAAGCGCATGACATTAGGGCCTTCGCAGCCTCTAAGGCTTTTTACGGTGGGGTATCGGTGGACCAGATCATGCAAGCGTGTCACTGGAAAGCTCACAACACGTTTACCAATTTTTACCTAAAAGACCTTACTTGGTCGGACAACGACAACAACATGTATCTGGGACCAGTAGTAGCGGCTCAACAGGTCCTAGACCCTTCTCCTCAGTGATGTCTTCTTCGGAAACTTAAGGGGGGGGGCACGTCCGCTACAGCTAATCCTTCAGGAGTCTCCCCAGGTCTAGGTATAAGCTACCTCATCAGGGTGTTACAGGTAAGGTCACACACATATTAACTTTACGTTAACTTTAACTTCTTGGGACCATAAGGTTGTCTTATAAATAAGGTTGCAAATAGCAATTCTCGAACCTTGACCTCATTTCTGACGTCATAGCCCTTTGGGGTTCTTCCTATCTGTGTACTCCGGGTACACAATCCTCCTTCCAAACACCCTACAGTGTACGACACTGTGTATTCTCATCAGGTTTTTGGCTCTTTACAAGTCCGACCTTCAGGATTGGGACTCTGTAAATGGGACTCAGACTGGAAATTTTTTGGAACTATTTTTTATTACTCTCAATTCGAGAAAAACAACATTCAGACCTTCCAGTCTCAGCTGTAATCCCGCCACCGGGCGGTTGAATTCAGCATTCAGTCCCACATGGTAAGCTATTGTAGCGCAATAAAATTGAAAATTTTAATTACTTAAATGTAGCTTATAAAAGCTACAAGCTTACCATGTGGGACTGAGAAGAGTCCCACCCTACCTCCCCGCTGTATTACAGCTGAGGGGACATGGGTTTAATCTCAACGAAAAGGAGGCTGATACACAGGAAGTGATGACGTCACGACAACCTATGAGGCCGAACCAACTGCATGCTTGTTTTTCTCGAGCGTTGGTCGTCTGTGCCTCGCGGCAACCAGTAAAGCATTCAGTCCCACATGGTAAGCTTGTAGCTTATAAAAGCTACATTTAAGTAATTAAAATTTTCAAGTTTGTCTGTTTGCTAGAGACATTACAAGGGGGGTACCCCCACCAAAAGTGTGAAAATTTCAACACTTAATCACAATTTTCTCAGTGACTATTGCAGGGATTTGTCTCATATCTTGCATATATGTACTAGGCCACAGGTAGATTCTCTTGTGTGAGTATGAGACCTGGATCTTTCTTACTTTTTTTTTAATAAATTTTTTTAATAATTTTTAATGCATTAAAATTCATGAAATCATGCACAAAATCATTTATAACTTGAAAAGTGTTGCATTTAGAGCATTTTGTTAAAATATGTTATTCAGCTACTTTTTTCATAGCTACAATATGGTGAGTAAGTTGGGTGCCTGTCTCAATAGCTAAGTGAGTAATAGCTACTTTTGGGCTTTTCAGTAACTTCCATCATGAGTAAAATCACTTGTAACTTAAAAACTATTGCATTTAGAGAATTTCGTATAAATGTGTTATTCAGCTACTTTTGGGTCAGCTATAACATAGTAAAATTTTAGACCTGTAGCTCATGGCATAGCTGAGTAATAGCTACTTTTAGGTTATCACTGTTGAGTAAATCGCTTATAACTTCAAAACTATTGCATTTAGAGAATTTTGTATAAATATGTTATTCAGCTACTTTTGGGTCAGCTATAACATAGTAAAATTTCAGACTTGTAGCTCATGGCATAGCTGAGTAATAGCTACTTTTAGGTTATCACTGTTGAGTAAATCGCTTATAACTTGGAAACTATTGCATTTAGAGTATTTTGTTTCAATATGTTATTCACCTATTTTGGGATCAGCTATAACATAGTGAAGTTTCAGATCTGTGGCTCATTGCATAGCTGAGTAATAGCTACTTTTAGGTTATCACTGTTGAGTAAATCACTTGTAACTTAAAACCTATTGCATTTAGAGAATTTTGTATAAATATGTTATTCAGCTACTTTTGGGCCAGCTATAACATAGTGAAATTTCAGATCTGTAGGTCATGGCATAGCTGAGTAATAGCTACTTTAAAGTTCTCACTATTGAGTAAATCAGTTGTAATTGGAAAACTATTGCATTTAGAGAATTTTGTATAAATATGTTATTCAGCTACTTTTGGGTCAGCTATAACATAGTAAAATTTCAGACCTGTAGCTCATGGCATAGCTGAGTAATAGCTACTTTTAGGTCATCACTATTGAGTAAATCAGTTGTAACTTCAAAACTATTGCATTTACAGTATTTTGCTTAAATATGTTGTTCACCTACTTTTGGGTCAGCTATAACATAGTAAAATTTCAGACCTGTAGCTCATTGCATAGCTGAGTAATAACTACTTTGAGGTTCTCACTATTGAGTAAATCAGTTGTAATTGCAAAACTATTGCATTTACAGAATTTAGTATAAATATGTTATTCAGCTACTTTTGGGTCAGTTATAACATAGTAAAATTTCAGACCTGTAGCTCATGGCATAGCTGAGTAATAGCTACTTTTAGGTCATCACTATTGAGTAAATCAGTTGTAACTTGAAAACTATTGCATGTACAGTATTTTGCTTAAATATGTTGTTCACCTACTTTTGGGTCAGCTATAACATAGTAAAATTTCAGACCTGTAGCTCATGGCATAGCTGAGTAATAGCTACTTTGAGGTTATCACTGTTGAGTAAATCGCTTATAACTTGGAAATTATTGCATTTAGAGTATTTTGTTTCAATATGTTATTCACCTATTTTGGGGTCAGCTATAACATAGTGAAGTTCCAGACCTGTGACTCATTGCATAGCTGAGTAATAGCTACTTTGAAGTTCTCAATGTTGAGTAAATCACTTATAATTTGAAAACTATTGCATTTAGAGAATTTAGTATAAATATGTTATTCAGCTACTTTTGGGTCAGCTATAACATAGTAAAATTTCAGACCTGTAGCTCATGGCATAGCTGAGTAATAGCTACTTTTAGGTTATCACTGTTGAGTAAATCACTTATAACTTGGAAACTATTGCATTTAGAGTATTTTGTTGCAATATGTTATTCACCTATTTTGGGGTCAGCTATAACATAGTGAAATTACAGACCTGTAGCTCATGGCACAACTGAGCAATAGCTATTCTCAGGCACTGACTGTTGAGTAAATCGGCTATAACTTGAAAAATATTGCATTTGGAGTATTTTGTTAAAATATATTGTTCACCTACTTTTGGGTTAGCTATAACATAGTGAAATTACAGACCTATAGCTCATGGCATAGCGGAGCAATAGCTATTTTCAGGTTCTCACTATTGAGTAAATCAGTTGTAACTTGAAAACTATTGCATTTACAGTATTTTGCTTAAATATGTTGTTCACCTACTTTTAGGTCAGCTATAACAGAGCAAAAATTCAGACATGTAGCTCATTGCATAGCTGAGTAATAGTTACTTTGAGGTTCTCACTCTTGAGTAAATCAGTTGTAACTTGAAAACTATTACATTTAGAGTATTTTGTTAAATATGTTATTCACAGACGTTTTGGTCAGCTATAACATAGTGAAATTGCAGACCTCTATGTCATGGCATAGCTGAGCAATAGCTTCTTTCAGGTTCTCACTGTTGAGTAAATCATTGTATCCAACCTGTAGGAAATCATGGGCTGGGAATCTGTTAATATGGTCCGATTTGACCTTGGAACCCTCCTTCGAGGTCAAATGAGGATAGCCAAACATAAAAGTGCTTATAACTCGCTTATTATTGGTCCTAGAGGTTTGGAATGAAAACCAACCTATAGAAAATCATGAGCTGGGAATTTTTTGGTGTGGTTGGATTTCACCTTGGACCCCTCCTTCAAGGTCAAATGAGGATAGCCAAACTTAAAAGTGCTTATAAGTCGCTTATTATTGGTCCTAGAGTTTTGGAATGGAAAACCAACCTATAGAAAATCATGGGCTGGGAATCTTTTGGTGTGGTCGGATTTCACCTTAGACCCCCCTTCCAGGTCAAACGAAGATAGCCAAACTTAAAGTGCTTATAACTCGCGTATTATTGGTCTTGGAGGTTTGGGATGGTAAACCAACATATAGGAAATCATGGGCTGGGATTCTTTTGGTGTGGTCAGATTTGACCTGGGACCCCTCTTTCAAGGTCAATTGAGGATAGCCAAACTTACAATTGCTTATAACTCGCTCATTATTGGTCCTACAGGTTTGGGATGGTAAACAAGCTACAGGAAATCATGGGCTGGGAATTTTTTTGTGTGCTCGTATTTGATCTTAGACCCCTCCTTCAAGGTCAAACAAGGATAGCCAAACTTAAAAAGTGCCTATGACTCACTTATTATTGGTCCGAGAGGTTTGGGATGGCAAACCATCCTAAATTCTTTGGCTGGGAATCTTTTGGTATGGTCAGATTTGACCTTTGGATCCCTTCTTCATGGTCGAACGAGGATATTGCATTTATAGTATTTCTTTAAATATTTTTAACCTACTTTTTACACTTAAACAATTACCTTGTTACTTTATTTCATAATACCATTTGCAGGGCACATTTTTTTGTCCTTTTCTTCTGTCAGCTTCAGAGTATCTTTCGAACATGCTGTTCAGTTACCATTTACTGTATTTCTGTACAGCCCTTTCCCTGATAATTATGCTTTCCTCTCATTATCACCATCACAAATCAAAAACATTCAGTCAGCTGACACAGTGCCCGTTCACGGGCACTCTCCTCTTGTTTGAATAGTGTTAATAATTATTTTACATGTGGGTGTAAAAATTTTTTTTTTTTCAGATGACATTTTAGAAAAGGTCAATGAAACATTGAGCAATTTCTTGGGAACACACAATTTTCACAACTTTACCTCTGGAAAGTGAGTATACGTTTAATCATCATTCATTTACCACATATACTGTAATCTTATTTTTGGAGAATTAACAAATATTTCTTTGAATATAATAAGTATATAGATAGAGCTAGAGAGATAGAGGAATTTTCGAGCTCATACTCAACCCTGAAGAGTACTCAAGAGTGCTGGTTTTGTAGCAACAATGATCTGACATTTGATACATTCTTGATTTCTCTCAGTGCAAGCCAACAGTTTGGAGTCCACTTATGTATTTTCTAAGTGTCACAAGTGAGGAGTCAGTGTATTGACATTATTCAGTTATTTTCTGATTATGTGGGAAATGTATTTCTGTAGAAGTTGTTCAGCTCATGCATTGTTTACACAAGACATCTGAATTTTTTTTCTGAAATTGAGATCCTTCCTGTTAAGAACACTATACATTCTTGTAAGGACACACATTTTGATACCAAGCCAACTTGGCCACACAATTTTGTATCTTTTTATTCACAGGAAGCCGACTGATCAGAGTGCTCGACGATATATCATGCAGTTTTCTGTGAGTTTTGCTCTTAACATCACTTTCAATAATGTATCACTATCACTATTTGATTACCATATATTCCATTTCACCGTGTTGTTTGGATGTGCCTTAATGAAGTAAACGAAAATGAATAAATATAAGTGTTCAAATATAGTGACACTTATGGGTTCAAATTTTATATATATTTGTTTTCTTTTGTGACAGAATTTGAAAGTATATGTCACTAGGCTAATTTTCTATTCTATTTTGGCTCAGCCTTGCTAAGGCAGATATATAGCTACAAATGAACCCTACCATGTCAAATCTGAAAGGGTTAGGAAAATACTTTTACATAGCCAACAAATACTAGATAGAATGGTAAAATTTAAAATCGATTCTCATCTTAATACTTTTGTTGCATCAGATCTCTGTAGTAGCACAGCCACCTGCCAGAGATGCCAAGGATCCAAGGGAATAAACAGTTTCAGAACTTTATGCAGCACTTTTACTTTAATCAGAAATTTGACTCATTATGTTAAATGCGGCTTGCATGTTAACTTCTTTTATTTTCACAGCAAACAAATAACATTGATAATAAGCCATTCTTTAAAGGACCATGACTTTCATATTGTCCGATTTTAAAAACATTTTCACCAATGTGTTCAGTGTAATGAGAAACAAGTTTTGACACCAAATAACCTGAAATGTCTCCAGTATATATATGCCATATCCTGCATGCGGTAGCCTGGGCTAGCAGAACAATTCAATCCCTGCTCAAAAATTACTTCAAGGCTCAACCTGCACCCACAAATTACATCTGCAGGCCATATACATGGAAACACTCCCTATTGAAAATTTACACTGCAAACCACATCCACAAGCCACAGACACGTCTGCATGCATGAACTTATACCAAGAAAAAAAACACTTTCTGGTGTTGGGCTCTCAAAACTTGACTTGCACTGGTTCTGCTTATACAGAGTGGTCTGAATGACTAGAACCAATTCATATGCATAGAAGAGGTTGAACTTCTATTGCAAAGTCTTTTGTAGTTGCTTTGTGACAGAGGGTCTTCCTTTTTACCCCAGAGCCCTTAAGGACTGTCAGGATATTGTTTTCACCCATGGTGTCCGGATGGGCGGGCGGCAGGAAAAGTTTGTCCGGGCTGTATCTCAGAAACCATAAGGTGTAGGAAGTTGATACTTGGCAGGGACATTGGTTAGGAGGTGTAGGTGTGTAACGTCAAGGTCTGACCTTTATTTTACCTTGCACCTTGCTGTAGCGACCTTAACCTATAAAATCTTGTCCGGGCTATATCTTGGAAACCGTAAGGTGTAGGAAGTTGATACGTGGTAGGGACATTGGTTAGGGGGTCTATGTGTGCAACATCATGGTGTGACCTTGATTTGACCTTTGACCTTGCCGTAGTGACCTTGACCTATAAAAGCTTGTCTGGGCTATATCTCGGAAACCGTAAGGTGTAGGCAGTTGAAGGGATAGTGGTTAGGGGTTGTAGGTGTGAAATATCATGGTGTGACCTTGATTTGACATTTGACCTTGTCATAGTGACTATGACTTTTAAAATCTTGTCAGGGCTATTTCTTGGATTCTGTAATGTGTAGAAGGTTGACACTTGGTAGGGACACTAGTTATGGGGTGTAAGTGTGCATCATGGTGTGACCTTTTCGCTCTGCCAAAGTGTGTTCACCTGCCATATTTGAGACATCTTTCTCTTATGACAAAGATATATGGATTGCTGCAACTGATTATTATATGTATTTTTACATAATTTTGCTATTTCTATTGACAGCTATTTTCCAATTAATACATTTCACAGCTTCATATTTTTAGTTTACTGATTAATGCTGTCATCTTGCTATTGGATTGTCTTGTTTTAGTACTTTATATTTACATACATTTTCTTTCTCATAGATGTTATTTTCTCTACTAAAACATTATTTGGACCTTTATATCAGTGATACTGCGCTGAAAGCATCCCAGTCTTTGTACTGTTTCACTACTTCTATATGTCATGGTGTTGAAAACTATTTCCCTAGGCTGTGGGGTACGGGCATCTCTGATGTTATTTTTTTTCAGATAGGCAAACCTTTTGTAAGAGATGGTTTGGAGTTTGCAACAATTAGAGTGAAAGGCCAAAGCTTCATTCTGCATCAGATCCGCAAGATGATTGGTAAACTGTTTTCTTGAACTCTTTTTTTTTCTCTTTTCTTGAGTCCTGAAGTTTTTGGCAGTCTTTTGTCCAGACCTAGATATTTATAAAATGTCATAAATATGCTGGATGATATCCCTATTTTTAAACTAATCATTTAAAGTTATATAAACTCTTATGTTCGATGTAATCTTGCAAATGTGCATTCTAAATTTGATATACTAGTAATTATGTAATCCAATGAAAATAATGACATGAAAACTTACCGAAAATTTGCCAATCTGTTAATGAAATTACAAAGATCTTTTAGTGCTGTGAATGTCTGGTGCCATATATACAATATGAGGTGCAGCCGAGGAGTCTTAGGATATTTCTATCTTAGAAATGTCCTCAAAAAGTCCTTGTTTTAGACTTATTCACTCCATTGGGAATCATAACTCACCCTTGGGGGATGAATCTTGTATGATTAATGTTTCAATATTGAGTGGTACAGCTTCTTGAATTTTAATACCTGTATCATTGTGGCATAATCTTCTTTGTTTTGAATACCTCACAAGGTAGTATTTTAAAGTATTTGTGTTTTAGATACTAGGTTTTTAGTCGAATCTTTGATTCGAGTTATGTACTGAGTTGCGGCCGCGATTTTAAAATGGCCGTTTAAGCCCTTAAATATCAAATTCTGCATAATATTTCTTCACATATCGGTACATTAAGGTCTATACTATACACTCTGCCATTTTGAAGATTTTTAATGCTTTTATTCAGTTATATTTTATAAAGTAAAAAGCTTGTCTAGCACTTCGTCTGGCTTTCTCCAAGGACCCGTATGTCCTAGAAACTATTGTGTTTGCTATTGTAATGGCCTACTCGAACGAGTCTTTTTTAACGGTTTCGTCTGCTGGTTTCTAGACCTTAAACCCCAATTAATTTATTCGTCTGCAGGGTTTATCACGCAGTCACTGTTAATGTAAAATTGCTGTCTGCCCATCTACGTGTACTCAATTATTTGTCAAACAAATAAACCGCAAAGAAATTAATGAATGAAGTGACGTCACGGTAGTACTACACATTTGTCATTCAGCCAATCAAAATCGAGGACACCTCTGGCAGAGACGATGAAAATATTCAAACTCCGTAGTTCTACATTCAACCACTAGAAGGCGAAGTGGTACACCCACAGAGTGATGAAAACGTGTCACCGCACCTCACTCTGTCTTCTCGCAATATTTAAAACAAATAAAATATCAAATGCTGGTAGTTGTACACCCACAGAGTGATGAAAACGTGAGGCTACGATGGGGTTTCTAACAATATTTTACAAATATATATAATCCAGCAACACACGAATATTTTATTTAAATACTTACAATTTGCTTCTGTAAAATATCCATATACAGTACTATATATCCACGCTTCAAAATTGAAATACGTCTTCTCATTTCAAAATCAAATTTCAAACTGCAAGTCCGTGAAGAGGAAATATGCTGGTAGTTTTCATCTTAAACCAGCCTTGTAAAATATTGTTACGAAAACCCCTCAAAGAACTGCCGTGACTGCGCATATTTGCTCATTAATATTAATGAGGCAAGTCCGTGGACAGGAAATATGCTGGTGGTTTTCATCTTAAACCAGCTTTGTAAAACTGCGCATCTACAGACCCTTTATATTTATAAACTAATACCCATCTCGCGACACAAATCTGAAAACTTCAGTGAAAGCGGTTTCCAAATGCGGGCGATAATACAGAGTTTACAAATTTCAACACCCAGTCCTGTCCTAAGATTCGACTCTGTGGTTGGGTGAAAGCCAGCCACTGGACTCTAGTTGTATTTTATGACTTCATATTTTAGTCATCAATGTTCATTTATTCGAAATTTGTTTCTTCATATTCTATGAAGTTTAATAACAGTTTTTCGTTAAATTGATGATTCATTAATTCTTTTAATTTTCTATGAATTCTGTTATTATCTGGCTTCAGTTCTGAGAACATTGTTATTTTTGCAGGATTAACAATTGCAGTTGTGAGAGGTTTTGCCACAACTGATGTATTCACCAAATGCTGGGGGCCAGAAAAGGTAATTTGGATCTGTCATGCATTATATTTAGGGCTGTGACGGGTACAAAAAAACCGCATCAAGTACTCGCCCTCTGACAACCGGCCCGAATTCGAGTAACTGCGAGATTTAGTTCCCACTATTAGAAGTCTTCTGTAAACAAATAGTCGATTCTGGAAACGAAATTTTGAAGAAAAACGTCTTCTATTTAACCAGATATTATAGATTATCAAGTAAATTATAGGTTTTCAAGCGAAAACAACAACTTTAATTGATGTTATGCGACGGAAATGCAGCATATTTTACACAAACGTTTCATTACGTGGGCGATAATACAATGCCTGCCGAGTAACCGAGTACTTACAATGGACTTGAGTACTAGCCAAGATCGACTCATCTACCGAGGCTCGAGTTCTCGTTCGCAGGCCTAATTATATTTGACCTAATTTTCTGTGACATAGGGATTAGGTAATATTTTCTTATATGCAACAGCACCCTTAAATAAAATGCCTTCACTATGGATATGCTTTGCCGATTTTAAGCCAAAAAAAAAAATAAATAAATAAAAAATGTTGATTTCTGTAAATATATCCAAATGATCTAACCTACAAGTATTGTGTACCTGACACAAGAAAAGTATCATTATCAGAGCTTCTGCTGGTTGTCATTGCATTATAGTCCATCTACAAATGACGGATCAATCTAACCTTTGTATTGCAGGTGGATATTCCCATTGCACCTGGTCTGGGTCTGGTATTAGATAGGCTTCACTACGATTACTACAACAAGAAGTTTGGAAACGACGGTTCTCATGTCCCCTTGGAGTGGGATGATATAAAGGTAAATTGTATAAGTATTTACATGGTATAATGCCAGGTATTCTGCCAACACTGTAGGATATAATGTTGTCTGCACAAGTGGGAGGCATTAAGAGCATATATTGCCCAGTCAGTTTTTCTCCAATCTTTTGGCAAAGAAATATTTGTCAGTTTAAATGTATAAACCCACTCTTTTCATTTGTGGGGAGGTTAACTTGGTTGTGTATTTATTTGAAGTAGTTGTATGTCAAGTTATAAAATCGAACTATATCTGTCTATATTCTGGAAATCAGAGTACTGGTTTTTGCTGATATTGTAGTCAAAATCTCACATTTCTCACTCTGCATGTGTAACCAATTAATCGTCTTTTCATTTGGCTTTTGATGTATTATTGTCTTTCTGGTGGCAATGACTCTTTTAACTTGTTTTTGGGAGTTATTTTGCGATGTTTATAAATAAATGTAGTCCTACAAAATCTCCACATTCTTTGTTTTAAAGTCTGTTTAATGGCTTTGTCAGTGGACATTGATAATTGATTCTTGTACATACAGTATTTTTCATTATTTTAGTCAACATTGTTTTGGTTATTTGAGAAATTTGCCTCTTGGAGGCACCCTTTAGATACAAGACAAAACAATCTAAATTCGTGCCAATTTTGAATCGGAGACGTCAGACTCCTAATATAGTCACAGCCATCTCAAATGTGTCAAGAATATCTCACAAGTCAAAGAATAAAAGGAGAGGAGGGTGGTCACTGGTAAAATTTGTATTTTGCTCAGGAACAAATTGAAGAGTTCACAGAAAAGTATATCTACAAGACCATTATAGAAATGGAAGTCGAGGAAAAGTCATATCCTTTTTGTGTTTACTGATTCTTGGAATGAATTTATCATTTGTTGTTGTTATATGCCTCATGATGGTCCAGAGATATTACGATTAATGATGATTCCATTAATTTGAGGCAACTTACCTCATTTCATGCAAGGTTTTTCGTGAATTTTGCTGGACCATAAATAGTGTTAAGTCTTCATTTTTCACATTATGTGGAATAAGCAATGTGAAATTGTCCACAGTTTGTGAAATTCACCACTAGGGGCCACCGGTTAAAAGTAAAGCAAAAATGATCAAATCTTGCAGCAATTTTGCATCAAGTGAGATGAGAGGACTAATGTAGTGACAAGAATCACAAATGTGTCAAGAATATCCCACAAGTCAAGGAAATAGAAGGGGGGTTTTCTTACTGGCAAATTTCAACAGTGGCTAATTTCAAATTTTTTTACTTGATATAAAGTTATTTTCACATTTTTCCCTTAACTCTGAACTCACAATGATGAAATGGCTGTCCACCCTACCCATACACAAGTTTGATGTGATTGTTGATGGGGAACCCAGAGTCAGTCCATTGGGGCAGGCAGAAAATTGCCTGATTCTAAAGCATAAACTTGAGCAAGAGAGCCAGACTGAAGGAGAGAGCCAGTGTGTTCAACAGGATGTAAAGAAGGACTCAGAGGAAGTAGAGGAGGCAACAGAATGTCAAAGCAGCAACAGATGATATCCACTCCCGTGCCATGATGATTTTAAAATTCAGAAATAAGAGTGTCCGAAGGCATTTTGATCTTGGTTTTAAAACTAGAGTTGAATCTAAATCGAAGCCCAAAATCAAGAGGTCAGAGAGCATGTAAAATCTCGCATTTCTGAGTTTAATTTGATGTTAGAGAAAACTCAATCATATTGGCCTGTTTTGGACTTTGCTGTTGAACATTTAATTCCAAAATGTGTGTTGGATAAGGGTACACAATAATAAAATGTCTTCAGGACTTGTGCTTTTTATCTCCCGCCGGCCGGGCGGGAGATTATAAAACGCATTCCGTGCGTGTGTGCGTGTGTTATTGAGTGTCACGCTTTTATAAAGGGCTGTACATCACACTGGTTGTTTCTTCTTGGCCTTTTCAATGTTTTTTATGACCTTATTGCTTATGTCCTTTCATTTGATGCTGTTATTTCACACCTAGGACCATAGCTAAGTGAGTAATAGCAGTGGTGGCTACTTTGAGTAAAGTGCTCATAACTCCAAAACGACTGCATTTAGAGTGTTTCTGTAAAATACGTTGTTCAGCTACTTTCTCCATGCCTACAAGATGGTGCCATTTTTAGGGTTCTATCTTCATAGCTAAGTGAGTAATAGCTATTTTCTGTTATTAACAATGAGCAAAATGAGTAAATTGATTTTGTCTTTGTAACCGTTACTTACAATATTGGCCTGAAATATGTTGTTCAACAACTCCTTCATGTACTATATCATGGTGAGGTGTCCAAGGTGTAGCACCATAGCTAACTGAGTAATAGCTATACTAAGTTTAACATTTGACCATTGAGCAAGTCACTTATAACTCAAAAACTATTGAATATAGAGGATTTTTGTCAAATATGTTGTTCACCTATCTTTTGGATATACTGTATTGTGAATTTTCACAGCTGTAACTCCATAGCTAACTGAGTAATAGCTACTTTGATGATAACCATAATGAGTAAATGGCTTATATCTTCAAAAGTATTGCAGCTACACAATTTTGTTCCAATATGTTGTTCAGCTACTATCTCCACAGCTACAACATGGTCACTAGTTTGGAAGTGTATCTCCATAGCTAAGTGAGTAATAGCTACTTTGTCAATTTTTAATGATAACCATAATGAGTAAATGGCTTATATCTTCAAAAGTATTGCAGCTACACAATTTCTCTCCAATAAGTTGTTCATCTACTTTTTTGTGAACTGTAACATATTTAAGTTTCACAACTGTTGCTCAATGTACAAGTGAGTAATGGCTACTTTATTGCTACTTTTGGTGAAAATGTGAAAAATCACAAATATCTCGCAAACCGTAATAGCTTCTTTGTCAATTTTTAATGATAACCATAATGAGTAAATGCCTTATATCTTCAAAAGTATTGCAGCTACACAATTTCTCTGAAATAAGTTGTTCATCTACTTTTTAAGTCATTCATCTACTTTTGGGAGAGCTTTCACATGGTGAAGTTTCAGACCCGTAGCTAATTATTCACCTACTCAAAATGAGTAAATGCGAATTATCTCTAAAAGTATTGGAGATAGCCAATTTTTCTCAAATAACTCATTCACCTACTTTTGGGAGAGCTTTCACTTGGTGAAGTTTCAGACCCATAGCTAATTATTCACCTACTGAAAATGAGTAAATGCGAATTATCGCTAAAAGTATTGCAGATAGCCAATTTTTCTCAAATAACTCATTCACCTACTTTTGGGAGAGCTTTCACTTGGTGAAGTTTCAGACCCATAGCTAATTACTCACCTACTCAAAATGAGTAAATGCGAATTATCTCTAAAAGTATTGCAGATAGCCAATTTTTCTCAAATAACTCATTCACCTACTTTTGGGAGAGCTTTCACTTGGTGAAGTTTCAGACCCATAGCTAATTACTCGCCTACTGAAAATGAGTAAATGCGAAGTATCGCTAAAACTATTGCAGATAGCGAATTTTTCTCAAATAACTCATTCACCTACTTTTGGGAGAGCTTTCACTTGATGAAGTTTCAGACCCATAGCTAATTACTCACCCACTCAAAATGAGTAAATGCGAATTATCTGTAAAAGTATTGCAGATAGCCAATTTTTCTCAAATAACTCATTCACCTACTTTTGGGGAGAGCTTTCACATGGTGAAGTTTCAGACCCATAGCTAATTACTCACCTACTGAAAATGAGTGAATGTGAATTATCTCTAAAAGTATTGCAGATGGCCAATTTTTCCCAAATAACTCATTCACCTACTTTTGGGAGAACTTTCACTTGGTGAAGTTTCAGACCCATAGCTAATTACTCACCTACTCAAATTGAGTAAATGCGAATTATCTCTAAAAGTATTGGAGATAGCCAATTTTTCTCAAATAACTCATTCACCTACTTTTGGGAGAGCTTTCACTTGGTGAAGTTTCAGACCCATAGCTAATTACTCACTCACTCAAAATGAGTAAATGCGAAGTATCGCTAAAAGTATTGCAGATGGCCAATTTTTCCCAAATAACTCATTCACCTACTTTTGGGAGAACTTTCACTTGGTGAAGTTTCACACCCATAGCTAATTACTCACCTACTCAAAATGAGTAAATGCGAATTATCGCTAAAAGTATTGCAGATAGCCAATTTTTCTCAAATAACTCATTCACCTACTTTTGGGAGAGCTTTCACTTGGTGAAGTTTCAGACTCATAGCTAATTACTCACCTACTCAAAATGAGTAAATGCGAATTATCTCTAAAAGTATTGGAGATAGCCAATTTTTCTCAAATAACTCATTCATCTACTTTTGGGAGAGCTTTCACATGGTGAAGTTTCAGACCCGTAGATAGTTACTCACCTACTCAAAATGAGTAAATGTGAATTATCTCTTAAAAGTATTGTACTTAGCCAATTTTTCTCAAATAACTCATTCACCTACTTTTGGGAGAGCTTTCACATGGTGAAGTTTCAGACCCATAGCTAATTACTCACCTACTGAAAATGAGTAAATGCGAATTATCTCTTAAAAGTATTGTACTTAGCCAATTTTTCTCAAATAACTCATTCACCTACTTTTGGGAGAGCTTTCACATGGTGAAGTTTCAGACCCATAGCTAATTACTCACCTACTCAAAATGAGTAAATGGGAATTATCTCTAAAAGTATTGCAGATAGCCAATTTTTCTTAAATAACTCATTCACCTACTTTTGGGGAGAGCTTTCACTTGGTGAAGTTTCACACTCATAGCTAATTACTCACCTACTCAAAATGAGTAAATGCGAATTATCGCTAAAAGTATTGCAGATAGCCAATTTTGCTCAAATAACTCATTCACCTACTTTTGGGAGAGCTTTCACTTTAACAGCAAAACTATTCAATTTAAAGGAGTTTTGTCAAATATGTTGTTCACCTACTTTTTGATGTAGTGCAGCGGGAGATCATACCACGGCAGTGGTCTTGTTTGAAGTTGCAAAATGAGTGTGTCAGCTTTGTCTAATGCTTGATAAGTTGTACTTCAGCAATCAGTACAACATATATTTGTTGATATTTCTAAGTAAGAACTCTGAATGCATCAACGTTGTTATTCAGCAAGACTTTTGTCCTGAAGTAGATTTTTCCTTTTAAATATAATACCAAAGGATATACGGGAGGTTCTGGGGCTGTGTTGCAGTCCCTAAAATGTACACTGGATTCTCACCTACAGAGCTTACATGATGGTTTTAATCCCACTCCTCGGGCCTTGAGTGGGAAAGCTGATAGTTGATTGCTGATTCCCTGATGGTTTGAGGTGCAGATTCTTGAACATGTAGAATACACTACTAACTTGTAATATGACCTGTGCAATGATTAGAACCTTAATCAATTGTTCAATCTCAAGGGATCTAAAGTACTAGTAGTTAAATACATACTTATGGCCAGGACTTCAAGGTACAAGTCTTGCTTATACCGCTCACTGTTACCACTGCCACTTTCCCCAGAATTCTCAATCTTTATACATAGGTAGTGCATAGAGTTCTAATTAAGCGTCCCTGAAAGGGCGTTTATTTGTTTTCGCCTCAGTTTCCTCGCCGCCGCCGCCGCATCATGGTCTCCCTTGAATATCTCCCTTATTATTAGACGGTTTCAAACCATATTTGGCAGTTATATATCTTAGGCATGGGAAAATTTTTCTGCATGCTTAAATTTGACCTTTATGAAGGTCACATGATCAAAAACAATTTTTTGGAAGTACACCCCCCCCCCCCCCCCCCCCCCCCCCCCGCCCCCATCATCGCAGTTCAGGAAAAACTACTTGCTACACAGACTTATAATTTGACACACCTGTTCATACTATCGAAAACGCGAGCTGATTAGATTTTGGGAGCAACCCCTTGAAAAATGTCTCATTTATGAGTGATTTTCTGACACCTTCCAATCTGAAAGCCTTAAATTTAGGTCAACCCCCGTATTATCTTCTTAAGTATTGCATTTAGAGCCATAAAATGTACTGGGAGGTAATAGGAAACCATATGTGGAGAGTCTAAATAGCTGGTCAGTTTTACCCCACGGTCCCCCCTTATGGGTCAAACTGGGGTCATAAAATAGCTGATTTTGAGTTTTTGCCTTATATTTCCTTTATTGTTGCTTTTATAGCTTCAGAATGTATTAAGAGGTATTGGGAAAGCATATGTGGAGAGTCTAAATAGCCGGTCAGTTTTACCCCCAAAACCCCCCTTATGGGCCAAACTGGGGTCATAAATAGCTGCTTTGGAGTTTTTGCCTTATATATCCTTTATCGTTGCTTTTATAGCTTCAGAATGTATTAAGAGGTATTGGGAAAGCATACAGCGCAGCTTTGTGCATTCTTAGCTTTACAGCATGCTTATTAAAACCACAAAGCATTTGAAACTTTCAGGGATGCTTCGCTTTTGTTAGCATTCCTCTAGTTTGGTCCAGCTGATGTGTAAAAAGTCACATGATCAGTTAATTTAAGTGGGGGAATTTTCTTATTTTGATGTGAATGTATTTAGGGAAAAATGATATTGAGGTGTTAATCTTAAAAAAGTATATTTACATTCATACCAATACCAGGTCATGAGATCAGTAAATTGGTAGGAAATTAACCATTGCTTTTTAAAGTATATTCATGCTTAAAAACATACAAAAAATATTTGCACTACTTTTATTTCAAAGAGACAGACTAGTGCATACAATTTGCAACATAACAATTGTCCTTTGTGAAGTTTTTATTTTTTTTAAATGTTTCCTTTTTAATAATACCACAACAATTTAAACTAGAGGATCGCTCGCAAAAAAAAAAGATAATGTTTTTGCATAGCAAAAACAAAGCGTCCCGAAAAGGATATAAAGGTGAGTGCTAAAGTATTAAGAAAATGCTTCGGTTCTAGCCTTATACTGTTGTGGCAACCAAAGTCAGCGCAGTCTGCTCTATCTAGCATGGTTTTCAAGATATAAGCATTTTTGTGTTTTGCAAAAAATTAAAAAATTCAAAATGTCCGCTATATTTGGCGAGACAAAAATATTTTGAAAATTGGCATGGCTACTCTGCAGAGATACCCAGCAGGTCAAAAATTTTGTTGAGTTCGCTCCATATAGCACGGTTTTGTCAAGACCACTGCCGCGGTGTGTATCTCCCGCCGAGCATTAAAGCAGAAGAAATAGCTTTTCCGAGATATTCACAATTTTTCATTTTCGTGTGTGAAAGCTCTTCCAAAAGTAGGTGAATGAGTTATTTGAGAAAAATTGGCTATCTGCAATACTATTAAGAGATAATTCGCATTTACTCATTTTGAGTAGGTGAGTAATTAGCTATGGGTCTGAAACTTCACCATGTGAAAGCTCTCCCACAAGTAGATGAATGAGTATTTGATAAAAATTGGGTATCCGCAATACTTTTACAGATAATTAGCATTTACTCATTTTGAGTAGGTGAATAAATAGGTATGGGTCTGAAACTTCACAGAGTGAAAGCTCTTCCAAAAGTAGGTGAATGAGTTATTTGAGAAAAATTGGCTATCTGCAATACTATTAAGAGATAATTCGCATTTACTCATTTTGAGTAGGTGAGTAATTAGCTATGGGTCTGAAACTTCACCATGTGAAAGCTCTCCCACAAGTAGATGAATGAGTATTTGATAAAAATTGGGTATCCGCAATACTTTTACAGATAATTAGCATTTACTCATTTTGAGTAGGTGAGTAATTAGCTATGGGTCTGAAACTTCACAGAGTGAAAGCTCTCCCAAAAGTAGGTGAATGAGTTCTTTGAGAAAAATTGGCTATCTGCAATACTTTTAGAGATAATTCGCATTTACTCATTTTGAGTAGGTGAGTAATTAGCTATGGGTCTGAAACTTCACCAAGTGAAAGCTCTGCCAAAAGTAGGTGAATGAGTTATTTGAGAAAAATTGGCTATCTGCAATACTTTTAGAGATAATTCGCATTTACTCATTTTGAGTAGGTGAGTAATTAGCTATGGGTCTGAAACTTCACAGAGTGAAAGCTCTCCCAAAAGTAGGTGAATGAGTTCTTTGAGAAAAATTGGCTATCTGCAATACTTTTAGAGATAATTCGCATTTACTCATTTTGAGTAGGTGAGTAATTAGCTATGGGTCTGAAACTTCACCAAGTGAAAGCTCTCCCAAAAGTAGGTGAATGATTTATTTGAGAAAAATTGGCTATCTGCAATACTTTTAGAGATAATTCGCATTTACTCATTTTGAGTAGGTGAGTAATTAGCTATGGGTCTGAAACTTCACGGAGTGAAAGCTCTCCCAAAAGTAGGTGAATGATTTATTTGAGAAAAATTGGCTATCTGCAATACTTTTAGAGATAATTCGCATTGACTCATTTTGAGTAGGTGAGTAATTAGCTATGGGTCTGAAACTTCACCAAGTGAAAGCTCTCCCAAAAGTAGGTGAATGATTTATTTGAGAAAAATTGGCTATCTGCAATACTTTTAGAGATAATTTGCATTTACTCATTTTGAGTAGGTGAGTAATTAGCTATGGGTCTGAAACTTCACCAAGTGAAAGCTCTCCCAAAAGTAGGTGAATGATTTATTTGAGAAAAATTGGCTATCTGCAATACTTTTAGAGATAATTAGCATTTACTCATTTTGAGTAGGTAAATAATTAGCTATGGGTGTGAAACTTCACCATGTGAAAGCTCTCCCAAAAGTAGGTGAATGAGTTATTTGAGAAAAAATTGGCTATCTGCAATACTTTTAAGAGATAATTCGCATTTACTCATTTTGAGTAGGTGAGTAATCATCTACGGGTCTGAAACTTCACCATGTGAAAGCTCTCCCAAAAGTACATGAATGAGTTATTTGATAAAAATTGGGTATCCGCAATAGTTTTTGAGATAATTAGCATTTACTCATTTTGAGTAGGTGAGTAATTAGCTACGGGTCTGAAACTTCACCAAGTGAAAGCTCTTCCAAAAGTAGGTGAATGAGTTATTTGAGAAAAATTGGCTATCTGCAATACTTTTAGAGGTAATTCGCATTTACTCATTTTGAGTAGGTGAGCAATTAGCTATGGGTCTGAAACTTCACCAAGTGAAAGCTCTTTGGGATAGCTGCTCTGCAGAGATACCCTGAAGATCAAAAATTTCGTCGAAATCGCTCTATGTAGCACGGTTTTCGAAATATTAGCATTTTTGTGTTTTGCAATTTTTGCGCAAAAATTTGAAAATTCAAAATGGCCGCCATTTTTGGCAAGATAAAATTTTTTTGAAAATTGGCATGGCTACTCTGCAGATATACCCTGTGGGTCAAAAATTTCGTCGAAATCGCTCTATCTAGCAGGGTTTTCGAGATATAAACATTTTTATGTTTTGCAATTTTTGCGAAAAATTCGAAAATTCAAAATGGCCGCCTTTTTTGGCGAGACAAAAAATTTTTCAAAATTGGGATAACTACTCTGCAGAGATACCCTGTGGGTCAAAAATTTCGTCGAAATCGCTCTATCTAGCACGGTTTTCAAGATATAAGCATTTTTGTGTTCTGCAATTTTTGCGAAAATTTCGAAAATTCAAAATGGCCGCCATTTTTGGCGAGACAAAAATTTTTTGAAAATTGGGAAAACTACTCCGCAGAGATATCCTGCGGGTCAAAAATTTCATCGAAATTGCTCTATCTAGTACGGTTTTCGAGATATAAGCATTTTTGTGTTTTGCAATTTTTGCGAAAAATTCAAAAATTCAAAATGGCTGCCATTTTTGGCGAGACAAAAATTTTTTCAAAATTGGGATAACTACTATGCAGAGATACCCTGTGGGTCAAAAATTTCGTCGAAATCGCTCTATCTAGCACGGTTTTCGAGATATAAGCATTTTTGTGTTTTGCAATTTTTGCGAAAATTTCGAAAATTCAAAATGGCCGCCATTTTTGGTGAGACAAAATTTTTTTGAAAATTGGGAAAACTACTCCGCAGAAATACCCTGTGGGTCAAAAATTTCGTCGAAATCGCTCTATCTAGCACGGTTTTCGAGATATAAGCATTTTTGTGTTTTCCTTATTTGGAAAATTCGTAATGATTAATTAATCATTAATTACTCGGCCATTTCTTGACCAATCAATGCCAAAATCTAATGATTTTCAGATTTTAATAGAATGAATGTTTTTATTGCGTAAAATAACCTTACCTTATCCTCACTAGTGCTTACGTGTTGGCGGGAGCAAACAAGTACGACCAAACGAGAATATTTTTAAAATAAATATTCTTGTCGGTACCAGTATGTATACGCATGACCGCGCATGTGCGTGCACCGGAAGAACCCCGTTAAGCCTCACTTTTATTTTGGTCGTGAGGGAGTAAACATCGTTTGACACGATCTTCGTTTGCGAAGAATTTCAACATGGCTGGCGAGGAAGAAGATGTGAAGAATGTTATTATTGCAAAGAATTCACTCTTTCATAAGAATTGGAAGAGTTATTCTTTCTTTGTGGTTTGCCAGCCTTCCTCATTGAGTAGTCTGCTTTTTACTGGATCTGCGGCGCTTGCAGACCTTTTACAGGGTACTGCAGGGTAGGGTCCTGTTCGCCATTTAAGAATAAGTTTTTCCTCGACATTGAGAAAAGAATTCACCTTCTGACCCTCTGCAGCTTATACTAGCACGTCTAGAAGCTATGCACGGTCCATCAACACTCTTATTATGCAGAAGAATCTCGGCTTCATTGTTTATTTAATTCAGATGGAAGATGACAGAATCTGCATTTCTTCATAAAGACTTCTTCTCATAAAAGGGTAGTACCTCTGTCTCCTCTAGTGAGGTGAATATGGCAGAGGCAACCCCTATAACAGAAGAATCCACCATAAACAGAAGTTCTTCTCATCAGATAGGTCACACCTACAGGCTACAGATTTTCATTTGCAAACAAATGACAGTTCTGCCTCTGGTGAAGCAATTTAGCAGGGACTGCACGGTGCTTTGAGGCGAAAGGTGGCCAGAATAAGATCTTCATCTCAAAAAAGAGTAATTCTTCTGTCTCCTCTAGTGAGGTAAATATGGCAGAGACAATCCTGTAACAGAAGAAGGGTTCAAGAATAAGGTTCTTCTCATCAGATGGTTTCACAACTGCAACTTACAGGAACTTCAGTTGCAAGCAAATGGCAGGGCTTCCTCTGGTAGAGTAAACTCGGCAGAGAATGCACTTGGTCAACAGAGATTTCTTTCAAACTGATCAGTATGGGTACAAATTAAATTTCACTGGTCAGTTATTTTCAACAACAGAAGAAGACGATTAGGCTGTTAATGAAGGTTTTCTTCTAGCTAGGAACTAGAATGTCACCACAAATCTGGCTTTCTTATTCCTCTCATACTTCAGGCAAGGTATCCACGGCTGGGAGAGCTTCATGATGACAACTTGAACAGGAAACAAGTTACAACCCTGTCTTTGCTAGGGTCGACACAAACTGCTTGAGATCAGGGAGAACACACCCAACAGCTATCACATACATAGAAATACTGCAATGTTTTGCTTCTAGCGGTCCAACACTTCATTAAGAAGTTGAATCACTGCTCACCTACATTCAGATCTAATTTCTTTCTTCTCATTTATCGGGAAGCTTTAGAAATTAAAGAAGAGGCATCAAATGGCAAGGAATTTGCAGCATGAACTTATTCAGTATCACATATACCACTAATATGTCACAAGGTATTTGTTGGTACAACAGACAAGATTTAACAGAATGCATCACAATCCATCAGAGGGATGTGACAACCAAGATATAAAGAAATGATGGATGGAGGTTGTTTTACTGCAACATCTAGTTTAAAACGAATCTCATTTCGAAGTTGGGCACATTCTGCAATGCTGTTTAACATTGGAACTACCTTATCGAATTGTCGAGAATCCCCACAATAAGCCTAATCAGCATTCCGATTCTCGCAAAGCATTATGGGAAGGTATCGGGATAAACAAAAAACGTCTGTGATAGAAGAACCAGGAAGTAGCGAATATGTAATTTATGTGATTTATCTATATATAAGCATTTATCTTATGAAAAATATAATGGAAATAGTGTAATAAATTATATAAATTAGTTCTGTGAAGAATATGGAATTTGTGTAAGATAATTGTGGCAGTTTTGACATAAATCCCCTATTTTCGCCCAGTTGTAGCTTAACTGGTGTAACAAATTCATCAATAAAGCCTCATTTTTCTTCGATATTTCCAAAAATATTTAACTTACAAATATGTTATGTACTTCATTGGAAAGGTATTTAGACAGCTTCTGCTCGATTTATTACATTAAATCCATGGAGAAGTGGAGAAGGAATCATAAGTTTATTTTTTATTTTTTTTTAAATTTTTCGCAATTTCATCCCCCCATTTATTGTATTTTTTTATTAATGGACTTATTTTACTTATTATTTAAAAAAACTGGTGGGTAATAAATAAAGCACTCATTGCATTTTTTCGTATATTTATGTACTTATTTACTGATAGTTTTTTATATTTTTGTACTATTTTCCTATTATTCTATTTTTTAGCCTCATTTATTAGCTTTATTATGCATTAATCTTAAGTGCATTATTTGACCTTAAGTTTTCTTGTTTAAGGTCAGCCAGGGAGTACAAAAGTCCACCACCGAAGGGACTATGCTGCTCCATTTAATTATATTTTTCTGCCCTTTTTAACACAAGTAAATAATATATATACTGGGTAGGGGAGGTTGGCTAGCCTGCCATGTTTTACAAAATTGAGATATTTATGTAACAATATTAAAAAAATTTTAAGATTAAGAACATATTCATTTTTGACAAGCTGTGATGACAATAAATATCAAAATAAGAGTAATTATTTCACTTTTAAGGAATTGTAATTCCTACTTTTAATTTTTTCCTTTTTTTAAAAGAAAAAATGGATCACACATGTACACAAAAACGTATCTTTTGCCCACATTTTTTAATATTTTATTTACACACACCCCAACATCGGTTCTCCCCATATTCATTCCATTAAAATCTGCCCATAAATAAAAAATAACAAAATTTTTGAAACTAAATTTTTTCAACTGCATTTCTCTAGTGAGCACAACATTTTATCTAAAATTTTCCAAAAATTTTGAGCAAATATGTACACAACTATTTTCAAGTAATTAACATATACAATTTCTGGTGTTTTCAACAATTTTCCAAATTTATGAGTTAATACTTTAACTCATATAAAAAAATGTCTGAAACCACAATAATTTTTAAACATATGTTTATAATTTAAATAATCAATCAAAAATCATCTCCAAAAATAACTGTACAGGTCAAGAAACCCCATTTCCCACACCTTAGAAGAATAAAAACAATATTTAAAAGTACCTGTTCTTGGCAAAAAACCCACTATTCTGTAGATCTATATGTATATTTTTATAAAAAAAATAAGCTTAGCGTGTGTAGTGTACATATTATTTTATCTAAAATTCTTCTGAAAATTTTTGCTGATTTTTTTTGGCAAATACACAAGTATTTTCAACTAATTAACATGTACGTACCAATTGCTGGTGCTCTCAACCATTTTCCAAATTTATTAGCTGATATTTTAACGTTTATTTCAAATAAAAATATATCTGAAACTACAATAGGTTTTTACATATAAATTTAATTTAAATAATCAATGAAAAATCATCTTCAGAAATAGCTGTACATGTTAAGACGCCCTATTTTCGCTCATATTAGAAGACTAAAAACTATATTTTAAAATATTTTTTCCTGGTGACAATTCCTTGCTTTATAGATCGTTATGTATATTTTTTATAAAAAATAAGTTTTATGTGTTTTATGCAAGAAATTATGTAGTATTTACTCTTTTCTTCATGTAAAAATCACTTCCTGGTTCAGATCTACGTAGATTTGTTTATCCCGAAACGGAAGTTGGGACAATATGTTCACGCATGCGTACTCGAAATGCTGATTAGGCTTATTCATAGCGGTTATATATTCTGACAGGAAACAACAATAAAAATGAAGTGGTCTTCAAATGCTTCTATATGTTCAGTAAATCTCAGTAACATGTGTACAACCTACAGTTTTACAGTATATTGGTGACCTGAGAGGGTAGTGTATATATCAAGCTTCACACGGCTCTGACAATGCAAATTCCAAGGTAATCGGTACTCCATTTGTGAGGTGGATAGGTAGTCGTGTTACATCTATCAGACGCGTTCTTCCTCAACCCCAGGTACATTGAAGTGTTATGCTTCATTAATTGTTTGCTGCTGGAAGAATGCACCCTGTCATAGGTCATTCTTTTCAGTTCACTTCGGTACGGCAACGGATCCATTCGAATTTGTCCGTGTATCAGGAACACTGGTTATATGCTGTCACCAACATCGCATATTTGCTTGTAGAAATCGAAGCAATTAGTGGCCTGTGTACAGAACTACAGGGGGTTAGAACTCATCCCAGTGAAACACTTCCAGTTCTTTGGTGACAAATTCAACCTTGGCAAGGGTGAAGTGTCCCTATAGGAAGAAGTCTGGTATTTGAGAAGTTTAGGGATACTTTGTACATGGGGTGATAACCTTGATGTCAGAACTCATCCCATCACAGCACTTACTAATTCAACCATGGCAAGATGAAGTGTCCCCATAGAAGGGAAGGGGGGTATTTCAGGAGTTTATGGATGGTGTACATACAAGTTTGTAAACCATTCCAGAATTCTACTGTCATTTATAGTTTTTTAGAACCTATAAATATTCACAATCTTTACACATTCAGATATGTTGTTCATATCTTTGGAAATATATCTGTTTTTGATGTAAATCAGAGGTCTTACCAGGTCTTAGTGCCCTAAAGGAGAGGGTATTCAGAAGGCTATGGATGGGTATATGCAAGTTTGTTAGCATATTTTCATTCTCATGATTCTAATGTCATTTATAGGAATCTATAACCTACATGTTATCCCAATGGACATTTTTCACATAAATGTTGCTTGGAAATTCCATTGGAAACCAGAAACCAGGAAGTACTCAAGGCTGCATTTCTGATAATGTTTCAGATTCACCTTCACAGTACAGGGTTTTACTTCAGATAATGGCATGGCACAGTGTTGTCTTATCTTAACAAGAGGGACCCATTCATTAGATATGTGTCTGAGGGTCTGATATCTAATGGTCCTTTGGAAGCCCACAACACTGTCTGAGGGCCCGACACAGTTAGGGCTGTCAAGATGTGATATCAACCTCTTTTCATACAGGGATAAGCCATTCAAACAGAGGGTCAAGGTAGTTCTCTTTTCATACAGGGATAAGCCATTCAAACAGATATGTGTCTGAGGGTCTGATATCTAATGGTCCTTTGGAAGCCCACAACACTGTCTGAGGGCCTGACACAGTTAGGGCTGTCAAGATGTGATATCAACCTCTTTTCATACAGGGATAAGCCATTCAAACAGAGGGTCAAGGTAGTTCTCTTTTCATACAGGGATAAGCCATTCAAACAGAGGGTCAAGGTAGTTCTTTTTGAATCTGATGCAAAGAGATTCAGTTGGCCTCCCAGTATCCTGCTCTCTTCTCAATAGCAGATTTTTGAGCCTTTGATTCACAGGCAAAATACATGATACAGGGATGTTATTGCTAATCATTTGGGTACACTACTGCAATCATTCATAGTTATGAACTCAATAGACTGATACATGGGGTTTTTCAGTTGGGTTCACTATGGAAGTAATTCATAGGTATGAATTCAATAGACTGATACATGGTCTTTCTTTTGAGTTCACTATTGAAGTAATTCTTAGGTAAGAATTCAATAGACTGATACATGGTTTTCCAGTTGGGTTCACTGTGGAAATCATTCATACTTATGAACTCAGTAGACTGATACATGGGTTTCATTCGAGTTCATTTTTGAAATCATCCATAGTAATGGACTGAATGGATTGATAGTGGTTTTCTGAGAATGGACCGATGAAGGATGGTGCTATACCTTTTACACTCTTTGGACTTGGCTTGATTATTCTTAGTCTTGACAAAGACTCTTGAATCATCTGAATCCATGGCATTAGCCTCGGGTAGATAGAGAGGTGAGGGTGTTTGATCTTTCAAATCATTGAACACACAACTGGAAGGAGTTCACAGTTTCTCCTTCATCAATACTCCTAGCAGAGAACAGATGACCTCAGAGGGTCACAATATTGTTCAAGCTGGTTTTCATTCCTGCTTTTATGCTAGTCTGGATCATTCTTTGACTGAAGAAATGACCTTTTGCCCCTTTTAGAGCTCTAAGATTTTATCTTGATATTTTTCAAATCTTAGATAGGGGAAGTATGTGCTATACTGTGCATGTGTGTATATGTATGTACTTTTCAGGAGGCATTCAAGGAGCTACCATGTCAACAGGCAGACAGTTTTGCTAGCTGGTCAAATATTTGACCTTGAAACTTAGAATGTTTCTTTGGCCAAGGCTCAAATTGCTCCTTATATGGCTGGAAGTCACACTCCACAATTTATACTTTAACTTGTGACCTGAAAGTCTAATGAAGGTCAGATTAATCGTTGGAACGATAGTATCGCCATGTGGTTCCTTCATAAGTTGTGTATTGTATGATACATTACAGTAATTGTATGTATATGTACAGTTCCAATGGCCAGATCACGCTGTTTAGGGCTACCTGAAGGCCCATTGGAAATACCAAATCAGGTTCCTGTTTTTGGGTAAGCATCTGATCTGGTGTAAAGGCCCAAGGAATGGGTTAGTAGGTGGTCTTATCCATATAAAGGAGCACAATCTCCTGTTATTACCAATGCGCCTGTCCATGGTTGGGGAACACATTGGTATTTAGTGTTATAAAATTCCAAGGTGGGAATTTTTCAATGCGTATTCTTGATAATTCCAGTTTACTTAATAACAGAATATAACTACATAGGTTATGTTGTTATGTTGCTAAGTATGCCTATCATACTCTTGTACTTATCACCACAAGTGTGTTTTAAATTAGTACATTGGATATAAAGATACATGCAGGGCCAAGGCGCCTTTGGGAAGGTTGCCAGGTAGTGCTTACATATATAACTATTAAATGTTATTTTGTTAAGTTACTTTTATTGGATAATATAGTCTGGTACTCACAAGATTTCTTGAGATATGTACTTTGACTTTTCATTTGGTTATACCTGCTTTTGGTGGCAAAAATATTAAAAATCCCACCACCAGTATGGTTGTAATCAAGCACTAGTGAGGATAAGGTAAGGTTATTTTACGCAATAAAATGTAAAAATTTTATTGTAATTTAACTTTTTATAAGTTAAATACTTACCTTATCCTCACTAGATTCGGATTCCCGCCCGGCCAACCCCACATTTTCAAGATTTTTGGGTTTGCAATATATTATATTGACTCCCAAAATTAAAGTGAGGCTTAACGGGGTTCTTCCGGTGCACGCGCATGCGCGGTCATGCGTATACATACTGGTACCGACAAGAATATTTATTTTAAAAATATTCTCGTTTGGTCGTACTTGTTTGCTCCCGCCAACACGTAAGCACTAGTGAGGATAAGGTAAGTATTTAACTTATAAAAAGTTAAATTACAATAAAATTTTTACAATTTGCCAAGTTTAGGTGAATTGATAAAATTCCTTTCAAGTTATCATCCGGACAAGCTTCCCCATCGAAAAAAGACATTTTTGGTCATGTGACCTCTCTGATTTGTGGAAATGTCACTGCAGCATATTCAAAACTAGAAATAGGCCGCCCTGTTGATAGTAGATGCGAATAGAAACAGGATAGCATAGAAGAACACACATTATCATGTGTAATGTCCACCCATGAACCTTTTGCCCAAATTGTACAGTAGTCTTACAAGACCCTGTTTCATTTGTAAAATATATCAATGATGCTTAAATATTTGATAGTGTAGATGTAATTTATTTCAGCTTCATGCCTTTTTGCATTGGTTGGGTTGAAAATTTTGACGAAATCACTCTATCTTGCACGGTTAAGAAGATAGAAGCCAATTCCTGTTTTTCTATTTTTGGCAAAAATTTGAAAATTCAAAATGGCCGCCATTATTGGGAAAAGGAAATTTTTTTGAAAATTGCCAAGAGTACATTTCTTAGATACCCTATGGGTCGAAAATTTCAACAAAATAACTCTATTTTGCACGGTTAAGGCCAGTTTGTGTTTTTCCATTTTGGGCAAAAATTCGAAAATTCAAAATGGCCGCCATTTTTGGGGAGGGGAAAATTTTTGGAAAATTGCAAAGATTGCATTCCTTAGATACCCTGTGGGTCGAAAATTTCGACGAAATCGCTCTATCTCGCACGGTTAAGGAGATAGAAGCAAATTTGTGTTTTGCCATTTTTGGCAAAAATTCGAAAATTCAAAATGGCCGCCATTTTTGGGGAGGGGAAAATTTTTTGAAAATTGCAAATATTACATTCCTTAGATACCCTGTGGGTCGAAAATTTCGATGAAATCGCTCTATCTCGCACGGTTAAGGAGATAGAAGCAAATTTGTGTTTTGCCATTTTTGGCAAAAATTCGAAAATTCAAAATGGCCGCCATTTTTGGGGAGGGGAAAATTTTTGGAAAATTGCAAAGATTGCATTCCTTATATACCCTGTGGGTCGAAAATTTCGACGAAATCGCTCTATCTCGCACGGTTAAGGAGATAGAAGCAAATTTGTGTTTTGCAATTTTTGGCAAAAATTCGAAAATTCAAAATGGCCGCCATTTTTGGGGAGGGGAAAATTTTTTGAAAATTGCAAAGATTACATTCCTTAGATACCCTGTGGGTCGAAAATTTCGACGAAATCGCTCTATCTCGCACGGTTAAGGAGATAGAAGCAAATTTGTGTTTTGCCATTTTTGGCAAAAATTCGAAAATTCAAAATGGCCGCCATTTTTGGGGAGGGGAAAATATTTTGAAAATTGCAAAGATTGCATTGCTTAGATACCCTGTGCGTCGAAAATTTTGCCGAAATCGCTCTATCTCGCACGGTTAAGGAGATAGAAGCAAATTAGTGTTTTGCCATTTTTGGCAAAAATTCGAAAATTCAAAATGGCCGCCATTTTTGGGGAGGGGAAAATTTTTGGAAAATTGCAAAGATTGCATTCCTTAGATCCCCTGTGGGTCGAAAATTTTGCCGAAATCGCTCTATCTCGCACGGTTAAGGAGATAGAAGCAAATTTGTGTTTTGCCATTTTTGGCAAAAATTCGAAAATTCAAAATGGCCGCCATTTTTGGGGAGGGGAAATTTTTTTGAAAATTGCAAATATTACATTCCTTAGATACCCTGTGGGTCGAAAATTTCGACGAAATCGCTCTATCTCGCACGGTTAAGGAGATAGAAGCAAATTTGTGTTTTGCCATTTTTGGCAAAAATTCGAAAATTCAAAATGGCCGCCATTTTTGGGGAGGGGAAAATTTTTGGAAAATTGCAAAGATTGCATTCCTTAGATACCCTGTGGGTCGAAAATTTCGACGAAATCGCTCTATCTCGCACGGTTAAGGAGATAGAAGCAAATTTGTGTTTTGCCATTTTTGGCAAAAATTCGAAAATTCAAAATGGCCGCCATTTTTGGGGAGGGGAAAATTTTTTGAAAATTGCAAAGATTACATTCCTTAGATACCCTGTGGGTCGAAAATTTCGACGAAATCGCTCTATCTCGCACGGTTAAGGAGATAGAAGCAAATTTGTGTTTTGCCATTTTTGGCAAAAATTCAAAAATTCAAAATGGCCGCCATTTTTGGGGAGGGGAAAATATTTTGAAAATTGCAAAGATTGCATTGGTTAGATACCCTGTGTGTCGAAAATTTTGCCGAAATCGCTCTATCTCGCACGGTTAAGGAGATAGAAGCAAATTTGTGTTTTGCCATTTTTGGCAAAAATTCGAAAATTCAAAATGGCCGCCATTTTTGGGGAGGGGAAATTTTTTTGAAAATTGCAAATATTACATTCCTTAGATACCCTGTGGGTCGAAAATTTCGATGAAATCGCTCTATCTCGCACGGTTAAGGAGATAGAAGCAAATTTGTGTTTTGCCATTTTTGGCAAAAATTGGAAAATTCAAAATGGCCGCCATTTTTGGGGAGGGGAAAATTTTTTGAAAATTGCAAAGATTGCATTCCTTAGATACCCTGTGGGTCGAAAATTTCGACGAAATCGCTCTATCTCGCACGGTTAAGGAGATAGAAGCAAATTTGTGTTTTGCCATTTTTGGCAAAAATTCGAAAATTCAAAATGGCCGCCATTTTTGGGGAGGGGAAAATTTTTTGAAAATTGCAAAGATTGCATTCCTTAGATACCCTGTGGGTCGAAAATTTCGATGAAATCGCTCTATCTCGCACGGTTAAGGAGATAGAAGCAAATTTGTGTTTTGCCATTTTTGGCAAAAATTCGAAAATTCAAAATGGCCGCCATTTTTGGGGAGGGGAAAATATTTTGAAAATTGCAAAGATTGCATTGCTTAGATACCCTGTGCGTCTAAAATTTTGCCGAAATCGCTCTATCTCGCACGGTTAAGGAGATAGAAGCAAATTAGTGTTTTGCCATTTTTGGCAAAAATTCGAAAATTCAAAATGGCCGCCATTTTTGGGGAGGGGAAAATTTTTGGAAAATTGCAAATATTGCATTCCTTAGATCCCCTGTGGGTCGAAAATTTTGCCGAAATCGCTCTATCTCGCACGGTTAAGGAGATAGAAGCAAATTTGTGTTTTGCCATTTTTGGCAAAAATTCGAAAATTCAAAATGGCCGCCATTTTTGGGGAGGGGAAAATTTTTGGAAAATTGCAAAGATTGCATTCCTTAGATACCCTGTGGGTCGAAAATTTCGACGAAATCGCTCTATCTCGCACGGTTAAGGAGATAGAAGCAAATTTGTGTTTTGCCATTTTTGGCAAAAATTCGAAAATTCAAAATGGCCGCCATTTTTGGGGAGGGGAAAATTTTTGGAAAATTGCAAAGATTGCATTCCTTAGATACCCTGTGGGTCGAAAATTTCGACGAAATCGCTCTATCTCGCACGGTTAAGGAGATAGAAGCAAATTTGTGTTTTGCCATTTTTGGCAAAAATTCGAAAATTCAAAATGGCCGCCATTTTTGGGGAGGGGAAATTTTTTTGAAAATTGCAAATATTACATTCCTTAGATACCCTGTGGGTCGAAAATTTCGACGAAATCGCTCTATCTCGCACGGTTAAGGAGATAGAAGCAAATTTGTGTTTTGCCATTTTTGGCAAAAATTCGAAAATTTTTTTGAAAATTGCAAAGATTACATTCCTTAGATACCCTGTGGGTCGAAAATTTCGACGAAATCGCTCTATCTCGCACGGTTAAGGAGATAGAAGCAAATTTGTGTTTTGCCATTTTTGGCAAAAATTCAAAAATTCAAAATGGCCGCCATTTTTGGGGAGGGGAAAATATTTTGAAAATTGCAAAGATTGCATTGGTTAGATACCCTGTGTGTCGAAAATTTTGCCGAAATCGCTCTATCTCGCACGGTTAAGGAGATAGAAGCAAATTAGTGTTTTGCCATTTTTGGCAAAAATTCGAAAATTCAAAATGGCCGCCATTTTTGGGGAGGGGAAAATTTTTGGAAAATTGCAAATATTGCATTCCTTAGATCCCCTGTGGGTCGAAAATTTTGCCGAAATCGCTCTATCTCGCACGGTTAAGGAGATAGAAGCAAATTTGTGTTTTGCCATTTTTGGCAAAAATTCGAAAATTCAAAATGGCCGCCATTTTTGGGGAGGGGAAATTTTTTTGAAAATTGCAAATATTACATTCCTTAGATACCCTGTGGGTCGAAAATTTCGACGAAATCGCTCTATCTCGCACGGTTAAGGAGATAGAAGCAAATTTGTGTTTTGCCATTTTTGGCAAAAATTCGAAAATTCAAAATGGCCGCCATTTTTGGGGAGGGGAAAATTTTTGGAAAATTGCAAAGATTGCATTCCTTAGATACCCTGTGGGTCGAAAATTTCGACGAAATCGCTCTATCTCGCACGGTTAAGGAGATAGAAGCAAATTTGTGTTTTGCCATTTTTGGCAAAAATTCGAAAATTCAAAATGGCCGCCATTTTTGGGGAGGGGAAAATTTTTTGAAAATTGCAAATATTACATTCCTTAGATACCCTGTGGGTCGAAAATTTCGACGAAATCGCTCTATCTCGCACGGTTAAGGAGATAGAAGCAAATTTGTGTTTTGCCATTTTTGGCAAAAATTCGAAAATTCAAGATGGCCGCCATTTTTGGGGAGGGGAAAATTTTTGGAAAATTGCAAATATTACATTCCTTAGATACCCTGTGGGTCGAAAATTTCGACGAAATCGCTCTATCTCGCACGGTTAAGGAGATAGAAGCAAATTTGTGTTTTGCCATTTTTGGCAAAAATTCGAAAATTCAAAATGGCCGCCATTTTTGGGGAGGGGAAAATTTTTTGAAAATTGCAAAGAGTACACTCCTCAGATACCCTGCGGGTCGAAAATTTTGCCGAAATCGCTCTATCTCGCACGGTTAAGGAGATAGAAGCAAATTACTCAAAAGTAGTACTGAAAATACACAATGAAGTACCTAAATGGCTATTACTCATGTACTGACAAAGCTATCAGTCCCAAATGCAATACCAAGCGAGCTATGGACATAACAATCTTGTATTCAAAATTGTAGTAAAATATCTTTAATTATTTTGGCTTAAATGCACGGAAACCAATGGGTACTGAAAATAGCTGTACTTAAGTATTACTCAGTAAGCAAAAGAGGTACAACAGCCAAAAGCAATCCCAAGCAAGCTACTGACCCAATAAGCCTGCATACCAAATTTGGTGACAATAGCTCTAATACTTTTCCTTTAAATGAGCGGAAACCATGCGTGACGCCGGACATCGGACGCCGGACGCCGGACGCCGGACATCGGACATCGGACGGCGAAAAAAGCAAAAATAATATATCCACCCCCCAGGGGGGTGGACATAAAAATTCCCCAAGGCTACTGCCTAAACCTGCCACATTTGAAAAGAATCCGCCTAACGGTTACAGAGTTATAAGGAAAACAAAATGCGGAGCCGGCGGAGCCTGAAGGTCTCCCATACACAAACAAGTGTCCCTTGCGGGACGCTTAAATATTCTGATAAAGAGAATGATAGGACAACACACATACTGTTGAAGTTGTGTGTCCCATTTCAGAGATATATAAGGTAGGCCAAATTTTGATTTAAAAATTTAAATGAACTTCTGCTTTGAACGATTTAGTAATATAATAAAAGCAAAAGCAACAAAAACATATGTCAAGTGTTTGACAAATGTTTGACACTTAAAAAGTGAGGAGTGAACATATCGTTTTTTTATCCTTGTATAGATAATAGCTGTCACGATCTTGAATAATATACTGTTATTTGGATGTTTCTGGATCAAAATATCACAGACAATTGTTGTAGATATTTGAATACTGTTGCTTATACACAGCGGATAGAGAACCACTATTATCTGACTGGGTTAGATATTTGTCAGGATGTATAGTATAATATAGTCCTACATTTAGATTTAGTTATTTTTTGTTTCACGTGGCGTTCAACAACCAGGGTCATATTGCGACGGGTAGATTATGGGTGGAGGAACCAGTGCATACTAGTTAGTCAAACTTCTGCACTGTAAACCACCGGGCATCGGCAAGTAACTACCAACTTTCCAACATATAGCGCACAGGTTGAGATTCGAACCGGCGACCTCACAGGTTGAGGGCGAGCACTCTAACGGCTACACCACCGAGCCCCCAATATATAGTCCTACAAGAAAACAGGTAGTTTAGTGTAGAATAACGGGGAAAAACAAATATGGGAAAGTGGAATTGAAGTCACAGAAGGTCAGATAATAGAGTTTCTGCTACAAATATATACACTTCAAATAGGTAGATGATAAAGCTTACAATAAAACAGTTGCCACTAGTGCTAAAAAAAAATGTTAGACTGCAAATATTAAATTATGCATCAGAACATCCTAATTATAAGTCTTTTTAAATAAAAGTCCTGGCCAATTTACAATGCATATAGGAAATGTTTCATGACATAGTTACATTATATGAAATATAATCTGTTCAAATTTACAGTACTATATGTTCAGATTTTAAGAGGGGACTGGTACTATTTTTCCATGTGAGCTAATGTATATGTTACAGTAAAAATATGAGTAAATACGCGTATTTACTGATTTTTTGGTCAAGTAACTACGCATATTTACTAAAATCTTAAGACTTTATATCTTTAATAGTTGGGCATTATCTGCTAGATCATCATATTAACAGTTGTTTAAAACTTTAAATGACTTTGTCATATTCAAAGTTTGATACTTGTTTACAATGCAGCACTATGATAACTATATCACTTTAAAATTTCAAAAGTAGGTGTGTGTGATATGTGACAATTTTTTTTCTCCTGTAAAATAAATTTTAATGTAAATCAACAAGTTTATAAATTTAAATATCCAAATATTTGTCAAATTATGATACTTGATGTATAAGGAACAACAAGTAAGGTAGTATGATTTAGATATATTTCTTGTTCAAGAACTGAGTTTCACTGTAGTTTTAACAATGAATTTTAACAATGTATGTCTTTTTCAAAGGTCAGCAATAAAATTTACATCTATAATTAGTGTTGAATAAAATCTCCCTTTAATCCAGGAAGCCACACCATAATCATAGGTGCTTTACAAGCGATTAAGTCCCTCTGAAAGACTATGCTTAAATCCAATGCTGGCCTTTTCATTGTTTGTAACAACAATTCTTTGATCAAGTAGTCAGTACCTACATTAAAGTCATATATCTACCAGAAAATAGCAAAATATTAAGCCTTGACTGAAATAAAATAAAGCACTTCCTGATAATCTCTGGTTAACAACAGATTCTTAATGAATGCATGTGGATTGTTTGGGTGTAAATCATTTTGTCTTAAATGATAAGGTAAAATTTCTGTTGAATGAAAGTATAGTTGAAATATGTTAAAATTTTGAAACTCAAATTTAAATTAATTTCTAAAAGTTTTATTTAAAACCAATAAAAACACTTTTTATGTATCAGTCACATAAAATGGTGAAAAGTTAAATGATATTTAATCATTTGTAGGGATGTCATAGGTCCTTTGTTGCTGTGGGATTGAAAATAATATCAGCTTAAATGAAATATTTACTGAAAGCATATACCTAAAGTTTGTAAGCATAAATATTTTAAAGTCTAGTGCTATTTTTTTCAACATAAAATTTTGCATGTAATGTATTGTAAAAAGAGGTGTGCTTATTGCTAAATATGTTCTAATAGTCAACATAACAGAGTAATATGTCGCAATCTAATGAATATTTTGGTTTACGTAACATAACATGACATATTTATATAGCGCAATTCTATTTAAGAAAAAACAATCATTGCGCTTTTTCTCCACAATATGCTGTTTTAAAATAATGAGTTTTTAGTTTCTTTTTGAAGATGACCAATGGAAGTTGAATGTTCCTGATATCATCTGGCAGTTCATTCCAATACTTTGGTGCCACAACACTGAAGGCACGGTCACCCATAGAGACCATCTAATTATAATAGAGACCATTTACCATCTAATATTATATATTTACAACCAGTGAACATCAAAGTTTCATTTCACATATTTACTGAAAGTCAAACCAGTAAACTTGTGAAATAACACAGGTCATAAATCAGTAAATACACGTATTTACTGAAAATTTTTGGGAATACACGTATTTACTGACCAATATATTTCACATATTGTTACATATACAAACTGGAACAAAATTACTGATATCACAGAAAATTGGCATACATAAATTAGCATACAAAATCTTATGATTTCTGTTTTAAGTAATAATAAGTACACAAGAAATAATAATTACATCATCAAACAAATAATTACATAACAAAACAAATGAACTGAATGGATAATGCTTGGTTGTAATTCAGCACAGACATTATTACTTAAATCACCATAAAAAAAAAGTATATAATCAGTATATACATTAACCAATTAGAATTAATGAAACCAAATTACAATTTGACAACTGAAATTAAACTATTTAAATGAAGAAATAAAGTCCGAGGGTGAGTACTTTATGACCTCTATAAAAGGATGGTACTTCTGGCGGCTAGTGCCGAAAGTTCCGTCCTTTTATAGAGGTCATAAAGTATGAACCTGAGGACTTTATTTCTATTATAAAGACTGGTTACTTTTATTAATCCATAAATGTTACTATAAATATGTTTTTTACACACCTGTTTGTCACACTATATTTTGTCGTGTGTCATTTCGTTCTCTATTATTGGCGATCATCCATTTATTGCTTCAGATAAATGGATGCAAAAATATGCACACTGCAATGTTTTGTGTAGTCTGCGCACTTCCGGTCTTTATAATGTGCATTAAAGAACATCGCTGTCAAGCTGCACTTGTACACTCTATTAAATGACTGCACTAACCTTGTAAGTATTTTTTTTTTGAAGAAATTAACACTAAATCAAGTTAAAACAAGTGCAAACAAAGGATTTTGTAGTGAACTTGTAGCTAATTTAAAAGCTTGGCATGATGCTACAAAGTAGAGGGAACTAGAGAATTACCATAAGCCTAAACACTAGAGGGAGCAAAAATGTGTGCAGCATCTACTTATGCTATGAATTTACTTTAATTGCAATAAATATACTTAAATTATTTGGCTGCCATGTTCTTGAAGTTTTGCTACAAGAAATACAAACTAGAGGATCGCTTGCAAAACAAAGAGATTGTTTTTGCATGGCAAAAACAAAGTGTCCCGAAAAGGAGAAATAATGGCAGCTTAATCATGTAAGACAGTTCTGCTTATAGCTCAACAAAGCCAGAATATAGGAAAAGTGGTTCTTGGGCAGGGTAGTTATCTTGGATACAGTGTGTTTCAAAAATTTTGATGAAATTGGTCTATCTGGCACAGTAAAGGAGACAATCAAGATGTTTTGCACTTTTTGTCACAAATTTGAAAATTGACAATGACCCCCATTTTTGGGAAGGGTAAATTTTTTGGGAAAATTGTTTAGAGTAGTTTGCTTACATACCCAAAGAAATTGCTCTATCTTGCACGGTTATCAAGCACTTTTGTGTTTTGCATTATTGAAAAAGATTCGAAAATTCAAAATGGCCGCCATTTTTGGCGAGTGAGATATTCGTTAAAACTTGGAAAAGCTAGTCTTCACAGATACCCTGTGGGTAAAAAATTTACTGAAATTGCTCTATCTGGCATGAGATACAAGCATTTTTGTGTTTTGAGATTTTGGGGAAAAATTTGAAAATTCAAAATGGCCACCATTTTTGGTGGGACAAAATTTTTTTGAAAATTGGGTCAGCTACTCGGCAAATAATTTTGACGAAATCACTCTATCTAGCACGGTTTTCGAGATACAAGCATTTCTGTGTTTTGCTTTTTTGAAAAAAAAAATCGAATTTCAAAATGTCCGCCATTTTTGGCAAGTGAAATATTCATTGAAACATAAAAAGGCTAGTCTTCAGATACCCTGTGGGTCAAAAATTTTGCCGAAATTGACAACTTTTTTTTGAAAACTGGGTCACCTACTAGGGAGTTGCCCTGTGGGTCAAAAAGTTTGTCGAAATCACTCTATCTAGCACGGTTTTCGAGATACAAGCATTTTTGTGTTTTGCATTTTTTGAAAAAAACTAAAATTCAAAATGGCCGCCATTTTTGGCAAGTGAAATATTTGTTGAAATTTGGAAAGGCTAGTCTTCACAGATAACCTGTGGATCAAAAATTTGGCCGAAATCACTCTATCTAGCAAGGTTTTCGAGATACAAGCATTTTTGTGTTTTGCGATTTTTGCGGAAAATTCAAAATGGCTGCTATTTTTGGCAAGTGAAATATTTATTGAAACTTGGAAAGGCCTGTGGGTCAAAAATTTTGCCAAAATCCCACTAGTAAAATTTTATTTTATGAAGAAAATGGTCTCAAAAAGCACTCCTATATCACTTTATCACTTAGTATTGTTCTATATGTGTACCTTAGGAGCCTATATTTCCAATTTTGTGTTTTGCATTTTTTATCAAAAATTCGAAAATTGAATATGACCCCCATTTTTGGGAAGAGAAAATTTTTTTGAAAATTGGAGAGAGTAGTTTAGATACCCTGTGGGTCGAAAATTTCGACGAAATCACTCTATCTCACACGGTTAAGGAGATAGAAGCAGTTTTGTGTTTTACTCGTTAAGAAAATTGTTAATGCTTAATTAATCATCAATAGCTCAGTCATTTCTGAACCTATCCCTGCCAAAATTTACTGTTGCCCAGATCTTTATATCAGGATCCGGTGAATCTGGTGGATCCGGCGGAATCGTTTCTCCCATATAAAAACAAGCTTAGTTGAATTGCCACAGAATTAAGCAGAAATTACAAACACTTTTACAAGTAAAAACTAGAAAAAGGTTTCTTAAAACAAAGACTGGGTGCCCCAATAAATTTAAAAATGAAAAGTGTTTAATTTTAAAGGGAGAGAAAAAAAGTATGTTGTTGAAAATTTCCTCAAACAGAAATAATCGTCACAGACGCACATTGGTAAAGGTATTGTACATTGTAAAAAATGTGGAAGAGATATTGTAAAATGATGTGTTTTGGATGTAATTTTTCCCAGGGTATTTATCATGAGAGGGAATAACACCCATGCAACGTTTCACATGGTATCTTGTGCTACGACATGTACACGTACTGGATATTACATCAGCTACATCCTAACATGTACAAGTGCTCTATGAATAGAAAAGACAAGAGTACATGTTTGAAAGAGATATGGTAAACTTTTACCCAAAGCTAATACATGTATACCATTTGCACACAAACAATCATTGAGATAAACCTTACATAAAATTAATAAAAAATAATAAAAGAGATAAAAGCCAAAAACACAAAATCTATTCAATCTGAAAGTTTTTTTAGACTCTACATGTGGTTTCCTATCACTTCCCAATACATTTAATGGCTCTAAATGCAACAGATAAGGAGACAATAGGGGGCTCTAGTGAATTTAAGCTTTCTGATTACTACCTGGTATAAAAATGCCCTTAAGCCACTGAATTATGGTCCAATTGCTCCCAAAATCTAATTGGCTTAAGATTTTGATAGTATTGACATATATTCAAACAAAAAATGGTTAGAATCCACCCACTGATAAGGGAAATATTCAAGGGAGATGATAATGCAAAAACAAACAAAAACAAATGAGCGCCCTTCTTGAGGGACGCTTAATTACTGAAATTGTCAGAACTGGGAAAAAAGGAAATTGTTAAATGATAATTATGTGGGAAATATAGAAGCAAAAGTCTGTATCTACAAGACTTAATTTAACTTAATTAATAAGCTACAATGTAGAAAGTATATTTTGAAGCTTCCAGAGTTGAATGGCTGTAATATAATGGTGTAATTTTCTGCACTGAATTCAATCCCGGAGTTCAAGGATTTGTTTGTGCGACTCCGTGATGTTAGCAGACGGCACAAGTGCCTTCAATTCATCCACTGAAAGGTTTGGCACTTGAAATGGAACATCCTTCCACTTTTTAAACTTCCCCTTCCTGCGATTGGAATCTACAAACATAAAGCCTTTCACACTCAGGACATGGAAGAATATACTCTTATAATCTGCTTGTGTCCCCCATTCTTCTGAACAATTCTTGCAGTAAAGCCGGCCCTTCTGAGTGAAGTTTTTGTAGGTCGTGGGCCTTGGATAAATGTCAATATGAACAACATCTTCAAAGTCTTCATTGATCACAACATGATGTGCCCCCTCAATTTTTCTTATATCTGATGCAAAACAAGCATGTCTGTTACATTTCTTGCACCGCAGCTCAAAGTCTTCGGCATCATTAGATTTGTTGATGACCCTTTTCTGACTTTGTCCCAGCTGTTTCATTTCCCTGTCAATGGCCAGTTTCCCCTGCTGCTCGCCTATTCTTGCCCAGTACTCCTGCTTATCATGATTTATCAGCTTACTGATGTTCTCCAAGGCCTTCTTCATCATCTTCTCTCGCATCTTATTAATGCGATCTTTCTCTATGGCTCCCCGACCAATTTCACCAATCAGAATATACTTGGCATCTTGTGCCCTCCCTCTCCCTAAAATCAATAAAACAGATTTCAAAATAAACACATTCACTATTGTAAATCTAATCTCAAGTCTTAAACTTTTCTCATTCTGCATGATGTAAAATGAGACTTCAAGTCAATTAAAACATAGGCAATTACTAAGCAATATCATTGTATTGCATCAGAAAACAAAATGTTTTTATGTGACATTTTTTTTTTCAAATGTCCACCTAATATGAAAATATGACTTTTGAAACAACTTTATGTTTCTTCCAATCTACCATATCCCTTCAAGAACAATAAGGTATAAACAAAACAATTTTTTGTGGGACCTTTACTTGTTCCAATAAAGTATAATATTGTATAACAAGCATTCTGACGCATGCATTTATCTCCCGCCATATAAATTAGATGTACTAAAGATAACATATTTTAACAAGGTGCTTTCATTAAAAATATTTAGCATGTGAAAGCTCTCCAAAATGTAGGTGAATGAGTTATTTGAGAAATATTGGCTATGTGCAATACTTTTAGTGATAATAGGCAGTTACTCATTTTGAGTAGGTGAATAATTAGCTACGGGTCTGAAACTTCACCAAGTGAAAGCTCTTCCAAAAGTAGGTGAATGAGTTATTTAAGAAAAATTGGATATCCCCAATACTTTTAGGGATAATTCACAGTAGCTACGGATCTGAAAATTCACTAATTGAAAGCTCTCCAAAATGTATGTGAATGAGTTATTTCAGAAATACTGGCTATCTGCAATACTTGTAGAGATAATTCGCATTTACTCATTTTGAGTAGGTGAATAATTAACTACGGGTGTGAAACTTCACCAAGTGAAAGCTCTCCCAAAAGTAGGTGAATGAGTTATTTGAGAAAAATTGGCTATCTGCAATACTTTTACAGATAATTCACATTTACTCATTTTGATTAGGTGAGTAATTAGCTACGGGTCTGGAACTTCACCATGTGAAAGCTCTCCCAAAAGTAGATGAATGAGTTATTTGATAAAAATTGGATATCCGCAATACTTTTAGAGATAATTATCATTTACTCATTTTGAGTAGGTGAATAATTAGCTACGGGTCTGAAACTTCACCATGTGAAAGCTCTCCCAAAAGTAGATGAAGCAGTTATTTGAGAAAAATTATGTCATTATTTTGCCACAAATAAGAAAATAGCTATTACTCACTTATGACATGCAATAGAATCCCAAACCATATGCATTTACCCTGCAGTCACAATTTCAAAGTAGGTATTACTCGGCTATCCAATGTGCAAGAGGTCTGAAACTTTACTGTGTGATAGGTTATCAAAAACTAGATGAATAACATTTGAAAATATATCCCTAACTTTAATACTTTTGAAGATATTTGACATTTACTTATGTTGTTTTTTTGCTACAAATAAGAAAATAGCTATTACTCACTTATGGCATGCAATACAACCCCAAAATATATACCATCTTATAGTTAAGGACAAAGTAGCTGAACAACATATTTGAAGAAAAAGCTGTAACTGCAATAGTTTTGGAGTTACAGTGGATTTACTCAACAGTCACAATTTCAAAGTAGCTATTACTTAGCTATGCAATGTGCAACAGGTCTGAAACTTTACTATGTGATAGCTTACAAAAAAGTAGATGAATGACATATTTGAAAAGAATTCCCTAACTTTAATACTTCTGAAGATATTTGACATTTACTTATGTCATTATTTTGCTACTAATAAGAAAAAAGCTATTACTCACTTGTGGCATGCAATAAGAACCCCAAACTACATGCCAGCTTATAGCTAAGGACAAAGTAGCTGAACAACATATTTGAAGAAAAAGCTGTAAGTGCAATAGTTTTGGAGTTACAATGGATTTACTCAACAGTAACAATTTCAAAGTAGCTATTACTTAGCTATGCAATGTGCAACAGGTCTGAAACTTTACTATGTGATAGCTTACAAAAAAGTAGATGAATGACATATTTGAAAAGAATTCCGTAACTTTAATACTTCTGAAGATATTTGACATTTACTTATGTCATTATTTTGCTACTAATAAGAAAATAGCTATTACTCACTTGTGGCATGCAATAGAACCCCAAACTACATGCCAGCTTATAGCTAAGGACAAAGTAGGTGAACAACATATTTTGCGAAAATATTGTAACTGCAATAGTTTTGGAGTTACAATGGATTTACTCAACTGTAGAATTTCAAAGTAGCTATTACTCAGCTATCCAATGTGCAACAGATCCGAAACTTTACTATGTGATAGCTTATGAAAAAGTAGATGGATAACATATTTGAAAAGAATTCCCTAACTTTAATACTTTTGAAGATATTTGACATCTACTTATGTCATGATTTTGCTACTAATAACAAAATAGCTATTACTCACTTATGGCATGCAATAGAACCCCAAACTATGTACCATCTTATAGCTAAGGATAAAGTAGCTGAACAACATATTTTAGGAAAATACTCTAACTGCAATAGTTTTGGAGTTACAATGGCTTTACTCAACAGTCAGAATTTCAAAGTAGCTATAACTCAGCTATCCAAGGTGCAACAGGTCTGAAACTTTACTATGTTATAGCTTACCAAAAAGTAGATGGACAACATATTTGAAAAGATTTCCCTAACTTTAATACTTTTGAAGATATTTGACATTTACTTCTTCTGTTATTTAGCTACAAATGAGAAAATAGCTATTACTCACTTATGGCATGCAATAGAACCCCAAACTATGTACCATCTTATAGCTAAGGACAAAGTAGCTGAACAACATATTTTAGGAAAATACTCTAACTGCAATAGTTTTGGAGTTACAATTGCTTTACTCACCAGTCAGAATTTCAAAGTAGCTATTACTCAGCTATCCAAGGTGCAACAGGTCTGAAACTTTAGTATGTGATAGCTTACCAAAAAGAAGATGGACAACATATTTGAAAAGATTTCCCTAACTTCAATACTTTTGAAGATATTTGACATTTACTTGTTCTGTTATTTAGCTACAAATGAGAAAATAGCTATTACTCACTTATGGCATGCAATGGGACCCCAAACTATGTACCATCTTATAGCTAAGGACAAAGTAGCTGAACAACATATTTGAAGAAAAACTTGTTACTGCAATAGTTTTTGAGTTATGAGCCCTTTACTCAAAGTAGCTAAGATTGCTATTACTCACTTATCTTTAGGCCTAAGTCAATAAAACCAAAAAAATTTTCAAGGGCATGAAAATTCATTGGGACAATTAATTTACAAAAAATCTGTAGCTGTAGCAGTTTTGGAGAAATCTGCGTGACTAACTAACGCACACACGCACGCACTCACGCACGCACGCACACACAGACATCATTTCATAATCTCCCTCCCGGGCTAAAGCCCGGCGGGAGATAAAAATAGAATCAGAGATGCCCATGACCCAGAGCCCTGGGAAATAGTTTGCAACACCATGAGATATAGAAAAATAGGCCTGCTGCTTACTGGCGACCCGCATGTTATGGTTGTGCCACCCAAATACTTTTTTCATGCTATAAATGTGCAACATTCCTTAGATACCCTGTGGGTCGAAAATTTCGACGAAATCGCTCTATCTCGCACAGTTAAGGAGATACAAGCAATTTTGTGTTTTCCCATTTTTGGCAAAAATTCGAAAATTCAAAATGGCCGCCATTTTTGGGGAGGGGAAAATTTTTTGAAAATTGACATTAGTACATTCCTTAGATACCCTGTGGGTCGAAAATTTTGACAAAATCGCTCTATCTCGCACGGTTAAGGAGATACAAGCAATTTTGTGTTCTGCCATTTTTGGCGAAAATTCAAAATGGCCGCCATTTTTGGGGAGGGGAAAATTTTTTGAAAATTGACATTAGTACATTCATTAGATACCCTGTGGGTCGAAAATTTCGACGAAATCGCTCTATCTCACACGGTTAAGGAGATACAAGCAATTTTGTGTTTTTGAATTTTCGGCAAAAATTCGAAAATTCAAAATGGCCGCCATTTTTGGGGAGGGGAAATTTTTTTGAAAATTGCCAAGAGTACATTCCTTAGATACCCTGTGGGTTGAAAATTTCGACGAAATCGCTCTATCTCGCATGGTTAAGGAGATACAAGCAATTAAATTTGTGTTTTGCCATTTTTGGCAAAAATTCGAAAATTCAAAATGGCTGCCATTTTTGGGGAGGGGAAAATTTTTTGAAAATTGCCAATAATACATTCCTTAGATACCCTGTGGGTCGAAAATTTTGACAAAATCGCTCTATCTCGCACGGTTAAGGAGATACAAGCAATTTTGTGTTTTGCCATTTTTGGCGAAAATTTAAAATGGCCGCCATTTTTGGGGAGGGGAAAATTTTTTGAAAATTGACATTAGTACATTCCTTAGATACCCTGTGGGTTGAAAATTTCGACGAAATCGCTCTATCTCACATGGTTAAGGAGATACAAGCAATTTTGTGTTTTGTCATTTTTGGCAAAAATTCGAAAATTCAAAATGGCTGCCAATTTTGGGGAGGGGAAAATTTTTTGAAAATTGCCAATAATACATTCCTTAGATACCCTGTGGGTCGAAAATTTCGACGAAAATTCGAAAATTCAAAATGTCCGCCATTTTTGGGGAGGGGAAATTTTTTTGAAAATTGACATTAGTACATTCCTTAGATACCCTGTGGGTCGAAAATTTCGACAAAATCGCTCTATCTCGCACGGTTAAGGAGATACAAGCAATTTTGTGTTTTGCCACTTTTGGCAAAAATTCGAAAATTCAAAATGGCCGCCATTTTTGGGGAGGGGAAAATTTTTTGATAATTGGCAATAGTACATTGCTTGGATACCCTGTGGGTCAAAAATTTCGACGAAATCACTCTATCTCGCATGGTTAAGGAGATACACGCGTTTTTGTTTTTTCAGCGTTAAGAAAAATCGTGACATTTAGTAAATCATTAATAAGTCGGCCATTTTGTATTGGATCACTTCGAAAAGTTATTGATTTCCAGACATGTATATAACGAACGTACTTGCAAAATTTCATGTGAATAGGTGAAGCGCTTTTTAAGTATCATCCAGACAAGCACACCCTTTTGAAAAACATGTTTTTGGTCATGTGACTTCTCTGATTGGTTGAAAAACATGCAATGAGGAAAAATGATAGTCCTCTACCCAAGGAAGCTCCATACCAAATTTCAAAGAAATCGGTGCAGTAGTTTCTGAGGAGAAGAGGCTGGAAAAAAATTGTTGACGACGCCGACAACAACCACAACAACAACAACGAAGACGACGCCAGGCCATGCCATTAGCTTACGGCCGTTGGCCAGTAAGCTAAAAACTGATACAGTTCAAAGATCGGGAGACTTTCAGAGCAAACAGTATGACATGATGCTGCACTACCTTACAGTTTCTGAAATATAGCCCAGACAAGATTTTAAAGGCAATGTCACTATAACAAGGTCAAAGGTCAAATCAAGGTCACATTATGACTGTGCACACCTACACCCCCTAACCAATGTCTCTACCAAGTATCAACTTCCTACACCTTCAGGTTTCCAAGATATAGCCTGGACAAGATTTTAAAGGTCAAGGTCACTACAGCAGGGTCAAAGGTCAAATCAAGGTCAAAACATGATGTTGCACACCTTCACCCCCTTATGTCCCAACCAAATGTCGACTTCCTACACCTTATGGTCTCGGAGATATAGCTCGGACATGATTTTCAAACTTGAGGTCACTACGGCAAGGTCAAAGGTGAAATCAAAGTCACACTATGACGTTGCACACTGACACCCAGAACCAATGTCCCTACCAATTATCACCATCATACATCTCAGGTTTTCTGAGACACAGCCTGGACAAGCTTTTTCCCACCACCCAAATAACGTCCGCCCGCCTGACTGCCCGAACGCCTGCCCACCCATCTGGGTGCCATGGGTGAAAACAATGACAACATAGCCCTTAAAGGCAGTGGGATAAAAATAGTATTCTTTCATCTATTAATTTTTTATGCTACAACTCAAATAAAATATGTTGAAATAAGATTGCATCTTTTTTCAGAGTTCTCAGTAGTCTAGTAGTTAACAAATTTGGCATTTAATAACTTAGGTCTCACCTCTGTAGTTGTGGGTTTGAATCCACGTAACTCATGTGTAACTCGAGGTTAACCTTTGACTTTCTCTTAGGGGCCACAATGGCAGAGTGGTAACACCCTCGCCTCCCACCTCTGAGATTGGGGATCACTTCCCAGCCCGACCTCAAGTTGGAAAGCTGGTAGTTGCTTGCCATTGGTCAGCAGTTTACAGTACAGAACCTTGACCAACTGTATGTACTGGTTTCCTCTACCCATCCAACTACCCGTCGTGATATGACCTGTACAGTGTTGAAAGCGACGTAAAACCCCAAATAAATAAATTGACTTTCTCTTTGACATTTTTTTGCAATAATTAGTATCACAGAATGTATTGTATGCTTTGTACTTGTTGCTTTTCGAGGGTATTTATTACTTTACAAATATCTCTCTTACATCAGATCTTTTCTCTTTAATATATATACCAACTTACCTTTGGCTTGAGTTCGAGCTATTTCATTGGTCACATGTTCATATCTTATCACTAAGTTACACTTCTGTATGTCCAGCCCTTCTTCAGCTACAGTTGTAGCTACAATTATTTTGTGAGTGCCATCTCTGAAATAACTCAGAACATCCTCAATGTTACGCGATGTCATACCTAAAAAGACAAAGAAAAGGACATTTACAATAAGTAACAAAAATGTCATTCCAATTTGGCATAGCAAAATAACCAAGAAATATGTAGATCTAGTGTTTGTACTCAATGCATTTTCGAATTAAATTATTGTTACTTCAGCTTATTTTTAAAAATTCATTACCAGCTCTGCAAAGGTACAAGTACAAAAGAAATTTGTCAGTTTGAGTCAAAGCATGACCTTGAACTTTTATAATGATAAAAAAATTTTGTTTTTAAATGAATTCCAAAATTATTAGCTTATCAACAAATACATACAAGAAACCAAGGTTTGTTCAGACAAATAATAAATAAATTGCAATACATATGCCAGACTAGTATCCTATTCAGTGTAGTAGGGCTGCATTCCATAGATATAAGTGCTAGACCAGAAGAATTATTTTTAAGTAAGTAAAAATTGTGAAAAAACAGCAACATTACCTCCACTTGTTGCAGGGGCATGAGTGCCAACCAGTTTGTGAGGGTTTAATATTTTGATGATCTCATCTTCATTGATCCAGTTCTTTAGAGCCTCTGTCAAGTCTCTTGTTTTGCAGAATATTATACCCCTCAAGTCCGTGTTGCTCCTGGAATTGGTAAAAGGGTAATGTAAAGCTGACACTGAATTCTACAAACGGTAAATACTAGCCCAAAATACATTTGTGGAAAAAATTGCAACATCTTTAGTTAATTCTGAAACATTTAAAATTTTTTGCAAAGGTTATCTTTCACTGCTATAATTGTAGTGGAAAAAAAACTCTTCAATTTTAATATTTATTTTATTAGTTACTAGTTGCATGCATGTGCAAAAATTTTAATCTCCATATATTATCATTTTATAGTAGCTTAGAAACACATTCCAATTAATTAAATACTGATCGACTTACTACGTTAGTGACCTTCAAAAAAATATTAACCCCTGTCTATTCACCCTCTGCAGTATGATTGCATAATAATGCGATAAGCAAAAGTCAAAGTAGTGTTTTACAGCCACGATCATATTGGGACAAACCCACAGCAGTGTAATTCTGTTGAGTGCATGCAGTCAGATAAATCTAAACAAGCAATCAGTGCCTGTGATCAGACTCTGTGTCAGCTGACTGTGTGTTTTGAGTTTCAGAGTAGAAGTGAAAGAAGAAAAGGACACAAAAGTTGTGTCCTGTAAATGGTATTCAGAAGTAAAGTACAAAGTTAACTGTTAAGGTGTAAAAAGTAGGTGGAAAACATATTTAAACAAAATACTATAAATGCAATAGTTTTTGAGTTACAGCTGATTTAATCAACAGTCAGAATCTCAAATTCGTTTTTGTTCAGCTATGATATGACCTACAGGTATACAATTTCATTGTGTTATAAATGACTGAAAAGTAGATGAATGACACATTTAAACAAGCAATCAGTGCCTGTGAATGGGCTCTGTGTCAGCTGATTGTTTGTTTTCAGTTTCACAGTAGAAATGACAGAAGAAAAGGACACAAAAGTTGTGCCCGGAAATAGTATTCAGAAGGAAACTAGAGGAATGCTTTTGCTAACAAAAGCAAAGCGTCCCTTAAAGTTTAAAATGCTTTGTGGTTTTAATAAGCATGCTGTAAAGCTAAGAATGCACAAAGCTGCACCGTATGCCTTCCCAATACCTCTTAATACATTCTGAAGCTATAAAAGCAACAATAAAGGAGATATAAGGCAAAAACTCCAAAGCAACTATTTTATGACCCCAGTTTGACAACTCTTTGGAAACGATTAGACAGATAGTCAGAAAACCATTTCAACAAATTGCCACCAATACCAAATTTGTGCAACTTAAGTAGCAACATTTTGTGCCATACCCTATCAAAAGCTTTAGATATGTCAAGATAAACTATTCTTACATCCTTCCCTTCATCAATAGCACTGTAAAATTGGTTATACATTTCTAGTAGCTGGGTTACAGTTGAAGAACCTGGTAAGAAGCCAGATTGCCATTTATTTATGAGGGCATTGTCTCTAAAATGATTATAAACATGCTCAAATATAATTCGTTCAAACATTTTGCCTATGATACTGAGTAGAGATACTGGCCGATAATTGTCTGCAAATTGTTTAGAGGATTTCTTATGCAAAGGTAAAACATTAGCCTTTTTCCAATTGCATGGGAACATTCCTTTGCTGAGTGATGCATTAAACAACAAAGTGAGTGGTTTGACTATGGAGGCGCCTGCCATTTTAAGAAACCTTGGTGAGATACCATCGGGTCCATAAGACTTATTGCTGTCTAAGAATTTAATTTGATTGAGTACCTCTTCGTCATGTACTACAATATTATTGAGCATTGGGAGATTTACAGGATTTAATATGGGAAGAGAAGCACAGGAATCATCAATAACAGCAGATTTTGCAAAAAAATTGTTAAAATGAGTTGCTTTGTTGTAGTCATCAACAATGACATCACCATTATCAGTAATAATAGGGGGTATAGCACTATCTCTTGGTGATGAAATGACAGATTTTGCGAGAATAAAAAAATTTTTTGAAATTAAATTCTCAGAATTTATATTATCGAACTTGGACTGGGTAAAATTTGATTTTGCCTTTTGAACTTCTCTCATGTAAGTATTTCTTTCTGACCGAAATTTTACCCATATCTCAGATGTGTTAACATGTTTAGCTTGGTTGTGTAACCGGTTCAACCTATATTTTAGTTGCCTAAGGTGGCTGTTGTAAAAGGATTTATCAAATGGTCTTATGGTTACAATCTTGTTAGGGATAAATTGCTTTGCAGCACTTAATATTGTGTTGGTAATTTCATCACAGGTTTGATCAATGGATTTATCATGAAAGTACTTGACCCAGCATTCGCTCTCAAGAAAAGATCTGTAACCATCAATGTTTGCCTCATTAAACTTCCAGATATGTCTTTGGAAGGATTTAGCTTGTTTAATTTTGAATGTAAGTCTTATATATATGGTACAATGGTCATTGTTGGGCAGTGGAGGCAAGACACCTGAGGTCCGGATTATCTGAGGACAGTTAGATAAGCGCTGATCTAATACTGAGCTAGACCTGTCTGTGATTCTTGTTGGTTGGTTAATATTCATTTCAATCTATTTAGATTGGCAAATATATCTAACTGGTGGCCTGACAAGGTGTTGGGGTCAGAGTTTAGGTCTCCTATAATTATATGGTCAAGAATGTTGCTTTGCTGTGCTTTGTCTAATGCAGATTGAAACTTGTCATAGAAGCAGTACATAGTAAAAATTTTTTATTTTTATGTCTTATTTCCAACCAGAGAGCTTCCAACTCTTTTAGTTCAAGATCCATTCGTCTTTTTGCCACAATATCATTTCTGACCCAGCATAAGACCCCTCCAGCATGGGTGGGTCTGTTAAGAATAAATGGGGTTTGAAAGCCATCAATTAAGAAGTCCTGAATGTTGTCAGTATCAGATAACCATGTCTCACTAACTGTAATTATGTTAAAAGTAGAAGCAAGATCGTGGCGGATAAGTTCGAGTTTTACATTAACATTGTTTATTTTGGTTTTTAAGCTACGTACATTGAGATGACAAATTGAAATTTCAGACAACAAAGAATTAGATCTCATGGTACCTACATCTGGCCCGGGATTTAGTTCTATATCCCATGAGGTGAGTAAGTTTGAAATGCAAACAGCATGTCTTTCTGTTGTATTAGAATTAGTAACTATTCTAATATAACAAATAACCATAATGTCACAAATATGACCAGGAAGTTTTGCTGATATTGTATCAAAGAGAGCAGTCCAATCAGGTATTATAAAAGTGATATTAAATTGGAGTGATTACACACCCAGTTCTTTGACAAGGCCTATCAACAGCGATTAATCTGTGCAGCAAAAATGATGATGGTAGTGAATGAAACAGTTGACAAATATAACATACAAAAAATGTAAATGTAGAACATACCAGAAAATACAAATTAGTACAAATAATGATGGACAAGAAAGGTAATAATAAAAAGAAAACAAGATGCACTCAGAGAGAGCAAAACGCTTGACTCCATATAACCAGTCTCTTAAGTGATATAAAGTATTGTAAGGAAGACAATAAAATAAAACCAAACATGTAAATCAATCTTCATAGAAATATCAAGCAGAAAGCTAAAGTCATTAAAATACATTGAAAAGGGGACCTCTGAAAATTCATGATTTTTTGTATCCATAATAAGATCCAGATCTTTTAGTAACTTCTTCTTTCGGTCAGGTCCTACCCACAAATTTTTAATAAAGATCTGTTCATTGGTTTTGGAGTAATCTAAACACACACACACAAAAAAAACCCAGACAAATAGGCAAACAATTAGCAAACAAAAACATAAACTGCTGGTGGAGGTGAAAATATTGCTTAAAGGTCACTTCTTGGTGAAAATCATGCATGGTAATTTTTTGTGATCGACTGTCAAGGAATTGAAAAAAAAAGAGAAAATAAAACAGAAATAATAGTTTAAAAAATATGATTACTATACCACCCCTATCTTTATTATCTTTATGTGAATTTCAAAACATAAAATAAGAAGAAATATTTTTAATTAAAGACAGCAAGTATCACAAGCTAGGTTTGTGACCTCACAATGACAATTGCATTGTGACATCAATGAGTAGTGACATCATCAGAAAGCAAAATATTGATTTTTTACGTGTGTGATGAAGAGAAGCAGTTTCACTGTGTATTCCCAATTAAAAATAAGAAAAACTCTCTCCTGACTTTAATTTTCACACAAATTACACCAAATTTGGAATAATCCATCTGTACCCCATGAAATATCTGCCCACCAAATTTGAGCTCAATTGGTGTTATAGTTTTTGAGTTATAAGGGCGGAACGGTGCACAGACAGACAGACAGACAGACAGACAGAAACAAACTGATCACAATAACCCTCTCCTATCGTCGAGCATTAATAAAAAAAGAAAGGGAATAGCAAACATTTAAACATGTTGATTTACAAATATAGTACAGGACTTGGAAACACAAGATACAACAAGATGCACTCAGAGAGAGCAAAACGCTCGACTCCATGTGACCAGTCTCTCAAGTGATATAAAATATTGTAAGGAAGACAATAAAATAAAACCAAACATGTAAATTAATTTTCATAGAAATATCATGTAGAAAGCTAAAGTCATTAAAAATACATTGAAATGGGACCTCTGAAAAAATCATGAATTTTTTGTATCTAAAATAAGATCCTGATCTTTCTTTTAGTAACTTCTTCCTTCAGTCAGGTCCTACTCACAAATTTTTAAATAAAGATCTGTTCATTAGTTTTAGAGTAATCTAAACACACACACAAAAAAATAAATAAATAAAACAAACATAAACAATTAACACACAAAAACATAAACTGCTGGTGGAGGTGAAAATTCTGCTTAAAGGTCACTTCTTGGTGAAAATCATGCATGGTAATTTTTTGTGATGGACTGTCAAGGAATTGAAAGAAAAAAGAGAAAATAAAACAGAAATAATAATTAATAAAAATGATGAATATACCACCTCCCTCTTTATTATGTTTATGTCAATTTCAAGACATACAATGAGAAGAAATATTTTTACTTAAAGACATCACAAGTATCACAAGCTAGGTTTGTGACCTCACAATGGCAGTTACATTGTGACATCACTTAGTAATGACATCATCAGAAAGCAAAATATTGATTTTTACGTATGTGATGAAGAGAAGCAGTTTCACTGTGTATTCCCAACTAAAATAAGAAAAACTCTCCTGGCTTTAATTTTCAAACAAATTACACCAAATTTGAAAGAATCTGTCTGTACCCCATGAAATACCTTCCCACCAAATTTGAGATTGATTGAAGTTATAGTTTTTGAGTTATAGGGCAAAATGGTGCACAGACAGAGAAGCAGATTTCACTGTAAAAGCCCAATTAAAAATAAGAAAAACTCTCCCCTGGCTTTAGTTTTCACACAAATTACACCAAATTTGAAAGAATCCGTCTGTACCCCATAAAATACCTGCCCACCAAATTTGAGCTCGATTGGTGTTATAGTTTTTGAGTTATAAGGGCGAAACGGTGCACAGACAGACAGACAGACAGACTGACAGAAACAAACTGATTACAATAACCCTCTCCTATCGTCGAGCGTTAATAAAGCTCCTAACTAAAATATGATGATGTTTTGTTGGGGTTACCAATAACATCACATTAACCTTCATTAAATGGACATAATAATTATTTTAACAATTTCAAGCATATCAACTACTAAACTGTAAGAAACTGTAAAAAGTGTAACACTAATACACTAGTAGACAACTGTTACCATGAGAGTCTGCATTTATCAATCCCAATGATCAGCTAATGTACAATGTTTAGGTGATTAAAAGCATTAGACTGTTAACAGTACAAAATGCATATGTAGTACAAAGACAGTTAACACAGTGATTAGCTGAAATTGATAGTGTTCATCTTTGTTGGCACAACTGCTGATATAAAATAGATGCCGATAAATGTTAATTTCTGTCCTATAATAACTGGTGAAGTATTAATTGCTGTAAAAAAAAAATGTAACACTAATAATTTAAACTAGTAGACAACTGATACCATAGGAGAGCCTGCAATGATCCAACTCAGTGATCAGCTATTGTTAACACGGTCATGTACGATGCTTCGGTTTGTTCACTGACAGTTGACAGGAGTTTCACATGATGATAAGTTGACCGAAGCATTACATTTCATTGGTGACACAAAACCCATTGAGTATAAACAAAGGCAATTGACACACTGATTGACTGATATTGATAGTGTCCATCTTTGTTAGCCAAAAAAAAAATACTGATGAAAGGTGGTGATAAGTGTTAATTTATGAACAGTAATAACATGTGAAAGGAAGTAATCAGGATATTGGAAAACAGAAAAAAAAGAAAAGAAAAAGAAAACTGCTCTTGCTCACTTAGCTATGGAGATACACTTACAAACTACTGACTATGTTGTAGCTGTGGAGAAAGTAGCTGCACAACATATTGGAACAAAATACTCTAAATGTAATAGTCTGGAAGTTATAAGCCATATAGTTATATTAGGTAAAGTGCTATTACTCATTCAAATGTAGGCCAAAGGTCACCAAACCCAGTACAATAGGATACTCTTGTACTGCCCTGTGGGTCAAAAATTCACTCAAAATTGCTCTATCTCTTACAGTTTGCGAGATATTTGTGATTTTTCACATTTTCACTAAAAGTAGCAATACAGTAGCTATTACTCACTTGTATATTGAGCAACAGTTGTAAAACTTAAACATGTTACAGTTCACAAAAAAGTAGGTGAACAACATATTTGAGAGAAATTGTGTAGCCGCAATACTTTTGAAGATATAAGCCATTTACTCATTACTGTTATCATTAAAATTGACAAAGTAGCTATTACTCACTTAGCTATGGAGATACACTTCCAAACTACTGACCATGTTGTAGCTGTGGAGAAAGTAGTTGAACAACATATTGCAACAAAATACTCTAAATGCAATGGTTTGACAGTTATAAGCCATATAATTATATTAGGTAAAAGTGCTATTACTCAGTCAAAAGTAGGCCAAAGTTCACTAAACCCAACAGCATAGGATACCATTATACTACCCTGTGGCTCAAAAATTTGCTCTAAATTGCTCTATCTCTTATGGTTTGTGAGATACTTGTAATTTTTCACATTTTCACTAAACGTAGCATATATAATTAGCTACGGGTCTGAAACTTCACCAAGTGAAAGCTCTCCCAAAAGTAGGTGAACGAGTCATTTGAGAAAAATTGGCTATGTGCAATACTTTTAAGAGATAATTCACACTTACTCATTTTGAGTAGGTGAGTAATTACCGACGGGTCTGAAACTTCACCATGTGAAAGCTCTCCGAGCAGGGTAGCCACAAGATTTTCATTTTGAAATTCCATGATTTTTCCAGATTTTTTCCATGTTTTCCAGAAGTATTTAATGGCAATATTGAACAATATTATTGACATACATATACTATGTACATTTAATTCATACATTACTGATCAATAACTGATATCATTTGCCCTTATAAGAGACACTAAAAGAAACAACTGTACAACAATAAACTACCTGAGAATACGCCTATGAGATGGTCAGACATATGCCTTAGTCCAGCAAGTCCCGACAAATGTCAGAAAAAGCTATGCTCTAGCTGGACTGTTAGTGTCCTAACCACTTACTATCTGGCAACCACATCCAATACTATTATTATATATCTGCCTGTACATGGGATTGAACCCACGTCCTCTGAGTTCCTAGACAAGTGTGTTACCCGCTAGGCCACAGTGGCAGATAAATACTAGGTGGCAACTGATCATATCACTTCTTCTTTCCAATACCAACAGGAGACCAGGAGTAAGTTTAAGTGTGATAATGGTTGGGTGGGAATCCCCTGTTTTAGGTAACATAAAAACTTAAATTTAGCTACAAAGTTCAATTTTCTATTTTATTGCATTAATATAGGTTAACAGGCACTTGCCAGAATAACTATCCTGTGCAATGGAGGGCAGTTTACTGGGGACTGATAGAAAATTAACTCCCAAGACTAACACTCCTAATATACAGGCCCGAAGCCTAATTGGGTAAATGCCTAAACGGTGGCAGACTGGAGTGCCTCCCCCTTTTCCTCAACCAAAGATAGGGAAGAGAGGCGAAGAGTCAAGTCCCAAGGATTTTTGAGAAAGCCTGTGGTGGTTAATAATGAAGTTAACAAAGGGGCCTAAGTGCTGACACTCCTGATTATAAGGTAAAAGGTACAAAAGGAAGATAAAATATCTTATTGCTTAGTTATATCAAACTAAAGTAAGACTAAACACACTATAGCAGAAAAACACCAGACAGATTTGAGGTCTAGGGGCAAATATGTTGGGCAGCAACCACAGGAAATAGGAGATAAAGTTCAGTTAGGCCAGACCATGGGCTACAGTTTTCAAGTAATACTGTGTGAAGGTGGACTTCTAATAGCAGGCTGAGATAATCAGCTCTAAGGAGACCCCCCTTTAAGGTCTAAGATTCTGGTCAGATAGATTTTAACACTGGAGCACTCCATCTGAGCAAAAATATTTGAAGGCTGCATATCCTTACTGAAATTCTTTATTAAATGAGATAAAAACAAGTTCCTTATTGTCCCCTAGGTCATTTGTTTTGTTCATACAAGAGCTCTGAGGCTCTGACTGGGCAGAATAACCTGCCATCCTTAAGAGATTTGTTCAGATCCAGTGCTGGAATGACGACTGAGACCACATTCACAGATTCTTGCTGGTTGATTGTTTGATAAGAATCTACGAGACGGGTAAAGGAACATGCTTAGACAGTCCTTCTCATGTCTAATGTTTTTATTGGGCCATGCATGGGTTTCATTTCTGCACTTACTAATCTGAGGGCCAGCAGGAAAACCATCTTGAAAGTCAAATGATTCAGAGAAGAATCCTTGAGTGGCTCAAAAGGAGGCTTTTTTGGTTGACGCAAGACCCAAAAGAGGTTCCAAATGGGGGTACCTCTTTGACTCTTAGGTCTATCCTTGTGAAAGCCATCTAAGAGTCTATTAAGATAATCACCTCAAGTGATGTTGAGAATGGAATCGCCAGCCTTGTCTGCAACGGATCACATGTACACATCTATTGTACTGGGCTGCAGGCTTTTCTCCTTGAAAAAATGTAGGGGGAAATATGTGATTTGTTTTTAAAAGGTGTTTTGAAGTCCAAAGGATTCTGACAAAATTCACCACTTTGAATAAAAGACAACTCTGAGCTTTTTTGAGGAGCCTCAATTCCTGTTCCCACTTGGTCAGAGATGCTCAGCTGTTTGATAGCCGCAGTTCTAGTAGCCAATCATATATGCTCAGGTTTGACTTCCTTGTGCAGACTCCCTTTGAACAGTTGCATGAATAGTTTCTCTAAAGGGGAAGGCACAGGGGTATCTGGGATGAAAACATCACTAGGTTACAGAACAAAGGCATTTTAGACCAGCTCAGGGCTACCAAGACAACCTTGCAATTGTGGCCCATGATTTTGCTGACCACTTTGCCAGAAGGGACACTAAATTTAAAAGCAAGGGATTTAGATCTTTCTTTGTCGCTGCACCTCGCCATTGGAATAGCCTCTCTGATGACATCCGAAACATCGACCTGGACTTGAAAGAATTTAAAAAAAGACTCAAAACATTTCTGTTTAAAAGTGCTTTTTTACTGGAGTAGCACATTGATTAGTCAAATAGTGAGTAGAATTGCGCTATATAAGATCTAACTTGTGACAGTTTTCAATAACATTCAGTCGACACATAACATACCATGCATTTAAATGATATGTCTGAGCTTGCAGCAGGAGAGGAGCCTCCACAGGATGGCACACAGAGCCTGATCTCATACTTCCCTCCTTGTTTATGCAGGATACAGCTATGTTGTCTGTGGCAATCAGAATGGTCTGGCCATAACACAAGTGCTCAAAATTCCTTCAGTTCCAAGATGTTTATCTGTAGTTTGCTTTCTGGAACTGGGAAAACACCTTTTGCAGTGCAATCTCCTAAGTGAGCTCTCCAATCTTCAATTGATGTGTCTGTAAAAATTTATGCAGCATGTTTAAGGGGGTGATCAGGAAGCATGTTTGTTTCCTCTAGCTACCAGTGCAAGTGTGGAGAGCCCTAAAGGCAGGAATATTCTTATCCGAGGACTCGGGCATATGCCAATTGCTTTTCAGGTGCCACTGAATTGGTCCCATGTAAAGACGGACCTTGAGCACTTGTTTTTCTGTGGCAGTCAGCAGACTTATTTGAATATGAGTTGTCATACTGAAAGGACTGGTCTGGACAGTAGGTACTTTATTTTTAGACCCTTGGCCTGTCATCTTTCTGTGGTGGGTCTTAAATAGGTCGTTCTGATAACCCATACAGTCGAAGACTTACTTGGGGTCCAACTCAACTTTTGGAGATTCCCAACTTCTGACAGCTAGCAGGGTTTTGTGTCTTAGAAGCAAATCCCTTGTTGACAGATTATTTAGTTTTCTAGGTACTGGTGGATTTTTACCTCCATAAAATTGTCTGTAGCATGAGTTGCACTTCTTTTATGACTATGGCTAACTCCATTGGTGCTGTTGCTTGATCCAAGGGGAGAGGCTTAAACTGGAATGCTTGACCTTGATAATAAACTTTTAGGTGTTTCCTTTGTTACATGTAAGGGTACTCTCCTAGAGTATTGATGTGTATAGGGCCAAGAGTTCCTTTACTACATAAGAATCCTGAATTATTGATTTTCTCTGCATTTTGAATTAGTGGCATTGTCAGACTGATCTTTCTTGTACTCTACTAGAGTGATATATATTTATAGGGGAAAATATCACTAAGCTTCTAGAACCTTCTGTGCCTTTGTTTTTTCCTGGAAATGTACTGATGTGTTTACATTTGTTTCTAGAAGCTTTTAGAGTCTCCAGCTGTAATAAAGTGTAGAAGGCCTGACCACAATTAGTGTTAAAATAGTGTGCTGTATGAATAGAGGTCTTTGAAATTCTGATATCTGACTAGATTTATTTGTTTTGATGCACTTTGAGGTGAACTATAATGGTAGTGAACAGGATTTAGTGGCTGGATACCCTGGAGAGTGAATTGTTGCTCATGAATGAACATTGTTCATATTTGGGAGCAACCAGCAGAGTTCTGCAGACATACGGAACACTTAGATAGAGATTTTGTGCTTGTGAACACCAGACGGATCTCTGGACAGAGTGGACAAACTGGTTGTTAGGTGGATAGGACTATGGCCAGGTTGGATTGGCTTAATTTGGTTTACTATTGTATTATTAACCATCAAGGTATCTTGACTGTAATTATTACTTTAATTGTTAAATAAAATTGTAAAGTGAAACTCTTTTTCCTTTTACAACTTAAAAGTTAATCGGTAATTGCTTTCATGCTTGCCCCATGGACCATAACACCTTGACCTCTGATTCATTGGAATGTGAAAGGGAGTGTTGCTAAAGTCAAGAAAGATCACCCATTTCCTTTCTGCATGAGAGAATTATTCCCTTGCCCCCAAAAATGTGACACTTTGGATTAAAAATGAAAGATGTAAAACATATCTTCATTGTGGACCTGACACGCTTTATCCACGGACTTCCCTTTGCTCAATTCCTGCTGTAGAATCCTGACATAACTCTGTATTTCATCATGCAACTTACTTATGAACCTATTAAAACCCGCTGCAGAGTTTGGGGCAGTCTCCAGGTGATGGACAGGTGGTGGAACAGTGGACATGCCAGAGTGCTTCAAAGATCAGGCAACCAGACTGTTAACTATTTAAGCATATTTTTGCCACTAGACCAACCTGTTGGTTAGCTTAACTTGTGGGTTTTGGGCTGGATGCCAGATTTACCACCTAGACTGTGATTTGCATAGTTTTGTGAACTAGTCAAAGTAGAAGCCACCAGCTTTAGTGGAGCAGCTTGAGTATATGGTAGACAGAGTAACATTCATACCCTCGAGTTTACAACACAGGCAGTCCTCTGGAATTACAAACATTTTGCCACTGGCTAGCTATGGGTACCAGTTCAAGTGTTGTCTATAGAAGATGCTGGGGTATGTTTGCGGGGCAGGGGGTGAAGGACCATCCCATGTACAACCTACTACCTCTAACAATTTCCCTACAGGATTTGTCCTCTGAAAAAAAAAAATTCTGCAAATATTGATCTATATATTCCTGACGGTAAAGGTGATCATCATCTGGTTCTTCTGGTAAACTGATCAGCTGAAGTGTATCCTATTCACAAATAGTTCCATACTAAGACTAAAGTGCAAGAATGTAAGCACTGAAGAAGCTACACTTTATTAACAAGAGGAGAGTGCCCGTGAACGGGCACTGTGTCAGCTGACTGAATGTTTTTGATTTGTGATGGTGATAATGAGAGGAAAGCATAATTATCAGGGAAAGGGCTGTACAGAAATACAGTAAATGGTAACTGAACAGCATGTTCGAAAGATATTCCGAAGCTGACAGAAAAAAAGGACAAAAAAGTTGTGCCCTGCAAATGGTATTATGAAATAAAGTAACAAGGTAATTGTTTAAGTGTAAAAAGTAGGTTAAAAATATTTAAAGAAATACTATAAATGCAATATCCTCGTTCAACCATGAAGAAGGGGTCCAAAGGTCAACTCTGACCATACCAAAAGATTCCCAGCCAAAGAATTTAGGATGGTTTACCATCCCAAACCTCTCGGACCAATAATAAGTGAGTCATAGGCACTTTTTAAGTTTGGCTATCCTTGTTTGACCTTGACGGAGGGGTCCAAGGTCAAATCCGACCACACAAAAAAATTCCCAGCCCATGATTTCCTGTAGCTTGTTTACCATCCCAAACCTGTAGGACCAATAATAAGCGAGTTCTAAGCAATTGTAAGTTTGGCTATCCTCAATTGACCTTGAAGGAGGGGTCCCAGGTCAAATCTGACCACACCAAAAGAATCCCAGCCCATGATTTCCTATATGTTGGTTTACCATCCCAAACCTCCAAGACCAATAATACGCGAGTTATAAGCACTTTAAGTTTGGCTATCTTCGTTTGACCTGGAAGGAGGGGTCTAAGGTGAAATCTGACCACACCAAAAGATTCCCAGCCCATGATTTTCTATAGGTTGGTTTTCCATTCCAAACCTCTAGGACCAATAATAAGCGAGTTATAAGCACTTTTAAGTTTGGCTATCCTCATTTGACCTTGAAGGAGGGGTCCAAGGTGAAATCCGACCACACCAAAAAAATTCCCAGCTCATGATTTTCTATAGGTTGGTTTTCATTCCAAACCTCTAGGACCAATAATAAGCGAGTTATAGGCACTTTTATGTTTGGCTATCCTCATTTGACCTTGAAGGAGGGTTCCAAGGTCAAATCGGACCATATTAACAGATTCCCAGCCCATGATTTCCTACAGGTTGGATACAATGATTTACTCAACAGTGAGAACCTGAAAGAAGCTATTGCTCAGCTATGCCATGACATAGAGGTCTGCACTTTCACTATGTTATAGCTGACCAAAACGTCTGTGAATAACATATTTAACAAAATACTCTAAATGTAATAGTTTTCAAGTTACTACTGATTTACTCAAGAGTGAGAACCTCAAAGTAACTATTACTCAGCTATGCAATGAGCTACATGTCTGAATTTTTGCTCTGTTATAGCTGACCTAAAAGTAGGTGAACAACATATTTCAGCAAAATACTGTAAATGCAATAGTTTTCAAGTTACAACTGATTTACTCAATATTGAGAACCTGAAAATAGCTATTGCTCCACTATGCCATGAGCTATAGGTCTGTAATTTCACTATGTTATAGCTAACCCAAAAGTAGGTGAATAACATATTTGCACAAATTACTGTAAAGGCAAATTTTTTTTTAAAGGTATTTTTCAAGTTATAGCCGATTTACTCAACAGTCAGTTGCCTGAGAATAGCTATTGCTCAGTTGTGCCATGAGCTACAGGTCTGTAATTTCACTATGTTATAGCTGACCCAAAAGTAGCTGAATAACATATTTGCACAAATTACTGTAAAGGCAATAGTTTTCCAATTACAACTGATTTACTCAACAGTGAGAACTTCAAAGTAGCTATTACTCAGCTATGCAATGAGCCACAGGTCTGGAACTTCACTATGTTATAGCTGACCCCAAAATAGGTGAATAACATATTGCAACAAAATACTCTAAATGCAATAGTTTCCAAGTTATAAGTGATTTACTCAACAGTGATAACCTAAAAGAAGCTATTACTCAGCTATGCCATGAGCTACAGGTCTGAAATTTTACTATGTTATAGCTGACCCAAAAGTAGCTGAATAACGTATTTATACTAAATTCTCTAAATGCAATAGTTTTCAAATTATAAGTGATTTGCTCAACACTCAGAACTTCAAAGTAGCTATTACTCAGCTATGCAATGAGTCACAGGTCTGGAACTTCACTATGTTATAGCTGACCCCAAAATAGGTGAATAACATATTGAAACAAAATACTCTAAATGCAATAATTTCCAAGTTATAAGCGATTTACTCAACAGTGATAACCTCAAAGTAGCTATTACTCAGCTATGCCATGAGCTACAGGTCTGAAATTTTACTATGTTATAGCTGACCCAAAAGTAGGTGAACAACATATTTAAGCAAAATACTGTACATGCAATAGTTTTCAAGCTACAACTGATTTACTCAATAGTGATGACCTAAAAGTAGCTATTACTCAGCTATGCCATGAGCTACAGGTCTGAAATTTTACTATGTTATAGCTGACCCAAAAGTAGCATATTTATACTAAATTCTCTAAATGCAATTATAAGTTTTGCAATTACAACTGATTTACTCAATAGTGAGAACCTCAAAGTAGTTATTACTCAGCTATGCCATGAGCTACAGGTCTGAAATTTTACTATGTTATAGCTGACCCAAAAGTAGGTGAACAACATATTTAAGCAAAATACTGTAAATGCAATAGTTTTGAAGTTACAACTGATTTACTCAATAGTGATGACCTAAAAGTATCTATTACTCAGCTATGCCATGAGCTACAGGTCTGAAATTTTACTATGTTATAGCTGACCCAAAAGTAGCTGAATAACATATTTATACGAAATTCTGTAAATGCAATAGTTTTCCAATTACAACTGATTTACTCAATAGGGAGAACTTCAAAGTAGGTATTACTCAGCTGTGCCATGACCTACAGATCTGAAATTTCACTATGTTATAGCTGGCCCAAAAGTAGCTGAATAACATATTTATACGAAATTCTCTAAATGCAATAGTTTTGCAATTACAACTGATTTACTCAATAGTGAGAACCTCAAAGTAGCTATTACTCAGCTATGCAATGAGCTACAGGTCTGAAATTTTACTATGTTATAGCTGACCCAAAAGTAGGTGAACAACATATTTAAGCAAAATACTGTAAATGCAATAGTTTTCAAGTTACAACTGATTTACTCAATAGTGATGACCTAAAAGTAGCTATTACTCAGCTATGCCATGAGCTACAGGTCTGAAATTTTACTATGTTATAGCTGACCCCAAAGTAGCTGAATAACATATTTATACGAAATTCTCTAAATGCAATAGGTTTTAAGTTACAACTGATTTACTCAATAGTGAGAACTTTAAAGTAGCTATTACTCCGCTATGCCATGACCTACAGATCTGAAATTTCACTATGTTATAGCTGGCCCAAAAGTAGCTGAATAACATATTTATACGAAATTCTCTAAATGCAATAGGTTTTAAGTTACAAGTGATTTACTCAATAGTGAGAACTTCAAAGTAGCTATTACTCAGCTATGCAATGAGCCACAGATCTGAAACTTCACTATGTTATAGCTGATCCCAAAATAGGTGAATAACATATGAAACAAAATACTGTAAATGCAATAGTTTCCAAGTTATAAGCGATTTACTCAACAGTGATAACCTAAAAGTAGCTATTACTCAGCTATGCCATGAGCTACAGGTCTGAAATTTTACTATGTTATAGCTGACCCAAAAGTAGCTGAATAACGTATTTATACTAAATTCTCTAAATGCAATAGTTTTCAAATTATAAGTGATTTGCTCAACACTGAGAACTTCAAAGTAGCTATTACTCAGCTATGCAATGAGTCACAGGTCTGGAACTTCACTATGTTATAGCTGACCCCAAAATAGGTGAATAACATATTGAAACAAAATACTCTAAATGCAATAATTTCCAAGTTATAAGCGATTTACTCAACAGTGATAACCTCAAAGTAGCTATTACTCAGCTATGCCATGAGCTACAGGTCTGAAATTTTACTATGTTATAGCTGACCCAAAAGTAGGTGAACAACATATTTAAGCAAAATACTGTACATGCAATAGTTTTCAAGCTACAACTGATTTACTCAATAGTGATGACCTAAAAGTAGCTATTACTCAGCTATGCCATGAGCTACAGGTCTGAAATTTTACTATGTTATAGCTGACCCAAAAGTAGCTGAATAACATATTTATACTAAATTCTCTAAATGCAATAGTTTTGCAATTACAACTGATTTACTCAATAGTGAGAACCTCAAAGTAGTTATTACTCAGCTATGCAATGAGCTACAGGTCTGAAATTTTACTATGTTATAGCTGACCCAAAAGTAGGTGAACAACATATTTAAGCAAAATACTGTAAATGCAATAGTTTTGAAGTTACAACTGATTTACTCAATAGTGATGACCTAAAAGTATCTATTACTCAGCTATGCCATGAGCTACAGGTCTGAAATTTTACTATGTTATAGCTGACCCAAAAGTAGCTGAATAACATATTTATACGAAATTCTGGAAATGCAATAGTTTTCCAATTACAACTGATTTACTCAATAGTGAGAACTTCAAAGTAGCTATTACTCAGCTGTGCCATGACCTACAGATCTGAAATTTCACTATGTTATAGCTGGCCCAAAAGTAGCTGAATAACATATTTATACGAAATTCTCTAAATGCAATAGTTTTGCAATTACAACTGATTTACTCAATAGTGAGAACCTCAAAGTAGCTATTACTCAGCTATGCAATGAGCTACAGGTCTGAAATTTTACTATGTTATAGCTGACCCAAAAGTAGGTGAACAACATATTTAAGCAAAATACTGTAAATGCAATAGTTTTCAAGTTACAACTGATTTACTCAATAGTGATGACCTAAAAGTAGCTATTACTAAGCTATGCCATGAGCTACAGGTCTGAAATTTTACTATGTTATAGCTGACCCAAAAGTAGCTGAATAACATATTTATACGAAATACTCTAAATGCAATAGTTTTCCAATTACAACTGATTTACTCAATAGTGAGAACTTTAAAGTAGCTATTACTCAGCTATGCCATGACCTACAGATCTGAAATTTCACTATGTTATAGCTGGCCCAAAAGTAGCTGAATAACATATTTATACGAAATTCTCTAAATGCAATAGGTTTTAAGTTACAAGTGATTTACTCAATAGTGAGAACCTCAAAGTAGCTATTACTCAGCTATGCAATGAGCCACAGATCTGAAACTTCACTATGTTATAGCTGATCCCAAAATAGGTGAATAACATATTGAAACAAAATACTGTAAATGCAATTGTTTCCAAGTTATAAGCGATTTACTCAACAGTGATAACCTAAAAGTAGCTATTACTCAGCTATGCCATGAGCTACAGGTCTGAAATTTTACTATGTTATAGCTGACCCAAAAGTAGCTGAATAGCATATTTATACGAAATTCTCTAAATGCAATAGTTTTCAAGTTATAAGCGATTTACTCAACAGTGATAACCTAAAAGTAGCTATTACTCAGCTATGCCATGAGCTACAGGTCTAAAATTTTACTATGTTATAGCTGACCCAAAAGTAGCTGAATAACATATTTATACGAAATTCTCTAAATGCAATAGTTTTTAAGTTACAAGTGATTTTACTCATGATGGAAGTTACTGAAAAGCCCAAAAGTAGCTATTACTCACTTAGCTATTGAGACAGGCACCCAACTTACTCACCATATTGTAGCTATGAAAAAAGTAGCTGAATAACATATTTTAACAAAATGCTCTAAATGCAACACTTTTCAAGTTATAAATGATTTTGTGCATGATTTCATGAATTTTAATGCATTAAAAATTATTAAAAAAATTTATTAAAAAAAAAGTAAGACAGATCCAGGTCTCATACTCACACAAGAGAATCTACCTGTGGCCTAGTACATATATGCAAGATATGAGAGAAATCCCTGCAATAGTCACTGAGAAAATTGTGATTAAGTGTTGAAATTTTCACACTTTTGGTGGGGGTACCCCCCTTGTAATGTCTCTAGCAAACAGACGAACATACAGATTTGCATGCCTTGAACAATTTTTCATCCTCGATAGATAAGGTATCTTTTAAAAAAAACAGCACGTCTCTAGGCCTTGTAGTTTTGGAGGAGAAGTTGTTCACGCGTACGCGTACGCCCACGCCGCAGAGTGACGACATAATGTCAGCTGACTGACAAGTCAGCTGACATAAAAAGGCTATCAATCTGTGACTGTTGGACTTAGGGTGATGATATGACATGATGATGAGTCGATGACGTACTTTAGACAGTTTTACACTTTTGGATATGGGCCTTGGCATCTGGTGAATTAATATTATTTGTCTCATTTTATTTGATATTCATTTGTTTTTACTTCATCAAAGCATCACAAAAATTGTTTTAAGAATAAGAATGAAACAAAGAGTGAACCAAGTTGAGCTCTAGTGACAGAGGACAGGTTCTCAGATCTCCTTCAGGTGTTCCATTTATAAAATCACAATCAATAAAATGGCCATTTAAAACTTTCGCGGGCTTTGGAAATAAAATTCCATGATTTTTCCATGATTTTGCCCAAATTTTAAAATTCCATGATTTTTCCATACCTGGAAAAAAATTTCAGCTTTTTCCAGGTTTTCCAGTGTCCGTGGCTACCCTGTCTCCCAAAAGTAGATGAATGAGTTATTTGAAAAAAAATTGGGTATCCGCAATACTTTTAGAGATAATTAGCATTTACTCATTTTGAGTAGGTGAATAATTAACTACGGGCCTGAAACTTCACCAAGTGAAAGCTCTCCCAAAAGTAGATGAATGAGTTATTTGAGAAAAATTGGCTAGCTGCAATACTTTTAGAGATAATTCGCATTTACTCATTTTGAGTAGGTGAATAATTAGCTACGGGTCTGAAACTTCACCAAGTTAAGCTCTTCCCAAAGTAGGTGAATGAGTTATTCGAGAAAAATTGGCTATCTGCAATACTTTTAGAGATAATTTGCGTTACTCATTTTGAGTAGGTGAGTAATTAGCTATGGGTCTGAAACTTCACCATGTGAAAGCTCTTCCAAAAGTAGGTGAATGAGTTATTTGAGAAAAATTGGCTATCTGCAATACTTTTAAGAGATAATTCGCATTTACTCATTTTGAGTAGGTGAGTAATTATCTACGGGTGTGAAACTTCACCATGTGAAAGCTCTCCCAAATGTAGATGAATGAGTTATTTGATAAAAATTGGGTATCCGCAATAGTTTTAGAGATAATTAGCATTTACTCATTTTGAGTAGGTGAATAATTAGCTACGGGTCTGAAACTTCACCAAGTGAAAGCTTTCCCAAAAGTAGGTGAATGAGTTATTTGAGAAAAATTGGCTATCCGCAATACTTTTAAGAGATAATTCGCATTTACTCATTTTGAGTAGGTGAGTAATTACATATGGGTCTGAAACTTCACCATGTAAAAGCTCTTCCCATAGTAGGTGAATGAGTTATTTGAGAAAAATTGCCTATCCGCAATACTTTTAAGAGATAATTTGCATTTACTCATTTTGAGTAGGTGAGTAATTATCTACGGGTCTGAAACTTCACCATGTGAAAGCTCTCCCAAAAGTAGATGAATGAGTTATTTGAGAGAAATTGGCTATCTGCAATACTTTTAGAGATAATTCGCACTTACTCTTCTTCTATTTTTATCTCCCGCCGGCCGATAGGCCCGGTACGGGAGATTATAAAATACCCCGTGTCCGTGCGTGCATCCGTTCGTCACGTTTTTACAAAAGCCTTTCTTTCTCTTAAGATATTATAGATAGAGCTTCCAAATTTGCAGGATAAATTCATCATTGGGAAAACTTGCTTGGGAATCTTTTTCGGCTGATTCGGAAAAACAAGATGGCCGCCACAGGTGTTAACAAGATGGCTGCCATGGTTTTTTTTTCATGTGTTCTGCCCTGGGTTTTTTTTTCGTTGATTTAGATGGCTGCCATAAGTGTGCAGTTGCACTTTTATACAGCCTAAAAATAGCCTGCTTGGTGTTTTTTAGACCTAGGTCCATAGCTAAGTGAGTAATAGCAATGGTGGCTACTTTCAGTAAAGTGCTCATAACTCCAAAATGACTGCATTTAGAGCATTTCTGTAAAATATGCCTACAAGATGGTACCATTTTTAGGGGTCTATCTTTATAGCTAAGTGAGTAATAGCTATTTTCTGTTTTTAACAATGACCAAACCTAGGTCCATAGCTAAGTGAGTAATAGCAATGGTGGCTACTTTCAGTAAAGTGCTCATAACTCCAAAACGACTGCATTTAGAGCATTTCTGTAAAATATGCCTACAAGATGGTACCATTTTTAGGGGTCTATCTTGATAGCTAAGAGAGTAATAGCTATTTTCTGTTTTTAACAATGACCAAAATGAGTAAGTTGCTTTTTATCTTTGTAACTCTTACTTCCAATATTTGTCTCAAATATGTTGCTGAACAACTCCTTCATGTACTATATCATGGTGAGGTTTCCAATGTCTAGCACCATAGCTAGCTGAGTAAAAGCTACACTAAGTTTAACATTTGACCATTCAGCAAGTCACTTATAACTCAAAAACTATTGATTATAGAGGATTTTTGTCAAATATGTTGTTGATCTACCTTTTGATGTACTGTGTCGTGGTGAATTTTCAGAGCTGTAAGTCCATAGCTAACTGAGTAATAGCTACTTTGAAATTTCTTAATTTCAACATTGAATAAATCACTTATACCTCCAATACTACTGAATTTAGGGAATTATTGTCAAATATGTTAATCGGTTACCTTTTAATGTTCTGTGTCGTGGAAAAGTTTCAGAGCTGTATTTCCATAGCTAACTGAGTAATGGCTACTTTGAATTTCAACAATGAGTAAATCACTTATAACTCCAAAACTATTAAATTTAGAGAATTATTGTCAAATATGTTGTTCACTTACTATTTCATGTACTGTGTCATGGGAAATTTTCACAGCTGTATCTCCATAGCTACCTGAGTAATAGCTACTGTGAGGGTTTCCATTGAGTAAATCACCTTTAACAGCAAAACTGTTGAATTTAGAGGATTTTTTTCAAATATGTTCTTCACCTACTTTTTTATGTACTGTGTAATGGCAAATTTTGAGAGCTGTAAGTCCATAACTAACTGAGTAATAGCTACTTTGATGGTTCTCCATTGAGTAAATCGCTTATAACAGCAAAACTATTAAATTTACAGAATTTTTGTCAAATATGTTGTTCATGTACTTTTTAATGTTCTGTGTCATGGCAAAGTTTCAGAGCTGTAGGTCCATAGCTAACTGAGTAATAGCTACTTTCATGGTTTTCCATTGAGTAAATCGCTTATCACAGCAAAACTGGTGAATTTAAAGGATTTTTGTCAAATATGTTGTTCACCTACTTCTTGATGTATTGTGTAAAGGCAAATTTTGAGACCTGTAGGTCCATAGCTAACTGAGTAATAGCTACTTTGATTTTTGCGGAAAATGAAAAAGTCTTAATATCTCGAAAACTGTAAGAGATAGAGCGATTTTGAGTGAATTTTTTACCCGCACGGTAGTACATGAGTATACTATGCAAAAGGGAAAAAATTCAATTTTCGCCACTTTTAGCGGCTATCTTGGATTTTTAGCAGAAAATAAACATTGAAAATATCTTCAAAATGGTAACAGACAGAGCGATTTCAAGCGAATTTTTGACCCACAGGGTAGTACAACAGTATTCTGTGCCTAGGGGAAAAATGTCATCTTGGATTTTAGCGGAAAATGAAAAATTGTGAATATCTCGGAAAAGGTATTTTATTGCGTTAATACATCCTATCCAATGGACAATAGCTTATCCGGTCGGCGCAGACCGGCCCGCCAAACGCCAGAAAAAGACGTCCTGTGTCTCCACCGGCAGGTCAGTCCGTAGTACTAGTGCACTCGCCAGATGGCGTGTCGTACTTCCTTCCTGTCTAGACAGCATGACGTCATAGCATCTTTTTCGTTTGGCGCGTGACTAGTGCACAAGGAATTTTACAAAGAACATTATTTCAGTTTTTACTGCTACCATTTTGTTTTTCTTCGATATATATTGTGTTCTTCATATACCAGGACTATCATGTCGTCTCCTGGCCAACGCAGAGGCGGTTGTGGACATGCTATGGCTAACTTTGACTCACATGCATTTTGTGCAAGATGTCGCGAGAAGGGTAAGGGAACGGACGATTGTGTTAAAAATCCCAATACTTCTGATTGTAAAATCTGTAATGCCTTCTCTGAAGAACAACGTCTTCAATTAGCCACTCCCTCGTATAGGATCAAAAAGGAAAAAAGGGAGGCCAAGAAATTAGAAGCAACCCCTTCTAAAGACAATGAAGATCTTATTGATCCAGCTAGTGTGTCCGTCATCGGGCCTGTTGAGAAATCTATTTCTTCCAACCCTGTAGAGGCCCCTCCGCCTGATAAGAAAGCTAAGAAGGATCCTAAGAAGGTCGGCAAGAAAGACAAATCTCCCACTGCTACTGTTTCAAAGCCGCCGTCATCTTCTACTGATGACAAGATAGCAGATTTAGACTCAAAATGGGCGGAGCGTTTCAACCGGCTTGAAGCCTTGATCCTAACTAAAAGCTTTGAACCTCAGTTTTCTGCTAACGTCAAAATCACTCCGACCCATTCACCACCATCTTCTATAGAACAAGGATCTGAACCTTTCATCCGACCTTCATCATCTGCTGTGCTTCCTGGAACTGGCTTCTCTGCTGAAAAGCATCAGCCGACCAGTAAAGCAATGACCAGCCAACAGTCTTCATCCAGCAAGTTTCCTGGTACGGGCTCCTCTGCTAATAAGCATCAGCCGGCCAGTAAAACTAAAACCAGCCGACCTGCTTCCTCGACTAAGGTTACTGGACAAGGCTCATCTACTACATACCAGCCTACCAGTCAAACCAAGACCGACCGACCTACCCCGGCTGGGAATCTTGGTACCGACCCTACACCTCTGGCTCAACATGACACTCACCGACCACCAACAACCGACCGGCCTACACCATCTGATACAGCAGATTCCGGCTCCCCGGCCTTACACAGAACCAGACGGGACAGCTTTTCAAGCCTCTCCTCAGAAGATGGCAGTGAAATGTCGGACAGACATCCGTTACATTTATATGCTGAAGAGGGCGAATGGTCGGAGGAACATTCTATTATCGACCAGGACCATCCGGTCTCTGAGGAGCAAAACTACCGGGACACCATGCAGGGCATCCGCTCTTATATGGGCTGGTCCCATATCCCTGAGGTCGACAACACAACTGCCACATCCGACGACAACCCCTTTGCCGGACCTAAGACTGTTACCCCCGGCAAGGTCTCTGTCAGAATGTCTACAGAGGAGTGGCTCTGTAAAAAACTTGGAAAGCTTAACCTCACCTTAGCTGAGGGTTATCCCTCAAGGGGGTCGGAGGCTGGAGGACTGGCCAAGGACGTTTTCATCCGAACTCCACGTTCTCAGTCAAAGTGGTATGGGCTTCACACCGACCAGAAGACTGACTCCTCAAAAGTTTCAGCATGGCACACCGACGCAGTTAAACTAAACAGTAGCTACAGTCGTATAGCTAGATACACAGGACTTGGTTCTACCCCGCCGGCTTCCCGCAGAATCTCTCAAGAGACTTTACGCAGATGGGAAAGGTCGGCCAGAGAGGCCTCTGTTGTATGTAACCAGACTGCTAGCTTTAATCGCTGCCTTGTTAAAATTCAGCAGAATATGAAGGAACAACTGAAGGTGTTGAAAGCAGAGCATAAGGGAACAGGGTCGGCAAAGGTCTCCCCTGCTGTTGATGAACTCCATTATTTACTAGATTTCAACGCTAGCATCTCATAAGCAGCAGCAAAGTCGATGGAGCACCTATCCGACTTCGTCTTCATCACAATGGGAAACCTTACCCTTGTCCGTCGTGATGTGTATCTCAGTCACCTCAGAACAGGGATTAAACAGGACACCCTCACAGCTTTAAGAACTGCTCCTCTTCACCTGTCCACTCTATTCCCAGATGCCACCATCAAACGAGCAGAGGAAGACATTGCTCAGTTTGAATCAAAGGGCCAATCTACTTCTGGTCATGGCAAGGGTCGGTACCACCCGTATGAACGTCCGGAGAAGAAATCTAGTAACAGAGACTCTCGACCGGACAAGCCGGCATGGAAGACTATCGGGAAAAGACAGTACAGAAAAGGAAAGGGTCGTCCTACCTCATTCTCATCCCGACCTGCCAAGGGCCAGCAGTCGTATAAATGACAGTTACTGTATAACCAAGCTCCACACACGACTGCTGGCCCGGAGCAACACCTTTACACAGACAATAGACACTTTAAATGCAAAGCTTCCTGTTGTTCATGATGTCACTACTGCACCCGGGCAATCACAAAAGAAAGATTTAAGTCCCGGGCCAGTAAATTGTCATTGCAAAGAATACAAATTAAAATCTGTGAAAAGTGTTTCTTGTGTCACTCAATTGTCTTGTGTCAATCCTGTTACAAATGTACCAAATGCTGCCCCCAATCTAGCTGTAGGGGCCAGACTTCAGAACTTTTGGAAAACTTGGCTGGACCTAGGTGCCGGTCCAAAAGTGGTTCAAATCCTCAAAGAGGGCTACACCCTCCCCTTTCAGACCCGACCGAAACTAGTAAGATTTCCAACCGTCATAAGCTGCTATGGCAATCCCCAGAGGAACAGCTACCTGCTGGAGGCATTGCATCAGCTTATAGACAAAAATGCAGTCGAGTTAGTAAGAAACCAATCATCTCTGGGCTTTTTCAACAGGTTGTTCCTAGTCCCCAAACCAAACAATTGGTGGAGACCGATCTTGGATCTGAGCAATCTGAATTTCTTTCTCAAGTCAGAGAAATTCAAGATGGAGACCCCGGAAACCATCAGGACATCCCTCCAACAGGGAGAATGGATCACCTCCATAGACTTCAAGGATGCATATTTCCACATCCCAATACAAGAACAGTCCAGGAAATATCTGAGATTTCATGTCCAAGGACAAACTTACCAATTCAAAGCCCTACCATTCGGGCTTTTGACAGCACCACTGGAATTTACTGTAGTAGTAAAGGAAGTCAAACTGATGGCCATACACAAGGGTATAAGGATCCACCAGTACCTAGACGACTGGTTGGTGAGAGCCGGATCCTATCAAGTCTGTCTCCAACACACACAAGAACTAGTACAGATATGCCAGAGATTAGGTTGGATAGTAAACTTGGAAAAATCAGAACTGGAGCCCAAACAAATCTTCAACTTCGTAGGTTACCAGTTCGATCTGAAGGCCGGCCGGGTCCGGCCTACACCGGACCGGTGGTAGATCCTCCAAGAGAAAATCTCGGAGATCATGTCTCTACCAAACTGTCCGGTTCATGTCCCTGATTGGTCTACTAACAGCAACAGAAAAGCAAATTTACCTCGGCCGGCTTCATATGAGACCCATACAGTGGCATCTCAAAAACAACTGCATCTCATAACGCTAGCATCTCATAAGCAGCAGCAAAGTCGATGGAGCACCTATCCGACTTCGTCTTCATCACAATGGGAAACCTTACCCTTGTCCGTCGTGATCTGTATCTCAGTCACCTCAGAACAGGGATTAAACAGGACACCCTCACAGCTTTAAGAACTGCTCCTCTTCACCTGTCCACTCTATTCCCAGATGCCACCATCAAACGAGCAGAGGAAGACATTGCTCAGTTTGAATCAAAGGGCCAATCTACTTCTGGTCATGGCAAGGGTCGGTACCACCCGTATGAACGTCCGGAGAAGAAATCTAGTAACAGAGACTCTCGACCGGACAAGCCGGCATGGAAGACTATCGGGAAAAGACAGTACAGAAAAGGAAAGGGTCGTCCTACCTCATTCTCATCCCGACCTGCCAAGGGCCAGCAGTCGTATAAATGACAGTTACTGTATAACCAAGCTCCACACACGACTGCTGGCCCGGAGCAACACCTTTACACAGACAATAGACACTTTAAATGCAAAGCTTCCTGTTGTTCATGATGTCACTACTGCACCCGGGCAATCACAAAAGAAAGATTTAAGTCCCGGGCCAGTAAATTGTCATTGCAAAGAATACAAATTAAAATCTGTGAAAAGTGTTTCTTGTGTCACTCAATTGTCTTGTGTCAATCCTGTTACAAATGTACCAAATGCTGCCCCCAATCTAGCTGTAGGGGCCAGACTTCAGAACTTTTGGAAAACTTGGCTGGACCTAGGTGCCGGTCCAAAAGTGGTTCAAATCCTCAAAGAGGGCTACACCCTCCCCTTTCAGACCCGACCGAAACTATTAAGATTTCCAACCGTCATAAGCTGCTATGGCAATTCCCAGAGGAACAGCTACCTGCTGGAGGCATTGCATCAGCTTATAGACAAGAATGCAGTCGAGTTAGTAAGAAACCAATCATCTCTGGGCTTTTTCAACAGGTTGTTCCTAGTCCCCAAACCAAACAATTGGTGGAGACCGATCTTGGATCTGAGCAATCTGAATTTCTTTCTCAAGTCAGAGAAATTCAAGATGGAGACCCCGGAAACCATCAGGACATCCCTCCAACAGGGAGAATGGATCACCTCCATAGACTTCAAGGATGCATATTTCCACATCCCAATACAAGAACAGTCCAGGAAATATCTGAGATTTCATGTCCAAGGACAAACTTACCAATTCAAAGCCCTACCATTCGGGCTTTTGACAGCACCACTGGAATTTACTGTAGTAGTAAAGGAAGTCAAACTGATGGCCATACACAAGGGTATAAGGATCCACCAGTACCTAGACGACTGGTTGGTGAGAGCCGGATCCTATCAAGTCTGTCTCCAACACACACAAGAACTAGTACAGATATGCCAGAGATTAGGTTGGATAGTAAACTTGGAAAAATCAGAACTGGAGCCCAAACAAATCTTCAACTTCGTAGGTTACCAGTTCGATCTGAAGGCCGGCCGGGTCCGGCCTACACCGGACCGGTGGTAGATCCTCCAAGAGAAAATCTCGGAGATCATGTCTCTACCAAACTGTCCGGTTCATGTCCCTGATTGGTCTACTAACAGCAACAGAAAAGCAAATTTACCTCGGCCGGCTTCATATGAGACCCATACAGTGGCATCTCAAAAACAACTGGAGAGTGCCGGAAGCACTGGAAAAGATCATTCCGGTACCCAGATCCCTCCACCCTCATCTGGAGTGGTGGTTGGACGAAGGCAATGTACTGCAAGGTCAACCACTGCATCCATTAAAACACGCACTGCAAATCTTTACAGACGCGTCAAAAGAAGGGTGGGGTGCTCATCTTGGCGAACATACTGCAAGAGGTTCCTGGTCGGTACCCGAAAGCAAACTCCACATAAACTTTCTGGAGTTAAAGGCAGTCTTTCTAGCCCTAAAAGGGTTCCAACATCACTGTACGGCCAGGATTGTCCTGGTGGTAACGGACAATACAACAGTAGTAGCCTACATAAACAAGGAGGGTGGCATAAGGTCAGGCCCACTTTGTGCCCTTCTATGGAGAATCTTGACCTGGTGTACCAACCACCAGATAATGCTAAAAGCCCGGCACATTCCAGGCCATCTAAATGTGATAGCAGACAAGCTATCCAGATTGGGGCAGACTATCCAAACAGAGTGGTCCCTCCTTCCGGAAGTTTTCCAAGAAATATGCAACCGATGGCACCTGCCCCAAATAGATCTTTTTGCCACGAGGTTCAACCACAAGTTACCTCAGTTTGTCTCTCCAGTACCGGACTCCCTGGCTGTAGCAGTGGATGCACTTACTCTGCCATGGGACGATCTGGATGCATACGCCTTCCCACCGACCGCCATATTGGGCAAAGTGGTGGAGAAGCTACTGGACTCCCCGTGCAAGAGACTCATTCTGATTGCCCCGGGGTGGCCCAACATGCCTTGGTTTTGGGACCTGGTGGCCATGTCCAGTCAGGTCCCTCTCAGCCTGCCCAACCTGCCCAAGCTGCTCACACAACCCTTCAATCAGATCCCTCACAGAAATCTGACAAATCTGAATCTCCATGCCTGGCTCCTAGAGCCACAAAAATCAAGGAACAGGGCTTCTCTGAGACAGTGGCAGCAAAAATTGAGGCTCCTCAAAGGAGATCTACCAGATCAGTCTATGAGGCAAAGTGGGCCATTTTTACAAAGTGGTGCATCACTAATCAGGTGGACCTCAGGTCACCACCTGTAAAGTCGGTGGCTGACTTTCTAATGTACCTCTTTGAGGACAAGAAGTTACAGCCCAGCACCATTGATGGATACAGGTCTGCCATTGCTGATAAGCTAGGTAATACAACAGTCAATATCAGCAAAGATGAGAATCTCACTCGTCTCTTGGAAAGTTTCCACAGAGATAGACCCAAAGGGCGGAGGGGAATACCCTCCTGGAACCTTTCCCTGGTACTACACCAGTTGACGAAGGCTCCTTTCGAACCTCTTAGGGAGGCATCACTGAAGCATCTGACCTTCAAAACTGTCTTCCTTTTGGCCCTGGGCTCTGGCAAAAGAAGGAGTGAGATCCATGCATGGCAACACAAGAACATCAGACACCAATCCGATTGGTCTAAGGTGTCCCTGTTTCCATCTCCCAGCTTTCTTTCTAAGAATCAGCTGGCCAAAGAGGGTCCAGGGAGTATAGCCCCAGTGGTCATACCAGCCCTGGCTCCTACTCTAGATAAATCCCTCAAGTCTGACAGATCCCTTTGTCCAGTCAGAGCCTTGCGTTACTATTTGGACAAGACTTCAGACCTCAGGCAACACAAGGAGCTAGTCTTTGTCTCCTTTAAAAAAGGCTTCGACAAACATATCTCCCCTGCCACTATCTCCTCATGGATCAAACAAACTGTGATCCTATGCTATGAGCTCTCTGATCATCAGGCACATACCCTACATCAAGTCAAAGCCCATGATGTTAGGGCCTTTGCTGCCTCTAAGGCCTTCCAGTCGGGAGTTTCCTTAGATCAGATCTTAGCAGCCTGCCACTGGAAATCTCATAATACCTTCACACAATTTTATCTGAAGGATGTGGCCTGGGCTGACTCAGAGCTCTTCCATTTGGGTCCAGTAGTGGCTGCCCAGCAGATCCACCAATAAACGGGACCCAGAGGAGATTTGTAAATATGTAAATAGTGTATATACAGTTAAGAAGCATCAAAAAAAAAATCAGACGTGCTTCCTTCGGGAGGTTTATTTTCCTTCAAGGGACTGAACTCAGCCCTGTCTTCCCCTACCTCAGAACAGGTCTGTGGGAAAAAAAAAGGGGGGGGGGAGACGGGAAGTCGGTTTGGACCGGTTATCTGGCCTGTAATGACCGACTATAGCCTTAAGGGTTCCTGACCACAAGGTCGACCCAGGCCTGAGGAGTTTTTTTGTTAATTATTCTGAGTTCACCTAAGTCCCTAGTAACTTACCCGCCATCCAAGCGGTAATTATTCAGCTATTGTCCATTGGATAGGATGTATTAACGCAATAAAATTGCAAATTTAATAAGTAAATTAAATTTTTATAAGTTAATACCCTATCCAATGGACACGCAAGACCCTCCCACTGGCCCCGCTGTCAACTTACTAGGGGTCTAATTGGTTTAGACAACGAAAAAGATGCTATGACGTCATGCTGTCTAGACAGGAAGGAAGTACGACATGCCATCTGGCGAGTGCACTGGTACTACGGACCGACCTGCTAGTGGAGACACAGGACGTCTTTTTCTGACGTTTGGCGGGCCGGTCTGCGCCGACCGGATAAGCTATTGTCCATTGGATAGGGTATTAACTTATAAAAATTTAATTTACTTATTAAATTTGCAATTTCCCCCCCTTTAATGCTCGGCGGGAGATACACACCGCGGCAGTGGTCTTGTTTTAGATGAATTTATGTCCTTTGTTTATTTTCTGTCTTCTGTTGATGGCAATTACTTCATCTGCAGTGATTTCAATATACATGTTGATGTACCTTGTGCTGATAGTTACAAATTGGAATCCCTGTTAGAATCATGCAATCTAACACAGTCAGTTAACAATACCACTCATTTGCACGTCATATCCTTGATCTCATTCTTTCCCGCAGTGATCAAGATATGTGCATGCATGTTGACGTCTGTGAATTCATATCTGACCATGCAGTCATTAAATGTGTTATTGACTTTCCTTCCTCTCTTGTTAACTGCCAAACAAGAATTTCCTATAGGAGGTACCATCGTATAAATATGTCCAACTTTAGGTCTGACCTTAAAGATTTGCCTTTTGTGAAATGTCCAGCAAATTATGTCTCACTGCTCTATGATCAGTACGTACATGACTTGAGTCGTATCCTTGATAGGCATGCTCATCTTGTGTCCAGTTTGAGGTCGAAACAGCGCACTGACTGGCTGTCAGAGAGCTATCGCCTAGCAAAGTCACTCGGACGTCAATTTGAACGTGCTTGGTGAAAAGATAAAAGCCAATACAACAGGAGTCGTCTTCGGCGTCAAATCGCCTGGTGTAATCGTCTAGCCAACAGGAACAAGCCTGTCTATTATAGGAAACTTATCTCCGACAACAGCCACGACTCCAAGAAACTATGGTGGGAGTTACACAAAGTCCTACATAGATCCCAAAGCATTACTTTGCCCACTTGTGAATCCTCAAAGTCATTGGCTGATCGTTTTGCTACTTTTTTCTCAAATAAAATCATGAAAATCCGTGAGAGTTTCTCCTCATCTGAGTCTTGCAACATGGTACATCCCCCCTTTGACCCTCCTACATTAAATCTTTACTCAAGTCACTCAACATGAAATTGAAAAAATAATCAGTAAATCACCCACCAAATCATGCCTGTTGGACCCATTGCCCACATTCTTAATCAAGGAATGTATTGATATTCTTCTACCATCCATAACCAAATTGGTTAATTGTTAACTCCGGGAGGGACTGGTTCCAGATGGGTTCAAAAAAGCTGTAGTCACTCCACTTATAAAGAAGGCCTCGCTTCCTGTTGATGATTTGAAAAACTACCGCCCATTATCAGGACTTAGCTTCATTTCCAAACTGGTGGAACATGTAGTTGCTAAACAGCTGGTTGACCATATTCATCGACATGGCTTGGATAACCCATACCAGTCTGCATATAAGTCAGGTCACTCAACGGAAACGGCTCTACTTTCCATCAAAAATGATATTCATTTGTCACTATCCCGGGGTGAAGCTACTGCCTTAGTACTTCTGGATCTCTCAGCCGCTTTCGACTCTATTGATCATACCACTCTCCTCAGCTGCCTTTTGGATTGGTTTGGTGTTGGTGGTTCTGCTCTCAAATGGTTCTCTTCCTATTTGACGAAACGTTTTCAATCTGTTAAAATTGGTTCTACCTTGTCTGACCTACAAAAATTGCCATTTGGCGTACCTCAAGGTTCTGTTCTGGGTCCTCTGCTATTCTCTCTTTACACATCTCCCCTTAGTACTCTGACTGGTAAACACAAAGGTGTAAAATTTCATATTTACGCCGACGATTCACAACTTTATGTCCATCTGTCGCACATGAATGCCTCAGCTGCTTTTGATAAGTTGAACAGATGCCTTCAAGATGTTAAGGAATGGATGTTGCTAGCAAACTTAAACTTAATCCAGATAAAACTGAGTTCATACTTTTTGGCTCCAAGAAACAGAGAGAAAGGTTAAATGCATGTTTCCCAATTGACATCTTGGGTAACCCCCTTCACCCCACCAAGTCAGTCAGGAACATGGGTGTGTGGTTTGACTCTGATTTTTCTTTCTCCAAACACATCCAGAATGTTTGTAAAGTTGCTTTGTTCAACTGAGGGATTTTAGAAATATTAGGCAGTTCTTGACTCATGATGTAGCTCTGTCAGTTGTTGCCAATGCTTTTGTCAGTAGCCGGTTGGACTAGTGTAACTCACTTTTCAGGAGTCTCTCCAAAGTCAATCTTCACAGATTACAGTCTATCCAAAATAGTGCAGCTAGAATTGTTACAAATTCGAGTAAGTTTACTAGGATAACTCCCGTCCTTAGGAAACTCCATTGGTTCCCTGTTCAGTTTCGCTCAGAGTTCAAACTGGCTACCCTGGTGTACAAGTTTATTCACACTGGCTTCCCTAAATACTTTGCTCCATATCTTTCCACATACCACAATACTTACAATACTAGACGCAGTCAGAGTGTTGCAAATTTCCTTAATGTTCCAAAGTTTCAACCTAAAATTCACAAGTCCACTAAACAGTTTGGTTTTCAGTTTTGCTTTTGATGCTTTTAGATGCTTGCTTTTGAGTAGGTGAGTAATTAGCTACGGGTCTGAAACTTCACTACGTGAAAGCTCTCCCAAAAGTAGGTGAATGAGTTATTTGAGAAAAATTGGGTATCTGCAATACTTTTAAGAGATAATTCGCATTTACTCATTTTGAGTAGGTGAGTAATTATCTACGGGTCTGAAACTTCACCATGTGAAAGCTCTCCCAAAAGTAGATGAATGAGTTATTTGATAAAAATTGGGTATCCGCAATACTTTTACAGATAATTAGCATGTGTGGCATGAGGCCGTGGCGGGTATTGTGTTTTCAAACGATCCGATCTCAAATTGCATGAATTATGCTAGATACTGGTTTATAAGTTTCACCATTGCCGTTTTTTACAACATAATGTAGTCCCCTTCAATTAAGTAGTGTCTTAATCACCTTAATATTTCCTTAAATTGCTCAAATATCAGTATACCCTATTATCGCCCACATTCCCCGTTATCGTGGTAGTATTTCCAACCCATCTGTTGTTGTAATTCACATTCCCCCTTATCACCTGACATGTCCCAGTGATTATTTTATGGTTTTTTATGTCTCAGTATCATTTTATTGTTTAAAGTCATTTTATTGTTTTTTATGCTTATTCACCAAGTTGTGTGGTTTTAACTCTGGCTTTGAATGATTGTAATTATGGGTTCCTCTGCTTTCATGGTTTGCTAACTCTTGGCTTTTGCAATCATTTTGCATTTGTTTTCCTGTGATAGTTTATTTTCACACAGTTCTGGTTTCCTTTTTGTTTTGGACTGGGTAGCGTGTTCTTGGCCATGTTAGTTGTGAAAGTCATTCTAGTGATATGTTTCCTGTGTGTTGGTTTCTTGTGTAACTGGCTGAATGCTGACAGGAGTCAGAATTGCGGAAAGATTGACAGGAGTATCCCTTCTATTTTTTTTCGGCTTTCTGTTTTGGTCCGCAAATATTGTTACACTAGCGATACAAAACAGGTTCCTCCACAACTGAAATTTAATAACCTACTACTACTCCTTTTGTTGTGTGGCGATGTTGCTTCAAACCCTGGCCCCACCAATTTTGGATTTGTCAATTGTAGATCCATTCGAAATAAAGGCCCTTTCCTGCATGATCTGATAAAATGCGGTGACCTAGATATACTGGGTCTAGTCGAGACTCATATTAGACCAAATGATACTGATGGCCTCTTGAGTTCTCTTACACCGGCTGATTACAATCTCATCCAAAAACCAAGGTGTACTGGTTGGGGAGGTGGAGTTGGTTTTCTGTGTAGAAAAACCTTTTCTTCCAGTATTGTCTCATCACCAGTTTTCAGGTCATTTGAAATTATCATACTTTCGTTCAAGTCTGACTACAATAGCTTCGTTGCTGCTTGTGTGTACCGTCCTCCTGGTTCATGTACTACTCAGTTTCTGGAAGATTTTCTGGCTCTTTCTGGCTTTCTGTCTTCGACTGGTTCCAGTTTCATCATTTGTGGCGATATAAATGTCCCCCTCATAAAAAAGGCTTCCCTTCCCAAGGATGACCTTAAGAATTATCGCCCAGTGTCTGGTCTTTGTTTCCTGTCAAAGTTGGTTGAGCGAGTCATTGCCAGGCAGCTAACGTCACACATTAATAACAACAAACTGGACAATCCTCATCAGTCCGCATATAAGCCAGGACATTCCACGGAAACTGCTTTATTGTCTATAACAAGAGGAGAGTGCCCGTGAACGGGCACTGTGTCAGCTGACTGAATGTTTTGGATTTGTGATGGTGATAATGAGAGGAAAGCATAATTATCAGGGAAAGGGCTGTACAGAAATACAGTAAATGGTAACTGAACAGCATGTTCGAAAGATATTTCGAAGCTGACAGAAGAAAAGGACAAAAAAGTTGTGCCCTGCAAATGGTATTATGAAATAAAGTAACAAGGTAATTGTTTAAGGGTAAAAAGTAGGTTAAAAATATTTAAAGAAATACTATAAATGCAATATCCTCGTTCGACCATGAAGAAGGGGTCCAAAGGTCAAATCTGACCATACCAAAAGATTCCCAGCCAAAGAATTTAGGATGGTTTACCATCCCAAACCTCTCGGACCAATAATAAGTGAGTCATAGGCACTTTTTAAGTTTGGCTATCCTTGTTTGACCTTGAAGGAGGGGATCCAAGGTCAAATCCGACCACACAAAAAAATTCCCAGCCCATGATTTCCTGTAGCTTGTTTACCATCCCAAACTTGTAGGACCAATAATAAGCGAGTTCTAAGCAATTGTAAGTTTGGCTATCCTCAACTGCCCTTGAAGGAGGGGTCCCAGGTCAAATCTGACCACACCAAAAGAATCCCAGCCCATGATTTCCTATATGTTGGTTTACCATCCCAAACCTCCAAGACCAATAATACGCGAGTAAAAAGCACTTTAAGTTTGGCTATCTTCGTTTGACCTGGAAGGAGGGGTCTAAGGTCAAATCCGACCACACCAAAAGATTCCCAGCCCATGATTTTCTATAGGTTGGTTTTCCATTCGAAACCTCTAGGACCAATAATAAGTGAGTTATAAGCACTTTTAAGTTTGGCTATCCTCATTTGACCTTGAAGGAGGGGTCCATGGTGAAATCCGACCACACCAAAAAATTCTCAGCTCATGATTTTCTATAGGTTGGTTTTCATTCCAACCTCTGGGACCAATAATAAGCAAGTTATAAGCACTTTTATGTTTGGCTATCCTCATTTGACCTTGAAGGAGGGTTCCAAGGTCAAATCGGACCATATTAACAGATTCCCAGCCCATGATTTCCTACAGGTTGGATACAATGATTTACTCAACAGTGAGAACCTGAAAGAAGCTATTGCTCAGCTATCCCATGACATAGAGGTCTGCAATTTCACTATGTTATAGCTGACCAAAACGTCTGTGAATAACATATTTAACAAAATACTCTAAATGTAATAATTTTCAAGTTACAACTGATTTACTCAAGAGTGAGAACCTCAAAGTAACTATTACTCAGCTATGCAATGAGCTACATGTCTGAATTTTTGCTCTGTTATAGCTGACCTAAAGTAGCTGAACAACATATTTAAGCAAAATACTGTAAATGCAATAGTTTTCAAGTTACAACTGATTTACTCAATAGTGAGAACCAGAAAATAGCTATTGCTCCGCTATGCCATGAGCTATAGGTCTGTAATTTCACTATGTTATAGCTAACCCAAAAGTAGGTGAACAATATATTTTAACAAAATACTCCAAATGCAATATTTTTCAAGTTATAGCTGATTTACTCAACAGTCAGTGCCTGAGAATAGCTATTGCTCAGTTGTGCCATGAGCTACAGGTCTGTAATTTCACTATGTTATAGCTGACCCAAAAGTAGCTGAATAACATATTTGCACAAATTTCTGTAAAGGCAATAGTTTTCCAATTACAACTGATTTACTCAACAGTGAGAACTTCAAAGTAGCTATTACTCAGCTATGCAATGAGCCACAGGTCTGGAACTTCACTATGTTATAGCTGACCCCAAAATAGGTGAATAACATATTGCAACAAAATACTCTAAATGCAATAGTTTTCAAGTTATAAGTGATTTACTCAACAGTGATAACCTAAAAGTAGCTATTACTCAGCTATGCCATGAGCTACAGGTCTGAAATTTTACTATGTTATAGCTGACCCAAAAGTAGCTGAATAACATATTTATACTAAATTCTCTAAATGCAATAGTTTTCAAATTACAAGTGATTTACTCAACATTGAGAACTTCAAAGTAGCTATTACTCAGCTATGCAATGAGTCACAGGTCTGGAACTTCACTATGTTATAGCTGACCCCAAAATAGGTGAATGACATATTGAAACAAAATACTCTAAATGCAATAATTTCCAAGTTATAAGTGATTTACTCAACAGTGATAACCTAAAAGTAGCTATTACTCAGCTATGCCATGAGCTACAGGTCTGAAATTTTACTATGTTATAGCTGACCCAAAAGTAGGTGAACAACATATTTAAGCAAAATACTCTAAATGCAATAGTTTTCAAGTTACAACTGATTTACTCAATAGTGATGACCTAAAAGTAGCTATTACTCAGCTATGCCATGAGCTACAGGTCTGAAATTTTACTATGTTATAGTTGACCCAAATGTAGCTGAATAACATATTTATACTAAATTCTCTAAATGCAATAGTTTTGCAATTACAACTGATTTACTCAATAGTGAGAACCTCAAAGTAGTTATTACTCAGCTATGCAATGAGCTACAGGTCTGAAATTTCACTATGTTATAGCTGACCCAAAAGTAGGTGAACAACATATTTAAGCAAAATACTGTAAATGCAATAGTTTTCAAGTTACAACTGATTTACTCAATAGTGATGACCTAAAAGTAGCTATTACTCAGCTATGCCATGAGCTACAGGTCTGAAATTTTACTATGTTATAGCTGACCCAAAAGTAGCTGAATAACATATTTATACTAAATTCTCTAAATGCAATAGTTTTCAAATTACAAGTGATTTACTCAACATTGAGAACTTCAAAGTAGCTATTACTCAGCTATACAATGAGTCACAGGTCTGGAACTTCACTATGTTATAGCTGACCCCAAAATAGGTGAATAACATATTGAAACAAAATACTCTAAATGCAATAATTTCCAAGTTATAAGTGATTTACTCAACAGTGATAACCTAAAAGTAGCTATTACTCAGCTATGCCATGAGCTACAGGTCTGAAATTTTACTATGTTATAGCTGACCCAAAAGTAGGTGAACAACATATCTAAGCAAAATACTCTAAATGCAATAGTTTTCAAGTTACAACTGATTTACTCAATAGTGATGACCTAAAAGTAGCTATTACTCAGCTATGCCATGAGCTACAGGTCTGAAATTTTACTATGTTATAGTTGACCCAAATGTAGCTGAATAACATATTTATACTAAATTCTCTAAATGCAATAGTTTTGCAATTACAACTGATTTACTCAATAGTGAGAACCTCAAAGTAGTTATTACTCAGCTATGCAATGAGCTACAGGTCTGAAATTTCACTATGTTATAGCTGACCCAAAAGTAGGTGAACAACATATTTAAGCAAAATACTGTAAATGCAATAGTTTTCAAGTTACAACTGATTTACTCAATAGTGATGACCTAAAAGTAGCTATTACTCAGCTATGCCATGAGCTACAGGTCTGAAATTTTACTATGTTATAGCTGACCCAAAAGTAGGTGAACAACATATTTAAGCAAAATACTGTAAATGCAATAGTTTTCAAGTTACAACTGATTTACTCAATAGTGATGACCTAAAAGTAGCTATTACTCAGCTATGCCATGAGCTACAGGTCTGAAATTTTACTATGTTATAGCTGACCCAAAAGTAGCTGAATAACATATTTATACGAAATTCTCTAAATGCAATAGTTTTCCAATTACAACTGATTTACTCAATAGTGAGAACTTCAAAGTAGCTATTACTCAGCTATGCAATGAGCCACAGATCTGAAACTTCACTATGTTATAGCTGATCCCAAAATAGGTGAATAACATATTGAAACAAAATACTCTAAATGCAATAATTTCCAAGTTATAAGTGATTTACTCAACAGTGATAACCTAAAAGTAGCTATTACTCAGCTATGCCATGAGCTACAGGTCTGAAATTTTACTATGTTATAGCTGACCCAAAAGTAGGTGAACAACATATTTAAGCAAAATACTCTAAATGCAATAGTTTTCAAGTTACAACTGATTTACTCAATAGTGATGACCTAAAAGTAGCTATTACTCAGCTATGCCATGAGCTACAGGTCTGAAATTTTACTATGTTATAGTAGACCCAAATGTAGCTGAATAACATATTTATACTAAATTCTCTAAATGCAATAGTTTTGCAATTACAACTGATTTACTCAATAGTGAGAACCTCAAAGTAGTTATTACTCAGCTATGCAATGAGCTACAGGTCTGAAATTTCACTATGTTATAGCTGACCCAAAAGTAGGTGAACAACATATTTAAGCAAAATACTGTAAATGCAATAGTTTTCAAGTTACAACTGATTTACTCAATAGTGATGACCTAAAAGTAGCTATTACTCAGCTATGCCATGAGCTACAGGTCTGAAATTTTACTATGTTATAGCTGACCCAAAAGTAGCTGAATAACATATTTATACTAAATTCTCTAAATGCAATAGTTTTCAAATTACAAGTGATTTACTCAACATTGAGAACTTCAAAGTAGCTATTACTCAGCTATGCAATGAGTCACAGGTCTGGAACTTCACTATGTTATAGCTGACCCCAAAATAGGTGAATAACATATTGAAACAAAATACTCTAAATGCAATAATTTCCAAGTTATAAGTGATTTACTCAACAGTGATAACCTAAAAGTAGCTATTACTCAGCTATGCCATGAGCTACAGGTCTGAAATTTTACTATGTTATAGCTGACCCAAAAGTAGGTGAACAACATATTTAAGCAAAATACTCTAAATGCAATAGTTTTCAAGTTACAATTGATTTACTCAATAGTGATGACCTAAAAGTAGCTATTACTCAGCTATGCCATGAGCTACAGGTCTGAAATTTTACTATGTTATAGCTGACCCAAAAGTAGCTGAATAACATATTTATACGAAATTCTCTAAATGCAATAGTTTTCCAATTACAACTGATTCACTCAATAGTGAGAACTTCAAAGTAGCTATTACTCAGCTATGCAATGAGCCACAGATCTGAAACTTCACTATGTTATAGCTGATCCCAAAATAGGTGAATAACATATTGAAACAAAATACTCTAAATGCAATAATTTCCAAGTTATAAGTGATTTACTCAACAGTGATAACCTAAAAGTAGCTATTACTCAGCTATGCCATGAGCTACAGGTCTGAAATTTTACTATGTTATAGCTGACCCAAAAGTAGGTGAACAACATATTTAAGCAAAATACTCTAAATGCAATAGTTTTCAAGTTACAACTGATTTACTCAATAGTGATGACCTAAAAGTAGCTATTACTCAGCTATGCCATGAGCTACAGGTCTGAAATTTTACTATGTTATAGTTGACCCAAATGTAGCTGAATAACATATTTATACTAAATTCTCTAAATGCAATAGTTTTGCAATTACAACTGATTTACTCAATAGTGAGAACCTCAAAGTAGTTATTACTCAGCTATGCAATGAGCTACAGGTCTGAAATTTCACTATGTTATAGCTGACCCAAAAGTAGGTGAACAACATATTTAAGCAAAATACTGTAAATGCAATAGTTTTCAAGTTACAACTGATTTACTCAATAGTGATGACCTAAAAGTAGCTATTACTCAGCTATGCCATGAGCTACAGGTCTGAAATTTTACTATGTTATAGCTGACCCAAAAGTAGGTGAACAACATATTTAAGCAAAATATTGTAAATGCAATAGTTTTCAAGTTACAACTGATTTACTCAATAGTGATGACCTAAAAGTAGCTATTACTCAGCTATGCCATGAGCTACAGGTCTGAAATTTTACTATGTTATAGCTGACCCAAAAGTAGCTGAATAACATATTTATACGAAATTCTCTAAATGCAATAGTTTTCCAATTACAACTGATTTACTCAATAGTGAGAACTTCAAAGTAGCTATTACTCAGCTATGCAATGAGCCACAGATCTGAAACTTCACTATGTTTTAGCTGATCCCAAAATAGGTGAATAACATATTGAAACAAAATACTCTAAATGCAATAGTTTCCAAGTTATAAGCCATTTACTCAACAGTGATAACCTAAAAGTAGCTATTACTCAGCTATGCCATGAGCTACAGGTCTGAAATTTTACTATGTTATAGCTGACCCAAAAGTAGCTGAATAACATATTTATACGAAATTCTCTAAATGCAATAGTTTTGAAGTTATAAGCGATTTACTCAACAGTGATAACGTAAAAGTAGCTATTACTCAGCTATGCCATGAGCTACAGGTCTAAAATTTTACTATGTTATAGCTGACCCAAAAGTAGCTGAATAACATATTTATACGAAATTCTCTAAATGCAATAGTTTTTAAGTTACAAGTGATTCTACTCATGATGGAAGTTACTGAAAAGCCCAAAAGTAGCTATTACTCACTTAGCTATTGAGACAGGCACCCAACTTACTCACCATATTGTAGCTATGAAAAAAGTAGCTGAATAACATATTTTAACAAAATGCTCTAGATGCAACAGTTTTCAAGTTATAAATGATTTTGTGCATGATTTCATGAATGTTAATGCATTAAAAATTATTAAAAAAATTTATTAAAAAAAAAGTAAGACAGATCCAGGTCTCATACTCACACAAGAGAATCTACCTGTGGCCTAGTACATATATGCAAGATATGAGAGAAATCCCTGCAATAGTCACTGAGAAAATTGTGATTAAGTGTTGAAATTTTCACACTTTTGGTGGGGGTACCCCCCTTGTAATGTCTCTAGCAAACAGACGAACAGACAGATTTGCATGCCTTGAACAATTTTTCATCCTCGATAGATAAGGTATCTTTTAAAAAAAACAGCACGTCTCTAGGCCTTGTAGTTTTGGAGGAGAAGTTGTTCACGCGGACGCGTACGCGTACGCCCACGCCGCAGAGTGACGACATAATGCCAGCTGACTGACAAGTCAGCTGACATAAAAAACGAGGTTCATCTCTCTCTGGCACATGGTGAACCCACAGCTCTAGTACTTCTTGACTTATCAGCCGCATTTGACACTATAGATCATAATATTCTCCTTGGTTACCTTAAATCCTGGTTTGGTCTTGGTGGACAGTTCTAAGGTGGTTTGCTTCCTACTTAAGAAATCGTTGCCAGGCCAATAAGATAGGCTCCACACTATCTGAATTAAGCAATCTCATCTATGGTGTTCCACAATGTTCCGTTCTGGGTCCGTTACTGTTTTCACTCTATACAACACCACTTAGTAAAATTATTCGCCTCCACCCGCATATTAAATTCCATTTTTATGCGGATGATACTCAGTTATATATCCATCTCTCCCATAAGAATGCTATTTCGGCTCTCGCCAAGCTAAATGCCTGCCTTTATGATGTACAAGAGTGGATGTCTCTCAGTAAATTGAAGCTCAACCCTGAAAAAACCGAGTTTATTGTCTTTGGTTCCAAGGCTTAACGTCAGAAGATTTCCTCTCACTTTCCTGTTAGCATTCTTGGTAGCCTTCTTCATCCGGTTGATTCTGTCAGAAATCTAGGTGTGTGGTTTGATGCAGATTTTTCATTCTCTGAGCATATCAAGAAGACTTGCAAAGCGTGCTTCCTTCAGATGCGTGACCTCCGTAGAATTAGAAAGTATCTCACTCCTGAAGTGGCAGTCCTTGCTGCAAATGCCTTGGTTAGTAGTCGTTTGGACTATTGTAACTCTCTGTTCAGAGGTTTGTCCGGTTTCAATCAGCACAAATTGCAAAGTATTCAGAACACCCTTGCTCGTATTGTTACAAATCATAGAAAGTATGCTCATGTTACACCCATTCTACAGAAACTCCACCGGTTGCCTGTTAAGTACCGCTGTATTTTGAAAAACCGCAACACTTGTGTATAAATTTTTGCATAGTGGTTCTCCTTCTTATTTCGAACCGTTCTTGTCTTTTAGCAGTTGTCCCTATAGTACTAGGCATAGTCACCCAGATCGTCAATACCTTACAGTTCCCCCTTTCCATTCATCAGTTTTTAAGCCAGCCAAACATTTTGGCCATAGTTTTGCCTTTAATGCTCCCAAGATCTGGAATGACCTCCCTCAAGATGTTCGCAGTGCAACATCAGTTGCCTCCTTCAGGAAGAAGCTTAAAACATACCTGTTTGCAAAAGCCTACCCACCATAGCCTCCCCCGTCACATCCGTGTCTCCTTGGTATGACCTAGCTAAATCCCTTGATTAACGCTAACTGCCTTGCTTTATGTTTAGATGCACCTTAGAGTCCATCAGTGATGGAGATTAAGTGCTATAAAAGTCCACATTAGATTAGATTACTCATTTTGCTCTTCTGGTTTGTGAGATATTTGTGATTTTTCACATTTTCACTAAAAGTAGCAATAAAGTAGCCATTACTTACTTGTACATTGAGCAACAGTTGTGAAACTTAAATATGTTACAGTTCACAAAAAAGTAGATGAACAACATATTTGAGAGAAATTGTGTAGCTGCAATACTTTTGAAGATATAAGCCATTTACTCATTATGGTTATCATTAAAAATTGACAAAGTAGCTATTACTCACTTAGCTATGGAGATACACTTCCAAACTACTGACCATGTTGTAGCTGTGGAGAAAGTAGCTGAACAACATATTGCAACAAAATACTCTAAATGCAATAGTTTGAGAGTTATAAGCCATATTATAATTATATTAGGTAAAAGTGCTATTACTCACTGAAAAGTAGGCCAAAGTTCAGCAATCCTCTTAGCATAGGACATTGTTGTAGCACCCTGTGGGTCAAAAATTCGCTCGAAATTGCTCATCTCTTACGGTTTGCGAGATATTTGTGATTTTTCACATTTTCACTAAAAGTAGCAATAAAGTAGCCACTACTCACTTGTGCATTGAGCAACACTTGTAAAACTTCAATATGTTACAGTTCACAAAAAAGTAGATGAACAACTTATTTGAGAGAAATTATGTAGCTGCAATACTTTTGAAGATATAAGCCATTTACTCATTATCGTTATCATTAAAAAGTGACAAAGTAGCTATTACTCACTTAGCTATGGAGATACACTTCCAAACTACTGACCATGTTGTAGCTGTGGACAAAGTAGCTGAACAACATATTGCAACAAAATACTGTAAATGCAATAGTTTGAGAGTTATAAGCCATATAATTATATTAGGTAAAAGTGCTATTACTCACTGAAAAGTAGGCCAAAGTTCACCAAACCCCAAAAATATTGAAGAGCGTAAAAATTCATTAGGACAAGTAATTTACCAAAAATGTGTAACTATAATAGTTTCAGAGAAAACTGCGTGACGCACGCACGCACGCACGTACACACACACATGGTGCAAATTATAACCTCCCGCCGACGAGCCAGGCGGGAGATAATAATTAAAAATGAATCAGCCTTAATACTCACACAAGGGAATCTACTAGTGGTCTGGTACTCTAGTACATGTATGCAAAATAAGAGAGAAATTATTGCAATAGTCAATGAGAAAATAAGTGATTTAGTGTACGATTTTATGAATTTTAATACATTAAAAATTATTAAAAAATTCATAAAAAAAATCAAGATAGATCCAGGTCTGATAGTCACACAAGGGAATCTACTAGTGGCCTAGTACATATATGCAAAATAAGAGAGACATCCCTGCAATAGTCAATGAGAAAATTGTGATCATGTGTTGAAATTTTCACACTTTGGATGGGGGTACCTCACTTGTACAACAAACAGATCTGCATGCCTTGAACACTTATTCATCCTCGACAGATAAGGTATATTTAAAAAAAACCTGCACGTCTCTGGGCCTTGTAGTTTTGGAGGAAAGGTTGTTCACGTGGATGAGTATGCCCATGCCACAGAGTGATGACATAATGTCAGCTGACTCACAAGTCAGCTAAACATAAAAATAGCCCGCTTTGGCAGGCAAGAACCCCAGCCCGCAGGTATAGCTAAATGGCAAACAACATTGAGATTTGAGAAGTAAGAAGTACAGAGAACCCACGAGATGTTGTACAAAAGATTCACAGGCCATGATTTCTTGCAAGTAGTTTTCATATTTTGTAGCTCTAGAAGCAATTATAAGGGAGATCTAAGGCTTTTTTGATATGATGACCCTCCTATTTGGTATTAAAGATGTGATATGGCGGTCATTTTGTTTCCAAAACAAGGACACAATAAATTACTCTCAGGCAAGCTTTCATATCCATTTACATTTTGTGCAAATCTGATGAAGCTAGCTTCAATATTTTAGTTACAGAAAATATGAAAGATTTTAGAAGAAACTTTAAGATCCCGAAATTTAAAAGTGTTGCTATGGCAACAGTTGCCACCGGATACCCCCAAAACATAGTCAGCTCTAGATCCTCTTGGGACACACATATCCTGAAAATTTGGTGAAAATCTGTGCAGGGGTTTAGGCTGTGGAACACCCATAAACATTAAGACCTGAAAATCTTAAAAGTGTTGCCATGGCAACAGTGGCAGCTGGATACCCCCAAAACATAGTCAGCTCTAGATCCTCTTGGGACAAACTTATCCTGAAAATTTGGTGAAAATCTGTGCAGGGGTTTAGGCTGTGGAACACCCATAAACATTAAGACCTGAAAATTTTAAAAGTGTTGCCATGGCAACAATGGTAGCTGGATACCCCCCAAAACCTAATAAGCTTTAGATCCTCTTGGGACAAACATATCCTGAAAATTGGGTCAAAATCCGTGCAGGGGTTTTAAGCTGTAGAACACCCACAAACTTTAAGACCGGAAAATCTTAAAAGTGTTGCCATGGCAACAGTTGTTACCGGTGTAGCGCGAGATAATGACTCCCCTAGATTACTGACTGGGGGGTCAGTATCTTGCAAGGGGGGTTGAAATATTCTGACCCCCCTGCAAGATTATGACTCCACCTTTACCCCCCACTTCCCACTTAATTGAGTGCCATTAAAGCACATATTGGTGGGGTTGTGTACTCATTTGTGTGCTGAGCAATAAGTTATTAATATTATTTATTCATTTATTATAGTGACATGCACCAACAATATATGGGCTTATATGTCACTTTTAACATGAAGATATAGTCATACATGTGGTTGTTTTTCCAATACAAAATAATAATCACACATAGTCATTAAATATGTTCATGTTTATAAACATTTAATACTGTTATAACAATGAAGTATTACACACAGCAATTAATATTTTAAAAAATAGACACTATTATCAATATTGAATATCATGTAAATAGTACAGCATGGACTTCTGAGCAATAAATTATTTATTATTAATATTTTTAAAATGAAAACTATTATGTTAGCTATATTGTAAAATAGTATAGAATGGGCTTTGGCTAGTTGTTATTAATTCTCAATAGTATGAATTAGCTAATCTTTTTAATAGGTGGCTGTGGAAATTTATCAATAAAAAGGTAGAAGCCATTCAATTGCAATTGATTTTGGTAGCATGGCTTCTCACAAAAAAGAAAAGTGTGTGTGCCTTTGATCAACCTAAACTAAAAAAGCTGAAAATGACTTGTTCTAAGTGCAATTGACCTGATTCAATGTGGACAGACAATAAACACCAACATGGACCCCCCACTTGCCCTCATTATGTAAATGAGCTGGAGAAATGAAGATCTCACTGATTAGCTCAAAGTGTACTTTTGCCTATACAAGTTGAGAGACAATACCACCCCCTCCCCATTTGCCCCCAATTGAATAGGTGCAGAAACAATAGAGGGGAGTCAGTTTCTGAATGGGGGGTGAGTATCTTGCAAGCAATATTCTAACCCCCCTAAATCCTATTGTTTGGGGGGATAAAAGTTGTTTGCAGAATAATGACTCCCCCAAAAGATCAAAGGAGAGGAGTCAGAAATACAGGGGAGTCATTATCTCGCGTTACACCGGATACCCCGAAAAACGTAATCAGCTCTAGATCCTCTTGGGTAATCATATTCTGAAAATTTAGTGAAAATCCGTGCAGGGTTTAGTCTGTGGAATACCCACAAACTTTAAGACCCGAAAAATCTTAACAGTGTAAATCCATGCAAGGGTTTAGTCTGTGGAACAGCCACAAACTTTAAGACCCAAAAATCTTAAAAGTGTTGCCATGGCAACAGTTGTTACCAGATACCCCCCAAACCTAATCAGCTCTAGATTCGTTTGGGGTAAAAATTCCCTGAAAAATTGGTGAAAATCCGTGCAGGGGTTTAGTCTGTGGAACACCCACAAACTTTAAGACCCGAAAATCTTAAAAGCGTTGCAATGGCAACAGTTGTTACCAGATACCCCCCAAAACCTAATCAGCTCTAGATCCTCTTGGGGTAAACATTTCCTGAAAATTTAGTGAAAATTCATGCAGGGGTTTAGGCTGTGGAACACCCACAAGCTTCATGCCCGTCGCCGCCGCCGCCGCCTGGACGGCACAGGGGATGACTATAACCCCAGCCTTTATGGGCTGGGGTTAAAAAACAAGCTTAATTGACAATTTAATCTAATCTAATCTACTGTTTTGCAGGCACAATATCTCCAAAAGGGGAACTCAGTGTGCTAGCTTAACAAAAAATTTATCATAAGGAGAGTCAAGGGGCATTCAAAGTCAGTAATCTGGAGTTGTATGAGTTTAAGAGCAAAATTTTGTCAGGTTTTAAGAAGAATATAATTTTGCTATACTACTGATCGAGCATAACCTTGTGATGATTTTGTTTCAGAGGTACAGCTGTATAATATATGGACTGGCTGTAACATAGACAACAACTCACCAATATTCTTCTATGAGAATTTCTTTCAGTTTTTTCAGCTTTGGGTTGAATTTATCATGCAGTAACTCTTCTGAATCTGTCTCAAGTTGTTGCTTCTTTGCTGATAAACATATGTGCTAATTTTAGTCAACATCTTTTGACACACTTTTCATCATCATCAACAAAAAAATATTTTTAATATCATAAATGCATATAAGAATCCTGTCAATTTGTAAATGTATTGGATATTTTACAAATCAAAACTTTCTGACTAAACATTAAGAAGAGTTTGTCTCAGCTGAGAAACAGCTTGGTGGTAGAAACTCCAGCTGGATTTTCTAGCAGTAGAATTTCAAATTCAAGCTAAACTTGGTTGAACACCAAACTGAAGTTTCTAACAAGCGGACATGATAGAAATTCCAATTGGAGTTTCTACTGGTAGAATTTCAAATTCTACCTGATTGGAGTTTCTACCATGACATATATACATGAAGTTTATATTTCCTATAAATTTTTAAGAAGAATACCTTGAAACATATCGTGCAATTGTTTGTCTATACCATCTTTAAATTCCTTTGGGAAATTTATTTGTCTCATTTCATCAGCAATAAGTTTAAAAGCATCTTTTGCCCGGCAGTCAGCATTCACCAGTAGTGCTTTATTATATATCTATAAAAGACACATTTATTATTAGGTAGTAGCTTTACTCAGCAATTTGTAACCATTTGAAGATATGTAACTGTTTCAAAAGTTTATTAATATACACGTGACATTTAACATTTTATTAGTCAACTACTTTCCTCAATGCTAACTAAAGCAAATATAAGAGGTGAGATTGTCATACATGAAAAGTAATAGGAGGTTGTAGAAGAAAACATATTATCATGTGTAATGTCCACTGTGTGACTGCTTCTTTAAGAGTTGTACAGTAATCTTTAAAGACTCAATTTTTGTTTGTTTTAGCTTCAAAATGTATCACACTTGATTGAATATTTATTAATGTAAATTAATTCAGTTTGTCTTTTTTTTTAATAATTATAGACCTTTACAAAATCTTATCAATCATATATCATTTGGAAAAACTATTGGAATTTATTTAAATTTCATTAAAATGGCTAAATATATTTTTAATATTTTATTTGTTACACTTAATAATGGTTGTCATTGAAATAATTCGAGGTAGGCTCCAGATGAATAATAGTATATGTTTTTACATGGTTCGGATATTAATCATTAACAAGCAATCAGTGCCTGTGAATGGGCTCTGTGTCAGCTGACTGTGTGTTTTGAGTTTCAGAGTAGAATTGAAAGAAGAAAAGGACACAGTGCAAATGGCACTAAGAAGTAAAGTACAAAGTTAGCTGTTAAAGGAGATAGGAAAGAAAATTTATGAAACTCAACTAATATACACCAACAGCTTGTTTTGTGTACTGAAACACATTTATAAAGTTCTTTCTTGAAGAGAGTACACAATACAGTACATAATTAGCTTTTCATCTCCACTGCAGAGAAGGTGTGTATGTTTCTGTGTGAAATCCCTCCTCAGTTGAACTAGGTCACTGTAGATAATGCACAGTGATTCTGTTTATCTCAGTACACAACTCTACATTCACACAAATCCTCCTTCTTGTGTTTTAACAAACATAAAAAGCTAATATGCAAAAGATTTAACAAAATGAAACAAGAGGAGAGTGCCCGTGAACGGGCACTGTGTCAGCTGACTGAATGTTTTTGATTTGTGATGGTGATAATGAGAGGAAAGCATAATTATCAGGGAAAGGGCTGTACAGAAATACAGTAAATGGTAACTGAACAGCATGTTCGAAAGATATTCCGAAGCTGACAGAAAAAAAGGACAAAAAAGTTGTGCCCTGCAAATGGTATTATGAAATAAAGTAACAAGGTAATTGTTTAAGTGTAAAAAGTAGGTTAAAAATATTTAAAGAAATACTATAAATGCAATATCCTCGTTCGACCATGAAGAAGGGGTCCAAAGGTCAAATCTGACCATACCAAAAGATTCCCAGCCAAAGAATTTAGGATGGTTTACCATCCCAAACCTCTCGGACCAATAATAAGTGAGTCATAGGCACTTTTTAAGTTTGGCTATCCTTGTTTGACCTTGACGGAGGGGTCCAAGGTCAAATCCGACCACACAAAAAAATTCCCAGCCCATGATTTCCTGTAGCTTGTTTACCATCCCAAACCTGTAGGACCAATAATAAGCGAGTTCTAAGCAATTGTAAGTTTGGCTATCCTCAATTGACCTTGAAGGAGGGGTCCCAGGTCAAATCTGACCACACCAAAAGAATCCCAGCCCATGATTTCCTATATGTTGGTTTACCATCCCAAACCTCCAAGACCAATAATACGCGAGTTATAAGCACTTTAAGTTTGGCTATCTTTGTTTGACCTGGAAGGAGGGGTCTAAGGTGAAATCTGACCACACCAAAAGATTCCCAGCCCATGATTTTCTATAGGTTGGTTTTCCATTCCAAACCTCTAGGACCAATAATAAGCGAGTTATAAGCACTTTTAAGTTTGGCTATCCTCATTTGACCTTGAAGGACGGGTCCAAGGTGAAATCCGACCACACCAAAAAATTCCCAGCTCATGATTTTCTATAGGTTGGTTTTCATTCCAAACCTCTAGGACCAATAATAAGCGAGTTATAAGCACTTTTATGTTTGGCTATCCTCATTTGACCTTGAAGGAGGGTTCCAAGGTCAAATCAGACCATATTAACAGATTCCCAGCCCATGATTTCCTACAGGTTGGATACAATGATTTACTCAACAGTGAGAACCTGAAAGAAGCTATTGCTCAGCTATGCCATGACATAGAGGTCTGCAATTTCACTATGTTATAGCTGACCAAAACGTCTGTGAAAAACATATTTAACAAAATACTCTAAATGTAATAGTTTTCAAGTTACTACTGATTTACTCAAGAGTGAGAACCTCAAAGTAACTATTACACAGCTATGCAATGAGCTACATGTCTGAATTTTTGCTCTGTTATAGCTGACCTAAAAGTAGGTGAACAACATATTTAAGCAAAATACTGTAAATGCAATAGTTTTCAAGTTACAACTGATTTACTCAATAGTGAGAACCTGAAAATAGCTATTGCTCCACTATGCCATGAGCTATAGGTCTGTTATTTCACTATGTTATAGCTAACCCAAAAGTAGGTGAACAATATATTTTAACAAAATACTCCAAATGCAATATTTTTCAAGTTATAGCCGATTTACTCAACAGTCAGTGCCTGAGAATAGCTATTGCTCAGTTGTGCCATGAGCTACAGGTCTGTAATTTCACTATGTTATAGCTGACCCAAAAGTAGCTGAATAACATATTTGCACAAATTTCTGTAAAGGCAATAGTTTTCCAATTACAACTGATTTACTCAACAGTGAGAACTTCAAAGTAGCTATTACTCAGCTATGCAATGAGCCACAGGTCTGGAACTTCACTATGTTATAGCTGACCCCAAAATAGGTGAATAACATATTGCAACAAAATACTCTAAATGCAATAGTTTCCAAGTTATAAGTGATTTACTCAACAGTGATAACCTAAAAGTAGCTATTACTCAGCTATGCCATGAGCTACAGGTCTGAAATTTTACTATGTTATAGCTGACCCAAAAGTAGCTGAATAACATATTTATACGAAATTCTCTAAATGCAATAGTTTTCAAATTATAAGTGATTTGCTCAACATTGAGAACTTCAAAGTAGCTATTACTCAGCTATGCAATGCGTCACAGGTCTGGAACTTCACTATGTTATAGCTGACCCCAAAATAGGTGAATAACATATTGAAACAAAATACTCTAAATGCAATAATTTCCGAGTTATAAGCGATTTACTCAACAGTGAGAACCTCAAAGTAGCTATTACTCAGCTATGCCATGAGCTACAGGTGTGAAATTTTACTATGTTATAGCTGACCCAAAAGTAGGTGAACAACATATTTAAGCAAAATACTGTACATGCAATAGTTTTCAAGTTACAACTGATTTACTCAATAGTGATGACCTAAAAGTAGCTATTACTCAGCTATTCCATGAGCTACAGGTCTGAAATTTTACTATGTTATAGCTGACCCAAAAGTAGCTGAATAACATATTTATACTAAATTCTCTAAATGCAATAGTTTTGCAATTACAACTGATTTACTCAATAGTGAGAACCTCAAAGTAGTTATTACTCAGCTATGCAATGAGCTACAGGTCTGAAATTTTACTATGTTATAGCTGACCCAAAAGTAGGTGAACAACATATTTAAGCAAAATACTGTAAATGCAATAGTTTTGAAGTTACAACTGATTTACTCAATAGTGATGACCTAAAAGTAGCTATTACTCAGCTATGCCATGAGCTACAGGTCTGAAATTTTACTATGTTATAGCTGACCCAAAAGTAGCTGAATAACATATTTATACTAAATTCTCTAAATGCAATAGTTTTCAAATTATAAGTGATTTGCTCAACATTGAGAACTTCAAAGTAGCTATTACTCAGCTATGCAATGCGTCACAGGTCTGGAACTTCACTATGTTATAGCTGACCCCAAAATAGGTGAATAACATATTGAAACAAAATACTCTAAATGCAATAATTTCCAAGTTATAAGCGATTTACTCAACAGTGAGAACCTCAAAGTAGCTATTACTCAGCTATGCCATGAGCTACAGGTGTGAAATTTTACTATGTTATAGCTGACCCAAAAGTAGGTGAACAACATATTTAAGCAAAATACTGTACATGCAATAGTTTTCAAGTTACAACTGATTTACTCAATAGTGATGACCTAAAAGTAGCTATTACTCAGCTATTCCATGAGCTACAGGTCTGAAATTTTACTATGTTATAGCTGACCCAAAAGTAGCTGAATAACATATTTATACTAAATTCTCTAAATGCAATAGTTTTGCAATTACAACTGATTTACTCAATAGTGAGAACCTCAAAGTAGTTATTACTCAGCTATGCAATGAGCTACAGGTCTGAAATTTTACTATGTTATAGCTGACCCAAAAGTAGGTGAACAACATATTTAAGCAAAATACTGTAAATGCAATAGTTTTGAAGTTACAACTGATTTACTCAATAGTGATGACCTAAAAGTAGCTATTACTCAGCTATGCCATGAGCTACAGGTCTGAAATTTTACTATGTTATAGCTGACCCAAAAGTAGCTGAATAACATATTTATACTAAATTCTGTAAATGCAATAGTTTTCCAATTACAACTGATTTACTCAATAGTGAGAACTTCAAAGTAGCTATTACTCAGCTGTGCCATGACCTACAGATCTAAAATTTCACTATGTTATAGCTGGCCCAAAAGTAGCTGAATAACATATTTATACGAAATTCTCTAAATGCAATAGTTTTGCAATTACAACTGATTTACTCAATAGTGAGAACCTCAAAGTAGTTATTACTCAGCTATGCAATGAGCTACAGGTCTGAAATTTTACTATGTTATAGCTGACCCAAAAGTAGGTGAACAACATATTTAAGCAAAATACTGTTAAAGCAATAGTTTTCAAGTTACAATTGATTTACTCAATAGTGATGACCTAAAAGTAGCTATTACTCAGCTATGCCATGAGCTACAGGTCTGAAATTTTACTATGTTATAGCTGACCCAAAAGTAGCTGAATAACATATTTATACGAAATACTCTAAATGCAATAGTTTTCCAATTACAACTGATTTACTCAATAGTGAGAACTTTAAAGTAGCTATTACTCAGCTATGCCATGACCTACAGATCTGAAATTTCACTATGTTATAGCTGGCCCAAAAGTAGCTGAATAACATATTTATACGAAATTCTCTAAATGCAATAGGTTTTAAGTTACAAGTGATTTACTCAATAGTGAGAACTTCAAAGTAGCTATTACTCAGCTATGCAATGAGCCACAGATCTGAAACTTCACTATGTTATAGCTGATCCCAAAATAGGTGAATAACATATTGCAACAAAATACTGTAAATGCAATAGTTTCCAAGTTATAAGCGATTTACTCAACAGTGATAACCTAAAAGTAGCTATTACTCAGCTATGCCATGAGCTACAGGTCTGAAATTTTACTATGTTATAGCTGACCCAAAAGTAGCTGAATAACATATTTATACGAAATTCTCTAAATGCAATAGTTTTCAAGTTATAAGCGATTTACTCAACAGTGATAACCTAAAAGTAGCTATTACTCAGCTATGCCATGAGCTACAGGTCTAAAATTTTACTATGTTATAGCTGACCCAAAAGTAGCTGAATAACATATTTATACGAAATTCTCTAAATGCAATAGTTTTTAAGTTACAAGTGATTTTACTCATGATGGAAGTTACTGAAAAGCCCAAAAGTAGCTATTACTCACTTAGCTATTGAGACAGGCACCCAACTTACTCACCATATTGTAGCTATGAAAAAAGTAGCTGAATAACATATTTTAACAAAATGCTCTAAATGCAACACTTTTCAAGTTATAAATGATTTTGTGCATGATTTCATGAATTTTAATGCATTAAAAATTATTAAAAAAATTTATTAAAAAAAAAGTAAGACAGATCCAGGTCTCATACTCACACAAGAGAATCTACCTGTGGCCTAGTACATATATGCAAGATATGAGAGAAATCCCTGCAATAGTCACTGAGAAAATTGTGATTAAGTGTTGAAATTTTCACACTTTTGGTGGGGGTACCCCCCTTGTAATGTCTCTAGCAAACAGACAAACAGACAGATTTGCATGCCTTGAACAACTTTTCCATCCTCGATAGATAAGGTATCTTTTAAAAAAAACAGCACGTCTCTAGGCCTTGTAGTTTTGGAGGAGAAGTTGTTCACGCGGACGGGTACGCGTACGCCCACGCCGCAGAGTGACGACATAATGTCAGCTGACTGACAAGTCAGCTGACATAAAAACAACATATTTTTGGGACCAATAAAGCTTATTATTCCTATGGATTTAAAAGTTAGTCTAAATGATCTACGGCTAAAAGTATGAGTCCTTATGTGGCATACAGTCAAAAGAATTTTAATTAACTTTTAAAACTCTCTTGTTCGGAACCACAAAAATCTTCTGATATATTTGATAAAAATATTCAGAAAGTAGTCAAAGAAAATTGGAAATTTTAATTACTTAAATGTAGCTTTTATAAGCTACAAGCTTACCATGTGGGACTTAATGCTGATCTCGGGTTGCCACACCCGGGGCCAACGTCTTAGAAAAAAAGATCGTTCTTGTTAGCCACCGGATATACTGGTAGTTGTCGTCACGTGATAACTTCTGACCAATCGTCCTACTTTCTCGTTGAAATTTTTTAAACCTACCCCTCAGCTGTAAACAGCGGGGAGGCAGGGTGGGACTCTTCTAAGTCCCACATGGTAAGCTTGTAGCTTATAAAAGCTACATTTAAGTAATTAAAATTTCCAATTTTATTACGCTACAATAGCTTACCATGTGGGACTTAATGCTGAATTCAACTGCCCGGTGGCGGGATTACAGCTGAGACTGGAAGGTATGTCATTTTTTTCTAAGATTTTGAATTAAACGTCTAGAATAGTGCCAGAAATACCAGTCTGAGTCCCATTTACAGTGCCCCGATCCCGAAGGCCGGGCCTGTAACGAGCCAAAAACCTAAGAAAATGAGAGACAGTGCTAAAACTGTCTAGATGTTTTATTGTAGGACGGAAGTGCAGCAGTGCTCACTCCGAGGTCTGAGGGTCCAAAAGGGCCCTTCACGTATGACTGACCAACCCAGTGGTTGGGAATCTCATAAAATTTTTACAACCTGAAAATGAGATTAATGACAACTAAATAAGTCCTTAATAGAAATTACTTAAAATGACCTTACCCGTAACATCTTGAAGGTAAAGGAATACCTAGATCCTGGGAAAGACTCCTGAAGACTTGGTTGTAGCGGATGTGCCCCCCCCCCCCTTTTTTCTTTCCGAGGACAACTGGTCTGAGGGGAAGGATCTAGGACTTGTTGTGCAGCCACTACGGGTCCCAGGTACAAATTGTTGTCGGTGTCCGACCAAGTAAGGTCTTTTAGGTAAAAATTTGTAAATGTGTTGTGAGCTTTCCAGTGACAGGCTTGCATGATTTGGTCCACCGATACCCCACCGTAAAAGGCCTTAGAGGCCGCAAAAGCCCGGATGTCATGCGCTTTGACTTGGACCAAGTCCAAGGCTTGTTGATCTGCTTGTTTGTAACAAAGTAAAATGGTTTGTTTCAACCATGAAGAGAGTGTAGCGGGTCTGATGTCTGAGGTATGTCCTTTCTTAAAGGAGATGAAAAGGAGAGAACGAGACCCTCTCAGGTCTTTAGTTCGGTCCAAATAGAACCTCAGGGCCCGCACGGGACACAGGGTCCTGTCTTCTTTAAACTGTCTATCTACAATGGTAGTCAGAGCAGGAATAGTCACTGGTGACACACTTTGAGAACCTTCTCTTGCTAGTTGGTTTTTGGCTATGAAATCAGAAGAAGGGAACAAGGCGACCTTTTCCCATTGGCCTAAATTAGCTACTTTGTTAGCGACCCAGGCATGGATTTCGCTGCGGCGCTTGCCGGAGGCCAAGGCTAGCAAGAAAGCAGTTTTTAAAGTGAGATGTTTGAGGTCTGTGTCTTTCATGGGCTCAAATGGTGCTTTGGTGAGCTCGTTAAGGACAACAGAAAGGTTCCACTTGGGCAAGTTTCTGGAACTTTTAGGACGATCCCTGTGAAAACTGGAGAGTAACCTATGAAGGTCTGCATTGTGTGCAATATGTTGGGCCGTTGGGCCCAAAGTGTCAACGATTGCAGTCCTGTAACCATCAATGGTCGAGGGGCGCCTGTTTAGGTCTTGGTACAGGTACATGAAAAAATCTGAGATTTGTTTCACAGATGGAGTGGAGAAATCCACCGAATTTTCTCTGCACCATTTTTCAAATAGGGCCCACTTTGACTTGTAGATGGTCCTTGTTGATGACCGCTGAGGGGCAGCAATTCTCTCTGCCACCTCCACAGAGAAGCCTTGTTCTTGGAGTTGTCCGCTCCTAGACACCAGGCGTGGAGGTTCAGGTGCTGGGGGTTGTTGTGGAACACCAGCTTGTGGGACTGTTTGAGTAGGGTTGTTGACACTGGGAGTTGCAGTGGGATCTCTGTTGAGAGCTGCACTAGGTCCCAAAACCAGGGCATCCCTGGCCAGCCTGGGGCTATTACGATGATCAGGCACTGGCATTGCCTGATCTTTTGGATCACCTTGTGAAGGAGAGCCGTAGGAGGGTACGCATATGCTGTGAGGTTGGTCCAGTTTATGTTCAGAGCATCTATGTCCCAGGCCCTTGGGTCTGGGATAGGAGACACGTATAGAGGGAGTTTGTGGTTCAGGTGAGTGGCAAATAAGTCTACATGAGGTGTGAACCACTTCTGGCAGATCTGTTTGAAGACCTGTGGGTGCAGAGACCATTCGGTTGACTGCACTTGGTTGGACCTGGATAGCAGGTCGGCCATCACATTCAGGCACCCTGGAATGTGCCTGGCTTTCAATGTTATGTGATAGTGATGGCACCAGGTCATGATCTTCCACAGGAGAGCACACATCTCTGCCGAGTGTGTTCCTCCTTGTTTGTTGATGTAGGCTACCACTGTTGAGTTGTCCGTCGCAACCAACACTGTTTGATTCTGGCACTGGTCCTTGAAGTCTCGAAGGGCCAGGGAGACCGCCTTCAATTCTAGGACATTTATGTGAAGCCTTTTTTCCCGATCTGACCACAGACCCTTGGTAAAATTTTGGTCTAAGTGAGCGCCCCAACCTTCGTTTGAGGCGTCGGTAAAGAGTTGGATACTGTGGTCTTTGGGATGAAGGTCTGCACCTTTCATCACATTGGAGGGATTTTGCCACCAATCTAGGTGGGCTGCAATGGCTTCTGTCCAGGGAAGGAGGTTGTCCAGCGACTGAGGATATCTCCAGTGCTCCTTGAGGTGAAACTGAAAGGGCCTCATGTGAAGGCGTCCCTCCGGGACCATTTTCTCCGTTGAGGCTAGCAACCCAATTAGAGACATCAAACATCTTGCAGTCAAAACACGTTTTGACTTGAGTTGTAGGATCAAATCCTGAAGTTTGAGCCATCTCTCTTGAGTGGGTTTTACAAGGGCTGAATCTAGGTGGTATTCGTAGCCCACGAACGAGAACACCTGTGTAGGTTTCAGTTCTGATTTTTCCTGATTTATTATCCACCCCAAGGACTGAGTCAGTTCTACTACTGCCTGAGTGTTCACTTGGGCTTCCTCCTGAGACTGGGACCTGATCAGCCAGTCGTCCAGGTATTGGTGAATTCTGAGTCCTCTTGAGAGGGCCATTAGTTTCACCTCCTTTACGATCATGGTAAAGACCTGGGGGGCTGTGGCTAGTCCGAACGGGAGGGAGGTGAACTGGAACACCTGAGCCTTGTAGCAAAACCTTAGGTATTTCCTCGAGCTTGGGTGGATGGGGATATGCAGGTAGGCGTCCGACAGGTCTATCGACGCTACCCACTCCCCTGGAATCAGGGAGGTCCTGATGGACTCTGGAGTTTCCATTTTGAACTTTTCTACGTGTAGAAAAGTGTTGAGCCTGCTTAAGTCTATGACTGGCCTCCACCTTTGGTGAGGCTTGGGTACTAGGAACAGGCGACTGTAAAACCCGAGAGATTTTACATTGTCTACCCTTTCGATAGCGTTCTTTGACAGGAGGGACTGGATACAAGTAGCCAAGGCTTGGTCTTTTTGTTGGGCCTTGTACTCTGACAGAATCAGAGGAAATCTGATCAAGTTTGGCTTTGAACGGAATGGCAGAACGTAGCCATTGGTGATAATGTTTAACACGTTTTGAGAACATTTGTTTGTGAGCCAGTCTCTCCTGAAAGAACGGAGGCGACCTCCTACTGGTGGACTGAGTGAGGCTTTGGAGGAGTCATTGGGGAGGGGGGTTTCCATGCCCCCTTCCTCTATTGTGGGGTCGAAAACGACCCCTGAAGCCTCTGAAGTTGGATTTTCCTCTTCCCGAGGGAAAGGACTGGTTACTGCTTTGAGAGGTATTGCCCCCATAGGGGCGTTTCCTGTAGGAGCCTCTTTTCTTGTGGGGACCACGAAAGGGCTTATTCTGGTAGGGTGCAAAACCCTGAGAATCTTTTGAGGTGCCTTTTTTGAGAAGGAAGTCCTCACCTTCCTTCACTAATTGAGACTCGAACAAGGAAGGGCCCCAAAAGGACGAGTTCCTGAGTTCTTGACGTCTCGTTTCTCCTAATTGTGGATGTAATAGAGTCATTTCGGCTTCGCGCCTGAGCAAGCCGGTATTAGCCATAGAGTATAATTCCCTCTGCAAAATATGGGCTAGAGATTTGCTGAGACAAGTGAGGGCCCTGTGTTGAACAAGTACTGTCTTGTTCCAAAAATCTAAGTAGTCAGCTACTTCCTCATATCCGCGCTTTGCCGCTTTCTCAGGATTGGCACCTTTCTGAATCTGAGACTTTATCTTCTTGACCGTAGACTTGATGCTATGTTGGCATTTTTCCAATGAAGCATTGCAAGAAGAGGAGGTTTTGGCAAATGCAGCGGTGAAGTTGAGGGTAGAGATGTTTTGTCTAGCCTGAAGTTCTAGCTCCTTGAGAACTGGCAGGGGAACTCTGGCTACTGGGGGCCCAGAAGGTCTAGGAGTAATACAGATCTTAGCAAAGTCCGTATTCAACTCCTGAATTTTGTCCTGAAAAGTTGGTTGTCCCACCTTGTACCACTTTGAAGTTGAGGGAGGAGGCCTGACATATTTTCCCTCAGATAAGTTGGCAGCCTTAAAGTCATGTTGGAATTTATCAAAGGCGTCCTTGATAACTGAGCTAAGTGGAAGAATAGAGGAGGGACCTCTAGGTCTGAGCTCTTGACGGCCTTTTTCATCATCCAGACCCAACACTGAGCTGGACGACCTGGGCATAGATTCCCTGGGGTCAGGGAGAGACAAAATACGCCTGAAGGTGTCCACTTCTTCAGAGTATTGTGAGGGCATGTCAGACAAAGCTACTTCCCTATAATAAGGGGGGTCTGGATCATGTTGTGGGAGGTCTTGATCAGAAGCTACTCCTGAGGGCTGAGCCCTAGAGGGCTTAGAAGACCTGTGTCTGGTTTCAGGGGAGTGCTCCTCCTCTGAGGTAAATGACACGTATCTAGATCTTGATTTATGTTTGCTCTTGTCAGAGTGTTTTTTTGGATCTAGAAGAAGGGATCCGAGGTTCATCGGAATCCTCATTTAGTTGTTCCGAGGCAGAGCTCGGGTTTGCTTTTTGTGAGAGTACGAGACCTCTTCGGGGTGACCTTCAGAGGGGGCAACGTACTGATCCGAGGAAGGTTGAGTAGATAGTAAACGCGGAGGAAGTGCTGGGCCGAAGTCCACATCCATATCCTCGCTTGGGATGTTAGAACCAGATCTCGGAGGGGGCAAATCCAGAGGGGCAGCAGTAGTACTGGACAAGCCAGGTTTTGAAGCAGGAAGAGAAGACTCTACCTCGACTTTCTGTTTTGCAGCCAACTCCTCTCGGAGTGACTGAAAAGCTTCCAACATGGATGCCTGGAAGGTACCCATTTGCTGCTGTAAATGTATATTTAAGGAATCACCGAGTGATTTCTCTAGGTTTTTCTGGATTTTATTTTGCAAAGCCGTACCAGGGGTGGGTGGAATAGTCTTGGCTGGCGTTTTCAAGGACAGGGAACTGAAGGCAAGAGGTTGAGGACGGGGGGGGGGGGGGGGGGGGGGGGGGTGAGGTAAAAAGGCTATCAGCAGCACACTCGAGGTCTGCATTGGACCCAGTGAAAGAGTCCCTGTCGCCTTCACCCAAAAGATCTAGTTCATCTTTGGAACTAGTTGTCGCTTTCTGCTTTTTCAAATACCGTTTCCGGTTTTGGATTTTCTGTAGTTGCTCATCTGTGAAAGACGTGCAAATTTCACAAGGGGTTTCAAAGGTGACACAGGGGTCATCTCCCTTGCCAGCCTCCCTACAGGTAGGGCAGAAATTATGTGTATCAAAACTAAAGCAGAAATGGCGGCATTTCTGTGCTCTCGGTTTGTCTTTATTAGCTTGATGAGACGACATTTTATACGCAATAAAAGACGTACAATGTATTTGCCTGAACCGAGGAAAACTCAAAACACGCGACTGAGAACAAAATACTTATCCTGTGAAAATTAAAATTTTACAGAATGATCTATGATATATATTACAAGAAATATGCAAATATTAGCCTCCAACAATAAGTAAAGTCTGAGAAATAAATGAAAATGTCTGTATATTTACAAACTGCTACCAGTCAATCGTGGCCAACGAGAAAGTAGGACGATTGGTCAGAAGTTATCACGTGACGACAACTACCAGTATATCCGGTGGCTAACAAGAACGATCTTTTTTTCTAAGACGTTGGCCCCGGGTGTGGCAACCCGAGATCAGCATTAAGTCCCACATGGTAAGCTATTGTAGCGTAATAAAATAGGCCCTAGCTAATTTATTTATGGTACATTGGTGAAAGAAAAAAGAAATATGAAGTAAAATTTAGCAAAAATCTTACTTCAGTGTTGTAAACTTAACTTACTTTTTGTACGTGTGGAATCATATAGGTACAAGGTTAACAATTTAATTCTTGACTGGTCTTATCATTTCTAGTTCAATAATTATTATATATAATACCAAATATGTGTCAAGTATAAAACTCGAGGTGGCTATGCATCCAGTAACCAGTTCCCATGCAGCTTATATCTGTAGCCAACAGATGTAGATGAATCGGGTTTAAAAGGATGATAATGAAGAATCTTAGCAATCACATTTTTTATTGCGATATTTATTTTTATCGCTTTATTGCGAGCCAGCAGTGTCTCCCCGAACATAGCAAACATGTAGAAGCAAAAATAAAAGACATAGAGGATGAGGATTCCTGAAGTTATACACATTTTTAAGTTTGGCTGTCTTTTGACCTTGAAGGAGGGGTCCAAGGTCAAATGTGACCACATCAAAAGATTCCCAACCCATGATTTCCTATAAGTTGGTTTCACACTGCAAACCTCTTGGATCAATAATAAGTGAGTTATATGCATTTTTTTGTTTGGCTATCTTCGTTTGGCCTTGAAGGAGGGGTAAAGGTCAAATCTGACCACACCAAAAGATTCCCAGCCCATGATTTCCTATAAGTTGGTTTCACATTGCCAACTTCTAGGACCAATAATAAGCTAGCTGTAAGCACTTTTATGTTTGGGTATCCTCGTTTGACCTTGAAGGAGGGGTCAAAGATCAAATCTGACCACATCAAAAGATTCCCAGCCCATGATTTCCTATAAGTTGCTTTACCATTCTAAACCTCTAGGACCAATAATGACTGAGTTATAAGCACTTTTAGGTTTGGTTATCCTCGTTTGACCTTGAAGAAGGAGCCCAAGGTCAAATCCAAACACACCAAAAGAATCCCAGCCCATGATTTCCTAAAGGTTGGTTTAGCATCCCAAACCTCTAGAACCAATAATAAGTGAGCTATAAGCACTTTTAGGTTTGGCTATCCTCGTTTTACCTTGAAGGAGGGGTTCAAGATCAAATCTGACCACACCAGAAGATTCTCAGCCCATGATTTCCTATAGGTTTGGTTATCCTCGTTAGACCTTGAAGAAGGAGCCCAAGGTCAAATCCGACCAATAATAAGTGAGTTATAAGCACTTTTGAGTTTGGCTCTCCTCGTTCGACCTTGAAGGAGGGGTCCAAGGTCAAATCTGACCACATCTGGAGATTCCCAGCCCATGATTTCCTATAAGTTGGTTTACCATCCCAAACCTCTACGACCAATAATAAGTGAGTTATAAGCACTTTTAAGTTTTGCTATCCTCGTTTGACCTTGAAGGAGCGGTTCAAGATCAAATCTGACCACACCTGGAGATTTCCAGCCCATGATTTCCTATAAGTTGGTTTACATCCCAAACCTGCACAACCAATAATAAGCGAGTTATAAGCACTTTAAGTTTGGCTCTCCTCGTTTGACCTTGAAGGAGGGGTCTAAGTTCAAATCTGACCACACCTGGAGATTTCCAGCCCATGATTTCCTATAAGTTGGTTTACCATCCCAAACCTGCATGACCAATAATAAGCGAATTAAAAGCACTTTCAAGTTTGGCTATCCTCGTTTGACCTTGAAGGAGGAGTCCAAGGTCAAATCTAACCACATCAAAAGATTCCTAGCCCATGATTTCCTATAGCTTAGTTTCACATTGCCAATTTCTAGGACCAATAATAAGCTAGCTGTAAGCACTTTTATGTTTGGGTATCCTCATTTGACCTTGAAGGAGGGGTCAAAGGTTAAATCTGACCACATCAAAATATTCCCAGCCCATGATTTCCTATAAGTTGCTTTACCATCCTAAACCTCTAGGACCAATAATAACAGAGTTATAAGCACTTTTTTTACCATCCCAAACCTCTAGGATCATTAATAAGGGAGATATAAGCACTTTTCATGACTGACAAAAAACGCCTGTGGTGGCCATCTTGTTTTTCAAAATGAGGCCAAAAATATTCCCAGTCAAAAAAAAGATTTTGTAATGACGAACATATCCTGCAAATTTGAGATCTCTACCTTTCTACCCTTTGCTCTAGATGGCCAACAAAAGTTTTTGCTTCAAGTCAAATAAACGTCCCTGGCAACCATCTTGTTTTTCAAAATGAGGCCAAAAATATTCCTAGGCAAGATTTTATTGTTATGAATATATCCTGCAAATTTGAGAAGGCTAGCTATAATATTTTTTCCATTAGAGTGGTAATGGTGAAATCTCTCTACACAGTCTTATATAGGCATATATATGCAGTAAAAGGTACCATTTTGAGTCATTTTAGCAGGCCTAAGGTGACCTTGAAAACAATAGCCAAGGTCAACAAACTGGATGCTGGTACTCCATCATGTACTAAACATCCAAAGCCATTTTCAATAGTTTCCATGCCATATAGTCAGCATTAAGTGTGAAAATATCTCCAAAGGCCAAAAATGGCCTCAGTGAGGTGCCTTGGCAGTCTGTGGATGACCTTCAATGAAGAGCTTCAAGTTCAAATTTCTGCATGCAGAAGACACATATACATGTATGTATTATATATACCACCCGTAGTATGATCTAACTTTCTGTATATGAGAACTGGGCCAAAATGTGAAAAAATGGCCGAAATCTGACCTTTAAGAGGCCACCAGTGACCTTGAAATTGAAAGTCAAGGTCACAAAACAATAGCGTTTGTGACATGGCCCATATATACCCACATACCAAATTTGAAGATCTAACTAAAAGGAAATCTCTGCGGGGCGGCGGCGTGACCGTACTGAATCCTAAGTATCCCCGACTTTCATCCGGGGATAAAATAACTAAGAAAAATCCAGGCCTGATACTCACACAAGGGAATCTACTTGTGGCCTAGTACATATATGAAAGAAAAGAGAGAAATCCCTGCAATAGTCAATGAGAAAATTGGGATAAAGTGTTAAAATTTTCATAGTTTAAGTGTGTGTGTGGGGGGGGGGGGGGGTACCTCACTTGTAATGGCTCTGGGGAACAGACGAATGAACAGATCTGCATTCCTTGAACAATCTTTCATCCTCGAAAGATAAGGCATCATTTAAAATTAACAGCATGTCTCTGGGCCTTGTAGTTTTGGAGGAGGAGAAGTCATTCATGTGGACGCATATGTAGATACGTACGCATACACATGCACTGCAGAGTGATGCCATAATGTCAACTGACTGTCAAGTCAGCTGACATAACTGGATTAAATTTTAACAAGGGTATTTCCATGGGTTTGGAAATATCTAGTGATTTTAAATCTGGTATAAATAATGATGCATGTTACTTATTACTGCATGGATAAGCATTGTATTAATGTGTTTTTCCAGTTACGGCACAAATACATATGTTAACCAAAGTCTGTATGAGGAAGTAGTTAATGTATTTGACTGTGTATTGATAAATCTGCTGATGAGTACACCATAGGTAACTACAGTGTGAATAAATATTACCTTTAAGTACTTGCTGCATTGTACAAATATGGGTTGAATTTCTTCTTCAATTTCCATGACAAACTGGTCAACTGCACTGATCCACTGTGTGTATAACTCTGTATCTCTACCACTAGGTGGCTTCATCCCTTTTTGAAAATCAGCCGACTTCGTAAAAGTAATTTTTTCTGGAAATAAACTCTGTTCTTTTAGTGCAAAAACTGTATACATGGAACTTTGACAACTAATATTCACAGCCAATATTTAAAGCTGTCTAATTGCAATAATACCTTAAAAATAAATATAAACTAGACCTACGCATCGGAGAACCGATGCAAATCTGTATCCACTGGAAAGACAACTCACCAAAGCCAGTGAACCATCGTTGACCTTGAAGGAGGGGCCAAAGGTCAAATCTGACATCAGAAGATTCCCAGCATATGATTTCCTATAGGTTGGTTTACCATCTCAAACATCTTGAACCAATAATAAGTGAGTTATAAGCACTTTTAACTTTGGCTATCCTCGTTTGACCTTGAAGGAGGGGCCCAAGGTCAAATCCGACCACACCAGAAGATTCCCAGTTCATGATTTCCTATGGGTTGGTTTACCACCCCAAGTGTCTTGGACCAATAATAAGCGAGTTATAAGCACTTTTAAATTTGGCTATCCTCATTTGACCTTGAAGGAGGGGCCCAAGGTCAAATCCAACCACACCAGATGATTCCCAGTGCATGATTTTATAGAGGTTGGTTTGCCATTCCAAACCTCTAGGACAAATAATAAGCGAGTTATAAGCACTTTTAAGTTTGGTTATCCTCAATTGACCTTGAAGGAGGGGCCCAAGGTCAAATCCAACCACACCAGAAGATTCCCAGTCTATGATTTCCAAAAGGTTGGTTTACCATCCCAAACCTCTAGGACCAATAATAAACAAGTTATAAGCACTTTCAAGTTTGGCTATCCTCGTATTACCTAGAAGGAGGGGTCCAAGGTCAAATCTGACCACATCAAAAGATTCCCAGCCCATGATTTCCTATTAGTTGCTTTACCATCCCAAACCTCTAGGACCAATAATAAGCGAGTTATAAGCACTTTTAAGTTTGGCTATCCTTGTTTGACCTTGAAGGAGGGGCCCTAGGTCAAATCCAACCTCACCAGGAGATTCCCAGCCCATGATTTCCTATAGGTTGGTTTACCATCCCAAACCTCCAGGACCAATATTAAGCGAGTTATAAGCACTTTTAATTTTGTCTATCCTCATTTGACCTTGAAGGAGGGGTTCAGAATTACCTTTGGTACAGTTGAATATACTGCCCCATTTTTGGGGTTAACAAGACAAATATTTGTATCCCATTAGATTTCATCAAACTTTGACAGGTACTTACAACTGGATTCAGCATGAAACATTTATGTTTAAGATTTTTTGCTTTTCAGTAATTATACAAACAAAGCTTTCAGATAACAAACATATATTTACTCACCACTGGCTTTCCGCATCTTGCATTCTATTTCTGCCATCATTTCTGTCACTTTGTCTTTGAAGGGATCATAAAGTCTACAAGGCACTGGTTCTGTCCCTGCAATGTTGCATATACAAACATAATAGTAATTTCAGCAATCAGAATAATATTTGCCACGATATTTACATAACACACAATAGGTCTACACTAGTCTACAAATATGGTTTTGTCACTGGAACTACAAATATTCTATATTTCTAAGTGAAGTTATGCCTTGGAGCCTGTCAAATGGTGGAGATTATGTGCTACAAAAGTTCTGATTAGATAACATAATACAGTGTGCATATACTGGAAAATCTCCATTATGCAACCTTCTATTGTACCAATACTCAATTTTTCCTTCTGTTTTTACTGTTAAAACTTTGTTTTTTTCTGTTGTTTACATAATATGATGACCTCCACCAGAGGGTTATGTTTTTATGCATTCCCCATGTCTGTTTGCTTGTCTGTGTTCAAGAAAACTAAATTCTATGAATGGATCCTTCTGAAATTTTGTGTGTGCCTGACCAAAGAAGGAAGTGATTAATATTTTGGAAAAATCAAGATTATATTCTGGATACAAAAAATATTCTTAATTTTTAAAGGTCGCATTTTCAGTGTATTTTCAGTGACTGGCTTTCTGGTTGACATTACTCAATAGGTAATCACTGGATCTTCATGAAATTGTTAATGTGGGTAGGGTCTTGCAAAAATGAGAAAAGTGATTACATTTTGGGAATAAGCCGAATCATATTCTAACTACAACAATATTTCCTGAGTTTCTGGAAATACTCCCCTGCCTGGTGGAGGTTTGTGCAGAATGAGTGCTGCCTTCTAGTTTCTCTTCTAATTAAATGCAAACCATTTGACATACAACATTTTGGATACTAGACATTTTACTTGATTTCTATGTTTATATTTACAAAACAAATTGTAGCTGAGCTTCAATAAAAACCCAAGGTTGCAGCCAAAATTTTACATAATTTGAGCCTGTTACTGTAGGATTTGTTAAATGTATAACCTTCTCAGTCAAAAGTTCCCTTTAAATTATTCTATCTTGAAGATTTTGGGATTTTAGGAAATCTAATAAGATTGTTGTTGCATGCAAGGGTACTGTGCCATTGCATAATTATGTTACTCAAAGGAGATAAACTAGCAAAAATTTGGGATACATTCCCTACTTCTGTCTTTTCTACTGATGAATCTATTTTGGCTCCTCCTGCTTTCAATGCCTTTGAGTCTGCAAGTGAAGATGAAGTCTGCAAGATTATCAATGACTCTTCCACTAAATCATGCTTATGGCACCTATACCCACACTCCTCAAGGATTGTCTCCATATCCTTTTGCCATCCATAACAAAGTAAGTAAACTAGAGTATTGCTTCGTAAGAGAAAAAGAAATTGTTTTTGCACAGCAAAGACAAAGCGTCCCTATGAGTATTAATCAGTTTGTAGAAATGACTGTCTTCCTGTGTTTAATATGTTTTTCCATTTATGACAAAATGCAAAGTTTCCTAGATGAATCTGGTTTGTTTATTTTTTGATTTTTTTTTTTCTCGTTTTATGCATAAATTCAAAATGGCCACCAAAAGTGGCAAGAAAACGATTTTTGGGGAAAATCACCAGTAGACTCTGCAGATAACCTGCGGGTCAAAAATTTTGTGGAAATCGCTCTATCTCGCTCCATTTCCGAGATAAACGGGTTTTTGCGTTTTATGCAGACATTCAAGATGGCCGCCAAAAGTGGCTGGAAAACGATTTTTCCAAAAAGTCACCAGTAGACTCCACAGATACCGTGTGGGTCAAAAATTTTATCAAAATCGCTCTATCTCGCTCCGTTATCGAGTAAACGTGTTTTTGCATTTAACGCAGAAATTGAAGATGGCCGCCAAAAGTGGCGAGAAAATGATTTGTGCAAAAAGTCGCCAGTAGACTTTCCGGATACCCTGTGGGTCAAAAAATTGTGTCAAAATCGCTCTATCTCGCTCCGTTTCTGAGATAAACGCGTTTTTGCGTTCAACACAGAAATTCAAGATGGCGTCAAACAGTGGCAGGAAAATAATTTTTGCAAGAGTTGCCAGTAGACTCTGCAGGTAAAACTTTTTGTCGAAATCGCTCTATCTCGCTCCATTATCGAGATAAACATGTTTTTGCATTTAACGCAGAAATTCAAGATGGCCACCAAAAGTGGCGGGAAAATGATTTTTGCGAAAAGTTGCCAGTAGACTATGCGAGTAAACTGTGGGTCAAAAATTGCATCAAAATCGCTCTATCTCGCTCCGTTTCCGAGATAAACTCGTTTTCGCGTTTAACGCAGAAATTCAACATGGCCAACAAAAGTGGTGGAAAAAAGATTTTTGCAAAAAGTCACCAGCAGACTCCACAGATACCTTATGGGTCAACAATTTCGTCGAAATTGCTTCATCTCGCTCCGTTTCTAAGATAAACACGTTTTTGTGTTTAACGCAGAAATTCAAGATGGCCACCAAAGTGGCGGGAAAACATTTTTTGAGAAAAATTGCCAGTAGCCTATGCAGCTATTCTGCAGGTAAAAAATTTTGTCGAAATCGCTCTATCTCGCTCTGTTATCGAGATAAACGTGTTTTGGCATTTAACACAGAAATTCAAGATGGCCGCCAAAAGTGGCGGGAAAATTTTTTTTTGCAAGAAGTTGCCAGTAGACTCTCCAGATACCCTGTGGGTCAAAATTTTTGTCGAAATTACTCTATCTTGCTCCGTTTCCGAGATAAATGCGTTTTTGCGTTTTCAACGTTAAGAAAAATTGTGACATTTAGTAAATCGTTAATAAGTCAGCTCTTTTGTATTGGATCACTTCCAAAAGTTAATGATTTCCAGACATCTATATAACAAACCTACTTGCAAAATTTTATGTGAATAATTGAAGCACTTTTTAAGTTATCATCCGGAAAGGCACACCCTTTCGAAAAACATGTTTTTGGTCATGTGACTTCTTTGATTGGTTGAAATCTCATGACATCATATTCAGAAATTTTTCCCAGGGCTACTGCATACACCTGCCAAATATGAAGCCTTATGGCTGCAAGGCTATTGCAAAAAGAAAATGCGGATCTGGGGGATCCGACGGAGTCGCTTTTCCCATATACAAACAAGCGTCCCTCATGGGATGCTTAGTTATTCCATCAGTGAAGGTTCTTTTCCGGATGCCTTCAAAAAAGCTGTTGTCACCCTTCTTACCCTCTTCACTACCTGGTAATGAACTTAAGAATTGCTGTCCAGTATCTGGTCTCTGTTTCCTGTCCAAGTTGGTGGAGCAGATTGTGGCTAAGCAGTTAATGTCCCATATCAGTAGTTATAAACTGGACAATCCTCATCTATCTGCTTACAAATTGGGTCCTTCTATTGAAACTGCTTTACTTTTCAATAAAAATGAGGTTCACCTTTCTCTGGCACAAGCTGAACCAACGTCTCTTGTTTTACTTGACTTGTCGGCAGCTTTTGACACTATTGATCACACTACTCTCTTTGGCTATCTCAAATCATGGCTTGGTCTCAGTGGAACTATCCTAAAGTGGTTTGTTTTCTACCTGAGTAATCGTTGTCAGGCCAATGAGATAGGTTCGACACTAAGCTAGCTCAGCTATGGAGTACCCCAAGGATTTGTGCTGGGTTTAGTGTTATTCTCACTTTATATGTACAACCCATCAGCTTTCATCCAGATATAAAATTTCATTTCTATGAAGAGGACCCCCAACTATATGTCCATATATCTCATAAGAATACTTCTGCTGCTCTTGCAAAGCTGAATGCCAGTCTCCAGGATGTACAACAATGGATGGCTCTCAGTAAATTGAAACTCAGCCCTGATAAAACTGAATTTATTATTTTTAGCTCTAAGTCTCTGAAGTCAGAAACTCTCCTCTCATTTTCCTGTCAATTTTTTGAAAGTCTTTTCATCCTGCTGATAATGTTAAAAACCGAAATGTGTGGTACGACACTGACTTTTCTTTCTCAGAACATGTTCAGAAGACTTGTAAAGCCAGCTTTCCCAGATGCATTACCTTTGTAGAATTAGACAGTATCTTAATCAAGAAATGGCTGTCCTTGCTGCAAATGCCTTGGTTAGTAGTTGTCTGGGCTATTGTAACCTTCTGTTTAGAGGTTTCAATCAGGACAAGCTGGAGAATATTCAGAATACCCTAAAGGCTTGCACATATTGTCACAAATCATAGAAAACAGGCATTCTGACACATGCATTTATCTCCCGCCATATAAATTAGATGTACTAAAGATAGTGAAATATAAATTTTTTTGTGAGACAGAGGCACATGTAGAAGTCAGCTATGCAATGAGCCAGAGGTCTAGAATTTTACTATGTTATAGCTGATTCAAAATAGGTGAGTAACATATTGAAACTAAATAATCTAAATGCAAGAGTTTTCAAGTTATAAGTGACTTACTCAACAGTGATAACCTAAAGGTAGCTATTACTCAGCTATACCACGAGCTATAGGTCTGAAATTTTATTATGTTATAGCTGACCCAAAAGTAGATGACCAACATATTTGCCCAAAATTCTCTAAATGCAATAGTTTTCAAGTTACAAGTGATTTTACTCATGATGGAAGTTAGTGAAAAATTCAAAAGTAGCTATTACTATTATTGTGATAGACACCGAAGTTACTCACCATGTTGTAGCTATGGAAAAAGTAGCTGAATAACATATTTTAACAAGGTGCTCTAAATGTAATACTTTTCAAGTTATAATTGATTTAGTGCATGATTTCATGAATTTTAATGCATTAAAAATTATTTAAAAAATTCATTAAAAAATTCAGCATGTGAAAGCTCTCCAAAATGTAGGTGAATGAGTTATTTGAGAAATATTGGCTATCTGCAATACTTTTAGTGATAATAGGCAGTTACTCATTTTGAGTAGGTGAGTAATTAGCTACGGATCTGAAAATTCACTAATTGAAAGCTCTCCAAAATGTATGTGAATGAGTTATTTCAGAAATACTGGCTATCTGCAATACTTGTAGAGATAATTCGCATTTACTCATTTTGAGTAGGTGAATAATTAACTACGGGTGTGAAACTTCACCAAGTGAAAGCTCTCCCAAAAGTAGGTGAATGAGTTATTTGAGAAAAATTGGCTATCTGCAATACTTTTACAGATAATTCACATTTACTCATTTTGATTAGGTGAGTAATTAGCTACGGGTCTGGAACTTCACCATGTGAAAGCTCTCCCAAAAGTAGATGAACGAGTAATTTGATAAAAATTGGATACCCGCAATACTTTTAGAGATAATTAGCATTTACTCATTTTGAGGTGAATAATTAGCTACGGCTCTGAAAATTCACCAAGTGAAAGCTCTCCCAAAAGTAGGTGAATGAGTTATTTGATAAAAATTGGCTATCTGCAATACTTTTAGAGATAATTCACATTTACTCATTTTCAGTAGGTGAGTAATTAGCTACGGGTCTGGAACTTCACCATGTGAAAGCCCTCCCAAAAGTAGATGAATGAGTTATTTGATAAAAATTGGACATCCGCAATACTTTTAGAGATAATTCACATTTACTCATTTTGAGTAGGTGAATAATTAGCTACGGGTCTGAAACCTCACCAAGTAAAAGCTCTCCCAAAAGTAGGTGAATGAGTTATTTGAGAAAAATTGGATATCTGCAATACTTTTACAGATAATTCACATTTACTCATTTTGAGTAGGTGAGTAATTAGCTACGGGTCTAGAACTTCACCATGTGAAAGCTCTCCCAAAAGTAGATGAACGAGTAATTTGATAAAAATTGGATATCCACAATACTTTTAGAGATAATTAGCATTTACTCATTTTGAGTAGGTGAATAATTAGCTACGGATCTGAAACTTCACCAAGTGAAAGCTCTTCCAAAAGTAGGTGAATGAGTTGTTTAAGAAAAATTGGATATCCCCAATACTTTTAGGGATAATTCACATTTACTCATTTTGAGTAGGTGAGTAATTAGCTACGGGTCTGGAACTTCACCATGTGAAAGCTCTCCCAAAAGTAGATGAATGAGTTATTTGATAAAAATTGGATATCCGCAATACTTTTAGAGATAATTATCATTTACTCATTTTGAGTTGGTTGAATAATTAGCTACGGGTCTGAAACTTCACCATGTGAAAGCTCTCCCAAAAGTAGATGAAGCAGTTATTTGAGAAAAATTATGTCATTATTTTGCCACAAATAAGAAAATAGCTATAATTACTCACTTATGGCATGCAATAGAACCCCAAACTATATGCATTTACCCTACAGTCACAATTTCAAAGTAGGTATTACTTGGCTATCCAATGTGCAACAGGTCTGAAACTTTACTATGTGATAGGTTATCAAAAACTAGATGAATAACATATTTGAAAATATTTCCCTAACTTCAATACTTTTGAAGATATTTGACATTTACTTCTTCTGTTATTTAGCTACAAATGAGAAAATAGCTATTACTCACTTATGGCATGCAATGGGACCCCAAACTATGTACCATCTTATAGGTAAGGACAAAGTAGCTGAACAACATATTTGAAGAAAAAGTTGTTACTGCAATAGTTTTTGAGTTATGAGCCCTTTACTCAAAGTAGCTAAGATTGCTATTACTCACTTATCTTTAGGCCTAAGTCAATAAAACCAAAAAAAATTTCAAGGGCATGAAAATTCATTGGGACAACTAATTTACAAAAAATCTGTAGCTGTAGTAGTTTTGGAGAAATCTGTGTGACTAACTAACGCACGCACGCACGCATGCACACACAGACATCATTTCATAATCTCCCTCCCGGGCTAAAGCCCGGCGGGAGATAATATGCTCATGTTACTAAAGTGACTCCACTGGCTGCCTGTCAATTAGCACTGCATGTTCAAAGGTTAACATTGGTTAAACATTTTTACACAGTGGTTCTCCAATTTATTTTGAACCATCCTTGTAACTTACAGTACCAGGTGTAGTCAGCCTGATCAAATAGTTCAGTTCCTCCTTTCCACTCCTCACTCTACAGGTCAGTCAAGTCCTTTGCCATAGTTTGCTTTTGATGCTCCTAACATTTGCAATGATCTTTCTGATAATGTACGCAGTTCAACATCTATTGCCTCCTTCATGAAAAAGCTCAAAACTTACCTGTTTGCAAAAGACTATCTGCCATAGCCTCCCTGTCACCCCTCCATCTTCTTTGATATGACCTGGCTATGTCACTGGACTTACAATCATTCACTTCGTTTTTCTTCAATTGCGCTTTACAGTCTGTCAATGGATGGAGATTAAGGCCTATAAAAGTCCACATCTGAGATTAGATCAGATTTTAAATCACTGATTTTCTGTGCATTCTGTAGACAATACTTTGTAAGTACTGATTTTTCTGCTCTCCGCAGTGATAATCTCTATATAAATTGGGGAAATTTTCTAGAACCTTCTGTGTATTAGCTGGAAACGTATTGATGTGTTTACATTTCCTTTTAAATCTTCTATAATCTCCAGCAATATATAAAGGTTAGAAAGCCTGTCCACAGTTAGTATTGAACTTGTGTGCTATGTAGATAGAGCTCTTGAAATTGCTATATCCAACAGTCGATATACAAACTGCCTGTTATTAACATTTTGTGGTGAACTCTAACTAGAGGATCGCTCGCAAAAAAAAAAGATAATGTTTTTGCATAGCAAAAACAAAGCGTCCCGAAAAGGATATAAAGACAAAAAAAGAGACAAAAATATTTTGAAAATTGGCATGGCTACTCTGCAGAGATACCAAGCAGGTCCAAAATTTTGTTGAGTTCACTCCATATAGCACGGTTTTCGAGATATAAGCATTTTTGTGTTTTGCAAAAACTTTGAAAATTCAAAATGGCCACCATTTTTGGGGAGACAAAAATTTTTGTCAAGACCACTGCCGTGGTGTGTATCTCCCGCCGAGCATTAAAGCAGAAGAAATAGCTTTTCTGAGATATTCACAATTTTTCATTTTCGTGTGTGAAAGGTCTTCCAAAAGTAGGTGAATGAGTTATTTGAGAAAAATTGGCTATCTGCAATACTATTAAGAGATAATTCACATTTACTCATTTTGAGTAGGTGAATAATTATCTATGGGTCTGAAACTTCACCAAGTGAAAGCTCTCCCAAAAGTAGGTGAATGAGTTATTTGAGAAAAATTGGTTATCTGCAATACTTTTAGAGATAATTCGCATTTACTCATTTTGAGTAGGTGAGTAATTAGCTATGGGTCTGAAACTTCACCATGTGAAAGCTCTCCCACAAGTAGATGAATGAGTATTTGATAAAAATTGGGTATCCGCAATACTTTTACAGATAATTAGCATTTACTCATTTTGAGTAGGTGAATAAATAGCTATGGGTCTGAAACTTCACAGAGTGAAAGCTCTCCCAAAAGTAGGTGAATGAGTTATTTGAGAAAAATTGGCTATCTGCAATACTTTTAGAGATAATTCACATTTACTCATTTTGAGTAGGTGAATAATTAGCTATGGGTCTGAAACTTCACCAAGTGAAAGCTCTGCCAAAAGTAGGTGAATGAGTTATTTGAGAAAAATTGGCTATCTGCAATACCTTTACAGATAATTCGCATTTACTCATTTTGAGTAGGTGAGTAATTAGCTATGGGTCTGAAACTTCACCAAGTGAAAGCTCTCCCAAAAGTAGGTGAATGATTAATTTCAGAAAAACTGGCTATCTGCAATACTTTTAGAGATAATTCGCATTTACTCATTTTGAGTAGGTGAGTAATTTGCTATGGGTCTGAAACTTCACCAAGTGAAAGCTCTCCCAAAAGTAGGTGAATGAGTTATTTGAGAAAAATTGGCTATCTGCAATACTTTTAGAGATAATTCGCATTTACTCATTATGAGTAGGTGAGTAATTAGCTATGGGTCTGAAAATTCACCAAGTGAAAGCTCTCCCAAAAGTAGGTGAATGATTAATTTGAGAAAAATTGGCTATCTGCAATACTTTTAGAGATAATTCGCATTTACTCATTTTGAGTAGGTGAGTAATTAGCTATGGGTCTGAAACTTCACCAAGTGAAAGCTCTCCCAAAAGTAGGTGAATGATTAATTTGAGAAAAATTGGCTATCTGCAATACTTTTAGAGATAATTCGCATTTACTCATTTTGAGTAGGTGAGTAATTAGCTATGGGTCTGAAACTTCACCAAGTGAAAGCTCTCCCAAAAGTAGGTGAATGAGTTATTTGAGAAAAATTGGCTATCTGCAATACTTTTAGAGATAATTCGCATTTACTCATTTTGAGTAGGTGAGTAATTAGCTATGGGTCTGAAACTTCACCAAGTGAAAGCTCTCCAAAAAGTAGGTGAATGATTAATTTGAGAAAAACTGGCTATCTGCAATACTTTTAGAGATAATTCGCATTTACTCATTTTGAGTAGGTGAGTAATTAGCTATGGGTCTGAAACTTCACCAAGTGAAAGCTCTCCCAAAAGTAGGTGAATGAGTTATTTGAGAAAAATTGGCTATCTGCAATACTTTTAGAGATAATTCGCATTTACTCATTATGAGTAGACGAGTAATTAGCTATGGGTCTGAAACTTCACCAAGTGAAAGCTCTCCCAAAAGTAGGTGAATGATTAATTTGAGAAAAATTGGCTATCTGCAATACTTTTAGAGATAATTCGCATTTACTCATTTTGAGTAGGTGAGTAATTAGCTATGGGTCTGAAACTTCACCAAGTGAAAGCTCTCCAAAAAGTAGGTGAATGATTAATTTGAGAAAAACTGGCTATCTGCAATACTTTTAGAGATAATTCGCATTTACTCATTTTGAGTAGGTGAGTAATTAGCTATGGGTCTGAAACTTCACCAAGTGAAAGCTCTCCCAAAAGTAGGTGAATGAGTTATTTGAGAAAAATTGGCTATCTGCAATACTTTTAGAGATAATTCGCATTTACTCATTATGAGTAGACGAGTAATTAGCTATGGGTCTGAAACTTCACCAAGTGAAAGCTCTCCCAAAAGTAGGTGAATGATTAATTTGAGAAAAATTGGCTATCTGCAATACTTTTAGAGATAATTCGCATTTACTCATTTTGAGTAGGTGAGTAATTAGCTATGGGTCTGAAACTTCACCAAGTGAAAGCTCTCCCAAAAGTAGGTGAATGAGTTATTTGAGAAAAATTGGCTATCTGCAATACTTTTAGAGATAATTCGCATTTACTCATTTTGAGTAGGTGAGTAATTAGCTATGGGTCTGAAACTTCACCAAGTGAAAGCTCTCCCAAAAGTAGGTGAATGATTAATTTGAGAAAAATTGGCTATCTGCAATACTTTTAGAGATAATTCGCATTTACTCATTTTGAGTAGGTGAGTAATTAGCTATGGGTCTGAAACTTCACCAAGTGAAAGCTCTCCCAAAAGTAGGTGAATGAGTTATTTGAGAAAAATTGGCTATCTGCAATACTTTTAGAGATAATTCGCATTTACTCATTTTGAGTAGGTGAGTAATTAGCTATGGGTCTGAAACTTCACCAAGTGAAAGCTCTCCAAAAAGTAGGTGAATGAGTTATTTCAGAAAAATTGGCTATCTGCAATACTTTTAGAGATAATTCACATTTACTCATTTTCAGTAGGTGAGTAATTAGCTATGGGTCTGAAACTTCACCACGTGAAAGCTCTGCCAAAAGTAGGTGAATGAGTTATTTGAGAAAAATTGGCTATCTGCAATACTTTTACAGTTAATTCGCATTTACTCATTTTGAGTAGGTGAGTAATTAGCTATGGGTCTGAAACTTCACCACGTGAAAGCTCTCCCAAAAGTAGGTGAATGATTAATTTGAGAAAAATTGGCTATCTGCAATACTTTTAGAGATAATTCGCATTTACTCATTTTGAGTAGGTGAGTAATTAGCTATGGGTCTGAAACTTCACCAAGTGAAAGCTCTCCCAAAAGTAGGTGAATGAGTTATTTGAGGAAAATTGGCTATCTGCAATACTTTTAGAGATAATTCGCATTTACTCATTTTGAGTAGGTGAGTAATTAGCTATGGGTCTGAAACTTCACCAAGTGAAAGCTCTCCCAAAAGTAGGTGAATGAGTTATTTGAGAAAAATTGGCTATCTGCAATACTTTTAGAGATAATTCGCATTTACTCATTTTGAGTAGGTGAGTAATTGGCTATGGGTCTGAAACTTCACCATGTGAAAGCTCTTCCAAAAGTAGGTGAATGAGTTATTTGAGAAAAATTGGCCATCTGCAATACTTTTAGAGGTAATTCGCATTTACTCTTTTTGAGTAGGTGAGCAATTAGCTATGGGTCTGAAACTTCACCAAGTGAAAGCTCTTTGGGATAGCTGCTCTGCAGAGATACCCTGAAGATAAAAAATTTCGTCGAAATCGCTCTATGTAGCACGGTTTTCGAAATATTAGCATTTTTGTGTTTTGCAATTTTTGCGCAAAAATTCGAAAATTCAAAATGGCCGCCATTTTTGGCAAGACAAAATTTTTTTGAAAATTGGCATGGCTACTCTGCAGAGATACCCAGTGGGTCAAAAATTTCATCGAAATCGCTCTATCTAGCACGGTTTTCGAGATATAAGCATTTTTGTGTTTTGCAATTTTGCGAAAAATTCGAAAATTCAAAATGGCCGCCATTTTTTGCGAGAAATTTTTTGTTTGAAAATTGGCATGGCTACTCTGCAGAGATACCCTGCGGGTCAAAAATTTCGTCGAAATCGCTCTATCTAGCAGGGTTTTCGAGATATAAGCATTTTTATGTTTTGCAATTTTTGCGAAAAATTCGAAAATTCAAAATGGCCGCCATTTTTGGCAAGAGAAAATTTTTTTGAAAATTGGCATGGCTACTCTGCAGAGATACCCTGTGGGTCAAAAATTTCGTCGAAATCGCTCTATCTAGCACGGTTTTCGAGATATAAGCATTTTTATGTTTTGCAATTTTTGCGAAAAATTCGAAAATTCAAAATGGCCGCCATTTTTGGCGAGACAAAATTTTTTTCAAAATTGGGATAACTACTCTGCAGAGATACCCTGTGGGTCAAAAATTTCGCCGAAATTGCTCTATCTAGCACGGTTTTCGAGATATAAGCATTTTTGTGTTTTGCAATTTTTGCGAAAATTTCGAAAATTCAAAATGGCCGCCATTTTTGGCGAGACAAAAATTTTTTGAAAATTGGGAAAAGTACTCCGCAGAGACTCCTGCGGGTCAAAAATTTTGTCGAAATTGCTCTATCTAGCACGGTTTTTGAGATATAGGCATTTTTGTGTTTTGCAATTTTTGCGCAAAAATTCGAAAATTCAAAATGGCCGCCATTTTGGGCGAGATAAAATTTTTTTGAAAATTGGCATGGCTACTCTGCAGAGATACCCAGTGGGTCAAAAATTTCATCGAAATCGCTCTATCTAGCACGGTTTTCGAGATATAAGCATTTTTGTGTTTTGCAATTTTGCGAAAAATTCGAAAATTCAAAATGGCCGCCATTTTTTGCGAGAAATTTTTTGTTTGAAAATTGGCATGGCTACTCTGCAGAGATACCCTGCGGGTCAAAAATTTCGTCGAAATCGCTCTATCTAGCAGGGTTTTCGAGATATAAGCATTTTTATGTTTTGCAATTTTTGCGAAAAATTCGAAAATTCAAAATGGCCGCCATTTTTGGCGAGAGAAAATTTTTTTGAAAATTGGCATGGCTACTCTGCAGAGATACCCTGTGGGTCAAAAATTTCGTCGAAATCGCTCTATCTAGCACGGTTTTCGAGATATAAGCATTTTTATGTTTTGCAATTTTTGCGAAAAATTCGAAAATTCAAAATGGCCGCCATTTTGGGCGAGACAAAAATTTTTTGAAAATTGGGAAAAGTACTCCGCAGAGATACCCTGCGGGTCAAAAATTTTGTCGAAATCGCTCTATCTAGCACGGTTTTCGAGATATAAGCATTTTTGTGTTTTCCTTATTTGGAAAATTCGTAATGATTAATTAATCATTAATTACTCGGCCATTTCTTGACCAATCAATGCCAAAATCTAATGATTTCCAGATTTTAATAGAATGAATGTATTTGCCAAGTTTCAGGTGAATTGATAAAATTCCTTTCAAGTTATCATCCGGACAAGCTTCCCCATCGAAAAAAGACATTTTTGGTCATGTGACCTCTCTGATTGGTTGAAATGTCACTGCAGCATATTCAAAAAAATTCCCCAAGGCTACTGCCTAAACCTGCCAAATTTGAAAAGAATCCGCCTAACAGTTACAGAGTTATAAGGAAAACAAAATGCGGAGCCGGCGGAGCCGGCGGAGCCGCCGGAGCCGGCGGAGCCGGTGGAGCCAGAAGCTCTCCCATACACAAACAAGCGTCCCTTGTGGGACGCTTAATTAGCGTGAAGTGGATATAGTGTCTGGATCTACAAGATGCTAATTAATTTGTGGGAATGAGATACTAAGTCATGTTGTAATTACCCTATAATAAATCCTTGTTCCATTCCTATGAGTTAGCAACACATTAGTCATTAGTACAATATTCTATATATTCCCATCATCTAGCAAGTTGTTATTACAATATGCTAATTCATTAATTGTGGGAATGAGATAGTAAGTCATGTGATTATCACCATGTAGTAAATCCTTGTTTCAAATTAATTCTGACCCCTTACAAACTTATTCCCACCACATACTAACTCATTCCCACAACTTACTAACTTGTAAACACCACTTGCTAACTGATTCCCAAAACTGATTAAGTCATTCCCACCACTTATTAAGTCCTTCCCACCTTTAACTAACTCATTACAACCACTTAATAGAATGTTTCTACTTACTATGGGGCTCGCCTTCAACCTCTGAGGTTGCCGGTTTGAATCTCAGTCTGGTCACTTCATGTTGGAAAATTGGTAGAAACTTGCCAATGCCTGGTGGTTCACAGTGCAGAATCTTGGGCAACTAGTATGCACTGGTTCTTCCACCCGTAAACTAACCGTCACAATATGACCCTGGCTGTTGAATGCGACGTAAAACAAAAAATAAATCTACATTCACTATTTACTAGGGCACTTCAACCACTTATTAACTCAATACTACCATTTAATAAATCATCCCCACCACTTCCTAATTCATAAACACCACCAAATAACATGCTGCCACCACTTAGTAACATGAATTAAGTACAATCCACTGCATGTTATTCATACATGTAATTAATGTCCACACATTCAAAGCTTGACTTCAAAGCACATGGTCAATCTATTCATATTTTGGCCACAAATTTTTTCTTGTGGGAACAATTTTTCATCTTAGGTAAGATATTTATATCTTGAGGGAACATGGTAAAATGTGGTGGGAATGATTTGGTATCTTGTGAGAATGAGTTATCTTGTTGTAACAATTTGGTAACATGTAGGAGCAACTTACTAACTGGTGAAAATGAAAATGATCAAAGATATCATGTGGCTGCCAACAGTTTTTAAGCTAAAACAAACAGGAATCTGACGAAATAATCAGCACTTGGTGCATCACCTGACTTTAAAAAGCAGTGGAAGGTTTGAAACAGAATCAATCTTCACTCAAATAAGAATCTTCCAAAAACAACATATTTTACAAAGGCTTGAAAAAGCCATTCTTAGGAGAATCAATTTAGTAACATTTTCAAGTTAAAGTTACTCTGAAGACTAACTTTCAGTGGGATTGTTGACATATTTCTTCAGTTCTTCTGTATGTTTTGTCACAGTGACTATTTGGGAATCCAGACTTGCACATAGTGTTATTATGTGAGCTTCAGTTTTTTCAATGGAGTCAGCTTTACCCACACCAACTGAAGCAGTGAGGCCAACAAGCTGCGAGAAAAACACAAAAACAGGTTGTCAAAGGCCATGGGAATTAGAATGAAAAGTAAAAGAAGAATAATTAAAGATATGAAAGCCAGTAGCATGACCAGCATTATTGAAACCATGACAAGAAACCTTTTTCTCAATCTAAAAAATAGTAATGGCTAGTTTTATTTATAAAACTTTGAACTTCAGACTTGGTGAAAGATTCCACCCATCAAGGGATGATGTAAGTCAAGAAATTATATTAAAAATATAGCTGAATCAAATTTCAGTTTACACTGAATTGCAGTAATGCTGATGTCGTCAAAACTATTTAGCTAAAAAAATGCAATAACTAAGAAACCTATTTTATTTAAGTCATATTAATTGTTCGAAGGTGTTACCAGTTCACATTTAATTGTCTGATGTGTTTATCAATAATCAATATATTATCAATCACAGAAACTTCATTATTATCTGTCAGATCATGGACACTGCATCTTGATGCAGTTTATCATCGGATGGAACAAATCCAGGCCAATCAATAGAGCATTCCCCCAAGTGAGGAACAAGGACTTCGCTCCATCTCGCACGGTTTAGGAGATTCAAGCAATTTTAAGTTTTACCATTTTTGTCAAAAATTCAAACTGGCTGCCATTTTTGGAAAGAGGAAAATTTTTTGAAAATTGGGCAGAGTATCTCGCATGGTTTAGTAGGAGATACAAGCATTTTTGTGTTGTGCAATTTTATAATGACTACCTGTAACAAATATACAAGCACATTATGAATAAATTCTGAGTTATATGTGAACTAGAGGAATGCTTTTGCTAACAAAAGCGAAGCATCCTTGAAAGTTTAAAATGCTTTGTGGTTTTAATAAGCATGGTTTAAAGCTAAGAATGCACCGTATGCTTTCCCAATACCTCTTAATACATTCCGAAGCTATAAAAGCAACGATAAAGGAGATACAAGTCAAAAACTCCAAAGCAGCTATTTATGACCCCAGTTTGGCCCGTGAGGGGGGGTCGGGGGGTAAAACTACCGGCTATTTAGACTCTCCACATATGCTTTCCCAATACCTCTTAATACATTCTGAAGGTATAAAAGCAATAATAAAGGAGATATAAGGCAAAACTCCAAAGCAACTATTTTATGACCCCAGTTTGACCCATAAGGGGGGGTCGGGGGGTAAAACTGACCGGCTATTTAGACTCTCCACATACGCTTTCCCAATACATCTTAACACATTCTGAAGGTATAAAAGCAACAATAAAGTAGATATAAGGCAAAACTCCAAAGCAGCTATTTATGACCCCAGTTTGGCCCATAAGGGGGGGTCGGGGGGTAAAACTGACCGGCTATTTAGACTCTCCACATATGCTTTCCCAATACCTCTTAATACATTCTGAAGCTATAAAAGCAACAATAAAGGAGATATAAGGCAAAAACTCAAAATCAGCTATTTTATGACCCCAGTTTGACCCATAAGGGGGGGGCCATGGGGTAAAACTGACCAGCTATTTAGACTCTCCACATATGGTTTCCTATTACCTCCCAGTACATTTTATGGCTCTAAATGCAATACTTAAGAAGATAATAGGGGGGTTGACCTAAATTTAAGGCTTTCAGATTGGAAGGTGTCAGAAAATAACTCATAAATGAGATATTTTTCAAGGGATTGCTCCCAAAATCTAATCAGCTCGCGTTTTCGATAGTATGTGTCAAATTATAAGGCTGTGTAGCAAGTAGCTTTTCCTGAACTGCGATGATGGGGGGGTGTACTTCAAAAAAATTGTTTTTGATCATGTGACCTTCATAAAGGTCAAAGGTCAAATTAAAGCATGCAGAAAAATTTTCCCACGCCTAAGGTATATAACTGCCTAATATGGTTTAAAACTTTCTTCTTCTTCTTATTATTTATTATTATTATGTATTTATACTCAGCGCAATATCTCCATATACTACAGGACTCAAAGCGCTATTTAACCAATCCGACTGTACAGGTACAGCCCCAACTCACAAGTAACTGACTTTCCCCTAACTGGAAGATAGAGGCTCAAGGATGACCATTTATCAACGTCCTTGAGGTTCTTTAACCTGCTACTGGGGATAGGACCCAATGACAGAGGACCGCCATTTTAAGTGATCATCCGAGCCACTATGTAGCTGCCTGTACCTGGGATTGAACCCACGTCCTCTGAGTTCCTAGACAAGTGTGTTACCCGCTAGGCCACAGTGGCAGATAATAATAAGGGATATAATAAGATATAATAAGGGAGATATTCAAGGGAGGGCATAATGCGGCGGCGAGGAAACTGAGGAGAGAAAAAATAAGCGCCCTTTCAGGGACGCTTAATTGTTTGTGATGAACACTACATGAGTGCTTTGTGTTCCTATTAATCAGAGAATTCTGAATTATTTGTGAATCATTTGTGATGAACACTACATGAGTGCATTGTGTTCCCACAAATCAGAGTGCACACCTTTAAATTTTTGTCAAAAATTACAAAATTTAAAATGGCCGCCATTTTTGGAGAGAGGAAATTTTTTTTGGAAATAAGCAGAGTACTTAGCAGAGACACCCTGTGGGTCAAAAATTTCGTTGAAATCACTCTATCTCGCACGGTTTAGAACTTATTAAGGGATTTGTATTTCCTCGTTAAACAAAATTTTAATGCTTAACTAATTAGCCATTTTTTAATGGAAGTCAACCAAAATCTAATCATTTGCAGATTTTTATACTGTGCATCCATATATCAAATTTCAGGCGAATATTTTAAACGCTTCTTAAGTTATCATCCGGACAAGCAAAATTAGGTTTTTGGTCATGTGACTTCTCTGATTGGTTGAAATGTTATGGCACCAAATTCAGAAAATTTTCCCAGGGCTACTAAATATATGTGCCAAGTTTGAAGAAATTCCATCCACTAGTAAAGACGCTATAGGTAGGCAAACTTGCAGAGCCGGTGGATACGGCAGAGCTGGCGGACCATTCATCGAGAATTCCTCCCATATGCAAACAAGTGTCCCTCGCGGGATGCTTAAATAGCATCAGGGATGCCTGTACCCCACAGCCCGGGGAAATAGTTTTCAACACCATGAGACGGAAGTAGTGAAACAGTATTAAGATCGGGAGACTTTCAGAGCAGTATCAGTTATATGAAGGTCCAAATAATGTTTAAGTGCAGAAAATAATGTCTAAGAGAAAGAAAATGCATGTAAAGTATTAAAACAAAATAACTCAATAGCAAGATGACAGCATCAGTAAACTAAAAATTGTGAAGCTGTAAAATTATTAACTGAAGTATGGCTGTCAATGGAAATAGCACAATTAAGTAAAAGTACATATAATAATCAGTTGCAACAATCCATATATCTTTGTCATAAAAGAAATATGTCTCAAATATGGCAGGTGAACATACATTTGCAGTGCCAAGGTTAAAGGTCACACCATGATGACGCACACCTACACACTGGAATCTGAGAAATAGCCCGGACCAAGTATCAACTTCATACACCTCACAGTTTTCGAGATATATCCTGGACAAGACCTTCGGCCCTCGTCCTTTATTTGAGGTTATTTTTGTGATTGAATCACCAATAAAGTCCGCGCATACATAGTTTATTTCTACAATAAAGTTGTTTACTGCATCTGCCACATTTGTTTAAATGGTACTTCCTGTTGGTATTAACTAAAAATGGAGGTACCTGGATGCCGGTTGGTTATTGCATGACAGATACCTGGGCTGGTATTCATAAAAAATCTCATGCTCAGTCTCAAACTCACAGTCTCTATGTCAATCTCAGTCTTTACATAAGTATAAACTCAAACTTAGTAAACTCAAGCGAAAAACTACAGAAGTTATATGCTAAACTCAAATTAAAAACATGGTCAAATAAAATTAATGCGACCATAATCTCAAACATATAAGACTCCTTTCATAAACACTTAAATGTCATCCTTAAATATAGGGACTCAAATTTGAATTTCAGGTTGAGTTTAAACTCAAATTTAGGGTTAATAATTTAGAGTTTAAACTCAAATTTAGGGTTTAAACTCTACATTATTGGGATTATATTTGAATATGAGATTTTTTGTGAATACCAGCCCTGCTAGGCCCTGCTTTTTGACCCAAAGTCACACTCCTTCTGTGTATTTCAATTGAAGTATCTTGAAAAATCTCACTTTTGATGGACAATACTTACACGTGTACTTTATAAACAAAAATCAATCACAAACCTGTGGCAGAGGATGGAAGCGTTTCTGCTGTTTCTGTTCAAAATATATATTCATGATGATATTGTAGGGATGGTCCTTCATACTGTGGTGACATTCATCAAAGATGAGTAAGCTGAACACACCCAGTTTCTCTATCTCTTTCTTTCTAATGGAGTCAATGAGCAGCTGAGGGGTGAATACAGCGATGTCACAATCTTCTAACTGCATTTTAAAAGAGGCTTTCTTTGAAAGTGTGGAGTCTCCACTGATACCAACGACTCTCTTGTCACTGGAACTGTTGAAAAAGGTCTGAAACTGATTTCTCTGTTGATCCACCAATGCCACAGTGGGTACCACAAATCCTACTTTTGGCTCTTCCCCAACATCTGCAGTATCAAAATGGTCCTGCAAAATAATAGAGTAAAATACATATCATAAATATAATATGTCTGCTGATAGTAATACTGACTATAGCAAGTACTTATTTATATGCTCTAGTACTCTACTATCATTACTTTTGTCTTAAAAAGAGTACTCTAGCCAGCATGATATGATGAAAGCAGTTTTTATAGGGACTTGTAAAATTCAGTTAGATTTTAACAAAATTGTTGTATTTCATGTATGGAGGGTGATAATAAGAGAGGAGGGATTTTTGTGAAGCAAAATAAGTATCTGTCATCAACAAGGCTGAGAATACTTGTAAAGTGTGGAAAAGAGGTTGTTATTTGCTGCATATGCTCTCCAATCTGTAAAATGTGAAAACCAGTAAAATTAGTGGCCAAAACCCCTCAAAAAAAGCAATGTTACCTTGGCAATATCCAGGGCTACAATAGTCTTTCCTGACCCTGTTGGTGCCACTATTACGGTGTTTGTGCCATCTTTAGCTGGCTCAGCCAGTTCTTCTTGGTAATTTCTTAGCTTGATTTTTGGCACTTTATTGTCTGCAGCTCCTATAAATTATATATTCTTAAAATGATAAGCAGTTATGTAACTTGAAAACTGATGTACAGTTGAATCGTATCTTGAAAATCAGCGGACCTGATAATCAAGAGAAATGCTAAAGGCTCTTGAAGGACCTCATACTTCAGGACCACTGCTGTTATCTCCTGTGAGGTATGCCTATGGTCTAGATTTGAAGGGTATGTATATACCCAAAATCAAAACATGAATGAATTCCATACAGTCATTTTTTAAATACTGGTTATCAAAGAAGTGGACTTAAAGTTACTTTGATTAACTTATCTTTATCATTACAAAAACTGGTCATCTTTATGGAGCCTAAGTACATCCTCATATCAAATATAAACAAGCATTCTGACGCATGCATTTATCTCCCGCCGTATACATTAGATGTACTAAAGATAGTGGAATATAAATTTTCTTGTGACATGGAGGCACATGTAGAAGTGACAACAAGTTTAATGTTTCATTGCAATACTTTTAAAGACAAAAGGCATTTACTCACTTTAGTAGGTATTACTCTGCCATCCAAAGAGCTACAGTTCTGCAACTTTATTATGCAGTAGATCAACTCAAAGTAGGTAAGGACGTATTTACAAGAAATTGCCTATCTGTAACACTCTTAGAGATAAAAGATATTTACTTATTTTAGTGGCTATTACTCTGCCATCCAAAGAGCTACAGTTCTGCAACTTCACTATGTGGTAGATCACCCAAAAGTAGGTGAATGATTTATTTAGAAGAAATTGCCTACCTGTAATACTTTTACAGATAAAACACATTTACTCATTTTAGTAGCTATCACTCACCTATCCAAAGAGCTACAATTGTGCAACTTCAATATGTGGTAGATCACCCAAAAGTAGGTGACTGACTTATTTAGAAGAAATTGCCTACCTGTAATACCTTTTAAGAGATAAAAGACATTTACTCATTTTAGTAGTTATTACTCAGCTATCCAAAGAGCTACAGTTCTGCAACTTCACTATGTGGTAGATCACCCAAAAGTAGGTGAATGACTTATTCAGAAGAAATTGCCTATCTGTAATATTTTTAGAGATAAAAGACAATTACTCATTTTGATAGCTATTACTCACCTATCCAAAGAGCTACAGTTCTGCAACTTCACTATGTGGTAGATCACCCAAAAGTAGGTGAATGACTTATTTAGAAGAAATTGCCTACCTGTAATACTTTTAGAGATAAAAGACATTTACTCATTTTAGTAGCTATTACTCAGCTATCCAAAGAGCTACAGTTCTGCAACTTCACTATGTGGTAGATCACCCAAAAGTAGGTGAATGACTTATTTAGAAGAAATTGCCTATCTGTAATATTTTTAGAGATAAAAGTCAATTACTCATTTTGACAGCTATTACTCACCTATCCAAAGAGCTACAGTTCTGCAACTTCACTATGTGGTAGATCACCCAAAAGTACGTGAATGACTTATTTAGAAGAAATTGCCTACCTGTAATACTTTTAGAGATAAAAGACATTTACTCATTTTAGTAGCTATTACTCAGCTATCCAAAGAGCTACAGTTCTGCAACTTCACTATGTGGTAGATCACCCAAAAGTGTGTGAATGACTTATTTAGAAGAAATTGCCTACCTGTAATACTTTTAGAGATAAAAGACATTTACTCATTTTAGTAGCTATTACTCAGCTATCCAAAGAGCTCCAGTTCTGCAACTTCACTATGTGGTAGATCACCCAAAAGTAGATGAATGACTTATTTAGAAGAAATTGCCTATGTGTAACATTTTTAGAGATAAAAGACAATTACTCATTTTGGTAGCTATTACTCACCTATCCAAAGAGCTACAGTTCTGCAACTTCACTATGTGGTAGATCACCCAAAAGTACGTGAATGACTTATTTAGAAGAAATTGCCTACCTGTAATACTTTTAGAGATAAAAGACATTTACTCATTTTAGTAGCTATTACTCAGCTATCCAAAGAGCTACAGTTCTGCAACTTCACTATGTGGTAGATCACCCAAAAGTATGTGAATGACTTATTTAGAAGAAATTGCCTACCTGTAATACTTTTAGGGATAAAAGACATTTACTCATTTTAGTAGCTATTACTCACCTATCCAAAGAGCTACAGTTCTGCAACTTCACTATGTGGTAGATCACCCAAAAGTACGTGAATGACTTATTTAAAAGAAATTGCCTACCTGTAATACTTTTAGAGATAAAAGACATTTGCTCATTTTAGTAGCTATTACTCAGTTATCCAAAGAGCTACAGTTCTGCAACTTCACTATGTGGTAGATCACCCAAAAGTAGGTGAATGACTTATTTAGAAGAAATTGCCTACCTGTAAAACTTTTAGAGATAAAAGACATTTACTCATTTTAGTAGCTATTAGTCACCTATCCAAAGAGCTACAGTTCTGCAACTTCACTATGTGGTAGATCACACAAAAGTAGGTGAATGACTTATTTAGAAGAAATTGCCTATGTGTAATATTTTTAGAGATAAAAGACATTTACTCATTTTGGTAGCTATTACTCACCTATCCAAAGAGCTACAGTTCTGCAACTTCACTATGTGGTAGATCACCCCAAAGTAGGTGAATGACTTATTTAGAAGAAATTGCCTACCTATAATACTTTTAGAGATAAAAGACATTTACTCATTTTAGTAGCTCTTGCTCAGCTATCTACTCACTTAGCTATTGACCTACATCTGCAAAAGCAACAAAATATAAAGGACACAGGAAAGTAAGCTTTTGAAAAACTAGATGAATAACAAATGAAAAGATTTGCCTAACTTTGGTACTTGAGAAGGTATTTGACATTTATTTCCATCATAATTTTGTTACAAATAAGAAAATAGCTATTGCTCACTTATGACATGCAATGGAACCCCAAATGATATGCCATCTTATAGTCAAGGAAAAAGTAGCTAAACAAATTATTTTAGGAAAATCCTGTAACTGCAGTAGTTTTTGAGTTACAATGGATTTACTCAACAGTCACAATTTCAAAGTAGCTATTACTCAGCTGTCCAGTGTGCAACAGGTTTGCAGCTTTACTATCTGATAGCTCATCAAAAGCTAGATGAATAAGACATTTGAAAATATTTCCCTAACTTGAATACTTTTGAAGATATTTGAAATTTACTTATGTCTTTATTTTGCTACAAATAAGAAAATAGCTATCACTCACCTATGGCATGCAACAGAACCCCAAACTATACCAGTGTTCATTTTACTACGCGTTTCCGCGTCTTTTGTCGCTATACTGGGGCAAAAAGACGCGTACACGTTATGGTCCTGAGTTGCGGTGACGCATATATCTTGCATTATCGCCCAAGATTTCGCTGTAAATATTGGGAAAGTTAGACGAATTTTGTTTCAAAATCAAAGAAAAGGACACATATATTGTCTTTTTAACCCAATTCCTTCATGTTTCCTTGCTTCTAAATGCCTTAATTTGATTGGTCGAGCGGAAACGGCACTATCCAATCATACTTCGTTTAACAAAAATTCAGTATTTATCAATGGAAAACACGTTTATAGTAAGTGATGTAAACTCACCAGTGGCTGTAAATTTCCACTTTTTTTCATAGTTTTGTTAAATATATATAGAAATAAATATCTATTGCACAACAAGATTTTATTATCCAGTTTTTAATATTTTCACTTTTTAAAGTTTAGTTTTGCATAATGCACTCTTACAAGTGACTTCAAAGACAATTGTTAACAAGTAACAACAAACATTTTAAACTACTGTGCGACAAACTTTTAAAAAAATTGCATCTATGTTAATAACAAATTTTCGACTGGAAAAAAGTTAAATAATAATTTAACTTAACTTTATATGGTATGTTATTGCTTTAAAACCAGTTTTTTTTTTCAAAAAGTGGCAAATTTATATCCATTGACATAAATAAATGTCCGGAGTTTTTTTGTATGAAATAAAAACAACTCCCTGAGTGAACCTATGTCAAGGTGAGTTAATTTTTTTTTCTAGTTTTAGATAGTGCAGGGTTGGACCATGTTTATTGAAACCAAAAAAAAATGAAAAAAAAATCAGTAAAAAATACTTTAATTATTGCAAATCATGTACATCATAGGAAATCTTGTACATCATGCTGACTAAAAATATGTCTTGAATTGAAATAAAGTTTTTTTCACAGTGAGTAGAGTGAATTTGATTTAGTATTGCAAATTCATTTTGAAGATAGACTAATAGTACTTTTTTTCTCCTATTTAAGTCAATTTGCTCAACTGTAAGGTTAATTTTGGTCATTTGACTCATCGCATTTAGTAAATGTCTCACCAAAATTTAGTAAAGGAGTCATTTGACTCAAGTAGCTCCAACTCTAGAATGAACACTGCCACAATAGATTCCTAGACCACACCAGTAGATTCCCAGCCCATGATTTCCTATAGGTTTGTTTTACATTTCAAACCTCTAGGACCAATAATAAGCGAGTTATAAGCACTTTTACATTTGGCTATCCTCGTTTGACCTTGAAGGAGGGGCCCAAGGTCATATTTGACCTATCAGAAGACTTCTAGCCCATGATTTTCCACAGGTTGGTTTCACATTTCAAACCTCTAGGACCAATAATAAGTATGTTATAAGCACTTCTACATTTGGCTATCCTCATTTCACCTTGCAGGAAGGGCCCAACGTCAAATCTGACCACATCAGAATATTCCTAGCCTATGATTTCCTATAGGTTGGTTTCATATTCAAACCTCTAGGACCAATAATAAGCGAGTTATAAGCACTTTTAAGTTTGGCTCTCCTCGTTTGACCTTGAAGGAGAGGGCCAAGGTTAAATCTGATCACATCAGAAGATTCTTAGCCCATGATTTCCTATAGGTTTGTTTCACATTTCAAACATTTAGGACCAATAATAAGTGAGTTATAAGCACTTTTAAGTTTGGCTATCCTCGTTTGACCTTGAAGGAGGGGCCCAAGGTCAAATGTGACCTCATCAGAAGACTCCTAGTCCATGATTTCCTATAGGTTGGTTTCACATTTCAAACCTCTAGGACCAATAATAAGCGAGTTATAAGCACTTTTAACTTCGACTATCCTAGTTTGACCTCAAAGGAGGGGCCCAAGGTCAAACCTGAACACATCAGAGGATTTCTAGCCCATCTTCCTGTAAGTTGATTTCACATTCCTCTAGGACCAATAATAAGCGAGTTATAAGCACTTTTACATTTGGCTATCACAGTCGTTTGACCTTGAAGGAGGAGCCCAAGGTCGAATCTGATCACATCAGAAGATTCCTAGCCTATGATTTCCTATAGACTGCTTTGACATTTCAAACCTCTAGAACCAGCGAGTAATAAGCGAGTTATAAGCACTTTTGCAACAGTTTTCAAGTTACAATTGATTTACTCAACTGTGAGAACCTCAAAGTAGCTATTACTCGGCTATGCAAGGGGCTACAGGTCTGCAATTTTACTATGTTATAGCTGACCCAAAATAGCTGAATAACATATTTGAACAAAATTCTCTAAATGCAATAGTTTTCAAGTTACACGTCACAATTATTGATGTTTTTGACTCCCCAGAGCATAATTTTGACTCCTGGGCTTAAAATAGCTATTACTCGCATGATTTTGACCCTAGGCCTACAAAAAAGATAGGGTGGCAAGATGTCATATACACCAATTCATGCACTAAATATAAAATAAATCTAAAAGAAATTGTGCACTACAGCTTGAACACAAGCAACAGTCAAAATGTTAGACATTTTTGACTCCCCAGAGCCTAATTTTGACTCCTGGCCTACCAAAACAATAGGGTGGCCAGATCTCTGCCATAGTAAGCCACTTGCAAAGTTTAAAAGAAATCCCAAAAGAAATGTGGCTTGCAGGTTAAACACAAGAAAATCTCTGCGGACGCGGACGATGACTGTGCGTGATCCATAGTATCCCCGCTTTTCGGGGAAACAATGAAACACACCATGATGTCCGATGATGTCCGTTCTGCTCCAAATCTCGCCTGTTTCAGGAAAATCTAAAATCATATCTCTTTGATAAGGCTTTCCCGGCGTACATGTAAACTTCCCGGCATCTCCGTAAACTTTCCTGGCGTATATGCAAACTTCCCGGCGTCTCCGTGGTGTCGACCTGGCTATGTCTATGGAATGATGATTATTGATTATGTACCTGTTGTTGCGCCTTAGAGTCTGCCTTGGCAGAGATTAAGCGCTATAAATGTTCAGAATAGAATAGAATGTAGTTTAGTAGTAATTGTCTAGAATAAGAAAATGTGACACAAGCACACACACCTATGCCTCTATGTGTGAACAAGCTGTATTTTATTATAATGCACAAAGTCCATCTTACAGGCTTTCCTTAGAGGAATTTGACTTTATCAAAGTTTAAAATGGCTTCCCTTTATCAAGGCTTTGCAATTTAATTTATCACAGGTATTATGATGAACATTGTTTAAAACTGACCAACAATTTATCAACGCTTGCCACAAAGAAGCTAGACCTAGTGCATTAGAGAAAAGATGCATATTTGTATTCACCAGATTGATAAAGCACCCTAGTTTGCAAGCACTTTGCCTACTATGAACGCTAGCAACAATAGTAAGTGCAAAACACTTTAACTTTGGGCATTCCAGTTTGACCTTCGATAAAGATTTATTTATTTATATACACAGATAATTATTCTATTAACTTTTCATACAACACTAATCAAATATTAGAGTTCTAATTTGATTCAAGTTATATTATGTACAACACAAAATCCCTGCAATAAAAGTGTTTCGTTAATTTGTATTGGGTGTATATTTTGTGTCACCTGGACCAGATTAAAACTACAGACACACCTGATTGCTGAATATTCATACGATGTGATGTACTTAATGACCTTCCACCTGCACCACTAAGGTCATTCAAATCAGGGGTCATAGTTACATTTTCATCAGTTGTCATAGCAGACAGTGAATATTCCTCTTCTTGCAACCTTGATGCAAATACAAAGTCACTGTCCTCCTGTGAGTTGGAAACCCTGGATGTAGTGGGTTCAGACAGAGAACTGGTCACAGTCAGGTCCAGGCTTTGTGGCAATGTCGTTTCTGCACAGGGCTGCACATCATGTTCTAACAATTTAAGAGTAATTATATTCTAAAAAGATTCTTTCCTAAGATTAAATGATTAACTTTTATTTTAAAAAACTGTTCTTATATTAAATAAATAACTAGAAAAAGATTTTTGAAAACAAAAACTGAGCATCCTACTAAATTGAAAAAATTAAAACATGTTAATGTTTTAAGGATGGGAAAAGTATGCTGTCAAAAATATTCTCATGCAGAAATAATCCTGATAGGCACACTATTGTGAAGTTATTGATAAATATTAATGTAAACTAGAAATAGGATGCGCTGTTGATAGTAGCTGCAACATATGAATAGAAACAGGATAGCATAGAAGATCACACATTATCATGTGTAATGTCCATCCCATGAACCTTTTGCAAAAATTGTACAGTAGTCTTACAAGACCCTGTTTCATTTGTAAAATATATCAATGATGCTTAAATATTTATCAGTATACATGTAAATTATTTCAGCTTCATGCCTTTTTGCATTGGTTCAAAATTTGCTCAAAATCACTCTGTCTCTAAAGGTTTTTGAGATAACCAACATTTTCGATTTCCGATAAAATTGAAGATGGAGGGCGAAATTTGAGAAATTTGACATTTTTCAGTTTTATGGAATAACAGGGCCCAACCCAATGGTTAAGAAGATAGAAGCAAATTTGTGTTTTTCCATTTCTGGTAAAAGTTTGAAAATTCAAATGGCTGTCATTTTTGGGGAGAGTAAAATTTTTGGAAAATTGCCAAAATATATTGCATAGATAAACTGTGGGTTGAAAATTTCGACGAAATCGCTCTATCTCGTATTGTTCAGGAGATAGAAGCAAATATGTGTTTTGCCATTTTTGGCAAAAGTTTGAAAGTTTAAAATGGCCGCCATTTTTGGGGAGAGTAAAATTTTTTTTAAATTGCCAATAGTACTTTTATCAGATACCCTGTGGGTCGAAAATTTCGACAAAATTGCTCTATCTCGCACGGTTAAGGAGATAAAAGCAAATTTGTGTTTTGCCATTTTTGGCAAAAATTCGAAAATTCAAAATGGCCGCCATTTTTGTGGAGAAGAAAATTTTTGATAATTGCCAAGAGTAATTTGCTCAGAAAACCTGTGGGTCGAAAATTTCGACGAAATCGCTCTATCTCGCACGGTTAAGGAGATAGAAGCAAATTTGTGTTTTGCCAGTTTTTGGCAAAAATTCGCAAATTCAAAATGGCCGCCACTTTTGGGGAGGGAAAATTTTTTGAAAATGTGGGTTAAAAATTTCGACGAAATCGCTCTATCTCGCACGGTTAAGGAGATAGAAGCAAATTGAAGCAAATTTGTGTTTTTCCATTTTTGGCAAAGTAGCTAAGTAGCTATTACTCAGCCAGTTATATAGCTATTATCACTATAAAGCAATCCCAAGCAAGCTATCGACCTAAGTAATGCTCATACTAAATTTGGTAAAGATATGTCAAATATTTTTCCTTAAAATGCCTGGAAACAAAAGAAGTACACAAAAGTAGCTAAGTAGCTATTACTCAGTTAGCTATAGACCTATCTTCACCAAAAGCAATCCCATGCAAGCTATTAACCCAATAAACACCCATACCAAATTTGGTAAAGATAGGATAAATACTTTTCCTTCAAATGAGCGGAAACCAAGCATCCGGACGGTGGAAAAAGCAAAAATAACTAGAGGATCGCTCGCAAAAAAAAAGATAATGCAAAAACAAAGTGTCCCGAAAAGGATATAAAGGTGAGTGCTAAAGTATTAAGAAAATGCTTCATTTCTAGCCTTATACTGTTATGTCAACCAAAGTCAGTGCAGTCTGCTCTATCTAGCACGGTTTTCAAGATATAAGCATTTTTGTGTTTTGCAAAAAATTCGAAAATTCAAAATGTCCGCTATATTTGGCGAGACAAAAATATTTTGAAAATTGGCATGGCTACTCTGCAGAGATACCCAGCAGGTCAAAAATTTTGTTGAGTTCGCTCCATCTAGCACGGTTTTCGAGATATAGGCATTTTGTGTTTTGCAAAAACTTTGAAAATTCAAAATGGCCACCATTTTTGGGGAGACAAAAATTTTTGACAAGACCACTGCTGCGGTGTGTATCTCCCGCCGAGCATTAAAGGAGAAAAAATAGCTTTTCCGAGATATTCACAATTTTTCATTTTCGTGTGTGAAAGCTCTTCCAAAAGTAGGTGAATGAGTTATTTGAGAAAAATTGGCTATCTGCAATACTATTAAGACATAATTCATATTTACTCCTTTTGAGTAGGTGAGTAATTACCTACGGGTCTGGAACTTCACCAAGTGAAAGTTCTCCCAAAAGTAGATGAATGAGTTATTTGATAAAAATTGGGTATCCACAATACTTTTAGAGATAATTCGCATTTACTCATTTTGAGTAGGTGAATAATTAGCTATGGGTCTGAAACTTCACCAAGTGTAAGCTCTCCCAAAAGTAGGTGAATGAGTTATTTGAGAAAAATTGGCTATCTGCAATACTTTTAGAGATAATTCGCATTTACTCATTTTGAGTAGGTGAGTAATTAGCTATGGGTCTGAAACTTCACCATGTGAAAGCTCTCCCACAAGTAGATGAATGAGTATTTGATAAAAATTGGGTATCCGCAATACTTTTACAGATAATTAGCATTTACTCATTTTGAGTAGGTGAATAATTAGCTATGGGTCTGAAACTTCACAGAGTGAAAGCTCTCCCAAAAGTAGGTGAATGAGTTATTTGAGAAAAATTGGCTATCTGCAATACTTTTTAAAAATAATTCGCATTTACTCATTTTGAGTAGGTGAGTAATTAGCTATGGGTCTGAAACTTCACCATGTGAAAGCTCTCCCACAAGTAGATGAATGAGTTATTTGATAAAAATTGGGTATCCGTAATACGTTTACAGATAATTAGCATTTACTCATTTTGAGTAGGTGAATAATTAGCTATGGGTCTGAAACTTCACGGAGTGAAAGCTCTCCCAAAAGTAGGTGAATGAGTTATTTAAGAAAAATTGGCTATCTGCAATACTTTTAGAGATAATTCGCATTTACTCATTTTGAGTAGGTGAGTAATTAGCTATGGGTCTGAAACTTCACCATGTGAAAGCTCTTCCAAAAGTAGGTGAATGAGTTATTTGAGAAAAATTGGCTATCTGCAATACTTTTAAGAGATAATTCGCATTTACTCATTTTGAGTAGGTGAGTAATTATCTACGGGTCTGAAACTTCACCATGTGAAAGCTCTCCCAAAAGTACATGAATGAGTTACTTGATAAAAATTGGGTATCCGCAATAGTTTTAGAGATAATTAGCATTTACTCATTTTGAGTAGGTGAGTAATTAGCTACGGGTCTGAAACTTCACCGAGTGAAAGCTCTCCCAAAAGTAGGTGAATGAGTTATTTGAGAAAAATTGGCTATCTGCAACACTTTTAGAGGTAATTCGCATTTACTCATTTTGAGTAGGTAAGTAATTAGCTATGGGTCTGAAACTTCACCATGTGAAAGCTCTTCCAAAAGTAGATGAATGAGTTATTTGAGAAAAATTGGCTATCTGCAATACTTTTAAGAGATAATTCGCATTTACTCATTTTGAGTAGGTGAGTAATTATCTACGGGTCTGAAACTTCACCATGTGAAAGCTCTCCCCAAAGTAGATGAATGAGTTATTTGATAAAAATTGGGTATCCGCAATAGTTTTAGAGATAATTAGCATTTACTCATTTTGAGTAGGTGAATAATTAGTTACGGGTCTGAAACTTCACCGAGTGAAAGCCCTTTGGGATAGCTGCTCTGCAGAGATACCCTGAAGATCAAAAATTTTGTTGAAATCGTTCTATGTAGCACAGTTTTCGAGATATTAGCATTTTTGTGTTTTGCAATTTTTGCGCAAAATTCGAAAATTCAAAATGGCCGCCATTTTTGGCAAGAAATTTTTTTTTTGAAAATTGGCATGGGTACTCTGAAGAGATACCCTGTGAGTCAAAAATTTCGTCGAAATCGCTCTATCTAGCAGGGTTTTCCAGATATGAGCATTTTTATGTTTTGCAATTTTTGTGAAAAATTCGAAAATTCAAAATGGCCGCCATTTTTGGTGAGACAAAATTTTTTTGAAAATTGGCATGGCTACTCTGCAGATATACCCTGTGGGTCAAAAATTTCGTCGAAATCACTCTACCTAGCACGGTTTTCGAGATATAAGCATTTTTATGTTTTGCAATTTTTGCGAAAAATTCGAAAATTCAAAATGGCCGCCATTTTTGGCGAGACAAAATTTTTTTGAAAATTGGGATAACTACTCTGCAGAGATACCCTGCGGGTTAAAAATTTCGTCAAAATCACTCTATCTAGCATGGTTTTCGAGATATAAGCATTTTTGTGTTTTCCTTATTTGGAAAATTCATAATGATTAATTAATCATTAATTACTCGGCCATTTCTTAACCAATCAATGCCAAAATCTAATGATTTCCAGATTTTAATAGAATGAATGTATTTGCCAAGTTTCAGGTGAATTGATAAAATTCCTTTAAAGTTATCATCCGGACAAGCTTCCCCATCGAAAAAAGACATTTTTGGTCATGTGACTTCTCTGATTGGTTGAAATGTCACTGCAGCATATTCAAAAAAATTCCCCAAGGCTACTGCATAAACCTGCCAAATTTGAAAAGAATCCGCCTAACGGTTACAGAGTTATAAGGAAAACAAAATGCGGAGCCGCCGGAGCCTGAAGGTCTCCCATACACAAACAAGCGTCCCTTCACTAACCAACCTCGATACTTACTTGTGCATCTACTTTTACTGTCATTTGCCACATTTTTGCCATCTTTTTTATAGGGTGGTTCCCCACTGATGTCCATCTTCTCTGGTGATGTCTGTTCTCCACCGAATCTGGCCAATCTCTTGCTTCGGAGTTCATCCAGTGCAGGAGATTCGGAATAATTGGCACGCTTCTCTTGTTTGCTGGCAAATCCATCAGAAGATGTCTTAGTGATTGCTCCTTGTGACTTAGTACTCTCCATACTTTGTTTAGACGGGTTTGTGGCATCAGCCAGCCTTTGCTTAGGTGTTGTTTCAGCTCTAAAGCTTTCCCCAGACTTATCATCAATGCTGGATGACTGAGACAATTGTTGCTTGACTGGAGTATTATCCTCCTCATTTCCTAGAACTATAAATTTATGCATAAATTTATGCATAAACTCAAATCCTCTAAGATGAATCTTAAGGTACAAGAAACAAATCTCTATTTACCAAATTTTCCACAGAATAGAGTAAAAACAAGACCACTTCCGCGGTATGTATCTCCCGCCGAGTACCGCAGGGGAAGAAATACTAAATTAAAAATTTCCCCTTTGCATAGGACACTGTTGTACCATCCTGTGGGGTCAAAAATTCGCTCGAAATCGCTCTATTTGTTACGGTTTTCGAGATATTAACACTTTTCCATTTTCCGCAAAAATCCAAGATGGCCGCCAAAAGTGGCGAAAATTGAAATTTTTCCCCTTTGCACAGGAGACTCTTGTACCACCCTGTGTGTCAAAAATTCGCTCGAAATCGCTCTATCTCTTACGGTTTTTGAGATATTGACACTTTTCTATTTTCCGCGAAAATCCAAGATGGCCGTCGAAAGTGGCGAAAATTGAAATTTCTCCCCTTTGCACAGGACACTGTTGTACCACCCTGTGGGTCAAAAATTCGCTCGAAATCGCTCTATCTCTTACGGTTTTCGAGATATTGACACTTTTTAATTTTCCGCGAAAATCCAAGATGGCCGCCGAAAGTGGCGAAAATAGAAATTATTCCCCTTTGCACAGGACACTCTTGTACCACCCTGTGGGTCAAAAATTCGCTCGAAATCACTCTATCTCTTACGGTTTTCGAGATATTGACTCTTTTTCATTTTCCGCAAAAATCCAAGATGGCCGCCGGAAGTGGCAAAAATTGAAATTTTCCCCCTTTCCACAGGACACTCTTGTACCACCCTGTGGGTTAAAAATTCGCTCGAAATCGCTCTATCTCTTACGGTTTTCGAGATATTGACAGTTTTCCATTTTCTACGAAAATGCAAGATGGCCGCCGAAAGTGGCCAAAATTGAAATTTTCCCCCATTGGACAGGAGACTCTTGTACCACCCTGTGGGTCAAAAATTTGCTGGAAATCGCTCTATCTCTTACAGTTTTCGAGATATTGACACTTTTTGATTTTCCGCGAAAATCCAAGATGGCCGCCAAAAGTGGCGAAAATTGAAATTATCCCCCTTTCCACAGGACACTCTTGTACCACCCTGTGGATCAAAAATTCGCTCGAAATCGCTCTATCTCTTACGGTTTTCGAGATATTGACACTTTTCCATTTTCCGCGAAAATCCAAGATGGCCGCTGAAAGTGGTGAAAATTGAAATTTTTCCCCTTTGCATAGGACACTCTTGTACCACCCTGCGGGTCAAAAATTCGCTCGAAATCGCTCTATCTCTTACGGTTTTTCGAGATATTTGTGATTTTTCACATTTTCAATAAAATTAGCAACAAAGTAGCCATTACTCACTTGTACATCGAGCAACAGTTGCAAAACTTAAATATGTTACAGTTCACAAAAAAGTACAGGAACAAGATATTTAAGAGAAAATGTGTAGCTGCAATACTTTTGAAGATATAAGCCATTTACTCATTATGGTTATCATTCCAAATTGACCAAGTAGCTATTACTCACTTAGCTATGGAGATACGCTTCCAAACCACTGACCATGTTGTAGCTGTGGAGAAAATAGCTGAATAACATAATGGGACAAAATACTGTAAATGCAATAGTTTGACAGATATAAGTCATATAATTATATTAAGTAAAAGTGCTATTACTCACTCAAAAGTAGGCCAAAGTTCACCAAACCTTTTTCCACTTAGCATAGGATACTCTTGTACTACCCTGTGGGTCAAAAATTCACTCAAAATTGATCTATCTCTTACGGTTTGCGAGATATTTTTGATTTTTGACATTTTCAGTAAAAGCAGCAATAAAGTAGCCATTACTCACTTGTACATCGAGCAACAGGTGTGAAACTTAAATATGTTACAGTTCGCAAAAAAGTAGATGAACAATATATTTGAGAGAAATGTGTAGCTGCAATACTTTTGAAGACATAAGCCATTTACTCATTATGGTTATCATAAAAAATTGACAAAGTAGCTATTACTCACTTAGCTATGGAGATACACTTCCAAACTACTGACCATGTTGTAGCTGTGGAGATAGTAGCTGAACAACATATTGGAAAAAAATTGTGTAGCTGCAATACTTTTGAAGATATAAGCCATTTACTCATTATTTTTATCATTAAAAATTGACAAAGTAGTTATTACTCGCTTAGCTATTGAGATACACTTCCAAACTACTGACCATGTTGTAGCTGTTGACAAAGTGCAACAAAATACTGTAAATGCAATAGTTTGAGAGTTATAAGCCATATAAATATATTAGCTAAAAGTGCTATTACTCACTCACTCACAAGTAGGTCAAAGTTCACCAAACCCAAAAAATATTGAAGAGCAAAAAAATTCATTAGGACAACTAATTTACCAAAAATGTGTAACTGTAGTAGTTTCAGAGGAAACTGCGTGACACACGCATGCACACACGCACGCACGCACGCACACACATGATGCAAATTATAATCTCCCGCCGGCGAGCCGGGCGGGAGATAATATAATAAAAAAGGCCCTCTAAGGACCTGGGGCAATATTTACAAACAATAAATAGGCCATTCCTAACTTAGATTTTAAGTAAGAAATTATGAAACTGCATTCACAAACATTCCTAACCTGAAGGTGACCTTTAAATCATTTAAAGAAGCAAATGCAAAGGTTTTGTTCTATTCAAAATTTTAAAAATAAAATATACACTACGAGTTATCTCTGGATTGTTTCATGATTACCAATTCTAAAAAAAAGATAAGTGAAAAACCATTCTTTACTTAGATCTAAGCTCACCTTATCTATGTATTGTGGGCATTGCCCCTGATATTTACTTCTGTTTATTAGACAATAACTAGAGATTGCGTCTTGACACAGTGTATCCCCAGATGGGACATGGTTGAAGCGTGGCTTACAGAGCATTCACCCTTCAAGGAGGGCTCTAAGGTCAAATCTGACATCACCAAAAGATTTGGGGCACATGATTTCCTATAAGTTGTCTCGCATCCAAAACCTCCACGAGTAATAGTAAGGGAGATATAGGCATTTACAGGTATGAAGGACCACATTCAACCTTGAAGGAGGGGCCCAAGGTCAAATGTGACCCCACCATAAGATTCAGGGCAGATGATTTGCCATAAGTCGTATTTACCACCAAAACCTCTACGATCAATAATAAGGAAGATAAAGGACATTTTAAGTATCAAGGCCCACATTCAACCTTGAAGGAGGGATCTAAGGTCAAATCTGACCCCACTAAAAGATTCAGGGCACATGATTTCCTAAAAGTTGTCTTCACATCCAAAACCTCTATGACCAATATCAAGGGAGATAAAGGCGATTATATGTATGAAGAACCACATTTGACCTTGAAGGAGGGTCCAAGGTCAAATCTGAAACCACCAAAAAATTCGGGGCACATGATTTCCTATAAGTTGTCTTCATATCTAAAACCTCTATGACCAATAATAAGGGAGATATAGGCTCCTTTAAGTTTGGTCACCTCAGATTTTCAAATTCGTTGCCATAATAACCAACCCAATTGAACAAACTGGACCAAAATGTTAGCCAGGCAAGATTTCATAGCAGGGAAGATATCCTGAAACCTTGGTAAGGATAGGTCATTGTAGGTATGAAGAACCACATTTGACCCTAAAGGAGGGGTGCAAGGTCAAATCTAAAACCAGCAAAAGATTCAGGGCCCATGATTTCCTACAAGTTGTCTTCACATCCAAAACTTCTACGACCAATAATAAGGGAGATATAGGCTCCTTTAAGTTTGGTCACCTCAGATTTCCAAATTTGATGCCATAGCAACCAACCAAATTGAACAAACTGTACCAAATGTTAGCCAGGCAAGATTTCATAGCAGGAAAGATATCCTGAAACCTTGGTAAGGATAGGTGCAACAGATTTCCAGCTATAAGTGATTTACTCAATGGTGAACTGTCAAAGTAGCTATTACTCAGTTAGCTATGGACCTACAGCTCTGAAAATTTGCCATGACAGAGTATATTTAAAAGTACATGAACAACATATTTGACAAAATAGCATCAGAGATGCTCGTACCCCACAGCTTGGGGAAATAGTTTTCAACACCATGAGATATAGAAGTAGTGAAACAGTACAAAGATCAGGATGCTTTCAGAGTAGTGTCAGTTATATAATGGTCCAAATGATGTTTATGTAGAGGAAATAACATCTAAGAGACAGAAAATGTATGTAAAGATAAAGTATTAAAACAAGACAATTCAACAGCAAGATGACGGCATTAATCAGTCAACTAAAAATAACTAGAGGATCGCTTGCAAATAAAAGATAATGTTTTTGCACAGCAAAACAAAGCGTCCCAAAAAAGATATAAAGGTGAGTGCTAAAGTATTAAGGAAATGCTCTGCTTATAGCCTTATACTGTTGTGGCAACCAAAGTCTGCGTAGTGTGCTCTATCTAGCACGGTTTTCAAGATATAAGCATTTTTATGTTTTGAAAATTTTGCGAAAAATTCGAAAATTAAAAATGGCAGCCGTATTTGGAGAAACAAAATTTTATGGAAAATCCAGATGGCTACTCTACAGAGATATCCTGTGGGTCAAAAATTTCGTCGAAATCACTCTATCTAGCACGGTTTTCGAGATATAAGCAATTTTTGTGTTTCGCAAATTTTGCGAAAAATTTGAAAATTCATAATGGGCGCCATTTTTGGCGAGACAAAATTTTTTTGAAAATGGGGATGGCTATTCTACAGATATAACCTGTGGGTCAAAAATTTCGTCGACAGTGCTCTATCTAGCACGGTTTTCAAGATATAAACATTTTTGTGTTTTGCAGTTTTTGCGAAAAATTTAAAAATTCAAAATGGTTGCCAATATTTGGAAAAGTGTGTTAGCTAATCTGCAGTGATACCCCACGGGTCAAAAATTTGATTGAAATCGCTCTATCTAGCACGGTTTTCGAGATATAAGCATTTTTGAGTTTTGCAATTTTTGCAAAAAATTTGAAAATTCAAAATGGCAACCATTTTTGGCGAGACAAAAATTTCTTAAATATTGCGATGGCTACTGTGGAGATATTACCTGTGGGTCAAAAATTTCGTCGAAATCGCTCTATCTTGCACGGTTTTCGAGATATAAGCATTTTTGTGTTTTGCGAAAAATTTGAAAATTCAAAATGGCCGCCATTTTTGGTGAGACAATTTTTTTTTTTTTAAACTGGGATGGCTACTCTGCAGAGATACCATGTGGGTCAAAAATTTCGTCGAAATCTCTCTCGCATGGTTTTCGAGATATAAGCATTTTTGTGTTTTGCAAATTTTGCGAAAAATTCGAAAATTTAAAATGGCTGCCATTTCGGTGAGACAAAAATTTTCTGAAAATTGGGATGGCTACTATGTAGAGATACCCTGTGGGTCAAAAATTTCATCGAAATCATTCTATCTCGCACAGTTTTTGAGATATAAGCATTTTTGTGTTTTCCTTATTTGAAAATTTGTAATGATTAATTAATCATTAATTACTCGGCCATTTCTTAACCAATCAATGCCAAAATCTAATGATTTTCAGATTTTAATAGAATGAATGTATTTGCCAAGTTTCAGGTGAATAGATAAAAATCCCTTTCAATTTATCGTCCGGACAAACTTACCCATCGAAACAAGAGGAGAGTGCCCGTGAACGGGCACTGTGTCAGCTGACTGAATGTTTTTGATTTGTGATGGTGATAATGAGAGGAAAGCATAATTATCAGGGAAAGGGCTGTACAGAAATACAGTAAATGGTAACTGAACAGCATGTTCGAAAGATATTCCGAAGCTGACAGAAGAAAAGGACAAAAAAGTTGTGCCCTGCAAATGGTATTATGAAATAAAGTAACAAGGTAATTGTTTAAGTGTAAAAAGTAGGTTAAAAATATTTAGAGAAATACTATAAATGCAATATCCTCGTTCGACCATGAAGAAGGGGTCCAAAGGTCAAATCTGACCATACCAAAAGATTCCCAGCCAAAGAATTTAGGATGGTTTACCATCCCAAACCTCTCGGACCAATAATAAGTGAGTCATAGGCACTTTTTAAGTTTGGCTATCCTTGTTTGACCTTGACGGAGGGGTCCAAGGTCAAATCCGACCACACAAAAAAATTCCCAGCCCATGATTTCCTGTAGCTTGTTTACCATCCCAAACCTGTAGGACCAATAATAAGCGAGTTCTAAGCAATTGTAAGTTTGGCTATCCTCAATTGACCTTGAAGGAGGGGTCCCAGGTCAAATCTGACCACACCAAAAGAATCCCAGCCCATGATTTCCTATATGTTGGTTTACCATCCCAAACCTCCAAGACCAATAATACGCGAGTTATAAGCACTTTAAGTTTGGCTATCTTCGTTTGACTTGGAAGGAGGGGTCTAAGGTGAAATCCGACCACACCAAAAGATTCCCAGCCCATGATTTTCTATAGGTTGGTTTTCCATTCCAAACCTCTAGGACCAATAATAAGTGAGTTATAAGCACTTTTAAGTTTGGCTATCCTCATTTGACCTTGAAGGAGGGGTCCAAGGTGAAATCCGACCACACCAAAAAATTCCCAGCTCATGATTTTCTATAGGTTGGTTTTCATTCCAAACCTCTAGGACCAATAATAAGCGAGTTATAAGCACTTTTATGTTTGGCTATCCTCATTTGACCTTGAAGGAGGGTTCCAAGGTCAAATCGGACCATATTAACAGATTCCCAGCCCATGATTTCCTACAGGTTGGATACAATGATTTACTCAACAGTGAGAACCTGAAAGAAGCTATTGCTCAGCTATGCCATGACATAGAGGTCTGCAATTTCACTATGTTATAGCTGACCAAAACGTCTGTGAATAACATATTTAACAAAATACTCTAAATGTAATAGTTTTCAAGTTACAACTGATTTACTCAAGAGTGAGAACCTCAAAGTAACTATTACTTAGCTATGCAATGAGCTACAAGTCTGAATTTTTGCTCTGTTATAGCTGACCTAAAAGTAGGTGAACAACATATTTAAGCAAAATACTGTAAATGCAATAGTTTTCAAGTTACAACTGATTTACTCAATAGTGAGAACCTGAAAATAGCTATTGCTCCGCTATGCCATGAGCTATAGGTCTGTAATTTCACTATGTTATAGCTAACCCAAAAGTAGGTGAACAATATATTTTAACAAAATACTCCAAATGCAATATTTTTCAAGTTATAGCCGATTTACTCAACAGTCAGTGCCTGAGAATAGCTATTGCTCAGTTGTGCCATGAGCTACAGGTCTGTAATTTCACTATGTTATAGCTGACCCAAAAGTAGCTGAATAACATATTTGCACAAATTTCTGTAAAGGCAATAGTTTTCCAATTACAACTGATTTACTCAACAGTGAGAACTTCAAAGTAGCTATTACTCAGCTATGCAATGAGCCACAGGTCTGGAACTTCACTATGTTATAGCTTACCCCAAAATAGGTGAATAACATATTGAAACAAAATACTCTAAATGCAATAGTTTGCAAGTTATAAGTGATTTACTCAACAGTGATAACCTAAAAGTAGCTATTACTCAGCTATGCCATGAGCTACAGGTCTGAAATTTTACTATGTTATAGCTGACCCAAAAGTAGCTGAATAACATATTTATACTAAATTCTCTAAATGCAATAGTTTTCAAATTATAAGTGATTTACTCAACATTGAGAACTTCAAAGTAGCTATTACTCAGCTATGCAATGAGTCACAGGTCTGGAACTTCACTATGTTATAGCTGACCCCAAAATAGGTGAATAACATATTGAAACAAAATACTCTAAATGCAATAATTTCCAAGTTATAAGCGATTTACTCAACAGTGATAACCTCAAAGTAGCTATTACTCAGCTATGCCATGAGCTACAGGTCTGAAATTTTACTATGTTATGGCTGACCCAAAAGTAGGTGAACAACATATTTAAGCAAAATACTGTACATGCAATAGTTTTCAAGTTCCAACTGATTTACTCAATAGTGATGACCTAAAAGTAGCTATTACTCAGCTATGCCATGAGCTACAGGTCTGAAATTTCACTATGTTATAGCTGACCCAAAAGTAGCTGAATAACATATTTATACGAAATTCTCTAAATGCAATAGTTTTCCAATTACAACTGATTTACTCAATAGTGAGAACCTCAAAGTAGTTATTACTCAGCTATGCAATGAGCTACAGGTCTGAAATTTTACTATGTTATAGCTGACCCAAAAGTAGGTGAACAACATATTTAAGCAAAATACTGTAAATGCAATAGTTTTCAAGTTACAACTGATTTACTCAATAGTGATGACCTAAAAGTAGCTATTACTCAGCTATGCCATGAGCTACAGGTCTGAAATTTTACTATGTTATAGCTGACCCAAAAGTAGCTGAATAACATATTTATACGACATTCTCTAAATGCAATAGTTTTTCAATTACAACTGATTTACTCAATAGTGAGAACTTCAAAGTAGCTATTACTCAGCTATGCCATGACCTACAGATCTGAAATTTCACTATGTTATAGCTGGCCCAAAAGTAGCTGAATAACATATTTATACGAAATTCTCTAAATGCAATAGTTTTGCAATTACAACTGATTTACTCAATAGTGAGAACCTCAAAGTAGTTATTACTCAGCTATGCAATGAGCTACAGGTCTGAAATTTTACTATGTTATAGCTGACCCAAAAGTAGGTGAACAACATATTTAAGCAAAATACTGTAAATGCAATAGTTTTCAAGTTACAACTGATTTACTCAATAGTGATGACCTAAAAGTAGCTATTACTCAGCTATGCCATGAGCTACAGGTCTGAAATTTTACTATGTTATAGCTGACCCAAAAGTAGCTGAATAACATATTTATACGAAATTCTCTAAATGCAATAGTTTTCCAATTACAACTGATTTACTCAATAGTGAGAACTTCAAAGTAGCTATTACTCAGCTATGCAATGAGCCACAGATCTGAAACTTCACTATGTTATAGCTGATCCCAAAATAGGTGAATAACATATTGAAACAAAATACTGTAAATGCAATAGTTTCCAAGTTATAAGCGATTTACTCAACAGTGATAACCTAAAAGTAGCTATTACTCAGCTATGCCATGAGCTACAGGTCTGAAATTTTACTATGTTATAGCTGACCCAAAAGTAGCTGAATAACATATTTATACGAAATTCTCTAAATGCAATAGTTTTGAAGTTATAAGCGATTTACTCAACAGTGATAACCTAAAAGTAGCTATTACTCAGCTATGCCATGAGCTACAGGTCTAAAATTTTACTATGTTATAGCTGACCCAAAAGTAGCTGAATAACATATTTATACGAAATTCTCTAAATGCAATAGTTTTTAAGTTACAAGTGATTTTACTCATAATGGAAGTTACTGAAAAGCCCAAAAGTAGCTATTACTCACTTAGCTATTGAGACAGGCACCCAACTTACTCACCATATTGTAGCTATGAAAAAAGTAGCTGAATAACATATTTTAACAAAATGCTCTAAATGCAACACTTTTCAAGTTATAAATGATTTTGTGCATGATTTCATGAATTTTAATGCATTAAAAATTATTAAAAAAATTTATTAAAAAAAAAGTAAGACAGATCCAGGTCTCATACTCACACAAGAGAATCTACCTCTGGCCTAGTACATATATGCAAGATATGAGAGAAATCCCTGCAATAGTCACTGAGAAAATTGTGATAAGTGTTGAAATTTTCACACTTTTGGTGGGGGTACCCCCCTTGTAATGTCTCTAGCAAACAGACGAACAGACAGATTTGCATGCCTTGAACAATTTTTCATCCTCGATAGATAAGGTATCTTTTAAAAAAAACAGCACGTCTCTAGGCCTTGTAGTTTTGGAGGAGAAGTTGTTCACGCGTACGCGTACGCGTACGCCCACGCCGCAGAGTGACGACATAATGTCAGCTGACTGACAAGTCAGCTGACATAAAAAAGACATTTTTGGTCATGTGATCTCTCTGATTGGTCGAAATGTCACTGCAGCATATTCAAACAAATTCCTCAGGTCTACTGCATACACCTGCCAAATTTGAAAAGAATCTGCCCAACAATCACGGAGCTAGCAGAGCCTGTTTTCCTCCCATATACAAACAAGCGTCCCTTGTGGGATGCTTAATGATACACACCTACAACTCTTAAGCAATGTCTCTACATAACTTCCTACACTTTACAGTTTCAGAGGACAAAATATCGGGACAAAATTTTAATCATCAAGGCTACTACAGCAAGACCAAAGGTCAAGTCAAGGTCACACCATGACACTGCACACCTATAACCCCCAACCAATGTCCCTGCCAAATATCCACTTCCTACACCCTACAGTTGCCAAGATATAGCTCGACAAGATTTAAAAGGTCAAGGTCACTATGGCAAGGTCAAAGGTTAAATCAAGCTTACACCATGACATCGCACACCTACATCCCCCAACCAATGTCCCTACCAAGTATCCACTTCCTACACCTTACAGTTTAAGAGATATAGCCCGGACAAGATTTTATAGTTCAAGGCCACTACAGCAAGGTCAAAGGTCAATTCAAGGTCAGACCATGACGCTGCACACCTACAACCCCCAACCAATGTCCCTACCAAGTATCAACTTCCTACACAATTCGGTCTCTGAGATATAGCCCAGACAAGATTTTATAGGTCAAGGTCACTATGGCCATGTCAAATGAAGGTCACACCATGACGTTGCACACCTACACCCCCAAAACAATGTCCCTACCAAGTATCAACTTCCTACACCTTACGGTCTCTGAGATATAGCTCGGACAAGATTTTATAGGTCAAGGTCACTATGGCAAGATCAAAGGTCAAATCAAGGTCACACCATGACGTTGCACACCTACACCCCCTAACCAATGTCCCTACTAAGTATCAACTTTCTACAACTTACAGTTTCTGACATATGGCCAGGACAAGATTTTATAGGTCAAGGTCAATATGGCAAGGTCAAGGGTCAAATCAAGGTCACACCATGACACTGCACACCCAAACCCCCTAACCAATGTCCCTACCAAGTATCAACTTCCTACACCTTACGGTCTCCAAGATATAGCCCTGACACGATTTTATAGGTCAAGGTCACTACGGCAAGGTCAAAGGTCAAATCAAGGTCAGATCATAAAGTTGTACACCTACACCCCCTAACCAATATCCCTACTAAGAATCAACTTCCTACACCTCACGGTTTCTGAGATACAGCCTGGACAAACTTTTTCCTGCCACCTGCCCGCCCATCCGGACACCATGGGTGAAAACAATACCCTGACAGCCCTTAAGGGCTGTGGGGTAAAAAATCTGTAAATTGAATAGGTTTGCAGATATAAGTGATTTACTCAATGGTGAACTGTCAAGGTAACTATTTCTCAGTTAGCTATGGACCTACAGCTCTGAAAATTTGCCATGACACTGTGCATCAAAAAGTAGCTGACAACATATTTCATAAAATTATTGTAACTCTAACAGTTATGAAGAAAAATATCATTTACTCATTTTGGTCATGGTTAAAAAGTGAATACAGCTATTACTCACGCAGCTATTGAGACAGACCTCTGAAAAAGTTACCACCTTGTAGGCATGGAGAAAGTAGCTGAACCACATATTTTACCAAAATGTTGTAAATGCAGTCATTTTTTGAGTTATAAGCACTTTACTCAAAGTAGCTACCAGTGCTATTACTCACTTAGCTATGGACCTATGCCATATATAACCTCCTGTCCAACGGGCCATCTAGAGATAATCAACATGAGCCAGTAAATTATACAGCCAATAATAAAGGAGGTATATGGCCTCACAGTCTTATATAGGCATATATATGCAGTAAAAGGGACCATTTTGAGTCATTTTAGCAGGCCTAAGGTGACCTTGAAAACAATACCAAGGTCAACAAACTGAATGCTGGTACTCCATCATGTACTCAACCTCTAAAGCCATTTTCAATATTTTCCATGCAATATAGTCAGCATTAAGTGTGAAAATATCTCCAAAAAGGCCAAAAATGGCCTCCGTAAGCATGCGGTCTGTGGATGACCTTCAATGAAGAGCTTCACGGTCAAATTTCTGCATGCTTACGGAGGACATATATATGTATTAATATATTACCCATAGGATGATCTAACTTTCTGTATATGAGAACTGGGCCAAAATGTGAAAAAATGGCCAAAATCTGACCTTTAAGAGGTCACCAGTGACCTTGGAATTGAAGGTCAAGGTCACAAAACAATAGTGTTTGTGGCATTGCCCATATATACCCACATACCAAATTTGAAAGGTCTAACTAAAATATTTTTTAAGTAATCACGTCTGAAAGGAAATCTCTGCAGCGGCCGTGGCGGCAGTGGGGGCGGCGTGACTGTACTGAATCCTAAGTATCCCCGACTTTCGTCCGGGGATACAATTATTCTACATAACGGGGTTCTGGTTAAAAGAATTTTCTATATACTACTGCTTTATTTAATTTCTGGTTAGCCATCTCCTCAGCCTGAGACCTGTTTGCAGTTACAACATCTATAACACACTCTAAATTATTGGGCAACAAGGTAAAAGCTCCAAGTTAAAGAACATTTATTTTATATTTCAGCAAATTAAACAAACAAGCAATCAGTGCCCGTGTGTCAGCTGACTGCGTGTTTTGAGTTTCAGAGTTGAAGTGACAGAAGAAAAGGACACAAAAGTTGTGCCCTGGAAATGGTGTTCAGAAGGAAAGTAAGAAGGTAACTGTTAAGTTGTAAAAAGTAAGTTAAAAACATATTTAAAGAAAATATTGCAAATGCACTAGTTTTAATTTTACTACGTTATGGCTGACCCCAAAATAGGTGAATAACATACTGAAACTAAATAATCTAAATGCAATAGTTTTCAAGTTATAAGTGATTTACTCAACAGTGATAACCTAAAAGTAGCTATTACTCAGCTATGCCATGAGCTACAGGTCTGAAATTTTACTATGTTAGAGCTGACCCAAAAGTAGCTGAGTAACATATTTACACAAAATTCTCTAAATGCAATAGTTTTCAAGTTACAAGTGATTTTACACATGATGGAAGTTACTGAAAAGTCCAAAAGTAGCTTTTACTCACTTAGCTATTGAAATAGACACCCAAGTTACTCACCATGTTGTAGCTATGGAAAAAGTAGCTGAATAACATATTTTAACAAAATGCTCTAAATGCAATACTTTTGAAGTTACAATTGTTTTGGGGCATGATTTCATTAATTTTAATGCATTAAAAATTATTTTAAAAATTCATAAAAAATTACTTAATAAAGATCCAGGTCTGACACTCACACAAGGGAATCTACTTGTGGTCTAGTACATATATGCAAGATATGAGAGAAATCCCTGCAATAGTCACTGAGAAAATTGTGATAAAGTGTTGAAATTTTCAAACTTTTGGTGGGGGTACCTCCCTTGTAATCGCTCCGGCAAACAGACGAAAAGACAGATTTGCATGCCTTGAACAATTTTTCATCCTCGATAGATAAGGTATCTTTAAAAAAAGAAACAGCATGTCTCTAGGCCTTGTAGTTTTGGAGGAGAAGTTGTTCACGCGTACTCCAATGTCGCAGAGTGATGACATAATGTCAGCTGACTGACAAGTCAGCTGACGTAAAAAGGTCCCCAGCACTGGTAAAACTACACATGGCAAAGGTAACAATGAGATGTGGCTATTGGATATTTTATCCAGTGCTAAATTACACTAATTAGGAACAGCACTTTTAACACTGAGGGGAGGGGGCCACGGTGGCAGAGTGGTAACACTCTCGCATCCCACCTCTGAGGGCGGGGTTCGATTCTCGGCACAGCCTCAAGTGGGAAAGCTGGTAGTTGCTTGCCGCTGATCGGCAGTTTACAGTACAGAACCCTAACGAACTGTATGTACTGGTTTCCTCTGCCCTTCCTACTACCCATCGTGATATGACCTGTACAGTGTTGAAAGCGACGTAAAACCCTAAATAAATAAATAAATAACACTGACGGAGGGGTCAAAGGCCAGAACTGATTTTCACAAAAATATTTTTGCAGGATGCTAAGTTAGTGACAAATGTGAAGAAAAAAAAACAGTTACTGGAATATACTAGACTCCTTTGTATAGCCTGCTCCAACATTTCTGCTTCCTCATCAGAATCCATTGCAATGTCATGTGCCTTCCCACCCACAGCCCTGCTACTGGCCAGTGGTGACTGCTGAGTCTCTGAACAATACAAGTTTTGTATCCTTTACACTGTTAACTTCTTTGTGGAAATGAATGTTTGACCTTATTCACAGACAGAAAACCAACTTGTAATCTGCAGTATCTGCATTTCAAATGGCTTTGGTTTTCAGAACTTTAAAAATTACAGCAAATTACTGATTGGTACTTAAACAGCCAGGGAATCAGCCAGTGTAAATCTTGAGAAACACAATTTTATACAACAGCATGGAAATGACTTTTTATAGTGTGGTATCCAACACAGTTGTCTATAAGAAGAACAGACATATCTTTGCAGATATAGAGTTAAGCTGGTTACATCACAAAATGAAAGAACAGTTGGGGTGTACATGCATATTTTTATAATAAACTAGAAAAAGATTTTTGCCAAGGCAAAAAAACAAGAGTTTCACAACAAAGAAAGTGAATAATGGTAAAAAAATTGGTAAAGATAAATGTTTGTAAAATATATGAATGGGGTTTTCAGTTGTAATACATAACTACAAGTCAAATTAAAAGGTACATAAAAAGATGCTGCCGCTGTGTGTATTATCATCAGAAAATCAATATCTTGTTCATCCAAAAAATGACAACAGTAACAGGCATTTATATATTTACAATTTATAACATTTTCAATAGAAAAACCATTATATTTACTCAAGCAAACCAGACCAATCCACCTATATAACTTGAGACAGTCTAGTGCGGAAGGCACTCAATGGATGCATTTCATTCTATGATAAAACAAAATATAACACAGTCTAAGGAAATTCTGCAACTGGTAAACAAGGAAGTATTTTTATCTTGTGGATGCCCCCACGAATTCATCAAGTGATAGGCCTAAAGGAATATGCATAAGACATTGATATTGGTGGAAACAACAATATGGTGAACCTGAAACATTATTTTCCTTGATATTAAGTATTTCAAATTAAAAACATTGATTAAATTAAATCAGATTAGGAATTTTTTCTGAACAATAATTTGCCCATTGCATAAATGCACATCATAATCAAATCTACATTTGAAGTTAAGGAGATATATATTTCATGATATTACCAAGATGACATAAAGTTACTGATCACTTGTAAACCATTTGGGGTCATAGAATTGACCTTGAAAGGCAAGGAGACAAAAAGCCGTATCTCTAGGTCTGAATAATCCTGAAGAATATTTCAATAAAGTTTCATAGGATTTCAGGCAATAATTTGAGATCGGATATAATATATAACAATTTCTTCAAATTTGTAACCATCAATCAAAACCAAAATTTTTGAAATTAAATCAACCATATACTTGGAGCACTGAAAAATGAAGCATTCCATTCATAAGTTTTCCCAAATTGGCCATCAAACACCAAACAGCAGAAAAAAAAGCAAAGATAATACCCCTGTGGGTGGAAATAAACAAATAATGCAGCCCTTGCTTAAAACTATGAACTAGTCAAGTACAATCCTGTTAAGTTACCTCCAGTAGGATCACCTTGTGTATCCTCGGCACCTACTGGAGAGAGGCGCTGGAAATTGTCACCAATACTTTGTGGATTTACAGAGGCTGGACCCTGTGTTAAGGAGTGTTTGGTAGACTGTTCTTCATATTCTGGACATGTGTGCTCCTCAGGGGATCGCTTCTCATAACCTGTTCAGTGGAAATCATGAAAGTTTACAGTATTTAGGAAGGTACAGGGACAAAGCATTCCTTTTGTAAAGGGTAACACAACAAGGAGAAACAGCCTCAAATTTCCACTCAAAAACATACATACATGTATTTAGTTGAATGAAAAGGGCTGCGTATGTACAATTGTATTTTTGTGGTTCCTTTTTGAATTACCAATGAGGTTGTTAATGAACATAACATTGCTCTAGCTTTTATTCTTTCTGTGACACAGTAGAACGTCTTTTACTCAACATTCTTTTACACATATATTCAATTTTATTTAACTCATTTCCACTATGCCAGACCTTTATTTCCTTATGGTTTCATACTACAATGTCTCTTCTATTTTAAAACAAGAGTAGAGTGCCCGTGAATGGGCACTGTGTCAGCTGACTGAGTGTTTTTGAGTTGTGAAGGTGATAATGAGAGGAAAGCATAATTATCAGGGAAAGTGCTGTACAGAAGTACAGTAAATGGTAATTGAACAGCATGTTCGAAAGAAATTATGAAGCTGCAAAAATTTTAAAGATATGAGCCACCCACTCATTAAGTAAGTGCTGAAAAGCTGAAAATAGTTATTACTGACTTACCTATGGAGATACACCTCCAAGTTATTGACCATGTAGTGGCCATGAAATAATTGATTGTAGGACAAAAAGTATCTGGACAAAAAGTATTGCATATCCGGACAAAAAGTATTAATTTTTTTATTATTTTACATTTATTGTTGTATAAAACATATGTAAGTCACTGCACATTCTACAGCACCAAGAAGTATTTGTTATTTGTATATTTGTTGCTGACACCTTTTCGTATTTTAACAACTTAATCCCCCCCCGAGCAGCTTCATACCATTAATCTATGCTTAGGCTTTTGAAATCTTTATTATGATCATTTGTTACTCAAACCTACCAGAGTACACTTGAAAAGGAACACTTAATAATGTGTCTTGTAGTTTTTATCCCAATTGCATTGTCAAGTGTTCCCATATCAAAAATGGAATTAATTACAATTACATTAATCTTTTCATACATTCTTGCTTTTGTGTTGTAAAAACAATAACTGTTCTTCAATTGAAAAGGGAAGAAAGTTCAAAGACAGTGAAGCTATATCTAATATAATACAAAAGATTATAGATTTTCTTTGATTGCAAAGGATACAAGATTAAAAGGCAGTGAAGCCACAGGTATTATAATTCAAAGGGTTTCACTTCATAATAGTATTTCTTTCATTGGAAAGAGGGAAGGTTGTGAAGCCATCTAATATACTTCATACAATTTCACTTCATCAATGTTTTTCTTTGATTTTAAAGGATAGAATGCTGTGAAGCCACATCTAATATACTTCAAAAGATTTCATACCATAATTGGGCTATGATGCATCAGGCAAAACAAAAAGCAATGAAGCCACTTGTGATAATGTTAATCCCAAAACTTATACTGAAATTTAAAGGACCATGTAAATCCCAAACACTGTTTTGCAATGTACAAAAAATCTATAAAAATAAGTAAATTGAAGTTCATCTATGTACACATTCATATAATACACATGCATAAATAAACTAGAGATTGCGTCTCGACGCAGTGTATCCCCGGACGGGACATAGTCAAGGTGTGAATATGTCGGTCTTGAGCCTGTTTCCTGGAGCACCAGGTCAGGATTCTCCATAGTACCAGATTACTCCCAAAAGCTAATCACTAGTTCTTTCACTTATATCTGTCTTTAAAAATTACATTTCATGGATCCAGAAGATCCATATAGTGATACGGATCACTTCCAAAATTCAATCATTTCATCCTTTTACCTTTTCAGACATATCCTGAAAATTTCATCAAAATCCGTCCATAAGTTTTTGATTTATCTTGTACATAAACACATTTGGCAGCCTGGATCCAGATGATCCAGATCACTCCCAAAATCTAATCACTTGTTCCTTGTCCCATTTAGGACATTTCCTGAAAATTTCATCAAAATTCACCCATGACTTTTTGAGCTATTTGTCTTTAAAATTATATTTCATGGATCCAGAAGATCCAGATAGTGGTCCAGATCACTCGCAAAATTGAATCATTTCTTCCTTTTACCACTTCTTCCTTTTACCATTTCTAACATATCCTAAAAATATCATCAAAATTCATCTTAAAATTCTGTTGCAGCCTGGATCCAGATGATCCAGATCACTCCAAAAATGTAATCACTTGTTCCTTGTACCATTTAGGTCATTTGTTGAAAATGTCATCACAATCCATCCATAACTTTTTGAGGTATCTGTCTTTAAGAATTACATTTCATGGATCCAGAAGATCCATATAGTGATCCGGATCACTTCCAAAATTCAACCATTTCATCCTTTTACCTTTTCAGACATATCCTGAAAATTTCATCAAAATCCATCCATAAGTTTTTGAGCTATATTGTACACAAACACATCTGGCAGCCTGGATCCGGATGATCCAGACAGTGATCCAGATCACTCCCAAAATCTAATCACTTGTTCCTTGTCCCATTTAGGACATTTCCTGAAAATTTCATCAAAATGCACCCATAAGTTTTTGAGTTATCTGTCTTTAACAATTAAATTTCATGGATCCAGAAGATCCAGACAGTGATCCAGAGTTTTTGAGTTATCTTGTTCACAAACAAACAAACAAATAGAGGGCCAAAAATGACCCTCGGTCAGGTACTTTGGCGGTCAGTGGATGACCTTAAATGAAGATCTGTAACCGGTAAGCGTGGCGTGGATGCTGGTATTCCATCATGTACTCAACCTCCAAAGCCATTTTCAATAGTTTCCATGCAATGTAGTCAGCATTAAGTGTAAAAATATCTCCAAATTTGGCAAAAATGACCCTTGGTCAGGTACTTTGGCGGTAAGTGGATGACCTTAAATGAAGATCTGTAACCAGTAAGCCTGGATGGTAGAAGTCCATCATGTACTCAACCTCCAAAGCCATTTTCAATAGTTTCCATGCAATATAGTCAGCATTAAGTGTGAAAATATCTCCAAAAAGGCCAAAAATGACCCTCGGTCAGGTACTTTGGCGGTCAGTGGATGACCTTCAATGAAGAGCTTCAAGGTCAAATTTCTGCATGCTTACAGAGGACATATATATGTATTATATATACCAGCCACAGGATGATCTGACTTTCTGTATAGGAGAACTGGGCCAAAAAGTGAAAAAATGGTCAAAATCTGACCTTTAAGAGGCCACCAGTGACCTTGAGATTGAAGGTCAAGGTCACAAAACAATAGCGTTCGTGGCATTGCCCATATATACCCACAAACCAAATTTGAAAGTTCTAACTAAAACATTTTTTAAGTTATCGCGTCCAAAAGGAAATCTCTGCGGCGGCGGCGGCGGCGTGACCGTACTGAATCCTAAGTATCCCCGACTTTCGTCCGGGGATACAAAAATATATGAAATAGTTTTTGTCTTATGCCTAAGACTTTCTACCTCCATTCACCACCGTAGCGGTGTAATCCAAGGCTTTTGCTAAAATAACCATCTTTTCCACAGTAGCAGCAAAAGGTAGGCATATATTTGTAGAACTTGAGTAACCTTCGTCCAATGTATCTGTAGAAGTCCAGTTCCTAGCAAAACCATGACACAAATCTGTCTCCAAACTGCGCATGGATCGCATGATACCCAAAAATCCACAGAATTGTAAGGTATTTACTTGTATAACATGTGCAAATGAAGATTATTTCTTGTTGATATGTCATAAGAATCCATATTGTAAGACATTTTGTAAAGAAAATGTCCACAATCAGAGCTTTCCAAAACACGGCTTGACTACTAAGATGGCCAACAAAATATGGTAAACAAAGAGTGGTCAGGTGACCTAGTGGTGGGAGGACGGACTACTATGTAGCCCTTTGGCTGATTAAGGTTGTTATATAACCTTAAAAATGCTTTTTGGCATTGGCCATTGGGTTGGATGACTCCAACATAATAGCTACTTTTAGGAAATGGTAGGAGTATTTTGCTATAAAAATGTAAGATTTCAGATAAATCCCTATCATAGTGACTGAGAAAATGGCAACTAAGTGTGTAATTTCATGTTTTTTAACACAAAAAAAATATTTAAAATAAATTAAGATAGATGAGGGGCTGATACTCACAAAAGAGAATCTACTAGTACTCTACTCTATATAAATGCTACAAGTGACAGAAGAAAGGGACACAAAAGTTGTGCCCTGCAAATGGTATTATGAAGGAAAGTAACAAGTGTAAAAAGTAGGTTAAAACATATTCAAAGAAATACTGCAAATGCAATATTTGACCTTGAAGGAGGGGTCGAAGGTCAAATCCGACCACACAAAAACATTCCCAGAACATGATTTCCTATAGGTTGATTTGCCATCCCAAACCTCTAGGACCAATAATAAGCGAGTTATAAGCACTTTTAAGCTTGGCTATCTTCGTTTGACTTTGAAGGAGGGGTCCAAGGTCAAATCTGACCACACCAATAGATTCCCAGCCAATGATTTCCTATAGGTTGGTTTACCATCCCAAACTTATAGGACCATTAACATGTGAGTTATAAGCACTTTTAAGTTTGGCTATCCTCGTTTGACCTTGAAGGCAGGGTCCAAGGTCAAATCCGACCACACCAAAAGATTCCCAGCCCATGATTTTCTATAGGTTTGTTTTCCATTCCAAACCTCTAGGACCAATAATAAGCGAGTTATAAGCACTTTTCAGTTTGGCTATCCTCGTTTGACCTTGAAGGAGGGGTCCAAGGTCAAATCGGACCACATCAACAGATTCCCAGCCCATGATTTCCTATATGTCTGTTTACCATCCCAAACCTCTAGGACCAATAATAAGCGAGTTATAAGCACTTTTAAGTTTGGCTATCCTCATTTGACCTTGAAGGAGGGGGTCAAAGGTCAAATCTGACAACACCAAAAGATTCCCAGCCCATGATTTCCTATAGATTGGTTGACCATCCCAAACCTGTAGGACCAATAATAAGCAAGTTATAAACACTTTTAAGTTTGGCTATCCTCGTTTGACTTTGAAGGCGGGGTCAAAGGTAAAATCTGACCACACCAAAAGATTCCCAGCCCATGATTTCCTATAGGTTGGTTTACCACCCCAAACCTCTAGGACCAATAATAAGTGAGATATAAGCACTTTTCATGACTGACAAAGAAACACCCGTGGCAGCCATCTTGTTTTTCAAAATGAGTCCAAAAATATTCCCAGTCAAGATTTTTAATGACGAACATATCCTGCGAATTTGAGATCTATACCTGTAATACCCTTTGCTCTGGGGGCCAACAAAAGTCCTTGCTTTAAGTCGAATAACGTCCCTGGCGGCCATCTTGTTTTCAAAATGAGGCCAAAAGTATTCCCAGGCAACATTTTATGGTTATTAATATATCCTGCAAACTTGAGAAGGCTAGCTATAATATTTTTTTTGTTAGAGCGGTAATGGTGAAATCTCTCTACACACTGCGGCCATCCAGTGGATACAATGATTTACTCAACAGTGATAACCTCAAAGTAGCTATTGCTCAGCTATGCCATGACATACAGGTCTGCAATTTCACTATGTTATAGCTGACCAAAAATTACATGAATAACATATGTAAACAAAATACTCTAAATGCAATAGTTTTCAAGTTACAACTGATTTACTCAACAGTGATAACCTCAAATTAGCTATTACTCAGCTATGCAATGAGCTACATGTCTGAATTTTATGTATAGCTGACCCAAAATAGGTGAACAACATATTTTAACAAAATACTCCAAATGCAATATTTTTCAAGTTACAACCGATTTACTCAACAGTCAGTACCTGAAAATAGCTATTGCTCAGCTGTGCCATGAGCTACAGGTCTGTAATTTCACTATGTTATAGCTAACCCAAAAGTAGGTGAACAACATATTTACACAAAATACTGTAAATGGAATAGTTTTCAAGTTATAACTGATTTACTCAACAGTAAGAACCTGAAAATAGCTATTGCTCAGCTATGTAATGAGCTACAGGTCTGCAATTTCACTCTGTTATAGCTGACCAAAAATTAGGCGAATAACATATTTAAAGAAATACTCTAAATGCAATAGTTTTCAAGTTAGAACTGATTTACTCAACAGTGATAACTTCAAAGTAGCTATTACTCAGCTATGCACTGAGTTACAGGTCTGAAATTTTACTATGCTGTAGCTGACCCAAAAGTAGCTGAATAACAGATTTATACAAATTCTGTATATATATGCAATAGTTTTCAAGTTATAGGTGATATTACTCATTATGGGAGGTACTGAAAAATCAGAAAGTAGCTATTACTCACTTAGCTATTGGGATAGACACTCAAGTTACTCACCATGTTGTAGCTATGAAAATAGTAGTTGAATAACATATTTTAACAAAATGCTCTAACTGCAATACTTTTCAAGTTATAAGTGTTTTAGTGCATGATTTTATGAATTTTACTGCATTAAAAATTATTTCAAAAATTAATAAAAAATTAAGACAGATCCAGGTCTAATTCTCACACAAGGTAATCTACTAGTGGCCTAGTACATATATACAAGATATGAGAAAAATCCCTGCAATAGTGAATGAGAAAATTGTGATAAAGGGTTGAAATTTTCACACTTAGGGTGGGGGTACCTGATTTGTAATGACTCTGGGGAACAGACAAACGAACAGATCTGCATGGCCTGAATACTTTTTCATCCTCGATAGTTAAGGTATCTTATAAAAAAAAACAGCATGTCTCTGGGTATTGTAGTTTAGGAGACGTTCATGCGGACGCGTACAAGCTAGTCAGCTGAGTCAGACATAAAAATGGTTTACAGTACAAGCACAATCTTACTCTCCAATCAAGGTTGGACAAAAGAGATTATACTGTCTCCATATTTCTTAAAAGGATAAAACTTGAACCGAAATGTTTTTAAAATTGGATATTACATCCAAGCCATCCCCATTACCCTATCTGCTTTAAAATTGGCTTTAATTTGCTGGACCTCTGACTGCTTCCCAGCACTTTTTAACTTACTAAAGATATTTTCTATTATATATTTCTATATATTCTATTAGAAAATTTCTGACATGATAAAGTAATTGCAATAAATGAAAAACAGACAGTTTTATTACTCCCTTGCTCACTGCAAAAGAGAAGAGTCTTCATAAGGTTACTGTAAACAAAAACGGAAAGTGTTACCTTGGCTGCTTCCTGTTTCTAATACATAAGCCTGTTTCTTGAAATCAGTTTGTCTTAATGCTTCAATAAATAGTTCAGCCCAGCCTGTTTTATTTCTCACCACCACAGCAAACATGAAGAAGACTGCTCTGATTCGGCCATGTTTCTTGTCCATATCCGAAATGTCTTTTACATCCCCATGTCTGAAAATAGGTTGATCATATTATGAACAAATCTAGTATATCACACTCTAAAACTGAAATCAATTTGCAAAATACCTCTGGCAATCCCCCAAAATCTGTAGAAATTAGTAAAACCAAGAGGTCAAAGATGCCCCAAAAGGCGGGTTGCGCAGGCAGCAATAAGGTTAGCGACTGCTGTAATTACATTTAGAAACAAGGAAAGAAATGTTAGGTCACCCAGTTAAGGGGAATGTGTTAGACGTGCTAAGAAATGTAAAACTTGTAATCTAGGTTACATAATTGTATCTATGATATAAACGGACAAACAAAACGACGGAATTACACCAATTTCGAAAGCAACTTAGCTATGATGGTGATGTATCTCCCTGTCAAGTTTGAATTTGATTGGACAGAGCGTTTTCTAGTTAGAGTCCAGAAACAGAAATGTTGACAAACAGACAATGGACAAAAAACAGACAAACAAACAGACAGAATTACACCAATTTTGAAAGGAACTTAGCTGTGATGGTGATCTATGTCCCTGTCAAGTTTGAAATCAATTGGACAAACCGTTTTCGAGTTAGTGTCCGGAAATGAAAATGTGGATGGACAGATGGATGGACAAACGGACAAAAAACAGACAAACGAACAGACAGAATTACACCAATTTTGAAAGGAACCTAGCTATGATGGTGATCTATCTCCCTGTCAAGTGTAAATTTGATTGGACAAACTGTTTTTGAGTTAGAGTCCGGAAACGAAAAATGTTGACGGACAGACAGACAGACAGACGTCGGACACATCAATCTAATAGGCGGGTTGGTTACATGCAACCCGCCTAAAAACCATTTTAAACATATATGGCCACACAATATAATCAACAGGTTAGTACATGTGTACTTGTTGCAACAGTAGACAAGATGATCACAATACTTACTTGAGGGTACCTTTGCTTTTCAGACTCTGCAGTAACTTGTCACTGATGCTCAAAGTTTGTAAAGTGTCAAAGTGATGTTCCATCCAGGATTTCAAAATAGCATCATCTTTAATTTCTTGAATACCCTCTAGATTTTCTGCCAAATCCTCAAAGCCTAAAAATGGAGAGTGACTTTGAACTAGTTCTACTCTTACCTAAATTGACATTCTACTGCCTCTATACTTACAGAAAGTGTACCTGATATATTATTATTATTTCTTTATTTCTCGTATTTGGTACAAATACATATTAAAGATTACAGGAGAAAAAAAAGAGAGTATAGACTCAGAACATGGAAACAAAAGAAAAGAGCTGTAGCACTAGATTAAATATATACAACTCAAAACACATATGGTATTACTCACACCCTGTACAGAAATAGTCAAGCATAATATGCAATTCTTCATTTGTAAGCATACATCCCACTCCACTTTTAATAACGCTTTCTCTGTGGAACAATAATGTCTTTATGTTTTCAGCATATAAATAATCTAACTCCGTGTAAGAAGTAGTAAAGTAGTACTGACTGATAGTATCACACATGCATTTTACATCATACAACATGTTCCAATGTACATTATATTTTGAAAGTATACTACGAATACTTTGGCTAACACTAGATCTGCTGCCTTCCTTAATCAGATTGCCACACCTAGATAAGATAGGGTTTTGACTGGTTAAAATACTATTCAGGAACTTTACTATTCTTCTATGTATCTGGCCTTCAATGTTTAAATCCTCAACAACCAAGTACAACAGATTTGAATGAGTTCTAGCATTTACCTTTATCAGTTTACGAACACATCTCCTCCATGAAGAACAAAAAGCATTTACTTTTGGGTCAGTGACGTCCCATAGTACAGCACCATATAATGCCATACAGTAACTTTTCATTAGTTTATACTTTACATCATGATTACAATTTCCGAAATTTGACATTATAAAGTTGACTCGTATAATAAAATCATTCTGTATATCTTCTATCGTTTTGTGTCTCACCTTAGGTCCAATAAGATTACCAAGATGTTTAGTGTATGGCACAGCTTTTATCTCACTGCCATTGAATATCACATTAATGTTTTCTGTTTTGTTTTTACCATAAATCAAAAATTGACTCTTTGAAGGATTAAAAGTCACATTATAATCTTCACCAAATTTCTGAACTACACTTAACATACACTTCAAACTCGACAATCTTGGGGCTAGCAATGTAACATCATCGGCATATCCCAAGGCCCCCAAAAACATATCACCAATATGACATCCGTAGCCACTGGCTTTAAGCCTATGCAGAAGCTCATCAATATATATACAAAATAAAATAGGAGACAGTACTCCACCCTGCTTTACGCCATTTGAAACAGAAAATTCAGGTGATAATTCATTTCCCCATTTAATTCTTAATTTTTGACATGTGTACATTTTAATAAGAAATCTAATAATAATTGGACATAAACCTTTTTTCTGTAATAGCTTGAACAGCTTGATATATTGCACATTATCAAAAGCTTTAGATGCATCTAGCAAGATACAGTATACTTCACTTTTTTGGTTCAAATAGTACTGTATGGTTTTGTTGAGTACAAAAGTGCACGGAGTAGTTGAACAATTGTTTTTGAACCCAAATTGAAGATTCGATGAACTTAATATATGTTTGTTACTTTCAAGTAGGATATTGTCAAGAATCTTACCAAATATGTTATAAACAGATCCCTCTATAATTGTCCGTGTCATTTATTGACTTGCGTTTATTTTTTGGTAAGGGTATAATAGTTCCAATCAGCATCTCATTTGGAACAACACAGTGTACTAGTAAACTTGTGTATACCATGGAGAGAATAGTTTTAAATTTTAATGTAGTATGGATAAAAAAATTTGACATTTTAGTGATATAACCATCACCTTTATCTTTCTTAAGTTTTTTTTATAGCGCTAGTTACTTCATGTACAGTAACAGCATGAGATGAGTAACATCTTTCTTGCACACAGCCACAGGATACAGCAGATTTGACTTCATGCTCAAGGTCAATCATTTCATGACATTTATAAGACACAGAGTTATACAAAGTTTTGTATTTTTCACTAAAAATCTCACATATTTTCTGTTCACCAAGTACACCATCAATGAAGCTAGGTAACTTTATTCTATTACATTTTTTCTTTCTGAATTCTTTCCAAAAATTAACATTCCTTTCTTGTAAAAGTCCCTTTGCCATTTTATCAGCAATTATATCATCTTTTTGCTTTTTAATTAATTTGATTGCATGGTGATAGTTAGCCCTAGTTTTTCGCATTATATCAGCTACAGTGCCTGTTCTAGGTTTTCCGCAATCACTCCATATCTTATGCCATAACAAAGATGTACATCTGTAATCTTCTACATAGCTATTCCAACCAGGTTTAGCTTTAACCTGTGTTTTGGGCAATGTATTAGGAATACAAGCATTACCTGCATCTAACATTATCTGTTTAAGATCATTGTACAGAGTTTTTAAATGATTTATATGACCACTGTTTGTACAACAAAAATTGTGGCAACTGAAAACATCTTTTAACATTGAAACATTATTCAATTTCTTATCAATTGTGTTCTGATACAAGTTCAGCTCATGCTGTGTTACAGTATTCCAAAGGAGGTTTGTAGACTGATCCATAACAATGTTAAAACTTTCAACGGAAATGGCTACAGAAATAGAGATAGCTGAATGGTCAGAGAGATTGTCACAGCTATGTAGCACACAGTATTCACTTGTGATATTTGAAACATTATTACAACCAACAAAGTGATCAATAATGGACTCAGAACCATCAATTTTACTCTGAAAAGTGTAATCTATTTGATTATTGTCACTAGAGAAGATTTGCAAACTTTCTTTCAACATAAAACTTTCAAACAAGGTAACTGCTTTTGATCCTAAACGCCTAAAGTCTGTATTTAAATCTCCACCAACTATAACGTAATCAAATTCCAATTCTACTAATAGTCCAGAGACTGTATTAAGAGTTTCTGAATATTCAGAGAGCTTGTCACTATGATTAGCACAACTACTAGGTAAATATAAATTACACAACACCACATTAACATTCTCGATAGCTATGCTGACAACACATAACCTTTTACAATTACTAATTATTGGAGTAACTTTCAAATTCAAGTTATTTGGCCACAAAATTGCACACCCTCCAAAAGGACGGCCTTCTAACATAGAATAGCGATCCATACCTGAGACAACATGAGAACTTATGTTAGGGATATTATTGTTAAACCAGTGAGTGTCACTTTCATGTAACCAATGTTCTTGTATCAGTACAAAGTGGTGATCAGTACATAATTTTTGTATATACTCTAATCTGCCCGGTCCATGTCCTTGGCTGTTATATGAACATATTTTTAAACAATTAGCCATTTTATGAAGTTGTAAGATTTCTCTTTTTTATCATACTGTCTTTATTCCTTGGTTGGTAGAATTTCCGTACACAAACACCTTCAGGCCATTTTCCTTCATCGAAAATTAATGGCATTTGAGAAACTGGAATAGTGACCTTAAAGGATTTGTATCTAGACTGTGAATTTGATTTGAGCTCAATGTTCATCACTTTGAATGACTTTTCTTCCATATACTCTTTGAGATCATCACACTTTGTTTTGGAGTCTACCCTGTATACAAAAATATCCCGATTGGGTTCGGGCGCACCATGTAATGTTCCAGAAGCTGCTGATCCTTTTACAATGTTTCGTTTTCTATGTTCACTCCTTCTCTGTTTCTTTAAGACATATGTAGGTTGCCGAAAGCCATCTTTATCACATGTGGTATATTGTATATTAGTTGACTTGACATTAGCATGGTTGCTCTGCTGGTCTAATGTACTAGCAAAATTTCCACTTATACTTGATGCAGCTGTGTGTACACTGTCAGACATGTTCCCAGTCACTTCCTTGTTAGTCAACAAATTGTTTGGTGATTTACCTCTATGGGACTGTGTCACAACAGGAATTGAGCCGGCCTCAGTAAATGTAGTGTCAGTGGCTTTTGTCCTAGATGAATAGCTACTGAGATTTAAGACTTGTTCCTTCAGTAATATATTTTCGGCAACTATTCTGTCTAATACCTCTTGCATTGCTTGCGACCGTGATTCCAACTGGTTGAGGCGGTCAAATAAAGAGATATTATTAAGCTCCTCCGGATGTGACCGTGGGATGGTATGCAATGAATGAGCATTCAGCACAAGCATAGGGCATTCATCGGCCTCATCTAACTTATTCCAGGCTGTGAGTATGTCATGTAAATGTGCATCTGCTGCAGACCTGGCTGTAGATCTTATTCTTCGTGACTTTTCTCCAATGATTTTATTACCGCAATGTTCCCATAGTGCATTTTTCGCCTCTAAAATCTGTGTTTCACTGAACTTTCCCAGAACTGCATTTCTGATATTATTAACTGTTCCACTCTGCATTGAAAATACAATATATGAGAGAAGAGGCTGCACCAAAATTTTCTCATTCTGAATAGTTCCACTAACTATTCCAGTTATTGCATCAAATACATGCTGAGCTGTACTATTTTGTTCTTCTTGCAAATCAAAAATTTCATTCAGTTGGCTGTCTGATACAGAATCACAATCAATCTCATTAGAGGCAAGTGTCTGCTTTTTAAAGGCTTTACGGTGTTCCTCTTCACAGTCTACACATAAATCCAATTCTGCATAATTATAATGCACATCAGCTCCTTTGGCATTGTGTGGACAAATACCATTTGGTGGACCATTACATCTAGGCATTTTCTCTGTTGATAATCACTTAATTAGAAACACATTGCATTGAAACTGTTATCCAAACATTCACTTCTTGGCACTTATTACCCCTGTTTAATTTAGTATTTTGTCCTATAAGCCACTGTAACTTCTTTTATTATCACCACTATCCTCATATAAAAAGTTATTTTAGGAGTCTTTTTTCAGTTTAATGTGAGTTAAATTTACACCATATGATTCACAAGAAATTATCCAGTAATACTAAATGTTTTAGATGTGAACATAAGTCCTAGTTATGATTCAATTTTCTAAACAAGAGGAGAGTGCCCGTGAACGGGCACTGTGTCAGCTGACTGAATGTTTTTGATTTGTGATGGTGATAATGAGAGGAAAGCATAATTATCAGGGAAAGGGCTGTACAGAAATACAGTAAATGGTAACTGAACAGCATGTTCGAAAGATATTCCGAAGCTGACAGAAGAAAAGGACAAAAAAGTTGTGCCCTGCAAATGGTATTATGAAATAAAGTAACAAGGTAATTGTTTAAGTGTAAAAAGTAGGTTAAAAATATTTAAAGAAATACTATAAATGCAATATCCTCGTTCGACCATGAAGAAGGGATCCAAAGGTCAAATCTGACCATACCAAAAGATTCCCAGCCAAAGAATTTAGGATGGTTTACCATCCCAAACCTCTCGGACCAATAATAAGTGAGTCATAGGCACTTTTTAAGTTTGGCTATCCTTGTTTGACCTTGACGGAGGGGTCTAAGGTCAAATCTGACCACACAAAAAAATTCCCAGCCCATGATTTCCTGTAGCTTGTTTACCATCCCAAACCTGTAGGACCAATAATAAGCGAGTTATAAGCAATTGTAAGTTTGGCTATTCTCAATTGACCTTGAAGGAGGGGTCCCAGGTCAAATCTGACCACACCAAAAGAATCCCAGCCCATGATTTCCTATATGTTGGTTTACCATCCCAAACCTGCAAGACCAATAATACGCGAGTTATAAGCACTTTAAGTTTGGCTATCTTCGTTTGACCTGGAAAGAGGGGTCTAAGGTGAAATCCGACCACACCAAAAGATTCCCAGCCCATGATTTTCTAGAGGTTGGTTTTCCATTCCAAACCTCTAGGACCAATAATAAGCGAGTTATAAGCACTTTTAATTTTGGCTATCCTCATTTGACCTTGAAGGAGGGGTCCAAGGTGAAATCCGACCACACCAAAAAATTCCCAGCTCATGATTTTCTATAGGTTGGTTTTCATTCCAAACCTCTAGGACCAATAATAAGCGAGTTATAAGCACTTTTATGTTTGGCTATGAGCTACAGGTCTGAAATTTTACTATGTTATAGCTGACCCAAAAGTAGCTGAATAACATATTTATACTAAATTCTCTAAATGCAATAGTTTTGCAATTATAACTGATTTACTCAATAGTGAGAACCTCAAAGTAGTTATTACTCAGCTATGCAATGAGCTACAGGTCTGAAATTTCACTATGTTATAGCTGACCCAAAAGTAGGTGAACAACATATTTAAGTAAAATACTGTAAATGCAATAGTTTTGAAGTTACAACTGATTTACTCAATAGTGATGACTTAAAAGTAGCTATTACTCAGCTATGCCATGAGCTACAGGTCTGAAATTTTACTATGTTATAGCTGACCCAAAAGTAGCTGAATAACATATTTATACGAAATTCTCTAAATGCAATAGTTTTCCAATTACAACTGATTTACTCAATAGTGAGAATTTTAAAGTAGCTATTACTCAGCTATGCCATGACCTACAGATCTGAAATTTCACTATGTTATAGCTGGCCCAAAAGTAGCTGAATAACATATTTATACGAAATTCTCTAAATGCAATAGGTTTTAAGTTACAAGTGATTTACTCAATAGTGAGAACTTCAAAGTAGCTATTACTCAGCTATGCAATGAGCCACAGATCTGAAACTTCACTATGTTATAGCTGATCCAAAAATAGGTGAATAACATATTGAAACAAAATACTGTAAATGCAATAGTTTCCAAGTTATAAGCGATTTACTCAACAGTGATAACCTAAAAGTAGCTATTACTCAGCTATGCCATGAGCTACAGGTCTGAAATTTTACTATGTTATAGCTGACCCAAAAGTAGCTGAATAACATATTTATACGAAATTCTCTAGATGCAATTGTTTTGAAGTTATAAGCGATTTACTCAACAGTGATAACCTAAAAGTAGCTATTACTCAGCTATGCCATGAGCTACAGGTCTAAAATTTTACTATGTTATAGCTGACGCAAAAGTAGCTGAATAACATATTTATACGAAATTCTCTAAATGCAATAGTTTTTAAGTTACAAGTGATTTTACTCATGATGGAAGTTACTGAAAAGCCCAAAAGTAGCTATTACTCACTTAGCTATTGACACAGGCACCCAACTTACTCACCATATTGTAGCTATGAAAAAAGTAGCTGAACAACATATTTTAACAAAATGCTCTAAATGCAACACTTTTCAAGTTATAAATGATTTTGTGCATGATTTCATGAATTTTAATGCATTAAAAATTATTAAAAAAATTTATTAAAAAAAAAGTAAGACAGATCCAGGTCTCATACTCACACAGGAGAATCTACCTGTGGCCTAGTACATATATGCAAGATATGAGAGAAATCCCTGCAATAGTCACTGAGAAAATTGTGATTAAGTGTTGAAATTTTCACACTTTTGGTGGGGGTACCCCCCTTGCAATGTCTCTAGCAAACAGACGAACAGACAGATTTGCATGCCTTGAACAATTTTTCATCGTCGATAGATAAGGTATCTTTTAAAAAAAACAGCACGTCTCTAGGCCTTGTAGTTTTGGAGGAGAAGTTGTTCACGCGTACGCGGACGCGTACGCCCACGCCGCAGAGTGACGACATAATGTCAGCTGACTGACAAGTCAGCTGACATAAAAATATTAACACAGGTGTGATCTGTGTTACACCCCCTTCAGTCACTTATCACAGTTGAGGCTATTGCACTAAAAAGAATAACAGGGGTTCATTATAAAACCCGGACTTCCAGAAGGGCGGTCGGACCAGGGCGGTTGGGCGGTAGAATGGGGTGGTGGGTAGCAGTTGTACTTGGACCAGTATATGTTTTCTGATTTGCTGGGCGGTGAGTAGGGAGGAAATCAATACACATGCATAGGCCTGTACATTTTCTCCTAATGAAATACATAGCCCATCAAGGAGAAGAGGTCACGGGTGGCATTCAGGATGTTTTTATTAAGAGAGAGAGTGTTTCACTTCTGCTGTAATTGAACACAAACTGTTAAGGTCAGAAGTAACTAGAGGATCGCTCGAAGAAAAAAAAGGATAATGGTTTTGCATAGCAAAAACAAAGCGTCCCGAAAAGGATATAAAGGTGAGTACTAAAGTATTAAGAAAATGCTCCGTTTCTAGCCTTATACTGTTGTGGCAACCAAAGTCAGCGCAGTCTGCTCTATTTAGCACGGTTTTCAAGACATAAGCATTTTTGTGTTTTGCAATTTTTGCAAAAAATTCAAAATGGCCGGCCTATTTGGCGAGATAAAAATATTTTGAAAATTGGCATGGCTACTCTGCAGAGATATCCAGCAGGTCAAAAATTTTGTTGAATTCGCTCCATCTAGCACGGTTTTCAAGATATAAGCATTTTTGTGTTTTGCAAAAACTTCGAAAATTCAAAATCACCACCATTTTTGGTGAGACAAAAATTTTTGAAAACAAGACCACTGCCGCGGTGTGTATCTCCCGCCGAGCATTAAAGGAGAAGAAATAGCTTTTCCGAGATATTCACAATTTTTCATTTTCATGTGTGAAAGCTCTTCCAAAAGTAGGTGAATGAGTTATTTGAGAAAAATTGGTTATCTGCAATACTTCTAGAGATAATTAGCATTTACTCATTTTGAGTAGGTGAGTAATTAGCTATGGGTCTGAAACTTCACTGAGTGAAAGCTCTCCCCAAAGTAGGTGAATGAGTTATTTGAGAAAAATTGGCTATCTGCAATACTTCAAGAAATAATTCGCATTTACTCATTTTGAGTAGGTGAGTAATTAGCTATGGGTCTGAAACTTCACCATGTGAAAGCTCTTCCAAAAGTAGGTGAATGAGTTATTTGAGAAAAATTGGCTATCTGCAATACTTCTAGAGATAATTAGCATTTACTCATTTTGAGTAGATGAGTAATTATCTACGGGTCTGAAACTTCATCATGTGAAAGCTCTCCCACAAGTAGATGAATGAGTTATTTGAGAAAAATTGGGTATCAGCAATACTTTTACACATAATTAGCATTTACTCATTTTGAGTAGGTGAACAATTAGCTACAGGTCTGAAACTTCACTGAGTGAAAGCTCTCCCAAAAGTAGGTGAATGAGTTATTTGATAAAAATTGGCTATCTGCAATATTTTTAAGAGATAATTAGCATTTACTCATTTTGAGTAGGTGAGTAATTATCTACGGGTCTGAAACTTCATCATGTGAAAGCTCTCCCAAAAGTAGATGAATGAGTTATTTGATAAAAATTGGGTATCCGCAATAGTTTTAGAGATAATTAGCATTTATTCATTTTGAGTAGGTGAATAATTAGCTACAGGTCTGAAACTTCATCATGTTCAAAATGGCCGCCATTTTTGGTGAAGTAAAATTTTTTTGAAAATTGGCATGGCTACTCTGGAGAGATACCCTGAGGGTCAAAAGTTTTGTCGAAAACACTCTATCTAGCACGGTTTTCGAGATATAAGCATTTTTATGTTTTGCAATTTTTGCAAAAAATTCAAAATGGCCACCATTTTTGGCGAGACAAAAAGTTTTTGCAAATTGGGATAGCTACTCTGCAGAGATACCCTGAAGATCAAAAATGTCGTCGAAATCACTCTATCTAGCACAGTTTTCGAGATATTAGCATTTACAAATTTTGCAAAAAATTCGAAAATTCAAAATTGGGATAGCTACTCTGCAGAGATACCCTGTAGGTCAAAAATTTTGTCTCGGTTTTCGAGATATAAGCATTTTTGTGTTTTCCTTATTTGGAAAATTCAAAATGATTAATTAATCATTAATTACTCGACCATTTCTTAACCAATCAATGCCAAAATCGAATGATTTCCAGATTTTAATAGAATGAATGTATTTGCCAAGTTTCAGGTGAATTGATAAAATCCCTTCAAGTTATCATCCGGACAAGCTTTCCCATCGAAAAAAAGACATTTTTGGTCATGGGACCTGAGACTCTGATTGGTTGAAATGTCACTGCAGCAGATTAAAAAAAATTCCCCAAGGCTACTGCATAAACCTGCCAAATTTGAAAAGAATCCGCCTAACGGTTACAGAGTTATAAAGAAAACAAAATGTGGAGCTGGCGGACCTGCCGGAGCCTGAAGGTCTCCCACACACAAACAAGCGTCCCGCAAGGGACGCTTAATAATATAACAGTACTGTGATCAGACAGAAATATATTCCTCTGCATGTGAGAAAGAAGTGTTAGCCACAGTTTATCAAATTCATTAGCAAAGGAAAAACCCTTCTATTTCTTTGACTTCACACATCTATGATTTTTGTGACTATGTTTAGGCCTTTCATCTCCCTGGTGCAGACTTAGCACAATTTTTTATCACTCTGTAGCGAATTTCGTATTAATACTCTAGTTGATTTTTTTACCTCTTGGACAGTTCTGGGGATTCTGCTTTATCTCAAACTCATGAAAGAGCCAGGTTTGTGCATAAAATTGGGTGCACTGTTACTTTTACTCATGGTATATGGAATATAAGGAAAGATATAACAGACACAAGACAAGATCACTGCCATGAAAATGATCTTTTACCGGGTATTATTATGGTGTGAATTCAGAAAATATAGGCTGATGAAGTCCATCATGTATTGGAGTGGTGACCTTAAAGTTGCTATAATTATGTTATGTTATCATGGACATTGATGCACATTATCTTAGGGCCTAAATAGACCCCCATACAAAATAAACAAAATTCATCATGCAGTTTTTGGAATATTGAGCAGTAACATTAAGGTCAATCTAATTCATTTATCTCTGTTCTTTTTTTTCGATGACACTCACATACTAAGTATGTATAAAACCATTCTGCAGTTTTGGAATATTAGCCATGACAGCAGTAAACTTAAAGTCACCGCATTTAAGTAATCTTTGTTACTTTAAGGTGGACTTTTTCATAAAGTCGACATCATACTGGTCCTGTAGTCAGCAACAAGTCATAGCCAAGTCTTAGGCTTAACTTTTGCACAGAAATATAGCCAACATAAGCCTAAGATTTGGCTAAGACCTTTAGTGAATACACTCACATGCCAACTATACATAAAATTCACCATGTAGTTTGAATTAACTGAGCAAGTAAAACAAACACATGCACAAAACTGCATTTTCTAATTTCTCCACAAGTGAGGACGTCAGAAGCAAAAATGAATGTGCATGTAATGTTATTATCTCCCGCCGGCCGATTTTGGGCCTATTTTGAAAAACAACATGGCCGCCAGAGCCTTGCCAAATCTCTGCAAATAGCAGAATGTAAGGGCCTAAAGGTCTGTCCAAAGAAAAGTGTTGCAGGTATCCTCACCAGTTTCTCCTTGGCCTTTTCAATGTTTATGACCTTATTGCTTATGTCTTTTCATTTGATGCTGTTTTTTCAGACCTAGGTCCATAGTTAAGTGAGTAATAGCAATGGTGGCTACTTTCACTAAAGTGCTCATAACTCCAAAACGACCGCATTTAGAGCATTTCTGTAAAATATGTTGTTCAGCTACTTTCTCCATGCCTACAAGATGGTACCATTTTTAGGGGTCTATCTTGTTTTAAATGCTTTCTTTGTGTAAGCAAGTTTTTTTGAAATAAAAATCAATCTTCTTTTTGTACAGTAAAAATAGGAAAGAGACACATGAAATGCTAAAATTACAAGCGTCAACGGGTTCAAAATCTGAAACAAATACTTTGTAAGAAAATTTAGAATACACCAGAGTAAATGTCCCAAGGAACCTGCAAAAAAGTGATTTACTCAATGATAGACCTACATCAGTGAAAAAGGCAAAGACACTGCAAATCATAAAGTAGATGAACAACATACTTCACAAAAGCACTGTAAATTCAATAGTTTTGAAGCTACAAGCGATTTTATTCAAAGCTAAACTATCACAGTAGGGATTATTCAGCTAAGGAGCTATAGGGCTGAAAATATGCCATGTAACACAGAACATCAAAAAGTAGCTGAACAACATCTTTAATCAATACCTTATAACTGTAATGGTTACACAGATAAATGCAATTTATTCATTTTAGTCACTGTTAAAAAAAACAGAAATTACGTATTACTCACTAGATACTGAGGAAGACCTCTAAAACAGGTACTATCATGTAAGTGCAAAGAAAGTGGCTGAAAAACATACCTTTGTGAAATACTCTAAATGCAATCATTTTGGAGTTGTAAGTAATTTACTCAAAGCAGCTACTAACAATCTTACTCTTTGCTGTAAATCTTGATTGGCAAAAGCAGAAAAATATGGAGGACATAAGAACCTGAGCTAAAATTATGGAAGCAAAAGACCCCTAAACCCTTCACTTCAGAGAAAACTGTTTGAATTATCAGTTGAGCTTCCCTCATTGAACCTTGAATAAAGAGCCCAATATTTAACTACATATGTTATATGAACCCCAGCCACTGATATTCCTAGGCTGGTTTCACATGCCAAACTTCAAGGACCAATGCAAAGCAAGTTGCGAGTAATTGTAAGTTTGGCTCCCCATTTTTATTTTGTAGGAGGAGACTAAGGTTAGATCTAACAACATCAAAAGATTTCAAGTCTAGAATACTAAAATGGTAAAAACTCCTACAAGTGGGTTTGATATCCCAAACTTTCGATAATAAGCAAGATATAGTTCTCCTGGTTATGTCATTGGATTAACGTTAACTAGGGGATCGCTCGCAAAAAAAAAAGATAATGTTTTTGCATAGCAAAAACAAAGCGTCCCGAAAAGGATATAAAGGTGAGTGCTAAAGTATTAAGAAAATGCTTCGTTTCTAGCCTTATACTGTTGTGGCAACCAAAGTCAGCGCAGTCTGCTCTATCTAGCACGGTTTTCAAGATATAAGCATTTTTGTGTTTTGTGTTTAAAATTAAAAATGTCCGCTATATTTGGCGAGACAAAAATATTTTGAAAATTGGCATGGCTACTGTGCAGAGATACCCAGCAGGTCCAAAATTTTGTTGAGTTCACTCCATATAGCACGGTTTTCGAGATATAAGCATTTTTGTGTTTTGCAAAAACTTTAAAAATTCAAAATGGCCACAATTTGTGGGGAGACAAAAATTTTTGTCAAGACCACTGCCGTGGTGTGTATCTCCCGCCGAGCATTAAAGCAGAAGAAATAGCTTTTCCGAGATATTCACAATTTTTCATTTTCGTGTGTGAAAGGTCTTCCAAAAGTAGGTGAATGAGTTATTTGAGAAAAATGGCTATCTGCAATACTATTAAGAGATAATTCACATTTACTCATTTTGAGTAGGTGAATAATTAGCTATGGGTCTGAAACTTCACCAAGTGAAAGCTCTCCCAAAAGTAGGTGAATGAGTTATTTGAGAAAAATTGGCTATCTGCAATACTTTTAGAGATAATTCGCATTTACTCATTTTGAGTAGGTGAGTAATTAGCTATGGGTCTGAAACTTCACCATGTGAAAGCTCTCCCACAAGTAGATGAATGAGTATTTGATCAAAATTGGGTATCCGCAATACTTTTACAGATAATTAGCATTTACTCATTTTGAGTAGGTGAATAAATAGCTATGGGTCTGAAACTTCACAGAGCGAAAGCTCTCCCAAAAGTAGGTGAATGAGTTATTTGAAAAAAATTGGCTATCTGCAATACTTTTAGAGATAATTCACATTTACTCATTTTGAGTAGGTGAATAATTAGCTATGGGTCTGAAACTTCACCAAGTGAAAGCTCTCCCAAAAGTAGGTGAATGAGTTATTTGAGAAAAATTGGCTATCTGCAATACTTTTAGAGATAATTCGCATTTACTCATTTTGAGTAGACGAGTAATTAGCTATGGGTCTGAAACTTCACCAAGTGAAAGCTCTCCCAAAAGTAGGTGAATGATTAATTTGCGAATACTCATTTTGAGTAGGTGAGTAATTAGCTATGGGTCTGAAACTTCACCAAGTGAAAGCTCTCCCAAAAGTAGGTGAATGAGTTATTTGAGAAAAATTGGCTATCTGCAATACTTTTAGAGATAATTCACATTTACTCATTTTCAGTAGGTGAGTAATTAGCTATGGGTCTGAAACTTCACAGAGTGAAAGCTCTCCCAAAAGTAGGTGAATGAGTTATTTGAGAAAAATTGGCTATCTGCAATACTTTTAGAGATAATTCGCATTTACTCATTTTGAGTAGGTGAGTAATTAGCTATGGGTCTGAAACTTCACAGAGTGAAAGCTCTCCCAAAAGTAGGTGAATGAGTTATTTGAGAAAAATTGGCTATCTGCAATACTTTTAGAGATAATTCGCATTTACTCATTTTGAGTAGGTGAGTAATTAGCTATGGGTCTGAAACTTCACCAAGTGAAAGCTCTCCCAAAAGTAGGTGAATGAGTTATTTGAGAAAAATTGGCTATCTGCAATACTTGTAGAGATAATTCGCATTTACTCATTTTGAGTAGGTGAGTAATTAGCTATGGGTCTGAAACTTCACCAAGTGAAAGCTCTCCCAAAAGTAGGTGAATGAGTTATTTGAGAAAAATTGGCTATCTGCAATACTTTTAGAGATAATTCGCATTTACTCATTTTGAGTAGGTGAGTAATTAGCTATGGGTCTGAAACTTCACCATGTGAAAGCTCTCCCACAAGTAGATGAATGAGTTATTTGATAAAAATTGGGTATCCGCAATACTTTTACAGATAATTAGCATTTACTCATTTTGAGTAGGTAAATAATTAGCTATGGGTCTGAAACTTCACCATGTGAAAGCTCTCCCAAAAGTAGGTGAATGAGTTATTTGAGAAAAATTGGCTATCTGCAATACTTTTAGAGATAATTCGCATTTACTCATTTTGAGTAGGTGAGTAATTGGCTATGGGTCTGAAACTTCACCATGTGAAAGCTCTTCCAAAAGTAGGTGAATGAGTTATTTGAGAAAAATTGGCCATCTGCAATACTTTTAGAGGTAATTCGCATTTACTCTTTTTGAGTAGGTGAGCAATTAGCTATGGGTCTGAAACTTCACCAAGTGAAAGCTCTTTGGGATAGCTGCTCTGCAGAGATACCCTGAAGATAAAAAATTTCGTCGAAATCGCTCTATGTAGCACGGTTTTCGAAATATTAGCATTTTTGTGTTTTGCAATTTTTGCGCAAAAATTCGAAAATTTAAAATGGCCGCCATTTTTGGCAAGACAAAATTTTTTTGAAAATTGGCATGGCTACTCTGCAGAGATACCCAGTGGGTCAAAAATTTCGTCGAAATCGCTCTATCTAGCAGGGTTTTCGAGATATAAGCATTTTTGTGTTTTGCAATTTTGCGAAAAATTCGAAAATTCAAAATGGCCGCCATTTTTTGCGAGAAATTTTTTGTTTGAAAATTGGCATGGCTACTCTGCAGAGATACCCTGCGGGTCAAAAATTTCGTCGAAATCGCTCTATCTAGCAGGGTTTTTGAGATATAAGCATTTTTATGTTTTGCAATTTTTGCGAAAAATTCGAAAATTCAAAATGGCCGCCATTTTGGGCGAGACAAAATTTTTTTGAAAATTGGCATGGCTACTCTGCAGATATACCCTGTGGGTCAAAAATTTTGTCGAAATTGCTCTATCTAGCAGGGTTTTCGAGATATAAGCATTTTTGTGTTTTGCAATTTTTGCGAAAATTTCGAAAATTCAAAATGGCCGCCATTTTTGGCGAGACAAAATTTTATTGAAAATTGGGAAAAGTACTCCGCAGAGATATCCTGCGAGTCAAAAATTTTGTCGAAATCGCTCTATCTAGCACGGTTTTTGAGATATAAGCATTTTTGTGTTTTGCAATTTTTGCGAAAATTTCGAAAATTCAAAATGGCCGCCATTTTGGGCGAGACAAAAATTTTTTGAAAATTGGGATAACTACTCCGCAGATATAACCTGCGGCTCAAAAATTTCGTCGAAATCGCTCTATCTAGCACGGTTTTCGAGATATAAGCATTTTTGTGTTTTCCTTATTTGGAAAATTCGTAATGATTAATTAATCATTAATTACTCGGCCATTTCTTGACCAATCAATGCCAAAATCTAATGATTTCCAGATTTTAATAGAATGAATGTATTTGCCAAGTTTCAGGTGAATTGATATAATTCCTTTCAAGTTATCATCCGGACAAGCTTCCCCATCGAAAAAAGACATTTTTGGTCATGTGACCTCTCTGATTGGTTGAAATGTCACTGCAGCATATTCAAAAAAATTCCCCAAGGCTACTGCCTAAACCTGCCAAATTTGAAAATAAACCGCCTAATGGTTACAGAGTTATAAGGAAAACAAAATGCGGAGCCGGCGGAGCCGCAGGAGCCGGCGGAGCCGGCGGAGCCGGAAGCTCTCCCATACACAAACAAGCGCCCCTTGCGGGACGCTTAATTATCTTGTCTTATGTTCAGATGTGCCTTAGCATCTGTCATGGATGGAGATTAAGCACTATAAAAGTCCAAAGTACATTAGATTATAGATAAAACATTTTGGACAAAATTGGCTATATGGGTACTTTTGCACTCAGTGGATGACCTCAAACGAAGAGCTTTAAGGTCAAATGTCAGTATGCTTACACAAGACACATATATCTGTAAAATATTTCTCTGATGAACAGAGATTCAACATTATACTTCTTAGAGGTAAACTGTGGGAAAAGGTGGATAAACTAGAGATTGCGTCTCGACGCAGTGTATCCCCGGACGGGACATAATCAAGGCGTGAATATGTCGGTCTTGAGCCTGTTTCCTGGAGCACCAGGTCAGGATTCTCCATAGTACCAGATTACTCCCAAAAGCTAATCACTAGTTCTTTCACTTATATCTGTCTTTAAAAATTACATTTCATGGATCCAGAAGATCCATATAGTGATCCGGATCACTTCCAAAATTCAATAATTTCATCCTTTTACCTTTTCAGACATATTCTAAAAATTTCATCAAAATCCGTCCATAAGTTTTTTAGTTATCTTGTACACAAACACATCTGGCAGCCTGGATCCACATGATCCAGACAGTGATCCAGATTACTCCCAAAAACTAATTACTTGTTCTTTGTCCCATTTAAGACATTTCCTGAAAATTTCATAAAAATCCATCCATGACTTTTTGAGCTATTTGTCTTTAAAAATTACATTTCTTGGATCCAGAAGATCCAGATAGTGGTCCAGATCACTCGCAAAATTGAATCATTTCTTCCTTTTACCACTTCTTCCTTTTACCATTTGTAACATATCCTAAAAATATCAAAGTCCATCCAAAGATTATGTGGCAGCCTGGATCCAGATGATCCAGACAGTGATCCAGATCACTCCAAAAATTTAATCACTTGTTCCTTGTACCATTTAGGCCATTTGCTGAAACAATCCATCCATAACTTTTTGAGGTATCTGTCTTTAAAAATTACATTTCATGGATCCAGAAGATCCATATAGTGATACGGATCACTTCCAAAATTCAATCATTTCATCCTTTTACCTTTTCAGACATATCCTGAAAATTTCATCAAAATCCGTCCATAAGTTTTTGATTTATCTTATACACAAACACATCTGGCAGCCTGGATCCAGATGATCCAGATCACTCCCAAAATCTAATCACTTGTTCCTTGTCCCATTTAGGACATTTCCTGAAAATTCCATCAAAATCCACCAATGACTTTTTGAGCTATTTGTCTTTAAAAATTATATTTCATGGATCCAGAAGATCCAGATAGTGGTCCAGATCACTCGCAAAATTGAACCATTTCTTCCTTTTACCACTTCTTCCTTTTACCATTTGTAAGATATCCTAAAAATATCATCAAAATTCATCCTAAAATTATGTTGCAGCCTGGATCCAGATGATCCAGACAGTGATCCAGATCACTCCAAAAATATAATCACTTGTTCCTTGTACCATTTAGGTCATTTGCTGAAAATGTCATCACAATCCATCCATAACTTTTTGAGGTATCTGTGTTTAAAAATTACATTTCATGGATCCAGAAGATCCATATAGTGATCCGGATCACTTCCAAAATTCGACCATTTCATCCTTTTACCTTTTCAGACATATCCTGAAAATTTCATCAAAAATCCATCCATAAGTTTTTGAGCTATATTGTACACAAACACATCTGGCAGCCTGGATCCGGATGATCCAGACAGTGATCCAGATCACTCCCAAAATCTAATCACTTGTTCCTCGTCCCATTAAGGACACTTCCTGAAAATTTCATCAAAATGCACCCATAAGTTTTTGAGTTATCTGTCTTTAAAAATTAAATTTCATGGATCCAGAAGATCCAGACAGTGATCCGGATCACTCCCAAAATGTAATCATATCTTTCTTTTACCATTTTGGACATATCCTGAAAATTTTATCAAAATCCATCTGTCAGTTTTTGAGTTATCTTGTTCACAAACAAACAAACAAATAGAGGGCCAAAAATGACCCTTGGTCAGGTAATTTGGCGGTCAGTGGATGACCTTAAATGAAGATCTGTAACCGGTAAGCCTGGATGCTGGTACTCCATCATGTACTCAACCTCCAAAGACATTTTCAATAGTTTCCATGCAATGTAGTCAGCATTAAGTGTGAAAATATCTCCAAATTTAACAAAAATGACCCTTGGTCAGGTACTTTGGTGGTCAGTGGATGACCTTAAATGAAGATCTGTAACCAGTAAGCCTGGATGGTAGAAGTCCATCATGTACTCAACCTCCAAAGCCATTTTCAATAGTTTCCATGCAATATAGTCAGCATTAAGTGTGAAAATATCTCCAAAAAGGCCAAAAATGACTCTCGGTCAGGTACTTCGGCGGTCAGTGGATGACCTTCAATGAAGAGCTTCAAGGTCAAATTTCTGCATGCTTACAGAGGACATATATATGTATTATATATACCAGCCATAGGATGATCTGACTTTCTGTATAGGAGAACTGGGCCAAAAAGTGAAAAAATAGCCAAAATCTGACCTTTAAGAGGCCACCAGTGACCTTGAGATTGAAGGTCAAGGTCACAAAACAATAGCGTTTGTGGCATTGCCCATATATACCCACATACCAAATTTGAAAGTTCTAACTAAAATATTTTTTAAGTTATCGCGTCCAAAAGGAAATCTCTGCGGCGGCGGCGGCGTGACCGTACTGAATCCTAAGTATCCCCGACTTTCGTCCGGGGATACAATTGAAAAGAAACACATGTGGTCATTATGTCTTTCAAAATTACGGTCAATTCATTTACAAACAAGCTTGTCACCAAGGAAGATACCATGGAAATTTCATGAAGCTAGCTGGTCTAGTTTTCCCCAAAAAACTTCACTGACAAATTCTCACTATATCATAGAAATGTTTAAAGATTTTGAATGACTTAAAAGCATCTCTCTTGCACCTGTGCTTTCAGGTGAGAAAATTAACTATGCATATGTTTCTCCACGAATGCTATATTACAATACCACAACAATATGTGTGCAACTTAGCCTGTGGTGTATACAAGGTGTTTCCAAAAACACTATCATGAATACCTGCTTCCTTCATAGCACAAACCAATCTATTAAATTTGTCTCTGTCTCTATTTGCTTCAATTGCTGACAGCATAAGTTCTGCAGCATGACCTGTGTTGGAGCTTTGTGCCATAGTTATGTCCACAATGTGATCTGGAAATGCAATGAGATATCAATCAATGAAGACATAAACCATAAAACTAAGAAACTTATAGTACTATTGTGAAGGTATATGATTCTTGTATGTGTAAGTAGAATATACGACTTGTATTACTTTGAATGTTATTTGCAATTTTGTATACAATGCATTTTAATTTATACTAATATTGTCTCCTGATGATTTTTTCTCTCTGCAAATATATAATAATTTAAATTAGCTTAAATAATGTTTAAGCATGTAAAGACAAAATGTACATAATCTCCTGGTGGAGGTATATGTTATATGGGTATATGGGTAGCTCCAATACTTAAGCTTATTTATTTTTGTTTTTATACTTTACATTCCACATTGTTGATTTCTAATGAAATATGGAGGTACTGCAATTGTAGATGCTTTTAAATATATTCTTTGTAAAATTCAGGCACAAAATGAAAATTTTATGAATTTTAACAACTCTTTTAATGTACAACACCTGTTACCACACCCCTGTACCCCTTTGACTACACTCCCTGTGATTTGAACGAGTTCTATAAATTATGTGTCCTTATCCAGTGGCATAATGACACTACTAAGGTCAATTTAAGAACAGCTAGGGGTATGAGAGGGTATTGTAATGGATAAGAGGATAAGGCCAGGGCTCGATGTTTCCAGTTACACTGATAGGCTGACCGAAGGGCTACAAGCAAATAAAATGCATAAATACGTACATATTTCGATATATTGTAGCTTTATTTTACAAAACAATGGTTGAAACAGTTTTTTTTTTTTTTTTTTATTCATAGCTATAATGATTTACAATATAGTATATAGTATAACAATGGAAAAAAATTAATATGTAATTAATTTCACATACAAAAAAATAGACATATTATTATTGTTTTCATACACGCAACTTGCCACAAAAAAGACGATGCACACACACACAAAAAGGGGACGCTACACACACACTCTGATGCATTGTGACAAGTTTGTATACAGGAATGTACTCACAATAATCTATACAAAGTGCAAAAATGTGTCTCTAATGTATTCAACTCGTTTTTCTTATTGTATATATTGTGTAGAACATGTAGCTTAGACTTTAAAATTATTAAAAATTCCGTAAAGTTAATTTCCTTTTTGCAATTTTTAACTTTGTTTATGTACCATTTACCTATAAGTATGAGGTAGTTGATACAGTAAAATAGGGGGTCTTGGTATAAATTTAGCCCCAACATAATTTCACAAACAGTAAAATGGCATAATGACACTACTAAGGTCAATTTAAGAACAGCTAGGGGTATGAGAGGGTATTGTAATGGATAAGAGGATAAGGCCAGGGCTCGATGTTTCCAGTTACACTGATAGGCTGACCGAAGGGCTACAAGCAAATAAAATGCATAAATACGTACATATTTCGATATATTGTAGCTTTATTTTACAAAACAATGGTTGAAACAGTTCTAATTACATCACTGTTTATGTCTGCCATGACACTTTTTATTTTCAGCCGTGAACATTTGAAGATAATTATTTTCAGTTGCGAATTCATTCAAAAATAATTATTTTCAGTCGTGGATTCATTCGAGTTTTTTTCACGGGGCCTACAGTGCTTTACATGATTTTATGTTTTAGTCAAGTTTAACTGGAATTAGCAATTTTAATAACATTGGTGTAATTTTAGTTTAGAGTTAATGGTTTGTGTAATTGCAAATTTTTATTGCCAATAAAACAGTGATTCAGATTGTTAACATACTTATTATGATATTTTTATTTGCAGCCTTGATGAGAACAGTTCATCATAAAATATTTCGGGCTCTTCCTTTGGCCACCGGTCTCCCTAATGCCAACTGTAGGCAGCCCAGTGGGCTGCCAGACAATTTTTCGTAACATCTTGCCCTGATTTAAGGCTAAAAGATACATCTGTCCAGGCTAAAAATACATCTGTCCACACCCGTATCCATATCTGCATGACTACTGCAGTATATACCATGAAGGCTTATGATACACTAGCTAGAGTACCTTCTGGCGTGGCAAAATGTACATGCTGTTGTCTGCAGTCATAGAAAAAGAGTCAAGAACCTTTTTACAAATGTTGACAGTGAATACACTGTTTTAATAAACAAGGATCGACAGCTGTATTTTGAGAGTAAGTGTGACCCAAATGAACTCGACAGTCAATTAAAGTTCCCGATCTTTCACCAGATATATAGTGGTATCAGGGAAGGGCTTCATGGATGAACAATGAACAGTTGCTTACAGTAAAACAAGCGTATTGTATAGATATATGAAACAAATGTAATTTTAACATACCTTTTACATTGAGATATGATCCCTGTTTCAGCAAATGGGGAAGCAGAACTGTTGGAGTCAAACACTGTTTAAACAGTGGTCTGTAAATGTTAAACACTTCACTGATATCCATTGCTTCAACCTTGATGTATGAAGCAGTTTGAAGATAACAAAACACTGCAACCAGGTATTCAGATTTCCCCGTAAATTACGAAACTGTTAACTGTTTATTTGGACGAAATTTCCCAGTTTCACTTTGATCAAAAACTGTCCTGTAGACGAGACGTCTGAAAGAACATGAAATATAAATAGCCGTTCAATTGGTTTCAGTCACTCACAGTTGGGTACCATGGTGATTAAACAGTATATGTTCTGTGAGATATTTATTGCTTCCAGTCTGCCAGATTTGGAATTTGTTCACATTGGAATTAAATTTACTCATTTTGTTGCCACTTTCCACAACATACTGTTTAAAACTTACATGTTTACCTTTTGTTGAAGACATAATAAATCCATATCCATATATTTATTTATTCATACTCAGTTTTTAAAATTTACATGGAACACATTTCCACCAAACTGAACATTTAAATAGCAACTAAATTGACAAGAAACATATCCTCTACAACACTATTTCCCCAAAATGAGATTTCGATAAAATTTGTGAGAGTGATCAGAGATGTTTTAAAACTCTTCTGTCCAAATGTTTATAAATATCTGCCATTATACTGTGAGTAAAAAAAGATATTGTGTTTTGTGATGATGTTCTGATTAATAAAACACGAATCCTTTTTAGTTTTTGATGAAGTTGGTCAGTCCTTATAGTGCCCTAGTGGTTAGCAAGTTTGGCATCTAATCACAGGCTGTCATCTTTGTGTGGTTCGAGTTCCACAAGTAGCAATGCTAAGAATTTGTCCCAATATAACCTGGCGTAAAGCCCCAACTTTGACTTTGATTACGTTGGTTATATATTAACGAGTACTTCATATTTTCCGGAATTCCAAAAACAGGTGCATCGAGGTGCGGTGTTGAAATATGAGGTGCGGTAAAATGGTGCAGCAAGATGGGGTGTTAAAATATGAAGTGCGGTCATTAATATCAATGAAAAGATATGAGAACACAAATTTCCTCTGGGATTTCTTTGCAATATTTTATGAAATGGATGTCTAGACGAAGATCGAATACTTTAAACTCGAGAACTCACAGCCATAGCACCCAAGTCATTAATATTCATGAGAGGTTATCAGGACACAGATTTTCCCTGGGGATTTCCTTGCAATATTTTATAAAATGGAAGCATCAACAAAGATCAAATATTTTAAACTAGAGAACTCACATTTGTACATAGTTTCTTCTGCTCCACCCCTATACTTTTAAGAGCCAATCAGCATACAGGTGCAGTGAGGTGCTATTCCGGAAAAAAATCCAATGTAAGTTGTATTGGAAATTCATAAATTATTCAAAAGCATTTTCAAAATTTATAAGTTGGAATTATTGATAAGAAACTATTAAGGTTTTATGAGGCTTCAAAATGTTTTGTTTAATAAACAAGGTGTCTGGTTGTATAGTAGTATTGTGAGTGTTTGAGCCAATCAGCATGGAGGTGTGGTAAGAGGTGCTATTCCGATTCCAATTCCAGTTCCGAGTTCTATAATGTACCATATTAACGGCTATAATTTCATGTTTTGTTTTGATGGCGTGTATTTAGAAACCGAAACTTGGAATTTCCCATTATAAATTACGGTGGATTAGGTTCATTGAGTTCACACGTTCACTCCCAAACAAAGTCTAGCACTACATTTCGATCGAAAAGGGTAAAAAGTGCGAAAAATATCTGTCACATTTGTGGAAGTCTTCTGTCGTGCCTTTGAAATACCCTTAAGAACTACACATTCACAGGATCTTTCCTGTATTCTGTGATACAGCTATACGTAGCTACTGTACAGGTACGTGCGTATAATCATTTTTACCACACACACTAAGGGCTGTAGGGCTGTCGGGGCAATAGGGAGGTGTAGTAGAGAGTTTGCGAATAACGTTTCACAAACGCCCCTTGCAAAAACACGCAACATAATTAATCAATACGGGAGACAGCCGTGGGGGTGGGGGTGGGGGTGGAGTGTGTGTATTTGCGAACAGCGTTTGAACTAGTGGCATTTTACCAGTAAACGCCCATGCTGAAGCTAATATATTGATTTTAATTATATTAACAGCTTTATATTTTATTCTTTTAACAACATATTGTCAAATAATATAAACTGCAATTAATGACTGAGGCACATATGTTGTTTTATTTATTTCAAAGCCTTCTATTTTCATAATTTAGCTCTATTATCGGCCGTTTCTACCGCAAAACGGAAATACCAGTGAACGCCCATTTTGTAGTTAAATAGAAGCATTTGTCCTTGACCTCCAACAAAGAAATAGTAGACGGGCGTTCACTGGTAGGCGGGCGTTTACTGGTAGAAAGCCACTAGGATTTTTACATGCATTTCATTTAAATTAATTGGGAAATATACAAGTCAATAAAGATAAATTCATGGGTTTTATTATGTCGTCACTCTGCGGCGTGGGCGTCCGCGTCCGCGTGAACAACTTCTTCTCCAAAACTACAAGGCCTAGAGACATGCTGTTTTTTTTAAAAGATACCTTATCTATCGAGGATGAAAAATTGTTCAAGGCATGAAAATCTGTCTGTTCGTCTGTTTGCTAGAGACATTACAAGGGAGGTACCCCCACCAAAAGTGTGAAAATTTCAACACTTTATCACAATTTTCTCAGTGACTATTGCAGGGATTTCTCTCATATCTTGCATATATGTACTAGGCCAGAGGTAGATTCTCTTGTGTGAGTATGAGACCTGGATCTGTCTTAGTTTTTTTTTAATAAATTTTTTTAATAATTTTTAATGCATTAAAATTCATGAAATCATGCACTAAATCACTTATAACTTGAAAAGTGTTGCATTTAGAGCATTTTGTTAAAATATGTTATTCAGCTACTTTTTTCATAGCTACAACATGGTGAGTAACTTGGGTGTCTGTTTCAATAGCTAAGTGAGTAATAGCTACTTTTGGGCTTTTCAGTAACTACCATCTTGAGTAAAATCACTTGTAACTTGAAAACTGTTGCATGTAGAGAATTTCGTATAAATATGTTATTCAGCTACTTTTGGGTCAGCTATAACATAGTAAAATTTCAGACCTGTAGCTCATGGCATAGCTGAGTAATAGTTACTTTTAGGTTATCACTGTTGAGTAAATCACTTATAACTTGAAAACTATTGCATTTAGAGTATTTTGTTTCAATATGTTATTCACCTATTTTGGGGTCAGCTATAACATAGTAAAATTTCAGATCTGTAGCTCGTGGCATAGCTGAGTAATAGCTACTTTGAGGTTATCACTGTTGAGTAAATCACTTATAACTTGAAAACTATTGCATTTACAGAAATTTGTGCAAATATGTTATTCAGCTACTTTTGGGTCAGCTATAACATAGTGTAATTACAGACCTATAGCTCATGGCACAACTGAGCAATAGCTATTTTCAGGTACTGTATTTTGAGTAAATCAGTTGTAACTTGAAAAATATTGCATTTGGAGTATTTTGGTAAAATATGTTGTTCACCTACTTTTGGGTCAGCTATAACATAGTGAAATTACAGACCTATAGCTCATGGCATAGCTGAGCAATAGCTATTTTGAGGTTCTTACTATTGAGTAAATCAGTTGTAACTTGAAAACTATTGCATTTACAGTATTTTGCTTAAATATGTTGTTCACCTAATTTTGGGTCAGCTATAACATAGTAAAATTTCAGACATGTGGCTCATGGCATAGCTGAGTAATAGCTACTTTTAGGTTATCACTGTTGAGTAAATCACTTATAACTTGAAAACTATTGCATTTAGAGTATTTCGTTTCAATATGTTATTCACCTATTTTGGGGTCAGCTATAACATAGTAAAATTTCAGACCTGTAGCTCATGGCATAGCTGAGTAATAGCTACTTTGAGGTTATCACTGTTGAGTAAATCACTTATAACTTGAAAACTATTGCATTTAGAGTATTTTGTTTCAATATGTTATTCACCTATTATGGGGTTAGCCATAACATAGTAAAATTTCAGACCTGTACCTCATGTCATAGCTGAGTAATAACTACTTTGAGTTTATCACCGTTCAGTAAATCACTTATAACTTGAAAACTATTGCATTTACAGAAATTTGTGTAAATACATTATTCAGCTACTTTTGGGTCAGCTATAACATAGTGAAATTACAGACCTGTAGCTGATGGCACAACTGAGCAATAGCTATTTTCAGGTACTGACTGTTGAGTAAATCAGTTGTAACTTGAAAAATATTGCATTTGGAGTATTATGTTAAAATATGTTGTTCACCTACTTTTGGGTCAGCTATAACATAGTGAAATTACAGACCTATAGCTCATGGCATAGCTGAGCAATAGCTATTTTGAGGTTCTCACTATTGAGTAAATCAGTTGTAACTTGAAAACTATTGCATTTACAGTATTTTGCTTAAATATGTTATTCACCTATTTTGGGGTCAGCTATAACATAGTAAAATTTCAGGTGTGTAGCTCATGGCATAGCTGAGTAATAGCTACTTTGAGGTTATCACTGTTGAGTAAATCACTTATAACTTGAAAACTATTGCATTTTCAGAAATTTGTGTAAATATGTTATTCAGCTACTTTTGGGTCAGCTATAACATAGTGAAATTACAGACCTGTAGCTCATGGCACAGCTGAGCAATAGCTATTTTCAGGTACTGACTGTTGAGTAAATCAGTTGTAACTTGAAAAATATTGCATTTGGAGTATTTTGGTAAAATATGTTGTTCACCTACTTTTGGGTCAGCTATAACATAGTGAAATTACAGACCTATAACTCATGGCATAGCTGAGCAATAACTATTTTGAGGTTTCTCACTATTGAGTAAATCAGTTGTAACTTGAAAACTATTGCATTTAGAGTATTTTGCTTTAATATGTTGTTCAGCTACTTTTGGGTCAGCTATAACATAGTAAAATTTCAGACATGTAGCTCATGGCATAGCTGAGTAATAGCTACTTTTAGGTTATCACTGTTGAGTAAATCACTTATAACTTGAAAACTATTGCATTTAGAGTATTTTGTTTCAATATGTTATTCACCTATTTTGGGGTCAGCTATAACATAATAAAATTTCAGACCTATAGCTCATGGCATAGCTGAGTAATAGCTACTTTGAGGTTATCACTGTTGAGTAAATCACTTATAACTTGAAAACTATTGCATTTACAGAAATTTGTGTAAATACGTTATTCAGCTACTTTTGGGTCAGTTATAACATAGTGAAATTACAGACCTGTAGCTCATGGCACAACTGAGCAATAGCTATTTTTAGGTACTGACTGTTGAGTAAATCAGTTGTAACTTGAAAAATATTGCATTTAGAATATTTTGTTTCAATATGTTATGCACCTATTATGGGGTTAGCCATAACATAGTAAAATTTCAGACCTGTAGCTCATGGCATAGCTGAGTAATAGCTACTTTGAGGTTATCACTGTTGAGTAAATCATTTATAACTTGAAAACTATTGCATTAACAAAAATTTGTGTAAATACATTATTCAGCTACTTTTGGGTGAGCTATAACATAGTGAAATTACAGACCTGTAGCTGATGGCACAACTGAGCAATAGCTATTTTCAGGTACTGACTGTTGAGTAAATCAGTTGTAACTTGAAAAATATTGCATTTGGAGTATTTTGTTAAAATATGTGGTTCACCTACTTTTGGGTCAGCTATAACATAGTGAAATTACAGACTTATAGCTCATGGCATAGCTGAGCAATAGCTTTTTTCAGGTTCTCACTATTGAGTAAATCAGTTGTAACTTGAAAACTATTGCATTTACAGTATTTTGCTTAAATATGTTGTTCACCTACTTTTGGGTCAGCTATAATATAGTAAAAATTCAGACATGTAGCTCATTGCATAGCTGAGTAATAGCTACTTTGAGGTTATCACTGTTGAGTAAATCAGTTGTAACTTGAAAACTATTACATTTAGAGTATTTTGTTTAAATATGTTATTCACATAATTTTTGGTCAGTTATATCATAGTGAAATTGCAGACCTCTATGTCATGGCATAGCTGAGCAATAGCTACTTTCAGGTTCTCACTATTGAGTAAATCATTGTATCCACTGGATAGCCGCAGTGTGTAGAGAGATTTAACCATTACCGCTCTAATGAAAAAAATATTATAGCTAGCCTTCTCTAGTTTGCAGAATATATTAATAACCATAAAATGTTGTCTGGGAATATTTTTGGCCTCATTTTGAAAAACAAGATGGCCGCCAGGGACGTTTATTCGACTTTAAAAATGACTTTTGTTGGCCCTCTAGAGCAAAGGGTATTATAAGTAGAGACCTCAAATTCACAGGATATGTTCCTCATTATAAAATCTTGACTGGGAATATTTTTGGGCTCATTTTGAAAAACAAGATGGCTGCCACTGGTGTTTCTTTGTTAGTCATGAAAAGAGCTTATATCTCCCTTATTATTGGTCCTAGAGGTTTGGGATGGTAAACCAACCTGTAGGAAATCATGGGCTGGGAATCTTTTGGTGTGGTCAGATTTGACCTTTGACCCCTCCTTCAAGGTCAAACGACAATAGCCAAACTTAAAAGTGCTTATAACTCGCTTATTATTGGTCCTAGAGGTTTGGGATGGTAAACAGACATATAGGAAATCATGGGCTGGGAATCTGTTGATGTTGTCCGATTTGACCTTGAATCCCTTCTTCAAGGTCAAACAAATACAGCGAAACTTAAAAGTGCCTATAACTCGCTTATTATTGGTTCTAGAGGTTTGGGATGGTAAACCATCCTATAGGAAATCATGGGCTGGGAATCTTTTGGTGTGGTCAGATTTGACCTTTGGACCCCTCCTTCAAGGTCAAATAAGGACAGCCAAACTTAAAAGTGCTTATAACTCGCTTATTATTGGTCCTAGAGGTTTGGGATGGTAAATCAACCTATAGGAAATCATGGGCTGGGAATATTTTTGTGTGGTCAGATTTGACCTTGGACCCCTTCAAGGTCGTACGAGGATACTGCATTTGCAGTATTTCTTTAAATATGTTTTAACCTACTCTTTACACTTAAACAGTTACCTTGTTACTTTCCTTCATAAAACCATTTGCAGGGCACAACTTTTTGGTCCTTTTCTTCTGTCAGGTTCAGAATTTCTTTGAACATGCTGTTCAATTACCATTTACTGTACTTCTGTACAGCACTTTCCCTGATAATTATGCTTTCCTCTCATTATTACCTTCACAAATCAAAAACACTCAGTCAGCTGACACAGTGCCCGTTCACGGGCACTCTCCTCTTGTTCATCTACAGTACTGAATGAACTGGGTACTGATATATAATACAAACTTTATTGGCCCAACAACCAATAAACCCATGAGTTAAATAGCTCATAAAACACACGTAATTAAAACTTTGGAAGATTGTGTTCATTACCTCAAAAAAATTTATGACGGGATGAAAAAAGGCTTGTCGTTGTACACTTGGTTTTTCAAACATTGACAAAGTTGCTAAAATAATCTACAGTCTGTCAAGAACTCTGTACTGACATGTATAACACACGTTATTGCTCCAGTAATTAATAAATCCACAAGGGAAACAAATTACGTGGCGAAGTCATTTGCCACATAAAAAAACGTAACCTTGTGCAGTTAAAACCTTATAAAATTACGCCACACACACATATCAATGATGTATAACGTAGCGGAAAGTAGATACGGGTATCAAAAACATTGTTCGCAAATTCTCTAGTGATGCGTTTGACAGCTACCTAACGTAAAATAATTTCCGTAAGAGATACGTTAAGTTTGAAGAGGGATACGTTTGTTAAATAAGGGTGTAGCAATACGTCCATATGGAAGAGTGCAGGTCAACGTAGTTTCTTTGATGTGATAAGCATCATTTGTAAACAGACCTCTGGTATTCATATGCGAAAATATAGTGAACTGAAACCTAACCAAAACGTGGTGTACATATTTATCTGCCTGTGGGGTTGTGGCATATTTATTTGTAGTGTGTAGTTTTTAAATAAAATAGATAGGGGTGAGTGAACGTAAGGAAGTCACCTTTACATATAAAACGTAACATAATAAACACTAAAAATCACCTGATACACATCTACTGCTGACGTAAATAAGTTTGTATTTAGGTTTTGATAACCAAAACGTAACACTAAACCTCTCTATTGTTTTCACCCATGGAGTCCGGGTGGGCGGTGGGAAAAAGTTTGTCTGGCCTGTATCTCGGAAACCGTAAGGTGTAGGAAGTTGATACTTGGTAGGGACATTGGTTAGGGGGTGTAGGTGTGCAACGTCATGGTGTGACCTTGATTTGACCTTACCGTAGTGACCTTGAGTATGAAAATCTTGTCCGGGCCATATCTCAGAAACCATAAGGTGTAGGAAGTTTATACTTGGAAGGGACATTAGTTAGGAGGTGTAGGTGTGCAACGTCATGGTGTGACCTTGATTTGACCTTTGACCTTGCCGTAGTGACCTTAACCTATAAAATGTTGTCCAGGCTATATCTTGGAAACTGTATAAGGTGTAGGAAGCTGATACTTGGTAGGGACTTTGGTTATGGGTTGTAGGTGTGCAACATCATGGCGTGACCCTGATTTGATCTTTGACCTTGCTGTAGTAACCTTGACCTATAAAATGTTGTCCGGGCTATATCTCCACAACCATAAGGTGTAGGAAGTTGATACTTGGTAGAGACATTGGTTAGGCGGTGTAGGTGTGCGACGTCATGGCATGACCTTTATTTGACCTTTGACCTTGCTGTAGTGACCTTGACCTATAAAATCTGGTCCGGGCTATATCTCAGAAACTGTAAGGTGTGGGTAGTTGATACTTAGTAGGGACATTGGCTAGGGTGTGTAGACGTAAAACGTCATGGTGTGACTTTGATTTGACCTTTGACCTTGCCGAAGTGACCTTGACCTATAATGCCTTGTCCGGGCTATATTTCGGAAACCATAAGGTATAGGAAGTTGATATTTAGTAGGGACATTGGTCGGGGTTATATGTGTGCAATGTCATGGTGTGACCTTGATTTGACCTTTGATCTTGCATATCTGATGCTATTTTATCTCTCTACAAGGATATGTGATACTGTTTTATCTCTCTTATATCTCTCATATCGTTTTACTTGAAACTTGGTTGTTGCACCTTTGGGTGTATTTTGATGTAGATTAAGCACTGTTAAAGTCATATTAGAATTCATTAAGCATTTTACTTTTGCAACTCCCCATTGTAACAGATGGTATTGCATCAAGTAAGTCACAGGTCTTGCCCTAAATCCATATATAAGCATGCATTGCAACATCTGTATGTATGGGTAATATTCAAAACATTCAAACCATAATTCGACCCTACATAATTGTGATATTTTCATTGACAGCTCTTCTCCAGTTTAAGAAATTTTACAGCTGCATAACTTTTAGTTTACTGAATTGTCTTGTTTTAATACTTAATCTTTACATGCAGTGCTCTGAAAGTATCCCAATCTGTGTACTATTTCACTACTTCTATATCTCGTGGTGTTGAAAAATATTTCCCCAGGCTGTGGGGTAGGGGCATCTCTGATGCTATTTTTAAAAAAATATTGTGTATGTAATATATTTTGACAAAATATCCTCTACCAGTATGAGGTGTCCCAAGATGCTCGTATACCTGAGAGTGAATGGACATGCATGCCTCCACCTTAAATTTTGCTTATGACTGCAATGATAAAAAATAATTTAAAAATTCTTGGATCCAGCTGGTCAAATATATGAGCATTCAAAAAGCTAATAAACCCTTTGGAGTGAACAGAATGGTACATTGTGTGATTCATTCATAGTGTTTCATTGATTTTAATTTTCCATAAAATATAAAATTAAATAAAGTCTTCAATTGATTTTAATCTTCAATTGGAATAAGCATTGAATAAAGCATGAAAATGAAAGTATTTTGTTGCCCAACTTAAAATAAGAGATCACATTTCAAGATCATACATGTGATGCATGATTTTCAGTGAAAAATTTAAAACCACGATATTATGACAGCTGTCACTTTATTAATTTTTACATATCAGATGTATTTAATGTCAGCTGACATGTTATGGTCAAGTTGCTGGGGTTATGTTAGCTGACTTGTCAGTCAGCTGACATTATGGCATCACTCTGCAGCGTGGATGTACGCGTGAGCGACTTCTCCTCCGAAACTACAAGGCCCAGAGACATGCTCCTAGCATGAAAAATTTGTTCAAGGCATGCAGATCTGTTTGTTCGTCTGTTTGCTAGAGCCATGATAAGTGAGGTACCCCCGACCCTAAGTATGAAAATTTTAACACTTTATCACAATTTTCTTAGTGACTATTGCAGGGATTTCTCTAATATCTTGCACATATGTACTAGGTCACAAGTAGATTCCCTTGTGAGAGTGTCAGACCTGGATCTTTCTTAATTATTTTTTTATGAATTTTTAAAATAATTTTTAATGCATTAAAATTAATGAAATCATGCACTACATCAACTAGAAGAATGCTTTTGCTAACAAAAGCGAAGCATCCATGAAAGTTTAAAATGCTTTGTGGTTTTAATATGCATGCTGTAAAGCTAAGAATGCACAAAGCTGCGCCGTATGCTTTCCCAATACCTCTTAATACATTCTGAAGCTATAAAAGCAACGATAAAGGAGATATAAGGCAAAAACTCCAAAGCAGCTATTTATGACCCCAGTTTGGCCCACAAGGGGGGGGGGGGGTCGGGGGGTAAAACTGAGCAGCTATTTAGACTCTCCAGATATGCTTTCCCAATACCTCTTAATATATTCTGAAGCTATAAAAGCAACAATAAAGGAGATATAAGGCAAAAACTCAAAATCAGCTATTTTATGACCCCAGTTTGACCCATAAGGGGGGGCCGGGGGTAAAACTGACCGGCTATTTAGACTCTCCACATATGCTTTCCTAATACCTCTTAATACATTCTGAAGGTATAAAAGCAACAATAAAGGAGATATAAGGCAAAATTCCAAAGCAACTATTTTATGACCCCAGTTTGACCCATAAGGGGGGGGGGTCGGGGGATAAAACTGACTGGCTATTTAGATTCTCCACATATGCTTTCCCAATACCGCTTAATACATTCTGAAGCTATAAAAGCAACAATAAAGGAGATATAAAGCAAAAACTCCAAAGCAGCTATTTATGACCCCAGTTTGGCCCATAAGGGGGGGTCGGGGGGTAAAACTGACTGGCTATTTAGACTCTGCACGTATGCTTTCCCAATACCTCTTAATATACTCTGAAGCTATAAATTAAAGCAACAATAAAGGAGATATAAGGCAAAAACTCAAAATCAGCTATTTTATGACCCCAGTTTGACCCATAAGGGGGGGCCGTGGTGTAAAACTGACCGGCTATTTAGACTGTCCACATATGGTTTCCTATTACCTCCCTATTACCTCATTTTATGGCTCTAAATGCAATACTTAAGAAGATAATAGGGGGGTTGACCTAAATTTAAGGCTTTCAGATTGGAAGGTGTCAGAAAATCACTCATAAATGAGACATTTTTCAAGGGATTGCTCCCAAAATGTAATCAGCTCGCGTTTTCGATAGTATGAACAGGTGTGTCAAATTATAAGGCTGTGTAGCAAGTACTTTTTCCTAAACTGCGATGACGGGGGGTGTACTTCAAAAAAATTGTTTTTGATCATGTGACCTTCATAAAGGTCAAGGTCAAATTTAAGCATGCAGAAAAATTTTCCCACGCCTAAGGTACATAACTGCCAAATATGGTTTGAAACCTTCTAATAATAAGGGATATATTCAAGGGAGACCATAATGCGGCGGTGGCGGCGGCGGTGGTGGCGGCGAGGAAACTGAGGCAAAAACAAATAAGTGCCCTTTCAGGGACGCTTAATTATAACTTGAAAAGTATTGCATTTAGAGCATTTTGTTAAAATATGTTATTCAGCTACTTTTCCCATAGCTACAACATGGTGAGTAACTTGGGTGTCTATCTCAATAGCTAAGTGAGTAATAGCTACTTTTGGACTTTTCAGTAACTTCCATCATGAGTAAAATCACTTGTAACTTGAAAACTATTGAATTTAGAGAATTTTGAGTAAATATGTTATTCAGCTACTTTTGGGTCAGCTATAACATAGTAAAATTTCAGACCTATAGCTCATGGCATAGCTGAGTAATAGCTACTTTTAGGTTATCACTGTTGAGTAAATCACTTATAACTTGAAAAGTATTGCATTTAGAGTATTTACTTTCAATATGTTATTCTATAGAGCTGAAACGATTAGTAAAATTTGCTAGCCGGGTAGTCGCTTGCATTAACCGTCGACTAACCGATTAATTGTTTCTGACATTTAGCATGTAGGAGAAATACCGAAAATGTGTGTGTTCCGGATGTAAACAAACAAAATGGCGGATCGGGAGATGCTAAAAAGCAAAGAATTCACCGGATTATTGGGTAAACTGGCCAATAATGTAATATTTTGATATTTTAAAAATAAAATGCATATAAAATGCTTTAATTTGATACGCTTTAAGGTCTTAACTCGAGATACTCATAGTTCCAACGATCGCGAAAAATCCGCTATGTGGTGATATACAGAGGTAAACAATTAACCGATTTCATAATATTGGCGTCGATTAGTGCTTTGATAACTTACTAATTGAATAGTATGAATAATCGTTTCAGCTTTAGTTATTCAACTATTTTGGGGTCAGCTATAACATAGTAAAATTTCAGACCTGTGGCTCATTGCACAGCTGGGTTATAGCTACTTTGAGATTCTTACTCAACACCAAATCATTTATAACTTGAAAAGTATTGCATTTAGACAATTTTGTGTAAATATGTTATTCAGCTACTTTCGGATCAGCTATAACATAGTAAAATTTCAGACCTGTAGCTCATGGCATAGCTGAGTAATAGCTACTTTTGGGTTATCACTGTCGAGTAAATCACTTATAACTTGAAAACTATTGCATTTAGAGTATTTAGTTTCAATATGTTATTCACCTATTTTGGGGTCAGCTATGACATAGTAAATTCCTAAAGCTGAAACGATTATTCGTACTATTCAATTAGTAAGTTATCAAAGCACTAATCGACGCCAATATTATGAAATCGGTTAATTGTTTACCTCTGTATATCACCACATAGCGGATTTTTCGCGATCGTTTGGAACTATGAGTATCTCGAGTTAAGACCTTAAAGCGTATCAAATTAAAGCATTTTATATGCATTTTATTTTTAAAATATCAAAATATTACATTATTGGCCAGTTTACCCAATAATCCGGTGAATTCTTTGCTTTTCAGCATCTCGCGATCCGCCATTTTGTTTGTTTACATCCGGAACACACACGTTTTCGGTATTTCTCCTACATGCTGAATGTCAGAAACAATTAATCGGTTAGTCGATGGTTAATGCAAGCGACTACCCGGCTAGCAAATTTTACTAATCGTTTCAGCTCTATAAATTCCAGACCTGTGGCTCATTACATAGCTGGGTAATAGCTACTTTGAGGTTCTTACTCAACACTAAATCATTTATAACTTGAAAAGTATTGTATTTAGAGCATTTTGTGTAAATATGTTATTCAGCTACTTTTGGGACAGCTATAACATAGTAAAATTTCAAATCTGTAGCTCATGGCATAGCTGAGTAATAGCTACTTTTAGGTTATCACTGTTGAGTAAATCACTTATAACTTGAAAAGTTTGCATTTAGAGTATTTAGTTTCGGTATGTTGTTCACCTATTTTGGGGCAGCTATAACATAGTAAAATTCCAGACCTGTGGCTCATTGCATAGCTGAGTAATAGCTGCTTTGAGGTTCTTACTCAACACTAAATCATTTATAACTTGAAAAGTATTGCATTTAGAGCATTTTGTTAAAATATGTTATTCAGCTACTTTTGCCATAGCTACAACATGGTGAGTAACTACGGTGTCTATGTCAGTAGCTATGTGAGTAATAGCTACTTTTGGACTTTTCAGTAACTTCCATCATGAGTAAAATCACTTTTAACTTGAAAACTATTGCATTTAGAGAATTTTGTGTAAATATGTTATTCAGCTACTTTTGGGTCAGCTATAACATAGTAAAATTTCAGACCTGTAGCTCATTGCATAGCTGAGTAATAGCTACTTTTAGGTTAACACTGTTGAGTAAATCACTTATAACTTGAAAACTATTGCATTTAGAGTGTTTTCTTTAAATCTGTTATTCACCTACTTTGGGTCAAGTATAACATAGTGAAATAGCAGACGTGTAGCTCATTGCATAGCTGAGTAATAGCTACTTTGATGTTCTCACTGTTGAGTATATCAGTTATATCTCGAAAACTATTACATTTAGAGAATTTTGTTTAAATATGTTATTAACCTACTTTGGGTACAGCTGTACCATAGAGAAAATTGTACACCTGTAGCTCATGGCATACCTGAGCAATAGCTACTTTCAGGTTGTCACTGTTGAGTAAATCAGTTGTAACTGAAAAACTCTTGCATTTACAGTATTTTCTTTAAATATGTCATTCACCTCCTTTTCAGTCCGCTATAACATACTGAAATTGCAGACCTGTAGCTCATAGCATAGCTGAGCAGTAGCTACTTTGGGGTTCTCACTGTTGAGTAAATGACTTGTAACTTGAAAACTATTGCATTTAGAGTGTTTTCTTTGAATATGTTATTCACCTATTTTTGGTTCAGCTATAACATAGTGAAATAGCAGACATGTAACTCATTGCATAGCTGAGTAATAGCTACATTGAGGTTCTCACTGATGAGCAAATCAGTTATATCTCTAAACTTATTGCATTTAGAGAATTTTGTTTAAATATGTTATTCAACTACCTTGAGGATAGCTATAACATAGTGAAGTTGCAGACCTGTAGCTCATGGCATAGCTGAGCAATAGCTACTTTCAGTTTCTCACTGTTGCGTAAATTAGTTGTAACTTGAAAACTGTTGCATTTACAGTATTTTCTTTAAATATGTTATTCACCTACTTTTGGGTCAGCTATAACATTTTAAAATTGCAGACCTGTAGCGCATAGCATAGCTGAGCAATAGCTACTTTGAGGTTTTCACTGTTGAGTAAATCACATGTAACTTGAAAACTATTCCATTTAGAGTATTTTCTTTAAATATGTTATTCACCTACTTTTGGGTCAGCTATAACATAGTGAAGTTGCTATTGCATAGCTGAGCAATAGCTACTTTGAGATTCTCACTGTTGAGTAAATCAGCTGCAACTTGAAAACTGTTGCGTTTAGAGTATTTTCTTGAAATATGTTATTCACCTACTTTGGGGTCAGCTATAACATAGTGAAATTGCAGACCTGTAGCTCATTGCATAGCCGAGCAATAGCTACTTTCAGGTTCTCACTGTTGCGTAAATTAGTTGTAACTTGAAAACTGTTGCATTTACAGTATTTTCTTTAAATATGTTATTCACCTACTTTTGGGTCAGCTATAACATAGTGAAGTTGCTATTGCATAGCTGAGCAATAGCTACTTTGAGATTCTCACTGTTGAGTAAATCAGCTGCAACTTGAAAACTGTTGCGTTTAGAGTATTTTCTTGAAATATGTTATTCACCTACTTTGGGGTCAGCTATAACATAGTGAAATTGCAGACCTGTAGCTCATTGCATAGCCGAGCAATAGCTACTTTCAGGTTCTCACGGTTTGCGTAAATCAGTTGTAACTTGAAAACTATTGCATTTAGAGAATTTTCTTTAAATGTGTTATTCATCTATGTTTGGGTCAGCTATAACATAGTGAAATTGCAGAAATGTAGCTCATGGCATAAATTATCAATAGCTACTTTGAGGTTCTCACTGTTGCCTAAATGACTTGTAACTTAAAAATTATGGCATTTACAGTATTTTGTCTAAAAAGTCTATCACATTATTTTTAGTTAGCTATAACACTTTGAAATTGCAGACCTGTAACTCATTGCAAAGCTTTGTAATAGCTACTTTAAGGTTCTCACTGTTGAGTAAATGAGTTATAACTTGAAAACTATTGCTTTTACAGTATTTTCTTTAAATATGTCATTCACTTACTTTTTGATCAGCTCTAACGTAATGAAATTGCAGACATGTAGTTCATTACATAGTTGAGCAATAGCTACTTTGAGGTTCTTACTGTTGAGTAAATCACTTGTAACTCAACTCCAAAACTATTGCATTTACAATATTTTGTTGAAATATGTTTTCCACCTATTTTTCCACCTTAACAGTTAACTTACTACTTTACTTCTGAATACCATTTGCAGGGCACAACTTTTGTGTCATTTTCTTCTTTCACTTCTACTCTGAAACTCAAAATACAAAGTCAGCTGACACAGAACCCGTTCATGGGCACTGATTGCTTGTTAAATTGTCATGGTGAAATTACTATATGTTGAAAGGTGTATTGCAAAATGTAAGATATTTACCTGGTTTCATCATTGTTTCTATGTATTATTTATTTGCACATAGTATGGATTCCAAGAGAAGTCAAGTGGAGAAATATAGGAATGTTATTGTGCGTAATCTCATCCCAAGTCATGTACTGCCTCATTTGCTAACGATTCAAGCTATACATGGTAATGTGTTGACATAGTTATGTCAAATTGTGTAAATCTCTTTTTTATTTAACTTTAAACAGTTTTTGACTTGGTTAAATATCTTATTATCTGTGGTATTCATGAATGTCTTCTTACTTGATTTTTTTGTATATCTGCATTTTTATATCAAATGTAACTTCACATCATATTTCTAGTTTATAAAACTAAAGAAAATCCCAATACTTAGCTTCCAGAACTGCAGTACATTTTTGTAAGGCTGAAGAATACAGTTGAAACTAATTAAGTATAACTCTGATTTTACAATTTATTGTTAAATTGAAGATAATTATCAAGAGCTGACAGAGCCTTAGAGCCAAAGGTCAAATCAAAGTCACACCATGACATTGCATACAACAATAATGGCTAATGGGGTCACCAAGTATAAACCGCCTATACTTAATAGTTTCTGAGATACAGTCTGGACAGGCTTTTCCTACTCCCCACTAAGCTGGATGCCATTTGTGGAAACAAAAGTCATGTAGCCTTTAAGTCAGTAGGATGAAAACTAATATTAAAAACATCAGTTAAATTGCTGAACAGTGATGTCCAGAAGAAGGTGAACAATGTCGGAGAATAAAAAAGGTTGAACAGGAACAGGAAAGAAATTAAGGAGGAGGATAGTTTCCTATCTGATGAATGAGTTTTTAACCCCAGCCCATAAAGGCTGGGGTTATAGTCGTCCCCTGTGCCATCCGGGCGGCAGTGATGGTGGCGGGCATAAAGCTTGTGGGTATTCCACAGTCCCTTACACAGATTTTCACCAAATATTCAGGATATGTTTACCCCAAGACGATCTAGAGCTATGTATACAGGGGAAAATCAGACTCTGTGTTTTGTTTTCCTTATAACTCTGTGACTGTTTGGCAGATTCTTTTCAAATTTGGCAGGTGTATGCAGTAGCCCTTAGGATTTTGGCCAATCAGAGAAGTCACATGACCAAACATGTCTTTTTCCGATGGGTAAGCTTGTCCGGATGATAACTTGAAAGGGATTTTATCTGTTCACCTGAAACTTTACAAATGCATTTGTTCTATTAAAATCTGGAAATCATTAGATTTTGACATTGATTGGTTAAGAAATGGCCGAGTAATTAATGATTAATTAATCATTACGAATTTTCCAAATAAGGAAAACACAAAAATGCCTTTATCTCAAAAACCGTGCACAATAGAGTGATTTTGATGAAATTTTTGACCCACTGGGTATCTCTGCAGAGTAACCAACACATTTTTCTCCCAAAAAATTTTCTCGCCAAAAATGGCGGCCAAATGTTTTTGTAAAAATTGCTAACAACACAAAAATTCTTATATATTGAAAACCGTGCTGGATAGAGCAATTTCAATGAAATTTTTGGCCCACAGGGTATCACAGCAGAGTAGCCACCTGGATTTTCCAAAAATTTTTGTCTTGTCAAAAATGGCAGCCTTTTTGAATTTTTTGCAAAATTTGCAAAACACGAAAATGATTATATCTCAATAACTGAGCTAGATAGAGCAATTTCGAAGAAATTTTTGACCCACAGGATATCACTGCAGAGTATCCAGCTGGATTTTCCAAAAAATTTTGTCTTGGCAAAAATGGCGAGCATTTTGAATTTTCAAATTTTTCGCAAAAATCGCAAAACACAAAAAATGCTTATATCCCAAAAACCGTGCTAGATAGAGCGATTTCGACAAATTTTTTGAATCACAGGGTATCTGCCTACAGTAGCCATCTGTATTTTCCAAAATTTTGGCAAAATTTGCCAAAAAAATGCTTATATCTCAAAAGTTGTGCTAGATAAGGCAATTTCGGTGAAATTTTTGACCCACAGGGTATCTGTGTGTGTGCAGAGTAGCCATCCCAATTTTCAAAAATTTTTGTCTCGTCAAAAATGGCGGCCAAAGGCTATAAGCAGAGCATTTTCTTAATTCTTTAGCGCTCACCTTTATATCCTTTTTGGGACGCTTTGTTTTTGCTGTGCAAAAATATTATCTGTGTTTTGCAAACGATCCTCTAGTTAGGTTTTGGGGGGTATCTGAAATCAACTGTTGCCGTGGCAACACTTTTAAGATTTTTGGGTCTTAAAGTTTGTGGGTGTTACATAGCCTAAACAAATGATTTTCACCAACTTTAAGGGTATGTTCACCTGAGAGGATCTAGAGCTGATAGGGTTTAGGGGATATCCGGCAACAACTGTTGCCATGGAAACACTTTTAAAATTTTGTGGGTCTTAATGTTTGTGAGTCTAGCACAGCCTGAATCCATGCACAGATTTTCACCAAATTTTCAGGATATGTTTACCCCAAGAGGATCTAGAGCTGATTAGTTCTTGGGGGTATCTGGCAACAACTGTTGCCATGGCAACACTTTGAATGTTTTTGGGTTTTAACGTTTGTGGGTGTTCCACAGCCTAAACCAATGTATGTATTTTTACCAAATTTTCAGGATATGTTAAGTGAAACAGGATGTAGAGCAGAGTAGGTTTTGGAGGGTATCTGGCAACACCTATTGCCATGGCAATGATTTAAATACTTTTTGGTCTTAAACTTCTTAATTGAAAACAGGGCGCTATTAAACTGATATTACTACAGTTGCATTTTTATCTTCCGCCGGCCAAGGCCAGGGTTGGGAGATTATGAAACACCCTGTGTGCATTTGTCACATTTTAAAATCATTCTTTATATCTTCAGCAAATTTGCAGAGAATGTTTACGGTTGTGAAAACATGTCTGTAAAAAATTTTGTACTTGTTTTAAAAAACAACATGGCGCCATAGCTGATTGTTAAAAAATCATTGATATTTTTTTAAATTTAAAATGTTTTAGCTAGCTGTGTCAGTTTTGCACCAAATGTAAATGGCTAGGAAAGCTTGCCTGATAGTAATTTTGGCTGCCTGATAGTAATTTTGGCCTTGTTTAGAAAACAAAATGGCTGCCATATCACATCTGTAATGTCAAATGGGGAGGGGCATATCAAAAAGCCCTAATGTCTCTCTTATCATTGGTTCTAGGAGTTTGGAATGACAAAACAGCTTTGACCTTTGACCCCTGCATGAATGTCATGTAGCCCGGTCACCATGTTAAAAGAGCCTTATATCTTATAGCCTTATAATTGGTTCTGGGGCTTCAAAATATGAAAACAACTTGTAAGAAATCCTGGCCTGTGATTGTTACATCTGACAACATTTTGTGGGTTCTGTATATTTCTTACAACTGAAGTTGTTCCTAAGATTTTCCCAAATCTCAATGTTGTTGCCCATTTAGTTGTACCTGCTGGCTGGGGTTCTTGCCTGTCGACACTGGGTATTTTTCACCTTTAATATTGATAAAAAACTAGAGGCACTAATAAAGCACTGGAATGTAGAAAAATAATCTTTAGTATGCTCTGGACAAAAGGGAAAGTCCAGTAAACTAATTCAAAAAAGATTATCACCAAGAGAGCTTGAGGCCATAGATTGAATTAGATTCAATTTAGAGAATAGGCATATCTGAAGATATATGCTTTGACATGATGTCTGAACCTGATTATTTTGTATTGTAATATGCAAATCTCATAAATTTTCATGGTCTCCTTACAGATTATTAAGAAAATGTACTGCAGAATTGTGGTAAACTAACTGAATACTAACCAGTAATTTCTGTCAGAAATTTTTCTTTGTAAACACTTCTCCCATTGATAAAAGTGCATATTTTCATGTAGTTAACAAATTAGATAATTGCAAGGGCTTTTGAGTCTCAAAAAGTTTTTGATTTGATTAGTTGTGAAAGGAGAGATTCAGTTAAAAGAGAAGACAAGTAAAACTGGTGCAGCTGAAATCCTCATCGACAACCTGCTGAAGTCAGATGAAGAAGGATGGTACAAGATATTTTTAGATGCTTTGAAAGAAAAAGGTAATATATCCATAATTTGTAAAACCTGCTGTCACAGATTATAAACTTACAAGTTATACTATTCTATTATCTTGTGAAAATTTACACGATATTAGCCAGATTTATTTTGAATCTAAAGATACCTTTCCTGCTTTGGGATAAGCAAGACATATTTTTAGCAATTTATTCAATTTATTTTGATGCAGTAATGACTTTTGTTATACTGTGGCTTATTCGTTTACTTGTGTTGATAATTGTGTCCACCGGATAGCAAGATATTTGCTTATCAAGATATTTCTGGCTAGCATCTAGTGGATACTGGATTTTGCTTCATTATGCCACCACCGCTGCCGCCGCAGTGTGTAGACAGAGTTCGCCGTTACTGCTCGAACAAAAAAATATCATAGCTAGCCTTCTCAAATTTGCAGGATATATTCATAACCATAAAATCTTGTCTGGGAATATTTTTGGCCTCATTTTGAAAAACAAGATGGCTGCCATGGGCGTTTTTTGACTTTCAGCAATTAGTTTTGTTGGCCCTCTAGAGCAAAGGGTATTATAGGTAGAGATCTCAAATTCGCAGGATATGTTTCTTATTATAACATCTTGACTGGGAATATTTTTGGCCTCGTTTTGAAAAACAAGATGGCCGCCATGGGGGTTTCTTTGTCAGTAATGAAAGTGCTTAAATCTCCCTTATTATTGGTCTTTGAGGCTTGGTATGTGAAGCCAACCCATAGGAAATTATGGGCTGGAAATCTTCTGATGTGGCCAGATCTGACCTTGGACCCCTCCTTCAAGGTCAAACAATGGTACCCAAACTTAAAAGTGCCTATAACTCGCTTATTATTGGTCCTAGAGGTTTGCAATGTAAAACCAACTTATAGGAAATCATGGGCTGGGAATCTTTTGATGTGGTCAGATTTGACCTTGGGCACCTCCTTCAAGGTCAAACGAGAATAACCAAATTTAAAAGTGCTCATAACTCTCTTATTATTGGTCTCAGAGGTTTGCAATGTGAAACCAACCCATAGGAAATCATGGGCTAGGAATCTTTTGATGTGGTCAGATTTGACCTTGGACCTCTCCTTCAAGGTCAAACGAGGATAGCCAAACTGAAAAGTGCTTATAACTTGCTTATTATGTCCACCCCCCTGGGGGGTGGATATATTATTTTTGCTTTTTTCGCCGTCCGATGTCCGATGTCCGATGTCCGTTGTCCGATGTCCGATGTCCGATGTCCGATGTCCGGCGTCCGGCGTCCGATGTCCGGCGTCACGCATGGTTTCCGCTCATTTAAAGGAAAAGTATTAGAGCTATTGTCACCAAATTTGGTATGCAGGCTTATTGGGTCAGTAGCTTGCTTGGGATTGCTTTTGGCTGTTGTACCTCTTTTGCTTACTGAGTAATACTTAAGTACAGCTATTTTCAGTACCCATTGGTTTCCGTGCATTTAAGCCAAAATAATTAAAGATATTTTACTACAATTTTGAATACAAGATTGTTATGTCCATAGCTCGCTTGGTATTGCATTTGGGACTGATAGCTTTGTCAGTACATGAGTAATAGCCATTTAGGTACTTCATTGTGTATTTTCAGTACTACTTTTGAGTAATTTGCTTCTATCTCCTTAACCGTGCGAGATAGAGCGATTTCGGCAAAATTTTCGACCCGCAGGGTATCTGAGGAGTGTACTCTTTGCAATTTTCAAAAAATTTTCCCCTCCCCAAAAATGGCGGCCATTTTGAATTTTCGAATTTTTGCCAAAAATGGCAAAACACAAATTTGCTTCTATCTCCTTAACCGTGCGAGATAGAGCGATTTCGTCGAAATTTTCGACCCACAGGGTATCTAAGGAATGTAATATTTGCAATTTTCAAAAAATTTTCCCCTCCCCAAAAATGGCGGCCATTTTGAATTTTCGAATTTTTGCCAAAAATGGCAAAACACAAATTTGCTTCTATCTCCTTAACCGTGCGAGATAGAGCGATTTCGTCGAAATTTTCGACCCACAGGGTATCTAAGGAATGTAATATTTGCAATTTTCAAAAAAATTTCCCCTCCCCAAAAATGGCGGCCATTTTGAATTTTCGAATTTTTGCCAAAAATGGCAAAACACAAATTTGCTTCTATCTCCTTAACCGTGCGAGATAGAGCGATTTCGGCAAAATTTTCGACCCACAGGGTATCTAAGGAATGTAATATTTGCAATTTTCAAAAAAATTTCCCCTCCCCAAAAATGGCGGCCATTTTGAATTTTCGAATTTTTGCCAAAAATGGCAAAACACAAATTTGCTTCTATCTCCTTAACCGTGCGAGATAGAGCGATTTCGGCAAAATTTTCGACCCACAGGGAATCTAAGGAATGCAATCTTTGCAATTTTCCAAAAATTTTCCCCTCCCCAAAAATGGCGGCCATTTTGAATTTTCGAATTTTTGCCAAAAATGGCAAAACACTAATTTGCTTCTATCTCCTTAACCGTGCGAGATAGAGCGATTTCGGCAAAATTTTCGACCCACAGGGTATCTAAGCGATGCAATCTTTGCAATTTTCAAAATATTTTCCCCTCCCCAAAAATGGCGGCCATTTTGAATTTTCGAATTTTTGCCATAAATGGCAAAACACAAATTTGCTTCTATCTCCTTAACCGTGCGAGATAGAGCGATTTCGTCGAAATTTTCGACCCACAGGGTATCTAAGGAATGTAATATTTGCAATTTTCAAAAAAATTTCCCCTCCCCAAAAATGGCGGCCATTTTGAATTTTCGAATTTTTGCCAAAAATGGCAAAACACAAATTTGCTTCTATCTCCTTAACCGTGCAAGATAGAGCGATTTCGTCGAAATTTTCGACCCACAGGGTATCTAAGGAATGTAATATTTGCAATTTTCAAAAAAATTTCCCCTCCCCAAAAATGGCGGCCATTTTGAATTTTCGAATTTTTGCCAAAAATGGCAAAACACAAATTTGCTTCTATCTCCTTAACCGTGCGAGATAGAGCGATTTCGGCAAAATTTTCGACCCACAGGGAATCTAAGGAATGCAATCTTTGCAATTTTCCAAAAATTTTCCCCTCCCCAAAAATGGCGGCCATTTTGAATTTTCGAATTTTTGCCAAAAATGGCAAAACACTAATTTGCTTCTATCTCCTTAACCGTGCGAGATAGAGCGATTTCGGCAAAATTTTCGACCCACAGGGTATCTAAGCGATGCAATCTTTGCAATTTTCAAAATATTTTCCCCTCCCCAAAAATGGCGGCCATTTTGAATTTTCGAATTTTTGCCATAAATGGCAAAACACAAATTTGCTTCTATCTCCTTAACCGTGCGAGATAGAGCGATTTCGTCGAAATTTTCGACCCACAGGGTATCTAAGGAATGCAATCTTTGCAATTTTCAAAAAATTTTCCCCTCCCCAAAAATGGCGGCCATTTTGAATTTTCGAATTTTTGCCAAAAATGGGAAAACACAAATTTGCTTCTATCTCCTTAACCGTGCGAGATAGAGCGATTTCGTCGAAATTTTCGACCCACAGGGTATCTAAGGAATGCAATCTTTGCAATTTTCCAAAAATTTTCCCCTCCCCAAAAATGGCGGCCATTTTGAATTTTCGAATTTTTGCCAAAAATGGCAAAACACAAATTTGCTTCTATCTCCTTAACCGTGCGAGATAGAGCGATTTCGGCAAAATTTTCGACACACAGGGTATCTAACCAATGCAATCTTTGCAATTTTCAAAATATTTTCCCCTCCCCAAAAATGGCGGCCATTTTGAATTTTTGAATTTTTGCCAAAAATGGCAAAACACAAATTTGCTTCTATCTCCTTAACCGTGCGAGATAGAGCGATTTCGTCGAAATTTTCGACCCACAGGGTATCTAAGGAATGTAATATTTGCAATTTTCAAAAAATTTTCCCCTCCAGAAAAAAGGCGGCCATTTTGAATTTTCGAATTTTTGCCAAAAATGGCAAAACACAAATTTGCTTCTATCTCCTTAACCGTGCGAGATAGAGCGATTTCGTCGAAATTTTCGACCCACAGGGTATCTAAGGAATGCAATCTTTGCAATTTTCCAAAAATTTTCCCCTCCCCAAAAATGGCGGCCATTTTGAATTTTCGAATTTTTGCCAAAAATGGCAAAACACAAATTTGCTTCTATCTCCTTAACCGTGCGAGATAGAGCGATTTCGTCGAAATTTTCGACCCACAGGGTATCTAAGGAATGTAATATTTGCAATTTTCAAAAAAATTTCCCCTCCCCAAAAATGGCGGCCATTTTGAATTTTCGAATTTTTGCCAAAAATGGCAAAACACAAATTTGCTTCTATCTCCTTAACCGTGCGAGATAGAGCGATTTCGGCAAAATTTTCGACCCACAGGGGATCTAAGGAATGCAATCTTTGCAATTTTCCAAAAATTTTCCCCTCCCCAAAAATGGCGGCCATTTTGAATTTTCGAATTTTTGCCAAAAATGGCAAAACACTAATTTGCTTCTATCTCCTTAACCGTGCGAGATAGAGCGATTTCGGCAAAATTTTCGACACACAGGGTATCTAAGCAATGCAATCTTTGCAATTTTCAAAATATTTTCCCCTCCCCAAAAATGGCGGCCATTTTGAATTTTTGCCAAAAATGGCAAAACACAAATTTGCTTCTATCTCCTTAACCGTGCGAGATAGAGCGATTTCGTCGAAATTTTCGACCCACAGGGTATCTAAGGAATGTAATATTTGCAATTTTCAAAAAATTTTCCCCTCCCCAAAAATGGCGGCCATTTTGAATTTTCGAATTTTTGCCAAAAATGGCAAAACACAAATTTGCTTCTATCTCCTTAACCGTGCGAGATAGAGCGATTTCGTCGAAATTTTCGACCCACAGGGTATCTAAGGAATGCAATCTTTGCAATTTTCCAAAAATTTTCCCCTCCCCAAAAATGGCGGCCATTTTGAATTTTCGAATTTTTGCCAAAAATGGCAAAACACAAATTTGCTTCTATCTCCTTAACCGTGCCAGATAGAGTGATTTCGTCAAAATTTTCGACCCACAGGGTATCTGAGCATTGTACTCTTGGTAATTTCTAAAAAATTTTCCCCTCCCCTAAAATGGCGGCCATTTTGAATTTTCAAATTTTTGCCAAAAATGGCAAAACACAAATTTGCTTCTATCTCCTTAACCATGCGAGATAGAGCGATTTCGTCGAAATTTTCAACCCACAGGGTATCTAAGGAATGTAATCTTTGCAATTTTCAAAAAATTTTCCCCTCCCCAAAAATGGCAGCCATTTTGAATTTTCGAATTTTTGCCCAAAATGGAAAAACACAAACTGGCCTTAACCGTGCAAAATAGAGTTATTTTGTTGAAATTTTCGACCCATAGGGTATCTAAGAAATGTACTCTTGGCAATTTTCAAAAAAATTTCCTTTTCCCAATAATGGCGGCCATTTTGAATTTTCAAATTTTTGCCAAAAATAGAAAAACAGGAATTGGCTTCTATCTTCTTAACCGTGCAAGATAGAGTGATTTCGTCAAAATTTTCAACCCAACCAATGCAAAAAGGCATGAAGCTGAAATAAATTACATCTACACTATCAAATATTTAAGCATCATTGATATATTTTACAAATGAAACAGGGTCTTGTAAGACTACTGTACAATTTGGGCAAAAGGTTCATGGGTGGACATTACACATGATAATGTGTGTTCTTCTATGCTATCCTGTTTCTATTCGCATCTACTATCAACAGGGCGGCCTATTTCTAGTTATTGGTCCTAGATGTTTGCAATGTCAAACCATCCTATACGAAATCATGAGCTGAGAATCTTCTGAAGTGGTCAGATTTGACCTTGGGCCCCTCCTTCAAGGTCAAACGAGAATAGCCAAATTTAAAAGTGCTCATAACTCACTTATTCTTGATCCTAGAGGTTTGTAATGTGAAACCATCTTATAGGAAATCATGGGCTAGGAATGTTTTGATGTGATCACATTTGACCTTTGGCCCCTCCTTCAAGGTCAAACGAGGATAGCCAAAATTAAAAGTGCTTATAAGTCCCTTATTGTTGTTCCTAGAGGTTTGCAATGTGGCCCCAACCTATAGGAAATCATGGGCTAAGAATCTTTTGATGTGGTCAGATTTGACCTTGGGCTCCTCCTTCAAGGTTAAGTGATGGTTGATTGGCTTTGGTGAGTTGTCTTTCAGGTGGATACAATTTGCATCAGTTCTCCGATGCGCTAGGTCTAGTTTTATTATCTCCCACCGGGCTTTAGCCCGGGAGGGAGATTATGAAATGATGTCTGTGTTTACATGCGTGCGTGCGTGCGTGAAGCCCGGCGGGAGATTATGAAATGATGTCTGTGTGTGCGTGCGTGCGTGTGTGCGTGCGTTAGTTAGTCACGCAGATTTCTCCAAAAGTACTACAGCTACAGATTTTTTGTAAATTAATTGTCCCAATGAATTTTCATGCCCTTGAAATTTTTTTTGGTTTTATTGACTTAGGCCTAAAGATAAGTGAGTAATAGCAATCTTAGCTACTTTGAGTAAAGGGCTCATAACTCAAAAACTATTGCAGTAACAACTTTTTCTTCAAATATGTTGTTCAGCTACTTTGTCCTTAGCTATAAGATGGTACATAGTTTGGGTCCCATTGCATGCCATAAGTGAGTAATAGCTATTTTCTCATTTGTAGCTAAATAACAGAAGAAGTAAATGTCAACTATCTTCAAAAGTATTGAAGTTAGGGAAATCTTTTCAAATATGTTGTCCATCTACTTTTTGGTAAGCTATGACATAGTAAGTTTCAGACCTGTTGCACCTTGGATAGCTGAGTAATAGCTACTTTGAAATTCTGACTGGTGACTCAGTAAAGCCATTGTAACTCCAAAACTATTGCACTTAGAGTGTTTTCCTAAAATGTGTTGTTCAGCTACTTTGTTCTTAGCTATAAGATGGTACATAGTTTGGGGTTCTATTGCTTGCCATAAGTGAGTAATAGCTATTTTCTCATTTGTAGCTAAATAACAGAAGAAGTAAATGTCAAATATCTTCAAAAGTATTGAAGTTAGGGAAATCTTTTCAAATATGTTGTCCATCTACTTTTTGGTAAGCTATGACATAGTAAAGTTTCAGACCTGTTGCACCTTGGATAGCTGAGTTATAGCTACTTTGAAATTCTGACTGTTGAGTAAAGCCATTGTAACTCCAAAACTATTGCAGTTAGAGTATTTTCCTAAAATATGTTGTTCAGCTACTTTGTCCTTAGCTATAAGATGGTACATATTTTGGGGTTGTATTGCATGCCATAAGTGAGTAATAGCTATTTTGTTATTTGTAGCAAAATCATGACATAAGTAAATGTCAAATATCTTCAAAAGTATTAAAGTTAGGCAATTCTTTTCAAATATGTTATCCATCTACTTTTTCATAAGCTATCACATAGTAAAGTTTCAGATCTGTTGCACATTGGATAGCTGAGTAATAGCTACTTTGAAATTCTACAGTTGAGTAAATCCATTGTAACTCCAAAACTATTGCAGTTACAATATTTTCGTAAAATATGTTGTTCACCTACTTTGTCCTTAGCTGTAAGCTGGCATGTAGTTTGGGGTTCTATTGCATGCCATAAGTGAGTAATAGCTATTTTCTTATTAGTATCAAAATAATGACATAAGTAAATGTCAAATATCTTCAGAAGTATTAAAGTTACGGAATTCTTTTCAAATATGTCATTCATCTACTTTTTTGTAAGCTATCACATAGTAAAGTTTCAGACCTGTTGCACATTGCATAGCTAAGTAATAGCTACTTTAAAATTGTGACTGTTGAGTAAATCCATTGTAACTCCAAAACTATTGCAGTTACAGCTTTTTCTTCAAATATGTTGTTCAGCTACTTTGTCCTTAACTATAAGATGGTATATATTTTGTGGTTGTATTGCATGCCATAAGTGAGTAATAGCTATTTCCTTATTTGTAGCAAAATAACAACATAAGTAAATGTCAAATATCTTCAAAAGTATTAAAGTTAGGGAAATATTTTCAAATATGTTATTCATCTAGTTTTTGATAACCTATCACATAGTAAAGTTTCAGACCTGTTGCACATTGGATAGCCGAGTAATACCTACTTTGAAATTGTGACTGTAGGGTAAATGCATATAGTTTGGGGTTCTATTGCATGCCATAAGTGAGTAATAGCTATTTTCTTATTTGTGGCAAAATAATGACATAATTTTTCTCAAATAACTGCTTCATCTACTTTTGGGAGAGCTTTCACATGATGAAGTTTCAGACCCGTAGCTAATTATTCACCTACTCAAAATGAGTAAATGATAATTATCTCTAAAAGTATTGCGGATATCCAATTTTTATCAAATAACTCATTCATCTACTTTTGGGAGAGCTTTCACATGGTGAAGTTCCAGACCCGTAGCTAATTACTCACCTACTCCAAATGAGTAAACGTGAATTATCCCTTAAAGTATTGGGGGATATCCAATTTTTCTTAAATAACTCATTCACCTACTTTTGGAAGAGCTTTCACTTGGTGAAGTTTCAGACCCGTAGCTAATTATTCACCTACTCAAAATGAGTAAATGCTAATTATCTCTAAAAGTATTGTGGATATCCAATTTTTATCAAATTACTCGTTCATCTACTTTTGGGAGAGCTTTCACATGGTGAAGTTCCAGACCCGTAGCTAATTACTCACCTACTCAAAATGAGTAAATGTGAATTATCTGTAAAAGTATTGCAGATATCCAATTTTTCTCAAATAACTCATTTGCCTACTTTTGGGAGAGCTTTTACTTGGTGAGGTTTCAGACCCGTAGCTAATTATTCACCTACTCAAAATGAGTAAATGATAATTATCTCTAAAAGTATTGCGGATATCCAATTTTTATCAAATAACTCATTCATCTACTTTTGGGAGGGCTTTCACATGGTGAAGTTCCAGACCCGTAGCTAATTACTCACCTACTGAAAATGAGTAAATGTGAATTATCTATAAAAGTATTGCAGATAGCCAATTTTTCTCAAATAACTCATTCACCTACTTTTGGGAGAGCTTTCACTTGGTGAATTTTCAGAGCCGTAGCTAATTATTCACCTCCTCAAAATGAGTAAATGCTAATTATCTCTAAAAGTATTGCGGGTATCCAATTTTGATCAAATTACTCGTTCATCTACTTTTGGGAGAGCTTTCACATGGTGAAGTTCCAGACCCATAGCTAATTACTCACCTAATCAAAATGAGTAAATGTGAATTATCTGTAAAAGTATTGCAGATAGCCAATTTTTCTCAAATAACTCATTCACCTACTTTTGGGAGAGCTTTCACTTGGTGAAGTTTCAGACCCGTAGTTAATTATTCACCTACTCAAAATGAGTAAATGTGAATTATCTCTACAAGTATTGCAGATAGCCAGTATTTCTGAAATAACTCATTCACATACATTTTGGAGAGCTTTCATTTAGTGAATTTTCAGATCCGTAGCTAATTACTCACCTACTCAAAATGAGTAACTGCCTATTATCACTAAAAGTATTGCAGATAGCCAATATTTCTCAAATAACTCATTCACCTACATTTTGGAGAGCTTTCACATGCTAAATTTTTTTAATGAATTTTTTAAATAATTTTTAATGCATTAAAATTCATCATGCACTAAATCAATTATAACTTGAAAAGTATTACATTTAGAGCACCTTCTTAAAATATGTTATCTTTAGTACATCTAATTTATATGGCGGGAGATAAATGCATGCGTCAGAATGCTTGTTTATCATATTGCATAATATTATTATGTAATTACTTGATATGTTCATGAACAGACTAGATATATTAATGTTAGAGTATAACAACTCACCCTCACAATTTTATCAGCTTTTGTACATACATATATACTGATGTAGTAACAGCCTTTAATAATTGCCAAAATGCATGCTGTTTTGAACCTAATTTGTCCAGGAAATGGATGATCTGTGGTACTTTGTGAAATTACTTTCATGAACTACCCAATAGATATGTAGTATTGAACTTATAAAGTCAAAGGTAAAGAAATTGTATCTTGAGGGAATGACTAACTATCTTAGGGTCACATAATGCTATCTTGTGTTTAATATAAAATAATATAAAAACACACTAGCCCTTTGCTCTGACACTTTCGGGGGCTCTATTGGTATGCTAAGTTGTCAGTGGCATATTACTTTTTGTTTATGATGAAAGGCTATGAGATTCTGTCGAGGACCCTTGAAGGTTACACTGATGTGAAGAATCCTCAAATGCTGGAGAAATTGCTGTCAGTGTATTATGTAGAACTGTGTGACAAAGTGCAGCCAGTGGAATTACTAAGTCACCTTTTGTCACTTGGTACAATTGAGTAAGTACATGCTTATGTCCGAACACAAATGCTCAATATACAATTGTCATTTAAAATTTTAAAGAAACTTTAATTTCAAAGTTTTTAAGATAAAATCCCACATCAGATTGTTAATTGTGAAGATAATTTATGGAAGTGGAATACAGTAGATAATCCAAATTGTTATCGCTGCATCTTTGTTGATACAATAAAACATCACTTTTGCTGGTATGAATATAGCAAGGCATTTTGGGGGAAATCTGTAAATGAAAGTCAAAGCCATTTACGATGCAGAAACAAAGTTAATCAGTATGTAAAATATTATTATGTGTAAATCTTGAAATTCTACTTTATGAAATTGTAATAATTCAGTCATTATCTGGGGAAAATGATATTTTAATGAAAACAAACTTGAACTAAGGGATTCTGCTAACATGAGTTTTTTAGTTAATTAAATCCTCGTCGATTAGAGGATCCAAGCAGTTTTGTTTTATCCACCTTAGGGATGAAACTTAAGAAATTTAATCATTAGCCTCTGATGAAAATAATCACAATATTATTCAAAATAATCGACTGCACTAAGTGAGATTATAAGGCATAGGAGTCACTGTCACGTACAAATTGACTTTCATATTTTAAGGTAGAGTTTATTAACTTTTCAGTCTTGTTTTTTCAGAAAAGAGGATGGACAAAAAATCCGAGCAGATAAAATCTGTGATGGAGATAATTTTGGAATGCTGACACTACTGGATCATGTGGTGCGCAAGAGAGAAACTTGGTTTGCTGGTGAGAAATTAAACTTTTATATGTTTTTTTGGAGTTCGATTATGGAACTTAATTTTGAGATCACATAAAACCAAATTTATCTTTAACACCACAAAACGGAAGATTTATATTTTCTTGAACTTCTCACAGCTGCTGTTGAAACCGTTTTTTTAATATTTAACTTTTTCTTGTCAGCTGACATTTAGGCCTCAGTCTACTGCCTCCGCATCCACATATGCGTCTGCGTGAACAACTTCTCCTCTAAAAGTACAAGGCCCAGAGACATGCTGTCTTTTTATCTCCTGCCGGCCTGCCGGGCGGGAGATTATAAAACGCATTCCGTGCTCGCGTGCATGAGTGTGTGTGTCACGTTTTAAAAAAGGGCTGTACATCACACTGGTTGTTTCTCCTTGGCCTTTTCAATGTTTTATGACCTTATTGCTTATGTCTTTTCATTTGATGCTGTTTTTTCAGACCTAGGTCCATAGCTAAGTCAGTAATAGCAATGGTGGCTACTTTGAGTAAAGTGCTCATAACTCCAAAATGACTGCATTTAGAGCATTTCTGTAAAATATGTTGTTCAGCTACTTTCTCCATGCCTACAAGATGGTACCATTTTTAGGGGTCTATCTTGATAGCTAAGTGAGTAAATAAGCTATTTTCCGTTTTTAACAATGACCAAAATGAGTAAGTTGATTTTATCTTTGTAACTGTTACTTACAATATTGGTCTCAAATATGTTGTTGAACAACTCCTTCATGTACTATATCATGGTGGGGTTTCCAAGGTGTAGCACCATAGCTAGCTGAGTAATAGCTACACTAAGTTTAACATTTGACCATTGAGCAAGTCACTTATAACTCAAAAACTATTGAATATAGAGGATTTTTGTCAAATATGTTGTTCACCTACTTTTTGATGTACTGTGTGGTGGTGAATTTTTAGAGCTGTAAGTCCATAGCTAACTGAGTAATAACTACCTTGAAATTTCTTAATTTCAACATTGAGTAAATCACTTATACCTCCAAAACTATTGAATTTAGGGAATTATTGTCAATATGTTAACCAGTCACTTTTTAATGTTCTGTGTCATGGAAAAGTTTCAGAGCTGTATCTCCATAGCTGACTGAGTAATGGCTACTTTGAATTTCAACATTGAGTAAATCACTTATAACTCCAAAACTATTGAATTTAGAGAATTATTGTCAAATATGTCGTTCACGTACTTTTTGATGTACTTTGTCATGGGAAATTTTCACAGCTGTATCTCCATAGCTATCTGAGTAATAGCTACTTTGAGGGTTTTTCATTGAGTAAATCACTTAGAACAGCACAACTGTTGAATTTAAAGGATTTTTGTCAAATATGTTGTTCACCTACTTTTTAATGTTCTGTATTGTGGCAAAGCTGCTGTTGAAACTGTTTTTTTAATGTTTAACTTTTTCTTGTCAGCTGACATTTTGGCTTCAGTCTATAGCCTCCGCATATGCATCTGCGTGAACAACTTCTCCTCTAAAAGTACAAGGCCCAGAGACATGCTGTCTTTTTTTTTAAAAGATACCTTATCTATCGAGGATGAAAAATTGTTCAAGGCATGTAGACTTGCTCATTTGTCTGTTGCCCAGAGCCATTACAAGTGAGGTACCCCCACCCAAAGTGTGAAAAATTTCAACATATTATCACAATTTTCTCATTGACTATTGCAGAGATTTCTCTCTTATCTTGCATATATGTACTAGACCACAATTAGATTACCTTGTGTGAGTATCAGGCCTGAATCTTTCTTTATTATTTTTTATGAATTTTTAAAATAATTTTTAATGCATTAACCCTTTCGCTACTGAAGGAACATTATTCCATGGGACTGTAGCCATATGATGTCATATCAAGTCAGAAATGCCAATGAAGTAAAATAATATCTTACTACCTTATACACTTTATTTGCGGTATTTTTCGGTATATTTCATTAGGAATTGATGAAAGTCGAATGGGGAAATTCGTGGGAATTCCCCAAATAAAAATAACCACGAGTAAACAATATGAAGCTATATACCTTAAATACGGCAATATCTACAGAACGCAGTTAAAATAGGTGAAATGGTGAATTGTTTTGTAAAATATAGCATAGCTTTCATATAAAATACTTAAAAAGTCGGTTTAATACTGATACACCAAAGAAAACGTATAACAGTACACTGAAGGGAAAGAAGAAATATATATTAATGCCGTTGACCCTTGGTCGACAGACATGGTCCCTTGTAATACACATTGATGTCGACTGCTATTCGACATACATGGTAGCGAAAGGGTTAAAATTCATGGAATCATGCACTAAATCACTTATAACTTGAAAAGTGTTGCATATAATTAGAGCATTTTGTTAAAATATGTTATTCAGCTACTTTTTCCATAGCTACAACATAGTGAGTAATTTGGGAAATTTGTTCATTTTACTCAGTTGAGTTAGAATATAAAATGCAGCACTGTATAAAACAGTCATGAGGCCTCATTAGTTGAATGGTTAACAAATTTCCAATACAACCAAAACGCTGTCATTTGCTGCTGAAAGGTGACAGAAACCACTTGTCAGATATCCATCAGAGTTCATTCCACAAAGTTTGTACATCAAATGAGTGTCCAAAAGAGTGTCATCAAGTTAGTGTCCCTGATTGTATGGTTACCTCTATCAGATTCTTGACAACATTGTTATCCATTATTTATTTTTTTTTGGTTAGATTTGATGATTGCCTTGACAAAGTGTGAATATGGATACATAGTTAAAGACATAGATCCTAATCTATTTGAGGCAGGTAAGAATAACTACTAAACGTAGTTTATTTTTTTGTAATATGTATGTAATGCAAGCCATCAGAGTGATATATAAGATATACGCTTTAGAATAATGTTGTGCATTTAGGTCTCTGCATCTGATTGATTACTGTACAATAGCAAATGGTTCAAAGATATTTTCACGAATATATTTATGGGGCATATGCTTTTAATGGGCATAAAATCTTTGCATTTAATCTTTTTATTTTCATTATACTTCATTGTGTGTTCAAGTATACTTAGGCTTCTAAAATATATGATAAAATGCTGAATTAAAATTTAAATACACTGTTAACTGTAGAAATAAATATCAAGCCCCACCCCAAAGATTCTTCTCCATTGCCATTTAAGTATTCGAACTAAAATTCTTGTTTACATTCACATTCTTTTCTTGTCTCTTTGAGATTTAACTTGATATGGTCAAGCTGTGTAAAAGGTTAAAATGAACTGACATATTGGTACATTTCTACAAAACAGTTGAAGGACCTAAAACCCAAATTTGACTTTGATTGTGCCTAAAAAAAGGAAAAAGCAGAAAACAAAACTAAAATGACTGGATTTGTTGTGGGACAAATGAAAGACTTGTTCTGGAGTTAAACTTATTCATTCTGAAGTTATTCTCTGAATTGTGACCTTTCAGCAAATAATGGGGACACTGTGAGAGTGCAGAAGTTATGTGCAAAGTTAGCCAGTGACCAGGAGAGAGGTATGTAATGCTATATAGAAAGCTAGAAAATACTGGCACTTGAGACCCTGTTAAATGGACCCTTTTCAGTTTGAGATATGCAATGTAGATAACTAGAAAATACTGGCACTTGAGACCCTGTTAAATGGACCCTTTTCAGTTTGAGATATGCAATGTAGATAACTAGAAAATACTGGTACTTGAAACCGTGTTTAAATGGACCCTTTTTCAGCTTTTAATAGGAAGTGTTTACGTCATCTATGACTTTATTCATAGTAACAAAGGTGAAATTTGCCACAGAATGTGAAATTTGCCAGTGTGGAAACCCACCTTTTTATTTCCTTGACTTGTGTTAATTTCTGAAAAATCATATTTCTAATTTCTGTGTCTACAGTAGGCCTCTGATCTCCCTTCATGTACAATTAACACATTGTGTCACATATTGTCGTGGCTTTAAATTCACACTTTGTACTCAACCCACAAAATAATTTTGTTTGTTGAATTTGTATGTTCAAAACATATACTTAACATGGATGTAAATAACTGAAACAGATGTTTGTGTTTGGTGACTTTTTAATAAGTCAGCTGGCTTGTCAATCAGCTGACATTATGGCATCATTCTGCAGTGTCCACGTCCGTGTCCGCGATAACAAGTTCTCCTCCAAAACTACAAGGCCAAGAGACAGAAGTTTTATATAAAAGTTACCTTATCTATAGAGGATGAAAGATTGTTTAAGGCATGCAGATATGTTTTCGTCTGTTCTCCAGAGCCACTACAAGTGAGGTACCCCCCACCCAAAGTGTGAAAATTACAAGACTTTATCACAATTTTCTCATTGACTGTTGCAGGGATTTCTTTCTTATCTTACATATATGTACTAGGCCACAAGTAGATTCCCTTGGGTGAGTATCAGGGCTGGATCTTTCTTAATTATTTTTTATAAATTTTTAAAATAATTGTATCCCCGGACGAAAGTCGGGGATACTTAGGATTCAGTATGGTCACGCCGCCGCCGCAGAGATTTCCTTTTGGACGCGATAACTTATAAAATATTTTAGTTAGAATTTTCAAATTTGGTATGTGGGTATATATGGGTAATGCCACGAACGCTATTGTTTTGTGACCTTGGCCTTCAATCTCAAGGTCACTGGTAGCCTCTTAAAGGTCAGATTTTGGCCATTTTTTCACTTTTTGGCCCAGATCTCCTATACAGAAAGTCACATCATCATATGGCTGGTATATATAATACATATATATGTCCTCTGTAAGCATGCAGAAATTTGACCTTGAAGCTCTTCATTGAAGGTCATCCACTGACCGCCAAAGTACCTGACCGAGGGTCATTTTTGGCCTTTTTGGAGATATTTTCGCACTTAATGCTGACTATATTGCATGGAAACTATTGAAAATGGCTTTGGAGGTTGAGTACATGATGGACTTCTACCATCCAGGCTTACTGGTTACAGATCTTTATTTAAGGTCATCCACTGACCGCCAAAGTACCTGACCAAGGGTCATTTTTGGCAAATTTGGAGATATTTTCACACTTAATGCTGACTACATTGCATGGAAACTATTGAAAATGGCTTTGGAGGTTGAGTACATGATGGAGTACCAGCATCCAGGCTTACCGGTTACAGATCTTCATTTAAGGTCATCCACTGACCGCCAAAGTACCTGACCGAGGGTCATTTTTGGTCCTCCATTTGTTTGTTTGTTTGTGAACAAGATAACTCAAAAACTGACAGATGGATTTTGATAAAATTTTCAGGATATGTCCAAAATGGTAAAAAGAAGATATGATTAAATTTTGGGAGTGATCCGGATCACTCTGGATCTTCTGGATCAATGAAATTTAATTTTTAAAGACAGATAACTCAAAAACTTATGGGTGCATTTTGATGAAATTTTCAGGTAATGTCCTTAATGGGACGAGGAACAAGTGATTAGATTTTGGGAGTGATCTGGATCACTGTCTGGATCATCCGGATCCAGGCTGCCAGATGTGTTTGTGTACAATATAGCTCAAAAACTTATGGATGGATTTTGATGAAATTTTCAGGATATGTCTGAAAAGGTAAAAGGATGAAATGGTTGAATTTTGGAAGTGATCCGGATCACTATATGGATCTTCTGGATCCATGAAATGTAATTTTTAAAGACAGATACCTCAAAAAGTTATGGATGGATTGTGATAACATTTTCAGCAAATGACCTAAATGGTACAAGGAACAAGTGATTACATTTTTGGAGTGATCTGGATCACTGTCTGGATCATCTGGATCCAGGCTGCAACATAATTTTAGGATGAATTTTGATGATATTTTTAGGATATGTTACAAATGGTAAAAGGAAGAAGTGGTAAAAGGAAGAAATGATTCAATTTTGCAAGTGATCTGGACCACTATCTGGATCTTCTGGATCCAAGAAATGTAATTTTTAAAGACAAATAGCTCAAAAAGTCATGGATGGATTTTTATGAAATTTTCAGGAAATGTCTTAAATGGGACAAAGAACAAGTGATTAGTTTTTGGGAGTAATCTGGATCATTGTCTGGAAAATGTGGATCCAGGCTGCCAGATGTGTTTGTGTACAAGATAACTAAAAAACTTATGGACGGATTTTGATGAAATTTTTAGAATATGTCTGAAAAGGTAAAAGGATGAAATGATTGAATTTTGGAAGTGATCCAGATCACTATATGGATCTTCTGGATCCATGAAATGTAATTTTTAAAGACAGATATAAGTAACAGAACTAGTGATTACCTTTTGGGAGTAATCTGGTACTATGGAGAATCCTGACCTGGTGCTCCAGGAAACAGGCTCAAGACCGACATATTCACACCTTAACTACCGTATGTCCCGTCCGGGGATACACTGCGTCGAGACGCAATCTCTAGTTTTGAATGCATTAAAATTCATGGAATCATGCACTAAATCGCTTATAACTTGAAAAGTGTTGCATTGAGAGCATTTTGTTAAAATATGTTATTCAGCTACTTTTTTATGTCAGCTGACTTGTCAGTCAGCTGACATTATGTCATCACTCTGCGGCGTGGGCGCACGCGTCCGCGTGAACAACTTCTTCTCCAAAACTACAAGGCCTAGAGACATGCTGTTTTTTTTAAAAGATACCTTATCTATCGAGGATGAAAAATTGTTCAAGGCATGCAAATCTGTCTGTTCGTCTGTTTGCTAGAGACATTACAAGGGGGGTACCCCCACCAAAAGTGTGAAAATTTCAACTTTTTATCACAATTTTCTCAGTGACTATTGCAGGGATTTCTCTCATATCTTGCATATATATACTAGGCCAGAGGTAGATTCTCTTGTGTGAGTATGAGACCTGGATCTGTCTTACTTTTTTTTTAATAAATTTTTTAATAATTTTTAATGCATTAAAATTCATGAAATCATGCACTAAATCACTTATAACTTCAAAAGTGTTGCATTTACAGCATTTTGTGAAAATATGTTGTTCAGCTACTTTTTTCATAGCTACAATATGGTGAGTAAGTTGGGTGTCTGTCTCAATAGCTAAGTGAGTAATAGCTACTTTCGGGCTTTTCAGTAACTTCCATTATGAGTAAAATCACTTGTAACTTAAAAACTATTGCATTTAGAGAATTTCGTATAAATATGTTATTCAGCTACTTTTGGGCCAGCTATAACATAGTGAAATTTCAGACCTGTAGCTCATGGCATAGCTGAGTAATAGCTACTTTTAGGTTATCACTGTTGAGTAAATCGCTTATAACTTGAAAACTATTGCATTTAGAGAATTTCGTATAAATATGTTATTCAGCTACTTTTGGGTCAGCTATAACATAGTAAAATTTCAGACCTGTAGCTGATGGCATAGCTGAGTAATAGCTACTTTGAGGTTATCACTGTTGAGTAAATCACTTATAACTTGAAAAGTGTTGCATTTAGAGCATTTTGTTAAAATATGTTAATCAGCTACTTTTTTCATAGCTACAATATGGTGAGTAAGTTGGGTGTCTGTCTCAATAGCTAAGTGAGTAATAGCTACTTTTGGGCTTTTCAGTAACTTCCATCATGAGTAAAATCACTTGTAACTTAAAAACTATTGCATTTAGAGAATTTCATATAAATATGTTATTCAGCTACTTTTGGGCCAGCTATAACATAGTAAAATTTCAGACCTGTAGCTCATGGCATAGCTGAGTAATAGCTACTTTTAGATTATCACTGTTGAGTAAATCACTTATAACTTGAAAACTATTGCAATTAGAGTATTATTGTTTCAATATGTTATTCACCTATTTTGGGGTCAGCTTTAACATAGTGAAGTTTTAGACCTGTGGCTCATTTCATAGCTGAGTAATAGCTACTTTGAAGTTCTCACTGTTGAGTAAATCAGTTATAATTGGAAAACTATTGCATTTACAGAAATTTGTGCAAATATGTTATTCAGCTACTTTTGGGTCAGCTATAACATAGTGAAATTATAGACCTATAGCTCATGGCACAACTGAGCAATAGCTATTCTCAGGTACTGACTGTTGAGTAAATCAGCTATAACTTGAAAAATATTGCATTTGGAGTATTTTGTTAAAATATATTGTTCACCTACTTTTGGGTCAGCTATAACATAGTGAAATTACAGACCTATAGCTCATGGCATAGCGGAGCAATAGCTATTTTCAGGTTCTCACTATTGAGTAAATCAGTTGTAGCTTGAAAACTATTGCATTTACAGTAGTTTGCTTAAATATGTTGTTACCTACTTTTGGGTTAGCTATAACATAGTAAAATTTCAGACATGTAGCTCATTGCATAGCTGAGTAATAGTTCCTTTGAGGTTCTCACCGTTGAGTAAATCAGTTGTAACTTCAAAACTATTACATTTAGAGTAATTTGTTAAATATGTTATTTACAGAATTTTTGGTCAGCTGTAACATAGTGAAATTGCAGACCTCTATGTCATGGCATAGCTGAGCAATAGCTACTTTCAGGTTCTCACTGTTGAGTAAATCATTGTATCCACTGGATAGCCGCAGTGTGTAGAGAGAGATTTCACCATTACTGCTCTGATGAAAAAAAATATTATAGCTAGCTTTCTTAAGTTTGCAGTATATATTAATAACCATAAAATGTTGTCTGGGAATATTTTTGGCCTCATTTTGAGAAACAAGATGGCCGCCACAGGTGTTTTTTGTCAGTCATGAAAAGTGCTTATATCTCCCTTATTATTGATCCTAGAGGTTTGGGATGATAAACCAACCTGTAGGAAATCATGGGGTGGGAATCTTTTGGTGTGGTCAGATTTGACCTTCAATGACCCCTCCTTCAAGGTCAAACACGGATAGCCAAACTTAAAAGTGCTTATAACTCGCTTATTATTGGTCCCAGAGGTTTGGGATGGTAAACAGACAGGAAATCATGGGCTGTGAATCTGTTGATATGGTCCGATTTGACCTTGGAACCCTCCTTCAAGGTCAAATGAGGATAGCGAAAATTGAAAGTGCCTACAACTCGCTTATTATTGGTGACAGAGATTTGGGATGGTAAACCATCCCATAGGAAATCATTGGCCCGGAATCTTTTGGTATTGTCAGATTTGACCTTTGGACCCCTCCTTCAAGGTCAAATGAGGACAGCCAAGCTTAAAAGTGCTTATAACTCATTTATAATTGGTCCTAGAGGTTTGGAATGGTAAACCATAGGAAATCATGGGCTGGGAATGTATTTGTGTGGTTAGATTTGACCTTGGACCCCTTCTTCAAGGTCGAACGAGGATATTGCATTTGTAGTATTTCTTTAAATATGTTTTAACCTATTTTTTACACTTAAACAATTACCTTGTTATTTTCCTTCATAATACCATTTACAGGGCACAACTTTTTTATCCTTTTCTTCTGTCAGCTTTGGAATTTCTTTCGAACTTGCTGTTCAGTTACCATTTACTGTATTTCTGTACAGCCCTTTTCCTGATAATTATTCTGTCCTCTAATCACCTTCACAAATCAAAAACACTCAGTCAGCTGACACAGTGCCCGTTCACGGGCACTCTCCTCTTGTTCATAGCTACAACATGGTGAGTAACCTGGGTGTCTATCCCAATAGCTAAGTGAGTAATAGCTACTTTCTGACTTTTCACTACCTTCCATAATGAGTAAAATCACTTGTAGCTTGAAAACTATTGCATTTAGAGAATTTTGTTTAAATATTTTATTCAGCTTCTTTTGAGTCAGCTATAACATAGTAAAATTTCAAAGATGTAGCTCATCACATAACTGAGCAATAGCTCCTTTCAGGTTCTCAATATTGAGTCAATCACTTGTAACATTTTACTTAAAAACTATTGCATTTAGAGTATTTTCTTTAAAGATGTTATTCACCTACTTTTGGATCAGCTATAACATAGTGAAATTGCAGACCTGTAGCTCATTGCATAGCTGAACAATAGCTACTTTCAAGTTCTCACTGTTAAGTAAATCAGTTTTAACTCGAAAACTATTGCATTTAGAGAATTTTGTTTAAATATGTTATTCACCAGCTTTTGGGACAGCTATAACATAGTGAAATTGTAGACCTGTAGCTCATTGCATAGCTGAGGAATAGCTATTTTGAGGTTCTCACTGTTGAGTAAATCAGTTATAACTTGAAAACTGTTTCATTTTCAGTATTTTGTTAAAGAATGTTATTCACCTACTATTCAGTCAGCTATGACATACTGAAATTGCAGACCTGTAGCTCATAGCATAGCTGAACAATAGCTACTAGGTTCTCACTGTTGAGTAAATGGGGTAAACTTGAAAACTATTGCATGTAGAGTATTTTCTTTAGATATGTTATTCACCTACTTTTGGGTCAGCTATAACACAGTAACATTGCAACCTCTAGCTCATTATACAGCTGACCAAATAGCTACTTTCAGATTTTCACTGTTGAGTAAATTACTTGTAACTTGAAAACTATTGCATTTAGAGTGTTTTCTTTAAATATGTTTTCCACCTACTTTTACACCTTAACAGTTCACATGGTACTTTACTTCAGAGTACCATTTGCAGGGCACAACATTTGTGTCATTTTCTACTGTCACTTCTACTCTGAAACTCGAAACACAGCCAGCTGACACAGAGCACTAATTGCAGGGCACTAATTGCTTGTAAAATTTTGGAGTCTGGTTGTGTATTTCCTGAAAACTGAATGACAAATTTTAAAGGTCTGTTGGAAACTGTAGTTGGCACTTTTAAAAAGGTAAAAAGTAAATATGGTCCTCAATGTTTTGTTTCAGTTTAGGTTTTGACTGTGTTTTAGATTCAATGAGCAGAATGGACATTGAGTCATGCTCTTATACAGGGAACACTGAAGTCAAAGAGGCATACTATAGGAGAGAAGAGCCCCTTGGTGAGAACTTGGCTACTAACATTTAAAATTTAATTCATAAATTCCTAGACTCAGGAATGCCACAGCAATTTAGACTTTGACTGATTTTGTGTTTTTGATCAACATAATAGAAGACATTGTGTAAGTTCATAAAATACTAAATTATTTCAGCAACAAGTTCTCATGTGATGCTCCAAAAGTTTGGATTATCATGGTACCAGCTCTGTTTTGTCTGTTTAAGACAAATGCTTAAAGCTACTAACTCATTCAAAATAACACGTCTACATTAATGATGCCTGTTGATCATTTTGTGTTTGTTGAAATGGTTTCAAGATTATTAAAACAATAATAGTTTTGTGAACATTAAAGCCTGATTAGATAAGATTTAATCACCAAGACATGTTAAGCCTTTTTGACACGAGTATGTTGGTCAGTGTTCTACAAAGGTCTTAAAAGAAATACAGAAGATTTGAATCTTAGTTTTAGGCTGAGTTTGTGGTGTTAAATGTGGCTGTCATTAAGTAGTCTTTGGAAGTTTTTCTGTGGTGACAAGGTTTACATTTTCAAAACAGTATTTTTCTCTGAGATAAAGCATGTCAAATATAGGATATATGTCACCAGTAGTATCTTTAGAGTACAGATAAAGAATCACATGTCACAGAAATTCACTGTCAAACTTGATGAAGTCACAAATCTTATATTTAAGTTTTGGCCCAAAACTTAGGTAAGTCTAAGACCCTTCATGAAACTAGTTCCAGCTTACATCACTTTACAAAGTCACCCATATCTCCAAAGCCTTCAATTAAGTGTCTGTCATAATGTTACTGTAATGATATGTTGAATGTTACACAGGGAAAAAAATCTGGTGATTACAGTATTTCCCTCCCAGAAGTAGGTGGATGTAATAATATTTATTGTGGGTTTTTTTTTGGTAAAAATATATTGCCATATAAATAATAGGTGGCATTCAAGTAGGCTGGTAAATGATATAAATAAGAAGACTGATACATATTATAATATTAGCAGGTCAACACTTCACCCCATGTCATCATCTTACTACCTAAAATTCCATAGGCTGATAGTTTGGCACATGGCATAAAGTGCCAACCTTCTGGCCTAAAAATAGCTGTCTCAAGTACCTTCCTGGTGAGCTCAACTACTTTTAGTTATTTCTGGTAGAGAAATGCTTCAGTTCAGCCATTCATACACCTAATACTTAGATAACTTATAATATAGTCACATTTGTGTGTATGGCTGTATGTTCTATGCAGGGGCTTCAGTTGTTCACAGACAAATAGAGGATATGGATGCTGATGTGGATTGTGCTCCACATGCAGTCAATCAGCCAAGTGCAAGCTCTCTTCAAGTACCCTTACCAGGTAATGCCTGGTTCACACATTTCTGGTCTATTATCTCTGATGTAGTACTGACATGAGGGAAGATGAGATTAGAAGGTTACAATCTGCAAACAATTCACTATTGTGGACAGATGTAGCCATATTTTTGTAATTTGTTCACCATGGAAACAGGTTTTCTTGTTTCTAACATGTTAGACTATTTTAACAGTTATAGGTCAAATGTTGATAGAGAAACAGATACAGGTGTCCAAAGTATCAGGAAATTCTAAATGTTACTAACAGCAGCAAAAGTAGCAACATTTTGAATTTGTTCTACTACAGTTTCTGACAGGTTGAAACATGTGAATTCACTTTTTTATGGATCTCAAGTTGTGCCAACTTGATGCAGTGTCTTCTAAAACAGGATTGAGAAAGGCAGGTGTTTACCCGCATCTTGGTGATGTAATAATGCAGTTTGTAATGTCAAAGTTTATGAATAAGTCACTTCATTATGTTTATATTGGTGTATTTTAAGCTAGACTCACATGTAATTACTTCCATAGTATATAATTTTCATTTCATTTGGAAGATGTATTTAATTCCTTGTATTTCTATTTAATTTGTTTTATTGGTAAAATAAGTTTAACTGTTTTGTTAAATTGACAATAATTAGATTGTTGTTAGCTGTTATTTAAAATCTTGTTTTACATTGTATATTTTAGAAGCTCCAACACTTCTGAGTAGCTTGGATTTGACAATACATGACCACAGTCCTGATTCAACTCAATCAGACTGGCCAATGGATGGGCCTGTTACAAGCCAACAAGTACCCTCTACACACTCTGTGGCCTCAAACAATCCAAGGGAATCCTCATATGGAACATCTATTGATTCACATTCCAGTAAGCCTACTTAGCCCATTAGTTTATGCACAGGTTTAATATCTCAGTAAATAATGAAGCATCAAGAATGTACACTTTTCCATTTTTATGTCATCACTCTGCGGTGTGGGCGTACGCGTCCGCGTCCGCGTGAACAACTTCTTCTCCAAAATAACAAGGCCTAGAGACATGCTGTTTTTTTTAAAAGATACCTTATCTATCGAGGATGAAAATTGTTCAAGGCATGCAAATCTGTCTGTTCGTCTGTTTGCTAGAGACATTACAAGGGGGGTACCCCCACCAAAAGTGTGAAAATTTCAACTTTTTATCACAATTTTCTCAGTGACTATTGCAGGGATTTCTCTCATATCTTGCATATATGTACTAGGCCAGAGGTAGATTCTCTTGTGTGAGTATGAGACCTGGATCTGTCTTACTTTTTTTTTAATAAATTTTTTTAATAATTTTTAATGCATTAAAATTCATGAAATCATGCACTAAATCACTTATAACTTCAAAAGTGTTGCATTTACAGCATTTTGTGAAAATATGTTGTTCAGCTACTTTTTTCATAGCTACAATATGGTGAGTAAGTTGGGTGTCTGTCTCAATAGCTAAGTGAGTAATAGCTACTTTTGGGCTTTTCAGTAACTTCCATTATGAGTAAAATCACTTGTAACTTAAAAACTATTGCATTTAGAGAATTTCGTATAAATATGTTATTCAGCTACTTTTGGGCCAGCTATAACATAGTGAAATTTCAGACCTGTAGCTCATGGCATAGCTGAGTAATAGCTACTTTTAGGTTATCACTGTTGAGTAAATCACTTATAACTTGAAAAGTGTTGCATTTAGAGCATTTTGTTAAAATATGTTATTCAGCTACTTTTTTCATAGCTACAATATGGTGAGTAAGTTGGGTGTCTGTCTCAATAGCTAAGTGAGTAATAGCTACTTTTGGGCTTTTCAGTAACTTCCATCATGAGTAAAATCACTTGTAACTTAAAAACTATTGCATTTAGAGAATTTCGTATAAATATGTTATTCAGCTACTTTTGGGCCAGCTATAACATAGTAAAATTTCAGACCTGTAGCTCATGGCATAGCTGAGTAATAGCTACTTTTAGGTTATCACTGTTGAGTAAATCACTTATAACTTGAAAACTATTGCATTTAGAGTATTTTGTTTCAATATGTTATTCACCTATTTTGGGGTCAGCTATAACATAGTAAAGTTTCAGACCTGTGGCTCATTTCATAGCTGAGTAATAGCTACTTTTAAGTTCTCACTGTTGAGTAAATCAGTTATAATTGGAAAACTATTGCATTTACAGAAATTTGTGCAAATATGTTATTCAGCTACTTTTGGGTCAGCTATAACATAGTGAAATTATAGACCTATAGCTCATGGCACAACTGAGCAATAGCTATTCTCAGGTACTGACTGTTGAGTAAATCAGCTATAACTTGAAAAATATTGCATTTGGAGTATTTTGTTAAAATATATTGTTCACCTACTTTTGGGTCAGCTATAACATAGTGAAATTACAGACCTATAGCTCATGGCATAGCGGAGCAATAGCTATTTTCAGGTTCTCACTATTGAGTAAATCAGTTGTAGCTTGAAAACTATTGCATTTACAGTAGTTTGCTTAATATGTTGTTCACCTACTTTTGGGTTAGCTATAACATAGTAAAATTTCAGACATGTAGCTCATTGCATAGCTGAGTAATAGTTCCTTTGAGGTTCTCACTGTTGAGTAAATCAGTTGTAACTTGAAAACTATTACATTTAGAGTAATTTGTTAAATATGTTATTCACAGAATTTTTGGTCAGCTATAACATAGTGAAATTGCAGACCTCTATGTCATGGCATAGCTGAGCAATAGCTACTTTCAGGTTCTCACTGTTGAGTAAATCATTGTATCCACTGGATAGCCGCAGTGTGTAGAGAGAGATTTCACCATTACTGCTCTGATGAAAAAAAATATTATAGCTAGCTTTCTTAAGTTTGCAGTATATATTAATAACCATAAAATGTTGTCTGGGAATATTTTTGGCCTCATTTTGAGAAACAAGATGGCCGCCACAGGTGTTTTTTGTCAGTCATGAAAAGTGCTTATATCTCCCTTATTATTGATCCTAGAGGTTTGGGATGATAAACCAACCTGTAGGAAATCATGGGGTGGGAATCTTTTGGTGTGGTCAGATTTGACCTTCAATGACCCCTCCTTCAAGGTCAAACAAGGATAGCCAAACTTAAAAGTGCTTATAACTCGCTTATTATTGGTCCCAGAGGTTTGGGATGGTAAACAGACAGGAAACCATGGGCTGTGAATCTGTTGATATGGTCCGATTTGACCTTGGAACCCTCCTTCAAGGTCAAATGGGGATAGCGAAAATTGAAAGTGCCTACAACTCGCTTATTATTGGTGACAGAGATTTGGGATGGTAAACCATCCCATAGGAAATCATTGGCTCGAAATCTTTTGGTATGGTCAGATTTGACCTTTGGACCCCTCCTTCAAGGTCAAATGAGGACAGCCAAGCTTAAAAGTGCTTATAACTCATTTATAATTGGTCCTAGAGGTTTGGAATGGTAAACCATAGGAAATCATGGGCTGGGAATGTATTTGTGTGGTTAGATTTGACCTTGGACCCCTTCTTCAAGGTCGAACGAGGATATTGCATTTGTAGTATTTCTTTAAATATGTTTTAACCTATTTTTACACTTAAACAATTACCTTGTTATTTTCCTTCATAATACCATTTACAGGGCACAACTTTTTTATCCTTTTCTTCTGTCAGCTTCGGAATTTCTTTCGAACTTGCTGTTCAGTTACCATTTACTGTATTTCTGTACAGCCCTTTTCCTGATAATTATTCTGTCCTCTAATCACCTTCACAAATCAAAAACACTCAGTCAGCTGACACAGTGCCCGTTCACGGGCACTCTCCTCTTGTTACACACTAGAGGTTGTCAGTTCTGTTCTTGTTTCCATTTTAAACTTTTTATGTTTACAGGGAGTGGTGTTCTACACAGTGAACTTCATCACTCTGGTCAGCCGAGTCAGAACAATGCATCCTTGTATGCGCTGAATAAGAGACCTTCATCGACAGAATCACCCAGAGATGGAAGAGCAGAGGGAGGAAAGAGGCCATCTCCTCTAGGTGCAGAGGCTTCATCCCAAGGAGATCCTGGTGAACTGAGATCTTGAACATATTTTGATATACAATAATGCAGTCTAATCAACTGCTTTGTGGGTTCAATATAATCCCCACAATGGAAACTCAATGCTGTGAAACTTTAAGGGAGAAGTCCCAAATTATTATTAATGTGCATATAAACAAGAATGATACACACTGTAAAGTTCCAATGAATGAAAACACAGTAAATCTATGTTTTTGCAATGCAAATAGAAGTCTGCCATAATTAGAACCATATGCAGAAAATATAGTATATGTTTCATCAATGTTAGTCAGAAGTTAACCATAAGTAGAATCTAATACAAACCTAAAGTATTTCTATGGCTATGTTAGTAAAAATTAAACACAAGTAAAAACAAATACAAAAACTGGAGTAATTTTATGGCAATGTAATAAAGAAGTTAACTACAAGTAGAATCCATAATAGAGCCTAATTTAACACATTAAAATCTCCCATATATGCATCATGTTGTTATGTACATTAATAAAACTACTGCAGGTACCCACCAAGTATACAGTCGGACTGATGTTGTACAGAGAAATGTAGACCACTCAGAACCTCTGAGTCTCAGACCATACCAACTGGAACTTGCAGAAGATGCTGTACAAGGCAAAAACTCCATTATAGTAGCACCAACTGGTTCAGGCAAAACACATGTTGCCTTGTATATTTCACAGGTATGTTAACTCACATACAATAATATGCCATAGTATACTGAATGTGTCATTGAGGAGACTCTCCTTCTACTTCATTAAGCGTCCCTCATGGGACGCTTGTTTGTGTATGGGAGACCTTCAGGCTCCGGCGGCTCCGGCGGCTCCGCATTTTGTTTTCCTTATAACTCTGTAACCGTTAGGCGGATTCTTTTCAAATTTGGCAGGTTTAGGCAGTAGCCTTGGGGAATTTTTTTGAATATGCTGCAGTGATATTTCAACCAATAATGTCTTTTTTCGATGGGGAAGCTTGTCCAGATGATAACTTGAAAGGAATTTTCTCAATTCATCTGAAACTTGGCAAATACATTCATTCTATTAAAATCTGGAAATCATTAGATTTTGGCATTGATTGGTTAAGAAATGGCCGAGTAATTAATGATTAATTAATCATTATGAATTTTCCAAATAAGGAAAACACAAAAATGCTTATATGTCGATAACCGTGCTAGATAGAGAGAGCGATTTCGACGAAATTTTTGACCCACAGGGTATCTCTGCAGAGTAGTTATCCCAATTTTCAAAAAATTTTTGTCTCGCCAAAAATGGCGGCCATTTTGAATTTTCGAATTTTTCGCAAAAAGTGCAAAACATAAAAATGCTTATATCTCGAAAACTGTACTAGATAGAGCGATTTCGACGAAATTTTTTACCCACAGGGTATCTCTGCAGAGTAGCCATGCATATTTTCAAAAAAAATTCATCTCGCCAAAAATGGCGGCCATTTTGAATTTTCGAATTTTTCGCAAAAATTGCAAAACATAAAAATGCTTATATCTCGAAAACTCTGCTAGATAGAGCGATTTCGACGAAATTTTTGAGCTACAGGGTATGTCTGCAGAGTAGCCATGCCTATTTTCCAAAAAATTTTGTCTCGCAAAATATGGCGGCCATTTTGAATTTTCGAATTTTTCGCAAAAATTGCAAAACATAAAAATGCTTATATCTCGAAAACTCTGCTAGATAGAGCGATTTCGACGAAATTTTTGAGCTACAGGGTATGTCTGCAGAGTAGCCATGCCTATTTTCCAAAAAATTTTGTCTCGCAAAATATGGCGGCCATTTTGAATTTTCGAATTTTTCGCAAAAATTGCAAAACGTAAAAATCTTATATCTCGAAAACCGTGCTAGATAGAGCGATTTCGACGAAATTTTTGACCAGCAGGGTATCTCTGCACAGTAGTTATCCCAATTTTCAAAAAATTTTTGTCTCGCCAAAAATGGCGGCCATTTTGAATTTTCGAATTTTTCGCAAAAATTGCAAAACATAAAAATGCTTATATCTCGAAAACTGTACTAGATAGAGCGATTTCGACGAAATTTTTTACCCACAGGGTATCTCTGCAGAGTAGCCATGCATATTTTCAAAAAAAATTCATCTCGCCAAAAATGGCGGCCATTTTGAATTTTCGAATTTTTCGCAAAAATTGCAAAACGTAAAAATCTTATATCTCGAAAACCGTGCTAGATAGAGCGATTTCGACGAAATTTTTGAGCTACAGGGTATGTCTGCAGAGTAGCCATGCCTATTTTCCAAAAAATTTTGTCTCGCAAAATATGGCGGCCATTTTGAATTTTCGAATTTTTCGCAAAAATTGCAAAACGTAAAAATCTTATATCTCGAAAACCGTGCTAGATAGAGCGATTTCGACGAAATTTTTGACCAGCAGGGTATCTCTGCACAGTAGTTATCCCAATTTTCAAAAGAAATTTTGTCTCGCCAAAAATGGCGGCCATTTTGAATTTTCGAATTTTTCGCAAAAATTGCAAAACGTAAAAATGCTTATATCTCGAAAACCGTACTAGATAGAGCGATTTCAACGAAATTTTTGACCAGCGATTTCGACGAAATTTTTGACCAGCAGGGTATCTCTGCACAGTAGTTATCCCAATTTTCAAAAAATTTTTGTCTCGCCAAAAATGGCGGCCATTTTGAATTTTCGAATTTTTCGCAAAAATTGCAAAACATAAAAATGCTTATATCTCGAAAACTGTACTAGATAGAGCGATTTCGACGAAATTTTTTACCCACAGGGTATCTCTGCAGAGTAGCCATGCATATTTTCAAAAAAAGTTCATCTCGCCAAAAATGGCGGCCATTTTGAATTTTTGAATTTTTCGCAAAAATTGCAAAACATAAAAATGCTTATATCTCGAAAACCGTGCTAGATAGAGCGATTTCGACGAAATTTTTGACCCACAAGGTATCTCTGCAGAGTAGCCATGCCAATTTTCAAAAAAATTTTGTCTTGCCAAAAATGGCGGCCATTTTGAATTTTCGAATTTTTGCGCAAAAATTGCAAAACACAAAAATGCTAATATCTCGAAAACCGTGCTAGATAGAGTGATTTCGATAAAATTTTTGATCTTCAGGGTATCTCTGCAGAGCAGCTATCCCAAAGAGCTTTCACTCGGTGAAGTTTCAGACCCGTAGATAATTATTCACCTACTCAAAATGAGTAAATGCTAATTATCTCTAAAACTATTGCGGATACCCAATTTTTATCAAATAACTCATTCATCTACTTTTGGGAGAGCTTTCACATGGTGAAGTTTCAGACCCGTAGATAATTACTCACCTACTCAAAATGAGTAAATGCGAATTATCTCTTAAAAGTATTGCAGATAGCCAATTTTTCTCAGATAACTCATTCACCTACTTTTGGAAGAGCTTTCACATGGTGAAGTTTCAGACCCATAGCTAATTACTCACCTACTCAAAATGAGTAAATGCGAATTATCTCTAAAAGTATTGCAGATAACCAATTTTTTTCAAATAACTCATTCACCTACTTTTGGGAGAGCTTTCACTTGGTGAAGTTTTAGACCCATAGCTAATTATTCACCTACTCAAAATGAGTGCGAATTATCTCTAAAAGTATTGCAGATACCCAATTTTTATCAAATAAATCATTCATCTACTTTTGGGAGAACTTTCACTTGGTGAAGTTCCAGACCCGTAGGTAATTACTCACCTACTCAAAAGGAGTAAATGTGAATTATCTCTTAATAGTATTGCAGATAGCCAATTTTTCTCAAATAACTCATTCACGTACTTTTGGAAGAGCTTTCACTCACGAAAATGAAAAATAATTTGTGAATATCTCGGAAAAGCTATTTCTTCTCCTTTAATGCTCGGCGGGAGATACACACCGTGGCAGTGGTCTATCAAAAATTTTTGTCTCCCCAAAAATGGTGGCCATTTTGAATTTTCAAAGTTTTTGCAAAACACAAAAATGCTTATATCTCGAAAACCGTGCTACATGGAGCAAACTCAACAAAATTTTTGACCTGCTGGGTATCTCTGCAGAGTAGCCATGCCAATTTTCAAAATATTTTTGTCTCGCCAAATATAGCAGACATTTTGAATTTTCGAATTTTTTGCAAAACACAAAAATGCTTATATCTTGAAAACCATGCTAGATAGAGCAGACTGCGCTGACTTTGGTTGCCACAACAGTATAAGGCTAGAAACGAAGCATTTTCTTAATACTTTAGCACTCACCTTTATATCCTTTTTGGGACGCTTTGTTTTTTTTGTGAGCGATCCTCTGGTTTACTTAGTAGAAATGCTTTCCAATTGTTGTTTTTTATGTCAGCTGACTTGTCAGTCAGCTGACATTATGGCATCACTCTGCGGTGTCCGCGTCTGTGTACGCGTCCGCGTCCGCGTGACAAACTTCTTCTCCAAAACTACAAGACCCAGAGACATGCTGTTTTTTTTAAAAGATACCTTAACTATCGAGGATGATAAATCGTAAAATTCATGCAGATCTGTCTGTTCGTCTGTTTGCCAGAGCCATTACAAGTGAGGTACCCCCACCCAAAGTGTGAAAATTTCAACACTTGATCACAATTTTCTCATTCACTATTGCGGGGATTTTTCTCATATCTTGCATAGATGTAATAGGCCACTAGTAGAGTACCTTGTGTGAATATAAGACCTGGATCTGTCTTAATTTTTTTTTTATTAATTTTTAAAATAATTTTTAATGCAATAAAATTCATGAAATGATGCGCTAAATCAATTATAACTTGAAAAGTATTGCATTTAGAGCATTTTATTAAAATATGTTATTCAGCTACTTTTTCCATAGCTACAACATGGTGAGTAACTTGGGTGTCTATCTCAATAGCTAAGTGAGTAATAGGTACTTTTGGACTTTTCAGTAACTTCCATCATGAGTAAAATCACTTGTAACTTGAGAACTATTGCATTTAGAGAATTTTGTGTAAATATGTTATTCAGCTACTTTTGGGTCAGCTATAACATAGTAAAATTTCAGACCTGTAGCTCATGGCATAGCTGAGTAATAGCTACTTTTAGGTTATCACTGTAGCGTAAATCACTTATAACTTGAAAAGTATTGTATTTAGAGTATTTAGTTTCATATGTTATTCACCTACTTTTGGGTCAGCTATAACATAGTAAAATTTCAGACCTGTAGCTCATGGCATAGCTGAGTAATAGCTACTTTCAGGTTATCACTGTTGAGTAAATCACTTATAACTTGAAAACTATTGCATTTACAGTAATTTGTTTGTATATGTTATTCAGCTACTTTTGGGTCAGCTATAACATAGTAAAATTTCAGACCTGTAGCTCATGGCATAGCTGAGTAATAACTTGAAAACTATTGCATTCACAGTAATTTGTTTGTATATGTTATTCAGCTACTTTTGGGCCAGCTATAACATAGTAAAATTTCAGACCTGTAGCTCATGGCATAGCTGAGTAATAGCTACTTTTAGGTTATCACTGTTGAGTAAATCACTTATAATTTGAAAAGTATTGTATTTAGAGAATTTAGTTTCATATGTTATTCACCTATTTTGGGGTAAGCTATACCATGGTAAAATTCCAGACCAATGGCTCATTGCTTAGCTGAGTAATAGCTACTTTGAGGTGCTTACTCAACACTAAATCATTTATAACTTGAAAAGTATTTCATTTAGAGCATTTTATTTAAATATGTTATTCAGCTACTTTTTCCATAGCTACAACATGGTGAGTAACTTGGGTGTCTATCTCAATAGCTAAGCAAGTAATAGCTACTTTTGGACTTTTCAGTAACTTACATCATGAGTAAAATCACTTGTAACTTGAAAACTATTGCATTTAGAGAATTTTGTGTAAATATGTTATTCAGCTACTTTTGGGTCAGCTATAACATAGTAAAATTTCAGACCTGTAGCTCATGGCATAGCTGAGTAATAGCTACTTTTAGGTTATCACTGTTGAGTAAATCACTTATAACTTGAAAAGTATTTCATTTAGAGTATTTACTTTCATATGTTATTCACCTATTTTGGGTCAGCTATAACATAGTAAAATTCCAGAGCAGTGGCTCATTGCATAGCTGAGTAATAGCTACTTTGAGGTTTTTACTCAACACTAAATCATCTATAACTTGAAAAGTATTGTATTTAGAGCATTTTGTGTAAATATGTTATTCAGCTACTTTTGGGTCAGCTATAACATAGTAAAATTTCAGACCTGTAGCTCATGGCATAGCTGAGTAATAGCTACTTTCAGGTTATCACTGTTGAGTAAATCACTTATAACTTGAAAACTATTGCATTTACAGTAATTTGTTTGTATATGTTATTCAGCTACTTTTGGGTCAGCTATAACATAGTAAAATTTCAGACCTGTAGCTCATGGCATAGCTGAGTAATAGCTACTTTCAGGTTATCACTGTTGAGTAAATCACGTATAACTTGAAAACTATTGCATTTACAGTAATTTGTTTGTATATGTTATTCAGCTACTTTTGGGTCAGCTATAACATAGTAAAATTTTAGACCTGTAGTTCATGGCATATCTGAGTAATAGCTACTTTCAGGTTATCACTGTTGAGTAAATCACTTATAACTTCAAAAGTATTGCATTTAGAGTATTTAGTTGTATCCACCGGACAGCAGGATATGTTCCTCATTATAAAATCTTGACTGCAAATATTTGGGTCCTCATTTTGAAAAAAAAACAAAAACAACATGGCCGCCACAGGTGTTTCTTTATCAGTCATGAAAAGTGGTTATAGGTCGCTTATTATCGGTCCTAGAGGTTTGGGATGGTAAACCAACATATAGGAAATCATGGGCCGGGAATCTTTTGGTGTGGTCGGATTTGACCTTGGACCCCTCCTTCAAGGTCAAACGAGGATAGCCAAACTTAAAAGTGCTTATAACTCGCTTATTATTGGTCCTACAGGTTTGGGATGGTAAACCAACATATAGGAAATCATTGGCCTGGATTCTTTTGGTGTGGTCGGATTTGACCTTGGACCCCTCTTTCAAGGTCAAACGAGGATAGCCACACTTAAATGTGCTTATAGCTCACTTATTATTGGTTCTAGAGGGTTGGGATGATAGAACAACCTATAGGAAATCACAGGCTGGGTATCTTTTGGTGTGGTCAGATATGACCTTGGACCCCCTCCTTCAAGGTCAAACGAGGATAGCCACACTTAAATGTGCTTATAGCTCACTTATTATTGGTTCTAGAGGGTTGGGATGATAGAACAATCTATAGGAAATCACAGGCTGGGTATCTTTTGGTGTGGTCAGATATGACCTTGGACCCCCTCCTTCAAGGTCAAATGAGGATACCCAAACTTAAAAGTGCTTATAACACGCCTATTAATGGTCCTAGAGGTTTGGGATGGTAAACCAACCTAAAGGAAATCATGGGCTGGGAATCTTTTGGTATTGTCGGATTTGACCTTGGACCCCTCCTTCAAGGTCAAACGAGGATAGCCAAACTGAAAAGTGTTTTTAAGTCGCTTATTATTGGTTCTAGAGGTGTGGGATGGTGAACCAACCTATAGGAAATCATGGGCCTGGATTCTTTTGGTGTGGTTGGATTTGACCTTGGACCTCTCTTTCAAGGTCAAACAAAAATAGCCAAACTTAAAAGTGGTTATAACTTGCTTATTATTGGTCCTAGAGATTTGGGATGGTAAACCAACCTATAGGAAATCATGGGCCTGGATTCTTTTGGTGTAGTCGGATTTGACCGTGGACCCCTCTTTCAAGGTCAAAAGAGGGTAGCCAAACTTAAAAGTGCTTATAGCTCGCTTATTAATGGTCCTAGAGATTTGGGATGGTAAACCAACCTATAGGAAATCATGGGCCTGGATTCTTTTGGTGTGGTCGGATTTGACCTTGGACCCCTCCTTCAAGGTCAAACAAAAATAGCCAAACTTAAAAGTGCTTATAACTTGCTTATTATTGGTCCTAGAGGTTTGGGATGGAAAACCAACCTCTAGGAAATCATGGGCTGAGAATCTTTTGGTGTGGTCGGATTTCACCTTGAAACCCTCCTTCAAGGTCAAACGAGGATAGCTAAACTTAAAAGTGCTTATAGCTCGCTTATTATTAGTTCTAGAGGTTTGGAACGGAAAACCAACCTATAGGAAATAATGGGCTAGGAATCTTTTGATGTGATCAGATTTGACCTTTGGCCCCTCTTTGAAGGTCAAATGAGGAAAGCCAAAATTAACAGTGCTTATATCTCGCTTATTTGTGTTCCTAAAGGTTTGCAATGTCACACCAACCCATAGGAATCATGGGCTAAGAATCTTTTGACATGGTCAGATTTCACCTTGAGCTCCAAGGTTAAGCATGTTTTAATGGCTTTTGTGAGTTTTCTGGTGGATACAATTTGCATCAGTTCTCCGATGCTATAGGTCTAGTTTCAGTGTGTTATTCACATATTTTGGGGTCAGCTATAACATAGTAAAATTAAAACTATTGCATTTGCAATATTTTCTTTAAATATGCTTTTAACTTACTTTTTACACCTTAACAGTTACCTTCTTAGTTTTCTTCCAAACACCATTTCCAGGGCACAACTTTTGTGTTTTTTTCTTCTGTCACTTCTACTCTGAAACTCAAAACACACAGTCAGCTGACACAGAGCCCGTTCACGGGCACTGATTGCTTGTTTTACCTACCTATCCTCTTGGTGATTTGAATCACATACGACCCGGACAAAAAGTATTGTCTTGGTTTCTGTAGCTCCAAAGTTTTTTATATGCCACCGGAAGCTGTTTTTTTTTTGTAATTATATTAATTTTTTGTTTCTTTTTGTTTTATTCTTGAGAACCTGTTCTGTATTAGTAATGCTCTGTTAGCCAAACAAAATTCTACACTCCTAGCATGTCCAGATAATACAGATTCTGCTGTTCTTCATCAGCAACATGCAGAAAGTATTGATGCAGTGGAAGAGGCCAAGATAGTGTTTGTGGTTCCCACAGTGACCCTAGTGAACCAGCAGCTTGACCAGTACAAGAAATACTTGCCCCAACTTCAGAGTGTGGGTTTACAAGGTGACAGTGATGAATCTCTCAACCTCCGGCTACCAATGTACAATGTGTTTGTGCTGACGCCCCAGATTCTTCTGAATGCCTTACAGAATGGAGATGTCAAGTCTTTGTCAGAGTTTACACTGATTGTGTTCGACGAGTGTCACCATGCCAACAAGAACCATCCTTACAATGGCATCATGAGATGTTATTTCCAAGAGAAGCAGCAGAGAAAGGTCAATCTACCACAGGTTAGAAGAGTTACTGTTAAATTTTGTTATTCTGAATGCACTTTATTATTCAATACTGTATACAAGTAGAATTTTTCACCGTGGCTTAAAACAATGACCTTTGCTAGTGAAAATTATCACCAAATTAAATTTCATGTTTTTAATCATTTACATGTCCCAGGATCTATGATTTCTCTGGACTCAGGCTATTTGTTGCACCTTAGAATCTACAGTTTGCAGAGGTTAAGCACTGTAAAAATCATATAGATTTAAGTAGAAACTAACCATTAGTGAAATTTAATTCTGATGAAATTCTTAAAAATGAAGAATTATTACAACTTTCTTTGTGGTGAAATTTCTGGTAATACAGTATATCTACTTAAGGGTTTGTATGAAATTGAAAAGTCAATATCAGCATCAAACTGCAATTTTCATAACAGTAAATATTGAAATACTAGTTCTATTCATAATAATGGATTACATTATAATCGAGGTAATGCTTGATTTGCCTGTTTGAAAATATTGCCTAATTCTCTGCAACAAATTTAAAAATCATATTTACATTCATAGTGACTAGTTTGCCAAATCGACTGTTACATATAGAAACAAGAAATGTGAATTTGCCTCAGTATGTGAAATTCACCAGTAAGTTATCCCCCTTTACAGTCCCTGACTTATGACAAAATTCTCGTTGTATTTGCAATTTTTGTGACCTAATTTGATCTCTGATCTCCTGCAATATAAAATTGGCACAAACTTTGATTTTTTTGTATTTAGTTTGAAAAGAGTGTCCCCTACTGTTTCCAGTTGTGAATTTCACATACTGTAACAAATTTATACTCCGCGCAATATCTCTGCCTTATACTACAGGATTTAAAGTACATTTAAAATAACTATAATTGTGGTTTCCTAACTTCACATGTACAGCCCAGACTCTCTAGCAACTGACATTTCCCTAATTGAAAGACAGAGTCTTATAGATGAATATTTATCGGGTTCTTTATCCTGCTACTGGGAACAGGAATCATAGACAGAGGACCACCATTTTAAATGATCATCCGAGTCTCTATGTATCTGCCTGTACCTGTGATTGAACTTATTTCCTTTGTGTTTCAAGGCAAGTGTATTATTCGCTAGGCCACAGTGGCCTACAGTTGAAACCTGATAAATCAAATTTCAAGGAACCAGAAGAATAATTCCAGTTTACCTAGATTCCTAGGTGTCAAATTTCATTGGAAAGAGGCTTCTAGAGACATTTTAAAGTCATTAAGTTCTGCTTAATGGGAAATTCTACTGAACTACTGAATGGGGTTCAGATTGTGATAAAACTTACTTTTGGAGTTTCACGTCCTATGAGAAATTCACATTTCTTAATTGATTTCCTTCAGATAGTCGGTCTGACAGCCAGTGTGGGAGTTGGGAAGACCAACAATAAAGACAGAGCCATTGAGCATATTTTGAAGATATGTGCAAATTTGGACTCTAGATTAAAGACGGTTGAAAGACAAAAGGAATCCTTAGATCAGCATGTGAATGTGCCAGATGAAAGTGAGTATGGGCATTTAATGAACCTTACACAGTGTTTGCATGCACCTTCAGATCGACTTAACATCCGTTTTGGTTCCCAGTTTTGAAAGGCCATGGGATTCACATATATGCATTCTCAAAATATTCATTTAAATGGTTTGGTATTGACTGTATCATGAGTATGTAATTTTGTGCAATAGTCATCCCTGTGCTGCCTGGGTGTTAACACCAGACTTACAGTTTGTGGGTCTTCTAAAGTCTAAACTCATGCATAATTTTTCATCGAGGATCTAGAGTTGATAAGGTTTGTCGGGTATCTGGCAACAGCTTTTGCCATGGCAACACTTTTAAGACTTTTGGGTCTTAAACTTTGTGGGTGTTCCACAACCTTGAACCTATGCAAGTATTTTCAACAAATTTTCATGATATTTTTAACCCAATAGGATCTGGCATTAACTGTTGCCATAGCAATGTCGTAAAGTCATTTCAGTCTTAAACTTAATAATTTAAGAAATGGGCACTAATAAAATTGTGTCACTATAATTACATTTTATATGTGTATCAATTTTTAGAGACACTGTTATAATAGGCTTCCATTAAAAGTGAAAGTATTCATAATAGACTTTGATTTAGAGTGACAGATGCCTTCTTGTAATTAAAATAAATTCTCAAATCATAAAGAAATAAAATCTGTAACTTTTCCTCCTTTTTTCAGTAATATGAAAGTTCTTACATCTGGTGGGTTCAGTAAACTTCTTACATTTCACAATTTTCCTTAGATATTCCCAAATCTCAGTGTTGTTGCCTATTAAGTTGTTCCTGCAGGTTGGGTTCCTGCCTGCTGAGTCTTGCTATTTTTCCTTGTAATATGCCTGTCCCTCTACTTGATGGATACACCAAGCACTTCAGGAAGAAAATGGATGTTTGCATGCATTTCACCATTTAAAGCTATATCTATAATATCCATCATGTAATTTTATATGTTAAATTATAATCTATATTGTGTAATTTTCTAAACACTTGCCTAATTCAAAAGATTTTCTTTCCTTTGTGGATAAATAGCAGTTATGTTAGTTCAGGAAATTGATAATATATGTCAGCTCAAATTATTTAATTAAATTCAGCTTTATTACTAACACTTTTATGTTACTTAAATGAATTTTCTATATACCTATAACAAAGTGATTAATTAATGGTTGAAAGTTTGCAAAGGCTGTCATTTTATGATGGGACTGTATTTGTAGATGCACACGAGGTACATGGCCGTAAACACGATCCTTTTCACAGGATGATAGCTGGCTTCATGACAAAGATTGAAGAACGCATGAAAAAGTTACCAGGTATGAAGATTTGTAACACACAGATATTTTAAAACTTTCAAGTGACACTGTGTAACTTTGATAGAATCCCTCTCAAGGTGACTTATTTTGAGATATGTTTCCTCACTGCCACTGTATTATGGTTGCCCTTGAATATCTTCATTATTACTGTCTAATCTTTTTGGCAAAAAAGATGAATAGATTTTGGCTTACTATTTAAGAATATACAGTGAACCATTTAAAGGTTTTACATTGTTGTAATTATTATCTACATCTTATTATCTCCAGTGTCTCTGTAAAATGTACATACCGGAGTCATGCTCTGTATTTCCCCATGCTTATGTAAGCACCCCCCACAATCTTATGCCATAGCTATTAAATTATTAATATGTCATTTTGAGGCAAATTTTCTCCATTAAAACCCAATAATCTGAGTATTTATTTTATATCCTTTTTGAACATAATTTTCCTTATGTTAGCAGTTATTTCGCATTTTTATTTCAGAGAGATTTGTTTGCATCAATAGCACTTTTTTTCCAGTTGGCGTTTTCTAAAATGCAAGTACCCAAATTGAGGTAATTTTTTTCGGAATGCCTGGATGGTTTTCGTTGTTGTAAATACCCATCCCGAACTTTTGAAACTGTTTGGTCATATTGGCCATGGGTGCTTCAGAGAGCAGCTACTTTAATTTCATATTTGCATTTTCTGCTTTTTTTCAGTCCCATTATATTTATGCTATTGGGACATTCATTTTGTTAGCAAATACATTTTCTAGTTTAAATCAAACCTATGCTAGTCAAATTTAGGTATATGTGAAAAATGCTCTATGTTATAGGTATAGCAGGTCTATTTCAGTGTGTTTATTATGCCCACCCCACTGGGGAGTGGCCATATTATTTTTGCTTTTTTCGGCGTCCGCCATCCGCTGTCTGTAATGCTTGGTTTCTGGTCTTTTTAAGGAAAAGTATTTATCCTATCTTAACTAAATTTGGTATGGGTGTTTATTGGGTTAATAGCTTGCATGGGATTGCTTTTGGTAGAGATAGCTCTATAGCTAACTGAGTAATAACTACTTAACTACCTTTGTGTACTTCTTTTGTTTCCGGGCATTTTTAGGAAAAATATTTGACATATCTTTACCAAATTTAGTATGAGCAATAGTTAGGTCAATAGCTTTCTTGGGATTGCTTTTAGTGATAATAGCTATATAACTGACTGAGTAATAGCTACTTAGCTACTTTGAGTAGCTTTTTACCCCACAGCCCTTAAGGGCTGTCGGGGTATTGTTTTCACCCATGGTGTCCGGATGGGCTGGTGGGCGGCAGGAAAAAGTTTGTCCGGGCTATATCTCGGAAACTGAGGTGTAGGACGTTGATACTTGGTAGGGACATTGGTTAGGGGCTGTAGGTGTGCAACGTCATGGTGTGACCTTGATTTGACCTTTGACCTTGCCGCAGTGACCTTGAGTTTGAAAATCTTGTCCGGGCTATATCTCAGAAACTGTAAGGTGTAGGAAGTTGATACTTAATAGGGACATTGGTTAGGGGGTGTAGGTGTGCAACGTCATGGTCTGACCTTGATTTGACCTTTGACCTTGCCGTAGTGACGTTGACCTATTAAATCTTGTCCGGGCTATATCTCAGAAACTGTGAGGTGTAGGACGTTGATACTTGGTAGGGACATTGGTTAGGGGCTGTAGGTGTGCAACATCATGGTCTGACCTTGATTTGGCCTTTGACCTTGTCGTAGTGACTTGACCTTTAAAAATCTTGTTGTACCTTTGGGTCTGTCTTTTGATGCAGATTAAGCACTGTTAAAGTCATATTAGAATTCATTAAGAATTTTACTTTTACAACTTCCCATTGTAACAGATGGAATTTCATCAAGTGAGCCACAGATTTTGCTCCAACACCACACTCAAGCATTCATTGAATTTATTACCACTTCTGTATGCATGGTAATATTCAAAACATCTAAACCATAATTTGGATATGCCAGATGTAGATAAAGAGTACATGCATCATCTTTCACAGTGCTCTAAAAGTATCCTGACCTTTGTACTGATACAGTACTGCTATATCTCATGGTGTTAAAAATATTTTCCTAGGCTGTGGGGTACAGGCATCTCTTATGCTATTTTTTAATTATGCATTTTAAGGGAAAAATATTTCACCTAATATCATATGTTCACATAATTTGGGATGGATGATTATTGGATCAGTAGCTTGCTTGGGATTGCTTTTGGTGATAATACCTTTATAGCTGAGTAATAGCTACTGTGCTATATAGCTATTATGCTATTTTGAGTTGACTCTTTTTCTGGACATTTTAATGAAGCAATGTTTTCTATCTTCACAAAAAATTTATGTGAAGGATAATTTGGTCAATAGTTTGGCCAGGATAGCTTTTGGTCGATGATAGCTTTGTAGCTATCTGAGTAATAGCTGCTTTGCTACTTTGAGCCTACTCTGAATTGCATTTCTGTTTTTACTCTTTTAAAGGAAACAGATTTAACTCATCCTTGTAAAATTTGGTGTGAAGGTTTATAGGGCCAATTTCTTGCTTGGTATTGTTGTTGATGGTAATAGCTTTAACCTCCTGAGTAATAGCTACATAGCAAAAAAACATAAACATGTCTATCTCCTAAACCGTGTGAACCCAGCAAACTACTCTTTGCAATTTTCAAGAAAATTTCCTCTCCCCCAAAATGGCGGCCATTTTGAATTTTCTAATTTTTACCAAAAATGCAAAAACACAAAATTGCTTCTATCTCCTTAACCGTGCAAGATAGAGCGATTTTTTCGAAATTTTCAACCCACAGGGTATCTCAGCAATCTACTCTTGCCAGTTTTCAAAAGATTTTCCTCTCCCTAAAAATAACAGCCATTTTCAATTTTCGCTGAAAATGGAAAAACACAAATTTGCTTCTATCTCCTTAACCTTGCAAGATAGAGGGATTTCGTTGAAATTTTTGATCTCCAGGGTGTCCAGAGTGTACGGGCGACTTTTCACAAAAATCGCTTTCCCGCCACTTTTGGCGGCCATCTTGAATTTCTGCGTAAAACGCAAAAGCTCGCTTATCTCGGAAACGCTGCAAGATAGAGCAATTTCGACAAAATTTTGGAACTGCAGGGTATCTGCAGAGTCTACTGGTGTCTTTTTTGCAAAAAATTGCTTTCCCGCCACTTTTGGCAGCCATCTTGAATTTCTGCGTAAAGCGCAAAAGCACATTTATCTCGGAAACGGTGCGAGAAATTTTGAACCCACAGGGTATCTGCAGAGTGTACTGGTGACATTTTGCAAAAATCACTTTCCCGCCGTTTTTTGGTGGCCATCTTGAATTTCTGCGTCAAACACAAAATACATTTATCTGGGAAACCGTTCAAGACAGAGTGAGTTCAACAAAATTTCTGACCTGCAAGTTATCTGTAGAGTCTACTGGCGACTTTCCCGCCACTTTTGGCGGCCACCTTGAATTTCTGCGTAAAGGGCAAAAACGCATTTATCTTGGAAACGGTTCAAGATAGAGCGATTTTGATGAAATTTTTAACCCCCAGGGTATCTGCAGAGTGTACCCTTGAATTGAATTTTTGAATTTCTGAGTAAAATGCAAAACGCATTTGTCTTGGGAATGAGGATTTTGGCTGCCACCTTAAATTTTGGCGGAAATTGAATATGTCATTTATCTCAAAAACTTTTAGAGATAAAGTGATTTCGAACAATGTTTGGACCCTTTGGCTGCTAGAGACCTTAGATATAGTGCCTGTGAAAAAGTTGAATTTCCAGAATTTTGTCAGCCATCTTGAATTTTGGCGGAAATTGAAAAGTGTCGTTTATCTTGAAAACTGTAAGGGATAGAGCAATTTCAAGCTAATTTTTGACCATTTGGATATTACAGATCTTTGGTATATTGCCTCCTAAAAATGTCAAATTTCTCAAATTTCGCCCACCATCTTCAATTTTATCGGAAATCAAAAATGTTGGATTTTGAGCAGATTTTGAACCAATGCAAAAAGGCATGAAGCTGAAATAATTTACATGTATACTAATAAATATTTAAGCATCATTGATATATTTTACAAATGAAACAGGGTCTTTTAAGACTACTGTACATTCATGGGGTGGACATTACACACGATAATGTGTGTTCTTCTAAGCTATTCTGTTTCTGTTTCTGTTCATATGTTGCAGCTACTCTTAACAGGGCGTCCTATTTCTACTTGGAGTTTCTTGTTTCTTAATTTTCATATCTTTTTAATAAATTCACCTCATTCATTTCTTTTTATCAAGGCAGTTATGGAGTTAACGTATCATAACTTTATTGTAAGTTTTCTAATTTACGAGATAATATACATTCAAGATACTTGTTTGTTATGCGACCTTGTAGTAAGTCAAATGTATGAAGTGGTGCTTACAAAATACTTAGTCATATATATGAGTTACTACATTGTATATACAAGTTATAAACTTGTACATATGAGTTAGTCAGTCATATGTACAAGTTTTTAGAAGATAAATATTTGTACATGCTAATAGTAATTTGAATATATGAGTTACTAAGTGATATATACAAGATACTAAGTCATATATAAGAGATACTAAGTTGAATATGTTACTTAAATCTTTGTAAATGCACCATTACCTGACCAAGTGTGATAAAGTTGTTAGTTCCTTGCTGAAACCCAACAGCTAATTGTGTGTAATGTACATAAAATGTACATAAATAAGTGTCCACTGTTTTCCTGCAGTTTTATTATGATAGAATCCATACAATATGTTGAAGTGATGTTAAAGCCAAGTCAACTCACTGTTTTTAGGTGTATGGTAACTTTTTCCTAGTGATTCTTTCACTGTGTAAAACTGAAAGCTTAAAGCAGTAACCTGCAGTCATCAGCATGCCAATTACCTTACCAAAGCACCGTAAGATTTTTGTGGGAGATAAAATAGGTGAAATATTTTTGCAGAGATTGACCAGGTCACAGAAGTAGCAGACTTAAGGAGCAAGCTGAATGCTCCATCTGAGAAGGGCAGCGACCCATACACAGGCTGGGTCAGTGGGCTCAAACGACCAGTGGCGAAAATATACGACCAGAAGGTCAGGAGGGTGTTTGTAGCCTGCCTAAAACACCTTAAGGTGAGGCAATTAGAAATATATAAATTAAAAAGCCTTAATCGGGAGTCTTATGTCCCTGTTCTACCACAAGACTAAGGCTCCCGATTAAGGGATTTTGGGGATCAGATTCAGAGTCCTGGACAGTCTGTTTGAGTCTGTTTGGGTCTGTTGTGGTCAGTATAAATATCAAACATGTCTCATATTTTTCACGACTCTAACAGATCCACTTTCATCCCTACCCACAAAGTCCCCAGTCTCAGGCTTCCTGAGGCCTCCTCAGACCCAAATTTACACAATCATATGTTGTCTGAGGCGTCCTGGGACTCTTAAGGGGCTATCAATGTAGCGACGTATATTTAGTTAGTGTAGTCCTCGCTAGGTGGCTTGTATAGAAAGCACATATTCGTTGCTATGCACGGACTTATTTGTAGTGTTTACAAATATGTTGAACTACGTCACACAGCAAGGCTAGTACATTTACGCATTTATTTCAAGTGTATCTATATATTAATCTCATAAACAACAACACACACACATATTTCGGCTTGTTTTGTAAATTTACAGTGATAGGACAGGTTTTGTTTTTATACTGTGCAATATAACAACAACAGAGTGAAGAATTTAAGTATCAACGGAAAGCCACATGTCCTTATTTACCTTCCAAGGACAAGGGATTTATTTACATGTAACTGCACTGTTTTGCTTGCATCAGTTAGATTCTCAAGATTTATTTCCTATTTTCCATTTATCTTATAATTTCACAACCAATGTTTCTCTTCAGGATACATCTACTAGTAATTTAAAAAAAATGTATATAGATTAATACGCTCTCTCACTGCCATCAGTACTGGCAGATATTGCTCCCTTAGCAACAGAGACACCCAGTCTATCGAGACCAAAAAGAAATACTTAGAAGTTATATATGAGGACACTGTGGATGCCACAGTCGTAGAAATACATGAGCATTGTTTTGAATGAATTACATTTTTTAAAAAATACTTTTACAAGCATTTAACTAACAAATATGTAACAGTGATTGAAACCAGTAATCTTTGTTTATTAAAAAGTTACAACAATATAAAAATGCCACTTTCAATGTAAAATCAAATTCATTCAAATTTTAGCCCAGAAAATTGCCTTTACACACATACCTGAAACATAAGTATTGATCTTGTGTTGCATGCAGTTTTTGTCACTTTTGTAAAGGATGTCTCTTTTTGAGGTGACCAAAGTTTGAGCACTTTCATTGCATTTAAATTGTGAAAATTTTTATTACATCATTTTAGTAAATATAACAAAAAAAATTTATAATAAACTATTCTTTTGATAGTTAGTTTCTTTTTGAACAATCTGTCAACAGCCAAAAAAGCAAGAGTTATTAAATTCAGTGAATTTAAGTTGATAAACTTTCACACCACAGAAAATACATGGCTCTCTGTGAGAAAAGGTTTCTGCACTGCGTCAAATATGCGTTATGTTGATAGCCCCTTAAGCCCAGGACTCTTAGTCCCAGGGGGCCTGGGACTAACAAAAATTGCCCATTGCTGTCTTAGGAAATCTGTTATTAGTCCCAGGACAAATTGGAGGTTAATGCTTTGGTGGAACAGGGGCATTAGTCTTGTGGTGGAACAGGGACATAAACTAATGGACAGGAAGCAAGTAGTAATACTTTGGAGGACCACATATGGCCTCTATTTTTTAGTATATTGTATGTTTTTGTCACTCCTCAGAAAAATACTAGTATTTGAGATATGCCAAACAGGTATCAAGCCGAGGGCCTGTTTAGAAGAATGATTTATGTATAGTCCTAGTATATTTTATGTACTATTTTTCAGCAGTCTATGATTCTTGTATCATTAGTCTGTATAAATTGACATGGGACAATTAATGTTTGTTCTTTATTTATAAATGTGATCTTATATAGCATTCAGATATTATTCTTTCTCAGATTTACAATGATGCCCTGCTTGTAAATGCGGACTGTAGAACTGTAGATGCCTGGAATTATATAAAAACAGCACTAGGGGAATTTATTGAGGCCGTCTCTTACAAAGATGATACAGATAGATGGCTGGAGAACATATTTTATAGTGAGTGCTGTCTTTATGTACATGTATTTACATTAACAGAGTGGTTCAGTAGACTTAGTTATTGCAGTATCCCTTGGAAGCATTTGGTGAATTTTATAGATTAGCATTTGATAGACCACTGTCTCCAACCATTAATACTCTGTTACGGCCACGGGGCAAGCACGGTAGCAATTACCGGTTGCTTTTAAGTTGCAACAGGAAAAGACAAAAAGTTTAAATTAAATTTGTTTAAAATTAAAAATAATGATTACAGTCAACTGATATGCTCTCAATGGTACATACAATGATACAATAATGAAACCACTCTGACCTGACCAATGTAACTGACAGTTAAGTTTATCCACTCTATCCAGCAGTCTGTCCCGTGGTCTGTCCTATGATCTGTCCTGTGGCCTGCCCAATATTCACTAACACAAAATGTCCTATTATCCTTTTGATATCCAATCACACAAAATGTCTGTACAGAGATATTCAGAGAGTTTGCACAACTGTACTCTCTGCTCCAAGATATGGACAATGTCCAAAATGCAGTAAATGCACTCTCTGGTAGAATCATACACTGTATATAATAAGTATTCTCCAAAGTACAGCAAATCTTTCCAGAAACTGTAGAAAGTTCACTCCAGCAAAAGTTCACAACAACAGAAGTACTTTTAAAACACAAATAGCCTTCCTTATAGCCAGCAAATACTATGTTCACTTGTGGTCAGGTGTACAGTCCTTATATGTTCATAGAAGCATTATAGACTAGAGTCTTATAGAACTAACATGAAAACAAATGCAGTCACCAGAGCCTATGAGGGGGTTCTAGAAACTACTAGTAGTTGGGTTTCCCCAATCTAACATAACCACTGAGGGAGGGATTTCCCCCAGTCTATAAACAGATCAATAAACATCATAACACAACAATCAATAACTTCCTTGCTTTAAATGTAAACACATATACACAAAGCTTATATTAAATAAGGCAGAGACACAGTGCCCATATATGTAACATACTCATAGGGGAAAATGAAACCAGATAGCTTCATGTAATTTTCAGGATAGCTTTGCTAGTGGGTATTCTAATTCTAATTGGACTTTTATAGTGCTTAATCTCCCCAGATAAGAGGACTCTAAGGCGCAACTAAGCAAAAAACAAACATCAAAATTTCAGTATCCAGGGGCATAGCAGGGGTCAAGCACCACGGAGAACGCCAGGGGAATGATCCAGGCTAAGGTGGGTATGCTTTGGTGTACAGGTGGGTTTTGAGGTGCCTTCTGAAGGAGGCCAGCGAGGGAGAGGCACGAATCTCATCAGGGAGAGCATTCCACACAGTGGGAGCATCAAACGCAAAACTATTACCAAATTGTTTGACAGATTTGTGAACAGAGGGGCAGAACTTTGGAATGACAAGGAAATTTCCACCACTTTGACTGCGCCTGGTGCTATATGAACTGCTGTAGGAGGAAAGATATGGAGCAAAATACCTGGGAAAGCCTGTGTGAAGATACTTATAAACAAGTGTTGCCGTCTTGAACACTGTACGCTGTTCAACAGGAAGCCAATGCAGTTTCTTTAGCACAGGAGTTATACTGGTGTATCGACTGGTGTTTGATACAATTCTAGCTGCACTATTTTGGATGCACTGTAATTTGCGTAGATTGAACTTGGAGAGGCTCCTGTAAAGTGAGTTGCAGTAATCCAGCCGACTACTAACCAGAGCATTAGCCACAAGCACAGAAACATCATGAGTGAGAAACCGCCTGACATGTCTGAAATCACGCAGTTTAACAAAACAACTTTTGCAGACATTCTGAACATGCTTATTATCTACAGTTAAATTTAGCCTCCTTTTGAAAAACAAGATGGCTGTTTCAGGTGTTTCTTTGAAATCTGTAGACCTCTTGATAACTGCTGGTTTTTATAAGACTCAGAATAAAGTTGAATCTGTTCAATGGTGATACCCGATTTTGGCCAAACTATGACAGTGCTTAGTATTTTGTTTTAGTGTTGATCTGTAAGGTTTAGAATTTCAAACCCTCTTGTGAGAAATCATGGAGTCCAAATTGTCTGATGTTGTCAGACATGACCTTGGGCCTCTGTCTCATGGTCAAATAAGAGTAGCCAAACTTGAATATGCTTATAACTTGCTTAGTATTGGTCTTAGAGGTTTGGGATGTGGCACAAACCTATAGAAAATCATGGGGTGAGAGTGTTTTCATGTAACTAAAGGTAAAACAAGGGGAGCTTAAAAGAGCTTATAATTTGTTTGTTATTGGACTTTGAGGCTTGGAATGTGAAACCAACGCACAATGAATCATGGGCTAAAAATCTTTTGATATGGTCAAATTTGAGTCTGGGCTCCTCCTTCAAGATCAAACGAGGTAACCCGAACTTATATATGTATCTCACTTATTAGTTCCTTCTAAAATTGTATTTTCCAAGTCAAGTTCTTGATAACTATGATACTTTGTCTTTCCAGTAGATACAAATAGGCTGTGTTATCTCCACAAAGGAGGTATTAAATTCATGACTATTTGTCTGTTTGTCAGTAGCAAATACTACTGGTTGGCTCATATGAAGAAAAATGAGACGATGTGTCTTGATCCAAATTCAATTTTGAGTCTGATCTGGATCAGTGTCTGGATTAAAAAAATACAGATCCAGATTTCCCCATTTACTTATTATTATGTGCCTTGTTGGAGGTATGTACTCTCTGAGTACTCTTGATTCTCTGATGTGTTAGGTACTTTTTAGCTTACTGGCCATTGGCCATAAGCTATTGGCATGGGTTGACATCGTTGTCATCGTCAACAATTTTTCCAGCCTCTTCTCGTCAGAAACTACTGCACTGATTTTTTAAAAATTTGGTATGGAGCTTTCTTAGGTAGAGGACTATCATGTTTCCTCATTGCATGTTGATGGGATTGTTTTTCAACCAATCAGAGAAGTCATATGACTAAAAACATGTTTTTCAAAAGGGTGTGCTTGTCCGGATGATAACTTAAAAAAGCACGTCACCTATTCACATGAAATTTTGCAAGTAGGTTCGTTATATAGATGTCTGGAAATCATTAACTTTTGGAAGTGATCCAATACAAAATGGCCGACTTATTAATGATTAACTAAACGCCACGATTTTTCTTAACGCTGAAAAAGCAAAAACGCATTTATCTCAGAAATGGAGTGAGATAGAACGATTTTGACGAAATTTTTGACCCACAGGCAGCGTTCGAAACTGCCGCCTGGAAGCAAGCAATTTGCTGTTAAGTTTAAGGATGGGCTCTTATATTTTCGTTGATGCAAGCCCGGATGCTTGTAACATATCTGAAGCGATTTTTTTATAAAATAAGGGTTAATAGAGGAATATTTACACGTTTAGTCTTGTTTTCATCATCTTTCCGGTGGTAGCCATATTGCTTTTGTGTCGAGCAATCTGATTGGATGAAAATTCATGAAGCCGAACCCAGTGGCGATGTCGTAAAGTATTATTTGGTGACAGAAGTGCATCACATGTGTGTGGAATTGTTAAGGTACTTTGATATATTTAAGCAAGTGTATTTCACCTGAAATGAATCTGCTCTATTTTATCTTTTCAACTTAAATGATCCCTGTTTTGTGAATAGCTATTTGATCCCCTGGCTCTCTTTAAACTTTTTTCTCAAATTTGATCTGGTCTTGATCTGATCTTAATCCATGTTAGTGAATACCGCCCCTGAGCCCCCAAGCCTCAGGTTTGTTTGCTCTAATTATTGAGGGTGTTGGTCACCCTTTAAAAGGAAGATAAAATCTTCAAAATTTGGGCCATTTTTCGCTGGGAAAGATCAGAGGCCCTTATGTGGTTACAAAAATAACAGTATTTGAAACAAGTCAAGGAAAAGGGAGAGGGTTTCCTCATCAGTTGATTTCCACATACTGTGACAAATCTTGGGTACTGGGTGGGGTTGGGATGGTGAGGGGGGTGTTTAGTTTTTAACTGCTTTCCAGAACTACATTCCTGGGTTTGAATCCATGTGGAAAAATTATGCATATTATGCATGGAACTTAATTTGAAAATATTTCACATCAAAATATTACATCAAAATGTATAGAGTAACTTTTGACAATAAATTAATCAAGAGTTATGCTTTTTACCTAGTGGTTAACAAGCCTGGCCTCTCATTCACCATAATCTCTGTGTGGGTTCCAATCCCACAAGTGGCAATGTTGTGAGCCTGTCTCAGTTATTATGACCCTGGCTGTTGAAAATGATGTACATCTTAACTTTAACCAATTATCAAAACAAATCAATAAACTTTGTGACCTTTTTTTATTTTTCACATTTTTTCTGTCTTGGAAAATATCAAGTTCTAATAAAACTTGCAACTTTTGTCTGGGGGTTCCAACTTTCCAAAGTTACAAGCCCGACAGCCATTAACTTTTTTGCATGAGTTTCGAACACTGCCCACAGGGTATCTCCAGAGTTTACTTGCAACTTTTCGCAAAAATCTTTTTCCCGCCACTTTTGGCGGCCATCTTCAATTTCTGTGTAAAACGCGAAAATGCGTTTATCTCGGAAACGGAGTGAGATAGAGCAATTTCGACAAAATTTTTGACCTCCAGGGTATCTAGAGTCCACTGGCGATATTTCTTGAAAATTGTTCTCCCACCAAAAGCCGTCGTGAATTTCTGCGTAAAACGCGTTTATCTCGGAAATGGAGCGAGATAGAAATTTTTGACCCACAGGGTATACACAGAGTCTAATGGCGACTTTTTCCGAAAATCATTTTCCCGCCACTTTTGGCGGCCATCTTGAATTTCTGCGTAAAATGCAAAAGCACGTTTATCTCGGATATGGAGCGAGATAGAGCGATTTCAACGAAATTTTTGACCCACAGGGTATATGCAGTGTAATGGCGACTTTTCCCAAAAATAATTTTTCCGCCACTTTTGGCGGTCATCTTGAATGTCTGTGTAAAACGCAAAAGCACGTTTATCTCAGAAACGGAGTGAGATAGAGCGATTTCGACAAAATTTTTGACCCACAGGGTATACGCAGAGTCTACTGGCGAGTTTTCCCGAAAATCGTTGTCCCGTCTCTTTTGGCGGCCATCTGGAATTTCTGCATAAAACGCAAAAACGCGTTTATCTCTGAAACTGAGTAAGATAGAGCGATTTCGATGAAATTTTTGACCCACAGGGTATACGTAGTGTCTACTGGTGACATTTCCAGAAAATCGTTTTCCCGCCACTTTTTGCGGCTATCTTGAGTTTCTGTGTAAAATGCAAAAACGTCTTTATCTCTGAAACAGAGCGAGATAGAGCAATTTTGACGAAATTTTGGACCTGCAGCATATACGCAGAGTCTACTGGTGACTTTTCCTGAAAATCGTTTTCCCACCACTTTTGGCAGCCATCTTGAATTTCTGCGTAAAATGCAAAAACATGTTTATCTTGGAAACCATGTGAGATAGAGCGATTTCGACGAAATTTTTGACCCATAGGATATCTCTTCAGAGTAGTTAACCCAATTTTCAAAAAATTTTCCAAAAAGTCTTGCCAAAAATGGCAGCCATTTTGAATTTTTGAATGTTTGCAAAAATTGCAAAACACAAAAATGCCTGTATCTTGAAAATCATGCGAGATAGAGCGATTTTGACAAAATCTTTAGACCCACAGGGTATCTCTGCAGAGTAGTAAACCCAATTTTCAAAAAATTTTGTCTTGCCAAAAATGGTGGCCAGTTTGAATTTTTCGCAAAAACTGCAAAACACAAAAATGCTTGTATCTTGAAAACTGTGCAATTAAGCTATTTTTATGGATGTCAAATTAAGTAATTTGATATCAACTGGGTGGCCACATAATTGCTGCTTGCTTTAAAAGGAGCCCTCAAGTGGCAAAGTTTGCAAACTTTGGAGAATTTCACATTTCTTGTACTTTTTTTCTGTGCATAATGCACGTACTTGTAGATATATACATAGAGACATGCTTATTACATATACTTGGGAAAAATATTAATGTATGGTAAGAAATCATGATATAATGTGAACGTTAATTACTTAGAAGACAAATAAATGTCAATTTATTGTCACAAAGGATCATAAGTATAAAGACAGATGACTATACAGATGTTTCCAAAATCATTTTGACTGTTAACTCAAAATTATAAAAACAATAGTTTTGCAATGAAAATCATTTTTATGTCGTCACTCTGCGGCGTGGGCGTCCGCGTCCGCGTCCGCGTGAACAACTTCTCTTCCAAAACTACAAGGCCTAGAGACGTGCTGTTTTTTTTAAAAGATACCTTATCTATCGAGGATGAAAAATTGTTCAAGGCATGCAAATCTGTCTGTTCGTCTGTTTGCTAGAGACATTACAAGGGGGGTACCCCCACCAAAAGTGTGAAAATTTCAACACTTAATCACAATTTTCTCAGTGACTATTGCAGGGATTTCTCTCATATCTTGCATATATGTACTAGGCCACAGGTAGATTCTCTTGTGTGAGTATGAGACCTGGATCTGTCTTACTTTTTTTTTAATAAATTTTTTAATAATTTTTAATGCATTAAAATTCATGAAATCATGCACAAAATCATTTATAACTTGAAAAGTGTTGCATTTAGAGCATTTTGTTAAAATATGTTATTCAGCTACTTTTTTCATAGCTACAATATGGTGAGTAAGTTGGGTGCCTGTCTCAATAGCTAAGTGAGTAATAGCTACTTTTGGGCTTTTCAGTAACTTCCATCATGAGTAAAATCACTTGTAACTTAAAAACTATTGCATTTAGAGAATTTCGTATAAATATGTTATTCAGCTACTTTTGGGTCAGCTATAACATAGTAAAATTTTAGACCTGTAGCTCATGGCATAGCTGAGTAATAGCTACTTTTAGGTTATCACTGTTGAGTAAATCGCTTATAACTTCAAAACTATTGCATTTAGAGAATTTCGTATAAATATGTTATTCAGCTACTTTTGGGTCAGCTATAACATAGTAAAATTTCAGACCTGTAGCTCATGGCATAGCTGAGTAATAGCTACTTTTAGGTTATCACTGTTGAGTAAATCGCTTATAACTTGGAAACTATTGCATTTACAGTATTTTGTTTCAATATGTTATTCACCTATTTTGGGATCAGCTATAACATAGTGAAGTTTCAGATCTGTGGCTCATTGCATAGCTGAGTAATAGCTACTTTGAAGTTCTCACTATTGAGTAAATCACTTGTAACTTAAAACCTATTGCATTTAGAGAATTTCGTATAAATATGTTATTCAGCTACTTTTGGGCCAGCTATAACATAGTGAAATTTCAGATCTGTAGGTCATGGCATAGCTGAATAATAGCTACTTTAAAGTTCTCACTATTGAGTAAATCAGTTGTAATTGGAAAACTATTGCATTTAGAGAATTTCGTATAAATATGTTATTCAGCTACTTTTGGGTCAGCTATAACATAGTAAAATTTCAGACCTGTAGCTCATGGCATAGCTGAGTAATAGCTACTTTTAGGTCATCACTATTGAGTAAATCAGTTGTAACTTGAAAACTATTGCATGTACAGTATTTTGTTTAAATATGTTGTTCACCTACTTTTGGGTCAGCTATAACATAGTAAAATTTCAGACCTGTAGCTCATGGCATAGCTGAGTAATAGCTACTTTGAGGTTATCACTGTTGAGTAAATCGCTTATAACTTGGAAATTATTGCATTTAGAGTATTTTGTTTCAATATGTTATTCACCTATTTTGGGGTCAGCCATAACATAGTGAAGTTCCAGACCTGTGACTCATTGCATAGCTGAGTAATAGCTACTTTGAAGTTCTCAATGTTGAGTAAATCACTTATAATTTGAAAACTATTGCATTTAGAGAATTTAGTATAAATATGTTATTCAGCTACTTTTGGGTCAGCTATAACATAGTAAAATTTCAGACCTGTAGCTCATGGTATAGCTGAGTAATAGCTACTTTTAGGTTATCACTGTTGAGTAAATCACTTATAACTTGGAAACTATTGCATTTAGAGTATTTTGTTGCAATATGTTATTCACCTATTTTGGGGTCAGCTATAACATAGTGAAGTTCCAGACCTGTGGCTCATTGCATAGCTGAGTAATAGCTACTTTGAAGTTCTCACTGTTGAGTAAATCAGTTGTAATTGGAAAACTATTGCCTTTACAGAAATTTGTGCAAATATGTTATTCAGCTACTTTTGGGTCAGCTATAACATAGTGAAATTACAGACCTGTAGCTCATGGCACAACTGAGCAATAGCTATTCTCAGGCACTGACTGTTGAGTAAATCAGCTATAACTTGAAAAATATTGCATTTGGAGTATTTTGTTAAAATATATTGTTCACCTACTTTTGGGTTAGCTATAACATAGTGAAATTACAGACCTATAGCTCATGGCATAGCTGAGTAATAGCTACTTTTAGGTCATCACTATTGAGTAAATCAGTTGTAACTTGAAAACTATTGCATGTACAGTATTTTGTTTAAATATGTTGTTCACCTACTTTTGGGTCAGCTATAACATAGTAAAATTTCAGACCTGTAGCTCATGGCATAGCTGAGTAATAGCTACTTTGAGGTTATCACTGTTGAGTAAATCGCTTATAACTTGGAAATTATTGCATTTAGAGTATTTTGTTTCAATATGTTATTCACCTATTTTGGGGTCAGCCATAACATAGTGAAGTTCCAGACCTGTGACTCATTGCATAGCTGAGTAATAGCTACTTTGAAGTTCTCAATGTTGAGTAAATCACTTATAATTTGAAAACTATTGCATTTAGAGAATTTAGTATAAATATGTTATTCAGCTACTTTTGGGTCAGCTATAACATAGTAAAATTTCAGACCTGTAGCTCATGGTATAGCTGAGTAATAGCTACTTTTAGGTTATCACTGTTGAGTAAATCACTTATAACTTGGAAACTATTGCATTTAGAGTATTTTGTTGCAATATGTTATTCACCTATTTTGGGGTCAGCTATAACATAGTGAAGTTCCAGACCTGTGGCTCATTGCATAGCTGAGTAATAGCTACTTTGAAGTTCTCACTGTTGAGTAAATCAGTTGTAATTGGAAAACTATTGCCTTTACAGAAATTTGTGCAAATATGTTATTCAGCTACTTTTGGGTCAGCTATAACATAGTGAAATTACAGACCTGTAGCTCATGGCACAACTGAGCAATAGCTATTCTCAGGCACTGACTGTTGAGTAAATCGGCTATAACTTGAAAAATATTGCATTTGGAGTATTTTGTTAAAATATATTGTTCACCTACTTTTGGGTTAGCTATAACATAGTGAAATTACAGACCTATAGCTCATGGCATAGCGGAGCAATAGCTATTTTCAGGTTCTCACTATTGAGTAAATCAGTTGTAACTTGAAAACTATTGCATTTACAGTATTTTGCTTAAATATGTTGTTCACCTACTTTTAGGTCAGCTATAACAGAGCAAAAATTCAGACATGTAGCTCATTGCATAGCTGAGTAATAGTTACTTTGAGGTTCTCACTCTTGAGTAAATCAGTTGTAACTTGAAAACTATTACATTTAGAGTATTTTGTTAAATATGTTATTCACAGACGTTTTGGTCAGCTATAACATAGTGAAATTGCAGACCTCTATGTCATGGCATAGCTGAGCAATAGCTTCTTTCAGGTTCTCACTGTTGAGTAAATCATTGTATCCAACCTGTAGGAAATCATGGGCTGGGAATCTGTTAATATGGTCCGATTTGACCTTGGAACCCTCTTCAAGGTCAAATGAGGATAGCCAAACATAAAAGTGCTTATAACTCGCTTATTATTGGTCCTACAGGTTTGGAATGAAAACCAACCTATAGAAAATCATGAGCTGGGAATTTTTTGGTGTGGTCAGATTTCACCTTGGACCCCTCCTTCAAGGTCAAATGAGGATAGCCAAACTTAAAAGTGCTTATAACTCGCTTATTATTGGTCCTAGAGGTTTGGAATGGAAAACCAACCTATAGAAAATCATGGGCTGGGAATGTTTTGGTGTGGTCGGATTTCACCTTAGACCCCTCCTTCCAGGTCAAACGAAGATAGCCAAACTTAAAGTGCTTATAACTCGCGTATTATTGGTCTTGGAGGTTTGGGATGGTAAACCAACATATAGGAAATCATGGGCTGGGATTCTTTTGGTGTGGTCAGATTTGACTTGGGACCCCTCCTTCAAGGTCAATTGAGGATATCCAAACTTACAATTGCTTATAACTCGCTTATTATTGGTCCTATAGGTTTGGGATGGTAAACAAGCTACAGGAAATCATGGGCTGGGAATTTTTTTTGTGTGGTCGGATTTGACCTTAGACCCTTCCGTCAAGGTCAAACAAGGATAGCCAAACTTAAAAAGTGCCTATGACTCACTTATTATTGGTCCGAGAGGTTTGGGATGGTAAACCATCCTAAATTCTTTGGCTGGGAATCTTTTGGTATGGTCAGATTTGACCTTTGGATCCCTTCTTCATGGTCGAACGAGGATATTGCATTTATAGTATTTCTAACCTAATATCTAATATTTTTAACCTACTTTTTACACTTAAACAATTACCTTGTTACTTTATTTCATAATACCATTTGCAGGGCACAACTTTTTTGTCCTTTTCTTCTGTCAGCTTCGGAATATCTTTCGAACATGCTGTTCAGTTACCATTTACTGTATTTCTGTACAGCCCTTTCCCTGATAATTATGCTTTCCTCTCATTATCACCATCACAAATCAAAAACATTCAGTCAGCTGACACAGTGCCCGTTCACGGGCACTCTCCTCTTGTCAGAGCATAGTCGTTAGTATTTTGACAGACAAAGGTAGAATAAAGTGTGAAACCAATAGTGCTACTTCACAGATGATGCAGTACAAAGTGAAATGCAGAGTATCTGTGAGGACAAATCTAACAACAACCCTAAGCTGGAAAAGGTGAAAGAATTGCTTCTGGAAAGCTACCAGTAAGTTCTTGATATTTCTAACTGTTTGACTTTCTGATGCAAGGACTCTGAATAAAAACAGCAGTTCATTTTGTTTAACAACAGACCTTAGAAAATCAATTATAATTTAATTTAAATAGTTATGTGTACTTTAAAATGCAAAATATTGTAATCAGGAAATGTATTCTGTGTTGTTTGATGTCAGTTTTCTTTAGCATTTATAAAACTGAAAAATCAATCTCTCCAGTTCAGAAAAAGGTATGTAATAGTTTTTTTATAATTCTGGTTAGCACTAAAAGATATTAGAAAGTTAAAAGCCACCAATTCTTCTTTAATTGTACTTATTTTACATGCTGGTAGAAGTCTTTGTTGACCTGGTTTTTATTTCAGCATCAGTAACCGCACTTCTTTGGCGTCAGATATATTAATGATCATATTTCTGTCAAGAAACTGATCTTTGAACGTAGCTATTTTATGAGAAAGCCAAGTGAAACATCTTTATTTAATCAATCTAACCTCTTCATGATCTTCTCTACCAGTAGGCATTTGATGGCAAAGTGTATTTGCCAGTGTGATATCTGAATCTCAAGCAGTATGGTTAGTATGTTCACTGGAGGTATCCACAAAGCCTCTGACAAATTTAGAACTTTCTGAATTTTGGCTGCCATCATGAAATGTGGTGTAATCAAAAATGCTATTTAACTTGAAAAACCGTTAAAGATAGAGCTATTTTGTCAAAATGTAGAACCTTGAACAGTGAAGACTATTTCCCAAATGTCTCTTGAAAACTTTGAATTTGTTCTAATTTTGGCAGTCACCTTGAATTTTTGCGGAAATCAAAAATGTTTTGTATCTCTTAAATTATTAAAGATAAAGGGATTTTGGGTAAATCTTGGACCCCCAGGGTAGTCACTACTATTTATCACATGTAAAAAATTCTGAATTTTACAAATTATTGTCAGAAATTAAAAAAAAAATGTTGTGTATCTTGAAAACCCTTTGAGATAGAGTGATTTCAGGTAAATTTTGGGTCCTCTAGCTAGTAAGGATTGCTTTTTAAAAACCAATGCAATGTTAAGCAAAATTTGGACCCTCTGAGTAGAGCAGCACGTCTTTACCATGTTTGAAAAGTTGTGAATTTAAAGAATTTGGCTGCCATCTTGAATTTCCTATTTGTAATCGGAAATGCTATTTATCTCAAAGAAATTACAGATAGAGTGATTTGGAGCCCTTGGAGCAGTAAGGGCTCTTTAGGGCATTTTCTAGTGGATAAAACTTGTATGTGGCCACAAATACATCTTTGGTGTAGTTGTTTTCCATTTGAGCATTCAGCAACTGAAACTATTGATGAATTCGAGTTTTTCCTTTATGTATGTACAGATGCCACATAGAAAGGGGTAGTGCAAATGTCTATCTACAGACACTTATGGGAACTGTTTTTCTGTGGTAGAACAGAATACAGCTCCCTTTGGTGGGTTTAGGGATGAATTGTACAAGTTTTTATGTCAGGTGACTTGTCAGTCAGCTGACTTTATGTCATCACTCTGCGGCATGTACGTATGCGTGAACGACTTCTCCTCCAAAACTATAAGGCCCAGAGACAATTGCTGTTTTTTTAAAGATACCTTCTCCATCGAGGATTGTTCAAGGCATGCAGATCTGTTTGTTCGTCTGTTTGCTAGAACCATTACAAGTGAGGTACCCCCCACCCTAAGTATAAAAATATTTCAACACTTTATCACAATTTCCTCATTGGCTATTTCAGGGATTTCTCTCATATCTTGCACATATGTACTAAGCCTCTAATAGATTCCCTTGTGTGAGTATCAGGCCTGGACCTTTCTTATTTTTTTATTAATTTTTAAGTAATTTTTAATACATTAAAATTCCTGAAATCATGCACTAAATCAATTATAACTTGAAAAGTATTGCATTTAGAGCATTTTGTTGAAATATGCTATTCAGCTACTTTTTCTGTAGCTATAGCATGGTGAGTAACTTGTTAGTCTATCCCAATGGCATAGTTGAGCAATAGCTGTTTTCAGGCTCTCACTATTGAGTAAATCAGTTGTAACTTCAAAACTATTGCATTTAGAGTGTTATGTTTAAATATGTTGTTTACTTAGTTTTGGGTCAGCTATAACATAGTAAAATTGCAGACCTATAGCTCATTGCATAATTTAGCTATTGCTACTTTCAGAGTATTGCTGTTGAGTAAATCAGTTGTAACTTGAAAACTATTGCATTTAGAGTATTTTGTTTACATTATGTTATTCACCTACTTTTTGATCAGCTATAACATAGTAAAGTTGCAGACCTGTAGCTCATTGCATAGGTGAGCAAAAGCTACTTTGAGGTTTTCACAATTGAGTAAATCAGTTGTATCTTGAAAACTGTTGCATTTAGAAAATTTTGTTTACATATGCTGTTCATGTACTTTTGAATCAGCTATAACATAGTAAAATTGTAGACCTATAGCTCATTGCATAACTGAGCAATAGCTACTTTCAGGTTCTCACTGTGGAGTAAATCAGTTGTAACTTGAAAACTATTGCTTTTACAGAATTGTTTTTAAATATGTTATTCACCTACTTATGGGTCAGCTATAACATAGTGACAATGTAAACCTGTAGCTCATGGCACAGTTGAGCAATAGCTACTTTCAGGTTGTTACTGTTGAGTAAATCAGTTGTAACTTGAAAACTATTGCATTTAGAGAATTTTGTTTAAATATGTTATTCACCTACTTATGGATCAGCTATATCATAGTGAAATTGTAGACCTCTAGCTCATGGCATAGTTGAGCAATAGCTACTTTCAGATGCTCACTGTTAAGTAAATGAGTTGTAACTTGAAAACTTTTACATTTACAGAATTTTGTTTAAATATATTATTCACCTACTTATGGATCACCTACAACATAGTGAAATTGCAGGCCTGTAGCTCATTGTATAGCTGAGCAATAGCTACTTTCAGGTTTTCACTGTTGAGTAAATCAATTGTAACTTGAAAGTTATTACATTTAGAGAGTTTTTCTTTAAATAAGTTATTCACCTTCTTTTGGGTCAGCTATAACATAGTAAAATTGGGACCTGTAGCTCATTGCATAGCTGAGCAAAAGTACTTTATGATTCTTACTGTTGAGGAAATCAGTTGTAACTTGAAATCTATTGCATGTACAGTATTTTCTTTAAATATGTTCTTCACCAACTTTTTACATCTTAAGAGTTAACTTTGTACTTTACTTCTAAATACCATTTTGCAGGGCAAAACTTTTGTGTCCTTTTCTTCATTCACTTCTACTCTGAAACTCAAAACACACAGTCAGCTGACACAGAGCCCATTCATGGGCACTGATTGCTTGTTTGTTCTTTTCAGGGAAAATCCAGGCTTAAGGGCTATTGTGTTTTGCAAAACCCGTGAAATGACACAAGCTTTGAAGAATTGGATGCAGGAAGACAGAGAATTGAGGCCGTTAAATGCAGACAAACTGGTTGGTTCCCATTCAGCTACAGAAAGAGGAGGTAAATGTTTTATCTTGTTATAGAGAAGAATTGAATTTTATCATTATAATACTTAATTGAGATTTTATACACTCAATTTATGAAATCAGACAGTAATGGCCAAACATACAACAATGTTATACCTTTGCACAACAGTGCCAAAGTTACAGCTAACTGATTTCTAACCTGCCACAGCTTATCTTTATTCTTTTAAAATTCGTCTTTTTTCCAGAGTCATTACAAGTGAGGTACCCCCACCCAGAGTGTGAAAATTTCAACACTTTATCACAATTTTCTCATTGACTACTGAAGGGATTTGTCTCTTAGATTGCATATATATGTTGTATTGAATGTAGATAACCATTGAATGTATGCATTCAATGGGCTAGTCATTGAATGTGTAGATTCAATGGCTTGGCCATTGAATGTACACATTCAATAGCAAGCAGCCATTGAATGTGCACATTCAATGGCTTAACTGTGGAATGTGTACATTCAACAGTCAAAGTCATTGAATGTGTATATGAACTTAACAAATGAAATAAGCAATTGATCCTGCATAAATTTAACTTATTTTTGTCATTTTCTTAATATCACATCTGCTGTTATCAATGTAAAATAAACTTTTGCAATAATTTTGTTATCTGTAGGCAGTCACAGTTATCTCTTATAACAAACACTGTTTCCCCCCAAAAAAATGTTTGTCTTAATCTGTTTTCTAATTATATTGTCCCAATGAACCTCTCTAACATTATAGGAGTGCTATTGTGAGGCTAATTACAATTAAATCCCAAAGTCCACACATAATTAGATGAATAATTGATGTCACATTTTAAAATCATTCACTTAAAGACTATAAAATTACTACTCAGGCTTGAACTGTTTCTCTTTCATTCTCTGATTGAGAGGCAAAATGTTATGTTTCTGGATTAAAGTAGAACTTATTATGCAGCTTTCATATGGCTTTGATCAGAAAGGACTGATGTGCAGAAATTAATAAATGTTCTATGCAGTAGCAGAATGATGCCACAAAAGCTTATTGTGTAATAGTAAGTGATTTACAAAATATAAAGGCAGTAAAGAAAATGATGTGATGAAATGTATGAAACCTATGTCATAACATATATGTTTATTAAGCGTCCCGCAAGGGACGCTTGTTTGTGTATGGGAGAGCTTCAGGCTCCGCCGGCTCCGCCGGCTCCGGCGGCTCCGCCGGCTCCGCCGGCTCCGCATTTTGTTTTCCTTATAACTCTGTAACCGTTAGGCGGATTCTTTTCAAATTTGGCAGGTTTAGGCAGTAGCCTTGGGGAATTTTTTTGAATATACTGCAGTGACATTTCAACCAATCAGAGAGGTCACATGACCAAAAATGTCTTTTTTCGATGGGGAAGCTTGTCCGGATGATAACTTGAAAGGAATTTTATCAATTCACCTGAAACTTGGCAAATACATTCATTCTATTAAAATCTGGAAATCATTAGATTTTGGCATTGATTGGTCAAGAAATGGCCGAGTAATTAATGATTAATTAATCATTACGAATTTTCCAAATAAGGAAAACACAAAAATGCTTATATCTCGAAAACCGTGCTAGATAGAGCGATTTCGACGAAATTTTTGACCCACAGGGTATCTCTGCAGAGTAGTTTTCCCAATTTTCAAAAAATTTTTCTCTCGCACAAAATGGCGGCCATTTTGAATTTTCGAAATTTTCGCAAAAATTGCAAAACACAAAAATGCTTATATCTCGAAAACCGTGCTAGATAGAGCGATTTCGACGAAATTTTTGACCCGCAGGGTATCTCTGCAGAGTAGTTATCCCAATTTTGAAAAAATTTTTGTCTCGCCAAAAATGGCGGCCATTTTGAATTTTCGAAATTTTTGCAAAAATTGCAAAACACAAAAATGCTTATATCTCGAAAACCGTGCTAGATAGAGCGATTTCGACGAAATTTTTGACCCGCAGGGTATCTCTGCAGAGTAGTTATCCCAATTTTGAAAAAAAATTTGTCTCGCCAAAAATGGCGGCCATTTTGAATTTTCGAATTTTTCGCAAAAATTGCAAAACATAAAAATGCTTATATCTCGAAAACCCTGCTAGATAGAGCGATTTCGACGAAATTTTTGACCCACAGGGTATATCTGCAGAGTAGCCATGCCAATTTTCAAAAAAAATTTGTCTCGCCAAAAATGGCGGCCATTTTGAATTTTCGAATTTTTCGCAAAAATTGCAAAACATAAAAATGTTTATATCTCGAAAACCCTGCTAGATAGAGCGATTTCGACGAAATTTTTGACCTGCAGGGTATCTCTGCAGAGTAGCCATGCCAATTTTCAAACAAAAAATTTCTCGCAAAAAATGGCGGCCATTTTGAATTTTCGAATTTTCAGACCCATAGCTAATTACTCACCTACTCAAAATGAGTAAATGCGAATTATCTCTAAAAGTATTGCAGATAGCCAATTTTTCTCAAATAAATCATTCACCTACTTTTGGGAGAGCTTTCACTTGGTGAAGTTTCAGACCCATAGCTAATTACTCACCTACTGAAAATGAGTAAATGCGAATTATCTCTAAAAGTATTGCAGATAGCCAATTTTTCTCAAATAACTCATTCACCTACTTTTGGGAGAGCTTTCACTTGGTGAAGTTTCAGACCCATAGCTAATTACTCACCTACTCAAAATGAGTAAATGCGAATTATCTCTAAAAGTATTGCAGATAGCCAATTTTTGTCAAATTAATCATTCACCTACTTTTGGGAGAGCTTTCACTTGGTGAAGTTTCAGACCCATAGCTAATTACTCACCTACTCAAAATGAGTAAATGCGAATTATCTCTAAAAGTATTGCAGATAGCCAATTTTTCTCAAATAACTCATTCACCTACTTTTGGGAGAGCTTTCACTCTGTGAAGTTTCAGACCCATAGCTAATTACTCACCTACTCAAAATGAGTAAATGCGAATTATCTCTAAAAGTATTGCAGATAGCCAATTTTTCTCAAATAACTCATTCACCTACTTTTGGCAGAGCTTTCACTTGGTGAAGTTTCAGACCCATAGCTAATTACTCACCTACTGAAAATGAGTAAATGCGAATTATCTCTAAAAGTATTGCAGATAGCCAATTTTTCTCAAATAACTCATTCACCTACTTTTGGGAGAGCTTTCACTTGGTGAAGTTTCAGACCCATAGCTAATTACTCACCTACTCAAAATGAGTAAATGCGAATTATCTCTAAAAGTATTGCAGATAGCCAATTTTTCTCAAATAACTCATTCACCTACTTTTGGCAGAGCTTTCACTTGGTGAAGTTTCAGACCCATAGCTAATTACTCACCTACTCAAAATGAGTAAATGCCAAATATCTCTAAAAGTATTGCAGATAGCCAATTTTTCTCAAATAACTCATTCACCTACTTTTGGGAGAGCTTTCACTTGGTGAAGTTTCAGACCCATAGCTAATTACTCACCTACTCAAAATGAGTAAATGCGAATTATCTCTAAAAGTATTGCAGATAGCCAATTTTTGTCAAATTAATCATTCACCTACTTTTGGGAGAGCTTTCACTTGGTGAAGTTTCAGACCCATAGCTAATTACTCACCTACTCAAAATGAGTAAATGCGAATTATCTCTAAAAGTATTGCAGATAGCCAATTTTTCTCAAATAACTCATTCACCTACTTTTGGGAGAGCTTTCACTCTGTGAAGTTTCAGACCCATAGCTAATTACTCACCTACTCAAAATGAGTAAATGCGAATTATCTCTAAAAGTATTGCAGATAGCCAATTTTTCTCAAATTAATCATTCACCTACTTTTGGGAGAGCTTTCACTTGGTGAAGTTTCAGACCCATAGCTAATTACTCACCTACTCAAAATGAGTAAATGCGAATTATCTCTAAAAGTATTGCAGATAGCCAATTTTTCTCAAATAACTCATTCACCTACTTTTGGGAGAGCTTTCACTTGGTGAAGTTTCAGACCCATAGCTAATTACTCACCTACTCAAAATGAGTAAATGCGAATTATCTCTAAAAGTATTGCAGATAGCCAATTTTTCTCAAATAACTCATTCACCTACTTTTGGCAGAGCTTTCACTTGGTGAAGTTTCAGACCCATAGCTAATTATTCACCTACTCAAAATGAGTAAATGCGAATTATCTCTAAAAGTATTGCAGATAGCCAATTTTTCTCAAATAACTCATTCACCTACTTTTGGGAGAGCTTTCACTATGTGAAGTTTCAGACCCATAGCTATTTATTCACCTACTCAAAATGAGTAAATGCTAATTATCTGTAAAAGTATTGCGGATACCCAATTTTTATCAAATACTCATTCATCTACTTGTGGGAGAGCTTTCACATGGTGAAGTTTCAGACCCATAGCTAATTACTCACCTACTCAAAATGAGTAAATGCGAATTATCTCTAAAAGTATTGCAGATAGCCAATTTTTCTCAAATAACTCATTCACCTACTTTTGGCAGAGCTTTCACTTGGTGAAGTTTCAGACCCATAGATAATTATTCACCTACTCAAAATGAGTAAATGTGAATTATCTCTTAATAGTATTGCAGATAGCCAATTTTTCTCAAATAACTCATTCACCTACTTTTGGAAGAGCTTTCACACACGAAAATGAAAAATTGTGAATATCTCGGAAAAGCTATTTCTTCTGCTTTAATGCTCGGCGGGAGATACACACCGCGGCAGTGGTCTTGACAAAAATTTTTGTCTCCCCAAAAATGGTGGCCATTTTGAATTTTCAAAGTTTTTGCAAAACACAAAAATGCTTATATCTCGAAAACCGTGCTATATGGAGCGAACTGAACAAAAATTTGGACCTGCTGGGTATCTCCAATTTTCAAAATATTTTTGTCTCGCCAAATATAGCGGACATTTTAAATTTTTTTATTTTTTGCAAAACACAAAAATGCTTATATCTTGAAAACCGTGCTAGATAGAGCAGACTGCGCTGACTTTGGTTGCCACAACAGTATAAGGCTAGAAACGAAGCATTTTCTTAATACTTTAGCACTCACCTTTATATCCTTTTCGGGACGCTTTGTTTTTGCTATGCAAAAACATTATCTTTTTTTTGTGCGAGCGATCCTCTAGTTAATCTAAATGTTGTAGACTGATCTTCTTTATGTTAATTCATAAAATGTACCATCTTTATTACAGTATATTGCTTATAATTATGCTAGAAAATATTCAATCTAGGTTATAAATTAAATCTTTGCAATCTATATCAACATTTCATATTTAATTATTTATACATTCCATGACTTGGGTCATTGAATGTACACATTCAATAATTTTAGCTATTGAATGTACACATTCCACAGCTCAGCCATTGAATGTACACATTCAATAATTTGCCCATTGAATGTACACATTCAATAGCTTGACCCATTGAATGTATACATTCAATGATTATCCACATTCAATACAACATATATACTCCATTGTATGAGTGTCAGGCCTTTATCTTTATTTCTTTTTTTATGATTTTTTAAAATAATTTTTAATAGTATTAGAGCTACATCAAAATTAATGAAATTATGCTTTTTAAATCAAGAACTTGAAGGGTATTGCATTTAGAGCATTTTGTTAAAATATGTTCAGCTACTTTTTCCATAGCTGCAACATGGTCAGTTACATGAAAGCCTATCCCAATAGCTAAGTGAGTAATAGCTACTTTCTTAGTAAAGTTACTTGTAACTTGTAACTATTGTGTTTTAGAGTAATTTGTATTAATATGTTATTCACCTACTTTTGGATCAGCTATAAAATAGTAAAATTGCAGCCATAGCTCATTGCATAGCTGAGCAATAACTATTTTGAGATTCTCACTGTTGAGTAAATCACTTGCAACATGAAAAAGTATTGCATTGAGAGTATTTTGTAAAAATATGTTGTTCAGCTATTTTTTCCTTAGTTACAACATGGTGAGAATTTGGGAGTCCATCCCAATAGCTAAGTGAGTAATAGCTGCTTTCACATTATTCAGTAGTTACCTAATGAGTAAATGACTTGTATCTTCAAAAGTATTGCACCTACGCAATTTCTTTTGAAGGTGTTGTTCATCTACTATTTCATGAACAATAGCATATTGAAGTTTCAAACTTGTTGCTCAATATATAAGTGTGTAACAGCTACTTTTAGTGTGTATTAGTTGAGTAAATTTCATATATCTTGAACAACCGGGCCCTCCGTAGCTTCTTAGGAAGCACCTTAACAGTTAACTTTGTACATTACTTCTGAATAACATTTGCAGCGCACAACTTTTGTGTCTTTTTCTACTTTCACTTGTACTCTGAATCAATCTCAAAACACAAAGTCAGCTGAGCCCGTTCATGGGCACTGAGTGGATTTTTTTGTCAGGCATTGTTGCAGGTACAAGATTTAGTGCAAAATTTAGGAAGGTCATATTTCGAAGAGATATGAACACTATGATATGGATTATAAGTTTTGTACCCTATTTTAGGTTTTAATGCAGCTTTGATTTGGTAAACAATTGCAAATTTTGCATTGATGTTTAACCCTTAATTTAGATACTTTTTGAGGTTATGGAAGCTGAACAAAGGCTTTAGTGCTAATTTATGTGGACCATGTCTCTATCTTTTCAAGTTCAAAGTTTCCCACAACATTGTTTTCTAATGAGAGAATATAATTTACTTATTAAACAGTCTTTTGAAGTGGTCATTAATTTAGAAACATAACTGAAGATATAGTCAAGAGTAAATTTCAAACATTATTAATTTGTACTATCATGTTAAACATGTTTCATTTGTACTATTATTGTGCTGTTTTCAGAAAACTATCTGTGCTTCAGGAGAAGGTGTTCTTTTCTGCACTTTGTATTTCATTACTTCAGTGTTTAAACATTAACCTACATGTATATCTAAACAAGCCTGTAATATAATGGCTGTTGAGCTTTGAAGATGCTTACCTCTAAACTCACCTCTTCATTCTACACTTTAAATAAAGGCATGACTGCTTGTGCCCAAGAGGATGTGATTAAGTTCTTCCGGGATGGGAAGCACAAAGTGATCATTGCTACCACAGTGGCAGAGGAAGGGCTGGACATCAAAAAGTGTAGCCTGGTGATACGTTACCAGCATGTTACAAATGAGACATCAAGGATACAGGCCAAAGGTGATCGGTCAACATTGTACTTTTTATGTGATCAGTATGTCTTCATTGAAACATAAAGGGCACAGGCCAAATGTATTCAGGTAACATTGTGGTCCTTATGCTATTGGCTTGGAACAAAGAAATCAGCAAGGATAATGGCCAAAGGTAATTGGAAAAATTGTGCTTTAATTATTGTTAGTATGCCACCAATGAAAGAGTAAGCATACAAGATACAGGTAATTAGGAAGCATCATGCTTTTTACATTATCAGTTAATCAACATTGAAACAGCAAAGATACAAGCCAAAGATAATCAGGCAACAGTGTGTTTTTGTTTGTGTCATTAGCATGTCATGAATCAGACAGTTAAAGTTTGATAACATATTTAGTATATGTCAAAATGATGAGTAAATTTAATGGCAGTTGGAAGTCAAATGTTGAAAAGAGAAGTTTTATTAATAAAAGTATGCATGTATATGCTTATAGAACAGACATAGTCAGCTATCCTTTGATGAGGGTAGGTGTATTATTTCTCAGTATAGTCCCTTTACTGTTTAATCTTATTCTTCTTTAGGCAGGGGAAGGGATGAAGATTCAAAGTATATGGTTGTTGCTGAACGAGAACGTGGAATTATAAAAGAAGAAATAAACCAAGCCAGAGAAAAGCTGATGTACGAAGCCATGAGAGTGTTGCTGCAAAAACCAGAATGGGAAGTCACGGAAAAGATCAAAAGCATCCAGCTAGAAGAGCAGCAGAAAGCAAAGCAACAGGAGGTGGCCAAAATAGCACAGGAGTCACTGAGGCAGAAATCCTGGAACCAAGAGGATGATTACGAACTCAGATGTCTGAAGTGTGACAAGCTGGCTTGTTTCTCATCTGATATTAAGCATGTGGGGCACACTCTGCACATGGTGGTATCCTCGGATTTTGATGAGAGCATTGACAAAGAGCCACATCCAAAGCCAACTCACATCAAAGGAGGAGCAGATATGAAAGAGAAGATCTTCTGCAAGGAATGTCACTCTGAGTGGGGAATAACTGCTGTTTATCAACAGATAAGCTACCCCATCATCAAAATCAGCAGTTTCATTATCATCTTTCCAAATGGGCAGAGAGACACGTGCAAGAAATGGGTCACTGCTCCATTTGGTGTTGATCCATTGACCTTAGAAGATAGAGAAGCCATGATTGAAAAGATAAAATCTGGTAAAGGACAGTCATTAACTTAGTTTTTGCTGCTAATGTCTGTGAAATGTGACTTTATGACAGAGGCAGTATTAAAGGTATAGTGATGTTTTGTTTACCACAAGGGTACAGCTATTAATGTAATTGAAATTGTTTAATTTGTGTCATAAGTAATTTTATTTGCGGTAAAATGTTAAGTAACAATATATTTTTAAAATGTCTTAATATAGTTAATCATTGCTTGCAACTGCTTTTCTCTATGGCTTTTATTGTCTTTCATCAATGACATAGAAAGTTGTATGCCATATTTGGAATGTCTAAATTTGACCTCTGACATCAACTTTTGAAAGTTAAAACTGAAATGAAGGGACTACAAACCATATCAATGGCATTCTAAAAGAATTATTATTCTGTTACAGGTGTTTGCTATTTTCGGAATGATTTAATTTATTTATAGAAATAGTACCTTCTATGTGGTTAAAGCTGTGATAGTTCCTATTCTTAAAAGAGCTTCTACAGATCAAAATATTTGCTTAAATTGCAGAAGTGTAAGTCTAAAAACATACATCAGTACATTTTATGCTAGGATACTTAACAATTGAGTGAAGTCTCACACTTACATGATTAGCATAACAGCTAAAGAATGCAGTGGGTTCTGTAAGGGATGAAGTTGTGAAGATTGTTTATGCAGATTAATTGATTACGCAGGTAAATTAATTGCTTTTAGAAAGCCAAGAAATTCTGATCACAAATTGGTTTCACAGTTGGAAACTTGAAGTTTTGATTATGTGGATGAAAAGAGATACATCTTGGTGTTACATTTGATGACTATTTAATGCAGCATTTTTTGGTAGGTTGTGAGCTTGTGTGCACCACTGATGAGTTCATAACTAGAGTAAGAAATCTAAAATTCGCCAGGAATCTAATATTCGCCACCTCTAAAACCTTAGTTAATTTTATGAAGAAAATGATGTTTTGTCTTAAATTTGGTATTTTTCAGTTCAAAAAGCCTAAATTTACTGTACATTTAACAAATCTCACCTCAATTAGTTTATTTTATTAGTATTTCAACATGTGGCGAATTTCAGATATGTGGCGAATTTTAGATTTCTTACTCTACTAATGGGAAGCTTTGAGTGTTTTTCACGGCCTGTATGTTTATACGTGGATGTGAACTAACACAAATGACAAAGAAATAAAAGTAATCACAATATTTCACTATCCACCATTTAAAAGGTGTATGTTTCATTTATGTTTTCTGCAGTTAGGTACAAAATCCAGAGTATTAAAACACTTAACATTTTTTTTCTAATAAAAGCACACATATTCTGCGTATTTGTTGTCGTTAGAGGTGAAAGTGAGGAAAATTTTAAAGTTTCTGGAGGTTGGCTACTCACGATTGGTAGATACGGCCAGTGACACCTTTTCTTGCAAATTTTCGAGCTGTGAGCTTGTGTTTACGACTTGTGAATTTCCACCAGAACACAGTATTACTTTTAATCCAGCATGCCAAGATGCTGTAGATAGAGCTTTGGAAAGAATAATCCATCACTATTTTCAAGACAGACTGGTAATTTGTTATACTTGTAGTTGTGACTTATACATACAAATACATAAGAAGTAATACAGCAGGCTTTTAAAAGCAACCAGCCGTAAGTCACTGTTTGACATAAAATGTGAAGATTTTTGTAAGTGATTACTTGCACAAAGTATTTTAATGACAATCAAGGAACATCGGTAAATGAGATATATTTTCTTCTTTCCTGATTTTTATTGAAACATTAAAATCCATTAGAATCAGTTATTTCATAAAAATTAACAGAGCTTCCGAATCTGTTAAACAAACTTTCCTTATAAACTTTCCATTATGAAAATACAAATTCGTAATACTCCCTTTCTAGAAAACCTCCATTGGGTGACTGTTGAAAAGTACATCCTCTTCAAGTACAAGCATGGTTTTAAGGACCCAATATCAATCAACCACCTTATTTATCTGCAATAATAAATTCCAATAAATTCAGCTGTGGCAAACTTGTCAGTTTGCAGTGGAGGTACCCACAAACATGTTGGTAGCCAGACTTTTCCTGGAGCATCACCATGTGAATGAAATATATTTTATTTAGCACTTGTCCGGTCACAACCATCCCTTGTTTCAGAACAAAAAATGACTCCTCTTTTCAGACTTGCCTTCCCACCACCATAACTGTCTTTCTACCGGTTCATGGTATTCTTGATGTTGACAATCTTCTGGATAATGGACTATCCCTTGTTTGAAATTCAGTATCTTATGCCCCTGTTCCACCAAAGGACTAAGCCCCGATCCTGTCCGCGACCCTTAATCGTGGACAGTCGGTGAAGGAAAAGGAAAAATGGGTGGGAAAACTGAATCCGTATCAAAGCCTGGGATTAAGTTCAGGTCGCCCTCAGGAAGCCTGAGGAGGCCCCAGGAGGCCGCACACAGTCCCCGACTGTTCTGCAACTAAGAACCGATTAAGCCATTTTTCTGGTCGGTTTGTACCACGACCTTGTCGTAGACATACCGACTGGGTCCCAGGACGCCTTAGGCCTCCTGGAACTAAGCCCCGACTAACCCCCGATGAAGTCCCGGCTTCCTCAGGCATCCTCAGTGTTCCTCAGACCATGATGGCCGATTCTTGTTTTGCAAAATAACTGGATTTTCTGGGTATATATATAAATTCCGGGATGCCATTATCATTACTTGTCTAGGAACACAGCAGGATGCCAGCTTTCAATGGAAGACAGCTTCAGCAACAAATTAGGGGCTGATGAAACCCTATAGCAGAAGGATGTTAACCAGAGAGGAAAGGATTGCCAACTACAGAATATCAAGGGGCAGGAGAGTTGTTGAGAATGCTTTTGGCATCCTGGTCTCAAGATTTAGAGTCATGATGACCACTATTGAACTACCCCCAGAAACAGTCAGGGATGTGGTCATGACCTGTGTGGTTCTGCACAACATACTGAGAAGCCAGTATCAAGGTCAACATGGTGCTCAACAGCCTGGTGGTGATGATGATGATGATGATGATGTGCCTGGTGATGGTCGGTTGATTGGTGGTGCTGCTGATGGTGGTCGTGACAGAAACCCTGCAAGAGAAGCCAAAAGACTGAGGGATTACCTCAAAGACTACTTTAATAATGAGGGAGCAGTGGCCTGGCAAGATGGCAGGATATAACTGCTACTGCAGTAACCAGTCCTTTTCAGGACTAATAACCAAATATTCAAAGAACAATTAATCAGCTGTGCTTGTTCCAAATAACCCAACCATTACCAAACATAAGTCACCCAACCAACAGACAAAACCAATGCCCAACATAAGTCCCACAATTAACAGACAAACCCAATGTCCAACATAATTCCCACAAAAAACAGACAAACCCAATGCCAAACATAATTCACCCAACCAACAAACAGACAAACCCAATGCAAAACATAATTCGCCCAACCAACAAACAGACAAACCCAATGCCCAACATAATTCCCACACAAAAACAGACAAACCCAATGCCAAACATAAGTTGGTAAATGGAATAAATATTGCATATATTTTGAAATCGATACCCTAATTTCACTTACATTTGGTTTTTATTCTGGAAAAATAACTGAAAATGAAAGTTTTTCATTTATTGCAAATCTCAAAATTAAATTTTTTATTCTACTTGAAGAAAATTTACATAATATAACCACCCAAGTGGTTCTCTTTACAGTATGGTTTATCAGTCTGTTGGTTGTGGGGAGTTATGTTTGCAAATTCGTTTGTCAGTTTGTTGGTTGGGGGTTATGTTTGCTATTGGGTTTGTCTGTTGGTTGGTGGCTATGTGATAACATAATATCTTTTAACTCTAGGGATGGTGTCAGTGTTGGACTTTTTTATTACAGATTTAAAGCAATCCCATGGATTTTAAACTACAATTGGGCTGATTATTGGCCATATTGGAAGTTTATTTATCTATTTTTTTCTATGTGGCCTTCTGTTGTTATGTGTATTACCATGGGTTATTTGTTTCATGTTTGGGGTGGTGTGGGTGTTGGGCTATTTTTTGTTTTTGTTTTGTGATAAGTATTTGTACTAAACTATTATGTTTTGGGAGCGGAATTTGAACAACTTGCAGCTTAATAATTGTTTTTGGAAGATTTGGGCGGCCCTGAAAAGGGCCTATGGGGGGTACGAGACCCACCCGGACTGGCTGGCTACTGAGGAGGCTGCTGCTGTTGAGGCAGTGCTGTGGTGGTGATGGTGTAGAGCTGCTGCTGCTGAGGCTGCTCAATGATCTGTGTTGTTAGATCTGGTATCTGGCTTAGTATTCCACTTAAGTTGTGTCTGCTGACCTCGTCCTGTACTGTGAGCACTGATGGAGGGTTTCCAAAGCCAATGGGGCTGGGTGTGTAGTAGACGTAACTGCTGGAACTGCTGCCTGCGTGGAACTAGACGCCTGTTGAGTGGTTTTTGGCAGTATCCCGACCCTCTGTGACTCTCTGGTAATAGTGGCTGATCTCTTGGGTAGTACTTGATGTCAATGAATGTTCTTTACTGCTTCAATGTCTCTAAAAATCCTGCCCTTGAGGTCCTCAAACTCCTCTTGGGTCATCTTTTCAGCCTCTGATGCCACATAGTCAAAGAAGGGCTGCCTGACTTCTGCTGCAGGAAACCTGAGATCAGTGTCCTCATCTGGTCAAAGTGCTCGAGTATCTTTGAATCTGTAGAAACTTGTGTAGATGTAAGAACTTGTTGACTTGTACTCTCCCTCAGGACACTGGACTCCAGATGTTCTGTATTAGTAGTAGAGCTACGCGATTTTTCATGCCTGCTGGTGTTGGGACTGTCCTGGAACCCAGAGCTTCGGTTGGCCTCCTTGCGTCTGATGTGGGTTTTAAGGAAACCCATCTGCTGGTAGACCCAGGACTGTCTCTTGGTTATCTCCCTTGGGGCTTGGCCAGACTGTAGTTTTGACAGCTTGCCATAACGAGTTTTCTGTGACTTAAACCACCTTCTGACATCAAAGGGCTGGAGCTTCAGTTCTGCAGAGATTTCTGCCCAGAGAGCCTCCTTCCTATGTCTGTCGTGGAAACGTCCATGCTCCTTGTCGTACAGCTCTGGGTGCTCCTTCACAAACTCAACAATGGCATTTTCTTGGCTGTCAGTGAATGTAGCACAAACCCTGGCTCCCTTGGCTGCTGAGTGGCACTCTGATTCTTCCTCTCATCTTCTTCGCAAGCTTCCTCAGTAACTTCTAATCCTTCCTCTGTATCCTCTATCCTCTCTTCTGTACCCTCCTCTGTCCTCTTCTCTGTCCTTTCCTCCAACTCTCCACCTTCCTTCTCCATCTCCTCTTGCCTCTCCTCCATTTTCTTCTTTGCTCCTTTCTCTTTCCTCATAACTCCAGTGAATATCACAAAAACAAGAGGAGAGTGCCCGTGAACGGGCACTTTGTCAGCTGACTGAATGTTTTTGATTTGTGATGGTGATAATGAGAGGAAAGCATAATTATCAGGGAAAGGGCTGTACAGAAATACAGTAAATGGTAACTGAACAGCATGTTCGAAAGATATTCCGAAGCTGACAGAAGAAAAGGACAAAAAAGTTGTGCCCTGCAAATGGTATTATGAAATAAAGTAACAATGTAATTGTTTATGTGTAAAAAGTAGGTTAAAAATATTTAAAGAAATACTATAAATGCAATATCCTCGTTCGACCATGAAGAAGGGATCCAAAGGTCAAATCTGACCATACCAAAAGATTCCCAGCCAAAGAATTTAGGATGGTTTACCATCCCAAACCTCTCGGACCAATAATAAGTGAGTCATAGGCACTTTTTAAGTTTGGCTATCCTTGTTTGACCTTGACGGAGGGGTCTAAGGTCAAATCCGACCACACAAAAAAATTCCCAGCCCATAATTTCCTGTAGCTTGTTTACCATCCCAAACCTGTAGGACCAATAATAAGCGAGTTATAAGCAATTGAAAGTTTGGCTATCCTCAATTGACCTTGAAGGAGGGGTCCCAGGTCAAATCTGACCACACCAAAAGAATCCCAGCCCATGATTTCCTATATGTTGGTTTACCATCCCAAACCTCCAAGACCAATAATACGCGAGTTATAAGCACTTTAAGTTTGACTATCTTCGTTTGACCTGGAAGGAGGGGTCTAAGGTGAAATCCGACCACACCAAAAGATTCCCAGCCCATGATTTTCTATAGGTTGGTTTTCCATTCCAAACCTCTAGGACCAATAATAAGCGAGTTATAAGCACTTGAAAGTTTGGCTATCCTCATTTGACCTTGAAGGAGGGGTCCAAGGTGAAATCCGACCACACCAAAAAATTCCCAGCTCATGATTTTCTATATGTTGGTTTTCATTCCAAACCTCTAGGACCAATAATAAGCGAGTTATAAGCACTTTTATGTTTGGCTATCCTCATTTGACCTTATTAACAGATTCCCAGCCCATGATTTCCTAGAGGTTGGATACAATGACTTACTCAACAGTGAGAACCTGAAAGAAGCTATTGCTCAGCTATGCCATGACATAGAGGTCTGCAATTTCACTATGTTATAGCTGACCAAAATGTCTGTGAATAACATATTTAACAAAATACTCTAAATGTAATAGTTTTCAAGTTACAACTGATTTACTCAAGAGTGAGAACCTCAAAGGAACTATTACTCAGTTATGCAATGAGCTACATGTCTGAATTTTTGCTCTGTTATAGCTGACCTAAAAGTAGGTGAACAACATATTTAAGCAAAATACTGTAAATCCAATAGTTTTCAAGTTACAACTGATTTACTCAATAGTGAGAACCTGAAAATAGCTATTGCTCCGCTATGCCATGAGCTATAGGTCTGTAATTTCACTATGTTATAGCTAACCCAAAAGTAGGTGAACAATATATTTTAACAAAATACTCCAAATGCAATATTTTTCAAGTTATAGCCGATTTACTCAACAGTCTGTGCCTGAGAATAGCTATTGCTCAGTTGTGCCATGAGCTACAGGTCTGTAATTTCACTATGTTATAGCTGACCCAAAAGTAGTTGAATAACATATTTGCACAAATTTCTGTAAAGGCAATAGTTTTCCAATTACAACTGATTTACTCAACAGTGAGAACTTCAAAGTAGCTATTACTCAGCTATGCAATGAGCCACAGGTCTGGAACTTCACTATGTTATAGCTGACCCCAAAATAGGTGAATAACATATTGCAACAAAATACTCTAAATGCAATAGTTTCCAAGTTATAAGTGATTTACTCAACAGTGATAACCTAAAAGTAGCTATTACTCAGCTATGCCATGAGCTACAGGTCTGAAATTTTACTATGTTATAGCTGACCCAAAGGTAGCTGAATAACATATTTATACTAAATTCTCTAAATGCAATAGTTTTCAAATTATAAGTGATTTACTCAACATTGAGAACTTCAAAGTAGCTATTACTCAGCTATGCAATGAGTCACAGGTCTGGAACTTCACTATGTTATAGCTGACCCCAAAATAGGTGAATAACATATTGAAACAAAATACTCTAAATGCAATAATTTCCAAGTTATAAGCGATTTACTCAACAGTGATAACCTCAAAGTAGCTATTACTCAGCTATGCCATGAGCTACAGGTCTGAAATTTTACTATGTTATAGCTGACCCAAAAGTAGGTGAACAACATATTTAAGCAAAATACTGTACATGCAATAGTTTTCAAGTTACAACTGATTTAGTCAATAGTGATGACCTAAAAGTAGCTATTACTCAGCTATGCCATGAGCTACAGGTCTGAAATTTTACTATATGTTATAGCTGACCCAAAAGTAGCTGAATAACATATTTATACTAAATTCTCTAAATGCAATAGTTTTGCAATTACAACTGATTTACTCAATAGTGAGAACCTCAAAGTAGTTATTACTCAGCTATGCAATGAGCTACAGGTCTGAAATTTCACTGTTATAGCTGACCCAAAAGTAGGTGAACAACATATTTAAGCAAAATACTGTAAATGCAATAGTTTTGAAGTTGCAACTGATTTACTCAATAGTGATGACCTAAAAGTAGCTATTACTCAGCTATGCCATGAGCTACACGTCTGAAATTTCACTATGTTATAGCTGACCCAAAAGTAGCTGAATAACATATTTATACGAAATTCTCTAAATGCAATAGTTTTCCAATTACAACTGATTTACTCAATAGTGAGAACTTTAAAGTAGCTATTACTCAGCTATGCCATGACCTACAGATCTGAAATTTCACTATGTTATAGCTGGCCCAAAAGTAGCTGAATAACATATTTATACCAAATTCTCTAAATGCAATAGGTTTTAAGTTACAAGTGATTTACTCAATAGTGAGAACGTCAAAGTAGTTATTACTCAGCTATGCAATGAGCCACAGATCTGAAACTTCACTATGTTACAGCTGATCCCAAAATAGGTGAATAACATATTGAAACAAAATACTGTAAATGCAATAGTTTCCAAGTTATAAGCGATTTACTCAACAGTGATAACCTAAAAGTAGCTATTACTCAGCTATGCCATGAGCTACAGGTCTGAAATTTCACTATGTTATAGCTGACCCAAAAGTAGCTGAATAACATATTTATACGAAATTCTCTAAATGCAATAGTTTTGAAGTTATAAGCGATTTACTCAACAGTGATAACCTAAAAGTAGCTATTACTCAGCTATGCCATGAGCTACAGGTCTAAAATTTTACTATGTTATAGCTGACCCAAAAGTAGCTGAATAACATATTTATACGAAATTCTCTAAATGCAATAGTTTTTAAGTTACAAGTGATTTTATTCATGATGGAAGTTACTGAAAAGCCCAAAAATAGCTATTACTCACTTAGCTATTGAGACAGGCACCCAACTTACTCACCATATTGTAGCTATAAAAAAAGTAGCTGAATAACATATTTTAACAAAATGCTCTAAATGCAACACTTTTCAAGTTATAAATGATTTTGTGCATGATTTCATGAATTTTAATGCATTAAAAATTATTAAAAAAATTTATTAAAAAAAAAGTAAGACAGATCCAGGTCTCATACTCACACAAGAGAATCTACCTCTGGCCTAGTACATATATGCAAGATATGAGAGAAATCCCTGCAATAGTCACTGAGAAAATTGTGATTAAGTGTTGAAATTTTCACACTTTTGGTGGGGGTACCCGAAACCGAAAACCCCTAGCAGTAAGTGACACATGTCTCTCAGTAGCCAACCAGTCTAAACACAGAAAGTGTGTGCGCGGTCGCTTATATAGTCCCAAACCCCCTCATTGCCTCTTTTGGGTTTCAAGCACGTGGAAAAGAGTTCCCAGGCCTCTTGGGGCGTCCTCAGATGGTCGCAGACTAAATTTATGTGGTCCCAGGCGGCCTGAGGAGGCCGGTTTGGATCAGCTTCTCTTAGTCAGGGCTTAGTCCCAGGCCCAGATTTCTTAGTCGCAGGACACCTGAGACGGTCTGAGGCTTCCTGGGACTAATGAAACCGATTACTTTTCACATGCATGAAACTTCAAAGGTCTGTTATGAGTCGAGGACTGACAAACAGGCTTCCTGGGACTAAGGTAGGGACGTCTAGGACTAAGGGTTGCAGGAGGCCTAAGACAACATAGGACTGTGTAGATTTGGGTCTGAGGAAGCCTGAGACTGGACATTTTGTTGACGGCGGGAAATAAGAATTGGTTTGGATCGTGAGAAATCTCAAACATGTTTGATTTTTCTCACGGCCCCAACCGACAGCTACAGATCCAGACCGAACACCTGGGACTAAGCAAATTTTTTAAACCGACTACAAAAAAACCCTTAATCGGGAAGTTTAGTCGTGTGGTGGAACACCCACATTAGAGACAGTTTACATCAATTTATTCCTCCCCCCGGTACATAAATTATTCCATTCAAATCAGCTATCTATCAAGCCCAAGCACCTTTCAATAATCTCTGGGAATGAACATGAATATGAAACTAGAGTATTGCTTCGTAAGAGAAAAAGAAATTATTTTTGCACAGCAAAACAAAGCGTCCCAATGAGTTTGTAGAAATGACCATCTTCCTGTGTTTAATATGTTTTTCCATTTATGACAAAATGCAAGGTTTCACAGATGAATCTGGTTTATTTTTTTTTGCGTTTAACGGAGAAATTCAAGATGGCCACCGAATGTGGCGGGAAAACGATTTTTGCGAAAAGTCGCCAGTAGACTGGGTATTGCGGGTCAAAAATTTCAAAATCGCTCTATCTCTGAGATAAACGCGTTTTTGTGTTTAACACAGAAATTCAAGATGGCTGCCAAAAGTGGCGGAAAAAGTTTTTTTGTGAAATAATGCCAGTAGATTCTGCAGATACCCTGTGGGTCAAAAATTTTGTCGAAATCGCTCTATCTCACTCTGTTTCCGAGACAAACAGGTTTTTGCATTTTACGCAGAAATTCAAGATGGCCGCCAAAAGTGGCGGGGAAAACGATTTTTGAGAAAAGTCGCCAGTAGACTTTGCAGATACCCTACGGGTCAAAAATGTTGTCAAAATCGCTCCGTTTCCGAGATAAACGCGTTTTTGCATTTTATGCAGAAATGCAGCAACTGAAACTTAATCCTAACACTGCATTTATAATTTTAAGAAACTCGTACTTGTAAAGTGGCTATTTTTTGCCCTGACAAATGTTGGGGATATATTGATTTTGAGCTTGTTCCATTCACCCCTGCTTCAAGGTCAAACATGGTCTTTACACTAAAAAGGCCTTCTACATCACCGTGTTATTGGCCCTAGGCAATTTGAAATATAAAACAGCTCATGGGAAATCATGAGCTGCAAGTGAAGTCATGGGTCAAGTTTGACTTTTGACCCCTGCTTCATGGTTAAACACTTGTACTTTGTGTACCAACACAAACACAAATTTTCAAATAACCAAATACTACATCAAAGAGAAGATTATTGGGCCACGAAACAAGAAACAATTGAGCACAATAAAAAAACTAGAGATTGCGTCTTGACACAGTGTATCCCCGGATGGGACATGGTTGAAGCATGACATACAGAGTATTATGTTTGCTGGATGGAACATGATGGACCGTATATACATTTTGTACTTACAGTAGATTTCCTCTATTTTACACCAGCAGTATAAGATTCAGGGTACAGGATTTTGTGTAAGATGTTTTGACATGTTAAAGCTCTAGTTACAATAATAAGGAGATCCCAGCCATTGTAAGTGTGAAAGACCATATTCAACCCTGAAGGAGGGCCCCAAGGGTAAATTTGACCCCACTGAAAGATTTGGGATATATAATTTCTTATAAGTTGTCTTCACATCTCAAATGTCTAAGACCACAAATAAGGGAAATATAGGCCATTATAAGTATGAAGGACCACATTCAAGGTCGAATGAGGGATTCTCCATGATAGTGACCCCACGATTTCCTATATGTTGTCTTCACAATCAAAAAAGCTACAACCTATAAGTAGTGAGACACAGGCCACTATAGATATCAGGGACTAAATGCGACTTCCAAGGAGGGGTCAAAGCTCAAATCTGACCCCACCACATGAATTGGGGCACATGGTTTCCTGTAAGTTATCTTGACATCCCAAACCTCTATTCCACATTATAAGGTGCGACCAATAATAAGGGAGATATAGGTCATTATATGTATCAAGGACCACATTCAACCTTAAAGGAGGGGTCAAAGGTCATATCAGAACCAACACAAAAATTTGGGGCACATGATTTCCAAAAAGCCGTCTTCACATCCAAACCTCTACGACCAATAATAAGGGAGATATACACCATTATAGGTATCAAGGACCACATTCAACCTTCAAGGAGGGCTCCAACTTCAAATCTAACCACACCAGAAGATTCCCAGCCCATGATTTCCTATAGATTGGTTTACCATCCTAAACCTCTAGGACCAATAATAAGCGAGTTATAAGCACTTTTAGGTTTGGCTATCTTCGTTTGAACTTGAAGGAGGAGCCCAAGGTCAAATCTGACAACACCAGAAGATTCCCAGCCCATGATTTCCTATAGGTTGGTTTACCATCCTAAACCTCTAGGACCAATAATAAGCGAGTTATAAGCACTTTTATGTTTGGCTATCCTCATTTGACCTTATTAACAGATTCCCAGCCCATGATTTCCTAGAGGTTGGATACAATGACTTACTCAACAGTGAGAACCTGAAAGAAGCTATTGCTCAGCTATGCCATGACATAGAGGTCTGCAATTTCACTATGTTATAGCTGACCAAAATGTCTGTGAATAACATATTTAACAAAATACTCTAAATGTAATAGTTTTCAAGTTACAACTGATTTACTCAAGAGTGAGAACCTCAAAGGAACTATTACTCAGCTATGCAATGAGCTACATGTCTGAATTTTTGCTCTGTTATAGCTGACCTAAAAGTAGGTGAACAACATATTTAAGCAAAATACTGTAAATCCAATAGTTTTCAAGTTACAACTGATTTACTCAATAGTGAGAACCTGAAAATAGCTATTGCTCCGCTATGCCATGAGCTATAGGTCTGTAATTTCACTATGTTATAGCTAACCCAAAAGTAGGTGAACAATATATTTTAACAAAATACTCCAAATGCAATATTTTTCAAGTTATAGCCGATTTACTCAACAGTCTATGCCTGAGAATAGCTATTGCTCAGTTGTGCCATGAGCTACAGGTCTGTAATTTCACTATGTTATAGCTGACCCAAAAGTAGTTGAATAACATATTTGCACAAATTTCTGTAAAGGCAATAGTTTTCCAATTACAACTGATTTACTCAACAGTGAGAACTTCAAAGTAGCTATTACTCAGCTATGCAATGAGCCACAGGTCTGGAACTTCACTATGTTATAGCTGACCCCAAAATAGGTGAATAACATATTGCAACAAAATACTCTAAATGCAATAGTTTCCAAGTTATAAGTGATTTACTCAACAGTGATAACCTAAAAGTAGCTATTACTCAGCTATGCCATGAGCTACAGGTCTGAAATTTTACTATGTTATAGCTGACCCAAAGGTAGCTGAATAACATATTTATACTAAATTCTCTAAATGCAATAGTTTTCAAATTATAAGTGATTTACTCAACATTGAGAACTTCAAAGTAGCTATTACTCAGCTATGCAATGAGTCACAGGTCTGGAACTTCACTATGTTATAGCTGACCCCAAAATAGGTGAATAACATATTGAAACAAAATACTCTAAATGCAATAATTTCCAAGTTATAAGCGATTTACTCAACAGTGATAACCTCAAAGTAGCTATTACTCAGCTATGCCATGAGCTACAGGTCTGAAATTTTACTATGTTATAGCTGACCCAAAAGTAGGTGAACAACATATTTAAGCAAAATACTGTACATGCAATAGTTTTCAAGTTACAACTGATTTAGTCAATAGTGATGACCTAAAAGTAGCTATTACTCAGCTATGCCATGAGCTACAGGTCTGAAATTTTACTATATGTTATAGCTGACCCAAAAGTAGCTGAATAACATATTTATACTAAATTCTCTAAATGCAATAGTTTTGCAATTACAACTGATTTACTCAATAGTGAGAACCTCAAAGTAGTTATTACTCAGCTATGCAATGAGCTACAGGTCTGAAATTTCACTGTTATAGCTGACCCAAAAGTAGGTGAACAACATATTTAAGCAAAATACTGTAAATGCAATAGTTTTGAAGTTGCAACTGATTTACTCAATAGTGATGACCTAAAAGTAGCTATTACTCAGCTATGCCATGAGCTACACGTCTGAAATTTCACTATGTTATAGCTGACCCAAAAGTAGCTGAATAACATATTTATACGAAATTCTCTAAATGCAATAGTTTTCCAATTACAACTGATTTACTCAATAGTGAGAACTTTAAAGTAGCTATTACTCAGCTATGCCATGACCTACAGATCTGAAATTTCACTATGTTATAGCTGGCCCAAAAGTAGCTGAATAACATATTTATACCAAATTCTCTAAATGCAATAGGTTTTAAGTTACAAGTGATTTACTCAATAGTGAGAACGTCAAAGTAGTTATTACTCAGCTATGCAATGAGCCACAGATCTGAAACTTCACTATGTTACAGCTGATCCCAAAATAGGTGAATAACATATTGAAACAAAATACTGTAAATGCAATAGTTTCCAAGTTATAAGCGATTTACTCAACAGTGATAACCTAAAAGTAGCTATTACTCAGCTATGCCATGAGCTACAGGTCTGAAATTTCACTATGTTATAGCTGAACCAAAAGTAGCTGAATAACATATTTATACGAAATTCTCTAAATGCAATAGTTTTGAAGTTATAAGCGATTTACTCAACAGTGATAACCTAAAAGTAGCTATTACTCAGCTATGCCATGAGCTACAGGTCTAAAATTTTACTATGTTATAGCTGACCCAAAAGTAGCTGAATAACATATTTATACGAAATTCTCTAAATGCAATAGTTTTTAAGTTACAAGTGATTTTATTCATGATGGAAGTTACTGAAAAGCCCAAAAATAGCTATTACTCACTTAGCTATTGAGACAGGCACCCAACTTACTCACCATATTGTAGCTATAAAAAAAGTAGCTGAATAACATATTTTAACAAAATGCTCTAAATGCAACACTTTTCAAGTTATAAATGATTTTGTGCATGATTTCATGAATTTTAATGCATTAAAAATTATTAAAAAAATTTATTAAAAAAAAAGTAAGACAGATCCAGGTCTCATACTCACACAAGAGAATCTACCTCTGGCCTAGTACATATATGCAAGATATGAGAGAAATCCCTGCAATAGTCACTGAGAAAATTGTGATTAAGTGTTGAAATTTTCACACTTTTGGTGGGGGTACCCGAAACCGAAAACCCCTAGCAGTAAGTGACACATGTCTCTCAGTAGCCAACCAGTCTAAACACAGAAAGTGTGTGCGCGGTCGCTTATATAGTCCCAAACCCCCTCATTGCCTCTTTTGGGTTTCAAGCACGTGGAAAAGAGTTCCCAGGCCTCTTGGGGCGTCCTCAGATGGTCGCAGACTAAATTTATGTGGTCCCAGGCGGCCTGAGGAGGCCGGTTTGGATCAGCTTCTCTTAGTCAGGGCTTAGTCCCAGGCCCAGATTTCTTAGTCGCAGGACACCTGAGACGGTCTGAGGCTTCCTGGGACTAATGAAACCGATTACTTTTCACATGCATGAAACTTCAAAGGTCTGTTATGAGTCGAGGACTGACAAACAGGCTTCCTGGGACTAAGGTAGGGACGTCTAGGACTAAGGGTTGCAGGAGGCCTAAGACAACATAGGACTGTGTAGATTTGGGTCTGAGGAAGCCTGAGACTGGACATTTTGTTGACGGCGGGAAATAAGAATTGGTTTGGATCGTGAGAAATCTCAAACATGTTTGATTTTTCTCACGGCCCCAACCGACAGCTACAGATCCAGACCGAACACCTGGGACTAAGCAAATTTTTTAAACCGACTACAAAAAAACCCTTAATCGGGAAGTTTAGTCGTGTGGTGGAACACCCACATTAGAGACAGTTTACATCAATTTATTCCTCCCCCCGGTACATAAATTATTCCATTCAAATCAGCTATCTATCAAGCCCAAGCACCTTTCAATAATCTCTGGGAATGAACATGAATATGAAACTAGAGTATTGCTTCGTAAGAGAAAAAGAAATTATTTTTGCACAGCAAAACAAAGCGTCCCAATGAGTTTGTAGAAATGACCATCTTCCTGTGTTTAATATGTTTTTCCATTTATGACAAAATGCAAGGTTTCACAGATGAATCTGGTTTATTTTTTTTGCGTTTAACGGAGAAATTCAAGATGGCCACCGAATGTGGCGGGAAAACGATTTTTGCGAAAAGTCGCCAGTAGACTGGGTATTGCGGGTCAAAAATTTCAAAATCGCTCTATCTCTGAGATAAACGCGTTTTTGTGTTTAACACAGAAATTCAAGATGGCTGCCAAAAGTGGCGGAAAAAGTTTTTTTGTGAAATAATGCCAGTAGATTCTGCAGATACCCTGTGGGTCAAAAATTTTGTCGAAATCGCTCTATCTCACTCTGTTTCCGAGACAAACAGGTTTTTGCATTTTACGCAGAAATTCAAGATGGCCGCCAAAAGTGGCGGGGAAAACGATTTTTGAGAAAAGTCGCCAGTAGACTTTGCAGATACCCTACGGGTCAAAAATGTTGTCAAAATCGCTCCGTTTCCGAGATAAACGCGTTTTTGCATTTTATGCAGAAATGCAGCAACTGAAACTTAATCCTAACACTGCATTTATAATTTTAAGAAACTCGTACTTGTAAAGTGGCTATTTTTTGCCCTGACAAATGTTGGGGATATATTGATTTTGAGCTTGTTCCATTCACCCCTGCTTCAAGGTCAAACATGGTCTTTACACTAAAAAGGCCTTCTACATCACCGTGTTATTGGCCCTAGGCAATTTGAAATATAAAACAGCTCATGGGAAATCATGAGCTGCAAGTGAAGTCATGGGTCAAGTTTGACTTTTGACCCCTGCTTCATGGTTAAACACTTGTACTTTGTGTACCAACACAAACACAAATTTTCAAATAACCAAATACTACATCAAAGAGAAGATTATTGGGCCACGAAACAAGAAACAATTGAGCACAATAAAAAAACTAGAGATTGCGTCTTGACACAGTGTATCCCCGGATGGGACATGGTTGAAGCATGACATACAGAGTATTATGTTTGCTGGATGGAACATGATGGACCGTATATACATTTTGTACTTACAGTAGATTTCCTCTATTTTACACCAGCAGTATAAGATTCAGGGTACAGGATTTTGTGTAAGATGTTTTGACATGTTAAAGCTCTAGTTACAATAATAAGGAGATCCCAGCCATTGTAAGTGTGAAAGACCATATTCAACCCTGAAGGAGGGCCCCAAGGGTAAATTTGACCCCACTGAAAGATTTGGGATATATAATTTCTTATAAGTTGTCTTCACATCTCAAATGTCTAAGACCACAAATAAGGGAAATATAGGCCATTATAAGTATGAAGGACCACATTCAAGGTCGAATGAGGGATTCTCCATGATAGTGACCCCACGATTTCCTATATGTTGTCTTCACAATCAAAAAAGCTACAACCTATAAGTAGTGAGACACAGGCCACTATAGATATCAGGGACTAAATGCGACTTCCAAGGAGGGGTCAAAGCTCAAATCTGACCCCACCACATGAATTGGGGCACATGGTTTCCTGTAAGTTATCTTGACATCCCAAACCTCTATTCCACATTATAAGGTGCGACCAATAATAAGGGAGATATAGGTCATTATATGTATCAAGGACCACATTCAACCTTAAAGGAGGGGTCAAAGGTCATATCAGAACCAACACAAAAATTTGGGGCACATGATTTCCAAAAAGCCGTCTTCACATCCAAACCTCTACGACCAATAATAAGGGAGATATACACCATTATAGGTATCAAGGACCACATTCAACCTTCAAGGAGGGCTCCAACTTCAAATCTAACCACACCAGAAGATTCCCAGCCCATGATTTCCTATAGATTGGTTTACCATCCTAAACCTCTAGGACCAATAATAAGCGAGTTATAAGCACTTTTAGGTTTGGCTATCTTCGTTTGAACTTGAAGGAGGAGCCCAAGGTCAAATCTGACAACACCAGAAGATTCCCAGCCCATGATTTCCTATAGGTTGGTTTACCATCCTAAACCTCTAGGACCAATAATAAGCGAGTTATAAGCACTTTTAGGTTTGGCTATCTTCGTTTGAACTTGAAGGAGGAGCCCAAGGTCAAATCTGACAACACCAGAAGATTCCCAGCCCATGATTTCCTATAGATTGGTTTATCATCCTAAACCTGTACGACCAATAATAAGAGAGTTATAAGCACTTTTAAGTTTGGGTGTCCTCGCTTGACCTTGAAGGACGGGTGCAAGGTCAAATATGACCACATCAAAAGATTCCCAGCCCATGATTTCCTATAAGTTAGTTTACCATCCCAAACCTGTGCGACCAATAATAAGCAAGTTATCAGCACTTTTGAGTTTGGCTATCCTCGTTTGACCTGGAAGGAGGGGTCCAAGGGCAAATCTGACCACACCAAAAGATTCTCAGCCCATGATTTCCTATAGGTTGGTTTACCATCCCAAACCTCTAGGACCAATAATCGAGTTATGAAGAATTTTAACTTTGGCTATCTTCATTTGACCTTGAAGGAGGGCTCCAAGGTCAAATCTGACCACACCAGACGATTCCCAGCCCATGATTTCCTAAAGGTTGGTTTACCATCCCAAACATCTAGAACCAATAATATTACAAATTTAATAAGTAAATTAAATTTTTATAAGTTAATACCCTATCCAATGGACAACTGCTTTACCGGTCGGCGTGACCGGTCCCGTCAAATGCCAGAAAAAGACGTCCTGTATAGAATACTGGCCGAACCAGTCTGGAGAGTGCATTCGCCAGGTGGCGCATCGTACTTCCTCTTCCTGTCTAGACAACGTGACGTCATAGCATCTTTTTCGTGTCTAGTCCTAGTAAGACCCCTAGTAAGCTGATAGCGGGGCCGGTTGGGTGGGCCTTGCCTGTCCATTGGATAGGGTATTAACTTATAAAAATTTAATTTACTTATTAAATTTGCAATTTTATTGCGTTAATACATCCTATCCAATGGACAATTGCTGAATAACTACCGCTTGGCAGGCGGGTAAGCAGCTAGGGACTCAAGTGAACTCATAACAAAACAAAAAAACTGAGAAGGCCCATTGACCTAGGGTCAGAGAACCCTGAGAGGTCAAGGTCGGCTACCAACTAACCGGTTACCCGGGAGTCTACCGACATTGCCCCCCCCTTTTTTCTTCCCTTCCCAGGGTTGATCTGAGAAGGGGAAGAGAGAGAGAGGGCCGAGTACCAGACCGGACAGTATTGACTGTATCTTGTCTGTCAAGGTCTGCCAACGTTCTGGTGTGGGTTTGACCCTGCCCTCTTTCAGGTCGAACTGGTAACCTACGAAGTTGAAAACTTGTTTTGGAACCAGTTCTGACTTTTCCTTGTTCGCCCTGAGGGTTACCTGCTGCCTGGTACACCAGGACAGGATCCTCCACAGTAGGGCACACAGAGAGCCCGACTTCATCCCCCCCCTCTTTGTTGATATAGGCAACCACTGTTGTCTTGTCTGTAGCTATCAGTACTGTCTTGTTGCAGCAGAGGGTTCGAAACTCTTTTAGAGCTAGAAATACTGCTTTTAGCTCTAGATGGTTTATGTGCAACTTGCTTTCTGGAAGGGACCAAGTTCCCCTTGCAGTGTGCTCGTCTAAGTGAGCGCCCCACCCTTCTTTTGATGCATCTGTAAATATTTGCAGAGCATGTTTTAGAGGCTGTAATGGTTGACCCAGTAGCACATTGCTTTCCTCCAGCCACCATCTTAGATGGGGGTGGAATGACTTGGGGATCGGGATCACCTTTTCTAGTGACTTCAGGACCCTCCAGTTGTTTTTCAAGTGCCACTGTATGGGCCTCATGTGAAGTCGCCCTAGGTGGACTTGTTTTTCTGTTGCTGTGAGTAGACCTATGAGGGACATGAACTGCCGGACCGGGCATACCAGACCGGACAGTATTGACTGTATCTTGTCTGTCAAGGTCTGCCAACGTTCTGGTGTGGGTTTGACCCTGCCCTCTTTCAGGTCGAACTGGTAACCTACGAAGTTGAAAACTTGTTTTGGAACCAGTTCTGACTTTTCCTTGTTCACCAGCCACCCTAGTTCTTGACAAAGGGTTATTAAGGTCTGTGTATGCTGGAGACAAGTGTTGTGGGTAGAGGCTCTCACCAGCCAGTCGTCTAGGTACTGGTGGATCCTTATACCCCTCTGAAGTGCCATGAGTTTGACCTCTTTGGACACCACAGTGAACTCCATGGGAGCTGTGGATAGACCAAAGGGTAGGGCTTTGAACTGGTAGGACCGACCCTGGAGGTGAAAATGCATGTACTTCCTGGACTGACTGTGAATTGGTATATGGAAGTACGCGTCTTTGAAGTCTATGGATGTGACCCACTCCCCTGCCTGTAGGGAGGTTCTTATTGTCTCTGGGATCTCCATTTTGAACGACTCTGTGTTTAAAACGGTGTTCAAGGTGCTCAGGTCCAGGACCGGTCTCCACCGGTTGTTGGGTTTGGGTACCAAAAATAGTCGGTTGTAAAAACCCAGTGAGTTTCGATTTTCTACCGGTTCTACTGCATTCTTGTTTATCAGCTGATACAGTGCCTCTAAGAGGAAGGACTGCTTGGCTGAGTTGTGGTAGTTGCTTATTACAGTTGGGACCGACCTTGTCAAGTTGGGTCTGAACCGGAAGGGGAGGGTGTAGCCCTCCCTCAGTGTGGTGACTACTTTTGGACTCGAACCCAGAGCTTCCCATTTCTCCCAACACTGGTGTAACCTTGCCCCTACAGGAGGAGCTATAACAGCATGTGGGGCATTGGTGACAAGATTTACAGAACTCAAGTGACCTACACAAGAAACATCTTTCACATATTTTATTTCTGTGTACATTTGACATGCATTGGGATTTATGCCTTTCCTTTGTGGCAACCCGGTGACAATATGAGCATTTGCAACACAAAAGTTTACATTCAGATCTAAAGTCACTTTGCTGTTCCCGGCTACCACTGGTGTTGGGTTCAAGCCTACTTGACCGGTAACAAATACAGAGTTCTTCTGACCGGTCACAGAATTTACACAGTGATTGTCATTTACGCGGCTTTGAACCCTTAGCAGGCTTCTGGGAGAACGTTGAGGCTTTGCCACGACCTTTCCTTGCCTGTTGCTTGTCTTTAATCTGCTTCCATGCAGGGAGGGTCGATTTCCGGTCAGAATGGCCAGTCGACTTGTCACTTGCAGCATAAGGGTGGAAGCGACCCTGATGTTGGTGTGTTGTACCAGACGAACGCCTCTCCTCACTTCTGCAGATTTCCTCTTCAGCCTTTGTGATAAGCTGGTCCGGGAACAGGGAGTTGAGATGTACTGGAGACGTTCTCAAGGCATTCACAGTGTCTTGCTTCACCCCAGCATGTAGGTATTCGGGTAACTATCCCTGCGAGCCAGAGTGAAGTTAGGCATGCTTATAAACACACCCTCAGATAAGTCCTGCATAGTTCTGGCCATGGCTTGGGAGATTGACCGGTTGAAAGTGGCCAGATATTCTAGTTCATTCACAGCCTGCTTCATCTTCTCAGATGACTTGCCCTTGCTATCCAGACGTAGGGTTTTAAGCTGAGTGGACATGGAGTCTTGAACCCTAGTCAAACACCTTGACAAACCAGCAGCCTGGTTACACATTATTGTCTGTTCACGTGCTGCTCTCTCCCAACGCCTAAGCAGGTCCTGGCTGAAGGCCCGGGAGGGTGGGGCAGTAGGAAGACTTCTACGTGCAACCCTGCTGAAGGAATGGTTGAGTTTGGCAGGTTCCGGTGACCAGGTGCGTACTGTGGAGCTCTCACTGTCCTCAGCATGCATCCCATACCATCTAGACGACCTGGGAGGCTTGATGAACTGATCTCTGAGGAGGCCAGCATTGTCAGTGTTCCTGGTGGGATACCCTTCTGTGATGGTGAGGTTGAGTTTGGACATCTTTCTACACAACCAGTCGTCCACCGGAAGTTTAACTGACACTTTACCGGTTGGTTGTACCCGTGCACCAGCAAAGGGGTTGTCATCTGTAGCAGAGGACACAGTTTCAAACTCTGGGATCTAATGCCAGTTCATGAAGCTTCTCACACCTCTCATAGTTTCTCTGTAATTGGCCTCCTCAGTAGGTTCCTGGTCAGCCTCATCCCTGGGGACATCTCTGTCTGGTGACCAGTCCCGGTGGGTTTCATCAGCCAGGGAACAGGTAAAACTGAGCTGGTCAGCCTCACTGTCAGATGCTTCAGTAAGATCTCCCTCACAGGTGGGCTGAGCATCAGGGACCGAACCGGGGGCCTAAACAGGCTGGGTTGCTGTCCCGGCACCGGGAGCCTCAAGAGGCTGGGTGGCTGTCTGCATCTCATCTACTGCTTCACTGGTGGCCTGATCAAGGCAGGGACCGGTAGTCTCTCTAGCCAGACTGCTGGGGGTGGCACCAGGGTCAGAAAATGGCTTCTGGCTGGTAGTCGCATCTGAAGCTGGCTTCACAACCGGTTCTACTGGTACTGTGAAAGTCTTGGCCAACAGCATCGCTTCCAGCCGGGAAAACCTCTCTGCCCATTTATCATCTAACTGCTTCAGGTCATCAGCTGAAGGTCTGCTACTTGAAGATTTCTTCTTGCTGGCAGAGGGCTTGGGAGACTCGCTGCGTTTCGTCTTCTTCGCAGTAGGGGTAGACTGAGGATGTGAAGCCTTGTCATCTACTTTACCAAGCACACTCACGTGCGCAGGGTCCACTAGAGTGGGAGTAGAGGAGGACGCAGTCGCCTTCTTTTCTTTGTTCTTACGATCTCTGTAAGTGGGGGTGGCCAGTTGAAGAACTTGCTCAGGGGTAAACCCTTTGCAAACATCACAGTCTTTCTTGAGGACGCAAGGGTCGTCACCCACCCCCTTATCTCTACACCGTGCGCACTTGAAGTGGCTATCAAAAACAGCCATAACATGGCCACAAGTGCCTCGTCTTTGTCCTGGAGAAGACATGGTCATAGAAATCACTGTAGAACTTCTTAAAAGTTGAAAAAAGATGGATGAATTCGCTGTGGAACACAAAATTCGCTTGTCGTGAAAACACGTCTTCACTCTCCACGCGCCAAATGAAAAAGATGCTATGACGTCACGTTGTCTAGACAGGAAGAGGAAGTATGATGCGCCACCTGGCGAATGCACTCTCCAGACCGGTCCTGCCGGTATTCTATACAGGACGTCTTTTTCTGGCGTTTGGCGGGACCGGTCGCGCAGACCGGTAAAGCAATTGTCCATTGGATAGGATGTATTAACGCAATAAAAAGGGAGATATCAACACTTTTCATGACTGACAAAGAAACGCCATCTTGTTTTTCAAAATGAGGCCAAAAATATTCCCAGTCAAGATTTTGTAATGAGGAACATATCCCACAAATTTGAGATCTCTACCTATAATACCCTTTGCTCTAGAGGGCCAAGAAAAGTCCTTGCTGAAAGTAAAAAAACGCCTCTGGTGGCCATATTGTTCTTCAAAATAAGGCCAAAAATATTCCAAGGCAAGATTTTATGGTTATGAATATATCCTGCAAATTTGAGAAGGCCAGCTATAATATTTTTTTTGTTAGAGTGGTAAAGGTGAAATCTCTCTAAACACAGGCCAAAAATGGCCTCAGTGACGTACTTTGGTGGTCTGTATGATGATCTTCAATGAAGAGCTTCAAGGTCAAATTTCTGCATACTTACAGAGGATATATATATGTATTATATATACCACCCATAGGATGATCTAACTTTCTGTATATGAAAACTGGGCCAAAATGTGAAAAAATTTGTGGCATTGCCCATATATACCCACATACCGAATTTGAAAGGTCTAACAAATAATTTTTAAGTTTTGTCCGGGGATACAATAAGGATGTTAAGAAGGTCTGTCATGTTATGAAAAGTTAGAAATCTGCCTAATTTGGTCAAACTTTGTGTAGGAAACTCTCTGCAATTTTTTTTTGCACAAACATCACAATATTTTGTGGAACTTGGCCATCAGTAGATCCAAATGGATGTAAATATTGGAAGTTCTAGTCTGAGGGTCTACTGTAAATACGTAAATATTTGCTCTCTAGTTTTAGTGAGCTTCCATTTAATTGAACAAACATTGTATATTTATTTCATTAACACAAAACTGACATGTATCTACTCAACTGTATGCCCCCAAAAATTTAGGATTATTCTAATTCAAGAAAGAAAAGTGCTTAGGTGCACTATTTTGGTGTTATCGTATAATGTTTGATAGAAATTGATTGTATCTGTTTGATTAGTGATCACCAAGGCCCATCCAATGCATCTGGTTTGTTTCCTGTGATAAATGAATAAACTAAAACAATAACAATTATTAGAGTCATTCATTTATTGAAATAAAATAATAATTAAATGGAAAAAATAGCTAATACTTCATTTAAACGCTAAAGGCATAAATGCTAAAGCAAGGGACAAACTGAATGGACAAAATGTAAATAAACCTAGTCTAATGTGGGTGTTCCACCACACGACTAAGGCTCCCGATTAAGGGTTTTTGAGGGTCGGTTTGAAATATTTGCTTAGTCCCAGACCTTCTGTAAGGGTCGGTTGGGGCCGTGTGAGAAATCAAACATGTTTGATATTTCTCCCGACCCCAACCGATTATTTTTTCCCGCCATAAACAAAATGTCCAGTCCCAGGCTTCCTCAGGCCTCCTCAGATCAAATTTACACAGTCCTATGTTGTCCCAGGCCGCCTGCGACCCTTAGTCGCCGACCCTTAGTCCCAGACCCTCTATACCTTAGTCCCAGGCTTCCTGCGACCCTTAGTCCCATTGCAAAGCAAAAATCGGCTATCTCGGTCTGGGGACGCCTGGGGACGCCTCAGGACATCTTGTGGGGTCGGGACTTAATCCTGGGTTAGTCGGGGCTTAGTCCCAGGAGGCCTGAGGCGTCCTGGGACCCAGTCGGTTTGTCTACGACAGGATCGTGGTTCAAACCGACCAGAAAAATGGCTTAGTCTGTTCTTAGTCCCAGACCAGTTAGGGACTGTCTGGGGCCTCCTGGGGCGTCCTGAGGCCGATCTGTAGTTAATCCCAGACCTTCATACCGATTCTGTCTTCCACCCCATTGGTCAATTTTTTTTCCATTTTTTCCAAGACTACCCACGATTAAGGGTCGCCGACAGGATCGGGGCTTAATCCTTTGGTGGAACAAGGGCATTAGAAAAATTTACTCTGTAAATTTAAAAAAAAATGCAACTCAGTAAAAATTCTCATCACAAAAGATTTCAACTTGTAGTGACAGAGTTTTTACCAGCTGCTTAATAGTTCAACTGATTACAAGTACAATTTAAAATAATAATCTCAGATTGTGACATCACTTGACAATACCCTGACAGTAAACTCTGACAGTATGATTGATTTATACATGTATAGTTATTCTTTTATGGCCACTTCAGGCTCAATTTTCTCCTCTAATACTGAAAACCACCAGCAATACAAAAGCACTGAATCAGATGTTATCAATGAACTCGTGTCATATATACAAAATACAGTGACAATGTGAAAGCCCAATTAATACAGAAGAATAACAAGTAAAAAGAACATGATTCAATACATTAATAATCACTATTATTTCCAGAAAACAGGGCCAGGTAGGTTTTCATGTACGTGGCACCTGTACAATTCAGCAAGTGTGCTTCCATACTCAATATTCTAGCCATCTGTACATGAATCTGAAAAACACTTAGGTCATAGTTTTGCTGAGCAGAAGTGTTGTTTAAAGACCTTTCTAATGGCATGTAATACATATTAGAAGGCTACATAGTTTCTGAGATATTGTAGAAAAAGCGGAAGTTACTGACACTAATTATCCATGGTACGGAGGAGCTGTTGAAATGAAGTAAAATATATCCCGCTCTGTATATTCCCCCCCTATGCAGGTTAAATACAGCACGCGGTGGATAATAAAACACAATCTTTTCTAAATATTTGTAAATAAAGTTTTGTTAAAATAATATGTTTAAATACAAACTTAACAATATTATACTAATAGATTTATACTTACTAATTGTCTAGCCAAAACAAAACAAGCAATCAGTGGCCGTGAACAGGCTCTGTGTCAGCTGACTGTGCGTTTTGAGTTTCAGAGTAGAAGTGACAGAAGAAAAGGACACAAAAGTTGTGCCCTGGAAATGGTGTTCAGAAGGAAAGTAAGAAGGTAACTGTTCAGGTGTAAAAAGTAAGTTAAAAACATATTTAAAGAAAACATTGCAAATGCAATAGTTTTAATTTTACTATGTTATAGCTGACCCCAAAATAGGTGAATAACATACTGAAACTAAATAATCTAAATCCAATAGTTTTCAAGTTATAAGTGATTTACTCAACACGTGATAACCTAAAAGTAGCTATTACTCAGGTATGCCATGAGCTACAGGTCTGAAATTTTACTATGTTATAGCTGACCCAAAAGTAGCTGAATGACATATTTACACAAAATTCTCTAAATGCAATAGTTTTCAAGTTAGAAGTGATTTTACTCATGAAGGAAGTTACTGAAAAGTCCAAAGGTAGCTATTACTCACTTAGCTATTGAGATAGACACCCACATTACTCACCATGTTGTAGCTATGGAAAAAGTAGCTGAATAACATATTTTAACATAATGCTCTAAATGCAATACTTTTCCAAGTTATAATTGATTTAGTGCATGATTTCAGTAATTTTAATGCATTAATTACTCAGCTATGCAATGAGCCACAGGTCTGAAATTTTACTATGTTATAGCTGACCCCAAAATAGGTGAATAACATATTGAAACTAAATACTCTAAATGCAATACTTTTTAAGTTATAAGTGATTTACTCAACAGTGATAACCTAAAAGTACTACAGGTCTGAAATTTTACTATGTTATAGCTGACCCAAAAGTAGCTGAATAACATATTTACACAAAATTCTCTAAATGCAATAGTTTTCAAGTTAGAAGTGATTTTACTCATGCTGGAAGTTACTGAAAAGTCCAAAAGTAGCTATTACTCACTTAGCTATTGAGATAGACACCCAACTTACTCACCATGTTGTAGCTATGGAAAAAGTAGCTGAATAACATATTTTAACAAAATGCTCTAAATGCAATACTTTTCAAGTTATAATTGATTTTAGTGCATGATTTCATTAATTTTAATGCATTAAAAATTATTTTAAAAATTCATAAAAAAATAATTAAGAAAGATCCAGGTCTGACACTCACACAAGGGAATCTACTTGTGGTCTAGTACATATATGCAAGATATGAGAGAAATCCCTGCAATAGTCACTAAGAAAATTGTGATAAAGTGTTGAAATTTTCACACTTTTGGTGGGGGTACCTCCCTTGTAATGGCTCTAGCAAACGGACAGATTTACATGCCTTGAACAATTTTTGATCCTCGCTAGATAAGGTATTTTTTTAAAAAAAAACAGCATGTCTCTAGGCCTTGTAGTTTTGAGTGACGACATAAAAATTACCTCAATTTATTCTCCTTCTTTTAAAAAAAAACTAGACTACGGACGCATCTGTGGCCAGATGCTGGATGTATCCACCGACAAAGGCCAACTAACATAGTTTAGAAGATAAACAGCATTTTTCGTTAATAAGCAAGCTGAAAGCACTTTTAAGTTTGGCTACCCTTATTTGACCCTGTAGCAGGGGCCCAAGGTGAAGTCTGACCACATCAAAAGATTTGCAGCCCATGACTTCCTATAAGTTGTTTTCATATTAATGAGTTATTTGAGAAATACTGGCTATCTGCAATACTTCTAGAGATAATTCGCATTTACTCATTTTGAGTAGGTGAATAATTAGCTACGGGTCTGAAACTTCACCAAGTGAAAGCTCTCTCAAAAGTAGGCGAATGAGTTATTTGAGAATAATTGGTAATCTACAATACTTTTACAGATAATTTGAATTTACTCATTTTCAGTAGGTGAGTAATTACCTACGGGTCTGGAACTTCACCATGTGAAAGCTCTCCCAAAAGTAGATGAATGAGTTATTTGATAAGAATTGGATATCTGCAATACTTTTAGAGATAATTTGCATTTACTCATTTTCAGTAGGTGAGTAATTACCTACGGGTCTGAAACTTCACCAAGTGAAAGCTCTCCTAAAAGTAGGTGAAGGAGTTATTTGACAAAAATTGGCTATCTGCAATACTTTTAGAGATAATTTGCGTTTACTCATTTTGAGTAGGTGAGTAATTACCTACGGGTCTGAAACTTCACCAAGTGAAAGCTCTCCTAAAAGTAGGTGAAGGAGTTATTTGATAAAAATTGGCTATCTGCAATACTTTTAGAGATAATTTGCGTTTACTCATTTTGAGTAGGTGAGTAATTACCTACGGGTCTGAAACTTCACCAAGTGAAAGCTCTCCCAAAAGTAGGTGAATGAGTTATTTGAGAAAAATTGGCTATCTGCAATACTTTTCAGAGATAATTCGCATTTACTCACTTTGAGTAGGTGAGTAATTACCTACAGGTCTGGAACTTCAGCATGTGAAAGCTCTCCCAAAAGTAGGTGAACGAGTTATTTAAGAAAAATTTGCTATCTGCAATACTTTTAGAGAAAATGCAGAATTACTCATTTTTAGTAGGCAAGTAATTTAGCCACAGGCCTAATTTAGACATAAAGCCTAGCAATAGAATACTGTGGTGCACCCTCTAATATACCTTGCAAACTTGAGAAGGCTAGCTATAATATTTTTTTTCGTTAGAGCGGTAATGGTGAAATCTCTCTACACACTGCGGCTATCCAGTGGATACAATGATTTACTCAACAGTGAGAACCTGAAAGTAGATATTGGTAAGCTATGCCATGACATAGAGGTCTGCAATTTCACTCTGTTATAGCTGACCAAAAATTATGTGAATAACATATTTAAACAAAATACTGTAAATGTAATAGTTTTCACGTTATAACTGATTTACTCAACAGTGATAACCTCAAAGTAGCTATTACTCAGCTATGCAATGAGCTACATGTCTGAATTTTTTCTATGTTATAGCTGACCCAAAATTAGGTGAACAACATATTTAAGCAAAATACTGTAAATACAATAGTTTTCAAGTTACAACTGATTTACTCAATAGTGAGAACCTGAAAATAGCTATTGCTCCGCTATGCCATGAGCTATAAGTCTGTAATTTCACGATGTTATAGCTGACCCAAAAGTAGGTGAACAACATATTTTAACAAAATACTCCAAATGCAATATTTTTAAAGTTACAAGTCATTTACTCAACAGTCAGTACCTGAAAATAGCTATTGCTCAGTTGTGCCATGAGCTACAGGTCTGTAATTTCACTATGTTATAGCTGACCCAAAGTAGCTGAATAACATATTTACACAAATTTCTTTAAATGCAATAGTTTTCCAATTACAACTGATTTACTCAACAGTGTGAACTTCAAAGTAGCTATTACTCAGCTATGCAATGAGCCACAGGTCTGGAACTTCACTATGTTATAGCTGACTCCGAAATAGGTGAATAACATATTGAAACAAAATACTCTAAATGTAATACTTTTGAAGTTATAAGTAATTTACTCAACAGTGATAACCTAAAAGTAGCTATTACTCAGCTATGCCATGAGCTACAGGTCTGAAATTTTACTATGTTATAGCTGACCCAAAAGTAGCTGAATAACATATTTATACAAAATTGTGTAAATGCAATAGTTTTCAAGTTACAAGTGATTTTACTCATGATGGAAGTTACTGAAAAGCCCAAAAGTAGCTATTACTCACTTAGCTATTGAGACAGACACCCAAGTTACGATGTTGTAGCTATGAAAAAAGTAGCTGAATAACATATTTTAAGAAAATGCTCTAAATGCAACACTTTTCAAGTTATAAGTGATTTAGTGCATGATTTCATGACTTTTAATGCATTTTAGACATTTTTGTCTACCACAGGCCTAATTTAGACATAAAGCCTACCAAAAAGATAGGGTGGCGAGTCCTCTAGCTTACCAAGCCACCTGCCAAATATGAAAGAAATCTGGAAAGAAATGTGGACTGTAGGTCGCTAACAAGCAATATTCCACATTTTAGACATTTTGTCTACCACAGGCCTAATTTAGACATAAAGCCTACCAAAAAGATAGGGTGGCGAGTCCTCTACCATATCAAGCCACCTGCCAAATATGAAAGAAATCCGGAAAGAAATGTGGACTGTAGGTCGCTAACAAGAAATCTCTGTGGACGAGGGCGCGGACGAGGGCGCGGACGACAACGATGATGAATCCATAGTATCCCCGCTTCGCGTCGGGGATACAATAAGTTATCTGTATAATTTGCAAACATATGCATTGCTTTTGTTTTTTTTTCATTTAAGCATCCAATGATAACAGGATTCAGGGTGTAACTTCTTGTACCAGTGTACTGCATGCAGCAAAATTCAATACATAAATTGAATAATTTAATAATAAATACTTACTGTGTGTGTTGTAATAAATATGTTGGAATATGGGTGTCTTAAAACAGCTCTTGTATTTACAACAGAAGGGAACATAGATGTATAACAGAAAGTGAAGACAGCCACTGACATGTTCTATTTAAATGGATATCTGGTTCCATTAACCAGCACATTAGTTTATTTCAACAAGTGTTTCTCATATGATGCTCCAACTCCTACACTATCATGTTTCAAAAGTCTTTCCCTCCAGAGATTAAGCACATGGATTCCTGATACTTGATACATTAATTTTAACTGTTATGTCAATACCTTTGTTCCATCTAAGACCTGTAAATATCTATGGCATTTTACAGAGACTTTTCACTCTGAACCATATCTAAATAACTCGATGTTTCACTCTGTGATGTCAATATCTCTGACTTTTCACTCTGAGACATATAACTATCTCTGTTTTACTCAGTAGTTGAACTCTCAGATTTTACCCTTTCCCAGTTAATATTTCTTGTGTTCATTCTGCTAATGTCCACATCTCAGACATTTTCAGGCCAGGAGATATTACTTTGATTTTATTTTAAGACATGTAAAAATCTGTTGACATATCACTCTGTGGTGTCAATTTCGTTGACGTCACTCCATCTCTTGTACTGCTGTTTCCTGCCATCTGGGTACTCTAGGACAAAGCTGCTAACAGTCGGTACATAGAAGGACACTGGGTTCTCTTTGTCTTTCATTAAAATACCCCATTTATGTTTGCACATTTTACATTTTAAAACACCCTCTTTTTGCATGTTACAGTTTTTCATGGCTTTAGGTGACTGCTGTTCAGTTTCTACCTTCTGTCTGAAGTCTTCAGACTCTACAACCTCAACACCACATCTCTTCTTGATTTGTGATGAGTAGAATGCCAATTCTGTACAGTCCTCACCACTACAGTAAAACTTGACGCTGTTGGCAGTGTCCAGACTTCTCTCTGTGGGTCGTGCTTCTTTCGGAAATCTGTCCATGTAGTGGGATAATTCTGTCTCTGATAATTTTGCAACCTGCTGAAGACCTTTGATGTATTCATCTGATGTGGAATCCCTGTTGCCTCCTGCACCTAAAATCATAGATCATCATCAATCAAGTTTTTCATAGAACCTCTATTGTCTAAAAGATATTAAGAAAGGCGGATTTTGTTTCAATAATGGAAAGGCCATAAAACAGAAGAAGTAATTCAGTGTGAAAGATATGTGGTGTTTGACAGTTGCCAAGAGAAACAGATGCAGGTACATTTTTGCTCAATAGTTAGGTGCAATTTAGATATTTCTTACAAATGGCTGACACTGTCTTGTATGTAATATTATACTGATTAATAGTATAAAGTCATAAATTCTGTACCTACAGCTTGATAGAAACAAATATTAAGCACCTAGAAGGCTTTTTTCCATTGAAATTTACCCTGTTATATCTAATCTATGGTTATAAGAAGAAGTATCATTCTTCTCCATTAAATTTTAACATCCAATTGTTCCACTGTATTTGCATCTAAGCATTAAGGTTCTGATTACCTTTTACTTTGATGGTACCTTCTTGCCTTTTTTTGGCCACATCCTTGTCCAGCATATAGTGAATGACACAGTTGCAGTTTCTCATGCCTTTAATATTGTCTTCATATTTACCATCTGTGATAATTAAGCCTGCTTTTCCAGCCCTAAGATGTCTGAGTATGTGATTTTCCTCTTTTCCCCCCTCAGCAAATTCTGTAAATACAGGGGTGTTTTACAATCAAAATGCAATACAATATCTTCTTTAAGATTGGTAATTTGCTGTTCACAAATTTGGTCTACTGCTGCTGTTGTTGCATAATTTAAGAAGATTCAATACAATCTGATAAAATAGCATCAGAGATGCCCGTACCCCACAGCCTGGGGAAATAATTTTCAACACCATGAAATACAGAAGTGGTGAGAAAGTACAAAGATCTGGATACTTTCAGAGCAGTGTCAGTTATATAAAGCTTCAAATCAATGCTTAAGTAGAGAAAATAACATCTAAAAGAAAGAAAATGTATGTAAAGATAATTAAAAGTATTAAATCAAGACATTTCAGTAGCAAGATGACAGCATTAATCAGTAAACTAAAAATTACAAAGCTGTAAATTTTATTAATTGGAGTATAGCTGTCAATGGAAATAGCACAATTATACAAAAGTATATAAACTAATCAGTTGCAGCAATCAAAATATCTTTCTCAAAAGAGAAACATGTCTCAAATCTTGCAGGTGAACACACTCTGGCAGAGCCAAAGTTAAAGGTCACACCATGATGCACACCGACACCCCTTAACCAATGTCCCTACCAAGTGTCAACCTTCTACACCTTACCGAATCCAATAAATAGCCCAGACAAGATTTTTAAACTCATGGTCACTACGACTAGGTCATAGGTCAAATCAAGACTACACCATGATGATGCACACCTACAACCCCCAGCCAATATCCCTATTAAGTATCAACTTCCTACACCTTAGAGTTGCTGAGATATAGCCCGGACAAGATTTTATAGGTCAAGGTCACTACAGCAATGTCAAAGGTTAAATCAAGGCCACACCATGATGTTGCACACCTACAACTCCTAACCAATGTTCCTACCAAGTATCAACTTCCTACACCTTACAGTTACTGAGATATAGCATGGACAAGATTTTATAGGTCAAGGTCACTACAGCAAGGTCAAAGGTCAAATCAAGGTCACACCATGACATTGCACACCTACAACCCCCAACTAATGTCCCTTCAAGTATCAACTTCCTACACATTACGGCTTGCGAGATATAGCCCGGACAAGGTTTTATAGGTCAAGGTCACTATGGCAAGGTGAAATCAAGGTCATTCCATGACGTTACACCCTACAACTCCTAACCAATGTTCCTACCAAGTATCAACTTCCTACACCTTACAGTTTCCGAGATATAGCCCGGACAAGATTTTATAGGTCAAGGTCACTACAGCAAGGTCAAAGGTCAAATCAAGGTCAGACCATGACGTTGCACACCTACACCCACTAACCAATGTCCCTACCAAGTATCAACTTCCTACACCTTACAGTTTCCGAGATTAGCCCGGACAAGGTTTTAACGGTCAAGGTCACAACGGTAAGGTCAAAGGTCAAATCAAGGTCAGACCATGACATTGCACACCTACACCCCCAACCAATGTCCCTACCAAGTATCAACTTCCTACACCTTACGGTTTCCGAGATATTGCCTGGACAAGATTTTAAAGGTCTAGGTCACTACGGCAAGGTCAAATCAAGGTCAGACCATGACGTTGCCCACCTACCACCCCTAACATATTCCTACCAAGTATCAACTCCTATACCTTATGGTTGAGCGAGATAAGCCCGGACAAGATTTTCAAACTCAAGGTCACTGCGGCAAGGTCAAATCAAGGTCAGACCATGACGTTGCACTCCTACACCCCCCAACCAATGTCCCTGCCCAGTATGAACTTCCTACACCTTACGGTTTCCGAGATACAGCCTGGACAAACTATTTCCCGCCGCCTGCCCGCCCGCCCGCCCGACCGGCTGCCCACCCGCCCGAACGCCCATCCGGACATCATGGGTGAAAACAATACCCCAACAGCTCTTAAGGGCTGTGGGGTAAAAATTGAAACAATAATATAGTATTTGCAAGATACAGTTAAACATTACAAAATATTGTTGTTTGACTGAGAGTACACATTTTTCTGGACGTGTGACTGTGCATGAAATGATTATTTATAATATGTCAAAACAGATAACCAATTACAAATTTGTAGAATCTGGCTGGCCAATAGACATTATTAATGACTCACACCCAAACCCAAAGTTGGGCCCACTGAAGATGATGTCACTGATGACTCATCATGACATCACTAATCCAGTGGTGGAAGGGGAAATATCATTATATTAACTGTGTACATTATAAATCTTCTGGGGCACTATGAAGAGATATGTGGACCTTCATGAGTGAACACACAAATTGGACTTTAAAAGGGTGGTATAATATCCTTAGCCGTTAGCTATAGGCATTAAGTTTGTTTTCATACCAGAAGTACACTTATTAGGCCAAAGATATCAGTTAGGCTGATGATATCAGGACTGACATAACATTTTTCAGGCTTTTCAACATACCCACATTCTTGACACGCAATCCATCGAGTCTACTGTCATTTCCAAGCCACTTCTTCAAACATTCAGCAATATTCATTGACTTGCAGAATAGCACTGCTCTCAGCTGTTTCTGTTCCCTGTATCAAATAAAGCAGGAGTTAAACTCAATGGTTTCTTACATCGTATGTAAAAATAAGTGAAACAGAAATATTTTTGAAAATCAAAACCAGTCTTCCTTGAAAAGAGGAAAGTTTTTGTCCTGGACAAAACTCCTTTAAAATTTCACTTTTTGCAAATTTAAAGGTTTTATTTGCAAGCAAAAATCAAACCCAACTTGGTCATCTATTTAACACAGGATAGTTTTACAATCAAAATGCAATACAATATCTTCTTCAGGATTGGTAATTTGCTTTTCACAAATTTGGTCTACTGCTGCTGCTGTTGTTGCATAATATAAGAAGATTCAATACAACAGTAGCACGACTTTTGACAGAGTAATGAGTGATTCTGAACGCTCTTTGACCTCTAGACCTTGGGCTTGTATTTTGATTATTTGTATTGTATTGTATTGTGTATTATACTCAGCGCAATATCTCCACATACTACAGGACTCAAAGCACTATTTAACCAATCCGACTGTACAGGTACAGCCCCAACTCACAAGTAACTGGCACTCCCCTAACTGGAAGATAAAGGCTCAAGGATGACCATTTATCAACATCCTTGAGGTTCTTTAGCCTTCCACTGGGGATAGGACCCAATGACAGAGGACCACCATTTTAAGTGGTCATCTGAGCCACTACGTACCTGCTTTTACCTGGGTTTGAACCCACGTCCTCTGAGTTCCTAGACAAGTGTGTTACCCGCTAGGCCACAGTGGCCATTTATATGAAGGAAAACTTACTTGTGAGCCAAAACTTAAAATCAAAACTATCTTCAAAAGATATTTTAAAGAGAATCAAGTCCATTTTTGCCCAAAGTAAAGTGAAAGTAAGACATACTTAACCAAATGTAAAGTCTGTTTCATTGCTTTATGAAGTATAAATAATAACAAGAGGAGAGTGCCCGTGAACGGGCACTGTGTCAGCTGACTGAATGTTTTTGATTTGTGATGGTGATAATGAGAGGAAAGCATAATTATCAGGGAAAGGGCTGTACAGAAATACAGTAAATGGTAACTGAACAGCATGTTCGAAAGATATTCCGAAGCTGACAGAAAAAAAGGACAAAAAAGTTGTGCCCTGCAAATGGTATTATGAAATAAAGTAACAAGGTAATTGTTTAAGTGTAAAAAGTAGGTTAAAAATATTTAAAGAAATACTATAAATGCAATATCCTCGTTCGACCATGAAGAAGGGGTCCAAAGGTCAAATCTGACCATACCAAAAGATTCCCAGCCAAAGAATTTAGGATGGTTTACCATCCCAAACCTCTCGGACCAATAATAAGTGAGTCATAGGCACTTTTTAAGTTTGGCTATCCTTGTTTGACCTTGATGGAGGGGTCCAAGGTCAAATCCGACCACACAAAAAAATTCCCAGCCCATGATTTCCTGTAGCTTGTTTACCATCCCAAACCTGTAGGACCAATAATAAGCGAGTTCTAAGCAATTGTAAGTTTGGCTATCCTCAATTGACCTTGAAGGAGGGGTCCCAGGTCAAATCTGACCACACCAAAAGAATCCCAGCCCATGATTTCCTATATGTTGGTTTACCATCCCAAACCTCCAAGACCAATAATACGCGAGTTATAAGCACTTTAAGTTTGGCTATCTTCGTTTGACCTGGAAGGAGGGGTCTAAGGTGAAATCTGACCACACCAAAAGATTCCCAGCCCATGATTTTCTATAGGTTGGTTTTCCATTCCAAACCTCTAGGACCAATAATAAGCGAGTTATAAGCACTTTTAAGTTTGGCTATCCTCATTTGACCTTGAAGGAGGGTCCAAGGTCAAATCCGACCACACCAAAAAATTCCCAGCTCATGATTTTCTATAGGTTGGTTTTCATTCCAAACCTCTAGGACCAATAATAAGCGAGTTATAAGCACTTTTATGTTTGGCTATCCTCATTTGACCTTGAAGGAGGGTTCCAAGGTCAAATCGGACCATATTAACAGATTCCCAGCCCATGATTTCCTACAGGTTGGATACAATGATTTACTCAACAGTGAGAACCTGAAAGAAGCTATTGATCAGCTATGCCATGACATAGAGGTCTGCAATTTCACTATGTTATAGCTGACCAAAACGTCTGTGAATAACATATTTAACAAAATACTCTAAATGTAATAGTTTTCAAGTTACTACTGATTTACTCAAGAGTGAGAACCTCAAAGTAACTATTACTCAGCTATGCAATGAGCTACATGTCTGAATTTTTGCTCTGTTATAGCTGACCTAAAAGTAGGTGAACAACATATTTAAGCAAAATACTGTAAATGCAATAGTTTTCAAGTTACAACTGATTTACTCAATAGTGAGAACCTGAAAATAGCTATTGCTCTGCTATGCCATGAGCTATAGGTCTGTAATTTCACTATGTTATAGCTAACCCAAAAGTAGGTGAACAATATATTTTAACAAAATACTCCAAATGCAATATTTTTCAAGTTATAGCCAATTTACTCAACAGTCAGTGCCTGAGAATAGCTATTGCTCAGTTGTGCCATGAGCTACAGGTCTGTAATTATAGCTGACCCAAAAGTAGCTGAATAACATATTTGCACAAATTTCTGTAAAGGCAATAGTTTTCCAATTACAACTGATTTACTCAACAGTGAGAACTTCAAAGTAGCTATTACTCAGCTATGCAATGAGCCACAGGTCTGGAACTTCACCATGTTATAGCTGACCCCAAAATAGGTGAATAACATATTGCAACAAAATACTGTAAATGCAATAGTTTCCAAGTTATAAGTGATTTACTCAACAGTGATAACCTAAAAGTAGCTATTACTCAGCTATGCCATGAGCTACAGGTCTGAAATTTTACTATGTTATAGCTGACCCAAAAGTAGCTGAATAACATATTTATACTAAATTCTCTAAATGCAATAGTTTTCAAATTATAAGTGATTTGCTCAACATTGAGAACTTTAAAGTAGCTATTACTGAGCTATGCAATGTGTCACAGGTCTGGAACTTCACTATGTTATAGCTAACCCCAAAATAGGTGAATAACATATTGAAACAAAATACTCTAAATGCAATAATTTCCAAGTTATAAGCGATTTACTCAACAGTGATAACCTCAAAGTAGCTATTACTCAGCTATGCCATGAGCTACAGGTCTGAAATTTTACTATGTTATAGCTGACCCAAAAGTAGGTGAACAACATATTTAAGCAAAATACTGTACATGCAATAGTTTTCAAGTTACAACTGATTTACTCAATAGTGATGACCTAAAAGTAGCTATTACTCAGCTATGCCATGAGCTACAGGTCTGAAATTTTACTATTTTATAGCTGACCCAAAAGTAGCTGAATAACATATTTATACTAAATTCTCTAAATGCAATAGTTTTGCAATTACAACTGATTTAATCAATAGTGAGAACCTCAAAGTAGTCATTACTCAGCTATGCAATGAGCTACAGGTCTGAAATTTTACTATGTTATAGCTGACCCAAAAGTAGCTGAATAACATATTTATACGAAATTCTCTAAATGCAATAGTTTTCCAATTACAACTGATTTACTCAATAGTGAGAACTTCAAAGTAGCTATTACTCAGCTGTGCCATGACCTACAGATCTGAAATTTCACTATGTTATAGCTGGCCCAAAAGTAGCTGAATAACATATTTATACGAAATTTTCTAAATGCAATAGTTTTGCAATTACAACTGATTTACTCAATAGTGAGAACCTCAAAGTAGTTATTACTCAGCTATGCAATGAGCTACAGGTCTGAAATTTTACTATGTTATAGCTGACCCAAAAGTAGGTGAACAACATATTTAAGCAAAATACTGTAAATGCAATAGTTTTCAAGTTAAAACTGATTTACTCAATAGTGATGACCTAAAAGTAGCTATTACTCAGCTATGCCATGAGCTACAGGTCTGAAATTTTACTATGTTATAGCTGACCCAAAAGTAGCTGAATAACATATTTATACGAAATACTCTAAATGCAATAGTTTTCCAATTACAACTGATTTACTCAATAGTGAGAACTTTAAAGTAGCTATTACTCAGCTATGCCATGACCTACAGATCTGAAATTTCACTATGTTATAGCTGGCCCAAAAGTAGCTGAATAACATGTTTATACGAAATTCTCTAAATGCAATAGGTTTTAAGTTACAAGTGATTTACTCAATAGTGAGAACTTCAAAGTAGCTATTACTCAGCTATGCAATGAGCCACAGATCTGAAACTTCACTATGTTATAGCTGATCCCAAAATAGGTGAATAACATATTGAAACAAAATACTGTAAATGCAATAGTTTCCAAGTTATAAGCGATTTACTCAACAGTGATAACCTAAAAGTAGCTATTACTTAGCTATGCTATGAGCTACAGGTCTGAAATTTTACTATGTTATAGCTGACCCAAAAGTAGCTGAATAACATATTTATACGAAATTCTGTAAATGCAATAGTTTTCCAATTACAACTGATTTACTCAATAGTGAGAACTTCAAAGTAGCTATTACTCAGCTGTGCCATGACCTACAGATCTGAAATTTCACTATGTTATAGCTGGCCCAAAAGTAGCTGAATAACATATTTATACGAAATTCTCTAAATGCAATAGTTTTGCAATTACAACTGATTTACTCAATAGTGAGAACCTCAAAGTAGTTATTACTCAGCTATGCAATGAGCTACAGGTCTGAAATTTTACTATGTTATAGCTGACCCAAAAGTAGGTGAACAACATATTTAAGCAAAATACTGTAAATGCAATAGTTTTCAAGTTAAAACTGATTTACTCAATAGTGATGACCTAAAAGTAGCTATTACTCAGCTATGCCATGAGCTACAGGTCTGAAATTTTACTATGTTATAGCTGACCCAAAAGTAGCTGAATAACATATTTATACGAAATACTCTAAATGCAATAGTTTTCCAATTACAACTGATTTACTCAATAGTGAGAACTTTAAAGTAGCTATTACTCAGCTATGCCATGACCTACAGATCTGAAATTTCACTATGTTATAGCTGGCCCAAAAGTAGCTGAATAACATGTTTATACGAAATTCTCTAAATGCAATAGGTTTTAAGTTACAAGTGATTTACTCAATAGTGAGAACTTCAAAGTAGCTATTACTCAGCTATGCAATGAGCCACAGATCTGAAACTTCACTATGTTATAGCTGATCCCAAAATAGGTGAATAACATATTGAAACAAAATACTGTAAATGCAATAGTTTCCAAGTTATAAGCGATTTACTCAACAGTGATAACCTAAAAGTAGCTATTACTTAGCTATGCTATGAGCTACAGGTCTGAAATTTTACTATGTTATAGCTGACCCAAAAGTAGCTGAATAACATATTTATACGAAATTCTGTAAATGCAATAGTTTTCCAATTACAACTGATTTACTCAATAGTGAGAACTTCAAAGTAGCTATTACTCAGCTGTGCCATGACCTACAGATCTGAAATTTCACTATGTTATAGCTGGCCCAAAAGTAGCTGAATAACATATTTATACGAAATTCTCTAAATGCAATAGTTTTGCAATTACAACTGATTTACTCAATAGTGAGAACCTCAAAGTAGTTATTACTCAGCTATGCAATGAGCTACAGGTCTGAAATTTTACTATGTTATAGCTGACCCAAAAGTAGGTGAACAACATATTTAAGCAAAATACTGTAAATGCAATAGTTTTCAAGTTAAAACTGATTTACTCAATAGTGATGACCTAAAAGTAGCTATTACTCAGCTATGCCATGAGCTACAGGTCTGAAATTTTACTATGTTATAGCTGACCCAAAAGTAGCTGAATAACATATTTATACGAAATACTCTAAATGCAATAGTTTTCCAATTACAACTGATTTACTCAATAGTGAGAACTTTAAAGTAGCTATTACTCAGCTATGCCATGACCTACAGATCTGAAATTTCACTATGTTATAGCTGGCCCAAAAGTAGCTGAATAACATGTTTATACGAAATTCTCTAAATGCAATAGGTTTTAAGTTACAAGTGATTTACTCAATAGTGAGAACTTCAAAGTAGCTATTACTCAGCTATGCAATGAGCCACAGATCTGAAACTTCACTATGTTATAGCTGATCCCAAAATAGGTGAATAACATATTGAAACAAAATACTGTAAATGCAATAGTTTCCAAGTTATAAGCGATTTACTCAACAGTGATAACCTAAAAGTAGCTATTACTTAGCTATGCTATGAGCTACAGGTCTGAAATTTTACTATGTTATAGCTGACCCAAAAGTAGCTGAATAACATATTTATACGAAATTCTGTAAATGCAATAGTTTTCCAATTACAACTGATTTACTCAATAGTGAGAACTTCAAAGTAGCTATTACTCAGCTGTGCCATGACCTACAGATCTGAAATTTCACTATGTTATAGCTGGCCCAAAAGTAGCTGAATAACATATTTATACGAAATTCTCTAAATGCAATAGTTTTGCAATTACAACTGATTTACTCAATAGTGAGAACCTCAAAGTAGTTATTACTCAGCTATGCAATGAGCTACAGGTCTGAAATTTTACTATGTTATAGCTGACCCAAAAGTAGGTGAACAACATATTTAAGCAAAATACTGTAAATGCAATAGTTTTCAAGTTACAACTGATTTACTCAATAGTGATGACCTAAAAGTAGCTATTACTCAGCTATGCCATGAGCTACAGGTCTGAAATTTTACTATGTTATAGCTGACCCAAAAGTAGCTGAATAACATATTTATACGAAATACTCTAAATGCAATAGTTTTCCAATTACAACTGATTTACTCAATAGTGAGAACTTTAAAGTAGCTATTACTCAGCTATGCCATGACCTACAGATCTGAAATTTCACTATGTTATAGCTGGCCCAAAAGTAGCTGAATAACATGTTTATACGAAATTCTCTAAATGCAATAGGTTTTAAGTTACAAGTGATTTACTCAATAGTGAGAACTTCAAAGTAGCTATTACTCAGCTATGCAATGAGCCACAGATCTGAAACTTCACTATGTTATAGCTGATCCCAAAATAGGTGAATAACATATTGAAACAAAATACTGTAAATGCAATAGTTTCCAAGTTATAAGCGATTTACTCAACAGTGATAACCTAAAAGTAGCTATTACTTAGCTATGCTATGAGCTACAGGTCTGAAATTTTACTATGTTATAGCTGACCCAAAAGTAGCTGAATAACATATTTATACGAAATTCTGTAAATGCAATAGTTTTCCAATTACAACTGATTTACTCAATAGTGAGAACTTCAAAGTAGCTATTACTCAGCTGTGCCATGACCTACAGATCTGAAATTTCACTATGTTATAGCTGGCCCAAAAGTAGCTGAATAACATATTTATACGAAATTCTCTAAATGCAATAGTTTTGCAATTACAACTGATTTACTCAATAGTGAGAACCTCAAAGTAGTTATTACTCAGCTATGCAATGAGCTACAGGTCTGAAATTTTACTATGTTATAGCTGACCCAAAAGTAGGTGAACAACATATTTAAGCAAAATACTGTAAATGCAATAGTTTTCAAGTTAAAACTGATTTACTCAATAGTGATGACCTAAAAGTAGCTATTACTCAGCTATGCCATGAGCTACAGGTCTGAAATTTTACTATGTTATAGCTGACCCAAAAGTAGCTGAATAACATATTTATACGAAATACTCTAAATGCAATAGTTTTCCAATTACAACTGATTTACTCAATAGTGAGAACTTTAAAGTAGCTATTACTCAGCTATGCCATGACCTACAGATCTGAAATTTCACTATGTTATAGCTGGCCCAAAAGTAGCTGAATAACATGTTTATACGAAATTCTCTAAATGCAATAGGTTTTAAGTTACAAGTGATTTACTCAATAGTGAGAACTTCAAAGTAGCTATTACTCAGCTATGCAATGAGCCACAGATCTGAAACTTCACTATGTTATAGCTGATCCCAAAATAGGTGAATAACATATTGAAACAAAATACTGTAAATGCAATAGTTTCCAAGTTATAAGCGATTTACTCAACAGTGATAACCTAAAAGTAGCTATTACTTAGCTATGCTATGAGCTACAGGTCTGAAATTTTACTATGTTATAGCTGACCCAAAAGTAGCTGAATAACATATTTATACGAAATTCTGTAAATGCAATAGTTTTCCAATTACAACTGATTTACTCAATAGTGAGAACTTCAAAGTAGCTATTACTCAGCTGTGCCATGACCTACAGATCTGAAATTTCACTATGTTATAGCTGGCCCAAAAGTAGCTGAATAACATATTTATACGAAATTCTCTAAATGCAATAGTTTTGCAATTACAACTGATTTACTCAATAGTGAGAACCTCAAAGTAGTTATTACTCAGCTATGCAATGAGCTACAGGTCTGAAATTTTACTATGTTATAGCTGACCCAAAAGTAGGTGAACAACATATTTAAGCAAAATACTGTAAATGCAATAGTTTTCAAGTTACAACTGATTTACTCAATAGTGATGACCTAAAAGTAGCTATTACTCAGCTATGCCATGAGCTACAGGTCTGAAATTTTACTATGTTATAGCTGACCCAAAAGTAGCTGAATAACATATTTATACGAAATACTCTAAATGCAATAGTTTTCCAATTACAACTGATTTACTCAATAGTGAGAACTTTAAAGTAGCTATTACTCAGCTATGCCATGACCTACAGATCTGAAATTTCACTATGTTATAGCTGGCCCAAAAGTAGCTGAATAACATGTTTATACGAAATTCTCTAAATGCAATAGGTTTTAAGTTACAAGTGATTTACTCAATAGTGAGAACTTCAAAGTAGCTATTACTCAGCTATGCAATGAGCCACAGATCTGAAACTTCACTATGTTATAGCTGATCCCAAAATAGGTGAATAACATATTGAAACAAAATACTGTAAATGCAATAGTTTCCAAGTTATAAGCGATTTACTCAACAGTGATAACCTAAAAGTAGCTATTACTCAGCTATGCCATGAGCTACAGGTCTGAAATTTTACTATGTTATAGCTGACCCAAAAGTAGCTGAATAACATATTTATACGAAATTCTCTAAATGCAATAGTTTTGAAGTTATAAGCGATTTACTCAACAGTGATAACCTAAAAGTAGCTATTACTCAGCTATGCCATGAGCTACAGGTCTGAAATTTTACTATGTTATAGCTGACCCAAAAGTAGCTGAATAACATATTTATACGAAATTCTCTAAATGCAATAGTTTTTAAGTTACAAGTGATTTTACTCATGATGGAAGTTACTGAAAAGCCCAAAAGTAGCTATTACTCACTTAGCTATTGAGACAGGCACCCAACTTACTCACCATATTGTAGCTATGAAAAAAGTAGCTGAATAACATATTTTAACAAAATGCTCTAAATGCAACACTTTTCAAGTTATAAATGATTTTGTGCATGATTTCATGAATTTTAATGCATTAAAAATTATTAAAAAAATTTATTAAAAAAAAAGTAAGACAGATCCAGGTCTCATACTCACACAAGAGAATCTACCTCTGGCCTAGTACATATATGCAAGATATGAGAGAAATCCCTGCAATAGTCACTGAGAAAATTGTGATTAAGTGTTGAAATTTTCACACTTTTGGTGGGGGTACCCCCCTTGTAATGTCTCTAGCAAACAGACGAACAGACAGATTTGCATGCCTTGAACAATTTTTCATCCTCGATAGATAAGGTATCTTTTAAAAAAAACAGCACGTCTCTAGGCCTTGTAGTTTTGGAGGAGAAGTTGTTCACGCGGACGCGTACGCGTACGCGTACGCGTACGCCCACGCCGCAGAGTGACGACATAATGTCAGCTGACTGACAAGTCAGCTGACATAAAAATGAATAAATTATATAAACTGATTTCTCTAATAACTTAAAATGCTTTTTGAGAGATTTCATGGTTTATAAACTAAATTTTTAGCCCATATAAACAAAGTATGAGACATTTTTTTCTGATTTCTTTTATAAAATATGAGCCAAGGAAAAACCTGCTATATTAAGGTTTTCAACAACCTGTTTTTAAATTGTCTTTTAATATTCTTTGCAGTTTTCTCTGTTTATCCTACAACGAAGTGATAAGTAACATAATGTAGTTTTAGTTTTTCTGTGTAATCACATTGTTTTTGGTTCCTGAAGCTTGTAATGTGTGCTGTGTATTATCATTATCTTTACCCAACATATGTGTCTCAAAATCAACTTCCCTATAGTGTGTGTATGAAACTCCCTACATCCAATTTGCAAATTCTAAGTGCCAATGGTGTTTTAACATGCAAAAGAAATTACAATTCATAAAATTAGAAAAAAAACACCACAAGAAGGATTCACTGTGTTAGAGTATGTGTAAACCATCAGCAATGACCATTTTTCTATTTTATTAAATCACAAAAAATTAATGCTTGTGTTACTGAATGAAAAAAAGGGAGTTAATCTAATCCCCGTTTTTGCCATCATTTGTACACAAATAGCATGGTCCTGAGTAAATACAGGCAGAGAAAAGACAAACAACCAGACAACTTTTGTCTTTAACTTAATCCTTCCTTTGAAACCAAATTCACTATTACAGAATTACAATTCTATAATCATAATGATGAAGTTTTAAAATTTGTTGTAAATAAAGCATACTGATCTGCAATTTTACATTTCATCTGAATTTTTTCGGTCCTTGTGCAAAAAAAAATCGCAGGCAGATGTCAAGAGTCATGTGTGGCAAATCTCAGTCTGACACATGTAAACACTTATAATTGAACATAAATTAGTAAAAACATATTTAAAAATCAATGTCTGAAATAGAACATCAGATGCCAGAAGCTCCACACATGGGTACATGCTAAATGTGAAGAGAGAATGAGATTTGAGTGTGATAAACCAATTACCTGTAGTAGTAATCGTGAATTATTTCCTTCAGGTGCTTGAGTTTGGGGTTTTCAAATCTTGCTGTTCTGGCTATCTCTTGCATTTCTGGTTTGTTTTCTGCAATCATGGAAAATACATTTTGAGTTATTTGAATGAGAACAGACCTGATCATGTTACTTTTCTCACAGATATGAAGTAACTGTAAGACAGTGTGGACCTTGCCATGTCAGCAATAAAACAAACTGATGTCTACCTCATTTCTTGTCAACATGCATACTAACTACCAAGGAAATGCAGCATTTCTTAGACCAAGGATGGCTGCTGTATTTCCAGTATTTTGCTTTCTGATTAAATGAGAATCTCTTTCTTTGTAATTGTGGTGTGTTGTCGAGGTTAACGTGTGAGTTGAGGTTAACATCACTTTCACCATATTATCTACTGGCCAGTTTTAACAGACAGTTTAGGTCTACAGGAGAGCAGTGCCTTTAAATATGGGTAAAGATTAAACACTGAAAATGATAAGACACTGACTAGCAACCGCTAACTTTCCTGCTTCAGGTAGGCTCTGAATCAACAAACTAATCCTGAGATTGAAACCCACAACCACAGTAGAGAGCAGACAGCATTACTCTAGAACTATACCCCATAGTAGGGATGCGTTGGTAGTTCCAGTGTCTTGGTATCGAGAGCATTTCAATGAAATACTATTACAAGATTTTACCACCGCCACTTCACTTGTCAACACATATAATTACAGGAAAACCTAAATTAGAGGACATGGGCCAGAAATTGGAAGAAATTTTAAGCTTTAATCCTATATTATTGTACATTATGTAGACTTTTATTGGGATTTGGCTGAAAAGAAACATCCATGTCTTGGTTCCACAAGTTTTGCTTCCTGTCAGTGGACTGTTTAATGGGGGTGTACTAAAACGTGCAGTCCTGGAATCACAATGGTTTTGCATTGGTGACCTCTTGATCTACACATTTTTGATACAGATTCATCCCTACCCCATAGTTGTGGCATGACCCTAAGTATAAGTAATTTGCAGTCCAAAGAACCAATCTGTGGAGCAACTGCTAACGGCCTGACAAGTGAATAAACTGTGCAAATAAAACACAATGTCTTAAATTACCCTTGAACAGTTCCTGGAGTTTTCTATCTGTGTCATATTTGCAGAATTCATCCAGTTTCTCCTCTATAAACTGTATGGCATCAGATGTCTGACAATCTTCATTGATCATCAGAGCTTCATTGTATGTCTAGAAAATATTAAAACCCACAGACAAAAATATATATTTAGACTAATATTCAGAACATTCTTAAAATACTCTCATTCTATGATATTTCCTAGAAAATAGGGATTTTCTTGAACTAAATATTTATAAAAGAATTTCTCAGAATATGAATTTTTAACAATTGTCACATAAGAGTATCTTCTGCATTGTCTTTCCATAAATAATACCTTCATGCTTGTCAACAACTTAACAAATTAAAATTTCTTCTTGGCCATTTTGCTAATTAAAAACAAGACCACAGCAGTTGTAAGATCTCCCACCAGGGATCAAACACTAAATGATATAACGTTTCATTTACACATCACATCAAGATGCCATGAACAACTACTAGTGCAAATGTTCCATTTCCACCTGAAAAGTATGACCATTATAAGACCTTTTAATTATGACAAACCAATTTGACATTTAAGCAGGGTTCAAAGGTCAAACCAAACTCCCCAAAATGTCCTTACCAACCAAATGACTTCAAAACTGCTTTGTCTCCAGCAGTATTTGGGGGTAAGCAACATTTTCACTTTCAGCCAAAGTTAAAGGTGGTGGCTGAAATTTGGAAAATTCATTTTCAGTTGCTTGAAATAACTAGTCAGAGGGTGTTAAGTTTGCCTGAAAATACTCCAACTCTACCAATTTTTGAGATGAGCAACATATGAGATGAGCTGATCTTCAAGTTTTTCAGAGGCCTCAAAAAAGTACTGCTCAGCCAGTAAATTTTGTCACCCAGTGAATTTCATCACCTGCATTTCATGACAAAATCAAAACATTTTATACTTAAATTTCATTGCTGAATTACATATAAATTATATCAATATTGCAAGTTGAGATTATATGTATTTAAACAAAAATATTGCTGTGTTTTGAGGGTTTAAATAGGTAATGAAATTCAGTGGGTGAAGAAATTCACCGACTGAGCTGTAGTACTTAATATACAGAGGGTTCAAAATTTAATTTCTGCCAAAATTCAAGACCGTGGCCAAAATTCCAACAAGAGGGTCAAAGATGCCCCAAAAGGCGGGTTGCACAGGCAGCAATAAGGTAAGCGACTGCTGTAATTAAATTTAGAAACAGAAAAAAATGTTAGGTCACCCAGTTAAGGTAAATGTATTAGACATGCTAAGAAATGTAAAACTTGTAATCTATGTTACATAATCATATCTATGCTATAAATTAGTGTTAGGAATCGGTCTAAAAAATCAGAATCGATTAATTGGTAATTCTAAGTGATCGATTCTCGATTATAATCGTTTTTCTGCTTGCTTTGTAAGAAAGACAGAATATTCTTTTTTTATCAAATATAATAAGACTAGTCCTCCGATAGGTCAGTGGTGAAAAAATCCAGGTTATTTGGGTACAGTTTGGGGTAGGGAAGGGGGTATGTTAGGAAACCAGTAGGTTGAAGAGTCAACAAGTATTGTGTATCAGCAATAATATAATAATCTATTAAGTTGGCCTTAACAGTTACAAAATAATATTTATTTTCATTCTCCCTTTTCATCAGCTAAATCATTTACAGTGTTTGAATGTAACTTCAGCAGATTAGCAATCAATCATGCTTAAAATAAATATTTCAACCAGTTTTGTTCAACATCACTCTCTGGTACTGTTTTTAACTTTTTATAACACATATCTTTTTTCTTTCTTAATTTTACTTCAAACTGAAAGTATCTCCCACCAGCTTCAACAAAGTCAGATACCCCTCACTCTTTTTGTGTGTTTATGTTACTGTAAAACATTTGTCTATTATTCTATAAAATTTCTCTCATCCCGAAAAAAAAATTTCCATGAATTTCCCTTTTTAAGCAGATCTTCATAATCTATTCATTTTATATAATTATAATTTGTTAGATACTGTACAATTCTAAGTATGACAATGTAGTAAACATTTCAGTTTTCTTATTCAACAAAATTTGTCAAAAATATTCATGGCAGACTGCTGAAGTATTACAGTAGTGTGATCTCTCTCCACTTGATTTATGGTCAAGGTCGTTATTCCCCATTTATAGGGAGTATGCATGTTGTGTATGAAGCAGTGAAAGTTCAATTTAATTTAGGTTGAACTTAGTTTATTGTATTAAAAGATCTTCTAAATATGGACAGAAATTTTGAGTTTTAGTTGTAACCACCAGGAAGTAGATACCAGTGAAAGAAACATGGCAGATAATGTAAACAAATGTTACGAAAATAAAATGTTAAATATCTGTAGAAAAAGGGAAAATTAGGTTGTTTATAAATCTTACTTTCGATTCACAATCGATTCTTAAAATGAGAATTGATTTTCTACATTGACACTTTTGAATAAACGTTGAATCGATTTTCTGCCGAATCATAGGACCACTACTATAAACGGACAAATAAACACATGGAATTACACCAATTTCAAAAGCAACTAAGCTATGATGGTGATCTATCTACCTGTCAAGTTTAAATCAATTGGACAAAGTGTTTATGAGTTAGAGTCCGGAAACGGAAATGTAGATGGACAGAGAAACGGACAAAAAAACAGACACACGAACAAACGGAATTACACCAATTTTGAAAAAAACTTAGCTATGATGGTGATCCATCTCCCTGTCAAGTTTGAATTCGATTGGACAAAGCGTTTTTGAGATGGAGTCCTGAAATAGAAATATTGACAAACGGATAAATGAACAGATGAAATTACACCAATTTCGAAAGAAACTTAGCTATGATGGTGATCTATCTCCCTGTCAAGTTTGAATTCGATTGGACAAAGCGTTTTCGAGTTAGAGTCCAGAAGCGGAAATGTTGACCTAGCTATGATCATGGTAATCTATCTCCCTGTTAAGTTTGAATTCGATTGGACAAAGCGTTTTCAAGTTAGAGTCCGGAAATGGAAATGTTGACAGACAGATAAAAAACGGACAAACGAACAGACGAAATTTCACCAATTTCGAAAGGAACCTAGCTATCTATCTCCTTGCCAAGTTTAAATTCGATTGGACAAAGCGTTTTCGAGTCAGAGTCCGGAAATGAAAATGTGGACTGTTACATATATTGGACACTATATTAGTACATTGTATATTACATATTAGGTACTATATTAGTGCATTGTTTAATTTAAGCTTTATGTTTATACATTGTCATAAAAGATAATTGTGTTGTTGGTTCTTTTTGTGTGTTAACATTTAAAGTAAGGGAGTTATTGATTTTTGTGTTTTGGTGTTTATTGATTTATTCACAGACTGGGGGAAATCCCCCCCTCAGTGGTTATGTTAGATTTGGGGAAACCCAATTACCAGTAGTTTCTAGAACTTCCTCCTTTGGCCTAGATGGCTCAAGTTTTTTTGAGTTGGTTCTGTACAATTCCAGAGAAATCTGTGAATGTATATAAGGAATGTACATCTGACCACAAGTGAACTTTGTATTCGCTGGCTATAAGGAGAGCTATTGTGTTTTGGAATATAATATAACTTGTGTTGCTGTGAACTTTTACTGGAGTGAACTAGATACATTGTCTGGACAGATTTATTGCACTTTGGATATTTTTGGATATTGTACAGTTATATAACAGAGAGTGGATTTACTGCATTTTGGACATTGTCCATATCTTGGAGCAGACAGTACAATTGTGTTAACTCTCTAAAAATCTCCAGACAGACCTTCTGTGTGACTGGATATATAAAGGATAGCAGGACAAGCACCTTTTGTGTTGTTGAGTGTGGGACAGGTCACAGAATATAGACATCTGTGTGCGAGTGAACGCTGGACAGATCACGGGACAGACCACAGGATATTGGACAGATCACAGAATATACCACAGGACGGATTACAGAACAGATTGCGGGATACGGCGGATAAACTTATTCTTAATCTCAGTGGTCAGGTCAGCTAGATCTTGTTATTGTATTAGTGTGCTTAGTTAAGGGCATACCAGTTGACTGTAATCATTATTGTTAATCGCTAAATAAATTTGTTAAGTTAAGCTTTTTTTTTTTTTTTTCTGTTACAACTGAAAGACAACCGGTAATTGCTACCGTGCTTGCCCGTGACCGTAACATGGACGGACAGACGGACGTCGGACACATCAATCTAATAGGCGGGTTGGTTACATAAAACCCGCCTAAAAAGGGGTTTCAGCAATAAACCATATTGCAGAATGTGCACAACTTCGAGATGACATTTGTTTTTAATTACATGTTGCAGTACGACAGCAGACAACCTCCAGGAAGTAATCCTGTTGCACCTCTGATGGATTGTGATTTGTTTTGTTAATTTATTGTCTGCTCTGCCACAACAGAACTTATGTCTTGTTAGCATTATAATTATTGGAGAATGGTATCACGACTGGCTAGTCCATGTTGCAAGTCCCTGTCATTGAAGCCACTTTATAATTTCCAAAACTTCTTAATAGACAAGAAGAAAGAAATTGGGTTTGAATGTAACTGAGCTGTTCTTCAATGTCTTTAATGAAGTGTTGGTCCACTGGATCCAAAACACTGTAATAGGTCTTCCAGCATGAAGATTATTTGTCAAGAATTGTGACAAGAAGATGATCAAATCCAGCATTTGAATATGCTGTGTTTTAAACTGCATGGTTGTAAACTGTGTACCTAGAACATAAAGTTGTGGAACACAAGGTTGATTGAACAAACACTACTGAAAAGTACTGGCATTTGTATTCTGTCCTTGAGAAACCTGTTGATGTGTTTTTATAGAACCCCATCATAGACCTCACATAAGGTAGAAAGTTGAAGAAAGCAAACCCTTTCCATACCAAATTGGATGGATAATAAGAAGGTTTAAGTTTAGGTAGTTCTTCTTGATCCCCAGCAGCTTCTGTCATATCTACCTAACTAAAGACAGAGTTGTTACTTGTTTCCAGTTGAAGTTCTGTCACCATGAGCCTATTCCTACCTAGCCGTGGAGATCTTGTCTTAAGTGAGAGAAGACAAAGAATGCTGGCTTTTCAGTGATGTTCTAGCCTCTGAAAAACTATTTACACTGCATGGTAGTTTCTTCTAGTAAAAGGCGCTTCATTTACAACATGAGAAGATCTACTTCTAGGTTTATCTCACCAGAGAGGTAGACCTGCTGTTTGTTTTCAGTTGAATTTCTGTCACTTCTAGTCTCTGAAACTATCTGATAAGAACTTCTGTTCCTGGCTGGTTCTTCTGTTATAGGGGCTGCTTTTGCCATATTTACCTCACTAGAGGAGGCAGAGGTACTACCCTTCTGTAAGATGAGGATCTTAATCTGGCCACACTTCTGCCTCCCAGAGGAGATCTGTGGTTAAACTCTGAGGAGAGGTAGGTCTTAAAGAAGTGCAGGCTCTGCTGTCTTTGCCTCTGTAGTTGCAAACACTGAAGCAGAAGGTTCTTCTGTTCTATGAGGTTCTTCTGTTCAGTTATCAGTCAAATAACCTTGCATAGCTTCTAGACATGCTAGTATAAGCTGCAGAGGGTCAGAAGATAAAATGGGTGCAGTGGTGAAAACTTGTCTTTAAATGTTGAGAAAAATCTTCTATGAAACTTATTTATTGGCGAACAGGACCCTACATAAATATTAACTATGTAAACGGTCTGTAAAAGTCGTCAATCCACTCTAAATGCAGACTTGCAGTTGATGAAGGGTGGCAATCATCAATAGCAAGAATAAAATCTTCCAATTCTTGTAAAAAAGTGTTGGTTCTTTTCAAAAACATTTCCTTTCTTGCCAGCCATGTTGAAATTATTTGCAAATGAAAACTGTATCAAACTAGAGGATCGCTCGCAAAAAAAAAAGATAATGTTTTTGCATAGCAAAAACAAAGCGTCCCGAAAAGGATATAAAGGTGAGTGCTAAAGTATTAAGAAAATGCTTCGTTTCTAGCCTTATACTGTTGTGGCAACCAAAGTCAGCGCAGTCTGCTCTATCTAGCACGGTTTTCAAGATATAAGCATTTTTGTGTTTTGCAAAAAATAAAAAAATTAAAAATGTCCGCTATATTTGGCGAGACAAAAATATTTTGAAAATTGGCATGGCTACTCTGCAGAGATACCCAGCAGGTCAAAAATTTTTTTGAGTTCACTCCATATAGCACGGTTTTCGAGATATAAGCATTTTTGTGTTTTGCAAAAACTTTGAAAATTCAAAATGGCCACCATTTTTGGGGAGACAAAAATTTTTGTCAAGACCACTGCCGTGGTGTGTATCTCCCGCCGAGCATTAAAGCAGAAGAAATAGCTTTTCCGAGATATTCACAATTTTTCATTTTCATGTGTGAAAGGTCTTCCAAAAGTAGGTGAATGAGTTATTTGAGAAAAATTGGCTATCTGCAATACTATTAAGAGATAATTCACATTTACTCATTTTGAGTAGGTGAATAATTATCTATGGGTCTGAAACTTCACCAAGTGAAAGCTCTCCCAAAAGTAGGTGAATGAGTTATTTGAAAAAAATTGGCTATCTGCAATACTTTTAGAGATAATTCGCATTTACTCATTTTGAGTAGGTGAGTAATTAGCTATGGGTCTGAAACTTCACCATGTGAAAGCTCTCCCACAAGTAGATGAATGAGTATTTGATAAAAATTGGGTATCCGCAATACTTTTACAGATAATTAGCATTTACTCATTTTGAGTAGGTGAATAAATAGCTATGGGTCTGAAACTTCACAGAGTGAAAGCTCTCCCAAAAGTAGGTGAATGAGTTATTTGAAAAAAATTGGCTATCTGCAATACTTTTAGGAGATAATTCACATTTACTCATTTTGAGTAGGTGAATAATTAGCTATGGGTCTGAAACTTCACCAAGTGAAAGCTCTGCCAAAAGTAGGTGAATGAGTTATTTGAGAAAAATTGGCTATCTGCAATACTTTTAGAGATAATTCGCATTTACTCATTTTGAGTAGGTGAGTAATTTGCTATGGGTCTGAAACTTCACCAAGTGAAAGCTCTCCCAAAAGTAGGTGAATGAGTTATTTGAGAAAAATTGGCTATCTGCAATACTTTTAGAGATAATTCGCATTTACTCATTTTGAGTAGACGAGTAATTAGCTATGGGTCTGAAACTTCACCAAGTGAAAGCTCTCCCAAAAGTAGGTGAATGATTAATTTGAGAAAAATTGGCTATCTGCAATACTTTTAGAGATAATTCGCATTTACTCATTTTGAGTAGGTGAGTAATTAGCTATGGGTCTGAAACTTCACCAAGTGAAAGCTCTCCCAAAAGTAGGTGAATGAGTTATTTGAGAAAAACTGGCTATCTGCAATACTTTTACAGATAATTCGCATTTACTCATTTTGAGTAGGTGAGTAATTAGCTATGGGTCTGAAACTTCACCAAGTGAAAGCTCTCCCAAAAGTAGGTGAATGATTAATTTGAGAAAAACTGGCTATCTGCAATACTTTTAGAGATAATTCGCATTTACTCATTTTGAGTAGGTGAGTAATTAGCTATGGGTCTGAAACTTCACCAAGTGAAAGCTCTCCCAAAAGTAGGTGAATGAGTTATTTGAGAAAAATTGGCTATCTGCAAAACTTTTAGAGATAATTCGCATTTACTCATTTTGAGTAGGTGAGTAATTAGCTATGGGTCTGAAACTTCACCAAGTGAAAGCTCTCCCAAAAGTAGGTGAATGAGTTATTTGAGAAAAATTGGCTATCTGCAATACTTTTAGAGATAATTCGCATTTACTCATTTTGAGTAGGTGAGTAATTAGCTATGGGTCTGAAACTTCACAGAGTGAAAGCTCTCCCAAAAGTAGGTGAATGAGTTATTTGAGAAAAATTGGCTATCTGCAATACTTTTAGAGATAATTCGCATTTACTCATTTTGAGTAGGTGAGTAATTAGCTATGGGTCTGAAACTTCACCAAGTGAAAGCTCTCCCAAAAGTAGGTGAATGATTAATTTGACAAAAATTGGCTATCTGCAATACCTTTAGAGATAATTCGCATTTACTCATTTTGAGTAGGTGAGTAATTAGCTATGGGTCTGGAACTTCACCAAGTGAAAGCTCTCCCAAAAGTAGGTGAATGAGTTATTTGAGAAAAATTGGCTATCTGCAATACTTTTAGAGATAATTCGCATTTACTCATTTTGAGTAGGTGAGTAATTAGCTATGGGTCTGAAACTTCACCAAGTGAAAGCTCTCCCAAAAGTAGGTGAATGAGTTATTTGAGAAAAACTGGCTATCTGCAATACTTTTAGAGATAATTCGCATTTACTCATTTTGAGTAGGTGAGTAATTAGCTATGGGTCTGAAACTTCACCATGTGAAAGCTCTCCCACAAGTAGATGAATGAGTTATTTGATAAAAATTGGGTATCTGCAATACTTTTACAGATAATTAGCATTTACTCATTTTGAGTAGGTAAATAATTAGCTATGGGTCTGAAACTTCACCATGTGAAAGCTCTCCCAAAAGTAGGTGAATGAGTTATTTGAGAAAAATTGGCTATCTGCAATACTTTTAGAGATAATTCGCATTTACTCATTTTGAGTAGGTGAGTAATTGGCTATGGGTCTGAAACTTCATCATGTGAAAGCTCTTCCAAAAGTAGGTGAATGAGTTATTTGAGAAAAATTGGCCATCTGCAATACTTTTAGAGGTAATTCGCATTTACTCTTTTTGAGTACGTGAGCAATTAGCTATGGGTCTGAAACTTCACCAAGTGAAAGCTCTTTGGGATAGCTGCTCTGCAGAGATACCCTGAAGATAAAAAATTTCGTCGAAATCGCTCTATGTAGCACGGTTTTCGAAATATTAGCACTTTTGTGTTTTGCAATTTTCGCGCAAAAATTCGAAAATTCAAAATGGCCGCCATTTTTGGCAAGACAAAATCTTTTTGAAAATTGGCATGGCTACTCTGCAGAGATACCCCGTGGGTCAAAAATTTCGTCGAAATCGCTCTATCTAGCACGGTTTTTGAGATATAAGCATTTTTATGTTTTGCAATTTTTGCGAAAAATTCGAAAATTCAAAATGGCTGCCATTTTTGGCGAGACCAAATTTTTTTGAAAATTGGCATGGCTACTCTGCAGAGATACCCTGTGGGTCAAAAATTTCGTCGAAATCGCTCTATCTAGCAGGATTTTCGAGATATAAGCATTTTTATGTTTTGCAATTTTTGCGAAAAATTCGAAAATTCAAAATGGCCGCCATTTTTGGCGAGAAAATTTTTTTTTGAAAATTGGGATAACTACTCTGCAGAGATACCCTGCGGGTCAAAAATTTCGTCGAAATTGCTCTATCTAGCACGGTTTTCGAGATATAAGCATTTTTGTGTTTTGCAATTTTTGCGAAAATTTCAAAAATTCAAAATGGCCGCCATTTTTGGCGAGACAAAAATTTTTTGAAAATTGGGAAAAGTACTCCGCAGAGATATTCTGCGGGTCAAAAATTTTGTCGAAATTGCTCTATCTAGCACGGTTTTTTAGATATAAGCATTTTTGTGTTTTGCAATTTTTGCGAAAATTTCGAAAATTCAAAATGGCCGCCATTTTGGGCAAGACAAAATTTTTTTGAAAATTGGGAAAACTACTCCGCAGAGATACCCTGTGGGTCAAAAATTTCGTCGAAATCGCTCTATCTAGCACGGTTTTCGAGATATAAGCATTTTTGTGTTTTCCTTATTTGGAAAATTCGTAATACTTAATTAATCATTAATTACTCGGCCATTTCTTGACCAATCAATGCCAAAATCTAATGATTTCCAGATTTTAATAGAATGAATGTATTTGCCAAGTTTCAGGTGAATTGATAAAATTCCTTTCAAGTTATCATCCGGACAAGCTTCCCCATCGAAAAAAGACATTTTTGGTCATGTGACCTCTCTGATTGGTTGAAATGTCACTGCAGCATATTAAAAAAAATTCCCCAAGGCTACTGCCTAAACCTGCCAAATTTGAAAAGAATCCGCCTAACGGTTAGAGTTATAAGGAAAACAAAATGCGGAGCCGGCAGAGCCGGCGGAGCCGGAAGCTCTCCCATACACAAACAAGCGTCCCTTGCGGGACGCTTAATGATGTTTACTCCCTCATGACCAAAATAAAAGTGAGGCTTACCGGGGTTCTTCTGGTGCAGGTGCATGCGCACTCATGCGTATATTATGATATGAACAAGAATATTTGTTTTAAAAATATTCTTATTTGGTCGTCCATGTTTGCTCCCTACAACACATAAGCATTAGTGAGGATATGGTAAGGTATTTTACGCAATAAAATCAATAGTGTTATAGTTACAAGTCAATTACTCAAAGCTGAACTATGGCTATTAATCAGTTAGCTATGGAACTACAGCTCTAAAAATTTATATGACACAGATCATGAAAATGTAGGTGATCAGCATTTTAATTAAAATCTTTAAATTGAATATTTTTGAAGCTACATTGTCAAGTGATTTACTCACTCAGTCTGGTAAAATGTCAAAGTAGTTCAGCTACTCAGCTATGGAGGTATAGCTCTTAAAATTTACCACTACACAGAATATCAAAAGGTTGATGAACAACATATTAACCAAAATTTTGTTACTATACCGATTACCTAGAAAATGCCACTTACTCATTTCCTCACTTTCAAATACAGAAAGCAGCCATTACATTTTGTAAGTACAGAGAAACTAGGTGCTCAAAGTAGCTTCTACTGCTATTACTCACTTTAAAGTATGCCATTAACCTAGATCTGCAAAAGCAACAACAAATGGAGGACATAAGGAACTATGCTAAAATCACTTAAGCAAATGATCCCGCATCTCTCTACTTTCGGGAAAACTGGATGACACATGCATACATGAACACACACACCATCTGACACACACAAGAGACATTTTACAATCTCCTGCTGGCCCGCGGTTACATAGAAAAGCCATTTACTTAATATTCTCCTCAATATTAAAAACAAAAAAACAGCTACTACTCAACTAGAAAAATGTTTATGCTTACAAACACAAACCGTCCCCACATATTAGATGCAACAAAGTGTAAAAGTAGAAAAAGGTTTTTGAAAAGAAAAACCTGCAGCACTGAGAAAAGAGGTCACTCCACAGGCGGTATATCCCACAGTTAGAAGTTTTACTCTGCCTCCCATGACACCTCATATCTTCTTAGATTTAATGTATCCATAAGGTATGGGTCGTATGGCTACTGATGGGGCATGGTATGTAACTGTCAGTAACAGTACCATGAGAGTAGTACAAATGTCTATCACTGAGACACAACCTCCATTTACCTCCACTCACCTTATATAGCCATTGGATGAACACCTGATACAGGGATGGATACACACAGACAGAGGGATGGTGGTAGGGCGGACAAGGGACGGGGACAGACAGAGAAGGCTTCAGAGGCAGAAATTTTGAACATTACAAAACTTCAGTGGGACGCTCAAGGAATGGGAGGGAAGGCCACAGTATCACAAGTTTGCATAGGGACATCAGGCACTAGTTGAAGGACAGGGTCATTTTGTCTATAACACCTATACCTATGGGTTATACCACTTGTAATGTGACAGGGGTATAACTGTTCACTACTGTTTTGAACCCTAGGCCGTTTAAAACAGCGGGGTCTGCCATTTTAAATGGCAGACCCTGCCATTTACATTCACTAGGTTTAAATATGGGTTCTAAATGGCTGAGCCATTTAAAACCGCAAGCTCCAACCCCCAGCCATTTTAACTCTTTTTCTAGCTATTACTTTGTTAACTATTGGATTATTGTTTGTCTTCTGTGGGATAATTTTAATGTTTCATGAAAATTATTTAACGTTTTTCCACTATTTGTCATTTAAGCTTAAAAAATAAAAAAATGATATATCAAATAGCAATATAATTATAGCAATATATAGTAATTATGAATTTTCAACAAGTATTCAAACAGCTTTAATACTATCAAGTCAATTGTTTCAGTGAAAACAATAGGGACCAATCCAATTATTATAACTAGAAGAATGTTTTTGCTGACAAAAACGAAGCGGCCCTGATGAAAAAGAAGTCACCCATAAAAGATGTCAACATATGCATCATAAGCAATAGAAACTGTGAACTTTATTGCATTGTGTATGTTACTTGTCCCTATTTTCATCTTTAATAAGTGTGCACAATTAAAGTGAGGTCAGCAGAACAATACAATAGCTGGAGATTAAAAACTCCATAATTTCACTGCAAGATGGCCATAACTTCATTCATATTGGGACTTTAAGGTGACCATAAAATAAGAATGTCCCTTTTCTCATCCTTTATAAGTGCATAAAGTTTAGCTCAGGTCAGTTGAACAATAAGATAGCTGGAGGCTGAAACTTCCTTTTTCTCTGTAAGGTGACCATAACTTCATTCATGTTGCGACTTTAAGGTGACCATAATATGAGAATGTCCCTTCAATATCAATATATGTTAGATATGGAAAAAGAAAGGAGCCAGATGGCTTTATTCAAATGTTATGACTTTAGGGGGGCCAAAATTATATTAACAGTTTAAGGTCGCCTTAAAGTCAGGATAACCCTTTGGTTTGCCATCCTTTATAGGTGTGCAAAGTTTAGCTGAGGTCAGTCGAACAATAAGATACTTGGAGGCTGAAAACCCCCTTATTTCACTTTAAGGTGGCTACAACTCCATTCATACTGAGAGTTTAAGGTGACCATAAGTATTATTTTTATCTAGTTTAATACCAGTGATAATTTTGATATAAAAAATGGAAAAAGAAAGGAGCCAGAGCATTTTATTCCAATTTGATGACTTTAAGTGGGCCATATATCCATTAACATTTTGAGTTTAAGGTCACCATAAAGTCAGGATATTCCTTTGGCAAATCTTAATATATGTGCCAAGTTTGGTTGATAAAAGTGAAAAACTAAGGGAACTGGAGGGCTAAAACCCCCTTTTTTGACATTAAGGTGACCTTAAGATTGCAGATACAGGGCTAAAACTTCAGCATGTGAAAGATTATCAAAAAGTAGCTGAATAAGTTATTCCAACAAAACGCCGAAATCCTGACCGTTTTTGAGATACAGACCAAGTACCCATTTTAAAAAAAAAATTACAAAAATAAAACGCCTCCCATTCAGGCATCTACGGTCCAATTGACGAGAAAATCATTTCCGACCTTGGAAATTTGGTGTAGAATGTACCTGATAAATTTTATAGCACAGGTGTGTGTGTTTTTTTCCGAAACGCGATGACGGGGTGTTTTGGAGTTATGCTTAAGGTTACCTTAAGTAAAGGTTAAGGTCTGCCCAAAGTATCCCAAAAATTTTTCCCGCCCCTATAGTTTTAAAGAAAGATAAGAAGGAAAGAAAAATTTGAAAGGCTAAGAAGTTATTCAAGGGAGACCATAATCCTGCGGCGGCGGCAGCAGCGGCGGCGGTGATCAGTCGAACTTTGGAGAAAACAAATAAACGTCCCTGACGGGCCACTTAATAAGTGATCACTTACATAATAGTTAACAAATTGACACAATAGGGATGTCTTTCACACTGTTGTGAAAAGACTGGTCAGTGGAAAGCCATTCTTTTAATGCAGGATTACTTTCTGGTGTCTTGTCTTATATGTACGCTGGATTTAACGTAATGGATCGAATTTGTGGAAGCCATACCTTTTTCTGGTGATTAGTTCACAGGGAAAGATAACCAGTTCATAAGATTTACCCCCTTTGATGTAGAAATTACAGGTTAATTCATAAAAGGATAAATTTCAACATTAGAATAGGTGTAGTTCAAACACCTTAGAAGGGAGTTTTTACCTAAGGACAACCTTAATGAAATGCAAATGTGTTATAAATAAGTAAATGTACAAAGGAGGGCAAGTTAATTGCAATTACATGTACATCAATCAGAAGAATGTTAAACTTAGTTCTCTTGAATTGTAGCTGGATGGCACACAAAAGTCAGTTGGTTCGTATGTCAATAGTGCATACTATCATATTAAGTACCGGTATGTATTCCTGTTATCTAGTTTGCTGAGCCATTTAAAATGGCAGCCTGCTGTTTAAAACAACGGACTGCTGTTTTAAATGGCGGATGGGGTCAAAATCGCACTTAACATAACCAAGGTATCTGAATTACAGTCTCCACTGACCATCACTTTTTGAGCAAGACCGATTTTACACAGGATTGCAAGGCAGGATATCAATGGAAAGTTTAGGAATATTCTGTATTGGAAATTGAGCTGCAATTTGTTTTAATTTTCCAAAACAAGTTATTTATTATCAAAAATGTAATATCTAGTTTTAAAAGTTTTAAATACTAGTACATGTATGTACTATTAAAAATCTCTTCAAAGACTACAAATGAAGTATATAGGTTCTTTGATCTAGTTAATTTGTGTAACAATAATCCTCTGAAGAACTTAAGATACCTTATATCCTAACAGAGCCCTATGAAATACCTTACATCCTATAAAATAACCCAGTCTATGTGTGCAGAAAAAAGGATAATCATGTAGTGGTTTTTTCAAGGCATAAATCACATAATATGAACTGACCCTTAGATTGAAGAGATAAGCTTCATACACCCTTCTTTTTGCTTGTGTAGGAATTACAGCTACTGGTTTTTGCAAAGTTTTCAGCCACTTTCTGTACTCTTGGCACCCTTGGTGGTGTGGTATATTTTTTAGTTTCTTCTCTATCCCAGCAACCTCTTCACCACCATCTTGTATAACATTAAAATCACTTGTTAATTTTCAGTATTGCAATTCTTGTCAATGGCATACACCAGCTATTTTCATTTCAAAGGCTGTCTTTAAGGAATACATATTTTCAATTATTCATACATGGCTACAGTAGAGCCTCTTTTATCCATAAAGAAGTGTGGACATTAATCCATGAAAGATGAAAATTACCTGAATGACATATTATATTTTAATTTTACCATGAGAGGTGACTATATACATTCCAAGTCTGTACAACTGGAACAGTGTCTCTTTCTTCTTGAGTGACTTTATCACACTGTATGTTTTTGACATGAAATGCAATTATCATTAGCGGTCTGGTGTATGCTGATATGACTGTGGTGTTTGCAAGTTTTCAACTCAAAATAACACAAGACAAAACAAACATGCAATAAAAGACTCATAAGCTTAATGCTGTAAGTTTATGTAGTTTACCATCACTTTTTTGAGCTGACTTTACACTACCACCCCCCAAAAGATTTATATGACTATTTTTGTGATGGTAAGACATGTTAAAGTCTAGGACTTAGATTTAAGCTTAAGCATTTTATTTGAAATCTCAATGGTATGCAATACTGTATCCGCTCTCTGAAGTGTCCAAGGGCAATGATACCCAATCACCATATATTTGGAAAAGTTGGGAATGGGTGTTTACAACAATAAAAACAAGCTGGGCGTTCTGAAAACAATAACCCTAATTTGCAGAAATCGCATTTTAGCACACACCAACTGGAATTAAATAATTATGCGGTTGATAAACAAGTCTCTCTGAAATAATATGTGACATAAAACCTAAAATAAGGAAAATTTTATGATAGTTCATATAAAATAAGGAAATTAGACCAATTATTAGGTTTTAATGGAGAAAAATCACATCAAAACAATATATTAGCAATTTATTAGCAATAAGGTAAGATTGTGCAGGGGTGCCCAGGAAAGCATGGGCAATAAAGAGCGTGGCACCTGTAAGTGTGAAGTATTTCAGTATAATTCAGTTTTTGTGAAACCTTACTCACCCAGAATTCTAGTATTTTCTGATGTTGAGATTTCACAACTAGTTCCACTTAAACCTGATTATAACTTACAATGGTTCTTCTTCTACAGTCTACTGTGGAAAGTCTATGCAAGCTTTGTGGTTACCTGTCTTATTCTTGATCATACTTTCTAGCTGTATCATCAACTTTGTTGCCAATGTACAGAATGGATCCTCATCTCTCCCCTTGATGTTATAAAACTCTGTCAATGATAAAACACCTTTAGTTATCAAAATTATGAGCATTTACTGTTATTGCAAAAAATAAACCCCTTGTTTTAAGTTTCTTGATTACACTTGCTTATCATTGTTTAAAACCAAAGTGTACCAATCTGCCTAAATACCACAATATGTGGCCACTTGTTCAGAAATGGATCAATAAAATTATTAACTGCAGATGTTGATGTAAGACATTTATTATGTGACCAATTGACTATCAAGAAAACATTATGTGCTAGAAGTATATACACTAGATGCAGTGTTTGAAACTCACACTGGTCTGTCGACCTAAGACCACCAACTAAGGAGACGGTCCAGTAACTCTTCAGAGTTTGTAGTCCGTCAGTCTGCCAAGAGTTCGAAGTAAGGAATTAAGGTGTATAAATGTTTCAAAAGTAAATTAGACTAGAAACAGCTAGAAAATGGGAAGTATTTAATCGACTATTTAAGAACAAACTCAATTTCTTCTATTATCACCCATTGCAATCATACCCTATGAGAGACGCGACTTCATTGATTGCCCTCCAAAATCTGCTAGCCAATGGCAGTTGTGGACATAAACTATCAACCAAGATCGTTTTTTATGAATGAAGGCCTATTTTCATGCATACGGTATCTGGTATCCATCATCCGGATATGACATCTGAGTCCGGTGTTCGGCATATGGTTGGTGCATTTCCATTTGTACTGACATAGATTGCTACTTACCTGAACATTTAACATTTTCAACCGAATTCCAATAAGATGGAGATATTTTCATTGCCAAAAATTTGGTTTTAAAACTAATTTCTGTTGAAACCAAGACTATTTTTATAATTATTTGGCCATCACTGCACCATAAAAAGCACCATGAACTGTAATATTTTCAGTTCAAAATGGTATAAATAAGTTAAATAATAAAACCAGTGTACAGCAATTTTCAACAAAATTGCCCATGTAAGTTGTTTGTATGGAACAACAATAATATATGTTACTATATATTATTAATAATAAATGTATTTAAACAGCACTTCCATTTGTTTTATTGCCTTAAACTATATGCACAAATGAGGAGGAAATAACAAAATATTTAAATTTATATTGCAAACAATCATCTATACTCAACCAATATAAACAGTCTCATTTATATAACCACATGATTTATATGGCCCACCTAGTAGTACTAGATTTTAGCATGTGGTATGTGGATTTTAAAAGTACTGAGTTCCTGATGGGTCACGCATGACTATTGTTGCCGTGAGTATAAAAGGCATATATGGAAACAGGTCATATATTTTTATTGCAAAGTTATACGCATATCCGCTTGCCGCATATGGCATCACACATGTAAGGAAATGGGGCTTAAACCCTACAAATTACGTCACAATGTTAGTTCTTTGAAATGGACAATTGAAACGACATATCTGTGACACATGGGAAGAAATACCAAATTTTAAATATTCATTATAAAATAATCAAGTATTGAATTGGCTTCAAATCTGAACACATAAAGGACAAAATTACACCAATTTCAAAAGCAACATAGCTATGATGGTGATCTATATATTACTGTCAAGTTTGGATTTGATTGGACAAACCGGTTTTGAGTTAGAGTCCGGAAACAGAATTGTTGACGGACAGACAAACGGACAAAAACACGGACAAACAAACAGACGGAATTACACAAAATTTGAAAGGAACCTAGCTATGATGGTAATCTATCTCCCTGTCAAGTTTGAATTTGATTGGACAAACTGTTTTTGAGTTAGCATCTGGAAACGAAAAAGTTGACGGACATGCAGATGGACGTCGAACACATCAATCTAATAGGCGGGTTGGTTACACCCAACCCGCCTAAAGACTGATGCAGATTTTAAACGGTACTCGGCATCATATTCTGATGTCATGGCATTATGTCATCCAAAGATAAAAGTATATCATTAAAGACACTTGAACAGTGTTAGGTTATTAGTACCATAGGACCACCCTAAATACTTTCAGGACATATCTACACACATTTCAAGGTACAATTATCAGGGTGAATGTTGAGTGAAATTTACTTCTGAGAATTTGTTATTCAATTCTACTAGAGTATTTTCCTTATGAGAGGTCCAATTAAAGTGGTTTACAACTTACTTACTTACTTACTTATCCTCCTCGCTCCTAGTGGAGCATAATAATTAAGGCAGAACACATATCATTCCACTTTTGCCTGTCTGCTGCTGCCCTTGATGCAGCCTCCCAGGTCTTCCATCCCATTTCATCTAGTTCTTTCTCAGCCATTCTTTTCCAAGTTTCCTTGGGTCTACCTTTCTTCCTCTTCCCCTTTGGCGTCCATTGCAAAGCTATCCTCCTGTTGTCATTTCTGTCCCTTCGTAAAATGTGCCCAATACACCTCCATCTTTTTTCTTTTATTGTAACCTTTCACCTTTTGACCTCTGGGACATATTCCCTTTTCAAAATTTCAAAATTAATCCCTTACTTAGCTTGTCGGATCCCTACCTCACTCTTTGCTGATCAACATTTACAACAAATTCAAATTTATAACTTTCCTTTGGCTTTTGGGTTCATTACCCCTCAAAATTTTCATTCTGGGCCTATTTTTCCAAAAACTTGCTTTTGGTCCTTAGTCTTTGGCCCAGTTCGGATTAAGCCCATTAGGGCTAGTTCACATGTCATGTTACATTTCATATTTCATTTTCCAGCAAAGGGTTGGGGCAGAGATTTTGCTTTCATATTCTAAAAAATTCCCCTTAAATGAGTACATTATATATGTGTTGTGGATATTAAAGAGTTTAGTAGAATAAAAATTTATGTTAACCCAATGCGGTTCCTTTAATTTATTCTCCCCCATATGGGGGAATGGTGCCCCTAGGTATGTGAAATGTTCTACCTGTTGTATTTCTTCATTTTTAATTTTGATGCTGTTGTTGATTTTTGTGTTAATTCTCACTGTCTTTGTTTCATTGATGTTTATTTTAGGCCTGTTTTGGAGGCTGTTTATTCTAACTTGTTTGTTTTCTTCTGCATGTCTTCGAATTTACTTGATATAAGTGCGATGTCGTCGGCAAATTCCAGGTCTTCTAGTCTGTGCATAAAATTCCATCTAATACCAGTGCTTTTACCATCTACACATTTGTGCATCACCCAATCAAGTACTAGAAGGAACAAAAAACCTGACATGTTGCACCCTTGTTTCACTCCATATATTATCTTTATCCAGTCTGTTTGTATGATGCCATTCAGAATGCTTATTTCTGTATTTTTATACAGTTGTTTTATAATATCTAATATTTTCTTTGGTATTCCATAGTGTGCAGCTATTTTGCAAAGAGTTTCTCTGTGGACACTGTCGAAAGCTTTCTGAAAGTCTACAAAATTCATGTACAGTGGCGCTTGCCATTCTTGGCACTGTTCAATTATGTTCTTCAGTATGAATATTTGGTCTGATGTTCTTCTCCCAGATATAAAGCCTGCTTGCTCAGGTCTGAGTTTTCTTCCAGTCCTTTTTTGATTCTTCTATCAGGATATGTCCCAGTATTTTGCTTGGTATTGATATTAAAGTAATGCCCCTCCAGTTTTCGCATTTTGTCAAATCTCCCTTTTTCGGGAGTGTTATTAGCAGACCTTTTGCCCATTCCCTTGGTGTCTCTTCTGCTTCCCATATTTCATCATAGATCTTCTTCAGCCATTTTGCTGCTGTGTCAATTTCGGCCTTTAGTAATTCACCTGTTATGTTATCTATACCTGGGGCTTTGTTGTTTTTTAGCTTTCATATTGCCCCTTTAATCTCCTCTATACTTATTTGGCTTGTTTTTATCTTGCTGTTTTCCTCTCCTGGTTCTATTTCTATGCATGCATTTGGTGGCTCTCTGTTCAGTACTTGATTAAAGTGGTTTAGTCATGTACTATAATTATAGTATGTGTAATATTGCTCGGACCGGTTCTGAAAACAAAAACCGGCTTTGAAACCAAACGAAATCTGGGATTTCGAAAGTATGCACTGATATGGTGAAAAATTTGATGCTAGCGTACATGAGCTTTATTCTCAAGATCACATATGTTTTCGCGAGATATTTTGAAGTTTGTAAACTTTATTTACCATGAATGAATATAAAGTAAAAATGTAAGATGTTTCCTTAAATGTATATCATTTTTTATTATTCTGTACTGTTGTGATGAAGTATTAACCACTGGCAGTAGAAAACCTAATATAATGATGTTTCAATAACCGGTACTTAAATATTCTTTGCAGATTTTGTCATTTCTACCTAAATGAAACAAAAAGTGGTATGCCGGTTTACTGTTCACACCAATAATGTGTAATTTCAGAATTTTTCAGTAAATCCCAAAGTTTTTTCAGGAAACAGTTATTCATTATTTTGTGGGCAATCACTACCAACCTTGGTCTGTTACAGCATGTTTCCTCAGGTCACTTTTGTGTTTCTCAACTTGACAGATGCGGCTGTCAAACTGGGCACAAAGTCTCAGAATATTTTCCTTTGCAATATCTGCATTGGATGCCACAGGCAAGTCTAATGTGTCCAACAGACCTAGAATCTGTACACAAACAGATGAATACATCATTGTACAAAATAAACTGAAACCTTTATAATAATGTTTATAATGTAAATTTCATATGAAACTAGAGTATTGCTTTGTAAAAGAAAGAAAATAGCCAGCCTCGGCAGGCAAGAACCCCAGCCCGCAGGTACAGGTAAATGGCCAATCACATTGAGATTTTTGGAAAATCTTAGGAACAATGTCCGTTGTAAGAAGTATAGAGGAACCACAAGATGTTCTACAAAAGATTCACAGGCCATGATTTCTTACAAGTAGTTTTCATATTTTGAAGCCCTAGAAACAATTATAAGGGAGATATAAGGCCTTTTTGACATGATCACCCTCCTATTTGGCATTAACGATGTGATATGGCGGCCATTTTGTTTCCAAAACAAGGACACATTTACTCTGACACAAGCTTTCCTGTCCATTTACATTTTGTGCAAATCTGATGAAGTTAGCTGTAATATTTTAGGTTACAAAAAATAGTAAAGATTTTAGAACAAACTTTAAGACCCCAAAATTTTAAGTGTTGCCATGGAAACAGTTGCTGCCAAATACACCCAAAAACCTAATCAGCTCTAGATTCTCTTTGGGTAAACATATCCTAAAAATTTGGTGAAAATCCATGCAGGGGTTAAGGCTGTGGAACAGCCACAAACTTTAAGACCTGAAAATCTTAAAAAGTGTTGCCATGGCAACAGTTGTTACTGGATACCCCCAAAAACCTAATCAGCTCTAGATTCTCTTGGGGTTAAACATGCCCAGAAAATTTGGTGAAAATCCATGAAGGGGTTTAGGCTGTGGAACACCCATAAACTTTAAAACCCGAACATTTTAAGTGTTGTCATGGCAACAGTTGTAACCAAATACCTCCCAAAACCTATTCAGCTCTAGATCCTCTTGGGGTAAACATCCCCTGAAAATTTGGTGAAAATCCGTGCAGGGGTTTTGGCTGTGAAACACCCACAAGCTTTATGCAGGGAAAATTGCAGGGAAACATTTTTTGGAAAAACTGGTAGATGACTACATGTACACTGGGCCAAAAATTTTGTCCATATCACTCTATATCGCAGTATATTTGAGATAAATGTAATTTTTTTTCTGTTTTACACAGAAAAATTCAAGATGGGCACAAAATTGGAGGGAAAACGATTTTTGGGGAAAAGTACCAAATGACTTTAAATAGACCTTGTGGGCCAAAGATTAAAATCTCTCTGGCACCACTTCTGAGATAAATGTGTTTTTATGTTTTACAGATAACTTCAAGATGGCTGCCAAAATGGTGGGAAAACAATTCTTGGGGAAGTGTCTGCTATGCCTCTGCATATACCCTGTGGAGCAAAAATATGGTCAAAATCACTCTTATCTTGCAACTTTTCAGAGATAAACACGTTTTTGCATTTACATAGAAATTCAAGATGGCCGCCAAAATGGTGGGAAAATGAGTTTTGGAAAAAAGAGCCAGATCTGTTAATGAAGTAACACAGATAATACAGTTCATTTAAATGACCATAACTTTTTTATTAGTGGTTTGATTTTGACAACTGATTAACTGAACACTGTTTTCAGTCGAATGAACCCACACAGAAATAATACAACTTGCACATAGAGATTGTCCTAATATTTCTGTGGTGATATATTTTTTGCAACTGCACCCACAAGCCACATAAAATGGAAGTAATACCTTAATCATAAATTGAAATATTGATAAAAAATAGTGCCAAAGATTCATTAATTAATTTTGAAAAGAATGTCTTTCCACCAGGTCCTGAGTGTGTCAGGAGTTTTGCCAAACCCATTTGACCAAAAAGTTTCTTCATTTCATCTAATATATAAATTTTGTTGTATGTAATTTTCAATTGTATTTTATAGATGGTAAGATTGTAAAAATAGATTGTTTTTCTGCATTAAAATTGTTTGTTCACTGAGTGAAAATAAATAATTGAACAATATGTCTATTATTTGACCTGCTTCTATCTAAACATTTCATTGAACAATCTCCTTTTACTATCTCCTAAAAATATATTTTACAATGTAAAATTAGTTATTATTATACCTCTTCTATTTTATAAGGTTTCCATTATTTGAATAAAGTCTCACTCCCAGCAAGGTTTAACAATTGCACATCCACTGTATTAGGATGAAGTTTTGTGAATAGTCAGTTCTTTGTGTTTACTATGAGTTCACCTTCACAATGAAAGCACAGAAAAATTTTCACGGTGATGTATTAATATATAATTATACCTGTGGCACTGGGCGGTGATTTTGCTTTCCCCGGTAGTAGTATGCCATAACCTCACGGAGCTGATACATCAGTGGCTGCTTCAGGTTTAATATCATCAAAGAAAAGGCTCCCACTATGTCAACATTATTATCTTTTCTTGAGAATCCTTCCTTGAGGATTTGTGTCAACTGCTCCAATGTAGAAACAAAAACAGGTGTGTTTTTAAGGTCTCTGTGGAATGTTTGTAGATCAGGTGACATGGCTTTACACTCATGGTCTTGTACATAATCCTCGTACAGTGACAATGTCTCCTGCGTCTGGTCAGCTGCAGCAACTAGATGAATCACTTTATTGGACGCAGATTTCAGTAGGATGTGCTAAAGTATTAAAAACATGGCTTACATAATATTTCTATGGTATTTTTGTTTATTATACAATTTGTCAAGTAGATGAATTTCTTAATAATATCAATAATTGTTTTCAGCTCATGTGGGCCAGTTATAAAGTTGCTGCAGGACTGGTATAAATGGCAAATCTCATACTCAATGTGAGTAGGATATTACTTAACACTGCAAAGTTTCATCAAAGATTTGAGCTGGTATTCATAAACAAGCAATCAATGGTCATTCTGTCAATCAAACTACCAATTTGTATGACTCTGAAACAAAAAGAAAAGAATGTATATTACTGCTTGTTAAAGTAAACTTATAAAAATGGAGTGAAACATCTGAAAATATAAGACTAGAGGATCGCTCCTAAAAAAAAGATAATGTTTTTTGCACAGCAAAAACAAAGCGTCCCGAAAAGGATATAAAGGTGAGTGCTGAAGTATTAAGAAAATGCTCTGCTTCTAGCCTTATACTTCCTTCTAGCCTTACGTTGTGGCAACCAAAGTCAGCGTAGTCTGCTCTATCTAGCATGGTTTTCATGATATGAGCATTTCTGTGTTTTGCAATTTTTGCTAAAAATTCGAAAATTCAAAATGGCCGCCATCTTTGGCGAAACAAATTTTTTTTGAAAATTGGCATGGTTAATCTGCAGAGATACCCTGTGGTTCAAAATATTCGTCGAAATCACTCTATCTAGCAGTTTTCGATATATAAGCATTTTTTGTTTTACAATTTTTGCAAAAAATTCGAAAATTCAAAATGGCCGCCATTTTTGGCGAGACAAAATGTTTTTGAAAATTAGGATAGCTACTCTGCAGAGATACCCTGTGGGTCAAAAATTTCATCGAAATTGCTCAATCTAGCACGGTTTTCGAGATATAAGCATTTTTGTGTTTTGCAATTTTTGCCCAAAATGCGAAAATTCAAAATGGCCGTCACTTTTGTTGAGACAAATTTTTTTTGAAAATTGGGATGACTACTCTGAAGAGATACCCTGCGGGTCAAAAATTTCGTCGAAATCCCCCTATCTAGCACGGTTTTCGAGATATAAGCATTTTTGTGTTTTGCAATTTTTGTGAAAAATGGCATTTTGGCGTGACAAAATTTTTTTTGAAAATTGGTATAGCTACTCTGCAGAGATACCCTGGGGATAAAAAATTTCATCGAAATCCCTCTATCTAGCACGGTGTTCGAGATATAAGCATTTTTGTGTGTTGCAATTTTTGCGAAAAATGCGAAAATTCAAAATGGAGGTCATTTTTGTCAAGACAAAATTTTTTTGAAAATTGGGATGACTACTCTGTAGAGTTACCTTGTGGGTCAAAAATTTCATCGAAATCCCTCTATCTAGCACGGTTTTCGAGATACAAGTATTTTTGTGTTTTGCAATTTTTGCGAAAAATTCGAAAATTCGAAATGGCCGTCATTTTTGTCGAGACAAAATTTTTTTGAAAATTGGGATGACTACTCTGAAGAGATACCCTGTGGGTCAAAATTTTGTATATATCCCTCTATCTAGCACAGTTTTCAAGATATAAGCATGTTTGTGTTTTGTCATTTTTGCGAAAAATTCGAAAATTCAAAATGACGAAATACCCTATGGGTAAAAAATTTCGTCAAAAAAACGCTCTATCTAGCACGGTTTTCAAGATATAAGCATTTTTGTGTTTTCCTTATTTGGAAAATTTGTAATGATTAATTAATCATAAATTACTCAGCCATTTCTTAACCAAGCAATGCCAAAATCTACGGATTTCCAGATTTTAATAGAATGAATGTATTTGCCAAGTTTCAGGTGAATTGATAAAATCCCTTTCAAGTTATCATCCGGACAAGCTTACCCATCGAAAAAAGACATTTTTGGTCATGTGACCTCTCTGATTGGTTGAAATGTCACTGCAGCATATTAAAAAAAATCCACCCTAAAATTATCTGGCTATAACTTCCTTCAATAAAATCCTGGACCCAGATGATCCAGATCACGCCCAAAATCTAATCACTTGTTCCTTGTCCTATTTCGGACATATCCTGAAAATTTCATCAAAATCTGTCCATAGGTTTTTGAGTTATCTTGTTCACAAACAAACAGACAGGCGGTCCCAGGCGAAAACATAAACTCCTTGGCGGAGGTAAAAATTCCACGAGGCTACTGCATACACCTGCCAAATTTGAAAAGAATCCACCCAACGGTGACAGAGTTATGAGGAAAAGAAAATGCGGAGGCGGCAGAGCCGGCTCCGACAAATTTTTTTTGAAAATTGGGAGGACTACTCCGCAGAGATACCCTGTGGGTCAAAAATTTCGTCGAAATCCCTCTATCTAGCATGGTTTTCGAGATATAAGCATTTTTGTGTTTTGCCAGATTTGGCGAAACAAAATTTTTTTTGAAAATTGGCATGGTTACTCTGCAGAGATACCCTTTGGGTCAAAAATTTCGTCTATCTAATCATTAATTACTCGGCCATTTCTTAACCATTTCTTAAATTGCTCTATCTAATCATTAATTACTCGGCCATTTCTTAACCAATCAATGACAAAATCTAATGATTTTCAGATTTTAATAGAATGAATGTATTTGCTAAGTTTCAGGTGAATTGATAAAATCCCTTTCAAGTTATCATCCGGACAAGCTTAACCATCGAAGAAAGACATTTTTGATCATGTGATCTCTCTGATTGAAATGTCACTGCAGTATATTAAAAAAAATTCCCCAAGGCTACTGCATACACCTGCCAAATTTCAAAAGAATCCGCCCAGCGGTGACAGAATTATGAGGAAAATAAAATGCGGAGCTGGCGGAGCCAGATATCCTCCCATACACAAACAAGCGTTAAGTATTTCATAAAATATCCAACCATTTGTATTAAATATGAATCTATGAGAATAAGTCTATACTAATCAATTTCAAAATGTTTATGTATTTGTCAACCAATAGCTTTAAAATGGATTAGAGGGCAGTTATTTTAATATTTTAGAGACAGGGTTTTGTGCATGAAGCCATCACATTTTTAAATACAGCATTTACACATTGTTTCTGATCCCCTTGGGCAAACTCAACTTTTATCAGCCATTTTGGTTTTTCTCCATATAATTCATGTATGTGACAAAGAAGTACTCTAGCATCAGAGATGCCCGTACCCCACAGCCTGGGGAAAAAGTTTTCAACACCATGAGATACAGAAGTGGTGAAACTGTAAAAGATCTGGATACTTTCAGAGCAGTGTCAGTTATAAAAAGCTCCAAATAATGTTTAAGTAGAGAAAATAACATCTAAGAGAAAGAGAATGTATGTAAAGATAAAATAATAAAACAAGGCCATTCAATAGCAAGATGACAGCATTAATCAGCAAACTAAAAGTACAAAGCTGTAAAATTTATTAATTGGAGAATAGCTGTCAATGGAAATAGCACAATAATGTAAAAGTGCATATAATAATCAGCTGCAGTAATCCATACATCTTTGTCATAAGAGAAAGATGTCTCAAATATGGCAGGTGAACACACTTTGACAGAGCAAAATGGTCAAACCATGATGCACACCTACACCCCCTAATGTCCCTACCAAGTGTCAACTTTCTACACCTTATGGAATCAAAGAAATAACCCAGACAAGATTTTAAAAGTCATGGTCACTATGACATGGTCAAAAGTCAAATCAAGGTCACACCATGACGCTGTACACCTACACCCCTTAATCGATGTCCTTACCAAGTAACAACTTCCTACAACTTACGGTTTCTGATGTATAGCCCGGATAAGATTTTATAGGTCAAGGTCACTATGGCATGGTCAAAGGTCAAATCAAGGTCAGACCATGACGTTGCACACCTACACTCCCTAACCAATGTTCCAACCAAGTATCAACTTCCTACACCTTACAGTTGCTAAGATATAGCCTGGACAAGATTTTATAGTTCAAGGTCACTACGGCAAGGTCAAAGGTCAAATCAAGGTCACACCATGATGTTTCACACCAACTCCCCCAACTAGTGTCCCTACCAAGTATCAGCTTCCTACAGCTTACGGTTGCTAAGATATAGCCTGGACAAGATTTTATAGGTCAAGGTCACTACGGCAAGGTCAAAGGTCAAATCAAGGCCACACTATGACGTTGCACACCTACACCCCCTAACCAATGTCCTTATCATGTATCAACATCCTACACCTTATGGTTGCCGAGATATAGCCCGGACAAGATTTTCAAACTCAAGGTCCCTGCAGCAAGGTCAAATCAAGGTCAGACCATGACGTTGCACACCTACACCCCCTAACCAATGTCTCTCCCAAGTATCAACTTCCTACACCTTACAGTTTCTGAGATACAGCCCAGACAAACTTTTTCCTGCAGCCTGCCCGACCGCCCGCCCACCCACCCATCCGGACACCATGGGTGAAAACAAGAGGGTCAAAGATGCCCCAAAAGGCGGGTTTCGCAGGCAGCAATAAGGTTAGCGACTGCTGTAATTACATTTAGAAACAAGGAAAGAAATGTTATGTCACCCAGTTAAGGTGAATGTGTTAGACGTGCTAAGAAATGTAAAACTTGTAATCTAGGGTACATAATTGTATCTATGCTATAAACGGACAAACAAAAAGACGGAATTACACCAATTTTGAAAGCAACTTAGCTATGATGGTGATATCTCCCTGTCAAGTTTGAATTCGATTGGACAAAGCGTTTTCTAGTTAGAGTCCGGAAACTGAAATTTTTGACGGACAGACAAACGGACAAAACACAGACAGACAGAACTACACTAATTTTGAAAGGACCCTAGCTGTGATGGTCATCTATCTCCCTGTCAAGTTGAAATTTGATTGGACAAAGTGTTTTTGAGTTAGAGTCCGGAAACGGAAATGTTGACAGACAAACAGACAAACAAACGGATGGAATTACACCAATTTCGAAAGCAACTTAGCTATGATGGTGATCTATCTCCCTGTCAAGTTTGACTTTGATTGGACAAAGCGTTTTCGAGTTAGAGTCCGGAAATGGAAATGTTGATGGACAGACAAACGGACAAAAAACAGACAAACGAACACACAAAATAACATCAATTTCGAAAGGAACCTAGCTATGATGGTGATGTATGTCCCTGTCAAGTTTTAATTTGATTGGACAAAGCGTTTTTGAGTTAGAGTCCAGAAACGAAAATGTGGACAGACAGACAGACGGACAAAAAACAGACAACAAACGGACGGAATTACACCAATTTCGAAAGGAACCCTAGCTATGATGGTGATGTATGTTCCTGTCAAGTTTGAATTCGATTGGATAAAGCATTTTGAGTTAGAGTCCCGAAACAAAAATGTGGACAGATGGACGTCGGACACATCAATCTAATAGGCGGATTGGTTAAATGCAACCCACCTAATAAAAGGTCTTAACCCTAAATTATTTGGATTTATATTTGACTAACTGCCATTTATAACATTGTTTAATTAATAATAGGAACAATCACATCAATTTGCAAAATAAGTGTTGTACAATGTTTTTTCTTAAATTTACAACTCTTTTTCTTGGGACATTACACCAATTTCGAAAGGAACCCTAGCTATGATGGTGATGTATGTTCCTGTCAAGTTTGAATTCGATTGGATAAAGCGTTTTGAGTTAGAGTCCGGAAACAAAAATGTGGACAGATGGACGTCGGACACATCAATCTAATAGGCGGATTGGTTAAACGCAACCCACCTAATAAAAGGTCTTAACCCTAAATTATTTGGATTTATATTAGACTAACTGCCATTTATAACATTGTTTAATTAATAATAGGAGCAATCACATCAATTTGCAAAATAAGTGTTGTACAATGTTTTTTCTTAAATTTACAACTCTTTTTCTTGGGACATTGTATTTTAAGTTACAATAAAAATATTTTCTTTAAAGAGTTAACAACTGAAGATAATAAGTAAATTAATTAATGTTTTTAATTGAATTGTAATATCCATGATGGCCTGGTCAGGTCTATTGTAACTACACTTAGATGAATGATATAAATTTTCTTCAATTTGACTACCTTTGCTAATGCCACCGCAGTGAAGGTCTTCCCAGCTCCACTGGGTGCATAGATGATGGAGTTCTTTCCCTGCATGGCTGGTTGGATGAGCTCCTGTTGATAGGCCCGCAGTACCATGTGGTCCTGGTGAGACAGGGAAGCTGCAGTGTGACAGAGGTTCGGACCCTCCAGTTCCACAGCTGGGTCTGATTTGTAATGCAACTGTACTTCTTTTTCAACGCTTTCTTCTGTATCATGAATGAAAATGTTGTACATATTCACAAAAGGGACCAAGATCAAGTTGAGCCAAAAAGTCTGCTCAAATTTAGTATAAATAGTTGTATACTCGAGTTGATTTTTGGCTCAACTTGAGTTTGATCCCTTTTGTGAATACAGCCAATGGAATTGAGGGAAATTCTTTCACAATTACAGTGAATTGCATGACACGAGGCCTCTGATTCTAAGCTGATAAATATGAATCACAAAGTTTGATTATTTTGTCTGTTATTTAATGGGCACCTGTGGATAGTGTTGTTGATTGCAAATTTTAGAACAGGTTACCAAAAGTGGAAATTCAACAAAAAACTGGGTGTGTTTGATTTTTGTTGTTGTAAGTTTTCAAATGCATACATGAGCTATAACCTGCATAAATATGAAGTGTGATGTGCTTTTTGAGGACTTTTGAGGACTAAGTATCTAATATATTGAAAGAATGTTATAAAATACTGCAAACATTTTGTTGGTGAATATCTGGGTAAACTTATGTTAAAATATGCAATATCTGAGGAAACTGGTTTTGATTACGAGAACATTGAAAGTAGCCGGATCAGTGTCATATATTGTCACACTTCCTATTATCGTGTGCTTCCTATCATCATGCACCAGCTTAATCATTGTTTCCCATGTTTTAATGAAATAATTTTTGCCACAATCAGCGAACTTGATGTGTCAAACATAAATAGTATCAATTTTTTCAAGTTTGTGATAAGAAATCGGATTCAAATGGGTATCTGAATAAAACAGACTACAATACCTTAATATTTAGGCCATATAGATCTTCTATCCCTTAAGTTAAAGTCCTTCATTGCTGCATTGCTATATTTTGCATTAATCCACATATTATTATACCTACACCTTGAGTATTTGCTTTAAAATTAGACTTTAGGGCTACCATAAATTACTTATAGGAAAAACATCTTCAGGTACACAGTAATAGGAAGTGGCCCCTCCAAAGAAAACAGATATGATCAATTTTTAAAATGTTAGAAAATAATTGAAAAGGTATCTTTTTTGTTAAAACTTCCCAAGGTCTTTAAAAAGATTCATGGATAGTTTGTGACATTTAGGCAAACTGAACTGTGTGAGTTAATTCTTTGCTGAATACTGCATTTTATCTTAGGCGCATGGTAACTGGTGGCTCGAGGATAGTCTGCAAATGGGTTTCTGGTTTACTGTCTTCTACATTAACCTTGAGTGGTGAATTAGACAGATTGAGGTGCTATGCTATGTGTTGAATTCAATATTGATTTCTCAACTGAAGCTAACAATGCATAATGCATGGACATCTTAATTTCAGAGTTTCATTACTTTCCACCAAGTCCTTAATTGCTGTTACTTTTACAAAATAAAATAGCATAGGACATTTGGGATTAAGAAATCATATCCATTGACATTTTTAGGGTTTCATGACACACTTTGGAGGTAGAGTATTTTAATCAACATAATTATATTGATTATGTAAAAGCCAAAACAAATTATATTTGAAATGAATGTGAATTTACAGGCAGACACTGCATCATAAAACTTTATTGAAAAAGGTGTACCTCATTGTATTGTAAGGTACTTTTATACTCGGTACAATATCTCCTATACTGCAGGATTCAAAGGGCTATTTGACTAAATCTAACTTCACAAGTACAGCCTAAGCTCTCTAGTGACTGACATTCCCCTGACAGACAGACAGAGTCTAAGGGTTGGCCATATATCAATGTCCCTGAGGCTCTTAAGCCTGCCAGTGGGGATAGGACCCAATGACAGAGGATCGCCATTTTAAGTGGTCATCCGAGCCACTCTGTAACTGCCTGTACCTGAATTCGAACCCATGTCCTCTGTGACCCCAGGTGAGTGTGCTGCCCACTAGGTCACAGATAGTGACAATGAGTGAGGTAAGATAATGACAATGAAAGACTTCTCATCTCCCAAACTGATGAAGATTTAAGGTATTATGAGAATATCACAATGATAAAATCTACCACCTTTCTGCTACAATACGTACCTGGTATGTTTGAAATCTTGCATTCAGAACTTAAATCACGTAGGGAGTCAGTAAAGCCAGTGCTCAAGCTAGGCTTGTCCATTGAAAGATCTTTTGGGGGCTGATTTTTTTCATTTAGGTGTAACGAAAGTTCTGGGTGGTTTTCACAATGGGTCACATTTTCTGTATAATCACAGCCTTTATTGTGTTGAGCAGACACTGCACTAGTTGACCTGCTTGCATGGTATGACCTCTTCCCCAAACATGGTACATTAGTTGAGGTTACAGTGTATCCAGGATCTCTCCCAGTTGAAGTATGGCCTTTCATATGTTCATCGCTACTTGTAGGATCTAAAACATTCCAAAAATGTTTTTTGAACAAGCAATCAGTGCCGTGAATGGGCTCTGTGTCAGCTGACTGTGTTTTCTCTGAGTTTCAGACTAGAATTTAAGGCAGAAAAGAACACAAACATTGTGTCCTGCAAATGGTATTCAGAAGTAAAGTACAAAGTTAACTGTTAAGGTGTAAAAAGTAGGTGGAAAACATATTTTAGGAAAATACTGTAAATGCAATAGTTTTCAAGTTACAACTGATTTTCTCAACAGTGAGAATCTCAAAGTAGCTTTTTCTCAGCTATGCAACGAGCTACGGGTCTGCAATTTTACTATGTTATAGCTGACCCAAAAATAGGTGAATAGCATATGTAAACGAAATACAGTAGAACCTCGATTATCCAGCCCTCTATCATCCGAATCTCTGGATTAACCTATCCGAAACCTTGTCTCCCTACATTCAGTTTTAAACCACGGTCTAGCCTGAGCGATAATACAGTACTTTACACATTCTCAGAAACCATTAATTCTAGCACATTAAAAATGCATTGTCCACAGAAATGCCTTACTTCTTTGATATTTAATACCATTGTTTCAATTGGGGAGGGATCAATTCATTTACATGACCTGGCGACACAACTTCTTTGATAATGCGCCAATCACTGAATGCATGTTCGATTGGGTTTGCAGTGTATAATCTTCCAGAGCAGGTCGATTCGCAGACTGACGTGTATTAAAAGCAAAAAACTTTAACAATGCATTACCATCTGAATTACATGTTTAATAAAGTTACTTTAAAGTGTAGTTAATGCTTTAAAATGACAAGGGAGCAATGAAAATGTAAAAAATGGGTTACTTATTAAATTATATTGTGATATAATGTCTCATCCCCATTTTTCTGCTAAAACCTAAAATTCACTGATTAACGCCCTACACTACCCCTAGTTTTCAGCCAAACGTGTCTCTATTTCACCTAACTGAACCCCTCGCTTATCCGACCCGATTGTATTTCTTCCAGTAGGTTCGGATAATTGAGGTTCTACTGTACTATAAATGCAATAGTTTTCAAGTAACAACTAATTAACTCAACAGTGAGAACTTGAAAGAAGCTATTGCTCAGTTATACAATGAACTACGGGTATGCAATTTTACAATGTCATAGCTGACTTAAAAGTTGGTGAATAATATATTTAAATGAAATTCTGTAAGTGCACCAGTATTTAAGTCACAATTGATTTACTCAACAGTGAAAACCTGAAAGTAGCTATTGCCCAGTACGCAATGAGCTACAAGTCTACAATTTAACTATGTTATAGCTGACCCATAAGTAGGTGAATAACATATTTAAACAAAATTCTGTAAATGCAATAGTTTTCAAGTTACAACTGATTTACTCAACAGTGAGAGCCTGAAAGTAGCTATTACTCAGCTATGCCATTTAGGTGAAGAACACATTTTAACAAAATACTGTAATGCCCTAGTTTTCAAGTTACAAGTGATTTATTCAACAGTGAGAAACTCAAAGTAGATATTGCTCAACTATGCAATGAGCTACAGGTCTGCAATTTTACTATGTTATAGCTGACCCAAAAGTATGTCAAGAACATGTTCAACAAAATACTCTACATGCAATAGTTTTCAAGTTACAAGTGATTTACTCAACAGTTAGAACCTGAAAGTAGCTATAGCTCAACTATGCAATTAGCTACAGATCTGCAATTTTAATATGTTATAGCCGACCCAGAAGCAAATGCATACTGAAGCTCTTTACCAGTTTCTGAGAGAGATGGTTTTCCTCCGAAAGAATGTCTCACAAGACAAATCAAGACACTATGTTAGGGACTTGGTACATTTTTCATCCCAAATGGGTCCTTTTTATCTTTAGCATATATATGAAAACAGCCAGCCTTGGCAGGTAAGAACCCGAGACTGCAGATACAACTAAAGGGCAACAACATTCAGATTTGGGAAAATCTTAGGAACAACTTCAGTTGTAAGAAGTATACAAAACCCACCAAATGTTGTCAGAAGTTTTTTTCAAATTTTGAAGCCCTAAAACCAACTATAAGGAAGATATAAGGCCCTTTCAGCATGATGACTCTACATGACCCTGAAGCAGGGGTCAAAGGTCAAATTTGACACTTGCAAAAGATCTGCAGACTATGATTTCCTGTAAGTTGTTTTCTCATTCCACATCCTTAAGACCAATGATAAGGGAGATATTAGGGCTTTTTGATGTGCTCCCCTCTATTTGACATTAAAGATGTGATATGGCAGCCATTTTATTTTCAAAACAAGACCAAAATTACTCTCAGGCATGCTTTCCTAGCGACTTACATTTTGTGGAAATCTGACACCACTACCTGTAATATTTTAAATTTTAGAATATATCAATGATTTTTAAACAATCGGCCATTGCGGCCATGTTGCTTTCTAAAATGAGTACAAAATTTTTTATAGACATGTTTCCACAGCCATAGACGTTAACTGCAAATTTGGTAAAGATATCTTCATAACTGAATGAGATATAAAGTTTTATGTAAAAATATGACAAACGCACATAGGCACGCACAGAAGGTGTTTCATAATCTCCCAACCCCGGCCTTGGCCAGCGGGAGATAAAAATGGAACTGTAGTAACAATGGCATTATAGTGCCCCTTTTTCAATTAAGAAGTTTAATACTGAAAAGTAGTTAAAGCGTTGCCATGGCAATAGCTGTTGTTAGATACCCCCAAAACCTAAACAGCTTTTGATCCTCTTGGGGTAAACATATCCTGAAAATTTAGTGAAAATCTGTGCATGGTTTTAGGCTGTGGAACACCCACAAACTTTAAGACCCAAAAATTTTAGAAAATGTTACCATGGCAACCGGATACCCCCCAAAACTTAATCAGCTCTAGATCATTTTATGATAAACATAAAACTGAAAATTTAACAAAATAAACTGAAAATTTAGTGAAACTCCATGCATGGGTTTAGGCTGTGGAATACCCATAAAGTTTAAGATCCAAAAATCTTTAAAGTGTTGCCATGGCAACAGCTATTGCAGGACACACCCCAAAAAAGTACTAGATCCTCTTGGTGTCAATATACTCTGAAAATTTCTTGAAAATCCGTGCATGAGTTGGACTGTGGAACACCCACAAGCTTTATGCTTGCTGCCGCCTCCTGGACAGAGCAGAGGACAACTATAACCCCAGTCTTCATGGGCATATTTGGGCAAGGTGAGTTTGCTGAGTTTCGCTAAGAGGGATTCAACACATGATCTATACTGAGTTTATAGTTTTGATTAAAGTAGTAATAACAGTAAAATCTCTATTATATGAACATGCTGAGGGAGTGAGATTTTGTTTGGATAAAAGAATAGATATTTTAGTGGACAACTATACAAGTTATATATAGACAAAATGAGTTGATAAAATCAATTATCTAAATTATATAAGGTTCAGCTGCTTCATATTCCCGTGTACATACCTTCCTCTGTTCCCACATTTAGAGCACACAGTTTGTCAACAACTGGGCCAATTTGACTGTAACTCTCTTCAGCTGAACATACAAACATTGAAATATATTTTTAGCATTGACAAAAGTTATTTGTATTGTGACAAACTTTAAGTGTACCCTTACATTACAAATCTTGATGTGTAAGAATATAATTGGTTTGTCTATACAGTATAACTTGGCTATCTGACTGTTCTGGGAGATTGAAACTTTGATCAGGGTCCATATTCATTAAGTTAAACATTCTTTTTCTTAAAATTATATTCATTTTTAGAATAACTTAGAATTTTTTTTCAAATGCTCAGAATAGTTTTTAAATTCTGAAAAAAAGAGTTCATAAACATTATATATTTTATCACGGTATCCAATTATTTTTAAATACTTATTACCTCTGGCCAGGAAGATATTATTTCTTGTGGAAGCTTGTCATAAAAGTTTACACCCTGTTTACTGCTGACACCATGCTTTTCCAAAAATATTTAATGGGATCATCATGTCATAATAAAAACAATTTCTTGTCTACTAAAATGTATTTGAAAACAATTTGAATCTTATCTGTAATGCAGTGAGTATGTAATATGAATTAACAAACTTGAATTTTATCTGGAATGCAGGGGATAATTCCATGTAATATAAATGGATTTATGTATTGCTTTACATCACGCCTTATTAGTTACATTGTGACCGGTAGTTGGAAAGGCAGAGAAAACTGGTACATATAGTTGGTCAAGGTTCTATATTGTAAACTGACGACCAACGGCAACCAACTACAAGTTTTCCCACTTGAGGTCAGGCTGATATTCAAACTCTGATCTCGGAGTTGGGAGGCAAGTGTGTTACCACTGTGCCACCATGGACCCCCAAATGTTATTCAAAGTACCAAATTTGACATTTGTTTTTCTTTGCTTAGCTTTAAAGTCAAACAGCAAGGTCTTCTAGTTCTACAAAATTATGTAGATCCATACACCAGATATGAAGCCACTATGAAACATCTTTTCTGCAACTTGGTGCCAGATGGTGCCTGAAGCACTGCCTCAGACTTGTCTCCTTGAATATTTTTACAATATTACAAGGACCCTTTGACTTTCAAGTGTTTTCATCATATTTTAATGTTTGTACTTTATCTCATTATTTCTTCCTATAACTATATACAAAGGTTAACCATTAATTGTAATAACATGATTTTGAATTTAAATAAAGAGATATATAAACAATCAAATGTACCTGCCCTTCTAAGTTTTGGCTCAATCATGTCCACTAAATCTTGATGTCCAGAATGAGATAATGCATACATTAATCCTGAATTATAAAAACAAGAAATTAATTGTAATAACACAAAGTACTTTGCTTGGTTTCCAGCACACAGGGGAGCGGTTAGATAGTTATTCTACTAACAACAATGTTAGCACAAACATTTTATGCCAAATATTGTCTACACATAGTGCCAACAATTTAGTATGAGAATGTTATTAACAGTGAAAGGCTTCCCAAGATAAATAGATTACATGCTAGCAACCTGAATTTAGAAAAATAATACTTAAGTGATAGAAAACTATTCAAAGAAATGGGTAAAGTCAAAACAAGCAACAGTGTAATTTAACCAGGTCAATTGTTATAGATAAAAAATTTACAGTCCATGATTTACTATAGTTTATATAGAGTTATTAAATCTATAGGACCCAAAATAAGGGAGTCAAAATAAATTTTGGGTTATGCCTCTCTATGACCTTAAAGGGGTGGGGGGTCAAAGGTCAAGTTGAATAACACCAAAATATTTGCATCTTATTGTTTTGTTTTACCTGATTTCACATTATTGACCTGTCAGACGAATAATAAATGAGGGCCAGATAATGACTTTTAGGTATATACCTTGCACACAGGGTCAAACTTCAAATTTGAATTTCCTTATATAATCACAACCCATAATTTTCTAAATCTACAGACTCAATAATAAGTCAGACACAATGTCTTTTAGGAACAATGACACTGTTTAACTCTCTAAGAATGGTTATGCGTGAGCTCCAGAATATTATTCATAGTCCATTAGTTTTATTACTTTGTTTTCATCTTCCACGCTTATGGGACTAGTTATAAGGAAGACACATGGAATTAAGGTATGACCACCGTGCTGATTGACCCTGAAGGAGGAGGCAATGGTAAATGAGATTCCACCAAAAGAATGACAGTTTTTGAATTTCTATGAGATGTTGTATTCACATCCCAAATCTCTGGGAGCAACAATAAGGCAGATTTTGACTTTTCATGAAACACATGCTATCTTGAAGTTAAAAAGAAGCAAAATATCAAAAAATTTGGAAATATCTTTTTTCAGAATCTCTTTCGGATTTGACCATTTCATGTAGAAAAGTAGTTTAAAAAATTCACTCTAGCAGATCCAAAAAAAAATTTGGCCTTTAAAAATTGTGGTCTATTGTGAGCTTGTGACCTTGGGAAGGTCATTGGCATTGTACCGGAATTTTTTGTTTGGTCCACACTATGCGCATAACAGAGTTAAACAAGAGGAGAGTGCCCTTGAATGGGCACTGTGTCAGCTGACTGAGTGTTTTTGATTTGTGAAGGTGATAATGAGAGGAAAGCATAATTATCAGGGAAAGTGCAGTACAGAAATAAAGTAAATGGTAATTGAACAGCATATTCGAAAGAAATTCCGAAGCTGACAGAAGAAAAGGACAAAAAAGTTGTTCCCTGCAAATGGTATTATGAAGGAAAGTAACAAGGTAATTGTTTAAGTGAAAAAGTAGGTTAAAACATATTTAAAGAAATACTGCAAATGCAATAACCTCGTTCGACCTTGAAGAAGGTGTCCAAGGTCAAATCCAACCACACAAAAACATTCCCAGTCCATGATTTCCTATAGGTTGGTTTACCATCCCAAACCTCTAGGACCAATAATAAGCGAGTTATAACCACTTTTAAGTTTGGCTGTCCTCATTTGACCTTGAAGGAGGGGTCCAAAGGTCAAATCTGACCGCATCAAAAGATTCCCAGCTCATGATTTCTTATAGGATGGTTTACCATCCCAAACCTCTAGGACCAATAATAAGCGAGTTATAGGCACTTTTAAGTTTCGCTCCTCTTGTTTGACCTTGAAGGAGGGGCCCAAGGTCAAATCCGACAACACCAAAAGATTCCCAGCCCATGATTTCCTGTAGGTTGGTTACCATCCCAAACTTCTAAGCCCAATAATACGCGAGTTATAAGCACTTTAAGTTTGGCTATCTTCGTTTGACCTTGAAGGAGGGGTCCAAGGTCAATCTGACCACACCAATAGATTACCAGCCCATGATTTCCTATAGGTTGGTTTACCAACCCAAACATCTAGGACCATTATTAAGCGAGTTATAAGCACTTTTAAGTTTGGCTATCCTCATTTGACCTTGAAGGCAGGGTCCAAGCTCAAATTTGACCACACCAAAAGATTCCCAGCCCATGATTTTCTATAGGTTGGTTTCCATTCCAAACCTCTACGACCAATAATAAGCGAGTTATAAGCACTTTTAAGTTTGGCTATCCTCATTTGACCTTGAAGGAGGGGTCCAAGGTCAAATCGAACCATATCACCAGATTCCCAGCCCATGATTTCCTATATGTCTGTTTACCATGATCCAAACCTCTAGGACCAATAATAAGCAGGTTATAAGCACTTTTCTTGACTGACAAAGAAACACCTGTGGCGGCCATCTTGTTTTTCAAAATGAGGCCAAAAATATTCCAAGTCACGAGTTTATATTGAGGAACATATCCTGCGAATTTGAGATCTCTATCTATAATACCCTTTGCTCTAGGGGGCCAACAAAAGTCCTTGTTTAAAGTCGAATAAACGTCCCTGGCGGCCATCTTGTTTTTCAAAATGAGGCCAAAAATATTCCCAGGCAAGATTTTATGGTTATTAATATATCCTGCAAACTTAAGAAGGCTAGCTATAATATTTTTTTCATTAGAGCGGTAATGGTGAAATCTCTCTACACACTGTGGCTATCCAGTGGATACAATGATTTACTCAACAGTGAGAACCTGAAAGTGGCTATTGCTCAGCTATGCCATGACATAGAGGTCTGCAATTTCACTATGTTACAGCTGACCAAAAATTATGTGAATAATATATTTAAACAAAATACTCAAAATGCAATAGTTTTCAAGTTATAAGTGATTTACTCAACAATGATAACCTCAAAGTAGCTATTACTCAGCTATGCCATGAGCTACAGGTCTGAAATTTTACTATGTTATAGCTGACACAAAAGTAGCTGAATAACATATTTATACAAAATTCTCTAAATGCAATAGTTTTCAAGTTACAAGTGATTTTACTCATGATGGAAGTTACTGAAAAGGACAAAAGTAGCTATTACTCACTTAGCTATTGAGACAGACACCCAAGTTACTCACCATGTTGTAGCTATGAAAAAAGTAGCTGAATAACATATTTTAACAAAATGCTCTAAATGCAACACTTTTCAAGTTATAAGTGATTTAGTGCATGATTTCATGAATTTTAATGCATTAAAAATTATTAAAAAATTTATTAAAAAAAATAAGACAGATCCAGGTCTCATACTCACACAAGAGAATCTACCTCTGGCCTAGTACATATATGCAAGATATGAGAGAAATCCCTGCAATAATCACTGAGAAAATTGTGATAAAGTGTTGAAATTTTCACACTTTTGGTGGGGGTACCCCCCTTGTAATGTATCTAGCGAACAGACAGATTTGCATGCCTTGAACAATTTTTCATCCTCGATAGATAAGGTATCTTTTTAAAAAAACAGCATGTCTCTAGGCCTTGTAGTTTTGGAGGAGAAGTTGTTCACGCGCACGCCCACGCCACAGAGTGACGACATAACAAAACCATCAGAGTGGTATGATCTCCTGCCAGGGATTAAACACTAAATGACATACAAATATGAAGCTATAACTATGAAAATATGCCACAACACAGAACATCAACTAGAACAAGGATGCATCATGGCCAGATACAAGATGTATTTTTCTCTGTGTTTCAGAGGCCATTACAGAAGTAGTCCTTAGTACCCACGGGGTCCAAAATTTGCCCGAAATTGCAATATCTGTTACAGTTTTTGAGATAAACAACATTTTCCATTTCCAATTAATTTCAAGAAGTATGGAATTTTGAAATATGGAAAATTCTCAATTTTTCAGAGGCCATAAGGGAGCAGTCCATAGTATCAGTTATGTTTAAAATTTTTCATTCTGTGGTTTACAGTCATCAAAAAGTAGACAAACAACATATTCCACAAAGAACTGTAAATTTAATAGTTACTGTATTGAAATTACAAATGATTTACTCATTCCCAAAATGTCAAAGTAGTTATTACTCAGCTATGGAGCTACAAATCTGAAAATTTGCCATGACACAGACCATCAAAAAGTACGTAAACAACATATTTCACAAAAAAATCTAAATTCAATAGTATTGAAGTTGCAAGTGTTCTGACAATATGCCAGGACACTGAACATTAGAAAGTAGGCAAGCAAATATTAAACTAAAGCACTGTAATTATTACACAGCTAACAGCTAACAAAGAAAAAAGTAACATTCATTTATGTTATTCAACATTAAATACATAAAATAACTATAACTCACTTAGCTATGGAGGCAAACCTCTAAAACAGGCACCATCTTTAAGGTACAGAGATAGTAGCTCCATGAACAACATAATTAGCAAAATGCTGTAAATTTAATGCAGACATTTTGGAGTTATATGCAATTTACTGAAAGCAGCTACTACAGCCCGTTACTCACTTAGCTATTCACCTACATCTGCAAACGCAACCAAAACAAGACCACTGCCGCGGTATGCATCTCCCACCAAGCATTACAGGGGAAGAAATACCTTTTCCAAGATATTCACAATTTTTCATTTTCCGCTAAAATCAAAGATGGCCGGTAAAAGTGGTGAAAACTGAAATTTTTCCCCTAGGTACAGAATACTGTCAAAAATTTGCTCGAAATCGCTCTGTGTCTTACCATTTCGAAGATATTTTCAATGTTAATTTTCTGCTAAAATCCAAGATGGCTGCCAAAAGTGGCGAAAATTGAAATTTTTTCCATTTGCATGGGATACCCTTGAAATTTTTTCTCTTTGCATAGGACACTGTTGTACTTCCCTGTGGGTCAAAAATTTGCTCGAAATCGCTCTATCTCTTACGGTTTTTGAGATATTCACACTTTTTAATTTTCTGCTAAAATCCAAGATGGCCACCAAAAGTGGCGAAAATTGAAATTTTTCCCCTTTGCATAGGTCACTCTTGTACTACCCTGTGGGTCAAAATTCACTAGAAATCGCTCTATCTCTTACAGTTCTCGAGATATTCACACTTTCATTTTCCGCTAAAATCCAAGATGGCCGCCAAAAGTGGCGAAAATTGAAATTTTTCCCCCTTGCATAGGACATTCTTGTACTACCCTGCAGGTCAAAAATTCGCTCGAAATTGCTCTATCTCTTACAGTTTTCGAGATATTTGTGATTTTTCGCATTTTCATTAAAAGTAGCAATAAAGTAGCCATTACTGACAGTTGTGAAACTTAAATATGTTACACTTCACAAAAAAGTAGATGAACAACATATTTGAGAGAAATTGTGTAGCTGCAATACTTAGAAGATATAAGTCAATTACTCATTATGGTTATCATTAAAAATTGACAAAGTAGCTATTACTCATTTAGCTATATGGAGATACACTTCCAAACTACTGACCATGTTGTAGCTGTGGAGTAAGTAGCTGAACAACATATTGGAAAAAAATACTCTAAATGCAATAGTTTGAGAGTTATAAGCCATATAATTACATTAGGTAAAAGTGCTACTACTCACTCAAAAGTAGGCCAAAGTTCACCAATCCCCTTAGCATAGGACACTGTTGTACCACCCTCTGGGTCAAAAATTCACTCGAAATTGCTCTATCTCTTATGGTTTGCGAGATATTTGTGATTTTTCACATTTTCACTAAAAGTAGCAATAAAGTAGCCATTACTCACTTGTACATTGAGCAACAGTTGTGAAACTTAAATATGTTATACTTCACAAAAAAGTAGATGATGTGGTGTGAGGCCGTGGCGGGTATTGTGTTTTCAGACGATCCGATTTCAAATTGCATGAATTATGCTACATATTGGTTTATAAGGTTTATAAGGTTCACCACTGGGGTTTTTTATAACATATATACTCCATTTCAACAATTTGGTGTCTTAATCTCCTTAATATTGCCTTAGTTTCCTTAAATATCAGTATACCCTATTATCGCCCACATTCCCCGTTATCGTGGTATTATTTTCAACCCATTTGTTGTTGTAATTCACATTCCCCTTATCACCTGACATGTCCCAGTGATTATTTTATGGTTTTTATGTCCCAGTATCATTTTATTGTTTAAGGTCATTGTTGTGGTGGTTTTAACTCTGGTTTGTGAATGACTGTAATTATGGGTTCCTCTGCTTTTATGGTTTGCTAACTCTCGCAATCTTTTTGCATTTGTTTTCCTGTGACCTTTTATTTTCACACAGTTCTGGTTTCCTTATGTTTTTGGACTGGGTAATGTGTTCTCGGCCATGTTATTTGTGAAAGTCATTCTAGTGATATGTTTCCTGTGTGTTGGTTTCTTGTGTAACTGGCTGAATGCTGACAGGAGTCAGAATTGCGAAAAGATTGACCGGAGTATCCCTTCTATTTTTCGGCTTTCTGTCTTGATCCGTAAATATTGTTACACTAGAGACACAAAACAGGTTCCCCCACAACTGAAATTTAAAAACCTATTACTACTCCTTTTGTTGTGTGGCGATGTTGCTTCAAACCCTGGCCCCACCAGTTTTGGATTTGTCAATTGTAGATCCATTCGCAATAAAGGCCCTCTCCTGCAGGACCTGATAAAACGCGGCGACCTAGACATCCTGGGTCTAGCTGAGACGCATATTAGACCAAATGATACTGATGGCCTCCTGAGTTCTCTTACACCGGCTGATTACAATTTCATCCAAAAACCAAGGTGCACTGGTCGGGGAGGTGGTGTTGGTTTTCTGTGTAGAAAAACCTTTTCTCCCAGTATTGTCTCTTCACCAGTTTTCAGATCATTTGAAATTATCATACTTTCGTTTAAGTCTGATTATAATAGCTTTGTTGCGGCTTGTGTGTATCGTCCTCCTGGTTCTTGCACTACTCAGTTTCTGGAAGATTTTCTGGCTCTTTCTGGCTTTCTGTCTTCGACTGGTTCCAGTTTCATCATTTGTGGTGATATAAATGTCCATCTGGATATTGAGTGTGGTGATAGGTCCAGGTTTAACGACATCCTTCAGTGTTGTGGATTGGTTCAAAGTGTCAGTGGCCCGACTCATTTACTGGGTCACACTCTGGATGGTTTGATATCTCCTTGTGACTCAGATTTTGTCCGCAATGTTAGTGTTGGGGATTTCATTTCTGACCATGCTGCCATAAGATGCCAACTGGATTTCTCTCACCCATCAACCAGCATCGACAAATGGGTCTCTTATCGATGGTACCACAGGATTGATATCGACCAGTTCAGAAATGACCTTAATAATATACCGTTTGTACGGTCCCCTGAAGGTACTGCTGCAGAACTTTACGATCAGTACATAACTGGTGTTACACAGGTACTTGACAAGCATGCTCCTATCATTTCACGCAAGGCTAAACAGCAGTCTGATGAGTGGTTGTCTGATTCGTATCGCATGGCTCGATCTCTTAGACGGCAATTTGAACGAAGGTGGAGAAAACATAAGTCAGAGTTGAATAGGTCAAGACTCCGCAGGCAAATTGCCTGGTGTAATCGACTGGCCAATAAAGACAAGGGTTCATACTATACAAATCTCATAACTGCTAATAGTCGTGACCCCAAGAAGCTATGGCAGTCATTGAGGAAGGTGTTGCATCGCACCTCCGAGACTATCCTGCCTGCTCATAGCTCAGACAAAAGCCTCGCGGACATGTTTGCTTCTTTTTTCTCCAATAAAATAAGCAAAATCAGGGACACCTTTGCTACTTCTGGCTCTTTCAATGATGCACCGGATTCGGTGCCTCCTGCTTTCAATGCCTTTATGCCTGTCACTGAAGACGAGGTCTATAAGTGTATTAGTGAATACCCCACTAAATCTTGCTCACTAGACCCTATACCAACATTCCTCCTTAAGGATTGTCTTGATATCCTCCTCTCTTCCATTACCAAGTTGCTAAATTATTCTCTCATTGAAGGATCCTTCCCAAATTCTTTCAAAAAGGCGGTTGTCACCCCCCCTCATAAAAAAGGCTTCCCTTCCTAGAGACGACCTTAAGAATTATCGCCCAGTGTCTGGTCTTTGTTTCCTGTCAAAGTTGGTTGAGCGAGTCGTTGCCAGGTAGCTAACGTCACACATTAATAACAACAAACTGGACAATCCTCATCAGTCAGCATATAAGCCAGGACATTCCATGGAAACTGCTTTATTGTCTATAAAAAACGAGGTTTATCTCTCTCTGGCACGCGGTGAACCCACAGCTCTAGTACTTCTTGACTTATCAGCCGCATTTGACACTATAGACCATAATATTCTCCTTGGTTACCTTAAACCCTGGTTTGGTCTTGGTGGAACAGTTCTAAGGTGGTTTGCTTCCTACTTAAGAAATCGTTGCCAGGCCATTAAGATAGGCTCCACACTATCTGAATTAAGCAATCTCATCTATGGAGTCCCACAAGGTTCTGTTCTGAGTCCGTTACTGTTTTCACTCTATACAACACCACTTAGTAAAATTATTCGCCTCCACCCGCATATTAAATTCCATTTTTATGCGGATGACACTCAGTTATACATCCATCTCTCCCACAAGAATGCTTCTTCGGCTCTCGCCAAGCTAAATGCCTGCCTTCGTGATGTTCAAGAGTGGATGTCTCTCAGTAAATTGAAGCTCAACCCTGAAAAAACTGAGTTTATTGTCTTTGGTTCCAAGGCTCAACGTCAGAAGATTTCCTCTCATTTTCCTGTTAGCATTCTTGGTAGCCTTCTTCATCCAGTTGATTCTGTCAGAAATCTAGGTGTGTGGTTTGATGCAGATTTTTCATTCTCTGAGCAGATCAAGAGGACTTGCAAAGCGTGCTTCCTTCAGATGCGTGACCTCCATAGAATTAGAAAGTATCTCACTTCTGAAGTGGCAGTCCTTGCTGCAAATGCCTTGGTTAGTAGTCGTCTGGACTATTGTAACTCTCTGTTCAGAGGTTTGTCCGGTTTCAATCAGCACAAATTGCAAAGTATTCAGAACACCCTTGCTCGTATTGTTACAAATCATAGAAAGTATGCTCATGTTACACCCATTCTACAGAAACTCCACTGGTCGCCTGTTAAGTATCGTTGTATTTTCAAAACCGCAACACTTGTGTATAAATTTTTGCATAGTGGTTCTCCTTCTTACTTCGAACCGTTCTTGTCTTTTAGTTGTTGTCCCTATAGTACTAGACATAGTCACCCAGATCGTCAATATCGTCAATACAGTTCCTCCTTTCCATTCATCAGTCTCAAAGTCAGCCAAACATTTTGGCCATAGTTTTGCCTTTGATGCTCCTAAGATCTGGAATGACCTCCCTCAAGATGTTCGCAGTGCAACATCAGTTGCCTCCTTCAGAAAGAAGCTTAAAACTTACCTGTTTGCAAAAGCCTACCCACCATAGCCTCTCCCGTCACATCTGTGTCTCCTTGGTACGACCTGGCTATGTCCCTTGATTAACGCTAACTGCCTTGCTTTATGTTTAGATGCGCCTTAGAGTCCATCATTGATGGAGATTAAGCGCTATAAAAGTCCACATTAGATTAGATTAGATGAACAACATATTTGAGAGAAATTGTGTAGCTGCAATACTTTGAAGATATAAGCCATTTACTCATTATGGTTATCACTAAAAATTGACAAAGTAGCTATTACTCACTTAGCTATGGAGATACACTTCCAAACTACTAACCATGTTGTAGCTGTGGAGAAAGTAGCTGAACAACATATTGGTACAAAATACTCTAAATGCAATAGTTTGGGAGTTATAAGCCATATAATTATATTAGGTAAAAGTGCTATTACTCACTCAAAATTAGGCCAAAGTTCACCAAACCCCAAAAATATTGAAGAGCGTAAAAATTCATTAGGACAAGTAATTTACCAACAATGTGTAACTGTAGTAGTTTCAGAGAAATCTGTGTGACCCACGCACGCACGTACACACACACATGGTGCAAATTATAATCTAGAGGATAATATAGAGGACACAAGAAAATACACCAAAATGATTTACCCCAGTCAAAAAACTCTAAGTTTAATAGTGTTAAAGTTACAAATGATTTACTCATTAGCAAAATGTTAAAGTAGCTATTCCTCTGTTAGCTGACTAAATAACATCTTTGACCACATTACTCTAGCTGACAGTTACAAAGGAAATTCTAATTCTAAATTCTTATAGTATTTTAATTTCCATCCAAAGGCAGACTCTAGGTGCACAATACAGAAAAAGCAGAAATCCATAATCATTAACCTGAGACTGAGAAAAGCAGATATGCTTTTGCAAAGAGATAGGTTTTGAGGTCCTTTCTGAATGAGTGGAGGAGAGGAGTGGCCGAATGCAGACAGATCATTCTAAATCTTTGGAGCATCATAAGCAAAGCTGAGGCCAAAATGGTTGGTAGACTTACATACTGAAGTGGCAAAGTGTGCGACCTCAAGCATCACCCCATCAGCTTGTCTTTTAGTGTATTATACAATATGTCTAGGTTTAACAAAAGGTACAAAATATTTTGGATAACCACTTTCTAGGAACTTGTACACCAGTAATGCAGTCTTGAATATAGAACAACGCTCAATAGGCAACCAATGGAGAGTTCTTCTAACAGGAGTGATGTGTGAGTACCTAGTGGTGTCTGGTAACGATTCTAGCAAAAGTATTTTGAACACATTGCAGCTTATGAAGATCAAGAGCAAAGAGACTCCCAAGCAAAGAATTAGAGTAGGCAAGTCGACTGTCAACTAAAGTAGGTACCATCTTGTAGGTACAGAGAAAGTAGCTGAACAACATATTTTTGTGGAAATTGCTCTAAATGCACTGGTTTTGAAGTTATAAGCAATTTATTCAAAGTAGTTACTAGCCCCATTGCTCACATAACTATTGACTTAGATATGCAAAAGCACAAAAAAATGGAGGGCATGAAAAAATGAACTAATATTATGTAAGCATAAGACCCCACAGAACTCCACTTCAGTGTAAACTATGTGACACACATGCATGCACCCCGCACACACTCATACACAAGAGGCATCTTAATGAAATCAGCACAGTAATTACCAAATTATTCAGCAAATATAAATGTGGATGAGTTCAGAGTTGGCACATATACATGAGGAAAGAAAGGAACAAGTGTGAGACCCGATTATAAATTTCTCCTGTCTGCAGTGATTGTGGTACTTTAAACTAGCTCCTGTGCAGGGCTCATATCTAATTGTGAAGATTTAACTGACTAGGTATTCGAGATATATTGACGGATAATAGATATTCACATTTAGTGATATATCTGATGATGAAAGTGTATACCTTGAAACCAATCTTCACTTTTTGTACTAACTTGCATGAGGAGACAAAGTGTAGCATAACTTGGGCCTTTGCGCAAGTTAGCAGCCATCACTCTCTCTGCATCTTCTTTCCTGTAAGAAATGTTGACAAATATTTTACATGCATCTGAAACATTATAAAACAAATTCACAAACTATCCATTGGTAGTCAATCGCTATGGTGCAAAGGAAGGCAAGTTATGTACAGGTTAAGTAGTTAAATTTAACTATTTCAATTCACTTAACCATTCTTATAAAAAAAGATTAATGAAAGTTTGTGCAAACTCAAAATCAAAGATAAACAAGAGGAGAGTGCCCGTGAACGGGCACTGTGTCAGCTGACTGAGTGTTTTTGATTTGTGAAGGTGATTAGAGGACAGAATAATTATCAGGAAAAGGGCTGTATAGAAATACAGTAAATGGTAACTGAACAGCAAGTTCGAAAGAAATTCCGAAGCTGACAGAAGAAAAGGATAAAAAAGTTGTGCCCTGTAAATGGTATTATGAAGGAAAATAACAAGGTAATTGTTTAAGTGTAAAAAATAGGTAAAACATATTTAAAGAAATACTACAAATGCAATATCCTCGTTCGACCTTGAAGAAGGGGTCCAAGGTCAAATCTAACCACACAAATATATTCCCAGCCCATGATTTCCTATGGTTTACCATTCCAAACCTCTAGGACCAATTATAAATGAGTCATAAGCACTTTTAAGCTTGGCTGTCCTCATTTGACCTTGAAGGAGGGGTCCAAAGGTCAAATCTGACCATACCAAAAGATTCCGAGCCAATGATTTCCTATGGGATGGTTTACCATCCCAAATCTTTGTCACCAATAATAAGCGAGTTGTAGGCACTTTCAATTTTCGCTATCCTCATTTGACCTTGAAGGAGGGTTCCAAGGTCAAATCGGACCATATCAACAGATTCACAGCCCATGATTTCCTGTCTGTTTACCATCCCAAACCTCTGGGACCAATAATAAGCGAGTTATAAGCACTTTTAAGTTTGGCTATCCTTGTTTGACCTTGAAGGAGGGGTCATTGAAGGTCAAATCTGACCACACCAAAAGATTCCCACCCCATGATTTCCTACAGGTTGGTTTATCATCCCAAACCTCTAGGATCAATAATAAGGGAGATATAAGCACTTTTCATGACTGACAAAAAACACCTGTGGCGGCCATCTTGTTTCTCAAAATGAGGCCAAAAATATTCCCAGACAACATTTTATGATTATTAATATATACTGCAAACTTAAGAAAGCTAGCTATAATATTTTTTTTTATCAGAGCAGTAATGGTGAAATCTCTCTCTACACACTGCGGCTATCCAGTGGATACAATGATTTACTCAACAGTGAGAACCTGAAAGTAGCTATTGCTCAGCTATGCCATGACATAGAGGTCTGCAATTTCACTATGTTATTGCTGACCAAAAATTCTGTGAATAACATATTTAACAAATTACTCTAAATGTAATAGTTTTCAAGTTACCACTGATTTACTCAACAGTGAGAACCTCAAAGGAACTATTACTCAGCTATGCAATGAGCTACATGTCTGAAATTTTACTATGTTATAGCTAACCCAAAAGTAGGTGAACAACATATTTAAGCAAACTACTGTAAATGCAATAGTTTTCAAGCTACAACTGATTTACTCAATAGTGAGAACCTGAAAATAGCTATTGCTCCGCTATGCCATGAGCTATAGGTCTGTAATTTCACTATGTTATAGCTGACCCAAAAGTAGGTGAACAATATATTTTAACAAAATACTCCAAATGCAATATTTTTCAAGTTATAGCTGATTTACTCAACAGTCAGTACCTGAGAATAGCTATTGCTCAGTTGTGCCATGAGCTATAGGTCTATAATTTCACTATGTTATAGCTGACCCAAAAGTAGCTGAATAACATATTTGCACAAATTTCTGTAAATGCAATAGTTTTCCAATTATAAGTGATTTACTCAACAGTGAGAACTTCAAAGTAGCTATTACTCAGCTATGAAATGAGCCACAGGTCTGAAACTTCACTATGTTATAGCTGACCCCAAAATAGGTGAATAACATATTGAAACAAAATACTCTAAATGCAATAGTTTTCAAGTTATAAGTGATTTACTCAACAGTGATAACCTAAAAGTAGCTATTACTCAGCTATGCCATGAGCTACAGGTCTAAAATTTTACTATGTTATAGCTGGCCCAAAAGTAGCTGAATAACATATTTATACGAAATTCTCTAAATGCAATAGTTTTTAAGTTACAAGTGATTTTACTCATGATGGAAGTTACTGAAAAGCCCAAAAGTAGCTATTACTCACTTAGCTATTGAGACAGACACCCAACTTACTCACCATATTGTAGCTATGAAAAAAGTAGCTGAATAACATATTTTAACAAAATGCTCTAAATGCAACACTTTTCAAGTTATAAGTGATTTACTCAACAGTGATAACCTAAAAGTAGCTATTACTCAGCTATGCCATGAGCTACAGGTCTGAAATTTTACTATGTTATAGCTGACCCAAAAGTAGCTCAATAACATATTTATACGAAATTCTCTAAATGCAATAGTTTTCAAGTTATAAGCGATTTACTCAACAGTGATAACCTAAAAGTAGCTATTACTCAGCTATGCCATGAGCTACAGGTCTGAAATTTCACTATGTTATAGCTGGCCCAAAAGTAGCTGAATAACATATTTATACGAAATTCTCTAAATGCAATAGTTTTTAAGTTACAAGTGATTTTACTCATAATGGAAGTTACTGAAAAGCCCAAAAGTAGCTATTACTCACTTAGCTATTGAGACAGACACCCAACTTACTCACCATATTGTAGCTATGAAAAAAGTAGCTGAACAACATATTTTCACAAAATGCTGTAAATGCAACACTTTTGAAGTTATAAGTGATTTAGTGCATGATTTCATGAATTTTAATGCATTAAAAATTATTAAAAAAATTTATTAAAAAAAAAGTAAGACAGATCCAGGTCTCATACTCACACAAGAGAATCTACCTCTGGCCTAGTACATATATGCAAGATATGAGAGAAATCCCTGCAATAGTCACTGAGAAAATTGTGATAAAAAGTTGAAATTTTCACACTTTTGGTGGGGGTACCCTCCTTGTAATGTCTCTAGCAAACAGACAAACAGACAGATTTGCATGCCTTGAACAATTTTTCATCCTCGATAGATAAGGTATCTTTAAAAAAAAACAGCATGTCTCTAGGCCTTGTAGTTTTGGAGAAGAAGTTGTTCACGTGGACGCGGACGCGTATGCGGACACGTGCGCGCACGCCGCAGAGTGATGACATAAAAATATGAGTGACACATCCCTTAGTTTGGGTTAATAAATGAAAGTACGAAAATCAGAAACCATTATCATGTTGAACCCCGTTAAATAACTGGTGTTAAGTTAAACTAGAAATAGGACGCCCTGTTGCTTGTAGCTGCGACATATGAATAGAAACAGGATAGCATAGAAGAACACACATTATCATGTGTAATGTCCACCCTATCAACCTTTTGTTAAAAAGATAGAAGCAAATTCCTGTTTTTCTATTTTTGGCAAAAATTTGAAAATTCAAAATGGCCGCCATTTTTGGGAAAAGGAAAATTTTTTGAAAATTGCCAAGAGTACATTTCTTAGATACCCTATGGGTCGAAAATTTCAACGAAATAACTCTATTTTGCCCGGTTAAGGCCAGTTTGTGTTTTTCCATTTTTGGCAAAAATTCGAAAATTCAAAATGGCCGCCATATGTGGGGAGGGGAAAATTTTTGGAAAATTGCAAAGAGTACATTTCTTAGATACCCCTTGGGTCGAAAATTTCGACGAAATCTCTCTATCTCGCACGGTTAAGGAGATAGAAGCAAATTTGTGTTTTGCCATTGTTGGTAAAAATTCGAAAATTCAAAATGGCTGCCATTTTTGGGGAGGGGAAATTTTTTTTGAAAATTGCAAAGATTACATTCCTTAGATACCCCGTGGGTCGAAAATTTTGACGAAATCGCTCTATCTCGCATGGTTAAGGAGATAGAAGCAAATTTGTGTTTTGCCATTGTTGGCAAAAATACAAAAATTCAAAATGGCCGCCATTTTTGGGGAGGGGAAAATTTTTTGAAAATTGCAAAGAGTACATTCCTTAGATACCCTGTGGGTTGAAAATTTCGACGAAATGGCTCTATCTCGCATGGTTAAGGAGATAGAAGCAAATTTGTGTTTTGCCATTTTTGGCAAAAATTCGAAAATTCAAAATGGCCGCCATTTTTGGGGAGGGGAAAATTTTTAGAAAATTGCAAAGAGTACACTCCTTAGATACCCTGTGGGTTGAAAATTTCGACGAAATGGCTCTATCTCGCATGGTTAAGGAGATAGAAGCAAATTTGTGTTTTGCCATTTTTGGCAAAAATTTGAAAATTCAAAATGGCCGCCATTTTAGGGGAGGGGAAATTTTTTTTAAATTGCCAAAAATACAATGCTCAAACACCTGTGGGTCGAAAATTTTGACGAAATCGCTTTATCTCGCACGGTTAAGGAGATAGAAGCAAATTTGTGTTTTGCCATTTTTGGCAAAAATTCGAAAATTCAAAATGGCCGCCATTTTTGGGGAGGGGAAAATTTTTAGAAAATTGCAAAGAGTACACTCCTTAGATACCCTGTGGGTCGAAAATTTCGACGAAATCGCTCTATCTCGCACGGTTAAGGAGATAGAAGCAAATTTGTGTTTTGCCATTTTTGGCAAAAATTCGAAAATTCAAAATGGCCGCCATTTTTGGGCATGGGAAAATTTTTTGAAAATTGTAAAGATTACATTCCTTAAATACCCTGTGGGTCGAAAATTTCGACGAAATCGCTCTATCTTGCACGGTTAAGGAGATAGAAGTAAATTTGTGTTTTGCCATTTTTGGCAAAAATTCGAAAATTCAAAATGGCCGCCATTTTTGGGGAGGGGAAAATTTTTGGAAATTTGGAAAGATTGCATTCCTAGGATACCCAGTGGGTCGAAAATTTCGACAAAATCGCTCTATCTCGCACGGTTAAGGAGATAGAAGCAAATTTGTGTTTTGCCATTTTTGGCAAAAATTCGAAAATTCAAAATGGCCGCCATTTTTGGGGAGGGGAAAATTTTTTGAAAATTGGAAAGATTGCATTCCTTAGATACCCTGTGGGTCGAAAATTTCGACGAAATCGCTCTATCTCGCACGGTTAAGGAGATAGAAGCAAATTTGTGTTTTGCCATTTTTGGCAAAAATTCGAAAATTCAAAATGGCCGCCATTTTTGGGGAGGGGAAAATTTTTGGAAAATTGCAAAGAGTACATTCTTTAGATACCCTGTGGGTCGAAAATTTCGACGAAATCGCTCTATCTCGCACGGTTAAGGAGATAGAAGCAAATTTGTGTTTTGCCATTTTTGGCAAAAATTCGAAAATTCAAAATGGCCGCCATTTTTGGGGAGGGGAAAATTTTTTGAAAATTGCAAAGATTACATTCCTTAGATACCCTGTGGGTCGAAAATTTCGACGAAATTGCTCTATCTCGCATGGTTAAGGAGATAGAAGCAAATTTGTGTTTTGCCATTTTTGGCAAAAATTCGAAAATTCAAAATGGCCGCCATTTTTGGGGAGGGGAAAATTTTGGGAAAATTGCAAAGAGTACATTCCTTAGATACCCTGTGAGTAAAAAATTCTGTCCAAATCACTCTATCTCTTACGGTTTCTGAGATATTAAGATTTTTTCGTTTTTCGCAAAAATTCAAGATGGCCGCCAAAAGTGGCGAAAATTGAAAATTTTCAATTTTGTACAAAATACTCTTCTACTACCCTGTGAGTCAAAAATTCTGTCGAAATCGCTCTATCTCTTACGGTTTCTGAGATATTAGCAAATTACTCAAAAGTAGTACTGAAAATACACAATGAAGTACCTAAATGGCTATTACTCATGTACTGACAAAGCTATCAGTCCCAAATGCAATACCAAGCGAGCTATGGACATAACAACCTTGTATTCAAAATTGTAGTAAAATATCTTTAATTATTTTGGCTTAAATGCACGGAAACCAATGGGTACTGAAAATAGCTGTACTTAAGTATTACTCAGTAAGCAAAAGAGGTACAACAGCCAAAAGCAATCCCAAGCAAGCTACTGACCCAATAAGCCTGCATACCAAATTTGGTGACAATAGCTCTAATACTTTTCCTTTAAATGAGCGGAAACCATGCGTGATGCCGGACATCGGACGCCGGACATCGGACGCCGGACATCGGACGGCAGAAAAAGCAAAAATAATATATCCACCCCCCAGGGGGGGTGGACATAATTCCCTCTTAAGTAAAATATGAGCTCCTTAGTTGTTAATATCATCAGCAGAAATTTATCATTGAAATCTGCTTTGTTAATTTGAAATCCTAACTGTGTTGAAGTTTATATTTTTAATAATTTGCCATTCAACTTTACATCTTTTAATACGAATATTCTACAGGACATTGCGTAAGATTATCTTTTAGGTGATAGGTAAAAAAGATACTGATTATTAGTGCTGTCGCGATACTCACTACTTCCGACACTATATCATTTGTTAGGATTATTATGAGCGATAATCGGATGCATTTTTTTAAATCCGATAACAAAGATATTAGCATGTTTACCTTTTTGACAACCCAGTACATGCAAATCTAGTCACATGACCTATCAGGAAAGTATTAAACCATTGCTTGAGTGTAGTTTTGGAATTGTATCTTAATTTTTTTGGTAGTTGGTAAGTCAGTTAGATTGACGTAAATAAAATAACACAATCGGTAATTGTATTTTGGTCTCCAGCTCCCCTTACAGCAGACGCGACCCGGGGTGTTTGAATGCAAATAGCTGTTACTCTTCAAAATCATTCTGAAGTTTTCAAATTCCCTGTGTTTTCCCTGTGTTTTTCCAAAATTTTCAAATTCCCTGTGTTTTCCCTGTCTGGAATTACTTTTCACAATTTTCCCTGTTTTCCCTGTGCAGTGGGAACCCTGTAAAGTCTTAAATTTGTCTTATCATTAAATCTAAAATGTTTGTCTCAGCTAAGAATTGTCATAAATTGGCATTCAGAAAACACCTGTTGGTTAGAAGAAAAGTAAAAAAGTAAGGACCATTCATGATCAAGTTTGTCCTGTGACTCTATTTTAACACTTTAGTTTTGTATAAGTTTTTTCTGTGGTCATAACAAAGTGTACTGAAACAGGGGGCAAAACCAAGAATTAATACTACACTTACCTGAAGCAGCCCCTCTGTATAAGGTGAGGCAGTAATTGTACTGGGTCAATCTTATCACACAGTTCCGGGTAATATGTGTGCAGTAATTCCAGCAAGATGTTTTGTTGCCTAACATCTTTCATTTCATGTTCAAGTGTTTTTGATATTATTTCAAAGCCTAGAAAACAAATATATAACTTTCATCCACAACCTACTTTTTACTGAATGCAGATACTGTCAGTACAAAATGTGACATTTATCAAAACAATCAGATAACAATACACTGACACGCCTCAAAAGGCCCAAGTGTACCAGGACAATGATAGAGATCATCTCCATATCATATTATATATGTCATATATTCCAGCATTTCAAATTAAAAGATTAAAAGGCTGTTTGACAAGTCAATTGTTTGTGTTGAAGCAGGGGTCAAGGGTCAGACAGAAATTATGGTGATGGTACTAGATATCAATACTACCTAAGTTTTCTCTGGTGTCCTTTTATATTTAAATGACTTCCATTGTTTATTTCCATAACTATAAGCTAATACTAAAACAAGTATAAAAGGGGGGGGGGGGTCTCAGTAGGGGGCTTTTGCCTTTTTTTGGATGACCACAAAGTCAAAGGTTTATAGAGAAAATAGATATATATCTATCATGCACATTGATCTAAATTATTTTACAGTAAGGAATAATGCTTTTCTCACCTTTTTCTACCAGAGCCTTTAAGAAGATCTGATACCATCCAGGTGTCTCAGATTTCACCAAATTACCAACAAGTATGGAGGCAGCTTCATGTGAATTATTAGCTTGTGTCTCATAGATCAAAAAACAAACTTCTGTAAGCAGATATATTAACAAATTAATAGACTAAGTGCAATCCATTTTGCAAAATATTCATCTTATTATATTTCACAAAACACACACCTGAATTCTGTTAAAGTATAATATGAAGGGACCAGCAAATACATGTACTTCTAATTAACCAGGACTTCCAAACAACAACAAGGTAAATAAATGTCAATGGAAAACTCCAGCTGAGGACTGTAAATTTACTTGTACATGTACTTAACCAACAGTTCTGCACAAAGGGATTTGACTGTACAGTGCTGCCTACTGGACGAGATCTAAAGATAAGGTTATTTTTTTCCCAGGATCTATTTCTTTATTTAGAAAAAATAATCAAACATTCATGTGAGGATTACAGTATGCCATACATAATAATATTATATATTAATATGCTATAGCTCTAATATCTTAACTGCCAGTTTAATTAACAAATACAATAGCCATGGGTGCAAGTAATATGATTTTAAAATATAATAATAACAATAGAAGCATTTGAATAGCACAAAATTGTTGAACATCCTCTAATGCACTGGAATCCAAAAAGGGGGAGTCCTTAAAAGTAGCGACATCATAACCCAGCAAGTGCCCACCAGGTGAGGGTGACTACGGTGGTAGTAACAAGGAATGTAACAGGAAATTTTGGTATAAATGACTCTCTGGTTTGTTTATCTCCAAAAACAATGTGTTCAGTCTCGTCAGGATCAAGTTTCAATTTCACACCATTACATCCACCCCTGAATAGAAACAAGACACTCACTGAGCTCTGCAATACTGGAGTCAAAATTTCTAGAGTCTATTGCCAAATATATCTGGGTGTCACTGGTGTACAGATGGTGTGACCTTAAAACTTGAAATGACTTGACTATGGTGAGTAGTATAAAGAGTAAAAAGAAGGGAGCCTAGAACTGAACCTTAGGGGATGCCAAAAGGGAGATGGAAGGCCTCAGAAAACTTGTCCTCTGATTTAATTTTCTGTTTGTGATTGGTAAGGTAAGAATCTATCCATGTCAACACAGTACTAACAACACCAAATTTGTTTTTTATGCGATCCTGTAAGATGGAGTGGGCAATCGTGTCAAAAGCAGCGGACAGATCTAACAATGTTAGAGCAACTTCTTTCCCTGAGCCAACAGATGATGATATATTATTTTAGATCTTGAGCAGTGCTGTCTCAGTTAAGTGAAAACTCCTGTATGCTGACTGATGAACATTGAAGATCTCCTGGCTAATGGAGTCATTTAACTGGTAAGCCACAATTTTCACAATTAATTTTGACATAAAAATAAGATTGGACCCAGGTCCATAATTTTTCAGAAACATTTTTGTCCATACTTGGTTTTTTGGAGAACAGGAGTAACATAAGCAGTTTTATTGCAATTGGGAAAGCTACCCTCCTTGAGTGAGTAATTTAAGATGTTAGTTATTAAGTTATAGGAGTTTTGAGTACATCACCATATTATTTAACCAATGAGGCTAGAATAGGAAAAGAGCATGACATTTTGAAGCTAATTCATTACAGTTTGAAACTCTGAGCATAGTTCATTTTTTTTTGTTACACCAATTGCAAATAATTTATGGATGTCAATGGTGGAACTAATATCCTTTATAAAATTCTGAAAAGAGAAATATACATCCATGAATTAAGTTTCATTTACTTTTCAAATGATTTTGAAAGTAAAGATCAGTCTTTCCAAGACACACTCACAGTTTTGTGGCATTGTATATCCACATATCAAATATGCAATCACTAGCTCAAATACCAAAGCTATTGCATCTGAAAAGAAATGTCTGACAGAAGCACTACCAGCATAGAACTATAGGCTATACTAGAGGCAGGTCTTGAAGTTTACATGAAAAGTTTGTGGAACTCACTGTTCACCATATTTCAACAGGGGAAAGTCTTTTCGAAAGTGATCTATGTAAATGGTTTCTGATAAAAGCAAACCTTATTTTTCACAATCTAAAAATCTGAGATAGGTTAAAAAGGCCAAATTGACAGAATGTCAAACTCCAACTCTTTTAACAACTATTCTCCTGCAAATTACAACAAGCCATTAGTGACCGTGAACGGGCTCTGTGTCAGCCGACTTCATGTTTTGAGCATTATTGTACAAGTGAAAGCAGAAAAGGACATTATCTGGAAATAGCTATGTGTATTTAAATGCAATAGTTATCAGGTTACAAGTGATTTACTCAACAGTGTTTGTGTTAGGGTTATGAAATGTTGGGTACCTTGTACCATATGGCACATCAAAAATGGGGTACCATTGTGTGAAAATGGAGTGCAAATAATATTTTCCACTTATTTCTGAATACATTTAAGAATATAGAAGCATTGTTTAATTTCTTTTCTACTTATAAATAATATGTATCTGTCGATAAATCGGTTTTAAAAATATTTTAAAAAGCTGAACTCCAGTCAACAAACTTCTTTTTAGTGCAATTTGAGTTAATTTTTTTTGTATGATTATTTTATTTAAGCTACAAATATGGTATTTATACTGTTTGAAAGAAAAATATTTATAGTTTCTGTTGCTTTTTTAAATTCATTGGGTAGTTCCAGAGATAAAGTTCTTTTGTTAAATTCCCTGTTAAATATTTGTTACAGCTTTTATTTTCCGAGGGACTTTCTGGGGTTAAAATATCAACAGTTTCCAAGATTTAGTATAGTTCGTCTCCCACGAAAGTTCACTGTCCTGGCTTATTGTTTCGATTGTTTCCATGCAGAGATCAGGCTTTCTTTTGACATATAATGTTTTGAGTAGATTTGCTAGTGTACGACACCAGCACTGACTGGCTGTTTTGGAAGAATCTCGTCACGCATGAAATCTCGCTTAACAATGGTGGACGTAAACAATCGCTCGAAACCATTTAATTTTAAAATATAAAGCTTATCTTCAGTGTTATCTTCAGCTTATCTTCAGAAATATTTTTTCATAACAATCGCGTCCCGATGGACACACTGACAACCGAAATTTGCGTCCAAATCTGAAATACCGCGAGTTTGACATACTCGGACAGTGTAATCATGAACCCTGATTTTACTATGTTATTGCTGACCCAAAAGTAGGTGAATAACATATTTCAACAAAATACTGTAAATGCATTACAATGTAGTTTTCAAGTTACAACTGATTTACTCAACAGTAAGAACATCAACAAGTCAGCTGACATAAAAATTAGTCTTGTCTGTAAAATGTATACATATATCTTTTAGCTTGACATAGTGTTAATTCCACTACCACATTCTCAGCATCAAGAAAGCATTTTGAAATCTTTGTTTATCATCCTGGTATACAGTTGAATCCACTTACACTCTGCTTTAAAGAACACTGTCACGTGAGAGTAAGTAAAGAGACCTTTTAAGTCACTTTTTTTGTAATTCCTGTGTAAACATTACATGCAACCAGGCCACAGAGCACTTACCATTTGTCTTGATGGTGTCAACTGCCATGAGAAGAGGCAAAATATCTGTGGCTACCAGGTTTCGGCATATTATTTCCTTGTTGTCTAGTACTTTCTTAACCTGACCGTCCATTACTGAAGCTACATTAGGGCAACCAAACACCTTGAATACAAATCAAGCTTTTCTTCTGAAATAATTTACACATAAAGATCATTAAAGTTTTTAATTGTATCATAAACATGTTTTATATTAAAAAAAAAATTTTTTAATTTATTTATATATGGTATGATTTTACACAGAAACAAGCATTCTGACGCATGCATTTATCTCCTGCCATATAAATTAGATGTACTAAAGATAACATATTTTAACAAGGTGCTCTAAATGTAATACTTTTCAAGTTATAATTGATTTAGTGCATGATTTCATGAATTTTAATGCATTAAAAATTATTTAAAAAATTCATTAAAAAAATTTAGCATGTGAAAGCTCTCCAAAATGTAGGTGAATGAGTTATTTGAGAAATATTGGCTATCTGCAATACTTTTAGTGATAATAGGCAGTTACTCATTTTGAGTAGGTGAGTAATTAGCTACGGATCTGAAAATTCACTAATTGAAAGCTCTCCACAATGTATGTGAATGAGTTATTTCAGAAATACTGGCTATCTGCAATACTTGTAGAGATAATTCGCATTTACTCATTTTGAGTAGGTGAATAATTAACTACGGGTGTGAAACTTCACCAAGTGAAAGCTCTCCCAAAAGTAGGTGAATGAGTTATTTGATAAAAATTGGCTATCTGCAATACTTTTAGAGATAATTCACATTTACTCATTTTCAGTAGGTGAGTAATTAGCTACGGGTGTGAAACTTCACCATGTGAAAGCCCTCCCAAAAGTAGATGAATGAGTTATTTGATAAAAATTGGATATCCGCAATACTTTTAGAGATAATTCACATTTACTCATTTTGAGTAGGTGAATAATTAGCTACGGGTCTGAAACCTCACCAAGTAAAAGCTCTCCCAAAAGTAGGTGAATGAGTTATTTGAGAATAACATATTTGAAAATATTTCCCTAACTTTAATACTTTTGAAGATATTTGACATTTACTTGTGTTGTTATTTTGCTACAAATAAGAAAATAGCTATTACTCACCTATGGCATGCAATACAACCCCAAAATATATACCATCTTATAGTTAAGGACAAAGTAGCTGAACAACATATTTGAAGAAAAAGCTGTAACTGCAATAGTTTTGGAGTTACAATGGATTTACTCACAGTCACAATTTCAAAGTAGCTATTACTTAGCTATGCAATGTGCAACAGGTCTGAAACTTTACTATGTGATAGCTTACAAAAAAGTAGATGAATGACATATTTGAAAAGAATTCCCTAACTTTAATACTTCTGAAGATATTTGACATTTACTTATGTCATGATTTTGCTACTAATAAGAAAATAGCTATTACTCACCTATGGCATGCAATACAACCCCAAAATATATACCATCTTATAGTTAAGGACAAAGTAGCTGAACAACATATTTGAAGAAAAAGCTGTAACTGCAATAGTTTTGGAGTTACAATGGATTTACTCAACTGTAGAATTTCAACGTAGCTATTACTCAGCTATCCAATGTGCAACAGATCTGAAACTTTACTATGTGATAGCTTATGAAAAAGTAGATGGATAACATATTTGAAAGGAATTCCCTAACTTTAATACTTTTGAAGATATTTGACATCTACTTATGTCATGATTTTGCTACAAATAACAAAATAGCTATTACTCACTTATGGCATGCAATAGAACCCCAAACTATGTACCATCTTATAGCTAAGGACAAAGTAGCTGAATAACATATTTTAGGAAAATACTCTAACTGCAATAGTTAGTGTATTTCGTCACATGTATTTTTATATTCTGTGATGATATAACCTGGTCACCCAAATAGGTCGGTGATTATGCAAAAGAATATATATTGTGAACACAACTAAAACTTCAATGTAATACAACTTCTTCAATAAAGCAATTATTATTTGTCAGTTTTGCATGCATACATTTCATTATGTACCAGAAAGTTAGGAAAAAACCTTTCTTAGAATGTCAGGAGTATAAATTAGGTTATTGTGTGTTTTCGATAGTGCAACCTTAGTTTCACCTTACTGTAGTGACCTTGCCATTTTTACATCATGTCTGGGCCCGGACAATTTTTTGAGACCTAAGGCTTTTACTCAGAAAATGTAGAAAGGGTATAACTCACTTGATTTTCACACCACATCTACGAAAAGTGTGACAAGATATCTACCAAATATGAAATAAATGTGGGAGAAAGTATACCCCACAGCTTTAACATAAGTAATAATGCAAGCGTTTATACTCTTTACTATCCCTAGGGTCCAACATTCACTCAAAATTGCGCTATCTCTTCCAGTTTCTGAGATATTACCATTTTTTATTTTCCGCATAAATCGAAGATGGCCGCCAAAATTTGAAAAAAAAATTGAACTTTTTGGGGTTGCAACAAAATACTCTTACTACCCCTAGGGTACAAACTTCACTGGAAACTGCTTTATGTCTTACGGTTTCCGAGATATTTATGATGTTTTATTTTCCGCAGAAATCCAAGATGGCTGCCAAAAGATGTAACTAGAAATAGGACGCCCTGTTGATAGTAGCTGTGACATATGAATAGAAACAGGATAGTATAGAACACACATTATCATGTGTAATGTCCACCCCATGAACCTTTTGCCAAAATTGTACAGCAGTCTTACAAGATCCTGTTTCATTTGTAAACTAGACCAAGGACGCATCTGTGGCCAGATGCAAAATGTATTCACCAGCAAAGGCAACAGTAGCTATTACTCGGCTATGCCATGAGCTGGAGGTCTGAAATTTTATTATGTTATAGCTGACCCAAAAGTAGGTGAATAACAGATTTGCACCAAATTCTCTAAATGCAATAGTTTTCAAGTTACAAGTGATTTTACTCATGATGGAAGTTAGTGAAAAGTCCAAAAGTAGGTATTACTCACTTAGCTATTGAGATAGACACCCAAGTTACTGACCATGTTGTTGCTATGAAAAAAGTAGATGAATAACATATTTTAACAAAATGCTGTAAATGCAATACTTTTCTAGTTAACGCTCGACAATAGGAGAGGGTTATTGTGATCAGTTTGTTTCTGTCTGTGCACCGTTTCACCCTTATAACTCAAATAGAAATAGGACGGTTGGGTCGAAAATTTTGACGGTTAATCTTGCACGGTTAAGGAGATAAGGAAATTTTTGTTTTTCCATTTTTTTTCATTTCTTACATACCCTGTGGGTCGAAAATTTCGACGAAATGGCTCTATCTCGCACGGTTAAGGAGATAGAAGCAATTTTGTGTCTTTCCATTTTTGGCAAAAATTCGAAAATTCAAAATGGCCGCCATTTTTGGGAAGGGGAAATTTTTTTGAAAATTGGCAAGACTACATTCCTTAGATACCCTGTGGGTCGAAAATTTTGACGAAATCGCTCTATCTCGCATGGTTAAGGAGATAGAAGCAATTTTGTGTTTTGCCATTTTTGGCAAAAATTCAAAATGGCCGCCATTTTTGGGGAGGGGAAAATTTTTTGAAAATTGCCAAGAGTACATTCGTTAGATACCTTCTGGGTCGAAAATTTCGACGAAATCGCTCTATCTCGCAGAGTTAAGGAGATAGAAGGAATTTTGTGTTTTTCCATTTTTGGCAAAAATTCGAAAATTCAAAATGGCCGCCATTTTTGAAAGGGGAAAATTTTTTGAAAATTGGCAAGACTACATTTCTTAGATACCCTATGGGTCGAAAATTTCGACGAAATCGCTCTATCTCGCACGGTTAAGGAGATAAAAGGAATTTTGTGTTTTGCCGTTTTTGGCAAAAATTCAAAATGGCCGCCATTTTTGGGGAGGGGAAAATTTTTTGAAAATTGCCAAGAGTACATTCGTTAGATACCTTCTGGGTCGAAAATTTCGACGAAATCGCTCTATCTCGCAGAGTTAAGGAGATAGAAGGAATTTTGTGTTTTTCCATTTTTGGCAAAAATTCGAAAATTCAAAATGGCCGCCATTTTTGAAAGGGGAAATTTTTTTGAAAATTGGCAAGACTACATTTCTTAGATACCCTATGGGTCGAAAATTTCGACGAAATCGCTCTATCTCGCACGGTTAAGGAGATAAAAGGAATTTTGTGTTTTGCCGTTTTTGGCAAAAATTCAAAATGGCCGCCATTTTTGGAGAGGGGAAAATTTTTTGAAAATTGCCAAGAGTACATTTCTTAGATACCCTGTGGGTCAAAAATTTCGACGAAATCGCTCTATCTGGCACGTTTAAGGAGATAGAAGCAATTTTGTGTTTTGCCATTTTTGGCAAAAATTCAAAAAGGCCGCCATTTTTGGGGAGGGGAAAATTTTTTGAAAATTGCAAGAGTACATTCAAAATGGGGGCCTGTGATACTCTGTGGGTCGAATATTCCGACAAAATCGCTCTATCTGGCACGGTTTAGGAGATAGAAGCAATTTTGTGTTTTTCCATTTTTGGCAAAAATTCGAAAATTCAAAATGGCCGCCATTTTTGGGAAGGAGAAAATTTTTTGAAAATTGCAAGAGTACATTCCTTACATACTCTGTGGGTCGAATATTCCGACAAAATCGCTCTATCTCGCACGGTTCAGGAGATAGAAGTTATTTTTTGTCTTTCCATTTTTGGCAAAAATTCAAAATGGCCGCCATTTTTGGGAAGGGGAAAATTTTTTGAAAATTGGCAAGACTACATTCCTTAGATACCCTGTTGGTCGAAAATTTTGACGAAATCGCTCTATCTCGCATGGTTAAGGAGATAGAAGCAATTTTGTGTTTTGCCATTTTTGGCAAAAATTCAAAATGGCCGCCATTTTTGGGGAGGGGAAAATTTTTTGAAAATTGCCAAGAGTACATTCGTTAGATACCTTCTGGGTCGAAAATTTCGACGAAATCGCTCTATCTCGCACAGTTAAGGAGATAGAAGGAATTTTGTGTTTTTCCATTTTTGGCAAAAATTCGAAAATTCAAAATGGCCGCCATTTTTGAAAGGGAAAATTTTTTTGAAAATTGGCAAGACTACATTTCTTAGATACCCTATGGGTCGAAATTTTCGACGAAATCGCTCTATCTCGCACGGTTAAGGAGATAAAAGGAATTTGTTTTGCCGTTTTTGGCAAAAATTCAAAATGGCCGCCATTTTTGGAGAGGGGAAAATTTTTTGAAAATTGCCAAGAGTACATTTCTTAGATACCCTGTGGGTCAAAAATTTCGACGAAATCGCTCTATCTGGCACGGTTAAGGAGATAGAAGCAATTTTGTGTTTTTCCATTTTTGGCAAAAATTCAAAATGGCCGCTATTTTTGAGGAGGGGAAATTTTTTCAAAATTGCCAAGAGTACATTTCTTATATACCCTGTGGGTCAAAAATTTCGACGAAATCGCTCTATCTGGCACGGTTAAGGAGATAGAAGCAATTTTGTGTTTTTCCATTTTTGGCAAAAATTCAAAATGGCCGCCATTTTTGAGGAGGGGAAAATTTTTTCAAAATTGGCAAGAGTACGGTTCTTATATACCCTGTGGGTCGAAAATTTCAACGAAATTGCTCTATCTCGCACGGTTAAGGAGATACAAGCAATTTTGTGTTTTTCCATCAAATGGCAAAAAATCGAAAATTCAAAATGGCCGCCATTTTTGGAGAGGGGAAAATTTTTTTCGAAAATTGCCAAGAGTACAGTCCTTAGATACCCTGTGGGTCGAAAATTTAGACGAAATCGCTCTATCTCGCACGGTTAAGGAGATAGAAGCAATTTTGCGTTTTTCCATTTTTGGCGAAAATTCAAAATGGCCGCCATTTTTGGGGAGGGGAAAATTTTTTGAAAATTGCCAAGAGTACATTCCTGTGATACCCTGTGGGTCGAAAATTTCGACGAAATCGCTCTATCTCGCACGGTTAAGGAGATACAAGTAATTTTGTGTTTTTCCATTTTTGGCAAAAAATCAAAAATTCAAAATGGCCGCCATTTTTGGGGAGGGGAAAATTTTTTGAAAATTCCAAAGAGTACACTCCTTAGAAACCCCGGGGGTCGAAAATTTCGACGAAATCGCTCTATCTCGCACCGTTTCTGAGATAAACACGTTTTTGTTTTTTCAGCGTTAAGAAAAATCGAGACATTTAGTAAATTATTAATAAGTCGGCCATTTTGTATTGGATCACTTTGAAAAGTTATTGATTTCCAGACATGTATATAACAAACCTACTTGCAAAATTTCATGTGTATAGGTGAAGCGCCTTTTAAGTTATCATCCAGACAAGCACACCCTTTTGAAAAACATGTTTTTGGTCATGTGACCTTCTCTGATTGGTTGAAAAACATGCAATGAGGAAAAATGATAGTCCTCTACCCAAGGAAGCTCCATACCAAATTTCAAAGAAATCGGTGCAGTAGTTTCTGAGAAGAGGCTGGAAAAAATTGTTGACGACAACAACAACAACAACGAAGACGACGCCAGGCCATGCCATTAGCTTATGGCCGTTGGCCAGTGAGTGGCCGTTGGCCAGTAAGCTAAAAAGGATTCAATCATTGTTTAAGTCAGATACTCTCAGTTTTTATTTAGTAACACTTAACCTTAACCATGTAGAATTCAATCCTATTATAAAGAGTGCTGAATGAAATTTGCACAACTTTTAAATACAAGAACCCTTATGGCTGATTCACATTGCAACAAATGAAAATATCCAGATTCATTGGTTGGTATAAATCAACAGAGCTATTCACAATACACTCAATCAGGATACTGATCTGGAAATTCGTTCAGGATCTACAAATGCATGAATCTTTGTTCTAAATTCCATAAAAACTTTATGAAACAAATCCTGAATAATTAATTCAAAATTAAGACTATTGTACTTTATTGTACTTCCAGCACATTAGAGGATTTTCATCATTTTTCACCATATAAATGTTTAAATTATTATTATGATAGCCACTGTCAATAAAAGAGGAAGCTATCTAATTGCTATTGTTGAATTAATCTCTCAATACAAGGTGAATCATTTCAATAATAATTTTTAATCAATAATTACTAAGTACAATTGGTGGGAGGACTGGCCAGTGGCGTTGGATAATGGAGGATTAGGTTGGTACTTTCAGACGTTTAGGCTGGAATGAACAATGAATAAATTAATGAATACAACACATATTGGTTGATATCATCATTATAAAATAAAAGACTAATAATTTGCATACTGAACAAAAATGGCAGAGGTTTAAGATAATAAACATATTTTTGGATAAGTCATTTCAATATGAATGAAAAATGTTGGAAACTATCCCAAATAACATAATATATTTGGCCAACTGTATATATTTGGCCAACTGTATGGATTTAATGCAGTATGAATCAACCATTGCTATGACCTCGCATATACAATAAAACATGTACAATTTACAAAACACACAAGAGAACGCAAAATGATTTATTAGTACCTTGGAAGAAGCATATTTATGAAATAAAATTTGTTATTCTTCATTTAATTATCTTCTTTTCAGTGCGACTATATTATAATATGTAAATTAATTATGTGGAACTTGCATGTATATGTCAAGATGTTTATGTTGGCACCTCACTTAAAAGAGGAATGAGTGATTCTAAATACTCTGTAATGACCTAGCTACCTCTTAATTTAGGTTTAAAGTACTTTCTAATTATTTACTAAGTGATTTCTACATAATTTAATAATTTTTATTTTGCAATGTGGAGACTTTTAAAATTGCATTTCTCTGGTGTTAAGTTGCAGAAAAAAACCCAGCCAATTACTGCAGAGAGTGCTTGGTGTTGTAACTTGACACACACCTCAAAATAACACAAATGGAATATAGAATACTAATCAACAGTGTGTAGTTATAACTTGTGAAACATTCTCATATTTCTGGTAATGTACAATTTATATTATGTATGAGGCACAGGCAATGGTAGATGAATTGACAACATAAACTAGAGGATCGCTCGCAAAAAAAAAAAGATAATGTTTTTGCATAGCAAAAACAAAGCGTCCCGAAAAGGCTATAAAGGTGAGTGCTAAAGTATTAAGAAAATGCTTCGTTTCTAGCCTTATACTGTTGTGGCAACCAAAGTGAGCGCAGTCTGCTCTATCTAGCACGGTTTTCAAGATATAAGCATTTTTGTGTTTTGCAAAAAATAAAAAAATTAAAAATGTCCGCTATATTTGGTGAGACAAAAATATTTTGAAAATTGGCATGGCTACTCTGCAGAGATACCCAGCAGGTCCAAAATTTTGTTGATTTCGCTCCATATAGCACGGTTTTCGAGATATAAGCATTTTTGTGTTTTGCAAAAACTTTGAAAATTCAAAATGGCCACCATTTTTGGGGAGACAAAAATTTTTGTCAAGACCACTGCCGCGGTGTGTATCTCCCGCCGAGCATTAAAGCAGAAGAAATAGCTTTTCCGAGATATTCACAATTTTTCATTTTCGTGTGTGAAAGCTCTTCCAAAAGTAGGTGAATGAGTTATTTGAGAAAAATTGGCTATCTGCAATACTATTAAGAGATAATTCACATTTACTCATTTTGAGTAGGTGAATAATTATCTATGGGTCTGAAACTTCACCAAGTGAAAGCTCTCCCAAAAGTAGGTGAATGAGTTATTTGAGAAAAATTGGCTATCCACAATACTTTTAGAGATAATTCGCATTTACTCATTTTGAGTAGGTGAGTAATTAGCTATGGGTCTGAAACTTCACCATGTGAAAGCTCTCCCACAAGTAGATGAATGAGTATTTGATAAAAATTGGGTATCCGCAATACTTTTACAGATAATTAGCATTTACTCATTTTGAGTAGGTGAATAAATAGCTATGGGTCTGAAACTTCACAGAGTGAAAGCTCTCCCAAAAGTAGGTGAATGAGTTATTCGAGAAAAATTGGCTATCTGCAATACTTTTAGAGATAATTCACATTTACTCATTTTGAGTAGGTGAATATTTAGCTATGGGTCTGAAACTTCACCAAGTGAAAGCTCTGCCAAAAGTAGGTGAATGAGTTATTTGAGAAAAATTGGCTATCTGCAATACTTTTAGAGATAATTCGCATTTACTCATTTTGAGTAGGTGAGTAATTAGCTATGGGTCTGAAACTTCACAGAGTGAAAGCTCTCCCAAAAGTAGGTGAATGAGTTATTTGAGAAAAATTGGCTATCTGCAATACTTTTAGAGATAATTCGCATTTACTCATTTTGAGTAGGTGAGTAATTAGCTATGGGTCTGAAACTTCACCGAGTGAAAGCTCTCCCAAAAGTAGGTGAATGAGTTATTTGAGAAAAATTGGCTATCTGCAATACTTTTAGAGATAATTCGCATTTACTCATTTTGAGTAGGTGAGTAATTAGCTATGGGTGTGAAACTTCACCGAGTGAAAGCTCTCCCAAAAGTAGGTGAATGAGTTATTTGAGAAAAATTGGCTATCTGCAATACTTTTAGAGATAATTCGCATTTACTCATTTTGAGTAGGTGAGTAATTAGCTATGGGTGTGAAACTTCACCGAGTGAAAGCTCTCCCAAAAGTAGGTGAATGAGTTATTTGAGAAAAATTGGCTATCTGCAATACTTTTAGAGATAATTCGCATTTACTCATTTTGAGTAGGTGAGTAATTAGCTATGGGTGTGAAACTTCACCAAGTGAAAGCTCTCCCAAAAGTAGGTGAATGAGTTATTTGAGAAAAATTGGCTATCTGCAATACTTTTAGAGATAATTCGCATTTACTCATTTTGAGTAGGTGAGTAATTAGCTATGGGTCTGAAACTTCACCAAGTGAAAGCTCTCCCAAAAGTAGGTGAATGATTAATTTGAGAAAAATTGGCTATCTGCAATACTTTTAGAGATAATTCGCATTTACTCATTTTGAGTAGGTGAGTAATTAGCTATGGGTCTGAAACTTCACCAAGTGAAAGCTCTCCCAAAAGTAGGTGAATGATTTATTTGAGAAAAATTGGCTATCTGCAATATTTTTAGAGATAATTCGCATTTACTCATTTTGAGTAGGTGAGTAATTAGCTATGGGTCTGAAACTTCACCATGTGAAAGCTCTCCCACAAGTAGATGAATGAGTTATTTGATAAAAATTGGGTATCCGCAATACTTTTACAGATAATTAGCATTTACTCATTTTGAGTAGGTAAATAATTAGCTATGGGTCTGAAACTTCACCATGTGAAAGCTCTCCCAAAAGTAGGTGAATGAGTTATTTGAGAAAAATTGGCTATCTGCAATACTTTTAGAGATAATTCGCATTTACTCATTTTCAGTAGGTGAGTAATTAGCTATGGGTGTGAAACTTCACAGAGTGAAAGCTCTCCCAAAAGTAGGTGAATGAGTTATTTGAGAAAAATTGGCTATCTGCAATACTTTTAGAGATAATTCGCATTTACTCATTTTGAGTAGGTGAGTAATTAGCTATGGGTCTGAAACTTCACCAAGTGAAAGCTCTCCCAAAAGTAGGCGAATGATTAATTTGACAAAAATTGGCTATCTGCAATACTTTTAGAGATAATTCGCATTTACTCATTTTGAGTAGGTGAGTAATTAGCTATGGGTCTGAAACTTCACCAAGTGAAAGCTCTCCCAAAAGTAGGTGAATGAGTTATTTGAGAAAAATTGGCTGTCTGCAATACTTTTAGAGGTAATTCGGATTTACTCATTTTGAGTAGGTGAGTAATTAGCTATGGGTGTGAAACTTCACCAAGTGAAAGCTCTCCCAAAAGTAGGTGAATGAGTTATTTGAGAAAAATTGGCTATCTGCAATACTTTTAGAGATAATTCGCATTTACTCATTTTGAGTAGGTGAGTAATTAGCTATGGGTGTGAAACTTCACCAAGTGAAAGCTCTCCCAAAAGTAGGTGAATGAGTTATTTGAGAAAAATTGGCTATCTGCAATACTTTTAGAGATAATTCGCATTTACTCATTTTGAGTAGGTGAGTAATTAGCTATGGGTGTGAAACTTCACCAAGTGAAAGCTCTCCCAAAAGTAGGTGAATGAGTTATTTGAGAAAAATTGGCTATCTGCAATACTTTTAGAGATAATTCGCATTTACTCATTTTGAGTAGGTGAGTAATTAGCTATGGGTGTGAAACTTCACCAAGTGAAAGCTCTCCCAAAAGTAGGTGAATGAGTTATTTGAGAAAAATTGGCTATCTGCAATACTTTTAGAGGTAATTCGCATTTACTCATTTTGAGTAGGTGAGTAATTAGCTATGGGTCTGAAACTTCACCAAGTGAAAGCTCTCCCAAAAGTAGGTGAATGATTAATTTGAGAAAAATTGGCTATCTACAATACTTTTAGAGATAATTCGCATTTACTCATTTTGAGTAGGTGAGTAATTAGCTATGGGTCTGAAACTTCACCAAGTGAAAGCTCTCCCAAAAGTAGGTGAATGATTTATTTGAGAAAAATTGGCTATCTGCAATATTTTTAGAGATAATTCGCATTTACTCATTTTGAGTAGGTGAGTGATTAGCTATGGGTCTGAAACTTCACCATGTGAAAGCTCTCCCACAAGTAGATGAATGAGTTATTTGATAAAAATTGGGTATCCGCAATACTTTTACAGATAATTAGCATTTACTCATTTTGAGTAGGTAAATAATTAGCTATGGGTCTGAAACTTCACCATGTGAAAGCTCTCCCAAAAGTAGGTGAATGAGTTATTTGAGAAAAATTGGCTATCTGCAATACTTTTAGAGATAATTCGCATTTACTCATTTTCAGTAGGTGAGTAATTAGCTATGGGTCTGAAACTTCACAGAGTGAAAGCTCTCCCAAAAGTAGGTGAATGAGTTATTTGAGAAAAATTGGCTATCTGCAATACTTTTAGAGATAATTCGCATTTACTCATTTTGAGTAGGTGAGTAATTAGCTATGGGTCTGAAACTTCACCAAGTGAAAGCTCTCCCAAAAGTAGGCGAATGATTAATTTGACAAAAATTGGCTATCTGCAATACTTTTAGAGATAATTCGCATTTACTCATTTTGAGTAGGTGAGTAATTAGCTATGGGTCTGAAACTTCACCAAGTGAAAGCTCTCCCAAAAGTAGGTGAATGAGTTATTTGAGAAAAATTGGCTGTCTGCAATACTTTTAGAGATAATTCGCATTTACTCATTTTGAGTAGGTGAGTAAAATGGCCGCCATTTTTGGCAAGACAAAATTTTTTTGAAAATTGGCATGGCTACTCTGCAGATATACCCTGTGGATCAAAAATTTCGTCGAAATCGCTCTATCTTGCAGGGTTTTCGAGATATAAGCATTTTTATGTTTTGCAATTTTTGCGAAAAATTCGAAAATTCAAAATGGCCGCCATTTTTGGCGAGACAAAAATTTTTTCAAAATTGGGATAACTACTCTGCAGAGATACCCTGTGGGTCAAAAATTTCGTCGAAATCGCTCTATCTAGCATGGTTTTCGAGATATAAGCATTTTTGTGTTTTGCAATTTTTACGAAAATTTCGAAAATTCAAAATGGCCGCCATTTTTGGCGAGACAAAAATTTTTTGAAAATTGGGAAAAGTACTCTGCAGAGATACCCTGTGGGTCAAAAATTTTGTCGAAATTGCTCTATCTAGCACGTTTTTGGAGATATAAGCATTTTTGTGTTTTGCAATTTTTGCGAAAATTTCGAAAATTCAAAATGGCCGCCATTTTGGACGAGACAAAAATTTTTTGAAAATTGGGAAAACTACTCCGCAGAGATACCCTGTGGGTCAAAAATTTCATCGAAATCGCTCTATCTAGCACGGTTTTCGAGATATAAGCATTTTTGTGTTTTGCAATTTTTACGAAAATTTCGAAAATTCAAAATGGCCGCCATTTTTGGCGAGACAAAAATTTTTTGAAAATTGGGAAAAGTACTCCGCAGAGATACCCTGTGGGTCAAAAATTTCATCGAAATCGCTCTATCTAGCACGGTTTTCGAGATATAAGCATTTTTGTGTTTTGCAATTTTTACGAAAATTTCGAAAATTCAAAATGGCCGCCATTTTTGGCGAGAGAAAAATTTTTTGAAAATTGGGAAAAGTACTCCGCAGAGATACCCTGCGGGTCAAAAATTTTGTCGAAATTGCTCTATCTAGCACGGTTTTTGAGATATAAGCATTTTTGTGTTTTGCAATTTTTGCGAAAATTTCGAAAATTCAAAATGGCCGCCATTTTGGACGAGACAAAATTTTTTTGAAAATTGGGAAAACTACTCCGCAGAGATACCCTGCGGGTCAAAAATTTCGTCGAAATCGCTCTATCTAGCACGGTTTTCGAGATATAAGCATTTTTGTGTTTTCCTTGTTTGGAAAATTCGTAATGATTAATTAATCATTAATTACTCGGCCATTTCTTGACCAATCAATGCCAAAATCTAATGATTTCCAGATTTTAATAGAATGAATGTATTTGCCAAGTTTCAGGTGAATTGATAAAATTGCTTTCAAGTTATCATCCGGACAAGCTTCCCCATCGAAAAAAGACATTTTTGGTCATGTGACCTCTCTGATTGGTTGAAATGTCACTGCAGCATATTCAAAAAAATTCCCCAAGGCTACTGCCTAAACCTGCCAAATTTGAAAAGAATCCGCCTAACGGTTACAGAGTTATAAGGAAAACAAAATGCGGAGCCGGCGGAGCCGGCGGAGCCGCCGGAGCCGGCGGAGCCGGCGGAGCCTGAAGCTCTCCCATACACAAACAAGCGTCCCTTGCGGGACGCTTAATAAATAACATATTTTCAGGAATTTCCTGGTGTCCCCGATACATATTGTGAATGATATGCATCATGTCTCTGATACATTGTGTGAATGACATGCATTGTGTAACTGATACATAGTGTCAATGATATGCATCAGGTTCCTGAGACATAGTGAGAATGATATGCATCATGTAACTTATACATAGTGTGAATGATATGCATCATGTCCCTGATACATATTGTGAATGATATGCATCAGGTTCCTGATACATAGTGTGAATGATATGCATGATGCAAATGCCATTCATAGTGTCCCTAATACATAGTGTGAATGATATGCATCAGGTTCTTGATATATAGTGTGAATCATATGCAGCATGTCCCTGATACTTAGTGTGAATGATATGCATCAGATTCCTGATACATAGTGTGAATGATATGCATCAGGTTCCTGATACATAGTATGAATGATATGCATCAGGTTCCTGATACATAGTGTAAATGATATGCATCAGGTTCTTGATACATAGTGTGAATGATAGGCATCATGTTCCTGATACATAGTGTGAATGATATACATCAGGTTCCTGATACACAGTGCGAATGATATGCATTGTGTCCCTAATACATAGTGTGAATGACAAGCATCAGGTTCCTGATACATAGTGTGAATGATATGCATCATGTCCCTGATACATAGTGCAAATGACATGTATCAGGTTCCTGATACATAGTGTGAATGATATGCATCATGTCCCTGATACATAATGTGAATGATATGCATCATGTCCCTGATACATAGTGCGAATGATACGCATCATGTCCCTGATACATAGTGCGAATGATATGCATCAGGTTCCTGATACATAGTGTGAATGATATACATCAGGTTCCTGATACATAGTGTGAATGATATGCATCATATCCCTGATACAAGGTGCGAATGATGTGCATCATATCCCTGATACATAGTGTGAATGATATGCATCATGTCCCTGATATATATTGTGAATGATATACATCGTGTCCCTGATATATATTGTGAATGATATGCATCATGTCCCTGATATATATTGTGAATGATATGCATCGTGTCCCTGATATATAGTGTGAATGATATGCATCGTGTCCCTGATATATATTGTGAATGATATACACCGTGTTCCTGATACATAGGGTGAATGATATGCATTATGTCCCTGTTACATAGTGTGAATGACATGCATCTTGTCCCTGATACATAGTGTGAATGATATGCATCAGGTCCCTGATACATAGTGCGAATGATATGCATCATGTCCCTGATACAAAGTGTAAATAATATGCATTATGTCCCTGATACATAGTGCGAATGATATGTGATATACACAGTGTAAATAATATGTGTAAATAATATAAACAAAGTTTAAATAATATGCATTATGTCCCTGATACATAGTGCGAATGATATGTATCATGTCCCTGATACATAGTGTGAATGATATGCATCAGGTCCCTGATACATAGTGCGAACTAGACTAAGGATGCATCTATGGCCAGATGCAGAATGTATCCACCGGCAAAGGCAAAAGTAGCTATTACTCAGCTATGCCACGAGGTAGAGGTCTGCAATTTTACTATGTTATAGCTGACCCAAAAGTAGGTGAATATCATATTTGCGCAAAATTCTGTAAATGCAATAGTTTTCAAGTTACAAGTGATGTTACTCATGATGGAAATTAGTGAAAAATCCAAAAGTAGCTATTACTCACTTAGCTATTGAGATAGACACCCAACTTACTCACCATGTTGTAGCTGTGGAAAAAGTAGCTGAATAACATATTTTAACTAAATGCTCTAAATGCAATACTTTTCAAGTTATAAATGATTTAGTATTGAGTAAGAACCTCAAAAGTAGCTAATACTCAGCTATGCAATGAGCCACAGGTCTGGAATTTTACTATGTTATAGCTGCCTCAAAATAGGTAAATAACATATTGAAACTAAATAATCTAAATGCAACAGTTTTCAAGTTATAAGTGATTTACTCAACAGTGATAACCTAAAAGTAGCTATTACTCAGCTATGCCATGAGCTACAGCTCTGAAATTTTATTATGTTATAGCTGACAGAAAAGTAGATGAATAACATATTTGCACAAAATTCTCTAAATGTAATAGTTTTCAAGTTACAAGTGATTTTACTCATGATGGAAGTTAGTGAAAAATCCAAAAGTAGCTATTACTCACTTAGCTATTGAGATAGACACCCAAGTTACTCACCATGTTGTAGCTATGAAAAAAATAGCTGAATAACATATTTTAACAAAGTGCTCTAAATGCAATACTTTTCAAGTTATAATTGATTTATTGCATGATTTCATTAATTTTAATGCATTAAAAATTATTTTAAAAATTCATAAAAAAACTTTAGCATGTGAAAGCTCTCCCAAAAGTAGGTGAATTTGAGAAGATTTGGCTATCTGCAATACTTTTAGAGATAAATCGCATTTACTAATTTTGAGTAGGTGAATAATTAGCTATGGGTCTGAAACTTCACCAAGTGAAAGCTCTCCCAAAAGCAGGTGAATGAGTTATTTGACAAAAATTGGCTATCTGCAATACTTTTAGAGATAATTAGCATTTACTCATTTTGAGTAGGTGAGTAATTAGCTATGGGTCTGAAATTTCACCATGTGAAACTCTTCCAAAAGTAGGTGAATGAGTTATTTGACAAAAATTGGCTATCTGCAATACTTTTAGAGATAATTCGCATTTACTCATTTTGAGTAGATGAGTAATTGTCTATGGGTCTGAAACTTCACCAAGTGAAAGCTCTCCCAAAAGTAGATGAATGAATTATTTGAGAGAAATTGGCTATCTGCAATACTTTTAGAGATAATTTGAAAATTCAAAATGGCCGCCATTTTTGGGGAGGGGAAAATTTTTTTGAAAATTGCCAAGAGTACATTCCTTAGATACCCTGTATGCTATGCATCATGTAACTGATGATCTGCATCATGTAACTGATACCTAGTGTTAATGATCTGCATCATGTAACTGATACAAAGTGTGAATGATATGCATCATGTAACTGATACATAGTGTGAATGATATGCATCATGTGCCTGATACATAGTGTGAATGATATGTATCATTTCCCCGATACATAGTGTGAATGATATGTATTGTGTCCCTGCTCCATCCAATTTGCTCCAACAAAAGAGAATCAGTCCCAACCTCTCTGTTAAGTCCTATGAAGAACAACAGAGATGTCATCCCTTCCCCGGGCAACCCTATTATTCTCCTAAACAATTGATTTTGCTGTGTTAAGACAAAACCTCAGAACGATGTACAAATTTCCCCCACATGAAATAAATCTCCCTCATACACACAAATTCAAATATCACACCAAGTCCTGGTAGACATGGGGAAACATAAATTAATAAATATATATATGTTTATGTACAGATGTATATGCATTTTTACAATTGGGTCTTAGGGCGCCAACCCTTTGACATTAAATTTCAAGTCATTGGAGATCTAGGCTTCCAATCCAATAACCTGAAATTTTTATGTTCATTGTGCATCCATACATGTATTTTTTATCAAAAGTAGGACCTTCACAGGCCACAACAGTTTGTATATTACTTGATATTTTCATGCATTTGTGACCATTATGTTGATATCTGTTTATCTGAACTTTATTGCTGGAAATTTTTCCCAGTTTTTTCTACATAAACACTGACTGCATTGACAGAAAAAAGGTGTTATATGTTTTGGTTATCACTGGTTTTTGAAACATAATTGGTGTTTATATGTAATAAAGAATATCAGACTGAAACTTTCAGATTCAGAACTTTTTTCACAGTTTTAAACAATGGACAGATGATTAACCAATATCATTCAAGAAAAAGAATTTCCATTTTCTAACAGGACTTTCAAAATATTTTTACAATCTAGACAATTGCAGATAAAATCATTATTCAAAATATAATATAATTCTTTGCAACCTTTTTTAAGAATGATCTTCATTAGTGTTTTTTAACTTTGCTTAACATGTCAGAGGTATGCTAAGTCATGAATAAAGTAAAATAAAACATACACATGTACTGTGAATCCAGTCAAATCTCCCAACAGCTGTCATTGTGTTTGTAAAGAATGACATGACTCAACAGTGCACTAGCTGGCATGGCGAACCAACTTCTGTCGTGAGTTACACGTACGAATGTTGTAATTTATGTTGGCTTTGCCAGCTACGCACAGATATACCATGGAGAAAGTACACAGAAGTATCAGAGATCGGTACAATATATAAAATAAAGTGGTCAGGGATATGTGTCAACAGCAAACGGAGTTGTAGTCCTTACCTGAAGGACTAACTGCATGAGTTGTGATTAATGGTTCGTATCATACACGCCCCCTTGACTGGTTCAGTATAATTGATTGGTCGTTTACTCCTTGTCTGAATAAAATAAAACTCACCTCAGCTGTTTTACTATGTATACTAGTGTTGGACCACACGACACACTCTATAACTGAAAATAGTTAAAGTTATTAGATGTTAATCTACAACGAAAGTGGGATTTTCCTAAAGCCGGAAGAATGGTTTCGGTTTCGTTGGTGCATACTGCACTAAAATTGTATCCGGAAGTTATCACAACTATACTGCCGAACTTATTGTGAATAGCTGGAGTGTGTTTTGAAAATATAAAGTAACACGTCATTTTATGTAGTAAAATGTTTAGGTGCTACGGACCATTTATACCAAAACAGGCTATATTACACAAGTAAGAAATCAATAAAAATGTACAAAATCATCATTTAATAATAATGATTTATAGCTAGCTTGTATTTATGTGTAGCACTATGTTTTCTGTGTAGCAGAAATCACAAGAAAGTGTGGATTCGTGAATCAGGCCGAGTAATTTTCTGATTCACGAATTCACACTTTCGAGTGGTTTCTCTGGCTTAAACCATTATAAAAGCCATGTAAAATCAAAGTTTGCACATATTCGGCCTAAACGTCTAACTACATTGAATGTGGTGACCAACATTCAATAAAAAGTGTTGATTCTGAAAATGTTCAATTGATTTAATTAAATCTTTTGTATTCTGCTGGTACATTTGTTTTTAGCATTTATGGTGTCAAATTTACGTCTTTGCAACCATGCCCAGTGAAAGTACTTGGCAAAGTAGATTTATTATACAATATATATATATATGTATAAATATAAATATCAGTGATTATAGGTTGAAAGGATTTAGGAAGAAATACATTAAGGAAATAGACCATGCACAGTGATGTCAAAAGGTAAGGCATTTCACTTTTTGCTAGATTTCATTACATCTTATTGTGTTATTTATACATTTATTAAATCTTAAATTAAATGCCATAAATGTAAATAAAAATGTTGACACTGAAACTAATGACTGCCCTATCAAATGACAAAATAAAATTCTGTACTAGTTTCTCAGGCAAACACCATCATCAAATACTGTTCCCAAAATTGATTTAGCATCAAATAATATTTCATTGTATTTTTATCTAAACTTGTTTTCAGACTTGCTGGATTTCATTCACTGCTTCACTTTGGATGGATGATTTTCCTGCTGAGGATTTGCATGATATCATCTCAATTCAGATACACCTGCAGCAATATGGAAATGATTTTAAATGGATGTGGGTCACACATTGTGCTTTTTACAAAATGTTTTGCATTGTTGGATTAAGAAAAATTGAGCTTCAGTCATATATGATACCCTAAGAAGCTTGTTCACCAATGAAGCTTTATAATTTTCCATCTTACATTTAGATTATTTTCCAACAAGAGACTTGTACAACTGCCACTTGCAGCACATTACCAAATACGCCAGGGATTGTAAAATTGCTCATAAATGTTGAAAGTGAATTTTGTTCCAAATATTAAGATTGCTTGTTTCAAAGTCAGTGTCAAGTTTCAAATATTTTCTTTTGTGAATTGCTTTTTATTTTGATATTTTTAAATTTTTACTACTGTGATTTATGTGTGTAAGTTGTTAAAATGATGGCTCATATAACAGAATTCTTAAAAACATCAACATTCAAATTGTCAGACTATGTCTACCTGATTACATTGTCATCAGGGCCAATAAATTACAAAATTTAAAAAGTGTGAATTTTTAATCTAAAAAGTGTGGATTCTTTGCCTAAAAAGTGTGAATTCTGAAGCTTAAAAGTGTGGATTCTGAAGCTAAAAAGTGTGGATTCGTGAAAAAGAATTCACACTTTTTCTATTGTCTGATACCAAAAGTGTGGTTTAAGTAATTTTAGAGGATACAGTCCCTTCTCACATTCTTCACTTTATTAGAAACAATGCCTCTAAGAATTTGTGCTGCATTATAGCTCGTGTAGATATACAGGGCATACTTCTTCAAGAAACAAAATTTAGATTTGATATTATGAAGCACCTTCCATGCATGCGTGTGTGTTCGTCTGTTTGTCTGGTTTTACATAAACATTTATATCTCATTCATTTATTAAGATATCTTCACCAAATTTGCAGATAATGTTTATCGGGAAACGTGTCTGTACAAATTTTGGCCTTGTTCTGAAAAAAGGCAGCTATGTCACATCTTTAAGATCATTTTATTAAAAGGCCCATTTCCTTCTTTATTATTTGTCCTAGGGATTCGAAATGTGAAAACAACCTGTAGGAAATCATGGCCTGTGAATCTTTTGCAAGTGCCATATTTGACCTTGACCCTTGCTTCAATGTCAACTGTGGTAATCATACTTATATCTCCCATACTGTTTGGCCTAAGGGTGTTTTTACTACACAATTACCCATATTATAAATTTGGATTTTCACCCGATCCTTCTCTTATTATATAACCCTATTTCTATGTTATGTCGTGTAAACTACCTGACAGTATTCATGTATTTTAAAACATGCTCTTCAGTGCTATAAATTGCTTGCTAGATAATAAAAACTAATCAAACTACACGTACGTCCTGATGTAGTCAATGAATTAAATGTGTCATGTATCATTTTTCTAGAGTTTTTTTTTTTACTGGTGATTTTTTTAGATTTTTTCCACTATGAATTGTCCGAGTACACAATATCCGTACCTCCATCTTGTATAACCACATACACACACATGGACATATAATGTACGTATATATGTTGCAGCCAAAAATCAGTTGAAGTTTAGTACACATAGCTTTATAATTGAGCTGCTTTTTCTCTGACCTTTGCAATTAATGCAATTAATTTTGTTTATCCCGATACCGTTGATACAATGGCGACAAGGATGAAACTAAAAAATCATTTTAGCATCATTTTAACCGCACATATGTCATCCCTTTAAACATTGTCAAGGCATTATAATAAGCATTACTTTTACGCCATTTATGAATGGATGATGACGTTATGATTTAGGATCACGTTCTGCTCCAAGTATATTACTTGAGTGCATTAAAATGGACATTCTAAATTAGGACTTTGAAGTCCTTCATATTTTACTGTATTTGTCTTTTCTTGGAATAGTATTGGAAGGGACTGAATGCTCACACAGGAAAAGGTCAGACTGTTCCAAAGGTTGTGACATTAGAAGATTTAGAAAACTATTCCTTGTTATGGCGAAGGTATATAACAATTATGACCTGATAGAATTGAACCCCATTAAATTGTAGAAGCTTTTTCTGTTTATTATTTGATGTAACCTATTGGTGTAAAGTTATGTAGTGGTGGTGGACCAATTTTCGCCCATGTCCCTATTCTCGTTTGCATTCAGTTTCTCAAAAAAATATCCTTTTTGATTGAAAACAAGAGTGGGTCCGGCCTTAAATAAGGAGGTGGTACATGTGTCAGGTATCCCCACTGGAAAAATTTGTAAATTTTTATTTCTGTACATTTAAAACTAGACTCAAATATATTACTCTGAGTGCTTTTGTTCAATATGTGCACTAAGAACTAAACAATAAATTACCAATGCATATGATCAATTTTATAATTATCTATGACGTGATAAACATTTTCAATAAAAAAGTATAAATCTTTAAGAAAATGGAGGGTGGACGTGAATAGGTACGTGGGAGTGATTTGGTCCACCACCACTACATAAAAATTGATCAGATTAAAGCACTGTTGAATTCTGACAGTTCATGCACGTGATAGCTATAATCAGAGAAATGTGTGACTACAGCGGATTGTCATTGTAGCTCACTACTAGAGGGCCCATTGATTAAACCACAACTTTGACATTTGATCTAATTTGATCTAAAAGTTCTACTTGAGTTTTTTTACCCCAAAGCATTTATATTTGGTACCGGCATTGGTTGGGGGATGTAGGTGTGTATCGTCGTGGTGTGGCCTTGATTTAACTTTTAACCTTCCCTTAGTGATCTTGACCTTTTAAATCTTGTCGGGCTATACTCCAGTAACCACATAATGTATGAAATTGATCCTTCGCAAGGCTCTTGGATGGTTGTAGGTGTGCAATATCACGAGACCTTGATTTGACCTTTGACATTGCCATAATGACCTTGAACTTTAAAATAAAATCATGTCCGGGCTATATCTTTGAAGGTGCAGGAAGTTGTTACATTTTAGGTATATTAGTTGGAGGGTTTAAGGTGTGCAACGTCATGGTGTGGTCCTAGTGTGACCTTTGTTCTTGGCCCTACTGCTTTCTTCTGTCATATTTGAGATATATTTCTCCTGTTACGCGGCTATTGGATTGCTGCAAATGATTGTTATATTTATTTCGACCTAAGTGTGCTGTCTCCATTGACAAGTATACTTCAGTTAGTAAATAGATCAATTAAAGTTTATATTTTTATTACTTTTACTTAATCCATGTTGTGACTTGACTATTAAATTCCATTTCCTTGTACAGTTTCTCATACAGTTTCTCCTGCTTAAGTGTTATTTCTCCTGCACCTTTATATAACTTACACACATATGAAAGCTTCATCATCTTTGTAATTTTTAACCCAGGCCCAAAAGGCTGCATTGTTAAGGCCTCGGTGGTGTTGTCGTCGACGGGCATAAAGTTTTGGGCATTTCACAGCCTAAAGCCATACATGTATTTTTACCAAATTGTCAGGAAATGTTTAACCAAAGAAGATCTTGAGCTTATTACGTTTCTGGGAAGTACTTTGCAACAATTGTGCGATGGCAACACTTAAGTTTGTGCTCCACAGGCAAAATCCATAATAAATTGTTCATCCCAAGAACTAATGAAAAGAATCTGGAGCTTTCCCTTATCCAACCATATACATGAAAGTTCTTAACCAGACAGCATTTCGTCGGTTCTGTATACTTGTTACATTTGAAGTTGTTTCTTAGATTCTCTCAAATCTCACTGTCGTTTCCATTTTAGTTGTATCTTCGGGCTAGGGATCCTGCCTGTTGACGCTGGCTATTTTTACCTCTTCTAGAAAGAGGTAGGTATATTTTGGTATCCAACACTATTTCCTCAAACTGTGGGGTACGATAAAAGGCTGATATGTAGGCTAGTAGACTTGCTCCAAGTCTTTGTATTTCTCATTCCAGCAAATCTGACATACATGAAATCATTATGAACCCACTTGATGAGTAAAAAAAGCTTCTGTCTAGAGAAATACAAATGTCAGCCCCACATTCTGGTAAAAAAGTCATTCAGTCCTCATATAATACCTTAGACAAAAGGACTTGATGAAAGTCTAGTAGGCTAGGGGTGCAGCATGAGAATGCTGATGCAAAGTACAGGAGGCCTTATAGAAATAGCCGTGCGTGAGTGTGGATTTCCAAGAAAAGAGTCAGTTGTCATCTTCGGTATAGACGGATGAGGAGACAGGAAAGTCGAGGGTAGTGACAGTTGAAGCGATTGAGAATAGTGAGGACTCTCCTAAGGTTGGATTTTTTGGGTGTCAGACATGTCGCATTCTCAAGCAAAGGATAACCAGAAGACCCTGTGCTTAACTTGGTGAAATCAAGAGTCCAAAAGTTTACTCACTAGCCGGTCCAGTTTACCGATGAAAGAAGGTTTGTTGCACTACCACGGGGTTTGGAAAAACTTCTGAAGAAAGTTAATCTTTGAAACATGTTGTCCCCGAAAAATATCGAGAAATCTACCTAGAACAGCTAGATGATACCAAGGTACGTGTCCACTTAGGAGTGAGCAAAGTATATGAAAAGGTAAAAGCTGGGTATTACTGGCCCGAGATATCCCAGTATGTAAACTGATGAGCATGGATATTATAGGACCCTTGCCCAAGTAACTTTATATGATTATTTCACGATATTTGTGGAGGTGTTTTCATTGCCTGACCAACAGGCAAAGGCTTTGTCTACAGCCTTTCATGAGGCATTGGTGACAAGGTAGGGGTTTCCAAGGGAACTGCATTCTGATTGCATCTACTGTAAGCCAGAGATTTTTATCAGGATGTGCAAGGTTTTTGGTATTTGTAAAACTTAAAAAAAGTTAGGAACCTTAAGAGTAATGGTCTGGTAAAGTGGTAGAATAAGACCCTTGAAAAATTATTGGGCTGTTATATGATGGGATCCAGTTTGAGATGAGAAGTTCCCGCATATCCTTATCCTATCAAAGCTCAGTCTAGGAATCCACACAAGAACATGTTGTCATTTGACAGAGACCAGCCTTTCTTTTGAAGAAACCCCTCCCTGTCCTGGTGAGGTCCCTCTTGAGTGCCCCTTAGTTTGTCCTAAAAGTCAGGTCTAGAATGAGGGAAGCCCATGTACTCGGAAAGCATGCTCTTCAGAAAGCAGTGGCTACAACAGAAAAGAGGCTACTAGACTAGATCAAGGATGTAGTCTGGTACCATCTCCCTGAAAACAAGTGTGGAAAACCCCTTGTTTGGGGGACTGGTACATACAATTGTGGAGTGTTAATTGATGTGCATCTTGCTTTAGGTGCTGAATGTGTGGGAACCAGTGTGCCCCAGGTGTTGGCGAATCTGTTAGCTAAACAGACTTCCAGAACCATATCTTTAATCAATCAATCAGTTGTCCAAGTGCTTAATCTCCGTATCTACGGATTCTAAGGCACACCATCCAGTTCGTAAGGCATAAATCATCAAGACATTAGACATGTTCCAAGTCGTACCCAGGGAGGCGATCCGGTGTTTGGTAGTTAGAAGCTATGGTGGGAATGATTTCTGAAATAGGTAGGTTTTTAGTCGACTTTTGAAACACGAGAGATTTGGAGCACTGCGGATATCATGTGGAAGATCATTCCATAACTTTGGGGCATCATATGAGAAACTGTTGTTGAAATGGACCTTTGATTTATGGATGGAAGCATAATAATGAGGAACCTGGAGGAACAAATTTTTGGGGTTGGAACGTCTTGTATTCATGGCAGATTTGTACAAGGAGAGATATGGTGGCCAGATACTTGGGCTGGCCAGTGGTGAGGTACTTATAAACCAAAACTAGGGTTTTGAAGATAATACGTTGTCTGATGGGTAGCCAATGAAGTGTCCTCAGGGTGGATGTGATGTGAGTGTACTTTGAAGCACCAGTGACAAACCGAGCATTTTGAACATATTGGAGCCTAGTAGCATTACGGGATGACAAACTGCGAAATAGAGAATTGCAATAATCCAAACGACTACTGACCAGAGCATTTGCAATCACCACTGATGTATCAACGGAAAGATACCTCCTGATACTATGAAGGTCCCTGAGGCTAATAAAACAAGATTTGATGACAGAATTTACGTGATTGGTGAAACAAAACTTTGCATCAAACAGAACACCCAAATTGCGTACATCTGTGGGAGAGAGACAATTACCCAGGATATTGACAGGAAATGAGTCACTGAGCCATTTGTATCTCTCTTTGGCACCAAAGACTATGAATTCTGTTTTATCAGGATTTAGCTTGAGTTTGTTTTCAGACATCCAGACCTGAATATCATTCACACAGGATTTAAGATGGTCAAAAGACTTGAGACTATCATCAGGGGATAAGTGAATGAACAGCTGAGTATCGTCGACATAAAAGTGGTATTTGACTCCAGTATATTTTCTGATGACTTGACCAAGAGGTGTTGTATAGAGGGAAAACAAAAGAGCACCTAAGACAGAACCTTGGGGGACTCCAAACTTCAATTTGAACAAATTCGAAAGACTGGAACCAATCTTGACTGACTGAAAACGATCCTGGAGGTAGGATCTAAACCATTTTAGGGCCGATCCAGCAAAGCCAAACCTAGCTGACAAACAGGATAGGAGTGTGTCATGATCGATAGTATCGAAAGCCACGGACAGGTTGAGTAGCACCAGTGCTATAGGCATGCCCTTCGACAGAGCTAAGTGAATCTCATTTTTGATGCACAACAAGGCAGTTTCTGTTGAGTGCCGCACCTTATAGGCTGACTGGAAAGTGTTAACAAGATCATGAGAATCCATGTGAGATCTAATTTGGGCAGCCACTATTCGCTCAACCAATTTTGACAAGAAGCTAAGACCAGACACCAGTCGATAGCTCTTCAAGTCCTCTTTTGAAAGGGTGGACTTTTTGAGGAGAGGTGTGACAATAGCCTGTTTAAAAGGATTTGGGAAAATGCCATTTTTGAGGGACAAGTTAACCAGTTTTGTCAATGAAGGGAGAAGGATGTCTATACATTGTTTCACAATATGTGTGGGACATGGATCTAGAGAGCAAGTTTTTGAAGGGGCTTCCTTGATAAACTTGAGGACTTCGCTATCAGTGACAACTTGAAAGGAACTGAAAGTTGGCGGCTCCTTGTCGGGGTGAAGAAACTTAGATCGGGTGTGTTTGAAGGTGTCTTGGATCTTTTTAATTTTATCAATGAAAAACGAACCAAATCTGTTTGCCAATGATTTTTCATCAACAAAGGATGGGAGGACAGTGGAATTTGACCGACTCAATATTCTATTCAGTGCCTGCCATAACTTCTTACCATCACCACAATTATCACTAACTAGATCACGGTAGAAACGCCCCTTGTTTCTATTTAGAATGTGGTTACATCTGTTTATTTGCCGTCGAAGACGGGAACGATTTACAGAGGATTTGTCTCTTCTCCAAGCACGTTCATACTGCCTTCTCATGCACTTGGCAGTTCTATACTCGTCAGTTATCCAGCTTGGTGCTGGTTTGATGAGCTGTTTAGTCTTCACTGGTGCATGAATATCTAGAAGGCCAGACAAACCAGACATGTACTGTTCCTGCAATAAATCAATGTCATCAGATGGTGAACTTACAAATGGAATAGCCAAGAGGTCTCTTCTGAATTTATCAATATTCAATTTATGATATTGACGGAAGGTAACAACTTTCTGCATTGGAGTATCCGAAGATGGAAAGTCAACCACACAGGAGATAATTTTGTGATCACTTATAAAGCCTGAACCTTTCACATCAGAAATTGCAGAAAACTCGGATGGAGCCATCAACAAGTCTAAGGTATGACCATGAAGGTGAGTAGGAAAATCAATGTATTGGGACAGACAGCAAGAATCCATGACTGATTTAAATTCAGAGACTGTTGGAGACATAATGTCGACATGAAAATTAAAGTCACCACAAATGACAAAGGAGGAGGATAAGGAATACAAAAAACCCACATATGACAGAAAATCTTCAAAAAAGTTTACAACAGATGAGGCAGGGGGCCGGTAAACGACCCCAAGAAACATGCGACGCCCATCGAGAGTGAGAGAGACAGTGTGATTTTCAAGGGAGGAGAACTCAGGGGAATGGATGGTTTTGAAATCAAGAGCTGATTTAATAAAAAAGCCAACACCGCCACCACGTTTGTTTTCTCTGTTGGTGTGAACAAGGGAAAAATCTTCAGGTGTTAACTCATTTAGAAATGAGGGTGTGTCTAGAGATTTAATATGGGTCTCAGTGAGACCAAAAACATCAAAATTTCCAGTTTTAACTTCTTCACAGAGAGTTGGGCCTTTATTCCTAATGGACTGACAGTTAGCAAATCCAAACTTCATTGGCCCAGGATTGAGAGCGACATCACCCAACAACAGAACCAGAGCGAGCTGCCTGAAGGACGCCTTTTCACAAAATGTAACTCTATGTGACTTGACATAAATGAACAGAATGGATTTGGCAGTAGGTTCATTATATTTACATACATGCAGGCCAACATCACACCTGCTCACAATTCTGTTGTGAGTCTTATGGCAATGCAGAAAGAGACCAACAATACAGAGGAGGAGCCTAACAATCCACATCATAAGGAAATTAGGGACCACAGAATAAAACGGAACATGCAGAAATTCATAAAAAGTAAAGCCAAACCAGTTATAAAATAATTAAAGTACAGTACAGTTGTTCAATCTTTGAAATAAAGTACAGACCACAAGCAAAAATCACAGAGTAACTCCCGGTAAAGGACAGTAATACCCACAATATAAACTAGCAGAATAATTAAAATACAGACCACAACTCTAATCACCGAGTAAGTCCCGGTAGTGGGCGATAATACCCGCGATGTCAACTAGCAGGCTATTGATAGATTTAAAACAATTCAGAACAACATAAAAAACTATAAATAACTGAAGGTATATCATGGAAAGCAATAATAAGAACTAAAAGTACGACTAAAAGCCCAGATTTTTAGGTAAATTTAACCACTTTTCAATGTTTTTGAAATACGCGTCCGTTTACGGTCCTATCAAACACCAAGTTGAGTTGTGGGGGCCCACGGTTCAGGTGGAGAGACTGTGAGGTTGGCTCGGCATAAGCGGAGTGGTACTGGGGAAGTAAGAAGGCCCCGGTTCAGGATTATTCATAGAAAACAGCAATGTTCATGGTTTTTCGGATTTAAATTAGAACCTCAAAGTGAGTAAGGTTGGGCCCAACTTTGGACACCCAACCTCCATCAAGCAAGCATGCCCGCTCCTACTCCTAAGGTAGACAATTTGGACTTATTTTGGGAGAGAAGAAGTAGGGCTAGGGAAGCAACAAGAGAAACCTGGGAACTCTAAGGTCGCAAGGGGGTGTGGAGAGGCTGGGAAACTTTGCTGTCTCCATCCCCTTCCAGTCTTTCAAGGGTTTGTCAGGCCCGGCACCCCAGGGTTACACCTGCGAAAATGTGGGTGCCTCAACAATCTAATCTAATCTATCTAATCTACTGCTTTGCAGGCGCAATATCTTCTCCACAAAGGGGAACGTTGGTTAACAGAAATCGTTTATCATAAGGAGAGTTGAGGGCCAGTCAAGGTCAGTGATCTAGAGTTATGGGTATGATCGAGAGGGAAGAAGCCAAAGTGTTGAAGAGGTGGGTTTTAAGGTGCTTCCTGAATAATGCAACAGAGGGGCTATTTCTTATTTGGAAGGGGAAGGAGTTCCAAAGAACTGGAGCATAGTGACTGAAAGAATTAGAAAAGTGTTAGATTGATTTATGGACTCTATGGTGGAACTAGTGGGGGTATGGAGGAATTAAGGTTTGGGGGTGCTTTGCCTTTCTGGAAGAGGTGTAGGGGTGAATTAATTCTCTTAGGCAAGCCAGAATTTCCCCATACCCAAACCAGCAGCACCAGCACAGTCTGTCTTATTGAGGCAGCTAGACAGACAGAGCTGACCGAAAGTCAAATACAACATACATTATTTTAGAAGAAAAGATACAGGAGCACACAGATAAGCTCGGACACACAACAGTGGAAGGGTGGTGAGCACTCCCGCTGCAGCTGCCAGCACCACCTCCTGAACCCAAAAGACTTGTTCTCCAGCTATGCGATAACCCAGAGAGGATAGTCCAGTCTGCAGGGTGGTTACTTGCAGGGAGTATGGCTTAAAGATCTGATGTCAGTGGGACTACTGATGGCTTTATGGCTCGTGCCATAAAAGCATGTGGAATTTGTATTTGTCACCTGCTTTCATAAATTCTGGTGCTATACTGGTGTCTCAAAGGGTTTTTCGGCTTGCATGACCTTGTTTCTCCTTGCAGTTGTCATTGAAATGGTCAGTATTACTTACCATCTTAGGAATATAACAGTGTTTGTTTGTTTTGTAAAGGGCTCCTATTTTTTCGTAATTTTAAACAACTGTTTTGTGTGTATGTATTTATAGCTTTGCTATATACCCGTTGCTATTTATTTCTCTTTTCGTAACTTGTCTGGTGTACTTATCATCCTTATGCTATAATATTTTACAGATAGTAATTTACATTTATTTTTAAGTAAAACAATAAAAACGTCAACAACCCAGATGATGGAAGAAGGAAGACCCAATTTTTTTAAATTGACAGCCCATTGTTTCTGTTACTCAGACACTATTTTGATTTGACATCTGTGGTTTGCTCTTTACAGACTGTCCTGGTGATAATGGGGGCCCAGTAGTGGGGAGTTATGCTCAATGAGTCGTTGTGAAAAACAGCCAAGAGTACTGGCAAATGTACCACTCTGTCAAGCTTAGCCCTGCTGTGTCCTGTCCCAACTGCTGGTGCCACCACCCAGAGAAAACGTCATTATCCTATAAGGCCAATTGGCATAAAGTGTGCAAGCTGTGGTGTGTGTGGACTTTTATGCCAAACGGAGGCAGGGACAAACCTGTTTTCTATGTGGTTGCAGGGTGTATTACAGGAGAGTAATGCTGGACAAGGCTGGAGACAAGAACAGACCCTGTGCTGGTAACTGAAGCTGATCCTGGATCCCCAGGCTGTCTTGTGTGATGGAAGAAGGATAATGAGGCTCAAAAGGTTTATGTTCTGAGATTTCTCCACTTTGTGTTTTCTTGAAAAATCTGGGCAGTGAGAAGTGGTTTTAGCATGGCCTCTGTTTGTGTGTCTGACTGCAAGTACCTACTTGCCGGCCTACCTCTTCACTCCTTGTAGACCTACCTATCCTATTTGTTCCTTGTGGAACATAAGGTGAGGCACAGACTCTCCACTGTGTTCTATCTTTCACATGTAAATGTCCTATAAAATTTGTAAAACTGTGCCAGGAGCCTGTTTTGCATCTGTTGCTGCAGCTCCGTGGTAGTTTGAAGGACAGATGGTGATGGTGTTTGAAGTCTTGTTTGAAGGGTGTGTAACATTATGTTTTATGCCATTGAATGTGCTTTGTGTATGGCTAAGGTACTACTTACTGTTACTAATTGTATCTGAGTGCCTAATATCTATACTCTTTTCGATGGTAAATATATGGTAGAAGCACCGCTGCTGAGGAAAGGGAAGGGTGAAATGGGTTTATGGGCAGAAAGTATGGTATGGGAAATATTCTTGACTGTGGTTAATATTTGTTATGTGTTGTGATGGTAATTTCAAGGCTGCTCACTATATTTACTTTATTTGTATATAACTCAATTATTTCGTTCAATAAATGTTAGAATAAGTTTATTTTAAATTTATTTATTTCCATATTATGTCAGTGGGACTCTAGCAAAACACTGAATACCGAGGTGATCTTTCTCCACTCTTAGCTGTTTGTGTTTTACACACACAACTAGGGCAGTTACAGTAACAACAGCCAGGTAGGAATTTTACCAGCAGTGGAATGGGCAGGTTTTTTTGACTGGGAAAGAAAGCATACTACCTTAGCAAAGCAACAAATCTATGTCATTGCTGCATTCAAAGGCACTTGTTGACAGACAGGTGGACCCCAAAATGGGTGATGATTTGTTAAAACCTGCTGCAATTTGTTAGAGTCCGAACTTTTGAAACTGACTGACAAGGGAGACGCTTGTATTGTATTTCCAAACAAATTCTCAGGAAATGACCAACAAAAAGTTTTTAATTAATTTAGTCAAGCTATTGCTGTAGGTGGCCAAGACATAAATGGCTTTGTGCAAATGAGCTGATATTACACTTTAAAAATCTGTATTTTGTTGATATGGTTAAGGTAAACAGTGAAACTATATTGAATCCACTGTCAATATGTCGCTCCCACCTCTGAGGCCACTTTTCTCTTGAGGTGGGATCATTAGTTACTTGTCATACTATACACGATCATTTATTTCATGTGAAACCTATAAAGATGTGCTGTGGAGGCCAGTGCATAAGGTGCAAATGCTTGGAGATGTCAACAAAATCGACATTTATAGGTACTGTAGTTTATATGTTAGACTTGTTAGGGGGTTAATCTCTGAAAAAAAACCAAAGGCTGACTGTTTCTCCAAATGTCATACAGCACCCATATATTACACAAAAGGACTTGGTGAAAGTCTATTTATGTATGTATTCTCTGAATTGAAACAATTGAATGCCAGCATTATAAAAACAGTATTCTTGGTGATCTTAATAAAAGATTTCTATGTTAAATTTTGCAATATAAAATGCGACTGTACATGTTGACGTAAAAATATATACTTATTTAAACGCCAGATCTTACACAGATGCCTTTTTATATATCAAACTACTCTGGCCTTATTACTGCATAACATGTACAGTGCGTACCACTGGGCAATTAATTAATGTTTCTACTATTACTGTTGCCTTGGAGTTAGCTTACCCAGTAGTTCATGGTTAGGCACTGACTGATTGCTATTTAGTTATGTACCATTATTAATTATTAGGAAAGGATTAAAAGTCAATAGTTTGAAATATGATTTGGGAAGGATATTTTAATCTTTTTACTCAATGGGAGTGAATATGGTCTGGCCAAAATACACCCTGGCACTGATCTATCCTAGCCTAATCTAGATTTGAATATGATATGGGACAAGGTGTTTGCTTTATTCTAGCTCAGAATAAAGTCTTAAGATGTAAAATGAGTTGTCCCAAAGTAATGAACTAGGGCTATTTTGGTTACCTAGAATATCAGCCCAAACTTTACCCTGTGTTAATATGAAAAAAGGTTAATCTGGTCTGCTACAAAATGGTCCCAGATGTATCTTTACATCATATATACATAGTTTGCAATAACAGACTGAGACTCGGAAGAGGTTTGATTACTTTGCAGTTGTTTAAATTTGTACTAAATTGTTAATGACATGCTACAGGACACAGGGGTACATTCAGCGATCTGTCAGTGAAGAACACTCTTCATTTTCCATTGGCTGACTTTTGTTGATTAAAAATCTCCCATTTACACTTTTCTGATAATGTAGAAGCTACTGTAATATTCTTCTTCATAATACCCTTGTTTCTTGAACTACATAAGATCAAACACTAACTTAAATGTATGGAAGATGTCAATATCAAATACAAAGTATTCTGTAAGATTTCATTATTATTATCAGCATTCTAATTTTGAAGAAGGGTTACGCAATATATATATAGACATGTGTTGGGATTTCTTAATTTTATTCTATGTTATCTCTAACTCTGATATTTACATACTCAAAAACATTAGTAAATACAATAATCATATCTACTGAATTGTAAAATGTGAATATATAAATACATTTAAGATTAACACTTTGTGGCCAGCCTTAACAGCAGGCCAGAGACGTATGCAGTAAAGTAATATATATATATATGAAATGTGAACATAATTTTAAGGCCAACCTTAATTGCAGGCAAGAAAATGTCAGAAGCCTGTTTTAGAGAAGTATGTTTTCAATTTTAACTGAAGTTAAGGTGACCTTATAGACAACTGATGAGACTACAAGCTGAATGAGGGTTAAGTCCACACATTTGAAACAAAATGATAGATTAACTGTGGAATTATAGGATAGGTGGGGTTTTGAAGTTGTGAACCCCAGTTTTGATTTTGAATATGTGAGTGTGACCCAACCCCCATTAGTGGTAGTAAAGCTAGGAAGAAAGTAAGGAAGCAAAGGCTGAGGCCACTCTATCTGATGCATTGTGATCTTGTGTTATGTACCTCCAGACGCATTCCGACGTCCAGGTGCCCTGGCTCTGGATGTCTTGCAATGGCATACTAGAGTTGAAGGCCAAGGTGGCACCTGAACATCGGAAGGCGTGGAAGGTGATATTGGAATCTAGTAGCTGGAGGGAGGCCAATATGAGAGCCAAATTTTTTCTTAACCTGGAGTCAGTAAGTGGTAGCCATTTTGTGGACTTTTTGATTTGGAATAAAGGTTTATTTCTGTCGCCTGGTGTTATGGCCAGAAGTGTGCGAAGTGCCTTAACTGGACAAAGGGGTGAGGATCCTAATGAGGGGATTTTAATAATCTTTACTGAATCCCGAGTTTGGAGAGTTTTGGACCACTTGATTAGAATGTGGGCACCAGGAGGTGCAAAGAAAACATCACCTCTAGCTAGTTGTTCCATTTGATTGAATTTAGTTGTGGCATGGGGTACTAAGTTAGAAATACGAAGGAATGAGAAAAAAGAGAGAAGGAAGGCAGCTTTATAAACCTGTCCCATGTACATGGAGTCACATTGTTTGGTAATTTTCTGTAAGGTGTGGGGATCAATTATAGCTTTGAGTTTAACCTTAAATGGGGCCGAAATAGCCAGTGATCTGTTAAAGTACTTAATCCTAGGATCCAGGAAGGAAGGACAGAAAGGCTAAACATGGAAAATTTGGTTTTGATGGCAGAAAGATAGTTGGAAATGGAAGTGTTAGATAGTCCATTAAAAACTAAAAATTCAAGAAAAGCTAGTATGGTTTGTGTGGAGGTGGATGAAAGATCCATGGTATTGAAAGCACAAAATGCTACAAACACTCTAAACATGGAGGAGTAGGCCCTGGAAGTGGAGTGCCTGAGTGCATGGTGAATCCTTGAAGAGGCCTTTGACAGCAAATGTTTATGCAGGGATTTCCACATGAAAACACATTAAATATTCCAATTAATGTTCAAGGAACTCAAGGTTGGGGTTAACCAGCAAGCATTGGGGAGGTGGTCATTTATTACTGAGATGTATGATGGTGAAATGCTGAGTCTAGATAGGGCATCAGCTATATGGTTAGTTTTGCCTGCTATATGTACAGTTTTAAGTCTGACATCATGTTTGGCCAGTTCCATACAAATATTTCTGCCTAGTGCTGCCAAAATGGCGGATGGTTTTGCCTGACCATGTGGCCCCCCAAAACTCTAACAGCCACTAGAATGTTGAGCATTTCCAGATGGACATTAGCCCCTAGGTATGGGGACAGCATAGACCTCATTATGGAAGCAAGCTTCAAGGCCTTGTAGGGATGCATCCAAATGAATTTCGCCTTGTATGGGAAAATGGTTAAATGAGGCTGTACCATTGAAATGTGGGAGGAAGGTGCAGAACCAATTTAGATCACGGTAAAAGTCTTGATCCAAAGTGATCTTGGCTTGTTTGTCTGATCTTCTAAGAGTTTCAAGCATTCTATTTATGAAAACCTAGAGTTTGGGACGCATTTTGAGACATGGAGTAGTGAGCCCAAGACAGACTGGAGTTCCCTCTTGGTGCATGTGGTCATGTGACGCCACTTTTGACACAGTAGGTTAGTTCCTTTCAACTTTTCTTCAGGAATTGATATTGTAAAGTTTTCTGTATCAATTTCTACACCTAGGCAGATACATTTGGTAGTAGGAGGAACAAGTTTCTTCTTGCTGAGAGTGAAACCTAGCTCAACAAGCAGCGAGTGAAGAGTGTCAAATGCTGTGTCCGCGTGGCTTTTTGTATCACAACCAATAAAGTCATCAATAAAATTGGTGACTGTGATACCTTTTTGGGCCATAATGAACCTGACGGCATCACTGAGGCGTTGAAATATACTCGAGCCATGCCTTAGGCCAAAAGCGACACAGGTATCAATCAAGTAGTCCTGGACCTTTAGACCTAGTTTAGAATAATCTATAGGGTCGACCTTCACATGTCTGAAGGCTCTTGAAAAGTAAGGAACCTTTGCCCAAAGATCTGACTTTACTTGTGATGTTATCAATACTGGGGAGTGTGAGTAGAAAGGGGGTGTCAAGATATGCGTCATTTTTAATTTCTGCATTAACAGACAAGCCCTGTGGAAAAGATAAGTCTACAATGACTCTTCTGTGTGTGGAATTTGGTTTTTCTCGAGTCATGAGGGGTGAAATGTGTAAATTAGTGATGGGTGGTTGTTTGAAGGGACCTAGTATGGCTTTAAAGTGAGTTTCTTCTTTAAGATACTCTTTGACGTCATCAGGAAAATTAATTGCTGATTGATGATTAATTTCGTCACATTTCAGAGGGGAGATGCAATCAAAATCTATGGGAAAACCATAACGAATAAGGTATGGGAGCTGAACATCCCAGTAATCTTTCAAGTATGATTCCCATATGTCTGGTTTTAATTGTGAATCGACCTGAATCTGTGATTTCATAAAGTTGTAATTGCCTGAGTTGCTAACTTCCCTCAAGTCAGTATCTGGGATGGTTTGGTTGCCCAATGGAATAAATCCATATTTATCCTTGGTTTGCGAGTCCCAGAGTTTGGAGATTGGACAACTTTTAATTTTATCCATGATATCTTTGTATTTGGGTTTGAACTTGAGGTCAAGGTCATATTTGTCATTGGTGGTATTAAAAAGATTAGTGTGAGTGTTTGTGTGAATTGTTGGAGGCGGCAGACACCCGGCAACAACTGTATTACTCACCTTGTCATGACTTTTTTGGTTTTGAGTTTCTGAACATTTCCTGATTTTGCAAGCGTCAACCTTGGTGTCAGAAGTATTTTTGGTGGGTCCCTCTATGGTTTCCTTACCTCTGCACAAAGGTGCAAATCTATTTGTCAATGGTACTGGATTGATGTGGTGAATTTTGTTGGTAATGACGCCAATGTTGTCACTTGCATTTGACAGTGACTTGCCATTTGACAGTGACTCTTTAGTAAGCTACCACTTAGTAAGCTACCACTTTTTTTGAAATCAATAATACAGTTTTTACCAACCTTTCTTTCGTATGTAAAAGAATTTTGGGCCTTTTCATTAATATACATGTTCCTGTCGTCTTTTGTATATGTCCTACGACATTTTCTGGTGTCAATATACACCTCTTTTCGTTTGACAGTGTCACTATTCACTTTTCTACGACAATTGTTTGTATCAATATGGACACATTTTGGTTTGGCAATGTTAATTCGTGTGTTCAATAAAGTTTGACCCATATTGATTTTATGATTACCATAACTGACAGTATTTCTGCTCTTGACAATATCAGCATAGGTGACATTAGTTACTTTGTCAAAATCATATCTCCAGTTGTCACTTTCAACATCACCTATGACAGAGTTATAAACAATACGGGTTTTGAAAACTGTCCGATCATTTCTGATCTTAAGCACTGCCCTACAGCAGTGCTTTACTCGTTTTTGAACGAGTCTTACAATCTTTAAATGGATGGATGTTATTTTTCCCTTGAGAATGACAGTGGGAGCAGATGTGCAGATACATTTGGCCACTAGTTTCATGGTCTGCCCTATGTGAGCAAGTGCCACGTTGATAAAACCTGCATGGGAGGGGTTTTTTGTCATTCGACTTTTTAACTTGACCTTGGGTATGAGAGTTGGTGACCCTTGATTCCATGATATCTTATTGTCCTCCATTTTACACAGGAGGACAGCATGGCTTCCCTTAGCATTCTGCCAACCAAAGTCATGGCTGTCCTCCATGAGGTCTGTTAAGTAATCTAACATGTGATCACGAGTTTTGGGATCTTGTTCTTTCCTAATTATCTGACTAAATCCTGCCACCCACTGGCTCATTGACAGGGAATCGTATGAGACTCTGGTCTTATTATTTCCGCCCAGTATAAAATTTTGGGGCCAGGGAACTTCCCTTTTTACATAGATATTATCAGGGCCCCCCTCTGAGATTTAAACTTGCCTTGTTCATTGCAAGATTGAAGTTGCCTGATTCTAGCATCAACTTCGGCCTGGATCTCCTTGCACTGCTTCAGCTTGGATATGGAGGGCAGGATCAAGTCATCATCCTTCTGGGGGGTTGACGTCACTGATGATGTGTTTGAAGAGGATGCAGTCTCATCCTTCTGGGAGTTGACTTTCTGTTCCATGATTGCCATTCGCCCACTGAATGATTTCAGTTCTTGTAAGATTAACAAATTTGTGTCTATGTCTCCACCGCCATCACTGCTGTGTGGGTTGTCACTGACAGTTCCTGACACTTTTAAACATTTTGAATTGATAGGCCTTTCATGTGCCTCACTACACTTGTTACAGTCAAAAAAAATTTTCGGCATGATTGCACTGAAATATATGATTGTAACACTATCTGTGATTCATGCACGCATAACAGTGGTTGAAATAAGTCGATGACAAATAAATGTATAAGTAAGCTTAAAACAGCCCTTAACTGTGCCTCCAGACACCCAGAGCTACACGTGCATGACTCATAGAGAGTGAATCTCAATAGATCCCCATGGACCTGGACAGCAACTGGCACACATCCTTCTGTCAACAGCAATTCAACTGGTAATCTGCAAAACACTGAAACTTAAAAGTTTCAGTGTCAGTGAAACTTCCAAGTTTCTAATACAGTTAGACATAAAATACTAAACTCGAGAATTTGAATTATCAATTTCTTTGTCTTGTAAAACAGGCGTGTTGCCAGCTTGAAATCAAAATTTTAAGTGAATATGGCTGCTATTGGTGCCAACCAGGCAATGAAATTAGGTCAAGTTGTGCCCAATGCCTTGCAGAGGTCAATGAACAAGAACTGATTTCAAAAATATCCATGCTGAGTGGGGTGTCACCCAACTTGTCACCCCGGCACATCTAACCTATATTCATACAAGTACATGTACTGTTATTTCTTATTTCAAACGTACTTTCACTGATGAAACATAGTTTTGTTGAAGGATAATAGATGTAATGTGTCTGATACACAATATAAACTCCGGTGCTGGAGAATTGAGGAAGATCACTGGATAATGAAGCCATTTCTCAAGTCAGAATTGCAGATTGTACATTTGATAGATTGGAGATTCCTTATAAGTTGAAGTCTCTGAATGTTCCCTTTCCACTTTATTAATTTGGAGCAATAACATAAATCAAAGCCAGGCATTCTAGTAATGGTCAAATGTGATTCTGCTCAATGATTGTTTCTGTGTATCATGCACGAAATATATTTTATTTCATATTGCAAAATTACTTATTGATTATTAAATGTTTAAGTGAAGGACAAAAAAAACGATAATTTATTATTTATTGAAAAAAAAGAAAACTGAGTGGGCTTTAATAATTCCTTTAAAGTAAATTCATGAGATATTTTACAATGGGTAGTTTTTAAGGTGGACCAAAAATATAAACACCAGTTGGATAAGATTCTGCATCCTTATACCAGTTGTCCAGTTGTCATGCGCCCCACACTTCTGGCCCAAATTTCTCTAAATTTGAGTGTTCCTCAGAAATTTTTGTCAATGTTATTAAAGCTAAATCCAGTGAATGAATTTGTAATCAGGAGTCATACTGGCTATTACGAATTATTTTTGCCAATGAAGTATATGATTGTATATGTTGATGAACCTAGCATTAAATAAAACTTTCTCAATTCAGGGCAGGTTGGGAACTGAACCCAGGACCAAACAAGTTGGAGGCAAGTATATTACCGACATATTAAAGTATAGAGTTAAAAAGCTCTTTCAAATATGTTATTTTTCCCCTAACTGTACCTGTTTACTAAGTTTATAATAGCTTAAAAACTTATAAACTCCACCTCAAAGATCTTCAATACTGCATTAGAATATAAATACGATAGAGTACATGACAAAACGTAGTGGAAAAAAATATTCACAATACTGTACTTTAATAAAGACAATACAAGAATAGAGATAATTTGTTAAAGTTTTTATCAAATTAATTGAATTTTTTTTTAATTTAGTAATTTGGTGGTGTCTTTCACTCCGCTTTATAAAATAGAAGTTAAGTGCTATAACAATCTAATTAGAATTGAAAGTATTTTTTTTTCATTTTGCTATTCAAGCTTAACTTCAGGCTTGTCTACAAGCAGTTGCTGAAGGAAGACAGTAAGAAATATTAGCAAGCCAGGAATAATACCTATAACAAAGCTTTCTTAGTGCAAAAGTTACTGTTTCAATAGATATAGGTTGTCTAGTAGAGAGTTTGCTAGTTATACATTTGCAGAGTGTCTTGTAACGGTCTGTTTCATTTCCCACATTGTTTGGTCAAGCAGCAATAATGTCAACAGTAAAAACAAATTATAAAAACACCCCCATGAAGAGAAATTGGCTTCCCATTAACTGTGTCTCTCATCTCTTTTGCTATTCTTTTAATGCCCATAGTTTGCTAGCCTTGCATAGTATCCAGTTTGATAAAAACAAGAACATGGAATCAAACATGTGTTGCAGGAGTGTCTTAAGGCCCAGTTAAAGTGTGAATTTAAGAAATGAAATGAGTAGGAAGTAACACAATTTAATGCTAGAGTTTTTATTTACAGCTGAAGACCAGAATACATTATCATACATTACATAAGATACACATGTTTAACTTTATGTGAGTTTAAATTATCCAAAGGTGGAACCATTTTAACTGGTTTAAGTGGAGGAAGGGGTCACATTAATTAAAGTTTAAGGTAAGATTAATATTGAATATCGAGTGACCCTAAATTATGACATGAATCTTTTCTTTTGATAAGCTAATATCGAATTCACACATTTCCTTATTGGAGTCATGAACTAACAACTAAACAGACCCATTTTCTTTCGGTTCTGTTTCAATCTGCTCCATGTTGACGTAGGAGATCTTCATTGGGATTCGCAAATGGGCAGGACATCTTTGGTGCTATTGACACAATGTGAAAAACATTTTGTATTTGATACTGCTTTACTAAATGGCTTGAATTAATTGTCACTAGCTTCATGAACTGTGCAGGCATAGATGTGCTGAGGGATTAAGAGGGGTAGAATGGATTTTTTTTTTTTTTTTTTTTGGGGGGGGGGGGGGGGGGGTTATTCTTCAACATTTACTACTCTCTTTTAGATCCATAATGGATGCATAAGGGCAAGGCTATCAAGGAGATTAGAACAGATATGACTGTAAGGAAAGGTGTACCTGGACCACAAGACTCCCCTTTAATGAGCAATTAATATATAAACTAAAGTGACTTTAAGTTAAAATCATTATATCTAATATCAGACTATGTTTATTTTTTTCTATAAACTAAATGAAGAAAATAAATACCTTATAACTGCAAGGTTACGTTCAATAGATCTTCAGTGTGGTACTCCATATTGTATCAATGCAGTGGGCTTGTCTGCAGGTATCCATGGAGCTCAGTTATGTGGTTTTATATCCCTTTACAAACTATTTGAAGAAAGCAACTACAAAAGCATTAATTAATTATATTTATTGATATTAAAAGCTGTCTATTATAATATCTGTACCCCATCTACAAAACCATTTTATAATTCTTTCTCTGACCATACCTCTTATTCCTGAAAATATGTTTAAGGATTTGTTTTATGCCCCGGATAAAAACCCACAAGACGCATCTTCACTAGCCTTCATACACTTCGGATTCTTTATCTTGGGATTCAAGAAATCTAAAATTATTCAGAAATTCTTTTAATAAGATTTCTATTTCATTTTAAGAACTGTTTTTCAGATAATGTCTGTTGCAGAAATAAAGTTTGGAGTATACTTATATTTGTGCATATATATGGTGATATCACACTGCTATGGCATCATATAGGCTATAACAAGGGCTATATTTTATACTGGATTATCCTTTTAACATTAGTATGAGGTGGGTTCTACTTTCTACGTAACGCTAGTGAGATTTTGACTGATTTTCTTGAAAAAAACACGGAAAAATGCTTATTTCAGGTACATTTTCTGAGAATACTTGCACATTTGTCTATAGTTTGTCATTATGTGCATAAACTTTGTGTATAAAACTGCTTTACATTAAAACAAAATAGTCCATAGGTCAGTTCTAAAATGTGGAAACCACACTATGATTTCTTTCACCGCAACTGTCACATTTGCAGGGCACATGTCTTATTGTTTGGAAATTATACTTTAGCTCAATTTTTGTAAAACGCCAAAAAACTATAATCTCCCTTTTTCCTCATCTTAAAAAAGAGATTAATTATTGAGATTTTAGAGTCTTCTGGAAGGCTACCATCCGCCTGTGAGATGGCTGCTATTGATTGCTCGGCCATTCTTGGCGACACACACACTGCATATACATCCTGTATGCTGCAAGGTATGGGGATCCTTGTAATAGCTTCACACACACAAAAAACCCTGCTTCCCAATTGAAGATGCAAAAAAACTAGGGGAACAGCCACTATCTCTCGGGGGATTAATATGGAATCTGCTCAAGCTGACAGTTGACGACAGGCTGGTCTTAAACAGATTAAATATGACAGTTATCTTGTGCTGTTGTATATCAGACATGATGACTGCTGGTTTCTCACTCATAAATATGTTTCCAGAGTATGGACTCATTAAAAGATAATATGATTTTTGCTCTTAATGAGGAGAAAAGCACTAAAAAGCCAAAGCAAAAAGGTGGTCATAAAGTAGGTTTCTGCAGTGTCTTTTTGTGAAAAGTGGTGCTTACTAAGTATATCCACAGTCCTGTTAGACTGTAGACATTCAGCGTATTTATATTGCATGGTATGAGCGGAAATGGATAAAACAAATGATTAGTTTGTATGTAAACAAATACAGACGAATTAAAAACTTGTATCTGGAATATTTGTTGATCTATAATTCATCTGTTTTCCCCCTTAAATATTGTGTCATTTTATAAGATTAGTTGGTGAGAACAATGGAAGTGTAAACACTAACAGGGACAGGTGTCTTCATTAACTGTCACATTGTTAACTAAGTGTTTCATAATAAAGGAATTATAAAACACCTGCAGGAGTACAATATGGAGTCAGCAATATTCAGAGTTACCAGTGCCCTCCTTCTGGTGCTAATTCATGGGATAGTCCTCTGTTCTGCCAGTATTGAGGCCAAGAGACTGTATGATGACCTTCTAAAAGGTGAAGGTTACAACAAGCTGATACGACCAGTGGGGAACACAAGCGATAAACTGGTGGTAAGGATTGGACTGCGACTGACCCAAATATTGGACGTAGTAAGTATAGGATTCATCCATACTGTTAGGATGGACATGTTTGTGTAAGTAATTTATCATTCTGTAACAATTTTATTTTGCCCATGTTCAAATTGTTGTGGTATACAATTTAACCAGGTAGAGGAAAATGTACAGAAATTTGTCACCTGTCAAAGGTTATATCTGTGTCAATGGCAAACACACTCGTCATCAGTAGACTTGACTGCTGCAACTCCCAGTACTACAACTTATCCACAAACAACCTGCACTGCATACACACTGCCCTAGCACATGTAGTTAGTGGTACCAAATAAATGGTCACATGTCACACCTATCTTAATACACCTTCCTAGGACTGGGTTTCACATTATCAGCATTCAGGAGTCCAGTAAAAGTTCACCTTTCTCAAGATGCATACCCCCAAAACTGCTGGTATAGAATGTTACATGTTGCCAACTCATGCCTGTCCTTGGACTTACATATTATGACCATGGTGTTGTTCTTATACCATAAAATCTGAGCTACCATGTAAATAAACACTGAAAAAGTTTGTTTATAATGATAATTATATAAAGTTATCATCACTTGATAGTAATGTGGATATAGATCATGATGAAAAACAATATCACTATACAGAATTCTAATATTAACAATGTAACAGTGACACAGCTTTATAAAAATAACAAAAAAGCTGTTTATTTTTTTTCAAAACTGTAGTGCAATGTTTAGTTAGTTTGAACATATTTTATTCACAATTAAGCAATAATTGATTTTCAATTATATCAAGCTTTCTTGCACAATACAATGTTTCTATCATGACATTCCGAACATTTAAAATTATAGTATCAGTCTGCACGTGTTGGACTACTTTTAGGGGCAAATTTACAAGGGCATGCATTAAAGCAGGGTTATATCATAGTCCTTGAATGGAGTAGCGAGCCTGAGTTAGATGCATTCTCAGAAAGGAATTGTTTTCAGGTGCTGTACCATCAGAAACTAGGAACAAAGGCGCTTAATATTCATCTACAAAAAATCATCATCCAAGCTTTATTCACATAACATTAGACAAAAAAGTCATATTTATAAGTAATGTGCCACATTAAGTCTTCTTTAAAACCGAAAGTGTTTCATCTGCTCATTAAATGTGGAAGTACTACACAGACTTTAGGGGTGACATTATTCCATAGATTGTTGGGTTGGGTAAGGTAATATATAGGCAATACTAATTATACAGAAATAATAGCCATTTTCTTATACTAGTTACTTAACCAGTGTTGAGACAGTGGAAAAAGAGAGACCAACAATCAGCTACTGTGGGTAATTTTCCAAGGATGACATTATGATTACTGTAGCTCAGTTCAGTGGAATTTCAAAATACAAGATACATGTATTCCAAAATACATATACATACAATTACTAATTCAACTAGTAACTGACGATATAAAATATTCAATCATTTAACTTGCAAAATGCTGATGTTACCTTCTTTAAGGCTCATCCATTTGCAGTCTATATACTGTTTCTCTCATATGTTCTGGCCTTGACAAGGGGACTCAATGCATTGAACAACAAATCCATGAGCACAAGTTACAGACAAGCGAAATTCTAGTTCACAATAATACAGGGCGGTAGATGTAAATGAGGAAAATGCAAATGTGGGTGCATAGTGGCTGAAAGTCTAACAAAAAATGTTTGTGGAATGATGAACTTGGTGTCATGGGTGGGGGGAGGTCCTTAAAGTTTTACAACTGTGTGTAAGTACATATTTATAAATGAATTTATAAATACGGATTGAATTTTTCATTAAAATTTATTGGTTGGCCATGTTCCAGATCTTTATCTTTGTTTAATCCAAGTTTCATATGTACCTTATGTTTTACTTGGAGTTTTTTTTTCATTTGTGGAGTAATTAAGAGAATCAAGCTAATTTTAGTGACTAACGAGTCCGTTGCAGTTAATTACAGGACACTACATAATTGACTGTCATCAGCATGAAGGTGGTACTTGATGCAACTGTGTGACTTGATAATAGAAACCACTAAGCTCTACAAAACTTTGACACATTTCCTACAAGGTTATACAAAGTAGTGAAATATAAACAGCATTTTACTGGTGCTTGCCCAAAGTGCTAGCAAAGCAATATAGCCTGAATTGCCGGGGCATAAAATTTCAATGATCCGCCTCCTTAACTCAACCTCACGAGTCAGTATATCTTCAATTTTTCCAGTAAATGAAGTTTTCCACTGACTGGCCCCACAATAGAGATAATTTCCCGGACTGAAGGCATGGCATGTCCAATGAATTTATTGGTGCCAAAAGTGGATTCCTCTCTCTTCCAGTTGAATGTACTGTCTCACAAAAATTCTATCTCCTTTTGTCAGGAATAAACAGACCAGCTGTTCAAAAGAAGCTTCCGTGTATGTTTTAAGCCATAGGTTATTCACGTATTACAGGTCTTCGATTGAGGATTATTTAAAAAGACTGAATGGTACTTTCAATGTTTAAAGACATATCTTGAAATATTTCAATATAAAATGGTTGTAGGAAGTTTAACTTGCAACTGAATGCTTAGGTTCTAGACTTAGCATGAGCCTGAATGTCTACATGTGTTAAGTACGGTTGTCAGAATGAAAAGTTGGTGTACAGGATCTAATACATTCCTTATTCAAATCTAAACTCAGACACAAGTGGGGGAGTTAGAAGTTGCTTATCAGTGCTGAGTGGTTAATATTCAGCTCGAAGAAAATTTCCCTAGTTTTTAATTTTGAAGATCTCACTAGAATTAGTTTTCACTTATAGTTAATTCTTGCTTAAAAGATTAATATAGTTTGAAAGCTTTAGTAGTGATTGATTTTCACTTTCCAAGCTAAAACAGTTAAAATAAATGCCTAGTGAAACTTGTACTTATTACAGTATTTCGTTCATCTGCTGTCCCCACTATAAATCATGATATGACTTATGAAATATGGTATGTAACACCAAAAATAGATTTATAATCTACCTCCTAATTAACAGCTATAGATTTATTATTCTGAATGAAACTATATAACGTGTCCTGTAATTAACTGCAACAAACTGGCTATTCTGTCAAAGAAGATACATGTATCACTTATCCTGTGATTTACTGTAATAGACTAATTATCATAAATGATAATATATCAAACAACCTGTATTTAACTGCAATATTCTAATTATCCTAAGAACATATCAAGCATCCTCTAATCAACTTCAATAGACTAGGTATCCTGGAAAAAAGAACATATCATACAACCTGCAATGAACTGTAAGACTAAGTAATCTTAATGAGATAATCTCATTCATCCTCTGATAAGCTGCAATATATTAATTTTCCTAAAAGTCAGTACCCCTTTGGGTAGTGGGCTCAAAATCACCATGACCTCTGACCCCTGACTCGGGTTCACTGCTTCATACTCCAGAACCCTGAAACTCTCGGTGCCAGGGTTTGAATCTTACTTGACTGTGGAATATTTGACCTTGGCTAATGTTCAAGCTCATAGGATTTCGAATTGCTGGGGAGCATTAATTAACTGTCTGCAGCTTCATGTATCTCCAACAGCATTTCTCAAAGCAACTTAAAACTGTGGCAAGAATTTGTCCAAGCAAACAGCCACTACTGCATTTTCTAAATGAAAATCTGTATGATAGTGAGGAATCTGTATTCATTAATGCGAATTTGTACTAGATTGATGACACTGATTTTGTGAATACATTATTCACCAAACACCATTGATCCATCAATATTTTGTACATTGTTTTGGACAAAGATTTTGAGTCTGTACGCTGAGAGACCAAAATTTTCATCTAAGGACGAAAATTGCATTAAATTTCGCTTTAGGTGTGTTTAGAGATGTTATGCAGTAGAATCAACAAACCATATCATCTGTATAACAGTGAACACCTTTGTGAATACTTAAATTCCAAGCAAGCAGTAACATTTCTTTAGTATGTCTATTAACTTTGAGAGACTTACTATATAAGTGGATAATAAACATCAATTTTCCATAAAGTTAAACATCTGTATTTATTCCTCCCCAAAAATTAGTTCCACTGAATCTCTTAGAATCTACCTAAGTTTCCTCCAACTAAAATGCCGATTCATAGAAAATTTAGATCTACATATCAGAAAAATAAATATTATGAGAAAGCTCTCCTTCTGAAATATGCTTCTTCATTCGTAACTAATCATGTATCTTTCCCAAAATGTAATCACTTGTTGCTTTGGCCTGGTCTTACAAACATAAAAAATACGAAGATCTGTTGTTTAGCTCCGCGGTGATGTAAACAAGAAAGCAAATCACTAAAAATGCAATAAAGATAGCATCTTTGAAAGTATTTTTTTGTATCTAAAATATGACACAGATTTTTCCTCCCAAAATTGGGTCATTTCTTTCTTAAGCCAAGCCCAAACCGCTCACTTAATTTCTTCAAGGTCGGTTGATTTGGTTTGCAGAGATCACAAACAAATTCATCGAAAATAACTTACCTCCAGACAGAGATAATAAGAAAAACTGATAAGCCTTATAGCCTTAGAACTTGAATGATAAGTTATGCCTGCATTAATACTTGATTTCAGCCAAAGACATACAGGCTAAATTAAATATATTTAAGCAGATCTTTCAAGGTTTTGTGTACAAACCACTTACAAACAACAATCATTCCAAACATATTATAGGATAACTGACAAGGATTTTTTGTGTTTTCAACTTTTACAACTTCTTGAATTTATAATTAAAATCAGTTAAATCATTATAGTCAATGTTATCCATATCAGTGTAAGATAGCATCATGTATTGAACCCCTCCATCCATATTCCTTCAACCCTCACAGTGCTCAAAACTAAGTGATACTAAGTTTAATCAAACTGAACAGTTATAATCAACAGGTGTAGAAACTATGTTTTATTCCCACGTGTTTAAAACGTAAATGACAAAAAATATTGCATTTTTAAACTAAAAGCTGCATAAAATCATAATTACTGTCTTAACATTAGGCCTTTTCAACAATACTGACTTTTACCCAAAATGCTAAAGACAAATTAGAGATTTCTCAGAAAAACAATTTGTAGGAATGTGACTTGCTGGAGACACTTGTTTGTGACACATAGTAAATTTTATCAGCTAGGTTAATGGTCATCCCTCTCTTTGACATCTGACCATCATGGTCAGTCACTCTGCATATGTTGCATGTAACATTGCTACCACATAGCATGTAGACGTATCATATCTCACACTTGTAAAAGAATCTGTACCTTCATCCCAGATACTCCTACTGCATACATTTATACTTTGACCAGTCTTCTGTCCAATCAAAACATTACACACCAGCTTAAATCTATTAAATCCAAGCTCTTTTACTCTATTTAGGATTTTGTCAGTCAGGACTCCTGACATGGCTTTGGCTGTTATGGCATTGTAAACATATTCCGCCATGTTTGATTCAATCACTTTTTTCATTTCTATTTCAACCTTCTTGGACTTGAATTTACACGCAGGATCAGGTTCCATTTTGTAGGTGTTCTCTTTCACAATAACTGGGTTCTTGGTTGATGTTGATGCTAGACTTTGGCTTCCTTCACCTGCTCTCTGTGGCCCCGTCTTAAAGCGGACATATGCCCTCACCGTGGTGACAGCCTTAGAGAAACGTTTGGCTGGGTTGGTTGTCTCTGGACCATACTTCTTGTCTGTCCATACCCTGGATTTACTGTGGGCTGTGACAGGAAACTGACCTCGTGAGGACTGACTCTTACTAGCCATCTCTGTCATGTAACTCTCTGTGTTTATTATATCTGAGCCCTTCTTTACTTGAAAGGTAGGATGTTGTCTTTTTCAGAAGGACAGTGTTTTTAAAGAGAATTTAAAAAAGAGTCATCGGGGAAATACTCCTTGAGGACAAAACATCAAGTATTTCAAATAAGCAGTGTGGTCCTTGCAGAAGTTTTGTCTGCTAGACTCAGAACATCCACATCCACAAACTTTGTTGAATGGATTTGATCATCTTTTACAAACCAATGCAGAGTTTACAAGTATTTATTGCTTTTTAAAAGTTTCTTTATATAAACACACTGTATGCATTTGACAAAGGGGAAACTATTTGGCCCCAGTCACATAAGTTATGAAATTGGTTGTTATACTTTATCCGCTTATAGGTTGTATCTAAATCTGCCAATATACATCCTGAGCTCTCACAGACCATGCATAATTTTAAACAGATTTTTTCCAATATAAAGTATCCAAACACATGAAACACATCGGAAAGCTATTTTCAAAAGTCGGACCACAAGTGACTTTATTTAAATTAGAATTCACTGTAAAAATCAAATGTTGGTTTATTTTGTATCTTTTTAAAACTTGTACAGTCGCAAACTAATTTGCATTTCCATTACAATTACGGTACCTGGATATATTCCGTGAATGTATTTCACAGAATTAATTATGCCGTTTCTGATTGCCAATGTGTTTTGGTGCATTATTTATTCATTGGCTATTTGGTCCAGAATATCAAATATTGCCTAACTTTTAACACCTGAACCTAAAACTGATAAAATCACATTAGTTAAATTATTAATTGCACAATGAAAAGCCAGTAAATACTGAGGCTCACTACAGAAGTGACAAATTGACTCTGAGTAGTGACTATTATATTAGGGGGACAAATACAAATTATACTGAATAAATTAGGGGTGAAATATAATGAGACATTTAAGTGTGACACAATACAAAAAAAGATTTATACTAAGTACAAAATAAATAAATGGGGAATGGAGACTATTGGGACATTTAACAATGGACTTTAAGAACTTAAAAACAGAGCAAATAAAACTGCTTATATGAACACAAACAAACCAAGGCCTCTTTATTTCAACTACTCAATAGTGTCAGATTAGAAAGCTATTTGCTCAGTCGTTTCTGATCTGCTATTCACTTTTTTTCAATAATGTAATCTGAAGAGAGAATAGTTAGTATTTCCATCATTCTGCGATTATTGAACCTTTGCCAATATTTCAAAGAAAAATATTATGAATATATTTGCATAGACTACTCATTTGAAAAAAAGATGAACTTAAACAAATATCTGTTCTTATCTTTATGCCTTTGGACCACAGACCAAATTGCACGATCCTTTAGAATTTGATTTGAAACTAAAAGCCAGAGAAATTGATAACATTATACCAAACCTATCAATGGGCCAACAGAACAATTATTTTTAATAAAGCCATCCTTAAACTCACAATCTTACCGACTTTATAAACCCAGAAACTACTAATCCTTGAAAGAGAAAAGTTATTTGTATATGTGTCAAGAAGTTTGAAGCTTTAAGATAGTTTATATTAAATAGGTTTATATATTCCATGTTTTACCTTGGTTTGGATATGACTGATTATGTTTGTAAGCTCTCTAGAAGATGTCCTGAATTCATACAAACTCTTCGGAGTTCCGTATACATTAGCATGTATTAGAGAGTTTAGACTTATCAAATTGAAAAGTAGTAGGGTCTGTGTCATGTGACCTGGAGCCATAAAGATATTTTTATAGAGACGATCAAATAATCTTTTATTTTCAAAATCAGTCCCCGATATGATGACATACCCACTGTGTATGTTACTTTGACCTTTGCAAGTCTGTACAAATACTTTATTGAGTTTAAAATGGTTAAACTTGGAATTTTTGTCCTTCTATCCACAACTGCCATACTGGGTTAGATGATAAGATATTCCCACAGACGTTCCCATGAACTTAAGAGCACAATCATAGAGGTTAGAGCAGAGTTATCACTTACTAAACCCGAGAACCACTAGATCAATCAGACCTCTCTATTACCCCTTTAAATCACACCCGTATTATATATAACATAGATATGTCATGGTAGAAAGTCCAGTCTGGTAAAGTTTCAAATTCTACCGGTAGAAAGTCCAATTGGAGAACAATTACAATGATAAACCAATGTTTGAGCCTTGAGCAAAATAATTAGCTTAAGACTGGTGAGTTCTACATGAATGTATTTTTAAATCTTCAGAAATGTTGAAATTCTTACTAAACAACTACAAATGGATTATTGAAGACAGTACTCAAACTCTAATTTGTTCATTTTTTCTCCAGCTAGAAATACTAAGGAATGAAAACAGATTGGCATTAATCCTTGTATTTTTTCCCCAATCTGTCAGTTGACCTTGACAAGAGGATAGCTTATGCTTACTAAAGGCTGATAGTTTTTTGCCCTGACCCACTTTTGTCACTACTATAATAGTGTTTGCTGAGCCACTGCCAATGTGACAAAGTTTATAAAGTGAATGCTATGTTTCAACAGGAAATTCTCCAAAAGATATAATAAATACCAGTGTTCCACTCAAATACTAAAACTATTTGTGTTACCAAGCTTAACTTACAATGCGGCATATAAGTTTTGCACAATACAAAACGATATATATTAAGTATAAAATAAATAAATGGGAATGCTGGCTTCTCTCCCCAAAACTGCCTGTTACATAAAGTCAGCATTGGATTTTCTGTTCCTTCAAAAAGTTGGATCATATAGGGACTGGCCAATGATAAACCAAACTTGGTAACTGAACCACAAACAAAGTCACTGAGGCTCCTCTTACTCTGCCGTAAAGAAAGTATGTTTATAATATTTGCGATTTTTTCTAAGTGAGAGCTCTAGTGAGTCTTGCACTTCTAGACATCACTTTTCTTTTCTCTTTTTTTATGTCTCCAGAATTTCATGAATTGTAGCGTAGCGTGATGAGTACCCGTCTCATCATTGAAGTTAAGCAGCAATGGGCTATCTTAGTGCTTTGATGGATGACCGCCTTAGTGCACTATTCGCGTCTCTGATGGCTTTGCAGCTTGCCCAAGTAGACCGAAACCTCTTTGACCTTGTTTTCATGACAGTTGGATAAAGCCACATCGTTTAGAGAGAAGGTTACGAAGTTGGTAGAGCACTTTCTCCCACTTCTCATGACCTCGATTTCATTCCTAACCTAATTATTAGGTCACAGCTTTCCATGTTGGCAGTATGTACTGCCAAGATATAAAGGGTCTCTTTTGGGAGCTTTAAGGGTGTGGAAAGTGGAAATCAAATACATACAGATACAAATATAAGCAAAGGGGTTACCTTACAATAACCTCTAATGAAAAAAATGGTAGCTTCTTGTTGGTTGCTCGATGATTTTCGTAGCAGAATCCTGATGAATTAATTTGTTCTGATATCCTCCATCACTGCAACTACCTATTGTAATGTGACTTGTACGTAAAACCCAATTCAATTAATGATTTTAAGTTACTTGTTCTTTGCGACAAATATATTATTGAAAGGAATTAGAAAGTTTAGTAGATGAAATATACTCGCAACCATTATAAATAGAATTAGAATGTATGGATATGGAGGTGGTTTGTGTTTCTTAATACTTTGGTTTCACTTTAAGATTTTATAAAATTTAGTCCAATTTTGATTAATTTTTTTTAAAATGTGACATGTCTCTCCATATCCTTCTCCTCGTCTTCATGATAATAAAACATAAAAAACATGTTTGCATGTTTAGATGTACTTATAAACCTCAATATCTAGAAAACACCACCCTGTCATGTGCTATTGGAGATAAAATGTTCCATCTGTAAGAATTGATTGTTGCTCGTATTCTTATAAATAGACAATTTAAATAACCTCTGTAATGCCTCAGCCTATCTAATGCAATAGTCTTAACTAGTTCAGTGAATGATATTAGTGTTATTGGATTCCTTGAGAATCCAACAGTGGTCGGATCAATAGACCCCTGGCGTTTGTAGTGTCACAGTTAGACATCTATAACATCGCTTGAGGCCATTCTCATATAAGGAATTAGTGTCCTGATCATTGGACAGCTCAGGTTACCAATTCCCTGTAGTAGTTCTGTCAAACAACTTGCGACCCATCGAGTATTGTTGGCAAGAATTGGTGTAATTGAGAAGCTTTGGGAATTAAGCTATATGTAAATTATCTACATGGGCTTCTAGATTCAGATAAATAAAGAAAAGCAAACCTCCTGCAAATTACACAATGGTCTGAGATGTCTGTAATATGTAGTGGTATGTAACATACGACAGGGATATTTTCCACTATTACCAGTGCCATGCAACGTTAGGAGGTTATGTTTTTGACAGCAATTGTTTATTCGCAAAATAACTCAAAAAATTATGTTAGGATTTTGATGAAAAATTTTAGAAAATGTTCCCAATGGCACACTGAACTGATGTTTCTGGATTATGGATCTTTTAAAAAAGATTATTTTATACTTACAGTCATAAGCAGCATTGAAGGTCCTGGACCTTGGCAGAGGTATGCGCTCTCTGATGTGCTCTTGTCTAATTTTCTTATTTGTTCCCTTTAAGAGCTATTATCATACTGAGGCAGTTTATCAGTATTTACACATGTTGTCACGAAAGACCCTCAAACCCATGGATAGATTGGTGAGAGTCAAATAATCATTTTATATTGTGAACTCCAACTGTTAAAAAGACATAAACGTTGAAGAAGTAAATTTGCTATATGATAAAGTATGAATAGCTTTGGATGAATATGAATAGCTCCTAAGCTTTCGATTTACAGTTATATATGATTATAGGTTGATATTTAAATATATGTATAAAATATTCGGTATAAATGAATTACATCTATGTTTATTTTTGTCATAGAAATCCTATCTATGATCTGTGTTTACTGCGTTGACTATATATATTTTCATAACGTCCTCCTAAAGTCTTTTATGTTTCATCTGGTGTTCTGATGCAGATCAGTTATAATATCTTTCCTGTATGTATGGCCTCTTTATTTGAATGTCTTTGGTTTGGATTCTAATCTTATTAGTGCTAGAGCTAGGTAAGAATTATTTTTGTCGGAAGGGCCAAAAGATCTGAGGGTTGTTTCTTATGTGAAATTTACTCAGGAATCTAAAATTCATTCCTTATGATCATAGAGGTAGACCTAAGACATGAAATTTTACTTCAAAGACAGGTACCCCCACAGCAAAAAGGGTACATTTCTGGGACGAAAGTGTGCATGGGTACCAAGCGTTCCTGTACCAATTAAAATATAAAACATAGAAATATTATACATTGAGCTTTACTTTCATATAAAATATCACTGTCTGAGTAGCATATAAGCTAAATAAACTATAATTCTTTACCAGTTTTGGAACCAAAATCATTAATAATTTGGATAGAAATTTTGATTTCTCATTCAAAACTTTATCCGAAATAGTAACATATTCATGAATGCTGGATATAAAACTTGTCTTTAAAATGAAGGAGCTGTGTGCTTTAATTTGATATGTTTGGTGTGTTAGTACCTCAAACAGAAAATAGCTTAAATCTTTCTTTTTATGAGTACACCCATATCAGTTTGACTCTATGAGACCAACATCTTACACATTGCAAGAATATATTAAATGTAATACTCTTAGATAACCTAACAATTAGAGATTTACAAATAACTAGAAAATGTAGGTGTAAGTAAATTAAATTTATATTAATTAATATCTTACCTAACAGACTACTGCCATTAGTCCGATGCAAGCTTGTTCAGCCAATCATCAGAAAAAGATGTTGTCAAGTCTCCTCTGGCCATACCGGCAATGCCCTCATCACTTGCTAGAGGGCTGATGCTTCCTGTACTCGCTAGGTGGCTAAGCTTAACAAACCTTGACTCAACGAAGGTTGGGATGCACATTTTGGAGCTTGCACAGCAAAAGGAGCTTGGTCGATATCAGAAAGCAAGCTGCAAATAAACTTCCTGGTACTGGAAGTGGTCCTTTTCGCCCTAAAGGAATTTGAGTCTTTGTGCAAAGGACAAGTTCTCCTTGTGCCCTTGTGCCCACTGACAACACTACAGTGATGGCTTGCATAAACAAAGAAGGGGTATCAGATTAGGGTCTCTCTGTGCCCTCCTTTGGAGACTTGTCCTGGTGCAACCTCAAGCAGATTTGCCTGAAGGCTTGCCACATATCAGGCCATTTAAACATGATAGCCAATAAGCTCTGTCATCACCAGCAGGTCATTCAGATGGAATAGTCTGGTTCAGGACACTTTGCACAAATTTGCCTCCAGTGGTCCCATCCCCAGAGAGACCTATTCGCCACCAGATGCAACAAGTTACCTTAGTATCCCCAGTTCCAGATGCCAAAGCCTTGGCAATTTACACTCTGAGCCTCTCCTGGGAAGGTCTGGACCTCTAATCCCCCCCCCATTCCTCTACTGACCAGTGTGATAAACCAGATTCTCAGTCACTGTTCTCAGAGAGTAATCATCATAGCCCTGCAGTGGCTCAACATGCTCTGGTTCCGGGACCTGGTATCAGTTGTTCCAGATATTATTGTGAATACCTAATGCGCCCAACTTTTTGTTCCAGCCCTTTAATGGCAATATTCACAGGGACCTGCTGTACTTGAATATCATGCCTGGTACCTAGAACCTTGGCTATCAGCAGACAGGACATTTCCAAACAGGTGGCAGAGAGAATTGGAGCGCCACAGAGATGCTCAACCAGAGCTCTCTGTAAAACAAAGTGGATTGTTTTTGTTCAGTGGAGTCAATTGAGTAAGGTGGACTTCAAACCACCATCTATAGAAAAGATAACGGACAGCACAGCACCATACTTGGCTATAAGGCTGCTATTGCTGATAATGTAGGAAATTCTTCCCTTAATATCAGCAAAGGGAATCTCGCCAGGTTAGTTTGGGCTTTATACTATTACCTGCTATTACCTGGACAAAACTAAAGATCTCAGGGCTAACATGCAGCTTGTTCTTGTCTCCTTCAAGAACAGGGATATCTCTTCTGTCAGTATTTCTTCTTGGGTAGAGCAAAAAAATGATTCTGTGTTACCAGTTGTCTTACCAAGAGTCACTTGGTCTAAGCCCATGATCTTAGAGCCTTTGCCGCTTCACAGGTCGTTCAAGGAGGAGTTTCCTTGAATCCGATTCTTTCAGCCTGTGCCTGGAAGTCGCATAACAGCTTCACTCAAGTTTATTTAGGGAAGTGGCCTGGGCTGATTCTGAGCTCTATCATCTTGGACCAATAGTGGCAGCTCAGCAGATTTGTATTTACCTGTTATCAGGGTAAACTACTTTGAGTTGGGTGTCTTCATTGTTTCCAACCTCCATTTGACGTGGATGCAAGCTGATGTCCCCTTCTAAGGAGGGGCTCAAGCTTGATTGAATCCCTTATCCTGGCACATGGAGTGTTGGATGATGGGTTCTTTAGCCTTCCTGGCTCCTTCCTCTTGGAATCCTCAGGGATGTAACTCTTTTTCCCCCTCTCCCATATCAGGGAGAAAAAAAGGGGTGGAGTACCCAGTCCAGTAACTGGTATAACCAATAAGACCTCGGGACCCTATACTGGAATTGACTTCCTTTTAGAGTACTAATAAGTCAGCCAGTCAGTTACCCTCCTTCCACAGGGTGGTTTTTATTAAAATTAAATTATTATTACTTAATATCTTACTTAAGAGATGGGGGATTCCCACCCTAACATCCCTACTTTCTTACTTTATTGGGACCCTTAGGGTAAGGTTTTTAAAATTGAAAAAGAGGATGTGACAGCATAGCCACCTAGTGAGTAGAGCAAGCATTAGCCCTCTACCAAGTGATGAGAACATTACCAGTCCTGCTAGACATTAACTAATAAAAATTTAATTTACTTATATCTACATTTTCCAGTTATTTGTAAATCTCTAATTGTTAGGCTATCTAGGAGTATTATGTTTAATTTTTTCTTGTAGTGTGCAATATGTTGATCTTATAGAGTCAAACTGATATGGGTGTACTCATAAAAAGAAACATTTAAACTATTTTTTTGTTTAAGGTACAAACACAGCAAATATATCAAATTAAAGCACACAACCCTCTCATTTTAAAGACAAGTTTTATATCCAGCATTCATGAATATGTTACTCTTTCAGATAAAGTTTTGAATGAGAAATTAAAATTTCTATCTGAAATATTAATGATTTTGGTATCAAAACCGGTGTAGAATTATAGTTTATTCAACTTATATGCTAGTCAGACAGTGATATTTCATATGAAAGAAAAGCTCAATGCCGGCACTTCTGGTGGTATGTATAATATTTATGTTTTGCTAATGTATTATATGTTGTATATTTTACACTGGTTCAGGAGCAGATAACACTTGGTACCCATGCACACTTTCCTCCCAGAAATGGACCTTTTTTTGCTGTGGGGGTACCTGTCTTTGAAGTAAAATTTCATGTCTTAGGCCTACCTGTATGATCATAAGAAATGGATTTTCAGATTTCTGAGTAAATTGCACATAAGAAACAACCCTCAGATCTTTTGGCACTTAGAACAAAAATAAATCTTACCTAGCTTTTTGACTATAGTGTCAAAGTTAAGTTAGCGGTTTACATCCGTTTCAATAGGTAAGTTCATATATAAGACCAAGGCATCAGTGAATGTCAGATGTTGTGAACTAATAATGACAAAGGGAATATCAAGTGATTAAATGTCGTAATGAAGAAACAGCAAGGAAAACCTATTAAAACAATTTCAAACATTTTAATGTTAATCAAATATTTGATTTTTATTTATTTAAATGTGTACAAACTAACATTTACATGTATAAACATTAATTGGGTGGTTGGGAGACAACTGGGGTATTATACCTACTCCAATCTTTCCAAGTGTTTTCAGTTGTGGCTTGTGGGGGATACTCCCTTTGTGCTTTCGCAGGATGCAATTTGTTAGGGTTTGTCTTTGGGCAGGACACATTTAACACCTCATGGAGCTTGACTTGCACTTAGGACCCCTTTTAAAATGGCAGAAAAACCTCCTGTAAGCCCTAATGGGCCGTTCTAAAATGTACATGCTAGAGGAGTGAACAAGGGGTGGTAGATATATGGGAAAGCTCATTCTTCAAGGTGTACCACCGAGATACAAGGACGAGACCTTCAACCATTAAGCAAATACGTGCATATAAATGAGTGAAATGAAAGGTGTGACATAGGCAATTAACGACAGAAACTGGGTATAGATTTCCAGATGGAGTCATGTCAGGACTGGTCCTAGTGATGTGGCATGAGCTTCATGTACAAACAACATCATCACTGCTTATCCTGGAAACAAGTTCTATCAAAATGTTTCTTTTCCAGTTACTGAGTCTCTGCATCTTCATATTTTTGGGTCCTGATTACCAACATGCTAAATCTGTAATTTGACATGGTTACATATGTAATATGTTTTTGTTTCTTTTCAGGATGAAAAGAATCAGATCATGACAACCAATGTGTGGCTGGACCAAGAGTGGTATGACTACAAGTTGTCTTGGAACCCCCGCAAATACAATGGGCTAACTAAGTTATATGTGCCTTCAAGTGAAATCTGGATACCGGATATTGTGCTCTATAACAGGTTTATATCGTATTCTGATACACCGTCATTGTAAGGTTCCTTTATTTGTTATTTCATACATAGTGGCTATGTGGTTAACTTGTTTTTTGTAAATTTTAACATATCTTCTTTTGGGTTCCAATCCAGGTCACTTAAACTAAGTGGTGGGAAGAGCCCATGTGTTAGTTTGACCTCTAGTATTGACATGACATAAACGCTCAAGTAACTTGTACCACAGAATGCACAATCGTAATGTAGTACCGGGCTCAAGTATTGTGGTTAACTGACCTATTCTTATGGTTCATGTTAAATGTATATATTATTTTATCGCCACTATTTTATGAACAATAGCAAACTTACCTCTGTACTGTAATTTCATACTTAGAAATAATTCTTACTACATTTCAGTGCTGATGGCAATTTTACAGTTAAACTAATGACCAAAGCCACAATACACTACAATGGAAGGATAGAATGGCGACCTCCAGCCATATATAAAAGTCTGTGTCCGATCAATGTGGAATTCTTCCCATTTGATGAGCAGATGTGTACGCTTAAAGTGGGATCATGGACATATGATGGTTACTCAGTTGACATTCAACACAAGGACCTTAACGATACATCCACCCCTTTGAAAAAGATTGATGTTGGTATCGAGCTGAGTGACTATTACAAATCCACAGAATGGGATCTATTAGCTGTTCCAGCACAGAAGTATGAAAAATTCTATCCCTGCTGTTCTGAACCTTTCCCAGATATTAAATTCAACATTACAATCAGAAGAAAGACCATGTTTTACAGTGTAAACCTAATACTCCCTTGTGTGGCTATATGTGCTGTGACTTTATTGGTGTTCTACATTCCAGCCCATTCAGGAGAGAAAATTACAATGGGGATCACCATATTAAACTCCTTGAACATATTCCTACTTCTGGTGGCTAAGATTAACCCTCCTACTTCATTAGCAACACCTCTGATAGGCAAGTACTTGTTATTTACCATGGTACTGGTTACGTGTTCAATTATATCCACTGTATTTGTGCTGAATATTCACTTCCGGACACCTGCCACACACGTCATGTCTCCATGGATACGGGAACTATTTCTTATCGTCCTCCCTCGACTGTTGTTAATGAAGAGGCCCAAAAACAGAAAGTTTGGCTGTCAGCCGAAAGTGTCTGTGAGAACATTAGATGGGACAGAAATAAGGGAATCTTTTGATTTTATGGAGGAAAAACGAAGATTATCTCATTTTGTGAAGGAAGATGGAGATAATTACATCAGCACTTCTGAATTATATGGTATTCGAGAGGAAGTTGCTTCTAGCTCACTTCCGCCTTCTGTTTTCAAAGCCATGATTGGGGTTACATTTATTGCTGATCATATGAAAGCTCAAGATCAACTTTCTCATGTGAGTAATAATATGTATTTTGTTCTATTCAACTGTACACAAAAGATAGTATATAAGAAGAATGTTACAGAAAGGTACAAATAACTGAAATACATCAAACCTGTTCACTTAAACTTTTGAAGTTACACCTATTTATTAGTTGATCAGAGGAGAATTATAAGTAATGCTATGGTCAAACCTTTCCTTAATTGTCCTAAGGGCTTTGAAAAGAAACCCTCATATCTTTGTGGTACACGTTGAGAAACGAGCCACTCCGAATATTCATCTCCCATATATATTTTAGTATGGCTCGTGAAGGCCTGTACGAGGCTTTTCAAAAGATTTCAAAGAGTGATTCTGAACATACAATGCATTCAGGGTTGTATCAAATACCAATAAAGTCGTCTTACCCAAATGAAATCCAATTAAAGCATCCTAACAAAGTATAAAGCTGACTGAACCACAACCCATCAAAAAGTAACAGTACACCAGCCTGTTTGCTTTTGACTCGTGACTCTCTGCGCACGTAGTAAGAAGTAAATGGGAAAATCCGTATACTTATTCTTTATACAGACAGTGTTCCAGATCACTCTCACAATTTGATGGCAGCTCATTTGGACCAAGACCCATCTTTTTCTTTTCTTGAGGTTCCAACCAGCAGTATCTGAGTAATCTTGCTAACAAATATATTTTTACTACAATCAGCACCCCATATTGGCATGGAACCACTTACAAAATTATGTTTTTCCACCTCTCTTCCTATTTGACAAAAGATGACTTCATTGTTTGCTTTTATTTTGTGCTAATGTTAGGCCTGTTTATAAATTACCAATAAAAATAGAATTTTTTAACGACCTAAACATAAAAATAACAGCAAACTTGCATTATTTGACTAATTACTAACACAGTAACTATTATCTGTTGTCACATTTTTAAATCATCACATAATTAGCCCCCCCCCCCCTTGGAATCCCGTAAAGAATGATAACCACTGACTATTGCACAACACATTTATCACACACTTCAGGGGTTGTGGGTATGAATCTGTCCCAGACCATACATGAATACATTGTGACTTGATTGCCAATCCAATGGTTTGCTGTGAAGAATCTTGACCAATTGGAATGTACAGCTTCTTTTCCCCCAATGCCATCTAATCATAGAAAAGGACATGAAACAGAAATAAGTTAATTAATCTAAGAATTCTTTTTGTGTCTTATTCTTTCCCACTTTCAGGTGAAGGAAGACTGGCAGTTTGTGGCCATGGTGTTGGACAGACTTTTCATGTGGATCTATAGTGCAGCATGTATAGTTGGTACATTTGGCATCATAGTGCAGGCGCCAACCTTGTATGAGAAGAAACCTCTATTATCCTAAAATAATGATGTGCAAGAGCCTTGCATAGTATCTTTGACAGAATATCATCAACTCAGAATTAGCAACTCTTTACTTTGTTGTGTGTTGTAGATAAATTACTGTTTGGCAAGTCGGGTGCCATTCCAGACCCTTCTGATTTTTCGCATGCACAGAAATTGGTACAACACTAAGTACAGTTAAATGGGAGTCTTCAAACATCCATATGCTATGGCCAAGATCACATCTTTCCTTATTCAGACATTCACATGTTATGGCCCTGTTACACCTTTCCTTATTGCTATATCTGTATGTATGTGCTTTCCACTTAATTAATATAACTAGCTCATCATTTTTGGCTTCACAGAGACCCTCGTATCTGGTGGTAAATTATGAAGAGTGGGATTCTTATTGTAAGAGTTTTATAGAGATTAATCTCCCCCTTACGAAAGGGACTGTAAGGCATAACATCACCATGACAGTCAACCAATTTCAGTATCCGAGACAGAAAGAGGTCAAGCACCATGAAGAAAGCCAAGGGATGATTAAGACGAAGGTGGATATGCCTTGGTGTATTTTAAGCTGCTTTTGGAAAGATGTCAGGGAGCGTGATGCTTAATTCTCACCAGGAAGAGCATTCTAAACTATAACCAAACTGTTTCAGAGACTTTCGAGGAGAAGGGCAGAAATTACCACCACCCTGTTGAGAACTACTGTAAGAAGAATGATATCGAGCAAAAAAACTCGGGGAAAACCAGTGTAAAGAAACTAGGAAACAAGGCTGTGGCTGTTTTCAACACTCATCAGGAAGCCCCCTATCACCCCTTCATGTGTGGTCCCGAATACAAAACACATTTTGAGTTGTGTTGAATGCTAAGGAAGATGTCCTACCTGAATGCAAATCCCAATGTAAGGCATCCTACCTAAATATGAAGTGGACTAAACCACCACCAAACCAAACCAAACTGGTGATTTACAGCGGTGTATTTCTATGTTTCTCCATGTTTTTCATTGTAAATTAGGTCGAGTTTTTAAGTAATGCAAAACATATGTGTTTTGATATAGGATTACTTTTGTTTAATGCACAATCATCACTTTTCAAAATGATTGGAAACACTTTCGTGCAATACACCACAAGTATTTGCAGTTTGTCAACAATTCTGCAAATAATGGCAATAATAAACACATACCATACTGAAATATTTTACTTATGTATTCAGGTCTTCATTGTGCAATAACAATGAAACTTCTGTGAATCTAGGGATAATTTGATTACAACCTGTATTTCAACCAGCTTATTATCATTTAACTAGTTTTTTTTAGAAGAGTAAACGACCTAGTTGCTATAAAATACACCCATCCAATGTCTCAAAATACCAGAGTAAAAGACTTGTGAGCAAGTCCAGAAGAATTATAGTATTCATGCTAACAAACAGAAATGAAAATATAACTTTCAGTAACGCACAATAACACATATTCATTATGGATCCATCTTTTTAAAAATAAATCCAAGTATGAAGTAAGTGTTCACTATGCGCAGTTGACATCGCATTTGACTGTACATCTCACAGTGAATACTTTCTACAGTTGTGAGATATCTGTATCTTTGTATCTTAAGATACAATAAAAGTGAACCCATTTGTTGAATTAATGAAAGTACTCCGTTTGGTTGTCAGATGCTAATTGCATGGACAGTCTGTGATGTGTTTTTGAAGCTCCAACAGTTATTTGAAAATGAGTGAAAGCAAAGAGGTGAAACCAGAATGAAACCGTGTTTGTTCCATCGAGGGCCACATTACCCCACTCCAGAATGTCAAATTGAAACGGTCAGTAACTCTGAAACTAAAGATTTAAACCCAGAATTTTGCTAAATATTTAAACCAAACATTGTATTGTATGTCAACACCAAAACTAGTGGTGCTTTAAAAATGACTAGTAACCTAGCTAGGTCATATTCAGGAGGATTCAACCCTGACTCAACACCTGGATCAGAAAGATCCAAGTCAAACAAAGAGGTAAAAGGTCAAACAAAGGTCAAGACGGAGTAGGAACCTCCGAATTCATATGAAAAAACTTTGCATTTTATAATCTTCCCAAAACAAGACAGAAGAACCCAAATTGGCTTTTTAAGTTTATTTAATTTTATATACAATATATTATTTTTTTTGTATGAACAAGAAGTAAATAATAACTAAGACTGTTAACAATGGCCAAGTAGCCAAGAATACAATGGTCTCTTATAAGGTGGCAACAAAAAATAGTGTGAGTGAAGCCCATACTAAAATCATGGTAATTTAATTGGAAGCAAATTACTGCCACACAAAAAATTACATGTGCCAATTTTAACTCAGATAAAAATTATTAACTTAAGAATGAACAGAATAAAGGGGGTTAAGCCCTAAGTAAGATAACACAGAGATAGAATAAGACACAAAATGCCCCAGAAGTAGTTTAGAGGTGAAACAGAAACGCATACAAAAATGCAGTAAAGAGGACGATCCCCTTGGAATTTCTTACTTAAATTGTCAAAAAGGTTAAATAAAACTGAATTTTTAGAATTTGAAAAAGAAAAAGCCCACCCAAACACCCATTAACAAAGTAGTTGTACCTGGAAGGCCTGAAGTAAGGGGGAAGCAGGTGTGTGTTTCTGAGAGTGATTATATGTTGTACATACAGTCAGAAGAGCAATATCCTTGGTCTTTGATTGCCTGGTATGGAACATTATGGTTATAAGCCCAAGATACCCCAAAACCTTCTAAAAGTAAGAAGTGTGAATTTTCCATTATGGAAACCTAAGGCCCCGAGAATTCGCTTAAGATGCTTTCTTACAATATTATCTGTAAGTGGCAAACAAAGACCTTGTCCAAATATACAGAACAAGGGTCATTTTCAGAACCAGTCACTGAAACCAGCATTTTCTTAAGAACTTATACTGGACATAATATTGAATCAGGAATATAAGGTATGGCTATACAGTTAAGTTTTTTGGCTAAAAATGGTTAGTTTAAAGCCATTTTAAAATAACAATGGCCAGGGAGTCATTAAAATGACATCACCTCTGGCAAGATGCCTTGAAAGACTAAGCCACTAAAAGCATAGAGGACAATGTTGGATAACCTTAAAAATAAAAACGGCAAAAAGAAGAGGTACAATGCAGCGAACACATGTGAGAATTCAAATTCTGCAAACTTTACAATGATGTCTTTAAGCATGGAGTTTGTGAAAACAGGTGTGGTCATGATGGCTAAAGGTCTATTAATTATCTCCCGCCGGATAGCTAGAGCTTCCAAAGTTGCAGGATAAATTCATCATTGGAAAAACTTGCCTGGAAATCTTTTTCGGCTGATTCTGCAAAACAAGATGGCCGCCACAGGTGTTAACAAGATGGCTGCCATGGGTTTTTTTTCGGGTGTTCTGCCATCGGTATCGCATGTATCATCATCAAATTGTATATGTAGCTTTATTTTGTCAATACCTTGAAGGGTATTGATTTTTGGCCTATTTTAAAAAAAAACAACATGGCTGCCACGGCCTTGCCAAATCTCTGCAAATAGCAGAAACTGAGGCCTTAGGGTCTGTCCAAAGAAAAGTGTTGCAGGTATCGGTGTTAACAAGATGGCTGCGATAGGTTTTTTTCGTTGATTTTCTATATGATATCTTCATCATTATTACTCTTCTTTTGGAAAACAAGATGGCAGCCATAATTGTGTAATTCCACTTTTATACAGTCTAGTCTCTGCATCTTGCAGAATTTAAGGTCTAAAGGTCTGTCCCAAGAAAAGTATTGCAGATATAATCACCAAATTGTATATGTAGCTTTATTATGTCCATAGCTTGCTTGGTATTGATTTTGGGCCTATTTTGAAAAACAAGACGGCTGCTACAGCCTTGCCAAATCTCTGCAAATGGCAGAAACTGAGGCCTTAAGGTCTGTCCAAAAAATTGTGTTGCAGGTATCCTCACCAAATTTTGTGTGGAGGCTATGTTCATCATTATTACATGTTCTTTGGGAAAACAAGATGGCTGCCTTAGGTGAGTAATTGCACTTTTATATAGCCTAATCGCTGCATATAATAGAATTTTATTTCCTTTAGTTCTCCATTATTACTGATTCTAAGGCGGGAGATAACTGCTGCGGCAGTGGCCTTGTTTTTAATGATTTGACAAACATCTGATTTTTCTGATCTCTAAACATCTGAGTTGGGAGGCGATGGATGATAAATAGAGCCCTGATTTGTGTCAGGTGGTTGGATATATTGTTGACAGTAGGAGTGTGAGAGTGCAAATACTAGATATTATAATTTAAACATGTTAAATCAATCTGAGTAGCAATACAGACCACCAATTTCAACCAATCCCATCAATTTTGGTTCAATTTGTATCTACATAAAAGATCTGCCACTGCATTTTGTTTACCAGGGCAATGTTCGATATGAATGGAAATATTGAACATGGCCGACAAAAGCCATATATTTCTGCCACAGTCAGCCCAAATAGGATCTTTGGTTCTGCCTGAGGTCAAAACTTCGACCACAGCCATATTGTCACATTTGATACGCATCTTTTTATAAGACCACTGACTAGCCCAAAGTTTAGCTGCTACCTCAATATTAAACCATTTCCAAATGGACAATAGAGTAATTATTAAAATTTTTTGGAATGGGAAGCGACACTGATTGTCAAAGATACACCAAGTCCAGTAAGGCAAGCATCCAAGTGTAATTCAGCCTGCATTGGTCGGACATCATTATGTACAATTCCATTGAACTGTTTCATAAAGGTACAGAACCAGTTAAGACCCCTGAAGAAAATCGGGGATAAGGGACACTGATCGGCCTGAAAATTGTGAGCATACAATTCCAAACTCTCCTGGCTGGTTTGACACATTTTGAAATAAAAAACAATGATTCTAGTAAAGACCACAACTGTCTTTAGAACAGAATTTTTTTACTTTGCAACTCAAAACACATATTGATGATAGTTTCAAGCTTTTCAGGGGGTACAGGCAAAGTTCCAGCTTCAGAATCGATCAAACTACCTAATCAAATCATAGATATTGTGGGAGAAAACAGTTTTTATCATATTAATGTCCTGGCGCAGTCGAGGAACAAGTTTTGAAAGAAATTGAAAGAGTGGTGAATTTTTGAGGGAATATCACAGTGTATTAAGTCATTCACATAATTAAAAAGATTATTAAAACCATGTTTCCTCATTATAAAACGTATGCTGTCACTTTTCAAAGAAAATAGAACTATGTCCATACTCTAACGGCACCGATTGATGGAATACAGTTCTAGGCCTAAAAAATCCATATCACCAGGGTCAACCTAAGATGTCTAAAAGCATGGATGATATCAATCTTAAACAGAAGACATCCAGCTCCAAGATCAATTAATTTGCTGATAATATCATCAACTGATGGATAATTGAGAACAAACGTTGAACCTTGGTACACATCCTTAGTCACTGCAGCATCTACAGATTGAGCTTAAGGCCAAGTAAGGTCTACAATGGTGCGCCTAAAATCAGAATCTGGTTTTTCCTAGCCATGAATGGTGATATATGTAAATCTATGGGTTTACATTGAAAAAGACCAAACATAGCTTCATGTTTTAATTCTCCCTGGATAAAAGTATGTACATCATGAGTCAAATTAGATGCATAAGCATGATTTTCTTTGGTAAAACATAAGCATGCATTCCTGTCAAAGTCAGAAGGAAGCGGAATTCCAGTAAATACACTAATTGTTTATCCCCAAAATCAGCCAAAAATATTTCCAATTATCAATATTTAGTTTAGAACTGGCTGGAATTCCCCTACCCAGTTAACTGGGACACCCTGACTCCTGAATGAGCCTATGTGAAATCAAGGGGTCGGACAGAGCAGCATTTTTAGCACTAGGACCAGAATACACCTGGGGGGTGGGGGTGGTAGAAGGATGACACCAAAGGATTCTACCATCTGGGATTTACAAGCAACATAATCATCCCATAATTGAGCCTGAGGATACCATGGTTGACTTTTTTCTAAACCAACATACTGTCAAATTTGTCATACTTATGTGAACGCATACCCAAGTGTGTTTGTAACAGTGTTCTGGCTTACAAGTTCACAAAACATTGTCATAAGTATGATCATTAATGTCTGACAAACTGTCTTGATCTACAAAATCCTCATTACAAATAGATAAGGGGGAAAACTATAATAACAAACTGCTGGGTTGGGGATGAATATGACACCTTCAATGGTCTTGCAAGCACCCTAGGGACCTGACCACCTGTCAGATATGAATTATTTGTGTTGTTGGCACCCCCTGAACAGCCTCCAGAGATTGACACTGTTTGTGGCCCACCAGTGCCATATTTTTCATTACCACATCTGCAAATGTAGTGCCAAGGGTAACAGGCCTATACCTGTTGCTGGTTTATAGCCATGTTTTCCATAGATACTCCCGTGTCCCATATTCAGCACAAACATAATCACAGAAGTATTATATACATATCTACAGTGAAAATGTTTGTTATTTTGACAAGTACTATCCTGATCCTGGACATAATCTGGCTGTAATCGAGCTGTGTTGACCATGTCCAGGGTTAGTTGTTTTCTGTCCATTTTTGTTTGCCATCCAAAGCACTGTGAGCACTAATTTTGCCATCTTGAGTGAAACATGAGCTACAAATATGTCGAGCAAATACAATTTGAGTTGTTATTAAAATAGACACAAGATAGTGTTTTTGCAGATTTCTGAGGTACTTGTTTTTTTTTTCGAAATTTTTGAGGGCTAGTAATGGCCTACACCGGAGCGACATGCCTTTGAGAATTAGCCATTCAGAACCAATCGATCTTGTCCGTCTGTGACCAACTAGTAACTTCACCTTGCTTGACTAGCATGACTAGCTTTTGCTGCTTGCCACGAAAAGTCATTGGGGTCAGCAAACAAAGAGATAAGATAATCTGACAAGTGATCTCTTGTAACCTGACAGCTGTCTTCTTTCATAATCCGACAAAAACCTTCTATCTACTGTGTTCTATTAAGCTGGTTATAGGTGACCCTGTCCTTGCTGTAATTGGCTAACATAAGCTCATGAGGCCATTTAACTCTTTCTTTGACATAAATAGTCCTCTCATTGAGATTTAAATTTCGGATCTGTACCTTTTTTTCCTAAGAGTGTGCTAATTGGGCATATTATGCAAATCTCCCCCCACTGAGGAGTGCCTGAGACTTGAATTAGCAGCACACTAACACTGGTTTATTTATGGGCCTCAATCGCAGTTAACCACTTACCAATAGCAGCAAGTTGAGGCAAAATCCGTGCATAGATCAGTACTTGATCTGGTAAATCCCCCTTTTTCTGATCCGACATTTTTGAATTTCTAATCTTGGAATGTCTTTCAAAATTTTTGAAATGTTTCCTGCGATTCACCATGGGAGAATCGTGTTCAGAATCATCACTTTCTTGATCATCGAAACCACCAATATCTAAATCAATACTACCTTCAGTAATGTCAGTATCAGACCCGGTTTTTGAACCTGACTGACCCGGTATTGGCTGGGAGGAAACTTCATGTAAAAATGCACTGTCATCCTCCACCTGGAGTTCAATCGGAATCTCAACAAATTGTAGGGGTTTCCTGCCATTCTGTGTTTCTGTTTCATTGCCATCAGGTGTAGTCCGTGTAGTCTGTGTAATAGAATGCCAATAAATTTTCAGTAGTTAAAAAAAAAGTAAATAAATAAAAAATATTTGAAAATAAATTCTTTTTAAATTTTTAGTCTTGTCAGCTGCCAGTTCAAATCTGGCCATCATCCCCTTGAAAAAAACAACAACAAACAAACAAACAAAAACAGGAGTCACAATAGCCAATGAAAAACGGCTATGTGGCCAATGACCAGTACATTATATAACAGAGGTAACATAAAAATAGGGATGAAGGAATAATTAAGGTTAGCAAGTAAATGCCAACCCGCAATTAACTATTATTTGAGGCAGTTTACAGTACAGAACCTTGACCAACTGTAGGTACTGGTTTCCTCTCCCCTTCCAACTACCCGTCATGATATGACCTGTACAGTGTTGAAAGCGACGTAAAACCCCAAATAAATATAAAAAATAAATATTGAACGTTTTTGTTCTTGTCATTTCAACTGGACACATTGTTGTCTGGAAATTTGTCATGTCCAAAGTGGAAAATGTTTGTCATCGTTTCTATGCTTTCAGTAGAGTAACAATGTTCTCCTCTAGTCACTGAGATTGATCTATTTTGATCTACACTGAAACCTCTTGAAAGTCTGAATGAAAGCAGGCCTCAAATCGGATAATATTTTGATTTCAAAAGAAGCAGACAAGGAAATGCATTGTTGAACAAATAGATTTGAATTTCTGTTGAAGCAAGGGGTCATGGTGTCATAGTTGGATAGAAACAGTATTTTTCTTCTTTACATATCCACCAAACTTCACCCCTAAAGTAGGCTCCCAGTTATTTATAATTTTTATAGTTGTATTTTTGGACTCCTTTTGTATGACCTTTAGCACAATTCATGGCTTTTGATTTATGGCTCACGTTTTGGATGGTGTCCCTTAGAATCCATTAGTTCGGAGATTAAGCACTTAAATACCTGATATCATCTTTTTTTGCTCTAAAATATTACCAGGGTAACTTTTGTCAACTCCCTGGGCCAGAATAATCAAGGAATAATTTAGGCTTGTCCAGGAAACACCATCAGAAAGTAAGCCAAACAATGCAAGGAAATGTTTAAAATTGCTCTCATAAGTTTTGAGAGGAACCATTCAATACAGTTGAAATGTGTAAGTTAGTAGTTGCTTTCCAATGTATGATGGTTGTCAGTGAAGAATCTTGACAAACTCATATGGTCTGCTATCGTCGGTCCCCTCACCTATCCATTGCTATACGAGCTACATGATCTAATCTAATAACGACTTATATAGCATTTGATCTCCGTCATCTAACAGGCCAAGGAGCAACTATACATAAACATGTTAAATAGTCGTGGTCTATTGACATAGACAGGTCTTGCCAGAGAAAACGAAAAGGGTGATGAAGTGGCTAAGGCGGATAGGCTTTTTCAAAAATAAAATCAGTCAAAGCACAGGTAAGTAACAGTAAGTAACAGATGGAAGAGATAAATGTGACAAGCAGGTGACACAAGTTAGAGACAGAATTGGGCAATATGAGCCTTTATTGACATACATACAAACATATAAATGCTATGACATGCCATACCACTAAATTAGAGTGTTAAACTTACTTGACACTAGGACAAAAAGCCCCCACATAGAACAATGAATATAAAGAAAATTAAAAACACATAACTGGTAAAGCAGTGTAGTGTGGCGACCTAAACCTGTGAGAAGTTGTAGGTGGAGCAAATGTGTGCTACAAGGAGTGGGTGGGTAAATGTTTTTATGTTTCCTGATCCTCTGCATAATTAAAAGTGAGATATAAAAGTCTCTACAAGGCAGAGATAAATTTACAGGCCGGAAATTTGAGTTAAAATCACTCACAGCATTGTAACTGTGCCATATGCTTGACTTAGAATGGTAGCAGGTTGAATTTTAGAAATGAAATAGTCAAGTGATGATTAAGTAAAAGTCAAGGCTTCAACTGAGAAGTTGTGACACTACAACTACAACCAAAATGTTATATGTGCAAAGCGATGGTAAACACATGTCAGCCATAGCACTAGTCTTTGTGAAGTAGGGACGACCTCAGTGACCTGGTAGTTTGGGGAAATAATAGTTTGAATCTCACCGTGGTGGTTGTGGTGTCAAATGTACCTCATGAGAATATGTACCAAACATACTGATAGCCTGAGCCAACCTATCTATAGGGACATAATCAGTTCATCTCAACTAACACATATACAAAACAGTGTACACCATGTATCAAACGGAATAACCAACCGTACAAATCAATAAGATGAATGTCTTTTTTATCTTCCAAGTTTGACGTTCTTTAAATGTTCTGTTTCATTGGATAGAAGGGAGATCAGCTCTTGTGGTTAACATTACATCTCTGTTTTCTCTTGTCACATTTTACCCGGAACATGTTTTTTTTTGTATAAATGGTTGTCGATTTATCATAGATATAGGTAACCATAGTGGTATTTGGAAGTGAAATTTGTATAAAAAAATTCCAACCAAAGCAGGAACAACTGTTAAAATTCCCTTTACAACACAGCTTAGCTAATTCCTGTTAAGACTTGTCTTTTGAAGGGATAGGTCAGTGAAATTACATAATGTGTATTATACCTTATGCACTATTATTGAAGTATAATGAGAACAAATGCCATTTTATTCCCATTAGCCTTTAAGTCAAACCTGTAATGCCATGACCCTAAACAGCTAAAGTCATACCAGGACTGTCTCTAGTGAATTTCACATTTAGTCATTTGCTGGATTTAATCCCATAGCCTCAAGATCAGAGTTGAGTAGTTAGAGGCCATACATGTCACCAGCAAGCCCAATAAAGTCACTCACGGGTTTTAAGAGGGTTTCACACAGTGATGTCTCAAGGTGTCTGTCTTTATAACCAATCAAGACAACTCTTCTAATAATTCTTCACCTAAATTCATACTGATATTGGATCTGGTTTTTTACAGAGAAGAGATTCTTAAAAATTAATATATAAAATAATTGCCTAGGATATAATATAATTCGCACTCACAGAGTTGAATTCATAAAACAATACAAAGCTATCTCTTAATACTGTAGATTTAAGGAAAATAACAAATACAACGAGTCCAAATTTCTTAAAGTAATTAGAAAAATAACTAGAATTATTGTCTTCAAATGCTTAAGATGTATATGATTGTGTTTGATACTTGAAATAAAAATTTATAGTTGCCTCTTCAAATGTTCAATAAAGTCATGCAGAACTCAAAACCATGGTTTTGTACACCGTGGATCAGGATACAAGTGATGACTCTAGTCATTAAATCCAAACATGTTCCCCAATCCATGAACCATAGAAGTCATTTGTTTCTGCATCCCAGACTCTACCTTCATCATCTCTTTTTCAAAGTCAGACATGCTGCTTCCCATTTGGTCTTGCTCTGTCTTTTGTTTGGCAGGTTTATTCTTTACCTTGTTCTGGGGTTTGGTAAAGGGGTCTGGGAATCCTTGAGGCGGGGGAGGAGGTGGATAGCTGGTGTTTACACCAGCTGGCATCGAAGGTGGAGGAGGGGGGTAATATCCTTGAGGTGGTTGTGGCGGATATCCAGGATATGATGGTTGAGCAGCTGGTGGTACCGGGTAACCAGTGATAGGCGTGGTGGCAGGATAACACCCCTGAGATGGAGCCGGGTTAGGATATCCCTGGGGTGGGGCAGAATAAAATAGTCCACCATTGTTTGGTGCCACTGGTTGGTATGCTGCATGAGGATACCCCTGGGAATTTGCACCATGGTTGGCTAAGTATTCTGTCACCTTTTTTCTGTGGTGATATTTGGCTTCTTCATAGGCTGAGTTACCATGTTCATTCTTCCTTGTGATGTCCGCTCCATGTCTGACAAGTAATTCTACACACTGATGTTTGCCCTCCTTTGATGCCACGTGTAGTGGTGTCTCCCCAAAGGTGTTCAGTTTCTCCACATCTGCCCCATGTGACAGGAGTGACCGGACTACATCCACTAGCCCCCCATTGCAGGCTGCATGGAGACAGGTTTCCCCCAACACCAGTTCATTCACGGAATCCACTTCTGATATCAAACCAAGGGCTTTATCTGTGTGCCCCATAAATATCGCTGTATGAAGTTCTTTTATTTTCTTTACCATGGTTTTGTTATGAATAACAACTCGTACCAACAGCTAATGTTGTATATTTGCAGTCTGAAAATACAACAGTATTCCAATTTAAGAAATAACTTGTCCAACGAAGTGAATATGTTTTACAGGTGTGGATTCTATCAGTACTATTTGCATTTTATAATTGTTTGTTTTATATATTATGCAAATGCTAAAGCGGGAAGCTTAATTTAAATGGAAAAAATTTCAGTGGTTCACTCCATGAAAAAGTATAATTCAAAACCTTTTACAAAATCTTGAAATTGATTTGAAAAACAAGACATAACACATCACTGATACTATTACTCGAACATAAACGCGTTGATGTGGGCTTGGCCTTTTGATTGCTTGGAAATTTCCCAGGAATTTTTTTTTTCAAAAATAACCTAAAGCAGGGGAAGTATTGGGTTTTGGAAGCAAGTGGTTGGCGGATATAACAATAATTGACATTTAGGGAAGATTTTGAGTTAGTCTTGTATGAGGTCTAAAATTGCATATGTATGTATATAATTTTCTTGAGAACAATAACTCTTGAGAGAGAAATAAAATGCCATTTCCCTGGTCTAAAGGTAACGGTAAACAATTATTTTATTAAAAACCTTCATATGAAAAATAAATATATGTAGTCAATTAAAAGCACATAATTTCAAGAATAACTATATGATCCCTTGATTCTCCCTTTTGCCTATTCGTTTGTAAATTTAGTGTGCCGAGTTCCTGCTTGTGGAGAAAATGTTGTTTCTACAAAGCGGTAGATTAGGTTATGTATTCAAACAATAAAATATCAGAGCAAATATTTGAACATATATCAGTAAAAATCAATGAAATCATGGAATTTCAAAAATAGCCTTCACTTCTTAAAACAAACACACTTCTGGATCTTACGAGCTAGTCAGGATTCAATTCCTTTTGAATACCTTCAAATTAGTTTTCAAATATTTCTGGAACTAGTTAAAATTTTTGAAAAACCCCACTTGGTTTTCATGGCTGATCTCTACAATACTTTCCACATAAACCTAGTTCAGATTTTGTATTCAGTTTAACTTCTTCTTTGCGTTCATATATGCTATCATTTTCAACTTCAGTTCTTTTTCTTCTTTGTGTACATAATGATGGTAGATACTTAGGGGCAGTTCCAGTTCCGCAGAACAGGCAACACACCAGAAGGGAGGGAATTTATGTGATTCGGGAGCATTGAACCTGAATTTAGTGGACTTTATCCTAGCTTCTCCCATTCCCGATATGTTCGCGGTGCGGCCATGTATAGTAAAACACTTCTCAGGTACTAAGTTTCTTTTGAAGCAGTCCTCCCGAATACCCCTGGATATCCACGGATATATGAGAATGCTGTTGAATTCCCGTAAATGTGTCCCTGTACAACTACAAAGACAGAGAGTACTTACTGCTCCCATTTCACTCATGTATGGACATGAAGCTATTGGTCCAAAATTTTGACATGTACAGACCCATTCCTGGCCATCCTGGATATTCTAGGGCTTCTATGGCTCCCAGATGAACAAGGATGTGTCCTGACGATCCAGCTATTACTTGTCCCAGCATAGTATAGTAACATTCTAACTGTAAGCATTCCCCCAGTTAAGGAAAGACAAGGTTGAAACTCACCCCTCAAGTTACCTCAAGGTGGTCTATTCAATCCTGCACATTGAAGGGTCTTGCCTGTGATTACCTGGGGACTTTGGCTTTACCTAAAGTTTGGCCTTACTGGGGAATGATTGGGTGTGAACCCTGCTCTGCTATGAAGGGGTAACTGGGCTGTGGTTTGAGACTGACCTAAGTGGGCCAGATTTTATGTATGGTTGTGTGGGAGGGCCATAAGGGAGCACTAGGGACATTGTAAACGTCTTTTCTATTTCTAACTTGGACTGTTACACATTCTACGGAGCTTCCTTTTAAATAAGTAATTCATATTTTTATACACGACAACAGTTGTACCTTTTTAGAGGGGGGTATTTTTCTCTTTTTTTCTTTCTTTTTTTCTTCTTTTTAATTTTTTTTCTGTTTTTTTTTCTATATGTATATTTAACTTATAACATTTCAACACAGTCTTCTCTAGTTTGTTCTCTGGCTAATGTCATTAAACACTGTTATATGGGATGCATGTTTTGGTGGCTGGCGTACTAATATATACTTGGGAGGTGCTGAGGCTATGGGTAATTTGGGAATTGTCATAGTCAAAACTTGGTCACTGCAAAACTTTCTGGGGTGGGCTGAATCTTTTGCTGTATTCGCTGGTGGACAGGCTTGGTCTGCTGTTGCAGTGGCTAGTGGACGGGCTGAAAGATAACTTGTGATTGTGCTGCAGAGAATGTCTCTACAGAACATTATCGTCTCGTTGACTGCTGGGCCTGGGTCTCTTGTAATCCAGTGACCTGGAAACTGTGGCTGTAGCAGAGCTATAAGGGTGTGTCTGGTGTGGCAGTGACTATGGTAACATCAAACCTGAAAGTTCATCTAAGAATACCCTGTCTCTTGATATGTTGTTTCAGGAAGTCAAAGTTGTGCATGTTGACCCACTGCTGCCTATCTCTGCCCTGTTACGAACTGCTGTGGCTCAGCTTCCAAAAGACTATCCTTGGCATAGAAAACCATTGCTTTAGCATGGGCACTCAGACTTCAATGGTCTGGGACTGTTACTGTCAGACCCTCTGCCTCTTTTAGAGGATTTAGCGCATTAGAGGATTTAGCGCATTAGAGGATTTGTATCAATTTTGCGCTATATAAATCCTACTATTATTATTTTCACTGTCCTTGCAATCATTGCGCATATTGTTGTACAAAATGTCATGGTTTGCTACCTTCAGCCAATTCATCAAGTAGATTTCTTCTTCTTCCTCTCGACATACACATAAAATGATTGCCTCAGTGGAAATGTGGGTTTTTTATGCCACCAACATCGAGGATAATGCTACAGAAGCTCTGGACTGCCAAAGTTTTTTTATTTTACTAACTTGAATATACCAGTTAGTTAACTTGAATATTCAAGTTAATAACTGGAATATTCGAGTTAGTAACTTGAATGTACCAGTTACTAACTTGAAAATACCAGTTACCTAACTTGAATATACCAGTTAACTAACTTGTATATACGAGTTAGCTGACTTGAATATATGAGTTACCTAACTTGAATATTCGAGTTACTAACTGGAATATACGAGTTAGTAACTGGAATATACCAGTTACTAACTTGAATATACCAGTTAGCCAACTGGTATATACGAGTTAACTAACTGGAATATACGAGTTAGGTAACTGGAATATACAAGTTAACTAACTGGAATATACCAGTTAGTAACTGGAATATACGAGTTACTAACTTGAATATATGAGTTAGCTAACTGGAATATACCAGTTAACTAACTGGAATATACGAGTTAATAACTGGAATATATGAGTTAGCTAACTGGAATATACGAGTTAATAACTTGAATATACGAGTTAGCTACCTGGAATATACGAGTTAACTAACTGGAATATATGAGTTAGCTAACTGGAATATATGAATTAATAACTGGAATATACCAGTTAGCTAATTTGAATATACCAGTTAGTAACTGGAATATATGAGTTAATAACTGAAATATATGAGTTAGTAACTCAAATATACCTTTTAGTTAACTGGAATATATGAGTTAGCTAACTTGTATAGTCAAGTTAGCTAACTTGTATATTTCAGTTAACTTGAATATTTAAGTTACTAACTCATATATTCCAGTTATTAACTCATATATTCCAGTTAGCTAACTCATATATTCCAGTTATTAACTCGTATATTCCAGTTAGTTAACTGGTATATTGAAGTTAGCTAACTCATATATTCAAGTTAGTTAACTGGTATATTGAAGTTAGTTAACTGGTATATTGAAGTTAGCTAACTCATATATTCAAGTTAGTTAACTGGTATATTCAAGTTAGTAACTCGTATATTCCAGTGACTAACTGGTATATTCAAGTTAGTAACTCGTTTATTCCAGTTACCTAACTCATATATTCCAGTTAGTTAACTCGTATATTTCAGTTAGTTAACTCATATATACCAGTTAGCTAACTGGTATATTCAAGTTAGTAACTGGTATATTCCAGTTACTAACTCATATATTCCAGTTAGTAACTCAAATATTCAAGTTAACTAACTCATATATTCAAGTTAGCTAACTCGTATATACAAGTTAGTTAACTGGTATATTCAAGTTAGGTAACTGGTATTTTCAAGTTAGTAACTGGTACATTCAAGTTACTAACTCGAATATTCCAGTTATTAACTTGAATATTCAAGTTAACTAACTGGTATATTCAAGTTAGTAAAATAAAAAAAAACTTTGGCAGTCCAGAGCTTCCGTATAATACCTGTACATGTTATGTACAGTTTATATGAGGGGGGATAATACAGGAGCCAACAAACAGAAGTGGAATGCCACTTTAATAAAGGAATTTACTGGGGGTTTTTTGAATGGCCACTGTCAATCTTACTCGTCACTTGGCACTTGGTCTTCCTGTTGTCAATAATGGCCTCCAGTATATTTCAGTTAATAAGTACTCTTGTATATATGTAGTCTTCTTTCTGAATGTAATCATGGAATATATCATTTTTTTTAAATTAAAATTTAAATTTGGGGCACTTACTGGGTTTAGACTCTTGCTCGGCTTTGGATTTCCCTGTTTGGATTTAATTGCATTAGAGGAGCCTCATCACTTTTGAGCTTTACAAAAATTTCTGTTTTTATGTTATTATCAAAATATGAATAACATTAGATAAATGTGACATATTCTATTATATCTCTGACATACTATGATATCTGCAGTAAAAGTAAAATTGCTTTTGGGCAGGGCCGTCCCATTCTTATACTATTTCAATTGCTAATCGTGTAAATATTTACAGAAGCTCTGTAAAATACTTTTGTAATCATGTCTACAGCACATTTCCATCTTTCACAGTTTTTTTAAAGAAAATATTAACGACAAAATAGCGTTTTTAAAAATTAATTTGTAACATTGCCTCAGATCAGGGATAAGAAAAGAAAACCCAGTTGGGAAAATAATATTACTTACAGATTATAACTATTCTAAATGTTATGTACACTTGTAAATTAGTTATATAATTTCATTTAAACAGCCATAATTTTTAGGGTGAGCCCAGCTCCTAGCAGACAAGCGTAAAGATCACCCGAAATGAAGAATGCAAGTTTAATTTTTAATTACAGGATATTAAGGTGGCCTCAAAGTAAGATAACTTAAGAACACAGGTTATTTAAATTACTTTATGATGAGATGATAATTTCACGATATTTTACAGTGGATAATTTATACTTATTATATGTATTTATTTTATTTATTTACAGATGCAGGAAGAATAATAAAGAAGCCCCCCCCCCCCCCCCCCCCCCCCCCCCCCGACCATCAGAGCATCACTAGAATTTGCAATATGTGAATACACAGTTACTGTGAAGATAATTCATGTATGACCAGACGAATATTGGCATTAATGTCCATGCGTTGATTTGTACATCAGTAACGGGTAAAATAAAGACTAGCAACAGAACTCTGGAATAATATATAGCTGATATGATACCATAAAGACTGCCAGTACTGCATTAGAACCTATAGGAGTACATAATGTGAATGTAATGCAATGATTTGAACACTACAAGTCTAGAACGTATGAGTGTAAATAATGAGGATATAGTATAATAATTTAAGTACATAAGTTACAAATGAATATTGATGTAATTCAGATGAGTCTTCAGATTAAAAATGGTTACTTCATAATGTAATCTTTCAAACACAAATTACAATAAAAGTAAGTCAAAAGTATAACTACTTATGAGATGGCTGAAAACATAATTGACTGAGAACTTTACATAGTTACAATAAAGTGGATCAATCATCATCTCATTACATGTGGATCAAGAACAACTTATCGGTATCTATACATTAGAGGTAATCAGTTAAAATTCTGTACAGTAAAACGTAAAATACAAGTTAAAAGAGATTAGATATTTGTATTTAGTTTTATATTCAGCGCAATATCTCCATATACTACAGGACTCAGAGCGCTATTTAACCCATCCGACTGCACAGGTACAGTCTCAACTCAGAAGTAACTCACATTCCCCTAACTGAAAGATAGAGGATCAAGGATGACCAATTATCAATGTCCTTGAGGTTCTTTAGCCTGCCACTGGGGATAGGACCCAATGACAGAGGACCGCCATTTTAAGTGGTCAGTACTATGTATTTGCCTGTACCTGGGTTTGAACCCACGTCCTCTGAGTTCCTAGACAAGTGTGTTACCCGCTAGGCCACAGTGGTAGATACATCAAACAGTTAACAATTAGAGAAGTAAAAAGTGTTTTCCAGTATGTGAGAAAGAGTGAAAGCAAACGTGAGTGTATAGTAGATAACTTTATATAATTAATGTACACTACATAAATGGAAATAACACATAAGTAAGCAATATAACCCAGTGTTTTAATCAGGGTACCTACCGTTAATTTCTTTACCTATATCTCTTTTTATTCTGATTGAAACAGTAAACAGTTTGGTACCCTTTTACTGTTTTAGTTTGAACAAACTGAAACACGCCTGTAATCAATTTGAGGGTGATGAATATGGAAAAGTACAAAACAGTAGGTTTAAAACCCTCTCACAAGGTACCTACTGTTAATATGAAAACCATTCCATTTTCAGAACTTTTTACAAACAGTCAATTCCCTAGCTTTTTCTGTTTACTCTTTGAATGTTTTAAGAAATAGTAACACATATTTAAATTGATTCATGCCAGTAAATAGAGGGCTGATCAATCAACGTACATACCATTCACTACTTTACCCATGTACATTTACAGAGAAACACAAAAACGGTAAAGCACCTACTTCCGTTTTACTGTTTGACAGTTTTAACTTTCCCAGAGCTCTTTAGTGAAGGCCACAGTAGTTTTATTGTGACGTCACAATGCAGAATTAAAAATATGAATGTATTATATATATTTTATTTCTGTGACAAGTGTTATGTTTACAATATACAAAAAAAAAGACAATGATATAGCAAACACCCAGCCTGTAAAGACTTATTAGTCACAATTTTATAAAATTATTTTACAAAGAATGACACAGCTTATCATAACTAAACAATCTGATACATAGAAAAGGAAAAGCACAATCTGTCAGTTCAGTTTCTTTATACTTTTAAATACAACAGATCTTGGTGCCTTGTGAAAGCAGAAGATATATATTTTCCTAGAAACAAAGGAAAGCTACACAGAATTTGAAATTGATCTATTTGGCTATGATTTAAGAAATCATTATTGTATCTCAACACTTTACTAAACATATTTTTTCATAAATCTGAAAATTTTGGACAAGTGAAAAGGAAATGTAATTCATCCTCGACATCATTTGTATCACATATGGGACATACTCGATCATCACGTTTAATGCTTGTAAATCTACCAGTTTCTACAGTGAGAGGTAAAGTGCCAAATCTAAGTTGGGCTATACATGATCTAAGACTAAAATTTATATTATCAGATACATATTTTTCAACTGCATAATATGATTTTATCTGCCTGAATAGATGTAATTTTGGTTTATTCTGTAAGTTTTCTTTCCAAATAATTTGATAGTTTTCCCATAGCTTCAGCCGGATAAAGTTCAGGTCACATAAAGCCTTCCTGTCATACCACTGTTTCAAATTACATTCTATAAAAATATCTTTAACACATGTACACCAGTTATTTACACCTTTGTCAAACTCCCAGTTAAATATTTTTTTACATAGTCTTGCCTCATCCATGACTACTAGTCTGTTCCAAACACGCAAAATTTCAATTTTCTTTCTAATAGTACAATTTTCCCAACCCATGTCCCCATTTATTGCTAAATTTGCAGAGAATTTATGTACACCCAAAAAGGATCTTATTGCCCTATTTTGAACTGCTTCAGACAATTGACTTTTGCTGTAAATCCCCCAGATTCCAACTCCGTAGTTCATTATTGGCACAACACAACTGTTATACAACCTAGTAAAGGTATTGTAACCCATGTTTTTCACACCTTTAAATTTACTAATAAGTTTACCTAATGCTCTTCCTGAGGATTCAGAAAGCACTTTTTCAGTTTTGGAGAAATCGCAAAATTCATTTATCCACACGCCCAAGTATTTGTATTCACTTTCAAAAGATATTTCTTTGTCACCAATCAAAAATTGAAATGTACTTCTTTTTTGTCTTTTCTTTTTTTGTGCTTTAAAGAATTTATATTGCTGCTTGGTGTATTAACATTTGGTAAGTGGATGACACAAAGTATGAGGAGTATTTCTGCTTCATGGTGACCTTAAACTCCTGGCAATAAGTCTGCCATAGCAACTTCAAGGTTACCACTTGCAGGGCCAAAAATAATAAAATGGCTTGGTGAATTTCAGTTATAATTGGTATATGGGTGATATTTGCACCGTGAAGCTGTATAATGCAAGGTGGCCTTAAATCTGAACAATAGCAACTTATAAATGACTTTAAGGTTATCAAAATCAAGGGTCATTCAAGCAGAAGGGACTTGACAGATTCAATTCATTCATGGCCGTGAATAGTCCCAGAGAGAGACCCCTATACTATTTTTTGTAGAAATTAATTAATTTAAGGTAAAAAATACTACTTAAAGTAATGTTTTGCATGCAACTAGCTCTTGTACCAATTGAGTACTGGGAAATTTTAATTAATACTAGGCGTATAACTTGCAAAGTATAAGGAAACTAAAATACATCAATGAAACAATAAATAAAAGTCTCAAAATGTAGATATCTATGAAATCCTACACATAGACATTTGTAAGTCCTATGAATTATATGTCAAGGACAAGCTCCTGTTTGTGTAGGTTTTTTCATCTGGTGTTAATAAGGGAACATGTACCAGTGAAATTCACTGGGTTATTTATTTTAGGCACTATAAATGGTAACCTTAAAGTTGCTATAATAACTTATTGGCTGGAGTTTAAGGTCACCATAAAGTAGATGTACTCATCATACTTTGTTTCATCCACTTACCAAATTTTAATCAATTCCTTCAAAATTATATGCCAATATAAAATCTTTAAAACCCAATAATACTTTTAAATTTAGCATTGTGACGTCACAATCAAGACCACTGTGGTTACCAAGGAAATGATTTTTATTTGATTGGCTTTAAAAAAGTATAAATATCTAAAATATACCATAAACAGTCTAAAGAAAAAGGCCTGTTTTCTGTTATGAATCTTTACACTTATACAGTTTTTCTAGCTAGATCAAGTCAAATGTAAATAGGAAGAACTCTGTATTCCAAAACCATAAAACAGTAAAACAGTAAAACGGAAGTGGGTGCTTTACTGTTTTGTGTTTCTTTATATACATAAATAGTTAAAGTAGTGAACTGTATATACCTTGATTGACTGGTTCACTACACATTAAATCATTTTAAAGACACCAGATTAACAGATGGTACCACTGAAAAATTTCAACTGTTTTCCTTTTTTATCAATTACACATTAACTGTTTTTCAAAGTCGAAAGTTTAAAGGGTAAACTGTAGTTTTCAAAGTTTTCAGTTGCAAGTTAAAATTCATGAAAATTGTATTCTACTTATTATTAATTCATCAAATTGCAAGCATACAATGGTTTTAGGTAGTTTTCCCTTTAAAATTTTAGAAAATAGTATTAGGTAAAGAAATTAACGGTAGGTACCCTCATTTGTAATGATATATGAATTACTACCAATAAGTGATTATTTAATTTAAAATCAAGTGATGATAAGTAAATTTTTAAATGTTGGAGTGAGCTGGACCCTTGAAAGGAAATTGTTACAAGGCGAAGCTAGATTGAAACATTTTAATTTGATCATGTGTTTCCAGCATCACCTAAAGTGCATATGTTAAGGACACATGTAAGTTTATGTAAATACATTACTACTCCCTTATTCCAGGTAAGCGTATTATTCAAGTTTATAAGTAAAGGCAGCCATTTCAACTGATACGGTACTATAGAGACCTTAAGTTAAAAGCATTTAACCTTACTATTGTCATTAGAAAAAAAGAAGTTAAAATTTGTAAGAAATAAGCTAGACATATCTAACCTAACTTTAGCCATACACTCTGACCTACTAGGGTCCCATCGTGGCATGCACTCCTTGGCCCCTACCTCTACTCGCTCATATAACCGTTTTAAACGTCCTACTGCTCGGATTTGCACCAGTAGGGAAACTCCTGAATTGATGTAGCAGAGGAAGGGGTGATTGGTTTCACATAGATAATGACATGCTTAGTATCATATACATAATGACATGCTTAGTATCATATACATAATGACATGCTTAGTATCATATACATAATGGCATGTTTAGTTTCATATGCTTAATGGCATGCTTAGTTTCATATACACAATGGCATGCTTAGTTTCATATACACAATGACATGCTTAGTTTCATATACATAACGGCATGCTTAGTTTCATATACACAATGACATGCTTAGTTTCATATACATAATGCCATGATTAGTTTCATTTTCATATTGACGTGCTTCCTTTTTTATTCATAATGTCATGCTTGGTTTCATATGACTTTACATTAGTGGTTTCATATACATTCATATACATATGACATTCCTTGGTATTTATTTTTAATGCCTAACTCTGCTGAGAGACATCTAGGTGTATCGGGGTTCAGTCCTGGTACGACCTTAATTTGATTTTTCATTGTAGGTTCTTGTGCCCATGTGCTGCATTCTATCATCTCTGTGATTGGCCAGTGAGGCGTGACCTTTCCTCAGTTTCATATTTTTGTCACTTTGAATTTAGAAGGTGACCTGTTAACACATACAAATTTTATTCTGCCATCTTAGTTTTACTTATTTGATTTAGTTTTTTACTATTCAAATATGAATGAGGGCAGATACAATCTAAGATCCAATAGAGGGGAGTGCTGGATACCCATACAGCTTCAGTTGGCGTCAGATGCAGATTTCTTGACGGCATCGGGAGATGGAGTCAACTCTTCACAATCGGGCAAGTTTTTACTGATTTGTCTGACTCCAGATCCGATATCCACATATCTGGCCTGATTGAACACTCAGATCAAAATTTATCCCCTATCCATACTCCTTTGCAATCTGGTGTTACAGAAACTAGCCATGGTCAGGCCTCACAAGCCTCGGGTTCAAATCGTGACCTAACAGATCAAAATCATATTAATCCTCAGATTTTAGCACAACTCAGAGCACTGGGGGCTAGGCTGGATAGCATGGAAAATTCCATGAAAAAATTGGTTAAGAAGACCAATGATAGTTCAAAAATTAAGAAATCAAAAATAAAATCAAGAAATGGCATTGCAAAAACTGAAGCTAGGGAGGTTGGGACGGCTATCCCTTCGGTTCAAATGACACATATTCCCCCACCCAGTCGGTTGAGAGAGGAGACCAGAATACAAGAAGAAGTTCAGAGCAGGCTTAGGCATTTAGCTGATAATGTCAAACCAGGTATGGGAAAAATCAAGTCCCAGAGGGAATTTGTGTTGTCAAGCCAAAACAAAGACAGAGTCACATATAACCAGTTATCTCCAGTACAATGGATGGCTGGCTTTTGTCGAACCATCAGAGAGGAGTCAGATATGGCAATTCATGAACACATGTTAGATTATGTCATTGATTTATTAGATGTTACCACTGACTTCTCCTGGGCTTCGGCAAAGGCCAGCCATGCTGTCCTCCTGTGTCGAATGGAGCAAGGCGAAATTAAGAGTTGGTCAGAAACTCAAAAAATTGACAGGGTACGCCGTGCCTATGCTCAAAGACACAGTGCTTTACAAAATAGTTCACACAGAGGGTAAGACAAGCAGGTTTGTGGTCAGACCACTACTTGTGTATATTATAACAAGGGAGTTTGCTCAGACCCATGGGACCAAAGGGGTCCTCTATAAGCATGTCTGTGCCTCATGTTGGGCCAAAGATGGCAAATCTTACCCTCACCCCCAGATGGAATGTCGAAAAAATACAAAAAACGAGTAATCCTGGACATGGCCTTGGGTTCGAGCCATGTCCATAAGGGTAGGACTAAGGGTAGCAATTTAAGTTGTTCCCACAATGAGCTAGGGTCATTATTGGGTTGGTCCAAACCACAAATAAAACAAAGATTTGAATCTGCAATTGTAGCTTCCCTAAGCCAGAGGGACAATAGAACATATGCCCAGGTTTTGTCTACAAAAGTTGACAATGCCCATACAAGAGTGGTCAATACAGTGCGTGGGAATTATAATAGCCCAGTTTCTGCCCTTAGTGCACCTAAACAGCTGGTGGCCAATACTGACAGTAATACTTCTAAGGTCAAGGGTAGTAGTGTACATAGACACAAAAAAATTCTATCACAACAAATGGACTGTGACATACAAAAGGTAAACCTCTCAGTCTTAGGTAAGCCTCAGTCGGATCCGAGACATACCAGGGCACATCCTAGTAACACACAGGTGAGTAAAAGTTATTTTTTACCAATGAACAACAGATTTCAGGTACTAGATACTGTCCAGGCAGATCAAGTAAGTGGTGTGAATACTTCTCATTCTGATAACAGGGATGTCACAAGTGTTCCAATGAATGGGGATAGTTACAGCAGGCGCCCTAAAACTGACCAAAGCCCTAGAAATACGGCTACACAGGGGGACCAAAGTTCTCACGTTATACCGGATATCACATGTTCTCTGGATCGTGACCTTAGTGTTCCCGAATTCAATAAATATAAAGCCTTGGCCCCCATATATGTGTATCGAGGTCCTGTACAGCACTGGGAACAAACCCTGGATGTTTTAGCTGCTCACAGATTGATCAGGAATACAGGAATCCCAAATTTTTTCGGTCTTCGCATTCCAGTTCAAACCAACTTGAATGTGACTAGTTGGAGAAAACATTTGGCTGATTATTTTGATCAACAATTACCGGATCTGATAGAATTCGGATTCCCTCTAGACTTTGATAGATCCAGAGACCTTCAAAGTACCTTGGTCAACCACGCTTCTCCTTGGTTATATCCCGATTAGGTGGATAAATACATACAGGAAGAAGTTGGCTTTTAAGTTATGTTAGGGCCTTTAGAAAGTAAACCTTTTGATATCCATATTTTACTAGGATTAAGTCGGATTCGGATTGTCGGAGAACCATTATGGATTTGAGTTTTCCTAAAGGTTTATCTATCAATGATGGTGTGCTTAAGGATACATATTTAGGAACTCAATTCCAAATGCACTATCCATCAGTAGATTCGATTATATGACCTTTGAATGAAGTAGGTCCTTCGGCTCACATTTTTAAAGTCGATATTAGCCGAGCCTTTAGGCATATCCAGATAGATCCGGGGGACATTGACCTTTTGGGCTTACAACACAGGGGCAAGCTTTATCTGGATCTATCATTGCCATTCGGATATTGCTTGGGAGCTTTTTTCTTTAGTAAGATAAGCGATGCAGTTAGATATATCATAAGCAAAAATGGTCATAATGCACTATTAAAATACATTGATGACCTCATATACTGCGGCTTGCCCTCCACAATTGATTTATCTTCCTTGGACTTGATATTAGTATTAAGAAGTTGTGTCTACCTGATACAAGAGTTGTATGCTTGGGTATACTATTCGATATGGTTAACAGGACCATTTCAATTCCAGATAAGAAGTTACAAGAAATCTGTACTGTTTGTCATAACTGGTCGGATAAGAGAATGGTCTCAAAAAATGAGTTACAGTCTTTATTAGGTGTCCTATTATATATTACTAAATGTGTAAAACTGGCCAGATGCTTTCTTAATCGCATGTTACAGCTCAGAGATAACACAGATAAAAATCATATCTGTTTAACAAGTGATTTCTTTAAAGACTTGAAATGGTTTCAGGTTTTCCTTAAATAATGGAGTCACCTTTTACTATCAACCCCCACTTCATAAGCGAATTTACTTGGATGCTTCATTGGAAGGTTGATCTGACAATTTGGTATATACTTTATGCATTCCTAGAAGTTTCAAAAACTATAACATAGCACATCTTAAAATCTTCAATGTGGTTGTGGCCCTTAAACTTTGGGGCCATGCATGGGCCAACAAGTCCATACAGATTATGTGCAACAACATTGCAGTAGTGGAAGTCCTTACATATGGTAGAGCCAGGGACCCCACCATGACCACTTGTGCCAGGAATATATGGCTATTAACAGCTATTTTTAATATCAATATTATTGTCAGTCATATCAAGGGCCTAGAAAACAATGTAGCAGATTTATTGTCTAGATGGCATCATACTTCTGACAATTTCCAAAAATTAAATGCCTGAATAGAATACCCTGTATGGGTCAATTTACATTTAGACCTTAATTTATTAAACCATGATATTTAGCCAGTCATTTGTTTTTCAGATTCCCAGGAGGCGACAGCTCCTCTAGCTACTCAGGCTTGCAAGAGACTTTGTTTTGGCTTCTGCCCAGCCACCATGGCTTCCTATGAAAGAAAGTTTCATCTCTTCCTTGCTTTCCTGGTGGTGGTAGACCTGTCGCTTCCTGGGGTCTCATCACTAGATATATTAGCCTTTATGGAATACCTGGCACAGTCTGGTATGTCTCCAGATAATATCACCAACCATCTTACTGCAGTTAGATGTATGTTCATTATATATGGATACAATACTGTCCCATTTAGAGATCAAAGAATACCTTTATTTATAAAATCTTTGAAGATTAATCGTCCATTCACTCCCAAATTACAGCTGCTTATAGATGATACATTGTTGTTGCAAATTGTGACGGTGTCTGCTCACTTACAATTTCCATTGGTATATAAAGCCCTCTTCTTGGTGGCCTTGTTCTCTTTTGTTAGGTTATCAAATATATTGCCACATGCTGCTAAGAATTTTGATAAGACTAGACATTTATGTGTGGGTGACGTTATTCTTTCCAATCACAGGGGGGTTATTCTTGTGAAAAGGTCCAAGACCTTTCAGGGCCGTGTCAAGACCACCACCATAGATGTTCCTTCCTTAGGTGCATCACAACTCTGTCCTGTTAAAGCACTCACACACATGCTTACCGCTTACCCATCAGATAACGATTCTCCTCTTTTTCAGATACATCATGGTCAAGTGGTCAGACCACTCACAGCTTCTGCCGCAAGGAAGCATTTGAAATATGTTTCTTCACTCCTGGGTCTCTCCAGGTCACTTACCTTCCATGATTTTTGTAGGGGTGGGGCCTCCTGGGCCTTTAAGCATGGGGTGCCAGTCCAGGATATCCAAGCTCAGGGTACCTGGTCCTCCAACTGTGTTTGGAGGTACATCACACTCCCCCCCTCCCACCCTTCTCAGGTGGCTACTACCTTTAGATCCCACCTTCACTTCTGACCTCTTCTCCCTACCTCTACTGGGTGTTTGGGGCTCTTCTAAACACTGATATTAATCTTAATTAATAACCATTTTACACAGTTATACTATTTCCTTATCTCCTGACCTTGTGACCTTCATGACCTCTATTAACCACCAACTTTGACCTCATGCCTAGTAACTCTGTATAGGACCTCGGTTCTTAGATTGTGACCTGAGTTTTCATTGTAACTTTGATCTTATATTCAATGTAATTGTTTATTTTAGGTGGGGGTCAAAGTTCAGGATCTGTATAGTTTTCTCTAATCCTTCACCTTCATTCACCTTTTCCTTTGACCTGTGAGGTATTGTTTTCACTTCGTAAATTGTGTTTATAATCTTTTCCTTAGTTACCACATTCTTAATTCACATTTTACTTGGTTGACTTCAAGGTTATGTAATTAGTGACCTCAAGGTCAAGGTCATTTATCTTTGGGGTCATGAGATAATTGGGGGGCCGGAAAAATTGTTCTTGAATCTTTATATAATGTCACCTTCTATTTCTAATTTACAATTTTATTATGTTCTCTTTAATGTCTGTTTGTATGATAATGTTTTTACAATTCTATTTCAGAAGTAACATTTATTATTGTATTTAATAAAATCTATAATCCTATTGTTTCTTTGTTGGGGCGGGGACAGGGAGTGCTGTAAAATATGCCCTTTTCATGATAATATATGATACCAAAACTAGTTTTAATAGGATCTTTGAAAAAGTAAAATGTACATAAGTTGTACTTGTTCCTGAATCATGTCTGTATTTATCTATCATGGTTGTCTCATGCTGTTTACACCTTTAGCCAGAAATATCGCCATTTGGAATATGCATTTATTGAAATGTAATTACAATAATTACAAGCAAATAATAATATAAAGAAATGTGAAATACATCGCAGTGTGTGAAATCTGCGAGTGAAAAACTTCCTTTTTTTACTTATTTCTTCACTTTTTTCTTCTTAAAACAATTGTGGTTTTTGTGACAACATTAGGCCTCTGATGTCCCCTGATATAAAATTGGCACACGTTTTGATGAGTTTTGAAGTGTTTCAATGGGTGCTCCCCTAGAGGCGAATTCTACATTCTGTTGAAATTCTACATATTTTTACCGTTTAAGTGTTGTTGAGTTCTTATTAATGCCATAATTTCCTAAATACACAGGTCTCACTTATGTGCAAACGATCATTTCAACCACTTTTTCGGAACCAGTTTTGTTGCAAGTCTCACTCTACTGCTTTTTCACACTAAACCTGCATCCAATTACTTGTTCTTGGAACACATTTTCATCCAGTGGAGCCTTTTGGGGCATTTAATTAGTAACCTCAAGTGTTCCTAGTATGCACTTTATATTTACACTGCGTTAGGTTTACCCTTTTCCTTTGTGTACATTTTTAAGCATGAGCTCTAGCGAGGCTCGTTCTTCTAGAGATAACTTTTTTGTCTCTGGACTTTCATGAATTGTGGTGTAGTGCCATGAGTATCTGTCTCTTCATTGAAGTTAAGCGGCAATGGGTTACTTTAGCACTGGGATGGGTGACTGCTTCAGTGCACTACCCGTTTCTCTGATGGCAAGTAGACCAAAACCCCTTTCAACCCTGTTTTCAACCATATAACAGCAAATATTTTGTTCATGACATTGTCGTATTGGTCTACATCAAATATTTTAAAGTAAAACCTTATATTGAATACAAAGCATTTTATACTAACACAGATAATAAAAATTGTACCTAGATGACACTTTTAAATGTTGGTCTCACAAGCTACACGTGAACTTAAAATATTTAACTCACTGTGGCCCATTTGTGGTTCGACGTGTTTTGTGTTATGGTAGTATCCATAAGGTTTTCTAATTGGGATTCGACTTGAGTAGGACGTGTTAAACACATGAACAGCATTTTCAAGATGTGATAACATTTTCAAAATAGTTGTTACATTTTCGCTCACAAGTGTATTAAAATATACAGGCAAGATATGTAAATGGCTTGGCAAATATGCACTACTAAGTTATAAGGTATCTTTACGGAGTCAAAAGGTTAAGGTAGTGAAGCAAAATTCAAATACAAGTTGTTGTGACCACATGCAACAGTGTGAATGGACCCATAACATATTTTAACCACACAAAAACGTCTTATAGCTGTAGTTCCATGCTTTAGTGAGGATATCAACCATCAACGAACTTCTGCCTGGATAGAAGTCATCGGAGTAGCTCTCGTGAGACAATCTCCCACAGCAGTAAGTGGGTTATGGTTTTATAAAGCACTGTGATCAATACATCAACTGCTATCTCCACTGAATGGTGTCTCTGATTAATCAAGTAATCTTACCACACAGTACCACCATCTGATTCAGCATGCCAGAGCTGTGATGTGACTGACAACTTCATTACCAAGCCACATGATGACGTCACGTGATTTGCAGTTGGCTGAGGAGGCTGTATGTTATTTGACACTGCAATGTCTATGGTTTTAAGAGACTGGCAAGATGGAAATCAAAGCAATACAGATCAATAAACCATTGAAAATGCAGTTGATTTGATACTAAAAAGTGTTTCTGAATGGCCAACAGAATTTGTTCTTGGTTATTCAGGGGTTTCTTTTACCACAAGAAATTATTTGCTAGTATATTACTACAGAAATGTGCACCAGCATAGTGAATATAAGAGTTTTAAAAGTTTGGAATTGTCCAATGTCATGTCCTGTGATCGGGAAACATGCTTGTGCATTTCATTACAAAGTGTCCATAATTATAGAATTTTGTTTACTGAAGACTTTAAGGTGTTCTATAAAGGATCTGAGTTAGTCATCAATCAGACAATATGGCCCTTTTTGCACTCCAAAAAAGGCCTGACCATTAATCCTAGTTTATCTTGCCTTTTTGGTTGACAGATCACACCTACTCTTTGAACAGAATAGAGACTTGCCCATTGTCTGCTCTCTTCGTGCAAAAAGTTGATATCAAGTGGAATGTTACTCAAAGGAGACTTTTTCAAGTTACTTCAAGATCAAAAATTGATTTGTTGAACGAGAATCTCAGTATCTAGCATTTAGCTAATAGAAATGTGGTTATTGTTTAAAAGCAGATTTTACATTATATTCAAGAAAGACATGCAAGGAGTAATTCACGATAGATTTTTAGACAAATCATGTTATAAATGTTTGATACTGTCTTATAAAAAATTGAATCGTAATTAAAATGAGGAAAACAATGATGTAGCTGTATCTACTTAAAATAAATATGTTACAGAAATGTTTGCATGCTACAACAACTATGTTCTATTGAGGTGAGAATGCATTTATGTACTCTGGGTTTTTTACAAGAGGTTTATTCCCGGGGTTTAAGGAAGGCTTGCCAAATATAAATTGGGGTTATAGTTGGCTGGCCCAAATAACACTCTGGGAAATAAAATGGCAAAGCCCAGACCATAATCTCTGTTTTAATTAGACAATGCCTAAATAGTCCAATCGTTACTTTTGGCCAGCCGAAAGTAACTTGGGTGTAAAATGTCTAGCCCAGAATACACCCCAGCATTTACACTATTACAGGTGTAAATACTCGTGTATAACTATTCATATGTAGAACATATACCTTCTGCCACAAGACACAAAATTGTTTAAACACAGCAAAATTGCTAAATACACTGTAAGGTATAATATATATTTTTTCCTTGACCTCATTAGTTAATTTATGCAAGTGCTTTTTCAAATAAAACATAGCAACATGTGATGCAGACTAGGGCATAAAATAGAAACGGATGAAACTGATGTTATGAAAACATCTACTCATTAGATTAAAATAACAGTTTCTGTTGTTTTTGTACCTGTTTTAAATAATCAGACCCATAAACAATAGATATGAGCTCTACTCCATCTTTCACACGGGCCACAAACAGGTCCCACTTAGCCGACTGATTATTTCAACGTTGGATCCATTTCTGCCTGTGGGGGCACTACTATCTTGTTATTAAACAACGACAATTTTAGAGGATTTATCACCATTTGGCCTAGCTAACAGATAAACTACAGGATACTGTGGCATTGTTTTTCTCAGTGCATCGTCCCCAACTGTTTTATTAAACTAAAATGAGATTTTAAAAATCTGGACTGTTCCTCCAATCTGAGCCGATTTGGGAACTTGTGTGTAGGAGTGATTCTGTCTTGACCTAATCTATGTACAGGTATAATATAGGAGAAGATGGTATATTTTGTCCTAATTTAAAACAATCATTGGGATACAAAATAAGCTTTCCTAAAGTATAACCGGTGGCTGTTAAAATTAGTCCAAACTATACATTGACTTATTCGAGGACAGTGAGAACCTGGCCTGCTGCACTGGAACAGATGACATTGTCAAAGTCAAAGTTGGGGTTTTACGTCCCGTTCAACAGCCAGGGTCATATTGGGACAGGTCCTCAGAATTGCCACTTGTGGGACTCGAACCCACAGAGGTGACAGCCTATGATTAGATGCCAAACTTGCTAACCACTAGGCCACTGAGGACCTCTCAGATGACATTGTGAGACAAACGCCTACCACCATAGTAGGGGGTCTTTTTTGTTTTCAAATCAATTACTGAACGATTCTAATCTAATTCCCATTAGAATCCAATTGAATATTGACAGATACATGCTGTGTTTATAAAATTTAGGTCTGGAACTGTTTCAGTAAGGGTTTCACCAGTTTTTCTGGTACTGTATGACTTATACACACAATCTGTGGTTTAACTATAATAGGGTTCTATATATAATTAGATTTTCCTTGTGATGCCATAGCTTAAAATTACACAATTATCTATACATTTTCCAGCTATTTAGACTATCCATCTGTCTCCCCTATTCAACTGTATACGTCTCTGTCTGCACTCCACTTCACTGTGTATGTGAGACCAGCCACAATTTTTTTAGTAATAACCTCCCATCAGATCCGGAAGTCATCAGTGAGAGCTGGTGAGTAGGTCATCTCAGTTCCAGCAGAGTTGATGCTGGCCTGGCTGTTGGATCTGTGTAACTGGGTGGGACGTCTGCGCAATGATCTGCGAATACTTTGCATGTGTTTGCCATTGTCCTGTGTGTACTCGTAAGTAAACCCTCCAAGTATCCCACCCAGCATAGGCCCTACCCAGTACAGCTGAAAACAGATTAAATTTGTTATATTTAGATACTACATTTGTATTTTTACAATTTACTTCATTATTATATTTAAGTATATTGCATAAATATATATATACATATGAAAGTTACCCCCTTTATTCACAATTGAAAAGTTTGCAATTCATTACAAATGCCTGATAGTATGTCACCATCTAAAATATACCTTGTTATGCATGATCTATACACTATATATTACAAGCAATATTAAACATTAATAAACCAATATACCACCATTTTTCTTGTTTCTGTATTTACACAAAGAATTGCTAAAGCCCACATACCCAGTGTCTGCTCCAGGTGTTGGATATGACTGCAGGACCCAGTGATCTGGCAGGATTCATGCTGGCTCCTGTGGTATTGTACTGGAAGTAGTAATAACACTAGACAGTATGAGGACTGTACCTGACACAACAACAATAATAAGTACTGAAAATAATATTAGCACTAGAGAAAATAGGTACTGTTTCTGGCATCAGCAACAATTAGTACTGAATATTACAATCACACCAGATAGGGTACAAACTGAGCCTGACACTTTTATAAATTGTCACTGAAAATAACAACACCACTTGGCAGTTTGGGGACCGTACCTGACACCTGCGATAATCTTATTCTGAAAATAGCAATTACATAAGAGAATGACAGGATTCTGCCTGGTACCTACCAGATTTGGCTGTGTAAAGACTGTACCTGGCATCTGCAACAATTACATGCACGCTGGCAATATCACCAGATCATGTGGTTATTATACCTGAGACAGGTCACATTGACTTATTTTATGCATGATGTTTCTATATAGTAACTGTTGCTAAGTTAGGGATCTAATCACAGGCTGGCATCTCTGTGTGGGTTTCTGTGAGCTTGTCCCAATATGACATTGTTAAAGTCCACAAGAAGCCCTAGCTTTGTGTCTATATGGTACTTTATAGACTTCGGTGGTGTGCCTACACTTATTTTTTTATCCGTATCTAATCACAGGCTGAAATCTCTGTGTGGGTTTCTACAAGTGGCAACGCTGTGAGCTTGTCCCAATATGACATTGTTAAAGTCCACAAGAAGCCCTAGCTTTGTGTCTATATGGTACTTTAAAAACTTTGGTGGTGTGCCTTAACACTTATCCGTAAATTTTATGGAACAACCGAGTAATTGATTGCTAGATAATTGTTATTAATCCATTGACAAAAATAATAGGTGCCTAGTATGATATGTTTAAACTCCTCATTGGTTTGAAATACTGGACCACAACACAAGGTATGTATGATCTGCAATTAGGTTTGGGGACATGAAAATGTATGTTTTATACAGTAGTGTATAACCACATATAACCACACTGAGCCAGAACATGTGAGGAGGTTTTTTTATGATCACATTGTATTGTTGTCATTTCCAATACTCAGCTAGCGTAAGGGATGACATTTACCTGGATAATGTGTTTACACAGACAAGTATTAGATTTCTCCAAGTAGAGTTAATCCAAGCCCCTGATTCGAGTCTGTTAAACACAAATCCCCCAGAGAATTGCCACAAAATCCCTTATGCTCATGTCACATATGTATGACATCTGCAAATTGCAAGTGCTATTTAGTCATTGCTATTTGCAACTCACATTTGGATATAATTATAAATTTTTGACCTTTGCTGAATAATACAAATAATCATGTTTGAAGATTTTGTAAAGACACATAGATTATACATGGTCATTGCAATCTGTCTGTGGTTTCAAGTTAAAATCCCTGAAATTAAATATATGTATATGTTATAATTGCTATTCATTGAAATTGCAATTTCTTTGGATTTCAGATGTGACTTACATTAAGAGTTTCGTTTTATGTGAGAATTGTTGAATTGAATGATTCAACACATTGCATAGGCCATATCACAATGAGTAGTTAGAGGGGTGGAGGAAAGTATTGCACACACAGTAAAAGCAAACCTCCACCAGGGCATGTTTCCAAACTTTCTGGTTTTTTATATCTAGGATATGATCTAGATCTTTCCCAAATTGTAATCTCTTTCTTAGGTCAGGCCCAAACCAAAATAGAAAGCTCTTTCTATTGCTTTTTCAGTTATTGTGAACAGAGACAAACTCATAGACTGAAGAATTAAACCAAAACATAACCTCCTTGTGGAGGTAACTAGTTAATCAAGATAGTGTGCTAAAATCATCTGGCACCAACCAGACACTACCAACTTTCATGTCAGGTCAGGAAATTGAGATTAACGCTTCTCTCACATCTCATCGTACATGTATACACACATAAGTGTGTTACAAATATTGTCAAAAAACAATAACACAGCTTGTTAGTGGTTTAGTAGAGATTTGAAATAAGGCGTAAATATCCAAGAACAGACTGTTACTATCTACAGACCACAAATTTGGTTTATATACATGCAAGGTACAGGTGAGTGTATTATACGGCACATACAAACCCTGCAAGAGAATGGGAAGAACCTACAACACTAGCAAGGAAAATACACGTGCCCAAGTTTCTCTTACATTACCCTTGAGACATGGATGCTTTTGTAACCATACTGCATGCACGCAGAGAATAATGTGCATGACAATTTCCATTCCAGAGTCTCTGCCACCTTGATATTCTGTTATAAAATCCTACGTGTAGCTTAAGTGGCCCTTGCACATTGGCCTATTTTTCTCTGTAACCAGGACATACGTGCACGTACGATGGGATGTTAGACAGGCTTAAGATCTGAGCGGTTGGAGTGAATGTTACTGACTATAGTGCGATATTGCTTTCATGACAGTTCAATTGGTGAGTTTTGTAGCCAACACATTTTCACAGAATTGCAAGCCAATTTAGAAACACAATTTGAAACAATACATTAATTATGACACATACAAAACGGAGGTATGTGACAGGAACATAACTGCTAGTTTTTCTTTCCTTTTGAAGGCAGAAAATTGAATCATAAATTCCCTTCATATGGACACAGTAAAATAGCATTAGGTGCGGCAAAACAGACTAATTTAGCCAGTGTCTTTGCCTGCTAAATTCAATAACAAGTTTTGGCACAGAGCTGTAAATCAGAATTCTGTTGTTTATCCTTGGATAAAATGTCATTATTCGTATGTATCTGTTATAAGACACAAAAGTATTTGGCAAGTGATGCAGTTATTTATTTGGCATGTTATGTTAGTGAATGCCACTGATGATTACAAACACAGGGTGTACGCAGTGAACCCTTGTGGAAATATAAACAATTGAAAATGAAGTCAGCAAGCAGACTGAATTAAGTTCAATATATTAAGAAGTTCCATGAAAACACATATATCTTAGATATTTATGAGTATTGTAGTTGTGATAGGAGCAAGTCTTCTGATTGTCTGGATGTTAAATAGAATTTCTTTTCATCTGAAAAACAGTTATCCCCATACTAAGGAAGGTCTGGACTTACTCACCGTACACAATTGCTCAATTTTAAAGATTTTTTTTAAAAAAATCAAGCTTTTTAAATTTATACATCATGATAGTTGATACAACTGAAATTTACATAGTCAATCGTTTGGCCAAATTTGAGTTTTAAAAATATCCTTAAACATTCTTGTTTGAAAGACCAAGATAAAACCTAAATGGCTGAAGACAACATAAACTTTGATAATGTTCTGATAAAAAACATTAAGAGATCAGTATTTTTGTTGGCTATACAACTCGTTACCTTGACAACACTCTTTATTAGATCATTGTTAAATTTCCCATGGGTCTTAACATAATCTTCCAATTTTCATACAATCTACATAGTTTTGAGCACTGTTATTTTGCAGATTGCTTTGCCAATTTGGTACACACCCCAAACTGTCAGTAAAAATGACATTAATGAATTTGAGCCTTTACATATATGCAAATAATAATGTAAAATAGGCCTGCGTCATTGGATTGCTTATTTGCTAAATGTTAGTATAAACAACACTTTGGTGTTACAGTTGTGTAAAATTGTCGACTGGAAGAGGATTTCCCCTTAAATTAAATCAAACTTAAATGCCATTATTTCCCGTGCCCCCCCCCCCCCCCCCCCCCCCCAAAAAAAAAAAAAAAAAAGAAAAAAAAAATTACCATGCCAACTTACCATGGAAAGTGTTTTTAAATGGGCGATAATATGCTTTTTTCCTATATAAGATCAGCATATGACCAATCAATCCGCAGCTTACACTTCACAAATTTTATATCAGTTGTTTCTGATTGGTTGGGAGTGAATGTCCACAATACACTTATTTGAGGTGTAATTTAAATCAGCCAAGCAAGACAGCAGATATTCATTTTTTGTTACTGTTTTCCTTCAGCTCACGTGACACAGTTGATGCTTCACATCTTGTTGAACAGCCAGGGTCTTATCGGGATAGAATTCTAGGTCCTCAGTATTGTTGTAGAAATAAAGTCCGAGGTTTTGTGATTTATAACCCTAGATAATTCACAAATTTCCAGCGAATAACGGACGAGCGCGCAGCGCGAGTCTGTTATTCGCCGGAAATTTGTGAATTATCTAGGGTTATAAATCACTAAACTGAGGACTTTATTTCTATTATAAAGACCGCATTTAGTATTTTTCATATAATAACTGTGATAAATATGGCTACATAACCTTTTTCGTCTTGCACTGTTTTTGCTGTCGTATTGTTTTGGCTGTTCCACCTTGTAAACATACATGGTTACACATTAACGTGAATCACTAATTCTCTCAAACTTTATTACTATTACTATTTCAACATCTTCGCTGAAAAACAGACAATGGCAGACAATTTTCTTTCTAAAATTATTTTACACAAACTGTTACATTCAAAAAAAGAATTTTGATTCATTGTCTAGTTTTCGTGCCATTATTTTTCACCAGATGTTTCAAAGTGCAGGGTAAATAATCGCTTAACGGAATGGCCAGAGTACAATTATACTTGTATAATTTCACGGGAACAATATGCGCACTGCAGGGATTTTCGTTGTCTGCGCATTTCCGGTCTTTATAATAGTAATTGTGAAAGTCAAACCCACACAGAAGGGATAGCCTCTGATCATATAATAAACTTGCTAACCACTAGGCCACTGAGGACTTACTCCTGCTCGTGTGTGATATACCATTCATGTCATCACTACAGACCAAATCAGACTAATTTCCAAGAGTAACAGACTAATTACGAGCAACATATACAGAGTTTATGATTCATAAATCAAAATGTTCTGCAATATCTGTGATATGCAGAGGAAGATTTCTGTCACAGATCAGGACCCTTATTCTCAGATATGCTCACCCCCTCTTTCCGTCCGCAGGATATGAGTGATGTATTGCATGTTATTAAACATAATGGCTCAATGTCACTGAATATATGGTGGCAAGGTCATTTATCCCAAAGTGAGATTGCTTCTGTTATTTTTTCCCCAGCCATCTGAGGTCCCAAAGGCACAACTAACATTAAGTTAAAACACACTGGCTGCTAAATTATAACTAAAACACAGTAATTATGCACCCAAGATAACAAATATTATACATGTCTAGTTTCATTGAAATAATGAATTAAAATGTTGCCTCAGGAGAAAATATTTCCTACTGTCAACAGGAGAAGATATTCTGAAAAGGGATCTTTTGCCACTTTAATGTTATAATTCTGGAAGATTTTCTTACTCGCTGGAGGGAATATAACATCTCCAGCTTTGGGCAGTGTGTTATGGTTTGTCGGTGAAACGTCAATCAACGTATGGGGTAATGGAAATTTTAAAAGCCCAGATTGTTACAATGACAATGTTACAGTGAAAAGTTGGAATTAATTTATTAAATGTCATTATGTATTTCTCACTTTATAAATGTTACAATTAAGCCTTTTTGATAACTGAAATGTCTGCATCTAGAATTTAGATAATTTCTCCCTGTTGAAAAGCATATCTAATTACCATCAATTTAACTTTTATTTAAAAAGATAAAGATCATAACTAACCATATCATCATAACTTGTAACACGACTTGACTTATCACCAAAGTTAAAATACAAATTATTCAAATGTTAGTAGTCATCAGCAACACTTGTTCATTAGCAACACTTGTACATTTGTGGGGACGTAGAATGCCACATGAGGACGTTCTATACAGATGCTGAGTTTTGTGCCAAATTTGGGCGTCAATTTACTGCAGAAATTATGTTATCACCCCGTGAAAACACCATAGTTTGATTTTGAAGGGAACACACTGTGATTTTGATCAACTAGGAAATTACAAATGTCCTCATCTTACAGTATTTTAGACACACATATATATAAGACACTGTAGTTCCATAACAAGGGTACTCAGAGAGTACATACCACCGCCAACACACATAATAACTAGAAATTGCTTCAATTCGACCCATGCCAGGTGTATCCCGGACAGACATGGTGAAGTACAATGAAAATATTAGAGCAATAAGATGGCAGATATAAAGTTTTGTAAAATACAGAAAAAACAGTCATGAATTCAACATACCCATCACTCATAAGTGAATGGGAAAATTTACAGCACCCACAAGAGATTATGGTTTCTTTGTTGATCATGTGAAAAAGAAGAAGCTGTGTCTTCATCAACGTATCAAATACTTATTATTAAAAAAACTAGGCAAGTAATAATAACTAAATGGGAAAATCTGGATCATTCTCTTTTTTTGTATCCAGATAGGGATCCAGATCACTTTCCAAATTGAATGGGCTGAAAGTTGGACCAAGACCCATCTTCTGATTTTTTTTTTCAGGAAAATCCAATCAGAAAATACCTCCTTGGCAGCAGTAGTTTAAAAGGTACATTTCTTTTTAAAAGGCTCGCTAATAAGTAAATAGGAAAGTCCAGATTTTTATATATATTTTTTGTATTTCCGGAGTATGGTTTATTGTATCTAAATGGTGATCCAGATCACTCTCAGAAATTCATAGGATATAACGGTCATAAAAATAATAGTTCCTTGGCAGTTGTGAATTAGGTGTATAGTTTAAAAAATATGATTTTTTTTTCAAAGACCCGCTAATAAGTAAATATGAAATTCAGGATTTTGATATTTTTTAATCCAGGCACTGACCGGATCAGTCTCAAATTTAGCGGGATGTAAGTCAGACCAAACCCCATGTGCTGATTTTTTCAGGAAGATCCAAACAGTAGTATTTCCATAATCCTGCTAACAAACAGACAAATGAACAAACTGTCATGAAAACAATACCTCCTTGGTGGAGCTAATAAGTTTTATTCCAGTGATGTCATTGTATATTTGACACTTATATCTATGAAGGCAGAAAAGGATCAGAATTCACAGAGTGTCTCATGAATCTTTTAAGGTATGGTTGTAAGGACAGGTTGGTTGTATACAGGAGCTTGCCACTGGTCTGCTTTAACAACAAACCTATCTGACAAGTTGTTTTATCTGCAGTTTTCATAAGTATGGAACCCAGAAAGTGTTAACTGGACAAGAGGGTTTGTAGGCATTAATTGCCACCTTCGTGACATTACTTGTTGCCCAAAGGTACGTGTGCCTGACTGCTGCAAAATTTTGATGCCTTGGACCACTGTGTAATCTATCACAGAATTTCGTTGAAATCCATTGAATGAGACAATAACAGATGGATGTCACAATAATTACAGATGTACTTATATCTAAAAAAGGTACACTACAAAGTTATACATTTTGCCAGATTGTTATGTTTGTTTTCAAATACCTTTCATATGCTGTTATATATAGCTTCATTTGTACTTGAAAATCGTTGCATGTGTTTATAGCTGTATTTTGTTACATCTGTTGTTACCACAAACAATATTATAAACAAATTATACAAACAATCCAACATCTGTAGAGGAAAATCAGAAATATTTGTCTGAACATTATTTTTACTGGAGAGGGCTGCTAAAGTCAAAGATTCTGCTGAAAACCAATTATTCAAAATGAAAATCCTTTGCTGTGGGTGCCTTATGAGGAAAGTCAAGCATGTATGCTTATTTACAAAGGTGGGCTGAGTGCTAATTAAGTCTGACAAATGATGCAATTACTTCTCCTCAGTCCTGGGTTCCAATCTAGTATACATCAAGAGATCTTTTTGGTCAAAGGAAAGCATAATAGATACTTACTGCAAACAGATGTCCTATGACAACAGCTAATCCCACAGTCATTGACCTTGAACCCATTTCTGACCTTTTGACCTCTGTGTTTGCGAACACTGTGAAGACCAGTGTAAAAGTGACCATGAACTCTGTTCCAAAAGCTTGGCCAAGGGTGACATAATTTATTTGTGTACATCCTAAACACCCATGTAGATCCAGAGGAAATATTCCATAGAGTATTGCACTGGCAGCTAGTGCTCCCAGTAAGTGGACAATGATATAGATACCGGACCGAAGTATGCTTATCCTACGGGTCACCAGCATTGCCAGGGTAACAGCAGGATTGAAGTGACCTCCACTGATGGTCCCCAGGCATTGGGTCATCACAGCCAAGGTCAAACCGAAGGTCAGACCCACTCTAATGTCCATTGGCTGGCTTTGTTCACTGTTCCACTGCATACTACTGCCGCAGCCAAAAAAGACATACAGTAGGGAACCCAGAAACTCACAGCGTACAGCCTTCCAAAACTCATGACTGCGGATTTCATCTTTAAACTTGGGCAGCTTCTCTGGAAGTTTGTCCGTAATGTCTTCTCCATTCTTCAAGATTTTCATCTTGTTATATTTATGTAAGCAAACTCAGCTTATGTGAGTTGCTGAAGTTTGCTTAGACAGCCATGTTCTACAAGTAAACAATTTATTTATTCAAGATGATGAAAATCCCAATTAGTTAGTTCTTGTATTGTGTACTTTCAAAATCGTCATTTATCAATGTGGATATCATAGATCCAAATGCAAGCAAAGTCTGTCATGATATATTATGCAACACTGTTTTCCTCTGACAATAAATAAATAGTGCCTAAATTTTACAATATTTCAGAAATGCAAAGTATTATCTTTCTCTTAACTGTAATATCATTTTGATATTTACTCATTTTCTCAACTAATTAAGTTGGTACAAATCTGTAGCTGATGAGTTTCCCATTAAATAGGACACAGCTTTATCCAACTGTATTTACTCAAGTGCTCAGTACCCTCTGCTGTACATATGTTAACCTCTTTACAGCACACACTCTCACACACCCATTCTGTTTTGAATTGACACAAAGACGTGGCTGTGTCATCAAACAAATTGGCTAAAGAACCACACGGAGTGACAAGGCACCAAGTCATAAAAGAACTCTATCGGATATCCATTTGGGGAGGCTCATCCAACCCAAATATTGGATTTTTATCTCTTTGATAGGAGGAAGTGGATGAGAGGGGTATTTGGGGAGGCGGAAGGAGGGTTTTGACATCCAGATTAGCTCTCTTTTTTGATGGACTAGAAAACACAAAACTATTCACACTTGCAACTTTTTTATGGACAAATATTCCTTTCATTGATTTATCCCATTTAAGTGCGGTATGTTACAAAATAGTGGCTGTCTGTAAACCTAAATATTTACTCAAACTTTTTTTTGTTTATTCTTTTGTTAATTGTGTTTAGTAATTTTGGCCTGGAAGTGAAGTGTTTAAATAGGAAATTTGTTTTACAATGATTAACACAGTAAGATGATAATGAAATTAACAGAAAATAAAAAACATATTAGAGGAAAGACAACATGGCCGAGATTTAAGTGAGAATGACATGAGACTTCTACTAATGTTAGTATATTCATTAATGCTCAACGATTGGAGTTATAGTTGTGTATAATATCCGAATAACACAGTTTTATACAATCCCAATAGTTATAACATTATAAAACTAACATGGGATACCTATACAGGGGCGTAGGAAGCAATTCTTGATTTTTTTTTTTTTTTTTTTTTTTGGGGGGGGGGGGGGGGGGGGAGGAACTAGATTGCACTGGCTCAACGCCAGCAGATCCCCAGACAGGCCATCTCTCACAATACGGGTATTCACCGGCTATTTTTGCAGCACCCATTTAGAGTGATTCACATTTATTATAAAACTATTTTTCGTTTATTTTTATTTATTTTTTGTCAAATCATTTTTTTTTCACTTTTTAGGTCAACGAAAAAAGTCCTCTGGCTACATTGTTCATCGGCCTCATATACAGGTTAAATGTCTACTTAATGCCTTGGTTTTTGGAACATGTAAAATAACTAGGGATGGACTTCACATTTTAGTACACCCCAATGAAACATGGATGTTTCCCATCAATAAAATCACAATAAAAGTCCCTAAATGCTCAAAATATTTAATAAAAGCATGTAATCTCTTCAGATTTTGGTTTCAATGTTTTAATTTTTCCTTCCATTATATGTGTTGTCAAGCGAGATTGAGGTTATAAAGTGTCATAACCAAAACATGGCAGCTTCCATGTGTTATTTCTTCATGTTGCTGATGTGACTTACGTTAATCCTAAGTATCCCCGACCTTGTCCGGGTATAGAAATTCATACAGTAACTTCTGCATTTGAAAGTCATTCTAATATCTTGACCATGTGACGTTCTTTTCCTAAAGGAGGACATGATAATGAAAATCACATATTTTACTACATGTTTCCAGAACTTGTGCCAGGCTGATGCACATCCCCAAATTGAGGGAGTGGGTGTATAATCATTGGACTGACTAGGTCAAATAATCACACAGTAAAGAAAGAAGAGTTTTCTGGGAAATATCTCATCAGCTGACAAATTGCTGTGCTAAACTGTAGCTCCTTGTGAATTTGAAGCATGTCTAAGTTCAAAATAATGAGCAACAAGGTAAATTAAATGTAGAAGATTAGTATATGTATGATTTTGGTCTGCACAAGTGAAGCGTCTCACAGAATTTTACAAATCCCATGGCAGGCTAACTGCAAATGTTCCTTTTACAAATTGTAAAAATTAATATTTATAGTTCAAATGGTAGCATACACAATGATGGATGTGAACAGTGAACAGGGTCAAAGTGTAACTTAACCACATATTATTGAGTTACCTGTAAAAATTTGCATAATCTTCAAAATTGTAGTTTAGTTCCATTGCATAAACTTGGGAGGGCAAAAAGACATCCCCGCCCCCAACTGTATGCATGGGCCTATGCCTTACCCAATGGCCTAAGGAAATAGCATTGGACACATGAGATATAGAAGTGAAAAAGTCCAAAGTTATGTAAAGGCGCACAAAAAATCAGAGAGGTAGAGAGAAAATGTATGTAAAGATAAAGTATCATGAGACAATTCTATAACAAGATGACACTATTAATTAGTAAACAAAAAGCTACGAGGCTGTAACATTTATTAATTGATTTGTAGCTATTAATAAATGGAGATAAAAACATTCTGGCACACCCAAGGTCAAATGTCAAACCGACGTCACACTGTGATGTTGCACATCTACATCCCTCAACCATGTCTCTGCCAAATGTCAACTTCTAACACCATACGTTTTCCGTAACCCCCCCCCCCCCCCCCCAAAAAAAAAAAAAAAAAAAAAAGACTTTAAAGGTCATGGTCACTGCAACAAGGTCAAAGTGTGACCTAGGCATAAGATTAAAACTTAGCGTGAACATCATTGATCAAGATACAGTTACATGAAATTAATGATTTGCAATACGAGAGGGTGTGTTTACTTCCTGTGTAAATACAGAAGCCTTGTGTGAACCAAATAAAAGAATTTTGGCATCAGATACATATTTTGTTTACTTTTTGTTATTCTCTACTGGCATACGTTTGTGGTCATAATTGTGTAATCTCTATACTTGTCTTAGTTATAAGATCCCCTAATTTCACCAAGTCCTGGTCATTTGTTTCTTCTTAAACTAACATTTAAGCACAAACGAGGACTGGATGTTTGTATATTTCCTTTTGCAAGTATATAGAAGTCACTCTGGAAACACAAAGAATAAATAGAGGAAATTTACAAAATTTCACGTTTTATATGTATCAGTAAATTACTGGTGCAGCATAACATCAATAAGCGACGTGGTGCAAAAATATCCCGTCTTTACGTTCTCTCTAACGTGGAATAACACTATCAATTTTTAAATACTGGAACAGAATACACCCAGTAAACATGAGAAACATGCTTTAAATGTTTACAAAACGTTTTTAAAACCTATTTAAACTCTATCTTATGGTTTTCTAAACGTTTACAAGTTTACAAGTAAACGTTTATGCTTTAATGTTTAAAAACATTTTATAAACACTCTATATACAAACGTTTTTTTACTGAAAACGTTTATTAAACGTTTATAAAATAAATCAAGAAGCTAGGTGTGACTAGAAACGTTTTTTTAAACATTTATAAAATAGCTAAAGATATGTATCAGTACAGTGAGATTTGTATATCTTTTGTGCTGCCAGTAACTGCCTGTTCATCATGATGATGTTATTGATGTTTGTCCCCTTGACCTGCTTCTTTTGATTTGTCAGAGAGTAAATCCTATCTAGCCGTGTCTATGACCCAACTTTTTCAACACATGCAAGTTTTACAGACAGCAATAAATGCTGTGTACTGGTCATAAATTTGAGCTTTGTCTACCTAATGAGCTTGGTGAAAATGTAATACATGTGAAAGTATAAGTCTGTATTCATCTGAAAGACAGAAACTGTTTGGTGAAAATAACTTCCATTAAATTTCTTGCAATTTCAAAATTTTTTTCACTTCAAAAGTCTACTCATGCAGTTTGTTTTTTAAATCATAGATAACAATGAAAATTATATGGAAAATAGAACACTGAAGGAAATGTAACAAGTTAATCCATGGACGGCATTTATAATAGTACTCAAGGATATGTTTTGCATGGATGACCTGCTGAAAAGCGTGTACAAATACACTAATACAACATGATAGGCTCAGATACAGGCCCTCGTCACAATTGCTTCTGAAATAAGGAAATTACGTTCATTTTAAATGAGACCCTGTGTTATATGTTAATAATACCTAAACATCCCATAAAGGTTGGATAATTCGTCAACTTAGAATCATACTTATCGGCTCATACCGTATTGTGAGGCCCTCAGTAGCCCAGTAGATTAGCAAGTTTCGCATCAAAGCACAGGGTGCCACTTCTATGTGGGTTCAACTCCCACAGTGACAATGCTGAGGACCTGTCCCAATATGACCCTAGCTGTTGAATGGGGTATAAAATGCCAAATTTGACCATTGACATATTGTAGTATCATAGTGAACACTGAAATCAACAAGTTCCAACTTTATTATCGGACTGTCTCACTGCTGTGTGTGTTGGCCTTACACCCATCCAATACTATAGTCTCAGCCTGTTATAATTTACCTTACAAGAAATCACCATCCACAGTTTTATATTTTATAGTTTTACATTTATTCAAGTACAAATATGAAAATGAATAGGACATTGATGAAAATATATTTATTACATGAAAAAAACAACCTATCTTTATTTTGATAAGTCATTTTCTAAATTAATTTGGCCTTTATGGCCAAATGCGATGTGTAACTCAATTTGGTTAGAAATTACCAGACAAAAGACAAATGACAACATCGCTTTGATCATTTGTTTTGCAAATTTTGCTGTGGCTAAAAAACCCAAAATATCCATGGTTGGAGAAGATAATTGTCATGACAATATCTGATTTGTCATGTAAATGCTTTCAATAAAACTTGAAACACACACATGAAGCCAAACTCATACAATGTAATAGAGAGGAACTATCTAAACTGGCTGTACAGTGTGGCCAGCTGTCTAAATATGTTTACAATTTCATTGACTTTATTTTCTCCTCTTTCAATAGAAATATTTTCCCGATATTACATACACAAATTTTTCATTATAAAGATTTCTTATCAATGGAAAATTTACCGGAGTACTTAGTAAGGAATAGAGCAATAAACTATCCCAACTATGGAATTAAATGGCCTTTACTTCTTTCATGTCCAATTTTCAAAGTAGTTTCATAAAACTGACCTTTCAAAACAAGGTTTAGAAAATACACATGTAGTTCCATGCAACTTTTAAAACAATCATATCCAACTTTTGCTAGAAATTCAGGCAAACTGTTGAAAGTGAATAGTAAGTGTAAAAAGAATGCAAAATGGACTGTCCAATAATACCCCAATCACACTACAGGTGTTATCCGTGATGGTAGTAGGCTTTGGGTGAATTGCCCCTATCCTTCAACTACAGTCTGACACCCGTATGTGAACTTGTAACACAATAGCAAAATGTCCAATATTGGAAGTTTTAAAATGTTTAAAATCTTCGCCTCTAACCATTTCAACGTGAGCATGCGCAGATGAATTTGTTCCTATAAGAACAGGAGATGTAGTCCATGGTGTATACAAGGTTGTGACTTGGTCATGTTTCAGGGTATAAGGGGAGTAGAGGAATTGGACTTTTTGCCCCTGTGTCACAAGTTCGTATATGATGATACACTAAATCTCGGAAGGTATGAGCTGTCCTTCCACCTCTCAGTAAAACCTCTAACCGCGGGATGTACTGACTGTAGTGTGACTGGGGCATAACTGATTAATTCCTGTTTGATGGGCAGCTCCAATTTTATTCACACATTTACTCTCTCACCTTTCTGTAATCAGATTTGGAAGGGTTATACAAGAGGGAGCAGCATTCTAGGAGAAACCCTGACACAATGTCCCTGTGCATTAGAGACAGAAAGTCAATGTTCACACATTCTATTTCCGAATGTCATACCAGTCTCTCCTACAAATTTTAAGGAGGGGCGCAGGGCAAAATCTTACCACATCAGAAGATTCCCAACCCATGATTTCCTATAAGATGGTTTCACAATGCAAACCTATAGGACCAATAATAAATGAGTGATAAGCACTTTTTAAGTTTGGCTATCCTCATTTGACCTTGAAGGAGGGACACAAAGTCAAATCAGAATACATCAGAAGATTCCCAGCTTATGATTTCGTATAAGTTGGTTTATAACAATGCAAACCTCTAGGACCAATAATAAGCAAGATATGAGCACTTTTAAGTTTGCTATACTCATTTGACCTTGAAGGAGGGCCCCAAAGGTCTAGTCTGACCACATCAGAAGATCCCCAGCCCATGATTTCCTACAAGTTGGTTTCACATTGCAAATCTCTAGGACCATTAATAAGTGAGTTATAAGCGCTTTAAAGTTTGACTAGACTTGCTTGAGCATGAAGGAGGAGCCCAAGGCCAAATCTGGCAACATCAGAAGATTCCCAGCCCATGATTTCCTATAAGTTGGTTTCACATTGCAACTATCTAGGAACAATAATAAGTGAGTTACAAGCACTTTTAAGTTTGGCTATCCTCGTTTGACCTTAATGGGGGCCCCAAGGTCAAATCTGACCACATCAAAAGATTCCCAGCCCATTTGTTTTCACACTCCAAACCTCTAGGAGCAATAATAAGCAAGCTATATGCACTTTTAAAGTCTGCTACATGGAGTACTTTGGCATTCCATGGATGACCTTGAAGAACATCTTCAAGGTCAAATGGAAGCATCCAGTGGATACAAAAAGTACTACAGTTCCTTAATTTTAAAGATGCGGTATAATTTGCAAATTTAATAAGTAATTTAAATTAGAGTTAAATACCATAATATTAAAGTTAATACCCTATCCAATGGACAATTGCTAATCCGGTCGGCGCAGACCGGCCCGCCAAATGCCAGTCCCAGTACTTTGCATTCACCATGTGGCGCATGGTATTTACTTCCTGTCTAGACAACAAGACGTCACATCATCTTTTTTGTTGTCTAAACCTATTAGACCCCTAGTAAGCTGATAACGGGGTCGGTGGGAGGGTCTTGTGTGTCCATTGGATAGGGTATTAACTTATAAAAATTTAATTTACTTATTAAATTTGCAATTTTATTGCGTTAATACTTCCTATTCAATGGACAATTGCTGAATAACTACCGCTTGGTCAGCAGGTAAGTTACTAGGGACTTAAGTGAACTCACGAGTAAAAGCAAATTTTAACCTATGGTCTAGGCTGACTTCGTCAGGAGACCTATAGGCCCAGGCCTGGGTTGACCTTAAGGTCAGGAAACCCTGTAAGGCCATGGTCAGTTGCCAGCAGCTGGTTACCCGGGGCTATACCGCCGTCGCCCCCCCTTTTGCAGACCTGCTCTGAGGTAGGGGAAGAGAGGGATGAGTTCAGTCCCAGAATGCAAATAAACCTCCCAAAGGAAGCACGCCACACTTCTTATGTACATGAAGAACTGTTTATACATATATACAAATCTCTTCAATCTAAGGGCCACTTGTGGATCTGCTGAGCAGCCACTACCAAGCCCAATTGGTAAAGCTCTGAATCAGCCCAAGCCCCACCCTTCAGATAGAACTGTGTGAAGGTATTATGTGACTTCAGTGGCAGGCTGACAAGACTGTATCTAAGGACACTCCCGACTGGAAGACCTTAGAAGCATCAAAGGCCCTGACATCATGGGCTTTAATCTGATGTAAAGTGTGGGCCTCCTGGTCAGAGAGCTCATAACATAGGATCACAGTCTGCTTGATCCAAGAGGAGATAGTGGCAGGTGAGATGTCTTTGTCAAAACCTTTCTTAAAGGAGACAAAAACCACCTTGTTCTGCCTGAGGTCTGAGGTCCTGTCTAAATAGTAGCGCAATGCACTGACTGGACAGAGTGACCTATCAGACTTGAGGGATCTATCCAGGGTTGGGGCCAGGGCTGGTATCACCACTGGGGTCACACAGTCTGGACCCTCTTTGGCCAGCTGGTTCTTGGAGAGATAGCTGGGTGATGGGTACAGGGACACCTTTGACCAGTCGGATTGGTGTCTAATATTTCTGTTTTGCCAAGCATGTATCTCACTTCTACACTTGCCCGACCCCAGGGCCAAGAGGAAAACTGTCTTGAAGGTCAAATGCTTCAAGGAGGCCTCTTTAATTGGTTCAAAATAACCCTTGTCAGCTGGTGCAAAAACCAGGGAGAGGTTCCAGGAGGGGATTCCCTTCCGGCCTTTGGATCTGTCTCAGTGGAAAATATCCAGGAGACGAGTGAGATTTTCATACTTACTGATATTGATGGGCGAATTTCCCAGTCTATCAGCAATGTCTGACTTGTAACCATCAATGGTGCTGGGCTGCAACTTCCTGTCCTGAAACAGGTACATAAGGAAGTCAGCAACTGACTTTACAGGGGGTGCCCCGAAATCCACCTGATGAATGATCAGGTTCACTTGTAAAAATGGCCCACTTGCCGCATAGACTGATCTGATAGATCCCCTTTTTAGGAGCCTCAATTCTTGCTGCCACTGCCTCAGACAAGCCCTGCTCCTCGATTGCTGAGGCTCTAGGAGCCCTGCATGGAGATTGAGATTTGTCAGATTTCTGTGAGGATCTGATTGAATGGCTGTCAACAGGTTGGGCAGATTGGGCAGGCTCAGTGGGATTTGGCTGGACATAGCCACTAGATCCCCAAACCAAGGCATGTTGGGCCACCCCGGAGCAATCAGAATGATTCTCTTGCATGGGCAGTCTTGCAACTTCTCCACCACTTTGCCCAATATGGCTGATGGTGGGAGGGTGTATGCTTTAAGATCCTACCATGGCCGACTGAGCACATCCACTGCTGTGGCCAGGAGATCCGGTACCGGTGACACAAACAGAGGCAACATGTTGTTGAACCTCGTGGCAAATAAGTCTATTTTGGGCCAGTGCCACCTGCTGCATATTGAGCGGAAGACCTCTGGAAGGAGAGACCACTCTGTTTGGATGGTCTGGCCTAGCCTGGATAGCTTGTCTGCTACCACGTTCAGGCGGCCTGGAATGTGTCGGGCTCTAGAGTCACTTGTTTCCTGGTACACCAGGTCAAGAATCTCCATAGTAGGGCACAAAGTGGGCCCGACCTCATGCCTCCTTCCTTGTTTATGTATCACACTACTGTGTTGTTATCGGTTGCTACAAGTATTATCTTGTTTGAGCAAAAGTCTTGTAACTCCTTTAAAGCCAGAAAGACTGCCTTAAGTTCTAGATAGTTTATATGCAGCTTGCTTCCTGGAAGGGACCAGGTTCCTCTGCAGTGTGCTCGTCTAAGTGAGCACCCCACCCTTCTATTGATGCGTCTGTAAATATTTGCATAGCATATTTTATTGGGTGTAATTGTTGGCTTGTAAGTACATTGTCTTCCTTCAGCCACCATTGTAAATGGAGGTGCAGGGACCTGGGGATTTGGATCACCTTTTCTAGTGATTCTGTTACCCTCCAGTTGTTGAGATGCCACTGAATGGGTCTCATATGAAGTTGGCCTAGATGAACTTGCTTTTCTGTAGCTGTTAGTAAACCTATCAAGGACATGAATTCCCGGATCAGGCAAGCTGGTAGGGATGGCAGTTTCAGCATTTTCTCTTGAAGGTTCTGCCACCGGTCCGGAGTCAGTCGGACCCGATCAGACCTGAGGTCGAACTGGTAGCCTACAAAATCGAAGTCTTGTTTGGGCTCCAGCTCTGGTTTCTCTAAGTTCACCAGCCAACCCATTTGCTGACACATTATTTACTAGTTCCTGTGTATGTTGGAGACTAGCCTGGTGGGATCTGGCTCTCACCACCAGTCGTCTAGGTACTGGTGGATTCTTAAATCCTTGTGTATGACCATCAGTTTCACCTTCTTTGGTATCACAGTGGACTCCATGGGTGCTGTGGACAAACCGAATGGCAGGGCCTTGAACTGGTATGCCCGACCTTGGATGTGGAATCTCAGGTATTTCTTGGATTGTTCCTGTGTAGGTACATGGGAGTAGGTGTCCTTCAAATCTATTGAGGTAACCCACTCCCCTTGTTGGAGAGAGGTCCTGATGGTCTCCGAAAGGTTTGCTTTGCTCAGATCTAGAAAAGGTCTCCAACGGCTGTGTGCTTGACTAGAAAGGGAGAGTGTAGCCCTCCTTTAACATTTGTACTACCTAGAGTCCAGCCCCCAAGGCTTCTGAAGTTCCCAAAAACGATTTAGTCTGGACCCTACAGGCAGACTGTGTGCCACATTTGGGATATTTGGTAGTCTGACAAACATTTTCTGTCCCTCCGGACACTGGTCCGGCCTGGTGACAATGAAAACCAGTTAAAAGGCCATCTGTTATTGCTGTGGTCCAGTCTGGTGGGGCTGACACAACTATTCACATTTTACTGACCGGGCCAGTCGCCTGTAAGGTGGAGAATGTACATATTGTCATTTGTATGATGGCTGACCCCTGACCGGACACGATCAAAGCTTGTTGAGTGTGGACCACCTTTTTTCTTGCTGTTCAAAAAAACCATTTGTTTTCTCAGTAACCAGCAATTTTGTTTACTCTGTAACCAGCAGCAATTTTTTGGCTATAGTAAATCTCTGTAGCCTGTGATACTCTGTAACCAGTAAACTGGTAGGCTGGGCTGACCACTGAATTTAGTCACTGGTCTACTAACTTGGTGATCCCCAGGTGGGTCTGCTGGTCGGTTCCGGTTCTCTGTAACCAATATTGAAAAGGGGCAAGACAGTAATTGCACCTGATAGCAGGTCGGTAGTCTCTGTAACTAGCTGGTGTGAAGTAAAACTGCTCAGTGAAAACTGTATAGCCGTTAACCGGTTGATGAGCTCTGTAACCAGTTGAAGCAGTTTCTGTGTAGGAAAAAACTTCTGATGAAAGAACACTAAATACTCGAGCTGGCTGGTGTGACTGATGCCTTACAGCAGAGAAGTCGGTACCAGTGCGCTCTGAAGAATGTACCTTCAGGGGGATTCCATTTTTACAGTGTTCAAAGCTGCGTAGACTGAAGTTGTCCGTGATTCCTATTTGTAGTAATAAAAGACGTTTCTATGGTGATTGAAACTGGAAGGTTACCGAAGGTACATTCAAGCAAAAGACACGGATAAAAATACCTGTAGTAGAAGTAGTATATCCATTATTTCCTTAATATTGTCACTCTGCCCCTAACAACACAATGGTTGAATGGGAGGAAACTGGCAAAATGGCTGCCTTCATAATTGATATTCTCGTCTTACTGCCCTATCATCAACACTAAATTGACTCAGCTAGGGAGTGTTTCCAGCAGATTTCTTAATGTATATCCGTGCTTGATATGTAGGTAACACTTCTACAATAAATTATTTGTAAATAAGGTCATAATCCACACTTTTCCTTAAAATATCTGTAGATTGTTGAAAACACCTATGCACAGTACACACGCCAAACGAAAAAGATGATATGACGTCATGTTGTCTAGACAGGAAGTAAATGCCATGCGCCACCTGGCGAATGCACAGTACTGGGACCGGCCAGCCGGTGGAAACACATGACGTCTTTTTCTGGCGTTTGGCGGGCCGGTCTGCGCCGACCGGATTAGCAATTGTCCATTGGATAGGAAGTATTAACGCAATAAAATTTCACTTTCACAGCCTCAGCAAATTTTTTGTTTCAGTGAACATAGGTCCTTCACACAATTGATCACAGGGTTCAAATTCTGACCACAATGTACATATATAGTGGACTCTGTTCAAATAGAACCTCTAACTGGTGTTAATATCCAAATGGGTTTGGTTTCAGCAATGGGTAACGTTAGTTTATACTTAGAAAAATAGCCAGCCTGGGCAGGCAAGAACCCCAGTCCACAGGTACAGCTAAATGGCCAACAACATTGACTTTTGGAAAAATCCTAGGAACAACTTCTGTTGTAAGAAGTATAGAGAACCCACGAGATGTTCTACGAAAGATTCACAGGCCATGATTTCTTACAAGTAGTTTTCATATTTTGAAGCCAAAGAAACAATTATAAGGGAGATACAAGGCCTTTTTGATATGATGACCCTCTTATTTGGCATTAAAGATGCGATATGGCGGCCATTTTGTTTCCAAAACAAGGACACAATTACTCTCTCTTTCTTATCCATTTGCATTTTGTGCAAATCTGATTAAGCTAGCTGCAATATTTTAGGTTACTGAAAACATTAAAGATTTTAGAACAAACTTTAAGACCCGAAACATTTAAAAGTGTTGCCATGGTAACAGTTGCTGCTGGATACCCCCCAAAACCTAATCAGCTGTAGATCCTCTTGGGGTAAACATATCCTGAAAATTTGGTGAAAATCCATGAATGGGTTTAGGCTGTGGAACACCCACAAAGTTTAAGACCCGAAACATTTAAAAGTGTTGCCATGGCAACAGTTGCTGCTGGATACCCCCCCAAAACCTAATCAGCTGTAGATCCTCTTGGGGTAAACATATCCTGAAAATTTGGTGAAAATCCATGAATGGGTTTAGGCTGTGGAACACCCACAAAGTTTAAGACCCGAAAATCTTAAAAGTGTTGCCATGGCAACAGTTGTCACCGGATACCCCCCAAAACCTAATCAGCTCTAGATAGTCTTGGGGTAAACCTCCCCTGAAAATTTGGTGAAAATCCGTGCAAGGGTTTAGGCTGTGGAACACCCACAAGCTTTGTTTGCCGCCGATGCTGCCCTGACGTCGTAGAGGACGACTATAACCAAAGCCTTTATGGGCTGGGGTTAAAAACAGCGTCAGAGATGCCCGTACCCCACAGCATAGGGAAATAGTTTTCAACACCATGAGATACAGAAGTAGTGAAATAGTACAAAAATCGAGACTTTCAGAGCATTGTCAAATATATAAAGGTAGCAAGATAACAGCACTAGTCAGTAAACTAAAAGTAGATATTGCGTCTTGACGCAGTGTATCCCCAGATGGGACATGGTTGAAGCGTGAAATACAGAGTATTATATTAATACACATGATTTCCTATAAGTTGTCCTCACAAGCAAAAAAGCTACAACCTATTATAAGTGAGACACAGGCCACTATAGATATCAGGGACTAAATGCGACTTCCAAGAAGGGGTCAAAGCTCAATTCTGACCCCAAGAATTGGGGCACATGGTTCCCTGTAAGTTGTCTTGACATCCCAAACCTCTATGCCAAATTATAAGGTGCGACCAATAATAAGGGAGATATAGGTAATTATAAGTATCAAGAACCACGTTCGACCTTAAAGGAGGGGTCGAAGGTCAAATATGAACCAACCCAAAAATTTGGGGCACATGATTTCCAAGAAGCCTTCACATCCAAAACCTCTACGACCAATAATAAGGGAGATATAGACAATTAGAGGTATCAAGAACAACATTCGACCTTGAAGGAGGGATCTAAGACCAAATCTGACCCCATCAAAAGATTTGAGGCACATGATTTCCTATAGGTTGTCTTCACATCCAAAATCTCTACAACCAATAACGGAGATATAGGATATTATTGGTATAAAGAACCGATATCCATGCAGCCTTGGTAACGATAGGTCATTACAGGTATGAAGAACCACATTTGACCTTGAAGGAGGGATCCAAGGTCAAATCTGAAACCAGCAAAATATTCGGGGCACATGATTTCCTATAAGTTGTCTTCACTTCCAAAACCTCTATGACCAATAATAAGAGAGATATAGGGTCACCTCAGATTTTCAAATTTGTTGCCATAGCAATCAACCAAATTGAAAAAAAAACTGGACCAACTGTTAGCCAGGCAAGATTTCATAGCAGGGCAGGTATCTTGAAACCTTGGTAAGGATAGGTGAAACAGATTTCCAGTTATAAGTGATTTACTCAATGGTGAACTGTCAAGGTAGCTATCACTCAGCTATTGACCTACAGCTCTGAAAATTTGCCATGACACACTGTGCATCAAAAAGTAGCTGAACAACATATTTGACAAAATTAGTGTAACTCTAACAGTTATGAAGAAAAATATCATTTACTCATATGGTCAAAAAAACTGAATACAGCTATTAGTCACATAGCTATTGAGACAGACCTCTGAAAAAGTTACCACCTTGTAGGCATGGAGAAAGTAGCTGAACAACACATTTTACCAAAATGTTGTAAATGCAGTCATTTTTGAGTTATAAGCACTTCACTCAAAGTAGCTACCAGCGCTATTACTCACTTAGCTATGGACCTATGCCATACATAATCTCCTGTCCAGTGGGCCATCTAGAGATAATCAACATAAGGCAGTAAGTTATACAGCTAATAATAAAGGAGGTATATGGCCTCACAGTCTTATATAGGCATATATATGCAGTAAAAGGGATCATTTTGTGTCATTTTAGCAGGCCTAAGGTGACCTGGAAAACAATAGCCAAGGTCAACAAATAGGATGCTGGTACTCCATCATGTACTGAACCTCCAAAGCCATTTTCAATAGTTTCCATGCAATATAGTCAGCATTAAGTGTGAAAATATCTCCAAAAAGGTCAAATATGGCCCGAGTGAGGTACTTTGGCGGTCTGTGGATGACCTTCAATGAAGAGCTTTAAGGTCAAATTTCTGCATGCTTACAGGACATATATATGTATTATATATACCACCCATAGGATGATCCAGCTTTCTGTATATGAGAACTGGCCAAAATGTGAAAAATGGCCAAAATCTGACCTTTAAGAGGCCACCAGTGACCTTGAAATTGAAGGTCAAGGTCACAAAAAAAACAGCGTTCATGGCATTGCCCATATATACCCACATACCAAATGTGAAAGGTCTAACTAAAATATTTTTTAAGTTATCACGTCCGAAAGGGAATCTATGCGGCAGTTCCGGCTGCAGCAGCGGCGTGACCATACTGAATCCTAAGCATCCCCGACTTTCGGATACAATTATAAAGCTGTAAAATTTATTAATTAGAGTGTAGCTGTTAATGGAAATAGTACAATTATGGAAAAGTATATATAACAATCAGTTGCAGCAATCCATATATCTTGGTCACAAGAGACACAGGTCTAAAATATGGCAGCTGAACACCATGATGAAACACATCTACATCCCCTAACTAATGTCCCTACCAAGTGTCAACCTTCTACACCTTACGGAATCCAAGAAATACCCCGGACAAGATTTTCAAACTCATGGTCACTACAAAGTCAAAGGTCAAATCAAGGTCACAAAGTGATGTAGCACACCTATGCCTTCTAACCAATTTCCCTACCAAGTATCAACTTCCTGAAACTTACGGTTTCCCAGATATAGCCCGGACAAGATTTTCAAACTCAAGGTCACATCATGATGCTGCACACCTACACCCCCTACCCAATGTCCCTACTAAGTATCAACTTCCTACACCTTACAAGTTTCTGAGATATAGTCTGGACACAATTTTATAGGTCAAGGTCAGAAGATCAATGGTCACAATATGATGTTGCACACCTACAACTCCCAACCAATGTCACTTAAGTATCAACTTCCTACACTTTACGGTTTATGAGATATATCCCGGACAAGATTTTACAGGTAAAGGCCACTACAGCAAGGTCACCGGTCAAATCAAAGTCACACCATGACATAGCACACATATACTCCCCAACCAAGGTGCCTACCAAATATTAACTTCCTACACCTTACAGTTTCTGAGATATGGCCCAGAAAAGATTTTTCAAACGAAAGGTCACTACGGCAAGGTCAAAGACTAAATCAAGGTCAAACTATGACGGTGCACACCTACATCCCCCAATATCCCTACCAAATGTCAACTTCCTACATCTTACAGTTTCGGAGATAGAGCCAGAACAAATTTTTTCCTGTCGCCCGCATATCCCGACACCACGGGTGAAACAATACCCCGACAGCCTTAAAGGACTGCGGGGTAAAAATACAGCATTTTCTGATGCAGGGACCTTAAAAATGGTTCCATTTGTAACTTCATGCAGTGGTTCTAGCAGTATGCAATCTTTTGTACCAGAAAAATGAGTATAAAGTCCGTGAAATATTTGGTGGAAGAGAGTGTTGCTGAAAAACTGGAGACTTGAGTTAAACAATCAAGGTGAAAATAACTTTATTGACATAAAGAATCAGGTGTACATCCAGTCCACAATTTACACATTTACTCATACAGACACAATATGAGCCATGCATGATCAAGTCTATGAACACACCATTACTTTCATTCACCTTTGAGTCTGGCAAAGGAAATTTTATAATACAAGTGATAACACATACTTTTGCTGTCGCTTCTTAATTTGTGCCAAGTCACAATTTATCACAAAAAAAAATCTCAGTGAAAAATGACATTGGCAGCTTTATTATGTAAGGCATTTAAAGGAGAAAACTTCCCTCATTCACAGTGTAATTGCCATTTATGATATCATTATGTTATACTTACTACTTTCACGTCAATTATACAGACATTATAGTTAATACTGTCACTCACCAATATAAGCTTGAGAAAAAATGTAATTACCAACAAGCCTAAGATTTTTCACATTTTTTTCACAGTATGAGTCATAAAATTCAAAACATAGTTAAAATGTGAGTAAACATTGATCAATATGTCACCATCTACAATGGTATACAGGCAGTAAACAAATCCTAAATCAACAAACAACATTTGTGCAGATTAATATGCATTATTAGAGATCTATCTATAAACTAGCTCCCCAACACACCACTGACATATACAAAAGACATAAAAATTGCAATAGAAATACATAGGTGTGTAAAAAAAACTTCCTATATTTTTATCTTATTTTTGGACCAACTGACATCTGTGTATCATTGAACATTATAAAGACCGGAAGTGTGCAGACCACGCTCCGCGCTCGTCCATTATCCGCCGGAAGTACAGTCCTTTTATAGAGGTCATAAAGTACGAACCTGAGGACTTTATTTCTACATCCACCCCGTAGTTTAACCAAGACAGAAAATCAGACATTCACAAGAAAACATCTGCTTCCTTCGTCTTGTCAATTTTGGACGATTATAATTATTATAAGCAAGCGACAAACAATGAAAGATTAAGACTCTGGGTAACTGAACCCTCCAACAACATCCACAAGAATGAGTCTTAATTATGGATAGAATTTATAACTTATACCTGAAACAATACAAAATGTCCCCTTTGTTGGCCATATCAAAATTCAAAACTAGCTCCACTTTATTTAACTTCTTTACAACCAGTGGAGAAGCTTTTGCGAAGTTACTGAAAATTTAAGAATTTCTTGAAATTACTGACCAAATCATTGACTTTGCAAAATCCCAGAAACATTCAGGAATTTCACAAAATTACTGGTTGCACAACTTCACTGTAACATTTGTACAAAGTATCCTGTATTTTAGCCATTAATGATTTAATTTTGTACTAGAATCAGGGTGTACCCAAATGATTAACACAGTTGTTAGTTGGTCCTATATATAACTAAAACATGCTGGTTTGGGGTCAGACTTTTTTTGGTTTTTTGGGTTTGCGGGTGTTGGCAGTGAGTTCAGTCAGTAGTTCAGGGCTGATGTCATACTGACGGGGTTCCTGCGACTGAGCCACAGGAACTGAAGACCCTGATGTAGATTTCTGCACCATCGTCTGAATGTTAACAGCACCTTGGACGAGCACCGGTAACACCTGAAGAAAAGAAACATTTGTGTAGTACAAGTTTCTTAAAATCCAACGCAAAATATTTGGGAATTTAAAACGTTCCTTGTTTCTATTTCTAGACAAGATTATTTCACTGTATCCTTGACGTGTTGCTATGAGCAAGATTTGAACCCACAAAGATGGAGTTGAGAGTCAAATGATTAAATGCCAAACTGGTCAACTACTGGAATATTGAGGCCTGTCACAGTCATGTAGAGAAGCTAACAAAATCCCTCAACCAGGCTGGGATAAAATGGTGGAAAAGTGTTCTTTAACAAGAAGGTGTGGGGTACCTCACTTTGAAGGGCTGTAGAAAACTCACAGACTGGGATGCCATAAACACTTTTCAATACTGTTTTGATATGAATCCGACAAAACAGATGCAGGGGTTTGGAAAAGCCGATGCTTACACAGACATAAAAGCTGCAATGTTGTTATTCTTTTTGTGACTATTAATGCTACTTATGGTAACACAACAGTACATGGATTAGGTAAGGCTATTTAACACAATAATAATAAGTTGTGAATTAAAGGGTTTCTAGAGGCATTCACTGTCAAGCAGACAGTATGAATGCCTTAATAGACAGTTGGGGATTTTATTCTTGTGGGCAACAATTAAAAAACCTCTAAATACACCAAAAATAAATTTTTGATTTTGTTCATGGACACAACATTTTGGTCTTTGAATTTAAACTTTAGTTCAATTTATTGTATTCTGTCATGCACAGGCTGAAACAAACTGACCTTTTGGTAATTATAGCTGAGGTACACCACCAACAAAGTGAGGGGCAGAATCAGGAAAGAACTGTGGTTCAATTCTTGATCCAGTGACTTCCTCTGTAACATAATTGCATAATAATCACATCTGAAGTAGCCACATCCTGCTAATCACGACCTCAATATACATCACTTGAAACTCACATATCATGACTTTCATTTCAATTTCGTCGTAAAATGGCAAACAATTTAGAATGTCATACACAATGAGTATGTAGATATTGCAAATGTGTCAAAATATTATTAACATACTTGCACATATTGTCAGAAAACTTAAAATTTTGTTACTACTCTTGTCAGAATGACATACAACATAAACACTTTGTTGGCATAAACATTTCTTGACAATGAAATGACACAGAGGCTTTCCTAGATTGTTATACTCCCATGAAAGCAATTACTTGTGTTACACTGAACATATGACTTTTCAACTTATATCTTTTTAGAAGTTATTAATCGTACTTCATTGCTGTACTACTAAATTATATGATGCAGAAACTTAATTATACTCCATAATTCATTAAGCTGCTGGATATATATACTTTGAAGTGTTACCTTTGGCTGGAAAGGAATGGTGAAATGTCTGTAGGTTTTGTTAGCAGTAAATGAGATGTCTGGCAGCTTGTAGTCGTACACAGACCTGGATAGAGTAGTGTCCAGCTTCAGAAAGTACTCCTAAAATCAACGTATTCATGGGTAAGAATAACACACATTCAACACAGGAAGTCAAACATGGTATCCCTAACCAATCAAACACTCAAGATATACAGAGAAAAAATGTGAAATACGCTATAATCTGTGAAATTTGTTGGTGAGGAAGACCCCTTTAATTTGTCTTAATTGCTAAGAATGTCTTTGCACATGTGTGGTTTTCAGGGCAATAGGATGGTTCTGGTTTACCCTGATATAGAACTGACACAAATTGTGATTATTTTATCTAATTGTAAATAGGGTACCCACCTAGTGATAATTTTGTCACACAGCAGTTTTTCTAGTAACATGTAAAGTGGTGTACATGTACATACATTTCAGTCATTACAGTAGAAACTGGCTACTGTTTGAACCATAGCAAGTTTGTAAGTGCTAGTTACAAGTTTCAAGTTGTTACTAGTGATATGATGTAATACAGATACTGGAGAGTATTACGTGAAATTCTTTTACACTGACCTTATTGTCCCTGGTGAGAGACGGCATGTGGAAGAAGCTGGTCTTACTTAGACTCACAGTGTGTATTGGCTGGTCTGGGTTACTCTCCTTGTACAGGGACACCTGTTTCACACAGCAATCACAGGGTCACATATAAACTTGAGGTAATATTTTACTTACGGATAAGCAATAATTAATAGCTATAAAGTATTTGTAGAACACAGATCTCCGCCAGGGCATGTTTCTGAAAATTTATCATATTTTTATCCAGAATATTATCTGGATCTTCCCCAATATTTAATCACTTCATCCTTTGGTTAGACCTTACGTACACAAACAAAATCTCAGAAAGATCTGTTCATTAATATGTTAAAACTCATGGTCACTATGACAAGGTCAAAGGTCAAATCAAGGTCACAGCATGATGTTGCACACCTACACCCCCTAATCATTGTCCCTACCAAGTAACAACTTCCTACACCTTACGGTTTCCAAGATATAGCCCAGACAAAATTTTATAGGTCAAGGTCACTACAGTAAGGTCAAAGGTCAAATCAAGGTCACACCCCCTAACCAATATTCCTACCAAGTATCAACTTCCTACATCTTACGGTTTCTGAGATATAGCCCAGAAAATATTTTATAGGTCAAGGTCACTACGGCAAGGTCAAATCAAGGCCACAACATAATGTTGCACACCTATCACCCCCTAACCAATGTCCCTACCAAGTATCAACTTCCTACACCTTATGGTTTCTGAGATATAGCCCGGACAATATTTTCAAACTCAAGGTCACTACGGCAAGGTCAAATCAAGGTCAGACCATGATGTTGCACACCTACTCCTCCTAACCAATTTCCCTAGCAAGTATCAACTTCTTACAACTTACGGTTTCTGAGATACAGCCCGGACAAACTTTTCCTGTCGCCCGTCCACCCGCCCGCCCAACCGGACACAATGGGTTAAAACAATACCCTGACAGCCCTTAAGGGCTGTGGGGTAAAAGCATAACCTCCCTACCAAATCAACAATTTTTACTGACAACAGCGTGAACATTCTTTTTATGTCAAAAAAAGAAAAAAAAAACATTACAAACTGAAATTTTAATGTGAACCATTAAGAAAGTTTATATTCATGGGACTAAGAAAAGGCAATTACAAAATGTAACACAAAGAAATTGGCTAATGTATTTTTTTTTTTTCATTTCTGGAATGGAACTAATTAATTATCTATGCTGGTCCAACATGGAGTAGCTATAAGATTTCAAAATCATATTTTATTATCTCATGCTTACAATCTCCAACACAATCAAAAATTCATGTTCAACCCATTTGCCTGTTGTTACTATTGTAACTTTTGCACACATTTTATGTAACCCTTGGCAACAATCTACATTATTTTTGGACTAGACGTCTTTGTGCTTACAGACCTGTGAAAGATCAAAAATTCATGTTCATATCAATTTCCACTTTTCATTGTTTTACGTACTTTGATATGAGGTAGGAACTCTTGTTCAGTGATAACATTCCCACTGATGTCTAATTGATTCATACGTCTGAATGCAATGATATGGATTCCCTCTATATCTTTGTCTTCTGCCTAGGATATAATATTAAGAACATTACATTTTGATGTACGCAACATTCTACAATTAAACATTTATAACATTACATTTTGATGTACACAACATTCTAGAATTAAACATTTATACCTGTGAATAATCTTTTTAAAATTTGGCTGGCAAATGTTTTTCATGATAAAAATATTGGATATGGATTCCCTCTATATCTTTGTCTTCTGCCTAGTATATAATATTAAGAACATTACATTTTGATGTACGCAACATTCTACAATTAAACATTTATAACATTAGATTTTGATGTAATGTGTGCAACTTCAAATATAACTACTAATATAGCAAATGTTTTAAAGAAATTCAGACTACTTGAAATACGAATCCTTTGTAATCTAGAGTAACTATATTGGTTTGAAAATGGAAGTTAAATGGCATGTATAATTAGTTGAAGAAGGTATAAAACCTACTGACCATGACACGAATTGATTTGGGGGCAGCTCTCTCAATGTGTTGATTCACATCCCCAGTCTTCAATCTGACTTCATATTCACACTGTGGCTACAAAAGCATGCATACTAATGTCAATATCATTAGCACCAGTCAGCATCAGAGCATTACAATAGTGACAACAAAGTCCAGATTTCAGATGTCTATGTTTTAAAGAGAAAATGTCAATGAAAAATTTATAAAAGGGGGGCAACAATAAGAAAAAGAGTATTTTTAACAATATCTTTTTTTTCTTTTAGATGGTTCACTTCATTCATTTTAGGCTGATCCCCAACATAGTAACTTCACACAAACTGAAGAATTGAACAGATTTCTCATTATCCAATTACATTCTGACTTAATTCAAAACTTTATCTCCCTATCTTTAAAACTATTTTTATACACTAGGGGTATTGACAATATTGGAGGCCCAATGACACAGGTCCTAATTAAGCAATCTCTACACTGTGTACCTGAAGTCCCCTGATACGGAAGTTTCCATCTGGTTCAGATTTGCTCTCCTCTTGTAAGATTGTACACTTGTCTGAGCCCAGTCCCACAGCCTCCACTAGTATACCCTGCTCAGCCTCTCCATTCAGGGAGGTCACCCGCCCATAGCAACTGGCAAGAAAGTATAAAGCATGTATCAATGACTAGCTGATTACACATACTCTCTCCTACTGAAGAAGTATACATCTGTCTATCTACAGCATTAACAAGCACACCTTGCTGTACCTGTTCCTCACAGGGTGGTCGCCTGCCCTTAACAACTAGAAAGTGAAAAGCCTTAACAAAAAACAATGATTTCTATGATTTCATTGTTTGACTTAACATTCAATGAAATCACTTGTGCATAAGACAACAATGAGTTGGGAGTTGCTCTCTTCCTGTAGATGTGTACAGCAGTCTGACCCCAGTTCCACCACCTCTCCTGGTGGGAAACTGTGGGGACTGGAAACTTTTCTTGGTTATAAATATTTTAACAACCCAAAAGAATGCGAAATCTGAGCTAAAATGGAACACCTGACTTATCCAGATGCTGACTCTGGATACAATGAAGTACAGCAGAAGATATATTACACTAGAAACTCTATTATCCAACCATCTTGCGGGAGTAATAGATCAGAAAATAGAAGTGCGGGATAACCGAAGAGGTAAAATACCAGGTTTAAATGGAGTTGGGAGAGTGGGTTTGAGGTCATATAGTTGAAAATTTAGATTACAGAAGGGCGGATAATAGAGGTTCTACTGTATATAAATTTTTGTTATTCAAATATTTGACTGATTATGAAGAGATTTCCACTGTCCCAAACCTATAGCTCTCTGCTCTCAAACCTATAGCTCCTTACTCTTTCACAAAACTAAAGCTCCCTGCTGTTTCATATTGAATTACTACTGATATTTACTGACACTTATCACTTTATCAGAACAGTATCTCTAAGTAGATGAAAGCATCAACTATGAAGATGGGGGTTTATATTATTCAGGGCATACCGAGACAGGTCACCAAATATCAATACATGCTGCCAGAGTTTCACATGAATCCACAACCACAGAGATGATAGTTAAGGCATCATTTGCCTAACTTGACCAGACATTTTTGGTTTTGATTAAAGAGCTTAATTATGCCATACCTGAATGCCACTCTGGTACCTTTGACCTCCATATGCACATTTGATCCCTCTGCGACCTCTACCATCTGAGAAACTGGGTCAAACTTGTATTCTTTCATCATAGGCTTTAGGAAGTACTGGCCGGGACTCTAAGTGAAAATAGTGAATAGCCAACAGTAAGCAAAAAGCAACACCAGTTATCAGTCAGAGACAACCAACTGTAGGTCCGTATTCACAAAACAGACCAATAAAAGACGAGACAAAACAAAAATACAAACAAAACCTGTAGCTTTTGAAACAAAGCTTAGAACAAGAGGGCATCTGTTTTCACTGATTTTTGCCTATTCTTTACTGTGAACTTCACACTGGAATGGTTGTTACAAATAGAACCTAACCTCAACACTTGCAGTAGAACATGTAATTACCCAATTCTAAAGCCCAGCATATCTAAAACATTTTAAACAGGATAGTGGCAACTAAAATGAAGATATGGAATTGGTGACAATATTACAACAGTGTTCTTTCACTGCTAAAATAGTACAAGCAAAACTATAAGCAAGTGAAATATATATTACAATAAATATGTGAAATCAGTAAATTGTAACAAATTTTATTGTAATTTAACTTTTTACAAGTTAAATACTTACCTTATACTCACAAGTGCTTGTTTGTTTTGAAGAGCAAACGCATCGACCGACAAGAATTTTTTAAAGAAGTATTCTTGTCACCAGAGGTGACCCCTTTGTCTGCGCATGTCCGCGCTTGCACAGTACACGTTGTCGACAAACGATCATCGAGAGCTCTTCATTATATTTTTGGTCCCCAGAAAACAAATTATGCGAGGATGTAGGGTGGGTTTATCCTTGTGAGGATAAGGTAAGTATTTAACTTGTAAAAAGTTAAATTACAATAAAATTTGTTACATTTTATAGCGTAAAATAGCCTTACCTTATCCTCACAAATGCTTGAATAAAACCATAACAGGTGGAGGGTATTTGTTTTGGCCACACTGTTAGATGATTGTCAGACAAGAGGTCACCAAATAGAGCACTTGATAAGAGGATAAGATAAGCTTCCATGCACCACATCTTAGGTAATATATTACTTCTTCATCACAGATAAGTAATTTGCTAACCTCAACAAGAGATCCATGATGTGGTCATCATTGTTGCTGCTGTTGCTGTTGTAGACAACTTTACAACAAATCATATAGCACTATCAACCATCACCCGGTATTGGCCGGAGATGTCTGCAGGTCTCCCCAAACAAGATGTCATCATCCGACAATGAGAATATCTCCAAGCAGGCAAACTGAACTGCATAAACTGCAGATATGGGGGCATATGTAAGTTAAGGAAGACATATGTCAGTGACACAACACTTGTATAACTGGAGAGAACATAAATATGTGAGTGATATCAATAACATGTATGAATACACAAAAATTGAGTACATGCTGAGGTGAATCCACAAGACCCAATTTGTTCATGGACTGGTCATGGGATTGCCAAGCTACATCTTCAAGTAGAATGTAGTAAAGAATTGTGGGTCTTCCAATAACAAGAGTTTGATATCTGCTCAGGTAAGACCCCACTCTTGAAAACTAAAGAGGCAGCCATGGATCTAATATGTGCCTCAATGTATAGATTCTGAGAATCAGGATTGACGGACTGGCAATCTAATCATGCAGCGAGATTGATCCAGGAAGATATAGCAGAACTCAAGATATCTCCATCAAGCCTTCCTTAAAAGATATGAGCAAGATTCTTCCCCTCCTTGAAGTACTCGTACTGTCTTGATAGTAACTAAGTACTGTAAGAGGGCAGAGTGTCACAACATCAGTCCAACGTCAGCTCAAGAATGGTTTGTGAGCTGGAATGACCACTGGTTTGAGCCATCTGGGCCATCAGAAGCCAACTGATTCTTGCTAAAAGGCAGGAGAAGGAGACTTTCCCTTTTCTCCAAGCAGTAGTCCTGTCCAAGAAGAATCTAAGTGCTGTAAGAGGACAACGAATCATGTGTCCAGGCAATTTGAGTTCAGGAATGATCTAGAGCTGAAGTGACCACTGGAGCCAATCTAGACCAATTGAGGCTAATAGGTCTTTGTTGAAAAGGTAGGAGGAGGGAGAAACTGTAACCTCCTTCCAATGAGGGCTTGTGTCTGAAAGAGCCAAAGTCCCAGAATACACCTTACCTTGTTTTGCCATATGTCAATGCCATTGCAACAGTCTTGCAAGTCAAACTTTTTTTAGACTGACCTCCTTTAAAGGTTAATAAGGAGCCTTTGTGAAAACCAAGAGAAGCAAAGGCAAATCCCTTGATGCTACACCTATGTTAGCAGTGGGCTTCTCTCTATAAACACTGGCAATAGGCCTATAAAGATCCAGGCTTTTGCTCAACTCCTGCCCAAAAGATATAAATGATCAGCTATGGCTGCTGCGAAGTCAGCCATAGTGGCAGGTTTCAGATTTTTGCAAGTAAGTAGATCAAAAAATCTGTCTGAGACAGTAGGCTCTGAGATGACCACCTTATTCTGTTGGTACCAGAGCTCAAAATGGCCCATCTTGACTCATACATTTCCAAGATGAGGGTCCTTGAGCTGCTCTAAATCTCTCTACCCCTTGCTCAGAGAATGATATAAGAGATTCTGAGTGGTGTTAAGGTGCCAATCATGAAGGTACCAATGCAGCAGATTCTGATGGTATTTGTGACTGAATAGCCGTTTCTGAGACCAGTGAAGTAGCTGTAATGGAGGTTTGGTTGATTGATTCACCAGATCCCAAGACCAATACATCATGGGCCACCAAGGGGCCACTACAACCATTTTGCACCTGGTGTTCACTTGTTCAATGACTTCTGGAATGAGTGGTGCAGGACAAAAGGCCTAGCAGTCCAGACCCTCCAACAAGATGTTTAATGCATCTATGTTCAGAGCATTTGCATCTGGGACTGGCCACATAGAATGGAAGTTTGTGATTCATATTGGTGGCAAACATCTCTACCATTGGTATTTGCCAAACTATGCAAATCAAATGGAACATTTTAAGATGAAGAGACCACCCTGTCTGTATTATTTTGTCCTTTCTGGAGAGGCTGACTGTCATGACATTTAGACAACCCTGAATATATCTGGCTCATATAAGAATATCTCGAGGATTGCAGTAGGCCAAGATGCAGCATACCTGCATAAAAAACCTATTGTAGATTTGTGCCAAACTTGCACATTGTCCTGAACCATAAAGGGAGTAAGAACCATTCTGTATGGATTACTTTTGTCCCTTCTGCAGAGGCTATTGACTATGACATTTAAGCAACCCAGAAAATGTCTATCTCTTATGAGTATATTTCAAGGATTGCAGTAGGCCAGGATGCGCCAAGCCTCTGTCCCTTCTGAAGAGGATGTTGGCTACAATATTTAAGCAACCCACAATATGTCTGTCTCTTTTGACTATATTTCAAGGATTGCAGTAGGCCAAGATGTGCCAAACTAGGAGGTACTAGTATATGCTCCCCCCCCCCCCCCCCCCCCCCCCCCCCCCCCCCCCCTGTTTGTTCAGATAACCGAATACAGTGGCGTTGTCTGATGCTATCAGATTTCGTTTTTAGAATTTTATCTTGAAAGCTTCTTAGGGCTAGACACACTGCCTTTAGTTGTTGGACAATAAATGTAAAACTCCTCTTGAACTGTCCAAATGCCGCTGACTGTCAAGCTGTTAGATGGAATCACCAACCTTGGTTATACGCATCTGTGAAAGTAAGGGTATAGTGCTAATCTGCCAGGAAAGGGCAACCTATTTTCCATTTTGTTATAATTTCCCAGCACTAAAGATGCTTTTTCAGAAGGATTTGAAACAGGAACCCTCAGAACTAGTGACTGGGGATATTGCCAGTTGTTTCAGATACCACTGAAGGAGGACGCATATGTAACCGACCCATTGGTATAGTCTTTTCCAAAGATGCTAGTACACCATCAGGGACACAAGCAATCTTGGTTGTTTGTGAAGAGATCTCCATGTCCTGAATAGATTTCTCTGGTACTTTAATTTATTTGTGTCAGAAAGAAGTTACCTTGTACCAAACGCAGTGGTAACCTAGGAAATCGATATCACGAAGCCGAGTTGTGGAATAATTTGGATGAGTTCTTTGATTTGAACCAAATACTGGTGTCTTTTACGTACTCTTAACAACCAGTGGTCCAGGTAAATGGTGAACTCCTATTCTGCGAGACTGAAGAATGAGTTTTGCCTCTTTACTACTCACGTGAAACTGTAGAGGGGCGGTCGCTAATCCGAACTTCAGTGCTGTGAACTGATAGGTTTGACCGTGTACATTAAACTGAAGTAGATGTTGAGAATCTTGTGAGTAGGTACATAGAAGAACGCATCTTTTGTAACCAAATTTCTAATAATTTCTGCTGTCTCCAGTTTAAATGATGGGACAAGCAGGTATTTATTGACACAGTAAACGAACTTCACTCGTGGGCAGTCACCGTTGAAGTCGTAGTTAGAAATCAATTCAGGACACTGAGATCTATCAGAGGTCGTCATTAGCCGAGTTTCTATAGAAGAAATAAACTGCCATAGAAACCTGGAGTTCTGCAATTCTTGCGTGGATAAATTGCTTTCTTTTGAAGCATTTTCCAGAAGTATTTAAGCGGTATTTACTGTAGCCATGTTTTCCTGTCTGACGTCATCGCTTTGCACTGTGGGTAGTACAGGCATTGGTGAATTCGATTGGGGAATAATTCAACAATCCCAACTGAAGATTCGCACAACTCTGGGATGGCAATAAAACCTCCCATACCTGCCAGTAACACTGCAAAAATATATACATATATATGTAGCCACGTTTTTCTTCTACATATCAGAGGGTAACAGGACAAATAATTACTGGACATAGCCCCTGTCCTGTATATACTGTGCAAAACACAGTTGTAAAGGTTGGCAGCAAGGACTTCAACACCAAATCTCATCTAGCCAGTTTGATCTTCGTTGAGTTTGCAGAAGAATTAACTCAAAAGTCACAGTATTCCTTCCATCGGAGACATGGCCATAGGAAGGTTTTATTATCTAGTAGATAGTTATTCTTCAACAGGGCTGAAAAGACAAGCAGTGCACATACTGCCCCACAGATGTCTGTTGGATCTTCATCCAAATTTACAGCAAAGGAAGGTAATCTGTCCCTATTTTCATGTCTGAGAAGCAGGAAGTTCACTGTACCTTCTGGGAAGCAAAATAATAACTGCAAGGATCAGTGGATACGCTTCTGTAGCCGTTCTTTTGGAGGGAGACCTGTTACTGTACCAGAGTGGCGCTTCACCCCCAGTAAAGAATCTACGACCTCTGTTGCCAAGACAACTGCATTCTTTCTTCTTTGTTTTCGAGCACAAGCTAATACTCATGCTGTGACATCAAATAAGGGACAATAAGGCAGTTTTCCATTGAAAACTTTACAGCAAAATCTTCTCTGCATCCCTTTCATCGACAAGGAGGTAGTTCCAGTCGAATAATGGACGAGTACAGCCGAAGATATACACCGTCTTCCACTGAAGACTTTACAGCAACATCTTCTTGCACATCTTATTCTGACCCTTTTCAGGACAAGGGAGGCAGAATTAGTGGTAGACCAGTGGGATAATGGATAACTACAGCTAGGTGCACGCTTCAAAACTTCATAGATTTTCATCTGTATATGGACGATAATAAGAAAAGATACGTGTTGCTCCCACATTGACCATAAAAATAATGAAGAGCTCTCGACGATCGTTTGTCGACAACGAGTACTGCGCAAGCGCGGACATGCGCAGACAAACGGGTCACCTCTGGTGACAAGAATATTTCTTTAAAAAATTCTTGTCAGTCGATGCGTTTGCTCCACAAAACAAACAAGCACTTGTGAGGATAAGGTAAGGCTATTTTACGCAATAAAAACACATATTTACTAAACTTTCAGTAAATACATGTTTTCCCTGAAAATTTTAGTAAATATGCATATTTACTGTTTTTTTGGTCCAGTAAATACGCGTATTTACTAAGATCATCATGAAAACTTTAAATTGTTAACAGTTGGGTGTTATCTGCTGTGTATTCATCAATATTAATTGTTATTTAAAATTTTAAATGGGTTCATCATATTTAAAGTTTGATGGACTGGGATAACTATTTTGTATCACTTTATAATTTCATCATTTAAAATAGATTTCAATGCAAACCTTCAAGTTTATACATTTAAGTATAATGATTAAGACCAAATAGTTGTCAAATTATGATACTTTATGTATAAGGAACATCAACTAAGGTAATAAGATTAAGACATAGGTCCTGTTCAAGAATTGACTTTCTCTGCAGTTTTAACAATGTCATTCTTATGCAATAGTTTGACTGTTTTTCTTAAGTTGTTAAAAGTCACCAATAAAATTTAGATGTACAATTAGTGTTTAATAATCTCTCTTAAATGTTGTCCCTTTAGTAGAGGAAACCACACAATAACCATAGAAGCCTTAAAAGGATCAAGTCCCTTTGAAAGCCTATAATGAAACCCAATTAGGGGCTGACTAGTCTTTTCATTGTTTCTAACAATTCTTTGATCAAGTAGCCAGTATCTATATTAAAGTCATATATCTATCAGAACATGGCGAAATATTACGCTTTGATTGAAATAAAATAAAGAAACCACTTACTAATATTCTCCGTTTAACAATAGATTCTTAAAGAATACATTAAGACTGTTTGGGTCTCAATCATTTTGTCTTAAATGACAAGGTAAAATTTAATTTCTGTTGAGTGAAAGTATAGCTAAAATATGTTAAAATGTTGAAACTCAAATATAAATTAATTTCTGAAGTTTTATTTATTTCCAATAAAATTGCAAATTTAATAAGTAAATTAAATTTTTATAAGTTAATACCCTATCCAATGGACAATAGCTTATCCGGTCGGCGCAGACAGGCCCGCCAAACGTCAGAAAAAGACGTCCTGTGTTTCCACCGGCCAGGCCGGTCCAGTGCTGTGCACTCGCCAGGTGGCGTGTAGTACTTCCTTCCTGTCTAGACAGCGTGACGTCATAGCATCTTTTTCGTTGTCTAAACCAATTAGACCCCTAGTAAGCTGAAAGCGGGGCTGGTGGGAGGGCCTTGTGTGTCCATTGGATAGGGTATTAACTTATAAAAATTTAATTTACTTATTAAATTTGCAATTTTATTGCGTTAATACATCCTATCCAATGGACAATAGCTGAATAACTACCGCTTGGTCGGCGGGTAAGTTACTAGGGACTAGCCTTGAACTCCTACTGGAATAATGAACTATTTCCTTTAAAGCCTGGTCAGACCTGATGTCGATGACCCTTAAGGCTATGGTCGAATATCATCATCCGGTTACAAAGAATTGAACCGTCAGTCGACCTCGCTCCCCCCCCCCCCTTTTTTAACAGACCTGCTCTGAGGTAGGGGAAGAGAGGGATGAGTTCAGTCCCATAAAGTAATCCTCCCGAAGGAAGCACGTCCAGAAATTTTTTTTTTTTTTTTTTTTTTTTATAACTATATGTGCAATATATACAACTATGTACAACTATTTACATATGTACACATCTCCTCTAGGTACTGGCCTGTTGGTGGATCTGCTGGGCAGCCACAACCGGTCCAAGATGGTAGAGCTCTGAGTCAGCCCAAGCCACATCCTTCAGATAGAATTGAGTGAAGGTATTATGAGATTTCCAGTGGCAGGCTGACAGGATCTGCTCTAAGGAGACTCCCGACTGGAAGGCCTTAGAGGCAGCAAAGGCCCTGACATCATGGGCTTTGACCTGATGCAAGGTGTGGGCCTGATGATCCGAGAGCTCATAGCATAGGATCACTGTTTGTTTGATCCATGAGGAGATAGTGGCAGGTGATATGTCTTTGTCGAAGCCTTTCTTAAAGGAGACAAAAACCAATTCTTTGCCCTGCCTAAGGTCTGATGTCCTGTCCAAATAGTAGCGCAAGGCTCTGACTGGACAGAGAGTTCTGTCAGACTTGAGGGACCTATCCAGAGTAGGAGCCAGGGCTGGTATGACCACTGGGGCTACACTCTCCGGGCCCTCTTTGGCCAGCTGGTTCTTGGAAAGAAAGCTGGGGGACGGAAACAGGGACACCTTAGACCAGTCCGACTGGTGTCTGATGTTCTTATGCTGCCATGCATGTATCTCACTTCTTCTCTTGCCAGAACCCAGGGCCAAAAGGAAGACAGTTTTGAAAGTCAGATGTTTCATTGAAGCTTCCTTAAGAGGTTCAAAGGGAGCCTTTGTTAACTGGTGTAAGACCAGAGAAAGGTTCCAGGAGGGTATACCCCTCCGCCCTCTGGGTCTGTCTCTGTGAAAACTATCTAAGAGACGGGTGAGATTATCATCTTTGCTGATATTGACTGTGGTGTTACCCAGTTTATCAGCAATGGCAGACCTGTATCCATCAATGGTGCTGGGCTGAAGTTTCTTGACCTCAAAAAGGTATAGAAGGAAGTCAGCCACTGACTTTATAGGTGGTGACCCGAAGTCCACCTGATTAGTGATGCACCACTTTGTAAAAATGGTCCACTTTGCCTCATAGACTGATCTGGTTGATTTTCTTTGAGGAGCCTCAATTCTTGCTGCCACTGCCTTAGAGAAACCCTGTTCTTTGATTGCTGTGGCTCTAGGAGCCATGCATGGAGATTCAGGTTTGTCAGATTCCTGTGAGGGATCTGGTTGAACGGCTGTGTCAAGAGATTGGGCAGGTTTGGTAGGCTGAGGGGAATTTGACTGGACATGGCCACCAAGTCCCAGAACCAGGGCATGTTGGGCCACCCGGGAGCAATCAGAATAACTCTCTGGTACCGGGAGTCCAGTAGCTTCTCCACTACTTTGCCCAAGATGGAGGTCGGTGGAAAGGCATATGCATCCAGGTCCTCCCATGGCAGAGTGAGAGCATCCACTGCTACAGCCAGGGGGTCCGGGACTGGAGAGACAAACTGAGGAAGTTTGTGGTTGAATCTTGTGGCAAACAGATCTACTTGAGGTTGGTGCCACTTCTTGCATATGCTTAGAAATACCTCCCGGAGGAGGGACCACTCTGTCTGTATGGTCTGACCTAGTCTGGATAGCTTGTCTGCTATCACGTTCAGATGGCCCGGGATGTGACGGGCTTTTAACGTCACTTGTTTCTGGGAGCACCAGGTCAGGATCCTCCAAAGTAGGGCACATAGAGGGCCCGACCTCATACCTCCTTCTTTGTTTATATAAGCCACTACTGTAGTGTTGTCGGATGCCACTAGAACTATCTTGCCTGTACATAGTTCTTGGAACTCTTTGAGAGCTAGAAAGACTGCTTTCAACTCTAGATAGTTTATGTGCAGTTTGCTTTCCGGAACCGACCAAGGGCCCCTTGCAGTGAGCTCGTTTAAGTGAGCGCCCCACCCTTCTTTTGATGCGTCTGTAAAGATCTGTAGAGCATGCTCTACTGGGTGTAATGGTTGGCCTTGTAGCACATTGCTTTCGTCTAACCACCATTGCAGATGAGGGTGCAGGGACCTGGGTATAGGGATGATCTTTTCCAAAGATTCCGGTACCCTCCAGTTGTTTTTGAGGTGCCACTGAATGGGTCTCATGTGGAGTCGGCCGAGGTGAACCTGTTTTTCTGTGGCTGTTAAGAGACCTATTAAGGACATAAACTGCCGGACCGGACAGGTCGGTCGGGCCAAAATAGCCTGAATCTTTGTTTTGAGATTCTGCCACCGGTCTGGTGTGGGTCTGACCCGACCGGATCTGAGGTCGAACTGGTATCCTACAAAGTCGAAGACTTGTTTTGGATCCAGTTCTGATTTCTCTCTGTTGACTACCCAGCCTAGTTCCTGGCACATTTCCAGCAGAACTCTTGTGTGCTGGATACAGACTTGGTAGGACATGGCCCTCACCAACCAGTCGTCTAGGTACTGGTGGATCCTTATACCCTTGTGCATGGCCATCAACTTTACTTCCTTGGCTATTACCGTGAATTCCAATGGTGCTGTGGACAGACCAAATGGAAGAGCCTTGAATTGGTATGTCTGACCCTGGACATGAAATCTCAGGTATTTCCTTGATTGTTCCTGTATAGGTATGTGGAAGTAAGCGTCCCTGAAATCTACAGAGGTTACCCATTCTCCCCTTTGAAGAGAAGTTCTGATGGTTTCCGGTGTTTCCATCTTGAACTTCTCCACCTTTAGAAAGGGATTTAGATTGCTCAAGTCCAGAATGGGCCTCCATTTGTTGTTGGGTTTGGGCACCAGGAAAAGTCGGTTGAAGAAACCTAGAGAGTTTGGGTTTCGTACTGGCTCCACTGCATTTTTGGAAATAAGCTGATGTAAAGCCTCCGACAGGTAGCTGTTCCTGTGGTGGTTTACATAACGGCTTATGACCGTTGGGTGTCTTGATAGGAGGGGCCTGTTCTGAAAGGGGAGGGTGTAACCCGACCTTAAGATCTGGACGACCTTGTAACTGGCCCCTAGCTTCGACCAAATCTGCCAGAAACTCTGAAGTCTGGCGCCTACAGGAGGATTTGAGGCAACATCTCTGGCATTTACTACAGGTTTGACACAAGATAACAGAGTGACACAAGAAGCAAGCTTCACAGATTTTATTTTGTAATTTCTTTGAGAATGACAAACTACTGCCCCGGGACTTATTTCTTTCTTTTGCGAATGCCCGGGCGCAGTAGGAACACAAGGTACAACATTTAAGTCTACAAAAGTGTCTGTTTGTCTCTGCAAAGTGCTCCCGGCCAGCAGTCCTGATATCACTCTGTTTACACAATAACTGTCATTTATAGGACTGCTGGCCCTTGGCTGGTCGCGAGGAATAGTAAGCGGCCTTGCCCTTCTGTTTCCTGCCCTGTCCGCGCTGCCCAATGTTCTTCCATGCCGGTCGTTCCTGCTTCCTGTTATCTCCACGTTTGTCGGGGCGATCATAGGGGTGGAACCGACCTTTCTTTCCAGTGTGAAGTTGGCCCTTGCTTTCAAAAGCGGCTATGTCCTGTTCGGCTTGCCTGAGGGCTTCATCAGGGAAGAGCATTGGAATGTGGAGAGGTGCAGTCCTGAGAGAGGCCAAGGTATCTGGTTTAATACCTGCTTTGAGATGTGAAAGATATGAATCTCTGCGAGCCAAGGTAGTATTAGCCACTGACACGAAAACAAAATCACTTAAATGTTCTAGTGTCTTAGCCATGGCCTGCGTGATGCTGGCATTAAAGTTCATCAAAAATTGCAACTCGTCGAGTGAGCCGGTTGCCTTAGTGGAAGACTTTCCTTTGGCCATTTCTGTTTTGAGTGTTTTAACTTGTCCCTTCATATTTTCTTGAACTCTATACAAACATCTGTTAAATCCAGCCGCCTGATTACAGATAGTTGAGGCTTCCCTAGCCGATTTCTCCCAACGTCTAAGATTGTCTTGAGAAATCTGACGGGAGGCTGGAGGCGTTGAGGAGATACCTGCCGCTTTAGCAATGCGACTGTATGTGTTGTTAATCTTTGAAGCATCGGTACTCCAGGAACTAACAGTTTTCTCACTAGTGGCGTCTCCCTTCTGTTGGTCGGATACAAAACCGTACCATTTGGCCTGTGAACGGACCGGCTTGACAAATTGGTCCTTTAGAAGCCCCCCTGCCTCAGAGCTGCGTGAGGGATACCCCTCCACCAGTGTTAGGTTCAGCCTACCCATCTTTTTGCACAACCACTCGTCGGTTGGCATATTGACTGAGATTTTCCCTGTAGGTTGAGACTGAGGCCCAGCGAACGGGTTATCATCAGATGCTGTGGTCGCTGTATCCAAATCAGGGATATGGGACCAGCCCATATATGACCTGATGCCTCTCATGGTCTCCCTGTAATTCTGGTCCTCTGAGAGGACCTGGTCGGGGTCAGCAGAAGCAGCATCTGGGTCCTGGTCGGACAATTCCCCTTCTTCGACGAAAATGTCCACTGGGGGCTGGTCGGAGAAATCTGAGTCCGAGTCCGTGTCCATAGCCGGTGGGCTGTGAAGGCCGGCCGGTGTGGCAGACGACCTGCTGGGAACCTGATGAGAAGGTGGGTCGGTACCAGTCAGATCTGATGTGGTCGATTTCTCCCTAAGCGACTTGCTGGTCGACTGAGCTCTGTGAGCAGTCTGAGATACACCATGCAAATCTGAAGAAGGTAGCTTATCATCAGCGGATGAAGAGTGCGACTTGTCGGTAGCCTGACTCTGTGGAGAGGAACGGTTACCGGCCAAATCTGAATGTGGTATGGCATCTGAAGGTCTGATAAACGGCTCAGAAGACTTAGCAATGCCAGGAGGAGCGGAAGAAGTAGGAGCCACTTTAACTGTTGAAAAGGTGGGTTCTTTGTCCATAGTCTTTGCAAGTAAGAGAGCCTCCAGTCTGTTAAACCTATCCGACCATTTCTGGTCGAGCTCATCAATCCTTGCGTCAGCTGAGGATCTGAGAGTGGTAGGCGACTTGGCCGGCTTCTCTGAAGACTTAGAATGTTTTGTAGTGGGTTTCTTGTCAGAAGATGAAGATTTCTTCTTCTTGGCAGAGGAACTCGAACCTGGGGACTGTACCATCCCTTGGCCGTCCACAGCCCCCACTACCGTCACAGAGGACGGGTCAATGAGGGTGGAACTGTTTGAGTCCTTAGTGGGAGTATCTGACGCTTTCTTTAATTCGCGCTTTTCTTTCTTCAATCTATAACTGGGGGTAGACAACTGAACACGTTGTTCCTCAGTCAAAGAGTTACAAGCCTGGCAATCGTTATTAGACACGCAAGGGTCTGAACCTTTCCCTTTCTCCCTGCAGCGCGCGCAGAAACAATGGCTGTCGAAACTAGCCATGATGTGTCCACAGTTACCATGTTTCTGGCCCGGGGAAGACATAACGATCTGATGGCAGTAAAAAACAGAGTTCTAACAGGTCTATATACTCCCAAGATAAAGTAAGCACAAATATAAGGTACAATTCTCACCAATAACAATGAAAACTGAAGATAAACTTCTGATGAAAATATTCCGTGCACACAAGCATGCGCCAAACGAAAAAGATGCTATGACGTCACGCTGTCTAGACAGGAAGGAAGTACTACACGCCACCTGGCGAGTGCACAGCACTGGACCGGCCTGGCCGGTGGAAACACAGGACGTCTTTTTCTGACGTTTGGCGGGCCGGTCTGCGCCGACCGGATAAGCTATTGTCCATTGGATAGGATGTATTAACGCAATAAAATACACTTTTTATTTATCAGTCACATAAAAATGGTTAAAATTTAAATGAACCTTTATCAGTTATATGGATGTCCTTGGTTGATAGTAGCTTTGTGTTTGAAAATATATAAGCTTAAATGAAATATCTACCAAAAGCATATACCTTAAGTTGGTAGGCATAAACACTAAAAAGCCTAGTCTCTTTTTAACATAATATCTGCATCTAATGTACTGTAACATGAAGTATGCTTAATATGGTCTAACAGTCATCATATAATAAAACAAAATGCTCTAATATAATGTATATTTTGGTTTACACCTCAATATTAAATATTAACAACCATTGAACATCAAAGTTTCATTTCACATATTTACTAAAACTCAAACCAGTAAACTTGTAAATTAACACAGGTCATAAATCAGTAAATAAGTGTGTTTACTGAAAATTTTAGGGAATATGCGTATTTACTGACAAAATCAGTAAATGCACGTATTTACTGAAAATTTCAGTAAATATGCATATTTACTCATTTTACATATTTACAATAAAGTAGAACCTCAATTATCCGTCCCTCTATGATCCGAATCTCCGGATTAACCGATCCGAAACCTTGTCTCCCTACATTCAGTTTAAAAGCACGGTATACCATAAGCGATACTACAGCATTTTACACATTCTCGGAAACCATTAATTTAATGCTTTAGAAAATGCATTGTCCACAGAAACGCCTAACTTCTTTGATTTTTATTGCCATTGTTTCATTTGGTGAGGGATCAATTCATTTACACGACCCTGCTGCACACCTTCTTTCTTTGATAATTAATACGCCAATCACTGAATGCGTGTTCGATTGGTTTTGCAGTTTATAATCTCCCGAGTTGGTTCATTCACAGACTGACGTGTATTAAATGATAAAACATCAACAATGCATTACCATCCGAATGTACCAGTCACTGAAGGCGTGTTTGCTTGGGGTTTTACAATTTATAATCTCCTGGAGTTTTTCAATTGACAAAATGTATAACAACTTTTATCAAGAATTAAATGTCTTTAACACATGTACCATACCGAACACACCCAACTCAAGACCGCGTGATATATGTTGAATAGAGTTACTTGAAAGCTTTAAAATGATAGGGGAGCCATGAAAACCCTGCAAAACCAGTTAGTTATCAAATTATTCTGTGATATAATGCCTCATCTCCATTTTCCGGCTAAAACCTAAAATTCACCGATTATCGCCCACACTACCCCAGTTTTCGGCCGAACGTCACATATCTGAACCCCCCGCTTATCCGACCCAATTGTATGTCTCCCAGTAGGTTCGGATAATTGAGGTTCTACTGTACTTCACAATGTATGCACTTAGCAAACATACAGATGACCCCCACCTTGACTACTGTATCCATGCATTTTCACAAGAACTTATTATTAGCTGCTTTTGTAAACAAGTTCTGGGTGTTGAAAATTAGTTCCCCATGAAATTTTAAGTCAGATCAATGTCTTTGAGTAAAAGCTATAGCAACAGTGAGAATTAATTCTGTGAACTGGTTTAAAAACTCACCAGGCTGTTGAATAAAATAAGGCCATCTTTCTGTGTGAGGATGTTACTCCTGTAGTTTGTTCCCCCAGCCAGTGACAGCAGCACACTAGCTAGCGGCTTCATGGAGTTGTCCACTACCTAAAAAATGATTTTTAAAATATGTAAAATTGAACCAAACAAACAAAACACCAGTATAATACTTTGTACATATAACTACATGTTATATTTTGGTAATGACAATTCTAAGTGTTGGAAAGGTATAGACTTACAATGTCATCATGACTGGTGAAATGGCTCCATCACTACTTGTGATAGGCTGATAGCTATTTTATAGTTAATCAAAAACCTTCTTACTTACAATGTAATTCTGCTACTTTTCACCATGTTTGCTAGTTAAATCTTTTCACTTGAGGGTTCAGTGGCTGAATGGTTCACAAGTAAACGTTTAATCAACTGTCCCACCTCTAAGCTTACAGGTTCCAGTCCAAATCATGGGAACATGTTGGATAAGGTGAAACCCAGATATGACCCTAGCTACTGAAAGCGACAAAACATCCCAAATCTGACTTTTTTAGCTCAGCCCCCCAGCATGTAGCTGTTGTTAATAAAATGTCATATCCCATCTTTGGCAGAGTCAGGCACAACACTGTAAATGTACAGCAAACTCCAGTAATTTAATCTAATCTACTGCTTTACAGGTGCAATATCTTCTCTACAAAAGGGAACTCAGCATGCTGGTTAACAAAATTAGTTTTCAAAGGTGTAGTGGGAAGAACGGTTTGAGTCAGTAGTCTAGGATAGTGGGTGTGACCGGAGGGAAAGTGCTAAGTTGGAAAGCTTAAGGTAAAAAGGTGTGTCTTAAAGTATTTCCTTAAGCTTGCAAAAGCACTATTTCTTATGTGCAAAGGAAGAGTCCCAGAAGGGCATTATGACTATACAAGTTTGTAAGTTGGACTCTCTTAAGTAGAATTTTGTTTTAACTCTAAATAAGTACGAGGTCCTAAGAAGATTTTTTCCTACTTAATTTAGTTTACATGGTTCATTGGAAAGCCCGACTATGTAAGCAAGTTTTTTTACTGGCTCATTGAGATTTCATCTGACAGGGTTCACATGTAGGTCAAATGTCCGTAAACTCGGAACATGAAAAGAGCAGAAGAAAAAAATTATAAATTTGATTTGTATAAGAACTGAGACTGTCCAGGCTTGTGAGCTGACGCTATATAACTCTACATAAGTAGAAGCAGTGTACCTGAAACTTGAGCATAATCTAATCTACTGCACTGCAGGCGCATTTCTTCCTACAAAGCAACAGTCAAGGGACATTCTAGGTCATTAATCCAGGGTTGTGGATGTGACTGACCGGAAGATACTAAGTCGGGAAGCTTGAGTTAAAGAGGTGAGTATTCAGATGCTTCTAAAAGGATAATACTAAGAGGCTGGTTCTGATATGAAGAGGAGGAGAGTTCGATAAAGTTTGTGCATAATGACTGAAGGACCCACAAAAAGGTTTGTGGGATTCGTGAAGTTTATCGTCAAAAGTGGAGACTTGAAGGAAGTTAAATATTAGACACTTTTATCTGGCTTTTGTTGCTACCAGTTTTAAGGTCCAAATATTAGAAGATGCAGTATTTGTGCAGGTGGAGGTGAAAGTAGCCATAACCGAGACTACATTCTGTGGGCATTGGAGTGTTGTTGTGTCACAGAGTACACTGTAACACTGTCTTACCTTTACAGTGACCTGACCCAGTTTAAATGCCTTGAAATGCCCCAGTTTGTTATCCACTGGAGTGAACACATAGCCTTCCCTTGATGCTGTCACCTCATACTCTGCTTCTGGGTGAAGAGGCCCAACTCTGAAAAAAAAGTCCAACAATGTGTCACAAAAATAGTGCCCCAACAAGGTCAGTAATAAAGAATATCATTTACCTGATATCTATCTTCTCACTGGAATGGATAAAAATTGTGTCTGGACAAGAAAAACAATCCTACTTTTTCATACAGGATTCAGGGTACTTGTGATCTTACAAGAATACAGATCAGAATAAATTTCAGTTTGTACTCATTAACCAAGCATTTTGGAGAAAAGGCTTTGGTTGGAATAACAAAAATAGGAAATACAAATTTTGGACAGTGAGAGAACATCAGGGCCCATAATTGATAAAATTCTTATTGTTATTCTTATACTTATTCTTGGAATTTACTAAGACATCAGATGTTAACAAAAAAAAATGCAACATTAAAAACAAGAAAAAAAATCTTAAAAAAGTATAATCTTAAAAAAGTATATTATCAGTGGAAGAGTTGGTTCACAGACTCAGACAGCGAACACCAGTAAAAGAACAGTCGAAAATGACCTTTGCAAACATTCACCAACATTCTAATTCTCACATTTTTTTTTCAAATTCTCAGATAAACAAACTTTTCTGAGAATAAGACTTCAAAAAATTTGTGTGAATGTTTACACTTCTAAAGTCAATAACAGCAAATTAGACATAATACTCTAATTATGTAGAAAAAAGGTTGCATCAGTTTTTTAGTTGTTGATCAACATGAAGGTGCATGCATTATTTGAGAAAATGCCTATATTCTAAGAAAATGTTGGCGTTGTTGGCCACATCACAAAGAGGACTCTACTGGAAGCAACTGACAAGTTATACTGCAGATAGGGAGAGGTCAACAGCCCTGGTGACAGTGTCTTGTGCCATACAAAGAACACAGGAACACAACTCACTTGAAGGCCCCCTTCTCGTCAGTTTTGAGCTGTATGTTGTGGAGGGAGTCAGTCTGAGGGATGATCTCTATGTCCACTTCAGCAAGGGCTGGCTCCACCTTCCCCAGGATGAACGTCCCCTTTTTGCCTTCAAATCTACTCACCTCTTCCACACAGGAATCTGAGGAGAGACCACATATCACTTGACATGTTAACATAAACAGGAGTGAAATAGAATGTAATAATAATCAAAGCTTTAATAAAGCCTTAAATTGAAGAGATATGGAAAAAGCTGTTAAAAAGCTTAACCTTGACTTCAAAACAGACCCATCTTTGTTATCTAACCATGGTTTGTTGTATAGAAGAGGTATTAGGTATAAAACAGAAAAAAATGCCACAGTGGAAATAAGCTTTCTAAATTATTGGAGAATAGAAGGTCAGAAAAGCAAGGCTTCATTGTACTTATATTTTATTCACGAAACTGACTTGGAATCTTTGCGCTTTTATATCAATGGACTCAATTTAGAGAAATAAATGAGAAATTGGGCACACTATGTGAAATTATTCAGTGAAGAAATCCTTTACCTTTTCCTTAATTTGTCAGACAATGATTTTTAAAATTTAACTACATTTAATCTATGATCTCCTCTGATGCAAATTTTGCTAATATTTTGATAATTTTGTCTCAATTTTAAAGGAGTACCTCCATGTGGTCAATCGACGCAATGTAGTTAACTTTACACTTTTTACTCCAGTTGATACTTAGTTTAACTGTGTAAGGGACAAATTAAGACTAGAAGGGTATACACTTCATGAGACATCGTTCTATCATTCATTTGAATACAGGTGGAAATTTACTGTTAGCTGATTTTGCATGGGCTGCAAAAATACAAACCTCCTTTGACCAGTACAGTTTGAGAGGCTGGGTAGTACAAGTACTCTGCTGACGAAGGGCTGATCTCAATCTTTTCTCCTGACTTGGCCCAGTATGAGAACTTATACAGCACTGGTCGCTTCTCTACAGGGTCCTTGGTTACCTCTCCTTCCTTAGACTTTGCTGGAAATGAAGTTTGCATATTTAGAAACTTACAGAAAAGACATTTACATATTTAGATTCAGATCCTCTATAACATAGCACTGAAGGCTTGGAGGTCTTTGTAAATCCAGAAACTACCAGTGACTAATTTGAAATGGGAAAAGTTAAAGTTTGAATAATCTCTAACCACTATAACATGGAGCCAGAGTTGAGTATCTGCAATTAAAAAGCTTTAAAAACAATTTAAAAACAAAAACTACAATTAATTTACATCGTTAAGTACAACAGTTTCTATTTGGTTGATAGCTTTCAACTAAAGCTAAAACTATTTCACCATTTGGTCTGTGCAAAAAGATGTAAAATTTAATAGATAGAAATTGATATCATCTACTGCAATACATGTCTCTTGTCATTGGCAGATATGCACTAATTGTTAAGTGCTCTAAAATCTATGCATGCGCATACATGCATCCTACAATTTCAGCATTTGACTTTATTATTGTAAAATGCATAGGCAACCCACACACACACTAATACCCTGCGAGTGTATTGTTTGTACATGTTCACAAAACAGTGGTCAATGCGTTGTGAAACACTGAAATGTTCATAACATTCTACCTGCAGGTTTGGTGGTCTGGCTGTCCTTCTCAGCAGTCAGAGGCCCCAAGACCGTGGGCTGTTTATCTGGGTCAATGTGTGAACTTATGCTGACCTTGATGTCATTTTGAGAGGTTGGCATGGAGATGGCACCCTCTACCAGGTGATGAGTGGCAGTCAATGATAAGACTGAGGGGGCAGCACTGTGCAAAAAATACCGTAGAGTAAAAAACACTTTTGTTAAAAATCTGTAACACTGTGAAAGTGGAAAGTTTTCATTCTTGGACATACAAAATGTCTGGAATACAGAAAGTGAAATTTATTGAAGCGGATAACCATTAAAATGAGACAATAAGAAGCAAAATTTACTGAATATGTTTCAACAAATTATATTTAATAAGACTTTTTTTTTTGTCTTCTCCAGCCACTATAATTGCTTCTCTAAGTATTTAAATAACAAATATGGTTCCTAGAAATATGAAATAAACTCATTGCAACAATATAATAATTAAAATTTTCAACTTAAATTTATAAACTACAATCTCACAACTACAAAATATAGACTGACCAACAAGTAAAAAGAAATTCATAAAATTATTCAGCCTCACTTACAAAGCAAAATATTAATATTCTGGCTTAACTGAAAGAACCAAACCAATGTCTTAAACACTGTATTTATTGCAATTATTAATTATTTTGAATCCTTAAATGAAATTTATTACACAGAAATCAACTCAACAGCAGTGTAGCTAATGTCTGATTTTGGTGATGAATCAATAAATCTAAAACGGATTTACAGAAATAAAATTGATTAAAATTTATATACACAGATATAAATATCAAACTTGTGTGATTTGAACCTACAACCACCAAAATCAGTGACACAGTAAATTGATAACTGCCCTGAAAACCGAAGTTCATTTCATTATGAAATTCTAACTCTGCAATATAATCATAAATCACCAACATCACTCACAAGAAGCTATTTTTTTCCAACTAGAAAACATACATTTAATTGAGAATTCGGTGACATTTATCCAAATTATCCATGTATAGTAAGTTTTTAACCATATTTTTTAACATAGTTACAAGATTTTATGGTAAGTTTCTAAACTAAAATTAAAGAACTTTATTGAGAAAAATGTTCACAAGTGTCTTGGAAATTGTATTAACAGAGACACTTTTAATAAGGTTATCAATCAAAATCATTCAATACTGAGATATCATTATGATACCTGCACTACTTGAAGCCACTATAACACAAAGAGCAAGGACTACGAATATCCTGCTTACGTGTCAAATCTGTAGGTGTCCTGTTGGAACTTGTGACAGGACTCAGGCTTCAGGGTGTAGACTCCCGGCTGACCGAGGCAGAACTTGTTGGTGCCTTTAGATAGTTTGAATGAACCTGCATCTTTGGTGCTGTCATGTGCAAAGTTCTGAAAATCATAACCAGGTGACTTGTTATGAAAATAAATCAACTTAAATGGCAAAGAAAAGAAAATCAACTTAAATGGCAAAGAAAAATACAAGACTAAGATACTCAAAGTTAACTACGGCTCAAACCCAATCTCAATAAGTTAGGATATCAGTTAAAACTGTTTATCTTATATTTTATATATTAAGCAAATACAGTGGGTCTAGCCTCTTACTAATGTTATGTTACAAGAAATAGTGAAGTCAGTTCTTAATAAACCTCAATTACGTTGGAATATGGTTCAATAGAGTTATATTCAGTTAAAAGAATAACCCTCCATTATTCTGACATACTTACTGAACCAACTGTAAGTCTGGCTTGTTATAATACGATGGTGTGACATCTGACTATCTTCCCACAATAACGTTCCTTGACATGTCTTCCTGTGGGTTTGACTCCTACAAGTGGCAATGCTGAGGGCCTGTCGTTATATGACCTTGGCTGTTGGAAAAAAGTTTGTAAAACCCTAACTTTGTACTTTGTCTTACCAGTGTGATGCTGTGAGACAGACTGCAAGCGAGCACATAACCATTGTGTACAAACTCCAAGCCCTTCAAGTCCTCATCAATCACTTCAACGTCCACAGACTTGTCAGCCCAGCACCACTCCTCATTCAACATGCTCACTGAACACAAAAATACACAAATACAAGAACAGAAATTCATAATTAACTGCTCAGCCTGGTGTTCCACTTCTAACTCAACACACTAAATGACTAAACAAATGCACAGGGAAACACAAATACAGAACACAGGTGTAAGAATATTGTGACTGGTGTTGGTTTAAAGAAAAAGAAATGGAAAACTAGAGGATCGCTCGCAAAAAAAAAAGATAATGTTTTTGCATAGCAAAAACAAAGCGTCCCGAAAAGGATATAAAGGTGAGTGCTAAAGTATTAAGAAAATGCTTCGTTTCTAGCCTTATACTGTTGTGGCAACCAAAGTCAGCGCAGTCTGCTCTATCTAGCATGGTTTTCAAGATATAAGCATTTTTGTGTTTTGCAAAAAATAAAAAAATTAAAAATGTCCGCTATATTTGGCGAGACCAAATTATTTTGAAAATTGGCATGGCTACTCTGCAGAGATACCCAGCAGGTCCAAAATTTTGTTGAGTTCGCTCCATATAGCACGGTTTTCGAGATATAAGCATTTTTGTGTTTTGCAAAAACTTTGAAAATTCAAAATGGCCACCATTTTTGGGGAGACAAAAATTTTTGTCAAGACCACTGCCGCGGTGTGTATCTCCCGCCGAGCATTAAAGCAGAAGAAATAGCTTTTCCGAGATATTCACAATTTTTCATTTTCGTGTGTGAAAGCTCTTCCAAAAGTAGGTGAATGAGTTATTTGAGAAAAATTGGCTATCTGCAATACTATTAAGAGATAATTCACATTTACTCATTTTGAGTAGGTGAATAATTATCTATGGGTCTGAAACTTCACCAAGTGAAAGCTCTCCCTAAAGTAGGTGAATGAGTTATTTGAGAAAAATTGGCTATCTGCAATACTTTTAGAGATAATTCGCATTTACTCATTTTGAGTAGGGGAGTAATTAGCTATGGGTCTGAAACTTCACCATGTGAAAGCTCTCCCACAAGTAGATGAATGAGTATTTGATAAAAATTGGCTATCCGCAATACTTTTACAGATAATTAGCATTTAGTCATTTTGAGTGGGTGAATAAATAGCTATGGGTCTGAAACTTCAGAGTGAAAGCTCTCCCAAAAGTAGATGAATGAGTTATTTGAGAAAAATTGGCTATCTGCAATACTTTTAGAGATAATTCACATTTACTCATTTTGAGTAGGTGAATAATTAGCTATGGGTCTGAAACTTCACCAAGTGAAAGCTCTGCCAAAAGTAGGTGAATGAGTTATTTGAGAAAAATTGGCTATCTGCAATACTATTAAGAGATAATTCACATTTACTCATTTTGAGTAGGTGAATAATTATCTATGGGTCTGAAACTTCACCAAGTGAAAGCTCTCCCTAAAGTAGGTGAATGAGTTATTTGAGAAAAATTGGCTATCTGCAATACTTTTAGAGATAATTCGCATTTACTCATTTTGAGTAGGGGAGTAATTAGCTATGGGTCTGAAACTTCACCATGTGAAAGCTCTCCCACAAGTAGATGAATGAGTATTTGATAAAAATTGGCTATCCGCAATACTTTTACAGATAATTAGCATTTAGTCATTTTGAGTGGGTGAATAAATAGCTATGGGTCTGAAACTTCAGAGTGAAAGCTCTCCCAAAAGTAGATGAATGAGTTATTTGAGAAAAATTGGCTATCTGCAATACTTTTAGAGATAATTCACATTTACTCATTTTGAGTAGGTGAATAATTAGCTATGGGTCTGAAACTTCACCAAGTGAAAGCTCTGCCAAAAGTAGGTGAATGAGTTATTTGAGAAAAATTGGCTATCTGCAATACTTTTAGAGATAATTCGCATTTACTCATTTTGAGTAGGTGAGTAATTAGCTATGGGTCTGAAACTTCACCATGTGAAAGCTCTCCCAAAAGTAGGTGAATGATTAATTTGAGAAAAATTGGCTATCTGCAATACTTTTAGAGATAATTCGCATTTACTCATTTTGAGTAGGTGAGTAATTAGCTATGGGTCTGAAACTTCACCAAGTGAAAGCTCTCCCAAAAGTAGGTGAATGAGTTATTTGAGAAAAATTGGCTATCTGCAATACTTTTAGAGATAATTCGCATTTACTCATTTTGAGTAGGTGAGTAATTAGCTATGGGTCTGAAACTTCACCAAGTGAAAGCTCTCCCAAAAGTGGGTGAATGATTATTTTGAGAAAAATTGGCTATCTGCAATACTTTTAGAGATAATTCGCATTTACTCATTTTGAGTAGGTGAGTAATTAGCTATGGGTCTGAAACTTCACAGAGTGAAAGCTCTCCCAAAAGTAGGTGAATGAGTTATTTGAGAAAAATTGGCTATCTGCAATACTTTTAGAGATAATTCGCATTTACTCATTTTGAGTAGGTGAGTAATTACCTATGGGTCTGAAACTTCACCAAGTGAAAGCTCTCCCAAAAGTAGGTGAATGAGTGATTTGAGAAAAATTGGCTATCTGCAATACTTTTGCAGATAATTCGCATTTACTCATTTTGAGTGGGTGAGTAAGTAGCTATGGGTCTGAAACTTCACCAAGTGAAAGCTCTCCCAAAAGTAGGTGAATGAGTTATTTGAGAAAAATTGGCTATCTGCAATACTTTTAGAGATAATTCACATTTACTCATTTTCAGTAGGTGAGTAATTAGCTATGGGTCTGAAACTTCACCATGTGAAAGCTCTGCCAAAAGTAGGTGAATGAGTTATTTGAGAAAAATTGGCTATCTGCAATACTTTTAGAGATAATTCGCATTTACTCATTTTGAGTAGGTGAGTAATTAGCTATGGGTCTGAAACTTCACAGAGTGAAAGCTCTCCCAAAAGTAGGTGAATGAGTTATTTGAAAAAAATTGGCTATCTGCAATACTTTTAGAGATAATTCGCATTTACTCATTTTGAGTAGGTGAGTAATTAGCTATGGGTCTGAAACTTCACCAAGTGAAAGCTCTCCCAAAAGTAGGTGAATGATTTATTTGAGAAAAATTGGCTATCTGCAATACTTTTAGAGATAATTTGCATTTACTCATTTTGAGTAGGTGAGTAATTAGCTATGGGTCTGAAACTTCACCATGTGAAAGCTCTCCCACAAGTAGATGAATGAGTTATTTGATAAAAATTGGGTATCCGCAATACTTTTACAGATAATTAGCATTTACTCATTTTGAGTAGGTAAATAATTAGCTATGGGTCTGAAACTTCACCATGTGAAAGCTCTCCCAAAAGTAGGTGAATGAGTTATTTGAGAAAAATTGGCTATCTGCAATACTTTTAGAGATAATTCGCATTTACTCATTTTGAGTAGGTGAGTAATTAGCTATGGGTCTGAAACTTCACAGAGTGAAAGCTCTCCCAAAAGTAGGTGAATGAGTTATTTGAGAAAAATTGGCTATCTGCAATACTTTTAGAGATAATTCGCATTTACTCATTTTGAGTAGGTGAGTAATTAGCTATGGGTCTGAAACTTCACCAAGTGAAAGCTCTCCCAAAAGTAGGTGAATGATTAATTTGAGAAAAATTGGCTATCTGCAATACTTTTAGAGATAATTCGCATTTACTCATTTTGAGTAGGTGAGTAATTAGCTATGGGTCTGAAACTTCACAGAGTGAAAGCTCTCCCAAAAGTAGGAGAATGAGTTATTTGAGAAAAATTGGCTATCTGCAATACTTTTAGAGATAATTCACATTTACTCATTTTGAGTAGGTGAGTAATTAGCTATGGGTCTGAAACTTCACCAAGTGAAAGCTGTCCCAAAAGTAGGTGAATGAGTGATTTGAGAAAAATTGGCTATCTGCAATACTTTTGCAGATAATTCGCATTTACTCATTTTGAGTGGGTGAGTAAGTACCTATGGGTCTGAAACTTCACCATGTGAAAGCTCTCCCACAAGTAGATGAATGAGTATTTGATAAAAATTGGGTATCCGCAATACTTTTACAGATAATTAGCATTTAGTCATTTTGAGTAGGTGAATAAATAGCTATGGGTCTGAAACTTCAGAGTGAAAGCTCTCCCAAAAGTAGATGAATGAGTTATTTGAGAAAAATTGGCTATCTGCAATACTTTTAGAGATAATTCACATTTACTCATTTTGAGTAGGTGAATAATTAGCTATGGGTCTGAAACTTCACCAAGTGAAAGCTCTGCCAAAAGTAGGTGAATGAGTTATTTGAGAAAAATTGGCTATCTGCAATACTTTTAGAGATAATTCGCATTTACTCATTTTGAGTAGGTGAGTAATTAGCTATGGGTCTGAAACTTCACCATGTGAAAGCTCTCCCAAAAGTAGGTGAATGATTAATTTGAGAAAAATTGGCTATCTGCAATACTTTTAGAGATAATTCGCATTTACTCATTTTGAGTAGGTGAGTAATTAGCTATGGGTCTGAAACTTCACCAAGTGAAAGCTCTCCCAAAAGTAGGTGAATGAGTTATTTGAGAAAAATTGGCTATCTGCAATACTTTTAGAGATAATTCGCATTTACTCATTTTGAGTAGGTAAGTAATTAGCTATGGGTCTGAAACTTCACCAAGTGAAAGCTCTCCCAAAAGTAGGTGAATGATTAATTTGAGAAAAATTGGCTATCTGCAATACTTTTAGAGATAATTTGCATTTACTCATTTTGAGTAGGTGAGTAATTAGCTATGGGTCTGAAACTTCACCAAGTGAAAGCTCTCCCAAAAGTAGGTGAATGATTAATTTGAGAAAAATTGGCTATCTGCAATACTTTTAGAGATAATTCGCATTTACTCATTTTGAGTAGGTGAGTAATTAGCTATGGGTCTGAAACTTCACCAAGTGAAAGCTCTCCCAAAAGTAGGTGAATGATTTATTTGAGAAAAATTGGCTATCTGCAATACTTTTAGAGATAATTTGCATTTACTCATTTTGAGTAGGTGAGTAATTAGCTATGGGTCTGAAACTTCACCATGTGAAAGCTCTCCCACAAGTAGATGAATGAGTTATTTGATAAAAATTGGGTATCCGCAATACTTTTACAGATAATTAGCATTTACTCATTTTGAGTAGGTAAATAATTAGCTATGGGTCTGAAACTTCACCATGTGAAAGCTCTCCCAAAAGTAGGTGAATGAGTTATTTGAGAAAAATTGGCTATCTGCAATACTTTTAGAGATAATTCGCATTTACTCATTTTGAGTAGGTGAGTAATTAGCTATGGGTCTGAAACTTCACAGAGTGAAAGCTCTCCCAAAAGTAGGTGAATGAGTTATTTGAGAAAAATTGGCTATCTGCAATACTTTTAGAGATAATTCGCATTTACTCATTTTGAGTAGGTGAGTAATTAGCTATGGGTCTGAAACTTCACCAAGTGAAAGCTCTCCCAAAAGTAGGTGAATGATTAATTTGAGAAAAATTGGCTATCTGCAATACTTTTAGAGATAATTCGCATTTACTCATTTTGAGTAGGTGAGTAATTAGCTATGGGTCTGAAACTTCACAGAGTGAAAGCTCTCCCAAAAGTAGGTGAATGAGTTATTTGAGAAAAATTGGCTATCTGCAATACTTTTAGAGATAATTCGCATTTACTCATTTTGAGTAGGTGAGTAATTAGCTATGGGTCTGAAACTTCACCAAGTGAAAGCTCTCCCAAAAGTAGGTGAATGAGTGATTTGAGAAAAATTGGCTATCTGCAATACTTTTGCAGATAATTCGCATTTACTCATTTTGAGTGGGTGAGTAAGTAGCTATGGGTCTGAAACTTCACCAAGTGAAAGCTCTCCCAAAAGTAGGTGAATGAGTTATTTGAGAAAAATTGGCTATCTGCAATACTTTTAGAGATAATTCACATTTACTCATTTTCAGTAGGTGAGTAATTAGCTATGGGTCTGAAACTTCACCATGTGAAAGCTCTGCCAAAAGTAGGTGAATGAGTTATTTGAGAAAAATTGGCTAACTGCAATACTTTTAGAGATAATTCGCATTTACTCATTTTGAGTAGGTGAGTAATTAGCTATGGGTCTGAAACTTCACAGAGTGAAAGCTCTCCCAAAAGTAGGTGAATGAGTTATTTGAGAAAAATTGGCTATCTGCAATACTTTTAGAGATAATTCGCATTTACTCATTTTGAGTAGGTGAGTAATTAGCTATGGGTCTGAAACTTCACCAAGTGAAAGCTCTCCCAAAAGTAGGTGAATGATTAATTTGAGAAAAATTGGCTATCTGCAATACTTTTAGAGATAATTCGCATTTACTCATTTTGAGTAGGTGAGTAATTAGCTATGGGTCTGAAACTTCACCAAGTGAAAGCTCTCCCAAAAGTAGGTGAATGATTTATTTGAGAAAAATTGGCTATCTGCAATACTTTTAGAGATAATTTGCATTTACTCATTTTGAGTAGGTGAGTAATTAGCTATGGGTCTGAAACTTCACCATGTGAAAGCTCTCCCACAAGTAGATGAATGAGTTATTTGATAAAAATTGGGTATCCGCAATACTTTTACAGATAATTAGCATTTACTCATTTTGAGTAGGTAAATAATTAGCTATGGGTCTGAAACTTCACCATGTGAAAGCTCTCCCAAAAGTAGGTGAATGAGTTATTTGAGAAAAATTGGCTATCTGCAATACTTTTAGAGATAATTCGCATTTACTCATTTTGAGTAGGTGAGTAATTAGCTATGGGTCTGAAACTTCACAGAGTGAAAGCTCTCCCAAAAGTAGGTGAATGAGTTATTTGAGAAAAATTGGCTATCTGCAATACTTTTAGAGATAATTCGCATTTACTCATTTTCAGTAGGTGAGTAATTAGCTATGGGTCTGAAACTTCACCAAGTGAAAGCTCTCCCAAAAGTAGGTGAATGATTAATTTGAGAAAAATTGGCTATCTGCAATACTTTTAGAGATAATTCGCATTTACTCATTTTGAGTAGGTGAGTAATTAGCTATGGGTCTGAAACTTCACCAAGTGAAAGCTCTCCCAAAAGTAGGTGAATGATTTATTTGAGAAAAATTGGCTATCTGCAATACTTTTAGAGATAATTTGCATTTACTCATTTTGAGTAGGTGAGTAATTAGCTATGGGTCTGAAACTTCACCATGTGAAAGCTCTCCCACAAGTAGATGAATGAGTTATTTGATAAAAATTGGGTATCCGCAATACTTTTACAGATAATTAGCATTTACTCATTTTGAGTAGGTAAATAATTAGCTATGGGTCTGAAACTTCACCATGTGAAAGCTCTCCCAAAAGTAGGTGAATGAGTTATTTGAGAAAAATTGGCTATCTGCAATACTTTTAGAGATAATTCGCATTTACTCATTTTGAGTAGGTGAGTAATTAGCTATGGGTCTGAAACTTCACAGAGTGAAAGCTCTCCCAAAAGTAGGTGAATGATTAATTTGAGAAAAATTGGCTATCTGCAATACTTTTAGAGATAATTCGCATTTACTCATTTTGAGTAGGTGAGTAATTAGCTATGGGTCTGAAACTTCACAGAGTGAAAGCTCTCCCAAAAGTAGGTGAATGAGTTATTTGAGAAAAATTGGCTATCTGCAATACTTTTAGAGATAATTCGCATTTACTTATTTTCAGTAGGTGAGTAATTAGCTATGGGTCTGAAACTTCACCAAGTGAAAGCTCTCCCAAAAGTAGGTGAATGAGTGATTTGAGAAAAATTGGCTATCTGCAATACTTTTGCAGATAATTCGCATTTACTCATTTTGAGTGGGTGAGTAAGTAGCTATGGGTCTGAAACTTCACCAAGTGAAAGCTCTGCCAAAAGTAGGTGAATGAGTTATTTGAGAAAAATTGGCTATCTGCAATACTTCTAGAGATAATTCACATTTACTCATTTTCAGTAGGTGAGTAATTAGCTATGGGTCTGAAACTTCACCATGTGAAAGCTCTGCCAAAAGTAGGTGAATGAGTTATTTGAGAAAAATTGGCTATCTGCAATACTTTTAGAGATAATTCGCATTTACTCATTTTGAGTAGGTGAGTAATTAGCTATGGGTCTGAAACTTCACAGAGTGAAAGCTCTCCCAAAAGTAGGTGAATGAGTTATTTGAGAAAAATTGGCTATCTGCAATACTTTTAGAGATAATTCGCATTTACTCATTTTGAGTAGGTGAGTAATTAGCTATGGGTCTGAAACTTCACCAAGTGAAAGCTCTCCCAAAAGTAGGTGAATGATTAATTTGAGAAAAATTGGCTATCTGCAATACTTTTAGAGATAATTCGCATTTACTCATTTTGAGTAGGTGAGTAATTAGCTATGGGTCTGAAACTTCACCATGTGAAAGCTCTCCCACAAGTAGATGAATGAGTTATTTGATAAAAATTGGGTATCCGCAATACTTTTACAGATAATTAGCATTTACTCATTTTGAGTAGGTAAATAATTAGCTATGGGTCTGAAACTTCACCATGTGAAAGCTCTCCCAAAAGTAGGTGAATGAGTTATTTGAGAAAAATTGGCTATCTGCAATACTTTTAGAGATAATTCGCATTCACTCATTTTGAGTAGGTGAGTAATTAGCTATGGGTCTGAAACTTCACCATGTGAAAGCTCTTCCAAAAGTAGGTGAATGAGTTATTTGAGAAAAATTGGCTATCTGCAATACTTTTAAGAGATAATTCGTATTTACTCATTTTGAGTAGGTGAGTAATCATCTACGGGTCTGAAACTTCATCATGTGAAAGCTCTCCCAAAAGTACATGAATGAGTTATTTGATAAAAATTGGGTATCCGCAATAGTTTTTGAGATAATTAGCATTTACTCATTTTGAGTAGGTGAGTAATTAGCTACGGGTCTGAAACTTCACCAAGTGAAAGCTCTTCCAAAAGTAGGTGAGTGAGTTATTTGAGAAAAATTGGCCATCTGCAATACTTTTAGAGGTAATTCGCATTTACTCTTTTTGAGTAGGTGAGCAATTAGCTATGGGTCTGAAACTTCACCAAGTGAAAGCTCTTTGGGATAGCTGCTCTGCAGAGATACCCTGAAGATAAAAAATTTTGTCGAAATCGCTCTATGTAGCACGGTTTTCGAAATATTAGCATTTTTGTGTTTTGCAATTTTTGCGCAAAAATTCGAAAATTCAAAATGGCCGCCATTTTTGGCAAGAGAAAATTTTTTTGAAAATTGGCATGGGTACTCTGGAGAGATACCCTGTGGGTTAAAAATTTCGTCGAAATCGCTCTATCTAGCACGGTTTTCGAGATATAAGCATTTTTGTGTTTTGCAATTTTGCGAAAAATTCGAAAATTCAAAATGGCCGCCATTTTTTGCAAGAAATTTTTTGTTTGAAAATTGGCATGGCTACTCTGCAGAGATACCCTGCGGGTCAAAAATTTCGTCAAAATCGCTCTATCTAGCAGGGTTTTCGAGATATAAGCATTTTTATGTTTTGCAATTTTTGCGAAAATTTCGAAAATTCAGAATGGCCGCCATTTTTGGCGAGACAAAATTATTTTGAAAATTGGGATGGCTACTCTGCAGATATACCCTGTGGCTCAAAAATTTCGTCGAAATCGCTCTATCTTGCAGGGTTTTCGAGATATAAGCATTTTTATGTTTTGCAATTTTTGCGAAAAATTCGAAAATTCAAAATGGCCGCCATTTTTGGCGAGAGAAATTTTTTTTTCAAAATTGGGATAACTACTTCGCAGAGTTACCCTGCGGGTCAAAAATTTCGTCGAAATTGCTCTATCTAGCACGGTTTTTGAGATATAAGCATTTTTGTGTTTTGCAATTTTTGCGAAAATTTCGAAAATTCAAAATGGCCGCCATTTTGGGCTAGATAAAATTTTTTTGAAAATTGGGAAAACTACTCCGCAGAGATACCCTGCGGGTCAAAAATTTCATCGAAATCCCTCTATCTAGCACGGTTTTCGAGATATAAGCATTTTTGTGTTTTCCTTATTTGGAAAATTCGTAATGATTAATTAATCATTAATTACTCGGCCATTTCTTGACCAATCAATGCCAAAATCTAATGATTTCCAGATTTTAATAGAATGAATGTATTTGCCAAGTTTCAGGTGAATTGATAAAATTCCTTTCAAGTTATCATCCGGACAAGCTTCCCCATCGAAAAAAGACATTTTTGGTCATGTGACCTCTCTGATTGGTTGAAATGTCACTGCAGCATATTCAAAAAAATTACCCAAGGCTACTGCCTAAACCTGCCAAATTTGAAAAGAATCCGCCTAACAGTTACAGAGTTATAAGGAAAACAAAATGCGGAGCCGGCGGAGCCTGAAGCTCTCCCATACACAAACAAGCGTCCCTTGCGGGACGCTTAATTATTATCTGGAGTGCCATCTTTTATTTTACCTTTGTATTTTCCTGGCATGATGTCCTTAAATTCAAAGGTACCCGTCTTTCCATCACCAGTCACCTGGAAAACAAGAGGTCTGAAACTTTACTATGTGATAGCTTACCAAAAAGTAGATGGATAACATATTTGAAAAGATTTCCCTAACTTTAATACTTTTGAAGATATATGACATTTACTCCTTTTGTTATTTAGCTACAAATGAGAAAGTAGCTATTACTCACTTATGGCATGTAATAGAACCCCAAACTATGTACCATCTTATAGCTAAGGACAAAGTAGCCGAACAACATATTTAAGGAAAAAAGTCTAATTGCAATAGTTTTGGAGTTACAATGGCTTTACTCAACAGTCAGAATTTCAAAGTAGCTATTACTCAGCTATCCAAGGTGCAAGAGGTCTGAAACTTTACTATGTGATAGCTTACCAAAAAGTAGATGGATAACATATTTGAAAAGATTTCCCTAATTTTAATACTTTTGAAGATATTTGACATTTACTCCTTTTGTTATTTAGCCACAAATGAGAAAGTAGCTTTTACTCACTTATGGCATGCAATAGAACCCCAAACTATGTACCATCTTACAGCTAAGGACAAAGTAGCTGAACAACATATTTAAGGAAAACACTCTAACTGCAATAGTTTTGGAGTTACAATGGCTTTACTCAACAGTCAGAATTTCAAAGTAGCTATTACTCGGCTATCCAAGGTGCAACAGGTCTGAAACTTTACTATGTGATAGCTTACCAAAAAGTAGATGAACAACATATTTGAAAAGATTTCCCTAACTTTAATACTTTTGAAGATATTTGACATTTACTTCTTTTGTTGTTTAGCTACAAATGAGAAAATAGCTATTACTCACTTATGGCATGCAATAGAACCCCAAACTATGTACCATCTTATAGCTAAGGACAATGTAGCTGAACAACATATTTTAGGAAAACACTCTAACTGCAATGGTTTTGGAGTTACAATGGCTTTACTCAACAGTCAGAATTTCAAAGTAGCTATTACTCAGCTATCCAAGGTGCGAGAGGTCTGAAACTACTATGTGATAGCTTACCAAAAAGTAGATGAACAACATATTTGAAAAGATTTCTGTAACTTTAATACTTTTGAAGATATTTGACATTTACTCATGTCGTTATTTAGCTACAAATGAGAAAATAGCTATTACTCACTTACGGTATGCAATAGAACCCCAAACTATGTACCATCTTATAGCTAAGGACAAAGTAGCTGAACAACATATTTCAAGAAAAAGTTGTATCTGCAATAGTTTTTGAGTTATGAGCCCTTTACTCCAAGTAGCTATGATTGTTATTACTCACTTATCTTTAGGCCTAAGTCCATAAAACCAAAAAAATTTTCAAGGGCATGAAAATTCATTGGGACTATTAATTTACAAAAAATCTGTAGCTGCAGTAGTTTTGGAGAAATCTGCGTGACTAACTAACGCACGCACGCACGCATACAGGTTTATGGTGTAGACCGAGGACGCGGGTTTTTTACTATCCAACCGAGGACATCTTTATTTTTGTGTTTAAACATCAGATTTTGATTGATATGCATAAAATGAATTATTTTATATCATCACATGTATTTAAATCTGAGAAAAAACTTATTTTCTAGAAGGTGGTTTTTTACAAGACAACTGAGGACGCACTTAGTTGTATGTTTACTATCCAACTGAGGACCATAAGTATACAGGAATTAATGCATATGATTGAGGACGCACATTTCAAAAATGATCCGTCAAACTGAGGACACACTTAGTTGTACTCTTACCAGCAACCTGAGGACGCACAGGTAGAGGACTTAACACACATGATAGAGGACACACACTTTATGTATGGTCCGTCAAACTGAGGACACACTAAGTTATATATTTAATAGCAAACTGAGGACACACAAGTACAGGAATTAATACCCATGATAGAGGACACACGCTTTATACATGATCTGTCAGACTGAGGACACACTTAGTTATGCATTACAGCCAACTGAGGACACACAAGTATAGGAATTAATACATGCGATAGAGGACACACATTTTACATGTGTTCTGCCAATCTGAGGACACACGATATGGTACATTTGCCACCAAACTGAGGACACACATATATGAATTAACCTATATGACAGAGGACATACATTTGCAAGATGATCTGTCAAACAGTCAATGATCTTAACAATATCAATGATTAAATTTACTTGATAAGATTTGTAGCTGATAACATATGCAACCGTTTATTTGAAATCAATTACAAAATATACAAGGCCACTGCCGCAGCAGTTATCTCCCGCCTTAGAATCAGTAAAAATGGAGAACTAAAGGAAATATAATAATAAGGCCTTTGTAGTAAGATAACCCCACTTGACATTGAAAAAGGAGTCAAAAGTAAAAGTCAGCAGTTGGAAAAGTCTCAGACCATGACTTTCTTTAAGTTGTTTTCACATTTGGAGCCCCTAGTAGCAATGATAAGGGACATATAAGACCTTTTTAATAGGATAATGCCATTTAACATTAAACATCTGATATGATGGACATTTCGTTTTCGAAACTAGGTCAAATTACTATCAGGCTAACTTTCCTAGCCTTATATCTTTTGTGCAAATTCGATCAACCTAGCTGCGATATTTCCATTTTTATAGCATACTAATGATTTTGAAATAATCGGCTATGGTGGCCATTTTGTTTTTCAAATAAGGCCAAAATTTTGGCAAAAACATTTGCAGGCCAGGACTTTTCATGGTCTATCTTTACATTCTATGTGATGACCCGATTTAACCTTGAAGCAGGTTTCAAAGGTCAAATTCAACACCTGAAAAAGATTCCCAGACCATGACTTCCTACAAATTGTTTTCAAATTCCGAACCTCTAGGAGCAATTTTAGGGGAGATATAAGGCCTTTTTAATAGGATAACCCTGTTTGTCATAAAACATGCGATATGACGGCCATTTTGTTTTTTGAACTAGGCCAAAATTACTATCAGGCTAGCTTTTCTAGCCATATAGCGTTGGTGCAAATTTGATGAAACTAGCTGGAATATTTCAAGATTTAGAGCACCTTTATGATTTTCAAACAATTAGCGATGGCAGCCATTTTGTTTTTCAAAATGACGCTAAAATTTTACACAGACAGGTTTTCATAGCCATAAACATTCCCTGCAAATTTGGTGAAGATATCTTTATAAATGAATGAGATATTAAGGTTTATGTAAAAACGTGACGAACAGGCGGACGGACTCACGGATGCAGACAGTAGATAAAAATAGTTTGGGATTTATCTTACAAAATAGAGAGCACATAATTGTTAATTTATCAGAGCAAATGGGAGAAACACATTTCGGGATCAGTAATATCAAATAGTGGATGCATAATTTCTGTATAATAATAAAATATCAAAAAAAGATATATATAATAACAAGAGTGTCCATGCATTTTATTCAATGTACACCATCCAATAGACTAGAGATTGTGTCTCGACGCAGTGTATCCCCGGACGGGACATGGTTGAAACGTGACATACAGAGTATTATGGTTGACACAAATATACCTCTGTAGGGAGGGGGTATAAGCGTTTATGGGAGCAACTTGTACTGACACTAAGTAAGCAAAATGTTTCGAGATATAAGCACTTTTAAGTTTGGGTATCCTTGTTTGACCTTGAAGGAGGGGTCCAAGGTCAAATCTCACCACATAAAAGATTGCCGGCCCATGATTTCCTGTAAGTTGGTTTGCCATCCCAAACCTCTACAACCAATAATAAGTGAGTTACGAGCACTTTTAAGTTTGGCTATCCTCGTTTGACCTTGAAGGGGGGGTCCAAGGTCAAATTTGACCACACCAAAAGATTCCCTGCCCATGATTTTCTATAGGTTGGTTTACCATCCCAAACCTCTAGGACCAATAATAAGCAAGTTATAAACACTTTTAACTTTGGCTATCCTCGTTTGACCTTGAATGAGGGGTTCGAGGTCAAATCTGAACACAACAAAAGATTCCCAGCCCATGATTTCCTAAAGGTTGGTTTGACATCCCAAACCTCTAGGACCGATAATAAGCGAGTTATAAGCACTTTTAAGTTTGGCTATCCTTGTTTGACCTTGAAGGAGGGGTCCAAGGTTAAATCTGACAACATCAGAAGATTCACAGCACATGATTTCCTATAGGTTGGTTTCACACTGCAAACCTCTAGGATCAATAATAAGTAGGGCTGCAAGCGAGCCCGAAAATGCGCCTCGAGTCCTCATTTTGAAAGAACTGACTCGGACTCGGTTATTCGCTTGATTATCACCCACGAAATAAACTGCTTCATATTTTCACATATCACGCCTTATATAAAATTATTAAAATGCACACAACAGGAAAGAATGTTGATAATTCATTGAATTTTGGAATAAATACGCATTTATAATGCAAAAAACAGGAACGTTTAGCCATTTTAATATTGCAAGATTTGAGGCGTCTTCGAAATGTTATATTAAAATACCATCTTTATAGAAACATTGTCACGCAAAAATTTAAAGTTTGCAAATGCTTAAAATATAAAAACTGAAAACGGAAACACCTTATATTAGTAAAATATACAAATATGTTCATATTTTTAAAGAAAAATCTAATTTTGTAGTAGATTTTACATCTATTTTTAGTTGTTTTCGAAGACCCGGTTCACTTTTCTTGACTCGAGTATTAGACTGAATCGTTTTGTTTACGAGTAACCGAAGAATCGTTGCAGCCTTAATAATAAGGGAGATATAGGCACTTTTAAAGTCTGCTATGTGGGCTACTTCGGCACACTGTGGATGACCTTGAATTAAGAGCTTCAAGGTCAAATGTGTGCAAGGTTGTAGAGGACATGTATATCTGTTATACATACCACCTATGAAGAGATTCAACCTTCTACCTTTGAGAAACAGCCAGTAGAAAAATGTAGATTATTTTCAAAGAAATGCCCATGGCGGCCATCTTGTTTTTCAGAATGAGGCTATTTTCAGTCCCAGAGAAGCTTACCCCCCAATGAAGATATCCTGCAAATTTGGTGAACCTAGCTGGTGTAGTTTTCCTCTTAGAGGGTTAACGCCGAAAATCTCTCTATGCGCAGCGGCGGCATAGCAAACGCTAAACCAAAGTATCATCCGGATGCCTCCAGTGGATACAATTATCTGGCAGCACGGATCCAGATGGTCCAGACAGTTATCCAGATCACTCCCAAAATCTAATCACTTGTTCTTTGTCCCATTTAGGACATTTCCTGAAAATTTCATCAAAATCCATCAATAACTTTTTGAGTTATCTGTGTTTCAAAATTACATTTCATGGATGCAGAATATCCAAAGAGTGGTCCGGATCACTCCCAAAATTTAATCATTTCTTCCTTTTCAGACATATCCTTAAAATTTCATCAAAATCCGTCCATAAGTTTTTGAGTTATCTTGTTCTTAATAAAAACACATTTAAGGTCACTCAAATTATTGTTTTTCATTAAGAATTTGATTTAAATAATCTGCACAAAGGAGTATTCCTACTTCATCTTAATTATGGAAAAGCCACATAACTGACAGACAAAACATATTCAACTCTTTCTTGTGTTATTTTACTTTTGCATAGCCCATATTCTTGTTATTTCTGTCTCCCTATCTTTTTAAAAAACTTAGCAAATTCATAAATATGTTAATTTCATATTATTCCTTGAATAAGTTGGTATGGGATTATCTACATTATACAGCATCAATCAATTTAAAATGAAACATGTATTAATATTTGTCATTTTCATCACATACTCAACACTAAAGGCCAATTTAGATTTTGAAAGAATAAATCTGCTTAATTAGTTTAATTATATTTATTAATTTATATATCAATTCAACCACTAAAATGAGGATAAATTATGCATATATCTATTGTGGTATCTTACCACATAGCTGGTGTTTAAGACATGTTGTCTACAATCTGTTTTTAATCATTTATTATTAAAAAAAATTGAAAAACAAGTTTTGGTACAATAATTATGAGATCAATATACTAACTTTAGTTGTCCTTCATATAAATATATAGCAATATCTCTGTGCATTATTTAGAGATGAAAAATTCAAAATATCCAATTTAAGCACACAGTTGGCATTTTAATACCAATATGAGGACATAGGTGTCCAAGTATTAACCTGTATAACTGAGGACATCACTAGAATTCTGTGCAGGAATTTTTATGTACAACTGAGGACATGGAGTGTGCTTGGATTTTTATGGAGGAACTGAGGACATGGAGTGCATGGAGAATATTAACAGCTTTTAATAAATTCCTGTAACTCCATACATATGTGCTAGGTGTTTTACAGTCTAACTGAGGACATATCTCAGAATTCAATGAAAACTTGAGAAAAGGTTATTTAGTGTATACTTATTGGATTTCTAACAAGATTCTAACTGAAGACGTCCTCGGTTGGCAGTGCGTCCTCAGTTAGAAGGTGTGCAACCAGGGTCATGTCCTCAGTTTAAATGCGTAAACAAGAACACGCACGCACGCACGAACACACAGGCATCATTTCGTAATCTCCCTCCCGGGCTAAAGCCCGGCGGGAGATAATAAAAAACACTTTGAATGCAAAAGAATCAATTTTGGTAAGCCCATTATTTTATCACCAACAGTGATGGTTGAGCAAGTTACTGTGCATCCCTTGCTGGCAATGAATATCACTTGGGATTATTGTACTTTCTAATTTAATACATGTATTATCTCTTCTGTGTATTTATATCATCTATCACAATGTGTATAGAAATGCACCTGTATATAATTTTGATGCAGGGTTTGCTGCCTTTGCCCTCCCAAGAATTTCTGAACACAATGTAGAAAAAAACCCCACAGTTAATAACAAAAAGAAATTAGTCTAATATTAGAGAAAAATTTGCTGAAGTACAATACATATTAACCAATAAAGCTTGAATTAACTTAAACATGAAGGCAGAACTCTTTTTGCAATTCTAAACTCAGAAAAGTTCATTATTTTTTAACGAGTACGTAGGATATCTTTCCTGCCCTGTTTATATGTAATCATATTTCAAAATGGGATTATAATGAATCTCTCAGAAGTGTGAACTAAAATTCAAAGTACCAAAGCCAGATGTCTCTCCTCTGTCCTGCCTAGACTTGCCAGGGCAAGCTGTAACCGCTTGCATTTCTCCAGACAGGTCACCTTGCCCTGTACTTTGGCCCGCATCTGGGAGAAGTTTAGCTTGTAGATTGGCATGGGCATCATCTGTAACTCGTGTTCAGGAGGAGAAAGCTTGAGACCCGCCTTCAATTCTTCTGGAGTGATTTCCACCTATAATTCAGAATTAATAAACATGTGATACATGTATACTTGCAAAATTTAATTATTTAAAGTTTTGCTAGAAATACTCACACCATTTCCTAACAATATCATTTACTTCTAAAAAGATTTTGATTTCTAACCATTCTATGGTAAATGCCACCTTATCTATAATAAACATTTTGTAATCCCCAACAAAATTTCTTCAAAATTTTTTCCTATTTGCAATTACATGTACTTACACAGAAGTTGACCTGGGGCCGGATTCACAAAGATTCTTAAGAATTACTTATGCAATTACTTAAGTAATTGCTTAAAGTTAGCAACAGTGCTTAATTTAGACACTTACTTATGTGGGATTCACAAACTGTAAAGAATTCTTACTTCAGTAAGAGTACCTAACTAAGTAAACTATAGAACCACAAAACAAACACATCATATAACCACAGTCATCAGCGCCACCTGTGTGATAGTTTTACAACTGCAATTGTCGTTTGGCAATTTGTTTGTAAACAATGGCTGACATGTTAAATACTACACAGAGGAAGAGAAGCCACAATTGGACCACACAAGAAGTGGCTATTCTGAAAGAACAATGTAAACTAGGGTGAAGTGATTGGCTTTCTGCCAACCACAGAGTCGAATCTTAGGACAGCAGTGGGTGTTGAAATCTGTAAACTTGGTATTATCGCCCGCATTTGCAAACTGCTTCGAAAGAAGTTGTTTTCAGATTTGTGTAGCGAGATGGCTATTTGCAGTGACGTGATGTGAAAGGTTTACAAATATAAAGGGTCTGTAGATACACAGTTTTACAAGGCTGGTTTAAGATGAAAACTACCAGCATATTTCCTGTCCACGAACTTGCCTCATTAATATTAATAAGCAAATATGCGCAGTCACAGCAGTTCTTTAGGGGCGCAGTTTGAAATTTGATTTTGAAATGAGAAGACATATTTCAATTTTGAAGCGTGGATATATAGTACTACTGTATATGGATATTTTACAGAAGCAAATTGTAAGTATTTAAATAAAATATTCGTGTGTTATTTCTACAATATTACGATAGCCATAATGAGCGATAATCGGGGATCAGAGGTTATGTTGTATTTTACCGATGAACTCATTAATGAAATATTAATGACTTGGGTGCTATGGCCGTGAGTTCTGTAGCTTAAAGTATTTGATCTTTGTCGAAACGTCCATTTTATAAAATATTGTCAGGAAATAAGATTAGCGAACTGGTTTATTTTGTAAATATACTGTAAAACAATTTGGAAGACAACTTCATCCAAAATAAGAAACGGATTGACAGAAAAATGAAACGTGATAACCTCTAGGACATGCAAAAGCGCCTTCGAGTGGTTGAACGTAGAACTACAGAGTTTGAATATTTTCATTGTCTCTGCCAGAGGTGTCCTCGATTTTGATTGGCTAAACGAAAAATGTATAGTACTACCGTGACGTCACTCCATTCATTAATTTCTTTGCGGTTTATTTGTTTGACAAATTTGAAAAATTTAATAGTAATTTAAATTTTTATTAGAAATACTTACCATTTCCTAACAGTAGCTATTTGTTGGAGCCATCCAACCCAATGGCCAACGCAGAGATGCGATTTTAAGGTTATATAACAACCTTAACCAAGCCATTGGGTTACAGTAGTCCGTCCTCCCGCCAATTAGGTCACATGACCACATTGTTTACTTCATTATTTTTGTTGCAAGTAAAAGAATGACTTGCGGGGAGGCGGGAGGGAAATTTGAGTGTTAGGAAATGGTAAGTATTTCTAATAAAAATTTAAATTACTATTAAATTTTTCAAGTTTATAGCGAAATACCCTTACCATTTCCTAACAGTAGCTGAATTCAGCCTTGTAGGATGGAGGGAATTCTTTTTAAGAAAACCACTACCTAACCTACAACTAGACATCATGAGAACTTCATAATGGAATTACATGCATTAATGAACATATAACTACAAACATCCAGCATTGCAGACATACCAGCCACAAACTGCAAATGTACCAATATAAGTATGAAACACATATTTAAAAAATAACAAAACTGTAACTGCAACTGTAGGACCCAATTTCAAATCTAACCCTATGACAACAGAGGTTTTTCAGACAGAAATTGGTATACATACAATGGAATTCCCAATAACATGTATCAAGAAACTATGTAAGGAAATCACCTATAAAAACTAAAGATGTAATCAAAACATACATCAATAGTTTCCATGACTCAATCTTGACTCATTCAAGATGAAATAGGTGCCAAAAGATAAGTCTTATTAAGAAACTTTCTTGATGGCAGTAAAAACAAAAGATTTTGTTCTATCCCAAACCCTTTGATTACCAAAGCCCTAACAGGACAGACAGACCCACATTGAGTCAAACTGTTGTCCAAAGAGGCTAAGAGCTGGCATGACCACAGGCTTAATTGCAGTAGGCCCATCCAAAGCAAACTGGATCTGGCAATTGATGGGCCAGAGTTACTCGTGATCAATTCTCCTTATAACTAAAGGAAGAATATGTCCAAGCATTAATGTCACTCCTTTACCATGACTCTGTAGTCCACAGACAAAGACCACTGACTCAGTTGCAGTAAATGCAGTAGGCCCATCTGAAGCCAACTGGTTCATGGCCAAAAAGGCAGTCAATGGGCCAAAGTTACTTGTGACCCATTCTCCCTATAACTAAGGGAAGGGTCCAAACATGAATGTCACTACTTTACCTGAAGCCAAGACCAAAGACTGTCTTGAAAAGAAAATAACTTCAAGAAAACCTCCCTCACAAGATCAAAGGTTGTCTGATAAGAGCATGTAGGACCAATGACAAAATCCAACATTGGTTTGTCTCTTACTAAAAGTTGTTAGTGTCTTATTTATCTCAACTTTTAGATACTTCTTGACCCGTTTGGCCCCAAACCATCCACAATTGCTGTTCTATAACCCACAATAATGGATGGTATTAGGATGTTCCCTAAACTAGAATTTCAGGAAATTTGCTCCATGTGGAATGGTACATGGCTCTCTTCACACCACTTCCCAAAAAGAACAATTGATTCTCAGATTCTCCTTGAGGAGTGCTCCTTCATTGTTTCACCACTTCCTCTGGGGATCTACCATAATCTTCATGCCTGACTTCCAGATGCCAAACATGAATATTCAAGTAAACTAGATTGTTGTGAAGTCTGTTGCTGAATGGTTGAGTCAACAGATTTACCCCCAAGGAAAGTCTTAGAAGAAGTTTTGTGGACAGATTCATCAGATCCCAAACTAAACAATCCCTGGCCACCCAATCATGATGATTCTGCACCTGTAGGTGGCTATCTGTTGAATCACCTGAGGGATGAGGGCCACTGGACATAACTGACCAGACCCTCCCCAGAGATGTTCAATGCATCTGTTTCCCAAGACTGACTGTCTGGGACATGAGACATATACATGTTACAACACCTGCAGGACCAAGACCCTGGGCAAAAACACATGTCTGTCCAGACCTTCACAAGAGATGTTGAAGCACCTGTTTCCAGAGCCTGACAGCAGAGCTACATAGGAAAACTTGTGATTCATCTTGTTGCAAACACATCAACCACTGATTGATGGCAGCAATGTCTAATTTGATTGAAAACCTGACGATTCATAGCCCATTTGGTCTGAAATAACTTATCTTCCTAGACAAGGAATCTGCCAGAACATGTGGATTCCCTGGGATGTACTTCCCTGAATCTGAATCATTCTGACATTGGACTGAATCATGATTCTACAGATGAAGGTACATATTCCCCAAGTGGAAACCTCCCTGGCTGTTCACATAGGCAACCACTAAAGAATTGTCTGTGAAAACCAACTGATTTCAATTCATAAGCTGATTTCTGAACCATATTAAGGTAACAGCATAGCTTCCGGCTGCATAATGTTATGTTATGAGGAGTCTTGACTCTTCCTGATTCCACAGACCAATGGCTGTGGATGCTTCAAGAGAGCACCCCAAACCCTTAGGGAAGCTTCTGTGAAAGGAGAGAGACTGAGCTCCTTCCAAAGGAGTGGTGAGTTCTCCTTCAAAATTGAATGATTGGTCGACCACTGAAGATGACCCCTGTGAACCAGAGAAACAAGAAGTGAGATAATCAGAAACTAAGGATATACGCAGTGTTTCCAAATACCATTGGAGTACCTTCATGTGCAGACCTCCCAATGGTGTAGTCTTCTCCATTGAAGCCATGCTTTCAAAGTGACCTGAGCTTCCAAGGAGATAAGTGAGAACTTCAACCGTCTTTCAATCAATTTTCTTTGAATTGCGAAGACTAGACCTACCCTGAGGTCGAATTGTAACACTAAATTGATTACTGAAGTTGGAAATAATTTAAATTTGTGATCCAAATTTGTGATCCAAATAATTGAAATTTGTGATCCAACCCAGGCTTCGACAAGATGCACCAAACATTGCTGCTTTGAGTTCATTCTCATTAGCCAACCCTCTATATACTGGCGAATACTGATGCCTTCTGCACGAGCCATCAGCTTCACCTCTTTTGCTACCTTGGTGAACTGGGGAGGAACTGTAGCCATAATGCAGGTTAAGGCAGTGAACTGGTAGAATCTGTAGCCTCCAATGAGGCGAAGATACTTTTGGTAGCTGAGTCTACCGGTGACGAGTGTGTACCCATAAAGGTCGAGTGACGTCATCCAATCTCGTTATATAAACGAATTGCAAATATTAACCAATTTCATATTGAGTAAGGTACATGCAAAGCTTGTTTACCTGACCTTAAGTATACTGACAGTCATTTCTTCTTCACTAACCCCAAGACATAGACTGTAAGTGTAAGCTTCCAGCGATGTGACTGGTGATATCGCCCTTTTGTCGATCATTTCATAAACAGCTTTTATCAAAATTGCTGTTTCTCCTGTTTTTTTTTTTTTTTTTTTTTTTTTTAACTTCTGCCAACCTCACCTCTAAAAAGTCTGGCTGAATATTTTCCTTTCCCAGGACTTGTATAGTACCAAACTGGAGAAAGGTTCCTTGAAACCACAGGAAGCCAGCTATCATCCCTGCTTCCATAGGCCTGTATAAGTAAGATCCACTCCCCTTTTAACTAGCTGAGGAGTAGGAGGCACTTGTAACTCTATTCCATGGCTTATTAGATCAGAAACTAGAAGCTTGCTCACCTCTAGAGTTACTAATCCTTGTTATTTCCATGAAAACACTAGATGAAAATCCTCTGAACATCTAATATGTCCAGCAAGAGAACATCATTAGGAGTGAAAAATGCATTGTAGATTTGCTAAAGACATTCTAAATTACATCCCTCCTGTTGAGTCACATGTTCTTAGACATGGTGAAACTGCAAACAAGAAGATTTGGACACCAACTGGTTGACTGGACTAGAAATGCAAACATCATTGCACCCAGTCCAAAGCATATTGAAGTCTATAACATATCATAGTGATCCCTAGGATCCTCTAAATATGACCTGAACTGAAGGAGTGAGAATATACACGCTTCTTCTCTCTTACAATCCCCTACCAGGGACCTTGTTTGCAAAGTGTCTGAAAGGTCATGTTCCTCCTGCAGACCTGCTGTAACTAAGGAGCTGTCCAACTAAGGAAAGTAATGTATGTAAGGAAGTCCAAGCAAACTTCTTCCTGTATGGCTGCTCTTTAAAACATCAGAGGCTTCAAACTCCTTGAAACCCAACATAAAAGCCACATTTAAATGCTGGCTGTTCACCCAAGAAATGTAAATGTGACCAAACAAGGGAGCATTCACAGAAACTGTGCCTGTTAACTCAATCCCTAGCCACTCAATAACAGTCAAGCAAAAGTAAAATAAGGAATAGATTCCTTGTAATGAGATGAATCATAATCACCATCTCCTGACAACCTGAATTCTAAACCTTTTGAGAGGTATAGAAACCCGATTGTACTAAAATTTCTTGTGCATAGATCAAAAACCTCTCCTTGTAGACATGAATGACACTCCCGGACATCTGACAACCCGAATTCTGACCTTCTGAGAGGTATGAATACTCAATTGTGCATAGATGACTTCACACAGGTATTTCCTCTGGTGAATGTTTTGACTGGACCTCGACGGAAGAGTTTTCCGAAGAAGTAGTCTTTTCCTGCATTCAAAACTCCTCCACGGTGTCGTGTCCATGGTAACTTAATGGCTGCCCCCAAGGGAGATTCCTTCGTCTGTAGCATCGACAATCTATTCGACTGGGATGCATACTGTGATAAAATTGCTTTCAACGCCTGGCTATTAGAACCCGACGTGAACAGCAATAACGGCCACTCGAATTGTCATTCTCATCCAAGATGGCGCCGTCCAGATCGCTTTTGTTATTGAAGAGTACATTCTTCCTATATACGTATGCTGCAAAATTATAGCTTCCAACGTCTAGCAAACTGAACCAAACGACTGGCAAGCTGTATAATAATATTATTGTTGCAGTAGGACCTTCTTTATGAAGACTTATTTCCTCGAGGTTGAAGATGATAGAACTTTCGATGTCGCCATCCAAAAAGTCCTTTATTTGCATAAAATAATGCATACCTTCGAAGATTCAATAAATGAATCAGTTCTGTATCATATACATATAAAATATAAAGTGAGATTCACAGCAAAATCTCAAAAAATAAATGAAAACCTTGAGAAACTTCTACTAATTCCCAAAGACGTCCATACTGATGATGGCCAACAAAAATAATGAAGTAAACAATGTGGTCATGTGACCTAATTGGCGGGAGGACGGACTACTGTAACCCAATGGCTTGGTTAAGGTTGTTATATAACCTTAAAATCGCATCTCTGCGTTGGCCATTGGGTTGGATGGCTCCAACAAATAGCTACTGTTAGGAAATGGTAAGGGTATTTCGCTATAAAAAATTGAGTACACATAGATGCGCAGACAGCAATTTTACATTAACAGTGAGTGCGTGATAAACCCTGCAGACGAATAAATTAATTGGGGTTTCACCTCTAGAAAACAGCAGACGAAACCGTTAAAAAAGACTCGTTCGAGTAGACCATCACAATAGCAAAAACAATAGTTTCTAGGACATCCGGGACTTTACAGAAAGCCAGACGTAGTGCTAGACATGCTTTTTACTTCATAAAATATAGCTTAATAAAGGCATTAAAAATCTTCAAAATGGCAGAGTGTATAATATACACCTTAATGTACAGATATGTGAAGAAATATTATGCAGAATTTGATATTTAAGGGCTTAAACAGCCAATTTAAAATCGTGGCCGTAACTCAGTACATAACTCGAATCAAAGATTCGACTAAAAAAGTAGCCAAGTTATTAATGCCTCTTTCAGTTCAACAGTAACTTTGAACACAAAAAAGAAGTTTGGAAATCAATTGCAGCTGAAGTAAATTCTGTAGGAGGATGTAGTAGGAGAATTGATGAGGTGAAAAAAAGTGGTATAACATCAGAGCAAACTCTGTAAAGGCAGGGAGGACTTTCAACAAGTATTCTCAACATAAGCAATCTTGCATAAGAAATTATTAAGTACCAACTGTTACTTAAGAATTACTTATGCATGGCCCAATGCTGTCTTAAATTTAAGCAATTCTTAAGTAAGAATTCTTACAAAGAATCTTTGTGAATTCCAACTGTATTGTAATTAAGCACTCCTGCCTAAATATAACCACAAATGTTGGACTTAAGTAAGAATTCTTACTTAAGAATCTTTGTGAATCCGGCCCCTGGTAGCTAAATACTTCCTGTTCCAATGTTACTGTTTATTTATCATTGAGTTCAAAAGAAAAGTTATGTATGAAATGCTGAGATACAAGATATTTTCAATGAAAAATAACTTCAATAGTTGCCTTTTAACAATCCTATGCAGTGAACAATATTTATTTACATAATCCAACTAGTGATATAGTCATAAACATGCAATAACAGTGGGATAGGAAAGCATGAGACAAGCACATCAAAGTACTCACCCTGAAGATGTAGAAGCCTGGCTTCAGATCAGTGCAGAACTTGCCATGCTTATCTGGGTTTATTGTCCTGAGTTTTGTTTTCTGGCCTTTTTCAGTGATCACAACTTTCCTCTTTGTCAAGTCTGAGTTAACACTGTCTGGAAACTTGTCCACCTTAATGTTTCCACAGGCAGCAAACCTACAGGAATTAAACCAGACACAGTCAACCCCAATAGATAGAAGTCTGTTAAGCAAAAATATCAGATATATGGAGAACCATTCTATGCTAATTTAACAGTAAATCGAATACCTGTAGAATACCTAGTTTAGTAGAATATTTTTCTCAAGACTTGACTTCTTATTACTATCCTATATAAGACTAAGTATGCTGTTGAAATGTCTCTACAAGTTTAAACATATCATTTTTATCACAGTGGGTTGAGTCCACTGGACTATTTGTAATTAAAAAACTCCAAAGTTCCACTCACAACTAGCTCTCTTCCAGTATTCTAAAAACAACAGTACTCTAACGACAAAAGACTTTAAATATTACTAACAATTAATCTAAGCTAATCTAATGTGGACTTTTATAGCGCTTAATCTCCATCACTGATGGACTCTAAGGCGCATCTAAACATAAAGCAAGGCAGTTATCGTTAATCAAGGGACATAGCCAGGTCGTACCAAGGAGACACAGATGTGACAGGGGAGGCTATGGTGGGTAGGCTTTTGCAAACAGGTATGTTTTAAGCTTCTTTCTGAAGGAGGCAACTGATGTTGCACTGCAAACATCTTGAAGGAGGTCATTCCAGATCTTCGGAGCATCAAAGGCAAAACTATGGCCAAAATGTTTGGCTGACTTAAAGACTGATGAATGGAAAGGAGGAACTGTAAGGTATTGACGATCTGGGTGACTATGCCTAGTACTATAGGGACAACTACTAAAAGACAAGAACGGTTCGAAATAAGAAGGAGAACCACTATGCCGAGACGTACAGTATTTTGGACTGTTTTTAATCAGTGTTCATGATTACAAAACCCTGTTCAACACTAGGGATGGGTCAGTATCAAAAATGCATAGATCGGGAGGTCTCTAATGCAAAAAAAAAACATTCAGATTCCAGGACTCTGCATGTTAATACACCTCCACTCAAACTGGCCACTGACAGGGAAAGTGAAACTCATGAAACCAAAACAACGACATTTCCTTTCAACAAAATCACAATAAAAGTCTGTAAATATACAAAAATATGGGCTGAAAATGTGCCATTTCTTCAGATTTCTGGTTTCCATTATTTTAGGCTTTCCTTTGATCATATGTGTTGACAAGCGAGATGGGGGTTATAAAGAGTTATAACTTATTTACCTAAATATGGCTGTTCTACTGAATGAAATTGCTACAAAAGTCTGCAAATGTACAAAAATATGGGATAAAAGCTTCTAATTTCCTCAGATTGATTGCTTATGTCACCTATTTTAAGTTTTCAATTCAATTGTATGTGTTGATAAGCAATGTGGCGGTTGTAAAATCTCATCACAATATTTCATTAAGATGCCACCGGGCCTACCGACCCGTCCCTAGTTCACACCATTTTGTGCTGGTATTATGACCTACACATGAGTGCAAAATATTTAACTTGTCAGGGCCTGTTCGTGGTGTGATCCATTTTGTGGTCTGGTGGTACACATTAGGTTTCATAAGTGTAAACAAGTCTGGATTACTATTCAGATAGTACTCAGTAAGATGGATATTTGGGGGCTGCTCATTTATAAACATGCGCTACCAAAATACGTGTCTTTTCAGAGATGTAAGGACAACTAAAATAGGAGTTGTTACAACCACAAATAAGTGGTGTGACAGGCCTAAAGAAATATTTCTTTCACACAGCTGTACACAACATATACTTACCACAATTTTGAAATTTTAAACAGGATATCATAGTGTCATGTGTCTTAAGATGATACAAGAGAATGGCCTTCAATGTTTACATCACAATAATCCAGTTATAATCATAAATACCTAGTGGCTACAATTTCTGGCAGTTCAGGAGTATTTGGAGTGACTTTGATCTGCTTGGGGTCAAAATAGACATCCCTCGTCTCAATGCTAATGGTGTATGTTCCCGCTTTCATGGAATCCAGGGTGAACGTGCCATCCTCGATTGTCTCTGCTACCTCCTTACCATTGATCTTCACCTTAGCAAAGGCTACACCAGGACCCTGCAGATGTGCAACAGTTTCAAAAAGACATGACAGTGAGTATGATCATGTTTCAATTATTCTTGGGTTTATCCATGATGTTTGATTCATTTTCTTTTGATTGTCATTAGGGCTGTTAAAAAAGTATTCATGAAGATGAGAGGAATGGTTTAAATGGAGTACAGATATAAGAACAGTGGACTCTTGTTGACTTGAATAGTAGCACATTTCTAACTATTGCAATAAATATTGGCATAAAAATTGGTTATTTTACTTTAGACAGCAAAATGGCATAATCTGCTATTATTAACAAGATTACTGGTTTAAGTGTGCAGTAATGGTAAAAAAAGCATGGGAGTGTAAAAATTACTGCTCTTGGTAACCCTGGTTTTCAGATTATTTTCAAGGTTAATTCTGGGGTTTTATCATTGCTTCTAGCAACTAGGATCCTAGCAGGATATGCCCTCTATGTACTAGTGATAAAGACGGCAAACCGGATAGTTGGTTTCTATTCGATTTATAACAGAGTAAACGAAATCCGGTGACAAATTACAAGAACCGGTTCCCGAAATATCACATATTTTACATCAAAACGTATAAAATATTGCACAGAAACATTTAAAAATATTAACTTCTGTAATATTTTGCCAATATACACTGAAATAATATCCAAAACGTCTGTTTTATCATCAAATAAACCACATTTTAGTTGAAATTATTGTTCATGTACACGCACAGAAAGTTTTACAGCTTGACTACAGCTTGGTGTATACTAATTCGAACAAATCCGTTTCCGCCGAATTTTTGTTTTCGGGACCCGGTTTCCATATTTACATTCGATTGTAACACTACTATGTACCCCACATGTTGTGATGGGCTGAATTTGAATCTATGTGAGGGCCAAGTAATTAAATGCCATGATTCATTAACCATCCATCGGCTGGAGTCACGTTTAACAGTGTTTTTGACTCAATGCATTTGTCCATGTCAGGTATTGATGGGGGGTGAGTGAATGAAGTGCATACTAGTTAGTCACATTTTATAAGTGTAAGATAATTAACATCAGCAACTACCAGCTTAGGTAAGGACAGAGAATCAAACCTACAGACCCCCGAGGCAGGTTGCAAACTCTTACTCTAATTGGCTTAATCTCCCTGTTCTTAAGGGCACTCTTAAGGTGCAACAGTACAATAATGGTCAACCAATTTCAGCATCCAGGGACTTAAAAGGATCAAGCACCACAGAGAACGCCAGAGCAATACAGAGACTAAGGTGGGTATACCTTGGTGTACAGGTAGGATTCAAGCTTCTTTCTGACAGAGGCAACAGAGGGGGATGCACGAATCTCACTAGGAAGTAGTGTTGGGAATCGCCTCCAATTTTCATGGTCGATTATTCGTCCATTTTTCCGAGCGATGATCGACCCATAATCGATTATTTTACTCCATTAGTGTTTATTATTTAAGAAACACTTTCCGGGATAAAGTATAGGTCAATCTGGTAACAATAACGGTGTTCCGACATTCAGAATCTACCAAAAGCACCCACTTCCTGTAAATATGGCGGTAGACATAAACAAACTTGTCAAAACTGTCAGTTTATTAAGTAAAAATACCTAAAATATTGTTAAAATACGTGGATATTGATATAAATAAGGAAAGGTAAGATATAAGCTTAATAATCGATCATTAGAAAACGTCAGTGACTGACCGCAATTCTACACTGTCACCGACGATTAATCAAGCACACGTCTAATCATCCACCCACTACTAGGAAGATCATTTTAAACAGTGGGAGCATCACACACAAAGCTCTAACCAAACCATTTAACAGACAGAACTGCTTCACCACCATGCTCTGTCAAGGGGTTTTCAGGATCTTACTGTTTTAATCCCTCAAAAATATAGGTGCATGATCATGAATAAATATAAAAGAGTTTTGTTAATACAGTTCAATATGTAAAAGACATCATGGTGATGTAGACGTTAAGACACTCGCCTCCCCTACCTCAGGTCCTGGGTTTAATTCCAGGCCAGACCTGGTAAGGGGAAAGTTGGTAGCTGTTTGCTGTTGCCTGGTTTTCAGTGCAGAATCTTGACTAACCAGTATGTACTGATTTCCTCCACCTCCTCAACCACCCTGCCATGATCTACACAATGCATTGACAGGTACATATAACCCAAACCAATCAGTTAAAAGCAAGTCTAATACAACACAGCTGTGTCAGTGAATCTGATTAGTTAAAGAGAAAAAACAAATGGATTATAACTCTGTCTCATAGTCCACCCAATTATCACTTCACCTTTGAGGTACTCCACTGCCAATCGGATTATAATTCTGCATGTCAGACCAAGTGATGGATTATTACTACAACAAAATCTAAGGAAATTAAGAGTAGAGCTCAAGGTAATACGTAATGAAATTGTCACCTTTGGCAATGTCACAGCCTTCCCATGGACTGTGAATCCTGCCACTTGGAAAGGTTTCTGAAAATAACACATCAAAGATAAACTTAACACATTATAGTATACAGATTATATTCTTAAAAACAGCAGTGAAATGGAAGAAGTAATATATTGATTGAAAAAAAGGGAAGGGCAAATTCAAGATCTCTGCCCATACTAAACAAAGCGCAAACAAAAAATAATGTTGTAATTTTCTTTAATCAAACCAATATAGAACTTGTCAATTTTACACACCTACCAAACAGGTGAAGTTTACAAACCTTTAGAATGAAATATATATAAACCTTGAGAATACATAAAATACACAAACACTCAAAATGAGAAAAATTTAAATGATTTTCATATCAGTGAATTATACAAACCTTTAATCACACAACCTTTGGTGTATGGGAATTATACCAACTTTCAGCAGAAGTGACTTATACAAACCTTCAGAATGCTAAATTATACAAACCTTTAGCACAACTGATTCATACATTCAGTTCAAACTTATTATACAAACCTTTAGCACAAGTGAATTATGTTCCACCATAAAGTCCAACTCTCCGGGCACCACATCAAATTTGATCTTCTCCCCCACAAAGATGGGGACAAGCTTGTAGCTGCCAAAGGGTAATGAAGGGAACTGGAAGAAGCCATCTGCTTGAGAGGTAGCATGACACAGAGCAGTAAGGTGCTTGAACTGGGGCAACAGCTTGATGTCTGACTTGTCACATTTTGTTATGTCCTGAAACAAATACACATTAAGAAGCCATGATCAAATATTGCATAAAAAGACAGTAGACCCGCAACCCGCCTAAACACATTAACAGTCCCAGAACTTTTGAGTACCCTCAAGTGTCAAAAATAAGCTTGGAAATTAACTCAAAAATTGATGAATATGTTTTGTCATGTATTGTACACACTTACTTGACTTTTTATTGCTTGGGAGTACAGCACAAACTTCACACCATTTATTGGGTCTCCATCACTTAAAACTTTACCCTGAAACAACAGAAACAAAAAATATAAAAAAGCTTACAGATCACTTTTAATCTACATCCTGTCAATTACCAACATGGTGACGAACTCATTCTCATAATTTAACTGCGTCTTTTTGGTCATTGGTATCTTAAAAGTACATCAATTTGGCACTTTACAAATACTTCCTTATTAGTATTATTATTATTGTGATTGAATGACTTCCTCAAATGTAATATAGATTTCATCAAGTTAAATATAAATCATTTGAATATCATTAATTTGCCGATAAAGCATACATAAATTCAGTAAAAATACGATCAAGTCAATATGTTTGTTTATTTACGCTATACAAGTATAACTAGTGCACATCAAATATAGGTGCTAGTGCAATCAATTTTGAATTTCCGTCAGGAAATGTTGTATTTTTTGTCCTAATGTAAAACTGATTTCTGTGGATATTTGCAATTATTTATCATGACCTTGTCAAGCAGAGTCTATTACTGTAAAGTGGAAAAAGAACACGAGCTAGTATATTTATCATAACTACTATAAAACAAATGTTTTACCTTCACATCATATCCAAGGATGACCAAAGAATTCCCAGCATTCCCAGTCTCTTTGCCAACTGTCACTGATGCAGAAGACTAAAGAATAGAGCATATCAAAGCCAAACCTAATAAATCATTTGTTTTACTTAAATACAAATCAACTGAGTTCTTCTACCTTGTTTTTGGAAAAAGAGCTTAAACATACTTAAAAATTGTGCAGAAATATTAGATACCAGGAGCTGCATTAACTTGTCTGAAAATTGGCTGCTATCACACTTGGTTAAAACTTTCTTGGAAAATATGGAACAAAACTGCACTGGTTCATCTACAACCACATTTTTATAGGCTAGATTATACTTCACTAAACAAATCTGAATAGAACTGAATTTTTCTGTTTGGAAAACCTGTTCTGGTAAAGTAAAACAATAACAGCACAGCATGGTCTTTACAAGATGTTTTTTAAGTTCTTAAATATTCTTTGTGAATTTTATACATTCTACCAAAACAAAGCAAAATGCACCATACCGGTTTACCATTCACATTACTAAGAATACATAATAAGTTTACTGATTTTATCCAAACCAAATATGAAAAATCTCCTGACAGAAAAAAAAAATTGTACAACAAAGTCAGTCCACATAAGAAATAAGTCATAAAAAGCTTGGGTTTGGCTCACAAGATGGGTATGTCAAGCTAAAATAATCTCATACACAGAAAGAAAAGAGAAGAAAATACTGCCCAGGTGGGATCTAGGTGATAACAATTTGCTCAAATATAATGATATTGTTTGGGCTGAAGGAAAATCCCAGTAATTTAAGTTAAAATGGACATTGATCAGTGAGGGAATAACTGGATTGATCCTTGATGACAATGTCACATTGCAGTCACTTCTAATTTTAACAACTGATAATCTTACAGATACCTAAACATTACTGTAAAAATATGTAGGTGTGTTCTGGCACCTTTACTACATTTTAAGACATTTTATGCACTAAAACATTAGTTTTGTTTACATTACTGCTACATGTAGAGGAACTGGGAGTTTTCAATAAATATTCAAAGTAGAAAAATTTTAAAAAATAATTGAAAAGTCCTATGTAATATCATAGCCAACAGAATCTGGTGACTATTCTGCTTTACCCTAAAAGTAATACTAGGCTACCCACTGTTTGAAAAGTCCACAAAGGATGACTGGCTTCAATGGTGTAATCTCCTGGTAAGACTTTCTCAAAGGTGAAGTCTCCACCTGTCTGTGTTGTAGTTGTCTTCAGAACCTCTTCTTTTCCCTTCTTCTTGATGGCCAAGTTTACCCCAGCTGGACCTTCAGTCTGTCCCTTACTGATGACCTGGTGCAAATTGTTATTTTTAAATAGGGATCTAACAAGAGGCCCTGGTATGTTGGAAGACTGAGTACAGAGTAGTGAACCAGGTTCTCATAAAATGATTAAAATTATGTTTATTTCCACAAGTATCATGGGTGAAACGTTAAGTACCACTTAAATTTGTCACCCTGATATTTGTTTCAAACTTAATTTTATTACTTTTAAACATATTTGATATGTTATTTCTGATAATTTTCCTTACATCAACCTCCACATGTGCCCTACTGGTACTAGTTGGTTACAACTGAACTGCAGATGCCCAGATCCAAGGCACCTTATTAGGATACATCATCCAGCTTCATCTTTTGCCCCGAGACACATCACTTCTTTTAAATGGAACTAAATTCTGTGTAATTTATCTGCATGGTATCAACATAATTTTCCAGTTTTAGAAACAGTCGAATGATTATTCAGCAAAACCTGTGTAAGATTTCACAAGAATGACACAATAGTTCTCCACTAGGTTAAATTGAAGATACCTTTCCAATGACACCAAATCCTGTAAACTGGAAATTGATGTCTTCTGACTTGCTGCACATGTCTTTCACGCCATCAATTTGCAACTCATACTGCTCAGGCTCTGTAAAATATACAGATTGCTCTGTGAAAAACTGCACACCACCTTCTAACTCTTAACTTGAAACAATCAAACATACATAAACTTACATGTATAAATCAGGAAATTGCTAACACAAATGCGTGGTAAATTCTGACCAGCATATGGCCCAGAATGAAAACCTAATATCCTGATATTTTACAGTCTGTAGAAAAGCAAGAAATCACAACATCTTGGTTTATTCAGTGTATTGAAACATAACCTCTGAATGAACTCAAACAATGAAAGCAGAGTTTGTAAATACACACATCCATTGACCAACTGCATTTTAGCGATAAAATATTTGTAAAAAGTAAGATCATATTTCTCCACATTAAGGACTAAGATTCAAGAAATATATATATTTGTAACTTTTGTAACATGAAAAACATATGCCAAGCATATTGTTTTTATATGAAAATGTTCCGAGAAAACTTACCAAATGTCCATCCTGGAGGGGGTTCTACCTTGAGCACATAATCCCCTTTATCATAAACAGGGATCATGTAGTAACCATTTATGGGAGCACAGTCAGTCTGATATTTTAAACTCCCTTGTTTTGTGTACAGTTTTACCTAAAATATATGAAAAAAAATGTAAATTAACCTTTCTCTCTTCAAAAATATTTTAAAAATAACACTAGACCTACGCATCAGAGAACTGATGCAAATTTGTGTCCACCGGAAAGGCAACTCACCAAAGACAGTGAACCATCATTTGACCTTGAAGGAGGGGCCAAAGGTCAAATCTAACATCAGAAGATTCCTAGCCCAAGATTTCGTATGAGTTGGTTTCACATTGTAAACATCTAGGATCAATAATAAGCGAGTTATAAGCACTTTTAAGTTTGGCTATCCTCATTTGACCTTGAAGGAGGGGCCCAAGGTCAAATCCGACCACACCAAAAGATTCCCAGCTCATGATTTCCTCTAGGTTGGTTTACCATCCCAAACCTCTACAACTAATAAGTGAGTTATAAGCACTTTTTGGCTATCCTCATTTGACCTTGAAGGAGGGGCCCAAGGTCAAATGCGACCACACCAAAACATTTCCAGCCCATGATTTCCTATATGTTGATTTACCATCCCAAATCTCTAGGACCAATAATAAGCCAGTTATAAGCACTTTTAAGTTTGGCTATCCTCGTTTGACCTTGAAGGAAGGGCCCAAGGTCAAATATGACCACACCAAAAGATTCCCAGCCCATGATTTCCTATAGTTGGTTTACCATCCCAAACCTCTAGGACCAATAATAAGCCCATTATAAGCACTTTTAAGTTTGGCTATCCTCGTTTGACCTTGAAGGAGGGGCCCAAGGTCAAATCCGACCACACCAAAAGATTCCCAGCTCATGATTTCCTATAGTTCGGTTTAGCATCCCAAACCTCTACAACTAATAATAAGTGAGTTATAAGCACTTTTTGGCTATCCTCATTTGACCTTGAAGGAGGGGCCCAAGGTCAAATCCGACCACACCAAAACATTCCCAGCCCATGATTTCCTATAGGTTGGTTCACTCTCCCAAATCTCTAGGATCAATAATAAATGAGTTATAAGCACTTTTAACCTTGGCTATCCTTGTTTGACCTTGAAGGAAGGGCCCAAGGTCAAATCCAACCACACCAAAAGATTCCCGCCCATGATTTCCTATAGTTGGTTTACCATCCCAAACCTCTAGGACCAATAATAAGCCCATTATAAGCACTTCTAAGTTTGCCTATCCTCGTTTGACCTTGAACAAGGGGCCCAAGGTCAAATATGACCAAACTAAAAGATTCCCAGCCCATGATTTTCTATAGGTTGGTTTACCATCCCAAACCTGTATGACCAATAAGCGAGTTATAAGCACTTTTAAGTTTGGCTATCCTCATTTCACCTTGAAGGAGGGGCCCAAGTTCAAATCCGACCACACCAAAAGATTCCCAGCTCGTGATTTCTTATGGGTTGGCTTACCATCCCAAACCTCTAGGACCAAAATAAGCGAGTTATAAGCACTTTTAAGTTTGGCTATCCGCGTTTGACCTTAAAGGAGGGGCCCAAGGTCAAAACCGTCCACACCAGAAGATTCCCAGCCCATAATTTCCTATATGTTGGTTTACCATCCCAAACCTCTAGGATCAATAATAAGCCCGTTATATGCACTTTTAAGTTTGGCTATCCTCGTTTGACCTTGAAGGAGGGGCCAAGTTCAATCCAACCACACCAACAGACTCCCAGCTCATGATTTCCTATGGGTTGGCTTACCATCCCAAACCATTACAACCAATAATAAGCGAGTTATAAGCACTTTTAACTTTGGCTATCCTCGTTTGACCTTCAAGGAGGGGCCCAAGGTCAAATCCGTCCACACCAGAAGATTCCCAGCCAATGATTTAATATATGTTGGTTTACCATCCCAAACCTCTAGGACCAATAATAAGTGAGTTATAGCTCTTTTAAGTTTGGATATCCTCATTTGACCTTGAACGAGGGGTCTAAGGTCAAATCCGACCACACCAAAAGATTCCCAGCCCATGATTTTCTATAGGTTGGTTTAGCATCCCAAACCTCTACGACCAATAATAAGCAAGTTATAAGCAGTTTTAAGTTTGGCTATCCTCGATTGACCTTGAAGGAGGGGCACAAGGTCAAATCTCACCACACCAGAAGATTCCCAGCCCATGATTTCCTATAGGTTACTTTACCATCCCAAACCTCTACAACCAATAATAAGCGAGTTATAAGCACTTTTAAGTTTGGCTATCCTCGTTTGACCTTGAACAAGGGGCCCAAGGTCAAACCCAACCACACCAGAAGATTCCCTACCCATGATTTCCTATAGGTTGGTTTACCATCCCAAACCTCTAGGACCGATAATAAGTGAGTTATAAGCACTTTTAACTTTGGCTATCCTCGTTTGACCTTGAAGGAGGGGTGCAAGGTCAAATCTGACAACATCAAAAGATTCGCAGGACACGATTTCCTATAGGTTGGTTTGACATTGCAAACCTCTAGGACCAATAATAAGGGAGATATAGGAACTTTTAAAGTCTGCTATGTGGGTTACTTCGGCACTCCGTGGATAACCTTGAATTAAGAGCTTCAAGGGCAAATGTGTGCAAGGTTGTAGAGAACATGTATATCTGTTATACATATCACCTATGCAAAGATTCAACCTTCTACCTATGAGAAACAGCCAGTAGAAAAATGTAGATTATTTTCAAAGAAATGCCCGCGGTGGCCATCTTGTTTTTCAGAATGAGGCTACTTTCAGTCCTAGAGAAGCTTACCCCCCAATGAAGATATCCTGCAAATTTGGTGAACCTAGCTGGTGCAGTTTTCCCCTTAGATTGTTAATGCTGAAAATCTCTCTACGGCGGCGGCAGCGGTGTAGCGAACGCTAAACCAAAGTATCCACCGGATGTCTCCGGTGGATACAATAATCCTTGTTTTCAAGTGAATGGAATTACTTTTGTCAGTGCCACTGCCCCTAATTTAATGATAAAATGACGTACATTAAAATAAAACATTCTTATGGAATCAGGATGCCAAATGATGTTTTTTTATATAAATTATTTTTTTATTTAAATGGATTGTTTTCCAAGTAAGAAATTTCTATCAAGACTATTATGTTTATTCAATATAAGCAAGGCCAAGATGCGTTATAAAAGAAAAGGAATTGAATTACATTTATACAATTTTTTACATACTTTACTGAAATATAGCTACACAAAATCTTGCTCTCACCCTGACACTTTTGCCTAGTTTTAAATTTGTGATGCACTTACAAATGTTTATAGTTTTGAAGTGTCTGGATTACTGTCAGTGACAGATTTACAAATATTTTTTAGGTTACGGGTAGCGATAATTAACAGTATTTGCATGTTTGAGACTAAACATCACAAACACGGATTAAACATGTAAGGGCATAAAAAAAGCATAACAAAGCCATAATTATCTCTTACCTCCCTATTTAGAAGCCATTATCACTACAAAGTCAAACTGCTGTTGTGATGTTTTAAGAGTCACAGCAATTGAGTGTTAATATAACTGAAACTTTACTGACTCAAATTAACTAGCCACAGATGAACTCAATTGCATTCGAGATTTTGCATTGACAACTTGGGTGAACAGGATTACAGGATACAATTACAGCTAGACCTATGCATCGGGGATCCGATGTAAATTTGTATCCACTGAAAAGACATTTCATAAAAACCAGTCAACCATCGCTTGACGTTGAAGGAGGGGCCAAGGTCAAATCTGACTACATCAGAAGATTCCCAGCGCATGATTTCCTATAGATTGGTTTCACACTGCAAACCTCTAAGACCAATAATAAGCGAGTTATAAGCACTTTTAAGTTTGGCTATTCTCGTTTAACCTTGAAGGAGGGGTCCAAGGTCAAATCTGACCACATTAGAAGATTCCCAGCCCATGATATCCTATAAGTTACCAGTGATTCTGCTACATGAAAAGTCTGGCCGGACATTCGGTCCTAAGACTAGGAAAACATTTAGGACATTTTTGAAGAATTTATGACAGAATTCTTGTCAATCAAATTTTCATTCTACAGGTTGCTAAAATTAAGTCATTAAAGTCAATGGTCCTATGTGAATGGGAAATAAAGTAATATTTACTGAATCATACTAATAAAAATCTCATTTTACTTAAAATGTCAAATGGTGTTCAATGATCATGTATTACTGAAACGAGAATTCACGGCCATAGAACCTAAGTATGGTGATCCACCAGGTTTTCATGCTATTAAAATGTCCACTGGCAGTAAACATTACAGCAAATAAACTTTCAATCTGATTTTTTTTTCAGTGAATCGAAATTTGTATTTAATTGTATCTTACATGACAGAATTATTTTTCTTAAATTTTAATTCACATTTTGAAGCCAAAAAGATTTTGAAAGCAAAGGGAGATCAAAAACATTTACTTTGGAGTTTCCATGTCATGAAGATGTTTACAGGTGCTCTGAATTAAAAGTTTTTAAAATATTTTTCATCAAAATAGAACATCAAATACATTAATACATATCACAATGCCATGGTGTCATGGGATAACAACAAAAACACAATTTTCTTTGTCAACTTTAAGCATACATTTATAACATGAAAATCAATGTTCCAAGCACCAATCACCTGTAAACTCGATTTTTAGTATTATTTTCATTTAGACATTGTGCAATTATAAATAAAAAGAAATATTAATCACAGCAAAAATTCAGAATAATACGGTAAAATTTATGTGAAAACCTGCAGAAAATACTATGCACAAAAACTCCAATTACACAAAATACCAGACGATCATAATTAATATTCATGAGAAGATATGAGGACACACAGATTTTCCATGGGATTTCCTTGCAATATTTTATAAAATGGAAGCATAGATGAAGATCAAATACTTTAAACTTGAGAACTCACAGCCATAGCAGCCAAGTCATTAATATTTATGAAAAGATATGAGGACACAGATTTTCCATGGGATTTCCTTGCAATATTTTATAAACTGGAAGCATAGACAAAGATCAAATACTTTAAACTCGAGAACTCAAGGCCATAGCACCCGAGTCATTAATATTCATGAGAAGATATGAAGAAACGGATTTCCCCTGGGATTTCCTTGCAGGTCACGTGGCTTGCCACGAGACTTCATAAAAGACGTCTAGACCTTGCTACGATTAAAAATCATGTAAATCTTGCAAGATTTTAGGGTTGTAACGTGACTTCATATTTTGTAAATAAAAAGACAGCTAGATCTTCTATTATCGCCAACGGATACGACTCGGACAATATGTCCTAATATTCTATTTAATATTCGGGGTTTTGTTGCAAAATTCGGTCAATGACCAATGGCCGACGCGAATCTGAAACCCTGAAGTTGGTTTAACATTGCAAACCTCTACAACCAATAATAAGCAAGTTATAAGTACTTCTAACTTTGGCTATCCTTGTCTGACCTTGAACCAGGGCCCAAGGTCAAATCTGACTGCATCAGAATATTCCCAGCCCAAGATTTCCTATAAGTTAGTTTCACATTGCAAACCTCTAGGACCAATAATAAGCGAGGTATAAGCACTTTTAAGTTTGGCTTTTCTCGTTTGATCTTGAAGGAGGGGTCCAAGGTCAAATCTGACCACATCAGAAGATTCCCAGTCCATGATTTCCAATAAGATGGTTTCACATTGCAAACCTGTAAGACCAAAAATAAGCGAGTTATAAGCACTTTTAACTTTGGATATCCTTGTCTAACCTTGAACCCAGACCCAAGGACAAATCTGACTACATCAGAAGATTCCCAGCCCATGATTTCCTTTAAGTTGGTTTCACACTGCAAACCTCTAGGACCAATAACTAGATTGGGCCAACTCGGCGCCAACATATCCCCAGACAGGTCATCACTCACGCCACAGGTTTTGATCGGGAATTTTTAAAAACATAATTACCCATTATTATATGAACTTCAGCACATCAATCTACTCTGTTTCTATCTTCCCAAGGAAGATGGTGTATCCCCAGACGCCGAATACATAACTCAAATTATATTTTCAATCTTCCTGCAATGATAACTCTAAACCTATTTTCAAAGTATTTAAATGATTGATGATTGAATGTCCATTCTAAAATAATAATCCCAAAAGAGCATATCTGTTTCTATATTTGTTGACAAATAAAATATTATTTTTAACTCAACTCATCATACTTTTCAATCTTCCTTCAAAGTATTTAAATGATTGATGATTCAATGTCCATTCTAAAATTCATAATCCCAAAAGCGCATATCTGTTTCTATATTTGTTCACAAATAAAATATTATTTAAAAAAAAAATATTTATATTATTATTTTATTATATTATTTTTAGAATTTGCAAATTGTTTTCAGTTATTCATTTCCTCTATACCTATATATGTGGTCCATATATATGCAACCTAAACATGTGACACAATCTCAGTTCTGACTCCCCTTTGTGTTATATGTAATGAAGCCCACCACCTCCCACCCCCACCCCTCTCCCCTTCTCCACACCTCTCTCACTATTACACAAGATCTGCAACCCCATTGAGTTCTTTGTTTCTCATCTGATATCATTAAATACCTTTGTTTATTTAGTGTCACTCAATATAGCTGGAGGTCCCAGAGGTGGGTGGGGGGAATCCGGGTGGGGGATGTGGGTTGGGACTTAGTTTAGTTTATTAGTTTATTATAGTGACATGTATTATGTTGACAAGGATTATACAAAAACTATTGAAGTAATACCCAGCCCTATATGGGCTTATAAGTCACTTTAAATAGAGAGTTAATAACAAACAGAGCAAACATATTTTGAGGTAAGATACAGTAAATAAAGACAGCAATTCAATACATAAAAATTAACAGTATAATTTACTTTTTCTTTCTTGCCACAAATCAAAAATAAAATTAACTAGAGGATCGCTCGCAAAAAAAAAGATAATGTTTTTGCTATGCAAAAGCGTCCCGAAAAGGATATAAAGGTGAGTGCTAAAGTATTAAGAAAATGCTTCGTTTCTAGACTTATACTGTTGTGGCAACCAAAGTCAGCGCAGTCTGCTCTATCTAGCACGGTTTTCAAGATATAAGCATTTTTGTGTTTTGCAAAAAATAAAAAAATTTAAAATGTCCGCTATATTTGGCGAGACAAGAATATTTTGAAAATTGGCATGGCTACCCAGCAGGTCCAAAATTTTGTTGAGTTCGCTCCATATAGCACGGTTTTCGAGATATAAGCATTTTTGTGTTTTGCAAAAACTTTGAAAATTCAAAATGGCCACCATTTTTGGGGAGACAAAAATTTTTGTCAAGACCACTGCCGCGGTGTGTATCTCCCGCCGAGCATTAAAGCAGAAGAAATAGCTTTTCCGAGATATTCACAATTTTTCATTTTCGTGTGTGAAAGCTCTTCCAAAAGTAGGTGAATGAGTTATTTGAGAAAAATTGGCTATCTGCAATACTATTAAAAGATAATTCACATTTACTCATTTTGAGTAGGTGAATAATTACCTATGGGTCTGAAACTTCACCAAGTGAAAGCTCTCCCAAAAGTAGGTGAATGAGTTATTTGAGAAAAATTGGCTATCTGCAATACTTTTAGAGATAATTCGCATTTACTCATTTTGAGTAGGTGAGTAATTAGCTATGGGTCTGAAACTTCACCATGTGAAAGCTCTCCCACAAGTAGATGAATGAGTATTTGATAAAAATTGGGTATCCGCAATACTTTTACAGATAATTAGCATTTACTCATTTTGAGTAGGTGAATAAATAGCTATGGGTCTGAAACTTCACAGAGTGAAAGCTCTCCCAAAAGTAGGTGAATGAGTTATTTGAGAAAAATTGGCTATCTGCAATACTTTTAGAGATAATTCACATTTACTCATTTTGAGTAGGTGAATAATTAGCTATGGGTCTGAAACTTCACCAAGTGAAAGCTCTGCCAAAAGTAGGTGAATGAGTTATTTGAGAAAAATTGGCTATCTGCAATACTTTTAGAGATAATTCGCATTTACTCATTTTGAGTAGGTGAGTAATTAGCTATGGGTCTGAAACTTCACCACGTGAAAAGCTCTCCCAAAAGTAGGTGAATGAGTTATTTGAGAAAAATTGGCTATCTGCAATACTTTTAGAGATAATTCGCATTTACTCATTTTCAGTAGGTGAGTAATTAGCTATGGGTCTGAAACTTCACCAAGTGAAAGCTCTCCCAAAAGTAGGTGAATGATTAATTTGAGAAAAATTGGCTATCTGCAATACTTTTAGAGATAATTCACATTTACTCATTTTGAGTAGGTGAGTAATTAGCTATGGGTCTGAAACTTCACAGAGTGAAAGCTCTCCCAAAAGTAGGTGAATGAGTTATTTGAGAAAAATTGGCTATCTGCAATACTTTTAGAGATAATTCGCATTTACTCATTTTCAGTAGGTGAGTAATTAGCTATGGGTCTGAAACTTCACCAAGTGAAAGCTCTCCCAAAAGTAGGTGAATGATCAATTTGACAAAAATTGGCTATCTGCAATACTTTTAGAGATAATTCGCATTTACTCATTTTGAGTAGGTGAGTAATTAGCTATGGGTCTGAAACTTCACCAAGTGAAAGCTCTCCCAAAAGTAGGTGAATGATTAATTTGAGAAAAATTGGCTATCTGCAATACTTTTAGAGATAATTCGCATTTACTCATTTTGAGTAGGTGAGTAATTAGCTATGGGTCTGAAACTTCACCAAGTGAAAGCTCTCCCAAAAGTAGGTGAATGAGTTATTTGAGAAAAATTGGCTATCTGCAATACTTTTAGAGATAATTCGCATTTACTCATTTTGAGTAGGTGAGTAATTAGCTATGGGTCTGAAACTTCACCAAGTAAAAGCTCTCCCAAAAGTAGGTGAATGATTAATTTGACAAAAATTGGCTATCTGCAATACTTTTAGAGATAATTCGCATTTACTCATTTTGAGTAGGTGAGTAATTAGCTATGGGTCTGAAACTTCACCAAGTGAAAGCTCTCCCAAAAGTAGGTGAATGAGTTATTTGAGAAAAATTGGCTATCTGCATTACTTTTAGAGATAATTCGCATTTACTCATTTTCAGTAGGTGAGTAATTAGCTATGGGTCTGAAACTTCACCAAGTGAAAGCTCTGCCAAAAGTAGGTGAATGAGTTATTTGAGAAAAATTGGCTATCTGCAATACTTTTAGAGATAATTCACATTTACTCATTTTGAGTAGGTGAGTAATTAGCTATGGGTCTGAAACTTCACCAAGTGAAAGCTCTCCCAAAAGTAGGTGAATGATTTATTTGAGAAAAATTGGCTATCTGCAATATTTTTAGAGATAATTCGCATTTACTCATTTTGAGTAGGTGAGTAATTAGCTATGGGTCTGAAAATTCGAAAATTCAAAATGGCCGCCATTTTTTGCGAGAAATTTTTTGTTTGAAAATTGGCATGGCTACTCTGCAGAGATACCCTGCAGGTCAAAAATTTCGTCGAAATCGCTCTATCTAGCAGGGTTTTCGAGATATAAGCATTTTTATGTTTTGCAATTTTTGCGAAAAATTCGAAAATTCAAAATGGCTGCCATTTTTGGCGAGACAATTTTTTTTTGAAAATTGGCATGGCTACTCTGCAGATATACCCTGTGGGACAAAAATTTCGTCGAAATCGCTCTATCTAGCAGGGTTTTCGAGATATAAGCATTTTTATGTTTTGCAATTTTTGCGAAAAATTCGAAAATTCAAAATGGCCGCCATTTTTGGCGAGAAAATTTTTTTTTGAAAATTGGCATGGCTACTCTGCAGATATACCCTGTGGGTCAAAAATTTCGTCGAAATCGCTCTATCTTGCAGGGTTTTCAAGATATAAGCATTTTTATGTTTTGCAATTTTTGCGAAAAATTCGAAAATTCAAAATGGCCGCCATTTTTGGCGAGAGAAATATTTTTTTTGAAAATTGGCATGGCTACTCTGCAGATATACCCTGTGGGTCAAAAATTTCGTCGAAATCGCTCTATCTTGCAGGGTTTTCGAGATATAAGCATTTTTATGTTTTGCAATTTTTGCGAAAAATTCAAAAATTCAAAATGGCCGCCATTTTTGGCGAGACAAAAATTTTTTCAAAATTGGGATAACTACTCTGCAGAGATACCCTGTGGGTCAAAAATTTCGTCAAAATCGCTCTATCTAGCACGGTTTTCGAGATATAAGCATTTTTGTGTTTTGCAATTTTTGTGAAAATTTCGAAAATTCAAAATGGCCGCCATTTTGGGCGAGAGAAAATTTTTTTGAAAATTGGGAAAACTACTCCGCAGAGAAACCCTGCGGGTCAAAAATTTCGTCGAAATCGCTCTATCTAGCACGGTTTTCGAGATATAAGCATTTTTGTGTTTTCCTTATTTGGAAAATTCGTAATGATTAATTAATCATTAATTACTCGGCCATTTCTTGACCAATCAATGCCAAAATCTAATGATTTCCAGATTTTAATAGAATGAATGTATTTGCCAAGTTTCAGGTGAATTGATAAAATTCCTTTCAAGTTATCATCCGGACAAGCTTCCCCATCGAAAAAAAGACATTTTTGGTCATGTGACCTCTCTGATTGGTTGAAATGTCACTGCAGTATATTCAAAAAAATTCCCCAAGGCTACTGCCTAAACCTGCCAAATTTGAAAAGAATCCGCCTAACGGTTACAGAGTTATAAGGAAAACAAAATGCGGAGCCGGCGGAGCCTGAAGCTCTCCCATACACAAACAAGCGTCCCTTGCGGGACGCTTAATAACCATATTGACATTCATATGAGTTAATACCCTTGATAATTGATCTATTAATAATTCAGATTTATCTATATTTAAAATTTCGAAATATTTCATACGAATCAGCTCTAAAGCTGGACAAACACAAACAAAATGTATCTCATCTTCTACATCTTTTTTACACAGTTTACATGTTCTCTCAAAGAGATGGAGTGCTACAGCATAAATGGTAAACAAACAATCTATATAAAAGGGGTACTCAAATACAAAAAGAATTGAGAATTTTAAGTATGTGATTATCAACTGAAATGAGTTCATAACTGTAGGAGCTGTGTCAAAATTAACTGAGGCAAGTTGAATAAAACTGGGCTAGTTGAGGGTTAAAAATCCCTAAAAAGACTAAGTCCCTAAAAGACTAAGATAGCCATAACATTATTAATATTCAAAATTTAAATAGACAGGCATTTCCTTTTAAAAATTCAAAGATTTCAGCTCTATAACCCACATAGTTTGACAGTTACTGGGCTTTAAAGTGGCATAATGTCCATAAATTGGGTTTCTGTGGGCATTTTACAATTGTTAAAGCGACCTTAGCAATTAAACTATAGATCTGAAACTTTTTGGGGGACATACATAACAAACAAAAATTATATATAATACAGTTTAAGACTTGTCACACTAAGCATTTCCAAATAACAGGGCAAAATACGGAAAAAATGTCCAAAAAGGCACTTGGGCGAGTGTCTATGGCCCTCATACACAGGTTAAATGTCTACTAAAAACCTTGATTTTCGGCATATGTAAAAAGGACATAATAATGCATTCCCAGATGGGATTTCAGCTCCATCAATCACATAGTTTAACAGTCACAGGGCTTAAAGGTGGCAAAAAGTCCAAATATTGGGTCTCTGTGGGCCTTTTAGAGATCTCGATGTGGCTTTCAAATTAAAGCTTCAGACTTAAAATTTGTTACATACTAAGATTACACATAGAATATGTATCTAATAAAGTTTGAAACTTCTCAGACTTACCATTTCCAAGTTACAGAGCAAAATATGTGAAAAATGTCTTAAAAGGGTCACTCAGGTGGGTGTTTAAGGTCCTCATACACAGGTTAAATGTGTACTTGAAGCCTTGATTTTTGGCACATGTAAAAAGAACATAATAATGTATTCCCAGATGAGATTTCAGCTCTATCAGTCACATAGTTTAACAGTCACAGGCCTTAAAATTGGCAAAAAGTCCAAATACTGGGTCTTTATGGGGCCTTCTAGAGACCTAAATGTGGCCTTCAAATTAAAGCTTCAGACTTAAAATTTGTCACTTACTAAGATTACACATAGAATATGCATCTAATACAGTTTGAAACTTCTTAGACTTACCGTTTCCAAGTTACAGGGCAAAATATGTGAAAAATGTCTAAAAATGGTCACTCGGGTGGGGATTTATGGTCCTCATACACAGGTTAAATGTCTTCTTAAAGCCTTAATTTTTGGCACATATATAAATAACATACTAATATCTTCCCAGATAGGATATGAGCTCTATCAGTCAATAGTTTGACAGTCACAGGGCTTAAAAGTAGCAAAAAGTCCAAATATTGGGTCTTTGGCAGCCTTTTAGAGACCTCAATTTGACCTTCAAAATTAAAGCTTCAGACTTAAAATCTGTTACATACTAAGATTACACACAGAATATATATCTAATACAGTTTGAAACTTCTCAGACTTACCATTTCCAAGTTACAGGGAAAAAGATGTGAAAAATGTCTTACAAGGGTCACTCGGGTGGGTGTTTATGGTCCTGATACACAGGTTAACTGTCTATTAAAGGCCTAAATGTTGGGGCACATATAAGAAAACACATAGATATATTCCCAGATGATATTTAACTTAGATGAGAGACATAGTTTGAAAGCTACAGTGCTTGAAAGTGGCAAAAAGTGCATAAATTGGGTCACTGTGGGAACGTTTGAGACCTTAAGTCGACCCCTTTGGGTAAACCTACAGCCCTAAAATTTTCTACACACAAGGATTACATATCAAAGTTATACCTAGCGCAGTTTGAGACTCATCAGAATTACCACTTCCAAATTATAGGGCCAAATATGTGAAAAGTATAGCAAAAAATCCCTAAGTGGGGGTATTTATGGGCCTCAAACACAATTTTCTCCTCAACTTAAAGTCGTGATTTTCGGCACATGTACTAAGAACATATTAATGTGTTGTCAGGTAAAATTTCAGCCAGCTGAGCATCATAGTTTGTGACCTACAGGGCTCTAAGTGGCCAAAAGTCCAATTTCTGACCTTAAGGTGGCCATAAGTTCTTTTTTACTGGGAGTTTAAGGTCACCTTAAAATAGGGATCTTCCTTTGGGCACCCTTAACATGTGTACCAAGTTTGAAAAAAAAATATTAATTTGTTTTTGAGTTATCGCGTCCACAAGGAAATTTCTACGGCGGCGGCGGCGCGACGGACCTGAATCCAATATATCCCCGACTTTCGTCTGGGGATATAATAAGTGAGTTACAAGCACTTTAAAGTCTGCTACATGGGGTACTTTAGCATTCTATGGATAACCTTGAATGAAAAGCTTCAAGGTCAGATGTCTGCAAGGTTGTAGAGGACATGTATATCTCTTATACATATCAACTATGAAGAGATTCAAACTTCTACTTATGAGAACCAGCCAGTAGAAAAAGGTAGATAATTTTCAAAGAAATGTCCGTGGCGGCCATCTTGTTTTTCAGAATGAGGCTAATTTCAGTCCTAGAGAAGCTTACCTCCCAATGAAGATATCCTGCAAATTTGGTGAAGCTAGCTGGCGTAACAAACACTAAACAAAAATATCCATCGGACGCCTCCGGTGGAGACAATTAGGCATACTAACTTTATTCATGAATCACGACTGGTTGACAATAAAAAGTTGATTTTGTTAAATTATCAAAAAGTGATTGCCGTAAGATATCCAGGGAGGGAATGTAAAGAAGACCTGGTATATGTTGAGCTTAAGCTCTGCTGTCACCATGGTGGAAAAAAACCGATATCAAGATCAAAGGGTGACAGACCTAACTAGACCACTAGACACACATTGTCGATCAATCAATTTCTTTACATGAATTTTGACAAAATAAAATAGTATTTTGCCATAATTTTGTACATTCACCTGTTAAAATTACAAAATTAGCCGAAAATGGAAATTATATAAAGTAAGCACCTTTGGGGATTTCCCACTGTTGTCAAGGTGATCATAAAATTAGCCAATCGCAAATGAGGATACATAAAGCATGATATGGAGTGAGGGAGACATTTGTGAAAAGCTTTTAGTGAAAATTTTGGTTATATTTGTTGTGACTTGTGTCTATTTCCTTATTTTATTTCATATTTGATTTTTTGGTCTGGTTTGCACTTTTGATTTCATGATCAGCAATGATCAATCGTTGTTCACACATTTTTTCGATATGAACATAGACATGTAAAATAGGAGCGATCTCCCAGCACTAGCTATTACCCAGCTATGCCATGACATACAGGTCTGCAATTTCACTATGTTATAGCATACCCAAAAGTAGGTGAACAACATATATATAGAAAATACTTTAAATGCAATATTTTTCACGTTATAACTGATTTACTCAAAAGTGAGAACCTGAGAATAGCTATTACATAGCTATTCCATGAGCTACACATCTGCAATTTTACAATGTTATAGCTAATTCAAAAGTAGATGAATAACATATTTATATAAAATTCTCTAAATGCAATAGTTTTCAAATTACAAGTCAAAATTATTGGTGTTTTTGACTCCCCAGAGCATAATTTTGACTCCTGGGCTTAAAATAGCTATTACTCGTTTGATTTTGACCCTAGGCCTACAAAAAAGATAGGGTAGTAAGATGTCATACCCACCAATTCATGCACTAAATATAAAATAAATCTGAAAGAAACTGTGCACTACAGCTTGAACACAAGCAATAGTCAAAATGTTAGACATTTTTGACTCCCCAGAGCCTAATTTTGACTTCTGGCCTACCAAAACAATAGGGTGGCCATAGTGAGCCACTTGCAAAGTTTAAAAGAAATCCCAAAAGAAATGTGGCTGGTAGGTTGAACACAAGAAAATCTCTGCAGACGCAGACGATGACCATGCGTGATCCATAGTATCCCCGCCTTTCAAGGATACAATAAGTGATTTAGTGCATGATTTTATGAATTTTAATGCATTAAAAATTATTTAAAAAATTCATAAAAAAATTAAGACAGATCCAGGTCTGATACTCACATAAGGGAATCTACTAGTGGCCTTGTACATATATGCAAGATATCAGAGAAATCCCTGCAATAGTCACTGAGAAAATTGTGATAAAGTGATGAAATTTTCACTTTTGGTGGGGGTACCTCCCTTGTAATGGCTCTAGCGAACAGTTAGATTTGCATGCCTTGAACAATTTTTCATCCTCGATACATAAGGTATCTTTTAAAAAAACAGCATGTCTCTAGGCCTTGTAGTTTTGGAGGAGAAGTTGTTCACACAGACGCATACGCCCACACCGCAGAGTGACGACATAATGTCAGCTGACTGACAAGTCAGCTGACATAAAAACAGCACGTCTCTAGGCCTTGTAGTTTGGAGGAGAAATTGTTCAGTCGGACACATGAATGTACACAGTGTGCATACGCCAACGCAACAGAGTGCCTACATAATGTCGGCTGACTGACAAGTCAGCTGACATAAAAAGGGGGTTAAGATCCTGTTGGAAGCTTAGTATAGAATTTAAATACTGACTGACAGATAATAGCTATGTAGACTTAATGAAAGGAAATCATGTTCCAAATATTTTTTATATGATGATCATTGGTTTTTTAAAAAAAAAGAAATAAATAAACAAAACCAAATAAAAAAATTGATTTAAGTTATTGATTTAAAGCAAACAACCCTGAGGATATGTGTATTAATTAATATTATTATTAATGAGGTCTGAGAACATGAAGTACACTGACATTTGATCTAGCATTTTGTCTTATAAAATATGGTTATGTCTCTTCATATATTACTCCTGTTTTATTCACCATGAATCTTCTAATTTCACCACATATATTCCTGACCATGTATTTTCCATACATAATTAACAGCAATGAGGACATACAAGGACACGGATTTCCCTGGGATTTCTAACAATACTTTAAAAAAGAATTTCAGTTTGCTATCAACTACTCCAATTCGCGGATTTACACACATGCATTTTCTAACAATATTTTATTAAAAGAAAGGCTGCTTGCTTGTTTTTTATTTCAGGTGGAACACAATTAAAAGTCTAACATACTCATTAAAAATCTGAACAAAGATTTGTAATGAAAATTTTAGAGTTCCTATGTCCCAACTGTAACCTGCCGCTCGAGTATCCTAATGACTAATACTTTTTACGCAGTGGTTAAATCACGGGACATCCCGATATGTAAATTACTGGCTAAATGTTGGGAAATAATTTCATTGGTTGATTTTTTATCATTAGTTTTCCGGGGAATCTGTGACCTCATATCTTATCATGAATATTAATGAGTTGATGTAGTGCTGGTATTGTTTATCGATATTGAAATATTTATCGATTCACGCTAAGTTTGCCGATATCAATAATGTAGAGTGCCATATCGAAATATACTACTTAACAGGTACAAATATGGGGTTTTACATTCAAATAAAGGAGAATATTTGAAGAATAGATTGGTTTTCATATTATTTTTGTCAACTTTCACTTACCGCTAAAGCAGAAACGCCATATTTGTTTACGTTTCGGGAAATACTAAACCTCGCAAAAGAGTTTGGAAGGTCTCCCAAAGGAAAGCATCTCATTCCCCGATATTTCAATATCGATCGATACGGAAGGCAAAAATATGGTTTGATATCGATATGCATATTATTATTCGATACCAACACTAAGTTGATGCTACTGCCATGAATTCTCGAGTTTAAGGTATTTGATCTTCATTGAAGCCTCCATTTTATAAAATATGGTTAGAAAAACCCGGGAAATCTATGACCTCATATCTTCTCATGAATAGTAATGAGTTGGTGCTACTGCCGTGAGTTCTCGAGTTTAAGGTATTTGATCTTCATTGAAGCTTCCATTTTATAAAATACTGTAAAAAAAATGCGGGAAATCCACGACCTCATATCTTCTCATGAATATTTATGAGTTGGTGCTACTGCCATGAGTTCTGTGTTTAAAGTATTTGATCTTTTTTGAGGCTTTCATTTTGCAAAATATTGCTACAAACCTAAAACAAGGCATCCCGTGATATAAAGCACTTCCCAGTTCTCACGATTTAGCACTTCCCGACATATGGCCAATATGTTACCCATCAGGACGTCCCGGGACATAACCTTGCCATACTTTTTAACTGAGTGCACAGAGTTCCCCACTATGGGGAAGATACTACGCCTGCAAAGCAGTAGATTAGATTAACCGTATCCTAATAAAAATAAGTCTGAAGAAAATAGGCTGCTATACTCAGGTGTTTTATGAAAGGTGTGGAGGACTTAAGCCCTGTCCCCATACCTTTAAGAGACAATCAGCAAAACAATGGCCGTTCATTGGTATTTCTGGTTTATGGTAAACACAGGTGATAACAGAGATTTATTGTTAAAATACATCACTTTCAAAGAAATGTTCCCCAACATATTCAAAGCATTAATTGTCTTGAATGTTATTTGATAATTTTGCTGAAGAATAACATAAAGTAAGCCTATAACTAAATATTAAATTTTATCTTTAAAAAGGTGTGTTTACTGGTAGAATGCCACTACATAAAGTATGTTGAATATCTTCAGGGTTTTCGGCTTACGATATAAACATTTCTACGTAAGCACCATGGCGTTAAAACGGGTAAAGGGAACACATTTCACGGGAAATTATTTTACAAGACATGGGTATACCTTCTAACACTAAACCTTCTATTATCGCCTACCTCAATAAGTGAAAAATTGATTTCCACTTCGGATCTGACGAAGCCACCACATCCAAAAACATCCTGGCATCTTATTTCACCAAAATAAATTAACAAAGATGCAACTACAAGGAAAACTGCATGCATGTTTACAGAAAGAAAAACCGGCCAGGCCCAAAAAGCGTTATTTCACTTCCGTTAAATAGAGAACATACTAAGGTACTTTATGGTTACTTTATATTTTCCGGAATATCCAACAAACAGGTGCGTCGAGGTGCAGTGTTGAAATAAATACATTAGTGGATATAATAACAATACTTAATCTTTAAAGGAGTGACTATTTTTTAAAGTAGGGAATTATTGTAAAAACTTTTTCCTTTGTAACATATAGTTGATTTTGTCTAATGAGATGTACACGGGTGGTCACAAAGATAAACGGTCACAGAGATAAACAGTCTTCAAATCTTTCAAATTTAAACAGTGTAAATAACAAAATCGCACAAACTAAATAACAAAATAAATGTAAACAATGCTTATTATGACATTTGGTTGTTTTATATTATTGTTAAACCCTTTAACCGTTTTTTGTGTGATTATTTCTGAAGACCGTTTATCTCTATTACCGTTTATCTTTGTGACCACCCGTGTAATAATGTAAAACTCTAAATTTCCAAATTACATTACTCTAAAATAGGTTGCTATACTCAGGGGTTTTATGAAAGGTTTGTAGGACTTAAGCTCCACCCCCATACTTTTAGGAGCCAATCAGCGTGGATGTGTGATAAGGGGTGCTATTCCGGAAAAAATTCCAATTCCTGGTTTTATTGAAGTTCTGTCAATAAGATTCAAATTCTGTTGACAGAGTTTCAAATTTTGTCGACAAAACTTCAAATCCATCCAAAATTTGGACCTCAGAATGATACCCTCAATTTTATCAAAAGGATTGGAAGTTCTGTCGACACATCTTCCAATTGGAAGTTCTGTTCAAAGAATTTGAAATTCTGTCAAATTTGAAGTTCTATCACAAGATATACACAGGTTGTCACAATTCCGTGCATGTCATAATACCGTATATTTCTGTTTAGAAATTTATCCAGCAATACATTGGTTATCAACATATAATATTTTTATTGAATTTTCATTTAATTGATCATTATTTATTCTCTAATTCTTTAATTTCTCTAATGTGAATGGATAGGTCCCATAATTAGTTTGCTGAATATTGACACATGGAATTATGACACACACAGTGTTATGACAACTTGTGTACTGTACATGCCTGGCAAATATCTGCATGGGACCAATTACCACACAGAGTCCAAATGTAGATAATTACAGTACCACATACCAATTCTTAAAACTCAAAAAAATATTTGGGTCTGTAATATGCTTAGAACATAATGTAACTTGCAAATATAAGTACTCTATTCATTATGAATCTTTGAAAAGTGCATAATAAATAGCATATAAAAACATCTATATATAGAGACAGGGAAATATAACATTGAATTAGTACTAAACCTTTGGAAAACAAAAACAGAGAAAATAGTATACCATAACAATGATGTTTTGTTTTTGACAATTAAAATAAACTGGTGAAATATATCAGTAAGGTTGGACGCTTCAAACTCCTAAAATATTGAAATACTTGAATAATACACCATCTGCATCTGTGTGTAATTTTTGTCTGATACATATCATATTGAATTATTTATTTACTGTTAGAATGTAAGTCACAATTTGCGACTCACAAATCTGGTGTATTGCATTTGCCATGATATATAGATATATTTCTATACATACTTTTAAAGTTTTTCATAATTTTTTATTACAAAGTTTGCTTTATATGAATACCAGATTGTTAGATTTTTCAATTATAATAAAATCCCAAAACAACATGGAAACTTAAACATCTATTGATAATTCAACAAAATGTTTGTTTCATACATTATTGTTAATGCTATTTTCCTATTGTAACATACATAATAATTTTAATGTAATTATTATAACATATGACCAAACCAAAGAACATGTTTTTAAAGAAGTACATACACTTAGAACTGTTGAATATTTATATAAATGTATGCATGTTAGGATATCAGACACATCTGTGTGTCATACCTTATTTAGCAAATCACATGGCTTATTGTAATTTTCAGATCTGGCAAATAACTACTTGACTTTTACCTCCTAGGTCTTGAGTTTGATTCTAGCTGCTGACTGATGGTGGGGGCTTGGTGGTGCAATGTTTTACACACTGGCCTCCCACTGCTGAAGTCTGTTGTTTAAACCCTTGACCGCATGTGGGAAAGTCATTAGTTGCTTTCCAATGCTTAGCAGTTTATAAAGCAGAAGCTTGACGTCTGGTATGTATTGGTTTCCTCTACCCTTAAAATACCCATTCTGATATAACCTATGCAATACATTGAAAGTGATGTCAAACTAAACAAATAATATAAATAAAATCTAGCTGATGGAAAATTAACTAAGCTTAAATAAACATAAACAAATTGATACTGGCATGTGGGATAAGTTGATCTGCTAATCCTTATATGTCCTGAACTATGATTAGTCAGACTTTAAGACATTGAACCTTCCCATAATGACTAGTGAATTTTGAAAAGATTCAATTGAGATACTTGAACAAAACGATTTCACGCAATAAAAACTGTTTGGCCATTAGTACCTGAAGTTTTACATGCATGTATAGTATTTCTTTCAGTTTCAAATGTAAGAAGTAGTATATCAAACATGGATATATACCAATGAAACGAATCTTGCTCAAAAGCAAATTTATTCATATAAAATATATTTGATATATCTTTTGTATTTTTTTAATCATCTGAATTATATAATTACACTCTCACCAAATCTCAATAGCTGATACGTCACTGCAGTAGTATATTTCATTAAAGCAGTTGCTGTAGTTTAATGGACAAAACATCAGTACATGTTATTGTACAGATGGATATATGCACAAAAATAACAAATTCGTACATTCCCTATTATGGCTTTGATTTCATAACAAAGAAATACATGTATATATTCAGTACAGTAAAAGAATTTTTTCTCAAAATAATTATAATTCAAATGAATTTAGTTCCAGCTGGAGCCATGTAAAAGGTTATTTGTAAATTCAGATTGTGATCTAACTTCAGCAGTTAACGTTCAATCTTTATAATTATTTCATATAGTATAGATATATGTTGGGATAAACAGATAACCATTTCTTTCCTAGAAAAAAAACATTTCCACGAAAACTGACCTCCTGTCAACTGAAGGAAACGTTGGAGACTGGCAAACAAGAAAAAAAAGTCCAATTATCGTAAGTAGCAGAAGTAGCCATTTTTTTAAATTTTACAACTGTAAACCTTTTCAGGATTACTACAGTGTGTTTTGTATGCCTGTTTATTAGAGCATGTTTTATATATGAGGAAGCTCACATTGGTGAACATGTTGGAGCCCAACTTAGGAGTCAGCCCATCTTAAGATGGGCTATAGCCCAACTTAGGATCCTAAGTTGGGTAGCCTATCTTAAGATGGGCTAAGCCCATCTTAAGATGGGCTAGAACATATCAGCCCAACTTAGGATAAGTAACTCAGGAATGATTTTAAAGCTAAAATTCAATATTAACCAGCTAGTTTCATATTAATTTATGTCACACTCCATTGGTGGTTTTAATCATGAAATTGAATATAACCGTGCTAGTTTATTTCAATACTTATATTTCAATTATACAGTATATGTATATGAAATATTATTAAACATTTGTTGTGCTTATCCCATCTAAAGATTTGGTAACAGGTATTAGCCCAACTTATAATTTGCACACATAGTTTTTATTTTTGAAATTAAAGTATTATTTACTTATTTTTCTAATAAAATGTAACTTCTTTTCTTTACCTCATTATGCATTGATAGGATTAATCTTAATTCCCTTATTCTGTCTCAATTAATTTGACAATGGGAGGGTCATTAGGTCATAAGGTGTCAATTTCTATTGTTCAACCATTGCTTTCAACTTGATTTGTTTCACTTGTGGGAAGTGATTAGGCAACTGGATTAGATTGTGATATATCTATTGTTTCAACATTTCTTTTAAGTTGATTTGTTTGACTATGTGTGTGACTTAATAACTGGATTAGTCTTAGATTTACCTTTTGTTCTAGCACTCTTTTGAACTTGATTTCTTTCACCTCTGGTTGAATGACTAGCTAACAGGATTAATTAGGCATAGTTGAAAGACTATACAAACTGATTACTTTAATCACAATTTTCAAATGTTTAATGTTAAGTTCTTAAATGGACATTTAGCCATACAAGTTAATAGAAAACACCAATTTTTTTATGCAATGTGTACTTTATCAATTTTTATCAATTTTATGCATCAGTGTGTTTGACTAAATTCATCAAATTAACTTGTTTGAATTTAATTACATTTTCCAATTAATTAGTGGTACTGAACTCCAAAGATAAAGTGCTTTATAAATCCAGTTTAAATACTGTCTAATAATATAGAAAAGCAATTTTATAATTCTTCTTTAAACTTAAAATATACAATCACTCACCCATAAAATCACCCACTATATTTGGCTTGCCCCCTCATAGGTTTGATAGAATTAAGCCTCATTATATTTAGAGATTTCTTTGATGTTGATATGTTTCACTTTATGATTTGGGGTATTCCCTATTGTGTACTTCACCCACCCCAAGTGAAACAAATCAACATCAATAGAATGTTGAAACAATAGGCACAAATCCAATTAAGAAATCATTCCGATGAAAGACATAGACACAGACATCAAAGGAATATTTTAATGCTTATGAGGCTCAGAAAACACATTTCATTTTAATTTCTGCAATTAAACACTTTTTGTTCAGGTTAGATAAGTTAAACATATTTATATAAAATAAAAAAAATGAGTACAAAGTATTTCTGTACAAGGGTCAGTTAAGTATATCAATGTCATCTTTTTCATGAAAATAATTTCCTTGTAAATGGTTTATATTACTGTATATTTGACATAAAAATCACTCTTGAATTTTATTATCTTAAGTTGGGCTGATATGTTCTAGCCCATCTTAAGATGGGCTAGCCCATCTTAAGATAGGCTACCCAACTTAGGATCCTAAGTTGGGCTATAGCCCATCTTAAGATGGGCTGACTCCTAAGTTGGGCTCCAACAAACATATTCTAGTAAACCTGGAAGCAAACAGCCAAGTACACATATTGCTCAATTAATTTGAATTAGTTGTTATACTTCTATTTTTATTTCATCACAATGTTATTTAAATTGTACAACACTCTATGCTTCTCTTATTCACTTGAATCCACTTGAAAATATAAAACCTCCTTTGTTTAGGATATACATGATAAAATTTATTCACCTTATACTGGAAACATCAAAGCAAGTATCTTAGCAGTAAGTCATTGAACTTTTAATTATATCAGTACGGTATAACTTATCTCAATGTGAACAATGTACATGTATATGTCCATGACCAATCAGTCCAATATATAATTAAGTATACCATAGAGTACTGCGGACGTGTTTTGCTTAAATGTGACAAGGCCTACAACTTTCCAGGTTTGTGATGTGTTGTTTTCATTAAATAATCAAAAAGGTAGTGAGTGTTATGTACATGTATATTTTGGATTGACAGAATACAAAATATGCCATCAAGTGGTGTGTATTTGCAGCATACAACATTTAGAACAAGAGTACTCGGAGAGCACAGTCCTCAGCCAAGGCTTAACACCTCCAATATTGCTTATGAGTGCCATGATAAATTACTTTTAAAAAGCCCTGGATCCAGACATTGATCTAACTCAGATCACCACCAAAATCGTACCATCTGTTTCTTGTGCTATTGTCGACATGTCACTAAATTGTCTTCAAAATCCGTCCATAACTTTTCCAGTTATATTGCAAAAAAGACAGACAAAAATATAACCTGTTTGGTGGGGGGTAATCAGCAAATGTAGACTGTGTTTACAGAAGACAAACTATAACATAAAGTACATGTATCTGAAAATATTAGTAAATGATATTGTAATTGTAGAATGATTCAACCTGTCAGAGCAGCCACCCAACTGTTGAAGAACTGTGGCCAGTTGTTGAGCAGGTTTATTCTTTTTTATTTTATTATTTTTAAATTAGATAAATATGCAGTTCTAAACAGTCTAAATTTTAAACAAATACTGCATAATATATTGTGGTTGTACGTGGTGGTTGACTGAAAAACCTTTCTAAGTAATAAAGGTCGATCTCTGTTGGACAAGGTGAATATTTTGAAATTGACTCTTTAAGTGTTGTTATCCGTCTCTCTGGCTCATAACTCTGCATAAAGTTTTTTGGTGGCCATGCTAAGCTATGTTAATACTCGTTTACATGATTTCTATTATACATTTATTTACAATTATAGTTAGAAAAGTCTACTAATGACTTTAAATATAACTTTTCAAGAACATGTGCAACATGCAGACACATACCCAGACACCATTCATTCACTAAACTGGAACCACTGTTCAGCAGACGACATTTTAACCAGAAGTGTGGGGGACTTTTGTCCCAGCAATCCATACCATGGTCTAGATTCCAGGATGTTGCAGGAAAACAGCCATTACCATTGGAAGTGTTTACTGAAGAAGAAAAGATGATGGAAGACGCGGGTAAGAGCACATGTAAACTTGACCAACTGAATAACAGATAAGCAACAGTCAAAGTACCATTATTTATTAATTTAAAAAAAAACCATTGTACTGTAATCATAATGGTAGGAAGATTGGAGAACATTCCTCTGCTTAAATTAAAATTATTTCAACAAATTACTTGAAATGTTGTTTCCAATTTTATACTTTTTAAACATACACTCTCACTGCTTCAATTTTGCATGTCTCAAATTTTATTTGATTAGTGTTTAACATCACGCCTAGTGCCTTATTGGTTATATTGTTATGGGTATTTGGAAGGGCAGAGGAAACCAGTATATACAGTTTGTTAAGGTTCTTTACTGTAAACTGCGAAGCAATGGCTAGCAACTACCAGCTTTCACGCATGAGATCAGGCCGGGATTCGAACTCTGATCTCAGAGGTGGGAGGTGAGTGTGTTACCACTGCGCCAGCTTGGGGCCTTGTCTGTCTCATATCATAGACTGTGAATATTGTTTACATTAACAAATATATCAATTAAATATGAAGAGAAAGACAAAACTATCAAATGAATGTACGCGTATCACAAAACCATATTATGTGTCATTAGACATACCTTACCATGGTTACATTGCAGTTGCAAAATTTGTAAAGGATGAAATACAACCACATGTAAAGAAAATGGATGAAGATTCTCACATGCCAGACTTCATACTTGAGGCTTTATTCAAGAATGGGGTAAGTCTACAATTCCATGTAAACTACAATGTACAAGTGTTTTATTTTACCCCCACCCCACCAAAAGGAAGACACCAAGGTTTTGTAATCTCATCTGTTTGTCTGTTCACATATCTAAAAAGACTGGGGGCTTATTTTCACACAAGGTGTGTCTACCCTTGACTCGGTCTTACTCAAAGATTATTTGGATCCGAATCGGGACTCCAGACCATTTTCAGTGATTTTTCACCAGTATCTTGTTTCAGACCCCTTGACAAGTAGTTGTGCTCCCTAGGTACTTTTGGTTATTGTTATTAAGATGTTAAATTGAATGGACATGTGTATACAAATACGATACACTTGGTAGACATACTATTTTTACTGATCGAGTGAAATACTTGTGATTAAACAGAAAATCCTTATCAAACATTATTGATGATCGAGTGAAAAAATGTAACTGTACAAAAAGTTCAAACATTTTGAGAAAGCAAGAAAGAATAAGATATTTTATCACACCTCATACCTATTATAATATACCCTCGTGCACTTGGAATTGTAGGCTACGCTTTGCAAGTTGTCCAGTATTGTGACAATATTGCATGTGAAAGGAACATTGATCAGTTAAAAATACCTTCAAAATACCTAGCACGTTAGTTTCTTCAATAAGACTGTTGGTATCTGTTAAGTTGGATAAAGTTTGGCTCTTTTATGTTCTTGTTGTTGACACAGTAATATTGGGATCATTATTTCTAACACATAATTTGCTGCATTATACCATGCACAGGTGTTGTCTAACTTATGTTATCATTGATGTTTGTATAGTTTAAGAAGCTCTTTATATCTTGTCATGTGATTTTTAAAATTTTTTTAATTTTTATGTTAGTACTTTAAGACAGTTTATTGATATCCTTAATGCTTTTGACTCTGTAGGTAATGGGCATTGAAATCCCCACTGAGTACGGGGGAGCAGGGTCTTCCTTCTTCTCTAGTGTTATTGTCATCAAGGAGTTAGGGCGAGCATGTGCAGCCGTGGCCACTCTCGTGGACAGTCAGAACACACTTGTCATCAATTCTTTCAGAAACTGGGCCACAGAGGAACAGAAGGAACGCTGGTATCCAAGATTAGCTACAGATACAGTAAACATATACACTTCTAGAAAAATCAAAACCATTTGAATTATACTGTGCTACGTCTTTTCATTCTAGCCATCATACATCAGAGCATTATGATTTCAAAAAGTACAATCCCTTATTAGTATGAATGTTTCTGCGGAAAGTGAAGAGTAACAATGTGCTCTTCTAAGTACCTAGATAGAATCTGTGCATGGTCTATGTGTGAAAAAAAGACATACAGACATTGAGACTTGTGGTAAAACCTACGAGGGGACCTTTTAAATATTTATGTTATGAAATTGAAAATTTTATTTTAAATTTTTACTTACCTATTGAAACAGAGTGCTATTCCGTTGACCACCGGAAAAGCTGCCAACGGGTAGAAAGTTGGAAACTTTCCCGGCCGAGTGCGGGGAGAGGTCTCCCCGGAGCCGGCTCACTTCACCGGATACACCGGTACCGAGATGACCGGATATATGACGACTGCGCAGCAGATCAAGTGATTCTTCCTTCTTTCTGTTGGGATCCATCCCCGGCAGTGAGGTGTCGGTAAGCGGGGACGGACCGGGAGGGCCTATATCTGTTTCAATAGGTAAGTATTGTAGCTTATAAAAGCTACATTTAAAATAAAATTTTCAATTTTATTGCGCTACAATGTACTTACCTATTGAAACAGAGTGCTGAATTCCAACATCTTGGATGGTGGGAAGACAGCTCACTGACTAGGATCCGGTGAAGAGCCATGAATGGTGAAGGAAGGAGACCCGGACTCAGCATCCGTGCCGGTATGTTGAAGACCCGGTAGTAGGGGTGTGCTCTTCTGGGAACCTTGGGAAGGCTCTGGAGGAAGTTGTCCGGTAGACTGAAGCCCGTCAGGGTGGCACTCCATAATGGCTGCAACGATAAAGAATAAGAGAAAAATTAAGAGAAGATAAGGGAATTGTGAGTTTATGAAAAATTAACGATAATTCTATGACAAAAGGCTGAGTAAAAGAGAAAAAAGGACACCTCAAATTAACTCAGGTTAGTTATGGAAGATATGAAGGAGAGATCATTACCTTAAATGGTAGGAAGCCATGCTCTACGCGGTCAGGCTTCTGACCGGCCCCATCTGCTGGATGTGTCATCTGGTAGCCCCCCCCTCTTTTTTGGAGGTGAGAGTCCTGCTAGGGAGGAGTCACTACTTGTTGAGCAGCCACAAAGGATCCCAGGTGGAAGGATAGGTCTTTTTGGTTCTGGCCTGAAAGATCCTTGAGGTAGAAGGATGTAAAAGTGTTATGAGATTTCCAATGACATGCTTGGAGAATCTGGTCCATGGAGACACCCCCATAAAAGGCTTTAGAAGCAGCAAATGCTCTGACGTCATGGGCCTTAACCCCTAGAAGGTCCATGTCCGAATTTTCCACTCTTGAATAACAATATTTAATGGTGTTTTTAATCCAAGATGATATGGTGGAGGACTGGATATCCTTGGAGTGGCCTTGTTTATAAGAGACAAATAACAAGGCTTTATCCTGTCTTAAATCTGCTGTGAGTTTAAGGTAGGTAGAGAGGGCCCTCACGGGGCATAGTAGGGCGTCCTCGTTAGAGTCGTTTTGTGGAGTTGCAAGAGCGGGAATAACCACTGGTGATACTGCTTGGTTTCCTTCCTTAGCTAGTTGGTTCTTGGCGATAAAGGAAGGAGAGGGGGTGAGTTGAATTTGGTCCCATTCGCCTAGGCATAATAACCCGTCTAAAGTCCAGGCGTGTATTTCGCTGCGCCTTTTTCCCGATGCTAGGGCTAGGAGAACAACTGTTTTCCAGGTAACATACTTCAAGGGAGCCTCCTGTAATGGTTCAAAAGGAGGTTGTTTGAGCTGGTGTAGGACTATGGAAAGATCCCACTTGGGCAAGTTCCTGGAACTTTTCGGCTTATCCCTATGGAAGCTGGCAATAAGTCTGGCTAATTCTGTATTGTTGCTGATATCCAATGGAACATTTCCTAATGTGTCAGCAATTGCTGTCCTATATCCCTCAATGGTGGATGGGCGTCTGTCCTTCTCATTGAAGAGAAAGCACATGAATTCGCATATATGTTTTATAGAAGGAGACCTGAAGTCCACCTGTTGTTCGATGCACCACCTTTCGAAAACTGACCATTTTGAGGCGTAGATGGCTCTAGTAGAGAGTCTTTGAGATGCAGCAATTCTATCTGCCACCTCTGCGGTAAAGCCTTGGTTCTGGAGGGCTGTGCTCCTAGATACCATGCGTGGAGGTTGAGGGATTCCGGGTGAGTGTGGAATTGGTTGTTCAGTGGTTGTTTGAGTAGAGAGCGAATTGGTGGGAGTTGTCTCGGGATGTCGAGTGACAGTTCCACCAGGTCCCAAAACCACGGTTTTGTCGGCCAGCTGGGGGCTATTAGGATGAGCCTGCATTGTTGGGACAGTAGTTTCTGGACCACTCTTGGTAGCAATGCTGTGGGAGGGAATGCGTACCCTATCATGTTCTTCCAGGAGATGTTTAGCGCGTCCACCGCCCAAGCCTGTGGGTCCGGGATTGGAGACACATAGGTTGGAAGTTTGGTGTTCAGGTTGGTGGCAAACAGGTCTATTTGTGGCTGTTCCCAAAGTAGGGAGATCCTTGTGAAGATATGAGGAGCCAAGGACCACTCTGTGTGTTGGATTTGGTTTCTCCTGGAGAGGCCGTCCGCAATCACATTGAGAGAACCTGGGACGTGCCGTGCTCTGAGTGTTATTTGGTGCTTGTTGCACCATGTGAGTAGTCTCCACATGAGGGCACAAAGTTTGGTGGAGTGGGTTCCCCCCTGTTTGTTTATGTGGGCTACCACAGTTGTGTTGTCTGATGCTACCAGCACTTGTTTCTTGTTGCATTGGTGCGAGAAGTGTTGTAGGGCTAGGATTACTGCCTTTAGTTCCAGTACGTTTATGTGAAGGCGTTTTTTCTATTTGAGACCATAGACCTCCTACGGAGTTGTGATTTAAGTGAGCGCCCCAGCCTGCATTTGATGCGTCTGTAAAGATTAGAATGTCGTGATCTCTGGGGTGTAGGAATTCTCCGACTAGGACGTTTTGGGGATTTAGCCACCATTCCCCGTGTTGTTTCATTCTGTGAGTCCAAGGAATTGGAGAATTCAAGGGCATCGGAGCTCTCCAGTGAGTCTTGAGATGCCATTGAAAAGGTCTCATGTGTATCCTGCCCAGTTTCACAGTTTTCTCCGTGGATGCAAGTAATCCAATGATGGACATAAGTGTCCGTGCACTGAGAGTCGATCTCGTCGCGATTGCGTTGAATGTATTTTGGATCTTGCTCCATCTGTCCTTTGTGGGTTTGACCAGGCCTTGGTCCAATGCAAAATGGTAGCCTATGAAGTCGAACCTCTGCTGGGGGGTGAGCTCCGATTTCTTGAGGTTTACGATGAAACCCAGGCTTCGAACCAGGGAGAGAAGTTTTGTTGTTTTTTCCTGAGCCTCTGGCTGAGAAGTGGCTCTTATTAACCAGTCGTCTAAGTATTGGTGTAGACGGATGTCTTGTTTTAAAGCCAGGAGCTTTACCTCCTTCACTAGGGAGGTAAAAACTAGGGGGGCCGTGGCCAGTCCGAAAGGAAGGCTGGTGAACTGGTATGTGGTTCCCTTGTGGTGAAACCTGAGGAACTTTCTTGATTGAGGGTGAATGGGGATGTGTAGATATGCATCTGACAGATCTATTGAGGTGACCCATTCTCCTTGTCTGAGCGATGTGCGGATAGATTCTGGAGTTTCCATCTTGAACTTGGAGACTGTTAGGTATTGGTTTAGGGAGCTGAGATCTATGACGGGTCTCCATTTGTTCCCTGGTTTTGGAACTAAGAACAGTCGGCTGTAGAACCCGAGACTGTCTTGTTTGTTTACTTTTTCTATTGCGTTTTTGGTTAGAAGATCCAGAATAGAAGTCGACAAGGCATTGTCTTTGTCGGCGTCGTTGTATTCGCTGTGGATGCAAGGTGTTCTGGACAACTTGGGATGGTCCCTGAACGGTAGGCGGTAACCCTGTCTTAAGAGGTCCAGTTGAAAGGGGTGAGCGCCTTGTTTTTCCCAATGTTCTACAAACCACTTGAGTCTGCCTCCTACAGGGAGGTCTTTTATGTTTTCTTGGATATATAAAGGTACCTTGCCTAACCGTACACTCGGAGTCTTTACCCCCTCCGGTGGGGTGTTTTTGCTCAGAGTCACTTGCCTCTCTGGAAGGCCACTGCTCCCGAGATGGTTGAGTGGTTTGTGGGGATCCCAAGGAAGCCCTGAAGGGGTTGAAGGAAGTTGTCCATGATTGAGTGGGGGAGAGGATTGAGGAGTGTCATTGGTTTTGTGTTTGTTGTTGGCTCTGGTTGCCACTGATGTTTTTACCTCTACCCCTGCGAGCTCCTCTGCCTTTGTTGCTACCACGAAAACCACCCCTGTGTGGTTGTTGCTGTGGGTAGAATTGAGGGGGCATGACATATTGAGGAGGGGGCATCTGGTAATACCCTCCTTGTTGATACGCCCCTCTGCCCCTGCCCCTGGGTTTCTTCTTCTGCTTGCCGTAGGGGTGAAACCTTGTGCTTTGTTGGTTTCCGGTCTTAACTCCGAGACCTATCAGGTGTTGTTCGTATTCTTGCATCAACGATCTCTCAAATAGGTCTGGGCCAGAGATAGGGGCTGCCCGTAGATTCTTTAGGCGATATGAATCAAGACTATTATGGGCGTTCTTGAGATAGGAGTCCCTTCTGATGAGGACTAGGTTGGTTAGCAGGTGGAGAAATATCTCCAGTAAGTGTTGATAGGCGACAGCGGTACTCCTGCTGATGTCCAGCATGAACTGCATCTGTGGGGTATCCTCTACAGTTGAGTTGAGCAGTTGATGGAGAAACTGATCCCTGTTGTTTGGGTCTGGATCTGATGCCAGTAATCCAAATGTCTTTTCCCTTTGGTCTCTAGCTGCTCTGAGATTGTTAAGGGTCGATTCACTGGTGGTTGAGAGTGTTGATAGAAAATTTGAAGTAGCAATGCACTCCCTAACCATAAGTTCCAGTTTAACCAGTTCTCGTTGGTTGATAGAGGCTGTAGGAAGGCCTTTGTACCCGGGCCTGGCAATGTTTGAGAAAGCCTGTGGTACTACTTGAGGTCTCTGTTCAAACCTTTCCCCTACCACTGGGTACCAGTTCCCTCTGTTTGGTGGATTGGGTACAAATTGTCCAATATCCAGGGAAGTTGATGAGGCTGGTCCAGGTTTGACCACCGTATCCTGGTTTTGGAGCAGTTTTGCGATGTCATCCATAAGGGGAAGTTTGAGAGACGGTGGACGGGAGGATTGCTCCATGCGGAACATATTTGGATCGCGTCCAAGTCCTGAGCCGAGTTTGTAATCCTCCGTCTTTGCCAGGTCGTCTATGCCAAGGTATTGGCGTACTCGGTCGATGAATGCTTGGAAATCTGCCTTGGGGGGAGGTGCTAAGTTCTCCGGTTCTGAGTCATCTACTTGAGAGGCAGATGAGTAAGATGATCCAGACTCCAAGCCATAGTCTCCCTTCTCGAGCCTTTGGAGGGGAGATTTTGATTGAGTTGGTGGTTGGGTTGGAGATGGAAGAGTAGGAGAAACTACCGCTTTAGTGGCTTGAGCGATAGAAGCTGACCCCTTTACCCCTTTTAATCTTTTCTTGACTGTCTGGTGAAAGGAGGTGTCCATCGGTTCTGGGGGTGTTGGAACCGGTTGGTTAGGTTGTGTTTGAACGACCTGGCCAGGTTGAGCCTGTGCAGATGACTGTGGTGCTGAACTATCTGAAGGAGTTGGGGAACATTTCCTCCATGGAGGAGGTCAGAAACTGTTGAAGGCCTGGTTGAAGTTGTGAGGATAGGTCCAACATTTGTTTCTGATTTCGCTGTGACAAATTCTCCATCATTTGCAGGTTTTGCTGTTCGAAATGTGCTTTTAGCATCTGTGTGCGAGGAGTAGGTGGAGGTACCAGTCTCTGTGGATCTGGAGCGGACGAGAACATTGGGTCCTGCTGGATGGTGGCTTTGGGTGGTGCTGGAGTCTTGAAAAAGACTGTTGATGTGGTGGGCACTGTGAGAAAAGCCGCGGGCCTTGGAGGCGGTACAGAAGGTTGTACAAATTGTATCCCACTAGAGGGGAGATTCTGTGTCGACTGCAGTGGAGACAAGCCGACCGGTGCTGACACTCCGGTCAGAGACACATAGCCGGTAGTACCGGTCCCGCTATCCTCGGTATTTAAATCCAAGATGGAGTCGTCTATTTCACCGGCCTCCGGATCCTCATCTTCCGGTTCCGGATCAGCCGGCAAATTCTTGGATGCACGCTTGGCACTTCTTTCGTGAAATACAGTCCGGAGGTGATTCCATTCCACCTCTGTAAGGGCTGAACATGCAGAACAAGCCTCTAGAGGGGCTCCTGAGGCACAAGGGTCCTCCCCTTTACAATGCATTCTACAGCTGTAACACCTCAGGTGCTTATCAAATGCTGGCATCCAGTGTCCACATTTTCCCCTCTTCTGATAAGGAGGAGTGCCTACCATGTTAGTGGTGGAAAAAATAAGTGTCACAAAGTACAAGACACAAGTAGTTAATCTCACACAAGAGTATACTAAAGTTGTCTATAAACAACGGTGAGACAATAGATATATTCCTAGAGTAAATATCCTCTTAGAAACTGTATAAAAACTGTCACAAAGTGAGAGTTCCAAAAAAAGCCAACTGATAAGATGGCTACCAACGGAAAGAAGGAAGAATCACGTGATCTGCTGCGCAGTCGTCATATATCCAGTCATCTCGGTACCGGTGTATCCGGTGAAGTGAGCCGGCTCCGGGGAGACCTCTCCCCGCACTCGGCCGGGAAAGTTTCCAACTTTCTACCCGTTGGCAGCTTTTCCGGTGGTCAACGGAATAGCACTCTGTTTCAATAGGTAAGTACATTGTAGCGCAATAAAAGGTGAACTGTTAAAACTATTGTTGTGATATTTATCATTCTCATACAAAAAGAGTTAACCTTTCCCTGTGGCCGATTTCACTAAAAGTCTAAGTCCAGTCTCTCGCTCAAAGTTAACACTTTTGTCTTAATTTTTTTGGAAAATTTTAGTCGAGCTCATGGACTCAGACTTTATGGATTTCACCAGTGGTCTCAGTCTCAGCTTTGACTGAGCCACTGGCTCAAATACTGAGACTAGTAGGTAGTGGGCTTAAGTTTTGTAAACAAGGCTCAAATATGACAGCCATAATTATTTCTCCACTTAAAACTTTGAAGTGGTTGAAAACAAGATACAAATAAATAAAATACCCTTAAGTAACCTTTGGACATTTCTATGTGGATACAAGGGTTTCCATTAGAATAAGGCATTTTACAGGGATAAAATGCATCAAACAAAGGACTTATATCATCATTATATATAGATAATTTTAGATAGAAACAAAGGGTTACATGACACAGAAAGCCACTGTGGTTATTTAAGAAGCTTTTTCTCAGCTGAGAACCACCTTCTATTCAAACTGTTTGAAACAAGAACTTAGCTGAGCCAAAAGGCTCCAAATGTTTTTGAGACAGTGGCTCAGCCTGAGACTGGTCCAAGTCCGAGACCTTTTGTGAAATCGGACTAAAGTAGGAACTACACCTGTCCTTTTTTCTTCACCCGTATCCGTTATTGCCCGTATCCGTGATACCCTAGATATTTTGGTATAAAACAGTGTAGTAGCTGTCCGTGAAGAACGAATTTTTTCCTTCCAAGTCACGGACACGGATGACTACACTGTTTTATACCAAAAGATCTAGGGTATCACGGGTACGGGCAATAACCGACACGGATACGGGTGAAGAAAAAAGGACAGGTGAAGTTCCTACTTAAGGCTTGCTATACAATGTTAACAATATTTGTTTTATTTATCAAAATGTTCCGTATGTGTATTGTATTTTATTTGTGCGTGGCATCAATATGAGCTTTTAATACTGTCGCTTACGCTTTTACTCCCTGTTCAATTAACTAGGTCATATTGGGACTGAGCAGTATATCTCAAATGGTGTCATGAGATGGGTTTGAACACAGGACTAAAGTTAACGATTTGTCAGTTGTGGTAGTCAGTAGGTCATCCATGCCCTTATATGAGATGAAATTTTTTATGTATGTTCCACATTTATATAACGCCAAACTGTACTGAAAGTTCTCCCAGTTTGTTTGTGTCACGCGGTGCCTTCTGGGTCTACATGACATGAAGGTATGATTGTTTATTCTAAATTTATGGGAAAGTTTCTCTATTTCCTTCTTAGTGTGGTGCTTTTGCTCTGTCAGAAGCACAGGCAGGATCAGACGCATTCGCCCTGTCTACAACAGCAAAACAAGATGGCGACCATTACATAATCAATGGCGGGAAAATGTGGACAACAAATTCTGAACATGCAGGAATATTTCTGGTGATGGCAAATGCAATGCCAGAAGAGGTATGTTGTTTTATTTAACCTGTGAAGCTTACAAAAATTCACCCCCCCCCCCCCCCCCCTCTTATGTAATTATTTATTTAAAAAGTATAATTCATAAGTAACTCTTGGGTCATAAACAAGGAAATTATAACAACCATTACAACTAATACATTTTCAAAATTTAAAAGTCTTTTATTATTAAGATTTAACAGAAAATAATTCATGTGTTTTTTGTGTGCAATGTTACTTAAATCCTATACTTTGTAAATAATTACATATGAAAACTTTAAATAAGAACACTTTTTAACCATTATGCTTCATTAGCAAGTGAACAAATACTTATTGCATAAGACTCTCATGCAATGTCCATCTTGTTTTACACATACTGAAAAGAAACCCCGACTTGATGGATAACGTTTCATATTTTTTACATCATTTGCCTAGCTTCAATAAAAATACACACTGGTGTATATACTTGTATCATAAGAATTCAGACTGTATTCTTTCCCCTAGAAACCACTCATAGAGTGCAGACCTCCACGCAAGAGCGGGGTGGAGCATGTCTGAAAATTCGGGATTTTTTTTGTATCCAGAATATGATCCAGTTCTATCCCAAGATCATCACTTCTTGTTTTGGCCAGGCCTTACCCACGTAAAAAACACATGAAGATCTGTTTGTAACCTTTGGAGTAATATCAACCAGAAAGCCAAAGTCATTGAAAAGGCATCGAAAATGAGACCTTTGAAAATTCATGTGTTTTCTGTATCCAGAATATAATCTGGATATTTCCCAAAATTTGATCTCCTCTTTACTTGACCAGGCGCTACTCACATAAAAATTTCAGAAAGATTTGTTCATTACTTTTGAAGTTATCATGGACACAGACAGACAGACTCTCAGTAGATGACCATTTTTATCTTAAATATCTAATGTTCCTTTTAGCTATACATTTATCTTTCATTAACACATACAACTATTACCTGCCTACTTTCACCTTACATATACAAGTAGATTCTATATACTCAGCCTGCAGACACTCCACAACAACTGAAACAACTCAGTCGTCACAGTTCCAAATTATAATTGGTTGGCGGATCAAACATCAGGCCCTCAGGGAATTCCCTATGTTGCTATGAGATGGATATTTCAAAACCTGTAAATCACAAGACCATAGAGACTTCTGTTTATTGGATGAAGAAAGAAAAAAAAACAATAAATTTTTGTTTCAGGGGTACAGAGGTATCACTTGTTTTCTAGTGGAAAAGGATACTCCTGGCCTTACAATAGGCCCAAAAGAAGATAAATTAGGAATACGGGCATCCAGTACCTGTCAGCTGTTCTTTGATAATATGAAGGTATTGTGAATATCATTTATGTTGTGTGTCTATTTAGAGCACAAAGGTATGTATAGCATTTATGTTACATGGCTTCGCATAATGTTATGGTATTCTGTATATCATGTATGGTAAGTGTCTAATAATAACACAAAGGTATTTTGTACGTCATGTGTATCATCTATATGTTGATAATTAGCAGGTAATGTGTATATCATGCATGTTGCGTATCTTCTGATAATGTTGACGTAGTGTGAATGTCATTGCGTCATATATCCGATGATAATACCGAGAATTATTTATATCATGTATGTCAAATGTCTACTGATAATGGAGAAGCATTGTGTATATCATTTATGTCATGTGTCTACTGATAACACAGAAGTATTGTGTTTATCATATGTCATATGTCTACTGATACCACAGAAGTATTGTGTATATCGTGTATGTCATGTATCTACTGATAACACAAAAGTATTGTGACTATCATGTATGTCATATGTCTACTGATGACACAGAAGTATTGTGTTTATTATGTAGGTCATGTGTCTACTGAAAACACAGAAGTATTGTGTATATCACATATGTCAAATGTCTACTTGTAAAAGAAGTGTTGTGTTTATCATGTATGACTTATGTCTATTGCTAACACAGAAGTATTATGTATATCATGTATGTCATGTGTCTTCTGATAACACAGATGTATTGTGTATATCATGTATATCATATGTCTACTGAAAACACAAAAGTATTGTGCATATCACTTATGCCCTGTGTGTACTGGTATCATGAAGATATTTTATATATCACATGTCATATGTCTATTGATAACACAAATGTGTTGTGATTATTATATGCAAAATGAATATGATTTGGCTTGTTGTTATTTTTTGTGTAACAGGTAGATAAGTCTCAGATTTTGGGAAATGTAGGAGATGGATATAAAGTGGCCATATCAACACTGAATGAAGGGAGGATTGCAATTGCAGCACTGGTGTGTTATCAGTTGTTTTCTACATTGTGTAATGATAATGATTCATGATAAAGAGTGTCATTTTCATTTACGGGCTATTGAATGAAGATATAAAATGACAAGAAAAATTTTATTTTTTTTATATCCATAAAGTAACTTCAAATATCACTGATAACAAAAAAGAGAAGTAAATTTGTAATCGATAAAAGTTCATTAATCAATTATACAACTATCTGTTACATTACAGAAAATGGTCTATTACACGAAAAAAGCCTACCTATTTTAAACAAGGCCACTGCCACAGCAGTTATCTCCTCTTAGAATCAGCAATAATGGAGAACTAAAGGAAATATAAGGCCTTTGTAGTAAGATAACCCCACTTGACATTGAAAAGTTAAAGGTAAGAGTTAGCAATTGGAAAAGTCTCAGGCCATGACTTCCTTTAATTTATTTTCACATTTGGAACCCCTAGTAGCAATGATAAGAGAGATATAAGTCCTTTTTAATAGGATAATTCCATTTAACATTAAACATGTGATATGATGGCCATTTTGTTTTTGAAACTAGGCCAAATTACTACCAGGCTAACTTTCCTAGCCTTATATCTTTTGTGCAAATTTGATTAACCTAACTGCGATATTTCAAGTTTAGGAGCATCTTAATTATTTTGAAATAATTGGCTATAGTGGCCATTTTGTTTTTCAAAATAAGTCCAAAATTTTTCGAAGACAAAACATTTGCAGGCCAGGACTTTATTATGGTCTATCTTTACATTCTAAAGCCATAGCACCAATAAAAAGGGAGAAATAAGGACATTTTAGTGTGATGACCCCATTTAACCTTGAAACAGGGGTCAAAGGTCATATTCAACACCTGGAAAAGATTCCCTGGCGATGACTTCCTACAAATTGTTTTCACATTCCGAACCTCTAGGAGCAATTTTAGGGGAGATATAAGGCCTTTTAATAGGATAACCCCGTTGCAATAAGGCTTCCATTTTGTTTTTTTGAACTATGCCAAAATTACTATCAGGCTAGCTTTTCTAGCCATATAGCTTTTGTGCAAATTTGATAAAACTAGCTGCAATATTTCAAGATTTAGAGCACCTTTATGATTTGCAAAGAATTAGCTATGGCGGCCATTTTGATTTTCAAAATGAGGCTAAAATTTTTCACAGACAGGTTGTGATAGCCATAAACATTCCCTGCAAATTTGGTGAAGATATCTTTATAAATGAATGAGATATTACGGTTTATGTAAAAACGTGACTCACGGATGGACTCACGGATGCATGCACGCACGCACGTACGGAAGGCGTTTTATAATCTCCCAACCACGGCCTTCGGTTGAGAGATTATAAACACAAAACTGTCACACAAGACTGTCAATTGCCTTACATCTAATTATATATGGCATAACATAAAACTGTTCACTGCATTACACAAAATTGTCTATTGTATTACATCAGCTACTACATTCAATCAACCAATCTATTACATTACACAAAACTGACTACGATATTTACACAAAATTGTCTATTATATTACATAAAACCGGTAACTGCATTACACAAAACTTTTTCTCACATTACACAAAACTGATACCTTACACCAAATTTTATCCTCTTTCCAGATGCTGGGCTTATCACAAGGTTGTTTTGACTATGCAGTAGAGTATACAAAAGACAGGCGACAGTTTGGACAGCCTATATTTAATTTCCAGGTAATCAGTTATAATGATAATAATAATTATTATTATTATTCAATCTAAGTCCTGCTGTAATTACACATCAGTTCCCTTGTGACCATGTGTGTATAATATATTAGAATACTTATTCTGTTATTTTTACAAAGGCAATGCAGCATCAAATAGCTGATGTAGCTACTCAGATTGAAGCAGCTAAATTATTAACTTACAATGCAGCCAGAAGAAGAGAGTTGGGGTTACCTTTTACCAAAGAGGCAGCAATGGCCAAGTATTACTCATCAGAGGTAAGTCACAGACACAAGGTTTAAAATGGTAAAATTAATGTTTTTTGTGTCTCATATTCTGAGATATCATAATTAAGCTATTATGATTTAAAATGTAAAGATTCAGAAAGAAACTATGAAAGAAAAGTAGGTTATGATTAAATTTTATGTATATATGTAATATTGAAATTTTTTATGTAAATGTCAGATAGGTTTCGCCAAATAATACTTAAAAGGGACTTCTAGGTACATCAGATGTAATATGTACCTCAGTACGAATTAAAGTACATGTACTTAAAATTTTAAAATGTATTAAGTACAGAGTACATTGGCCCCAACCCTGATTATAATTGCCTCCATTTGTCCATAATGATACTTTAAATGTATCATAATTAGGAAAAAAAGTGATAGGCCAGATTATTGATATATGTGCGTTTTTGTGTCATATCGCAGGAGATAGTTATGCAGGTTGAGCAAAACGGTACAAGGAAGTCAGTTTAGATTGTTCAGTGTAAACTACAGGAGTTTTATCTCATTTTGTCACTTAATGTGGGTTGGCCATGATGAAACTCCATGACCCTTGAGATTAGGGGTCAACAAGTTTCTTGAAGTGACATCCAGATGGAAGTTTTCATCACAATTCCTTCTTGGCATGGGCATGGAAACGCACATTTTTGGTTACTATTATTTTATCATCATCTTTCTCCACTTGTAAATGATTCCTGAGCTCTCACAACCTGTGGTTCTAATCCAGTTCAAGGTAATATGTGAGTAATATACGCATGACCTGTCCAAGTACCACTCTGCAGCTCGAAAAGACTCAGAAAGCTAGCCTGGCACTCCTGGTTGTCTGCACCATAATAATGCAAACGTGAAATATTTTTGTCATAATGCACACTGTATCAGAGGCTTTTCTAGTCTGAGGTATACTCTCAGCTAGCTTAACTAGATAAATATATGAGAACATAATGGAAGATTAATCATAATAAAAAACGTTAACGCCTTGTGGCAAGGCTACCAAAAAGCTAACTTTAAACTCTATTCATATGTAGAGCGTCACACTGTATTTCCAGAACATCTTTATACAATGGCAAGGTATTAAAATTTATACATGAAATAATGTTTTTATTGTGAAATATGCTAATATATTCTATGTACTTTTAGGTAGCACAAGTGGTGTGCTCCAAGAGTGTGGAGTGGCTGGGAGGTGTCGGGTTTACAAAGTCTCTGCCAATAGAAAAATACTACAGGGATTGTAAAATAGGTATATCTTTCAATTTATTGCTTTTAACATGAAATACATATGTGACATAACAAATACAGCTTTAGAAACAATATACAGAACAGAAAAAAATGATAGCTTAATGTTACATGACATTCACAGTGTGGCACAAACTATATACCATACGAAACAGCAGAATAGAATAATTTTCAATGAAGAATAATTGTCTCCTGTTTTATCAGAGAAGATAGGTATTGGCTGTCTATTACCCCACTGAGTACTTTCCATTGTTACCTTAACCAAGAGTTTGGTTTTCAGTGTGTTCAAGTCTGTCTGCCATTATGTTGCCTGTATTTGCGATTTATTCCAAAAGTCATGAAACAGATTTTTTTGGTAATTTTTATGTGAATAGTACCTGACCAAATGAAGAAGGATTAGATTCTGGAAATGTTCTGGATCATATTCCGCATGCAAAAAAAATCCCAAATTTTCAAAGGTCCGATTTTTAGTGTTGGTTGGCACTACTCCATAAGTAATGATTTGTTTATTTTATTTGTTGTTTTTACGTCGCGTTCAACAGCCAGGGTCATATTGCGATGGGTAGTTTACAGGTGGAGGAAACCAGTGCATACTGCACTGTAAACCACAGGGGCATCGGCAAGTAACTACCAACTTTCCAACATGAAGCCCCCGGCCCGAGATTCGAACAGGCGGACTCAGAAGTTGGAGGCGAGAACTCTAACCGCTACACCACCAAGCCCCCTCCCATAAGTAATGAAGGGATCTCCATAAAATATGTTAAGTGGGTAGGACCTGGCCAAAGGAAGAAATGATCACGTTTTGTGAAAAATCCGGATCATATTCTGGATATAAAAACAAATCCTGAACTTCTGTAAAAGCTCCTTGGTATAGCCCCCACCGTGGAGGTTTGTATTTATATCATGGAAGAACGGGATAATACTATGCAGAAATAGACCAATCGTGATTTTCAATGTTATTGAAATATAATGTATAAAATGGTGTTCTATAGTTGATGGACGATACTATGCATAAATATGTTATTTTAGAGCAGATAAAAGATAGTATACATAAGTAACGTTGTTTGAATGTTATTACAAAATATTATACAGTTATAGTATTGTTTGAATGTAATTGAAAGATACTGTATCACAATGATATTGCTTTTGTATTTTACCGAAAGATGCCATGCAAAAATGATATAGTTCAATGTTAAAGAAATATACTACAGTAAAATGGTATTATTTTAAAATGTTCATGAAAGTTTCTTCACATAAATTATGTTCTTTTGCATTTGGTGTTTTTAAATTCAGGTGTGATCTATGAAGGAACAAGCAACATACAGCTCAACACTATAGCAAAGATGATTGGCAAAGAGACTTAATTCAACAAACATAGTCGCAGCTTTGAATTTTATCATAAAACAATATTCTAAATAGAAAACTATCAACATACAAGCCAATAACAGTAACAAATCCTCAGCTAAACTTATGTATTTGGTATGATGAGGTATTAAAGTGTATGAATTATATTACACTATATTTTTTATTTTTAAAAAAGCAAGTGTCAGAGCACTTATAAGATATGACAGTTTGAAGCTTTAAAAATGTAAGCTAGAATCCGCAGGGCAGCTGCAATGACCAGTAATACAGTTAGGGCCTGACCAAAGGAAGTAATGATTGCACTTTGGGAAAGATCTGGATCATATACTGAATACAAAGAAATCCTGAATTTCCGACTGCTCCCCGATGAAGGCATCCTCTCTACAAGTGTTTTCTATTTACTGTCTTCTTTTTCCCTTTTTATTTCATATTCCGGATTCATGACATTCAAGCAGCCATGACTGTGAGAGAACCCAAGAGGTAAGATATCTACTACCAGTTTGGCTAGGTGGGATTTGCTTTATAACTCACATGGTAGAGTGTGGGCCTCTGGAGTGGGAGGTCAGGAGTACGAGTCCCTCAGAAAGCTTTTCCTGTCACACAAACAAACACCAAGTAAAACATAACCACTTTAAGAAGGCTGCTTAGTATCGGTTCTGACATGTGGTAAGCATGCATCTCCGATCCAGTAAAACAACTTCCATAAAATCCACAACCTCTTCCCATCCTTAGACTTTCCCCAAGTCCTTTTGTCTTAGGTATTATATGAAGACTGAATGACTCTTTCCCAGAATTTGGTGCTGACAAAAGTATTTCATCAGACAGTAGGATCCCCACCTTTCAGGTGGATTCATATGATTCCATGCCAGATGTGGTGCAATAAGAAATACAAAGACTTAGAGCAAGTGTACCCACCCTGGTCCTGGCCATAATTAGGATTTGGGTAGTTTTGTGCCAATATCACTAGGTCTACAGTGAAGCCTCTTGCCAACTAGCCTGGCCTTCCTGCTGCTTATCAACTTACCCTTGTGATATGAACTATGCAGTCAATCAATCAGTTTATCAAGCAATCAATAACAGACCATGGTAGATCTAAATACCTTATTGCCCATTGAACCACAAATTAAACACATTTCATCATTACACATGACCTAAAATAATTTATTTATTTCTAGATTTATTTTCTGTTTTACATCGCTTTCAACAGCCATGGTCATACTGTGACAGGTAGTTTACAGATGAAGGAATCAGTTCATACTAGTTGATCAAGATTCTGCATGTGAACCACCGGGTATCGGCAAGTAAAGCCCCCTTCTCATCTCGGCGGTAGTGAAAGGCGGCGATTTTCGGTCGAATCGCCGCGGTTTTTCTTTTAAAATGGGGTGAAAAATGTAGTAGATGATGGTTCTTGAGTTTTGAGGACGCCTGTTGCCTTGTATAGTCGCGTTTTACCGCCTCCCACCCCCTACAGTAGAATCATTGAGTCCCAGTCGGCCCGTTTTAAGGTCTGCCGTTGTCTTGAGAAACTGAGACTCGACCTTGTGTTACCTTCTATATCTATGATGTATGATTTCAAGGCGGAAATTCGAGGAAAAAGACTACCTTGATTTCGGAAAACATACAATAAAGTTCGGCTTTACTGCGGTGTGAGGCGGTGAGAAACGATTTTCAATATCTAGACGGAAGTTTTGAACATAACCAAAATTTCCGTTGCAAGGACAAATGTAGGGAAGGTTGCTAAAGATAGGAGACGAAAGTATAAGGTTTAAAGAAGATGTTAGGAAGGTTGGAGACGGCTTTATAATCGTCATTTGCCGTCTATTGAAAACGTGTATATGAGAAGGGGGCATAACTACCAACTTTCCAACATGAAGCGGACGGGCCGAGATTCAAATTGGCGACCTCAGAGGTTGAAGGCGAGCACTCTAACTGCTACACCACCGAGCCCGGTATTACCCCAAATAAAAGATGCGTGGAAATATTAACATATTGAAAAACATTTTGTGCCACATGATTTCCCCACAATGGATTATCGCCACCCCACTCAGCGAGTGTCTAGTTTTTATGCTTTCTTACATGTTTACCGAATATGAACACATTAAAAAAAACTTTGCTCATATGGCCTGATTCGGGGATGAAAAATCTACGTAGTCTGTGTGTAAAAAGTTAGAATTACCAATAATTGAACAAAAATATCTTCATTCAGAAACTATTGAAGACATTATGAAACTAGACAAGTTTCAAAGAAAATTATTCTCATAAAAAGCACGTGTCAGGTTTTTAAATCACCTCACTTGACTACAATTTCACATACTTGTTATTGACTTGTTATTGGACATGACACACAAGTGTCTGTTAAATTTGAAGGACCTCGTATTTTAGGAAATACACTAGATATTCCTTTCTCATGTGAATTTAAAAACCATTATTAGAGATTCCTCAAAACCCTCATCTTGCAATGAGTTGTTTATTTGAATAAGTAGGTCATAAGTTCAAAAGCCTTGCTATGTCCAATTAAAGGGCTATTGTAGCCTTTATCTGGCCCTTAGCATGGTATTAATTTACCCATGATTTTGAAAAGTATGTATGTTGTTTGGGTTATTATCAATGTAATAATAGCATTCGCTTTGAGTCAACAAGCTACTTTAGAAATCGTTTTCAATTTGAAAGATGCCAATTAGAATTGATACAATGGAAATTATATATACATATATACATGTCAACTGATCCAGTCATGTTGATCGGACCATTATTATTTCCCACAAATTGTGTGATGCTGTATTCAAACCCGATATCACAGGTGTGAGAGCCAAACAGGGCGACCACTGGGGTAGGGAAACCCCTCAAACAGTTATGCATATAATATTAACAACATAAGATGAGAGTTTAAAGTCAAACCTGGTATTGAAAAAGGGTTGAGAAAACCAATGAATGCTAACTTTCAGAAATCTTATTCTGGCATAAGTTTCTTGTATGATATCGATATAAATATACTCTGCACAATATATCTTTGCACTACAGGACTCCAAGTGCTATTGGACCCATCCTGACTGCATAAGTACAGCCCAAGCTTTCAAGTGACCAACATTTCCCTAACTTGAAGACAGAGGCTCAGGGATAACCATTTATCAATGTCCCAGAGGTTCTTTAGCTTGCCTTTGGGGATAGGACCCAATGACAGATTATGGCCTTTTTAAGTGGTCATCCGAGCCACCATCTGTCTGTACTCTGGTATGAACCCACATCATCTGTGTTTTAGTGAGTGTGTTACCAACTAGGTCACAATGTATCACAGTTGTTATCTTATCCATGGGAATAGGTTAATGGATCTGTATATTTAATGTTTGTAGACATAATATTCCTCAGCAAATATACCAGTGAAGACATACAGTCAAAGACAGTAAGTCCAGTCAGTTTTTGAATTATTATTCCAATTCAATATTGGCCCAGTGAAGGTAACAGGCTGCCCCATAATGACATAATGAACCTCTACTGTGAAAACTATTTAATAATGGTGCTGAAGATTACATTAATTTCTTGTATCTTTATCAATCTGGTTTTATATCATTGAAAAATTGATATATTGGATCAGTTCCAATGAATAATGTCAAATGTAAGAAAGCAGGAAAAAGCATGTAAAAAGAAGGATGCTACATTATAACCCTTGACTAAAATAGAAGTTTATAGTTAACTCCTTGAACTGCTACTGTATTTTTTTTAACTTTTAGAGATTATCAGACCATTAGGTCTGGGTATTGCAATGTTGGTAAAGTTCTTTTGCCATTACATCAACATATAACCATGTGTCTATAATAAAATAATTAGATTTCATTTGTTTGTGTTTAACGTTACTTTCAGCAGACTGTATACGTTAATGACTAGTTTTAAGGGCAGAGAAAGCAAATGCAGAGTGGTTGCTCATGATTCTGCACATTAAACTGCCAGGCATCAGTAAGCAACCACCAACTTTCCAACACAGGGTCGGGTTCCGGGATTTGAACCGCCAACTGCACAGGTGGGAGGTATGTGTGCTACCATCTACACCATCGGAGGCTTTGGCTATTCTTGCAGTTTTGTACATCTTCGTTGTTATTTAATTGTATAAAGACATGGTACATTGAAAGGCTATTAAAAGGGTCAAAAATTGAAGTCATGTTGCAAATCTTGCACATACTTTCAACAGATTTTTCTTGTAACATCTATTGAAACAACCCACCCAAGGATCCTTTCGTGTCACCCCAGGATTTTTGAAAGCAATGGCACATAATGTTATTCCTTTAATATGTAGTTCTCAAAAACTTTTTTTATTCTTGTTTCATTTTTTTAAATTCTTAGCATAATCATCTGATGTTTATTTTATTACAAATAAAGCTACAGATGTAATAATATGCATATTTATGCATAAAATATGCATTGACTGTGAAATTGGCATCTGCACACTTTCCCTGAAAATTAAAGCTGATCTGTACATAGCAATCATACGAGAATTACTGTCGCCTGTTTTAATTTCACCTTTTCAGATGTTATTTTTATATAAGAATAAAGTCTTACGTTATACCAAATTTATTTTTAATTTATTGCTTATTTTTTGAAGGTATAATAAAGTAAATGTCACATTTTATTCCCCCAAAATGCATGTAATTATTCGGAACTTTTACTGATAAAATATCAAATAAAATCTAAGCACATAATTTTCTCGACAAACTTAAATTGACTACACACAAACCAGATTAATACACACACATGCTATATGCGTAACGAGAAGCCCACTGCGCATGCGCAAAGGCATCCCGCCACTTTATGACATATATAAATATCGTCTTATAAATATGCATGTAAAATCTGCTGTTTTGTGATTTCATGAAATGTGATTTACCAAAGGACATGTACACTTCTCACTTGTGGACATTTAATTATTGATAAATAGATGGCAAAGTAAATTAATGCATATTACTAAAGAAAAGAAAGTTTTGTTTATTGTTAATAAGTGGCTAATATACTATTTTGTCAACTGCAAACCTTATGATGGACGGACCTATTGTTGTTTGTGTACCAAAGGTAGCTGAATTGTAAGTATGCACCAATTACAAGTCTACACCAATTGCTTTGTAAGATGTTAAGTAGTAGGCTCAAAGTTCACTCCAAACTTCATTATAAGCAACTGTAAAAAAATCTCACAGAGATTTTACAAAATGGAAGCAATAAACATGTATATTTGAGATGTTAAAAATTGCATGCTAATTCGTATAAGCAATGTTTATGAGTTTATGACATATTAGTATTAATACATATGTAATATTTGAGAATTAACCTCTGCAGTGCACTTTGAAGTTGAGGTTCAAACTCACTTGGAAACTAGTGGGATACTTGTACTTATAGCTGTCAAAAGTGTGAGGATATGTGTTTGTATTGCATATATAACAATGTGGCTTAAAATGTGTTCCTTTCTGTAAACAAATTATTCATTTCAAGGTACATACATACAGTTGCACTTATGTATGAAATTGTGGACTTGATTTTTTTTTCAAACCGTAGGGAAATTATGTTTGTCAGGTAAACCTTGAAATTACAGTCGTTTAGAAAGGCATGGAAGTTTTAAACTTCCTGTGTTTTTAGGTACCGATATGGTTCAATTCTTACTTAGAAGTTATATATTCATATTGACATTTAAAATGTCTGTACAGTTACATAAAGTGAACATATATAACAATTCTTGTCTATTATAATTTTATTTATTTATTTATTTGCCATATTGATATAATAATGAATACATACATACTGTATACATAAATACATATTCGTACTATCACAATTGAAAACACAAGAATAACACAAAAGTGTACTGAAGCATGACACACGCGCAGACATATGGTTCAATTTCTTGTGAGAAACTTCTTGTTTTTTTCTTCAAAACAATCACCCTCATTTATGGAAAACTGACCATATCACACGTAATTATCACACCTCCAAATTATATGCCTCTAATGATACTTCATTTGTCCCTACAGTGGTCTATTTATTATATAATTACAAGCTACTCGGGAAATAAAATCCAATCTGCAAGAAACATGAATAAGTGACTGAACATAGGCCTGTAATATCTAAATTTACCCAGTTTGAAAAGTCTGTCTTTAATTTAAAATAACTGAACTGTGTCTATTTCTTCACTTATATTGATTCATATTATTTCTTCTTTTATTTTTATGGTGACATGTACAATTTATAACATTCACGAAAAAACATGTTGAAATTTTAAATACAAATTGGTCAGGCATCCCCAATGTGGTTAAAAAGAATCAAGCATGAATAATTTAAGAGAGGAAAAAAATACACTTTTAAAATCAAAACAGCACAAATCAAAGAATAATGCACGGGAAGAATGTGCCTGCACACAAATACCTTTTTACCAACTATTTATTTATGTGTCTTTTTTCTGTTTTTGTCCGGGAAGAGGCATCATACTATATTGCATAGAAACGTGAATTTATAATATGATATATTAAGTCAAAAACAATTTAATACATATGTAAGATTAATTGAACCATCAACCATCCATCATTTTAACTGTTTTTATGTATTTCTCATATTTAAACCCATGTCTCACTACTACTATCATTTTCTGATAAATCTGAGAGAATGTGCAAAGGTCTTCAATGTCAGGTAAAGGCAGATACAAAGTGAATCAGATGACCACTTAAAATTGGATCTTGTACCCAGTGTCAGGATAAAGAATCATAGGTATATTTATGAATGACCATCCCTCAACCTCTGTCTTTCAGTTTGGAGTATGTCAGTCACTAGAGAGTTTAGTCTGTATTTATTCAGTCAGCATAATTTGAAAGGCACTTTGAGTAGCATATTAGATATTGCGCTGAATATAAATATAAAATATTATGCAAAACCAAAGCTCAATTTAACTACTTGTCACATCTTTGTAATACAGATAATATGGAGATCTATTTTCTGTGCTTGTAACAGTAAGACAAAGCCAAGTGGTGATGTTTTTCAGACACAAATATGAAAAATGTCATGTAAAATTAAATACGAAATAAATAGATTATGTTTGATTTGATTTATTTTGGGTTTAACGTGGCTTTTTACTAGTATGTTTAAGAGCAGAGGAAACCAATAAATACTAGTTGGTGAAAATTTGGCATTGTAAATCTTCCGTTATGCTTGCATTTGTTAGCAACTGCCTGTTTTTCCACACAGGGTAGGGGTCAGGGTTCGAACTGCTGACTTCAGAGGTGGGAGGCGAGTGTATTACCCACTAGACCACCAACCCCCCCTAATTAAGTTTGAGAATTACCTATTACTTACGTTCAAGAAATAATTTGACAATATTTACCCCTTTTTAAGACGCCAATCTATCATAAACTACAAACAGATATAGATTATTTATTTTAGATCAGTTAGCACAAACATAAGTGTTAACAAGATAGAACTTTTAATAGGTGGCTTAATGCTTTTGTACAAGTGTTTTTGTCGTTATTTTGTTGGTCTGTTTCACCTTTTATTCAAGTATTGGAGGATATGATAACCATTTGAGTATGTTTATCAAACTGGAAGGAGACATTTGAAAGACAGAAGTACATGTTAAAACGTTCTGCATCCTGAAGTTTTCTATCTTGAAATACTATCAGGATTTGGGTAATAGAATCTACTACAATGACACCATTATTTCACGGTTATTTTAGTCCAAATTTATAGATGACATTACAGACAGAATACTTCTTTTTAATGTTAAATTACAAACAGTCAAGAATAGTGAGAGGGAAAAAATAACTCTAGATGTTGCTGTTTTCCTGTTTTGATAAATTTATGCAATCCAAAAGTTCAATGTGTTATTATGGTGTGTGTATATTTTGTATAGGTGATTTGAGGGAATATATTTTAATTAGTATAGGAAGAATATAATGAAGACTAGTAAATTTAATATAGAAGTTATTATTGTTAAAATTATTTTGCACAAGACATTCATTAACATGTTCACAATCTCGCCATTTAAGTCTTTCAGAGAATTGTTGATGCTGAGGTTGGTGATATTTACGTATTAGTTTCACTACCATTACAAAATACGGGAAAGTTGAAAAGATTTTTGTGAATAGTATAATTTTTAATACCACCATAATAAAATTACAAAGTGACTACCACATAGGGTTAATGAATAGATTAATTCACCACACAAGTCGACATAAGGTATAGGTGACAACCTGCCACCTGTAATGTCATAGTTCAAGGTCAGAAGATCATAGGTCAGTAGAGAGGTAAAAATAGATAGTGGGGATAACCAGGGTCCGCCTGGCCCACCTAACCCAGCCCTGCAAGAGTCACATCAACAAATTAGGAAACCTCCTTTAGGGGACCGTCACACTCAAATGTATCATGCTCAAGCTGAAGGTTAGTGATACACCAACAAAAGCTCAATCAACCGATGTCTATATCAACCAGAAGGGAGCTCAAGATGGCTGGTCGGTGGCTTAAGTTAAAATGGAGGCTTTGATATACTATGTAAGTGTTTTTTCGCAAGTACTTAAGTTGGCAAATCAAGGCAGATGGCTAGTAGTATATCCAACTATAATCAATTAAAGTGTGAAGTAGGCTTCGATCAGTTTAAACCTGGTAAACAAGTATGACCAACCAGGTGGTACATGGGTGTAGACATAAGCCTAAGGATGTGAGCCAGTTGAAGCAGCAGGCTCCCAAAGTAGCGGTGATAACCAAAACCCTCGTACTTACCTGTGTACAAATGTTAATAGTTAGAAAAGTCAAACTCCCATAAATGTCAGTTCAGGGTGGAGCTACTGTGGGCAAACAGTATCAAGTTCAGCCTAGACAAAGCATAGCAAACGGTTTAAAAGGGAATGGTGATTATTTAATTTTAAATAGTTTCATGCTATTGTGCTGGAGTTCCCAAAAATACTATAAGAAGCAAGAAGTGGAGTCATTGAAGATTAACCCAATTTGGCTGAGATCAAGGAGGTAATAAAAAACTCTACGTGAACATCACTGAACTGAAATTTCTATCATACCCTTTTTACGAAGTTTCATAAATGCCTGGCCTTCATAGACTACTCATACAGGTTAGGAGATATAAGTTCACTTATGTTTCTTAGTGGTACGCCAATGTAAAATCTAGTATATATCAGAATACATCACACAAACTGAAGCTTTATTATGTATATTTTACCCAGTTACAAAGAAACTCGAGCCTTAAGCAAGGCTATTCTACCTTTTCACACTCCTCAGTCTCATTCAGCAAAGAGAAACATGTCTTAAAAGTGCACAACTGACTGACTAGTTTGTTTTTTTTATTTTTAAACGTTGAATATTGATATACGCTTGTGATTATAATTGTGTATTCTATAGAATTCCATTACTTAGAGGATCCACTAATTACACCCATCGTGTTATTTCTTTCTTTTAAAGAGAGTAATAAAGTTAAACTATGACTAAGTGTATGACATTATATTCTGTATACATGCATTTCCTTTTGTAATAGCGAAATATATGTCACTCTAATACAACAATATGCATGAATGAACATATGAATGAGTGAATGAATTTAACACAATACAGCTGTCTGGATCATGTAATAAACATAAGTAAAACAGACACACCTTGAAAAACAATAGAAATATCTGTGTGTACCATAATGTCAAGTAGAGGATGGTTTGTATTTTTGTAGTGTTTGCTTTCTTCTTGGTTTTCCTGGGTTGTCTACTTGACAATTGGTTGAATTCAAATAAAATATATAAGATGTAATTTTCAACAAATAATTCTTTATTTCAACAAAGTTATTTTTCACAAAAAAGTTACAAAGTCTTTTGATGGTGCCTCAGTTGTAATCCTGCTCTGCTCACTACTCTGGTCAAAAGTCTCTCTGGTGAAAAATCTGCACTCTCTAGCTAAACTGGCTCTTTTTATAACAAACTGTGGAATGCAAGCCCTGAGTCAGAAGCATTTCTCTCCCTGAAATGCTACAGGAACTAATGGTCACATGTTCACAGAATTCAGTAAAATGTCCAAATACGGAAGTCACATGATCAAGGATTTTAGTAATTTAGTAAATTCTTATATACATTTTGGTCATCTGACCAAAACATTGCCTAAAAAAGGATCTGTAAGGGGTCATGTGACCTGCCTTCATAAGAAATGCAGGTAATCATGTGACCAAGAAATAAGAACTGGTGGTGGTCATAACAGTACCTAATATGGAGGGTCATGTGACTAGCAGGGAATTATGGGAAAGACTGGTTCTTAAGCTTGAAAATGCCATGTGATCGCATATTTTGCCAAGTTCATCTCTAAATATGGGAAGATGTTCCTGTGTCAGGATTACTAAGCTATGAAGCAATGCCTCTCATTCCTTGTACTTGTATAACCTTCTAACTTGTATAAGAATGACCAGAGTTCTATTTAATATTGTAACAAAATGCAAACTTTAATTACTGGAACTAAGAATAAGTAATTACAATGCAACATATAAAACACTGATTATTATAACATATGAACCCTTGATTAATAACTACATTTGTATTCAACTGTTTACATAGAACAACTTGTCATAATATTTCTGTACTAAATATTGACCATAGATTTTAGATGTACTGGCTTATTTCTTTAATTTACAAATTAATTATTCTGATTGCTTATGTTAATAGAAGTGATTTAATTAACATCAATCTATGACAAGTCTTATAAACACAGCATATTTAGGATGGCATGATATTTAACAACACAGTGTGTGCTGTGAATGACAGCAAGCAAATGAACTTCATGCTAACACTAACACACACTAAGCACAAACAGAAGAGGGATGTTTGTATAAATGGTAATGCATGGATCTTACATAAACATATAAAATATTTTGACATCTACTGTATATCATAAGTATACTTATGATGTTTTAAAATATTTCAGATCTATGTTTTACTGATTAATTTTACTAAGATTAATTAAACAATTAATAGTAATTAAAATGATTCTTTTTCTCCCTAATAATAAACAGTGCTGTGTTGCTGAGAATGACTTTTGCATAGTTACATCACATAAAACCAGGACAAGTTCCTTCATAGAGAAAAGTCCAATGGAGAATATAGCCTAAGGAGACAGACCCCAGTTTTCCTTTTTTAGAGAAGAGCTCTACCCAATTTTTCATCCCGTGGAAAAAGCCAGACAAAAACTTCTTAATCAAATTAAACTGTGATGGTAAGTTAAATTCTCAGTTTTTTGGGTTTTTTTTTTTTGTAAAATATGGCGTTCCCTCAAAGAAGGACAAAAGGGGCTTATTTCCATAGAATTTTTCTCCATAAGGCTTTTATCTATAAGTTCATATATTCATATACCACATAACTACGGCATATAGTTCCTGGAGTTTTATGTTGAACTGAAGCATTTTGAAGATAAAATTGTTTGTTTCTGTGTTTTTTGGGTGACTATACCCATATTTCAACGTAAATTCAAGTCTCCATGTATGATGATTGATTATTCCTAATTTCTATAAAAAGGGGTATCATTTGATGGTTTTTGTTGTTTGGTTACACATTAAGTCATTTTTTGCATGGGAGGGAGGCGGGATTCCAGAGACAAATAAATCCTCCACAAATGTCATATATGTCAAAAGAGAGTATCCATGATCACTACATCAACATAAATGTAACTTGGTTGCAGATCATGTTTTTCCATTTAATTTACATATTTTGTCAATGTACCCACAGAAAGTGCTATGTTGCTATGGAGACACTATATAGGTGGACATTTTCATTTAGCATTAGTTTTAGCTATTTTAGCTAAGGACTTTCGATAGTGAAAATTAATTTTCAGCGAAATTTAAAAACTACTTTTACCTCTTTACCAGAGACTTAGCAGAAAATTAATTCTAGTGAACTTCTTTAAAGTGAGAATTAGTGAAATTTTCTTCCAGCTTAATTTTTCGTTTGCATCACTTTTTCTCAAAGTCCATTCACCTTTCAAGGAAATAAGATGATGTTTATGATTTCATTCCCCAGGGGATCCAAGCCCAACAAAAGAAAGCAGTTGGGAATATATATATTTATTATCTACTAAGCTTTTAATATGGTGTTATTACAGACATAAGTAACTCTGAACAACATTATGAAGAAATTATTATAATTAGTAAAATAATACTTTAAATGAATATAAATTCAAATTACCCATTGACAGCATATACTAATAAGGCAGAAATTACTGTCAAAGTGAAGAGCATGAAAATTTACAACATAAGATATAAAGGATTAATTTAGCATTACACCACCCTGGTAAAATTTCTTATAACAAATAACAGAAATGATACTGACCTTGAATAACAAGGTAAGGTCATATGACAGGTCATACCCGACCTCTGAGAAGAGGAATTAGAATGAATTTTGAAAAGTTGTGGTAAATGGAACAAAATTCCATTACAGAACACTGTATAATACAGTGAAAAGGAATTGACCTTGAATGACAAGGTGAGGTGAAAGTAAAATATGGTGACCTTGAATGACAAGGTAAAGGTCATGTGACAGGTCATAGGCGACCTGTGAGAAGATGAATTAGAATTAGAATTTGGAAGAGTTGTACTAGATGGAACAGAATACCAGTACTGGAGACTGTGTGATACAGTGAAAAAGAATGACCTTGAATGACAAGGTGAAGGTCAAAGTGAGGTCGTATCCGACCTGAATTATAAGTGAGGTTGTAAATGACAATATAGAGAAGGTATTCGTTCCAGAAATGAGTTATATGTCAAATACTACAGAAAATGTGATAGAAAGGAGAACAGCCACCAAACCACCCAGTAGTAAAGTAGGGAAAGCTAGAGGGATAGGTGATGCTGGAAGGTTGCACTAACTGGAGATTGGACAACAGGGATGGATTGAATATAAGCCCAGACAGCATCTGACTTCCAGGTGCCATGTAGCATAATGTCTTTCATAGGGACCCCGTGGTTAAAGGCCCAAGTCGCCCCAGCCCTCCTGAAATCATGGAACTTGAGGGAAGTGGGAAGATGCAAGATGTTGGATACAGCTTTTAGGTGACGCCTGGCCACAGAATCTGTTAGTGGGACCGAGCCATGAGATCTAGGGATCCTGAACAGTGGTGCGTTGGAATCACTTGGCAAAGTCGATAGCATATGCTGTAGAGCCTGGATAGGACATAAAGGAGAATCCACCAGAAATGGGAGAGGGATAGTGTAAATTTGTTATTTATCTTGCAAAGTTTTAGACCATTTGATGATGACGGTGGCAGCATTGTGAGAAAATATAACATCGCCCACAGCCAATTGGCGAGTAGGGTCAAAAGAAGTGATAGCATGTGGCAAAATATTAGAGATTCTAAGGAAGGAAAAGAAAGCTAGTAGGTAAAGTGGTTTAAAAATGAGAGGAAATTGTAAGTGATCACAAGCAGTGATAATTTTAAGTAAAAGGTTTTCATCCAGATGAAGCTTGGGTTTTGGAAAATTGAGAGTTTGAAGCTTGGCAGCTTTGTGAAAGTATTGGAGTCATTGATGTTGGAAAGGAACCGTGTCTAAGTCATATAAGACAAAGGAGGCCCTAAGGCCAGCCATGTAGTTGGCAATATTAGAGGGAGTAAAAGCATTTTGCAGCAAGAACTCCATGAAAGCCAATAAGGTAAGGTGAGTTACCTGAGAAGCAAGCAAACCAGTGGCCACCAGGAAGCCACAGAAGTCCCTAAACATTCGTGTATAAGTTTTCTGGGTGGCAGGACGAAAAGCCTGGCGTAACCTGTGGACAGCACTGGTGGCCAACTGGGCTGCAGGCAGTGGTAGATCTGAAAATAAAGAACAAAGCTAAATGAAGTAATTCAGCTTGGTTAAATCAATGTGAGTGTCTATCCATTGAAATTGAGGTAACATTTGCATAAGTTTACTTTGTGGGTTGGACGTAACAGTCCACCTGGAAAGCAAGTCAGCAACCTGGTTGCTGACCCCAGGGACATGAATTAATATAATATCAATGTTAAACATGGCAGTGATGAGCCAGATATTCCTGGCACAAGTGGCCAAGAAAGGATCCCTGGTTTTGCCAGATTTCAAAATTTCTACCACCGCCAAGTTATCGCAGCTAATCTTTATTCTCTTGTTGGCCCATATATTGGCCCAGACTTTGAGTGCTACAACAACATTCAACATTTCAAGTTGGGTGATGTAGAGGTTCATGAAATTGACAGGCAAAGGGAGAGCATAAACCTCATTGCCAAAACAAGCGCCTAGGCCATTTAGCGAGGCATCTAAGTTAACTTCATAATGTATTAAGTTATTATCATAAAAAATGACTCCATTGAAATGGTGTAAGAATACTGTAAACCATTCAAGGTCTTGAAAGAACTGATGAGATAAGACAATGAAATTAGTGTGTATGTTATCTCTAAGAATTTGTAACATTCTATTAAGGAAATTTCTGGCGGGCCGTACACATCTAGTGATATACAGTAAAGACCCTAAGAGGGACTGTAGTTGATTTTTGGTGCAATTTTTCTTGTGAACCCACTGTTCACATAACTGCTTAATTTCAGCTAATTTTTCGTCTGGAATAGACAACGTACGTGCAACCGTATTAACTTGAATTCCAAGGCAAACCACAGAAGTGGATGGAGGTACAAGCTTTGATTGACTTATCTCCAGACCTAGCTGTTCAAGCAAAGACAATAGCTGATAATAAGAATTGTAAATTTTTGATGGTAGGCCGATATATATGAGGTCATCAATGTAGTTCATGAGGGCGTTATGACCAAAATTTTTCATAATATGTCTGATGGCATCGGAACACCTCTCAAAAATTCCGGATCCGAGTCTGAATCCGAACGGCAAAGATCCGTCCAGGAATAAGCTTTTGTGACGAACTCCCAGCAGATCAATGTCGACCGGATCAATATGGATATGTCTAAAGGCCCTACTAATGTCGACCTTATATATAAGAGCTCCTGGACCTAATTTTCTCAATTCTCTGGTTATGTCATCAAGGGATGGATATTTAAGTACAAAATGGGATCCGAGATAGACATTTTTCTGAACTGCAGCATTAACTGAAGCATTTTTTGGCCAACTGAGGTCAACAATAGTATGCCTCTTATCAGAATTTTGTTTTGCCCTGGTCATTAATGGAGAAACATGCACAGGGATAGGAGTATCCTCAAAAGGGCCATACAAAGCGCCATATTTAAGTTCTTCAGCAATATATTGGTCGATATGTTGCTCGTGTTCAATAGCCGAGGTATGGTTAACGTATGTAGAAACAAGATTACTATTTCTATTGAAGTCCAGCAAAAAACCATACTGTATGAGATCAGGAAGTTGCTGATCCCAATACTGAGTTAAATACGAACGCCATTTATCAGAATTCAACTGTGTCTTCACAGGGATACGACAATTTAAGAAATTTGGCACCTTGCTTTCACGAATTAGCTTATTTGCCTGCCATATGTCAGGAAGTGACTTCCATTGAATTTCAGGGCCTTTGTAAACTTGCAAATCATTTAATGGAATGTAGCCAAAGTTATCACCATTCTGATGAACACATGCCATATAATCTTTAGAATGTAAGCGATTTTGCCAAACGTCTTCAGGGACATTTCTTGTTTGGCCCAAAGCCATATGTGAATCCAGCTGACCATCGAGCATATGGTCTGCAGAAGTGTCATTTGTAAGATTTGTCATACCTAGAGTTGGATCACCTTTTGTAAACTTTATCTGAGCAATCTCTGGCCTGGCTGGTTTGCTAACCACAACAGAATTTGGGGCAGAAGGAACATTTTTGTGAGAAATAGCTTTATTCAGAGAAATATTATTCCCATTATTCCCCTAAGCCAGTTGAGGTGCCTTAGGATGATTTTGAGGTGACTTAATGTCAAGAGTATAAACATTGAAATGCTCCAGATTTGGTTCTTCTACAGACAATGCCTTAAATCTGTTGGTCAAAGTAAGGGGTTGTACATTGGGTTGGTATTTGGTGAAAGACTTGTGATGCGCATGTATTTGTTTCTTCCCTGCACAGGCAGGACCAGTAACATGTGGAGTGGTAGATCGTACCTGTGCAGAAAAGCCATTTTTTAAGACAGATACCTTAGGCCTTTGAGGAAAGTTATGCACTTTCTTCATGGCATTTGCATTCCTGTCAGGGGTTTTACGAATGCAGCCAGCCGAAACCGGAAGTAGCTTTTTCTGAGCAGTGACCTGAGCGTAAGATCTGCCATTCCGAATATTTGCAAAAGCATTACCTTTGCTAAACCATGTGGAAAGTGTGGGTGTATCTACTGAAAATTCTTGAGATATGGTTTTCCTATCAATCTTACTTGACCAAATATACTTAGAAGCAAAATGTTTATTGGAATGGCAACCCCCGCCCAGCTTTAGTCGTTTTTTGCATGCTTGTTTTTACTCCTACATTCATTTTCTGCATGTGCAAATTTTTTTCCCCCTTTTGAAAAGCAAAATGAACAGATATGCTTATAAAGCATCCCTTTTGTTTCATGGGTCGTTAAAAAATTACACGAGCCTTGGTTGTAGAAGTTACAAGGCATGGAATTGGTTGTTTTGGATTTTTTAAAATTTTGTGTAGCATTGGAAGCGGTGTGGGTGATATGTCTTTGTGCATGAGCTCTTCTTACCCTATCCACTAAATCAGTTTGTGTATAATCTACAATTTCACCTTGCTCCATTCTACATAGGAGTACTGCATGGCTGGCCTTTGCCGCAGCCCAGGAAAAGTCATCACTGCCATCCAAAAGTGCTACCAAATAATCTAGCATTGCTTCTTTATTTTTTAAATTTTTTTCCTCTCTCATGGTGCAGCAAAAGCCAGCCATCCACTGACCCATGGTTAACTGGTCATAAGAAACACGCTCTTTGATATTTCCAGCCAAAACATGCTCATGGGGCCATTTAACTCGATTCTTAACGAATATGTCAACTGAACCACCTCTAAGGGATTTGATTTTTGAATCAGTACCTGTGTTTGACAGTTGTTGAAGTTCTTTAATTCTTTGATCAACTTTCTCCTGTATATTTGCATTCTGTCGAATGTCAACTAGGGAAGGGACAGTAATTGAATTAAATGGCAAACTTTCTGTACCAGGGACTGCAGAGTTAACGGTTGACTGACCAGTACTCTCAGTACTTTGTGTATACATATTTGGTGTGGGTTTAGAACGAGTACGGGTACTTTTGTTCTTATGCTTTGTGACATCATTTGATTTCTTACAATCAGGCTTTTCCAATTTTTTCAACCGCTGACCAATGTCAGTTAATTGTGCCAAAATTTGCTGGTTGATAATTGTTCGTGTGTCCACAGCATGAGAATCCGAAGTGCCCGACTTTTCCTGGGAAAATTTATTAAAAGACCGGTTCCGGCTGCCCATATCATCCGAATCAGATGCATTAATTACATCACTGCAATTCAACTCACTGTCTGACGACTGGCTATCACACCCCTGCTGGCTGGAAGTGCCAGGACCTACCCCCAGCAGTTGTGTGACAAACTCTATGTCGCCATCCAGCTGAGTCTGCATCTGTGTGTCACTGCTTGCAGATCGCAAGTTGTACTTCTTTGTCTTTTCCATAAGTCAGTAAATAAAATCAATGTATAAGTTAAAAAAAACTTTGATAAAATAACCTAACATGTGACAAATGGAAAAAACAAATTTTTTAAAATTTTCAGTGTTGCCCCTTCCAGATCTAGAATGCAAATGGAAGAAGGGTCAGTAGGCTTTAACACAGGGAGCTGCCACAGCCAATGAGGAAACAGGTTACAAACAGCATGGTGGTAACAACTAAAGAAGAAATTTAAGGTCCCCTCAGGAATGACTTAGCTGGCACCAAGGTGCCAGCCCGAAAATGATTAAGTCCATTGCATAAACTCGCCAGAGGATTCTAGAGACTTGGTAAAGGCTAACATGTCTGATCCGCATCAGTAAATAAATAAAAGTAAAAGTTTTCATGAAGCCATAATTTTAGCTATATCAGTGACTTTGATGGAGAAACTTTGATGGAGAAACTTCATTTCATTTGACAATTTGAATCTGTATTTTACCTTTTAAATAAAAAATGACCAGGAGTGAAAACCCCCAGCGAATGTAATAAAGTGAAAATTAGAGAAATTTCCATCAAACAAATTCTCAATTCATACCGTAGCCACCACATTAAAGGTGTAATTCTCATATTTTACTCCTTTTGTAGTTCATACTTTTATACCTTTTTTATGTTCATAATGTAAATTAAAAGTCAGTAATTACAGGGCGAAAAGTAGGTTTGAGGATCAGTACAGAAAAGACCAAGGCACTGTCAGTGAGGGAGCAGCAACCAATGGCCCTTAAAGTAAACTAACAGGAAGCAGAAGTAGAAAACTTTACCTACCTCAGAAGCAGCATCTCAAACAAGGGTGCCACTGAACGGGATATTCCATGCCGACTAGGTAAAGCAGCATCTGTATTTCAGAGACTTAGCTCCATTTGGATATCAAATCACATCTCTATGAAGAGCAAACTAAGCTTGTACAACTCTCTTGTCATACCAGTGGCTATTTATGCCAGCGAGACATGGAAGAGTAACAACAACTTAGCGCACAAGCTTGATGTATTCCATCACAGATGTCTGTGGAAGCTACTCAAAATATCATGGCGAGATCATGTTACAAATGATGATGTGCGTCAAAGATCAGGACAACGGAAGCTGAGTGAAATTGTGAAAGAACATCATTTATAAATGCTGGGTCACATCCTAAGAATGTCAGAGGAAAGACTACCAAAAACATCACTGGAGTGGACACCTACTGGAGGTAAAAGAGAAAGGTGCAGACCAGTCACCACCTGGAGAAGAACAATATAACAAGACTTATAAGACATGGGGATAAGTTGGGAAGAGTCTAAGACTATAGTTGCTGACAGAATCAAATGGAGAGTTGTTGTTGCCCAGTTTTCCACCCAGAACCGGAGGAACTAAACTAAAAATAAAACTTATAGAGCACGAAATCCCCCCACCCCACTGTTAAATGTTCAAATTTGGCATTTGCCAGTTTAGTGTCTATGTGCAAGTCTTTTTTTAAAACAACACTGGCCATATGATCAGAAACATTTCTATAAGGATGTTACTATGGTGTTATCTAGTCCCCCCGCCATTTAACTCCGCAATTGATTTAAAATAGCCATGATTAAATCCAAAATATTTCATTTAAAATTTCCAACATTTTTTCTATATAGTTTTTTACAATCCGTATAAATTGTGAAAAATTTTAACCTTGAAACTAGCCTTGCTGAAGGCTCAAGTTACTTTGCAATTAGGAAATTTTTTTAGTTTAGATAATGGAGTTTCAGTTTCTATAATGTACTCATACATGTACTGATTTTACACCAGCAAACAGCTAAGAGAAAGATACAGCTCTATCTCTTCACATGTATGAGTGCTTTATGAATACCAAATATCTGTGTGCATGTTTTAAAAGATATCATGCAAATTTGAGCCTTAAGCAAGGCTATCTTAAAACCTATAACAGTAAATGAACTGTACAGTGTCAAGTTTCCAACCCAGATTATATCTTATAGTTTGGTTAATCAAGCCAGATTAAGTAGAATCTGATTCACTCTGCCTTGACCATCAATCTTTTTCTTTTTATTTTATTTGTGACTCTGTTGAGTTTTCATGATCATATTTATGCTATAAACTATATGACAAGAAATTAAATGGAAGACCTCAAAATCTGTGTAGTCAACAAGTTTGGCTTTTCATCATTTGGGTCTTATCTGCGTGCAGCTGTGGGTTCGAATCCAGCCATTGATAACATGTGAGAGTCACAGAGTTCCTGTCCTGATATGACCTTAGGTATTAAAAGTGGTGTAAAGACCCAACCTTGACCTTTAGTATAAAATGCGGAGTACACTTTTAATATATTGTTGGAACAGAATGCGCTTAGGTATAGAAGCGCTATATATACGAAATGTGATGTGAAATGTAATGTAATATCTGAAGTGTTACTGTGAATTTCTATTGCATCAGATTGCACAGTCGCATGTAACACAGGGCTCCATTTCAAATTAATAATGGTTCCTTATTTCTGATTTTACGAATGATTTCAGCTGTTATCTAAGCCAGTCTTATCAGTCCGGTATGTTTGTCTGTTTACCCTCTGTAATGACACCTAAGAGCGTTTTAGCACACTTCATATATTTTCAATCCTGGAACCGAATTTCTAAAGAGCTAAATACATTAAATCTTTTTTTTTGTCCATTGATGTGGTGTTAGGTCTCTGCAGTCCGTTTTCATGAAACATTCACTTTAACTCCTACATATTCTGTATGGAAAAATATCATTATAAAAGAATTACAGACTCCTTGGCATGGAATTCACTAATTCAGGAAATTCATGATTGTCAAGAATTTATTGGACAAAAAGAGTCCCACAGTTTTTGCCAACATTTGTGTGATTGCCAAATTGGCTTTTGGGGATACAGGAATGACCTTTAATAATTTCCCATGGATGTGTAAAGCCAAAAACAGTGTTCTTGTAAGATGTTAAGTAACGTAATGATATAAGAGGGCTGTATCACCTTACTAGGGTAACTATTTATGTTTACCAAAATAATATCCCCTTACTGAGGAATTATTTTTGTCTACTAAGATAATTTTTATGCAAAGCTGGAACAATGAATGCAGTGTCTAAAGTATTTGGCAAATCAAGTTATCAATCAGAGCAGACAGGTTAATGTAAGGTCTCCCTACTGAAAGAGTGACACTAACTGTATGACACTAGAATAGATGGAATAATAAAAAATATTTGGTAAATGTAAAGATTTTAAAAAAAGTTTCTACACTACTCCATTATCTTCCTATCATATCTGTCAGTCTTTTTTTGTGTTGCCGAATCAAATAAAAGGTGATCACATGTTTCCACCTTGACGTCTGTTTTGTGTATTTTTTTACTTGTACAGCGTGGCGGACATAATACGAAAAATGTATAGTTTGAAAACCTGCCAACACATTTCTATAAAAAACTGAACAGAGTAATATTAAGGTTGAACTCTTGTTTCACCTGTTTATTCTTGTGCCCTGGTAGACACATAACCCGACCCCCACCCTGATCCCAGCCCCTTTTCTGATGGCCCCCATGTTATGCCTACTTCACACCACTCATCACACGAGTAAGAACACGTATCGGGGTGTCACCAAGACAGTTCAGTCAACAGGTTAAAATACTGATTGTGCTGTTTGTACAGATCTGAAAACAAGCAGGTCTCACACACTGGCAGACAATGAAGACATTATTTTCATACATAGTACTTTTATAGCTCTTAATCTCCATTTTAAGACAGATTCTAGGTGCATAAAGCAGAAATTGATAATCATAAAACCAGAGATGAAATACAGATCAGTGACATAGAGATCGATCAGGAAAAAGGCCAGAAACTAAGGGTTACATAGCAAAATCTTACCAGAACCGTGTGAACGACACATTAGTTGAAGCTACACATGGTGTATAACCAGCCCATAACAATGAAGTTTGTTAAAATATAGGTTCCACTTTCCCACGTAGCGAATATCCTGGACGCTTTATAACTACAGTCACTTAGGGACAAATTTGTTCCGATTTATATGTCAATTCTGGTTAAAACATCAGTTGAAGTGATTTATGTGACACATTTGCACTTAATTTTGTGGATTGAGTTTCAGTTGAAATGCAGAGTTTTATATTTGTGTCAACCTCCATGTAATTCTGTGATGATGAACAATTTTCAACTGTTTAAATACTGTATGTTTGAAGTAGACTCTGAGCCTATGAGTGGCTTTGCAGTTTGTATTAACATAATGTACTCATACATATACTGGGTTTTTACATAAGTATACTGCCAAGACAGATACCTGATGACCTTATTTCTCCCAACATGTATAATTGTATAATAGCTTCATGGATGCCAAATATCTGTGTATATGTTTGACAAAGATATGGTACAAATTTGAGCCTTAAGCAAGGCTAAGCATATAACACAGGGCTCCATTTAAAACGAACATAACATTTTTATTACTGGAGCAATTTAAAATTATTCCACATTTGCTTTTGGTTTAAAGAGGGACCCTATCAAAGGATATTGTGCCATATCAATTTGGTATACACATATCTTTATACTATGTAATATACCTTAAACTATGTAAAGTTCAATAAGACAAAAACACAATCCATAGCTGTAATCATCTATACAAAAGTGAAAGGCTATGCAAAATAAAATAGAGCCTTCTGGTTATTTTTTTACTGTTGTGTGAACAGGTTGAAACAAGCATCTACAATCATTCAGGCAGATATTTTAATGTTTTATAGGTAACTTAAATTTAACAACAAACTCCTTTGATTGTGAAATGCCAAATGTGGCTTCAATTAGGAATTTTAAAAGAGCAAGACATTTATAAATGGGCTGACAATTAAAACTTTATTATATGTCACAAAATGTGTGAAGCATTGCAGAATTTAGCCCTTTTCTCTTCTTGACATTTAAAAAAACTGTGAGCTGAATGCTCATTAGAATCAAATAACTTTAATCTGGCCTTTTACAAATTGCCACTAAACAGCAAGAAGACATACATCTTATGAATCAGGGGTTGCTATGTCAATACATTTTTCAACATGATTTTTTTCTCTTTAAATTTTAACCTTTTCCCGATAAATGTATATTGTTTTTATATTTTATCCTTGTTTTCAAGTCTAATAGGATCCATGGTTAAAAATGTGGAAAGGTGATATTTGTTTTCTTGAAGTTTATTTGAAATTTATTCTTAAAAATTTCTTAAATTGTCAATGTATCTGAGTCACTCAGTTTTTCTAGAGATCTCAGCTAGCCTTTCATAAGCCTTAAATGTGTTCCATAAGCATTTTAAACCGTAGGCAAATGTGTGGTATTCACAAATCTCTTGTGTAACACAATAGTGGGATCTGGTTTTACTAAAAGTAGTTTCAACGCTGTTTAATTTTGCTGGGGGTTTGACCATCTTTAACCTAATTTGACTTGACTCTTACCACAATAATTGTTCTCTGTGTTGGGTTGATATGCATTTTACGTATTAACACAGATGATTGTCATGTACCCAGTTAGCACCAATGATAACAAAACATGATATTATTTTTATTTAAAGAATTTTCAAATATTTTTATTGCAATCGAAAGGTACTTTGAGCATATTGTGCACACCTCCACTTAAAATGACCTTAAATTATCTTTATATCTGCAGGAACAGCATAGATCCGTCTGTGGATGAAGAAGTAAGATCCAAAGTCGACTACAATGGATTGTCAGATACATCTTCTGAGTGCAGTGTTCAATCATCTGTCAATGCTGAGAAGCCTTTGCTGTACATCTCAGAGGAGGGCCTGACAGCTGAGAATGATGCAGTTATGGCTGAACCATTGGAAGAAGAAGAGGATGGGAAAGGGGTATCAAATCCTGATAGCAGTTGTCTGCAAAAAGGTCATTTTCTTGTCATTCCCGTGTAATGATTTGTTACAGTCACAGATATTTAGAAAGGCTAGAAGTAGATCTAAGGATTTGTTCAAATGGTGTCCACTGAAAGGTGTAATGAAGGGGTGGACATCTACTTATTGCAGTTACTAGCAGAAAGCAGCACTAACCTTGATTTAAAATGCATGACCTAAATAAGATAGAAAACACATTTATTATATTCTAATGCATAAAATTTCAAGAATAAATAAAAATTGTGTAGCCACATATATGACATGAAAACAGTTAGAGTAAGAAATGATAATTTTGTAATATTTTTGACTGCACAGGTCTCTGGTGCAACATTGCCACAAAGTTAGATTATTTGGCCTTAATTTTAAGGATGCCACATACGTATGATAATTTCAAATATGATAATTCAGACAGCATTGTTTTTCTGTCACTTTACTGTATAAACATTGAACAAAACAGTTGTTCAGCACGGTACTCATGTAATTACTGAGTATTTTAAAGTAAATACATAATTTATCGCCTGGGCAAAGATTAGAACCTGTGACAGTAAGTGGGAAGTTGGTGTCAGTATAACTGGATCACTGTACCCCCCAGATGAAATAAATCAGACATATAACCTTGACAATTTACAATTCATGGACCAGGTATGATCTATTCAAATGTTTAAATATGTCTACCAAATATCTTCTAGGTTCACCAAAAGAAATGCCAAAGAAAGCTGTCGAGTCGGCCCGCTTAAAAGTCTTACAGGAAAGCAGATTTAAGGTACACACTTATACCATTGATGAAACACCAGTCTCCAATGAACTTACTGATGTGAACCAAAACAACAATTCATTCCCTTCCTTTCATGTTGATACTGACAAAAATGTCAAAAAATGGACACCTTCCCCTCTGGCTCTGGATGCACAGTCCAGTCCGGAAAGTTCCTCTAGCCCCACACAGTCACAAAATGGTAAGAAACAAACGCTGTCTGTTTCTGGGAGACAAGATAGTCCATCTTCAAACAAAGGCTCTATAACCAGCATCTCTCACAGTATCAGCAGGATGGTGTCATCAACAGTGAAGGTAGTAAAGAGGGGGAGGTTATTTGCTCGAAGAAACAAAGATCGGTTAGTTATGAAAAGTGGGGCACTAAATCTGGAGTCAGTTCATGTAAACAAGAAAGGTGCAAAATACTTTCAGGATATGTTCACCACAATCTTGGAGTTAAGATGGCGATATGTCATTCTGGTATTAATTATGGCTTTTCTTGTGACGTGGATAGGTTTTGGTTTGATTTGGTGGGGTATTGGTGAAAACAAATCCGGAATGTTTGGAACTTCCAAACATGATGGAAATTCTTCAGAACCTATTCCTTGTGTTGATGGTGTGGACAGTTTTGTGTCCGCTCTGTTATTTTCTGTAGAGAGTCAGCATACTATTGGATATGGTACCAGAGCAGTGACCACTGAGTGTCCATTGGCTGTAATACTAGTGATGCTTCAGTCACTGATTGGTGTGACCATATCTTGCGTCGTCACTGGCTTAGTGTTTGCCAAGTTTGGTCGACCAAAGAACCGCTATCAAACCATCATCTTTAGCAAAGTTGCGGCTATTTGTGAGATAGAGGGTGTAAGAAAGCTTGTGTTTCGAGTTGGCGATTTGCGTAAAGGTCATATGGTAGCTGTCAAAATAGATGCCATTATGTTCAACCATGGTGCAACGGATGTTGAAGTGCCTTTTTATCAACATAATTTACATGTCAAATCAGAAGCTGAAGACCTTTTTTTCCTGGCATGGCCTATTTTAGTGACCCATACCATTGATGAGCATAGTCCACTTTGGACTATGTCTGAGGATGACCTCATCTCCAGTGATACAGAAGTGGTTGTCATCTTTGAAGGAACAGATCCATCCTCTGGACAAACTACTCAAGCCCGCTCATCTTACTTGCCATCTGAAATCAAATGGGGAAGCAAAATGGCACCTCTTATGACCAAGAAAAAGGCTGGTGGTCAGTTTCAGATAGATCATTCCAAATTCCATGAGACGATTGAAGCAGAAATGTGTTGTTGGAGTGCACAGGAGGAGATGCTGAATAAAAGAAGAAAGCATAACATCAAGAAGACTTCACCCCCACCTGTTATTGTATTTACCAATGAAACATCAGCTTTGTGAGCTATAAAGTAACTTGGAAATAAGAAAACTAAGAGAGCACCAAGCTCTGCCTAGCATGTATATTTTATATCAGATCCTTATTTCTCTTTTGCAAAGCAAAACGGCTCAATAATAAGTAAATGGGACATCCCGGATCTCTGATATTTTTGTTTCCAGGCGGTGATCTGGATCATTCTCAAAATATAATGGGATCTAAGTTGGACCAAGACGCACGTTTTTATTTATTTGATGAAGATCTAACCAGTAGTATTTGTGTAATCCTGCAAACAAATGAACAGACAGACAAACAAATGGTCATGAACAGGATATCTCCTTGACAGAGGTAAAAAAATAACAGAAAGAAATCAGTCACAGCTTTATGCAAGAGTGTGTTAAGTGTTGCAATTTGTTGGTGCTTTAACTTAAAAAAATATTGTTAAAATAAATACATAAAAAGACTGAAAAGTTGAAGAATGTGATGGGTTATTATCTGGTGAAATGGAGACTGAAAGTATAATCAAAGAAATCTAACAGGCAAAAATGGAATATATTTTTGTGAAAGACAAACTTGTATGTGGGTGTGTAGAGTGCAAGTCTTCCGCAACTGATAGAAAAGAGGGACTTGGGGTCAGTTTCAAAAAATGACTTAGCTCGGACTTAGACTAAAAGTCAAGCTTTTTGTCTTAAAATGAGGCTAACTCTGTGGTCTTAGAGTCAGAGGTTTTCACAAAACTGCTAAATCTAGGGTTTGGCTAAGTCTATCCAGGAGTGGGCTTAACTTTTGCAAATGAGGACTTTAATATGGCTGCCTTAAATTTTTCTTACTTCAAAATTTGAAATGCAAAAAAAAATATAGAATAAATATATAGAACACCTCCGCAAATTAGTCTTTGGACATATTTATGTAGTTACAAGGCTTTCCAATGAAAAACAGCATTTTGTCAAAGATAAAATGAGTGAAACAAAGGATATATATCACCACTGAAATATTTTGACTAGATATAAAGGGTAACACGACATAGAAAACCACTGTGGTTATTTAATAAGCTTGGGGTCATATTTACAAAAGAGATCAACATCAAGTTGAGCCAAAAATTAGCTCAAGTTTGGTACAACAGCTATAAACTTGAGCTGATGTTTGGCTCAACTTGAGCTTGATCCCTTTCGTGAATGCCAACCCAGGACTTCGGTAAGTCACCCTTTATGGAATCCATTTAAGTTCAGGGCCGGGATTCACAAAAGGTCTCAAGTCTTAGACAATTTTTTTGCTTAGACCAAGTCTTAGTCTTAAAGTTATGACTTTTGACTTAGCTAAGATTTCTCTTAAATTGGGATTCACAAAAAGTGCTTATATATAGCAAATCTTAGCTAAGACAAAATTTGTGCAAAAAGTCTTAACTATTTTGAATTCAAATTAACAAATTTTAGTAAAACAAAAACATTTTCATTGATAAATACACCAAACATGCCCTTCAAAATTATAAAACAGATTTGTTACTTTTTTGTAAAATTATGTAAAAATAGTAGTCTTTGTGTTTTATTGTGAGTCAGCCATGTTTATAACAATATTTTTACCACAAGAAGGTAACATGTGGAAATTTATAGGTAATTAAATTATGTAAATTTCTATTACAATCCACAGAAATTACTTTTATAGAAAGTACAGATCCCCATATTATATTTTTGTTGGCATAACAAAGGGTAAAATGTAAACACATGCAATGGAATATTTTTAAAATGACTTAAGTCTGCCCTTCAGTGGTCTTAAAGTTATGACAAAATCTAATACAAATTTTTGTCTAAGACCTTTTGTGAATCCCATTTTGTCTAAGCAAAAAAGTCTTAACTTTATGATAAAATTCTTGCACAGTTAAGACTTTTCTCTTAAAGTTAAGACAATTTTTTTTCTAAGACATTTTGTGAATTTCGGCCCAGGACTTAGCAGAGACAAAAGGCTCAGATTTAAGTCCCTGACTTAGCCTAAGTCCAGGCTAAGTCTGAGACCCTTTGTGAAACCGGCCCCAGGACTATTGAATGGAATTTTGTCAATGTGTAATTTTTTCAAATGATTTGTGTAAGCTAAGGTGGAAATTTACAATAATATTATATTGTTGTATTATTTTTGAGTACAATATAAACATAGTCTTGCTCAAAGGTTCAACAGTTGGTCAATTGACCTTACTTGCATTTTTGGATGCACAAATGTGTTCTGTTCATTAGATTTAGTTTGTAGAATACAATTCTAATGTGACTCAACAAACCTTATGCATATATAGATTTGATATTCTAATGTGTTCAGATTTGCATTTTTGAACATTATTTGTTCATGTTTACATCTATCTGTTGTTATGATAATATACATATAATATTTTGAATCTATGCTCAATGGCATTATTGGATTATTTCTTTCTGTTATGAATATCAAACACTCAAATGACAATACTCATTCACTTTGTGAATAATAATACTCACATAATGAGGGTATTCATGTTTTGTTATAGTTTTAGAACTATTTTAACGTAAAAAGTTGCATTTATTTAACGTCGCCACATTAGAGCATAACACTAGAAATATTTACAAGACACATGGCTGCAGTGCTGTTCTAAATCTGTATGTTCAGTTTTTGAAAGAGTCTGTAAGTTATTTATAGCCACAATTTAACTTTCCATTTTCATTGTCATAATTTTCATATAAACATAGCCGTTGTGTTTATGGCAATATTATTAACATCCATACAAAATGTTTATACTGTGTTGTTTAAGACTGTTACAGGTAAATGTTAACTGAAAGTGGATCTTAAGAAAGACAAAAATATATTCTCTCGCTTAACTAATTTCTAACTTCTTAAAATATTATTGTAGAAATATAAATTAGAGGAATGGAAAAAATTCTTAATAGCCCCTCTACATTTATGATTTCTGAGAACTCTTGTCAAGGGTTTTATGGTATGTTGAGTTTTCAATTAAGCAACAGTAAATTTGTTTACCTACAAACTATGTTCAGCGGTATCGATTACATATGATATTTTTGACATATTTTTATATGTTATAGCTTTATGACATATTAAGTGTTATTTTAACGACACTTTTGAGTTTCTGGTCATTGTGTGTTTAATGTATACTTGTTAATGTTTTGTGTTTGATTTTCCAGTATAATTCTGTAATATGGTACATTGGCATCTTTATTTATGGGTCAGCATGATACAAGTGCCTTGAATATTTGCTGAAATGATGTAGGTTCACTTTGTGTTAACCAGGGCCGGTATTCACTAATAAGGATTAAGATCAGATCAAATTTGAGAAAAAAAGTTTCAAGTGAGCCATGGGATCAAATAGCTATTCAGAAACCATGGATCACTTGAACTACAAAGATGAAATATTTGATCTGATTTTGTATGAATTTCACACAAATTTAAAGGGTTTATTCAGTTGTGAAATACTGTCTGCCTCTGTAATAACTGATTAGAACATTCATCTTCCCTGAGAAATAAATCTTCTATCAGTTATTTTTGATTAACCAAAAGTTAATCCATCAAAGAGCATGGATCATAGTTAATCCAAAATTCGATCAAAATATCAGATCAAATGTTTCATGAATACCAATCTGAGCTGATCCGGAAATCTGATTAAAAAGTGATCATTTTTGTTCAAATTTGATCTGATCTTTACTGATCCATGTTAGTGAATACTGCCCCTGATGACTCTGTTTGGTCGACTTCTTTCAAATTCTGTGTATGATATCTGGGTAATCTTTTGGGTGTCTTCATAGCATACTAAATCTATGTTTTACAACTACATGTATATGGGATTTTTGTCTTTTTGGAAATTGTTTGTATTTTTTTCAGTTAAGTTTTTAATTTAGGGATTTGTACAGGTTTAAGTTTTCACTAGGGATTAACTTTCACTTTAATAATTTAAAGAAAATAATGGTTAAAAATGTCCTTTGAATACAAGTATATGTTATACTTGCACTGATACTGTTTCATTACAAGATATATGTCCTTAATAATTGGTTGACATTATTATTTGTCAGTGAAAAATTAATTTCATTTATTTTTCTGTTCATCACATACTTTGTTAAATGAGATGAATTCAAGAAATCACTTTTGACGTTTAGGGTCTTTATGACACATTAGTTTTTAATGTCAACAGCAGTTCCTACTTTTGGGCCACCACATGAGTTTTAGCTTTACTTGGTAATGTGGTTTTGTAATAAAGTTTCTGATACACGTGTGTTACATTTACATAATATTTAAAATGTTTAAAATGTTTGTTATAGTTATACCACTTTTTCTGTCAAAAAATACTTTTGTTCAGTGAAGTGAATTGTACACAGTCTCTAATATATGCAAATTTAACATGTACAAAGTTCAACTTGAATTTACAGTGTAATCTAATGACAGGTTTCGTGTGTCACATATGGCTCAAAATGTCACTTTGTGCATCTTGCTATATCAAATGTTTTTATGAAGTAAAATAACATATACTATGCTTACTGACAATCTGAAGTTTTATGAAAAACAACTAATAAGTGCTGTATTCTGCATGATACTGATGGTGGATGCCAACAAATCTTAAATGATATTTCAACAAACAGACAATGTATAATTGAAATTTCAGTATTTAAATAAACAGGCACGGTTATATTTCATAATTAAACCCACCATATTAATGTAGCTGGCTAATGCTTGTGTTCCACTGGAGCCGATCGTTTGGTAACTATGTATTTTTTGAGAGTCGGGACCAATGTTTACAAGGTCGGTTCGGGTCGTTTGTAGTTTCCAGGCCTGTCGGGGAGAGTCGACGTGTTTGATATTTCTACAACCGTTACCGACCTTTGTAACAGACCCTAATTTTATCCACCTGGCAACAGGCCTGCCTGTTAACTTAACGGCCTGTCGGTTACACTTCCTGGCTTGTCGGTTAATCAAACAGGCCTGTCTGTATCATGTATCCGGCTTGTCCCAAATATGGTGATCCTGACTGTACATGATGACAAACAGACTGTGCGGGAAATGTAACAGTACAGTCGGTAACTTTAGCCGGCCTGTCTGTAAGTGTTCCTGACAGGCCTGTAAAATTTGCAGGCCAGTCGGTAACTTTTACCAACTGGGTACTAGAGTCGGGAATATTTGTAACCGACAGGCCTTAAACTGAAACAGACAAGCCGTAAACAACAACCGACAGGCCTGTAATACTAACAGACAAGCCGGGAACTGTAACCTACAGGTCGGCAATATTTTTGCTTCTTACAGCCTGTGGCTAATCTGTGGATATAAAAAGGCCAGTCTGCACATGCACTTCATTCATTTGGGCTTTGACTTGTCGACAGACAACTGGTGTGCAGGCTTTAGATTCTAATGTTTTTTTTATTTTTTTTGCAAATTAGCTTAAGTTTGAACTAGGCTGGACTGGCTGGGAATGAAATCTGTTCTATGAGGTTTCACTTTTATTTTTAAGTTTTTGTTTTTTACAAAAGCTGTACATGTAATTGATCAGCATGCCAAGGGGCAGCAGGGGAAAGATTGAAGTACCCAGAGATACTCAACCACAGTTTGAGTTAGGAGATACAGGTGAGGACATAGAGAGAAGAAGGAGGGAGAGAGAGGAGAGAGAAGAGAGAGAGAGAGGAGGGAACAGGATGAGAGGGAGAGAGAGGAGAGAGAGAGAGAGGATGGAAGAGAGCCAGAAAAGGACAGAAAAGCGACCACGAACAGACACAGATACTGATGCAGAATCAACTCAATTCAGACAGAAGAAGGGGCAAATCAATTCCATTTTCCTGTGTGATTCAGACGAAGAAGCCATCGTGGAGTTTGTTAAACAGCATGAGGAACTTTATGACAAGACCAACAGCAAGTTCAGAGACAAGCAGAGGAAGGAAGGACTTTGGGAGAGACTAACAGCCACCAGGAACTTATCTGTCAACACTGGTAAGAAGTGGGTCAAGACTCAATGCGCCAGATATGGTAAGCTCACTCAGGCAAAGTCAGGACAAGCTGCTGAGAAGAGCACCGAAAGACAGACCTGGTTGAAGCAGTTTCAGTTTTCTACGAGGTCACATCAGAAGGAAGGGAGTGTCTAAGTCTTGTGTGTTCAAGTCACCAGTGCACCCTTCAGCAGCAGCAGCCACAGCTTCAGTTTCGGATACTTCACGAGAGACTGAATCTGAGATGGAAATCAGCATGACATCAGATGTTATCAGCCATCGAGCACAAGCCCTTCACGACGACCACCAGATGTCGACACCACCACTGCTGCAGATTCAGTTTTAGATCAGTTCCAGCAGATGAGGTCAATGATTTCCACTTTTTGGGGTGCACGTCAGGACCCTACTCCAAGTCCAAGACAGTCATTCTGCAACTATCTCCAATCTGAGATTGAACACCTGGAGGAGTGAGACTTTTGACCTTCAGGAAGGAGACAGTGAAACTTCTCAGTCACATATAGTACAAGGAGAAAGAACGCAGGGACAGGTCACAACAACTCAACAGGTCACTACATTTCAACTTCCAGAAGCAACACAGGCCACGGTAGTACATGAATAAATACTCACCATATTGGATACTCAACCAGTCTCTGTACCAGTTGTGCAGCCTTCTCAGATAGCCACAACACAGCCTGCTACAGTGATTGCCAAAGTACAGCAACCATCAAGGCCTTCATCAGCGTCAACACAGCCAACATCTTTCCTAGTTATGGATGGCCAGCAGCCTGGGACTTCCAGAGAACTGATGTTTACTTTGAGTCTATCAAAGACAGTTAACCCGCTTTCCGTTGCATCTGGGACAACAAGAGGAAAGTCAGCACAACACTTCTGGATTGTCAAGCCTCTTTGGTGGGATTCCATGTGTACTACAGTACCAGCAGATCAACACACCACAACCATTTTCACCCTCTCAACTTCAACCAGCACCGTCACCAGTGCCATCTTCCACTCATCAAGAACAGTCAAGACCTCCCAGCCAGTCCAGCCAGCAGAGTCAGCCCAAATAAACAGATCAGCCTGCACTAAGTCACACCAACTAGCCCTTATAAGGGCTACCCGAATCGTCCAAAAACAATTATTCAGCTGCTTGTTGTTCCCCAAAAACAAAAAAGCTCACCGTCCAACACTTACACTTCCCCCAAATACACGAAAAAAATTGTGTGAATTAGTGGATGAATGTTTAACACCAACAAATAATATTCCAACACACACACAAAACCCCCAAAAAACTTTAAAAACAAACAAACACCCCCCCCCCCCCCCCCCCCCCCCAAAAAAAAAAAAAATAATAATAATAATAAAGTGTCACTCCCCCCACCCCCTAAAACTTAAACTCAATCCTGAAGTTACACCCTACCCCTCAAAAATAATATAATAAGTAAAGTGTCACTTTCCCTCCACCACCCCCCAAACCAAAAAAATATAAAAGAAATAGTACACACATACAGACAAACAAGTATGAAACAAACAGTAACTAAAAGCACAAAGTGCTATAATTTTCAATTAAAGTTCTTGGATTATTTGGGTAGTCCTTAAAAGGACTGGTTGATGACAGCTTGTTCTCCCCTCAGTCTTCTTAAATTTTGTCCTACTGCCCAGCCAGTGCCCAAAGGTCTCAGTAGGTCTCCTTGATGTTTGGCCTCCCTCGATGGATTTCTGACAGTTTCATCCTGTGCCTGTTCCCCCTGGTCATTCTGTGGTGGTTGTATGTCATCCGTTGGAGTGGGTGGTCTGTCTGCTCCCCCTGATAGCTTCTCAGCATGTTATGTAACACCACACATGTTAACACAATGAATTTACTTATTCCAAGTTGGGCTAGTATGTCCCAGCCCATCTTAACATAGCCCACCTTAAGATAGACTCTTCAACTTAGGATCCTGAATTGGGCTATAGCCCATGTTTAGATGGGCTGACTCCTAAGTTGCCCTCCAACACTGATACAGGTATATTGATGACTGACCAAAATGATCCAGAAAGAGTAACATTTCATTTTATTTGATCCACAAGTCTCTATTTCATGTTAAGATGAATGACTGTGAATGATACTGAGGTCACAATGGATGAGTTCCAAAAGTCAGATATAACTCTTGCTGTGAAACATCATATCCTTAAAAAGCTTTTGGAAGTACTCAAAGTAACTAAATGTATCATTTAAAAATCAATTTTGTTATAAAGTTGGATAAAGTTTTTTTTCAAATATGGTGTAAACAAGTTGTCACAAGATGAATCAATACTTGTTGATTTAACACCAAAGACGCACAATTGGTTATGACTAGGTCTCAGTGAACTGAATGGTTCCCCTCTGGATATCACCACACATTTGTCACCATAAATAAGCACCCCCTCCACTTAAAGGAAGTTATTTACTAGATGTCATAATCTGTTACTATGTGTGTGAAATACAAGATGATAACTTGCATTTAAGTCAGTGCATCATCTCATCAGAAGAAACCCAAGCTGCTTTACATCAAGCAAGCATAGATCAGGATTTTGTGAGTTGAGGTCAATATGATCAAGTCAAGAAGTACCCCTGGAGATATGGAGAATCTGACCAAACTAGGAGCAGACTGTTATTCAATAACCGGTTCTTCAATGGTCTTTCTGGATTTCGTAATTTCTATCATAACTTATCTCACTATTCCTATCACTGGGCCATAGAGTTATATTATAATTGTATTTATATTATGCATTTATAAATTTATTTAAAATATTGTACATAAACTTGGTTTCAGGAAGATACTATTAGAACAATGGTCGTGTTCATTATCTAACTTCACCACATTGATTTGGGTTTAACTTGACTTCCAACACATTGTATAAATGATATCACTGCAGGTAGTTGAAGGAATGCAGTGTATACTAGCTGAGCAAGATTCTGCACTGAAAGCTATCTGGCACCTGCAGCAAAAATACTAACTGTCCTACTTTTGGTTGGGCAAGCAACTGAACACAGGATTTGAGAGGTGGGGCGTGAAGCTGTCACCGACTGGATTACCATGCTCTCTTCATAATTTGAAAGAATGTTCATATTGTTACATAACTTTGTAAAATATATGTCATGGTGGATTGTGAAAATATGGTAGAATTTGGCATTCTACTGGTAGAAAGCCCAGTTGGCCATTTGAACTTTCTAATGATAGAATTTCAAATTCTACCAGATCAGACTTTCTACCAATGATATGCATATATATTTAATAAGTATGGGGGTGGAGCTTTCAAGATTTCACTATTAAACTAGACCTACACATAGGAGAACCGATGCAAATTTGTATCCACCGAAAAGACAACTCACCAAAGCCAGTGAACCATCGTTTGACCTTGAAGGAGAGGCCCAAGGTCAAATCTGAAAACATCAGACGATTCCCAGCCCATGACATCCTATAAGTTGGTTTCATATTGCAAACCTCTAGGACCAATAATAAGCAAGTTATCAGCACTTTTAAGTTTGGCTATTGTCGTTTGACCTTGAAGGAGGGCCCCAAAGTCAAATATGGCCACATCAAAAAATTACTAGCCCATGATTTCCTATAGGTTGGTTTCACATTACAAACATGTATGACCAATAATAAACGAGCTATAAGCACTTCTAAGTTTGGGTATCCTCGTTGACTTTGAAGGAGGGGCCCAAGGTCAAATCTGAGCACATCAAAAGATTCCTAGCCCATGATTTCCTATAGGTTGGTTTCACTTTGCAAACCTCTAGTACCAATAGTAAGCAAGTTATAAGCACTTTTAGGCTTGGATATCCTCGTACGACCTTGAAGGAGGGGTACAATGTCAAATCTGAACACACCAAAAGATTCTCAGCCCATGATTTCCCATAGGTTGGTTTACCATCCCAAACTTCTAGGACCAATAATAAGCGAGTTATAAGCACTTTTAAGTTTGGCTATCCTCACTTAACCTTGAAGGAGGGTCAAAGGTCAAATCTGACCACACCAAAAGATTCCCAGCCCATGATTTCCTCTAGGACCAATAATAAGCAAGTTATAAGCACTTCCGAGCCCATGATTTCATATAGGTTGGTTTACCATCCCAAAACTGTACGACCAATAATAAGTGAGTTATAGGCACTTTTAGGTTGGGCTATCCTCGTTTGACCTTGAAGGAGGGGTCCAATGTCAAATCTGACCACATCAAAAGATTCCCAGCCCATGATTTCCTATATGTTGGTTTACCATCCCAAACCTGTACGACCAATAATAAGCAAGTTATAAGCACTTTTAAGTTTGACTATCCTCGTTTGACCTTGAAGGAGGGTCAAAGGTCAAATCTGACCACACCAAAAGATTCCCAGCCCATGATTTCCTATAGGTTGGTTTACCATCCCAAACCTCTAGGACCAATAATAAGCGAGTTAAAAGCACTTCCGAGCCCATGATTTCCTATAGGTTGGTTTACCATCCCAAAACTGTACGACCAATAATAAGTGAGTTATAGGCACTTTTAGGTTGGGCTATCCTCGTTTGACCTTGAAGGAGGGTCAAAGGTCAAATCTGACCACACCAAAAGATTCCCAGCCCATGATTTCCTATAGGTTGGTTTACCATCCCAAACCTCTAGGACCAATAATAAGCAAGTTATAAGCACTTCCGAGCCCATGATTTCCTATAGGTTGGTTTACCATCCCAAAACTGTACGACCAATAATAAGTGAGTTTAGGCACTTTTAGGTTGGGCTATCCTCGTTTGACCTTGAAGGAGGGGTCCAATGTCAAATCTGACCACATCAAAAGATTCCCAGCCCATGATTTCCTATATGTTGGTTTACCATCCCAAACCTGTACGACCAATAATAAGCAAGTTATAAGCACTTTTAAGTTTGACTATCCTCGTTTGACCTTGAAGGAGGGTCAAAGGTCAAATCTGACCACACCAAAAGATTCCCAGCCCATGATTTCCTATAGGACCAATAATAAGCAAGTTATAAGCACTTCCGAGCCCATGATTTCATATAGGTTGGTTTACCATCCCAAAACTGTACGACCAATAATAAGTGAGTTATAGGCACTTTTAGGTTGGGCTATCCTCGTTTGACCTTGAAGGAGGGGTCCAATGTCAAATCTGACCACATCAAAAGATTCCCAGCCCATGATTTCCTATATGTTGGTTTACCATCCCAAACCTGTACGACCAATAATAAGCAAGTTATAAGCACTTTTAAGTTTGACTATCCTCGTTTGACCTTGAAGGAGGGTCAAAGGTCAAATCTGACCACACCAAAAGATTCCCAGCCCATGATTTCCTCTAGGACCAATAATAAGCAAGTTATAAGCACTTCCGAGCCCATGATTTCATATAGGTTGGTTTACCATCCCAAAACTGTACGACCAATAATAAGTGAGTTATAGGCACTTTTAGGTTGGGCTATCCTCGTTTGACCTTGAAGGAGGGGTCCAATGTCAAATCTGACCACATCAAAAGATTCCCAGCCCATGATTTCCTATATGTTGGTTTACCATCCCAAACCTGTACGACCAATAATAAGCAAGTTATAAGCACTTTTAAGTTTGACTATCCTCGTTTGACCTTGAAGGAGGGTCAAAGGTCAAATCTGACCACACCAAAAGATTCCCAGCCCATGATTTCCTATAGGTTGGTTTACCATCCCAAACCTCTAGGACCAATAATAAGCGAGTTAAAAGCACTTCCGAGCCCATGATTTCCTATAGGTTGGTTTACCATCCCAAAACTGTACGACCAATAATAAGTGAGTTATAGGCACTTTTAGGTTGGGCTATCCTCGTTTGACCTTGAAGGAGGGTCAAAGGTCAAATCTGACCACACCAAAAGATTCCCAGCCCATGATTTCCTATAGGTTGGTTTACCATCCCAAACCTCTAGGACCAATAATAAGCAAGTTATAAGCACTTCCGAGCCCATGATTTCCTATAGGTTGGTTTACCATCCCAAAACTGTACGACCAATAATAAGTGAGTTTAGGCACTTTTAGGTTGGGCTATCCTCGTTTGACCTTGAAGGAGGGGTCCAATGTCAAATCTGACCACATCAAAAGATTCCCAGCCCATGATTTCCTATATGTTGGTTTACCATCCCAAACCTGTACGACCAATAATAAGCAAGTTATAAGCACTTTTAAGTTTGACTATCCTCGTTTGACCTTGAAGGAGGGTCAAAGGTCAAATCTGACCACACCAAAAGATTCCCAGCCCATGATTTCCTCTAGGACCAATAATAAGCAAGTTATAAGCACTTCCGAGCCCATGATTTCATATAGGTTGGTTTACCATCCCAAAACTGTACGACCAATAATAAGTGAGTTATAGGCACTTTTAGGTTGGGCTATCCTCGTTTGACCTTGAAGGAGGGGTCCAATGTCAAATCTGACCACATCAAAAGATTCCCAGCCCATGATTTCCTATATGTTGGTTTACCATCCCAAACCTGTACGACCAATAATAAGCAAGTTATAAGCACTTTTAAGTTTGACTATCCTCGTTTGACCTTGAAGGAGGGTCAAAGGTCAAATCTGACCACACCAAAAGATTCCCAGCCCATGATTTCCTATAGGTTGGTTTACCATCCCAAACCTCTAGGACCAATAATAAGCGAGTTAAAAGCACTTCCGAGCCCATGATTTCCTATAGGTTGGTTTACCATCCCAAAACTGTACGACCAATAATAAGTGAGTTATAGGCACTTTTAGGTTGGGCTATCCTCGTTTGACCTTGAAGGAGGGTCAAAGGTCAAATCTGACCACACCAAAAGATTCCCAGCCCATGATTTCCTATAGGTTGGTTTACCATCCCAAACCTCTAGGACCAATAATAAGCAAGTTATAAGCACTTCCGAGCCCATGATTTCCTATAGGTTGGTTTACCATCCCAAAACTGTACGACCAATAATAAGTGAGTTTAGGCACTTTTAGGTTGGGCTATCCTCGTTTGACCTTGAAGGAGGGGTCCAATGTCAAATCTGACCACATCAAAAGATTCCCAGCCCATGATTTCCTATATGTTGGTTTACCATCCCAAACCTGTACGACCAATAATAAGCAAGTTATAAGCACTTTTAAGTTTGACTATCCTCGTTTGACCTTGAAGGAGGGTCAAAGGTCAAATCTGACCACACCAAAAGATTCCCAGCCCATGATTTCCTATAGGTTGGTTTACCATCCCAAACCTCTAGGACCAATAATAAGCGAGTTACAAGCACTTCCAAGCCCATGATTTCCTATAGGTTGGTTTACCATCCCAAAACTGTACGACCAATAATAAGTGAGTTATAGGCACTTTTAGGTTGGGCTATCCTCGTTTGACCTTGAAGGAGGGGTCCAATGTCAAATCTGACCACATCAAAAGATTTCCAGCCCATGATTTCTTATATGTTGGTTTACCATCCCAAACCTGTATGACCAATAATAAGCGAGTTATAAGCATTTTTAGGTTTGGCTATCCTCGTTTGACCTTGAAGGAGGGGCCCAAGGTCAAATCTGACCACATCAAAAGATTCCCAGCCCATGATTTCCTATATGTTGGTTTACCATCCCAAACCTGTACGACCAATAATAAGCAAGTTATAAGCACTTTTAAGTTTGACTATCCTCGTTTGACCTTGAAGGAGGGTCAAAGGTCAAATCTGACCACACCAAAAGATTCCCAGCCCATGATTTCCTCTAGGACCAATAATAAGCAAGTTATAAGCACTTCCGAGCCCATGATTTCATATAGGTTGGTTTACCATCCCAAAACTGTACGACCAATAATAAGTGAGTTATAGGCACTTTTAGGTTGGGCTATCCTCGTTTGACCTTGAAGGAGGGGTCCAATGTCAAATCTGACCACATCAAAAGATTCCCAGCCCATGATTTCCTATATGTTGGTTTACCATCCCAAACCTGTACGACCAATAATAAGCAAGTTATAAGCACTTTTAAGTTTGACTATCCTCGTTTGACCTTGAAGGAGGGTCAAAGGTCAAATCTGACCACACCAAAAGATTCCCAGCCCATGATTTCCTATAGGTTGGTTTACCATCCCAAACCTCTAGGACCAATAATAAGCGAGTTAAAAGCACTTCCGAGCCCATGATTTCCTATAGGTTGGTTTACCATCCCAAAACTGTACGACCAATAATAAGTGAGTTATAGGCACTTTTAGGTTGGGCTATCCTCGTTTGACCTTGAAGGAGGGTCAAAGGTCAAATCTGACCACACCAAAAGATTCCCAGCCCATGATTTCCTATAGGTTGGTTTACCATCCCAAACCTCTAGGACCAATAATAAGCAAGTTATAAGCACTTCCGAGCCCATGATTTCCTATAGGTTGGTTTACCATCCCAAAACTGTACGACCAATAATAAGTGAGTTTAGGCACTTTTAGGTTGGGCTATCCTCGTTTGACCTTGAAGGAGGGGTCCAATGTCAAATCTGACCACATCAAAGGATTCCCAGCCCATGATTTCCTATATGTTGGTTTACCATCCCAAACCTGTACGACCAATAATAAGCAAGTTATAAGCACTTTTAAGTTTGACTATCCTCGTTTGACCTTGAAGGAGGGTCAAAGGTCAAATCTGACCACACCAAAAGATTCCCAGCCCATGATTTCCTATAGGTTGGTTTACCATCCCAAACCTCTAGGACCAATAATAAGCGAGTTACAAGCACTTCCAAGCCCATGATTTCCTATAGGTTGGTTTACCATCCCAAAACTGTACGACCAATAATAAGTGAGTTATAGGCACTTTTAGGTTGGGCTATCCTCGTTTGACCTTGAAGGAGGGGTCCAATGTCAAATCTGACCACATCAAAAGATTTCCAGCCCATGATTTCTTATATGTTGGTTTACCATCCCAAACCTGTATGACCAATAATAAGCGAGTTATAAGCATTTTTAGGTTTGGCTATCCTCGTTTGACCTTGAAGGAGGGGCCCAAGGTCAAATCTGACCACATCAAAAGATTCCCAGCCCATGATTTCCTATATGTTGGTTTACCATCCCAAACCTGTACGACCAATAATAAGCAAATTATAAGCACTTTTAAGTTTGGCTATCCTGGTTTGACCTTGAAGGAGGGGTCCAAGGTCAAATCTGACCACACCAAAAGATTCTCAGCCCATGATTTCCTATAGGTTGGTTTACCATTCCAAAACTCTAGGACCAATAATAAGGGAGATATAAGCACTTTTTATAACTGACAAAGAAACGCCCTTGGCGGCCATCTTGTTTTTCAAAATGAAGCCAAAAATATTCCCAGTCAAGAGTTTGTAATGAGGAACATACCCTGCGAATTTGAGATCTCTAACTATAATACCCTTTGCTCTAGAGGGCCACCAAAAGTCCTTACTGAAAGTCGAAAAAACGCCCCTGGCGGCATTCTTTTTTTTTCAAAATGAGGCCAAAAATATTCCCAGGTAAGATTTTATGGTTATGAATATATCCTGCAAATTTGAGAAGGCTAGCTATAACATTTTTTTTCGTTAGAGCAGTAATGGTGAAATCTCTCTACACACTGCGGCGGCAGCGGCGTAGGCGTAACGAAGGGAAATCCATAGTATCCACCGGACAATTATTCATACATATACATGTGAGGGTACACTTTTTGTTGCTTATGTTTAATTGATACAGATGTATTTTAAATCAGGCAAACACAAACGTTCTTTTAACACTCTCTAGTTGACATGTTAAGTTTGTTTCTATTGAATAACTTGCCAATTACCATTCCAGCTCTCACTCTAGCTATTTTGGATGAAGACATTCATTACGTTTAAGTAACTAGAAATTTCATCACTGATCAACAAACATCTTAAAATGTTTTGTTCCAACAATGCTCCATATGTTTGGGTATTGTTTGACACAAGACATATGCTAAAACTACAGAAAATGTGTTTTTCTTTGCTTAATATTTATAAGTATAAATATAGGTGTTTTTCCCAACCAATAAAATATATAGCCAATTATATGGCTTTTAACAGGGTTATCGTATAAAGAAAATGCTTAAATGTAAAACATTAAAAAAAGATATTATGTGAAAAAGTCTATGGTCACTCACTATCTGATATGTCTAAAATGGAAATCAACTGTATAATGTACACATATACTTCACTATGACCTACATGTGCACCTTCTTATTTCTTTGTTTTATATTTATGAAAATCATGCAAAGCTGTAATATTTATCATAATGCACTCAATATACTGACATGATCTTGCTTGGCTTAATAGCTAATTTGGAACATAAATAATTATTCACAAAGAAGAGTTTTTTTAATTATTGTCAATATTTTGATAATAAATGCATCAGTGTATCGACATGTATAGACACAATAAATGTAGCTTATTAATATATTTAACACGAAAAACAAACAACATTTTAATATGCATTGATAAGGCTTTTGAACGGGCGATAATGCAATTTGTACACGAATTCTGTATTTTGATATTATGAATATATATCAAATTACACATTTATCTCTGTACAATATTGTGTATATGTCTCTTTTAAAAACTAGGCTCATATTGCCATGGTATGTTATTCATGCTCAGCACAGTCTCCTTACATCAGGACTGAAAGGAATATTTCACTTGTCCTGCTGGCCCAGTTTGTTGTGACTGGCATTCCACTGATAACCATAGGCTGAGGAATGAAAAAGCATTAGTCATGGAGGTTCCTTCACCTCCCAATAACGGTAACATACTGACATATCACTACTTTAAATGGTCATCTGACCAATAATGTATCTATGCATGAAATGGAACCCACATGCTCCTTGTTCCTTCACGAGAGAGTTTCCCACTAGGACACAGGAGCAGATAAATATATTGGGACAGTTCGTGAGATTTGAACCCATGAATAAGGATATTAGAACTACATGTTTATTTGTCATAGATAATCGCTCAGCCACCGAGGATCCTAATCTTATGGTTCACAGCCGGTATTTGTATAATAACAGTCTTTGTTAGACTTAAACCTTTCAATAAGAAAATCTACAGTAAAGCATATCTATACTGACCTTCCATACAAAAGATCTAAGGAGAGACAAATTACAGTCAGACATGAGAAACCTACTGGAAAAACATTCACCCCAAATAACACAATTATCAAAAAAAACTTGCAGAATGTATAATCGATTTTATCAAACTGCTGTGTTACACTGTAATTAATAATTAAAAGTGATAAAAGATTTAAGCTGCTGTTAAATAATCTAATCTATTTTTATAGCGCATAATCTCCATCATCCGACAGACTCTGAGACACATCTATACATAAACATTCTGATTTGTCCTAGGTCCGTAGAACAACTACTGTCACAGAAACCAACAGCCTGAGCACATGTAAACTATGACATAAACTGAACCAAATACACCCCCATGGTATATCTGAAACTGCTCTACCCACATCAGGAAACAAAAAATCTAATTTAGATTAAGTAATGTACACACCCCCAATGAACCAGGACATTTTTAGAATGTCACATGATAAATAGGACACACAGATAGTGGTCAGTCTTGGATGAATGTGTCGACGTATTGACTGTAATACTATTTTATTACAACGGTGACATTGTTACAGTCATTGATATCCCTGTAGTGAAAGAAGAAAGATAAAATGTACACCTCACTGAATTAAAAACCAATTCATTTGACTTTTGTGTCCTGTTAGACATAGACCTAGTTTGTTTTCCTTCGTGTAATACAAGTGTACTGTATGACTTTTGGAGAAACAAAAAGCCCTGTATTTTAGAGACAACCCCTTTACTAAAACAATGTGTGTGGTATAATGAACTCCTGTAAGTTTCCAATTCAAATTCAACTGTTCAGGTCAATATGCATATCAATACAGAGACTTGGAGCAAGTTCAGTGACCTGTTGATCTCATTCAGTTTTAAACCCTGTTACTCACTTTGTTTCATGTCTGTTTTGAGTGTCTTCAGCCATAGTCCCTTGCTTGAACGTTTGTTTTTCTGAATCAGATAAAATGTAGTACTGCATGGAAATGGCCCTCTTCATACCTGCAACATCTAGTCCAAACTGCCACTATAATGCCCCTTTCACACTACAGGCAGTTTGTCCTGTGGTTAGAAGTTTTACTCAGCCGCGGAACTGCCCCCCAGGTCGCCCCATTTCATCTGAGTTGTTCACACTACATGCGGACAGTCACTAATTGTTCAGCCATCAGATGAACACATGGCAAAACGACCAATACCTCCACTCACCTTATGTCGCCTTATTACACTGAGGGACGACCGAGTCACAACCTTATGTATACCGTGGACCACACCTTTGGTTACCACAGTAAGAAATTCACATACACATACATGGAATCATCTGTGCAGGGTCACGGTTCGGAAATCAGAGATAGAAGTTTTAAACTTTTCAAAACATCCGTGGGACACATAAGGATTGGGACAGTGCACCACTGACTAGCAAGTTTGCAAATGTATGGCACACGGTGATCCAAGGACAGTGACGTTTCACCAAACATGGGTTACTGAGGGTGATACCACCTGTAGTGTGAAAGGGGTATCAGATTTGAACCCCCGTTGTTATATCTAAACCTGTTTATCAAAATATTTTGGTTTACCATTTAACTTGTGTAAATTAGTGTTTTATGTCCGACAAGACAAGATTTTGTATTATGCCACTGTAGTCTGTAGGAAGTTATCGGTATCTGCTTCACTTTGCCAAATTCCTGAATGATTTGAAAGAGGATTTGAGAATGTTCCTGTAGAAGTCTGGATTACATTTGGGACGATTGTATGTGTTCGGGGGACATCGGCAATCCATTCAGCCTTTTTGTCGATCACTCCCGAAAACTGACAGTCACACACATAATTATTAGGAGCAGTTAGCAAATGTATTCCTATTCGATCCATGTGTCATTTGGTAAGGTTTGGCGAGATCACGTGACCATAAATTTTCGTTTTTAGATCTTTAACATCGATTTTTGTTATCACTGTAGAGGGACCTTGTGTGTTTAGTTGTCTTTCGCCGGTCTGAAGAAACACCAAATTACTCCAGATTGCTGTGAATCACTCCTGAACATAAAATAAATTCAGATGTATTGTATATGTCATTCATCACCACTGCAGATATAGAGTACATCATTTTTATGACACACAACTTTGTGTTGATCTCTCTTATAAAAACTGTTACCTCCGTTGTTGATAGCCTAAAAAGTTACATTGTTGTTTGGGTTCAGAAATAGATCTTTACTTACTTTGGATCTTTCCAAACCTCAACTTGGAAAGTACTCGATTCATTATGTATGCTACCAAGCAGCAAAACGTGATGAATTTCTACAAAATATGATGCATATACGTATGAATCTGAATTATTTTCTGAAAGCTTTGTCAGACAACGCTGGAGACATATTTTGTTAGAAAACTGAAGAGGTTTATGTCATACACTTAAAAGTAACGTGGTTGAAAAAAACCCAAAGTCATCAGCAATCATGACTTCTAGAATTTTTCTTGCAAAGCTACTATATCAGACCATTTTCATATTGACATGCATACAAAACAGCCTCGCTATGGTGCAGTAGTAACTTGAACCTAACATGCTATCTCGTTGCAACTTATTTTGATTACCAACTTATTTTATGTTACCTAACTTATTTTCTTTTGAATGTATTTATACAATGGCCTTACCTCTGTTACTTGCTCTGTGTATTTCCAGTCAAGTACACCATACCCTGATGATATATCAAACACCTCAGCACCCAGCTAGCCCTGTTACTCTTTCACCTAAGATCGTATTTCCTCAACACTGCCACCCAGTAGCAACGGTCAATGTCAAGGTCAGGTACTACCCTTTCCTTGCACTAGATTTTACAGGTAATTTTCTATATTTTTATAACAGTAGTCTCAATTTTCTGTTTGCAAACCAAAACTGCCTTGCATAAAATAAAAATGTGCATATTTGAATAATATTTGTATTATTTAATCTTTGACCTCTGACTTTATTGCAACATTTGGGAAAATGTAATAAGGGTGTCTGCGAATGACCAACCTTGTCTATACCATGGTTATATTTGTGCAAATCCTTATACCAATAAAATCAGTGAAAGAGACAAAACCTAGTCTGGTTCCTGACCGCTTCTGCAATAAAGGGTCAGGTATCGCCCACCATTTTGGGTACTAGGCTTCCGTAGTTACACCTATCAATGATCAAGAAGAAATTAAATAAATATATTTCTAGTTAACACATTTGGTGCACATTTTGATACAATATTCCCCTTATACTGTGTAATAATATCCCATAATAATTAACATTTGTGATAAATAAAAAATGTGCATCAGTTTAAGTGTTGTTGATCTTCTATTATCACCCAAAACCACATTCTCTAAAGATTATTGTCATCCCAAAATATTTTTAAGTTTAATTCCCAATATTTGATGCCATAAGTCCAATAATATATGTTAAAAATATTTTAAATACATACAAAATGCATATAAATAATTAAAATAACAATCAAGATTTCCCGATACATGACGGATACTAGTGATGCATTCTTTTGGTTATTCAGCACTTGTACTTACTAGTTCACATCCGGGAAAAATGCGGTTACAAATACAAGTAACTGTTTCGCGGGGAATTAGCACTGCCTTACGACACGAAAAAGAATGCAGCATATAAAAGGAAGGTCATCATAGGTGATACCCGTCTTCTTGTTAAATTCTTGTTAGACTGGTTCCCCGTCAAGACAAAACCCAGCTTTGGTCACAGGTGTCTCCACTTAAATTCTGTGATTGCTTGTGCACCATTGATACATGTGGTATCGCCTACATCTTTTGATTTAACTATTCATTATGGCATGTACCGCCAGACACATTTCTGTAATGTGGGTGTTCCACCACACAACTAGGGTTCCTGATTAAGGGTTTTTTGTAGTCGGTTTCAAAAATTTGCTTAGTCCCAGGCGTTCTGTATGAATCGGTAGTTGTCGGTTGGGGCCCTGAGAAAAATCAAACATGTTTGATATTTCTCACGACCCAAACCAATTCTTATTTCCCGCCATCAACAAAATGTCCAGTCTCAGGCTTCCTCAGGCCTCCTCAGACCCAAATTTACACAGTCCTATGTTGTCACAGGCCTCCTGCGACCGTTAGCCCCAGGCATCCCTAGCTTAGTCCCAGGAAGTCTGTTGTCACTCCCTGACTCATAACAGGCCTTTGAAGTTTCATGTGTGTGAAAAAGAATCACTTTCATTAGACTGTCTCAGGTGTCTGCGACTAAGAAATCTGGGTCTGGGACTAAGCCCCGACTAAGAGAAGCTGATCCAAACCGATCCAAGCTGGCCTCCTCAGGCCACCTGGGACCACACAAATGTAGTCTGCGATGGTCTGAGGACCGATTATGCCCCTGTTCCACCAAAGGATTAAGCCCCGATCCTGTCGGCAACCCTTATGTGGGTGTTCCACCACACGACTAAGGCTCCCGATTAAGGGTTTTTGAGGGTCGGTTTCAAAAATATGCTTAGTCCCAGGCTTCCTGTAAGGGTCGGTTGTGGTTGGTTGAGGCCGTGTGAAAAATCAAACATGTTTGATATTTCTCCCGACCCCAACCGATTATTTTTTCCCGCCATAAACAAAATGTCCAGTCCCAGGCTTCCTCAGGCCTCCTCAGATCAAATTTACACAGTCCTATGTTGTCCCAGGCCGCCTGCGACCCTTAGTCGCCGACCCTTAGTCCCAGACCCTCTATACCTTAGTCCCAGGCTTCCTGCGACCCTTAGTCCCATTGCAAAGCAAAAATCGGCTATCTCGGTCTGGGGACGCCTGGGGACGCCTCAGGACACCTTGTGGGGTCGGGACTTAATCCTGGATTAGTCGGGGCTTAGTCCCAGGAGGCCTGAGGCGTCCTGGGACCCAGTCGGTTTGTCTACGACAGGATCGTGGTTCAAACCGACCAGAAAAATGGCTTAGTCTGTTCTTAGTCCCAGACCAGTTAGGGACTGTCTGGGGCCTCCTGGGGCGTCCTGAGGCCGATCTGTAGTTAATCCCAGACCTTCATACCGATTCTGTCTTCCACCCCATTGGTCAATTTTTTTTCCATTTTTTCCAAGACTACCCACGATTAAGGGTCGCCGACAGGATCGGGGCTTAATCCTTTGGTGGAACAAGGGCATTAATCGTGGACAGTCGGTGAAAAAAAAAAGCAAAAATGGGCGGGAAAACTGGATCGGTGTCAAAGTCTGGGATTAAGTACAGATCGGCCTCAGGGGGCCTCAGGAGGCCCCAGGCGGCCCCAGATAGTCCCTAACTGGTCTGGGACTAAGAACCGACTAAGCCATTTTTCTGGTCGGTTTGAACGATGATCCTGTCGTAGACAAACCGACTGGGTCCCAGGGTGCCTTAGGCCTACTGGGACTAAGCCCCGACTAACCCACGATTAAGTCCCGACCCCCCCAGGTGTCCTGGGGCGTCTCCAGGCTTCCCCAGACCGAGATGGCCGATTCTTGTTTTGCAATGGGACTAAGGGTCGCAGGAGGCCTGGGACTAAGGCACTAAGGGTCGGGGACTAAGGGTCGCAGGCGGCCTGGGACAACATAGGACTGTGTAAATTTGGTCTGAGGAGGCCTGGGACTGGATATTTTGTTTATGGCGGGAAAAAATAATCGGTTGGGGTCGGGAGAAATATCAAACATGTTTGATTTTTAACACGGCCCCAACCGACCCTTACAGGACGCCTGGGACTAAGCAAATTTTTGAAACCGACCCTCAAAAACCCTTAATCAGGAGCCTTCGTCATGTGGTGGAACACCCACGTTAAGTACCGACTCTTTTCCATGCGCTTGAAACCAAAAAGAGGCAATGAGGGGGTCTGGGACCGTGCACATGCTTTCTGGGTTTAGACTGGTTGGCTACTGAGAGACGTGTCACTTACTGCTAGGGGTTTTAAGTTTTTTTATATTTCACATTTTACTTGAGTTAGGGCAAATTTAACAGTTAGGAGACACATTTCAGTTTTTTTAACTTTTTTTGTGATATTCACTGGAATTATGAGGAAAGAGAAAGGAGGAAAGAGAGGAAAGAAGAAGATGGAGGAGAGGCAAGAGGAGAGGGAGAAGGAAGGTGGAGAGCTGGAGGAGAGGATAGACGAAAGGACAGAGTATACCTGAATAAAAACTAAAAAAGCCCTAAATTGTTGCTGAAGCTATCTTCCATTGAAAGGTGGCATCCTGCTGTGTTCCTAGAAAAGCAATGATAATTACATCCCGGTATTTATATATATACCCAGAAAATCCAGTTATTTTGCAAAACAAGAATCGGCCATCGTGGTCTGGGGAACACTGAGGAGGCCTCAGGACGCCTGAGGAAGCCGGGACTTAATCGGAGCTTAGTCGGGGCTTAGTCCGAGGAGGCCTGAGGCATCCTGGGACCCAGTTGGTATGTCTACGACAAGATCGTGGTTCAAACCGACCTTTTCTTCCAATGACTGTCCACAATTAAGGGTCGTGGACAGGATCAGGGCTTAGTCCTTTGGTGGAACAGGGGCATAAAGTTTGCCTTCTTTGACATTACTTGATTTCAGTGGCCACACAAATGGACGTTTGGAAATTTCCAACATGTCTACCTTCCCCAAGCGACATAAAGGCCAATAATCCCCTAAAACTGCAGGATGTTGTATTATTTGTGCAGTTCTTCTGTCAACTTTTCACTGCATTCTTTGTGTATCTAAATTTGAGTTACAGGTTACTTTACAGTGTCTTTATACATGTTATATGTGTCTTTACAATACATTTTCTGTATGTTTATAATATATGTTACATATAAGAGTACTGTACCAGTGCATATGAACAGACAGGGTTTCTTTCAATAACTGGAGAGGACCACGGACTGAATGACCAAAGACCAACTCAAAAGGACTGAAGCCTAAAGACTCTTGTACTGACTCCCTCACTTCAACCAACATCATGTTGATGCCTTCACCCAGTATTTTTCATTGTCTAAGCAATATTGCCTGATCATATTCAAAGTTGAATGGAAATCTTTCAAGTGCACATTGTGATTGTGGGTGGCATACACTAGATCTGATCTGTTCGGCACCTGGCTGAAATACAAACTGTTGAAATATTCCTGACATGAAGTATGACCCTTGATATGACTGGATCTCTTTCGGTAAACCAACTAAACAACACTTTTGAGATTTTTTGGTGCTGTTATGTTGGTCAAAGGTATGGCTTCTGGAAATCTGGTTGAGGCACACATAACAGTCAAAAGATATTGGTTTCTGGATTTAGTTTTTGCCCTGGGGCTTACACACTCAATTATCACTTTGTCCAATGGTTCCTCAAATGCTGGAATGGTTTTAAGAGGAGCTTCAGGAATCTTTTGGTTTGGTTCCCCTACCATTTGAGAAATGTGACAAGTCTTGCAAAATTCCGCCACACAGCTTCAGATTTGAGGCCAATAGAAATGCTTGGTTATCTTGCTAAATTCAATGTATCACTTTGTTACATTTTCAGTACAACAATCTGGTGTATTACTGACCACTCGTCAGAGGCAGGGACATTTTGCGAACTCCATTTTTGCATAAGCACACAATTTCTGACATAATAGCCTACTGGGAGCTTGTCTAGATCTACTAGCGCTAAGAGCAACTTGAACAGAGTAGCTTATGTACATTTATTATGTACATCATGGTCATAGTTGTTCAAGAATGTATCAGATAAATCACCTATGACATCTGTAGATTGCTTAAATATTTTGGTTCTTCTTGGGTTTTCCTAGCTATAGCTCACGTCACTGCACAGGAGGGAAAAATATAGGAATAACCTCTCCTAATTTCTCAGTGCTAGCCAAAGTGATTAGCCTAGAAGTAACCTTAGAATCAACAACCACCTTTCCACCTGCCAAATCATTTCCCAATAACAAAGATACCCCTTTAATGGGTAAAGTGGGTCTGGTACCCACCACAACAGAACCAGTTACTAAGTCTAATACTAAGTTGATCTTATTTATAAGGGAACATTTACACAACCTCCTTCAGTATCTTGAGCAAAAACACTCTCACCATTAGATATGCTTACACTCACTGGCAATACACCTTCTAAAAGTAAAAACTCAGTAGCCCCAATGTCTCTTAATGTCTTAGTGGGAATTTGATTGGAACTACCGGTACAAAACCCTCAAACACAAAAGGTTTGAACTCTTCCCTAACAATCTCAGACTTGTCTAAACCAATGCTAGATTCAGCTCCATTGGGATTTGAATGTCAAATAGATTTCCTAGAAACAAAGGCATTGGCCATTGCCTCACTTTTTAGGCTATTTAAAATAATGGCCTACAGGAGCAAATGATCTGGGTTTTCTACCCTTACTCATAGTCTGATTGGAGGTTTGACCCTTGTCTGAACTCTTTTCTTGAGATACATTTTAGATGTCTTTTGTACTTCTGGATAAGACTTCTTAATTGAACCAGAGAATCTATTCTTGCTGAAAGTGGACTTGTGAGTAAGCACGTAATCATCAGTATAAATTGCTGCTTTTTGCAAATTTTCTACTTTTTGTTCATCCAGATAGGTTTTAATGTCATTATGACTACTAGTGATGGGTCGATATGAAGAAAATGTACATGGGAAGGTCACCAGTGTAAAATCGTACTGATTTTGGTAAAATGGTTTCGATACTGAGATACTGGGCCTACCGACACATTCCTACCAATTACAAACACACCTTTTGAACTCTTCAATCAAAATGACTTGTCTAAGCTTTTGAAGTTCAGTACCAACTTCTCTAGAATTACACCATCTGTCAAAGTACACTTTATTTCATGGGGAAATGAAACATGAGTTTAACTTTCTTTGTCATGGTAATTTCTAAATTTTTGACAATATGCTTCTGGTACCAACTTGTATGCTTTCAAAATACCTTTTTTCACACAGTCAGAAATTGGTAAAGTTGTATTTGCCTCTTGGGTTTTTTCCTTTAGAACACTTTGCAGCAATAAAGGCCTGATCTGTTGGCCATTTCAAATTTTGAGCCACACATTCAAAGTGTTTAAAGTATTTATCAATTCCGATTTATTGAAAGGTAGTACCAGTCACACATTTTTACACAAATCAAATTTGGTAGCAATGGGTTCCTCATTGGCAATTCGATGGGCATTGAGTTCTAAAGCTCTCTTTTCTCTGAAATCTAAAATTTCCCAGTAGGTTCCATTGAAATGTACACTTCTAAACAACTATCATGTAAAAAGGTCTTTGTCAACTAACTTTTACACAATAAGCCTTTCAAGTTCAGGTTTATGTGTTGACCTTTTCACCTCTAACTACACTTCTTGAGCTAACTGCATTAACATATCATGTTTAGAAGTTTCGAGAATCTTTACAAATGGTGAGTGTGCAAACTCTTTACCACTAGCCATTTTGGGCACTGTTGACTCTAAAAGATTGTCAAATAAAATAAATGATTTATTAATGGTTAAACAAATGGTTGGATTAATGGTTGGAATCGATTGGTTGTATCCCGGATGAGCCCCCCCAACTTTCCAGTTACAGTCATATTACATCAATAAAACCAATTTGACCTGACCACAATCCTATCCATATAAATAACAGTTAAGTTTGCCCACTGTGTCCAGCAACCTGTCCTGTGATCCGTTCAGTGTCCGATAACACACAATGTCTGTATCCTGTGATCCATTATAAGTCCAATAACACAAAATATCTGCATACAGGCATACAGAAAGTTTGTACAAATATGCTGTTTACTCCAAGGTATGGTCAATATTCCAAATACAGCAAATCCACTCTCTGGTGGATCCACACACTATATCCAATTCATTCCAACAAGAGTCCACCACAAAATAAAAATAATAGAAGCAGTTTATGTCCACTTCACACAGTATTGCAGTTTTAAGACACAATTAACTTAAGTTTAAATATAGTCAAACCTACAGCAATGTAATATACTTTTGGAAATGCCCAGAAGGTTATACAACTAACTTGAAAGTAAAAACTGTAACAAGAATTACTGAGAAGGTTCTGGAAACCAGTTTAGGGGTTTCCTCTAAATTTATAAATAGATTACTCCAACAGAGTCGATATTAACTATACAAGTTCTGTAGAATCAATAACTCCATTATCTTATTTCGCAACACATACTCACTTAACACTTTCATTATATAAAATCCAGCATTGGCACAGTGCCCGTATATGTAAGATTCACATCTTCTAGCATACATCAAAGGTGGGTGAACATACCGAACAGATAAATACAGACATCTTGTGCTGGTGAACACTAGATGGATCACTGGACAGATTGCTGGACAGAGTAAATGAACTTCTTTAACAGTTAGATGGATATGACTATGGTCATGTCAGATTGGTTTCATAAGTGTACTATTGTATGAACCATTAGAGTATCTCAGTTGAATGTTGGCTGCAGTAAAACTTTTTGTCTTCTGTTTGGCCGTCCCTAACATATCTTTTTTGTGTCAAACTGTCTAATCATTGTCCTCTCCAATTCTGACATAAACGCAAAGACGTAAACGTGTTCATGTAAAGCAGAGAATGGTACAATATTGACAGAAGTGTAGCAGTATAGGGAGGAGTGTTTAATTATTTGGGTTTTAACATCACTTTTAACACTGTATAGGTTATATCATGACAGCTAATTTTATGGGGTAGAGGAAACCAGTACATACAGTTGGTCAAGGTTCTGTACTGTAAACTGCCGGGCATTAGTAAGAAACTACTATCTTTCCCAAATAAGGTTTTGGGTTTGAACTGCCAACCTCAGAGGTGGGAAGAGAGTATGTTAGTGCTAGGCCCCAACTTGCGATAAGGGAGCATCTCAAGATTGTCCTTTCACATATTGGGGATCTTGAGTTGAGGCAAACATCTCGAGATTGTGCAGAACATCTCGAGTTGGTGCTTCCCAAACTTAAGATGATGTATCTTGGGTTGTCCTTAACTCTAAACATGGCTCTATTTATAGGAAGCCCACAAGTGTGGCTTCCAAATATAATCTGGCAAAGGAATGCAATTGTGTTGAATATAAAGCTCTTATATTACCTAATCAAATGAATTTGTTTGTTTAAAGTATTGCCTGAACTTTTTCTCAGAATCTTTATTGCACTTTTATAATTGTTGGTGTGTTGTCATGTGTTTACCTTGACTAGATTATCAATTGCACTTTTATAGCACTGAATCCTCCTATTTACAGGTTCATGAAATATGATTGACATTTACCCTTGATACTTCAAAGCATGAATTCAAAGAAAAAAGAAAAAAAACAATAATTGAAATAAAATCATAACTATAAATGTCTAATGGTTAAGCTTGATGACTTTTTAGTTCTTCATTACATTTTCTGAGCTATGTCTAATACCCAGATTCACAGAAATAAATCACATTTCACGTAAACATGGATACTTATATCTATCTGATTATTTGTAGTTATACAGAAAAAAACAACAAGGTACTGATCACAATGCCACAAAATATTACCATTTTTAATGACAAGGACTACCTTAATGAGTGAGCACACACAATATTGCTTAGTCACTAAAAATAGCCAATCACTAATTTGTAGACCTCAATTAATTAGAAAATCACAGAATTTGGTAAACAAGTTAAGTTTGCGCTGCCTAATCTCGAGATGGAACACTCATCTCGAGATGTTTCCCTCAACTCGAGATCTTGAGTTTGTGCAAGACAATCTCGAAATGTTCCCGATCGCGAGTGGGTGCTCAACATTAACACTATGCCACAGTGGCCCCTTATATAGGTTGAAGTATGCCATATAAAATGTTACTTGCTGTTTCAAAACCTTTGGCCATTTTTGATACCTTTGCAAGGTTTAGAAATGGCTTGGCCGTTTCGAAACGGCCAACTATTCCTCTTGGCCGTTTTGATACCTCACCAGTTTGACATAGGTGGACAGGTTTGTTCTGTTTCTTTTAAGTGTAACAGTTGTAATACAATAAAAACTTGTAAATTTATTAGAACTGCATTTGGTTTATTGTGAAACATATATCAAACTGAACATATAACAACATTTATTAGTGCAAACAAAAACTTTTACGTACATACACCAACTGTATACCCAATTATCACATGATAAAGTTAAATATATTCACTGGAACAAAAAGATAAAAATTTTGTAAATATATTTGTAAAAACAATAGTTATTAATATATATCAATATTAAGAAGAAGAAAGAAGGAAGCATAAAATGAAATAGGATTAAACAATAATTTATCACTAATCCCTTTTATGCACCCCACCCATATGCAAATGAAACAAATCAACATCAAGAGATAACTTCTAAAGTAATAATAATAGCAAATCATTACAATTGTATGTCAGTATTAACTGAGTAAGATTAAATAAAGAAGGTGCCAAAAAGAAGGAAATCAGATAGCACTGAAAAAAAGAAATTATATTATGCAAATGTATTCTAGCTCATCTACTATAATTCTTTGAATTTGAATTCCCACTATAGGAATAAATCCAAATAAGGACTTCTGACAATCAATGGCAAACAAATCAACATCATAAATCTGGCAAGTTATGATCATAGAAAGTTGCTGAGTAGCCCCTGCTCAGGAATTTTTTTTATAATCAAAGGACAGATTTCAAGTTCACAGGTTAAGTTAAAGATCCCAAAGTCCACGAAAATAAGAATCGACTTTAATGTAAATTATTAAAATTCAAAGAATCCACATTAAAATAAATTACACTTTATACATATGAAATCATATTTTATAGAAAAATTTAGAAATTAGGTGAGGTTTCAAAATGGCCAGGTTATTGATTTGGTCATTTTGAAACCAGGTTTTGAACTGGCCAGGCCCTTTCAAAACCAAGGAAGGTTTCAAAATGGCCAAGTAAATAATTTGGCTGTTTCGAAACGGCCAGTGTTTTGAAACGGTCCGGAACATAAAATACCAGTAAATGTAAGCGTCTGTGCATCATCATTTGTATTTTCAGTCATTACATGTCACTTTTTATATGTGTCAAAACAAACCCACCAAACAAATTGTTAGTTTAGACTTTATCACAGCTGACAAGGTGTTTTAGTGCTTTATCAAGCAAATATTATAATCTGTTTATTTTTTTTAATATTATGTATTCTATAAATTTTAGTATTCTTGTATCTAATTTGAGTAAATTATCAGAATTTATTTACAACTAAAATATGCAGTAAAATTCTTCTTTATGATCGGAATTCATGTGTCCCCTGTTTCAAGAGTAGACGTTATCAAAGTCTTAAAGTGTAACTGTATTTGTTAAAGTATTCTATTCCAGTGACTTCTTGTACTTTGCTGGTTAATGCTGATGACATTGTAATTTTTTCCACATTGTATTATGAATTATTATTTTCATGAAGAGTTATTCTTTAGCTCTTCAGTCCTGGGAAATGTTGTATTTTTCTGTATTTGTTTATTGTATATTCCATATCACCATATTTAAAAATAAAAGAATAATAAATATATCAGATTAGACATCGATTAGTTTCTTAAAGGACAGTCAATATTTTGCTCAAGGAAAATTAAGTTCTATTGTAAATATCATTTCAGTTTACGCCTGGAAAGGTTATGAACCGGTCCAGGGGATTTTTTTTCTCAAAAGAAACTGACAGGATTGTTTTTAAAGAGCTGTGAAGAGTATTTTGATTGGTGGTTAACTGATGACGCAAATGCAAACTTTACTGTACATTATAAGACAACAAAGAAACTCACAAACACATCTGTGTTACATACAGTAACTCTTCACTCTTCCCATGGCCTCATTTTACACTCCAAAATTTTATCCAAAACCTGGAACCTCAAAATAGAAAATTCTATGAAATGGATATAAAAATCTTTTCAATTAATAGACAAACCCTGCCGAGGGTTAATGCATTGCATTTATAATTTATAAATAGTAAACCTGAAACGTACATAAGAATCCAATTTATTTGGTACTGCAGTTTAGAAGACAGTGAGTAACTAATAACAATTGATCTTAGATTGTCTAGCGATAATATAACATAATATTTATTAAAAATCAAATTAGAAAATAAAAGCAAAACACTTGATACAAAATTTTCAGCACATAAATGAAAATGTTTAATATATATTTATACATACATATACCAAGAAGAATGAGTCACTCCTGAGTTGAAATTGGGTCCCGTACATATACTGACAAAAACTCCTACTGAGTCGGAACAAGCCTTGGCTACCATTAAAACTGGGAATGGAATTTTGTGTCTCAATGCTGGGTCAACTTATCTACAAAGTTATACCCCCAATAAACAGAACTAAACTGGGTACCCCCATACTTATACAGAATGGAAGTAATTTGGAGTTGAATTTACAAATTACATCTATATTCCTGAGTTTTCATCTAAGTATGAATATGCTAACACAGTTGGTTTGAAAACTTGGAGCAAGATGCTGAAACAACACAGACGTCTAGCTCATGCGTTGTATAAAGAAGTGATCCGTGAGGCTTCAAGGATCCAGGAAGAGAATTGCGGTTATAATTTTTCAGTTATATATAAAAATCTCCTTTTTCTGAAAATCGCCTAGTCTCCTGTCAGACTTTAGATTTTAGTGTTTGTATTTACAGATAATTGAAGGTTACTTTCGTAAGAACTGTTCAATGGTTCTTAGGCCATTCCAATTAAGAAATTCCAATATTTGCGTTGATTTTTCATGATATTATGATATTACATGATGATGAGATTTTTTTTAATATCCTGTCCAAATGTGTCCAAGCAAAAGCCCTGGTTTCCTGCCTGATATTTTCCCAAGTTACCAAAAGTCAGTTGTTCTAAAGCTTCTCTTACATCCCATCGTACGTGTATATACACGTAAGTGTGCTGTAAATATTGTTGAAAAATACGAACGTAGCCTGGTAGTGGGGTAGCAGAGATTTGCACGTGCAAACAAGGAATATTTTTCTGACAAGAGTGTCAGTACTTGAACATCAAATAACAGACCGCAACTAGCTACAGGTCCCACAGTGGGTTAAATATGGATGCAAGGTACACGTGAGTGTATTATACGGCATGTACACGTACCCTGCAACCCTGCCAGTGAATGGGGAGATCTTGCAACACTTACAAGGGAAATGCACGTGCGTAAGTCTCTCGTAAGTTACCCTTGAGAAATGGATGCGTTTATGGCCATATTGCATGCACACAGGGAAAATGTGCATGTCAATTTCCATTGCGGGGTCTGTGTGACCTTGAAGTTCTGTTATAAAATCGCAGGTGTAGCTTAAGTGTCCCTTGCAAATCAGGCGATTTTTCTCTGTAACCAGGACGTACGTGCACATACGACGGGATGTAAGAGGGGCTTTAAGCCTCTCACATCTCATCGTACGTGCACATACGTTCTGTTTACAGAGAAAAATCGCCTAACTTACAAGGGACACTTAAGCTACACGCGAGATTTTATAACAAAATATCAAGGTCCCACAGACCCCCCCCCCCCCCCCCCCCCCCCCCAATGAAAATTGGCATGCATATATATATGCATGCATGTCTCCATGGATACACCTTGTTTGCACGTGCAAATCTCTGCTACCCTACTACCAGGCCATGCTCGTATTTTTAACAATATTTGCAGCAAACTTACGTGTGTATACACGTACGATGGGATGTAAGAGAAGCTTGAGCAATATGGGGACACCAGGGAGTTATCTGTAATATTTTCTACAAATCTCGTTTGTTTTTCTTCAAATTTAAGTCCAAATATCATATGGGGATTAATACTTACCATCACCCTTTCCTGTTGTGTGTTCTAATCTAACGCAATATAGTGCCAAGCAGATATTAAAATGGATAAACAAACGTATTTTCATATATTATAAAGTAGAGGGCTTATTAGGGAGAGTAGAAGGGACATCACTACTTAGTCACATTATACTTAAAACCCACACATCCTTCTGTTCTTACTGCTGTAATTTGACCTATTTATCGCACATTCTGGTAGGAGATCTGAGGCCTGTAAATGGAAGCATTCATAAAATAAGAAACAAATACTTTATGACAATGCAATGACTTAGGGAGTAAATAGAAACAGGCTTCGAGTAGTCATCACACTGTCAGTAGTGGTTACATTCTCAATAGAGATTCTCTGCAGATCATAAATAACATAAAATATTAATTGAAATGTCTCAATTATTGTAAAATTTATTTAAATTACACATCACCTTACTGTACAACACTTTGATAACTTTGCTCGCTTGTTTTTAAATTGGAGGGGTTTTACGAAAAAAATAATGAGCAGTTAACTGACTAAAATTTTGATTTACACAAGACTTTGCTAACTTAGTTAATAAGAGATAACAAATTCGTAAGAAGAACGAAGGCTTTGATATTCAGGCTTAGGGACACGTTATTGTGATGAATGGGGATTCTTGTTATATGCAGTAAACAGCTGTATTCTCTATATTTGTACTTTTCTTTTACATATATAAACAATGTCTCATACATAAAAATTGAATTTCTTCATTTTTCATAATTACAAATTTTTCTTTTGTATTATGACTAATGTTGATGTTTTTCACTGTAGTTTACAGAAAAAACCGTTAACTAAGTATTTTAATACAAATTTGAAAAACTACATAAAATGTCCTATTTTTTAAAAAGCTTTTCGTAATTATGTATTACAAATTTAGACATTTAAAATGACATTGTGTTATGATGGTGTTCCACTGGAGCCGACCGGTCGGTAACTATGTATTTTTTCAGAGTCGGGTTAGATTCTGCATGTTTGCATGGTCAGTTAGGTCGGTTGTAGTTTCCAGGCCTGTCGGGGAGTGTCGGTGAAATATCAAACATGTTTGATATTTCTATGACTGTTGCCGACCCTTGTAACAGACCATAATTTCATCCACCTAGCAATAGGCATGTCAGTTAACTTAACGGCCTGTCAGTTACACTTCTCGGCTTGTTGGTTAATGAAACAGGCATGTCTGTATCATGTATCCGGCTTGTCTCAAATATGGTGATCCCAACTGTACATGATGACAAACAGACTGTGCCGAAAATGTTACAGTACAGTTGGTAACTGTAGCTGGCCTGTCTGTAAGTGTTCCTGACAGACTAGACTTGCTCCAAGTCTTTGTATTTCTTATTCCACAAAATCTGACATACATGGAATCATTATGAACCCATCATGATTAGACTTTCATCAAGTCCTTTTGTCTAAGGTATTATATGAGGACTGAATACCTTTTTACCAGAATGTGGGGCTGACATTTGTATTTCTCTAGACCGAAGCTTTTTTACTCATCAAGTGGGTTCATAATAATTTCATGTATGTCAGATTTGCTGGAATGAGAAATACAAAGACTTGAAATAAGTCTAATCATGATGGGTGTGGAAATTGCTGAGGGTGAAATACTTTTGTAAGCCCTACATTCTGGCCAAAAAGTCATTCAGTCCTCATATAATACCTTGGACTAAAGGACTTGAGGAAAGTCTACCGACAGACCTGTAAACATTCAAGGCCAGTCGGTAATTTTTACCGACTGGGTCCTAGAGTCAGGAATATTTGTAACCAATAGGCCCTAAACTGAAACAAACAAGCCGTAAACAACAACTGACAGGCCTGTAACACTAACAGACAAGTCGGGAACTGTAACCGACAGGCCAGCAATATTTTTGCATCTTACAGCCTGTCGGTTTCCAAATCTGTGGCTATAAAAAGGCCAGTCAGCACACACACTTCATTCATTTGGGCTTTGACTTGTCGACAGACAACTGGTGTGCAGCTTTAGATTTTAAGTTTTTCATTTTTTTTTGCAAATTAGCTTAAGTTTGAGCTAGGCTGGACTGGCTGGGAGTGAAATCTGTTCTATGAGGTTTCATTTTTATTTTTAAGTTTTTGTTTTTTGCAAAAGCTCTGCATATAATTGATTAGAATGCCAAGGGGCAGAAGTAGAAAGATTGAAGTACCCAGAGATACTCAACCACAGTTTGAGTTAGGAGATACAGCTGTGGATATATAGAGAAGAAGGAGGGAGAGAGAGGAGAGTGAGGAGGGAACAGGATGAGAGGGACAGAGAGAGGAGAGAGAGAGAGAGAGAGAGAGAGAGAGAGAGAGAGAGAGAGAGAGAGAGAGAGAAAGAGGATGGAAGAGAGTCAAGAAAGGACAAAAAAGCGACCACGAACAGACACAGATACTGCTGTAGAATCAACTCAATCCAGACAGAAGAAGGGGCAAATGAAGTTCATTTTCCTGAGTGATTCAAATGAAGAAGCCATTGTGGAGTTTGTTAAACAGCACAAGGAACTTTATGACAGGACAAACGACAAGTTCAAAGACAAGCAGAGGAAGGAAGGACTTTGGGAGGGACTAGCAGCTTCCAAGAACTTATCTGACAACACTGTCAAGAAGTGGTTCGAGACTAAACATACCAGATATGGCAAGCTCACTCAGACAAAGTAAGGACAAGCTGCTGAGAAGAACACCAAAAGACAGACCTGGTTGAAGGACAGTTTCAGTTTTCTACGAGGTCACATCAGAAGGGACTGTCTAAGTCTTCCACATTCAAGTCACCAGTGCGATCTTCAGCAGCCGTAGCCACAGCTTCAGTTCTGGATACTTCACAAGAGACTGAATCTGAGATGGAAATCAGCATGACATCGGATGTTACTCATCAGCCGTCGAGCACAAGCCCTTCACGATGACCACCAGCTGTTGCCACCACCACTGCTGCAGATCCAGTTTTAGATCAGTTCCAGCAGATGAAGTCGATTACTTCCAGTTTTCTGGGTTCATGTCAAGATCCCACTGCAAACTGATGTTTACTTTGAGCCCATCAAAGACAGCTAACCTGCCTTCCGTTGCATCTGGACAACAAGAGAAGAGTCAACACTACACTTCTGGATTGTCAAGCCTCTTTGGTGGGATTCCAAGTGTACTACAGTACCAGCAGATTGACACACCACAACCATTTTCACCCTTTCTACTTCAACCAGCTCTGTCACCAGTACCATCTTCCACTCATCAAGAACAGGCAAGACCTTGCACCAGCCAGCCCTTATAAGGGCCACCTAAATCATCCAAAAACAATTTATTGAGCTACTTGTTGCCCAAAAACATAAAAAATATACTGTCCAACACTTACACTTCCCCCAAATACACGAAAAAATTGTGTGAATGAGTGAATGAATGTTTAACACCAAAAAAATAAAATTCCAACACACACAAACCCCCAAAAACTTTTTAAAAAAAAACAAAAACCTCAAACAAAAAATAAATAATAAAGTGTCACTCCCCCCACCCCCCCAAAAATTAAACTAAGACCTGAAGTGACACCCTTCACTTAAACTGTCACTTACCCCCCCCCCCCCCCCCCCCCCCCCAACAAACATATAACACATGAAGTAACACCCCGTCCACACCCCCAAAAATATAAAAGAAATAGAACACACATACAGACAGGCAAACAAATATGAAACACACAGTACTTAAAACATAAAGTGCTATGAATGTGTGGATGGACTGACAGACAAACAAACGGTGTTGCAAAACAACACCTTGTGTGCTACAAACATCCCACAACCTGGCTGTTGTTGGGTGACTGACAGACTGACTTAAATATTACCTTATTAGGTCAAATTAAAATTTTATTTTTATTTTTCAAAGGTTTGGGTTTGGCAAAATTACCAGGAAATGCTTAAAAATCAGGGGATTTTTTATCAGGGATGAAATTATTATTTTTTTTTGGAAAAATGTCATTTCATATGGGTTTGACATTTAATCTAGGACATTTTCCACAATATTTTTTTTTTTGGTGGGGGGGGGGGGGGGGGATTTTGTTTTAGAATTTAATTTGGATTCAAAGTGATTGAAAATTGGGTTTAATGTTTGTGTAACACTTTTGCAATAAAATTTCTGGGATTATTTGCGTAGTCCTTAAAGGGACTGATAGATGACAGCTTGTTCTCCCCTCAGTCTTCTTAAATTCAGTCCTCCTGCCCAGCCAGTGCCACAAGATTGTTGAATTAGTCTTTCAGTAGGTCTCGTTGATGTTTGGCCTTCCTCAATGGATCTCTGAATGTTTGCCTGAATGCCTGCTCCCCTTGCTCATTCTGTGGTGGTTGTATGTTGTCCACTGGAGTAGGTGGTCTGTCTGCTCCCCCTGATGGCTTCTCAGCATGTTATGTAGCCCTACACATGTTAACACAATGTCTCTCACAACTTTTGGGCTCTGTTCCATGGTGATCAGCAGCACCCTGAATCTACTTACTAGTATACTAAAAGAGTTCTTGACCACCCTCCTGCCCCTGGATATCTTGTAGTTAGCTATTCTCTCATCTCTGGTCAGTTGTCATCTGCTGTATGGCTTGACAAGCCAAGGCATAAGGGCAAAGGCATCATCCCCCAGCGGGAAGTAGTGTAGATCTGCCCCCCCCTCCCCCGGTCCAAGTGGTTCAGGTGGTGGTAGTCCCAAGGTTCCATTCTCAAGTCTTCTTTTCAGTTTGCTGCGGTTGAATATCTGAGTATCAGATGATGACCTACTGGCCCCCACGTTGACCCACAGGAACTTGTACTCTGCATTTACTAAAGCCAAAAGTACCAGGGAGCAGTAGCCCTTGTAGTTTAAATATCCACTGCCTGACTTCTTGGGCTTCTTTATAGTAATATGTTTGCTATCTAGTGCACCGATTGCATGGGGGACATTCCATCTGTTTCTAAATCTCTCTTCAATTTTCTTCCAGTCTTCTGGATCAGTTGGACAAATCAAATATTTGTGTTGAAATTCCTGCAAGATGGCTTTGCAGACCCGGGGAACAAATTTGCAGATGGTTGTTCTTCCAACCCTGCAATGGTATTGCACTGAAGTGTATGTTTCTCCTGTGGATAAGTGTCTCAATGTAACTGCCAGTTTCAAACCAATTTCCAGTGGCTTCCTGAACTTGGTGGTTGACTTCCTCAGACGAGGGGCTATTCTTTCTTCAATTAAATAAAAAATGGCTGGTTCCATCCTGGTGAAATTTCTGTAGGCTGGTATTTCAGTTGTGATTAGCTCATCCGAGACTATTAGCTCGTTCTGTAGCATCTTCTCTCCTCTCTCTGCAGTGTCCAGGGCATAACCCATGGATTCTGTGGCTTCCTCCTCCTTCTGCGTGGTTGGGGCTGTGATGGTTGTGCTGGCTGGGCAGATGCTCTGTTCTGCTGTCTTCTGTGTCTTGAAATCATGATGAATAATAACATATTCAGCTCAATAAAAAATTGATCAAACAGCTCCTCTTGATATGTTGCTGTCATATTTGAAGTGTGAAATGAGTGTCACATCCCTAGTGACAGGGTTTATATAGTGTGATATGGATCCTGATTCTGGATCCTGACTATAGATACCGATACACGAACTCAATCAGTCCTGTTGGCAAGGGTCGGGAACATGCTCCCGCCTTGTCTGTTTGTCTTTACGGCCTGTCTGTTTGTGATCCAGCTTGTCTTGTTAGGAGTTTAGGGCTTGTCGTAGTACTTCTACAACTGGCCGTGTAATAAATTTACAATCCCACGACTTTTACAACCGACCCTAGAGTCATAGGGTCAGATACAGAAAATAAATTATACAGTGTACCCTCTTTTATCCCAAGATGTTGTGTTTTGATTTATACAGAGTTCCAAATCATTCATACAAGGGAAATCAGATTCATGAAATCATTTGACTTTTACATGAAAGAAGTGTAAATATTACTGGTTTTGTTCTAAAGTCATGTATTCTTACAAACGCCATCAAATGATAAACTTATTTTGCAAAGATTTTGATGAATACATATTTTTCTCATAATACCCTCCCCTCCTTTGGGTGAAAATAAGACCCAACTGTAATTAAGAGTTTTGTCAAAAATCCACCAAAACATTCTGGAGGAGGAACAAGCAACTAGTCGACCGCACCTTGTGTGAAAGTATGCCCTCAATCTGATGTATAGTTTTCAAGTTGTATGCACATACAAGAGGGCACATGTTACAAACATTTCTGAATAACAGAGAGAGCCCAAGAACTACACTTAAACATACCTGGACCCTCCTTGTTACCATTATTAAGTTGATGGGACCCCTATTTAGCCAAGTGGTACAGTGGTGTTACAATTTAACTCATGGAGTTTTAGAATCAGTGATAATCTGTCCCAAGCAGTTCAAATGAAGAATAAAACCCTATTTGGGATGTTACCAGTTAACGGTAGACGATTTCTTATTGAGTGTAGTTTTTGTGTGTGTGTGTGTGTGTGTCTGTACCATATAATGCAATATTAATGCCATGAAATGCCTGATTCACCAAGCAAGATACTCTGATCTTTCACAATAGAAGCAATGCCTGAGAATGAAGAAACCCTGGCCTGTGGTTATTTCAACACAATCAAAAACAAATTTGATTCACGATCAATCAAACCATCTTTGAGGCAGGTTGGGCCATGGTCAGACATCACCTTGTCTAGAAATGTGACCCAAACCCGACATATATAGTTTTAAAGTTATGCACACAAACAAACCAACAGACCTGATTACAATACCATCCATCCTCTGCAAGAAACTCACTTCAACATCTACCTGGGTACATGGCCAATGAGGCATAGAGATAAGAATTTACAGGGGAGGGGGTCATTAACATTTCTTTAAAATATTTCTAGATGTGACATGAGAGAGAAAAACTTCAATCAGTAAAGTATCAAGCGAGATACTGTTATGAAAATGCAGAAACCGAAGCTAGACCCACACAGAAATACAGTAAATTTCTCATAGTTTGGTATATATGGACTATATTTGCTTTATATATATAAAAGATAATCACTTGACATAAATAAAATCAGGTTCTCCAATCTCATTCTGCTGTATATCTGGTACATATTCTGCTTTTCCAGTGAATGGCAAGGATACAGTTGGCTTCTCAAGTCTCATTATTTTGTCCGAGTTTGGCCCATATTTGGCTCATAAAGTCAAAGTTGGGGTTTTATGTCCCGTTCAACAGCCAGGGTCATATTGGGACAGCTCCTTAGGATTGTCACTTGTAGGGCTCGAACCACGCAGAGGTGAGAGCCTGTAATTAGATGCCAAACTTGCTAACCACTAGGCCACTGAGGACCTGGCTTACAGATATAAAATGCAAGCACATCACACAGTTGGCTTCATCAAACAATGTCTCAGTTTTCTATGTGTTGCATATTTACATAAAAATAAAAATAAAGCCCCCCCCCCCCCTACTGCTCCACAGATTTTACAGTTAGTGAGTGAGTACCATTTATTTTTAAGGCTAGTTAGGTGCCTTGAGCAATGGGCTCCAACAACAACGGCTGTCGATTTCGCTGTACGCATAGATTCACTGAAAATGGTGGCTTATGCATGATGACTCAAATCAGTATATAACATTATTTATAACATCATCTGGATACATTTTATGATTTTTCGCAAAATATAACATGCTCCCCTGGAGTAGAAGATAAAAGGTGATTTATTTTGCTATAATTTGTCAGTAAATGCAATATAGTTATTGTACCTGGGGATTATATATGTGTAAAAGGCTATCAAATATATGTCATGTAATTTAGTCATGGCTAAACAAAAATGGAACTGCAGTAATCTTTATTTGAACCGTATTAAACTTAGGACATAAAAACTCTGAAACGTAAACCTTGATTTGGGTACAAAGACATTAATCACGACTTATATCCTGAAAAGAGAAATATATAAACAAATCTTCCTATCCACTTTTTACACTCCTGGATTTGTGCTATACCAGGCGTAGGTGTTATGGTTTAGCTGCTGTGGTTTTTGGGGAGGGGGGAACTCTCTCCCGGGCTGAAACTTTTCTGTGTGTTTGCCGAGAAAGTTGGACAGAACTGAAACAGTGATATCACGTGCAAGGTTGGATTTTTACAGAAAATCATGTAAAAGATAACAGTCGAGGTAATTACCTCTAAATAATGTAGATAACAGTGGGCTTCTTTTTAGATTTCTCAACAACACTTTCTTGATATTGGAACAATAAACTATAACATAAGGTGAGTGGATGAAAAATTGTATTAGTATATTTATATTTAAAATTTCTTTAACAATTTGAAATAAAATTATTTCACAAAACATTAGATTATTATATATTCAAACTAAAGCACCTTTTTAATAGTGGTTAATGTGATATCTTACATTTATAATTGTATTTAGAGATTTTTTAACTTTTAATAAACTGAATTTTCATGAAATTTTTTAAAAAGCGCTGGAATGATAGTGTGAATAATTAAGCCCCATATCTGTCAAAATATATGTGTGCATATGATTAGTATATAATTATTAGATTACATCAAAAACAACCCTACTCCCGAGCTGTTTTACAAGTAAACTAATGATAAAAGTTGCCTATTAAATAGTAAAAATACAAAATAGATAAGAATATAGTTTTTTAATCACTGAAGTAATGGTAAGCAATATATCAATGCAAAATTTGTAAATGATTTCAGTGCATTAGAACAATTCACCAATTTGTTTGATGTACATTTGATTTTAATACACTGAAAAGATAGTTGTAATGTGTGAAGAACACTAGGGTTTTCTTGCGTCTACTTCAATAGTGTCCATGTCCATTCTACCCACAATCTGTAAAACCACAAGAAAAGAAGGATCTGGAACCTTTCCTTGTCCCAATATAACTGGGGTTTTTTCGGACATGACCTGTTGTGGGGATGGACAGTAAACAAGTACTTGTAGTTCCCAAAGTTTTACATGAGATTTACATGAGAGTTGGTTGAATTTTCTCTCTATGACCCACTAGATATCAAGAAACTGCCAGATATCAAGAACTACCAACTTACTTACATCCAAAGCCTGTAGGGAATATTTGAATGATTGTGTTTATAGATGAGAGGCGAATGAGCTGATTCAGACTCAGAAATATTTCAGCAATAAAAATAGAAATATGTTTTGAAGTTTAAAAAATCATTCAGCTAAATTTAGATTTTTGAATTGACCAATGAAGTATCACTGGCCAAATTCAAGGTCAGGTTTGACCAATGACTTTAAGTTGACATTTGAAGGTTGTAATTTAAGACCAAGAAACATATTTGATGTTATTTTGATGATATTTATATTGAGGGTACTGATTAAAATAATCACTGTCTGGACATTTATAGGTATATTATTTATTGTAATGACCTGTGCAAAAAGGTAGATATCAACGCTAAGGTGAATGTATTTTCTTATAAATAGCATAAGCAATAATAGGTTATAAAGTTATAAGGTGTTCATATAATCCATGTGTAGAATGTTAAGAAATTATCTGTTCATATGTAACACCATCTTGTCTTAAGTTTTTAGAATCATTGTTTAATAATATTAAACCTAAGACCAGTTGGCCCTATTACAAAACCATAAAGTAATAAAAGGTGATAGTAAATAAATGTCTCTAAGAACATGTTAATTCTTTGACAAATCACAGTATCAGGAATGTTTTAATGGTTAAATTCTGTTAATATAAGCAAGGGTATGTACAACGTAACCTAGAATGACTGACAAAGGTCTTCTCAGCTTTCCTTCTGTAGGGGAGATATTTAAAGATACTGTTAAGTCAGTTGTGCAAAAGATATCATTCAGCTTTGTAACTATTTGAAGTCTCAGTATGTAGAAGACATATTTACACAATGTACATGACATCAGGTTTTCTAAAACTTCTCATACATACAAAAATTTCTATCTTATCTTGTGTGACAGGATTACTATTTTTAGTCTCAAAGTGAGTCATAAAATATTAGATGATTCATTCATAATCCACTGTAAAGTATTCTGCGTAAGTTCTTAATCTGACACTTCAACACTTCAATGCATATGTTACATGAAATGACACTTATCTAAACGTTTGATTGCATTACGTACCAGGTGGTTTATAGGATTAAATTTTAATATTAACATTCATACAATGGGGGTGTAATATTGTATATAGAAATGCTTTTGACTCTCTGAGAGAGTACTTTTCTCAAGAAGACAATCTCTAAAAGAGACTGGAGTGTCTGCATGGAGTGTACATATAATATGTCCCCGTATACTTTAAACCAATCCTAGAAGTAGTACTTTTTCATATATGGCATCTGATTATGTCATATGAACACTTACTCTGTCATAGTAAAAATTGTGTTGAAAAGTTCAATCAACATTTAAAATCATTTTAAGACGAGGCTCCAGTGTTTGTTACTTGTTATCGTCATTCAGATTTGAACACAGGCCAACAGACGTGAGAATCAAGTGAGTATTTGTCAATGTGAAATCAATATGTCTCGGATTTTCACTGTACATGATTGCATTTCATTCACTGAAAAAAGTTGAACATGATATGGTATAATGTGTGTTAGTGACTGATCAATAAGTTAAAGAAATAAAATTAATATTGACATTTTATTGTCAATCATTCGTACAACTAAGTCTAAGGGGAAAATGAGGAATTTTTGTAGAGAAATGTATTCAATAAAATAACAATATGTTGTTGCAAAAATAAAAATGAGCTTTTAAGTAAGAAAGGAAATCTTATTTTTATTTTTTTACTGCTAGCTGAGATATATTTAATCTTTTAGGGGGGTAGATTTTAAACCAAAGCATTGTAAGGTATAAATATACAATCGCTAGATTATTTTAAAATTGCTGAAAATAAACACTGTCAGATAATGAAACCTGTTAAGGACAAACTACATTTTATTAAAGTTTGAGAGCTTTATAAAAAAATAGTTATTATGGCCATTACAATAATAAGACAGAAGTTGACGCAAATTTAAACTGATGTCTAAATAGAATATAGCGGGAGACAATGAAAGGCTACTTGTTCCATTCTCCCACTGATTGCTGGATAAACTGTACGTGTGTTTTGTCAAAATATGGCGCAGCCTTGTCTCTATCTATATATGGACATATGTTCCGGTGATAACTAAAACATGTATATGATAAAAGATGATCCGGGCTATGAAAATTGTTTGTACAAAGCAGAGTAGAGAGGTCTTTGTTTTCATGTTCCAGTGTTGTGCTGTTTCAGTTAGTACTCGTCGTGTTTAGTCAAATTAATTTCATCATAATTTTTTTCACGTTTTGATGATAGTCAGGACAGTTCTTTGTAAAAAAATGTCTGTTTCAAAGATTTAAATCACAAGACCTAAGTGAAAGAGAAAGTTCCTTCTGGTTTTCTCCATAGTATAAATTTATATATATATATATGTATATATGAGTCATTGAAATTTACATTAAAACAATGTACATATAAGGTCATGCCTGTCTGACAATAAAACAAGCAGAAGTTTATTGTTTGTGGGAAATTTATATTTGATCACTGAAGTGTGTATATTTATCATATTATATCCTGTACACAGAAATGGAGTCTGAAATAGCATGTTATGTCAGTGAATGTTATGTTTTTTTCTAAAAAGACCAATTCTTCTGAATAACAGGAGTTGAGTGATGATCAACATTAACTGTATTCAGTGTCTTGGATCGTCTAATCATAAGTGATTTGTCTAATATTTCTCATAAATGAGTCAGCAATTTTAAGTTTCAAAATTGTAATCTTTTTAAATACCATTCATCAACATTTTCCAAGGACTGTTAACCAGGTAGATAATGACATAATTTCTAGTAAATCTCCCCAAATGCATCCATGAATAACCTATTAAGGCAGCTACCCTCAATACTCCTCCCATTCAAATCACATATGGTCAGGTATTACTCCTGAATATGGACATGTGCGGTGCCATTCCTGGCCATCTGGATCATCCAGGGCTTGTTTGGCTCCCGGATGATTTAGGATGCTTCCCAACAAGTCATGAATCACTTGCCCCATTCTAAGCAAAGCATTCCTTCCATTTAAGGCAAACCCTTTGCCAAGGTTCAAACCCACACCTCAAGGTATCTCAGGGTAAAGCTAAAGTTTGAATCAACTGTGAATTCAATCCCATGCACTAAAAGGCTTGCCTGGGATTACCTGAGGTATGGCTGGCTTTACTGGGCCATGTTTGGGGTTCGAACCCTGTTCTCCTATGAATGAGTAAGTGTTCTAGGGCTCGAGTGTAGTGTGGAAAGGCCATAAGTACATAAAGTTATATAAAGGGGACACTAAGGGGATATTGTAAATATCTTTTTTATTTATAAGGTGAACTTCCAGTATACTTCTTTTTCCTGTATTTTTTTCAAAATCTGTTTAATTAAAAAGTGACTGAGCACTTCATAAAACTTCATGGAGTGTTAACATGGAAGCTTTGGTCACCAAACCTTTCTTCAATACCACTGAGAAGCAATGACACTCATGAGGTGTTTAAGGTGTCTCCTATCGTTTGGGTCATTGCGGGCTGCGCTGAGTGGCATGTGGAAAGAGATGAAACTGACTGGAGATGTATCTGTGGTTGATTTGGCTGCATTTGTGAAATGTCTTAGGATGCCACAACAGGTGCGAGAACTGTCACATTCTGGGTGTGGCAATATACTGTGTTGCTGGGAATCTTGAGGCTCTTATACCAGCTAAGCCTACTGCTGTACTGGCTGCTGGGCTGTCTGAGCCTGCTTCTACATTGACTGCTGCATTTGCTGACTCTGCTGCTGCATTGGCTGCTTGAAAGGGGGAGTCTGCTGCATTAGATTGTGGACAGGCTGATGTTACTGCATTGGCTGTTGAACTGGCTCAAACATTGACTGCAGTGACTGCTGTACTTGCTGCAGTGGCTGTTGATATGTGGTGGTGGGGAGGGGGGCAGTACGACTTGGGACACATAGCTACCTTGTCTTCCTGTTCTGTCCTTAGCCTCCTAACCAGGTCGAATGTCTCCTTTTAAAATGTAGAAAACATATATCATTCATCTTCATCAGCTTATGGTACATCCAATCTGACAATAACCTGAATTGCTTTTCATTGAGGTCAGTAGACCTCTGACCTCACTACCGCTTCCTTTGTGAGACAGGGCTTGATGGAAGAAGCAGGGGTGGAAGTTACTTGCTAACTTGCGATGGGCTTGGACGGGATGTTTCTACAGACAGGTTATGCATGATGATGAAACCATCGAGTGCTCAGCCTGGCTCTGGATCAGCACACACACAATCCAGAGGCCTGAAAACCGTGGGTTTGGCAAAGGTGGACAAATGTAGTTTCCGTGGCAGCAACTGTGGCTGCCACTGTGGCATTGTAGGCCTGAGAGTGCTTCTTAGAATGCTCTGTCCTCTTGATAGTTGATTCAAGAAGTCAAAGTTTTGTGTTAAGTAATCATCTCTTCTCTGCCCTGTCCAGTTATGATATTGTTCTCTGAATGGAAAACCACTGTTTCAGCAGTTTCATGGCAACATCTACATGCTTAGACAGCTGCAGCCAGACTCTAACTCTTGGCACCGTCCTTGTAATCCTTGAGCCTCTTATTGTACAAAATGTTATGGTCCGTGTCCTTGAGTCAGTCGACCATTGGAATCAACCAGAATGCTCATGGAGCATGGAAAGCCTCCAGGATGTCCACGATTGGCCAAAATCAGATATTTCTGAGCTCCGGGATGATTCGGTAGCTCATATGAAGAAATGGAATGCATCTATTAAAGTATTATAACTTTTCTTTGGACTGTTATGACTGATCTTTTAAATGTTATGATCTATCTTGTCGAATCTCCTGTAAGAAGGAAATTACCCTGTGGGAACTTTATTTAAAACTGTATTTACGACAGTCTCTTGATGTGCACTGCCCCAGCCTGGGGCCATGGTAAAACGTAAAAACTACCAATCTTGGTTGAAAGTTATCAGTTGTATACTACAAAACAGGCATAGTAGACAGAAATATTGCAGTGCAAGGCTTTTTGTTTGTCCTCCCACACAATTTGTCTCCAAATGGGAGACTGACAAGTTTATAAATATACAATGATGGCAAAACATAGGGTCTCCAGGTCAACAACACATAGAAATTTACTGAACAGAAGATATAAGATGCAAAACTGGTTTTACTTATTTTATATATAAATGTGTTATACATAAGTCAAGATGTGTTTTTGCTTGACTAGTCTGACTCCCCCAACAGTCTACATTTGGTGGGAAACCTTCCCCTCCGGATGATATTTTTTTTCAAATCATCTACATTGACAAAAAGAAAAAGAACAGTAACAAGCTCCAACATTTTTATGTGGGACTTTCATAATAACAGCCTTCCTAAGGCAACATATTAATGTGATAAAATATGCAGACTCATCGGGGCACAGTTATATATAAAGCTGCATACCTCTGCATTGTATAGAGTTATGCATACATTAATGTTGATAACGTGCTGTCAACAAGCATTTGGGTCTTATTTGAGCAACCCCACATATTGCAATGGGCTGGGTTCAAACTTAAGGGCTAAGTACTCATTTTTAAAACTTTGTAAACACCAAATAAAATATAATGTTGATAATGTATGGTTTGTCGTAGGTGTATAATTCATTGTGATAAATTACTTCAAGTAATATTTTCAACAGCTTATTAACAGAATACATATGGACAGTATGTATTTGGTGAGTATATTTGGATATAAAGATGTCATTATCTCTGCCATAGGGGCATATTAAGGCTACTGGATGATTTAGAGAAGTTATAACTGCACCATTCTTACTAACTGCCTGTTAAGATTTATAACTCTATACAAAACTAATGAAAAAAAAAACCTTCCGGCTGTTCCCTAAATTATATACAAAACATGCTGTTATGACTGTTTTCATGTTTCACACATGCATGATAAATGATGTGTGTTGAAGTGTTTTGCACTGAAATGTGTAGGAGAGTTTTGTACCTTAATATGATGTTCTTTTACAGTTGAAAAGTTTAACATAAAAAAAGTCTTTTTATTCATGAAGCTTCTTTTGTTTTAGTTCCAGTGTGTCAATCCCCATTGACGTCATACTTTCTCCTTATCATATACTTGTCAGTGTTTTTTGTCAAAAACTTATGTAAATATATCTGCTGGGCATTTTTTGTTTGAAAAGTTTTCCCTCCAATATTTTACAAGGTTAACCCAACAGAAGTTAAAACATAGCCTGTCTGTAAGCATAAATGTGTGTAATTAATAGATTGTAACATTAACACGAGTTATTGGGCTAAGCTGAGCCATGGATTTCCAGCATGATAATCTTGAGTGATGCCTTAGTTTGGACTCCTTTCCAGTGACAAGAGCACGCGATCAGAGAGGGTTACAAACTACATGTTTAAAATGTGAAATATTGTAGTGAGGAGTGTGAGGTTTGGGGGAGGTAGTTTGGTGGAGCTGTGGCAACACTCTTGTCTCTACCGTCTAAAGTTGTGGGTTTGAATGACCTTGGATAGGGAACTAAAATAATGTTCTCTCTCCAAGAGTGTTGCCAAAGCACCACCAAACTACCTCCACCCGACCCTCGCCCCTCACTAAAATATTTCAAATTTGAAACTGGTATGAGCTGTAATAATAAGCTTTCACAAATGGTGTACCTGTTGTTGTTTGGCTTACAGATTGTGTTAAACGAGATGCTAAACATGAGTACAATGTATATCAAATACAGAACATTTCGCCTTCTAGTTCATTTTGTTATTTTTGTTAAAGCAATTATAGCAAATTCTGAAATATCCAAATAATAATTTCACTCAGTAACTGGTTATATTCATTTATGATGTATTTGTGTGAGTATTCCATCAAATTTTTACATAAGTATTTACGAATATATCTAGTTTACATCATCTGTCACTGCCACTCTGCCAGTGTGACCAAGTAGGTAACACATTCTATTAAGGAACACAGAGGACCTGAGTTTCATCTCAGGTGCAGATAGATAATGGCTTGGATTACCACTCTCATTGTGTCTTGTTCCCAGTTTACAGACGTTGATAAATGGTCATCCCCAAGACTCTGTCTATCAGTTGGGGGAAATGGTCATCCCCAAGACTCTGTCTATCAGTTGGGGGAAATGGTCATCCCCAAGACTCTGTCTATCAGTTGGGGGAATATCAGTCACTATAGAGTTTGGGTTATATGTGTGCAGTTCCATTGATCAAATAGTGCTTGGAGTCTTGCAGAAAGGAAGTATTATACAACATTATGTTTTAATTCAGCCGACACTGTGCCCCATGTTGGCTCCACTTATGGCTATTTTTTCATCTTCAAAACTGGCATTTAGAGTGATTATGTGTAAATGTTTACATCATGACATTGGGGTGTACATAATGATGGCACCAGTATATAATTTTGAATGATTACAAGGCATTGAAAGTCAGACAGTTAAATTGCCTGCAATTTAATGCAGTTTGTGTAACATACACTTACAATCTCTAACCACATGTGTGGACAATACATTCATTTTAACAATGTGTTTAAACATAGTAAAATACCAAAGACAAAGAAATTTTAATCTACATGTATACAGTAACCAATATTTTAGTTATACCATGTTCCAACAGCATGTCAAACACTTGTGTTTGAATTGTAATCGATTAAAATGGAACAAAAATAAACACATGCTAGTACATGTATTGGCATTTCTTTACTTTTTATGATGTTCTTAACCTATCATAAATACAAGAAAATATTTGTAAGTGAAACTTAAAAAAATACATATTACATACTGGTTAGCTTGTTGTATAATTTTTGCGCCAGAAGAGTGTTTGCAGACTGTATAATAGCCTTACACAGGTCTGTTTTGTGTTTAAACACTCCCCCTTTGTGTACAAAAAAATCAATGTGTGACCTGCCCTTTCATCCTTTCACTAAAAACCATGATAAACAACACGCCTAAATTGTAATTTTTTCGTGGGAGTTATCTTTTCCAGTGCCCAAGACAACAATCTCAAGCTGTAGTATCTGTACTTCCCATTTTACATAGCATATATATAGTTGGATAAATAAAACAATCAGTATAAATCATAAATATAAATTAATAAGATATTTGTATATAAAACGACAATATATTGAAATAATCAGTAATTCCAGGAATTCCTTATTTTCTGCGAGGGTTTGTATATTCCATGAAAAAACTACCCACATGACGATACTAAATTGTGTCAGGCCAATTAAACAAGCAGATTCGGTTTTTTAGAGTCTAAATTCTGTTTCCAGTGTGCGTTGAGAATAAAAACGTTTCTAAACAATTTTTCACTTCACTCAGTAGCTAAAAGTCTTATTAAGGGTCACTGGTCATGTGATGTGCTAGGTTCCAATCATATTCTTTGATACAAAATATTTAATATGGAAGACCTTTTCTTACTGGTGTAGACTCCATGGTGGGTAAAACCAACTTTATTTATTTCCTTGTCTTGTAAACCACAATGTGTTGAATGTGTACTTATTCTGTTGGTGTCACAAAGGTAATTAAAACTATGCACATGACTGTAGGATGAGTGGCAGTGGGTTCTAATCCAGAACATGACATATGTTGAAATACTGATAATCAATATGGGTATAGTTATTGAAAGCATGTAACACACAACTAACACTTTGTACTTACTCTAATACATCCTACTTGTTAGTAAAATTGCGTTCCACACAAGGCTACTTGCTATACATACAGCTGGCAAGCCATTTTTACGTAACTTTGAGAAATCTACTGATAAAAATACCACCAAAATCTCTTTCCTGATATCACTATTGGCAGCTCCTTGCCAGCCTAAATGCACAGAACTCACTTTTAACAATTATGCTGGTTATTTGCCACCATATTGCTCCATGTAATACTTACATCAGTAATAATGCTACAAAAAGTGAAGCTTTCAGTTACAACTGTAACTGTAGGACTGAGTTGCTAGATTCAGAATTACAGCTCGGTTCAAGTATAACTATTTGTAGAATAATAAACATAACTTATTTGTGAGATTTTATGACAATTCATAACTCTGGTATATGTGCAAAAGATGGAACTCTGTAAAGGACTGCAGTTAAATTATGACCCTGATTTCTCCACTAACTTTCAATTTCTGCAATTATAAAGAGACTATCTACCCATTTAGGAACTCAGTTAACTGCATCTACATCTTGTAACTACATATTCACCTTGGTGTGAGTTAAAGAAATGCATAAAGAAACTGAATTAATGAATATTTCAAAATAAAATCAAAGCCAACCAATCAACATTATATGTTCTTTTCATTCATAAACAAACATTATGTTGGTTATTAATCCGGCTTCATATGTTCAGATTGACACAGTATTAGCTAGACAAGATCAGCTTGCTCTTCCAAACAGAAACTGGCTAGATAGTTGAGAACTTAGTGTGTCTGTCCACATGTGGTTATTGTTCATGGACCTTTTTTCAGTGTTTAATCTTCATAACTTGCGGGACATAAACAGTTTATTTTCTATTCATGTCAAGCTAACATTTTTTTATATTTTATTTACTTCACAGGTAAAAGTTTACTACTGATCTAAGTGCACAAAGCTACACAAGAAAGTCTGTCACTGCAAAGAAACCTTACCAAAGCCATGATGTTTTCGAACAGAGTCAGTCAGTACAGCAGTCCATGGGGCAATGTACAGGGGGAGGTACCATCCGTATGTGATTCCCCACCACTATATCTTGACGCACAGATACAGTTACCACAATCCTATTATGGTCACAACTATGGAGATGAACAGTTCGATAAATGTGGTCAGCCATATGAATTGAATCAGACAAAACAGTATATTGACCAAGAAAATGCTTCATACAACTACTTCCCACCAACTCCTAATTCTGCCTATGATGAAGAGGTTCCAGCAACTGATATCAGCTGTGTCTATAAGAATGCTCAGAATATCCTGTGTTGGGACAGAGGATGCAGTCCAAACATGTCACCAGATGTTACCTATCAGACCGTGAAAGAGAACATGCTGGAACACCAGAGGCAATGGAACAACAACAACCTCTATGGGCAGGTCAAAAATGTAGAGGCAGCGACTGATAGGGACATTAATGACATAGTTTCTATTGTGGATTCCTTGCTAAAGGATAACAAAGAAAACACCATTTGTGCTGAGAAAGGCAGTAACACCACAACCCAATTCATGGTGAAAAAGGAAAACTTTGAACTCTATCCCTTTGAGAAAGAAGAAAGCAACACTCCAAACCAACAATGCCTTCTCAACACATGCACTGACTCAGTCAAAAAAGAGCCAGGTCTGTTTTTGCAAGAAAGTCAACATGGCAGCACACATGTTGTTGGTGGTAGTGCAGTTGGAGGAGGGGTCCCAGTAACAGCACCAAAGTGCCCCCCAACCTACATTGAACACATGAGTGGTAAATTGGTGAGTGACAGCACTCCTGGTTGTGGCTATCAGAACAAACAGCAAAGGGATGAAGGCAGAAACAGTTGTTCACCTCAACATTGTCCCGGGGCGGGAACTCCCACTTCCGGAATCTCTTTCCAAGACATGTGTTTGTCTGCTGGAGTCTTAAATGGTAAATAAATCTTTCCACTAAACTACTTGGTAAATAAATCTTTCCACTAAACTACTTTTTTAAGAGTCATGTAATACTAGTGTCTGGATGTTCATCATGTACATATAGCCTGGATAGTTGTATATGATTCTAACTTGGTATTGCTGACATACCTAATTACAGAATGACATTAAGTTTGGACAATTTAAGTTTCACTGCATAGAAAGAGTTCAAATTTTCGGATTTAAACTCAATGAAACCCAGGTATCAGAGTGGTGTAATCCGTTAATTGAAACATGTAAGTCTAAATCTCTTTAACAAATATCCTGAAGCCTCTTTCAGCTTGAAGAATTTTCTTTGTTTGCCCTAATGATAGCTAACAGTTGTAGCAGTACAACCTTCTAAGCTTATACAGATTTTCTTGGTCTTCTGATACATTAAATTATTTAGAATCAGAACTAAATTTCTGTAGGGTATTTGGTGACTGTAACAGTGACCCATGTTGTACATATGTATTAAAAACAATGAGTGAGTAAAGAAATGCTTGAAGATATGGTTTGTTGACGGTGCAGCACCATGGTGGTCTGGCTATGCTAAATTGACAAAACCATACCAATAAAAAACTACTGGATGCTATCAATGTTTTCACAGCTGGAAATTCTTTAGTTTAAAACCACATTTAATTGTTAGGTATTTGCTTTAACTTGCAAACCCTACAAAGAAAAGTCCAGTTGATATTGTTTTGTGTGAAAACCTAGATGTTATCTGTTTAAATCTAGACAGCAAATAGACTAAAATATGTAATGTTTTCACAAATATGTCCAAATTAAAGTGAGAAATGACTGTTTCTTTATTACATTTAGTCCAGATGTGTGCTTTCTAGTTTGATACAGTTATTAAAACAATGATGATGAATAACTGGGAATTACTCGTTATCCTGTCATCCAAGAATGCAAATACTGAAATTTAGTCTATTCCAAACTAGTTTATGACATCAACTATTAAATCATAACAAAACTTTTATCCATGTCTCAGTTCTGTGTAGCAAACTGGTGACGTTTTAACCAATATATGTAATATTATTTATTTAATCAATTGAACTATTCTGACACACATTCTTGCTGATATAATATTACACAAACATATTTGTTAAGTTTTGGGGTATTTTATGTGAAAAAAATCGAACTAGCCAATCATTTATGAAAAATAAACTAATCAATATTTTGACAGCAAAACTCGGATATCAAAGTAGCTGTGGATCAGTTTGTTAGAAAACTTTTTGCAGCTAATATTGAAGAGTATAATGGTACATACATTTGTATTTTTAGTTGGAACAGGCCAAATACAACTGTGGCAGTTCCTTCTGGAACTTCTTACTGATTCCTCAAATTCTTTCTTCATCCGGTGGGAAAATCACAAAGGAGAGTTTCGCATGATGGATCCAGACGAAGTCGCCAGGCGTTGGGGCAAGCGTAAGAACAAGACTGGTATGAATTACGACAAAATGGGAAGAGCTTTGAGGTACTACTATGACAAACTGATCCTAACAAAGGTACCAGGTAAAAGGTTCACCTACAGGTTCAACATGAAAGGTATTCTCAGGCAAAGTAAAGCCAAGCAGAGTCCTTCATTCCCACATCTTGTGGTGCTTTGAAAAAGGTCACCACCGCAAACAGGTTGGGCATAACAGATCTGGCATTTCTTTGTGTTAATTCTTGTGTGTATATATAGTTGTTTTTATGTATGTTTTTTGAATATGGTATTTGGTTTCACAAGATTAAATTCTTGGCCTTCAACAGAGTATTAAAAGGTGTTTCTAATGAGGTAAAATGATATCCCTGAGTGCTTACTATATCTGTATCATGGAAGAATACTAAATATTGAATTGTGCTGGTCCGACAAATGGAAATGTTTTGGATCATGGTCTTAATATTACAAAAAAACACCCAGCAGGAGTGTCAATTACAGCTGTCAATAAACTGGGTATTTAAAATGAATTTCAAAAATAATTGCCAAAGCTAGAGTATAATACATGGCTGATGCAAACATGATTTTGTAGATCCTTTCTTTTTGCACCAAAATTTGCAATTACTGATAAATGTTATGAATCATACAACATACACAGTAAATTATTGCAAAGTCATTTTAAAAGCATAGGTTTATCTAAATATTTATGGTTTGGAGAAACAATTTATGGTAAGGCATGTGGTTAGTTCAAGAGCTGGCTTTTGAATGTGGGTTTTGTAAAAATTCTCAGAAAACCACCGATCTTTCATCATTTTATTTCCCCAACTAAGAAACCCGTGCCTTGTTATCATGCAGTCATCTAACTGTCAACTACTGCTTTGACATTATCACATCTTTTGTGGTCTGACTTTTTGTTTTCACATAACAAAAAGAACAAATCTACACTTCTTTACAAATCTACATCTGCAATCTTATAGTCTTAATTATTCTTCACAAAAGCAACCAGCTTGACTACTGTAATGTGCCACTGATATAACTGATAAAACAAAAAAATGTTAAAAATGACTAAGCATTTCTTCAAAAACATCTAATCATGGCAATAACAAGCTTACTGAAATGTAGAAAATCACACTTTTTATTAGTGCATGATATACATATTCATTTAAAAATCTTTGTAGCCAAATATGGACTATAAGGTGGGCTCTGACCCAACTTAGCTTTCTAGGTTGGTTAACCTATCTGGAGATGGACTCAGCCCATCTTAAGATGGTCTAGAACATGTCAGCCCAATTAAGGATAATTAAATTTGAGAATGATAGTAAAGCTAAAATTGTATATTAACCCATTAAATAAAATGTGCATAGCTAATTTAAGATGGACTGACATACATTAGCCCAACTTATGCTGTCGCAATCCATGCTGACATGTTCTGGCTCACAGACATTCAAACTTAGCATCCTAATTTTGGATATAGCCAATCTTAAGACAGGCTGACTCCAAGGTGTGTCTCCAACAATTGTACTCAGTTTATTTAACCTTCTGGATAACTTTACGCTTACAGGATGTTTGAAAGCCAAACCCAAAACACAGATATAGTAAAAATATAGTAGTTATCATGTATGGTATCCAAAAAGTTCCCAGCCACGTGACCATATGATCTGGGTCTGAGTCATAAGTCAAATTTAGACAGATACGGGCAGTTAACAAAACATTCAGTCTTGACACCCACATGGGGAACATACTAAAGTGGTGCTTTCGCAGAAATCTCAGGTTTGCATCAGCAATGTCTGTTAACTTGTTCATTGTTTCAAAGAGCCAGTAGATTGACTGAATGGCTTAAAACAGCCTCTTTAAACAGGAAACCACTGGACTTTTTGCAAGGCATTAAAATGTTAAATATAGATACACTTGAAATAATTTGGGACTAAATATTTAGTTTTAAATTATGCTCTTCAGTGTTAAACAGTGGTAAATATTACAATAATAGTCACAATTTCTTGTTTCAGCCTTTCCGAATAAGATGATGCATTGGTACTAAATGTATTAAACTTTGGAAATGTTATTTTTATGTTTATATGTTTGTTGTATATTTTGCTTCCACCAATAGTTATATATTCATACAGTTGCTGTCTATACAATAACTTGCTTTGCATAGTGTGGATCACTATGTCAGTATATTTATGCTTCCTTTGTGTCAGCCTTGGTGAAGGCGTAAACGTTGTGGAAATGTTTTCATTATAAACATAGTCTTACATCTTTTAAGTTTGCACAGTTTAAAATATATTTCTGTGTTTCTCTGAAATAAATCACATATAAGCCAAAGTCATGTGAAAACTAATGGTGAACAGAACTGTCCTTCTTAGATATGTTAGCACTTATAACGCTAAGAAAGGCTAGCTTTGTTGTTAAAACCTATTGATGTGTGCATTATGATATGCATTATACATATCATTGCATCAGTGTTATAAAAGTGTCAAGAGGTTAGAAATTTGTTAAAAGCCAGTTAATGCAAGTTGTTGACATCTACCAAAATAGCATTATTGTTAGCGTTGGGTGTGACGTTGTTATTTATTTGGATTTATCATGTATTTTTGTACAAGGAGATTTACTTCTGTTGATATTTTCTATTACTCTACGTCTGGATTTTGTGTATTATTTTTATCGATGTAAATGAAACATTTATTCACTACGGGGGTTGTTTTATGTACAAGTAAAAATGTGTTTGTCTTGTAAAGAGATTTTAACGTGATATACTGAATTGTGCTAAGTTGGATGTTTTGTTTGTGCTGAAAATGACGTAAAAATCGACATATATATGAATGAATTGAGATTATATTCTTGTGAAGTAAACTTCAAAATATTTTTATCATTGCATTTTCTCAAGAAAATAAGCTTTAAAATGATTTTGTAGAATCAATCAAAAAATAATTTTTCTATAACTTAAGTTGACAATAAAAGCATACACTTGGCCAAACACTGAGTTGTAGGTTGATATCAGTGAGACTTTAAGCTGGCTCTTATCTCACTAACAGGGGAATGGTTTTAGAATGCAGTGGAAAAAAAACTTTGAAAATATGATGGAAATATATCAGTTTTAAAATCTCTTTAAAAGTTAGTTCAGCAATGAACTGAAAGTGTATGGTTTAAAATCATATTGTAAATCTTTATAATATTTTGTGTTTTGTATACATATTTATATGTGGCGAATGGGTAATCATTCGACATGATTTTGTTTACGTGGAGAAATTATTAACATATAAACATTTAGAATGGGTAATCATTCTACGAAAAAGTATATACAATGTATATATTTTATTGTAAATACCACATGTATAGTGTAAATAGAATTGTATTATTTGAATTCTATAACTTTGTAGCTGTAGGGATTATATAATTCTTTTTTTTGGAATATTTTTTACACAAACATACTAAAAAAGCTTTCTAAAAATAGTTTATGCCACAGAGTATCAGTTATATCTCATTTTGATTAATTAAATAAATTTCAAGTTAAAAAAGAACATGATATCTTACAAAAAGATCAATGTTAAGTTTTTATTAATTTTTAGTAGTGAACAGTTTTGAATATTATAATATGTTTGTGAAAAATATTCAGACAAGATCTCTCCATTCTTTTTCCAGGAAGCAGTTTTACTAGTAAAGATTTTACTGGTCTATAAATGAAAGACATCTTTGCAGGAAGACGGAAACCTTCCAAGCCACCAATCTATACAGCTGTAGAATAGATATTTTCTCAATCCTTAATCTTCTGTTAAAGAAAATATAAATTCCTGTGACAGACATTCAAAAATATATATGTCAGCTGGTTTTTGAGCACTTCTGCAATAATGTAGACAAAAGAATACAGGAAAAAAGACGTTCACTTTTAAGTGTTGTTAATGGTTAACACGTATTTTACTTTTTGTTTAGTTTGGGCAGAAACACTGAAAATTGCAACTAAGAACTGGATTGTGAAAGTGTCAATATATTAGGATTATTCATTACTGTTATTTCCTGAAAAAAACTCCTATAGATTTGGTTAAATATCTAAAATTAGGACTTTATGCAGAATAAAAATTTAGTTTATCAACTGTGAAATATCTTACAAATACATTTCCATTTTTAACAATGGCTCGTGTAGTTTTTCACCATTTCAAATTACTGGATTTCACTCATTTTAAAAGCCTGTAAAAAGTTTTGACTTTCGAAAATTGTCCAACAATTAATCCCTTTCCATGGCATAGGAAAGGCTCCTCATTTTCAGTTTGTGTCACATGGGATACAGTGATATGACGTCAAATGTTGAAAGGGAGGGAACCCAATACTTTTGACCTTTCTGCAGGGAATTCCCAGTGAAATTGAATGTGGACATTATGGAGGAGCTTGCATGGTGTCATAATGTACCCATACAAGGAGAATGTTAGAATTGCTTGTTGCCTTCATAAATCTCTTTTATTGACTAAATATACTGATATGATTTTTTGAACACCATTTTATGGAAAAGCTAAAAATAAACATTAAAAGACCATAATGAGCGCATTTTACTTGCAAGAGGTGAAATAGTTCAGGTAACATGAAGTGCAAATTAATTATGCATGTAATTTGTTTATGCTTTTTCCCCTTTTCATTGCTAAGAACAATTACCAATATCTTTCAGTTCTTTGGGAATTAGAAATTCTGCATATGAAAAAGGTTCTTATTTGAAAGTGTACTTCAGATTGCAAATAAAAGCTATGCAAATGTACTGTTGGCTTAATGGAATGCTAATAAAATTAGATTTTTGGAAAAGTTGTTTTTTATTAAACAAGTCTGTATAATAACACCTCCACATGACTAGTTCAGATGTACAAATGGCCTCTTTGCAATGTTCTGTGTAAACCATCACTCCACAGTCACTTCAAATGGAAGGTTCAAGTTTTAGAATTCAATGCAGTAATAAATGTGACGACCTATTCCAGTATGATCGTATCTTTTATAAATAAAAAGAACTCCAGTTTGACTTTCACTTGGCACTGTGGCCACACGATATACCTAACTGTATGAAACTTTTACAAAACAAGGGCAATCTTGTCTGTAACTGAAAAGCTTTTACAGCAGAGGTCTTTGTCTTGAAAAAAATGGAGTATCTAGTATGGTAATTTGCCAATACACAACTGTAGAAGAATCAATCCAAGTGGTCATCCAAGGAACAGAGTATACGCTAGTTTCCACACAAGAGCTCCTGTGCATTTTAAAACAAGAAGAAAATTCATTGAAAGTATCCATATATCATACGTGACAAGATAACATCAAATCACAATTAAAAATCATCTACGATCCATAATAACAGAAGTTACAAATACCTGACTGTGTGTTATGAGTTTCAGAGTAGAAGTGAAACAAGGTCACAAAGGTTGTGCCCTGCAAATGGTATTCAGAAGTAAATTTGATTTAATCACTAGTGGTAATCTCCTTAGCTTTTTCTCAGCTTTGTACAGAGCTACAGGTCTGCAATTATACTATGTTATAGCTGAGCGAAAAGTAGGTGAATCACAGATTTAAACCAAATAGTTTTCAAGATACAACTAATTTACTCAACAGTGAGAGCCTCAATGTAGCTATTGCTCATCATTGCAATGAGCTACAGGTCTGAAACTTTACTATGTTATAGCTGTTCAAAAAGTAGCTGAATAACATATTTAAAGGAAATTCTCTAAGTGCAATAGTTTTCAAGTTACAATTGATTTACTCAACATTGAAAATCTGAAAGTAGCTACTTCTCATGTATGCAATGAGCTGCAGGTCTGCAACTTTATTATGTTATAGCTGACCCAAAATAGGTGAACAACACATATAAAAATACTGTAATGCAATAGTTTCAAGTTGCAACTCATTTACTCGACTGTGATAAGCAGAAAGTAGCTATTGCTGAGCTATGCTATAAGCTACAGGTATACAATTGCATTATGTTATAACTCACTGAAAAGTAGATGAATAACACATTTAAACAAAATACTGTAGATGCAATAGTTTTCAAGTTACAACTGATTTACTGAACAGTGAGAACCTGGAAGTAGCAATTGTTTAGCTTTGCAATTAGCTACATGTCTGCAATTTTACTATGTTATAGCTGACCCAAAAGTAGATTAGTAACATATTTAAAGAAAATTCTGTAAATGTAATAGTTTTCAAGTTACAAACGATTCACACAAAAATGGTAACCAGAAAATAGCTATTGCTCAACTATGCAAAGAGCTACAGGTCTGCAATTTCACTATGTTATGGCTGACTGAAAAGTACTGAATAACATATTTCAACAAAATATTGTAAATGCAATAGTTTTCAAGTTACAGCTGATTTACTCAACAGTGAGAACCTCAAAGTAGCTATTGCTCAGCTATGCTACGAGCTACAGCAGGTCTACAACTTTACTATGTGATAGTTGACCCAAAAGTAGATGAATAACATATTTCAAGGAAACTCTCCAAATGCAATAGTTTTCAAGTTACAGCTGATTTACTCAAAAGTGAGAATCTGAGAGTAGTTATTGCTCAGCTATGCAATGAGTTACAGGTCTGCAGTGTTTCTATGTTGTAGCTGACCCAAAGGTAGGTGAATAACACATTTAAACAAAACACTCTAAATGTAATAGTTTTCTAGTTACAACTGATAGATTTACTCAACAGTGACAACCTCAAAGTGGCTATTCCTCAGCTGTGTAATGAGCTACAGGTCTGGTCTGCAAATTTACTATGCTATAGCTGACCCAAAAGTAGGTGAACAATATTTTTGAAGAAAATATCCTAAATGCAATAATTTTCAAGTTACAACTGATTTACTCAACAGTGAGAACCTCAAAGTAGCTATTGCTCAGCTATGCTATCAGCTACAGGTCTGCAACTTTACTATGCTAAAGCTGACCCAAAAGTTGCTGAATAACATATTTCAAGGATATTCTCTAAATGCAATAGTTTTCAACTTATAAGTGATTTACTCAACAGTGAAAACCTGAAAATAGCTATTGCTCAGCCATGCAATGAGCTACAGGTCTGCAATTTTTCTATGCTATAGCTCACATGAAAGTAGGTTAATAACATATTTAAACAAAATATTCTAAATGCAATAGTTTTAGTGAATGATTTCATCAATTTTAATGCATTAAAAATGATTTTAAAAATTCATAAAAAAATAATTAAGAGAGATCCTGGTTCGATACTCACACAAGAGAATCTACTTGTGGCCTAGTACAAAAATGCAAGATAAGAGAGAAATCTATGCAATAGTCAATGACAAAATAAGTGATTTATTGCATGATTTCATGAATTTTAATGCATTAAAAATTATTTTAAAAATTCATAAAAAATTAAGAAAGAGCCAGGCCTGATACTCACACAAGGGAATCTACTTGTGGCTTATACATATGCAAGAAATCCCTGCAATAGTTAATGAGAAAATTGTGATAAAGTGTTGAAATTTTAACACTTTTGGTGGGGGTATCTCACTTGTAATGGCTATAGCAAAAAGACGAACAGACAGATTTGCATGCCTTGAACAATTTTTCATTCTTGATAGTTAAGGTATCCTTTAAAAAAACAGCATGTCTCTGGGCCTTGTAGTTTTGTAGGAGAAGTTGTTCACGCAGACGCGTACACGCATGCGTACGCCCACGTCGAAGAGTGACGAAAAAAAACTCAGATACTATCTCACTAAATTGAATTTTTTATTTATTTGGCTCTAATAGTCTCCGGAATATACATATATATTTGACCTGACAAGTGTAGCCTTTGGTGATTGACATTCCGCTAGAAAGTCTTAATATAAGGATTAACAATTTATCAACACCCCTTGGTTTTTATGCCTGTCAATGAGGACAGTGAAATATTCCCATGTGTATCTTGATTCAGACGAGAGGTCTCACTGGCCGGTAATTAACACATTTGATGTTCAATACTTGACACCTCTGATCATGGGTTCAAATCCAAGTGATGAAAACATGTAATTCACTAAAGGCCTGTTCTTTTTAGACCTTTATATTAAGTCACTTCCTACTGCTTCTTCCTCTGTATCCTCTGCTTTCCGCAATTTTCTACATACCTAGTTTGGCTCCTTGGTGCTTTTCTATCATAAAAATATTTCAAAAAATATTATTTTTATAAAATAAATCATTGGTTTACCTGCTGAGCTATGTTTTCACCCTATAATCTTTATTGTTGTGGCTCCCGGTGTTTCACCATTCAAAATTTCCAAACATCTCCAGTATAATTGCTTAGTGGGTACCTTAACCTCTTTCCTTCACCCCTCCTTGCTTTTCACCTTCAATACTAGATAACATGGGCAATTAGTATTTCACAAAAAAATTTTGGGATCAGAACATAAAAATTGGGTTCATAACGTACTCCTAAATAGGTTTAAAGAATAATTCTTTAGCAAGGCTGGGTGCTAGGTCTGTGGGTGACTTCTGCTTTACTGTCATAACTAAAATATCCTTAACATCTGTCTTTCAGTATTTTAATATCGTATATTTTACAAATATGTTAGATACATATAAAATATAATTATAAATTGTAATAAATTATTTAACCCAACTGGTTCTTTGTTTGTCCCCCTGGTGGGGAAATGTTAGACCTTCGTGGTTGAAAGAGATGTAGTAAACAACTTTGATTTTATCTAACGAATTGGAATTTAACTCAACTTACTAAATTATTCTAGTTGTCATTACACAGAAAATATTAAATAACAAACTATATTCTCAAACATACACAGATGCAGATCACAGTATTTACGAGAACCCAAACAGTTTCAATAGTACATAACATGGATATGTTCATATAAACATTACTCTCGCACCAACGATAATCTAATCTACTGCTTTGCAGGCGCAATATCTGCCCCACAAATGGGGGAACAAAATCATTATCATAGGGAGATAGGAAGATGTAATGTAGTAAGTAGACAGTAATGTTATAAAAGCTTCCACCAGACACCCAAAAGCAATTAACAAAGCTGTTATGTTGACATAAGGTTTTTACATGTATGCTCAAACAGAGGATTGGCTTATTGTACCGTTTGGTGTGGAATCAGTTGGTTTTTTCCTTCTATGGCGTTAGAATGGCGTTCCTCTGTGTTATCATGGGAAGATCTAGCAAGAGGAATTATAACTCTATACGAGTGTGTTATGAATATAAACCCTTTGTGTATCACCGTTTTGTGCAATGACAAAAGCGATAATGCGCTCTTCCAGATAATCTGAACTTGAGATCAAAGTCAGACACCACTCATTATAAGGCGGGGATTAACTGGATACAATTCTGTGGCGTCCCTGCCACTGTAGAAATTTTTCTGTTGTGTCCGGTAACTTAAAAACTGGATCAGTATTTTTTCTTCAAACTTGGTACACATGTTAAGGGTGGCCAAAGGAAGATCCCTATTATAAGGTGACCTAATACTCTCAATAATAAAGAACTTATGGCCACTTTAAGTCTGAAATAGGCCTATGACCACTTAAAGCCCTCTAGGTTAAAACTATGAGGCTCGTCTGGCTAAAATTTTACATGAGAACACATTAAAGTATTGTTATTACATGTACCAAAAATCAAGACTTTATGCTGAGGATAAAATTGTATTCAATGCCCATAAAGACCACACTTAGGGATTTTTGTGCTACATTTTTTACATATTTTACCATTTGCAAGTGGAAATTCTCACGAGTTTTAAAACTGTACGAGGTATGCCTTTTATGTGTAATCTTTGTGAAAAAACTTAAGAGCTGTAGTTTTAACTATAAGGCCACTTTAAGGTCTCAAAATTGCGTACAGAGACCCAGTTTATGTCATCTGAGTATACATTAATATAATCTTCTTATATGTGCCAAAAAATCTATGCCTTTAATAGACATTTAAACTGTGTATGGGGACCAAAAACACACACCCGAGTGCCCTTTTTTCAACATTTTTCACATATTTTGCCCTGTAACTTCGAAATGGTAAGTCCGAGAAGTCTCAAACTGTATTAGATAAATTCAAAATGTAATCCTTGTGTGTGGCAAATTTACCAGTCTGAAGCTTTAATTTTAAGGTCACATTGAGGTCTCTAAAATGCCCACAGAGACCCAATATTTGCAATTTTTGCCACTTTAAGAGATGTCACTGTTAAACTATGTGACTGATAGACCTGAAATCTCATCTTGGAATATATTATTATGTTCTTTTTATATGTGCTAAAAATCAAGGCTTTAAGTAGACTTTTAACCTGTGTATGAGGACCATAGACACCCACCTGAGTGACCTTTTAAGACATTTTTCATATATATATTGGCCTGTAATTTGGCAATGGTAAGTGTGACAAGTCTTTAACTGTATTGCATATAATTTCTATATGTTATCTTTATCCCTAAAAAGCTTGAGTCTGTAGTTAAAATTCTCAGGTCACTTTGAAGACTCTAAAATGCCCACAGAGACCCGATTTTTGGACTTTTTGCCACATAACTATCGAACTATGTGGCTTATGGAACTGAAATTTCATCATGGAATATATTAATGTGTTCTTTTTCAAAATTCATGGCTTTAAATAAACATTTAGCCTGTGCTTGAGGCCCATCAATGCACCACCTTAGGGACCTTTGTCATACATTTTCACATATGTTGTCCTGTAAATTTTGAAATAGTAAGTTTGACAATTCTCAAACTGTGTTATGCCCCTGTTCCACCAAAAGATTAAGGCCCAATCCTGTCTGGGACCCTTAATCGTGGACAGTCGGTGGAAAAAAACAAAAATGGGCGGGAATACTGAGTCGGTATTGAAGTCTGGGATTAAGTACAGATCGTCCTCAGGAAGCCTCAGGACGCCTCAGGCGGCCCCAGACAGTCCCCGACTGGTCTGGGACTAAGAACCGACAGCCAGTTTTCAGGTCGGTTTCAACCACGATCCTGTCGTACACATACCGACTGGGTCCCAGGACGCCTCAGGCCTCCTGGGACTAAGAGCCGACTAACCCACGATTAACTCCCGGCGTCCTCAGGCCTCCTCAGGCCTCCTCAGTCTTTCCCAGACCAGGATCGCCGATTCTTGTTTTCCAAAGTTGCTGGATTTTCTGGGTATATATATATATAAAATTCGTGATCTAATCACCATTGTTTTTCTAGGAACACAGCAGGATGCCACCTTTTAATGGAAGACAGATTCAACAACAACTTAGGGCTTTTTTGTTTTTTATTCAGTTACAAATAATCATGTATTTCCATTTTTTACGTCAAGCACAGCAACCACCACCACCAGCACCACCAGCACCCATACAGAGACCTAGAAGAAGGCACAACATGTGGGTCAGGCCATGGCTACTGCAGAGAGAGGAGAGGGGGGCCTACCATAACATTATGGCTGATCTGTATGCCACAGACATTCCAGGATTCACCAACTACATGAGGATGACCCCAGAATTCTTTGAAATGATAAAGACCAGACTGGAAACACGTCTAGTCAGGCAGGCCACCAACTACAGAGCACCAATCAGTGTTGGGGAGAAGTTAGCCCTCACCATCAGATATCTGGCCACTGGAGAGTCATACACATCATTATCCTGTCAGTTCAGGGTTGGCAGATCCACCATTTCCAAGTTTCTACCAGAGGTCTGCAGGGCCATCCAGGATGAGTTCACCAGAGAGTACCTCAAATGTCCTACTACTCCAGATGAGTGGAAAGAACTGGAAAGGGAATTCAGGATCAGGTGGAATGTTCCACATGCCCTGGGAGCCCTGGATGGGAAGCATGTGGCCCTAAAGAAACCCAAGAACTCTGGAGCCCTCTACCACAACTACAAGGGGTTCTTTTCCATTGTCATGTTGGCCCTGGTAGATGGACAGTACAAGTTCAGATGGGTGGATGTGGGTACAGCTGGATCTTGCTCAGATGCCCAGATATTTAATGCCTCTCAGCTGAAGAGGAGGATTGAAAATGGCAGGATAGGCTTCCCTGACCCAGCTCCTATAACCCAGGGTGGTAGAGATGTCCCCTACTTCATTCTGGCAGACGATGCTTTTGCCCTGAAGACCTGGCTCATGAAACCCTATGGCAGAAGGCTGTTAACAAGAGAGGAAAGGATTGCCAACTATAGAATATCAAGGGGCAGGAGAGTTGTGGAGAACGCTTTTGGCATCCTGGTTTCAAGATTCAGAGTGATGAGGACCACCATTGAACTACCCCCAGAAACAGTTAGAGAAGTGGTCATGACCTGTGTGGTTCTGCACAACATACTCAGAACCCAGTATCAAGGTCAACCTGCTGGTCAGCAGCCTGGGGAGGATGATTATGGTGATGTGCCTGGTGATTGTGGATTGATTGGTGGTGCTGCTGGTGGTGGCCAAGACAGAAACCCTGCTAGAGAGGCCAAAAGACAGAGGGATTACCTGAAGGACTACTTCAATAATGAGGGAGCAGTGGCCTGGCAAGATGGCAGAATATAAGTCCTGTTGCAGTAAACAGTCCTTTTCAGGACTAACTATAACAGCCTTTTTCAGGACTACCAAATATTCCAAAAACAATTAATCAGCTATGCTTGCTACAGACGGACAAACCCCATGCCAAACATAACTTGTACACATGGACAAACAGACAAACCCCATGCCAAACATAACTTGTTCGGACGGACAAGCAGACAAACTCCATGCCAAACATAACTTGTTCAGACGGACAAGCAGACAAACCCCATGCCAAACATAACTTGTTCAGACGGACAAGCAGACAAACACAACTTACTCACCCAACAAACATACAAACCCAGTGTTAAACAAAAGCCATACACAAAGTCACACATAATAAGCTAAACTGAATTACTTTTTTTATATATTTTGAAATCCATATCCTAATTTCACCAATTTTTTTTGTTCATGGGTTGGAAATATATTTGTAGCAGAAATGTTTTTATGGAAATCTTGAATTTTGAATTTTCACTTCTATTCACAACAATGTGGAACCATGGAACTAGTTTTGTTTTCAATAATGGGGGATTGTGTTTGCAAAACAGTTTGTCAGTTCGTTGGCATGGGTTCTATTTACTTTGGGGTTTGTGCGTTTCTTGGTTGGTGGTTACTGGGGTTGGGTTTATTTTTGGTAGTTGGGTGTAGTTGGTACTGGGTTTGTCATTTGGGGGTTATGTTTGGTATTGGATTTGTCTGTTTGTGGGTTGCTAAGTATGTGATAATGCCTTATAACTCTAGGGAAGGTGTAAGTGTTGGACTTTTCAATTACAGATTTTAAACTATCCCATGGATTTTAATCTAAAAATGGGCTGATTAATGGCCATATTGGGAGTTATTTTTAAATTTTTTTATGTGGCCTTTTTTGTTATGTGTGGTACCATGGGTTATTTGTTTCATGTTTGGGGTGGTGTAGGTGTTGGACTTTAATTTTTTTTCTTGTGATAAGTATTTGTAGTGAACTTCTTTGTTTTGGGAGGGGAATTGGAATAACATGTAGCTGAATTTGGGAGGGGAATTGGAATAACATGTAGCTGAATAATTGTTTTTGGATGAATTGGTGGCCCTGAAAAGGGCCTGGCAGGTCAAAGACCTGCCCTGACTGGATGGCTACTGAGGAGGCTGCTGCTGCTGTTGAGGCGGTGCTGAAGTGGTGATAGTAAAGAGCTGCTGCTGCGGTTGCTGCTGCGGTTGCTGCTGAGGCTGCTCGACGATCTGTGTTGATGTCAGATCTGGTAGCTGGCTTAAGATTCCACTCAGATTGTGTCTGCTCCCTTCATCCTGTACAGTTAGGACAGATGTCGGGTTGCTGAAGCCAATGGGGCTTGGTGTATAGTACATAAAACTGCTGCTAGCTGCTGCCTGAGTGGAACTAGACGCCTGTGGAGTGGTTGTTGGCAGTAGGCCGACCCTCTGGGACTCCGTGGTAACAGTGGCTGATCTTCTGGGCAATGGCTGATGTCTGCGGTTACTGTTAATAGTTTTGATGTCTCTAAATATCTTGCCCTTTAATTCTTCAAATTCTTCTTGAGTCATCTTTTCGGCCTCTGATGCCACATAATCAAAGAAGGGCTGCCTGTCTGACTTCTGATGCAGAAAAAAACCTGAGATAAGTGTCCTCATCTGCTCAAAGTGTTTGAGAATCTTGGAATCTGTAGTTGAAATGGGCGTTGATGTAATGATGGACTGACTCCTCTCCCTCAGGACACTGGACTCAAGGTGTTCTGTGTCAGTTGTTGACTCACGTGATTTGTCCTGCCTGCTGGTATTTGGACTGGCCTCAAAACCTGAACTTCTGTTGGCCCCCTTTCTTCTGATGTGGGTTTTAAGAAAACCCATCTGTTGGTAGACCCAGGACTGTCTCTTGGTCATCTCCCTCGGGGCTTGGCCAGATTGGAGCTTAGACATCTTTCCATAACGGGTTCGCTGGAACTCGAAGCAACGTCTCACATCAAAGGGCTGGAGCTTGAGTTCTGCAGATATTTCTGCCCAGAGAGCCTCTCTTCTGGTCCTGTCGTGGAAACGTGAATGTTCCTTGTCATACAGTTCAGGGTGCAGCTTTACAAATTCCACAATGGAAACTTCCTGGCTGTCTGTAAAAGTGGCACACACCCTGGCTCTCTTGGCTGAAGAATGGCACTCCGAATCTTCTTCACACCTCTGTTCTTCTTCTACCACAGCTTCCCCAATAGCTGGACCTTCCTGAATCTCCTCCTCCTCTCTCCTCTCAGTTCCTTCTTCTGTAATAACTTCACTCCTCTCCTCTACTTCACTTTCCTTCTCCCTGTCATCCATCTTTTTCCTTCCTCTCTTCCCTCCTTTCTCTTTTCTCATGATCCAGTCGACAAAATAATAAAAAAATAGTAAAATGTGTCTCCTAACTGTGAAATTTGCCTTAAGCTCAAGTAATATATATATAAAATAAAAACTGAAAACCCCTACAAATCAGTGACACACGTCTCTCAGTAGCCAAACAGTCAGTTACAACGAGAATGTGTGTGCGGTCTCTTATATAGTCCCAGACCTCCTCATTGCCTCATTTTAAAAGAGTCGGTTCTTAATCGGTTGTTAGTCCCAGGCCTCCTGGGGCGTCCTCAGACTGTTGCAGACTACATTTGTGCTGTCCCAGGCGTCCTGGGGAGGCCGGTTTGGATCGGTTAGGGTCGGTTATCCTTAGTCGGGGCTTAGTTCCAGACCTTGATTTTTGGGTCCCAGGACACCGCAGACGGTCTGAGGCTTCCGGGGACTAATGCAACCAACCCACTTTCACACGCATGAAATTCATACACATCATATTTCAGTATGGGATTAACAACCGGCCTCCTAAGACTAAGCTACGGAGGTCTGGGACTAAGGGTCGCAGGCGGCCTGGGACAACACACGACTGTGTAAATTTGGGTCTGAGGACACCTGGGACCGGACATTTTGTTGATGACAGGAAATATGAATCGGTTTGAGTCGTGAGAAATATCAAACATGTTTGATTTTTCACACGGCCCCAACCGACAACAACCGACCCTTAAAGAAGGTCTGGGACTAAGCAAATATTTCAAACCGACCCTCAAAAACCCTTAATCGGGAGCCTTAGTCGTGTGGTGGAACACCCACATTAGATGCAACTTCTATATGACATCTTTGTAAGAAATTTGAGATCTGTAGCTTAAGTTTAGGATAATTTAATGTCTCTACCACAGGTAGCTAATTTATGAACTTTCTGTCACTTTTAAGTCCTGTAGTTGTCAAACTATGTATCTTATTTACCTGAAATCTCATCTGGGAATATATTGATATGCTTTGTTTATATATGCAAAAAATCGCGACTTTAAGTTGACATTTAACTTGTGTATTAGGCCCATATGGTGACTTTTTCTGCTACAGTTTTAACATATTTGGTTTTAACTAGAAATGTATTTTTGATGGAACTCCATCATTTGTCATGGACATTGAAATTTTTCAAAGGAAGGCCTGTCTATTTAAAATTTGAATATTAATGATGTTATGGCCATTTTAAGCTTTAAGAAGTAGTTTTTGTGTTTTTCTTGCCGAGTTTTTAACTTTTTAAAACCAAATTGGTTACACATATTAAAGTAGGCAAACGGGACATTGTTATTTTCTGCTGACCTCAAGTCCCAATATTAATGAAATTATGGCCTCCCTGTAGTAAAAATGGGGGATTTTTAGCCCTTAACTAGCCTAGTATTATTCAACTTGCCTCAATTATATTTGATTTTTTTATTGCTCATAAGATTAACTGAGCTTTTTTGGGCAAGTTTGTAAGATGAATAGACTGGACCATTGATGATTTTTGAGTATCTTATAACCCCTTATATATATTAGAATGTTTGTTATCTCATACCATTTACATAGTATCAGTGGTTCTATTGACATGTGTTAGTGGTGAACTTCATTACCTCATTAGCTGAGGCAATTAGCATATTATTGGATTTATTGGAGGAGGAACTTTGTTCAAATTAATGATATGGAATAATATCCACAAAATTAACTTTTTAATGTTTTATTAAAGTATAAGTGTACAATACCTACCATGTTAAAGGTAAACTTGTTACTATATTATTGAAGTAATTTATGTTTACAATATTCTTTAAACCTCTTTAGTATACATGTATTCTTCATTGCAAAGGTTTTAGTCACCTCTGTTGTTTTTTATTATTTCCAGTTTGCAATACTATGTAAATCTATCAACACTGAAATATATGCTAATGAGATAAACTTATATACTTTACGGGAGTGGGACATACGGTTGAAATACTATCTCTCCACTGGTGAAGGTCGGGTGCACAATCGCAATGACATGCTTAAGGAAGTACAGTTAATCTTTGTTGCTTTCAACACTATATGTTCTGAGTAGTTATCTGAGGAGAGTATTGATCGATTAATTGATTCATTCATTGATTTATTGATTGATAAAAATGAAAATGCCTATGTAGTAAGAAACATTTGTATTGTGGGTTGGCATCCTACCCTCTGAAGATTGCTGTGGGCAAAGGTTCTGCAGCTAGAGTTCGCAGTGGGCAAAGTTCGTGTGGGAAAAATTCCTAGATTTGCATCCATCATCTGGGGATTCAATTTTGCTCTGCAAATAAAAATATTGTAGATTGAATTCTCAAGTTCTTATATATGTGGTAGATTATGTTTTCCTCAAAATTAAGTCACACAGAAGATGGGTCCCATGGAAAATACCCAGTCAAAAATATGCTGCATGAGGGATGATCTGTCTAGGGATATGTTGGCACTGATGTGGCCAAATCTAGTCATTATTATCATTACACCTCATGCACACAACTAAAATCAAAACTTAAAACAGTATGCATTATATTATAAAAGTAACCTAGTCTGTACCAAGTTCAGCATTTAATAAATTGTATTTCATCCCAGTGGTACTGAGTTTGAATATGGCTCATGCAAACAAATGAGAGGGAATGACTTTGAACCTTAATAACACAAACAGTATTTCACATATTTTTAAATAGCTCAAATAACATGTGCCTGCAATGATAATCCTGTCAAATGCCTCTGTAGTCGTGATCTATTATGTAAAATAATAACAACTTATCTGAAGTTTTCTTAATAGTCTTGTTAATTTGATAAGTGTACTTTTATGGCATTTTCACAAAAGGACACAACCTTTGTTTGATAAACATGCCAAATATTTCATAAACAGTCTATGCAAGATATAAGGATACAAATGTGAAAAAGGATATCAGTCCCGGACAGTGTCCCATGCATAAAAAACGTTGCATATATATGTATTCAATAATAGATTACCTTATATTTGAAGTTACGTGGTGTGTGTGACTTAACTTCTTATATTATAAGTAGCAGTGGATATGATTTGTCTGTCTATACTTTAAGTAACAGTAATTAGATACTCCCCCCCCCCCCCCCCCCCCCCCCCCCCCCCCCCAGTCTCACTATGTACTTCATAAATACATATATAACAGCATATTTGTGAAAACATTTGATATGCTATTCGATATACTGAGATGGACAAAGTTCAGCATAACGTGGAATTTATCTCTGTGTGTATATTATTTTACCCACTGTATAAAACCTCATGAATCATTGGTGTTTCAATGCACTTACAAAACTTGTATGGTGACATATTTCAAGGGTTCAAAGTTTGAAATACATTTGAAGATTGCCACAAGTTTGGAAGAAACCATTCAGATACAACGTGTTTTGAATGCTATGTTTTCGATATAATTTATTACAGAAGTTTTTCAGACTATATATAGGCATTTTACCTGACATACAATGCAAAATGTAAGTATGAATTATACTATTTGTTTTTTAAATGTTGTGTGGTTTGGATTGTACTGTAAAGTTATATAAATGCATTTTAAGTTATAATTAACTATAAATGCAAGATGATTGTGTCTTCAAAATTTCTGAGAAGGGTTGTTTGCAGGACTTTGACACTTGCAGTTATTTAACAGCTGTAACTTTTTTCTAGTTATATTACTGCACCAAAAATAATCAAACATCCAAGATTTTATATATAAAGATCATAATCAAACCAAAAGAAGTTTTGATCCAATTGTTTACATTTGTTTTTACCAATACCCCTGTCCTATGTACTCGAGTTTGCCCCCCGATTGCTCCGACATACAGTTGAAATACTATCTCTCCACTGGTGAAGGTCGGGTGCACAATCACAATGACATGCTTAAGGTCGTTGCACATTTGCGCGGCGCGGTACGATTTTTACTACATGCTAAGCAGGCGAATTTTCTTTACCTTGCACATTTGGGCGATTTTTCCCAGCGGTTTCAGTAAATTGAAAAAAAATATTTTTAAACTACAGCAAAGTGGCTAGAATAGTTAAACTAATCACATATAATTAAACATCTAATACCCCACTACCCCACAGTACATTTCCACACCTATCATACCCTTACATGCAATTTAATCCCTTCACAATGAAGAGCCTTGCCCTTGACCAGTATCCTTTTATAATACTGGTGATTAGACCCACTTTCAAATAAATTCTGGCTGTGTTTTGTCTACATATATTGCCACACACTTAACTTGACATCCCTTCCTCCATTTAAGTACTTAATCCATCTACAAACAAAACCCTTGGCCAGTGTGTCCCTTCTAGAATTACTGTTAATTGCAATCTTCATTAATTAAACCCTTTTATGTGTCTATATCAACACACACCATATTTTGTCATCTATCTGCCAGTAGTTAATCCCTTCACAATGAATCTGTGTGCATTTTGTTTTCCAATTAATATATTTGTGTTGAGTTCTGTGATATACTACCATATTTAACATGTGGGGAATCCAAATATCTATGAAAACTTGGGAGAAAACAGTAAAAAAGCCGCGCGTTTTTTTACCCCACAGCCCTTAAGGGCTGTTGGGGTATTGTTTTCACCCATGGTGTCCGGATGGCCAGGCGGGCGGGCGTCCGGGTGGGCGGGCGGGCGGGCGGCGGGAAATAGTTTGTCCGGGCTGTATCTCAGAAACCGTAAGGTGTAGGAAGTTGATACTTGGTAGGGACATTGGTTAGGGGGTGTAGTTGTGCAACGTCATAATCTGACCTTGATTTGACCTTTGACCTTGCCGTAGTGACCTTGACCTATAAAATCTTGTCCGGGCTATATCTCGGAAACCGTAAGGTGTAGGAAGTTGATACTTGGTAGGGATATTGGTTAGGGGGTGTAGGTGTGCAACGTCATGGTCTGACCTTGATTTGACCTTTGACCTTGCCGTAGTGACCTTGAGTTTGAAAATCTTGTCCGGGCTATATCTCGGAAACTGTAAGGTGTAGCAAGTTGATACTTGGTAGGGACATTGGTTAGGGGGTGTAGTTGTGCAACGTCATAGTCTGACCTTGATTTGACCTTTGACTTTGCCATAGTGACCTTGACCTATAAAATCTTGTCTGGGCTATATCTCGGAAACCGTAAGGTGTAGGAAGTTGATACTTGGTAGGGATATTGGTTAGGGGGTGTAGGTGTGCAACGTCATGGTCTGACCTTGATTTGACCTTTGACCTTGCCGTAGTGACCCTGACCTATAAAATCTTGTCCGGGCTATATCTCGGAAACTGTAAGGCTTGGGAAGTTGATATTTGGTAGGGACATTGGTTAGGGGTGTAGGTGTGCAACGTCATGGTGTGACCTTGATTTGACCTTTGACCTTGCCGTAGTGACCTTGACCTATAAAATATTGTCCGGGCTATATCTCAGAAACTGTAAGGTGTAGGAAGTTGATACGTGGTACGGATATTGGTTAGGGGGTGTAGGTGTGCAACGTCATGGTGTGACCTTGATTTGACCTTTGACCTTGCCGTAGTGGCCTTGACCTATAAAATCTTGTCCAGGCTATATCTCAGAAACCGTAAGGTGTAGGAAGTTGACACTTGGTAGGGATATTGCTTAGGGCGTGTAGGTGTGCAGCATCATGGTCTGACCTTGATTTGACCTTTGACCTTGCCATAGTGACCTTGACCTATAAAATGTTGTCTGGGCTATATCTCAGAAACTGTAAGGTGTAGGAAGTTGATACTTGGTAGGGATATTGATTGGGGGTGTAGGTGTGCAACATCATGGTCTGACCTTGATTTGACCTTTAACCTTGCCATAGTGACCTTGACCTATAAAATATTGTCCGGGCTTCATCTCGGAAACTGTTAGGTGCAGGAAGTTGATATTTGGTAGAGACATTGGCTAGGGGGTGTAGGTGTGCAGCATGATGGTATGACCTTGATTTGACCTTTGACCTTGCCATAGTGACCTTGACCTATAAAATCGTCAGGGCTGTATCTCGGAAACCGTAAGGTGTAGGAAGTTGATACTTGGTAGGGACATTGGTTATTGGCTATAGGTGTGTATTATCATGGTGTGACCTTAATTTGACCTTTTACCTTGCCGTAGTGACCTTGACCTTTAAAATCTTTTTTTGGACCTTTATATAACTGACAGTGCTCTGAAAGTATCCTGAAGTTTGTACTGGTACAGTACTTCTATATCTCATGGTGTTGAAAATATTTCCCAAGGCTGTGGGGTACGGGCATCTCTGATGCTATTTTTGGAAAATTAGAAAATTTTCTAAATGGAAAAATCCGCACCGCACTGCTTGCTGCCGCGCCGCATATGTGTATAAGCAGTGAACTACTTCCTTTATTTCTATTTTATTTATCTAATCTAATCTACTGCTTTGCAAGCGCAATATCTTCCCCACAGAGGGGAACTCAGTGCGCTAATTAATCAAAATCATTTTCCGAAGGAGAGTCAAGAGGCGTTCAAGGTCATTGATCCAGGATTATGGGTGTGGCCGGGAGGGAAGAAAACTAAGTTGGGAAACTAGAGCTGAAGAGGTGGGTTTTGAGGTGCTTCCTAAAAGATGGAACAGAGGGGCTGTTTCTAACATGAAAGGGGGAAGAGTTCCAAAGGATTGATTGAGTTTTTGATTGATTTGTGAACTCTACGATCAAAATTGGGGGTTTGAAGGAACTTGAGTTTGGGGGAACTTCGCCTTGTATTTCTAGAAGAGGTGTACCGGTGGATTAATTCTCTTAGATAAACTGGTTGACCTTGGTTGAGAATTTTGTATGTAATAAGGCCAATTTTAAATTATACCCTGTATCTGACTGGTAACCAGTGAAGTTTTTTTAGTTGAGGGGTAATGTGAGAGAATTTAGAGGAACGGGTGACAACCCTGCAGAGTGAGTTTTGGACTAGCTGCAATCTCCTTAACTCAAAATTAGTGAGCGATAAGAACAATGAATTGCAATAGTCCAACCTGCTGCTCACCAAAGCATTTGCCAAGAGGACTGATGTGTTGAGGTCTAGGAGGGGACGAATTCTGTAGAGATCTCTGGCATGTACTCTAGCGCCGCGCTAGTGTGCAATGGGCTTTAAACTTGGCATCCATTCTTGTCAGTTGGACCTGCATACGAATCTTTTCCCAAGGGAAGATTTCCCAATTATTTTGTTCTATATCTTTCTTTCCCAAGTATTTTGTTCTATATCTTTCTTCTTACAATAGTTCTTGTATCACCAGGTGCAGTCGGGGTGTTGGTAATTTCCTTGTTGTGCCAAAGTTTCATCGATCTACTCAAAACTCGGTCAAATATTTTGGTTATAATTTTACCTTGGATGCTCCAACTGTGTGGGATGCTCTTCCTGGTGAGATTTAGGCATCTCCCCTCTATGGCCTCTTTTAAGAAGCATATCTCCTATCTCTACACCATGGCATACCCACCTTACTCTTAATATCCTCTGGTGGTTCTCTGTGGTGCTTCACCCCTTTCTGTCCCTGGATGCTGAATGTTTTGGTTATGTTGCGCCTTAGAACCCCCTTGTTAAGGAGATATTAAGTGCTATGAAAGTCCAATTAGAATTAGAATATTAGTTGTTGTCAAGTCCCCAATTACTGTACTAAAGTGATCAGGTTTCATTTTACAAGTGATTTATATGAATCCTAGTTGGCAGTAGTAGGTTGTAAGGATGATTATTACAGTCATACCCTTTGACTTCAGACAAATCAAGTGGGTTGACAGCTTTTCTGAAGTTCTTTAACAGGATCAGTCAATGCAGCCCCCAAGGTTAAAAATGGCTGGGTTTTATCATATTTTGGTTTAATAAAACTAGAACAGTGGCATATTCTGACACAACTTCAAGACAAACTCATGTTCACAGAAATGCACAGTGCCACAAATGCAAGCTATATATGTAATTTACACATATCATGCTAATCAACCTTCAAGTAGTGATAAACTTATGCTAATAAAATCCGTATCCCAAACATTGGCTCTTGACCAGTCAACATAGCGTTTGAAGATAATTATCTTTATAAAGCGACCCTGACTGGCTAGATATGACTTCATTGTTATTTTTATTTTTGGGTCCAATTTGAGACTTGTCCAAAGATACAAAGCCAAGCAGAAAAATATAAAACATGCTTATAAAAGGAATAACCCCCCACAAACCATGGTGTACACAGAATTTTACCTTGGTTTGAGGTCAAAAACCCCAAAGAGGGGTTTATTGCCTCAAACCATGGTAAAATTCTGCTTATACCATGGTTTGGAGGAGGTTATTCATACTCTAACATGACAACTTTTTAAGTTTTATTTACGTTTTAGGACAAAATGGATTACTTTTAAGACAGCCATAATGAGCGATAATAGGAAGCCACAGGTTATGCTGCTTTTACCCATGAAATATTTCTTCGATTAGCCTATGAAATTCATGAACACCTCTGTGTCATGTTAGAATGTCCAATACATAATAACAGAGGTGTGAAGTTTATACATTTGTTTTCCCACAATGATACAAAACCAAACATAAATGTACAATACAAAATCAAAGACTGGTCTCAAATTAGTCAATTAATAGCTCAATAATCTCAGTAAACCAATAGAAGTTTTAACTGGAGTTGTACATTTTAATTGTTACAAAATCACTACTTAAAAGTCTAAATTTAAAAATGACTATACTAAATTTTCATGGCTATACAAATTTTAAAAGCACTCAGACAGTGCAAACCTTTTCCAAGCAGCTCATTTCTACTATTTCTTCCTGCTGGATCATAGTGTCCAGAATATTACTCAGATCCAGATCAAACTTAGGTATATTATAGCAACTATTGTGGGCGTGTCCTGTATTCTTTTTGCATGAAAGATCTTCAAAAAAAAATTCTTGATCCAGATGGAGATATGTATCAACAGTAAAATCAAATCTTCATTGCCTTATGCTATTGTCAATATTTACTGAAAATTTCATTGAAATTCGTCCATAATAGGCAAACAAACCAGTGTCATCGAAAGAATATCCTCCTTGACGTAGGTAATAAGTAAGAATAAATAGCTATATATTAATGACTGTTGAACTTGCCACCTAGATCCTTCAAAACAGGCCTCAAATATTAAAAAAAACATATCATATTTAGAACATAGTCTAACTTTTTTTAATATGAGCTTAATATCCTCTTTAGTAATTGTATCCACCGGAAGCATCCGGTGGATACTTTGGTTTAGCGTCCACTACGCCGCCGCCGCCGCGCGCAGAGAGATTTTCGGCGTTAACGCTCTAAGAAGAAAACAACAGCAGCTAGGTTCACCAAATTTGCAGGATATCTTCATTGGGGGGTAAGCTTCTCTGGGAAGGAAAATAGCCTCATTCTGAAAAACAAGATGGCCGCCACAGGCATTTCTTTAAAAATAATTTACATTTTTCTACTGGCTCTTCCTCATAGGTAGAAGGTTGAATCTCTTCATAGGTGATATGTATGACACATATACATGTCCTCTACAACCTTGCACACATTTGACCTTGAAGCTCCTAATTCAAGGTCATCCACGGAGTGCCGAAGTAACGCACATAGCGGACTTTAAAAGTGCCTATATCTCCCTTATTATTGGTCCTAGAGGTTTGTAATGTGAAGCCAACCTATAGGAAATCATGTGCTGCGAATCTTCTGATGTGGTCAGATTTGACCTTGGACCCCTCCTTCAAGGTCAAACGAGGATAGCCAAACTTATAAGTGCTCATAACTCACTTATTATCAATCCTAGAGGTTTGGGATGGTAAACCAACATATAGGAAATCATGGGCTGGGAATCTTCTGGAGTGGTCGGATTTGACCTTGGGCCCCTCCTCCAAGGTCAAACGATGACAGCCAAACTTAAAAGTGCTTATAACTCGCTTATTATTGGTCCTAGAGGTTTGGGATGGTAAACCAGCATATAGAAACTCATGTGCTGGGAATCTTCTTGTGTGGTCGGATTTGACCTTGGGCCCCTCCTTCAAGGTCAAATGAGGATAGCCAAAGGTAAAAGTGCCTATAACTCGCTTATTATTGGTCCTAGAGGTTTGGGATGGTAAACCAACATATAGGAAATCATGGGCTGGGAATCTTCTGGCGTGGTCGGATTTGACCTTGGACCCCTCATTCAAGGTCAACCGAGGACAGCCAAACTTAAAAGTACGTATAACTTGTTTATTATTGGTCGTAGAGGTTTGGGATGGTAAACCAGCATATAGAAAATCATGGGCTGGGAATCTTCTGGCGGGGTCGGATTGGCCTTGGGCCCCTCCTTCAAGGTCAAACGAGAATAGCCAAAGGTAAAAGTGCCTATAACTCGCTTATTATTGGTCATAGAGGTTTGGGATGGTAAACCAACATATAGGAAATCATGCACTGGGAATCTTCTGGTGTAGTCGGATTTGACCTTGGGCCCCTCCTTCAAGGTCAAATGAGGACAGCCAAACATAAAAGTGCTTATAACTCACTTAATATTGGTCCTAGAGGTTTGGGATGGTAAACCAGCATATAGAAAATCATGTGCTGGGAATCTTCTGGTGTGGTCGGATTTGACCTTGGGCCCCTCCTTCAAGGTCAAATGAGGATAGCCAAACTTAAAAGTGCTTATAACTCGCTTATTATTGGTCCTAGAGGTTTTTGTGCATTGTCTTTACAGTGGATACAATTTGCATCGGTTCTCCGATGCGCTAGGTCTAGTTGCTACTTGGACTTCAAGCAACTGTTTATTAACTAAGCATTATTTATTTGAATAATAATTTATGCTTTACATCCTGCCACATGTTGAACCTACATAATTTATTAAATTACTTATGCCTGATGCATTAACAAGAAGCTTATGTCATTATCATTTTTGTATTGAGAAACCAGTTTATGTATAATGATTGCTATAGGGTTAAGATTGGCAAATCTACCATGTAAACTCATAAACCTATTGATTTCATCTTTACATATAAAATTTACTGCAGCATAAGAATTCAAAATTACTGCATTTTCCAAAATCATACAAAACAAGGCCGAAAGGGGTTTCGGTCTACTAGGCAGAACCACAAAGCCATCAGAGACAGCAGTAGTGCACTGAAGTGGTCACCCATCCCCCGACTAAGGTAGCCCATTGCCGCTTAACTTCAGGGAAGAAGTAACAATTCATGAAAATCCGGAGGCAAAAAAACCCCCGAAAAAAGTGATTCTTAGAAGTGCGAGTCTCACTTGAGATCGCACTTAAAAAAGGCTAGACATATAAGAAATGGACCACTGCATGAAAAGGGCCAAAATGTACATTAAAGTGGATTAGTCATCATAATACCACAACTATATACATCAATGATTATAACATATGTGTAAGCATGATTATCTGAACAAAAAACCCAAAAGAAAGCTCTAATGGGTTAATAACATATTTTGAAAGATAACAGGAACAAAATCTGCATAAAGTACATGTATTTTAACTAGTAAAAACTCAAGATAAATAGCTTTAAAATAAATAACGAGATACATTTGTACTTCGAAAAGGACTACATATATCAGCCAATATTATTTATCTCCAAGTAACCACATTCTCTAGGACCTCCTTATATACAGGAACAGTGAAGTTTTTAATTTGTTAATTCTTAAATCAGTGATTTATTAACTATAATATATATGACAAAAACACTTACTTAATGTGAATGAACACTTGATTATTGTTTTAAGTAACTTTATATTCTTGTATTAAATTTATAAATGTATACATTTTACTTTTCAGGACATAAACCGATGTAAAAGTACATATTGTTTTAAGGGTGCCAAGCCATACTACATAAACAGTGCTAATGTTGGTAACATAAGTTAATACAAATATAGTTTATTTTACGGGTATAAACCCATATTATATATAATCAGACGTGATATATCTTAAATGTTTTATCTAATTTCTCTAGTGACAAAATATGTTATTTTTAAGGATATAAACTGCGAAGAATTTCAACTGAGAGAGAATTCCACAGAGAAAACAAAAGATACTCCTGGAAAAATGAAGGAGACAGTACTAGATATTGAGGAAGATTTAGCATCAAATCACAGCTCCGATAAAGACACCTTGGGATCACTTAAACATCCCTTACTGCCATCAGAAAGGGTTCATGAAGGACATTTAGTCAGATCCATCTCTTCTGGTAAGTATTTTCGATAAAATTTCATTCAACTTTCATATTAATTTGTGATCATAATGTGACAACCATCGTGGTAAGAGATAAGTTAGATGTAGCTTCAAAATGTTGGTAGTTCTCAGTAGGGCAGTGATATTGTAATCAAGTATCTGTAACTTGTCAGCTTTGTTGAGAATCCAAGCAGAAACAAGTGAGCCAGGTACCCACAAAACTCCTTAAATATATATATATAAACACTTTTTTCATTTTGATAAATAACATGGCTGAAATCATTATATCCAGGTATATTTTCACACATATTTATGTAAGTGTTACAAGCTGTGGATGATTTACTGACCAGATAATGTGGTGATCACCAGAAAACAACTTATTATTTTGTGATCAACAGATGATCTTGTACTCACCAGATGCTGCACCAGTGAGCACCAGTTGTAGTAATGATCACCATATCATTTGGTGAGCACAAAATCATTTGGTGATCACTACTTCATACATAGACCGAGTTTCTGTCCCGTCGCCAATTGCTATTGATATACTGATGGTACACAATGCCGAGGGACCGAGCTCACATGTACCTGTTTTCTGTGTAAATCTCGAACTGTGGGGTATTATTGCATTCACTTTTACGAGTCCTTGTTATGTCTGTTAGAACTGCATCCAGTTTACAATACATATGTTGTTAAATTAAACTACTTTTAGAAGCCAGGAATTTCTTTTGCAGATAACTATTTAATGTTGAAGGTTTGTTGACATTTTGAAAATATGTTGAAATATATTCATGTCAGTTTGATTGGCATTGAATATAAGTGAAAGGCACATAAACATACCTCAAAGAAACCAAATGACACTTTATACTTGAGGTAATATGTCTACAAATATACCGTTCAAAATTTACACAGAAAACAGGTACATGTGAGCTCTGTCCCTCGCCATTGTGTACCATCAGTATATCAATAGCAATTAGCGACGGGACAGAAACTCGGTCTACTTCATACAGTGATCATGAGATAATATGTCTTCCACATGAGATGATTTTGTGCATATGACTTGGTACATTAAATGTATATTATAATATCATATCATGGGTTCAGTACATATTTCATTTTCTGTTTTGATAAATTAGTTTGCTTGTATTTCCAGTTGATTCATACTGAACCATGATATCAGGCTGGGTTTAATGTTTTATGCTCTTGGTCCTAATATTTTCAGCCTTTCTCACCCTTATTTTTCTGGATACAACCTTATACACCTAGTATAAAATTAACAAACCTGTCATGATAATAGATGCTTAGATGATCTGGAAAATGGATATCAGCAAATAAGTTGAAACTCAATCGAAAAAAACAAACTGAGTGCATCATTTTTGGTTCAAAGATGCAGCGTGAAAAACTTTAGATGTGGTTATTTGTCAATATCCTGGGTAATCCGTTGTATCCTTCTGACGTGATAAAAAACATCTGGGTATGTAGTTTGACTCTGATTTCTTTTTACTAGGAATGTCCAGTGTCTTTAAAGTCTGTTTTGTCCATGTCCAACTGAGGAGGCTCGGACAGTGTCTTACACAGGAAGTGACTGTGAAAGCTGCAAATGCTCTTGTGAGAAGTCAACTTGACTATTGCAATTCCATGTTCAAGAGTCTTTCTGGTTTCAATGTGAGGAAATTACAAGGTGTCCAAAACAGCTTAGCTAGGATTGTCACCAATACAACCAGATATTCACATGTAACATTGGTACTAAAGAGTTTGCACTGGTTGCTAGTCCAACAGTGTTCAGTATTCAAAATAACTACAATAGTCTATAAGTTCCTCCAGAGTGGTTGTGCTTTATAATTCAGTGTGTTTTGAATCCTAGACTAAGTTTTTATAATACTAGGATTAGTCAGATGGATGGTAAAATTCTTTGAGGTGCCATAGTTTATTCCAGCTGTACATAAGTCAGCAAAGCAATTTGGCTTTAGTTTTGCCTTAAGCTTCTCTTACATCCCATCCTGTGTGTATACACATGTAAGTGTGCTGCAAATATTGCTGAAACATATGAGTATGGCCTGGTAGTGGGGTAGCAGAGATTTGCATTTGCAAACAATGTGAATTCGTCCAACAAGAGTGTCACTACTTGAATATCAAAGAACTTAAGCCTCTCTTACATCCCGTCGTATGTGCATGAATTTCACGGTCGCACAGACTCTGCAATGAAAATTGACATGCACATTTCCTCTGGGTGCATGCAGTATAACCATAAATGCATCCATTTCTCAAGGGTAACTTACAAGAGACTTGCGCATGTGGATTTCCCTTGCAAGTGTTGCAAGATCTCCCCATTCACTTGCAGGGTTTGCACGTCCAGTGCTATACCCTCACGTGTACCTTGCATTCATATTAAGTCGCTGCGGGGCCTGTATCTAGTCAAGTAGTGACACTCTTGTTGGGAAAATATACCTTGTTTGCACATGCAAATCACTGCTACCCCACTACCAGGCTACATTCATATTTCTCAACAATATTTGCAGCACACTTACGTGTGTATACACGTACAATGGGATGTAAGAGAGGCTTTTGTGCGTGCATGCAGAGAAAATGTGAATGCCATTTTTCATTGTGGGGTCTCTGCGACCTTGATATTCTGTCACAAAATCTCATGTGTAGCTTAAGTATCCCTTTCAAATTAGGCAATTTTTCTCTGTAACCAGGACGTACGTACACATACGATGGGATGTAAGAGAAGCTTTAATAATGGTGCTCTGAAGGTTTTGATTGAGTTTCCCATTGACATCCATTCTGCCCACATCTTTCTTTGAGGAAGAAACTGAAATCTTATCTTTTCAAAAAAGCCTTAATCCACCCTAGGTTCATCATGTTCTCCTGATTGTCCCTGTGGTACAGATCCCCCCAGGTCTCTGGACTATGAATTATTGGATTTTTCGTTTCCTGGTTGATGCACCTTAGAATCTGTTTTTTGACGGAGATTCTATTAAGTTTACTTTTCTTAATTCAAATAGCATGCTGTAGTGTTGGCAAAACCTGCAATGTCAAATATTTAATCCTAAATTTAGTAATTAGACAGTTTGGACTTTGGCAATTCTCTGTCAGCATTGTTTTATTTTAACCTTTAGGATATCTTGTGTTTGTTCTATTGCAAAAATAGTTAATCGTATGAATCATTCGTGTTAGGATTATCCTGGTACCATTAACAACTTGGCAGTTGACACAAAAATGATGGGTATCTGCAAATGAGAATTGCCTTGTGATCCATTTTTCCTACACTTGTACTCTGAAATTAAAGTGTGGGTATACACTGGCAGGACATCTACAGCATGTGAAGAGGGAAGGAAAAAATTGTCTAGATAGTTACACATATTCACAATTAGTCAAAGGGACTTTGTATTATTTTAAAATGATGCATTTCAGTGCACTTCAAAAATGGCATTAAAAGTTCCAAGAAGTTTCAAAACGCATTTAACAGTTATCTTAGCCTTGCTTAAAAACATTTCAGTCATCCACGTCATGCGGTATAATTTCACATATTTGACTTTTGACAGGTTTTTTTTACTTATATTGTAAATATACAACTTACTTGCACTTGTTTTTTCACATATTCCCATTCAAATTTGACTGTAAGTGTTTGATTTTAAAAGTCATTCATGTCACAAATGTGTTTCATTTTGGAAATTTTTCAGATTCTGGAGGATCTATCCATGCTGTTGTCCGACAGGTATCTTTGGGCAAAAACAAACACTCATTCACAGTTGTAAATTATGGTTCTCAGGATATCGATGAAATTCCCAATTCACCTGATGGATTGTATGAACCTGCCTTTCCAAGAAGGCATTCCACTATCAAACCTATTTATCGTGCACGTCGGCCATCTGGAATATCTTTCAGGAGTGATAATCAGTCTCATATGCTATCAAATGGCTCATTAGAATCTCAAAAAGTCTCTGAACGCGTTGTCTCATTTTGCCCTGCGAATACAACACATCTGTTCCTTGATCTTCACAATAACAACAACTATCTGAAATCTGCTGCTTCTGCTGCTCCAGTTGACATTGAAGATGCCACAGACAAAAAGATCAATATCTTAGAAGTCATCAAAAGGGGAAAACTGTTTGCAAAGAGAAAGCGCAATAGGATGATGAACAAGAATGGAGACATAAACCTCATTTATAAAAACATAGACAACCGGAGCCTTCGCTTTCTTCAGGATATGTTTACCACCCTTGTAGATGTCAAGTGGAGATACCTCATCCTCATATTTGTTCTAGCTTTTCTAATCACCTGGCTCGGATTTGCTCTGATCTGGTGGATCATTGCCGAGTCAGACAAACCAAATAATATCTTTGGTTTGAGTACCACAGAAAATGTCACAACAATAGCGGAAGAGAATAACAAGCAAAACTGCCTTGATGGTGTAACCACCTTTTCCTCAGCTTTATTATTCTCTGTAGAAACTCAGCATACAATTGGTTATGGGACCAGATCAGTGACACACCACTGTCCGTTAGCTATAACTTTTGTTATGCTTCAGTCTGTTATTGGAGTAATCCTTTCTTGTGTGATGACCGGTCTCCTTTTTGCTAAATTTTCTAGACCCAAGAGGAGAAAAGAGACCATATTGTTCAGTGAAAAGGCAGTTATTTGTGAACGAGATGGATTCCGTTGTCTTGTGTTTCGAGTTGGTGACATAAGAATGTCGCACATGATATCCGTCAATATTCGAGCTGTACTAATAAGTAGTTATCAGACCAAGGAAGGTGAGCAGTTACCATTCTATCAGCACAATCTACATGTCCAATCAGAAGCAGAGGATTTCTTCTTCATGGCCTGGCCAATCAGAGCTATCCACTATATTGATGAATGCAGTCCATTGTGGGACTTGACTGAAGAGATGCTTCTTGCAGCCAATTTTGAGATTTTAGTCATCTTTGAAGGGATCAACTCTTCAACTGGACAGAATACAGAGATCCGAACTTCATACTTACCATCTGAGATATTATGGGGACATAAATTAGAACCATTGCTTACAGATACCCAGCAAGATGGTCGTATTGCTGTGGATTTCACAAAGTTCCATTATACATTACCCATAACAATGTCTTCTAAAAGTGCTAAAGAAGAATCTGAGTTACCTGATAACCAACACAAAAAGAGCAGACAAAATGTTATCTACTATACTCATGGCTGACTCATATAATTTGCACTGAATTTGAAGATACACATTTTGTTGGATAGTATAAATTGACAGTGTCTATACATTGCAGCAATTCTGGATAAAGAAAGATATACATATATATGCGAAGTTGAAATAAATATGCATTCAATCACAATTTAGATAATAAGTTTAACTTTTGTTCAACTGTTTCAGTTTCTTCTGAGACACATATTTAGTTATATAGTGTTAATGTTTGAATTATATTGCTATGTTTTCTCAGAGAGGAATCCGATAAACGTGTCACAGCAATAGGGGACAACGAAGTTTGGATAAGCAACTTTAGGTTTAGTGCCTAAGACTTATGTGTTATACTTTTAACTTATTAAAAGAAAGAATTTATAACATATTGTCCCCACAATATAAGAGGCCCTTGCCTTCTTTAATGCCCCTTTCACGAATCTTGTGTTGATGCCCATAAATTATTACTATGCAAAACCAAATATTTGGTCAAAGCTGATTATATAATATTTATTTTGTTACACAAGTTTCCTTATTTCAGCAGTTACTTCACGTTCTATTTCCAATAAATTTACATCTGCCACATTTTGTTTCCAGATGGCACAAAAATCCTGTTTTCAGAATCTGGTAGCATTTTTTGTTGAATTGTAGTATTTTAAAGATATTTTACAATTTTTGTTGATTTTTATTCAAGTTGTATGGATATGATTTGATCATATCAGCATTATTTTGAAGATATTTGGAAATATATGGATATTAGAATAAAATATTTACAAACACATGAACATGACACTTTTTGTATGTTTGTATTCACTTTTAACATTTTAAGAATAACGTTTTTGATATTAGTATTTTTGTATTTATTTTGAAGTTAATGGTGCTTTTTCACTACAGACTTTTTTTTATATTGTAAACTATTTAATCTGCAAGATAATAAATTTAAGTATTTCCAAATTTTTCTTACTTTTATGTGTGTGTTATTTCTTGACTCAATACAATCATTTTGACTGCTACTGGGACTTAGACTTTTTAAGGTGCTAAGGGAGATAGATAGAAATGCTCCCAATAATAAGACAAGACTACTGCCACAATTGTGATCTCCCGCCTTAGGATCAGTAATAATGGAGAACTAAGGGAGATATAAGGCCTTTGCAGTAAGATGACCCCATTTAACATTGAAGCAGGGGTCAAAGGTAACCTGTAAAAGATTCCCAGGCAATGACTTCCTATAAGTTGTTTTCACATTCCAAACCCCTAGGAGCAATGCTAATGGAGATGTAAAGCATTTTAATAGGATAACCCCATTTGACATTAAACATGTGATATGGCGGCCATTTTGTGTTTGAAACTAGGCCAAAATTACTATCAGGCTAACTTTCCTAGCCCTATATCTTTTGTACAAATTAGTTAACCTAGGTGCAATATTTCAAGTTTTAGAGCATCTTAGTGAATCTGAAATAATTGGCTATATATATTTTGTTTTTCAAAACGAGGCCAAAATTGTTCACTGGGAAAACATTTGCAGGCCAGGACTTCCCATCAGCTGTTTTTACATTCTGAAGCCCTAGCACCAACAATAAGGGATGTATAATTACGGTTCAGTATGATGGCCCCATTTAACCTTGAAGCAGGAGTCAAAGGTCAAATTCAGCACCTGGGAAAGATTCCCATGCCATGACTTCCTAAAGTTGTTTTTACATTCCAAACCCTAAAAGCATTGCTAAGGGAGATATAAGGCCTTTTCCATAGGATAACCACATTTGACATTAAACATGTGATATGACATCCATTTTGTTTTTGAAATCATGCCAAAATTACTATCAGGTTGGCTTTCCTAGCCATATATCTTTTGTGCAAATTCACTGAAGCTAGGTGCAATATTTCAAGATTTAGGGCATCTTTATGATTTTGAAACAATTCGCTATAGTGGCCATTTTGTTTTTCAAAATGAGACCAAAATTTTGCACAGACAGGTTTTCATAGCCATAAACATACCCTGGTGAAGATTTCGTCAAATTTGGTGAAGATATCTTTATAAATGAATCAGATATTAAGGTTTATGTAAAAATGTGAGGAACGGACATACGGACAGATGGATGGACGCATGCACGTGTGGAAGGTATTTTATAACATCTCAACCATGGCCTTTGGCTGCTCGCAGGAGATAATAACAAAAATCTAAAACCCATATGTTATTTGAAGTTATATACATGTGGTAAATAGTGTTAAGACATTTATGCCTCTTGTAACTGCTAGAGTTATTGTGGGACAACCAACCATCAATACATTTCCCATATGTGAAGATGTGGATTCGCATTACCACAGAAGTATATGCCATGCATACAAGATCCATGACAACAAACCATCAATACATTTCCCATATGTTGTGAAGATGTGGATTCACATTAGAACAGAGGTGAGTAATGTGATTATATACCATGCATATAACATCCACGACAACCAATACATCCAAACAATTTTCTGTTGATTACTGAAACAGTTCACTTCAGATGAAATGGTGCTTTCACATTTCTCTAAATGAGTACCTTATAGCTTTGTGTTCTAAATGAGTACCTTATAGATATGTCATTGGGCTATCAAGTCACCAAAGATATCTCAGAATAAGAAGATCACTGGACGGTGTTTTTCTCCCTCCGGACATTTAATAGAAATGGGGGTAGTCTGACCACAAAAAAAGGTTCAAAGCCCTAGGAGCAATAATAAGAATGTAAAGGCCTTTTTAATATGATGACCCAACTGAACCTTGAAGCAAGGCTGAGAGATCAAATCTGACACTTGTAAACATTTGCAGGACATTATTTTCCTCCAGGTTGTTTTCACATCTGAAGTTCTACAACCAACGAGGAATTGTCCCCAAAAGGGACATGGTGAAATCTTATATAGAGAGAATTCAGCCATTCATAGATGAGACATTTTCAATTTCCATCAAAATTTAAGATGGCGGCCATAATTTGGAAAAGTCCCACTTCTCTGGGGCCAGATTCATGAAAGGTGTCAAGTCTTAGCCAAATCTCAGCTGGGATTTTGCTCAAATCTGAGATTTTTGTCTCACCTGAAATTCTGCTTAAGTTGAGATTCCCGAAAGGAATCTCAGCTGAGACCATAATCTCAGCCAAGTTTTGAGTCTGGACCAATCAACATTGGTCCAGACATTTTGTTGAGATTAGTGTAAAGTATACACATTTATATTTTACCACTCTACCATATATACTCACATTTTAGAATATTTTTAATCAAGTAAAATGTTTTCTTTTTACTATAATTTGTACTGACATTCAATAGAACTGATTATAACAGCAAAACAAGCCACTCATGTAAATTTGTAATGTAAATGTTTACTGTTGTTTTTGTACAAACTCTTAATATATATTCATATTTTGTGTTACAAGTTAAATAATATGTCATACTTTACTGTTTTCATTTTGTTTTGTGACTTTTTATTACATATACTCTATTTTATGAAAACTTAAGTCACCCCCTAGGCAGTCTTAGATTTGAGACCAAATCTGAGAAAAATCTTAGCCTGAGATCTTTTTGGTTGACTGTTGAGTACCGTTGTATGTCCAACCAACTACATTTGTTGTTACTGTCACTGTTGCACCTTTCAGCTCGATCTTCTTGTCACAAGTCAGTCAGACATTTAATAGCTTTGCCTTCATTGGTCCTATGGTTTGGCATGACCTACCTGACAACGCACAACAAAAAAGTCTAATGATGGCATAAACCCAAACTGTCCAGCTAGTATTTTGCTGTCTGTCATATGGTTGGCAGAATTTTGTCACTAGCAGGCTAACAGTATTTTCCTCCCTGTTGTATATCAACTTCTTTTGACCTCGTTTGGGTCAATGTTAGATCAATTTAGGAGCTGTTGGACCAGTGGGTGGATTTTAGCGGTTCACCAATAGATATTCTGTCATCTGGCCAAGTGGGTGTTGTTGTTTTGCTTCAACTAAATAATGGCCAAAATTGTAGACTTCTTATACCCTTTTCAATTGTTGTGAGTCATCCCTCAGACTACCCAAATGCTGGTGGTCTTAGATCAATCTTTCCACTCTCAAAGGTACAGAACCCAATATTTGAACCAGCATAGTGTCTTCTGGCCATTGAGTCAGCTGAAGTTGTGCGGAAAACAACTAGTGTATGTCATTTATACAAATAATCCATAATTAATATATATATGGAAATATTTTTTAAAAAGTTGTGATTTTTTTTCAAATGGTGGCAAGACACAAATATCTTTGAAACAGTAACAAATATAGCTATTTGAGCTCATATTTCTAACTTTCAAGCTTTAGTTACAGGTATAAATTATGAATGCCATTCTCGTTCTCACAACTTTACAGTATTTTTTTAAATGCCAAATATCTCTAAAACACTAAGGATATAGTGATTTCAAACTCACTTGAAGCTCAGTCTTACTGAAGTCCATCTTAAAAAGGTTAAAATCATGTTGAACATACACAAATGAATCAGTTCAATCAATTCACATTGCTACCAATCACTACAAAAATATCCTATACTTCATGTTGGCTCAATTTCAGAACGCTGTCATGGAGTTGATTTGCTTCAAATGAAAATGACCAGAACTGCATTAATTTGTCTTATATCCCTGTCCCATTGTTATTGTGCCTGCCAACCATCGTGATGCATAAACAATCCAGTTAGGAAGATGGTACAACCTAGACTTTCACCAAGTCCTTTTATATTTTTGTAATATATGGGTATGTGTATAGTACTGTATGACTTTTGAAGAAACAGCAAGCCTTGTTTTATGCCAGAGACAATCCCCTTACTCCTGACTGTTTTTTGGTATAATTAACCCCTGTTTAGGTTACTGATGGATACAAAAACAAAGACTTGGAGCAAGTCTAGGTACAACTACAGTCACTACAGTTTTGCAGGTTGGCGGCCCAGTTACAACATTTGTTGATGTCTTTGATCAGTTATATTAGATTGTATTTTAATTTTAAAACACAGATATTAATTTACACTAGTCAAATACATTAAATGAGTAATTGCAAATTTTTAGAAAATTCTTGTAAAAATAGAAAATACACAGAGTATTGAACTCCAGCAGGGGATCATTTCCAAAATTGGAGATTGTTTTTGTGTACAGAATATGGTCCAGATTTTTCAAGAATGTAATCACTGCTTCCTTTTGGTTAAAATTATGTTGAACATACACAAATGAATCAGTTCAATCAATTCACATTGCTACCAATCACTACAAAAATATCCTATACTTCATGTTGGCTCAATTTCAGAACGCTGTCATGGAGTTGATTTGCTTCAAATGAAAATGACCAGAACTGCATTTATTTGTCTTATATCCCTGTCCCATTGTTATTGTGCCTGCCAACCATCGTGATGCATAAACAATCCAGTTAGGAAGATGGTACAACCTAGACTTTCACCAAGTCCTTTTGTATTTTTGTAATATATGGGTATGCGTATAGTACTGTATGACTTTTGAAGAAACAGCAAGCCCTGTTTTATGCCAGAGACAATCCCCTTACTCCTGACTGTTTTTGGTATAATGAACTGTTTAGGTTACTGATGGATACAAAAACAAAGACTTGGAGCAAGTCTAGGTACAACCGGTCACTACAGTTTTGAAGGTTGACAGCCTAGTTAAACATTTGGTGATGTCTTTGTATCAGTTATATAAGATTGTATTTTAATTTAAAAACACAGATATTAATTTACACTAGTCAAATACATTAAATGAGTAATTGCAAATTTTTAGAAAATACTTGTAAAAATAGAAAATACACAGAGTACTGAACTCCACCAGGGGGCATTTCCAAAATTTGAGATTGTTTTTGTGTACAGAATATGATCCAGATTTTTCAAGAATGTAATCACTGCTTCCTTTTGGAAAGCCCCCCCCCCTCCCCTAAAAAAATAGAATAAAAAAAAATCTGGATTTATTTCTAGAATTTAGGGGTAAGTTAGTAGTGGCAGTACACCGGTATCAAGACAATTATGCTGAGATACTGTCCCCACTTTTACAACTGGAATCTGGAATGTCAGCTTACATACTTATTGGGAAATGTATAATACTAAATGCCACACTGGAATCTGAAGAAATTATAAACTATTATCTCATATTTCACTGGATTTTAATGCATTTATTACAATTTCTTTGAGAAAAAACTGCCATGTTTTGGATTACAGAAAATCACTTCCTGATTGTAGGTCTATTTAATTGGTGAAATGCTTAAACTCTAAATTTTTTGGTTTCCCGGAATCGGGACAGTTTTGCATTGGTGGAATACTGAACTAGAAAATTTAGTACCATCGCACCCCTACCAGAATTTGATCCAGATGTTTCCCAAAATTTGATTTATTCTTCAGTTGGCCAGGACCTACCCATCTAAACTATTTTATACAGATCTGCAATCATAAAACAAAGAACAAATGACCTAAAATATAACCTGGGCAGAAGTGATAACTAGAATAAATAAAAAATCTTTTCACATTTGTGTTTATTTTTATGTCAGTCAGATTACATTATGGCATCACTCTGCGTCTGTGTCAAAGTGAACAACTTCTCCAAAAGTACAAGGCCCAGATGCATGCTGTTACTTTTAAAAGATACCTTATATATTGAGGATTATACATTGTAAAATTCATGCAGATTTGTCTGTCTGTTCCCCAGAGCTGTTAGAATCGAGGTACTCCCACCCAAAGTGTGAAAATTTCAATACTTTATCAAAAAATTTTCATTGACTAATTAAGGGATTTCTCTCCTATCTTGCACATGTATATTTTAAGGCCACAATAAGATTCCCTTTTGTATGAATCAGATCTGGATCTTTCTTAATTATTTGTATCCACCAGATGCACCTGGTGGACACTTTGGTTTAGTGTTCGGTATGCCGCCACCACCACCAAGCGTATAGAGAGATTTTCGATGTTAATGCTCTTTGTGGAAAACTACACCAGCTTGCTTCACCACATTTGTAGTATATCTCCATTGGGAGGTAACATTTTCTTGGACTGAAATTAGCCTCATCCTGAAAAACAAGATGGCCACCATGGGCATCTCTTGGAAAATTATTAACCCTTCTCAACTGGCTGGTTCTCATAAGTAAAAGTTTGAATCTATTTATAGTGATATCTATAACAGGTATACACGTCCTCCACAGTTTTGAAGACATTTGACCTTGAAGCTGTTCATTCAAGGTCAATCTACGGTGTACCAAAGTACCCCATGTACTTTAAAAGTGCCTATATCTCCCTTATTATTGGTCCTAGAGGTACTGTATATGAAACCAGCCTCTAGGAAATCATGGCCTGGGAATCTTCTGATTGGTCAGGTTTGATCTTGGACCCCTCCTTCAAGGTCAAAGGAAGATAGCCAATTTTAAAAGTGCTTATAAATCGCTTACTATTGGTCACAAAGTCAGCTGACACAGAGTCTGCTCACTTGCACTGATTGCTTGTTTATATTTGTATCCCCAGACAAAAGTTAGTAATATGAAATGGACCTTACACATTGGACTCACACATCAACATCTTCTCATATATGCTAAAAATCAAGTCTTTAAGTTGATATTAAGCTGTGTTTGATGCTCATAAAGGTCTCACCTGGGGTCCTTTTGTGTAAATGTTTTGACATGTTTTGCCCTATAATTTTGAAATGTGGAAATGTGACTTGTGATCATTCTCTGGAAAATTTGCTGTCTGTATCTTTTCTTAAGATTTTTAAAATACCAACAGAGACCAATTCTAAGCACTTTTTGTGAGTTTAAGCTCTATATCTCCCAAACTCTCATGGTTCATCCAGTGAATATATCCCATGTCATAGTATATTTATTTAGTTTCTTTATATGTGTCAAAAATCAAGGGTTTAATTTGACATTTAACCTGTGTATTAAGCCCATATAAAGATCCCACATTGGAATTTTTTTACATCACAGCCCGTTAGGTCTGTTGTGTATTATTTTCACCCATAGTGTCTGTATGGGTATACGGGTGGAGAGAAAAAGTTTGTCCGGGCTGTATCTCAGAACGGTAAAGTGTAGAAAGTTGATACTCGATAAGGACACTGGTTAGGGGGTGTAGGTGTGCAACATCATGGTGTGACCTTGATATGACCTTTGACCTTGCCGTAGTGACCTTGACCTATAAAATCTTGTCTGGGGTATATCTCGGAAACCGTAAGCTGTACGAAGTTGATTTATTTATTTATTTGGGCTTTAACGTTGCTTTCAACATATTGTATAGGTCATATCACGACGGGTAGTTTTATGGGCAGAGGAAACCAGTACATACAGTTGGTCAAGGTTCTGTACTGTAAAATGCCGACCAACGGCAAGCAACTACCAACTTTCCCAATTGAGGTCGGGCCAGGATTCAAACTCCGATCTCAGAGGTGGCAGGCAAGAGTGTTACCACTCTGTCACCATGGCCCATGTTTGAAGTTAATACTTGGTAGGGACATTCTCTGTGGGTTGTAGGTTTGCAGTGTCATGGTATGACCTTGATTTAACCTTTTACCTTGCTGTAGTGGCCTTCACCTATGAAATCTTGTCCAGGCTATATCTCGGAAGCTGTTTGGTATAGGAAGTTGATACATGGTAGGGACATTGGTTGGGGGTTATAGGTATGCAACGTCATGGTGTGACCTTGTTTTGACCTTTGACCTTGCTGTAGTGACCTTGACCTATGAAATCTATCTAGTCTATATCTCAGAAACCGTAAGGTGTTTGAAGTTGCTACTTGGTAGGGACATTGATTAGTGGTTTAAGTGTGCAGTGTCATGGTGTGACCTTGATCGGACCTTTGACCTTGCTGTAGTGACCGTGACCTCAAAAGTTTGTCCGGGAAATATTTCTAAAACCGAAAAATGTAGGATTTTGATAGTAGGTAGGGACATTGCTTATGGGTTCTAGGTGTGCAACATCATAGTGTGGTCTTGATTATGACCTTTGACCTTGTTGTAGTCACCATGAGTTTTAAGATCTTGTCCAGGTCCAGGCTATTTCTTGGATTCTGTAAGGTGTAGAAGGTTGACACTTGGTAGGGACATTGTTTAGGGGGTGTAGGTGTGCATTATTATGTGACCTTTAACTTTGGCTTTGCAAAGTGTGCACCTGCCATATTTGAGACATGTTTCTCTTATGACAAAGCTATATGGATTACTACAACTGATTATTATATATACTTTTACATAATTGTGATATTTCCATTGACAGCTATTCTCCAATTAATAATATTTTATATCTTCATAATTTTTATTTTACTGATTAATGCTGTCATCTTGCTATTGAATGGTCTTGTTTTAATACTTTATCTTTACATACATTTTCTTTGTCTTAGACATTATTTTCTCTACTTAAAACTTATTTGGACCTTTATATAACTGACACTGCTCTGAGAGTATCCAGATCTTTGTACTTTTTCACTACTTCTATATCCCATGGTGTTGAAAACTATTTTCCCAGGCTGTGGGGTACAGGCATCTCTGATGGTATTTTTTCTACATATTTTAGCCTCATACTGTAGTAGATATAATTTGTACATGTGATCTTTGTGGATAATTTGAGGTCTGTAGTTTTAATTTCAAGGTCATCTTGAGATCTTTAATGTTCAGTTGTAATTTCTTGGGAATATTATTGGATGTTTTCAATGCTTACATGCAGTACATCAGTAAAGTTGTTACATCTGTGTCAAATTATCTTTCATACACATGTTTATGGTCTATGAAAAACAAGTTAGTAGCAATGATTAAAATTTTATTTAAACATTTGCTTCAGATAGTTTGGATTGATGACAAATGACAAAATGTCAAGAGTTTTACTCCTTAACGTTAGCATCTTCATGTATAATAGTCACTATGGTATAGTTACTTTTCATTTTCCTAGTGTAATAATATCCTATAAGGTTCAGGTATAGCTTCTAATATACCCATGTTTTCCAGTGCTCTTCTACTGAATAGCTTATTATAGTACTTGTGGCCTGTGTCACACAGACAGGTTACAATAGTGTGACCTGGTCCTATTTTTCTTGCTAATTGGACTGCTCCTGATACATTTAATCCAGTGGAGCCACCCACAAAAAGCCCTTCCTCGTGTAAGAGTCGCAAAGTCATCACCACAGCATCAGTTTCTTTGACTAATATTGCATCATCCACTGGAGCTTGTTCCAAGTTCTTTGTCACTCTGCTTGGTCCAATACCTTCAATAATAGTGCTTCCTTCACTTATTTCTCGCTTGCCATTTTTGAACCAGTTGTAGTTCAAATTGCCCTTTGGAACAGCCACTGCAATTTGTACTTTAGGATTCTTGTCCTTGAGGTATGTTCCCACCCCTGCTAAGGTTCCCCCTGTGCCTGCACTAACTATCACAGCATTTACTTCACCATTTGTCTCACGCCAGATCTCAGGTCCAGTAGTTTCCATATGTGCTTTGGTATTGTCTATATTATCAGATTGGTTGGTCCACACGGCATTTTCAATGCTTTCTGCAAACCTCCTAGCTTGGTGGCTGTAATGGTTGTCATCAGTCCAAGCTACCACTGGCACAGATCTTACCTCAGCCCCTAGAGTTTGCAGCAGTTTTATCTTCTCCCATGACTGATTATTTGGCATATAGATGACACAGTTATAACCCATAGCCAGACACATATGGGCCAGGCCTATGCCGGTGTTACCTGTTGTTCCTTCAACCACAGTGCCACCTGGCTTAATCTGACCTCTTTTTTCAGCATTGTGGATCATAAATAATGCTGCCCTGTCTTTTATGGAGCCACCTGCATTGCAAAACTCAGCCTTGGCAAGAATCTCACAGCCAGTTTCTTTGCTTACCTTATGGAGGTGTATCAGTGGTGTATTACCCACCATTGCCACAGCTCCAGGCTGTATTAGTGCATCTGAAGGTACAGTTTTGATCAGTCTGACTAAGACTGGGATTAATTTTCTTTTACACAATACACTGAGTGCCATACTCATGATGCTGACAGTGATGCTTAGCTTACCAGCATGCAATTTCCTATAAAATATATGAGGAAGATTATTTTTATATGAAGTTTAAAATAACAGAAAGGGTTGTGGTTATTATAACAATAAGAAGTCAAGCCCACTTAAAGAGCAGTTATGAGTAGTAAGTAAGGAGAACTGGGGCATTAGAGTAGGACCTGAATTATCCTACCCTCTGTTATCCAAATTTTCAATTATCCGACCTCAAACCCACACTCCAAACTCCATTTAAACCTGTTGTTTTAGCCTGTGTATTATCTGACCCTTCTATTATCCGACCTAAATTGTTACTCACCTAAGATGGCCTGATAACAGAAGTTCTGCTGTACTTTAAATTTGATAAACTTACTATACAGTACATCTCTACGTAACATACCGGCATTTAAAGCCAAGTCATACAGCAACTGTGGTGAAAGAATAACGATATATTCAGTGCATGGACAAAATGAATAATTCAAAGTCTAGTCTACAGACATGTATAAGTACTGGTTGCATAAAGTGCAATGAAAAATTATTGAAACGTGTATACTAGGTGACAAACTTAAGTGGTGCATGATAAAATTTTATTTCAAATGGATAATTTTCTCACCGATTTGTCATCATAACAACAGATAAGTTGTACCTATTTATCTAGCATGTCCTCTGTTGTTAATGGTTTGAGTCATTTATTATGTCCTGCTGGGCTTTAGCCTGGGAGGGAGATTATAAAATGCATCATGTGCATGGGTGTGAGCATGCTTGCATGCGTTAGTGTGTCACACAGATTACTCCAAGACTACTACAGCTACAGATTTTTTTATCAATTAATTGTCCAAATGAATTTTCACACCCTTGAAAATTTTGTTGGTTTTGTGGACAAGTGAGTAATAGCAATTTTAGCTACTTTGAGTAAGGACACATAACTCAAAAACTATTGCAGTTAGAGCTTTTTCTTCAAATATGTTGTTCAGCTACTTTGTCCTTAGCTATAAGGTGGTACATAGTTTGGGGTTCCATTGCATGCCATAAGTGAGTAATAGCTATTGTCTTATTTGTAGCAAAACAGTGACAGAAGTAGATGTCAAATATCTTGAAAGGTATTAAAGTTAAGCAAATCTTTTCAATATGTTTTGCATCTAGTTTTTGATAAGCTATAACATAGTAAAGTTTCAGACCTGTTGCACATTTGATAGCTGAGTAATAGCCACTTTGAAATTCTGACTGTCGACTAAATCCATTGTAACTCAAAAACTATTGCAGTTAGAGTGTTTTCCTAAAGTATGTTGTTCAGCTACTTTGTGCCATAAGATGGTACATAGATTGGGGTTTCATTACATGCCATAAGTGAGTAATAGCTATTTTCTTATTTGTAGCAAAATAATGACAGACGTAAATGTCAAATATCTTCAAAGTATGTTACATATATAGGCACTGTGTCTGTGCATTATTTAATCTAAGCTTTATACTTATGTATTAACATTTAAAGTAAGGGAGTTATTGATTTTTATGTTATTGTGGTACTGATGTTTACTGATCTATTTATAGACTGGGGGAATTCCTCTAGGCTAACCCCAGTGATGCTATTAATAGATTTGGGGAAACCCTATAAGCTACCTGTAGGTTCTAGAACTTCCTCACTTGATCTGGTGACTCGTGTTAAGTTCAAGTTAGTTCTATAAGATTCTAGATGCTTCTATAAACATATATAAGGACTGTACATCTGACCACACATAAACGTAGTATTCACTGACTGTAAGGAAGGCTACTCGTGTCTTAGAACTAATATCAAGTGGATATAAACTACTTGTGTGGTTGTGAACTTTTACTGGAGTGAACTGGATACAGTGTCTGGATAGATTTTTTGTACTTTGGATATTGTGCATTAATATACCAGAGAGTGAATTTACTGCATTTTGGACATTTTCCATATCTTGGAGCGGACAGTATACAGTTGTGCAACCTCTCTGAATACCACTGTACAGACATTTTGTGAAATTGGATATCAAAAGAAGCACAGGATAAAGACATTTTGTGTTATCGAACATTGAATAGATCACAGGATACAGATATCTGTGTGTTAGTGGATATTGGATGGATCACAGAACAGATCACAGGACAGATTGCTGGATACAGTGGATAAACTTAGCTGTCAGTTACAGTGGTCAGGTCAGATAGGTTTCATTATTGTATCATTGTATGCACTATTGAGAGCATACCAGTTGATTGTAATCATTATTTTTAATTGTTAATAAATTTGTCAAGTTAAGCTTTTTGTCTTTTCCTGTTGCAACTTAAAAGCAACCGGTAATTGCTACAGTGCTTGCCCCGTGACCGTAACAAGTATTAAAGTTGGGCTAATCTTTTCAAATATGTTATTCATCTAGTTTTTGATAAGCTATCACATAATAAAGTTTTTAACCTGTTGCACATTGAAAAGCTGAGTGATAGCTACTTTGAAATTCTTACTTAGCTATAACTCCAAAACTATTGCAGTTAGAGTATTTTCCTTAAATATATTGTTCAGCTACATAGTGTCCATATTGAACAACTTCTCCTGCAAAAGTACAAAACCCAGAGACATGCTGTTACATTTAAAATATACCTTATCTATCGAGGATGATAAATTGTACAATCCATGCAGATCTGCCTGTATGTCTGTTCCCAGAGCTGTTAGAAGAGAGCACCCCCACCCAAAGTGTGAAAATTTCAACACTTTATCACAATTTTCTATGACTATTGCAGGGATTTCTCTCTTATCTTGCATATATGTACTAGGCCACAAGTAGATTCCCATGTGTGAGTATCAGGTCTGAATCTTTCTTAATTTTTTTTATAAATTTTTTACATAATTTTTAATCCATTACAATTCATGAATTCATGCAGTAAATCACTTACAACTTGAAAAATATTCCATTGAGAGCATTTTGTTAAATATGTTTTTCAACTGTTTTTCTTTCAGCTATAACATAGTAAAATTTCAGACCTGTAGTTCATTCCATTATAAAGTAATACCTACATAAACTAGATTGGGCCAACTCGGCGCCAACATATCCCCAGACAGGTCATCACTCACGCCACAGGTTTTGATCGGGAATTTTGTAAAACATAATTACCCATTATTATATGAACTTCAGCACATCAATCTACTCTGTTTATATCTTCCCAAGGAAGATGGTGTATCCCCAGACGCCGAATACATAACTCAAATTATATTTTCAATCTTCCTGCAATGATAACTCTAAACCTATTTTCAAAGTATTTAAATGGTTGATGATTGAATGTCCATTCTAAAATAATAATCCCAAAAGAGCATATCTGTTTCTATATTTGTTGACAAATAAAATATTATTTTTAACTCAACTCATCATACTTTTCAATCTTCCTTCAAAGTATTTAAATGATTGATGATTCAATGTTCATTCTAAAATTCATAATCCCAAAAGCGCATATCTGTTTCTATATTTGTTCACAACTAAAATATTATTTAAAAAAAAATTATTTATATTATTATTTTATTATATTATTTTTAGAATTTGCAAATTGTTTTCAGTTATTCATTTCCTCTATACCTATATATGTGGTCCATATATGCAACCTAAATATGTGATACAATCTCAGTTCTGACTCCCCTTTGTGTTATATGTAATGAAGCCCACCACCTCCCACCCCCACCCCTCTCCCCTTCTCCACACCTCTCTCACTATTACACAAGATCTGCAACCCCATTGAGTTCTTTGTTTCTCATCTGATATCATTAAATACCTTTGTTTATTTAGTGTCACTCAATATAGCTGGAGGTCCCAGAGGTGGGTGGGGGGAATCCGGGTGGGGGATGTGGGTTGGGACTACAAAGAGATGGACTGCTACAGCATAAATGGTAAACAAACAATCTATATAAAAGGGGTACTCAAATACAAAAAGAATTGAGAATTTTAAGTATGTGATTATCAACTGAAATGAGTTCATAACTGTAGGAGCTGTGTCAAAATTAACTGAGGCAAGTTGAATAAAACTGGGCTAGTTGAGGGTTAAAAATCCCCTAGTTTTACTACATAAGGATATAATTTCATTAATATTGGGACTTAAAGCTCACTTAAAGTGTCCATTTTGTCTACTTGAATATGTTTAACTAATTTCATTTTAAAAAGTTAAAAACTCAGCAAGCAGAGGTATAACACACAAAAATAAGTTCTTAAAAGACTAAGATAGCCATAACATTATTAATATTCAAAATTTAAATAGACAGGCATTTCCTTTTAAAAATTCAAAGATTTCAGCTCTATAAGCCACATAGTTTGACAGTTACTGGGCTTTAAAGTGGCATAATGTCCATAAATTGGGTTTCTGTGGGCATTTTACAATTGTTAAAGAGACCTTAGCAATTAAACTACAGATCTGAAACTTTTTGGGGGACATACATAACAAACAAAAATTATATATAATACAGTTTAAGACTTGTCACACTAAGCATTTCCAAATAACAGGGCAAAATACGGAAAAAATGTCAAAAAAGGCACTTGGGCGAGTGTGTATGGCGCTCATACACAGGTTAAATGTCTACTAAAAACCTTGATTTTCGGCATATGTAAAAAGGACATAATAATGCATTCCCAGATGGGATTTCAGCTCCATCAATCACATAGTTTAACAGTCACAGGGCTTAAAGGTGGTAAAAAGCCCAAATATTGGGTGTCTGTGGGCCTTTTAGAGATCTCGATGTGGCTTTGAAATTAAAGCTTCAGACTTAAAATTTGTTACATACTAAGATTACACATAGAATATGTATCTAATAAAGTTTGAAACTTCTCAGACTTACCATTTCCAAGTTACAGAGCAAAATATGTGAAAAATGTCTTAAAAGGGTCACTCAGGTGGGTGTTTAAGGTCCTCATACACAGGTTAAATGTCTACTTGAAGCCTTGATTTTTGGCACATGATTGTAAAAAGAACATAATAATGTATTCCCAGATGAGATTTCAGCTCTATCAGTCACATAGTTTAACAGTCACAGGCCTTAAAATTGGCAAAATGTCCAAATACTGGGTCTTTATGGGGCCTTTTAGAGACCTAAATGTGGCCTTCAAATTAAAGCTTCAGACTTAAAATTTGTCACATACTAAGATTACACATAGAATATGCATCTAATACAGTTTGAAACTTCTTAGACTTACCATTTCCAAGTTACAGGGAAAAATATGTGAAAAATGTCTAAAAATGGTCACTCGGGTGGGGAGTTATGGTCCTCATACACAGGTTAAATGTCTTCTTAAAGCCTTAATTTTTGGCACATATAAAAATAACATACTAATATCTTCCCAGATAGGATTTGAGCTCTATCAGTCACATAGTTTGACAGTCACAGGGCTTAAAAGTAGCAAAAAGTCCAAATATTGGGTCTTTGGGAGCCTTTTAGAGACCTCAATTTGACCTTCAAAATTAAAGCTTCAGACTTAAAATCTGTTACATACTAAGATTACACACAGAATATATATCTAATACAGTTTGAAACTTCTCAGACTTACCATTTCCAAGTTACAGGGAAAAAGATGTGAAAAATGTCTTATAAGGGTCACTCGGGTGGGTGTTTATGGTCCTGATACACAGGTTAACTGTCTATTAAAGGCCTAAATGTTGGGGCACATATAAGAAAACACATAGATATATTCCCAGATGATATTTAACTTAGATGAGAGACATAGTTTGAAAGCTACAGTGCTTGAAAGTGGCAAAAAGTGCATAAATTGGGTCTCTGTGGGCACTTTTGAGACCTTAAGTCGACCCCTTTGGGTAAACCTACAGCCCTAAAATTTTCTACAGACAAGGATTACATATCAAAGTTATACCTAGCGCAGTTTGAGACTCATCAGAATTGCCACTTCCAAATTATAGGGCAAAATATGTGAAAAGTATAGCAAAAAATCCCTAAGTGGGGGTATTTATGGGCCTCAAACACAATTTTTTCCTCAACTTAAAGTCGTGATTTTCAGCACATGTACTAAGAACATATTAATGTGTTGTCAGGTAAAATTTCAGCCAGCTGAGCATCATAGTTTGTGACCTACAGGGCTCTAAGTGGCCAAAAGTCCAATTTCTGACCTTAAGGTGGCCATAAGTTCTTTTTTACTGGGAGTTAAAGGTCACCTTAAAATAGGGATCTTCCTTTGGGCACCCTTAACATGTGTACCAAGTTTGAAAAAAAAATATTAATTTGTTTTTGAGTTATCATGTCCACAAGGAAATTTCTACGGCGGTGGCGGTGGCGGCGGCGGCGCGACGGACCTGAATCCAATATATCCCCGACTTTCGTCTGGGGATATAACTATACATTGCTAACCTGTATAGAATGAATCCCCTCCTCTACCCGTCTAGCTCTCATTCATGCACACTGCAGCAGAAAAAAGAATTTTCTCTGTGTGTGGGGAGTGAGGGGAATGGTTAAGGCTGTGTATATCTGTTTTTATCCCTTCAGTGTTCCAACTAAAGTGGTGAGGGGGGGGGGGGGGGGGGGGGGGGGTGGTATTGCAGACAGAGGTAGGTAGATATTCTAAAAACTAATAAAGCACAAAACTATCAGTTGAAGATTAATGTCCTTAAGCATGGGGTAAAATTTCAGGCGGGGGTATTATTTTCTAGAAAATCTTCTCCCCCAGAGTGGAATATTTTTGGCGGAAGATTTACCATTACACCGGTTCCACTAGAGGAGACTCAGGATGTATTTTTCTGATGTTTAGGCGGGACCTGCTTACACCAGACCTATGGCAGGATATTAACTTATAAAAATTTTATTTACTTATTAAATTTTCTAATTTTACTGCATAGCCTTTAAAGGTTGTGTGTGTATTGTTTTCATGTATGACATCTGGCTTCAATATCTCTCTTATTGGGGGGGGGGCTGTTTTTAATCATTTTTGGCACTTATGTGAGAAAATTTTTCTACTTTCTTATATTTCACTTTTATCAAAGCAACACAATCAAAAATATTTTTTTCTTGTACACCAGCTCGTCATTGTCACTCTGCCAAAAGTATTTTAGTTTACTGTATTTGGGTGTTATATTTATAATATATGCCAGTACAATATACTTAGACTATCAAAATTTTGTGGTGATTAGATTTTGGGAGTGATTGGACAAAAATTTAAGCGATTTATGAACGTTTTTAACCCCATCCCATGAAGACCGGGGTTATAGTCATCCCCTGCGGCGTCCAGGTGTGGGTGTCAGGGGCAGGCATAAAGCTTGTGGGTGTTCCACAGCCTAAACCCATTCACGGATTTTCACCAAAATGTCAGGATATTTTTACCCCCAAGAGGTTCTAGAGCTGATTAGGTTTTAGGGGTATCCGGCAACAATTATTGCCATGGAAACACTTTTAAAATTTTTGGAACTTAAAGTTTTTGGGTCTTCCACAGCCTAAACCCATGTACAGATTTTTACCATATTTTCAGGATATGTGTACCCCAAGAGGGTATAGAGCTGTTTAGGTTTTGGAGGGTATCCAGCAACAACAGTTGCCATGGCAACACTTTTAAGATTTTTGGGTCTTAAATTTTGTGGGTCTTGCACAGCCTAAACCCCTGTACAAATATTTACCAAATTTTCAGGATATGTTTACCCCAAAAGGGTATAGAGCTGATTAGGTTTTAGGGGTATCCGGCAACAATTATTGCCATGGAAACACTTTTAAAATTTTTGGAACTTAAAGTTTTTGGGTCTTCCACAGCCTAAACCCATGTACAGATTTTTACCATATTTTCAGGATATGTGTACCCCAAGAGGGTATAGAGCTGTTTAGGTTTTGGAGGGTATCCAGCAACAACAGTTGCCATGGCAACACTTTTAAGATTTTTGGGTCTTAAATTTTGTGGGTCTTGCACAGCCTAAACCCCTGTACAAATATTTACCAAATTTTCAGGATATGTTTACCCCAAAAGGGTATAGAGCTGATAAGGTTTGGGGGGTATCTGACAACAACTATTGTCATGGCTATACTTTTAAGATTTTTGGGTCTTAAAGATTTTGGGTGTTCCACAGCCTAAACCCATACATGGATTTTCACCAAATTTTCAGGATATGTTTATCCCAAAAGGATCTAGAGCTGATTAGGCTTTGGGGCGGGGGTATCTGGCAACCACAGTTGGCAGCACTTTGAATATTTTTTTTTTTGGGGGGGGGGGGGGGGGGGGTTTAACATTTGTGGGTCTTCCACTGGCTAAACCAATGCATGGAGTTTTACCAAATTTTCAGGAAACAGGATTTAGAGCCGATTAGGTTTTGAAGGGTATGACAACGCTCTAAGTACTTTTCAGTCTTAAACTTCTTAATTGAAAAATGGGCACTATAAAGCCAGTGTTACTACAGTTGGATTTTTATTTCCTGCCTGCCAGGGTTGGGGTTGGGAGATTATGAAATTTGTTCCTTGTGTGTGTGTGCGTGTGCATGCATGTGTGCATTTATCACATTTTTTCATCAACCTTTATATCTCATTCATTTATGAAGATATCTTCTGAATCACCAAATTTGCAGAGAATGTTTATGGCTGTGATAACATGTCTGTAAAAAAATTTGTACTCGTTTTAAAAAACAACAGCGCCGTCATAGGCGATTCTCCGTATGTCTGAGAGTAACTTTGGCCTTGTTTTGAAAACAAAATGGCCACCATATCACATATTTAATGTCAAATTGGGGGAGAGGTATATCAAAAGCCCCTAATATCTCTCTTATAATTGGGGTTTGGTATGAGAAAACAACTTATTAGAAATCATCGTCTGCAAATCTTTTGCAGTGTCAAATTTGATCTTTGACCCCTGCTTCAAGGTTACGTAGGGTCACCATGCTAAAAGGGCCTTATATTTCCCCAGATCTTAATGTTGTTGCCCATTTAGTTGTACGTGCGGGCTGGGCTTCTTACCTGTCAAGGTGAGCTATTTTTTAACATTTTTAGTCTTCATTTCTATATTTCACAGATGTATTTTGGGGTTTTAAATGATCATTTTGATTGAACAAAAAGTATAAGGGCTCCTTAAAAAATATGTGAAAAGGGCTTCCATTTATGGTCATCATTACTGAGTGAAACAACTGGCCAATAATGAAAGATATTGGACACTTTTAACAAAAGAAAAACTTGCAGGTGCAATTTAGCAAAAGATAATCTTTTGTTAAAAGTGTCCAATATCTTTCACTCTTGGACAGTTGTTCCACTCTGTGATTTTAGCCACATCTCGAAGCTTTTTTACAAATTTCCAAAGAAACATCTTCTACATTTATTTCAACTAAAATGATCACAAAACCCAAACATACACAACACAAAAATAGAAATGAAAAGTAAGAATGTAAAGATGATAATAAAAGATATTGGACACTTTTAACAAAAGAAAAACTCCCATTAAATTACACCTGAAAGATAATTCTTTTGTTAAAAGTGTCCAATATCTTTCACTCTTGGACAGTTGTTCCACTCTGTGGTTTTAGCCACATCTCGAAGCCTTTTTTACACATTTCCCAAAATACATCTTCTACATTTATTTCAACAAAAATGATCACAAAACTCAAACATACACAACACAAAAATAGAAATGAAAAGTAAGAATGTTAAAAAACATCATTAAAATTACAAATTAAGAAATGGGTGTGATAATGCTTGAAAAAGATCTCTGATGTAAAATTAATTGTGTCAATGCTATGGCTTGGTCTTAAAATTATTAAATGTTAATAAGCCATTGTTGTATTATATTAATCTCACTTGTATTAAGTGTTAATAAAATTTTAAAATATATATATAATTACCTGCTTATCAGCAGGAGATTTTAAGTTAAAATTCTAATAATAAGGTATTCTTATATAATGTTTCAATAAAAAATGAAAAAAAGTAGTTTGTTTTTACTGTAAAATGGACAATTTCACACCTGGGTCATAACATATAAATTTCATTTACAGTGAATTGTGATTGTACAAATTTACCTTGTGTGGGAGTCTTAGTATGATATATATTTTCACTAAAATGAGAAAATTTCATAGTACTTTTGCAAAAATACATATGTGTAACTGGATAAACCCATAAAACACTATTTTCAAACCCTTATTTACCATCCACAAAAGATATATATTAATAAACAAAAGTATTAAGTTACTAACCAGCATTATTCATCCTCGGAAATAATAAGCCTTTTAAATTTAAACACTCTCCAAGTTTTTGTTTTCCATGTCTGTTGCCAGTACAAATGATAACTAACAATGCTATATTGTCAGAACTCAAGGACCTGTGGTATATTGTAAACCAACAAAATTTTGCTCCCTCATAATTGCTGGTATGATTTCTTAATTTGTTGCATATTGTTTTCATGATTTCTCAAGTTTAAGATTTACAGGATTAGTGTATATCTGGTTCACTATTTTTACCCCATAGCTGGGTGTTGGGCTGGGAAGGTAGGCGGGCAGTCGATTAGATTGACAGGCAGCAGGAAAAGTGTTGTATCTCAGAAAGTGTTAAGGTATAGGAAGTTTGTGGTGGGGACATTGGTTAGGGGTGTAGGTGTACAATGTCATGGTGTCACCTTTAATTTACCTTTCACCTTGCCCTTGTCACCCTGACCTTTAAAATGTTGTTTGGGATATTTTTTGGAGATTGTAAGGTATAGGAAGCTGTTGCTTAGTACGCACATTGGTTGAGGTGTGTAGATATGCAACGTCATGTTATGATGTGGATTGGACCTTTGACTTTGCCATGATAGTGACTTTGACTTTAAAATCTTCTCCGCACTATATTTTGGAAACTGTAAGGTGTACAATATTGATATTTGACAGGGACAAAGGTTGAAAAGAGTAGGTGTACAGTGGAATGGTGTGACCTGGATATGACCTCTGGTCTTACTGCAGTCACCTTGACCCTTAAAATATTTTCCAGACTGTAGCAAGTTAATATTTGGCAGGATATAGGTTGGAGGGTATAGGTGTGCAACGTCATTGTGTGACCTTGGTGTAGCTTTTGACCTTGGTTCCTGCCTGGATGTTTTCTACTACTATATTTGAGGCATATTTGTTCTGCTTTCACATAGCTACATGTGGATAGCTGTAACTGATTATTGTATCCTCTGGATAGCATTACGGTTCATTACGGTTTATACATGGGTACACTGTCTCTCCGCACCACCTCTGCTGTGGAGCCTGCAGTGTGTAGAGAGCTTTTCCTGTTACCCCTCTCTTGGAAAAACTGTTAGACTTTTCAGATTTGTAGAATATGTTTATTATTACAAAACCTTGCCTGGGAATATTTTTGGCCTCATTTTGAAAAACGAGATTGTCGCCGCGGGCATTTCTTTGATGGTCATCAAGGAGTTTCACACATTCTGAGGCGTCACGAAACCTAGGCAAAAATGTAAAACATGTTTGTCTTCATCAAGAGTTGTACAGTAGTCTGTAAAAAATCATTTTTGTTGAATTTGGCTGCAAATATATCACACATGTTTGGATCATTATTAAATATAAAGCAGAAAATTGCAGTTTTTGCATGCAAAAACAAAGCATTCCCAGGAAATGAAAATAAATATACCGCAGAAAGTAAATAGTGTGATAGCCAAAGTAATTGCGAGAAAATTGAATGCCTAGAGGATGAATCCAAGACATTTGGCCGATGGATTTCTTAAAGACTACTGTATACCTCCCGATGAAGACAAACATGTTTTTATGTCAGCTGACCAACAAGCATCACTCAGCGGCATCTGCTTCTGCATGAATATCTTCTCCAAAAGTACAAGGCCTAGAGACATGCTGTTACTTTAAAAGATACCTTATCTAGGATGATAAATCATAAAATTCATGCAGATCTGTCTGTTCGTCTGTTCCTCAGAGCTGTTAGAAGCGAGGTAACCCCATCCAAACTGTGAAAATTTCAACACTTTATCACAAATTTCTCATTGACCATTGAAGGGATATCTCTCTTATCTTGCATATATGTACTAGGCCACAGGGCACAGGTAAATTCCTTTGTGTGAGTATAGATCTGGATCTTTCTTAATTTTGTTTTTATGAATTTTTTAAATAATTTTAATGCATTCAGATTCATGAAATCATGCACTAAATCACTTATAATTTGAAAAGTATGCATTTAGAGCATTATGTTAAAGTATGTTATTCAGCTACTTTTTCATACTAAATGAGTAATAGCTACTTTGTGACTTTTCAGTAACTTCCATAATGAGTAAATCACTTATAACTTGAAAACCATTGTACATACAGAATTTTGTATAAATATGTTATTCAGCTACTTTTGGGTCAGCTATAACATAGTAAAATAGCAGACCTGTAGCTCATGGCATAGCCCTGTAATAGCTACATTTAGGTTCTCACTGTTGAGTAAATCATTTATAACTTGAAAACTATTGTCTTTAGAGTATTTTGTTTCAGTATGTTATTCACCTATTTTGGGGTCAGCTATAACATAGTGAAATTCCAGACCTGTAGCTCATTGCATAGCTGAGTAATAGCTACTTTGAGGTTCCCACTGTTCAGTAAATTGCTTATAACTTGAAAACTATTGCATTTAGAGAATTTTGTTTTTATATGTTATTCATCTACTTTTGGGTTAGCTATAACATAGTAAAATTGCAGACATATGGCTCCTGGCATAGGTGAGCTATAGCTACTTTGAGGTTCTCACTGTTGAGTAAATCAGTTGTAACTTGAAAACTATTGCATTTAGAGTATTTTGTTTTAATTTGTTATTCGTCTACTTTTGGGTCAGCTATGACATAGTAAAATTGCAGACTTGTAGTTCATTGCATAGCTGAGCAATAGCTACTTTGAGGCTCTCACTGTTGAGTAAATTGCTTATAACTTGAAAACTATTGCATTTAGACAATTTTGATCAAATATGTTATTCATCTACTTTTGGGTCAGCTATAACATAGTAACATTGCAAACATATAGCTCATGGCATAGCTGAGCAATAGGTACTTTGAGGTTCTTACTGTTGAGTAAATCAGTTGTAACTTGAAAACTATTACATTTACAGTAATTTCCTTAAATGTCTTATTCACTTACTTTTCAGTCCTCTATAAAAAAGTGAAATTGCAAACCTGTAACATCATTGCATAGCTGAGCAATAGCTACTTTGAGATTATCACAGTTGAGTAAATCAGTTGTAAAGTGAAAACTATTGCATTTAGAGTATTTTGTTTAAATATGTTATACATCTCCTTTTGGGTCAGCTATAAGACAGTAAAATTACAGGCCTGTAGGTCATTGCATAGCTGAACAATAGCTACTTTCATGTTCTCACTGTTGAGTAAATCAGTTGTAACTTGACAACTATTGTATTTATGCTTTCTACCTACTATTTACACCTTAATATTTAACTTGGTATTTCTAAATACCATTTGCAGGGCACAACTTTTGTGCCCTTTCCTTCTTTCACTTCTAATCTGAAATTCAAAACACACAGTCAGCTGACACAGAGCCCATTCACAGGCAGTGATTGCTTGTTCTGCGATACCTAGCATTTTAGACTCAAAATAATGTTAATGTAAAATACCATCCCCGTAAAAAATAGATTTATTGATGGTATTAAGCATGTTTCATTCTTTCGTATAACAGATATTGATGCTTATACATTGATCATAAATTTGTCCCTTGCTTTAAAATGGATCTGTGATTTATATATTGTAATATTTGATTATATTGCTGAATAACATAATTCATTTGGTTTCTGTAGTATTCATGCATAGATCTCTGTTAAACTGAGAAAAAGCCATTGATTATTTCATGCAAGGTTTATCATGAATAAAACAGTGGCCATTTCTCAATAATGAACATAAATAAATAAGTTGATTCATCAACATTTTTTTACACAGTAACTACTATTTCCTTATATCTTGTATAAACACTTATTTCTTGAGGTAGTACACTCATGAAAATTATATATCAGTTTACCTTGGTGTAATTTTATTAGGAACAATTTAGTATGTTTGAAATGGGTACTGTGCTAAACCATTACAGTTATATTAAAATATTTTTAATGTACAAGGACATTATTTGAAACCAATTATCATAGGCAGTTGTAGGCAAAGTTTTTATAATTATTTTACACACTAATATATTGAATGTATACAGACATTATTTGAATACAATTACCATGGCAAATTGTAAGTAAAACCGCTCACTGATGTGTTATGCAAAAGAACATTTTTAGTCTTATGCCTAGGGATTTGAAAATGTTCCCTCTTTTTTTCGAACAGTCTGTATTCTAGAAGTTGTTTGCACAAGTCTAACTATTTCTTACCTCTGCCAAGAAGGTTATGTTTTTGTGTGAGTTGGTTTGTGCGTTTATTTGTTTGTTTGTTTGTTTGTGCATTTGTGAACAAGATAACTCAAAAATTTATGGACAGATTTTCATGAAATTTTCAGGATATGTCTGAAAAGGTAAAAGGAAGAAATTATTAAATTTTGCAAGTGATCCAGATCACTCTCTGGATCTTCTGGATCCATGAAATGTAATTTTTAAAGACAGATAACTCAAAAAGTTATGGATGGATTTTGGTGAAATTTTCAGGAAATGTTCTAAATGGGACAAGGAATAAGTGATTACATTTTGGGAGTGATCTGGATCACTTTTTTAAAGGAAGTTATAGCCAGATAATTTTAGGGTGGATTTTGATGATAGTCAAGGAATTGAGCTCCCTTGGTGGAGGTCTGCGCTCTCCGAGTGCCCCTTTTGAAAAAGGAAAGGAACTAAATTGTATTTGGATGTCAAGTATGTTTGGAACTCTAGATAATGATATAACCTAAGGTGCTGTTGTCTGATCACATACAGTGAGACAATTGACCATTGAGATGTGGTGTGGGTGACACTCTCTGCAATTTGAAGATTTCTACTTGCGCTTTGCTGTTATTTTTTATCAGTAATCCTGATCAATTTAAACAATGAAAGGATGTTATAGGTTTGCAATAAAATGTTCCAAAGTTGTACAATTTCAATATTGTTTCAAGCAACTTAAGAAGTAGTATTTACAAAAACTTATTCATAGTTTATTCATTCTTATATTTTTATCATCAGTATCCACACATTAGAAAGTTTATTTTGAGATATTTCATAAAAACTTAATTGCTTTTACAACATTCTTGATTTAAATTTATGATCAATTAAATAACCAATAATTTCTCTACACATTTTCAGTAATGCAAAGATAACTTTTTCAGTACAATCTGAAAGAAAACAGTCAAATGTTACATATTACAGGGTAGTAAGGAATTTCAACATCCATAAATGTGCAATGCAAAATTTGATTTTGATGTTAATAATGTATTTCAGTCCCTGCACTAGTTTTTTTGCAAATATAGAAATAGCACACCATGTATTTTACAATTTCCATACATAACTCCACATTATTCTATATCTTTTATTGCATAATTTTTGCAGCCATTTTCGATAAATAGCTTTGTCTTTGTCAGGAATCTTATTGTGGCAGACATGTAGTCAGTGTTGCTTTGCTCAAGTCTGTAAATATGAAGCAAATTTTTTTTTCTGTTTTCCAGTTTTGTTTAATTAGACTTTCAGTGATTCAACTCAGTGAAAAATATGGCCAAACAATTTGTCTTGGATAAGGGAAATGCTTAGCATGTTTTTCATGGATTTTAGGATCAATTTCAGTCACTGTTGAATTTTTTATTTTCTGATTAAAGTTAAAATATTTTAAGATTTATTAATTTTCAGGGATTTGTAACCTTTTAAATGATTTTTTGTCAGCTAGTACCTAGATGGTAAAAAATGCACATATTAAAAGATTTGAGTTCTCATTGATTTTCCTTTTTATATGATTTGTCAGTCAGCTGACATTATGGCAACCCTCTGCGGCATCTGCGTATGTGTCCGTGAGAACAATTTCTCCTCCAAAACTACAAGGCCCAGAGACATGCTGTTACTTTTGAAAAATACCTTATCTATCAAGGATGATAAATCGTTAAATTTTTGGGTGTTGCCAAAAAACTAATCAGCTTCAATCTGCGCAAGGGTATGGAAAGCAAAGAACCCATGAAAATATTTATAAGGCCAAGAAACAGAAGAAAGTGTTGCCATGGCAAAGGTGTTGGCCAGTTAATGTTATTAAGCTAATCAGCTCCAATCCATGAAGGAGTTTTGGAATGCAAAGAACCCCCAAAAAGATTTTTAAGCCCATGAAACATGAAAAAGTGTTGCCACGGCAATACTTGTTGCCAGATATTGCCAAGAAAGCAATTACACATAAATTCTCATGCCATGAAACCTTCACACAAATTTTAGCTGAGACACATAAACACCTACCTATAAATTAGCAGCAATTATTGAAGGATGGTTCAAAGGGAAAGGCAAAATAATAAATGCAAAATGCAAAAAAATATCCATGTCCAGCAGGATGGATATAACAATTAAAATAAGTTGTAACCTTAAACTCATTTCTTTAAAGAACATTACAATAAAGATCCTGTTATGGTCGTGTACATGTTTAATTTAAATGAAAAGTCTCAATTACCACTTTAATATTGCCAAAATATCTTGAAAATTTGTCCTAACTTTAAATTGAATGTATGTCAATGCAAAATGTTAAGAGTTTAAGGTCATATTAACCATGTAGACTCTGTTCAAGGTTAGTTATATCCAAAATTTAAATGTGCTGAAAGTCTGTAGCACATAATTTAAGATATTATCCAAAATTTTAAAAGAAAAGTAATTAAAATTATGCCAGTACTTAGAGTTAAAGGTCACCTCAATGTAGTCTTAGGGCATTTCTGTAACATCAGTTACATGTACCTGCAAAATATAGATCAAACATGTAATGCCATTTTTGGTATACTTTGTGGAATTACAGAAAAAGTTCAGTGACATTCTTTTACACATGGGAGTTTTAAGGTCACCTTAAAATAGGGCACATCTTCAGGACTAGATACATCAACATACCAAAGTTAAATTAAATCTGTCATGCAGATTTGAAATCTCCAGAAATTGAAAAATTTAAATTCAATATAGTTATGTTATCATTAGGAGTTTAAGGTCACCTTAAAATAGGCCAGACCTTGAAGACCAGTTACACCCATGTACCAAATTTGATTTGAATCTGTGAAGCCGTCTTTAAGCTATTGCTTTTGGTGTACGCTTTTGGTGTAGACAGATGTACAAGATGAACATCAAAGAATAAAGTCTTACTTAGCACATCAAATATCTTTCAAACACCAAAAAAATTGTCCCAACCTTAAACTGAAAGTTAGTTTGCAGCTGTGAGGGAGTTTAAGGTAATCTTTTCCTGTAGATTTTGTTCACGGTTTGTTACATCCACAACTTGAAAGATGCTTAGAATTGCACAGTGTTTGAAATACTGTTGAAAAATTGCCAAACTGAAAGTTAATATAATTCTGTTATTACTGGGAGTTTAAGGTCACCTTATTGTATGGCACTTACCTGTGGCAGTTACATATACATCCAAAATTTGAACGAATTTCTCACGTTATTTCCAGTATACTCTATGGAAAAATAATGTAAACTCAATATAACCTTTTAATACATGAGAGTTTAAGGTCACCTTAAAATAGTGCACATCTTGAAAACCAGTTACAACCACATGCCAAATTTGAACTGAATCCGTCTACAAATTTTTGAGATACTGTCCAGAAACGGAAAACCTTCAACTCAATATAGTTTAAGGTCACCTTAAATAGGGCACACATCGAGGAACAGTTACATCAACATGCCAAATTAGTATTTAATTCATCAAGCCATTTTTGAGATACTGTCTGGAAAGTAAGTGTGAAGACGACACTGACCATGTATGTCTTCCATCATAGCTGCTAGTGACACAAACTAATGCAACCTTAAATTCATAAGTTTATCAAATATCAGCAATTTACTATAACCTTACAAAAGAGACCATTTTTGGTGGAGATATATGTACATGATGAATATCAGTATAAAAAGTCCTAATTAGCATATAAAATATCTTACAAACACAAAAAAATATTGTCCCAACCTTTAACTCAAAAGATTGCACTGCTGTATATTGTAGCGAGTATAAGATAATCGTTTCCTGAAAGTTCTGTTCAAGGTTTCTTACATCCACAACTGAAACATGCCTAGAATTGCACAATATTTGAAAACTGTTAAAAAATTACCAAACTTTAAGTGAATATAATTCTGTTATTACTGGAAGTTTAAGGTTACCTTATTAAATAGCACTTACCTATGGCCAGTTACATATACATGCAAAAGTTGAATGAAATTTCTGAAGTTATTTTCAGTATACTCCATGGAGAAAGAAAACATGTAAACTGGACATAAGTTTTTTATATGTAGGAGTTTAAGGTAACCTTAAAATAGGGCACACCTTCAAACCTTAGTTACAACCACATGCCAAATTTGAATTGAATCCATCAACCATTTTTGAGATACTGTCTTGGAGTAAATAAACTTAAACTCAATATAAGTATCTTACTAGTGGAAGTTTAAGGTCACCAAACTATACAGCACATCTTGAGGAGCAGTTACATCCACATGCCAAATCTGAATTAAATCTGACAGCCATTTTTGAGATACTGTCCGGAATACAAAGCGCGACAACAGGAGCCGACGCTGACACCACAAAATGAGATGACGAAGCAATCCCTGTATGCTACGCAGCATAAATGCTGGTGACGCACAAACTAGACATTGCTAATCTGTACAGACAATCCCCCCCACCCGCTTCATCCACACAAACTGCAGCAGGGGTGTGGGGGTGTGTGTGTGGGTGTATGTTTGTGTGGATTCAGGGGGTGAAATATTTTAATATCTGTTGCCATTTAGATGTAAAAAGGACAGAATTTTCCTCTTGTTATTTTTCAAGAGTGTGTTCTCTGATCTTGTGGGAGCTTCTTTAATTGTATAAAACAAACTCTGGTGTTAATCATGTTTGTGGAAACAAATTTAACTGCAATTAGAACTTCCCAACCTCTTTTGCAGTCCAATCACTCAGTCTGAGCCTGTTTGAGTTTGGTGGGTATTCTACAAAAAGGCCTCCCAAACGAAAGGAACTACACATAATAGCTTTGATATATGACAGTGACAAGTTATTTCATGTAAAACATAAAAAGGTTCTAGAATCTGGGAAAGGCTTTTATTGAGTTACAACTTACTCCTTAGCAAATTTTCCTTGAAATGCCTGATTTATTAGTAAGACAGTGATATTCATACTGGCACAATATTTTATCATCAAGATTGAAAAGGTTTTTTATACAAAGTTGATTAGTGAATTGATTTGGTTCACAAATCGATTCACAAATCGATTCAGTTCACAAGTTGATGATTCTTCTAGAAAAAAAAACATTTGAATTTTCAAAATTCTGACAGGGATATTGAATTTATGTGGAAATGGAAAATCCATTTATCTTGTGAGCTGTCAAACATACAGTGATTTTAACAAATTTTACATTTGCTGATTAGTAAAGTTGCATCAAAGTTCAGTTTATCATATGGAAAAGGTCTTTTTTCTCCCTTATTACTGCTTCTTGGCTTTCAACCCAGTGTTGTGGTCACACTAGCTCCATTGTTGCTTAATACCCAGCGGTAGGAAAACAACACAGCAGTGGTCTTATTTGCATGTTTTTTGACTACACTGTAACTTTCTACTTCAAATTTCAGTTAGTTTTTCATATGGAAAAAGGTCTTTTATCTTCTTTATTATTGCTTCTTGGGCTTTGAACCTAGTTTTGTGATCACACTACCTCCGTTTTTTGCTTAATACCCAGCAGGAGATAAACACCACAGCATACATAGTAATACATATTGCATTTATCAAATTCTAAAATATGCCTTCCTGGTATACCTGAGGGGAGTACTCCATCCATGTACAGATAATTAGACAGTAATGTATCTTCCGAAAACTTGGGTCCTTTAATTCCCTTCTTTTAACTTCAAAGTTTACAAAATGCATATATCATCATTAAAGTCTGGCAGTCACTATGCACCTGCATTTTGAATTCTTTACCTTTGTTATGAACCAGGTTCTCAGAAGCTCCTTAGGAAGCACCTTAACAGTTAAATTTGTACTTTGGTTCTCAAAAGCATTTGTAGTGCACAACTTTTGTGTCCTTTTATACTTTCATTTGTACTCTGAAGCTCAAAGCACAAAGTCAGCTGACACAGTGCCCGTTCACAGGCACTGATTGCTTGTTAATTTTAACTAGGTTCTGTGATCACTGCAGATGTACTCTTGTCCCTCACACTAAAATTAATGTTTTTCGAGATAATTATTATAGTTTGGTTGGGGGTGTGCAAGAGTACTTCTTTGATGTTTTTATTTATTTTATTTAACAATTTATTATTGAGCAATTATCAACAATTCACATATATGTGTAACTATAATCCAGTATCACTTTTATAGTTCTCATTATTATTACTTTTATATTTCTCATTATTCTCAGTCTATATTCAAGTCTCTGCTCAATATCAATATTAAATATCAGTTACTACTTTATTTCCTGCTCTGAATAATTCTTAGTACCAATTTCATCTCATTCTCCAATATTCTGTCACAGTTTTAACTCATGTTATGCCTGTGTTCTCTCTCAAAAGTCTATCTGACCTAAAGTTCACATATCCCCTATATTTATGCCTAACCATAACAATACCTAAAAGTGTCACTTTTGTCTTTTAGAATAATTATACAAAGGTTGGATGACAGTACAAAACTATAAACAGCTGTGAAAACAAACACATATAATACCTTTCAAGTGACACCTGACATGGGAACCAAACAAGGGTGTTAAACAAGGTAAATTACATAATTGAACAAGATGGACATTGGAGACAACAGAATAAGCACAACAGACAAATATATAAACAATTTAACTCGTGTTTAAAAATATATGCAGAATCTAAATGCCAAAAAAGAGTAATTTATAAAATATGACCTAAAGAATTTCACATGTTTATATTTTCCTGTTGATGGACATTTACCACACCATAACATTATCGTTATTTTCCATTTCCAGCAAAATTCAAGATGGCAGCTAGATTTCTGGAAATTAAAAAAAATTCAGAGGCATTATATTCAGGATCTATAGCACCAAAAGGGTCCTTAATATGCTCAAAATCGCTCTACCTTTAATGGTTTTCGAGATAATCAACGTTTTTCATTTCCCCCAAAATTCCAGATGGCGGCCGGAATTTGCAAAAATATCATACGAGTCTACAGTTCATACAGGATCCAAAATTTGCCTGAAATCACTCTATCTGTAATGGTTTTACGAGAAAATTGGCATTTTCAATATCCACCAAAATTCAAGATGGCAGCCTGAATTCGGAAAATTAAAAATTCTGCATAGGCATTATAGCTAGGGCCTACAGTATCCAAAGGATCCAAAATTTGCTCAAAATCACCCTATCTCTAATTGTTTTCGAGATAATTGACTTGTTCAATTTCCGCCAAAATTTCAAGATGGCAGCCAAATTTTGAAAATTAAGGCGATATAAGGTATCAGTAGAATGATGACCCCACTTGATCTTGTAGCAGGAGTCAAAGGTTAAATTTTGACTCTTGTAAAAGATTTACAGGACATGACTTCCTATAGGTTATTTTCACATATCAAAGTTCTCAGAGCACTGATTAAGGAGATACAAGCGATTTACTCAACAGTGAGCATTTCAAAATAGTTATTGCTCAGTTATGCAATAAGCTACAGATCTGCAATCTTATTATGCTATAGCTGATCAAAAGTAGGTGAATAACACATTTTAACAAAATACTGTAAATATAATAGTTTTTAAGTGTCAAGTGTTTTACTTAACAGTGAGAATCTCAAAATAGCTATATATTGCTCTGCTGTGTAACAAGCTTCAGGTCTGCAATTTTATATTATAGCTGACCTGAAGGTAGGTATCATAACATATGTAAACAAGCTTTACAGCATCTTAATGATTTTCAAACATTTAAGCGGTTATTTTAATTTCAAAATGAGACCAAATATTTTCACAGGCAAACAATTGCTGGCCAAGACTTCCCATGGGCTATTTTCACAATCTGAAGCCTTTAATAGGAGCAATAATAAGAGAGATAAAAGGACATTTTAGTATGATAATCCTGTTTGACTGTGAAGCAGGGGTCAAAGGTCGAATTCAACAACTGGAAAAGATTCTCAGGCCATGACTTCCTATAAGTTATTTTGACATTCCAGACACCTAGGAGCAATGATAAGGCCTTTTTATAGGATAACCCCATTTACTATGAGATATGTGATATGGGAGCCAACTTGGCCACTATCATGCTAGCATTCCTAGCCATATATCTTTTGTGCAAATTTGATGAAGCTAGCTGCAATATTTCAAGTTAAAGAGCATCTTAATGGTTTTCAAACTATTGGCTATGGCGGCCATTTTCTTTTTCAATGAGGCCAAAAGTTTGTACAAACATTTTTTTCATAGCCACAAATATTCCCTGCAAATTAGTTGAAGATATCTTTATAATTAAAGATATATATTAAAGGTTTATGTAAAAACGTGACAAACAGGTGGACGCACGCACATACACAGATGCACGCATGGCCACTATTAACATTGAGTAAATAATTTGCTTTCAACCAAATGAAATGTATTCTGAGAGTCTCTAGCTTACTTTTGCCACTACATTATCAGTTTGAAAAAAGATTTGGATTCTAATCTGCCCACCACAGAGATGGGAATGAAGTGATCATGGGCAGTGCATGATAAAATGAATCCAGGAAAACTGGCCTCCTGGAAAATTGGCCTCCTTGAAAACTGACCGAGAAAGTTGGCCTCCTGGAAAATTGGCCTCCCCCAAATTTGTAGGGGTGGAAAATTGGCCTTGCTGAAGTTTTTTTATGATAATAAAAAATGTCCAGGTATTTACATCATTCTGCATTGTAACTTTAACAATGTAATTTAAAAGTAAAAAAAAATAAAATATTACAGGACATATACAGCTAATTCCTCCATATAAAAGATCCCAGATACTTTTTCTTTAATTTTCATTGAAATGTCTGCTCAAGATTACAAGAACAAAGAGTTTAATTTTCTTTGTATAACTACTCACGATTAAAGAATAAAAAACGATTTCCTTGTATGTACTTTTGATATTTAATCACAAAGACAGCAGTATGTGATTGAACTATACATGGGGCCCATTTAAATACCTGCTCAGGATTGCAAAACCAAAAGTTAGCCACTTAATTCTATCATCAATGCTTTATGCTTTTTTATTTAGTGTTTATGCATATCATTCAAACATTAAGTTTAGGGAGGCAAATTTTCTACCTCCACAAATTTGGGCGAGGCCAATTTTCTAGTAGGCCAATTTTCCATTTCCCGGATAAAATACAGGCCAAGGGTGCCTCTGAAAGTACCATGGAGGATGTAAAATCTACATGAATGTACACCAATACATCAATTTAGCACTGGATACAGTTGTCAGTAATTATAACACTGTGTTAGAATATACCATAAATATGGCATATAATAGAGGTTGTACTTTGTTTATGTATGCTTAAGTGTTTAAGATTTGGATATTTATGTGTGCCCAATTAGAAACATTTTATCAAAATAAGCAGTTTGCCAAGGGTTTCTTGTGTAATTGATTTTGTTCATCAAACTTGGTGTTTGATGTCCTGTTCAACAGCCAGGGTCATATTGGGATAGGTTGTCAGTATTTAACCGCTTATGAGAGTGGTAATGGGGAGAATATATAGAGGAGACAACCTGTGATTTAATGCCAAACTTGCTAACCACTAGGCCAGAGGTGAAGGGTTGAAAATGGTGATGCTAGTCTTGAAGTATCTTTAAAGCCAATTAGTTCACTTTTCATAACTGATTCTCTAATGAGATATGTGAAAGTGATTCTGTGGACAGATGACTCCAAGCCTCTGGCTTTTTTATTGTCAAAAGAGACGTTTATGGTTACCTTATAGTTAACTAATGTGATACATTAAAAGTGGCAAAATATCCGGTAAAATACATTTTAACTATGGAAAGATGAAAAAGGATATTAGCAGTATTTTTGTGATTCTTAATGTTGAGAAATAGAGTAGAAATGTAATATCACCTTAGTTTTAATGAAAAACAAGACCACTGCCATAGTGTTTATCTCGCATCAGGTATTAAGGAAAAAACTGAATCTGAACTGACCATGAAAAGCTCCAGGAAAAAGCTCCAGGAGCAATAATAAGGAAGCTAAAAGGCTTATTCAGAGTGGGCTTATGCTATTGCTTCTTATGTGTGGTGATGTTGCCATAAATCCTGGACCGGTTACGCTTGGTTCAGTAAATGCAAGGTCAATCCGGAATAAGGGCCCTCTCCTCGCTGACACAATAGCATCTCACGCCTTTGATTTCCTCTGTCTCACAGAAACACATATTCGTACCACTGATTCGGATAGTTTCCTTCGTTCCCTCACCCCTGATGGGTTCTCATTAATACATAGGCCACGTTCAACAGGTATTGGTGGTGGTGTTGGTTTCTTCATTCATGAATCATACAAATATCACAAGGTGGATACCCCGAATTATAGTTCCTTTGAAAATATTGTCATATCAGTCTCGGTTTTGTGCCGAACTTTGCTCCTAGCTTCTATCTATTGCCCTCCTGGGCCATGTTCTTCCATTTTTTTAGATGAATTTATGTCCTTTGTTTGTTTTTTGTCTTTTGTTACTTCATCTGCGGTGATTTCAATATACACGTTGATGTACCTTATACTGATAGTTACAAATTGGAATCCCTTTTAGAATCATGTAATCTAACACAGTCAGTTAACAATAACACTCACTTGCACGGTCATATCCTTGATCTCATTCTTTCCCCCAGTGATCAAGATGTGTGTGTGCATGTTGAAATCATTGCAGTCATCAAATGTGCTATTGACTTTCCTGCCTCTCTTGCTAACTGTCAAACAAGAATTTCCTATAGGAGGTACCATCGTATCAATATGTCTGACTTTCGGTCTGACCTCAAAGAACTGCCTTTTGTGAAATGTCCGGCAAATTCTGTCTCACAGCTCTATGATCAGTATGTACATGACTTGAGTCGCATTCTTGACAGGCATGCTCCTCTTGTGTCCAGTGTGAAGAAGAAACAGCATGCTGATTGGTTGTCAGAGACCTATCGCCTTGCAAAGTCACTCAGACGTCAATTTGAATGTGCGTAAAGATAAAAGTCAATACAACAGGAGTCATCTTCAACGTCAAATTGCCTGGTGTAATCGTCTCGCGAACAGGGACAAGACTGTCTATTACAGGAAACTTATCTCTGACAACAGCCATGATTCTAAGAAACTATGGCGGGAGTTACACTAAGTCATACATAGATCCCATGGCACTACTCTGCCCACTTGTGAATCCTCAAAGTCATTGGCTGATCGTTTTGCTTCATTCTTCTCAAATAAGTTGAACAGATGCCTTCAAGATGTCAGAGTGGATGTCGGTTGGCAAACTTAAACTAACTCCTGATAAAACTGAGTTCATACTTTTTGGCTCCAAGAAACAGAGAGAGAGGTTAAAAGCATGTTTCCCAATCAACATCTTGGGCAACCCCCTTCACCCCACCGAGTCAGTCAGGAATCTGGGTGTGTGGTTTGACTCTGATTTTTCCTTCTCTAAACACGTCCAGAATGTTTGTAAAGGCTGCTTTATTCAACTGGGGGATTTTAGAAATATTAGGCAGTTTTTGACTCAGGATGCAGCTGTGTCAGTTGCCAATGCTTTGGTTAGTAGTCGGTTGGACTACTGTAACTCACTTTTTAGGAGTCTCTCCAAATTCAATCTTCATAGATTACAGTCTATCCAAAATAGTGCAGCTAGAATTGTTACAAATTCGAGTAAATTCACTTGGATAACTCCAGTACTCAGGACACTCCATTGGCTCTCTATTCAGTTTTGCTCAGAGTTCAAACTGGCTACCCTGTTGTACAAGTTTATTCATACTGGTTCCCTAAATGTTTTGCTCCATATCTATCCTCATACCGCACTACTTACAATACTAGATGTAGTCAGAGCATTGCCAACTTCCTCAATGTACCAAAATTTCAACCTACAATTCACAAGTCCACTAAGCAGTTTGGCTTCAGTTTTGCCTTTGATGCTCCCACTGTTTGGAATTCGCTTTCTGAAGACATACGTGCATCACCCACTATTGCCTCTTTTAGAAAGAAGCTCAAAACCTATCTCTATGCAAAGGCATATCCTCCTTAGCTTATTTTCTCTTATGGCTTCTCCACGGTGCTGACCTATTTCTGTCCCTGGACTTTGAATTTGCATATTGCTATTGTATTGTTGCGCCTTAGAGTCCACTTCTCAGTGGAGATTAAGCGCTATAAAAGTCAAATTAGAATTAGAATTATTCAATGTGGCCATAACTTCCCTTTGAAGTTCTAGAACCAATAAGGAAGATATAAGGCCTTTTTAGTATGTTGACCCCACTTGACCTTGAAGCAGAGGTCAAAGCTGAAATTTGAGACTTGCAAAGGATTTGCAGGCTATGATTTCCCATATAAGCTGTTTTAACACTTTGAAGGTCTAGGACCAATAATAAGGGAGATGTGTGTTTTTTAATGCAATGAAGCCTTGAAACAAGGGTCTAAGGTCAAAGTCAACACTTGCCAAAGATTCGCTGGCCATGATTTTTCACAGGTTGTTTTCACATTGCGAAGCTGCAAAACAAATAAGTAGGATAATATAGGGCCTTTTTGTACATTGACCCACACTTTACCTTGAAGCAGGGGTCAAAAGTCAAATTCCACACTTGCAAAAGATTTGCAGGCTATGATTTCCTGTGTAATTTGTTGTCAAATTTTGAAGCTATAGAACCAATAATAAGGGAGATATAAGGCCTTTTTAATATGTTGACCTCACTTGACCTTGAAGCAGAGGCCAAAGCTCAAACAGGACACTTGCAAAAGATTCACAGGCTATGATTTCCCACAAGTTGTTGTCACATTTTGAAGGTCTAGAACCAATAATAAGGGAGATGTGTGGCTGTTTTAATATGATGACCCTGTTTGACCTTGAAGCAAGGGTCAAAGGTCAAATTTAGCACTTGCAAATGATTTGCAGGCAATAATTTTCTTTAGGCTGTTTCACACTGAAAAGCTGCAAAAGGTATGCAGCATCATGGTGTGACCTTGATTTGACCTTTGACCTTGTCGTAGTGACCTTGACCTTTAAAATCTTGTTGCACCTTTGTGTCTGTCTTTTGATGCAGATTAAGCACTGCTAAAGTCATATTAGAATTCATTAAGAATTTTACCTTACAACTTCCCATTGTAACAGATGGAATTTCAAGTGAGCCACAGACTTTGCTCCAACACCACACATAAGCATTCATTTAATGTATTGCCACTTCTGTATGCGTGATAATATTCAAAACATCCAAACCATAATTCGGCCATGCCAGACGTAGATAAAGAGTGTCGTAATGCTTAGTTTACTGATTAATGCTGTCATCTTGTTATTGAATTGTCTTGTTTTAATATTTCATCTTTAAATGCATTATCTTTCTCTTAGACATTATTTTCTCTATTTAAACATTGTTTGGGCCTTTATATAACGGACAGTGCTCTGAAAGTATCCTGAACTTTGTACTGATATACTACTTCTATATCTCGTGGTGTTAAAAATACTTCCCTAGGCTGTGGGGTACGGGCATCTCTGATGCTATTTTTTCAAAATGAGGCCAAAATTTTTTACAGACATATTTTCATAGCAATAAACATTCTCTGTAAATTTGGTGAGGATATCTTCATAAATGACCAAGATATAAAGGTTTAGGTAAAACATGACAAATGGACGGATGCATGCACTAATGCACGGAAGGCGTTTTATAATCTCCTGACCACGGCCTTCAGCCACAGGCCGGAGATAATAAGGTCACAGAGTAAGAGGATATAGTTAAATCTGAGTTATCAAACCATGCTAGGACAGTATAATTGTGTGCAGATAATAGAAGAGGTATTTCAGCATAAAACTATAAAAAAAAACTTCCAGAAAATAGAAATTATTGCAGAGGTTAGCAGTGTTTCAACTCTGTTTAGTCAGAGAGCAGTAAATATAAATACACATTGCAAAACAACTACACCAGCATTGCAAACCTTTTTTTTGTACATGTGTTATACTCTACATATATGTGTGGTGTATACAAAAAAGTCTACATATTATTATGTAAAATTTTGAGTCTCTATGTTTGTCCCAATAGACAGAAACTCCCCTTATATTCTGGAAATAATTTTAGCTTTGTGTTTCTTGATCAATTCCTTTTATATAATTGGGTTGGCAATTTGGACTTGAGCAATTTTAAATAATCTGATACAGCATTGCAAACTTCATTTACAACACTGTTGTAATTTATAGCCAATATGTCATCTATTGCGACTAAGCTGTTATTATTAATTTTATCCACCAGATAGCATCCAGTGGATACTATGGATTACGCATGGGTACGCCACTGCCGCCACAGTGTGATGTGGTCAGATTTGACCTTGGACACCTCCTTCAAGGTCAAGTGAGGATAGCCAAGCTTAAAAGTGCTTATAACTCACTTATTATTGGTCCTAGAGTTTTGCAAAGGAAATCATGGGCTGCGAATCTTCCGATGTGGTCAGATTTGACCTTGGGTCCCTCCTTCAAGGGCAAACAGGGATAGCCAAACTTAAAGTGCTTATAACTCGTTTATTATTGGTCCTAGAGGTTTGCAATGTGAAACCAGCCTATAAGAAATCATGGGCTGCGAATCTTCTGATGTGGTCTGATTTGACCTTGGGCCCCTGCTTCAAGGTCAAATGAGGGTAGCCAAACTTCAAAGTGCTTACCACTTGCTTATTATTGAAAAATGCTGTTTATCTTTGTAACTATGTCAGTTGGCCTTTCTGGTGGATACATCTTGCATCTGGCCACAGATGCGTCCTTGGTCTAGTTCATATTCTTATTCTTAGAACTTTCTTAGAAAACAGTCATTTTTTGAGCAATAAGAATCATCCCTTAGAATGATTTCAAAACTGCTAAAACTTCTTAGAAATCCAAAGATAATGGTGACAAATTAGAAACTAGGTAGTTTTAGTATTTTATTTTTTAATCAACATGAAGAAATTGTTTGTAGGCAAAAGCTGCATTAAAATACTTTTTTTGTAAAAATTCAACAAAATTCTGATTCCCAAACAGTTTTGTTAATTTTTCATCTTTCCTTTTTGAAGATTTGCTTAGGCATTACTTTGAATGGTCAGCACTTAAATGTTCCAAGTGTAAGATGGTTTATTAGTCACCACTGTATAATTAGATCAGCTTCAAATAAATTAAGGTATAAATATAGTTATGATACAAAACAAACATGTATTGGCTAAACTGGCTCATTGTCTTTATTTGAGAAACAATTTGTCACAATACCCATATATTGCTATTAGAAAGATTTGAAGTCACAAGTATTGGTTAAAAAGCTTTTATAAATACCATGGGGACATAAAAAGTGATCATAACATTCAACAATCATGGTAAATTACAGAATATTCTATATTGGACATGTACATATAGATAAGAATGACATGCTGTCTGAGACTTAAATAAATTTAAATAAATTAGCTCATTTATTTAAAGATATTAGATAACATATATCTGATTTCACTTAAAAATGTACACAATAAAAACTTTTTTTTTCAACTTAAGAGTGCTTTGTATGTTTTACTTTTTTCACCACTGACAAAAAGAGGGAAATTCTTGGGACAAAGTCAAAACATTATATCATTGTCAACAAAGAGGGAGTCTTGATTTAGAGTGTGGAAATTTTTCCAGAGTCACAGTGTGCAGTGTGAGTAGATCTAACTGATTATTTAAACAAAGTGATCTGGAGTGTGAAAAGTATTAAACAGAAAGTAAAAGTGGCCTGAAAAAATCTTGCAATAAATTTCTGTAAAAAAAAACCTGGATTGTTTTTTTTGTTAAGCTAATATCTAATTTATTGCAATTACATTGAGTAAGTTCTGGCTTCATTAATTTACTTGAAATCTTGTTATATTATGTTGAACGTTGCTTTTTATTTTAGAGCTGGTTCAAGTCCCCAATCCTAGCCTGAATATTATACCCTTGGACAGTAAGCACTTAACAGATATTTCTTGAACATCTTAGATTTTGAAATGATATGGTTCAAGAGAAAAAGTGTCAATAGATTGCATGGCATCCTTTAGGTTAAAAATTACTCAATGCTCATGTACTTTACTTAATCATAAATCAACTTCATGTAAATTTAAAAACAAATTTTGTAACATTAAATAATAACTAATGATAATAATTGGTCCATCACTTTTGGCTTTTCTTTGAATAGCTTAGTGCATTAAGTTTCCAATTTTGGGAGGATATGACCCCTGCATAGGAGTAGATTAGACTTTTGTCTAGCGTTGAAAGCGACGTAAAACCCCAAATAAATAAATAAAATAAACAAATAAATATATGCTGCAATAAGAGCCAGGTCTTGAAGCAAAAATCCAATATATGTTGACACAACTATACAAATGGTGTGAACAGGCCTTAAGTGATTTACTTTAAAGAATCTTGATAAACCAGTACCCGCGATTTTGTTCAACGTTGAAAAGTGTCTTGTTTGACAGACCATGTACAATGTGTTCACGAGAATAGATGATCATCTGTTGCCGTATTCATTACAGGTCTTAGCCAAGTCTTAGGCTTAAATTTTCTGTACATATTCAGCTAACTTTAGTCTAAAATTTGGCTATTTGGCTTTTGTGAATACTGCCCCTGGTTAAAATGTGTGAAAGTTATGAATAACCTAATTACCATTGGTACATGGTGTAGTCTTAGTGTATTAAAGTGTAAATGATCAACTTAATATATGTAGAAGAGTCTCTATTTTTCATATAGTTTGGAAGTTAGAAATTTAATCATATAACAAAATATCAATAATATTCTGTTTATTACACAGCAGCTGAAAATACACCTCATAACCACTACACCTTGACCATACAATATCACATTAATACAGTCAAGTAAAAGAAATTGAATGATGTAATTTTAACATTAGTATGCATCTTTTATTGGCCTTATCAACAGCTTTCTAGTAGCTATTACAGTGATACAACAAGAAGCAAAGTACATTGAAATTCTGCAACAGAATAGATAAATAGTTTTTGTATTGCATTTGTTTTTTATACTCAGCACAATATCTCCATGTACTACAGGACTCAATGCACTATATGACCCATCCGACTGTACAAGTACAGTCCAACTCTTAAATTACTGACACTCCCCTAACTGAAAGACAGAGGCTCAAGGATGACCATTTATCAAAATCCTTGAGATTCTTTAACCTACCACTGGGGATAGGACCCAATAACAGAGGACTGCCATTTTAAATGGTCATACGAGCCACCATGTATCTGCCTGTACCTGGGATTGAACCCGCTTCCTCTGTGTTCCTAGGCAAGTGTCTTACCCACTAGGCCACAGTAGCAGATAAAGCTAACATTGTGACGGAAACAGAATTTCCACCGGAAAAAGAGAATGGTTTACTTTAAATTGTCTCAAGATGGCAGAAATACTATTTTTTTCAAATCAACCTAAAATCAATATTAAGTGGTTCAGGGATATTATGGACAAACATATCAATTTTTGTTTGGATATTTGCAGTAGCTTTTCTTAATGTCAGCTGAAACCATTTGCATGATGGGGGTCATGGCAGCCATCTTGGTTATTTGAATGGGTCCAAATATTGATACCAAACAGGACTATTTAGATAGTGGGCCTCGATTAAAAGTTAGTTATTACCACAACATTTTACATTTAAATGACAAAAAACTATTTCAAGATAATGACTGTAACTAGGCAAAATAATTTTACTATAAATCTGTAAAGCGATGAAATATTTCTACACAATATTTTTTTGGTGATTAAATGATACATAACATGATATATACAATATACTGCATGTTTATAAATGAAGGGCGTTTTCCTCAGTGACAAAATTTTGTACTGTGTGGCGAGTTTCATGTTTCTTACTCAAAATAGCTGTAAAAATAAAGGTAATTGGCAGATAGCACTACAAACCAGTGCAATTGTATCACTATAAATCTCATTGATATCATTTGTTTTTTATCCTATTAAATATGTCAGTAACACAGATAAGAGTTTGTGACAAGTACTATCACAAATACAATTAACATAGACATAAAGATACATTTATATACAAAAAAGTTCTATTTCTTACTGTGAAGAAATGTGCAACACAGCTAACCTATTGTTTTATATTTACATAACAACAAGGTCGAAAAGTCTTCTGGTCTACATGCATGAGCTGCAAAGCCATCGGAGACACAAGTAATGCACTAGAATTTATGAAAGTCTGGCAACAAAATGAAGTTCTGAGTTAGATACATCCCATACCTGGCCTTGAACTCAGATGGTCACTACTCCAAGTACTTACACAGCCAATTGCATTAAAAAACCCATTAAGGTAGCAAAATGGATTCCAAGTCACTAAAGTGATACATAAAGACAAACCTGGAACTTTAATTGTCATAGTTTTAAAATGTGGTATCATTATTGCAGATAACACTTTCTGCAGCACCCCATTTTTAAGCATTTAAATTAAAAACTCAATTTGAAATCAAGACAGTAAGCTCATATCTTTAACAGCTGAACTTGATTTCTTTGTAAATATTCTTGGAATATACAATTATACTATATACTATATATACTATTTCTTTACTAATATTTCATTGACATGTGTTCACACATGTTTCACCTTGTGACAATGACAAATTCTAAATGCCCAAGTTATATTAATGTGAGCTGCTCCAATGTACATAGCACAACTTATCCATCCCAGTCATCTTTGAGTCATTAAAAAACTGATTACAGAAACTACAACATAATTCAATATGATTCTCCCAGATACAAAATTTTTGCATCATATTCATTCATAGCTTCAAAAGAATTTTTTTATAATTTTTGCCATAACCAGTTAGTGAAAACCTTTTTAAAAGGTACAGATGATTAAAGCACTGTTCAGACATGAACACTCTTTAAATTGGTCCTGACACTCAGTTTCTTCCCTCTCAATAATGGGTATGGGTAGTCTTGGTTGTCTTTGACCTTCTTGTTCAGATTATTAGCAGACACACAGCCAGTGTCCAAGATTTGTCTAGCTTCAGGGTTCTGACTGATAGGATTCTCATGGATTGTCAGGTATTGTGATGGTATTGATCCGTTCTGATGGTTCACATAAATGTGTGATCTGAAGTCTCTCCTTGCCAGAATGCATTTTCTCTCAGTTTGGGTCTGATCACTGAAAAGATGGTCAATATTCTGGTATGCGCACCTCTTAGGGATGACATCTTTGCACTGAACATAGCTGTAGAGTCCTGGCATATTCCTTGCATCTCTTATTCCGCTGTTAGTATGCAGAGGGGTGTCATTCACATAGTGGCTTCTGCAACAATTACAACTGTGTTCTGGATTGCTCTCCAAAATCTGTTGGTATTCCGAAATTATCCGACCAAACACAGCAATTCTTTCAGGATATTCTTCAACTGTACTACTCCCAGGTGTAGGTATGACCATTTCATTGGTCCTTGATGCATCAGATGTGTAATAAATGATACGTTCCTTCTGAAAACAGCTTAGGCCCTTACAGCGAGTCTTAAGGACTTTCCTGTGAATATAGAATAAGAAGGCTAAAGATGCTACAACTACGCCAGACACAAACAACAGTGTTTTTTGACACCAAGCTGGAAAATTATTATTTCCTACACAAACCATTGGTGAACATTTTATCTCTGTGCGATTGCAGCTGTTAAAGTTGATGCTATACTCGCACACACTGGATAAACTGATATTGGGTGGGTGTGATGGTGGTACAGAAGAGTCTAAATCTTTAACAAATATTTGAATCGACCAGTGCTTGCTTCCAGCTAGTGATTCTGTGAGCAAGAGTTTGACCCCCACTTTACCATGGGCACCAGTAATATCTTCTGTGGCTTTTATCGGCTGGTCACCTCTTCCAAAGATGCATTCTACAGTTATATTGTTACACATTCCATTCTGACAGTGGCAATGGGAGTAACAGTCCGCTATTTCACCAGATACACAGTTCTTAACATTTAAGTTCATATCTTCCTGACAAACAACAAAAGCTACTCGAAAGAGAATAAATGCTAGTAACTTTGAGAGATACATTATTTTCTTAAATTAATATAGTCTTTAGTCTATCCCTAATTTTTGATAATATATAATTTATGCATATGCATACAGATATATATCACAATATATATTTAGCTTTTATAGGTCCTCTATCTCCTAAAGACATGCCCAGACTGCCTAGTTATAGCTTCCTCCACTGCATGAATTTTCCTCTGCAGTAGTTAAATATTTGTCATTGCTAAGTGTTTGAGAATAAAAACCAAAAAAGTAAACAATGACACAATTTTCAAGTAAAGTGTTCCTTTCATTTTTCTGTATAGAGGACCCATATAAAAGTTTCAATGGGAAAATCCAATTTATGCAGTATAAAATTTACATGGCAAATACAATGTAAAATATATAAATTGCTTTTAATCCATCATCTACGGCAGAAATAACATCAAACCAATTAAAAATACTCTAAATAGAATTAAAACTTTGACAGATATTCAATAAAATATCTCTAATGATGTAGTGTGATCTATTGAAAACAAATACTCAGTAAACAAAATATTTCCAAATCTATGATAACTCACTGTTACATCAATCTGGAAAGTAAATAGATGTGAATTACAGGAAATCTGGGCTGCAAAAATTATTTTGTAAAAACAACTATCACCTTTTCAAATAAAAACGCTGAAATGTAACCACTAGGTAATTGGTCGGAAAATTGTATAGTAACTTATTTTACAAATCCATAATGTCTGCCAAAATTTGAGAAACCTTAGAGACTTCAATATTATATTACCGGGTAATGATTTTCCATAAATACAGTTTCTATTAAACTACAGGTCCTAATTTAACTCGAAATTGCACTATCTCAAATTGTTTAAATGCAATGTGATGGCTACCAAAACATCACACAATTTGCGAGATATAAATACGATTTTATATTTTCCTCAAAAAATTCAAGATGGCCGAGTATACTTGAGAAAACTGAATTTTTGTAATTTTTTATGCGCTTAGTTTCTCAAGAATCCAAAATTCACTTGAAAATGATCTATCTCGCACCATTTGTGAGATAAAAAGAATTGCATATTTTCTGCAAAAAAAACTAAAATGTTATGTTATATATGTTACGCGTATTCTCTAAAGCAGTCAGGGAATACGCATATTCCCTAAAATTTTCAGGGAATACATGTAATGACCAGGGAATATGCATAATATTATTCCCTAACTAGAAATTACTTTGAAAGAAACTTTGTATTTTTATAAAAAAAACTTTACCTTGTTTATGTAATATAAGTTTTATAGTTTGTATTATTTCATACATGCACGATGAGATAACATAACTTTCAATGCACTATAACTGAAAACATAAAAATACACTTTGTATTTTTATAAAAAACTTTACCTTGTTTATGTAATATAAGTTTTATAGTTTGTATTATTTCATACATGATGAGATAACATAACTTTCACTGCACTATAATTGAAAACATAAAAATACAAAGTTATTTGCCCAAAGGTAGTATTCATGCATTGTTTTAAGTTTGTTGGCTATTAACCTTTTGAATTAACTTAAACTATATACTTATCCTTTAGAATAAAATTCTAGTTTTTTTTTTTTTGTATTTATTAAATAGTTTTCCTTTAAAACTGTCTTCAGCTTGAATACACATTATACTACACTCCTCTGAGACAGTGTAATGCAGTGTAATATTATATTTTATATTCTGGGTTATAAGTCCTGTGAATTAACTGTACTTCTAATGATCTAAAATGTGTCCAGTATGAAAAATATTGGATAAAGGATTAAAAACTAAAAACTATATTTAGTTAAAACAACCTAATATTTTAGTTTTAATTTAAAAGCATGCGGTAATTAAATACATAGCCAATGTAAACAACTAAAGGAAAGTTTCAAATTTAAATATATTTCTAGAAAAAATAAAATAAGAAGTTGGAAATATGACATATTTCATTTACTAAACAATCTGCTAAAATTTATTGGATATCAGCTTGTCATAGTAATTTTCTCTCAAGTCTTTATTTATTAACTGTATATTCTAAGTTAGTCCAACTGGGTTCCCAGTCTTATGATTTGTCTTAACTCTTTCATATTTACTACTTTCAATCAGAAAGAAGCCACCCATGCTTCAGTGATCAAATTAGGTGATTAAGATTAAAGAAATATTTCCATATTTATTATAACTTTAATTTTACAGCAAGCCATTCAGTTTGCAGCTGAAATGTCTTCTGTCAAAAATATTGGTCAAACATGAATAAGTCAAAATTCTATTAATTTGTGAAAAAAAACATCAATTTTAAATGGTCAAGTTCACAGCTAAAGTAAACAACTGAACAAATGTAAAAGTTAATATATATTTTACCCACAAAATATGAGAAACTGATATATTACAATATTTACTTATAAAACAAGATAGATCACTTATTAGTTATTAGGTTGTTATATTTTACGATAGAATGCACCTTTTTTCCTCCTTAACTTATTCATACTCGGAAATTGTAACTCATATAGTATCTCTAAGTATGCCTTTTGGTAAACTTACATAAAGTAACTATGATGAGAAGTGAGGCATTAAATTGTTAAATTTATGTGTGAATTTTCTAGCTTATTTCTAGTGTAAAACTTTAAAGGTGACCCATTACACATAGTCACTGATTTTAGTCAACTGCTTGACAAAATCAGGGAGTACGCGTATTCCCTGAAATGTTTAGGGAATACGCGTATTCCCTGACCGTTTTAGGCAATATGCATATTCACTGAAAATTTCAGGGAATAGGCGTATTCCCTGATTCCACATATTCACTGTAACATATATATATTAGTCCATAATACTCGTTTTCCTTTGTAAAATAGCAGAAAGATTGAGTTGTGCTAAAGACATCTTTTCTGCTCACACGGCAAATAAAAAAGATGCTATGAGGTCATGTTCTCTAGCCAAGAAGGAAGTACTACATGCCACCTAGCAAATGGTGGCAACCCAACCAGTCACGATGTTGGAGACAAAAAAAGTCTTTTTTTTGGTGTTTGGCGGGGCCAGCTGGTGCCAGCAATAACGCTACTTGTCCATTAGATAAGATTAGATATTAAGACAAAATAACATATTCAATAAGATGTATTAACACTAAAACAACCTATTCAAACAAAATACTCTAAATCCAATAGTTTTCAAGTTACAAGTGATTTACTCAACAGTGAGAACCCAAAAGTAGCTAATGCTCAGCAATCCAATGAACTGCAGGTCTGTAATTTTTCTGTGTTATAGCTGACACAAAAGTAGGTAAATAACATATTCAAACAAAATAGTATTCTAAATTCAATAGTTTTTTAAATTTTTCAGTGATTGTACTCATTATGGAAGGTACTGAAAAGTTAGAAAATAGCTGTTTCTCACTTAGGCTTCAAGTTACTCACCATGTTGCAGCTATGGTAAAGGTACCTGAACAACATATTTTAACAAAATGCTCTAAATACTATACTTTTGAAGTTAATAAGTGATTTAGTGCATGACTGAGTTTCACCTCCGGCCGAACCAATACACTCCAATCCACTCGCCAGGTGGCCTAGTTCCTGCTTTATTCACCAGAGGGATGTGACGTCATAGCATCTTTTTCGTCCCAAATTAGATTAATCGAAGCTGAAAAGCGGGGAAGGCCGGGGGTCTCTGTTAGGTAAGGTATTAACTAATAAAAATTTAATTTACGAATTAAAATTTGCAATTTCATTGCGTTAATACATCTTACCTAACAGACGATAGCTAGGATAACTACCCAGTGGAAGGAGGGCAGCTTCCTAAGGACTAGAAGGAACTCTACAAATAGGCACGTAATCTCTGGCCTGGTCCCCAAGGAACCCAAAAAACTGCTCCCAAGGTTCCAAGCAGTGCCATCCCCCCCCCCTTTTTTTTCTCTGTTCTGAGAGGAGGAAGAGAGAGGAGTTCAGTCCTATAGATTCCATTTTCCCTTAGAGTGGAATAACGGTCTCATACTTTGCGCCTCGGGCAACCAAGTAAAAAACCTTAACTATAATGTACACTATTTACAGAATAGGAGCCAAGAAGGTTTCTTGGTGGATCTGCTGTGCAGCCACCACAGGACCGAAGTGAAAAAGCTCCGAATCTGCCCAAGCAACATCTTTAAGGTAGAACTCAGTAAAGTTGTTGTGGGATTTCCAGTGGCATGCAGCCAAAATCTGGTCTAGTGAGATGCCAATTTGAAAGGCTTTGGAAGCCGCAAAAGCTCAACGTCATGTGCTTTTACCTGGTGAAGGGTTAGAGCCTCCTGATCTGATAATTCATAACAAAGGATAACTGTCTGCTTAATCCAATAAGAGATTGTAGCAGGAGAGATATCCTTTTTGAACCCTTTTTTGAAGGCGACAAAGACCAGTTCTTTGCCTTGTCTGATATCTTGTGTTTTGTCCAGGTAGTAGCGTAAGGCTTTAACTGGACAGAGTGATCTATCCTCCTTTAGGGATTTGTCCAGAGTAGGAGCCACAGCTGGAATGACCACTGGGGCCACACACTCTGGACCCTCTTTTGCCAAGTGGTTCTTAGCCAAGAGACTTGGCGACGGGTAAAGAGACACTTTTGACCAATCAGCTTGGTGTCTAATATTTTTGTTCAACCATGCGTGTATTTCACTCCTACGCTTTCCAGAACCAAGAGCTAGGAGAAAAACTGTTTTAAAGGTCAGATGTTTCAATGAGGCCTTCCTGAGAGGCTCAAATGGTGGCTTGGTGAGCTGATGCAATACCAAAGAGAGGTTCCAAGAAGGAATCCCTCGCTGACCCTTAGGTCTATCTCTATAAAAACTGTCCAAAAGGCGAGTTAGGTTTTCATCCTTCCTGACATTTAAGGAGGAACTGCCTAATTTGTCCACGATGGCTGATCTGTAACCATCAATGGTACTGGGCTGGAGATTCTTCTCCTGGAAAAGATGTACGAGAAAATCAGCTATTTGATTGACAGATGGAGACCTGAAGTCCACCTGACTTGTCTCACACCATCGGACAAAAACGGACCATTTTGCCTCATAGACTGTTCTGGTTGAACTTCTTTGAGGAGCCTCAATTCGTGACGCCACTGGACCAGAGAAACCCTGCTCCTTGATTGCCGCAGCTCTAGGAGCCAGGCGTGAAGGTTTAGGTTGGTCAGGTTCCTGTGATGAGCCTTGTTGAATGGCTGTGTCACTAGGTCGGGATGAGTGGGTAGGCAAAGAGGAATCTGGGCCGACAGTTCCACCAGATCCCAGAACCATGGCATGTTGGACCAACCCGGGGCTATTGGATCACTCTCTTATAAAGATGGTCCGATAGCTTGCCGACCACCTTGCCCAGTAACAACACTGGGGGAAAGGCATACATGTCCAGGTTCTCCCAAGAGACTGTTAGAGCGTCCACCGCCCATGCCTTGGGGTCCGGCACTGGAGACACGTGTTGGGCTAGTTTGCAATTGTACTTTGTTGCAAACATGTCCACTTGGGGTCGGTGCCAGGTCTGAATCAGAAGGTTGAAAACTTCCTGATGAAGGGATCATTCTGTCTGAATGATTTGGCCTTGACGAGACAACTTGTCCGCAATCACATTTAGACAACCCGGGATGTGCCTGGCTTTCAGAACAACCTGTCTCAGATTGTACCAGCACAGGAGTTGCCATAGAAGGGCACAAAGTGAGCCTGACCTCATACCTCCCTCCTTGTTGATGTATGCCACAACTGTGGTGTTGTCTGTGGCAACTAGAACTACTTTTCCTTGTACTAGGTGCTGGAATCTTTTTAAGGCCAGTAAGACAGCTTTTAGTTCGAGGAAGTTTATATGAAGGTGACTTTCTGGAACTGACCAAGTGCCGCTTGCTGTGAAGTCTCCTAAGTGAGCACCCCAGCCTTCTTTTGAGGCGTCTGTAAAGATTTGAATGGCATGATGCAAAGGGTGCAGAGGCTGGCCGAGTAAGACATTTGTCTACTTGGTCCACCATAGAAGGTGCAGGTGAAGGGACCTTGGAACTGGAATCTCCTTTTCTAGAGATTCTGGGACCCCCCAGTGTCTTTTGAGGTGCCACTGAATGGGTCTCATGTGGAGTTTCCCCAGGGGTACCTGTTTTTCTGTTGCTGTAAGCAGGCCTATTAGTGACATGAAGTTTCTGATTCGACACTTTGGGCCGGTCATGATAGACTGCACCTTTTGGAGAATCGATTCCCAACGGTTCTGGGTCGGTTTGACCAGTCCGTGTGAGAGGTCGTATTGGTAACCCACAAATTCGAATACCTGTTTGGGTTCCAACTCTGATTTTTGTAGGTTCACCACCCAACCTAATTCCTGACAAAGAGCCAGGAGGGATTGGGTGCCCTGGTGGCAAGATTCTTTGGTAGGGGCTCAAATCAACCAGTCGTCTAGGTACTGGTGGATCCTTATACCCCGGGATTGAGCCATCAACTTGACCTGTTTGACCACACAAGTGAACTCCATCGGAGCTGTTGATAGGCCAAAGGGAAGGGCCCGGAATTGATAGGACTGATTTTGAAGGTGGAACCTGAGATATTTCCGGGACTTGATGTGAACTGGAATGTGGAAATAGGCGTTGCTGAAGTCCAGCGATGTCACCCATTCCCCTTGTTGCAAGGAAATCCGAATTGTCTCTGGGGTTTTCATTTTGAATGTTTTTAGGCTCAAAAATTTGTTAGAGAACTGAGGTCCAAGACTGGCCTCCATTTTTGGTTTGGTTTGGGAACTATGAAAAGTCTGTTGAAGAAAGCTAGAGATGTTCGAATCCTCACCACCTCTATTGCCTCCTTTTGTAGTAAGGCATGCAAAGCCTCTTTCAGGTGGAGGTTCCTGAGGGGGTTTGCATAACCACTGATTATCAATGGATCTCTTACCAGAGGAGGTCTGTTTTTGAACGGGAGAATGTATCCGTCTTTCAAGATGGACACTACTCTCAGATTTGCACCCAGGAGGGACCACTTCTGCCAAAATTTTTGCAGACGCCCTCCCACCATTTGAGCATTGGCAACATTGTGGACACTTGGAACAGTGGGGGCAAAAACACAATGATCTACAGAAAAAACACTTTTCACAAAATTTATTTCTGTTTTCACTTTTAATAAGGGACTTCCATCTTTCTTTTGTGACCGCCCTCTCACATTTAAGACAAAAGGTACAGGACTGACAACAAGACACAATACAGGTTTTTGTACAGATACATGAACGTTCTGTCTTTGAACATTTGACACACAATTTACTGGCTGGGCCATCGGCTCCAGACTTAGCAAACAGTAATTGTCATTTATACTGAGTATGTTCTTTGGCCAGGGGGGTGCCGCGTCCTGGGTGACCACCCCTGCCGCGACCTCTAGATCTCCCTCTGCTGCCAAAGGATTTCCATGCCGGCATATCCTTGCCAGCTTGTCCTCCGGACCGGGCAGTGTCCTGTGTTTGTTTCCAGTTGGCTAGGTATGGTTGGAAACGCCCCTGCTGTTGTTGCTTTCTAAAGCCACCGGTGAACCCCCCATGGCCCGACCCGGGCTGGGAGGTACGTTTGGTGTTGTCGAATTGGGTAATTTCGTCCTCCGCTTTCCTTATGATAGCATCAGGAAAGAGTGCATATCCATTGAGAGGACAGTTGCGTAAGGCTGAGAAGGTATCAGGTTTCACTCCTATCTTCAAATTTTCAAGATATGCATCCCTGTGTGTCAGAGTAAAATTTGCCATTTGCACAAAAATAAAGTCAGACAGGTGTTGCAAAGATTTTCCCATAGCGAAACTAACATTTTGGTTGAATGAGGCCAAGTAATGAAGTTCATCCAAAGCAGCTTGGGCTTTGGCAGAAGATTTACCTTTCGATAACTCAGTCTGTAAGGATTTCAAATTTTCTTGAACAGAGTCTTGAATCTTTGTGATGCAACGATTAAAGCCAGCTGACTGGTTGCACACATAGCTAGTCTCCTTGGCTGCTTTCTCCCTTTTGCGTAATGTGTCCTGAGCAATGGGACGGCTTGGAGGGTGTGAATTTGCAACAGCAGGTTTACATATCCTGGGGAAGGCACTGTTGAGCTTGGCCGCATCGTTTGGCCATTTGTTGACCGATTTACCAGGTCTTAAAGGGTCTTTCGGTTCAGGGTGGATGCCATACCATCTATTTTATGATTTGGGTGGCCTGAGAAAATGATCCACATGGAGTCCTCCTGGTTCACTAGACTTAGAGGGATAACCCTCAATCAGTACCAAGTTCAAAGCTTCCAACTTGTGACACAGCCAATCTTCAGGAGGCAGATCAACTGAAACTTTGCCGACTGGCTGAGCACGGTTTCCCACCCACGGATTATCAAACCTAGAAGCTGGTGAATATTCCAAATCAGGGATGTGAGTCCAGCCCATGAAGGCTCTCACACCCCGTACAGTCTCACGGTAATTCTGTTCTTCACTAAGTACCCGGTCAGAATCTCCGGCTTCAACATCCGGTTGATCTTCCGGGTCTGAAACTTCTCCTTCCTCAGCCGGTTCTGGGGGCAAATAACTGGCACTAGAGACCGGGAGAGACTGAGAACAAGGATCCCCATAAGATACCGGACCGGGCTGTGAAAAAAACGGTTCAGTAGTGTCAATGTCTGGTTCCGGGTACAAATTCTCCAGGGGAGATGTTATGCCCACATTTGTAGTACTTGAAGTAAAGCTAACTCTATCTGGGCCGGAGGCTGGACCGGCCTGGCCGGAAGGAACAGCTGATAGTAAGAAGGGAGCCTGAGAAAGTGAGCCCGCAGGGGGTGCATGAGAAACCGGAGCTTTTACCGGTGAGAAGGTGGCCTGCTGAGGACGTTTTCCAATAGTTATCAATGCCTCAAGCCTAGCCATGCGTAGAGACCACTTTTCATCTAAATCCTGCAAGTCTTTCTTAAATGAAGGCTGAGGTAGTGACAGATCTTCAGAAGTATTTAAAGAAGATGAAGCACCCACCGACTTGTCCTGATCCACTGAAGATAATACAGTTACAGAACTGGGATCAACTAATGCCTCATGTTCTTGTTTCTTCTCCTTCTTGAGCTTATAAGTGGGGGTTGAAAGTTGTAAAACCTGCTCCGGGCTTAGCAACTCACAAAATTCTCAGGGTAGTTTCTTTACACCTGCGTCATCCCCGTGACCTTTGTCCCTACAATGGGCACATCTTGAGTGCTGGTCAAATATAGCCATAATATGGCCGCACGCTCCCTTTCTTTGTCCAGGTGATGCCATGACAGTTAAAATATCCGTAGACAAAACCCGAATACAGAAAACGGTAATGAACTTAAGAAATATCCAACTTTAAAATATTTGTGAAAACATACAACTTCCTAATCGCACCAAACGGAAAAGATGCTATGACGTCACGTCCCTCTGGCGACTAAAGCAGGAACTAGACCACCTGGCGGGTGGATTGGAGTGTACCGGTCTGGCCGGAGGTGAAACTCAGGATGTCTTTTTCTGGCGTTTGGCGGGACCGGCTGGCGCCGGACAATAGCTATCGTCTGTTAGGTAAGATGTATTAACGCAATGAAAAATAGCATTGGAGATGCCCGTACCCCACAGCACGGGAAAATAGTTTTTGACAATATGAGATATAATAGAAGAAATTAAACAGTACAAAGATCTGGAGACTTTCACAGCAAATGGTTATGTAAAGGTGATTTACTTAACAGTGAGAACCCAAAAGTAACTAATTCTCAGCAATCCAATGAACTACAGGTCTGTAATTTTGCTATTTTATAGCTGACGCAAAAGTAGGTAAATACCATATTCAAACAAAATAGTATTCTAAATGCAATAGTTTTTTAAAGTTATAAGTGATTTTACTCATTATGGAAGGTACTGAAAAGTTAGAAAATAGCTATTACTCACTTAGGCTTCAAGTTACTCACCATGTTGCAGCTATGATAAAGGTACCTGAACAACATATTTTAACAAAATGCTCTGAATACTATAATTTTGTATAAGTGATTTAGTGCATGATTTCATGAATTTTAATGCATTAAAAAAGCATTGGAGATGCCCGTACCCCACAGCACGGAGAAATAGTTTTTTACACTATGAGATATAGAAGAAATTAAACAGTCCAAAGATCTGGAGACTTTCACAGCAAATTGCAAATTTAATAAGTAAATTAAATTTTTATAAGTTAATACCCTATCCAATGGACAATTGCTAATCCGGTCGGCGCAGACCGGCCCGCCAAACGCCAGAAAAAGACGTCCTGTGTTGCCACCGGCTGGCCGGTCCGTAGTACTGTGCACTCGCCAGATGGCGCCTCGCACCTCCTTCCTGTCTAGACAACCTGACGTCATAGCATCTTTTTCGTTGTCTAAACCTCTTAGACCCCTAGTAAGCTGATAGCGGGGTCGGTGGGAGGGTCTTGTGTGTCCATTGGATAGGGTATTAACTTATAAAAATTTAATTTACTTATTAAATTTGCAATTTTATTGCGTTAATACATCCTATCCAATGGACAATTGCTGAATAACTACCGCTTGGTCGGAGGGTAAGTTACTAGGGACTTATGTGAACTCACAAGTAATAGCAAATTTTAACCTACGGTCTAGGCTGACTTCGTCAGGAGACCTATAGGCCCAGGCCTGGGTTGACCCTAAGGTCAGGAAACCCTGTAAGACCTTGGTCGGTTGCCAACAGCCGGTTATCTGGGGGCTATACCGACGTCGCCCCCCCCCTTTTTTAACAGACCTGCTCTGAGGTAGGGGAAGAGAGGGATGAGTTCAGTCCCAGAAAGCCAATAAACCTCCCGAAGGAAGCACATCACATTTTATACTAAGTGCTTGTAGAACTGTTACATTATGTACATATATACAAATCTCCTCAACCTAAGGGCCACTTGTGGTTCTGCTGAGCAGCCGAACACCAAGCCCAATTGGTAAAGCTCTGAGTCAGCCCAAACCACACCCTTCAGAAAGCACTGTGTGAAGGTATTATGTGACTTCAGTGGCAGGCTGACAAAAAATGGATCTAAGGAAACTCCCGACTGGAAGACCTTAGAAGCATCAAAGGCCCTGACATCATGGGCTTTAACCTGATGTAAAGTGTGGGCCTCCTGGTCAGAGAGCTCATAACATAGGATCACAGTCTGCTTGATCCAAGAGGAGATAGTGGCAGGTGAGATGTCTTTGTCAAAACCTTTCTTAAAGGAGACAAAAACCACCTCCTTATTCTGTCCGAGGTCCTGTCCAAATAGTAGCGCAATGCTCTGACTGGACAGAGGGACCTGTCAGACTTGAGGGATCTATCCAGAGTTGGGGCCAGGGCTGTTATACCCCTGGGGCCACACTGTCTGGACCCTCTTTGGCCAGCTGATTCTTAGAGAGAGAAAGCTGGGTGACGGGTACAGGGACACTTGACCAGTCGGACTGGTGTCTAATATCTCTGTTTTGCCAAGCATGTATCTCACTTCTGCACTTGCCCGACCCAAGAGGCAAGAGGAAAACCGTCTTGAAGGTCAAATGCTTCAAGGAGGCCTCTTTATTTGGTTCAAATTGACCGTTGTAAGCTGATGTAAAAACCAGGTAGAGGTTCCAGGAGGGGATTCCCTTCCGGCCTTTGGGTCTGTCTCAGTGGAAACTATCCAGGAGACGAGTGAGATTTTCGTCCTTATTGATATTAATAGGCGAATTTCCCAGTCTATCAGCAATGTCTGACCTGTAACCATCAATGGTGCTGGGCTGCAACTTCCTGTTCTGAAATAGGTACATAAGGAAGTCAGCAACTAACTTTACAGGGGGTGCCCCGAAGTCCACCTGATGAATAATACATCACTTGTAAAAATGGCCCACTTGCCTCATAGACTGATCTGGTTGATCCCCTTTGAGGAGCCTTGCTGCCACTGCCTCAGACAAGCCCTGCTCCTCGATTGCTGAGGCTCTAGGAGCCCTGCATCGATATTAAGGTTTGTCAGATTTCTGTGAGGGATCTGATTGAAGGGCTGTCAACAGGTTGGGCATATTGGGCAGGCTCAGTGGGATTTGGCTGGACGTGGCCACTAGATCCCAAAACCAAGGCATGTTGGGCCACCCCGGAGCAATCAGAATGATTCTCATGCATGGGGAGTCTTGCAACTTCTCCACCACTTTGCCCAAAATGGCTGATGGTGGGAAGGTGTATGCTTTCAGATCCTACCATGGCCGACTGAGCGCATCCACTGCTGTGGCCAGGGGATCCGGTACCGGTGACACAAACAGAGGCAACCTGTTGTTGAATCTTGTGGCAAATAAGTCTATTTTGGGCCGGTGCCACCTGCTGCATAGAGTGGAAAACCTCTGGAAGGAGCAACCACTGTTTGGATGGTCTGACCTAGCCTGGATAGCTTGTCTGCTACCGCATTCGGCCGGCCTGGAATGTGTCGTGCTTTAGAGTCACTTGTTTCCTGGTACACCAGGTCAAGATTCTCCATAGTAGGGCACAAAGTGGGCACCACCTCATGCCTCCTTCCTTGTTTATGTAAGACACTACTGTGGTGTCGTCAGTGCTACAAGTACTATCTTGTTGAGTAAAGATCTTGGAACTCTTTTGAAGCCAGAAAGACTGCTTTAAGTTCTAGATAGTTTATCTGCAGCTTGCTTCCTGGAGGGGACCAGGTTGCTCTTGCAAGGTGCTCGTCTAAGCGGGCGCCCCACCCTTCTATTGATGCGTCTGTAATTATTTGCAGAGCCATCATTGTAAATGGGGGTGCAAGGACCTGGGGGTTGGGATCACCTTTTCCAGTGATTCTGGGACCCTCTAGTTGTGTTTGTGATGCCACTGAATGAGTCTCATATGAAGTTGGCCTACATGAACTTGCTTTTCTGTAGCTGTTAGTAAGCCTATCACTGACCTGAATTCCCGGACCGGGCAAGCCGGTAGGGATAGCAAGTTCAGCATTTTCTCTTGAAGGTTCTGCCACCGGTCTGGAGTCAGTCGGACCGGATCAGACCTGAGGTCGAACTGGTAGCCTACAAAATTGAAGTCTTGTTTGGGCTCCAGCTCTGATTTCTCTAAGTTCACCAGCCAACCTAGTTGCCAACACATTATTTACTAGTTCCTGTGTATGTTGGAGACAAGCCTGGTGGGATCTGGCTCTCACCAACCAGTCGTCTAGGTACTGGTGGTTTCTTAAATCCTTGTGTATGGCCATCAATTTCACCTCCTTTGGTATCATGGTGAACTCCAAAGGCGCTGTGGACAAACCGAATGGCAGGGCCTTGAACTGGTATGCCCGACCTTGGATGTGAAATCTCAGGCATTTCCTGGATTGTCCTTGTATGGGTATATGGACGTAGGTATCCCTCCTGCAACAATTGTACTACCTAGGGTCCAGCCCCCAAGGCTTCCCAAGTTCCCAAAAAGGGCTTAGTCTGGACCCTACAGGCAGATTGTGTGCCACATTGGGACATTTGGTATTCTGACCAACATTTTCTGTCCCTCCGGACACTGGTCCGGTCTGGTGACCATGATCCAGGTTAACAGTCTCTCTGTTCATATTGTGGTCTGGTGGGGCTGACACAACTTTTCACATTAATAGACTCTTTGCCCCGGGCCAGCAGCCTGCAAAGTGCAGCATTTACAGAGCAATTGTCATTTGTGAGATGTCTGACCCCTGGCCGGACATGATGACAAAATTTATTATCTCTCCAGTCAAGTCCAGCACCGAGAACAGCTTGTTGAGCGGTGTGATAAGGGAAGGTTGCCTGGCAGCTTGGGACACTGTCATATCACTGCATATCCCCAAGACCACTGAATGGTCTAAGAATTCCCTGTAACCAAATTACCTAGGCAACTCTGTCCAGCACCAGGACTCCATACCTGGTATTTTTTTTTTTTTTTTTTTATGCAACTAGTTGGGGTGAAGCACTGTACAGTAAGGGCTGTGTAGCCAGCACCCTGTTAGTAGACTTGTAACCAGTAGGTTGAAGCAAGTGTACAAGACTGTGTAGCCAGTACCAGTCGGTACACTCTGTAACCCGTTGTTGAAGCAAGTGTACAAGGCTGTGTAGCCAGCACCAGCCGGGACACTCTATAACCAGTTGTTGAAGCAAGTGTACAAGGCTGTGTAGCCAGTACCAGCCGGGACACTCTATAACCAGTTGTTGAAGCAAGTGTACATGGCTGTGTAGTCAGTACCAGTCAGTACACTGTAACCAGTTGTTGTTGAAGCAAGTGTACAAGGCTGTGTAGTCAGCACCAGTCGGTACACTGTAACCAGTTGTTGAAGCAAGTGTACAAGGCTGTGTAGTCAGTACCAGTCAGTACACTGTAACCAGTTGTTGAAGCAAGTGTACAAGGCTGTGTAGCCAGTACCAGTCGGTACACTGTAACCAGTTGTTGAAGCAAGTGTACAAGGCTGTGTAGCCAGTACCAGTCGGTACACTCTGTAACCATTTGTTGAAGCAAGTGTACAAGGCTGTGTAGCCAGTACCAGCCGGCACACTCTGTAACCAGTTGTGAAACAAGTGTACAAGGCTGTGTAGCCAGTACCAGCCAGTATACACTCTGTAAACAGTTGCTAAAGCAATTTTACCACTATCTTGTGTGTTGAATTCAGCTTGCTGTAGGTTTCCTCCATTAATTAAGTTATTTCTTTAATCGCACGTCTTATTTGTAAGTTTGACAGTTGCTGGGGAAGCCCTTGTGAGCTATTTTTAGAAGCAATTGTTGGTCGGCGTGTCACATGACCAGCTTGCTGGTCGGAAAGACACGCGATTGGCTGATTGGAGCTCGTCATTTGTCGCGTTCTTTTGTGATATTTAAACATGTAAATGCACAGTATTCTGCTCATCCACCAACCCCACTACCGACAATGAAGGTCGGTCCATGAGAGAGGGATTGGTATCCCAGTAGACGAAAGTTGTGAAGAACGCACTTCCGACCTTCCTGTTCAATGAAAACACGTGACCAGCTTCGTGATTTGTTCGGAAGGACACGCGATTGGCTAACTGGAGATGACATCAGTATTCGCGTTCCTTGTGTGATGCTTTACCAGCAACTTAACAGTCCACAAAACCCCACTACCGACAACAAGGCCGGGTCTGCAAAGCAGGAACTGGAGTCACAGTAGACGTGAGTTCTGAAGAACGTACTTCCAACCTTGCTGGTCGGTGAAAACACGTGACCTGCTTCGTGATTGGTTGGAAGGACACGCGATTGGTTGACTGGATATGACGTCAGAGGTCGCGTTCTTTTGAGCTAAACCAGTGAACTGGCCATCCACAACCCCCACTACCGACAACAAAGCTGGGTCTGCAAGGGAGGGACTGATATCACCTTCTATTGAGAGGTCGGTTGAACTGGAGCTTGCCGGTCGACTAATGCTTTACAGCAAAGATGTCTGGACCAGTGCGCTCTGAAGATTACTGAAGAATGCATCTCTTGCTTCTGATGAAAAACAGTGAATACTCGAGCTAGGCTGGTGTGACTGATGCTTTACAGCAGAGAAGTCAGTACCAGTGCGCTCTGAAGAAATCTGAAGAATTCATCCCATGCTTCTGATGAAAAAACACTAAATACTCGAGCTAGGCTGGTGTGACTGATGCTATACAGCAGAGAAGTCGGTACCAGTGCGCTCTGAAGATGAAGAATGCATCTCTTGCTAGGGGAAATCCTTCTTACAGTGTTCAAAACTACGTAGACTGAAGTTCCCCGTGATTTCTGTTTGTAGTACTAGAAGGGACGTTTCTATGGTGATTGTAGCTGAAGGTACATTCAAACCAAAAGACACGGATAAAATTACCTTGTAAGTAGTACATGTATATCCATTATTTTCTTTAAAGTTGTCGATCTGCCCCTAACAACCCAATGGTTGAATGGGAGGAAACTAGTAACAATGGCTGCCTTTATATTTCGCGTCGTAACTGCCCTATCATCAACACTAAATTGAGTCAGCTAGGGAGCGTTTCCAGCAGATTTAATAATGTATATCCGTGCTTCAGATGTAGATAACACTTCTAAACTAAAATATTTGCAATTCAGGTGAAAAAACCATCATAATGCACACTTTTCCTTAAAATATCTGGAGATTGTTGAAAACACGTCTGCACAGTACACGCGCCAAACGAAAAAGATGCTATGACGTCAGGTTGTCTAGACAGGAAGGAGGTGCGAGGCGCCATCTGGCGAGTGCACAGTACTACGGACCGGCCAGCCGGTGGCAACACAGGATGTCTTTTTCTGGCGTTTGGCGGGCCGGTCTGCGCCGACCGGATTAGCAATTGTCCATTGGATAGGATGTATTAACGCAATAAAATGGTTATGTAAAGGTCTGAACAATGTTAGTAGAGTAAATAATATTTAAGAGAGAAAGTGTCTAAATTATGAAGCTGTAAAATTTATTAATTTAAGTAATAATAGCAGTTACCAATAGAAATAGCACAATACCGAAATTGCTCTATCTCACATCGTTTCCGAGATGTGTTTTTAAATTTTAGGCACAAATTTAAGTTGGCCACCAAAAAGGCGGGAAAACGATTTTTTGGGAAAGTTGCCATTTGATTCTGCAGATACCCTGGAGGTCAAAATTTTCATCCAAATTGCTCTACCTTGCACCGTTTCCAAGATGAGTTTGTGCATTTTAAGCAGAAATTCAAGATGGCCGCCAAAAATGACAGGAAAACGATTTTTGGCAAAAAGTGGCAGATAAGTCTGTATATACCCTGTGGGCCAAAAATTTTGCCGAAATCACTATCTCGCACCATTTCTGAGATATTAAAGATTATTCATTTCCAGCGTTAAGAAAAATTGTGGCATTTAGTTAATCATTAATAAATCAGCCATTTTGTATTGGATCATTTCCAAAAGGTAATGATTTTAGACATCTATATAACAAAACCTACCAGCCAAATTTCATGTGAATAGGTGAAGCGCTTTTTAAGTTATCATCCAGACAAGTGCATCCCTTTGGTCAGGTGACTTCTCTGATTGGTTAAAATGTCATGACACCATATCCAGAAATTTTTCCCAGGGCTACTGCATACATGTGCTAAATTTGAAAATAATCAGTGCAGTGGTTGCCGAGGTATAAGCAATAGAAAATGCAGGAGCTGGCAGACCCACTCTCCCCTGACTACAAACAAGCGTCCCTTGTGGGATGCTTAATCATCAGTTACAGCAATCCATATATCTTTGTCATAAGAAAAATATGTCTCAATTATGGCAAGCGAATACACTTTGGCAGAACTAAGGTTAAAAATCACACCATGACTTAGCATACCTGCACCGCTAATCAATGACCCATCCAAGAATCAAATTTCTACGATTTTCTCTTTTTACAGTTTCTGAGATATGGCCCAGACAAGATATAAAAGTCAAGGTCACTACAACAAGGTTAAATCAAGATCGTTGCTCACCTACACCTTCTACCCAATGTACCTAAAACAAGATTTTTAAGTTCAAGGTCACTTCAGCTAAGGTCAAAGGTCAAATCAAAGTCATACCATAACACTGCATACTCAAACACCTAATTAATGTCCTCACTAAATATCAACCTGTTACACCTTATAGATGCTGAGATATAGTCTGGACAAGATTTTAATGGTCAAGGTCACTTCAGCAAGCTCAAAGGTCAAATCAAGGTCACACCATGATGTTGCACACCTACACCATCAACCAATGTCCCTACCAAGTTTCACATTCTTACACCGTATGGTTTCAGAAATAAAGCCAGAACAAACTTTTTCCTGCCGTCCACCCACAATGTGTGAAAACAATACCCACACAGAACTTGAAGGCTGTGGGGTAAATATTATTTAAACAAGAGGATCAGAGATGCCCCAAAAGGTGGGTTGCACAGGCAGCAATAAGGTTAGCGACTGCTGTAATTAAATGTAGAAACAAGGAAAGAAATGTTAGGTCACCAGTTAAGGTAAATGTGTTAGACATGCTAAGATATATAAAATAGCATCAGAGATGCCCGTACCCCACAGCCTACGGAAATATTTTTAACACCATGAGATATAGAAGTACTGTATCAGTACAAAGTTCAGGATGCTTTCAGAGCACTGTCAGATAAAGGTCCAAACAATGTTAAAATAGAGAAAATAATGTCCAAGAGAAAGATAATGCATGTACTCTTTATCTACATCTGGCATGGCCGAATTATGGTTTAGATGTTTTGAATATTACCATGCATACAGAAGTGGTAATACATTCAATGAATGCTTATGTGTGTTGTTGGAGCAAAATCTGTGGCTCACTTGATGAAATTCCATCGGTTAAAATGGGAAGTTGTAAATGAATTCTAATGTGACTTTAACAGTGCTTAAACTGCAGCAAACGACAGACCCAAAGGTGCAACAAGATTTTAAAGGTCAAGGTCACTATGACAAGGTCAAATCAAGGTCACATTATGATGCTGCACACCTACAACCCCTAACCAATGTCCCTAACAAGCATCAACTTCCTACACCTTACGGTTTCCGAGATATAGCCCGGACAAGATTTTATAGGTCAAGGTCACTACAGCAAGGTCCAAGGTCAAATCAAGGTCAGACCATGATATTGCACATCTACACCCCTTAACCAATGCCCCTACCAAGTATCAACTTCCTACACCTTACAGTTTCCGAGATATAGCCCGGACAGATTTTATAGGTCAAGGTCACTACAACAAGGTCAAATCAAGGTCAGACCATGACATTGCACACCTACACCCCCTAACCAATGTCCCAACCAAATATCAACTTCCTACACCTTATGGTTTCCGAGATATAGCCCGGACAAGATTTTATAGGTCAAGGTCACTATGGCAAAGTTAAATCAAGGTCACACCATGAGGCTGCACACCTACAACCCCCAAACGAATGCCCTTGCCAAGAATCAACTTCCGATGCCTTGCGGTTTCCGAGGTATAGATCAAACAAGATTTTATAGGTCAAGACATTGCACACCTACACCCCTAACTAATGTCCCTACCAAGTATCAACTTCCTACATCTTACAGTTTCTGAGGTACAGCCCAGACAAACTTTTTCCCGCCACCCGCCCGTCTGGACACCATGGGCCTTTAAGGGCTGTGAGGTAAAAAGCGCAAAAAGCTCACCTTTAAGTATAGGAATTACGAAAACAAAAATAATATGTACTTTATGTATATCTTATATTTTATTTGACATCAGATAGACGTGTACAGTAGATTCAATCATAACCAAAAGACATGTAACTGATTCTACACAAGAACCTTACAAACATTTACACATTGAGCGTTATGAATTACCTATCAAATTACACGGCACTACTCCCTGTAAGTAACATATTTAAATTCACATTATATTTCTTTTTACTTAGAGTAAGAACTGTAAAATTTCTCCTTTCAGTATGTGAAGTTTGCTACGGGGGCACGGCCTATAAGGAAGACAAATCATAAAAACATGTGCCAGCTTTGCATCAGGGGAGATCAAAGGCCTAAAATAGTCACAAGAATCACAAATAAAGGATTTCTCACAAGTCCAGAAGATGTCCTCACCATTGATGGCTAAACAATGAAATAAAGAATCTGATCACGTGACCAAATTGACAGGAGGGCAAACTTTGACATTGATTTGCTATTTATGCCCGGCAAAGTTATTTATTGCTATTATAAAGACCAGCCTAACTGCTTTAAAGGAAATATCCGTTTGTTTTTATGAGGTGACACAATCAAGGAAGTCGCCATATTGTTTTGAATGAATGTTCGCTCTCGTAAAAGCAGATGACTTTACTACCTACAATCGAGCAATTCGAAACAGCACTTTCGTTTTTTTTTAGCAGGCATTTGTTCTCCTATTTTGGCCCACTGATTAAATGTGCAGAGAATTGTTTTTGTTTACTGATCACTTCTAGTCTTTATAATGTAACTCAATGGCCTGGTTAAGGTTGTTATATAGCCTTCACACCTCTGTGTTGACTATTGAGTCAGATGGATAAAAAAAACAGTCCATAAAAACATTTCTCACAAGTCAAGGAAATAGAAAAGGGTTTCCTCACCGACAAATGTCACATACTGTAGAAAATTTCCCCATTTCTTACTCTGCCATCAATCACCCGATTCTACTTCACTAACTACTGTGTCAGATGTACAAGTTGTCATGATTCACTACAAATCTAAGTCTCATTAATCATCAACATGCTGACTCTTTCGTTACATTGTATCTTCACCCGTATACAAGCTAACTCTGTATAACTAGAACCTCCGCTGTACACAGCATTTGATTCAAGTTTTGGTCACTTTCACACACAACTACAATTCAGTACTTTTTAGTACGGATTTCGACTTCTCCTGAACTCTGTGTACGGAAGTTAACTGTGCATGTGATCTCTACATTGTGCTTCTAAATTGTATTTTATTGACAACTCAAAAGAAAACATACACAAGTGAAGAATCCTGTTTTTACAGAAGGGATGGCAAATTTGTTCAAGAATCAAATGAAAATTAAGTGAGAAAATGTAACCCAAAAATGGTCATTAATGAGTAAAGTAATATTTTGTTTTATAAAAGAAAACAATTCTATGATTAGTTTAAAGCTCAAGTGTAGAGCAATTTGCATTTGTTTTATCTGTGTTCTATGCCTTTATCATGTTTTCTTTCTTTATTTGCATTTCATTGTAATTTTTTTCATGCCTGATAAGGATACATGCGAACCCACATATATATTTTAATACATATATATTCATATGACTATATATGTCCATAACAGTTCTTTCAGTGATAACATGTACAAACAAAAATAAAAAATAGCATCAGAGATGCCCGTACCCCACAGCCTGGGGAAATAGTTTTCAACATCATGAAATATAGAAGTAGTGAAAAAGTATAAAGATCTGGATACTCTCAGAGCAGTGTTAGTTATATAAAGCTCCAAATAATGTTTAAGTGGAGAAAATAACATCTAAAAGAGAGAAAATGTATGTAAAAATAAAGTATTAAATCAAGATATTTCAATAGCAACCGCATTAATAAGTAAACTAAAAATTATAAAGATGTAAATTTTATTAATTAGAGTATAGCTATCGATGGAAATAGTACAATTATACAAAAGTATATAAACTAATCAGTTGCAGCAATCCATATATCTTTGTCATAAGAGAAACATGTCTCAAATCTTGCAGATGAACACACTTTTTGCAGAGCCAAAGTTAAGGTCACACCATGACGCACACCTACACCCCTTAACCAATGTCCCTACCAAGTGTCAACCTTCTACACCTTACCAAATCCAATAAATAGCCCAGACAAGATTTTCAAACTCATGGTCACTATGACTAGGTAATAGGTCAAATCAAGACTACACCATGATGATGCACACCTACAGCCCCCAACCAATATCCCTACCAAGTATCAACTTCCTACACCTTAGAGTTTCTGAGATATAGCCCGGATAAGATTCTATAGGTCAAGGTCACTACCACAAAATCAAAGGTCAAATCAAGGTCACAACACGATTTTGCACACCTACAACCCCCAACCAATGTCCCTACCAAATATCAACTTCCTACACCTTACAGTTTCTGAGTTATAGCCTGGACAAGATTTTATAGGTCAAGGTCACCACAGCAAGGTCAAAGGTCAAACCAAGGACACACCAAAAAGTTGCACACCTACAACCCCCAACCAATGTCCCTACCAAATATCAACTTCCTAGACCTCACGGTTTCCGAGATATAGCCCGGACAAGATTTTATAGGTCAAGGTCACTACGGCAAGGTCAAATCAAGGTCATACCATTACGTTGCACACCTACAACTCCTAACCAATGTTCCTACCACGTATCAACTTCCTACACCTTATGGTTTCCACGATATAGCCTGGACAAGATTTTATAGGTCAAGGTCAGTACAAGGTCAAAGGTCAAATCAAGGTCACAGTATGATGCTGCACACCCACAACCCCTAACTGATGTCCCTGCTAAGTATCAACTTCCTACACCTTATGGTTACCAAGATATAGCCCGGACAGGATTTTCAAACTCAAGGTCACTGCGGCAAGGTCAAAGGTCAAATCAAGGTCAGACCATGACGTTGCACACCTACACCTCATAACCAATGTCCCTATTAAGTATCAACTTCCTACACCTTACAGTTTCTGAGATACAGCCTGGACAAACTTTTTCCCGCCGCCCGCCCATCCGAACACCATGGGTGAAAACAATACCCTGACAGCCGTTAGGGGCTGTGGGGTAAAAATTCACACGAGTGATTTAGGTCATATGCATATAAGTTATACAAGTCATATAACAGTGCATACATGATACCTATGGATATGTATTTTCTGTTGCAAAGTGGGCATATTTTGTAAAAAAAATAATAGCAGTGCTTTTAAGATAGCTAGAGGTCAGAAGGCTTATGTATGAAGTTCAACATGAACTGAGAATAAAAATGCAACTATAAAGACTAAATTTTGAGGATTCAGTGAAGTCTTTTTTTTAAAGATTTTATAATCAGAAAAAACATTGATTCCAAACACACAAATATTCTTTTCCTTGATTGATTAAGAAATGCACATGGAAAGTCAGTTACCGTGATATACATCATCATGAACTCAGATTATAAAATGCTTCAAAAATTTACATTCAGTAATATAATGAAGTTGAAAAAAGAAAACATTGCTGAACACACACGCACAAAAAAAAAAAAAAAAAAAAAAAAAGCCGGTTCATCAAAATGCTTAAACAGAAGTGTATATTACCTATATACAACAAATCAATGAAACAAACCATAATGCTGACACAAATAAATCTCACATTACAATAATCTTAGTATATAACATACTCTCAGGTTATATCAATCTTAAAATATGTCCAATAACATACAGAATAGTGGCAGAATCTACAGTAACTCAATGATAAATTATGAAAATCAACTACTGGAACATATATATCAATAGTTACATCTACAGAAATCAAACAGATGGATCAGACAAGTAAATGGTGACACATGGACAATCATACAAATACTTCTTCTTACAACTGCTCGCTACTTTTCTGAGATGGATTACGATTACATCGCAACACTTGCATACACCTATGTCACATGAATAGGTCTCCAGGAGACTCGAACCCACAGTCTCTGTCTCAGGAGGCCCACACTACACCCGGTGAGCTATAGGGGAAATCCCTCCTAAATAATAATGATTTATATACAGCTTTAAGAATGTATTTTTATACCAGTCCTGACAATTTGCGTTAAATCTATAGGTTTTTTTTGGTGTTACTCTTAGCACATTTAATACACCACAGCATGTAATGAAAGAACATTATATATTATAAAATATACATTCAGCAGCTTCTAATCATACAATGACCACACAGAGCAGGGTTTCCTTTTCAGTAGAAAACTCTGGTATCGATGAGAAAATACAAAATGCACTTTTAGCATATATGGAAATTCACAAACACCTTCAATCCACATGCATGGCACAGCTGTCAAAAATTTCAATCTCACACCAAGCAGTTCAAAGGTTCTCCACTGGTACATATAACTGCAATAGAATCTCTACCACCTGACCTTCTGTTATTATAGTCCAGTAAGCAAACTACAAGGAACAATCGGTTAAGTAAGTATAACTGGAGCCCGTTTTGATATACCAGCTTGAAATATACAGAGAAAGTGGAAGCTAGGGCTACCAGGAAATAAATCGGTGTTAACATGGGAAATAAATGTGAAAGATGGGTAAACTTGCATTGACGTGATGAGTCTACTATACCTAGTGATGTCATCGTCTGGGTATATGAGGTCTCGATACCATGAACAAAACAGTGAGCGGTATCGCGGTGCCATCGTTTCACAAATTAAACCTAACTTTGCTCTTTAAATAATGTGCATTGGCAACTAATACTGAAATAAAATAGATTTTTATGTTTTATTTGTGCTGACAGTTGTTAAAATGGTGAATATTTGAAGCAATAAAAAGTAAACAAAACTTACATTTTTTAACTTCCTGTAGGAAGTCGAAAGAGACATCACCATAGTTACATCACAAATCAAAACAAAACTGCATAAAAGTAGAAATTGGATGAACATTTCAACATATTTTTATGAAATCCCTTCAAAAATAAGCTAAAGTTAATGGCTGAATATGTTTATGAGATGCATCGCGGATGATCATTATTCCTCGATTATCGTCCACATTGTTGTTAAATATCTACTCATTTTTATGCGAAAACCAATTACAAATAACTAACTCAATGATCTACCCGTGAAATGACTAGTTATCAGTTTACTTAGTGATGGTCATGAAGTCCAGCATAAAACAACCTATAGAAAACTCAACTTTTTCTTTTTTGTTTTACAAATTTAAATCCTAATGAAAATGCAAGAAATATCAGGAAGAAATACATGTGATTTAACCATGCAAGAAACAAATGTTGTGCATGCACTGATGTCCACAACATATTGATCTTTATGGTTAATTGGGTCTTCTTGAAATAATTATTTTAGTTTTTGTTCCACTTGTTATTCAGTTAGTATTGAAACTGACCCATTTGCAATACTGAACAGGCACCAGGTAGCATAATGAAAGCCTTCGAAGTGGGGAGTTTCAGAACCAGTAATTGGGTACATATTTAAAGGTCACAGAGTCCCAATGGTTAAATGCAATTCTGACCTGAAATGAAAATAGATAAAGGATGTATGCTCAGAGTTTCTAAGGATGGTATCTTTAGACATTGGCTAATTCTAGGAATGTACCAAATTAAAAGTTGTTAATTTTTTGAAATAATTTACCGGAAACAAAGAATGGATGATACAATATGCATCTGGTCTGTGTACAGAGAATTCTTGTGATAAAATATAAAAACATAACATATGTCAATGAGGTTACGATCCTATGATGTTACAACATAAAACAATCTGCACTTCATCCCATCAAGTCCTTGTTATTTTCTTTTATTGTTACAGGACATTGCCTTGCACCTAATATCAGGAACACGTTAGAGAATTTGCTAGTTTGACGATAAAAATTGACAAAACAGAAACTAGCAAAATTTTCATAACATTGTATCACTTTGAAATCAAATAAACAGAACACAGTCATGCTGGTGCAAATACACAAAGGAAAAATAAAAAGATTCAATAAAGTTTTTCATACACATAAAATAATACATAATTCCAACATAAAATGAACATCATAATTTCACATTGTTGAAAGCAGGTAAATTGACTACAAATAAAAATAGAATGGAATATTGAAACTAAACACTAGATATTTCTGGTAATATAACTACTTCATCCAGAACTAAATATGTTTTGAAAAATCAGAATTGACTCTTTATTTGTAAAGTCTACATACACTTGTGCCACACAATAACACATAACAACTGTTCTTCATTGTTTGCCTGTGGTCTGTCAGAATAACAACAGACATTTAACTAATATAATCTCACGCATATTTACTATTGTCTATTATGCACATAACAAATATCAACAATCACAGTTACACCTAGTTCACACCTTTCCTTACTAGAGTCACAAGCTTTAACCACACAGGCTCGTATCTACTTTCAGTTTTTTTTTTTTGCTCTGCTTCCTATTTTGGCAGGATGACTTTGCTGGAATTCACATTTGGGTATGACATCCTCCTGTATTTAAAAATACTCGAGATATTTTGTGCTCTACTCGAGATGTTTTGCGTTGAGAACAATATTTTTGAAATGTTTGAAAACCTCTCCCCCCGCCTAAAAGAGCTGTGTAGAGATTTACATGCTAGAGAGGTGATGGGAGGGTTGGGGGGGCGTTGGGTTGGTGAGATGGATATTCAGGGTGGCTTGTTTTACAACATGTACTACTCAGATAGGAGGGGCTCTTTTTGCATCAATAAAGACAAGGTTTCCAACCAAAAAATACATATATACACATATGACCATAAAGAAAGATGTGACTGGACCAGTAGGACATTAACTGCACACAGGTGATATTCTGGTCTGGTCATTACTATACATTTACTCTCGTCAGGACTAAAAACATATTTGGTTCAACCAGAATTAACACTTTTTAAATCACAATAAGGCACAATATATATTTACCTCTAAAGAGTTAACATCATCAATAACAAGCAGAATTTATATAGTTATACTGTGTTGCAACTATAATTATACGAGCTTGAACATTTTCAAGTCTTTGATCTATGACAGAGACGCCATGTCACATTTAGTTCCTTTCCATTCACTTTATATGTCAACCTATGAGTACATCACTTGAGATAATAAGTTCACATGAAATTCCTTAGTTTCTTTCATTGGTTAAATACCTTAATTCTAGTACCCAAATTCATATCAGGACAGGCCTTAAGTGCATCCCACATCCTGAACAGTGCTCTAAGAGATAGTAAAAATTTTCAATGATATAAAATCCTAAAAATCGAGCCAGAATGAACATGTTCCATTATTTAGATAATGAACAAATTAATCAAGTACTCTAGCATACCATGTAGAAATGAAACATCTCTCCCTGTTTTGAGAGAGTTTTGGGATTTTAGAAATCATCATAAAGTCTCAAAAATCTGCCCCATGGAAATGTTCAAAGCTTTGAACAATGAATACCATCAACGTGTCATCTGACATGATAAAAAGGATATTTTTACATCTAAGTTTAATTATATAATTTGTAGGTTTCAGGCCATAAATGTGTAAATTACTAGAAAAGTACATGTCCTTTGGGCCCAGTTTTACATAACAAGACTCAGACAGTCACAACAGACATGAACATAAAGTTTTTTTCATCAGCCCAACTTGCAAAAGCTGAATTGTTTTCACAAACGCACACTTTATCAACACAGATTAATGCTTAAAAGTTTCATGTATATTATTACCTTTGTTCTAAGCTGCATATATTTCTCAAAACATAAGACCATCAACACAGGTAGATATCTTTATATTTTACGAAAACATGCTACATCTGGGGATTAGATACAACCAGAACAAAAATTTGGGATGATTCAGATCTCTCCCAAAATGTAGAGTAAGAAATCTAAAATTCGCCAGGAATCTAAAATTCGCCACCTCTAAAACCTCAGTTAATTTTATGAAGAAAATGATGTTTTTGTCCAAAAATTGGTATTTTTCAGTTCCAAAAGCCTTAATTTACTATACAGTCAACAAATCTCACCACAATTCATTTATTTTATTAGTATTTTCACATGTGGTGAATTTCAGATATGTGGCGAATTTTAGATTTCTTACTGTAACAACTTCTTCCTTTGGTGAGGCCATACCTACAGAAGAAATTTTATAAAGATCTGCTCATTCATTTTTCAGTAATATCAAGCAAAATCCAAAGCCATTGAAAATACATTCAAACAAGACCCTTGAAAAATCAGGATTATTATTTTTTTTTTGTATCCAGAAAATAACCTGGATCTTTCCCAAAATTTAATCTCTTTTTCCTGTGGCCAAGCCCTACCCACATAAAAAAAAAATCATAAATATTTCTGTACATTACTTTAGAGTTATCATGAACATAATCAAACATACACAAAAACATGTGATTAACATAACTTTAAGTCCAATGTAAAATTTTACATGACACTGCAATAATATTCAAATACATAAATAAAACCGAGTAAGGCTGTTGCCTTAATCCTGGACTGTTTTTAGATGTTTGTCAAAAACTAAGACAAAAGTCTTTGATTGAAGTTTAAATCTGTTTGTGAAACTGGGCCCAAGTACCTGCTTTGTATAAAACCACGCAAGGAGTATATAGCCATAAAGCAGAAAATATAACTGAACTGCAGCACTTAAAATTACCATGTCAAAAAGACTAAGTTACTCTCCTTTTAGCCTCTTGCTATATTCCTGCTGCTTCTTTTCCAACATAATTGGCTTGGGTTGTGTTCTTTTCAAACCTCCATCCCTACAAAGAGAGACTAAGTGACATGACAATGGTGGGACAATAATAATGATTTAAACTAGTGTATGTATGAAAGTGAGCAACAAAAGCATCTCAGAATAGGATTTATTCCACTAAGACTGCGACAAGCTCGTTATTTAGCCAAACTGAATTATGACAGTCATAGGTCAAAGTTGGAGTATTACGTCCCATTCAACAGTCAGGGTCATATTTGGACAGGTCCTCAGCATTGCCACTTGTGGTAGTGGAACCCGCACAGAGGTGACCCCTGTGATTAGATGCCAAACCTGCTAACCTGCTATGCCTCTGAGGACCTCTCTGACTTTTGAGAGAAAAAACATACTGAAATTTAAAACTAGAAAAAGGTTTTTGGTAACAAAAACGAGCGGCCCCGATGGAGACTTCAGTTAATAAAGCTGTAGCAGTTGTGGTATGAGACTGTAGGGAGAAGGTAAGCTTTACTGTGTTTTGTATCTGATGCAGTGTTCATTCTAGAGTTGGAGCTACTTGAGTCAAATGACTCCTACACTAATTTTTGGTGGGACATTTAGTAAATGCGATGAGTCAAATAAAAAAAAATTAAACTTTCATTTGACCAAATTAACTTAAATAGGAGAGAAGAGAGTCAATCTTTAAAGTGAATTTGCAATACTAAATCAAATTCAAGTATACTCACTGCGAAAAAACTTTATTTCAATTTGAGACATATATTTGTAGTCCGCATGATGTACATATATATTTACAATAATTAAAGTTTGTTTATTTTTTACTGAATTTTTTTTCATTTTTTTTTTGTTTAAAAAAATATGGTCCAACCCTGCACTATCTAAAACTAGGAGAAAAATTAACTCATCTTGACATAGGTTCACTCAGGGAGTTGTTTTTATTTCATACAAAAAACTCCATTATTTTTGAAAATGGACAAAAATTTGCCATTTAAAAAAAAAAAATGGTTTTAAAGCAATAATATACCATGTAAAATTTAAGTTAAATTATTATTTAACATCTTTTCCAGCCGAAAATTGTTATTAACATAGATGTAACTTTTCAAAAGTTTGTCCCCCAGTAGTTTAAAATGTTTGTTGTTACTAGTTAACAATTGTATAATTTGCACTCTTGAAGTCACTTGTAAGAGTGCATTATTTAAAAATATACTGTAAAAAGTGAAAATATTAAAGACTGGATAATGAAATCTTGTTGTGCAATAGATATTTAATGTTTATATATTTAACAAAACTATGACCTATTTTCCATATTTACATCCACTGGCGAGTTAACATCACTTACTATAAACGTGTTTTCCATTCATAAATACCATAGATCTATATTTGTTAAAAGAAGTGTGATTGGACAAGGCAGTTTCCGCTTGACCAATCAAATTAAGGCATTTGGAAGCAAGGAAACATGGAGGAATTGGGTTAAAAAGACAATATATGTGTTCTTTTATTTGATTTTTAAACAAAATTCGTATAATTTCCCCAGTATTTATAGCGAAAACGCGGCCGATAACGCAATATCTATGCGTTACCGCGACTCGGGACCATAATGTGTACGCGTCTTTTCGCCCCAGTGTAGCGACAAAAGACGCGGAAACGCGTTGTAAAGTGAACTCTGCTGATGGAAAAGTGGATTATCTAAAAACTGTATCAGTTGCAGTATTAGACTGTAAGCAGAATGTGAGCTTTATTGTGATTCGTAGAGTGGTATATTTTATGAAAGAATATATCATTTTTGCTGTAAATTTGGGATCGTAAATTTTTTCCAGGAGATATTTAATCCTAGATTTATAATGATAAAGATACACTGTAGTAAACTATAATTAGCTACAGATAGGGACACTCATATGCTGTATTTCTTTGAGGCACTTTATGCCTCTGAAAATTCATTGGTATTTAATATTTTTATAAGATAAATATAGATCAACAACTCCTGCTACTAAACAAAAGCTAAACTAGACCTAGCGCATCGGAGAATTGATGCAAATTGTATCCACCGTAAAGACAATGCACCAAAACCTCTAGGACCAATAATAAGCGAGTTATAAGCACTTTTAAGCTTGGCTATCCTCATTTGACCTTCAAGGAGGGGTCCAAGGTCAAATCCGACCACACCAGAAGATTCCCAGCCCATGATTTCCTATATGTTGGTTTACCATCCCAAACCACTAGGACCAATAATAAGCGAGTTATAGGCACTTTTACCTTTGGCTATCCTCATTTGACCTTGAAGGAGGGGCCCAAGGTCAAATCCGACCTCACCACAAGATTTCCAGCCCATGATTTTCTATATATTGGTTTACCATCCCAAACCTCTAGGACCAATAATAAGCGAGTTATAGGCACTTTTACCTTTGGCTATCCTCGTTTGACCTTGAAGGAGGGGCCCACGGTCAAATCCGACCACACCAGAAGATTCCAAGCCCATGATTTCCTATACGTTGTTTTACCATCCCAAACCTCTAGGACCAATAATAAGCGAGTTATAAGCACTTTTAAGTTTGGCTGTCATCGTTTGACCTTGAAGGAGGGGCCCAAGGTCAAATCCGACCACTCCAGAAGATTCCCAGCCCATGATTTCCTATATGTTGGTTTACCATCCCAAACCTCTAGGATTGATAATAAGCGAGTTATAAGCACTTATAAGTTTGGCTATCCTCATTTGACCTTGAAGGAGGGGTCCAAGGTCAAATCTGACCACATCAGAAGATTCGCAGCACATGATTTCCTATAGGTTGGCTTCACATTGCAAACCTCTAGGACCAATAATAAGGGAGATATAGGCACTTTTAAAGTCCGCTATGTGGGTTACTTCGGCACTCCGTGGATGACCTTGAATTAGGAGCTTCAAGGTCAAATGTGTGCAAGGTTGTAGAGGACATGTATATGTGTCATACATATCACCTATGAAGAGATTCAACCTTCTACCTATGAGGAACAGCCAGTAGAAAAATGTAGATTATTTTTAAACAAATGCCCGTGGCGGCCATCTTGTTTTTCAGAATGAGGCTATTTTCCTTCCCAGAGAAGCTTACCCCCCAATGAAGATATCCTGCAAATTTGGTGAACCTAGCTGCTGTTGTTTTCCTCTTAGAGCGTTAACGCCGAAAATCTCTCTACGCGCGGCGGCGGCATAGCGGACGCTAAACCAAAGTATCCACCGGATGCTTCCGGTGGATACAATTAATTAAAGCCTTTTTTCCCAAACAGGAAAAGTCATATCCACACAATTCCATAAGAATGGAATCAGAAGAATGTGGGAATTTTTTAATGTGCCTAAAATTGGGAATATATATTATATGAACACTGATCAGCTGCAATACATTTATAACCACATCACTGCATGCTAAACACCTCATTTTTTTTCTTTGAAGATGCCATAACTTCAAAAACACTGGGAGGTTAGCTTTGCCAGATAACAGAAATTTTGTTTTAAGTATACATGTGGCAGGTGTGGTTTTAAAAAGTCTTAAAACTAGAGATTGCGTCTCGACGCAGTGTATCCCCGGACGGGACATAGTTAAGGCGTGAATGTGTCGGGCTTGAGCCTGTTTCCTGGAGCACCAGGTCAGGATTCTCCATAGTACCAGATTACTTCCAAAAGCTAATCACTAGTTGTTTCACTTATATCTGTCTTTAAAAATTACATTTCATGGATCCAGAAGATCCATATAGTGATCCGGATCACTTCCAAAACTCAATCATTTCATCCTTTTACCTTTTCAGACATATTCTAAAAATTTCATCGAAATCCATCCATAAGTTTTTGAGTTATCTTGTACACAGACACATCTGGCAGCCTGGATCCACATGATCCAGACAGTGATCCAGATTACTCCCAAAATCTAATCACTTGTTCTTTGTCCCATTTAAGACATTTCCTGAAAATTTCATAAAAATCCATTCATGACTTTCTGCGCTATTTGTCTTTAAAAATTACATTCACGGATCCAGAAGATCCAGATAGTGGTCCAGATCACTCGCAAAATTGAACCATAAGGATTTCTTCCTTTTACCACTTCTTCCTTTTACCATTTGTAACATATCCTGAAAATAGTAAAATCCATTCCAAGATTATGTGCAAGCCTGGATCCAGATGATCCAGATCACTCCAAAATGTAGTCACTTGTTCCTTGTACCATTTAGGCCATTTGCTGAAACAGTCCATCCATAACTTTTTGAGGTATCTGTCTTAAAAAATTACATTTCATGGATCCAGAAGATCCATATAGTGATCCGGATCACTTCCAAAATTCAATCATTTCATCCTTTTACCACTTCTTCCTTTTACTATTTGTAACATAGCCTAAAAATATCATCAAAATTCATCGTAAAATCATGTTGCAGGCTCGATCCAGATGATCCAGACGGTGATCCAGATCATTCCAAAAGTATAATCACTTGTTCCTCGCACCATTTAGGTCATTTGCTGAAAATGTCATCACAATCCATCCATAACTTTTTGAGGTATCTGTCTTATTACATTTCATGGATCCAGAAGATCCATATAGTGATCCGGATCACTTCCAAAATTCAGTTATTTCATCCTTTTACCTTTTCAGACATATCCTGAAAATTTCATCAAAATCCGTCCATAAGTTTTTTTGCTACAATGTACACAAACACATCTGGCAACCTGGATCCAGATGATCCAGACAGTGATCCAGATCACTCCCCAAATCTAATCACTTGTTCCTCGCACCATTTAGGTCATTTGCTGAAAATGTCATCACAATCCATCAATAACTTTTTGAGGTATCTGTCTTTAAAAATTACATTTCATGGATCCAGAAGATCCATATAGTGATCTTCCAAAATTCAGCCATTTCATCCTTTTACCTTTTCAGACATATCCTGAAAATTTCATCAAAATCCGTCCATAAGTTTTTTAGCTACAATGTACACAAACACATCTGCAACCTGGATCCAGATGATCCAGACAGTCATCCAGATCACTCCCCAAATCTAATCACTTGTTCCTCGCACCATTTAGGTCATTTGCTGAAAATGTCATCACAATCCATCCATAACTTTTTGAGGTATCTGTCTTTAAAAATTACATTTCATGGATCCAGAAGATCCATATAGTGATCCGGATCACTTCTAAAATTCAACCATTTCATCTTTTTACCTTTTCAGACATATCCTGAAAATTTCATCAAAATCCGTTCATAAGTTTTTGAGCTATATTGTACACAAACACATCTGGCAGTCTGGATCCAGATGATCCAGACAGTGATCCGGATCACTCCCAAAATCTAATCACTTGTTCCTCGTCCCAATAAGGACATCTCCTGAAAATTTCATCAAAATGCACCCATAACTTTTTGAGCTATCTGTGTTTAAAAATTAAATTTCATGGATCCAGAAGATCCAGATCACTCCCAAAATTTAATCACATCTTCCTTTTACCAATTTGGACATATCCTGAAAATTTTATCAAAATCCGTCTGTCAGTTTTTGAGTTATCTTGTTTACCAACAAACAAACAAATAGAGGGCCCAAAATGACCCTCGGTCAGGTACTTTGGCGGTCAGTGGATGACCTTCAACGAAGATCTGCAACCGGTCAGCCTGGATGCTGGTACTCCGTCATGTACTCAACCTCAAAAGCCATTTTCAATAGTTTCCACGCAATGTAGTCAGCATTAAGTGTGAAAATATCTCCAAATATGCCAAAAATGACCCTTGGTCAGGTACTTTGGCGGTCAGTGGATGACCTTAAATGAAGATCTGTAACCAGTAAACCTGGATGGCAGAAGTCCATCATGTACTCAACCTCCAAAGCCATTTTCAATAGTTTCCATGCAATATAGTCAGCGTTAAGTGTGAAAATATCTCCAAAAAGGCCAAAAATGCCCCTCGGTCAAGTATTTTGGCGGTCAGTGGATGACCTTCAATGAAGAGCTTCAAGGTCAAATTTCTGCATGCTTATAGAGGACATATATATGTATTATATATACCAGCCATAGGATGATCGAACTTTCTGTCTTGGAGAACTGGGCCAAAATGTGCAAAAATGGTCAAAATCTGACCTTTAAGTGGCCACCAGTGACCTTGAGATTGAAGGTCAAGGTCACAAAACAATAGCGTTTGTGGCATTGCCCATATATACCCACATACCAAATTTGAAAGTTCTAACTAAAATATTTTTTAAGTTATCGCGTCCAAAAGGAAATCTCGGCGGCGGCGGCGGCGTGACCGTACTGAATCCTAAGTATCCCCGACTTTCGTCCAGGGATACAATAAATGAGGTGGGAGGAAAAACTACATATTTATTATGTCAAGATGGCCAAAGTCTCTTAAATACAGGAATTTTAAGTAAAAAGGTCATTAAAAAATCTTCCTTAAGCTTAATCAATGTGTCAAGTTGATCTGATGTCATTGAACAGTAAGTCAGTTGGGAGCTGAAAACCCTCATTTTTACTTCAAGATGGCCATGACTGTACTTGTATTGGAAGTCCAAGGTGGAAAGAAAATAAGAATGTCCCTATTGTCATCGTTACTAAGTGTGCAAAATTTAACTGAGGTCAGCTGAACAATACGATAGCTGGAGATTAAAAACTCCATAATTTCACTGCACGATTGCCATAAGTTCATTCATATTGGGACTTTAAGGTGACCATAAAATAAGAATGTCCCTTTTGTCATCCTTTATAAGTGCATAAAGTTTTAGTTGGATAATAGAAAGGTTGGATGATAGAAGGGCTACAATAAGAGGTTTTAATGGAGTTGGGAGAGTGGGTTTAAGGTTGGATAATTGAAAATTCAGATACAAGAGGTTCTACTGTGCTTAAATCACTTGTTGATCCACTCAAAACAAAGGTAAAGCATAAATTTGTTCAAATATTTAATATATATATTTATAAAAATCATTCCATAATATCAAAATTTTTCATATTGTTCTTGAAAACTCCACTTTTTGAAGTAACAAATCATAGAGGCACATAAACATGAATTGCTTTTCTATATATAAGTGAGTTAAACAATTTTAAAACACAAAATTTAATCAAGCTAAGTCAGTTCTGGGTGTTTAGAATCTTCTACTGGGGAAGGAGGGGATCATTTTCAAGTATACAGATTTGAGTGCTGTAAAAAAATCATCAGGTAAGATTTTTACGTCATTTGCCCAAACATATACAACAGTTATCTTACCATTCTAGATCCACTAATCCTCCTTGTTTGGCAATTTCACTTTTGACTCGGTTTGCAAAAGCTACAGCAGACTCATTTTCCTGTGTGAAGGGAAGAGTAACAACAATGTGATATTCAAACTTAACTAGAAGTGTTTGAGTGAAATAAGCTGAAACCAATATAGAGATGTAAAGTGATCACTGTGCTAGCTTTAACCATTATCTTACATGAATTACCAATGCAAGTCTAAAACATCTTCAAGTCACAAAACCAGTAATGTTTACAACCAAGTATGATGACAAAACGAAAGAATTAGCACTGTTCAAATATAGCCACTATCCATAAAGTATAACAAATACCTGATTTGTTTCATTTTTAAGTCTTAATGGATTTTTTTATCTACAAAATGTTTCAATGGCAACTTGTACAATGGGGCAGCTCAATGGACATTAGACAAAGGTAATTATTTCTATTAAATATGAAAGTCATCTATTTTTTGTAATATGGTACCATACCAGCCCAATTGAATACCATTTGTGTCCATCTAATGCTGAAGAAACAATTTTTGTTTCTTCCTTTTTATGTTTGGAAAATGTCTACAATGAACCATTTGACTAAATTTACATGCTGATGCAACAAATCCAATTTTCAATGACAGGTCACCTCAGTCCAACTGTCCCATTGTAGTTTACAGGGACAAATGTATTTCAGCTCTGCCACCAGTGTGACATTTTTTTTATTTTACTTACAACTTAATCAGCGTTGGGTATCAATCACTTGCAACCAATGCCCAACTGTAACAGTTATCAACAACCAATTTCAATTTATTTCACTGCATCAATAAAAGACTGATTGTTAACTGGTGGTAAGTATCCAGCCAGTGTGGTATAGTGGGTGTAACACTCTCCTAGGAACACAGAGGAACTGGTTTCAATCCCAGGTACAGGCAGATACACACATGTAGTTACTCAGATGACCACTTAAAATGGTCCTCTCTCATTGGGATTCTATCCCCAGTGGCAGGCTAAAGAACCTCAGGGATTTTGAAAGATGGTCATAACTGACACTGTCTTTTAGATGGGACAGGTCAAATAGCAGTTTGAGTTCTTTGTAAAGGAGACATGCACAACGATAAATAGTGGTAAAGATGGCAAACCGGATAGTTGGTTTCTATTCGACTGATATAAACGTAAAAGAAATCTGGTGACAAAAGTCCAAGAACCGGTTCCCAAAATGTTACATATTTCATATCAACACATAAAATATTGCACAGAAATGCTTAATATTTTGCCAATGTACAGTGAAATAATATCCAAAATGTCAGATTTTATCCAAAAATAAACTGCATTTTAGTTGAAGTAATTGTTCATGTACACGGACAGAAGATTTCTGGTAAAATTAGTTTACACAGTGAAACTATGACAAAAAACGAGTCCTGGTGACAAGTCGGTGGTAGCGAGTTCTGTTAGCGAGTTTCTGTATTCGCGAGTTTTATGTCTTCCATTCGAACGAATCCAGTTTTCGCCGAATTTTTGTTTTCGGGACCCACCACCCATATTTACTTTCGATCGTAACACTAATGATAAATATACAATACAAATACAAGTACCAGACATCCTAGCACTTAACCTTGGATTTTACTTATTTGTTTTCACTGACCCTCTGCCTTACGGGCGGCAGGTACCACACGTCTGCCACCAGCGCCCAGCTGGTGAGGATCATCACAAGGTGTCTGGAGAAGGCCTGCTTACTGCTGTTCCAGAACGGGTCTGCAAACCTGGAGTCATACTGAAAACATAGCCACAAAATTATTACAAAAAAGGTTTCATTTCCAATTGAAGTCATATATTTTACCTAAACAAAACCTATCCCTCCTGACATGTTCATAAAATGAAAGTCTTTGAATGGTTTACATTTTTAATCTATCATTGTATTTCTCCATTAATACCAAAAATAGTTTCTGATGACTTGGAAGTTTGCTCTTGTGAAACTTCAAAATATATAGGACGACAAAAATACAAAAATCAAAAAGTTAGATATGTGTACATATGTAAATATGTGTAAAGTCTATTTAGTCGATCATTAATACTTTCAAAGGATTGATTATTTATCAAAAATATTACCTTTCTGTATATAACTAAATATCCATGTACTTTTTACATATTTTATATAGTTTTTATTTCCTTTTATATTGAGAGATTTATCACAACCTTTTATGTTTACTCCACATTTGCAGGAAGTGGGTATCTTCTGCAGACACTAAATGTCAAAAAACTTTGAAACCACCAAAATTTAACCATAGCGATATATACTTCATCCCAGAAAGTGTTTATGTGGCATAAAGACCAATAATAACAGGACTGGTGAATATTTGATTTTTAATGAATTGTCAGTCAACAATTCTAATTCTAATTCTAATTGGACTTTTATAGCGCTTAATCTCCCCAAACAAGAGGACTCTAAGGCGCAACAAAACAAAAAGCAGTCAACAAAATTCTGTGTCCAGGGACATAACAGGGGTCGAACACCACGGAGAATGCCAGGAGGATGATTCAGGCTAGGGTGGATATGCTTTGGTGTACAGGTAGGTTTTAAGCTGTTTTCTGAAGGAGGCCAGGGATGGAGAGGCACGAATCACATCAGGGAGAGTATTCCACACAGTAGGAGCATCAAACGCAAAACTATTACCAAACTGTTTGACAGATTTGTGAACAGAGGGGCAGAACTTTGGAATAACTAGGAAATTACCACCACTTTGACTGCGCCTGGTACTATAAGAACTGCTGTAGGAAGAAAGATGTGGTGAAAAATACCTGGGAAAACCTGTGTGAAGATACTTATAAACAAGTGTGACTGTCTTGAACACAATGCGCTGTTCAACAGGAAGCCAATGCAGTTTCTTTAGCACAGGAGTTATGCTGGTGTATCGACTGGTGTTTGATACAATTCTAGCTGCACTATTTTGGATGCACTGTAATTTGCGTAGATTGAACTTGGACAGGCTCCTGAAAAGTGAGTTGCAGTAATCCAACCGACTACTAACAAGAGCGTTGGCTACAAGCACAGAAACATCATGAGTAAGAAACCGCCTGACATGTCTGAAGTCACGGAGTTTAACAAAACAACTTTTGCAGACATTCTGAACATGCTTGGACAAAGAGAAATCTGAATCAAGCCACACACCCAGATTTTTTACTGAATCTGCAGGGCAGAGTGAGTTGCCCAGGATATCAATTGGAAAACATGCTTTCAACTTATCCCTTTGTCTCTTCGAACCAAAGATGATAAACTCAGTCTTATCAGGATTCAGTTTGAGCTTACTAGTTGTCATCCACTCTTTAACATCATTTAGGCACTTATTTAGCTTTTCAAAGGCAGCAGATGCATTCTTCTGGGATAAATGTATATAAAGTTGGCTATCATCTGCATAGAAATGAAACTTTATTCCATTATGTTTACTGATAATGGAACTGAGGGGGGTAGTGTACAATGAGAACAACAAAGGACCCAGGACAGAACCTTGGGGAACACCAAATAGGAGTTTACAAACATCTGACAAAGTAGAACCAATTTTTACTGATTGGTAACGGTCCATTAGGTAGGATGTGAACCATTTCAGAACGGAGCCACTGACCCCAAACCAGTTTTGGAGGCAACCCAGAAGAGTAGATGATCAATGGTGTCGAAGGGAGCAGACAAGTCAAGCAATACCAAGGCAGTGGATTCACCTCTTGACAATGATAAGTGAACCTCATTTTTTATGTAGAGAAGAGCAGTCTCAGTTGAATGGCCCGCCTTATATGCCGACTGGTACGGGTTGTCTAAGTTATTGGCATTAATATGTTCTAACAGCTGCTTAGCAACCACACGTTCTACCAATTTAGATATAAAACTGAGACCTGATACAGGGCGATAATTCTTAAGGTCATTTGAGGGAAGATTTGGCTTTTTAATAAGTGGAGTGACCACAGCAGATTTGAAGGCATCAGGAACGCATCCCTCCATGAGTGAGCAGTTGACCAGCTTTGTAAGGGATGGTAGCAATATATCAATGCATTCCTTAATCAGGAATGTCGGCAGAGGGTCCAACAGGCATGATTTTGTTGGTGATGCTTTAATTATTTTATCAACAGCATCTTCAGAAACTTGCCTAAAGACAGTAATTTGGGGAGGATCTGAAGGAGGGTTAACATCATATTCAGTGCCAGAAGAAGCAAAATTATCTCTAATCTTCTTAATTTTGTTGGTGAAGAAGGAGGCAAACTGGTCAGCCAATGACTTTTCGGACTCATGAGATGGAAGTGTGGCATCAGAAACCCTGTTCAGGGTCTTATGGAGCTCACGCCAAAGTTTTTGAGAGTCATGACTATTGTCTGAGATCAGTTTACTATAGTAGTCTGATTTATCTTTATTTACAAGTGCATTGCACCGAGCAATCTGGTGACGAAGCCTACTCCTGTTAAGTGTACTTTTAGCCCTACACCAGGTTCTCTCAAATTGGCGCCTAAGGGACTTTGCACATCGATAATCATCAGACATCCAATCGGCGGACTCCTTTTTCGTCAATTTAGATATAAGAGGTGCATGCCTATCCAGAACATCACTCAAATCATGTACATATTGATCATACAGATCGACAACAGCATCAGCTGGAGACTTGACGAAGGACGTATTTTTGAGATCTGAGCGGAAGTCAGACATATTGATACGGTGGAACCTTCTATATTGAACTACATTTGGAGTATGAGACACTTGACAAGGGAAGGCAACTGAACATTTGACTAATGCGTGATCGGAAACAAAGTCACAAATTTTAACATCAGCAATGGTGTCCTGATCACAGGGGGATAAAATCAGGTCCAATATGTGACCATGTAGATGAGTAGGTTTATTGACTAACTGTTTGAGGTCACATGAATCAAGAAAGGTAGTGAATTTCTGACCGTCACCAACTGGAACATCAACATGAATGTTGAAGTCGCCACAAATGTAATATGAAGAATTAATGGATGAAAGGTAACCAACAAATGACATGAATTCTTCCAGAAAATTACAGGTACATGATCCTGGAGGGCGATAGATGCAGGCAAGCAACACTGAATGGCCATGAAGCCCGATTGACACCACTATATTTTCAAATGACTGATAACAAGGAGTTACAATTATATGGGGTCTGTAGGAGGATCTGATGAAAAAACCCACACCACCACCAATACCTGAGGGACGAGGCTTGTGAGGAAAGTTAAAATCGGGAGGAGTTATAGACCGTAAGAAGCTGTCAGAGTCAAATGGACGTATGTGTGTTTCCGTGAGGCATAGAAGATCAAGGTCGTATGAAGCCACCATGTCGGCAAGGAGAGGACCCTTGTTCCTTACGGATCTGGCATTCAAAACACCGAGTATAAACGGACCAGGGTTGAGGGATACATCTCCACCCAGTAACAGTAACAACATGAGCCCTCTTCCATTAACCATGGTCGGAAATTTTCGGCAGGAACACAAATATGATAAATTTTTCGCAACCCGTGTCAAAGGAGGACATGATGTGTAAGATGCTCTGGTGCTGAACCAATCATGCCTGTGGGCCAGTGCCACTGCAAACAGTGCCATGAAGAGGAGTAACCGAGGACTGAACATGACTGGTGGGGTTGTACATCAGTAAGAGCCCCTAGTCTAAGCTCAACAGTGGGGAGCCTCAATAATATAACCCTACACCTAAAAGTCACAACTCTTCGTCCTGTGGGCGACTCACAGGCACCCTAACACCCCACACTACAGCCTCACCTTAAGCTAAATGACAACACCACCAGACACCAACAGGAAAATGTCTATATACTGATTGGAAATAAACTTAAAGTGAACTTACAAGACACAAATTAGATTATAAATAATACCCAGTACTTGAAATAGGGGAATTATAGATCAAATTACTACGGTAATTCCCGGCAAATGGGCGATAATACCCGCTTTTATATAGAAGTTGATACAGCAGTGAATTGGGGGAATATATACATAAAACAGGCAGAGAATAAGAAAGTAAGATGAAATTAATATATAAGATAGTGAATCCGTCTAAAAATGTGCTACATGTACATAAAAACGACCATTATTGTAAAGAGAATTCCAAAGAGCGTCTCCGCGGTGCGTACTAAAACGATACATATATACGATAACAAATGGATAAGAAATCAACTAGAAAATTAGGGATGATTCCTAAACCTATGAGGAACTGACCTTGAACCAGTAAACCAGTATGTTTAATATTACTGTGGCACAACATTATTTATACACTCACTTTTATTGCGACTGGGTATATCGTCGAACCCACTTCAAAACTGCCTTTTTTGAACATCATTATGGAAGTATTGTTTATACATGTACCTGGTAAAAATAACAATTTTCATTTCAGCAAACAAACAGCACTTTAATGATAAACATAAAGTTCTCTACACCCAAAAGTCTAGTTGATCTACACTCAATATCAACCTGAGGAGGAGTAGTGGGAGGTAAGTGTATTACCAATTATGTCATGCTACCCCCTCCCCCCACAATGACCCTCATACTATTACAGATATTGAGAGTATACTGGGCTATGTTTACATCACTTATGCCCCACCCCATTTTTATAAATTCACTTACTACCAGCTACTTTACGTACTGTAACCCTAACACAGACATAAGTACACCATTGGAAATCAGCACACGAATGTCAACCCTTTTTTAACTCAAGGTTTGCACCTGATTCAATCCCATCACCTCAGAGGTGTGAGGCAATGGGTCCACAACATTGATTCCACTCATATGGACATACAACTTACCCTGGTTCTAAAGTCTACTGTACAGTGACTGAATACAACCCAGATGTATGGGAGCATGCGTTAATATCAGATACTGTGAAGTCTACCAGTTTGAAAATGATAAATGTATTAGTTATCTGGGAAAACAACGTCATTGTACAGTAGGCACAAAAATAAATAAGTAAACAAGATACAAATTTTACTTGCATACATACGGGTCTATAATAACTAGGTTATGGTTTTTTGCACAGCAAAAATAAAGTGTCCCATACCAAGGAGCCGAAGGTTTAAACAAATAAGAACACATTATATTCGACAAACTAGAATAACCATTATGTTACTAACAAATTTCAAGTACAGAAAATTTTCCATTTGTGTCATTTTCAATCTTATTTCCCAGATAACTTTCAAATTGATACTTTGCCAAAATATTAAATGGCCAGCTGTATATTCTGAAAAAGTATCCCAAACATAGTTTTATTTGTTTCTTATACTTATGATATGTTTGGACAGAGATGAAATACCCGGTATAATAACTCAAAGATGACATATGCTAAAATTAATTTTAATACCGGTAATACTAAAGGAGATTCTAATTCTAGTAGTATTTTATAGCGCCTAATCTCCATCTAAAAACAGACCATGACATGACACTGACAAACCACAAAGAAAACAAGAGAGAGCAAAACGCTCGACTTGATGTAACCAGCCTCACAAGTGTTATAAAGTATTGTATTACAGACCATCTATTGTTTGTATTTGAAGCTATGTAAGAATTAATTTTCAGTAGATTTCTCCCCACTCAGGAACACATGCATACTTGAACACGCACATCCATGCACTGAATAAATATTTTGTGGGTATTTAGTCAGTTCACACTAGTGTGACTCACCCTCTGGCTGACATAATTACAAGTGTTAACTGATAAAATGGTCATAAAGTGTACTAGAAACCACTGAGCACACACATATACCATGGTGACATTTCAAAAGTTTTGAAAGTTTTTTGGTACCCAGAATATTACCTCGATCTTTCCTAAAATATAATCACTTCTTCCCATGGCTAGCTCCTTTGTACTAAAAAATTATCTTCAAAATTTGTTCATTACTTTTGAAGAAATATCAAGTGGAAAGCTAAAGTCATTAAAAATACATTGAAAATAGGACCTCTGAAAATTCATGATCTTTTTTTGTATGTAAAATATAATCCAGATCTTTCCCCAAATTAATAACTTTTTTCTTTGGATAGGTCCTACCCACAAAAAAAAAATATAAAGATGTGTTCATTAATTTTGGAGTAATCTAAACACCAAACACAGATAGATAGACAAATGAACACATAAAAACACAAACTCCTGGTGGAGGTAAAAATATTGGTTAAAACCACTTGGTAAAACTTTTTTGTAATGGACTGTCAAGAAATTGAAAGAAAAAGAAATAAAAAGAAAATGAAAAAAGAAATCAATAAAAATGATGAATACACCACCACTCTCTTGATTATCTTTATTTCAATAAAATGAGACATAAAATGAGAAGAAATAACTTTAACAAAGGACAAGAATCAATAACAGTGTTTGTGACCTCACAATGACAATTGTATTGTGACATCATTACGTAATGACATCATCAGAAAGCAAAATATTGATTTACATAAGTGATGAGTAGAATCAGATTTCTCTGTATATGCCCAATTGAAAATAAGAAAAACTCTCTCCTGACTTTACTTTTCAAACAAATTACACTAAATTTGGAAGAATTCGTCTGTACCCCAGGAAGTATCTGCCCACCAAATTTGAGCTCGATTGATGTTATAGTTTTTGAGTTATAAGGGCAAAACGGTGCACAGACAGACAGACAAACAGAAACAAACTGATCACAATAACCCTCTCCTATCGTCGAGCGTTAATAAGTACCTTTTTGAAGGGATGCTTAAAGCCTTAAATGAAAGGCACAAGGTATTTACAATTCAATTCTTTGTCAAATGTGATATTAATGTAAAACCCCTTAACGTGTACATAGCAAATGGCACAAAATACACAAGTAGTAACAGAGCAGTGAATAGAGAATATAGACATCACACAGATGATATGCAATACCCCAGCCGCCCACTGGGTTTGCTGATTCTTGTAAATAACACCTCTAAAATAAATAGAAACAAAATTTACTAAGGCTTAAGCTAAAACCAAAAGTTTCCCTCTTGACTGATGACTTCAGTATTTTCTCTCTTCCAGGATATGATATCTGGTCTATTTCTCTTGTGGTCGTTGACTTCACAAAGAGGTTTTTTTATAATGAGAGATATATATTTAAAAAAATAACTGCCTGCTTTCACTCTGTTTTACCAGTGACCTGGCGTGCAAGCATCATTTTATTACAGAGTGCACAGAGATGTAAGCAGAGCTATGTGCACTATCAGTATATAGATAGGCTGGCTGTTACTTTTTTGTTAGATTTCTCAAGTGAATATTGTTAAGTGTATATAAGTATAGCAAAAACAACTAAAAAGCTACAGAAGTAGCAAAAGAAAACTGTAGTGAAATAATGTTCTCTGATCCAAAATGAAATCAAAATGAATCTATCCCTTTGTTTTCTGAGATATATTCAATTTCAAAATGTCATAAAATTGTAAAAATAAAGATGGCTACCAATAATTAAAACTAGAGTATTGCTTTGCAAGCGAAAAAGAAAGTGGTTTTGCACAGCAAAAACAAAGTGTCCAAATGAATATTAATGATTTTGCTGAAATGACTATCTTCCTTTGTTTAATATGTTATACCATTTATCACAAAAATTCAACCTGCCTGCAAAAATTGCAGGAAAACGCTTTTTTCACAGAGTGCCAGATGACTCTGCTTATACACTGGGGGTCAGAATTTAGTCAAAATCGCTGCATGTCACATTGTTTCCGAGATAAATGCATTTTTGCGTTTTATGTAGAAATTCAAGACGGCTACCAAAAAGGTGGGAAAACAATATTTGGCAAAATTACCAGAAGACTCAGCAGGCCATAAATTTTGTCGAAATTGCTCTATCTTGCATCGTTTCCGAGATGTGTTTTTGCAATTTACTCAGAATTTCAAGATAGCCACCGAAAATGGAGGGAAAATGAGTTTTGGCCAAAATAGCATCAGAGATGCCTGTGTAGTTTTCAACACCATGAGATACAGAAGTAGTGAAACAGTACAAAGATCGGGATACTTTCAGAGCAGTGTCAGTTATATAAAGCTCCAAATAATGTTGAAATAGAGAAAATAACTTCAAAGAGAAAGAACATATATGTAAAGATAAAGTATTAAAACAAGACAAATCTATAGTAAGATGACAGCATTAATCAGTAAACTAAAAATTATGAAGCTGTAAAATTCATTAATGGGAGAATAATTGTCAATGGAAATAGCACAATTATGTAAAAGTGCATAATTTATAATAATCAGTTGCAGCAATCCATATATCTTTGTTATAAGAGAAAGATTTCTCAAATAAGTGGACACAATTTGGCAGAGCCAAAGTTACCATGATGCACACCTACACCCCTTAACCAATGTCCCTACCAAGTGTCAACCTTCTACACCTTATGGAATCTAAGAAATAGCCCAGACAAGACTTTAAAACTTGTGGTCACTATGACAAAGTCAAGTCAAGATCACATCATGACATTGCACACCTACAACCCCTAACCAATGTCCCTACAAAGTATCAAATTCCTACATCTTACAGTTTCCGAGATATAGCCCAAACAAGATTTTATAGGTCAAGATCACAACGGCAAAGTCAAATCAAGGTCACACCATGACGTTGTACACCCCCAACCAATGTCCCTACCAAATATCAACTTCCTACACCTTACGGTTTCAAAGATATAGCCCAGACAAGATATTATGGATTAAGGTCACAACTGCAAGGTCAAAGGTCAAACTAGAAAAAGGTTTTTGCTAACAAAAACGAGCGGCCCAGATGGAGACTTGAGTTAATAAAGCTGTAGTAGTTGTGGCATGAGACTGTAAGGAGAAGGTAAGCTTTACTGTGTTTTGTATCTGATGGGAAAGTGGATTATCTAAAAACTGCATCAGTTGCAGTATTAGACTGTAAGCAGAATAACAGCATGCACAGTTAGGCTTGATAAAGTTCAGTGAGAGTGAAAATTTCCATTGTCTTTTAGTTTCTAAATAATAAACTAGAAATAGGACGCCCTGTTGATAGTAGCTGCGACATATGAGTAGAAACAGGATAGCATAGAAGAACACACATTATCATGTGTAATGTCCACCCCATGAACCTTTTGCCAAAATTGCACAGTAGTCTTACAAGACCCTGTTTCATTTGTGAAATATATCAATGATGGTTAAACATTTATTAGTGTACATGTAAATTATTTCAGCTTCATGCCTTTTAGCATTGGTTGGGTCGAAAATTTTGACGAAATCACTCTATCTTGCACGGTTAAGAAGATAGAAGCAAATTTCTGTTTTTCTATTTTTGGCAAAAATTTGAAAATTCAAAATGGCCGCCATTTTTGGGAAGAGGAAAATTTTTTGAAAATTGCCAAGAGTACATTTCTTAGATACCCTGTGGGTCGAAAATTTCACCAAAATAACTCTATTTTGCACGGTTAAGGCAAATTTGTGTTTTTCCATTTTGGGCCAAAATTTGAAAATTCAAAATGGCCGCCATATGTGGGGAGGGGAAAATCTTTTGAAAATTGGCAAGAGTACATTTCTTAGATACCCTGTGGGTCGAAAATTTCGACGAAATTGCTCTATCTCGCACGCTTAAGGAGATAGAAGCAAATTTGTGTTTTGCCATTTTTGGCAAAAATTCGAAAATTCAAAATGGCCGCCATTTTTGGGGAGGGGAAATTTTTTTAAAAATTGCCAAGAGTACAATGCTCAGATACCCTGTGGGTCGAAAATTTCGACGAAATCGCTCTATCTCGCACGGTTAAGGAGATAGAAGCAAATTCGTGTTTTGCCATTTTTGGCAAAAATTCAAAATGGCCACCATTTTTGGGGAGGGGAAAATTTTTTGAAAATTGCGAAGAGTACATTCCCTATATACCCTGTGGGTCGAAATTTCGACGAAATCGCTCTATCTCGCACGGTTACGGAGATAGAAGCAAATTCGTGTTTTGCCATTTTTGGCAAAAATTCAAAAATGGCCGCCATTTTTGGGGAGAGGAAATTTTTTTGAAAATTGGAAAGATTACATTCCTTAGATACCCTGTGGGTCGAAAATTTTGACGAAATTGCTCTATCTCGCACGGTTAAGGAGATAGAAGCAAATTCGTGTTTTGCCATTTTTGGCAAAAATTCGAAAATTCAAAATGGCCGCCATTTTTGGGGAGGGGAAATTTTTTGAAAAATGCAAAGACTACACTCCTTAGATACCCTGTGGGTCGAAAATTTCAACGAAATCGCTCTATCTCGCACGGTTAAGGAGATAGAAGCAAATTTGTGTTTTGCCATTTTTGGCAAAAATTCGAAAATTCAAAATGGCCGCCATTTTTGGGGAGGGGAAAATTTTTGGAAAATTGCAAAGAGTACATTCCTTAGATACCCTGTGGGTCGAAAATTCGACGAAATCGCTCTATCTCGCACAGTTTAGGAGATATGAGCACATTTGCCTTTTTCAGTATTCAAAATAGCCAATTACTCATTTATTTAATTAATTACTCACTCACCTATGAAGCAATTACCCCCAAAAGCAATCCCATACAAGCTATTAACCCAATGAACCTCCATACCAAATTTCAGAAAGATAGGCTTAATAGCATTCCTTAAAATGTCTGGAAACCAAAGAGATACTCAAAAGTAGCAAAGTAGCTATTACTCAGTTAGCTATAGAGCTATCATCACCAAAAGCAATCCCATACAAGCTATTAATCCAATAAACCTGCATGCCAAATTTGGTAAAGATAGGATAAGAACTGTTGCCTAAAATGTCTGGAAACCAAGTGGGACGGCGGATCGGTGGAAAAAGCAAAAATAATATGTCCACCCCCCAGTGGGTGGACATAAATACTGCCTCTTCCTCATTCCCCTCACTAAAATAAATGCCAGGTGAGAAAAAGATTATTTACTGCAGTAGAATGTTTAGGTTTTACAGCAATTACTTAATTATGTAAGGGGCTACAGTTCTGAAATTTTACTATGTTATAACTGACACAAAACTACATCAAAAACACATTTAACAAAATGCTCTAAATGTAATACTTTTCAAGTTATAAGTGATTTAGTGCATGAATACATGAATTTTAATGCATCAAAAATTCATAAAAAATAATTAAGAAAGGTCCAGGCCTGATACTCCCACAAGGGAATCTACTGGTGGCCTAGTACATATATGAAAGATATGAGAGAAATCCCTGCCATAATCAATGAGAAAATTGTGATAAAGTGTTGAAATTTTCAGACTTTGGGTGGGGGGTACCTCTCTTCTAATGTCTCTGGGGAACAAACGAACAGACAGATCTGCATGGATTTTACCATTTATCATCCTCGATAGATAAGGTATCTTTTAAACAAGAGGAGAGTGCCCGTGAACGGGCACTGTGTCAGCTGACTGAATGTTTTTGATTTGTGATGGTGATAATGAGAGGAAAGCATAATTATCAGGGAAAGGGCTGTACAGAAATACAGTTGTTCGAAAGATATTCCGAAGCTGACAGAAGAAAAGGACAAAAAAGCTGTGCCCTGCAAATGGTATTATGAAATAAAGTAACAAGGTAATTGTTTAAGTGTAAAAAGTAGGTTAAAAATATTTAAAGAAATACTATAAATGCAATATCCTCATTCGACCATGAAGAAGGGATCCAAAGGTCAAATCTGACCATACCAAAAGATTCCCAGCCAAAGAATTTAGGATGGTTTACCATCCCAAACCTCTCGGACCAATAATAAGTGAGTCATAGGCACTTTTTAAGTTTGGCTATCCTTGTTTGACCTTGACGGACGGGTCTAAGGTCAAATCCGACCACACAAAAAATTCCCAGCCCATGATTTCCTGTAGCTTGTTTACCATCCCAAACCTGTAGGACCAATAATAAGCGAGTTATAAGCAATTGTAAGTTTGGCTATCCTCAATTGACCTTGAAGGAGGGGTCCCAGGTCAAATCTGACCACACCAAAAGAATCCCAGCCCATGATTTCCTATATGTTGGTTTACCATCCCAAACCTCCAAGACCAATAATACGCGAGTTATAAGCACTTTAAGTTTGACTATCTTCGTTTGACCTGGAAGGAGGGGTCTAAGGTGAAATCCGACCACACCAAAAGATTCCCAGCCCATGATTTTCTATAGGTTGGTTTTCCATTCCAAACCTCTAGCACCAATAATAAGCGAGTTATAAGCACTTTTAAGTTTGGCTATCCTCATTTGACCTTGAAGGAGGGGTCCAAGGTGAAATCCGACCACACCAAAAAATTCCCAGCTCATGATTTTCTATAGGTTGGTTTTCATTCCAAACCTCTAGGACCAATAATAAGCGAGTTATAAGCACTTTTATGTTTGGCTATCCTCATTTGACCTTGAAGGAGGGTTCCAAGGTCAAATCGGACCATATTAGCAGATTCCCAGCCCATGATTTCCTACAGGTTGGATACAATGATTTACTCAACAGTGAGAACCTGAAAGAAGCTATTGCTCAGCTATGCCATGACATAGAGGTCTGCAATTTCACTATGTTATAGCTGACCAAAACGTCTGTGAATAACATATTTAACAAAATACTCTAAATGTAATAGTTTTAAAGTTACAACTGATTTACTCAAGAGTGAGAACCTCAAAGTAACTATTACTCAGCTATGCAATGAGCTACATGTCTGAATTTTTGCTCTGTTATAGCTGACCTAAAAGTAGGTGAACAACATATTTAAGCAAAATACTGTAAATGCAATAGTTTTCAAGTTACAACTGATTTACTCAATAGTGAGAACCTGAAAATAGCTATTGCTCCGCTATGCCATGAGCTATAGGTCTGTAATATTATAGCTAACCCAAAAGCTAACCCAAAAGTAGGTGAACAATATATTTTAACAAAATACTCCAAATGCAATATTTTTCAAGTTACAGCCGATTTACTCAACAGTCAGTGCCTGAGAATAGCTATTGCTCAGTTGTGCCATGACCTACAGGTCTGTAATTTCACTATGTTATAGCTGACCCAAAAGTAGCTGAATAACATATTTGCACAAATTTCTGTAAAGGCAATAGTTTTCCAATTACAACTGATTTACTCAACAGTGAGAACTTCAAAGTAGCTATTACTCAGCTATGCAATGAGCCACAGGTCTGGAACTTCACTATGTTATAGCTGACCCCAAAATAGGTGAATAACATATTGCAACAAAATACTCTAAATGCAATAGTTTCCAAGTTATAAGTGATTTACTCAACAGTGATAACCTCAAAGTAGCTATTACTCAGCTATGCCATGAGCTACAGGTCTGAAATTTTACTATGTTATAGCTGACACAAAAGTAGCTGAATAACATATTTATACTAAATTCTCTAAATGCAATAGTTTTCAAATTATAAGTGATTTACTCAACATTGAGAACTTCAAAGTAGCTATTACTCAGCTATGCAATGAGTCACAGGTCTGGAACTTCACTATGTTATAGCTGACCCCAAAATAGGTGAATAACATATTGAAACAAAATACTCTAAATGCAATAATTTCCAAGTTATAAGCGGTTTACTCAACAGTGATAACCTCAAAGTAGCTATTACTCAGCTATGCCATGAGCTACAGGTCTGAAATTTTACTATGTTATAGCTGACCCAAAAGTAGGTGAACAACATATTTAAGCAAAATACTGTACATGCAATAGTTTTCAAGTAACAACTGATTTACTCAATAGTGATGACCTAAAAGTAGCTGTTACTCAGCTATGCCATGAGCTACAGGTCTGAAATTTTACTATGTTATAGCTGACCCAAAAGTAGCTGAATAACATATTTAGATTAAATTCTCTAAATGCAATAGTTTTGCAATTACAACTGATTTACTCAATAGTGAGAACCTCAAAGTAGTTATTACTCAGCTATGCAATGAGCTACAGGTCTGAAATTTTACTATGTTATAGCTGACCCAAAAGTAGGTGAACAACATATTTAAGCAAAATACTGTAAATGCAATAGTTTTGAAGTTACAACTGATTTACTCAATAGTGATGATCTAAAAGGAGCTATTACTCAGCTATGCCATGAGCTACAGGTCTGAAATTTTACTATGTTATAGCTGGCCCAAAAGTAGCTGAATAACATATTTATACGAAATTCTCTAAATGCAATAGGTTTTAAGTTACAAGTGATTTACTCAATAGTGAGAACTTCAAAGTAGCTATTACTCAGCTATGCAATGAGCCACAGATCTGAAACTTCACTATGTTATAGCTGATCCCAAAATAGGTGAATAACATATTGAAACAAAATACTGTAAATGCAATAGTTTCCAAGTTATAAGCGATTTACTCAACAGTGATAACCTAAAAGTAGCTATTACTCAGCTATGCCATGAGCTACAGGTCTGAAATTTTACTATGTTATAGCTGACCCAAAAGTAGCTGAATAACATATTTATACGAAATTCTCTAAATGCAATAGTTTTGAAGTTATAAGCGATTTACTCAACAGTGATAACCTAAAAGTAGCTATTACTCAGCTATGCCATGAGCTACAGGTCTAAAATTTTACTATGTTATAGCTGACCCAAAAGTAGCTGAATAACATATTTATACGAAATTCTGTAAATGCGATAGTTTTTAAGTTACAAGTGATTTTACTCATGATGGAAGTTACTGAAAAGCCCAAAAGTAGCTATTACTCACTTAGCTATTGAGACAGGCACCCAACTTACTCACCATATTGTAGCTATGAAAAAAGTAGCTGAATAACATATTTTAACAAAATGCTCTAAATGCAACACTTTTGAAGTTATAAATGATTTTGTGCATGATTTCATGAATTTTAATGCATTAAAAATTATTAAAAAAATTTATTAAAAAAAAAGTAAGACAGATCCAGGTCTCATACTCACACAAGAGAATCTACCTCTGGCCTAGTACATATATGCAAGATATGAGAGAAATCCCTGCAATAGTCACTGAGAAAATTGTGATTAAGTGTTGAAATTTTCACACTTTTGGTGGGGGTACCCCCCTTGTAATGTCTCTAGCAAACAGACGAACAGACAGATTTGCATGCCTTGAACAATTTTTCATCCTCGATAGATAAGGTATCTTTTAAAAAAAACAGCACGTCTCTAGGCCTTGTAGTTTTGGAGAAGAAGTTGTTCACGCGGACGCGTACGCCCACGCCGCAGAGTGACGACATAAAAAACAGCATGTCTCTGGGTCTTGTAGTTTTGGAAGGGAAGTTGTTCACGCGGATGTGAACGTGTACGCCACAGAGTGATGCCATAAAACAAGTCAGCTGACATACAAAGTTACAAACAGGAATTTTAAGGAAAAAGGTCATTAAAAGTCTTCCTTAAACTTAATCAATGTGTCAAGTTGAACTGATGTCATTGAACAGTAAGTCGGTTGGGAGCTGAAAACCCTCATTTTTACTTCAAGGTGGCCATGACTGTACTTAGAATGTCCCTATTTTCATCTTTAGTAAGTGTGCAAAATTTAACTGAGGTCAGCTGAACAATACGATAGCTGGAGAGTAATCACTCTATAATTTCACTGCAAGGTGGCCCTAACTTCATTCATATTGGGACTTTAAAGTGACCATAAAATAAGAATGTCCCTTTGTCACCCTTTATAAGTGCATACAGTCTAGCTGAGGTCAGTTGAACAATAAGATAGCTGGAGGCTGAAAACTTACTTTTTTCACTGTAAGGTGACCATAACTTCATTCATATTTGTAACATTAAGGTTACCATAAAATGAGAATGTCCCTTTCTGCTAACCTTTATAAATGTGCCAAGTTTTATTTTAAAAATTTAAACATTAACTGAGCTTAGGGCTGAAAAACCCTACATTTTAAGTTTAAGATGGCCATAACATCATTAATATTTAAATCATAAGATAGTAAGAGTCTTCTTTTCATCTATTTCAATATCAATTTATGTTAGATATGGAAAAAGAAAGGGGCCAGATGGCTTTATTCCAAATTTTATGACTTTTGGGGGGGGCCATAGCTCCAATTATATTAACAGTTTAAGGTCATCAAAAAGTCAGGATAATCTTCTGGTAAACCTTAATATATATGCCAAGCTTGGTTGAAAAAGGTGAAAAACTAAGTAAACTGGAGGGCTAAACCCCCTTTTTTGACATTAAGGTGACCTTAAGATTGCAGATACAGGGCTAAAACTTCGGCATGTGAAAGATTATCAAAAAGTAGCTGAATAAGTTATTCCAACTAAACACCGAAATCCTGACTGTTTTTGAGATACAGACCAAGTACCCATTTTTTTAAAAATTTACGAAAATAAAACGCCTCCTATTCAGGCATCTATGGTCCGATTGATCAGAAAATCCTTTCCGACCTGCGGATTTAGGTCTAGAATGTACCTGATAAATTTTATAGCACAGGTATGTGTGTTTTTTTCCGAAACGTGATGACGGGGTGCTTTTGAAAAATGCTTAAGGTTACCTTAACTAAAGCTTAAGGTCTCTGTAAAGTATCCCAAAAATTTTTCTCGCCCCTATAGTTTTAAAGAAAGATAAGAAGGAAAGAAAAATTTGAAAGCCCAAGAAGTTATTCAAGGGAGACCATGATCTGGCGGATAATTAAGGTCACACACCATGACATTGTAGCCTTACACCCCCTAACCAATGTCCCTACCTAGTAACAACTTCCTACACCTTATGGTTTCCGAGATATAGCCCGGACAAGATTTTAAAGGTCAAGGTCACTACAGCAAGTTCAAAAGTCTAATCAAGGTCACACCATGACGTTGCACACCTACACCCCCTAACCGATGTCCCTACCAAGTATCAACTTCCTACACCTTATGGTTTCAGAGATCTAGCCCGGACAACACTTTCAAACTCCAGGTCACTACGACAAGATCAAAGGTCAAATCAAGGTCACACCATGACGTAACACACCTAGACCCCCTAACCAATGTACCTACCAAGTATCAACTTCCTACACCTTATGGTTTCAGAGATCTAGCCCGGACATTTTCAAACTCAAGGTCACTATGACAAGATCAAAGGTCAAATCAAGGTCACACCATGACGTTACACACCTACACCCCCTAACCAATGTCCCTACCAAGTTTGAACTTCCTACACCTTACGGTTTCTGAGATACAGCCTGGACAAACTTTTTCCCGCCTCCCGCCTGCCCATTCGGACACCATGGGTGAGAAAAATACCCTGACAGTCCTTATTCAATATAAATACGTTTTTACACAGAATTTCAAGATGGCCACCAAAAATGCCAGGAAAACAATATTTGACACAAAGTGCCAAGTGACTCTGCATATACCCTGGGGGGTCAAAAATTTTGTCGAAGATTTAGCACCGCTTCTGAGATACTTAAGATTTTTTATTTCCATCGTTAAAAATTGTGGCGTTTAGTTAAATTTTAATAAGTCAGCCATTTTGTACCAGACCACTTGCAAAACTTAAAGATTTGCAGACATCTATATAACAAACCTACAAGCCAAATTTCACCCGGACAAGTAAACCCCTTCAAAACCCCTACAAACTCACCTTGGTGAAGCCGGCCTGATGACTGCCTTCCAATCGGCTTATAGAAAACACCATTCTACTGAAAGTGCCCTCCCTAATATTCATAATGATATTCTTCTCAACATGGCCAAAGGGTCTGTTACAGCCCTCACCCTTCTAGATCTCTCCACCGCATTCATTACCATTGACCACACCATTCTCCTGGATAGACTTAATGGTTACTATGGAATCAGTGAACTGGCACTCGACTGGTTCAAATCATACCTGTCGGGAAGGACACACTCGGTCAAGGTAGGCAGCACACTCTCACATCCTGTTACCCTCCAATATGGGGTCCCCCAGGGCTCCGTCCTTGGTCCAATTCTTTTTTTGCTCTACACCAACCCAATCAGCTCCATCATTCAATCTCACAGTAGCATTAATTAACAGTTCTACGTCGATGATGCTCCATCATTCAATCTCACAGTAGCATTAATTACCATTTCTACGCCGATGACACCCAGTTATACATTTCACTCTCTCCAGCAAATTTTTCTCACTGTATACAAAAACTAAAGAATTGCCTAAACGACATCCAAAATTTCATGTTCACAAATAAATTAAAACTCAACCCTGATAAAACTGAGTTCATTTTGATAGGTTCACAAATAAATTAAAACTCAACCCTGATAAAACTGAGTTCATTTTGATAGGTTCACAAATAAATTAAAACTCAACCCTGATAAAACTGAGTTCATTTTGATAGGTTCGAAAAACAACCATAAACAACTCCTTCCTCACTTTCCAATCAATATTCTTGGTAATCAGGTCTCACCAGCACAAAGTGTCAAGATTCCAATTTCACCTTCTCTGACCATGTGTCACAGGTCATAAAGTTCATTGAAGAGACCTCTACAGAATTTGCCCCCTTCTAGACCTTAAAACATCATTCTTCTAGCCAATGCTTTGGTGAGCAGCAGATTGGACTACTGCAATTCCCTGTTCTTTTCACTCACTGATTTTGAGTTGAGGAGATTGCAACTAGTGCAAAACTCACTCTGCAGGGTTGTCACTCGTTCCTCAAAATTTTCTCACATCACCCCTCAACTCAAAAAACTCGTCAGGTACAGGGTACAATTAAAAATAGGCCTCATTACATACAAAATCCTCAATCAAGGTCAACCTGTTTACCTAAGAGAATTAATTCACTCCTACACTTCCTTCAGAAATACTAGGCGTAGTACCCCTAAACTCAAGTTCCTTCATACCCCCACTTTTGACCATAGAGTTCATAAATCAATTAAACACTTCTCTAATTCTTTTAGTCACTACGCCTAGTTCTTTGGAACTCTTTCCCCTTCCAAATAAGAAACTGTCCCTCTGTCGTATCCTTCAGGAAACACCTCAAAACCCACCTTTTCAATTCTAGTTTCCCAACTTAGTCTCCTTCCCTCTCGGTCTCACCCACAACTCTGGAACACTGACCTTGAATGCCCCTCGACTCTCCTTATTAGAAATGATTTTTGTTAGCTAGCGCACTGAGTTCCCCTTAGTGGGGAAGATATTGCGCCTGCAAAGCAGTAGATTAGATAAGATTCTAAAAATATGTTTTTGGTCATGTGACTTCTCTGATTGGTTGATATGTCATGATACCATATGCACAGAATTTACCCAGTGCTTCTGCATACGTGTGCCAATTTGAAGAGAATCCACCAAGTGGTTGCCAAGCTATAAGCAATAGAAAATGCGGGAGCCGGCAGACCCTCTCTCTCTCTACCCGATTCCCCTGAATACAAACAAACGTCCCTTGCAGGACGCTTAATGAGATATACTGCTTCTTTCCCTTAACATTTAAAAATTTACAGCATGTATCTTGTCCCCCCAAAACTGTGTTCATAACAAACAACACATCTATTTTAAGGATATAAATTATCTGTTGATGTTTGTTCACAGCAAACAAGATAAATCGACATTAAAAACCTTTAGAAAGGATTTGATGAAATTTTCAGGAAATGTTATCATTGGCACAAGGAATAGATCACTAATTGTGTGTTGTGATCTGGGTTACTGTATGGATCCAGGATTTTTTCAACAGATTTTTTATCATTGTAATCATGAGCAATACTGGAAGTGTTGTGTCTTGGAAGAGGTCTGCACTCTGCGAATGCTCTTTTTACTTTTAGTATGTCATTGAAGGGCTCTGTTTGATTCCAGTAAGATGATCTTTTGGTAATACAGTACATGTCTGAACGGTTCCAAGTTAAAACTCTTCTGCCGACCTGAGAAATGACATCAGGCTTTTATTTACTTTCTGAGCACTCGGGAAGTTTTAGCAGTCTACTTGAGTTTATCCAAACAAAGCAAGGCTGCTCATTTGTCAAGTACTCTGTATAGCAGACACAAACAACTATGATGCATAAAATTTTGTCAGTCTAATTTTAACATACAAACTAGCTAATATGAACCATGTAATTACAGTAAGAAAAAACAAATGCTGAAGTCATCCTTTAAAATATCAAATTGGAAATTACCAAATCACATTACCTTCTGGAAATATTAAAATTGGCAGCTTGTTTGGATCAGCAACATGATCTTTTAACCTACAAAATAACATTATATATATTACTGTGCCATTTTTCTCACAATATTTTATGCTATCCAAATAAGCAGAAATTTAGATTTTTGATTTTGATCTTTCTTTCACATGCTGGCTTCAATCATGATATGTAACAACAATAAATATTTACTGTAAAGTGTTTGCTTTAAAATGATGTCAATTTGAAAAGACAACAACAATATATCAGCAGGAAATGCTAATCAATATCAACTTTACATCAGCAGTAAATTTAGATTTGGCTTGTTCAAATTGTGAAAATGTGCTATTTAAAGCATTTACTGTCTTGTCACCTGAAAAAAAGAATCAATTGATATCATTAATGAATTCAACTTGACCTTCATGTTGATGAAACCATTTTAACCAGCAGTAAACAGAATTTTATATTTTTCAGTCTCAGCTAGACAAACATCTACTGACACAAGTGTACATCTAATTTAATCTCTCAATCCCCAAATAAAGGACAAATTCAAATAAGTGGTAAGTTTTACTGGCTGACCTTTTCGCTACAGCCAGTCTGTCCTTGACCTCTGATCGTTGGAACCAGATGTGAGACTCTCCACGGGAAAAAGCTCTCTGCATGGTGCCTACAAACCCACCATGTGCCTGACCCACCTGAAAGAAATGGCGTACAGACAGTGGACAGTGTATTCAATTAGGAAATCAAGTCTACTTATTTATTCAATATGGAGAATCTCATACTGAACACGAAAATTGAAAGTATATTCAAACTGAGAATCGCACAGTGGGGTTATGTTTGTAACATTTACTATACCCCCGACCCAAATAAAAACTATAAGCAGTTTTAAGTTTGGCTGTCCTCGTTTGACCTTGAAGGAGGGGCCCAAGGTCAAATCCGACCACACAGAAAGATTCCCAGCCCATGATTTCCTATCTGTTGGTTTACCATCCCAAACCTCTAGGACCAACAATAAGCGAGTTATAAGCACTTTTAACTTTGGCTATCCTCGTTTGACCTTGAAGGAGGGGCCCAAGGTCAAATCTGACCACACCAGAAGATTCCCAGCCCATCATTTCCTATATGTTGGTTTACCATCCCAAACCTGTAGGACCAATACTAAGCGAGTTATAAGCACTTTTAGCTTTGGCTATCCTCGTTTGACCTTGAAGGAGGGGCCCAAGGTCAATTCTGACAACATCAGAAGATTCGCAGCACATGATTTCCTTTTCACATTGCAAATAAGAGAGATATAGGCACTTTTAAATTCCGCTATGTGGGTAACTTCGGCACTCCGTGGATAACCTTGAATTAAGAGCGTCAAGGTCAAATGTGTGCAAGGTTGTAGAGGACATGTATATCTGTTATACACATCACCTATGAAGAGATTCAACCTTCTACCTGTAGCCAGTAGACAAATATCGATTATTTTCAAAGAAATGCCCATGGCGGCCATCTTGTTTTTCAGAATGAGGCTATTTTTCTTCCCAGAGAAGCTTACCCACCAATGAAGATATCCTGCAAATTTGGTGAACCTAGCTGCTGTCGTTTTCCACTTAGAAAATCTGCTATATACCAGTTACTAACTTGAACATACAAGTTACCTAACATGAATGTACCAGTTAGCTAACTTGAATATACAACTTAGGTAACTGGAATATACCAGTTAGCTATCTTGAATGTACCAGTTAATAACTGGAATATACGAGTTACTAACTTGAATATTCAAGTTACTAACTGGAATATACGACTTACTAACTTGAATATTCCAGTTAACTAACTTGAATATACGAGTTAGCTAACTTGAATATATGAGTTAGTAACTGGAATATACCAGTTAGCTAACTTGAATATACGAGTTAGTAACTGGTATATATGAGTTAGCGAACTCGTATATTCAAGGTAGCTAACTCATATATTCCAGTTAACTAAAAGGTATATTCCAGTTACTAACTCATATATTCCAGTTACTAACTCATATATTCTAGTTATTAACTTGTATATTCCAGTTAACTAACTGGTATATTCAAGTTAACTAACTTGGAAAATTTAATAGTAATTTAAATTTTTATTAGAAATACTTACCATTTCCTAACAGTAGCTATTTGTTGGAGCCATCCAACCCAATGGCCAACGCAGAGATGCGATTTTAAGGTTATGTAACAACCTTAACCAAGCCATTGGGTTACAGTAGTCCGTCCTCCCGCCAATTAGGTCACATGACCACATTGTTTACTTCATTATTTTTGTTGCAAGTAAAAGAATGACTTGCGGGGAGGCGGGAGGGAAATATGAGTGTTAGGAAATGGTAAGTATTTCTAATAAAAATTTAAATTACTATTAAATTTTCCAATTTTATAGCGAAATACCCTTACCATTTCCTAACAGTAGCTGAATTCAGCCTTGTAGGATGGAGGGAATTCTTTTAAGAAAAACCACTACCCAACCTACAACTAAACAACATGAGAACTTCACAATGGAATTTACAGGCATTAATAACATATAAACTTCCAACAATCACAACATACAACTCCCAAAAAACTGAAAGTATGTAGTTGTAGTTCTCACAACTGCTGACAATGTTGGTGTTGCAAAAGGATGTCATACATAGATATCCCATCTACATTGTAACATCCGACCTCAAGACAAGGTCAAACCAACCTGAAAGTGTCATCAGCATAATGCCTAATCCTTCCCAAGAAAGATTTAGGCAAGATTTATATCTAACTACAAACATCCAGCATTGCAGACATACCAGCCACAAACTGCAAATGTACCAATATAAGTATGAAACACATACTTATAAAGTAACAAAACTGTAACTGCAACTGTAGGACCCAATTTCAAATCTGACCCTATGACAACAGAGGTTTTTCAGATAGAAATTAGTATACATACAATGCAATTTCCAATAACATGTATCAAGAAACTCATGTAAGGAAATCACCTATAAACTAAAGATGCAATCAAAAACCTACATCAATAGTTTCCGTGACTCAATCTTGACTCAATCAAGATGAAATAGGTGCCAAAAGATAAGTCTTATTAAGAAACTTTCTTAATGGCAGTAAAAACAAAAAATTTTGTTCTATCCCAAACCTTTTGATTACCACCCCTAACAGGAACAGACAGACCCACATTGAGTCAAACTGATGTCCAAAGAGGCTAAGAGCTGGCATGACCACAGGCTTAATTGCAGTAGGCCCATCCAAAGCAAAATGGATCTGGCAATTGATGGGCCAGAGTTACTTGTGACCAATTCTCCTTATAACTAAAGGAGGAATATGTCCAAGCATTAATGTCACTCCATTACCATGAATCCACAGAGACAAAGACCACTGACTCAGTTGCAGTAATTGCAGTAGGCCCATCTGAAACCAACTGGTTCATGGCCAAAAAGGCAGTTAATGACCAAAGTTACTTGTGACCAATCCTCCCTACAAGTAAGGGAAGCATGAATGTCACTACTTACTTGAAACCAAGACCAAACGTCTTGAAAGATAATAACTTCAAAAAAGCCTTCCTCACAAGCCCAACGGCTGTTTGATAAGAGCCTGAAGGACCAATGACAAAATCCAAAACTATTGGTTTGTCCCTTTCTAAAAGTTGCTAATCTAATATTAGCTCAACTTTTAGATACTTTTTACCCTTTCAGCGCCAAACCATCCGTAATTGCTGTTCTATAGCCCAGAATAGAGGATGGTATTAGTATGTTCCTTAAACTAGAATTTCAGGAAATTGCTCAATGTGGAATAGTGGGGTCTGAGATATAAACCTGGCTCTCCTCACACCACTTCCCAAAAAAGAACAATTGCTTCTCAGATTCTCCTTGAGGAGTGCTCCTTCATTGTTTCACCACTTCCTCTGGGAATCTTTCATAATATTCATGCCTGACTCCAGATGCCAATCATGAAGATTCAAATAGGCTAGATTGTTGTGAAGTCTGTTGCTGAAAAATTGAACTAACAGATTCACCCATTTAGGAGTCTTTGTGGAACAGATTCATAAGACACAAAAAACAAGATATCCCTGGCCACCCAATCATGATGATTCTACACCTGTAGGTGGTCATTAGTTGAATCACCTGAGGGATGAGGGCCACTGGACATAACTGACCAGACCCTCCCCCTGACATTCAATGCATCTGTTCCCCAAGCCCGACTGTCTGGGACATGAGACAGACACATTTACATTACCTGCAGGACCAAGGCCCTGGGCAAAACATGTCTAATTGATTGAAAACCTGGCGACTCATAGCCCCTTTGGTTTGAATAACTAAACTTCTAGACAAGGAATCTGGCAGAACATCTAGATTCCCTAGGACGTACTTTCGTGAATCTGAATCATTCTGGCATTTAATTAAACCATGATTATGCAGATTAAGGTACATGTTACCTAAGAGTGGATGCCTCCCTGTCTGTTCATATAAGCAACCACTAATAAATTGTCAAGAGAAAATGAAACTGATTTCAATCCAGAAACTGACTTCTGAATCATTTTTTAAAATAACAACATTGCTTCCAATGTTATGTAATGTGGAGTCTTGACTCTTCCTGATGCCACAGACCAATGGCTGTGGATGACTCAAGAAGCACCCCAACCCATTAGGGAAGCTTCTGTGAATGGAGAGAAAACTGTGCTCCTGAAGGAGTGGTGAGTCCTCCTTCAAAATTGAACTAGAGGTCCACCACTGAAGATGATCCCTGAACCAAAAAACCCAAGAAATGGGACATCCAGAGACTGAAGATATCAGCAGTGTTTCCAGATACCATTGGAATGACTTCATGTTCAGATAACCCAATGGTATGGTATTCTCCATTGAAGCCATGCTTTCAAAGTGACATGAGCTTCCCTGGAGATAAACGAGAAGCTTCCAACATGGTAACTGTCCTTGCCAGAAGACAATAGATTTCCTCTGAGTTGGGAAGACTAGCCCTACCCTAAGGTCGAATTGTAAACCAACAATTCGATTACTGGAGTTGGAAATAAATCTGACTTTAGAAATTGTGATCCAACCCAAGCTTTCAACAAGATGCACCAACCAATAGATGTTTTCTTGGCATTGCTATCTACCCTGAGGTCGACTGTTTTGAATTTGTTCTCATTACCCAACCGTCTATATACTGGCGAATACTGATGCCTTCTGCACGAGCCATCAGCTTCACCACTTTTGCTACCTTGGTGAACTGGAGAGGAACTGTAGCCATATTGCAGGGTAAGGCAGTGAACTGGTAGAATCTGTAGCCTCCAGCTGAGTCTACCGGTGACGAGTGTGTACCCATAAGAGTCGAGTGACGTCATCCACTCGTTATATAGACGAATTCCAAATATTAAACAATTCATATTGAGTAAGGTACATGCAAAGCTTGTTTACCTGACCTTAAGTATACTGACAGTCATTTCTTCTTCACTAACCCCAAGAAATAGAATGTAACTGTAAACTTCCAGCGATGTGACTGGTGATATCGCCCTTTTGTCGATCATTTCATAAACAGCTTTTATCAAAATTGCTGTTTCTCCCGTTTTTTTTTTTTTTTTTTTAAACTTCTGCCAACCTCACTTCTAAAAAGTCTGGCTGAATATTCTTCTTTCCCAGGACTTGTATAGTACCAAACTGGAGAAAGGTTCCTTGAAACCACAGGAAGCCAGCTATCATCCCTGCTTCCATAGGCCTGTACAAGTAAGATCCACTCCCCTTTTAACTAGCTGAGGAGTAGGAGGCACTTGTAACTCTATTCCATGGTTTATTAGACCAGAACTAGAAGCATGCTCACTTCTAGAGTTACTAATCCTTGTTAATTATTTCCATGAAAACACTAGATGAAAATCCTCTGAACATCTAATATGCCCAGCAAGAGAACATCATTAGGAGTGACAAAAGCATTGTAGGTTTGCTAAAGACATTCTAATTACATCCCTCCTGTTGAGTCACATGTTCTTAGACATGGGCAAACTGCAACAAGAAGATTTGGACACCAACTGGTTGACTGGACTAGAAATGCAAACATCATTGCACCCAGTCCAAAGCATAATGAAGTCTATAACATATCATAGTGATCCCTAGGATCCTCTAAATATGACCTGAACTGAAGGAGTGAGAATATACACGCTTCTTCTCTCTTACAGTCCCCTACCAGGGACCCTGTTTGCAAAGTGTCTGAAAGGTCATGTTCCTCCTGCAGACCTGCTGTAACTAAGGAGCTGTCCAGGAAAGTAATGTATGTAAGGAAGTGCAAGCAAAACTTCTTCCTGCATAGCTGCTCTTTAAAACATCAGAGGCTTCAAACTCCTTGAAACCCAACATAAAAGCCACATTTCAATGCTGGCTGTTCACCCAAGGAATGTAAATGTGACCAAACAAAGGAGCATTCACAGAAACTGTGCCTGTTAAATCAATCCCTAGCCACTCAATAACAGTCAAGCAAAAGTAAAATAAGGAATAGATTCCTTGTAATGAGATGAATCATAATCACCATCTCCTGACAACCTGAATTCTAAACCTTTTGAGAGGAAAAGAAACCCGATTGTACTAAATTCTTGTGCAAAACCATAGAATCAAAAGCCTCTCCTTGTAGATATGAATGACACTCCCGGACATCTGACAACCCGAATTCTGACCTTCTGAGAGGTATAGAATACTCGATTGTGCATGACCTCACACAGGTATTTCCTCTGTTGTATGTTTTGACTGGACCTCGACGGAAGAGTTTTCCGAAGAAGTAGTATTTCCTGCATTCAAAACTCCTCCACGATGCCGTGTCCATGGCAACGTAAATGGCCGCCCCCAAGGGAGATTCCTTCTACTGACTCGTCGACAATCAATTCGACTGGGATGTATATTGTGATCAAAAAACTGCTTTCAACGCCTGGCTATTAGAACCCGACGTGAACAGCAATAACGGCCACTCGAATTGTGATTCTCATCCAAGATGGCGTCTTCCAGATCGCTTCTGTTATTGAAGAGTACATTCTTTGTAAACATGTATGCTGCAAAATTATAGCTTCCAACGTCCAGCAAACTGAACCGAACGACTGGCAAGCTAACTAAAAATAAAAATATTATTGTTGCATAATGACCCTCTTTATGTTAATGTATTTCCTCGAGGTTGAAGACGATGAAACCTCGAAGTCACCATCCAAAAGTCCTTTATTTGCATAATATAATGCATACCTTCGAAGATTTAACAAAGGTATAAGTTCTGTATGATATACATTTAAAATAATAATAATAAAAAATAAAAAATAATAAGTGAGATTGACTGTAAAATCTCAAGAAATAAATAAAACCTTGACAAAAACTTCTCCTAATTTCCAAAGACGTCCTTACTGATGATGGCCAACAAAAATAATGCAATAAATAAGCAAGTTAACTAACTGGTATATTCAAGTTAGTAAAATAAAAAAAGTTTGGCAGTCCAGAGCTTCCGTACGTACCCCACAGCCTGGGGAAATAGTTTTCAACACCATGAGATATAGAAGTAGTGAAAGAGTACACAGATTGGGATACTTTCAGAGCAGTGTCAGTGTCCAAATAATGTTTAGGTAGAGAAAATAACATCTAACAGAAAGAAACTGCATGTAAAGATTAAGTACAGTTAGCTACCTTGTATATTCCAGTTAGTTAACTCGTATATTCAAGTTAGCTAACTCATATATTCAAGTTAGTTAACTGGTATATTCAAGTTAGTAACTTGTATATTCCAGTTACTAACTCATATATTCCAGTTATTAAATTTAATTATTAAATTTATTTAAATTAAAAAACAGGACAATTCAGTTAACTAAAAATTATGAAGCTTTAAGACTTCTCCCATTTTGATATTCATTTGTATGGTCGAATTATGGTTTGCAAGTTTTGAATATTACCCATACATACAGATATGGCAACACATGCTTTTATGTGGAGTTGGGGCAACACCTCACTTGATGCAATACCATTGTACCTTGTTACAATGGGAAGTTGCAAAAGTAAAACAGTTTATGAATTCTAATAAGACTTTAACAGTGCTTAACCTACATCAAAAGACACCCAAAGTTGCAACAACCACGATTCAAGTAAAAGATATAAGAGAGATATAAGAGAAATAAAATAGTATTAGATATCCCCGTAGAGACATAAAATAGCATCAGATATGCAAGATCAAAGGTCACATCCAGGTCACACCATGATGTTGCACACATATAACCCCCGACCAATGTCCCTACCAAATATCAACTTCCAACCACCTTATGGTTTCCAAAATATAGCCCAGACAAGGCACTATAGGTCCAGGTCACTACGGCAACGTCAAATGTCAAATCAAGGTCACACCATGATGTTTTACATCTACACACCCTGGCCAATGTCCCTACCAAGTATCAACTTCCTACACCTTATGGTTGCCGAGATATAGCCCCGACAAGATTTTATAGGACAAGGTATCTACAGCAAGGTCAAAGGTCAAATTAAGGTCACATCATGACGTCACACCTACAACCCCTAACCAGTGTTCCTACCAAGTACCAACTTCCTACACCGTACAGTTTCCGAGAAATAGCCTGGACAAGTTTTTATAGGTCAAGGTCACTACGGCAAGGTGAAAGGTCAAATCAAGGTCACACCTTGACGTTGCACACCTACACCCCCTAACCAATGTCCCTACCAAGTATCAACTTCCTACACCTTACAGTTTCTGAGATATAGCCCGGGCAAGATTTTATACATCAAGGTCACTACAGCAAGGTGAAATCAAGGTCAGGCCATGACATTGCACACCTACACCCCCTAACCAATGTCCCCACCAAGTATCAACTTCCTACACCTTACGGTTTCCGAGATATAGCCCGGACAAGATTTTCAAACTCAAAGTCACTACGGCAAGATCAAAGGTCAAATCAAGGTCACACCATGACGTTGCACACCTACACCCCTTAACCCTTGTCCCTACCAAGTATCAACCTCCTACACCTTATGGTTTCTGAGATACAGGCCGGACAAACTTCTTCCCGCCACCCACCCGCCCATCCAGACACCGTGGGTGAAAACAATACCCCGACAGCCCTTAAGGGCTGTGGGGTAACTAGACCTACGCATGTGAGAACCGATGCAAATTTGTATCCACCGGAGAGACAACTCATCAAAGCCAGTGAACCATCGTTTGACCTTGAAGGAGGGGCCTAAGGTCAAATCTGACATCAAGAGATTCCCAGCCCATGATATCCTACAATTTGGTTTTATATTGCAAACCTCTAGGATCAATAATAAACAAGTTATAAGCACTTTGAAGTTGGCTGTCCTCGTTTGACCTTGAAGGAGGGGCTCAAGGTCAAATCTGACCACACCAGAAGATTACCAGCCTATAATTTCCTATAACAAATACAGTTGGTTTCACATTGCATAACCAACATAACCAAGGCGGCCATCTTGTTTTTCAGAATGAGTCTAATTTCAGTCCCAAAGAAGCTTACCCCCAAATGAAGATAGCCTGCAAATTTTAAGAATGAGGCTATAAGTTGGTTTCACATTGCAAACCTCTAGGATTAATAATAAGCAAGTTCTAAGCACTTTTAAGTTTGGCTGTCCTCGTTTGACCTTGAAGGAGGGGCTCAAGGTCAAATCTGACCACATCAGAAGATTCCCAGCCCATGATTTCCTATAAGTTGGTTTGACATTGCAAACCTCTAGGACCAATAATAAGCGAGTTAAAAGCAAATTTTTAAGTTTGGGTATCCTCATTTGATCCTGAAGGAGGGGTCCAAGGTCAAATCTGACGGCATCAGAAGATTCCCAGCCCACGATTTCCCGTAAGTTGGTTTCACATTGCAAACCTGTAGGACCTATAATAAGGGAGATATAGGCACTTTTAAAGTCCGCTATGTGGGGTACTTTGGCATTCCTTGGATGACCTTGAATTAAGAGCTTCAAGGTAAAATGTCTGCAAGGTCGTAGAGGACATGTATATCTGTTATACACATCACCTATGAAGAGATTCAACCTTCTACCTATAAGAACCAGCCAGTAGAAAAAGGTAGATAATTTTCAAAGAAATGCCCGCGGCAGCCATCTTGCTTTTCAGAATGAGGCTAAAACATAGCAAAAACAAAACGTCCCCATGAGTATTAATGATTATGTAGAAATGACCGTTTTTCTATTTTTTTCTATTTTTTTTTTTCTATGAATGTGTATTTTTTTTTTTTTTAAATGTGTACATTTTTTTTTTTTTTTTTTTTTTTTACATAGAAATTCAATATGGCCACCAAAAATGGCGGGAAAACGATTGTTGAGAAAAGTTACCAGTTGACTCTGCAGATAAACTGAGGGTCAAAAATTTTGTCAAAATCACTTTATCTCAGCCCGTTTCCGAGATAAATGCGTTTTTGCATTTTACGCAGAAATTCAAGATGGCCTCCAAAATTGGGTTGAAAACGATTTTTGAAAAGAATTGGCAGTAGACTCTGCAGTTACCCCACAGGTCAAAAATTTCATCAAAAACGCTCTATCTCGCAATTTTTAACCATGTTATACATAACCCCTTAAGACCTTATCTGTTGACAACCAGCTGACATTAAGTTGTTTTCACCAGTGTCATGCCTGCCAACTTGCAGTCATTGTTACTCTATTGTTATCTAACTTTCCCTCAGAACTGTGTAATTATAATTCTTGGTAGACTGAAAGACATTATTAAAAGTGTGTGAGGGCATTATGGATGGGAAACCCTTGTGATATTTAGCAACTTAAAAAATCTGCAAACTCATTTTCTTTGGTACAGTTGAAAACTTCTAGTGGCGGAAATTAAGAAAATTTTAATCGTTGTTTTGCAAGTACCCAGTTTGCACTTGGTTTCTTAACATACTCAGTCTGTTTTCAAGTAACATTGTACCTCTAATATAAACTGTACACAACTAAACCAGTTCACTTACCATAGCATAGCAGTTATCACAGCCCTAGTATACAGCTCACAAAACTGAACCAGTCCACTTACCATAGTATAGTAGTTATCACACACAGCCCTAGTATAGAGCGCACACAACTGAACCAGTTGGCTTACCATAGCGTAGCAGTTATAACAGCTCGAGAATACAGCTCACACAACCCAACCAGTTGACTTACCATAGCATAGCAGTTATAACAGTTCTAGAATACAGCTCACACAACCCAACCAGTTGACTTACCATAGCATAGCAATTATCACAGCCGAGGATGATGATATCCACAGGAGAGGTGTGATTGGCCACACAAATGCCTCCTCCACGAGCCATGTTTTCCCTGTAGGACATAGCATACACAAATATAGTCACCACAATAAGTGTTACACCAGTTAGGGTTGGGAGGAGTGGAAAGTTTTGTACTTTTTCAATATGAAACTTTTCTCTCATGTGTTATCTTTTTCAGTTATAAAACAAATTAGAACAATAACAATGTAACATATATTTGCTTTTTTAAAAATTAAATTAAGTGTATAAACATCTCCAGCTTTACAAAAAATATCACTATTACAAGATGTTGTTGAGTATATCTTAGCTGGAGAATATTAAGAATTATTATTTAAGACATATTTCACCAAGAGAATAGCTTTCTCATGCGAGTATAATTTGCTTTATACAAACTGAATGTCAAGACCATAAAATGTCCACAACATTTACAGGAAATGCTTACGGGTTATGGAAGGTGACAACAGCTGAGAAAGCTCTGCACATGATTCTGTAGGCCGTCAAAGCCAGACGGGTGTGAGCCCACTTTTTAAACCTGAGAAAAACAACAAACAATGGAAACATGGCACAGCAAAATGCAAATATTCCAATGATATATGTAAATCCTGAAACATGGAAGTGTGTCCACCACAACAGATCCATTGTGGTTATTTTATCAACATACTGGCGACTCTGAATATCCCCTAAAAATCTAAAGTGTAAGAGATTTGAACATGACCCTGTAGAATACTTAGATCATGGTAAGGCACTTAAAACGGTGAGATCATAATTCCAATTTCGAAATCATGTCAATAATACACAAAATATTCCAAACAAACACTGTACCCGAGCTGCAGGCATTTAAAATTTTGTGTGCCAAATCTCACTGAAATATGTGTACATATTGTGTCAAAATATTTTAAATTTCTTTATTACTGTTCATTTTATTGTCAAAATGGCAGTAAATGAAGATTTTTCCAGTCATAAATACTTTATAACACTAAATTGGTTAATTTTATTGTAATTGGAATTTTTATAAATAAAAATACTTACATAATCCCAACAAATGCTTACGTGACCTACCGTTCGGTCAAGGACACAGACAATGTGTCTCGCCATGTTTTTTCTACTGAAAGTACACACGTAAACCCCAGGGGGCACCTGCTGGAGGTTATATCTCCACTGTAAGTTGCCATTCTTAAAATTTTGACCCTACCCCTCAGAAGATGGTAGAGGGGAGGAGGGTGGGACTCTCCTTGTTGGGATTATGTAAGTATTTTTATTTATAAAAATTCCAATTACAATAAAATTAACCAATTTTATTGCATAAAAACGTACTTACATAATCCCAACAAATGCTTGAATACAGCCCTGAGGTCCATGGTGGGTAGACTTCTGAGGACTGTCAAGTGCTATAGGAGAGTTCTTGAGGTTATACAGATACAAAAAATGCATAGACACCATATGTTATACTACAAACAACTGTAACATAGTACATATAGTTAAAACTGTAATTATATTATTGTTATTACAAGTACTGATAAAGTGAAAAAGTAGTTGTAATAAAGTAACTGCAAAGTACTCACCCACTTTTGAAAGCAGCATATTGTACTATACATAGTATGATATTTATGAATCCCGTCACCGTATCTGTACAAATGTGCAGGGGTCAAAGGTCAGCTGTGCCCAGTTGAATAAAACTCCAGCAGTCAGAGTGCAGCTGTCCTTCAAGCCAAGCAGTCATAACATGAAATCTTATCCATAGTCGTGTTCAAAAATCAAAGTCCTACTACATTCCAGTCCAATTCCATATATCCTGAAAAAATAAAGACTGATTAAACTATTAAGTCTCAATTGTTCACTATATGCTGTGCAAACACAATGGGACCTAACTTAAAGATATCATCATTTTCCCAGCAAATATCCTTCAAATAAAAGTTTGTAAAGGTATTGTGGGATTTCCAGTAACAGGAGCTCAAGACCTGCTCTAAAGAGATACCTCCTTTAAATGCAAGTGATGCAGCCATAGCTCTAACATCATGAGCTCTAACCTGAGTGACCTGTTGATCAGCCGTATCTGAAGACTGATAGCAAGTTTGAATGGTGTGTTTGATCCACTGGGAAATGGTTATTCTTGTGATATCCTTAGAATAACCCTCCCTAAGGGATACAAAGAGCAGGGCCTTGCCCTTTCTCATGGATTTGGTCTTCTCTAAATAGACCTTGAGGGCCCTAACTGGACAAAGTGACTTGTCCTCCACCAGTGAACTGTCCAACATGGTAGTAAGAGCTGGTATAACTACTGGTTTAATGGAATCAGGGCCATCCGAAGCCAACTGGTTTTTGGCCAGGAATGCTGGAGAAGGAGAAACAGTAACTTCTGACCAATTTCTCCTTGAAGAGACAGAAGAGTGAGTCCATGCATGGATCTCACTCCTTCTTTTACCTGAGGCTAAAGCCAACAGGAACACTGTCTTGTAAGTTAGCCACTTCAAAGGAGCCTCTGACAAAGGCTCAAAGGGAGGTTTTGTCAAACCTAAGAGGACCAATGAGAGGTCCCATGTAGGTATGGACCTATTTGGTTTAGGTCTATCCCTGGTGAAGCTGGCAATAAGTCTATTCAGTTCTAGACTTTTTGAAATGAATTCACCCTGTGAACCCAAAGCATCAGCAATTGCTGTTCTGTAACCAGTGATTGTAGCTGGTTTGAGATTTTTGACTGTGAACAGGTAGTTTAAAAATTCTGCTACCTGGGGAACAGCTGTTGAGGTGATGTCCACCTTATTCTCTGTGCACCATTGCCCATAAATGGTCCACCTTGATTGATAGACTTTTCTTGAGGATTCCCTCTGAGGTGCCTTAATTCTTTCTGCCACCTCAGATGAGAATCTTCCAGAATTGGATTCCTGGAATCCAGAAGCCACACATGTAGATTCAGGTACTCCACGTTGTTGTGGAACCTTTGGAATGTGGCTGTTTCAGTAGTGTCTTCCAATGAGGGAGCTGTAGGGGTACCCTGGTCGAGAGATCCACCAGATCCCAAAACCATGGCATCCCTGGCCACCCTGGAGCCAGTACTATCATCCTGCATGGGTATGTTATTATTATTATTTTTTTTTTAATTACTTGTGGCAGGATGGCTACTGGACAGAAGACATAGCCATGTAGGCCTTCCTAACAGATATTCAATGCATCTATTTTCCAAGCCTTTTTGTCTGGGACAGGAGATACATAAATTGGAAGTTTGTAATTTAGATGAGTTGCAAATAGGTCTACCATTGGTGTGTGCCAAACTTTGCAAATTTGGTTGAATATCTGTTGGTGAAGAGACCACTCTGTCTGTATGACCTTGTCCCTTCGTGACAGGGAGTCTGCTATCACATTTAAGGATCCAGGTACATGTCTTGCCCTTATCTGGATTCTTCTGGAATTTGTGAATGCCAGAATTCTCCAGATAAGAGCACACATTTCCATGGAATGTGTGCCTCCTTCTTTGTTCAGGTAAGACACTACTGTGCTGTTGTCTGAACAGATGAGCACTGTTTGTCCTTGCAAGTGCTCCTGAAAACCCTTTAGGGCCAGGAGGACAGCTTTTAGCTCCAGTACATTGATGTGAAGCTGAGCTTCCTTGCTTGACCAAAGACCACTGAGCACTATCTCGTTTAAGTGAGCTCCCCAGCCTTTTTGGGAGGCATCCGTGAACACTAGTGAGTTGTGTACATGAGGATGGATAGGAGCACCTACCATAAGATTTTGTAGATCCTCCCACCATTGGAGATAATTCAGGAAATTCCTTGTTACTGGAATGATTTTTGTCCAGTGACTGGGGAAACTTCCAGTGTGACCTTAGGTACCACTGAAAAGGTCTCATGTGCAACCTTCCCAGAGGTACTGTTTTTTCTAAGGAAGCTAATGTCCTTATGAGTGACATGAGCTTTCTTGGAGTCAAGACTAATGACTTTCTGATGGAAACAGTCTGAACTTTCAACCGATCGAGTTTCTTTTGGGTTGGAAAAACCAGACCCCTGTGAAGATCGAAGTGATAACCCAGAAAATCTAGATTTTGTGTGGGAACCAATTCCGATTTTTGGAAATTGATGAGCCAGCCTAGTTCTTGGACCAATTTCACTAATTTTTCCGAATCTTTGAGACATTGATCTTTTGTTGGTGACCGAAGAAGCCAGTCGTCCAGATATTGATGGATTCTGAGGTTCCTGGCTTGAGCTATGAGTTTTACCTCTTTCACAATGCGAGTAAACTCTAGGGGAGCTGTTGCGACACCAAAAGGGAGAGCCTGAAATTGGAAAACCCCTTTTTTCGTTTGAAATCTCAGATATTTTTGAGATTGTGGGTGAATTGGAACATGAAAATAAGCGTCTGTGAGGTCTATCGAGGTGACCCACTCCCCCTGTCGAATCGACTTCCTGATAGATTCGGCTGTTTCCATTTTGAATGTCGGTACATGTAAATGGTTGTTTAACATATTAAATCTATCACTGGTCTCCACCTTTTCATGGGTTTGGGTACCAGAAACAGTCTGCTGTAATATCCCAGAGTAGAAGGTTTCCTGACATGAGTTATTGCCTTTTTTGCAAGCATGGCCTGAACTGCTTCGTGTAGAGCGCCATCTTTGTTTTTGTTGTGATATTTGCTCAAAATGAGCGGAATTTTCGATAATTTGGGTAGAATTTTGAAGTCTAGGCGATAACCATGTTGTAGTAAACTTACTACTCTGGGATGTGCTTGATTTTTTGCCCATACCTGCCAAAAATCCTGCAATCTTGTCCCTGGAAAGTCACTTCCTCTTTCCGCCTCTGCCTCCTCGCGATGCGCGCGCAGAGAAGTGGTTATAGGTGTTTGGCTGCGGTCGTTTGTCACGAAACGATCTGTTACCTTCCTGTGAGGGCTTTGGATGTGAAGACCTCCCGAAATCGAAATTCTTCACAGAGTCTCTGTATGACTTGGAATCAGATTCCTTCATTATTGACAATCTTTTGATCATGTTATCCTCAACCTGGGATAAAATATCCGAGTTGAAGACCTCCTGTTGGTCAAAATGGTCTGTACGCAAGCTTGCCAAGTCTTTTGGACCTAATTTTGAGCTGCAGTCCTTCAATAAGCTATCCCTCCTTTGAAGGAGCATATTGCATGCCAGAGTCATGTTTTGTTTGAGGACCGTATCCAGGGCTATCTCCAGAGAGGAGGTAACTGAAGCCTGTAGCTGAGAATATTTTATCATGAGGTCTGCTGACTCCTTGACTGTATCCAGATCTTCAGACCCTCTAATTTCAGTAGCCAACTCCTGGATTCTGTTGTTGAGCTCCTCTATAGCCATTTTAAACCACACTACATGGCCCAAAATTTGAACATTTTCCCTGCAAACTGTCTCTTGAACAATATGTTGTTTGGAAGGTACAGTGATGGAATTTGACAATGATTTCACTCTAGCTATGTTGAAGTAGGAGTCAGGTAGTTTAGGAGCTTTCAAAGGCATATTTTGTGGAGAGGTAGTGTAGTAGATCATGTCGGGCCTCTCAAAGGCCAAAAACTGTCCCTGGGACAATGATTCAGAGCTGGATTTGTCTTTGACTGAGGTTCCAGAGGCCTTCCTAAACCTGTAGTCCCACATGGACTGAATATCTTGGACAGGAGGTAAAGCCAAATTTTGTTTCCTCACCACCTGCTTGGAGGGTTTCTTGGAAAAAGCAGAAGGGGCCACAAGGCACTCCACTTGTGGTACCTCCAGATCCAGTAGACCTCTGATGGCATTGAGCATCTCAACATAAGAGGGATCTAACTCCTGTGAATGAGAGTCTGCATCCCCTTGAGGAGACTTAGATCTGTGTCTCTTGCTGGCAGGCAAAGAGGAGTCCTCATCAGATAGCTCTCCTTCTGAAGGCTGAGTTCTCGTCTGGGAGACAGGGGCACTCATACCCTGCTCCTGACAGAGAGGAAGACTGTTCTTAGAGGCTGAAGGTTTGTCACTGCGTTTGAACTCTTCAAACTGGGAAACCAAGGAAGCCAACTGATTATTCATAGCTTTAATCATGTCTTGAAGCGAGGAATCAGGTTTGGAAGTAGAAGGCTGTGAAGATTTTGAAGGTGTTGGTTCATCCAAGAGAGAGTCATCAAACTTCTCAGAACTTTTGGACTTGGAAGCTTTTCTTTTGTGTGGAATTTTTAAGGCCCCAGCACAAATAGAGCAATCAGATTCTTTACTCACAACACACTTGTCTTTTCCCTTCTTGTCGTTTCTGCATTTTAAACAAGCTTGGTGATTATCCCATGGAAGCATATCACCCAAGCAAACTGAACATTTCCTTTGTTTTTCGGACATCTTGAATCGTACAAAAGAACGCGTGTGCACTTCACGGCGGTCAAAATTAGAATGACAACTTACAGTGGAGATATAACCTCCATCAGGTGTCCCCTGGGGTTTACGTGTGTACTTTCAGTAGAAAAAACATGGCGAGACACATTGTCTGTGTCCTTGACCGAACGGTAGGTCACGTAAGCATTTGTTGGGATTATGTAAGTACGTTTTTATGCAATAAAAATAGCAGGTTTGTTAAAATTTTGATACTCTTGTGAGATAAGTGTGAAAATTTAGTAATATCTTGAAACCACTCTTGTATCATGAATACCTGAATAACATAAGATCATATTATTTTTGTAAATTAAATATAGATGTTGGTGAAAGGTATATGGAGCAATTTAATCAAGTTTGTGTAATTCAGATTTAAAAACAATGGCTTCATTTATCTATGAAATGTGGAATGGAAGAAATAGCATAATTTTTCTAAAAATAGGTGGTAACAGATTATATTTCCAACACTTGTTAAACGTATTGTATTTTTAGTGACTAATAAGCCCAACAGGGTTGGGTAAATATGATTATGTATTATTATATTATATTATTACTGATACTATACTTGTCACTTAAATAAATGAATAAATAATAATAAAAAAATCATGAAAATGTCCCAAACTAAAAACTTGCAAGTTACCCTTGATGTAAGTTGAGGGGCAATGGCATGCTCTATCCCTGAGGTTTTAATTACACATCAACGTTTTTAGATTCACCAACTTCCAAATCACAAGAACTCGGGTGAGAACAGTCAAGAGATATGTGTGATAACTTAATTTGTAATGGCTAAGGTTAACTAACAGGTGTCTGTGCACAACTCTAGATGAGGCAGTGGCATACTTTCCTTACTGGTATCCTGTCAATGCAAAACTGTTCAAATTTTGGGATGCTCAAAAGCTGTGTTCTTCTCTTATCCCAAATACACTGACCCGTTAACAGGAAGGGGAGTCAATGAAAATAACCATCATATCAAAATTACAAAATAGATGCAAAAATATTGGAAAAAAGGTGAGAATATGTTCATATTAATTACATGATTGTGCTATGTTAAGTATTTCCCACCATTATATGTGACTCCTAATTGACATTGTGAAATGTGACTCCACATTGTGGTTATTTTATTTCAGTATTAACAGACATGATACCACAATAACAGCATTACTGTCTCATCCCACGTACAAACACTTCTTTACTTTACTTACTTTCCACTTGGTAAGTAGCCAATTAAGAAGGTCCCACTCATCATCAAACCGATGGCAAAGAAAGTCAGAATCACCCTGTAAATAGGAAATACTACTAATTTTACAACATTCATTTTTTTATAAGCATTTTCAGATGCAACAATTATGTTATACTATATATATGTCAATAAAAATTACCATTTACAACTGTAACCTTCTAGATCCAAAGAGAATTGGTTTATATGCCTAATATTCACTAACATATGAGACGAAATACAACATTCTCTTATGGTATTGTATTGTGTATTTATATCTCCATACACTACAGGACTCAAAGTGCTATTAAACCCATCTGGCTGCACAGGTACAGCCCCAACTCACAAGAAACTGACATTCCCCTAACTGGAAGATAGAGGCTCAAGGATGACCACTTATCACCGACCCTGAGGTTCTTTAGCCAGCCATTTAAGAAAGGACTGCCATTTTAAGTGGTCATCCAAGCCACTATGTATCTGCCTGTACCTGGGTTTGAACCCACGTCCTCTGAGCTCCTAGACAAGTGTGCCACCCGCTAGGCCACAGTGGCAGATGGTTCTGTTTCAGCTCAAATTTAACTTCCGCTGCTTCTAAACCGACTAAATTTAGAGTTTAAATCCATATCCTGAGTCTAGTGAGACTAACTATGCCTTGAGTTTAAAGATTGGACCTCACTGGAATGCTTACTACAATTATAATAGTTGACATTATTCAAATATGATTGTTTGTATGAATTACTAGGAACAATATTACTCAAAACTCAAAAGAAGTTGGTTATTGTAAAGCGATGCAAGATAATGAAAATATGTTTAAGTATTAAATAAACTCTCAAAATAGTTTTAAACAATTTTTCCAAGGATTATTTTTTATGCAACTATTGTAACTCAAATCCATTTCCCTATTTAGCATTCGCAGGTTCAGAAAACCTTATACGTTTGTATGCTAGTGTTGCCGGTAAGAAATCAATAGTCATCAGACGCATCATTGTAAATCATGATGTAAACATTAAAACCAGAATGACTTATGAATGCTGACAGAAGAAGCATGTTTTTGTTATGTGCACACAGATGTCTTAGTTTTACGCCAGTTTAATCTCAAAATAAAACTTAAACTACCTATTCCTGAAGGATGTTCATTAAAAGGTCTTTTGTATTAAAATGATGAACCCGAAAGTTGGTCTGGTGTCCAAATATATACATATAACTAGAAAGCACTCTTAAAATGGCAGATCACTGCCAAGTCATTTAAAATGGGACTGTTCAAACTTCAGGATTTTTCTGTTTCTTCCAGAGTTTGACAAACACCGCTCTGAAATTTAATCACTTCTTACTCTAGTCATTCCCCACCTACATAAAAACTTCATAAAGAAACATTCTTTAGTTTTGGTGTAATCATACGCAAAGACAAATGAGTTATATTATATCCAATTATATCTTATATAATGATTTACATCTTCTTTCATAAAGAAGCATTCTTTAGTTTTGGTGTAATGATACGTAAAGACAAATGAGCGCAACCCATAAACATAACCGCCTTGGCAAAGATGAAAACTGCACAAAAATAAAGAGCAAACAATAAACTTGTGTTCAAGCAAAACACTGGACCACCTACCGGAATGGGAAGAGGATGACATATCTCAAAACACAACCTAGAAACCACAGGATAGTAAGACGGAGGCTGAAAGTAAAAACAGGAAATGGGGATTTAAACATTACTCTAATACAACAGGCTTGTTTCCACAATTCTGATTGGTCGAGAGGTGAAAATTTTAGGATTAAAAATCTGTATTAAGTCCGCCTAATTATCACTCACATAAAAGGTGAGTTAGATTGCCATATTAGATTGGTAATAATCCATCACTGGGCTGGGTTTATGCAGTAACAACACTTAAAACTGCTACTGATCCTGTAAATGAAGCTAAAATACTGTCTCAAATTCTCAATATCATCAGGTAAAACATATCAAGTAAAGCTGTCTTAGGCAATTTTGGATTTAAACTTCTGACTCTGTAGCTGTCAGTTTTAATCTTCCTTTGTAAACATGTATGGACTGAAAGTAAACTATACAATGATTTACATCTTTTTTCATCGTTCTGGGGTTTGAAATGAAAAAGTTTGGGGTGGTCTTATTCAAAATCCAGAAAATCATTGGATGCTTGGAATCAAAAAATTAATATTTACACTGCAAGACTCTTTTAGCAGAGTATTACTTTATTTTCTCCCAAGTTTCCACTTACAGAAGTCCCATAAATATGTTTTCAATAACTTTAAACTTGAGATTATTTATTTACTTTTGGTTTAACATGGCTTCAATACATTTTATAGGTCAAGTTGTACACCTATTGCACTGCAAGGCCCTTCCTCAGTGCACTATAATTCCTTGAGAACATTTCCCTCTGCTTCCATTGCAAATGTAAAATTCAGAGACTGTTATACAATGCACTCATTTCAATTTCTCATAAAAAAGGTAAAGAAGTGCAAGTCTTGTCAAGTTGTAGACTTGCTACAAGTCTCAACTTCTGCATGTTTTTAAGCACTGAATGAAAAATCATAGGTGGAACAGGAATCATGCATGTGTACATAACCACAATTTTTCCTTACAATCCACAGATGTCAGCACTAGTTTTATTTAGTCACTTTTATCTCTGATCTCCTCTGGTCTCTTTCATTCAGCCAGACAATTCCCCCCCTTCAAAATCATAATGTACTGATGCAGAAATGTGGAATGAAAGGATGTTGCACAAGGTCTAGTCAAGTTGTGACGTGCTGATAAAGAAGTGGCAGAAAGCAGTGCATCGAAGTGCATTGTAATTAGTACCTGGTAAATGTGATGCACACTTACCACACCAGGGGACATGGTCATCAAACTTCTTAGCCAAGTCTTACACTTAATTTTGATATGTATATGTCGTGTACAAGTTGGGATTTTGTACAAGTTATAACTTGTACAAAACTTATGCCTGTACAAGTTACAACTTGTACAGCAGTACAAAGTGTGTACATGAGAATAGGAAATAAGAAGTATATACATATCAATTACCCTAATTATTAGTGTATAAAATAGACTTTCTAAATTCCCAGATTGACACTAAATAATTTGCAAAGTTGCGAATATGTTTACCATTTAATTTCATTAGAAATATAAATTTATCAACTGCATCATTATTCATAAATTTCTTTGAAACATTTCTGCAAATATATGTGAAAAAGTTATCGCTATAAGTCTGATATCTTGGACACCGCACAACAAAATGGATTTCATCTTCAATTTCCCTTTCATCAGAAATACACAGACTCGTTTTGACAATTCTTCTGTAGTATATCTCCCTTTTTCTACTGCCAATTGTAGTGTACTAGATCGTAATTTGGCCAAAAGAGATCTCTGTAGCCTTGTAAGATTTATTACTAAATATTCTTCTGTGGCAATGTGATCTTTATATTTATCATATGTTCGTAGTTTAGGTTTATATGCTATAGAGTCTTGCCAATCAAGGTCACTTACAACAGATAACTTTTCTTTTGCTGAATCCAAGTCAATTTCAGTGCCTGTGAAGATATTTTCTGTCATACCAATCTGATTTAGAATAGTTTCCAGATCTCCAGACTAGTTCTCATTAGAAATATTTTGTAGGTCATACTCAAATACCTTATATGTTAATCTGCTATGGTCCATTTTAATAAGCCGGTTATAATATTTAATAATCTCTAAGAATATTCTTACTTTTGTAGTTAACCACCCCATGTCTCCTGTTAGGACATGAATTGGGGTTTTTGAGTTTACACCCTTAAAATATCTTGCAGCTCTGAGTTGCACCTTTTCAGGAAATGTATAATTTGCAAAACCCCAAATACTACTACAGTAACCTGTTATCGGCTTAACACCATGATCAAACAGTTTTGTAAATGTATGATAGCCAATATTTTTGTGTACTTTAAATTTTGAAATGAGACCCCCTAGTGCCCGACCTCCTGCCTCTGCTAGTTCTTGTGCAGATTCATGAAAGTCCAAATTTTCATTCAAGGTTACACCTAGGTGTTTATACCTTTCGACTGTTTTAATATTCATTGACCCTATGCTAAAGGAAAAAGTTGTTCTAACTTTTCTCTTTTTTCTAAAATGAACTACTTGACTTTTTTCATTGTTAATCATAAGCTGCCATTTTTTACACCATTCATTTAGTTTATTGAGCATAGTTTGTAATAACAAGTCAGACAGGCTTAAAAAGCCCCTATTGTAAGGCAGTTGCAATTAAATCAACCCTGCTTCGATTGACAGTGATTATAAAATGTGTGGCAACCTCTAGAAGTACCTTTTGTCAGTCAATTACAATCATGTTAAAAGCTAACAATCACCATTTAACCCATCTTAACCAACAAAGGGTTTCTTAACTTGTTCACCTAAATTATACCATTAACTGCAATCAGTTAATTAAGGCAGGCTTTATAGGAGCCCCAAACTATTAAAAACTTACTTGTACAGCTTCAAAATCATTTAAAAGTATATTGGCCTAACTTGTACAACTCAGCCGTACAAGTTATAACTTGTACAAGTGACCTTGATTGGCAAAATCCCAACTTGTACACGACATATACAAGACTTGACCAAGACCTTTGGTGAATATAAAGCCCTGGTTTATTGCACCTGAAATGGAAAAAGCCCTTATCACACAATACAAAGTTAGCAACAGTTAGAAATCCCATTCACCCACTCAACCAATGATAGAACAGAACTATGCAGTGCTCCTATGACAGAGAACAAAATATACAGGATATATAAATATATACAGAAAAGTACCAGATGCACAATACCTCCACCAAGTGTGACTAAGAACACTGAAATGACTCAAAATAACAAGACCCTTTGCCCATTACATCATACTTTCTGTAACATCTTTTCATCCTAGCCACCATGCATTAGTGCATTATGATTTCAACCAAGCTGGAACTGGTTGTTATTTGGTGCTCTTCTTGATAGTATGATATGGTGTTTCAAAAACAAACACTAAGACTTGTGATAAGTCTACCATTACATTAACTATATGGACCAAAGTTCAACCTTGTACAGGTTTGATCATTATATATGTATTTTGGTTTTGATCATAATACATGACCACAGTCATACAGATAAATAGAAGTAAAAACATTATCCTTGAGCCTTAACAATATCAATAGGTGAGTGTGTGTGTGTGTGTAGGATGTTTGTTTGTTTGTGTGTGTGGGTGGGGGGAGAGGGGTCCTAGTGCTGATGTAAACTGAAAAACAAATAGCTAAATAACTACTTGAATACTTGACATGTTACTGTAACCACTTAGTAAAGGGAGAAAACAGTTGTTTTTTTTTTTAATAACAAATATCTGGAAAATGTCTTTCAGTCTCACTGACTTCACACACCATGGTGAATTTTACATTTTCATAGTCCTTTTACACACATATTGTATAGATCACATGAAATTTACTGGGCAGTTAACATGTTTGTGTGCATGGATCAGCCTGGGGTTTGGATTTATACTTCTTACATTTTTGAAGTGAACAAAAATGACTGTAACTTTCTAACTTGTCCAATTTTGATAATTTCTGATTTTTTTTTTCAGTTGAGGCAAAATTTCAACAAGCAACATCATATACATACAAGAATATATACTGTTATCTTGTATGGAATATCAGTCACTTCTGGAAATTATTGCGAGTCACAAATCATAGAACCAGAACCACGGAAGTACTTCTGATATTTCATTGGTGATTGAGTTTTTACCAGAAGTCACACCCATAAGAAGCTTCCCCAATCCATGCACGTAGATACATCTACTAAAACTATCACTTTCAGAATACAAATTACACACTGCAAGTTGACTATTTAATCACTGCACTCACTAATGATGGAGAATCAGATTAATGTGGGTGTTCCACCACACGACTAAGGCTCCCGATTAAGGGTTTTGGGGGGTCGGTTTGAAATATTTGCTTAGTCCCAGGTGTCCTGTAAGGGTCGGTTGTGGTCGGTTGGGGCCGTGTGAGAAATCAAACATGTTTGATATTTCACACGACTACAACCGATTCATATTTCCCGCCGTCAACAAAATGTCCAGTCCCAGGCGTCCTCAGGCCTCCTCAGACCCAAATTTACAGAGTCGGTTGTTGTCCCAGGCCGCCTGCGACCCTTAGTCCCAGACCTCCCTAGCTTAGTCCCAGGAGGCCGGTTGTTAATCCCAGACTCAAATATGATGCGTATGAATTTCATGCGTCTGAAAGTGGGTCGGTTGCATTAGTCCCCGGAAGCCTCAGACCGTCTGCGGTGTCCTGGGACCCAAAAATCAAGGTCTGGGACTAAGAACCGACGAAGGGTAACCGACCCTAACCGATCCAAACCGGCCTCCCCAGGACGCCTGGGACCACGCATTTTCAGTCTGCGGCGGCCTGAGGACGCCCCAGGCGGCCTGGGACTAACAACCGATTAAGAACCGACTGTTTTCCGCGCGTTGGAAATTAAAACGAGGCAATGAGCAGGTCTGGGACTATATAAGCGACCGCGCACACATTCTCGTTGTTACTGACTGTTTGGCTACTGAGAGACGTGTGTCACTGATTTGTAGGGGTTTTCAGTTTTTATTTTATATTTTATATACTTGAGCTTAGGGCAAATTTCACAGTTAGGAGACACATTTTACTATTTTTTTATTATTTTGTCGACTGGATTATGAGGAAAGAGAAAGGAGGGAAGAGAGGAAGGAAAAAGATGGATGAGAGGGAGAAGGAAAGTCAAGTAGAGGAGAGGAGTGAAGTTATTACAGAAGAAGGAAGTGAGAGGAGAGAGGAGGAGGAGATTCAGGAAGATCCAGCTATTGGGGAAGCTGTGGCAGAAGAAGAAGAGAGGTGTGAGGAAGATCCGGAGTGCCATTCTTCAGCCAAGAGAGCCAGGGTGTGTGCCACTTTTACAGACAGTGAGGAAGTTTCCATTGTGGAATTTGTAAAGCTGCACCCTGAACTGTATGACAAGGAACATTCACGTTTCCATGACAGGACCAGAAGAGAGGCTCTCTGGGCAGAAATATCTGCAGAACTCAAGCTCCAGCCCTTTGATGTGAGAAGATGGTTCGAGTCCCAGCGAACCCGTTATGGGAAGCTGTCTAAGCTCCAATCTGGCCAAGCCCCGAGGGAGATGACCAAGAGACAGTCCTGGGTGTACCAACAGATGGGTTTTCTTAAAACCCACATCAGAAGAAAGGGGGCCAATAGAAGTTCAGGTTTTGAGGCCAGTCCAAATACCAGCAGGCAGGACGAATCACGTGGCTCAACTACTGATACAGACTCCAAGATTCTCGAACACTTTGAGCAGATGAGGACACTTATCTCTGAACAAGGTCTAAATGAATTTGGCACTTTTCTAATAGTGCCAAGTTTGGTCCATTTTTCAATCACTATAATAATTTTTGCCATAAATTAGCCATATTGTGCATTTTATAGTCTGTATACACTTAGATAGGAAGCTTGAGCAATATTTTATCATTTAAATCTTTATCCACAACTGATTGAATTCAACCTTGTTTCAGTACAATGTTCAACCATGTCTTTCAGTAACATTAGTAATACTTTATTCAATGAGAATTGGACTAAGCCTGTACAAATTAAAAAAGAATTGTGAAAAATACTTTGATATAACATAATGATTGAATTCAACCATGTCTGTCAGGAACATTTGTGATCCTTTATGCAGTGAGAACTGAACTAGCCAGCAAAACTTGTACGACAGAATTATGAAAAAGAGTCAGATATAACAGGAATAAGTCATGATTGAATTCAACCGTGTTTGTCAGTAATATTTTGTGATCCTATATGCAGTGAGAACGGAACTAGCCCGGGCAGCTTGCAGTACAGAATTATGAAAAATACTCCGATATAACAGGAATAAGGGATGATTGAATTCAACCATGTCTTTTAAGAATCTTTGTGATACTTTATTCATTGAGAATTGGACTAGCCTGTTCAATTTGTAGCTCAAAATGGTGAAAAGATATTGCCATATAACAGGAATAAGCGATGATTGAATTCAACCATATTTTTCAGTAATATTTGTGATTTTTATGCAGTGAGGTCTGCACAAGCCTGCACAACGTGTAGCACAGAACTGTGAAAATACTCTGATATAACAGTAAGACATGATTGAATTCAACCATGTCTGTCAGTAATATTTGTGATTCTTTATTCAGTGAAAATTGGACTAGCCTCCACAGCTTACAGCAGAGAATTGTAAAACATACTTGGATATAACAGTAATAAGTGATGATTGAATTCAACCATCTCTTTCAGGAATGTTTATGATCCTTTATGCAGTGAGAAGTGGATTAACCTGTGCAAATTGTAGCACAGAATTGTGAAAAATGCTCAGATATAACAGGTATAAGAGATGATTGAATTTAACCATATTTTAACATTTGTGATCCTTTATGCAGTGAGAACTACACAAGCCTGCCCAACTTAGTGCACGGAACGATGAAAAATACTCAGATATAACTGGAAAAGAGATGATTGAATTCAACCAAACTTTCGATTGGACTAAGTCTGCACAACTTGTAGCACAGAATTATGAAAAAATATTTTGATATAACAGGAATAAGAGATGATTGAATTCAACCATGTCTGTCACTAACATTTGCCATCCTTTATGCAGTGAAAACTGCTGTAGCTTACACAACTTGTAGCACAGAATGATGAAAAATACGTGTAAGTTATGATTGAATTCAACCATGTCTTTCAGAAACATTTGTGATGCTTTATTCAGTGAGAATTGGACTAGCCTGTGCAACTTATAGCACAGAATTATCAAAAATACTCAGATATAACAGGAATATGACATGATTGAATTCAACCATATCTTTCAGTAACATTTGTGATACTTTAGTCAGTGAAAACTGGACTAACTTTCACAGCTTGTAGCACAGAATTATGAAAACAATATTCATATGTAACAGTAATAAGAGTTTGTTGAATTCAATCATGGTTTTCATTAACATTTGTGACCCTTTATGTAGTGAGAACTGAGAAGTGAGCTAGTCTGCACAACTTGTAGCACAGAACTGTGAAAAATACTCTGATACATCAGAAACAAGAGATGATTGAATTCAACCATGTCTGTCAGTAATATTTGTGATGTTTTATGCAGAGAGAACTGCTCAAGCCTGCACAATTTGTAGCACAGAACTATGAAAAATACTCCAATATAATTGGAAAAGAGGTGATTAAATTCAACCATGTCTGTCAATAATATTTGTGATCTTTTATGCAGTGAGATCTGCACAAGCCTGCAAAACTTGTAGCACAGAACTGTGAAAATACTTACATATAACAGTAAGACATGATTGAATTCAACCATGTTTGTCAGTAATATTTGTGATCCTATATGCAGTGAGAACTGAATTAACCCGGGCAACTAGCAGTAAAGAATTATGAAAAATACTCCCATATAACAGGAATAAGGGATGATTGAATTCAACCATGTCTTTCAAGAACATTTGTTATACTTTAATCATTCAAAATTGCACTAGCCTGTGCAATTTGTAGCACAGAATTGTGAAAAGATGGAAGGCACATGCGTGCCCCCAACTCTAATGAAGCAAGTTTTCTCCTAATCGTATCCACCGGATAGCATCCGGTGGATACTATGGATTTGACTTCGTTATGCCTACGCCGCCGCAGTGTGTAGAGAGATTTCACCGTTACCGCTCTAACGAAAAAAATATTATAGCTAGCCTTCTCAAATTTGGAGGAAATATTCATAGCCATAATATCTTGCCTGGGAATATTTTTGGCCTCATTTTGAAAAACAAGATGGCCGCCACAGGCGTTTTTCGACTTTAAACAAGGACTTTTGGTGGCCCTCTAGAGCAAAGGGTATTATAGGTAGAGATCTCAAATTCGCAGGATATGTTCCTCATTATAAAATCTTGACTGGGAATATTTTTGGCCTCATTTTGAAAAACAAGATGGCCGCCACAGGCGTTTCTTTGCAGTCATGAAAAGTGCTTATATCTCCCTTATTATTGGTCCTAGAGGTTTCGGTTGGTAAATCTTTTGGTGTGGTCGGATTTGACCTTGGACCCCTCCTTCAAGGTCAAACGAGCATAGCCAAACTTAAAAGTGCTTATAACTCGCTTATTATTGGTCCTAGAGGTTTGGGATGGTAAACCAACCTATAGGAAATCATGGGCTGGGATTCTTTTGTTGTGGTCGGATTTGACCTTGGATCCCTCCTTCAAGGTCAAATGAGCATAGCCAAACTTAAAAGTGCTTATAACTCGCTTATTATCGGTCCTAGAGGTTTGGGATGGTAAACCAAACTATAGGAAATCATGGGCTGGGAATCTATTGCTGTGGTCGGATTTGACCTTGGACCCCTCCTTCAAGGTCCAATGAGGATAGCCAAACTTAAAAGTGCTTATAACTCGCTTATTATTGGTCCTACAGGTTTGGGATGGTAAACCAACCTATAGGAAATCATGGGCTGGGAATCTTTTGGTGTGGTCGGATTTGACCTTGGACCCCTCCTTCAAGGTCAAACGAGCATAGCCAAACTTAAAAGTGCTTATAACTCGCTTATTATTGGTCCTAGAGGTTTAGGATGGTAAACCAACCTATAGGAAATCATGGGCTGGGAATCTTTTGGTGTGGTCGGATTTGACCTTGGACCCCTCCTTCAAGGTCAAACGAGCATAGCCAAACTTAAAAGTGCTTATAACTCGCTTATTATCGGTCCTAAAGGTTTGGGATGGTAAACCAAACTATAGGAAATCATGGGCTGGGAATCTATTGCTGCGGTCGGATTTGACCTTGGACCCCTCCTTCAAGGTCAAATGAGGATAGCCCAAGTTAAAAGTGCTTATAACTCGCTTATTATTGGTCCTAGAGGTTTAGGATGGTAAACCAACCTATAGGAAATCATGGGCTGGGAATCTTTTAGTGTGGTCGGATTTGACCTTGGACCCCTCCTTCAAGGTCAAATGAGCATAGCCAAACTTAAAAGTGCTTATAACTCGCTTATTATCGGTCCTAGAGATTTGGGATGTGAAAACAAACTATAGGAAATCATGGCCTGGGATTCTTTTGGTGTGGTCGGATTTGACCTTGGACCCCTCCTTCAAGGTCAAACGAGGATAGCCAAACTTAAAAGTGCTTATAATTCGCTTATTATTGGTCCTACAGGTTTGGGATGTGAAACCAACCTATAGGAAATCAAGGGCCGGGAATCTTTTGGTGTGGTCGGATTTGACCTTGGACCCCTCCTTCAAGGTCAAACGGGATAGCCAAACTTAAAAGTGCTTATAACTCACTTATTATTGGTCCTACAGGTTTGGGATGGTAAACCAACCTATAGGAAATCATGGGCTGGGAATCTTTTGGTGTGGTCGGATTTGACCTTGGACCCCTCCTTCAAGGTCAAACGAGCATAGCCAAACTTAAAAGTGCTTATAACTCGCTTATTATTGGTCCTAGAGGTTTAGGATGGTAAACCAACCTATAGGAAATCATGGGCTTGGAATCTTTTGGTGTGGTCGGATTTGACCTTGGACCCCTCCTTCAAGGTCAAACGAGCATAGCCAAACTTAAAAGTGCTTATAACTCGCTTATTATTGGTCCTAGAGGTTTAGGATGGTAAACCAACCTATAGGAAATCATGGGCTGGGAATCTTTTGGTGTGGTCGGATTTAACCTTGGACCCCTCCTTCAAGGTCAAACGAGCATAGCCAAACTTAAAAGTGCTTATAACTCGCTTATTATCGGTCCTAGAGGTTTGGGATGTGAAAACAAACTATAGGAAATCATGGCCTATGATTCTTTTGGTGTGGTCGGATTTGACCTTGGACCCCTCCTTCAAGGTCAAACGGGGATAGCCAAACTTAAAAGTGCTTATAACTCACTTATTATTGGTCCTACAGGTTTGGGATGGTAAATCAACCTATAGGAAATCATGGGCTGGGAATCTTTTGGTGTGGTCGGATTTGACCTTAGACCCCTCCTTCAAGGTCAAATGAGGATAGCCAAACTTAAAAGTGCTTATAACTCGCTTATTATTGGTCCTAGAGGTTTAGGATGGTAAACCAACCTATAGGAAATCATGGGCTGGGAATCTTTTGGTGAGGTCGGATTTGACCTTGGACCCCTCCTTCAAGGTCAAACGAGCATAGCCAAACTTAAAAGTGCTTATAACTCGCTTATTATTGGTCCTAGAGGTTTAGGATGGTAAACCAACCTGTAGGAAATCATGGGCTGGGAATCTTTTGGTGTGGTCGGATTTGACCTTGGACCCCTCCTTCAAGGTCAAACGGGGATAGCCAAACTTAAAAGTGCTTGTAACTCACTTATTATTGGTCCTACAGGTTTAGGATGGTAAACCAACCTATAGGAAATCATGGGCTGGGAATCTTTTGGTGTGGTCGGATTTGACCTTAGACCCCTCCTTCAGGGTCAAATGAGGATAGCCAAACTTAAAAGTGCTTATAACTCGCTTATTATTGGTCCTAGAGGTTTAGGATGGTAAACCAACCTATTGGAAATCATGGGCTGGGAATCTTTTGGTGTGGTCGGATTTGACCTTGGACCCCTCCTTCAAGGTCAAACGAGCATAACCAAACTTAAAAGTGCTTATAACTCGCTTATTATTGGTCCTAGAGGTTTGGGATGGTAAACCAACCTATAGGAAATCATGGGCCGGGAATCTTTTGGTGTGGTCGGATTTGACCTTGGACCCCTCCTTCAAGGTCAAATGAGGTGCTTATAACTCGCTTATTATTGGTCCTCGAGGTTTGGGATGGTAAACCAAACTATAGGAAATCATGGGCTGGGAATCTATTGCTGCGGTCGGATTTGACCTTGGACCCCTCTTGTTAGCGACCTACAGTCCACATTTCTTTCCAAATTTCTTTCATATTTGGCAGGTGGCTTGATATGGTAGAGGACTCGCCACCCTATCTTTTTGGTAGCCTTTATGTCTAAATTAGGCCTGTGGTAGACACAAATGTCTAAAATGCATTAAAATTCATGAAATCATGCACTAAATTATTACTTTGCTTGTTATTCTTTTATACAGTAGCACAATTTGAGAAATATTTGGTCATAATCATTACATTTGAATGTATAAACTTGTCCATTTGCATTAAAATTTATTGTAAATGAAAAAAAATATTGAAAGTTAACATTACATATCCCATGTAACTGCTTATGAAATTATAAACTGAGGTAAATTAGTTACCTATAAAATAAAAGAATGCTGGATTTTAACCAAGTATCAAACTTTGACTGTGATGATGCCATTTAAATGTTTAAATAATTTTTAATAGTGAGTATGACCCAGCAGACAACCCCTAAGCATAAAAGAATGAAAAAAGTCTCCATATGCACATATTTTACATATATTTTTTTTACTATACTGATTTTATATATTTACTGTAACATGCACATACCACTAAACATATATTTTATAGTGCTTTTTGTTCTTTTGGACATTTTTAAATTGAAAACTCACCTCATAAGTTTTTGAATTCCAAAAACAACATAAACAAAACATGCTGGATACAAACACCATATTTTCATTAATTCTGATAATAGTGCAATCAAATATGTTCTATTAAACTCTGCTCTATTAAAGAGTGAACAACAATAATACTTGATTATTATATCATGTAATAGAAAACAACTCGTCAAAACACTGTTGATGTGTGTCTCAAATACCAAGAATAAAATGTACCCAAAAGTGTACCTATACACACATACACTGTTAAAATAAAGATATCCTCATGGTTATAGGGTGATAAAGATTTTTTTTGTGATGGGGAATGCTGAAAAAACAGATCCAGCAGGGTCCCTTGTGTAAACATTTACAACTGTGAATACATTATGTTATTTGGGGAACTTTGGGAGAGTGTTTCAAACATTTAAGAAAAAGAAGTTTCATAGACTGCATTCATGTTCTTTGCAAATATATAGACAATAGATTGAATAGTATAATTCAAACTAGAATCATGAAATGAATTAATAAAAGATTACCATGTTAACAATGCATAGTATAAAGTATTTACAGATTCTCTGGGAGACTGTAATTCTATTACAAGAGCACAAAGGCACGTAATATTAAATCAGCCATTTAAGCCCTTAAATATCAAGATTCTACATAATATTTGTACACATATCTGTACATTAAGGTGTATAGTATACACTCTGCCATTTTGTTTTTTTAATCTTTATATTAAGGCATATTTTATAAAGTAAAAAACTTGTCTAGCACTACATCTACCTTTCTGTAAGGTCTGGTATGTCCAACAAACTATTGTTTCCCATTGTTGTGGTATACTCAATCATTTTTAATGGTTTGGTTGGGGCCACGGTGGCAGAGTGGTAACACTCTCGCCTCCCACTTCTGAGGCTGGGGTTCGCTTCCCAGCCATGCCTCAAGTGGGAAAGCTGGTAGTTGCTTGCCAGTGGTTGGCATGCAGTTTACAGTACAGAACCTTGACCAATTGTATGTACTGGTTTCCTCTGCCCTTCCAACTACCCATTGTGATATCACCTATACAGTGTTGAATGTGATGTAAAACCCCAAATAAATAAATTAATTAATTAACGGTTTTGTCTCTGGTGCCTAAAAATGAAAATGTATGCGCAGTCAGTGTAAATGTAAAATAGTCATCTGCGCATCCCTAATTGAAGTACATATTTATTCATGTGCTGGTTTCTACAAATGAAAATGTATGTGCAGTCAATTAAAATGTAAAATAGTCATCTGCACATCCCCAATTGAAGTACATATTTATTTGTCTGCTGGTTTATTGCACAATCATTGTTAATATAAAATCATTGTTTCAATGTAATTGCCCATTTAGTTGTACTTGTGGGCTAGGGTTCTTTTCTGCCGAGGCTAGCTATTTTTAATCTTTGTTCCAATGCCTTAATAGTGATGAGTAATTTCAAACATAAAAACCAGCAAAAGCGCTGACAGAGCCTGTACCACACAACCAAAACACAAATTAAGAATATGGTGCAAGGCTGAAGAATTGGGCTTCTTATAATTAATAACCCCAAAATTTTCACAAAATTATTTTCTGGTTAAATCAGATAACCTGAGAAAAAACTTTATATTTTAACGTTCACCAGCATTAAAAAAACTAGAAGCCATACAATGGAGTACATTTCACTAACATCATGGGGCCACGGTGGCAGAGTGGTAACACTCTTGCCTCCCACCTCTGCGGCCGGGGTTCGATCCCCGTCATGGCCGTAAGTGGGAAAGCTGGTAGTTGCTTGCCGTTGGTCGGCAGTTTACAGTACACAACCCTAGCGAACTCTATGTACTGGTTTCCTCTGCCCTTCCAACTACCCGTCGTGATATGACCTGTACAGTGTTGAAAGCGACGTAAAAAACCCCAAATAAATTCACTAACATCATAAATCTAAAAGAGGTGTTTAATTCAGGGCCTTGAAGATGATTTCCAAGTTACTATTGGGGTCACATTTGATCCTCAAACAACATTACACTCCTCACACACAAAAACCGTTACCCTGTACTCTTATTTCTTCAAAGTTTGCTGCACCACAGCCCTAGCCTTACATTCTAATTGAACTTTTAATTCTAATAGGACTTTTATAGTTTTTAATCTCCCTTATATTAAGAGGATTCTAAGGCGCAAAAAAATTTTTGTACCAAGTCTTTTACAAACATGTACATACATATTTACTTGATATTCATAAAACATTAGTACAAGTTAGGCCATATAAGCTAACTATACTGTCTTAGCAGTATGCTGATGTAAAAGCCAGCATATGTATATGGTATGAACTGGAAGTGCATTATCCAAACTGAATTTTTTTCTAAATTACAAAGAAACGGGAACCTTTAGCAAGGCTACCACAGCCCCAATGAAATAACAAAATTTGTTTACACAGTCAGGGAAAGATGAAAATTTTTCCTTAGTTGAAGTCCCTTCCTTAATGAATTTCATTGCTCTGAGAGTGGTCAGGATACTGATGTGATTTCTTTCAACTTGATTAAAACTGCAGTCCTGGGAATTATTCCATCCCAACCCCTCAAATATGAGGAAGACTTATCTGCTCCCCCACTGAAAGTGTTTATGTTATCTGAAGACCATATAATTAATAGCCCATCATCTGCATGTGTCTTGTGGTTGTGAGTGACTGCTCTCTCATACAAAATGTGTTGCCAGTCCTGGAAGAAAGCTTATTTGTGTGTGTGTCAAAACTCATACTACACTGTGTTTTCAAGCCCTTTAACATGTTCCATGAATTTCCAGTATCAAACTGTTCAAGCATATATTTGGCTTGTCTGATTGTTTTAGCATATAATATGAGTATTCCAAACAGAATACAATAATTTATCTACTCACTTAAAATATTTCGTAAAAATTCCTTCATTACTTTTTTAGTTATCATGATCACAAACAAACATAATCACAAACAAAATTACTTTGGTGGGGGGTAATATGAATGAAATAGCTGGAAAAGCTTCTGGACAGAACAAACACAGAAACCCACCCATTTTATTAGATTTTACTAGCATGTTAATCATTCTTCACTTTTCACACATCTGGATAAACATTACAGGGTGGGTAGGAGATGGGGGTGGCCCATTTTTTGGGTAGAGAGATGCAGATTTTCCTAAGAATGATCAGTGAATCTCAATGCAAGCAAATACACTTTCATATGATTCTCAAGGGGGAATGGGCCAATCTAACCTGAGACCACATGTTGAACTGTTTTAATTACTTCCATGTGTAAGCAAGTACTGGCTAATGTTTGTTTAAATCAGTGTTCCCAGGGTTCACTCTCCAAAATAATCTCCAAACCCTGAACCTGCAAAAACACTGAATACTGTGTATTTTATCTGTGTTCACACTTCAGTAGCCCTGCCAAGAGGTTGTCTCACACACTCATGGATACTGGAACACAAATGTCAACAGAAATTTTTGATTTTGTTTAGTTTCCCTGTACCATTTTACACTGACACATTTCTCAGAAGAATATACGGCAAATTGAGTAACTTTTCTTCTTAAAGATAGATGAAAATACATCAATATAATGGCAATTAAACTTAATTCATCTTCAAGACAAACAAAAATTCTAATGTATTACTATTTTGTCACTAATATACAAGACAATGGATTGTCATAACATAATCAATTGGGATTATGTAATAATATACAATATAATTGGTGATCTCAACGGATATCCAAATATCTGATCTCCAATATGATCACATGACAATAGATCCTACCTTCCCAGGCAACCACAGTCTTTTTTAATTAGCTCGTACTGATTGAATTTATTCATTGTTATCCCACAGCCCTAAAGGGTTGTCAGGGTATTGTTTTCACCCATGGTGTCCAGATGGGTGGGTGGTCATGCAGTTTGGCGGGCGCGGGAAAAAGTTTGTCCAGACTGTATCTCAGAAACCATAAGGTGCAGGAAGTTTATACTTGGTAGGGACATCAGCTTAGGGGGTGTAGGTGTGCAATGTCATGGTGTGACCTTAATTTGACCACTGACCTTGCTGTAGTGACCTTGAAATATTCCAGTTAGCTTCATGAAATTTGCACAAAAGCTATATGGCTCAAAAAGCTAGCCTGATAGTAATTTTGGCCTAGTTCAAAAAACGAAATGTCAGTCATATCACATATTTAATTTCAAACAGGTTATCCTATTAAAAAGGCCTTGTATCTCCCCAAATATTGCTCCAAGAGGTTCGGAATGTGAAAACAACTTGTAAAAAGTCATGGGCAGGGAATCTTTTCTAGGTGTTGAATTTGACCTTTGAGCCCTGCTTCAAGGTTAAATAAGCTTGTCACACTAACCTTGTTTCTCCGTTATTATTGGTGCTATGGCTTCAGAATATAAAGACTGACCATCAAAAGTCCTGGCCTTCAAATGTTTTGCCTGAGAAAAATTTTGGCCTTATTTTGAAAAACAAAATGGCCGCCATAGCCAATTATTTAAAAATCATTAAGATGCTCTAAAACTTCAAATATTGCAGCTAGGTTCATCAAATATGTGCAAAATATATATGGCTAGGAAAGTTAGCCTGATAATAATTTAGCGTAGTTTCAAAAACAAAATGGCCATCATATCACATGTTAAATGGGATTATCCTATTAAAAGGCCTTATATCTCCCTTATCATTGCTACTAGGGGTTCCAAATGTGAAAACAACTTATACCAAGTCAAGGCCTGAGACTATTTTACAATTGCTGACTTTCAGCTTTGACCCATTCTTCAATGTCAAGTGGGGTTATTTTACTACAAAGGCCTTATATCTCCTTTAGTTCTCCATTTTGACTGATTCTAAGGCGGGAGATAACCACTGCGGCAGTGGCCTTGTTTACTGTGGAACCATACACAGCTCTTTCAAGAAACCTATTGGGATGACTTTTGTAATTTAAGCCCTTTCAGTCCTTAGAATTAGTGTCTTCAGTAACCTTTAAAATGTGGTTTCCCCCTACCCCATTGCATGCTTTTGCAAAGGTATCAATGCATCCTTTTATTCATGTGAAAACAAGATATTTGGTTCAAGTGAGCGCTAGGATGCCAAAATATTTTTAAAAGTTGATATTTCACATAGGCAGCATCAGTAACACTGGTATGTCGGTATCAAGACCATTTTACTAAAATACAGTGATGACACTTTACAACAGACCTCTTTATTGTGGAAAAACATTAAATATTGGAATAAAAATCTGAGGAAATTACACACTTTTGTCCCATATTTTTGTGTATTTGATGATGTTTCACTCCTGTCAGTAGACATATTTGAATGGTTATGTACTAAGAGACAACTCTTTTTGAAATCCCAGAATTGGAAAGGTTTTGCACTGGTGAGATACCAAAATGGAAAACCTGCTACTGATCTTGCCCTTATTTCACATACATATGACAAATACGGAAAAAGGTTTTTTTAAATGTGATGCACACTAGACACCTTTCCGTTTTCAAAATATTATCCAATCTTTTAAAAAATTCAATTTTGGGGTCATATGACCTAAGGACACCCAAACATGTAAAACTTGATTTTTGACATGTGAGAAGGAGAAAGATTGAAGTACCAACTGACACTGAACCACAGTTTGAGTTAGGACATACAGCTGGGGATATAGAGAGAATGAGGAGGGAGAAAGAGGAGAGGGATGAGAGAGAGAGGAGAGAGCAGGAAGAGAGGGACAGAGAGAGGATGGAGAGAGAGAGGAGGGTAGAGAGCCAGGAAAGAGAGGAGTGCAAACTGACATGGATACTGATGTAGAATCAACTCAATCCAGACAGAAGAAGGGCCAGATGAAGTCCATTTTCCTGAGTGATTCAGACGAAGAAGCCATCGTGGAGTACGTTAAACAGCACGAGGAACTGTTTGACAAGAGCAATGACAGTTTCAAAGACAAGCAGAAGAAAGAAAGACTTTGGGAGCAGTTAGCAGCTACCAGAAACTTGCCTGTCAAGACTGTGAAGAAGTGGTTCGACACTCAACATACCAGATATGGCAAGCTCACTCAGATGAATTCAGGACAAGCAGCTCACAAGAGCACAGAATCTCAGACCTGGCTGAAGGACAGTTTCAGTTTTCTACGAGGTCACATCAGAAGGAATTTCCAAGTCTTCTGCATTCAAGTCACCCCAGAGGCCTTCTGCAGCCACAGCCTCAGTTTCAGTTCAGGATACACCCAGAGACAGAATCTGAGATGGAAATCAGTATTGCATCAGATGTTACTCATCAGCCTTCAAGCACCAGTCTTAAGCGACGACAGCCTCCAGTCGCAACTGCAAGATCAGTTCCAGCAGATGAGGTCGATGATTTCCTCATTTCCGGGTGAACGTCAGGACCCACTCCAAGTCCACGACAGTCGTTCTGCAACTATCTCCACTATGCTGTCAAGCTTCTCAGTGAAATACAGTACAAGGCCGAAGAACGCAAGAGACAGGTCACCACAAGTCAACAGGCCACCACATTTCAACTTCCACAAGCAACACAGGCCACAGGAGGACGTGAATACATACTCACCATTCCAGAAACTCAGTTTCCATTCCAGTTGTACAGCCAACACAGACTTCCACTGGAGAACCTGTTACAGTGATTGCAAAAGTTCATCAACAGCAACCACCAAGGCCTTCATCTTCACCGTCTACACAGCCTGCTATGTCTTACGTAGTTGTGGATGACCAACAGCCTGGGTCTTCCAGACAGATGATTTACAACCCCCCTTCAGTTGCACCTTCACAATAGGAGGAGAGTCAGCACAACACTTCAGGATTATCCAGTCTCTTTGCGGCTATTCCAAGTGTTCTCCAGTATCAGCAGATAGACACACCACAGCCATTTTCACCCTCTCAACTTCAACCAGTACCGTCACCAGTGCCATCTATTACTCATCAAGAACAGTCAAGACCTCCCAGCCAGTCCAGCCAGCAGGCAGTCAGCCCAAATCAGCAGATTAGCCCGCACAAGTGGCACCAAACCCGACCCTTTTCAGAGCCACCGGAATCTTCCAAAAACAATTATTAAGCTACATGTTTGATAGCCCAAAAACAAAGAAAGCACACCATCCAACACTTATACTTCCCCATAGTACACAAAAAAAATTGTGTGAATGAATGAATATTGAACAAATATTAATAAACTTCCAACCCAAAACAAAAAAAAATCTAAGAAAGCAAAGTAAAACCAACACCACCCAAACCAAACAAAATTTTAAAAAAATTCCCAACCCCTCCCCAACAAAAAAAAGGACTCAAACCACCCCCCACCCCCACCCCCCCAAAAAAAAATTGTGGATTGAAACCCACAACCCCACAAAACCAAAGTTGTAGACTCAAACCCACGTCCCCCAAAACAAAGATTTGGACTCAAACCCACGGCCCCCCAAAAACAAAGATGTGGACTCAAACCCATGTCCCTGTGTCCCAGAAACCAACAGTAAATAAAAAGCCACATCCACACTGACAGACCAAAAAACGTGAGCCCTAACAAAATATTCTAAGATGTGTGTGGCAAGGAATTGATAAACTGAGAAAAAAAATTATTTATCTGGGATTGCAAAGCTTGCATTTCTATTTTCTGGGCAATTTACTTGACAAATTTTTTTAATTCTTGTAAATTCTTGGCAACTGAATGTGGGATGGAATTGTGTTTGTGATGGGGAATATCTGTGGTGAATTTGAATTAAATTGTTGGAAATTTGGGGTTATTTTTTGGGGGAAATAGCACTTGGCTTAATAAAAGTTCTTGGATTATTTGGGTAGTCCTGAAAAGGACTGATATATGACAGCATCTTCTCCCCCTCAGTCTTCTTACACTCTGTCCTCCTGCCCAGCCAGTGCCCCCACGTGATTAATATAGTCTTTCAGTAGGTCTCGTTGATGTTTGACCTCCCTCGATGGGTTTCTGAATTTTTCATGTTGTCCCTGTTTCCCCGGTCTGCCTGTGGTGCTACTATGTCGCCGGCTGGAGTGGGGGGTCTGTCTCCTCCCCCTGATGGCTTCTTAACATGTTATGTAGTACCACACATGTTAACACAATGTGTCTTAACTACTTTTGGCCTCTGTTCCATGGTGGTCAACAGCACCCTGAATATCTTGACAAGTATACCAAATGAGTTCTCGACCACCCTCCTCCCCCTGGATATTCTGTAGTTGGCTATTCTCTCCTCCCTGGTCAGTTGACGTCTACTGTAAGGCTTCATAAGCCAAGGCATCAGGGCAAAGGCATTGTCCCCCAGCAGGAAGTAGTGCAGATCTGGCCCCCCAGGTCCTAGTGGCTCAGGTAGTGGTATTCCCAGGGTTCCGTTCTCAATTCTTCTTTTCAGTTTCCTGCGGTTGAATATCTGAGCATCAGATGATGAGCCACTGGACCCCACGTTGACCCACAGGAACTTGTAATCTGCATCGACTAAAGCCAAAAGTACCAGAGAGAAGTAGCCCTTGTAGTTGAAATATTCATTGCCTGACTTCTTGGGCTTCTTGATAGCAATGTGTTTTCCATCTAGTACACCAACTGCATGGGGGACATTCCATCTGTGTCTAAATCTTTCTTCAATTTTCTTCCAGTCTTCAGGATCAGTGGGGCACACCAGATACTCTTGTTGAAATTCTTTCAAAATGGATTTGCAGACCTGGGGGACAAATTTGCAGATGTTTCGTTCTTCCAACCCTCCATTGATATTGCAGTGAAGTGTAGCTTTCCCCTGTGTATAGGTGTCTCAAAGTAACTGCAAGTTTCAAGCCGACTTCCAGTGGCTTCCTGAAGTTGGTGATTCTCTTCCTGAGGTGGGGGGTTATTCTTTCTTCAATCAAGTCAAAAATGCAGGTTCTATCCTGGTGAAGTTTCTGTAGCCTGGTATATCAGTAGTGATCAGTTCATCCAAGCAACCTCTCTCTTCCCTCTGCTGTATCCACGGCAGGATCCATGGATTCTGTGGCTTCCTTGGCCTTCTGGGGGGTGGGGATGATGGTGATGCTGGCTGGGCAGGTGCTGGGTTCTGCTGTCTTTGGTGTCTTGTAAAGATCAAGTACAATAAAAAATTAAACTCAATAAAAAAGTCTCATTTGATCTATCACTTGCTCTTCCTGTATTCCTGTCATCTTTGAACTGTGAAATGAATGGCAAATCACATGTGATGGGGGTTTATATAGATCCCGACCCACCAAAAAATCAGTCCTGTCGGGAAGGGTTGGGAACATGTTCCCGGCTTGTCTGTTTGTCTTTACGGCTTGTCTGTTTGTTATCCGGCTTGTCTGTTAGGGGTTTAGGGCTTGTCATAGTACTTCTACGACTGGCTGTGCAAAAAACATTCCCGACCCAACGTCTTGTCAGGATGGTCATTACGACCTGTCTGTAAGTGTTGGGGATTTCATAACTGACTCAGCATTTTCATGCGCTTTTTCTCACAACCCTACGACTTTTGTAACCGACCCTAGGGTCATAGGGTCGGTTACAGGGTGGGCTCCAGCGGAACACCTGCATAACCACCGGATGCATCCGGTGGATACAAATACATGTATTAACTTTAAGATTTTTAACATTAAGAGATTTACAAATAATTTATATGCAAGGAAATTATTTTGACAAAATAAGTCTGATGTTATTTATCTGGCACTGTGGCCTAGCGGGTAACACACTTGTCTAGGAACTCAGAGGACGTGGGTTCAATCCCAGGTACAGGCAGATACATAGTGGCTCTGTCATTGGGTCCTATCCCCAGTGGCAGGTTAAAGAACCTCAAGGACGTTGATAAATGGTCATCCTTGAGCCTCAATCTTCCAGTTAGGGGAATGTCAGTTACTTGTGAGTTGGGGCTGTACCTGAACAGTCGGATTGGTAGCGCTTTGAGTCCTGTAGTATATGAAGATATTGCGCTGAGTATAAATACATAATAATAATAATTTAGGGAATGTTATAAATATCTGTTGATTACTTTTAGAGTTATTGTAGAGACAAACAAATGTACAAAATACAATCTCCTCGAAGAGGTCACAGTGGTATACCATTCTGTTTTGTAGTGAACTAAAGTGTGTAGTTAATTTTTAAAAAAATTCCTGGCAATTTAAACCACAAGTCTGAGATCTATTAAAGTAACAGTATTTAACAGAAAGGCTAAGGTTAATGTGGGATTCTCATTGGGTGTAAATTCTAACACAAAAACATTTCAGTCCCCTTTAATCTTGGGGAAGGTCTATCTGCTCCCTCTCTGGCTACTCATCCCAAACAGTCACTACTGTACTGTATATCTTAACTAGGTAGGGTGCTGATAATGAATTACCACAAACCATAAAGATTTCACATCTGGATTTCTTGTCTAAGTGTAATCTGGTATTTCACACAGTACACCACACTAATAAGCTGTTTTTTATTAAGTTGTGCACTGGAGTATTTTATGTATCATACCTTGTGAAGAACACTGAGTCTGTGAAATGTATTCTTAGCTTTCAAAGAAAATGAAGTACAATGTTTTAGAGTGTATCAAAGGTCTATAAATTATAATGCAAGTATGGATAATATTTTGTGGGGTGGGATATCAACAACTGACAGTCATAGAAGATAGCACTATGGTAAAATCACAGTTGGATCAAATTTTGGTGAGAATCATCACTCTCTTTCTTTATAACCTTAATAAAACAATGCATTGATGTTGATATAAATATTTTTCCCATGTTATATCTTCAAAGATATCTACTATATATTTAAATATGTTATCTATTAAAACAATTTTGTAATAAGAATATGAACAAAATTTAACTCCTAAACGCCAGTCTGTGTCATGCTTGAGACCATTGTACTAAAAAGGCATTATATCTCCCTTAATAATTAAGCGTCCCTGAAAGGGCGCTTATTTGTTTTCACCTCAGTTTCCTCGCCGCCACCGCATTATGGTCTCCCTTGAATATCTCCCTTATTATTAGAAGGTTTCAAATCATATTTGGCAGTTATATACCTTAGGCGTGGGAAAATTTTTCTGCATGCTTAAATTTGACCTTTGACCTTTATGAAGGTCACATGATCAAAAACTATTTTTTGAAGTACACCCCCCCCCCCACCCCACCCCCCGTCATCACAGTTCAGGAAAAACTATTTGCTACAGAGCCTTATAATTTGACACACCTGTTCATACTATCGAAAAGGCGAGCTGATTAGATTTTTGGAGCAATCCCTTGAAAAATGTCACATTTATGAGTGATTTTCTGACACCTTCCAATCTGAAAGCCATAAATTTAGGCCAACCCCCCTATTATCTTCTTAAGTATTGCATTTAGAGCTATAAAATGTACTGGGAGGTAATAGGAAACCATATGTGGACAGTCTAAATAGCCGGTCAGTTTTACCCCACGGCCCCTTATGGGTCAAACTGGGGTAATAAAATAGCCGATTTTGAGTTTTTGCCTTTATCTCCTTTATTGTTGCTTTTATAGCTTCAGAATATATTAAGAGGTATTGGGAAAGCATATATGGAGAGTCTAAATAGCCGGTCAGTTTTACCCCCCGACCCCCCCTTATGGGTCAAACTGGGGTCATAAAATAGCCGATTTTGAGTTTTTGCCTTATATCTCCTTTATTGATGCTTTTATAGCTTCAGAATGTATTAAGAGTTATTGGGAAAGCATATATGGAGAGTCTAAATAGCCGGTCAGTTTTACCCCCCGACCCCCCCTTATGGGTCAAACTGGGGTCATAAAATAGCCGATTTTGAGTTTTTGCCTTTATCTCCTTTATTGTTGCTTTTATAGCTTCAGAATATATTAAGAGTTATTGGGAAAGCATATATGGAGAGTCTAAATAGCCGGTCAGTTTCACCCCCCGACCCCCCCTTATGGGTCAAACTGGGGTCATAAAATAGCCGATTTTGAGTTTTTGCCTTTATCTCCTTTATTGTTGCTTTTATAGCTTCAGAATATATTAAGAGGTATTAGGAAAGCATATGTGGAGAGTCTAAATAGCCGGTCAGTTTTACCCCCCCGACCCCCCCTTATGGGCCAAGTGGGGTCATAAATAGCTGCTTTGGAGTTTTTGCCTTATATCTCCTTTACTGTTGCTTTTATAGCTTCAGAATGTATGAAGAGGTATTGGGAAAGCATATGTGGAGAATCTAAATAGCCAGTCAGTTTTACCCCACGGCCCCCCCTTATGGGTCAAACTGGGGTAATAAAATAGCCGATTTTGAGTTTTTGCCTTTATCTCCTTTATTGTTGCTTTTATAGCTTCAGAATATATTAAGAGGTATTAGGAAAGCATATGTAGAGAGTCTAAATAGCCGGTCAGTTTTACCCCCCCGACCCCCCTTATGGGCCAAGTGGGGTCATAAATAGCTGTTTTGGAGTTTTTGCCTTATATCTCCTTTATTGATGCTTTTATAGCTTCAGAATGTATGAAGAGGTATTGGGAAAGCATATGTGGAGAATCTAAATAGCCGGTCAGTTTTACCCCACGGCCCCCCCTTATGGGTCAAACTGGGGTAATAAAATAGCCGATTTTGAGTTTTTGCCTTTATCTCCTTTATTGTTGCTTTTATAGCTTCAGAATACATTAAGAGGTATTAGGAAAGCATATGTGGCGAGTCTAAATAGCCGGTCAGTTTTACCCCCCGACCCCCCCTTATGGGTCAAACTGGGGTCATAAAATAGCTGATTTTGAGTTTTTGCCTTATATCTCCTTTATTGATGCTTTTATAGCTTCAGAATGTATTAAGAGTTATTGGGAAAGCATATATGGAGAGTCTAAATAGCCGGTCAGTTTTAACCCCCGACCCCCCCTTATGGGTCAAACTGGGGTCATAAAATAGCCGATTTTGAGTTTTTGCCTTTATCTCCTTTATTGTTTCTTTTATAGCTTCAGAATATATTAAGAGGTATTAGGAAAGCATATGTGGAGAGTCTAAATAGCCGGTCAGTTTTACCCCCCCCGACCCCCCCTTATGGGCCAAGTGGGGTCATAAATAGCTGCGTTGGAGTTTTTGCCTTATATCTCCTTTATTGTTGCTTTTATAGCTTCAGAATATATTAAGAGGTATTAGGAAAGCATATGTGGAGAGTCTAAATAGCCGGTCAGTTTTACCCCCCCGACCCCCCCTTATGGGCCAAGTGGGGTCATAAATAGCTGCTTTGGAGTTTTTGCCTTATATCTCCTTTATTGTTGCTTTTATAGCTTCAGAATGTATGAAGAGATATTGGGAAAGCATATGTGCAGAATATAAATAGCCGGTCAGTTTTATCCCCCGACCTCCCCTTATGGGTCAAACTGGGGTCATAAAATAGTTGCTTTGGAGTTTTGCCTTATATCTCCTTTATTGTTGCTTTTATACCTTCAAAATGTATTAAGAGGTATTGGGAAAGCATATGTGGAGAGTCTAAATAGCTGGTGAGTTTTACCCCCCGGCCCCCCCTTATGGGTCAAACTGGGGTCATAAAATAGCTGATTTTGAGTTTTTGCCTTATATATCCTTTATTGTTGCTTTTATAGCTTCAGAATGTATTAAAAGGTATTGGGAAAGCATATGTGGAGAGTCTAAATAGCCGGTCAGTTTTACCCCCCCGACCCCCCCTTATGGGCCAAGTGGGGTCATAAATAGCTGCTTTGGAGTTTTTGCCTTATATCTCCTTTATTGTTGCTTTTATAGCTTCAGAATGTATGAAGAGATATTGGGAAAGCATATGTGCAGAATATAAATAGCCGGTCAGTTTTATCCCCCGACCTCCCCTTATGGGTCAAACTGGGGTCATAAAATAGTTGCTTTGGAGTTTTGCCTTATATCTCCTTTATTGTTGCTTTTATACCTTCAAAATGTATTAAGAGGTATTGGGAAAGCATATGTGGAGAGTCTAAATAGCTGGTGAGTTTTACCCCCCGGCCCCCCCTTATGGGTCAAACTGGGGTCATAAAATAGCTGATTTTGAGTTTTTGCCTTATATATCCTTTATTGTTGCTTTTATAGCTTCAGAATGTATTAAAAGGTATTGGGAAAGCATATGTGGAGAGTCTAAATAGCCGGTCAGTTTTACCCCCCGACCCCCCCCCCCCCATGGGCCAAACTGGGGCCATAAATAGCTGTTTTGGAGTTTTTGCCTTATATCTCCTTTATTGTTGCTTTTATAGCTTCAGAATGTATTAAGAGGTATTGGGAAAGCATATGTGGAGAGTCTAAATAGCCGGTCAGTTTTACCCCCCGACCCCCCCCATGGGCCAAACTGGGGTCATAAATAGCTGTTTTGGAGTTTTTGCCTTATATCTCCTTTATTGTTGCTTTTATAGCTTCAGAATGTATTAAGAGGTATTGGGAAAACATATGTGGAGAATATAAATAGCCAGTCAGTTTTATCCCCCAACCCCCCTTTATGGGTCAAACTGGGGTCATAAAATAGTTGCTTTGGAGTTTTGCCTTATATCTCCTTTATTGTTGCTTTTAGACCTTCAGAATGTATTAAGAGGTATTGGGAAAGCATATGTGGACAGTCTAAATAGCCGGTCAGTTTTACCCCCCGACCCTCCCTTATGGGCCAAACTGGGGTCATAAATAGCTGCTTTGGAGTTTTTGCCTTATATCTCCTTTATTGTTGCTTTTATAGCTTCAGAATGTATTAAGAGGTATTGGGAAAGCATACGGTACAGCTTTGTGCATTCTTAGCTTTACAGCATGCTTTTTAAAACCACAAAGCATTTTAAACTTTAAGGGACGCTTCGCTTTTGTTAGCAAAAGCATTCCTATAGTTGCTTCTAGGGCTTCAACATGCAAGAGCAATGTATCAAAAATCATGGCCTCCTAACCTTTTGCAAGTGTCAAAATTGACCTTTATATCTCGTACTTCAGGGTTAACTGGGTGCATCATTCAAAAATGCCTTATATCTCCATTATTATTGGCCCTAGGGCTAATATACTAATAAGGCCTTATATCTCCCTTTGGTGATTCTTTATCAAGGTCAAACTACTTCCTCTTTTGCTTTTAGTGCTGTTCCCCTTCTGAGATATATCGTAAACCTTGCTACCAATCTAGATAAGATAGCCACTTTTCATGACTTGAAAACGGTTACAGAAAAATCTGTTACATCTTATTGATCTTAAGGCATATGTCATATCAAATTTTTTACCAAAAAGCAGAAGTTATGTGCATGTATTTGGATAGGTGGTGGAATCCCATTCTTGTCAGATACTTGGAACCTGTTATGGACTTTTGAAAGGGTCATAAAGCAGTAAGCATTGAATTGGCTCGGAGGAATTTAAATATTTCTTATATGGACAATTTAATATGACACCAATCCCTTTCTGCCCCTCAATATCATCTCGGACATGATATGACAATAGAATATTAAGTACTAGGAGTGCACACTGTCACATTGCTCTGGCAATGTACATATAGGATGCATTGCATACATCATCTGGGAGTGTATATTTGATTTGTCAGTTTAAATCGTTCCACATTTTAATAAAAATATCAATGAAACCCTGAATCAAAAAGTTGGAATTAGACATACAGTCTAACAGTAAGCCTAAATTTCTGTAAATTAACATTGAATTAATTTGGTATGGTCCATCTGCTTTTGGGGTTTAAATTTATCAAGGCTACCAAATCTTTGGGTCCAAAATTTCACAGAGATTGTATTCACAAATTTGAAATTAGAATGCAGAAAAAAAAATTGATTTAATTAAAATGAGCAACCTGAAAATGTTACAGAATTATGTTGTTGAATCCATTGTAAGATCTTTCTTCCTCAAATGGAATTCTTATGGAATTGCTGCACAAAACAAAAATCAACTTAGCAGTGGTTTTCTACTGCAAATGCCAACTGCACTTGCTTCGGTTCTGCCAGGTGACAGTGAATTCAAATGTTTCAGGTTGAAATCATGACCATTTCAAATCAAGAGTAAGGAACTAGGCTTTGTCATATAATTTCTGGCATTTCAAGTGCTCACAAATTGCCATTTTTAGTCAATTTTGAATAATTTTAACTAAATGATTGTTCAGTTTCTTGGAAATTCTTTTGTCACTTTAATAGATATTTGTGAACAAATTTCATTTTTTGACATGGTTGACATATTTTTAGAGTATAACCTTTTGAACTAAAACAGCACTGATGAGATCTGCACCAAGAGATCTGAACAAGGTTTGGCTCTTTGAGGTTCCTGTCTTGAATTTGTTTGGTTTATTTCAATTACTCATATCTGTTAAAGGTATCTTCTATTTATGTTGTGCGTTGAAAATTTTCGATTATATCCGAGTATTTTCATAAATCTGTACTTAACCTTCAATTTGCACAGGCTTGTGCAGATCTCACTGCATAAAAGATCACAAATATTACTGACAAACATGGTTGAATTCAATCACCTCTTTTCCAGTTATATTGGGAGTATTTTTCATAGTTCTGTGCTACAAGTTGTGCAGGCTTGAGCAGTTCTCACTGCATAAAACATCGCAAATATTACTGACAGACATGGTTGAATTCAATCACCTCTTTTCCAGTTATATTGGAGTATTTTTCATAGTTCTGTGCTACAAATTGTGCAGGCTTGAGCAGTTCTCTCTGCATAAAGCATCACAAATATTACTGACAGACATGGTTGAATTCAATCATCTCTTGTTTCTGATGTATCAGAGTATTTTTCACAGTTCTGTGCTACAAGTTGTGCAGACTAGCTCACTTCTCAGTTCTCACTACATAAAGGGTCACAAATGTTAATGAAAACCATGATTGAATTCAACCAACTCTTATTACTGTTACATATGAATATTGTTTTCATAATTCTGTGCTACAAGCTGTGAAAGTTAGTCCAGTTTTCACTGACTAAAGTATCACAAATGTTACTGAAAGATATGGTTGAATTCAATCATGTCATATTCCTGTTATATCTGAGTATTTTTGATAATTCTGTGCTATAAGTTGCACAGGTTAGTCCAATTCTCACTGAATAAAGCATCACATATGTTTCTGAAAGACATGGTTGAATTCAATCATAACTTACACATATTTTTCATCTTTCTGTGCTACAAGTTGTGTAAGCTACAGCAGTTTTCACTGCATAAAGGATGGCAAATATTAGTGACAGACATGGTTGAATTCAATCATCTCTTATTCCTGTTATATCAAAATATTTTTTCATAATTCTGTGCTACAAGTTGTGCAGACTTAGTCCAATCAAAAGTTTGGTTGAATTCAATCATCTCTTTTCCAGTTATATCTGAGTATTTTTCATCATTCCGTGCACTAAGTTGGGCAGGCTTGTGTAGTTCTCACTGCATAAAGAATCACAAATGTTAAAATATGGTTAAATTCAATCATCTCTTATACCTGTTATATCTGAGCATTTTTCACAAATCTGTGCTACAATTTGCACAGGTTAATCCACTTCTCACTGCATAAAGGATCACAAACATTCCTGAAAGAGATGGTTGAATTCAATCATCACTTATTACTGTTATATCCAAGTATGTTTTACAATTCTCTGCTGTAAGCTGTGGAGGCTAGTCCAATTTTCACTGAATAAAGAATCACAAATATTACTGACAGACATGGTTGAATTCAATCATGTCTTACTGTTATATCAGAGTATTTTCACAGTTCTGTGCTACACGTTGTGCAGGCTTGTGCAGATCTCACTGCATAAAAATCACAAATATTACTGAAAAATATGGTTGAATTCAATCATCGCTTATTCCTGTTATATGGCAATATCTTTTCACCATTTTGAGCTACAAATTGAACAGGCTAGTCCAATTCTCAATGAATAAAGTATCACAAAGATTCTTAAAAGACATGGTTGAATTCAATCATCCCTTATTCCTGTTATATCAGAGTATTTTTCATAATTCTGTACTGCAAGCTGCCCAGGCTAGTTCCGTTCTCACTGCATATAGGATCACAAAATATTACTGACAAACACGGTTGAATTCAATCATGACTTATTCCTGTTATATCTGACTCTTTTTCATAATTCTGTCGTACAAGTTTTGCTGGCTAGTTCAGTTCTCACTGCATAAAGGATCACAAATGTTCCTGACAGACATGGTTGAATTCAATCATTATGTTATATCAAAGTATTTTTCACAATTCTTTTTTAATTTGTACAGGCTTAGTCCAATTCTCATTGAATAAAGTATTACTAATGTTACTGAAAGACATGGTTGAACATTGTACTGAAACAAGGTTGAATTCAATCAGTTGTGGATAAAGATTTAAATGATAAAATATTGCTCAAGCTTCCTATCTAAGTGTATACAGACTATAAAATGCACAATATGGCTAATTTATGGCAAAAATTATTATAGTGATTGAAAAATGGACCAAACTTGGCACTATTAGAAAAGTGCCAAATTCATTTAGACCTTGTTTCTGGTTTTCTGCATCAGAAGTCAGACAGGCAGCCCTTCTTTGACTACGTGGCATCAGAGGCCGAGAAGATGACTCAAGAAGAATTTGAAGAATTAAAGGGCAAGATTTTTAGAGACATCGAAACTATTAAGAGTAACCGCAGACGTCAGCCATTGCCCAGAAGATCAGCCACTGTTACCACGGAGTCCCAGAGGGTCGGCCTACTGCCAACAACCACTCCACAGGCGTCTAGTTCCACTCAAGCAGCAGCTAGCAGCAGTTTTGTGTACTATACACCAAGCCCCATTGGCTTCAGCAACCCGACATCTGTCCTAACTGTACAGGACGAAGGGAGCAGACACAATCTGAGTGGAATCTTAAGCCAGCTACCAGATCTGACATCAACACAGATCGTCGAGCAGCCTCAGCAGCAGCAGCAGCAACAACCGCAGCAGCAGCTCTTTACTATCACCACTTCAGCACCGCCTCAACAGCAGCAGCAGCCTCCTCAGTAGCCATCCAGTCAGGGCGGGTCTTTGACCTGCCAGGCCCTTTTCAGGGCCACCAAATCTTCCAAAAACAATTATTCAGCTACGTGTTCTTCCAATTCCCCTCCCAAAACAAAAAAGTTCAGTACAAATACTTATCACAAGAAAAAAAAAGTTCAAGTCCAACACCTACACCACCCCAAACATGAAACAAATAACCCATGGTACCACACATAACAAAAAAGGCCACATAAAAAAAAAATAAAAAGTAACTCCCAATATGGCCATTAATCAGCCCATTTTTAGATTAAAATCCATGGGATAGTTTAAAATCTTTAATAGAAAAGTCCAACACTTACACCTTCCCTAGATTTAAAAGGCATTATCACATACTTACCAACCCACAAACAGACAAACCCAACACCAAACATAACCCCCAAATAACAAACCCAGTACCAAACCTAACACCCAACTACCAAAAATAAACCCAACCCCAGTAACCACCAACCAACAAACACACAAACCCAAAAGTAAATAGAACCCATGCCAACAAACTGACAAACTATTTTGCAAACACAATCCCCCATTATTGAAAGCAAAACTAGTTCCATGGGTATATTTTCCAAATGTTTGTGATTAGAAGTGAAGATTTAAAATTGAAGATTTCCATGAAAACCTTTCTGCTACAAATAAATTTCAAAGCCATGAACAAAAAGAATTGGTGAAATTATGATGTGGATTTGAAAATATATAAAAAAATAATTTAATTTCGGATATAATGTGTGACTTTGTGTTTGGCTTTTGTTTAACAGTGGGTTTGTCTGTTTGTTGGGTGAGAAAGTTGTGTCTGTCTGTTTGTCCGTCTGAACAAGTTATGTTTGGCATGGGGTTTGTCTGTTTGTCCGTCTGAACAAGTTATGTTTGGCATGGGGTTTGTCTGTTTGTCCGTCTGAACAAGTTATGTTTGGCATGGGGTTTGTCTGTTTGTCCGTCTAAACAAGTTATGTTTGGCATGGGGTTTGTCTGTTTGTCCGTCTCAACAAGTTAAGTTTGGCATGGGGTTTGTCCGTCTGTAGCAAACATAGCTGATTAATTGTTTTTGGAATAATTGGTAGTCCTGAAAAGGACTGTTGTAGTTAGTCCTGAAAAGGACCGGTTACTGCAGCAGGACTTATATTCTGCCATCTTGCCAGGCCACTGCTCCCTCATTGTTGAAGTAGTCCTTCAGGTAATCCCTCTGTCTTTTGGCTTCTCTAGCAGGGTTTCTGTCTTGGCCACCACCAGCAGCACCCCCAATCAATCCACAATCATCAGGTACATCATCATCATCGTCCTCCCCAGGCTGCTGACCACCAGGTTGACCTTGATACTGGCTTCTCAGTATGTTGTGTAGAACAACACAGGTCAAGACCACTTCCCTGACTGTTGCTGGGGGTAGTTCAATGGTTGTCCTCATCACCCTGAATCTTGACACAAGGATGCCAAAAGCGTTCTCCACCACTCTTCTGCCCCTTGAAATTCTGTAATTGGCAATCCTTTCCTCTCTGGTTAACATCCTTCTGCCATAGGGTTTCATGAGCCAGCTCTTCAGGGCAAAAGCATCATCTGCCAGGATGAAGTAGGGGACATCTCTCCCACCCTGTGTTATAGGAGCTGGGTCAGGGAAGCCTATCCTGCCATCCTCAATCCTCCTCTTCAGCTGAGAGGCATTAAATATCTGGCCATCCGAGCAGGATCCTTCAGTACCCACATCCACCCATCTAAACTTGTACTGTCCATCTACCAGGGCCAACATCACAATGGAAAAGAATCCCTTGTAGTTGTGGTAGAGGGCTCCAGTGTTCTTGGGCTTCTTCAGGGCCACATGCTTCCCATCCAGAGCTCCCAGGGCATGTGGAACATTCCATCTGATCCTGAATTCCCTCTCCAGTTCTTTCCACTCATCTGGGGTTGTAGGACACTTCAGGTGCTCCCTGGTGAACTCATCCTGGATGGCCCTGCAGACCTCTGGTATAAACTTGGAGATGGTGGATCTTCCAACCCTGAACTGACAGGACAATGATGTGTAGGACTCTCCTGTGGCCAGATATCTGATGGTGAGGGCTAACTTCTCACCAACACTGATTGGTGCTCTGTAGTTGGTGGCCTGCCTGGCTTGGTGTGGTTCCAGTCTGGTCTTAATCATTTCAAAAAATTCTGGGGTCATCCTCATGTAGTTGGTGAATCCTGGAATATCTGTGGCATAAAGATCAGCCATAATGTTGTGGTAGGCCCCCCTCTCCTCTCTCTGTAGCAGCCATGGCCTGACCCACATGTTGTGCCTTCTTCTAGGTCTCTGTATGGGTGCTGGTGGTGGTTGCTGTGGTCGACGTAAAAAATGGAAATACATGATTATTTGTAACTGAATAAAAACCAAAAAAGCCCGAAGTTGTTGTTGAATCTGTCTTCCATTAAAAGGTGGCATCCTGCTGTGTTCCTAGAAAAGCAATGATGATTAGATCGCGAATTTTATATATATATACCCAGAAAATCCAGCAACTTTGGAAAACAAGAATCGGGGATCCTGGTCTGGGGAAGACTGAGGAGGCCTGAGGACGCCTGAGGATGCCGGTAGTTAATCGTGGGTTAGTCGGCTCCATTTTTGTTATTTTCCCACCGACTGTCCACGATTAAGGGTCGCCGACAGGATCGGGGCTTAATCTTTTGGTGGAACAGGGGCATTAGAGTCATACTAGTTATTGATTTTCTAAAGTATAACACTTTTCATCCACTATCAAGTGGCATTTAAGATGTCTAACAAAGCCAACATAACCACTATCCCCTTTCTGAATGTGTTGCCACATTCACCGAAATGACAGATGGCTTAAACAGAGAGCCTTTAAACAGGAGTGATAAGTGTTCGCATTTAAAAACAGTCTTATTCCAACAGTTTTTCAATGGAACCAACTCTAGAACATAAGCAAAATTCAAAGAAAAACAATTCTGAAAATAACTGCAATATGGATGTTCACTTAAAATAATTTCATTAAACAAGTCAACAAATATTAATGCTGTATCATTTGTATACCCAACTTGTCTATAGTAGTTTTAGAAATAAAACTGTCTGGGATTTCAAGACTATTTACTATTTAAAGACTAGAGACCTTGGCATTTTTCTTGAAAAAAGTCTATTTTGCATGATTCTAAAATGAAGAGTATTTATCAATATTACACCCTGATCAGAAGAAAAGCTACAAGAGTGGGAATATAAGGGTGAAATACTGACTGAGCTACCAGATAATCCTTCTAGTCACACTAAATGGCTGATAACAGGTCCTTTTATGAACCCCTTTCTATTCAATTTAATTCTTTTGAAATGGATATAAAACTGTTTATGGCAGAAGAAATAATTTCATGTTTCCAAATCTACGAGTTACAATCCTTGAATGTAATTTCTAATGCAATCTAAGCTTGTAGATTGTAAGTTTTTTAAAGTGTAAGTTGGAAATTTATGAACATTTTCATTGCAAATGTTGTATTGTTAGAACACAAGTATTCTTGCACAAAATAAAGAGGTCACAAAGTTGAAATTTGCAGCCTTCTATATACACATGACCATTACAAAGTATCCACTGGCTTTATATAGATTAATTTAGTCATTTTAGTGCAGTGAAAAGCCAATGCAAACAAGTTTAATTTTCCCAAACAGGTGTTTCATAAATATATGATTTCAATTCACCTTTTCCAAACCACAGTGAAATTTTATAATCTTAACATTTGATTCATGAACTCCTTTTCCCTTTCTGAAATATGTAGTTCCATATGACTTTATTAGAAAATATGCCCTCTGATTTATCCAGTAACTGGTTGGTTTTATCATAAAAACCAACAAGAGGACAGCTGACTGAATGTTTTTGATTTGTGATGGTGATAATGAGAGGAAAGCATAATTATCAGGGAAAGGGCTGTACAGAAATACAGTAAATGGTAACTGAACAGCATGTTCGAAAGATATTCCGAAGCTGACAGAAGAAAAGGACAAAAAAGTTGTGCCCTGCAAATGGTATTATGAAATAAAGTAACAAGGTAATTGTTTAAGTGTAAAAAGTAGGTTAAAAATATTTAAAGAAATACTATAAATGCAATATCCTCGTTCGACCATGAAGAAGGGGTCCAAAGGTCAAATCTGACCATACCAAAAGATTCCCAGCCAAAGAATTTAGGATGGTTTACCATCCCAAACCTCTCGGACCAATAATAAGTGAGTCATAGGCACTTTTTAAGTTTGGCTATCCTTGTTTGACCTTGACGGAGGGGTCCAAGGTCAAATCCGACCACACAAAAAAATTCCCAGCCCATGATTTCCTGTAGCTTGTTTACCATCCCAAACCTGTAGGACCAATAATAAGCGAGTTCTAAGCAATTGTAAGTTTGGCTATCCTCAATTGACCTTGAAGGAGGGGTCCCAGGTCAAATCTGACCACACCAAAAGAATCCCAGCCCATGATTTCCTATATGTTGGTTTACCAATCCAAACCTCCAAGACTAATAATACGCGAGTTATAAGCACTTTAAGTCTGGCTATCTTCGTTTGACTTGGAAGGAGGGGTCTAAGGTGAAATCCGACCACACCAAAAGATTCCCAGCCCATGATTTTCTATAGGTTGGTTTTCCATTCCAAACCTCTACGACCAATAATAAGCGAGTTATAAGCACTTTTAAGTTTGGCTATCCTCATTTGACCTTGAAGGAGGGGTCCAAGGTGAAATCCGACCACACCAAAAAATTCCCAGCTCATGATTTTCTATAGGTTGGTTTTCATTCCAAACCTCTAGGACCAATAATAAGCGAGTTATAAGCACTTTTATGTTTGGCTATCCTCATTTGACCTTGAAGGAGGGTTCCAAGGTCAAATCGGACCATATTAGCAGATTCCCAGCCCATGATTTCCTACAGGTTGGATACAATGATTTACTCAACAGTGAGAACCTGAAAGAAGCTATTGCTCAGCTATGCCATGACATAGAGGTCTGCAATTTCACTATGTTATAGCTGACCAAAACGTCTGTGAATAACATATTTTACAAAATACTCTAAATGTAATAGTTTTCAAGTTACAACTGATTTACTTAAGAGTGAGAACCTCAAAGTAACTATTACTCAGCTATGCAATGAGCTACAAGTCTGAATTTTTGCTCTGTTATAGCTGACCTAAAAGTAGGTGAACAACATATTTAAGCAAAATACTGTAAATGCAATAGTTTTCAAGTTACAACTGATTTACTCAATAGTGAGAACCTGAAAATAGCTATTGCTCCGCTATGCCATGAGCTATAGGTCTGTAATTTCACTATGTTATAGCTAACCCAAAAGTAGGTGAACAATATACTTTAACAAAATACTCCAAATGCAATATTTTTCAAGTTATAGCCGATTTACTCAACAGTCAGTGCCTGAGAATGGCTATTGCTCAGTTGTGCCATGAGCTACAGGTCTGTAATTTCACTATGTTATAGCTGACCCAAAAGTAGCTGAATAACATATTTGCACAAATTTCTGTAAAGGCAATAGTTTTCCAATTACAACTGATTTACTCAACAGTGAGAACTTCAAAGTAGCTATTACTCAGCTATGCAATGAGCCACAGGTCTGGAACTTCACTATGTTATAGCTGACCCCAAAATAGGTGAATAACATATTGAAACAAAATACTCTAAATGCAATAGTTTCCAAGTTATAAGTGATTTACTCAACAGTGATAACCTAAAAGTAGCTATTACTCAGCTATGCCATGAGCTACAGGTCTGAAATTTTACTATGTTATAGCTGACCCAAAAGTAGCTGAATAACATATTTATACGAAATTCTCTAAATGCAATAGTTTTCAAATTATAAGTGATTTACTCAACATTGAGAACTTCAAAGTAGCTATTACTCAGTTATGCAATGAGTCACAGGTCTGGAACTTCACTATGTTATAGCTGACCCCAAAATAGGTGAATAACATATTGAAACAAAATACTCTAAATGCAATAATTTCCAAGTTATAAGCGATTTACTCAACAGTGATAACCTCAAAGTAGTTATTACTCAGCTATGCCATGAGCTACAGGTCTGAAATTTTACTATGTTATAGCTGACCCAAAAGTAGGTGAACAACATATTTAAGCAAAATACTGTACATGCAGTAGTTTTCAAGTTACAACTGATTTACTCAATAGTGAGAACTTCAAAGTAGCTATTACTCAGCTATGCCATGACCTACAAATCTGAAATTTCACTATGTTATAGCTGGCCCAAAAGTAGCTGAATAACATATTTATACGAAATTCTCTAAATGCAATAGTTTTCCAATTACAACTGATTTACTCAATAGTGAGAACTTTAAAGTAGCTATTACTCAGCTATGCCATGACCTACAGATCTGAAATTTCACTATGTTATAGCTGGCCCAAAAGTAGCTGAATAACATATTTATACGAAATTCTCTAAATGCAATAGGTTTTAAGTTACAAGTGATTTACTCAATAGTGAGAACTTCAAAGTAGCTATTACTCAGCTATGCAATGAGCCACAGATCTGAAACTTCACTATGTTATAGCTGATCCCAAAATAGGTGAATAACATATTGAAACAAAATACTCTAAATGCAATAGTTTCCAAGTTATAAGCGATTTACTCAACAGTGATAATCTAAAAGTAGCTATTACTCAGCTATGCCATGAGCTACAGGTCTGAAATTTCACTATGTTATAGCTGACCCAAAAGTAGCTGAATAACATATTTATACGAAATTCTCTAAATGCAATAGTTTTGAAGTTATAAGCGATTTACTCAACAGTGATAACCTAAAAGTAGCTATTACTCAGCTATGCCATGAGCTACAGGTCTAAAATTTTACTGTGTTATAGCTGACCCAAAAGTAGCTGAATAACATATTTATACGAAATTCTCTAAATGCAATAGTTTTTAAGTTACAAGTGATTTTACTCATGATGGAAGTTACTGAAAAGCCCAAAAGTAGCTATTACTCACTTAGCTATTGAGACAGGCACCCAACTTACTCACCATATTGTAGCTATGAAAAAAGTAGCTGAATAACATATTTTAACAAAATGCTCTAAATGCAACACTTTTCAAGTTATAAATGATTTTGTGCATGATTTCATGAATTTTAATGCATTAAAAATTATTAAAAAAATTTATTAAAAAAAAAGTAAGAGAGATCCAGGTCTCATACTCACACAAGAGAATCTACCTGTGGCCTAGTACATATATGCAAGATATGAGAGAAATCCCTGCAATAGTCACTGAGAAAATTGTGATTAAGTGTTGAAATTTTCATACTTTTGGTGGGGGTACCCCCCTTGTAATGTCTCTAGCAAACAGACGAACAGACAGATTTGCATGCCTTGAACCATTTTTCATCCTCGATAGATAAGGTATCTTTTAAAAAAAACAGCACGTCTCTAGGCCTTGTAGTTTTGGAGGAGAAGTTGTTCACGCGGACGCGGACGCCCACGCCGCAGAGTGACGACATAATGTCAGCTGACTGACAAGTCAGCTGACATAAAAACCGGCTATAAACTTTCAAAAGCTGTTCTTGGATTTAGTATTTAAAATATTTCATATACCTCAGATCAATTAATCATTGAATTTAATCGACAGACATTAATTATTACAAAAGTCATTACATAAGCGTAACTAAACATATTCATACTATCAACCAATAAAATAATAAAATCTTACTTGACGAATACCATTGTTAAAATATGCAAACTAGAAAATATGAGGTCTCTATCACAAGTAGACTTTCTATATCACAAGGGACTTCCTAGCAATATTTTAAAATAAAATATGATGAAAAGACGGTCAAATTGTTTGTATAGATGCATCTAGTGGGCAAAAATAGGGGTTTAACTTGGAGTGATTCCATGTGGTTACACTTGATGTATATGATGCCACCATTGATCGATGCATTGAACGGTCCACTAATCATCCCAGCACTAATTAGTGGCCAAATGTTTTTAAGATGTTATATAAAATTTTGTTAAATGCAATAAATATCCAGTTATTTGATGAAATACCAAGACACTCTATTGTTTAAGCTTTCCTTGGAATTGTTTTAGCAAATATTATATGGTCACCAACTTGAAAAGCTATATGGCTAAGATTTTGAAGACAATTTTATTAACTTTTGGAAAAAGATTGAATGCAGTTACTGGAAAACAACAACTGGTGTCTGGAAAAGTAAAATGAACTGTAATAATTATTGTACTATTTTACCAACCTTCCACTATCTAGGTAATATTTATCTTTCCAAATTGTACTGTGTTACTTTTAAACTGTTCAACAATTAAGATAACATATCAAGCATCTTACATTTGAAGTTTTAAACCAATCTTCTATTATTGGAAACAACGTACTTGTTTGGAAAATAGAACTAAATAAGTCGTTCCCTTTAGCCAGTGATTTTGCAGCAATTTAATTTTAGTCTCTAAAACATTAAACATTCTACAGTATTTACAGTTTGACACAAAATTAACATAAAATAACCTTCCCATTTCAACAAACAAAAACTAACTGTGTTATTGTTAGAATAATGAGTATTAATGAAATATAACTTTTTTTTCAAGTGAAGGTTTAGTTGTCAAATAGTGAAGTTATATAAAAAATTCAAATGTATATTACATGTATACATAGATATACTCTTGAAGTCACTGAACATAGAAAAACAACATAATGAAAACCAAAGTCTTACCATCCATTTCCACTTAAATATGAAAGAAAAATACATGTGACCATTTGTATAAAGTGAAACTTTGAGTGGTGTGTATGTACCTACGACGGCAAAAGCTGGTAAAATACAAACTGACACAATATACCCCCTGTGCCCAATTACTGACAATATAAAATAATTCTTAGTTGAAAACATTCTCCAAATGGTATTGGACCAGTATTTATTGTCAGCATACACGTTACACTTTTAACTCCTGTTAAAATGGCCACCACTTCCCTGTTTCTGGCCAGGTTTTATTGTAAATGTTTTTACTGTTTAATTGCCTTCAGTTTAAAGTAGGATGCCTGAAAACTCGAGAAAACAGGCTGTCTTCATTATGCAAACCAGGTAGTGACCTACTGAAATATAGTGAACCAGGTATTTGTAAACTAATAAAATATTGTCATCAGACCTGTCCACCTAGTATGTGTTTTCAGATTATTTTATTTTATTTTTACAGACATCGGCCATTTTATTATTTTGGTTACATCAACCACCCTAGTCGCTGTCACTGGTACTTCCAGCTGGTTTATACTAAAACAAGGGTACCGTTTTATTATACATATATGTCTGACCCTACATTTCACCACGAGTCACAACCATAAGTTAAAGAGAGCTTGTATCACTGAACTAAAACTTTATTGACCAAGAGATAACTTGGCCACTTGCCTAGTAGTTCTGTATTGAATCATTCATGTTGTTACCTTAAGCAATAATTGTGGCAATAATGATCAATGATTATTACATGACACACAACTGTCACTCAAAAGTAAGAAATACACAACTAAAAGCATAATGTATTAGTTTTATGACTAAAAATGAAATAAACACAAAGCACTAAATATTTGTTTCTGAAAATCACAGCCATTTACAACACAACTGAGAGTATTACCAGTTGAAAAGCAAATTGGAAATTTAGTTCACAACAATTTAGAAGCAAAAACAATTTACAACAATGCTATAATTATTACAGTAGACTCTGCAAAACCAGAACATTTGCAATATTTTGGATAGATAACATATGTTTTATGTTATCTAATATAGAACCAGATGAGTGTAAGTCAAATTTACGAGTTAGTGTATGTACACATGTATGCGGCTTATGACATCCAACGGCCAATTTGTGACGGTAAACTTTTTCCCGACCTTCTCAATATTTTGTAAACATACATCTCAATTCACTTGTCATCCGATTTTTTCCCTCCCAGAGCGGAAAAATCGCTGTCGCAAATCCGGCGTCGGATGTCACAAATTGGAGTCGGGATGCATGTGAACAAGCAAAGATAAATGAGAAGAAGGGAAAAAATCGCTGTCGCAAATTGGACGTCGGATGTCATAAACCACATACATGTGTAGGTACACTTCGTGAATTTTGTTTTGAGGCATTAGCCATAGAAACTTGTACAATTTTAGGGTTGTCACGAGTTGTAAGTTTTGTACTCAAGCAGTCAGTCACTGAATTTCTAGGAAAAGTGACATAAATATGACCAAACTGAGAGTAAATTCATGTCAGTTTTCTGAGAATATTTGCAAATTTAATGAAATTAAACAAGAAAAGTTTTTTTGTAATTTATATTTGAAATAGCTCATTACTCTATTTCTTTATCCATTCCACAATATTCTTTGAACCCTATAAATTAGCAACAACTGGCATCAAATCCTGTCAAGTTTTTACATTCTAGTTGTACAGAGTCTACTGTACATCACTGTTATTAATCAAGCTGTGCTTTTTAAATATTTATCAGACTCAGTCAATATTTAACAAACACCAAATTAATGTAGTAGGCAAGTCTTAGCTATACTTATATAGAAATAGGCTAGTTGCTTATTGTCACATTTATGGATCTATGTCAGTTGCTCACCAATGAATTTAAGAAACTTACTGGAATACCACAGTACAGCTATCCATGTTTGTTTATGGTGAAGAAGGTAAGCATCACCTTTTACCATGGATAGCACTGTACCATATTATTTTAAACAATAATCAAGTCATGTTATCGGTGCAAATGATACAATTGCAGAATCCAACAAAAAGAAACTCTTTTCATTCTATTATTAGCTGAAGCACCAGGAACTAGACATACGCATCAGAGAACCGATGCAAATTTGTATCCACCAGAAAGACAACTCACCAAAACCAGTGAACCATCATTTGACCTTGAAGGAGGGGCCCAAGGTCAAATCTGACCACATCAGGAAATTCCCAGCCCATGATTTCCTATAAGTTGGTTTCACATTGCAAACCTCTATTTTGACCTTGAAGGAGGTCTTAAGGCCTAAGGTCAAATCTGACCACATCAGAAGATTCGCAGCCCATGATTTCATATAAGTTGGTTTCACATTGCAAACCTCTAGGACCAATAATAAGCAAGTTATAAGCACTTTTAACATTGGCTATAATCATTTGACCTTGAAGGAAGGACCCAAGGTCAAATCTGACCACATCAGAAGATTCCCAGCCCATGATTTTCTGTACGTTGGTTTCACATTGCAAACCTCTAGGACCAATAAGAAGCGAGTTATAAGCACTTTTATCTTTGGCTATCCTTGTTTGACCTTGAAGGAGGGACCCAATGTCAAATCTTACCACATCAGGGCCCGGATTTACAAAGATTCTTAAACTCATGCTTAAACTCAGACACATAATCTCAGTTTTTGTCTCACGTGAGATTATGCTGAAATTGGTATTTTCAAAAGTAATCTCAGGTGAGAATAAACTTAAACTCAGTTTATATGTAAGCAAGCATTTCATTGGTTAATACCAAAGTAATTCTTAAACTCACACATAAACTCATTCATAAACTCATGCATAAACTCAGTCTAGAGTTTATAGCTGCTGAACAACACAGAGGCTTTATACTAATTACAGTAGAGGGTTTTCATGTTACATTGCAGCATCTGCACAAATTTTTTTGTAAACTTCACTTAAAATTTTACAAATACTAAAAAACCACAAGACCACAATGTTATTTAACATGGATTTTAGAATGACTACATTAATTTATGTTTTGGTCTTTTTATGTATGTACAAAGATTTTTGTTTGACTTTTTTGCAAAACTGTACAAATGTTATCTTACAAGTTCAATTATGTTTCGAGTCTTATCATTATTGTTATGTTTTTTGTTTTCTCAATTAATTAAAAAACTACAATCTTCAGCTTATGTATACATATGAATTTAACCTGAGTGCCATAAGGGTGTTCTCTATGAATAATCGCCACTGTGGCTTATTTTGAAGTGCACAAGAAATTAATTTTTGCATTGTTCTTAGTAGTAATTTAAGACAAATGGGTGAATCTTGACGCATAACAAGTAACATCTTTGTCAATATGGCCCATAATCAAATTGCAGGAGTAAATTTCTCCAAAAGGTTACCACAGGTATTATGGTTCAGCTTTACTGTCATTAATTGATCATAAACTCATTTCTTGAGTCTACACTGGTGCAAACTGAAATTTTTAGTTGAGTTTAAGCATAATCTCAGCCTGAGAATTTTCAAAAATACCAACAAATGTGAATTTAAGCATAAACTCAGACAATGAGATTATGTCTGAGTTTATAGGTGAGTTTAAGTTTAAGAATTTTCTGCAATGTGAAAAGTTTGAGTTTGAGCATAAACTCATAATTTTGAGTTTATAGGGGAGTTTTAACATGAATTTAAGTTTAAGAATCTTTGTAAATCCGGGCCCAGAAGATTCCCAGCCCATCTACAGGTTGATTTTATAGTGCAAACCTCTAGAACCAACAATAAGCGAATTATAAGCACTTTTAAGTTTGGCTGTCCTCGTTTGACCTTGAAGGAGGGGTCCAAGGTCAAATTTGACGGCATCAGAACATTCCTAGCCCATGATTTCCTATAAGTTGGCTTCACACTGCAAACCTGTAGGACCAATAATACTGGAGATATAGGAACTTTTAAAGTACATGGGGTACTTTGGCATTCTGTGGATGACCTTGAATGAGGAGCCTCAATGTCAAATGTTTGCAATGTTGTAGAGGATATTTATATCTGTTATTCCTATCAACTATGAAGAGTTTCAACCTTTTACTTATGAGAACCAGCCAGAAGATAAAGGTAGATAATTTTCAAAGAAATGCCCGCGACAGCCATCTTGTTTTTCAGAACGAGGTAATTTCAGTCCCAGAGCAGTTTACCTCCCAATGAAGTTATCTTACATATTTGGTGAAGGTAGCTTATGTAGTTTATCTCTGAGAATGTTAACATCAAAAAATCCCTCTACATGCGGCAGCAGCGGCGTAGCAAACGCTAAACCAAAGTATCCACCGGATGCCTCTGGTGGAAACAATTATATTACCCATAATTCCTTTTTTTTCAATTAAAATCTTGACATTTATAATCTAAGAATGTCAGTGGTGAGCAAGAACAATTGAGTCCAAAGTAATGTGTTCAATTCTATAATTAACTTTTATCATCATATGCTTTAGTGTAAGATGGTAATATTGCAGACTATGTTTTCACACTTAAGTTTCCATTTGAAGGATTCTTTTTAGTACCAAACAAGCAAATACAACTTTTTAAATATTAAAAGCAAAAGCCACAACTTATAGTGTGTGTCATTTTTTAAATTAAAACAAGCAGGGTTACAGCTGCGTCCTGTAATTAGCTCACCAGCATAGAGAAAGACTAATGAAAGAAATGGATGGAATATGGCAAATATTGCAACACAAACTACTACTTTCACTGCTAAAATTATGAAATGACAACAACTTGTTCTTCTAAGAATACATCAAATTAAGTATAAACAATTACATTTGAACATGGGGGAATACTGTGTTTTCTGCAACATCGCCCAAGAAATGATTTTTTTTTAAATACCAGTAAACTAGTTTAATATGAAATAAGCTTTCATTTACAACATATAAAATTGTGAAAAAACTGAAGTTAAGGTAATTGAAAACCAAGAGATATTTGGGTAAATTGATGATACCTGATAAACTGATAGTTTGTGTTTGTCCTTGTAAGCAAATTCCAGGAAGACAATTCTGAAAAATAAAAACAGTATCACAGTGATAATCCATTACTGGATTGAAGCCTCTGTGGCTTAAACTGCCAGTCAGACTGTAAATCTGTATACAGTCCAACTAGCCAATCAGACTACAATTCTCTGTAAGGTCCAATCAGCAATGAATTAAAACTTTTCTAATATGATAAATAGGTTTGTTTACCTAAATGAACATGTTTATTCACTTGGCAGACTTTAATACAAATTTATAATCCAGTAATTTTTGGTGTGTTGACCAAATGATTTATTTATTTGGGGTTGACCCAAATGAGAATTGCAGACAAAAGCGTGTTGTATTAGAAAAAGACTTAAGTAGTGTCTGTCACAATACTGAAACTATTTGGGCAAGTCAAAGATTACAAAAGGTCAACCAGATGATGAAATACCACATTACATGGACCTTGCTTGGCTTTGTCTTTAGCAAAATTATAATATAGATTCAGCAACTTGAGGAAGATGAATACATGTACTTCATTCTTATTTGTTGAAGGCATTGTAAACTTGAAACTGTACTTTCTTGAAAAGTTTTATAACTGGATATCTGTTATTTTTGTAAATTAACAAAAGGTTTTCAGCAAATTATACCAAAATGCAGTTCTCATAAACAAACGACCATATTGGGAAATGATAGTGTTATTGTAATTTTAAAATGTTTAAGCATCAGTACTCACCAGCAGCATCAAACCTTTGAGTCACTTCATCTTCTACAATTGCCTTAAAGAAACAGATGAAAGATAATGGAGAAACTGTTTTGCCCGGTGGTTTCTGGTCACAAAACAAACAACCATTTCTATATTTATAAAACTGCATCTACAATTTCATATTACTGGGAAACACAATTTTTTATAAAGTTATTATGTATGAGCTCTAGTGAGGCTCGTGCTTCTAGAGATTACTTTGACTTTCATGAGAACCGGCATGGTGTGACCAATACCCATCTCATCACTGAAGTTAAACAGCATTGTGAAATATTAGTACTTGGATGGGTACCTGTCTGAGTTCTAGGCCAGGTGTGGGATGTATCTGACTCAGAATTTACTTTTGTCACCAGACTTTCATCAATTCTAGTGCACTACTTGTGCCTCTGATGGCTTTGCAGCATACACATGTAGACCGAAGCAAAATTTTGTACAATGTTATTGAGACATATTTCAAACATGTATTTCATGAAATAGTCTATTGTTCAGACCAACATCAATCCCATATCAGCAAAACACATACATAAATAGCTGTTGGAATTATTATTTTAGAAGACATTTAAAAATATTTGTCTCAAACTCATGGCATTAAGATCTATAACTAACTTATCCCGTAATTTGAACAGAACATCAAAAATATTAAACTTGGAATTATTGCGATAGTAATGCATGTCAGTTGGGAAAGTTACATAAACCACTGTCCTTGATAAAAAAACTACCTGACAAATATCACTGAATAAAGTATTTAAAGCTATCGAGTAGATTGTTACCAAGACAATTGGCAAAAGAAGAGTTATTTAAAGGCAGACAGGGGCCACGGTGGCAGAGTGGTAACACTCTCGCCTCCCACCTCTGAGATCGGAGTTCGGTTCCCAGGCCGATCTCAAGTAGGAAAGCTGGCAGTTGCTTGTCGTTGGTCAGCAGTTTATAGTACAGAACCTTGACCACCTGTATGTACTGGTTTCCTCCACCCTTCCAACTACCCGTCGTGATATGACCTGTACAGTCTTGAAAGTGACGTAAAACCACAAATAAATAAATTTAAACTTTGAAACATGATGCCACATTGGTCTTACAACTAAAGAACAAAAAGAAAATTTCTACCTCTATTCCATTTTTAGCAAAGTACATTGCATCACTGAGTTGGAAGCCTTCATCCAGTTCCACCAGACTGCGGTGACGAGCAATCTGCTTGTGAATTAATGTGCCTAAGTATGACAAAATGTAAATAAACAACATTTCAGTGGTATTAAGCAATCTGACCATCCTATCTACTCAATATTGTGCATTTGCTTACTCTGAGAGCAACTACATCTGAAAAATATACAGATTGCAGAGATTAAACTAGACCTAGCGCATCGGAGAACCGATGCAAATTGTATCCACCATAAAGGCAATGCACCAAAACCTCTAGGACCAATAATAAGCGAGTTATAAGCACTTTCAGTTTTGGCTATCCTCATTTGACCTTGAAGGAGGGACCCAAGGTCAAATCCGACCACACCAGAAGATTCCCAGCCCATGATTTTCTATATGCTGGTTTACCATCCCAAACCTCTAGGACCAATAATAAGCGAGTTGTAAGCACTTTTAAGTTTGGCTGTCCTCGTTTGACCTTGAAGAAGGGGTCCAAGGTCAAATCCGACCACGCCAGATGATTCCCAGCCCAAGATTTCCTATATGTTGGGTTACCATCCCAAATCTCTAGGACCAATAATAAGCAAGTTATAAGCACTTTTAAGTTTGGCTATCCTCATTTGACCTTGAAGGAGTGGTCCAAGGTCAAATCGGACCACGCCAGAAGATTCCCAGCCCATGATTTCCTATAAGTTGGTTTACCATCCCAAACCTCTAGGACCAATAATAAGCAAGTTATAAGCACTTTTAAGTTTGGCTGTCCTCATTTGACCTTGAAGGAGGCGCCCAAGGTCAAATCTGGCCACACCAGAAGATTCCAAGCGCATCATTCCCTATATGTTGGTTTACAATCCCAAACCTCTACAACCAATAATAAGCGAGTTATAAGCACTTTTGCCTTTGGCTGTCCTCGTTTGACCTTGAATGAGGGGCCCAAGGTCAAATCCGACCACGCCAGAAGATTCCCAGCCCATGATTTTCTATAGGTTGGTTTACCATCCCCAACCTCTAGGACCAATAATAAGCGAGTTATAGGCACTTTTACCTTTGGCTATCCTCGTTTGACCTTGAAAGAGGGCCCCAAGGTCAAATCCGACCACACCAGAAGATTCCCAGCCCATGATTTTCTATATGCTGGGTTTACCATCCCAAACCTCTAGGACCAATAATAAGCGAGTTATAAGCACTTTTACCTTTGGCTATCCTCGTTTGACCTTGAAAGAGGGGCCCAAGGTCAAATCCGACCACACCAGGAGATTCCCAACCCATGATTTTCTATATGCTGGTTTACCATCCCAAACCTCTAGGACCAATAATAAGCGAGTTATAAGCACTTTTAAGTTTGGCTATCCTCATTTGACCTTGAAGGAGGGTCCCAAGGTCAAATCCGTCCACACCAGAAGATTCCCAGCGCATGATTTCCTATATGTTGGTTTACCATCCCAAACCTCTAGGACCAATAATAAGCGAGTTATAAGCACTATCAGTTTTGGCTATCCTCATTTGACCTTGAGGGAGGGGCCCAAGGTCAAATCCGACCACACCAGAAGATTCCCAGCCCATGATTTTCTATATGCTGGTTTACCATCCCAAACCTCTAGGACCAATAATAAGCGAGTTATAAGCACTTGTAAGTTTGGCTGGCCTCGTTTGACCTTGAATGAGGGGCCCAAGGTCAAATCCGACCTCACCACAAGATTCCCAGCCCATGATTTCAAATATGTTGGTTTACCGTCCCAAACCTCTAGGACCAATAATAAGCGAGTTATAGGCACTTTTACCTTTGGCTATCCTCGTTTGACCTTGAAGGAGGGGCCCAAGGTCAAATCCGACCACACCAGAAGATTCCCAGTGCATGATTTCCTATAGGTTGGTTTACCATCCCAAACCTCTAGGACTAACAATAAGCGAGTTATAAGCACTTTTAAGTTTGGCTGTCCTCGTTTGACCTTGAAGGAGGGGCCCAAGATCAAATCCGACCACGGCAGAAGATTCCCAGCCCATGGTTTCCTATATGTTGGTTTACCATCCCAAACCTCTAGGACCAATAATAAGCGAGTTATAAGCACTTTTAAGTTTGGCTGTCCTCATTTGACCTTGAAGGAGGATCCCAAGGTCAAATCCGACCACACCAGATGATTCCCAGCCCATGATTTCCTATATGTTGGTTTACCATCCCAAACCTCTAGGACCAATAATAAGAGAGTTATAGGCACTTTTACCTTTGGCTATCCTCGTTTGACCTTGAAGGAGGGGCCCGAGGTCAAATCCGACCACACCAGAAGATTCCCAGCCAATGATTTCCTATATGCTGGTTTACCATCCCAAACCTCTAGGACCAATAATAAGCAAGTTATAAGCACTTTTAAGTTTGGCTGTCCTCATTTGACCTTGAAGGAGGGGCCCAAGGTCAAATCCAACCACGCCAGAAGATTCCCAGCCCATGATTTCCTATATGTTGGTTTACCATCCCAAACCTCTAGGATCGATAATAAGCGAGTTATAAGCACTTTTAAGTTCTGCTATCCTCGTTTGACCTTGAAGGAGGGGTCCAAGGTCAAATCTGACCACATCAGAAGATTCGCAGCACATGATTTCCTATAGCTTGGCTTCACATTGCAAACCTCTAGGACCAATAAGGGAGATATAGGCACTTTTAAAGTCCGCTATGTGGGTTACTTCGGCACTCCGTGGATGACCTTGAATTAGGAGCTTCAAGGTCAAATGTGTGCAAGGTTGTAGGGGACATGTATATGTGTCATACATATCACCTATGAAGAGATTCAACCTTCTACCTATGAGGAACAGCCAGTAGAAAAATGTAGATTATTTTCAAAGAAATGCCCGTGGCGGCCATCTTGTTTTTCAGAATGAGGCTATTTTCCTTCCCAGAGAAGCTTACCCCCCAATGAAGATATCCTGCAAATTTGGTGAACCTAGTTGCTGTTGTTTTCCTCTTAGAGCGTTAACACCGAAAATCTCTCTACGCGCGGCGGCGGCGGCATAGCGGACGCTAAACCAAAGTATCCACCGGATGCTTCCGGTGGATACAATAACAGGAACAGACCGACTCACAAAAATTGCCCATCTAATAATGCATTTTAATTATATTTTACACAACTTTTATGGTATTATTTTTTACATCAAATTTCAGGTGAGTTTAGCTTATCAGCTTGTATTTCAGAAAATTAACACACACAACAAGACCTACTGCATTCTGGACCTCAGGAATATTCTTATACACTGGAAGTACTTTACCTAGCATCCATGAAAGGAGCAAAAACAAATGTGATATTTTATGTTTAACTTTGGCCACCTCTGTCTGACCTCCAACAAAGTGTCACAAGGTCAAATTTTACCACTTTAAAAGATTCCCAATTTCCCAGATACTGATTTCTGTACATTGGTTTGCCATCCCAATCCTCTAGAATCAATAAAAATATACTTCCCAAAAAAATAAACACAATATATATTGTAATTTATTCTTTATATAAACTTGTTTTTCTTTTTTGGTTCAGTATATACAAGACAAGATATTGGAAAGTTTCGCTAAAATCAGTTATGTGGGACACTCTCTGTGTCTCAGGCCTGCTGTGTCTGACCTTAAAAAAGAACTTCAAGGTCAAATGTCTACAAGCTTGCATGGGAAAAAAATATCTCTTGGACATAACGACCCTGAAGAAATTTAGCCAGAAGGAAAAGACAGATAATTTTTTTTTTTTAAATGTGCCTGGGGTGGCCAATTTGTTTTTCAAAATGAGGCTAAATTTAGTTTTAGACAAGCTAACCCAGAAATGAAGATATCCTTATAAACTTGATGAAGTTAGTTGGTCCAGTATTCCCTAAAAGTGCTAAAGGTGAAAAGATCATGGCTGCAGCATTGTAGCAAATCCAATCCACAGTATTGACTGTACACTTTACTTAATTTGTGACTGGCAAACAAGAGAAGTATTTTTTTGATAAATGAAAAATAATTAACTCCTGCAAGGCAATGGTAACACGATAGTACTTTTCTGATGCACAATCTTGTTACCTTGTCCAATCGTGTCAAGTACAATCAATTGGATTTTGAATAAAAAATATATGTCAGTTTTTAAGCATGAGCTCTCATGAGGCTCGCACTTCTAGAAATCACTCTTCTTTTTCCTTTTCTGTCTCCGGACTTTCATGGATTGGGGCGCAGCACGATGAGTATTTGTCTGTTCACTGAAGTTAAGCGGTAATGGGCTACGTTAGTACTGGGATGGGCGAGAGCTTTGGTGCACTACTTGTGTCTATGATGGCTTTGCAACTCATGCTAGTAGACCAAAACCCCTTTGGGCCTTGTTATCATACTATTTTTGTAAATATAAGCAATGTAACTGTTATCTTCCATGAGGGATAAATTTCCCAGTATTCATGAAACACCAGGATATTCAAAATTAATATTTGAAAATTTAACAGTTTAGTCTACCAAATTGGTAGTACCTGTACCAATATTCCTTTTTTCAATGATGGGAAATTAACTGCACACAAACGTATACAATGTTTGAAATAATACTCACATGCACACATAGTTATATTGTTACCCAATGTATTATAATTTATAACTTTCCAAAAAAAAATGAAAATCAAGGCAAGTAATACTATGAGTAATCTTTGGCATAGACCTTTTCTTTTGAGACTTGGCAGGTAAAGACATTTGCAAAAGACTAGTATTACAATGATATCAGTGCCTGTATGTTTCCCAAAGATTCAAATAAAACCAAGACCACTGCCGTGGTATGATCTCCCGCCGCACTACATCAAAAAGTAGGTGAACAACATGTTTGACAAAATTCCTTTAAATTAAATAGTTCTGCTTGAATGTACATATTCCGCAGTTATGTACATGTAAGATATGCACTAAAAAGGTTTGGATATCTTCATTCCACCTCAAAGAAGGGGCCCAAGGTCTTACCCTTACCCTGTGCTTTTCCACAGGTTGGTTTGAAGCTCTCCCAAAAGTAGGTGAATGAGTTATTTGAGAAAAATTGGCCATCTGCAATAATTCTAGAGATAATTTGCATATACTCATTTTCAGTAGGCGAGTAATTAGCTATGGGTCTGAAACTTCACTATGTGAAGGCCCTTGCAAAAGTAGGTGAATGAGTTATTTGAGAAAAAATTGGCTATCTGCAATACTTTTCAGAGATAATTCGCATTTACTCATTTTGAGTAGGTGAGTAATTAGCTATGGGTGTGAAACTTTACCAAGTGAAAGCTCTCCCAAAAGTAGGTGAATGAGTTATTTGAGAAAAATTGGCTACCTGCAATACTTTTAGCGATAATTTGCATTTACTCATTTTGAGTAGGTGAGTAATTAGCTATGAGTGTGAAACTTCATCAAGTGAAAGGTCTCCCAAAAGTAGGTGAATGAGTTATTTGAGAAAAATTGGCTATCTGCAATACTTTTAGCGATAATTCGCATTTACTCATTTTCAGTAGGTGAGTAATTATCTATGGGTCTGAAACTTCACCATGTGAAAGCTCTCCCAAAAGTAGATGAAGGAGTTATTTGAGAAAAATTGGCTATTTGCTTTTACTTTTACAGATAATTCGCATTTACTCATTTTGAGTAGGTGAGTAATTAGCTATGGGTCTGAAACTTCACCATGTGAAAGCTCTCCCAAAAGTAGGTGAATGAGTTATTTGAGAAAAATTGGCTAAGTACAATACTTTTAGCGATAATTCGCATTTACTCATTTTGAGTAGGTGAGTAATTAGCTATGGGTGTGAAAGTTCAAGTGAAAGTTCTCCCAAAAGTAGGTGAATGAGTTATTTGAGAAAAATTGGCCATCTGCAATACTTTTAGAGATAATTCGCATTTACTCATTTTCAGTAGGTGAGTAATTAGCTATGGGTCTGAAACTTCACCAAGTGAAAGCTCTCCCAAAAGTAGGTGAACGAGTTATTCAAGTTATTTGAGAAAAATTGGCTATCTGCAATCCTTTTAGCGATAATTCGCATTTACTCATTTTCAGTAGGCGAGTAATTATCTATGGATGTGAAACTTCACCAAGTGAAAGCTCTCCCAAAAGTAGATGAAGGAGTTATTTGAGAAAAATTGGCTATCTGCAATACTTTTACAGATAATTCGCATTTACTCATTTTGAGTAGGTGAGTAATTAGCTATGGGTCTGAAACTTCATCAAGTGAAAGCTCTCCCAAAAGTAGGTGAATGAGTTATTTGAGAAAAATTGGCTATCTGCAAAAGTTTTAGCGATACTTCGCATTTACTCATTTTGAGTAGGTGAGTAATTAGCTATGGGTCTGAAACTTCACCAAGTGAAAGCTCTCCCAAAAGTAGGTGAATGAGTTATTTGAGAAAAATTGGCTATCTGCAATACTTTTAGAGATAATTTGCATTTACTCATTTTGAGTAGGTGAGTAATTAGCTATGGGTCTGAAACTTCACCAAGTGAAAGCTCTCCCAAAAGTAGGTGAATGAGTTATTTGAGAAAAATTGGCTATCTGCAATACTTTTAGCGATACTTCGCATTTACTCATTTTCAGTAGGTGAGTAATTAACTGTGGGTCTGAAACTTCACCAAGTGAAAGCTCTCCCAAAAGTAGGTGAATGAGTTATTTGAGAAAAATTGGCTATCCGCAATACTTTTAGAGATAATTCGCATTTACTCATTTTCAGTAGGTGAGTAATTAGCTACGAGTCTGAAACTTCACCATGTGAAAGCTCCCAAAAGTAGATGAATGACTTAAAAAGTAGATGAACAACTTATTTGAGAGAAATTGTGTAGCTGCAATACTTTTGAAGATATAAGGCATTTACTCATTATGGTTATCATTAAAAATTGACAAAGTAGCTATTACGGTTTGCGAGATATTTGTCATTTTTCACATTTTCACCAAAAGTAGCAATAAAGTAGCCATTACTCACTTGTACATTGAGCAACAGTTGTGAAACTTAAATATGTTACACTTCACAAAAAAGTAGATGAACAACTTATTTGAGAGAAATTGTGTAGCTGCAATACTTTTGAAGATATAAGGCATTTACTCATTATGGTTATCATTAAAAATTGACAAAGTAGCTATTACTCACTTAGCTATGGAGATACACTTCCAAACTAGTGACCATGTTGTAGCTGTGGAGATAGTAGCTGAACAACATATTGGAACAAAATTGTGTAGCTGCAATACTTTTGAAGATATAAGCCATTTACTCATTATGGTTATCATCAAAGTAGCTATTACTCAGTTAGCTATGGAGTTACAGTTGTGAAAATTCACAATACAGTATATCCAAAAGATAGGTGAACAACATATTCGACAAAAATCCTCTATATTCAATAGCTTTTGAGTTATAAGTGACTTGCTCAATGGTCAAATGTTAAACTTAGTATAGCTATTACTCAGTTAGCTATGGTGCTACACCTTGGACACCTCACCATGATATAGTACATGAAGGAGTTGTTGAACAACATATTTCAGGGCAATATTGTAAGTAACAGTTACAAAGACAAAATCAATTTACTCATTTTGCTCATTGTTAATAACAGAAAATAGCTATTACTCACTTAGCTACGAAGATAGAACCCTAAAAATGGTACCATCTTGTAGGCATGGAGAAAGTAGCTGAACAACGTATTTTACAGAAACACTCTAAATGCAGTCGTTTTGGAGTTATGAGCACTTTACTCAAAGTAGCCACCATTGCTATTACTCACTTAGCTATGGTCCTAGGTGTGAAATAACAGCATCAAATGAAAGGACATAAGCAATAAGGTCATAAAAAACATTGAAAAGGCCAAGGAGAAACAACCAGTGTGATGTACAGCCCTTTATAAAAGCGTGACACACACTCAATAACACACGAACACATGCACACACGCACGGAATGCGTTTTATAATCTCCCGCCCGGCCGGCGGGAGATAATAACACAAAGTGTTAGTGTGAGTTTCAGCATTGACATGGCTATTCTACAAAGACATGTTTTATATACTATCATAAATATTCAATGAAGACATTATATATAGTTAGTTGTTTTTACACTATTGTTTTTTTTTCAAACAAAGTTTGCCAAAAAGTTGAAGAAACATAAAAGGCAACATGGAAGATGCATAATTTTATTAATATAAAATTATTCAATTTAATGTTTTTACATCTGTTAAAACTTCAGATAATAAAAACAAAACGTTGCATAATTCTTTTTGTTTTTAATTAAATATTATGTAAATTAAAACATGGCATACATAAATCAACTGTAAATGTTCGCCTCTCAGATAACAGAGCAAATCTATCTCAATAGAAAATGTGTTTTGAAGATCTGATATGTATCTACTTGAAAAAAAAAGTAAATATATTACTACTTTAAAGAGTACTCTTCCTGCTTGGTTTGTAGTTCTACATAATAATTTTGTGAAAAATAAATTACACTCACTGTTTTCTGTGTCTTCCTCCTCACCATCTTGTTTTCTCTCTTCCTCAAAATGATCTTTAGATTCATGCCTCTCAATTCTATGCTTACCCCACTGCATAGCATAAGAAAAATTCAAACAGACTAACAAATAATTATTGAAAACATACAGGCTGAAACAAAATTGTTGATACAGTTCACAGAAAGGAAAAAGGAAAATTGGAACATAAAGGATATAAGGACATGGGCAAATTAATGAAGTAATCTAACAATCAGAGAAAAATGAGTGATGACACAAAAACAGCAAGACTGTTTGACATTGACAAGTTATGGGTTATCACACAGACATAAATAAGACAGACACAGAAACTGGGCAAGACATAATACATAGTGCATGGCTTGTGTCACAGATCTGGTAATGCAGAGTCATGGAAATGCTGAACTGCAAACATCTTCACATCATCGCCATTATTTGATACATGTTATTTTCTTATAGGCTACAAAGAAATATTAAAATGTCCTTCAATTTCATCCTGTCTGCCAAGACTGCATTCATTGTACACCAGCAACTTATCAATCATATGCAGAAAATATGAGGTCCCAGAATCATCATCAGCAAGTTTTTTTACAATATTTTATCAACAGAAATGAATGCTGTATTATGATTAAGAGCACCACAATGTAGGGAAGTAAAGAAACCTCCTCCTTAATCCCAACAAGCATATTTTCTATCGATCCACGAACAACTGTCTGTGACAGGTGAACTTTCATTTCCATGACAGCAGCGGGCTGCACTCAGTTATCAGATCTGTGATACAAGCCATGCTGAAAATGATAAATGTATTTCTTCAGCAAGACTATTTAAAAAAAAAAAAACTCATTCTCTTTAATGGGCATTAAAACTTTATATCTTGGTCTAACACCCTCATGACTTAAAAGGACACATTCACACATACCGACACTAAATTATCCCAAATATACAGATATCAGTATTAGTGCTGGGACGAGTTAACCGTAACTCGAGTCGTAACTCGGTGGGCGATATTTGGGGATAACATCGATTTACGCAATATAAACTCGAGTTTTCACAAAATAAATGATATACTTGCCTTGTCTCAAAGGGACACTTTTGGGACTGATCATGCCATTGACACTTAAAAATCAATTATTATTGGTCGTTTTTACTAACCTAATCTGCATGGCTGTTCCATGAAGTGTACATACATACCTGTACAATTTATCTGGCAAAAATTTTTTTTTTTTTTGCAATAAATAGGTACCAATCACAACTAGTTGTAATATTTGGATTTTTCTGATTTTATTTTTAATTTTGTACATTTATTCGTGTCCAACTAGAGTTCAACTCATTTCTAACAAATGATCCTCGATCTGCAAAAATCGCCGACGATCCCAGCACTGTAGTCAGTATATCCAGGGTCTATGAATAAGTTTCAATTGATGGCAGTACAGTAAATAACTGTAACTAATCTTGTGTAAATTAAGAATAAGAACGCATACTTTTTAAAAAAGTACACAAGAATATTCAACACATGACAGGATGCTATAAAATAAGGCCAATGCCCAAATTATGGTCACCCCCTATATTCTGTTAGTTTATTTGCAATTTTAAGGCACATTTTGGGAATCCCAAATTATTTTACCAGATTCTTAATGTCAGAGTTAAACTGTACTTCCATAGTTGTCTTTTCAAATTTAAGAAGCTGTAAACAAAAACAGTGGTGTCTGTAATTTGGGGTAAGCTTACATCATTTATAGTAAGAAGCAGGATAGCAGTTTACTTTTCTATAGTACTAGTACAGCCTTAGTTCTGAAATTCTTCACTATGAGGGCTTTTTTTATATTTGGACTGGGGAGGGGAGCAATTGCGTACCGAGCCGTTCTGAAGCTCAGAACTAGTACAACTATGCTGCGAACTCAGGACACTTTTTAACAAATAGTGTAAATACACAAAGAAGAGAAGAATATCTCCTTATCCTTATCATATCAGAAGAGGAGTTGCAGTCTAGCAGTCACTAAAAATTATCCAGTATAGAATGCCTCCTTGTCAACTAAACAACAAAAAAAATATGTATTTCTGGTATTTTCATTCTATTTTTAACCCAGGACACTTTTAAAAGATCTGCTAATTCCCTAAATCAAAAGTTAAAGTGATTTTTATTGTATCCTGTATTTACTGATGCTTTATGATGCATACTATGTTATATAACATAAAACATAGCACAAAATAATATGGATACAAGTTGCGCACAAGGGACGTTAGTTTCAGGAATGTCATTGTATATCTGTACTGGCTGACATCTTAATACTAGTGTGACTCTATCATTTCGGGAATAATCTGGGAATTACCGGCAAGTCGCGACCAAAACAACTCGCACTCCAAAAACAAATAAATGATAAATATTTGACGTACATCTATTCGAAAATATATACAGTTTCACATTAGGTTGCCTAGCAATATTTTATAAGTAAAAAGCAGCTTATACATAATTTAAGGTCATTAAATCATGTGGGGTTTCCTGACAGCCTTAAAACGAGTGCCGTTCAAGTTGGTAACCTAAATATCTCACGGAGTGAGGGAAATATGAGGCCACCATGGGTTTCTAGCCATATTTTACAAACAGAAGATCCAGGCAACCAGTCTACTTTTCGTCTGCAAATGTGATTAATTTAATTAACCAATGAAATCAATTGTTACTGAAACCTCATTCAAGACAAAGTTTTACCTACCGCAGTCACACCCTAAATAAAAGTGCCATTTGAAGAGCAAATACTTCAATTTGGGGTGCGAGTTGTGTACGCGAGTTGTTGGGTGCGAGCCGTTTTGGTCGCGATTTGCACGCATACCTAATATGGTGAAAAATTAATCAAAAAGGGATTGTTTTGGCATGTTTATAACAAATGTACTTGTATATTATTGGTACATGGGTGGTGCAATTATTTTAATAAAGTTTTAATCATTTTTGTGTACGGGTGTCCTGAGTTAAAACCGTCCCGAGTATACAACACAGGTGTACGTACAGCCTACTCAGTATGCACAGTTTTCAGAGTGAAAATTTGTCTTACCTCAAATATCAATATAAGAGCCTTGATATAAAGGTATCTCACACCAACTGTTTTCCCAACTGCTGCTAAAAATATCACAATTGACAGAAAAACAATAAGAGGCGTTATAAATAAAGAAAATATAGCAAAATTAACATCTGCAAAGCCCATCTCGTAAAGATATCAGTCACCCATTGAACCCAAATAATGCTACAAAAACGGTATCAACAAACAAAGTTCATAGATGAGCGAGTATTAATCCCGGCTTTGGTGGATTTTTTTTTAAACAAAAGAAGAAACGAAATATAGTTTGTTTAAAAAAAAAAATCTAAAAAAATGCAAATAAACCAGGCAGCCAATTACAGTATGAAAAAATCCATCCCAAGGTATGCAAATACTTTTGATACAAAAAACATGTGAATTATAATCTTTAAAATTATCAAAAGACACACATCTTGGTTCACTACTACAAAATTTTAGAAATATACATAAAAAGTTTGGGAGTCACGTTTATTAGCTTATATATTTTATGTATAATTGATTTCAAACTGAACTTGATTATTTTCTTAACAGCAATAACTTTTTTATTTGAAATTGATGAACCATAAATATGTGCAGTAGGTAAGTAATTCTGAGTATGTTTTGCTTTTAAAGCAAATGCGATATATAAGAAATAATTACAATTTAATTTATGACTAAAATATAGCTGAAAGTATCCAACTACATTTTAATTTTCTTGCAAGCATATAGATATTGTAGACTGATTGGTTGGGTTAATAGTTACATGTAGTTAAGACTTCATTGGAACCTTTGCCCTTTTATTATCACTGAACTAGTTGATTGCCTCGTGGCTGTCTAGGGGTGGGTGTGTAATATTAACTAAAGCTCAAAAATGACAAGATTGAATTCATGCTGAATTTCGAAGATCAAATGAAAGATTCCTTGAACTCATTACTCTCTGTATGTCTTTTTAACAATATCATGGAACCTGCTGAGTCAGTGAAAAAAATAAAATGCAGATAATTTAATGCACAGGCATGTTGTCGATGTCTTTCTCTGTAGGAATCTGTAGGTATCTCATCAATGAGATGCCAGTGATGGTGGCTAATGCAATGTTCAACACCAATCTGGACTACTGTAACCCCCTACTCTCTCACAAAAGAATGGCAAACATTGGTAGACTCCAGAGAATTCAAAACACCTTATGATATAATGTGTGTAGCCTAACAGATTACTTCATGTTACACCATTGTTAAATAAACTGCACTGGCTTCCACGACTATTGCATACTATTCAAACACAATCTCCATACTCACAAAGCAATAAATTTGAACCAACCTCCATATCTTTCAACTTTTCTTTATTTATTTGGGTTTTATGTCACTTTCAACACTGTATATAGGTCATATCAGGACGGGTAGTTGGGAGGGCAGAGGAAACCAGTACATACAGTTGGTCAAGGTTCTGTACTGTAAAGTGCCAACCAACGGCAAGCAACTACCAGCTTGCCCACTTGAGGTTGGGCCAGGAACCGAACCCCGATCTCAGAGGTGGGAGGCGAGAGTGTTACCACTCTGCCTCCTCTTAGAAAGCAAAGTGGCTTCACATTGAGAAATTGTATATCAGTTTTTTTTCAATCAGACTGAATGAAAGCATGGGGATTGGAAGTTTTACACAGAGCCATCAGTGACATATATATATATATATCACTTGGTTTAGACAACACTTGAAGACATGTTTAGATTAGGCTTGCTATAGCCCCCTCCCTACTTTTCTCCTGTATCTGTTGCAAACATTGAAAAAGATTACCTGGCATTTGAATTATCCCTTCTTGGACATCAGCACCTCAGAGGATCTCCACATGAATTTGATACTTTATACTTCATTCATTCATGACCCTCACCTATTTCCCTCCATGTTGTACTTACTAAAACTTCATAAAAATTCTTGAAATCATTTCTATTGCATGTATGACATGTAAGCAAAACAACTGGGGCCATGGTGGTACTGTGATAACACACTCGTTTCCCTTATCTGGGATCAGAGTTCAAATCCTGGCCTAAGTTTATGTGGGAAAGCTGGTAATTGTTTGCTGTTGTTTGTTACAGTGCAGACCAACTGTATGTACTGGTTGCCTCTGTCCAATTGGAATATAATTTAAATGAAGTTTGTCACCTGCCTCTGAAAGTTTTAGAGAAGAGAAATATTTATGCACATATTTAAACAAATGGAATGTGTTCACCTCAATAACATGTAATTCTACTTTTGAAAATCCAGTATAGTTTCTATATTGTGACAAAATGAAGATGACAAACTTCATTAAATGAAGCTTATTTTATGTAATAATTATTCTAAGATATGCTTGTTTACAAAAGTTTTGTTCTAAAAATAATACCAGTTCTTTGTTCCTGTGTTTGATTGCTGATCCAATCTGGTGGGGCTTACTTTGGTGCCCGAAACTCTTAAGAGCAGATTACTAACCAAAAAGTAAGCATTACTTTTCTCTATTCCATCAAGTAACCATTGCAAAAGAACTATGCAATCTTTTAAAAGATATCTTAGATGCAATATTATCAATCAAACTGTATAGTTTTTCTTGAGAAAACTTTAACAAAAAAGAGCGTATCGGGAGTCGTCATCGGTGATGAAAACCCTAAACTATTTTGATGAGTTCTGGTACATAGCCAGATCGTAAGTTGGGAAAGATGTCGCGCCTACCCGCACCAAGACAAGTATCTCCTTTGATAAGGGTGGGCTAAGTACATATATCTACATCATAAATGTAATAAGTGTCATAGTTTCAGTTTGAACACTTCTGATTCTACCCCCAAAACAATCCTCAGTAAAAATACTCTATTATCGCTCCAAGGTCATATCGCTACTGTAAGTACGGTAGATTCGACGTTCTGGTGGGTTCGACGGTTCATGCTAAATTTCGGAAATCTGCAGTTTTTATCATAAACTTCGAGATAATATAAATTATAAAAGTAAGAAATATTGTGTTCTTTTATTTTTCGAACTGGTTATTTACACCACGGCTGTGTACATAAGGGACATTATCTGGCTAATATACACAACGGTGGTGTACATAAGAGACATTATCTGCCTAATATACACAATGGTGGTGTACATAAGGAACCATATCTAGCTTATGTACACAGCGGTGGTGCACATAAGGAAACATATGTAGCTTTTGTACACCACGATGTTGAAATGTACAGAAAATATCCCAAATAGCTTGCATAGAGCGGTGGTGTACATAAAAAACTGTATCTAGCTTATGCACACAACGGTGGTGTACATAAGAGACATTATCTGGCTAATATACACAACGGTGGTGCACATAAGAAACCATATCTAGCTTATGTACACAGCGGTGGTGTACATAAGACGACTTTTCGGCATTGCGTACACAGCGGTGGTGTAAATATCCTCTGCCTTTATTTTTTCCTCCCTCAAATCAGGAGGAACGCTTTTCAAATACTTTTGCAATCATGCATACTGCTTCTAGATCTAGGCGTAAGTTGGCCGCGGTCATAACTTGGCCGCCATCACCAAATCTTGAAATTGCTACAAATTTAAAAGCTGATTGCAATCGTAAATGGTCCATTATTATTACATTTATGCTTTTTATTCGTTTTAAACACTGTAGAAAGACTTATTTGTCTGTTTGGCCCAATTAAATTAGTGGCGGCCAACTTATGCCTAGAAGCAGTATGGATCACGCATGGTCATCGTCCACGTCTGCATAGACCCAGTTTTCTGATGGATGGCATTTTGGGACAGAGTTCCTCGGAACACAAAAAACTTCAATATCCGACAATTGCTGTCACTTTAAACTTTAAAATATCCACTTAAATGTATAACAGTATAAAGCATTTAGATGCAGGAACACAAATTTCTGTGTTTACAGTATGTACAGTAATATAGACACTTTTTCTGCACTTCCTGTTTGTATAAACAATGATGAAATTTTTCAAGTGAAACAAATTTTGTAAAATATATCCATTTAACTATGCAAAGAGTTTATTTCTTTTAATGCTGGGCACATCCTTGATACTCAAGGTGGTAGCCTAGTACATGTTTAATGTCAGGATGTGTGCCATTTGTTGCACTTCAGGACGTTTATGTTTTTTGCATACTTATGCCATCTGTCTCTCACCAATACATCCATCTTTTAAATATTGGCTGAGAGACAGATTAATCAGTCTAACGTCCGCAGAGATTTTCTTGTGTTCAACCTATAAGCCACATTTCTTTTGGGATTTCTTTTAAACTTTGCATGTGGCTTGCTATGGCAGAGATATGGCCACCCTATTATTTTGGTAGCCCAAGAGTCAAAATTATGCTCTGGGGAGTCAAAAACGTCAAACATTTTGACTAATTTTGACTATTGCTTGTGTTCAAGCTGTAGGGCACAGTTTCTTTCAGATTTATTTTATATTTAGTGCATGAATTGGTGGGTATGACGTCTCACCACCATATCTTTTTTGTAGGCCTGGGGCCAAAATCAAGCGAGTAATCGCTATTTTAAGGCTAGGAGTCAAAATTATGCTCTGGGGAGTCAAAAACTGAAAAAAAAATGACTTGTAACTTAAAAACTATTGCATTTAGAAAATTTGTTTAAATATTTTATTCAGCTACTTTTGGGTCAGCTATAACATAGTAAAATTGCAGACCTGTTACTCATTGCATAGCAGAGTAATAGCTACTTTGACGTTCTCACTGTTGAGTAAATCAGTTGTAACTTGAAAACTATTGCAAAAGTGGTTAAAACTCACTTATTATTGGTCCTAGAAGTTTGCAATATTTAACCAACATATAGGAAATTATGGGCTAGGAATCTTCTGATGTAGTTCAATTTGACCTTGGGACACTCCTTCAAGGTCCAATGAGGATAGCCGAACTTAAAAGTGCTTTTAACTCACTTATTATTGGTCCTAGAGGTTTGCAATGTGAAACCAATGTTCAGAAAATCATGGGCTGGGAATCTTCTGATGTGGTCCGATTTGATGTCAAATGAGGATAGCCGAACTTAAAAGTGCTTATAACTCGCTTATTATTGGTCCTAGAGGTTTGCAATGTGAAACCAACTTATAGGAAATCATGGGCTGGGAATCTTTTGATGTGGTCAAATTTGACCTTGGGCCCCGCCTTCAAGGTCAAATGAGGATAGCCAAGTTAAAAGTGCTTATAACTCGCTTATTATTGGTCGTAGAGGTTTGAAGTGTGAAACCAACTTATAGGAAATCATGGGTTGAGAATTTTCTGATGTGGTCAAATTAGACCTTGCACCCCTTCTTCAAGGTCAAACGAGGACAGCCAAATTTAAAAGTGCTAATAACTTGCTCTTTATTGATCCGAGTGGTTTGCAATGTGAAACCAACTTATAGGAAATCATGGGTTGGGAATCTTTTGATGTGGTCACATTTGACCTTGGACCCCTCCTTCAAGGTCAAATGACAACCAAACTGAAAAATGCTTATTATTTACAAATGCCTAATATTGAGTATTATTTACATTCCTTTATGGTCCACACTTTTTCAAAATTGTTTGCTTGCATTTTTGAACCTTAAAATCTTCTTTTTACAATTTTAGCATACTCCATTAATCACCAAGGCAACAGTGAATCTGATTGGTCGAACCCACAAGACATTTCCTTCAAAATGTAAACAAAACCAATTTGAGAATTAATCAATAAAACATTTACAAATTTATACACCAAAAATTCATAGTTTCTTTGTTGAATTGATTGAAAATGGGAATTTTTTCTGAGTAATTGTACGATTTTACAGTGCAAATTATATACGGTATAATATATTTCTTCATTTAAATCTTAGATCGTCGATTCAACCGTACACAAGGATACTACAGTATAGTAGATGATCGTAATGTTGATATGCTCACTAAGTTGATCGGTCAGCATTGGCAGCTTTATCGCACACAGTAAACTTCATTTGAATTTGCAAATAAACAAACACCCTGTTCATGAATTTATTCTACAAAAAAACTCGTGCAATGTGTTCCCAGCAGATATATTTTTATATTTCCTGAAATGAACACTAAAATATTACCTCAATACAACTAATATAAAATTTGTGTACAAATTTTTGTTTGATGATTATAATGGATCATATTGAACAAATCTTCCATCTTGTTGAGCCCAATTAAAGTGGTAGTACTAGGTGATCGACTTAATGATCAATCTTACAAATGACAGTCTTTTTTCTGCATTTTCATACCCAAGTTTAAACTTTCTGTTGAAAAGAAATCTTGCAAGTCTTGCAGTAGTTTGTTGGTTTATTTGCTTTATAAAGTCATATTTTTCAATGTACCTTAATATTTGAAGTTTTAATTTTATTAAGTGAAAACGATCGCTCTTCATATAGGTCTCCCTTAAGTGATCGGCTTTATGATCATCCACTATATCCACTAGGCGTATTTAACAACCATAATCCATCGAATCTAGATTCATCGGATTAATGGATTCGCTTGTGATGTGATCATGAGGATTGTGAATCCGTTGATCTACCTCCCAAGGATTCAAATTCATTGCATTACCCATAATTCTTTGCAAAATCATGGCGGAAAAATATGGCACAAATAAAATAAATAAATCGAGTTTATTTCATTTCTGTACAAGAAATATAATTCATTATAAGAATTATGTAATTAAGCGTCCCTGAAAGGGTGCTTATTTGGTTTCGCGTCAGTTTCCTCGCCGCCGCATTATGGTCTCCCTTGAATATCTCCCTTATTATTGCAAGCTTTTTAACCATATTTGGCAGTTATATACCTTAGGCGTGGGAAAATTTTTCCACATGCTTAAATTTGACCTTTGATCTTTATCAAGGTCACATGATCAAAAAATAGTTTTTTAGGGTACACCCGCCTGTCATCGCAGTTCAGGAAATCTACTGACCGCAGAGGCTTGTAACTTCATACACGTGTTTATACTATCAAAAACGTGAGCTGATTAGATTTTGGGAGCAATCCGATGAAAATTGACTGATTTATGAGTGATTTTCTCACAGGTACCAATCAGAAAGCTTAAAATTCATTTAGAGCCATAAAATGTATTGGGAGGTAGTAGGAAACCATATGTGGAGAGTCTAGAAAGCAAGTCAAATTCCCCCCCCCCCCCCCCCCCAACCCCCCTGTAGGGGTCAAACTGGGGTCATAAAATAGCCAATTTCATCTTTTCCCCTTATATCTCCTTTATTCTTGCTTCCAGAGCTTGAGAATGTATTAAGAGGTATTGGGAAACCATATGTGAAGAGTCTAGATAGCCAGTCATATTTACCCCCAGACCCTCCCTTATGGGTCAAACTGGGGTCATAAAATAGCTGATTTTGTGTTTTTGCCTTTTATCTCCTTTATTCTTGATTTTAGAGCTTTAGAATGTATTAAGAGGTATTGGGAAACCATATGTGAAGAGTCTAGATAGCTGGTCAGATTTACCCCCTGACCCCTCTTATGGGTCAAACTGGGGTCATAAAATAGCCAATTTTGTGTTTTTGCCTTATATCTCCTTTATTCTTGCTTTTACAGTTTTAGAATGTATTAAGAGGTATTGGGAAACCTTATGTGATGAGTCTAGATAGCCAGTCAGATTTACCCCCGCATCCCCCCTTATGGGTCAAACTGGGGGCGTAAAATAGTCGATTTTGTGTTTTGGCCTTTTATCTCCTTTATTCTTGCTGTTACAGCTTTAGAATGTATTAAGAGGTATTGGGAAACCATATGTGAAGAGTCTAGATAGCTGGTCAGATTTACCCCCGGACCCCCCCTTATGGGTCAAACTGGGGGTCATAAAATAGCTGATTTTGTGTTTTTTGCCTTATATCTCCTTTATTCTTGCTTTTAGAGTTTAGAATGTATTAAGAGGTATTGGGAAACCTTGTGTGAAGAGTCTAGGTAGCTGGTCAGATTTACCCCCGGATCCCCCCTTATGGGTCAAACTGGGGTTATAAAATAGCCGATCAAGTGTTTTTGCCTTTTATCTCCTTTATTCTTGCTTTTAGAGCTTTAGAATGTATTAAGAGGTATTGGGAAACCATATGTGAAGAGTCTAGGTAGCTGGTCAGATTTACCCCCGGACCCTCCTTATGGGTCAAACTGGTGTCATAAAATAGCTGATTTTGTGTTTTTGCCTCTTATCTCCTTTATTCTTGCTTTTAGAGTTTTAGAATGTATTAACTATTAAGAGGTATTGGGAAACATGTGAAGAGTCTAGATAGCTGGTCAGATTTACCCCCTGTCAAAAACCTTTTTCTACTGTATATTATATTGCAGTGAACCTTTTTGGGACGCTTAGTTTTTGTTAGCAAAAACATTTTTCTAGTTTTTATTAGGGATGTGAACAGTTACCCGAGCCTAGATAGAGGAGTCGGTCATTGCAGGGACTCGAGTCCTTTTTAACAACTCGAGTACTCACAGCGTATTGTATTATCACCCGCGAAGTGAAACATTTGAGTAAAATATATTACGTTTTTGCATTTCTGCCACATAATATCAATTGAATTTGTGGTTTTGGCTTAAAAATGTATAATTTACTCCGTATTATATAATATCTGGTTAAATAGAATACCTTTTTCTTCAAAAGTTTTGTTTCCAAAATCGACTATTTGTTTACAGAAGACTTCTAATGGTAGATGCTAAATCTCACGGTTACTCGAATTCGGGCTGGTTGTCAGAGGGCGAGTACTCACTGTAGTTTTTTAGCACCTGTCCCAGCTCTAATTTTTATGATATTTATAGTTGTTTATCTTAATTTTTTCACCATGGATTCTGATCTAGAGAAAAATGCATTTTTACAAATTTAGCTAATCCAAAGAATCCAAATCTGAATCTAGATTGCACAGATTATGCAGATTCTTGTTTGTGAAATACGCCGACTGATCGGTGCATGGGTGGTGTACACGAAAATAAATGATATTTTCAATTGTAAGAGATTATGCAGACAATATAGGAACAAGTATGTAGACCTTTATGTTACCTGCACCAGTAATCCGGCTACTTAATTAAAAATATCAAAGTATGGTGTTCCAATGTAAATCCAGTGTACTAAGTGTTACTTTGTAACTTAACTAAATTATATTTATTAAAAGCCAAAAGTATAAAGTGAGCAGTGTCGTATACAAAACATAATTAAAAACACTGGTATAACTTCAGCGCACTTCATGGTTCCCAATACTAGACACAATTATAACAAAAATTTAACAGCAGTCTTTTTAGTAATAAGAACAAAATAGCCTTTACCCATAGATATTTATATAAATCTTATGTATTTCCTCTAAAAACGGGAAATAAAAACCTTTGAAAAAGACTGTCAAAAATTAAGGAAAATAGAATGTGAAATAATTCATATAAATTGTTGTGTAATATGCAACTATATTTATACATTAGATTCCATATGTTGAACATAATACATACTCAGCTATCCATTTTCGTTGCCTACCCAAGTTCGTCAATTGCATTTTTTGACAATATCCAAACCTCTTGACAATAAGCAATCTGTAGAGTTGTACAGCACCATTGCAAGCACTTGCTCCAGTTGTGTCAGTATTATTAAGCGTCCCGCGAGGGACTCTTGTTTGTATATGGGAGAAGCAACTCCACCGGATCCGCAGTTTCTTTTTGCAATAGCTTTGCAGCCATAAGGCGGATTCTTTTCATATTTGCCAGATGTATGCAGTAGCCCTGGGAAATTTTTAGGCGGGTTGCGTGTAACCAACCCGCCTATTAGATTGATGTGTCCGACGTCCGTCTGTCCGTCCGTCTGTCCGTCCACATTTTTCGTTTCCGGACTCTAACTTTAAAACGGTTTGACCAATCAAATTCAAACTTCACAGGGAGATAGATCACCATCATAGCTAGGTTCCTTTTGAAATTGGTGAAATTCCGTGTGTTCGTTTGTCCGTTTTTCGTCCGTTTGTCTGTCCATCCATCTGTTTGTCCACATTTTCGTTTCCGGACTCTAACTTTAAAACGGTTTGACCAATCAAATTCAAACTTCACAGGGAGATAGATCACCATCATAGCTAGGTTCCTTTCGGAATTGGTGAAATTCCGTGTGTTCGTTTGTCCGTTTTTCGTCCGTTTGTCTGTCCATCCATCTGTTTGTCCACATTTTCGTTTCCGGACTCTAACTTTAAAACGGTTTGACCAATCAAATTCAAACTTCACAGGGAGATAGATCACCATCATAGCTAGGTTCCTTTCGAAATTGGTGAAATTCCGTGTGTTCGTTTGTCCGTTTTTCGTCCGTTTGTCTGTCCATCCATCTGTTTGTCCACATTTTCGTTTCCGGACTCTAACTTTAAAACGGTTTGACCAATCAAATTCAAACTTCACAGGGAGATAGATCACCATCATAGCTAGGTTCGTTTCGAAATTGGTGAAATTCTGTCTGTTTGTTTGTCCGTTTTTCCGTCCGTTTCTTCGTTTTTGTCCGTTTTTCTGTCCATCCATCTGTCCGTCCACATTTTTGTTTCCGGACTCTAACTCGAAAACGGTTACTCCAATCTAATTCAAACTTCACAGGGACATACATCACCATCATAGCTAGGTTCCTTTCGAAATTGGTGTAAATCCGTCCGTTCATTTGTCTTGTTTTTCTGTCCATTTGTTCGTTTTTAGATTAGAAGTATTACATTTCTTAGCACGTCGAACACATTTACCTTAAGTGGGTAACCTAACATTTCTTTCCTTGTTCCTAAATTTAATGAGAGCAGTTGCTAACCTTGTTTCCTGCGTGCGCAACCCGCCTTTTGGGGCACCTCTGACCCTCTTGTTCTGAATATGCTGCGATGATTTTCACCAATCAGAGAGGTCACATGACCAAAAATGTCCGGATGATAACTCACGAAGCATTTTATCTATCCACGTTAAATTTACCAAATACCTTCCTCATATAAAGATCTTGGCGACATTAAATTTTGGCAGGCATAAGTTAAGAAATGACTGAGTTATTAATGATTAATTAAGCATTAACAATTTTCTTAACGAGTAAAACACAAAACTGCTTGTATCTCCTTAACCGTGGGTGATAGAGCGATTTCGTCGAAATTTTCAACCCACAGGGTATCTGAGCAAACTAGTCTCTCCAATTTTCAAAAAACTTTTCCTCCCCAAAAATGGGGGTCACATTCAATTTTCGAATTTTAACAAAAAATGCAAAACACAAAATTGGAAATATAGGCTCATAAGGTACACATATAGAACAATACTGATATAGGAGTACTTTTTGAAACCATTTTCTTCATAAAATAAAAATTTACTAGTGGGATTTCGGCAAAATTTTTGACCCACAGGGTATCTGTGAAGACTAGCCTTTCCAACTTTCAACAAATATTTCACTTGCCAAAAATACACAACACAAAAATGCTTGTATCTTGAAAACCGTGCTAGATAGAGTGATTTCGACGAAATTCAAGCCGTAGGGTACTTCTTCTGAGTAGCTGATCCATTTTTGAAAAATTTGTTGTCACGCCAAAAATGGCGGCCATTTCTTTGGGTATGTAAGCAAACTACTGTATCCAATTTTCAAAGAAAAAATTCACCCTTCCCCAAAATGGGGGTCATTGTCAATTTTCAAATTTGTGACAAAAAGTGCAAAATACCCAATTGCCTCTGTCTCCTTAACCGTGCAAGATTGAGCAATTTCATCAAAATATTTGAAACACACTGTATCCAAGATAACTACCCTGCCCAAGAACCACTTTTCCTATATTCTGGCTTTGTTTCTTACATGATTAAGCTGCCATTATTTCTCCTTTTTGGGACGCTTTGTTTTTGCCATGCAAAAACAATCGCTTTGCTTTGCAAGTGATCCTCTAGTTATTATTATGTCCACCCCACTGGGTGCAAAAAGGCATGAAGCTGATTTAATTTACATGTATACTAATAAATATTTAAGCATCATTGATATATTTTACAAATGAAACAGGGTCTTGTAAGACAACTGTACAATTTTTGCAAAAGGTTCATGGGGTGGACATTACACATGATAATGTGTGTTCTTCTATGCTATCCTGTTTCTATTCACATGACGCAGCTACTATCAACAGGGCGTCCTATTTCTAGTTTTCTTTTTCAGTTTTAAGGCAGGTGACAAACATGGCTAGATGATGCACTTGGATAGTGAGCAGTAGATAACATGCTTTAGCAGCTTTTTAGGTTATATGATCTGAAGAGATAAACATAAGAAAAAACAATAAACTGGTTCCAACAACATTAACTGTTTCAGTCCTACTAAATATCATACACCAGTATAAGCCTATATGATGGGGCAATGTTAGTTTGACATATCAAGACATCCGAAAAGATTTTGCAGCAGAAACTGATGAAATTTCAGGAATTTTAGCTAAAGAAAGTTGCTCAAGTGAAGGTTTGATTCAGTAGCTAACATTCAACATATAAGGAAGGCTAAATATACTGTATTGCTTTGGTTAGGAGAGTTTACAACAAATTAAGATGTGTGTCAAAATAACACAAGACAACCATAAAATATTCTTTATATAATTCAAAGTAATAACTGGGCACAAAGATAAAAACAGCAGGGAAATGTCCATCTTAGAGATTTTGAGCACTGTCTTTTGCCTAAACTGAGTAACTGTTGCTATATAACTGACTTTTTAACACCAATGTGTATTGGTTTAGTAACTACATGTCAGTGCCAAAAAAAGGCCATTAAAGGGATAGATGCTTGGTATATTCTTGTTATTAACATTAGGATTGGAAATATTGTAAATTTACTGGTGTTGATTGCATACTTTAGAACTGGTTCTTAAAAAGCGGAAATTCAGCAAAAACTGGGTTTGTTCGATTTAGTAAATGCCAGGATGTAAATTGTCAAAATGCTTACATGCCCCATACAAAAATCACATATGAATATAAACTGCAGTGTGCCTCTTTGTAGAGTTCTTTCAAAATAAAATACTGTAAATATTTTTTGGTGAATATTTTCATAAACTTCTATTGAAATGATGAATCTGTGACAAAACCGGTTTTGTCCATGAAAAGGTGGAAAGTTGCCAGGTCAGCGTGTTTTGGTCAGTAATTAGGTAAACTGTTTACTATCTTATCCACTAGAATTTGTGTATTCACCTTTTCTTTTATAAAAACATTATTGCCATATAAAACATTCTGTTTTGGGTCTCTTAGCTTATAAAACAGTTATGCCAGATAATGTTTTTTTTTTTTTTTGTTTCAGTTGGCCAGATATACCTTTTTCATATCAGGCATTATGTATGGATCATCTAGATATCGTGAGTACTGTTAACTTTAAAATGTGTAAAACAAGGTGAAAGTAGTCATAGTGGTCATAGTACTATACAATAGAATCTTTTTTTTTTTTCTCATCCAAAACATGGACTGTGTTCTTAGTTATTTCAGCTCATTGTTATGTCATCACTCTGCGGCATGAGTGTACGCATCTGCGTACGCATCCGTGTCAACCACTTCCCCTCCAAAACTACAAGGCCCAAAGACATGCAGTTTTTTTTAAAGATACCTTAACTATCGAGGATGAAAAATTGTTTAAGGCATGCAAATCTGTTGGTTTGTCTGTTTGCTAGAGCCATTATAATTGAGGTACCCCCACCCAAAGTGTGAAAAATTTCAACACTTTATCACAATTTTCTCATCGACTATTGCAGGGATTTCTCTCATATCTTGCATACATGTAATGGGTCACAAGTAGATTCCCTTGTCTGAGTATTATGTCTGGATCTTTCTTAATTTTTTTTTTATGAACTTTTAATAATTTTTAGTGCCTTAAAATTCATGAAATCATGCAATAAATCACTTATTACTAGGCCACAATTAGATTCCCTTGTGTGAGTATCAGACCTGGATCTGTCTTAATTATTTTTTATGAATTTTTAGGCAGGTTGATGTGTCCAACGTCCGTCTGTCCATCCACATTTTTTGTTTTCGGACTCTAACTCGAATATGGTTTGTCCAATTGAATCCAAACTTGACAGGGACATAGATCACCACCATAGCTAGGTTCCTTTCGAAATTGGTGTAATTCCGTCTGTTCGTTTGTCCGTTTTTTGTCCGTCTGTCCATCCACATTTTCGTTTCCGGACTCTAACTCGAAAACGGTTTGTCCAATCGAATGCATACTTGACAGGGACATAGATCACCGTCATAGCTAGGTTCCTTTCGAAATTGGTGTAATTCCATGTGTTTGTTCGTTTGTCTGTCCATCCATCTATCCGTCCACATTTTCATTTCCGGACTCTAACTCGAAAACGGTTTGTCCAATCGAATTCAAACTTGACAGGGAGATAGATCACCATCATAGCTAGGTTCCTTTTGAAATTGGAGTAATGCTGGTGAGTCATTTGTTCGTCAACATTTCCGTTTCCGGACTTGAAAACGCTTTGTCCAATCGAATTCAAACTTGACAGGGAGATACAACACCATCATAGCTAAGTTGCTTTCAAAATTGGTGTAATTCCGTCCTTTCGTTTGTCCGTTTATAGCATAGATACAATTATGTAACCTAGATTACAAGTTTTAGGTTTCTTAGCACGTCTGACACATTCACCTTAACTGGGTAACCTCACATTTCTTTCCTTGTTTCTAAATGTAATTACAGCAGTTGCTAACCTTATCTTGTTTAAATAATTAAGCGTCCCTGAAAGGGCGCTTATTTGTTTTCACCTCAGTTTCCTCGCTGCCGCCGCCGCATTATGGTCTCCCTTGAATATCTCCCTTATTATTAGAAGGATTCATTCAAACCATATTTGGCACTTATATACCTTAGGCGTGGGAAAATTTTTCTGCATGCTTAAATTTGACCTTTGACCTTTATGAAGGTCACATGATCAAAAACAATTTTTATGTCGGCTGACTTGTCAGTCAGCTGACATTATGTCGTCACTCTGCGGCGTGGGCGTACGCGTCCGCGTGAACAACTTCTCCTCCAAAACTACAAGGCCTAGAGACGTGCTGTTTTTTTTAAAAGATACCTTATCTATCGAGGATGAAAAATTGTTCAAGGCATGCAAATCTGTCTGTTCGTCTGTTTGCTAGAGACATTACAAGGGGGGTACTCCCACCAAAAGTGTGAAAATTTCAACACTTAATCACAATTTTCTCAGTGACTATTGCAGGGATTTCTCTCATATCTTGCATATATGTACTAGGCCAGAGGTAGATTCTCTTGCGTGAGTATGAGACCTGGATCTGTCTTACTTTTTTTTTAATAAATTTTTTTAATAATTTTTAACGCATTAAAATTTATGAAATCATGCACAAAATCATTTATAACTTGAAAACTGTTGCATCTAGAGCATTTTGTTAAAATATGTTATTCAGCTACTTTTTTCATAGCTACAATATGGTGAGTAAGTTGGGTGCCTGTCTCAATAGCTAAGTGAGTAATAGCTACTTTTGGGCTTTTCAGTAACTTCCATCATGAGTAGAATCACTTGTAACTTAAAAACTATTGCATTTAGAGAATTTCGTATAAATATGTTATTCAGCTACTTTTGGGTCAGCTATAACATAGTAAAATTTTAGACCTGTAGCTCATGGCATAGCTGAGTAATAGCTACTTTTAGGTTATCACTGTTGAGTAAATCGCTTATAACTTGAAAACTATTGCATTTAGAGAATTTCGTATAAATATGTTATTCAGCTACTTTTGGGTCAGCTATAACATAGTAAAATTTCAGACCTGTAGCTCATGGCATAGCTGAGTAATAGCTACTTTTAGGTTATCACTGTTGAGTAAATCGCTTATAACTTGGAAACTATTGCATTTAGAGTATTTTGTTTCATATGTTATTCACCTATTTTGGGATCAGCTATAACATAGTGAAGTTTCAGATCTGTGGCTCATTGCATAGCTGAGTAATAGCTACTTTGAAGTTCTCACTATTGAGTAAATCGGTTGTAATTGGAAAACTATTGCATTTAGAGAATTTCGTATAAATATGTTATTCAGCTACTTTTGGGTCAGCTATAACATAGTAAAATTTCAGACCTGTAGCTCATGGCATAGCGGAGTAATAGCTACTTTTAGGTCATCACTATTGAGTAAATCAGTTGTAACTTGAAAACTATTGCATTTACAGTATTTTGCTTAAATATGTTGTTCACCTACTTTTGGGTCAGCTATAACATAGTAAAATTTCAGACCTGTAGCTCATTACATAGCTGAGTAATAACTACTTTGAGGTTCTCACTATTGAGTAAATCAGTTGTAATTGCAAAACTATTGCATTTAGAGAATTTAGTATAAATATGTTATTCAGCTACTTTTGGGTCAGCTATAACATAGTAAAATTTCAGACCTGTAGCTCATGGCATAGCTGAGTAATAGCTACTTTTAGGTCATCACTATTGAGTAAATCAGTTGTAACTTGAAAACTATTGCATTTACAGTATTTTGCTTAAATATGTTGTTCACCTACTTTTGGGTCAGCTATAACATAGTAAAATTTCAGACCTGTAGCTCATGGCATAGCTGAGTAATAGCTACTTTTAGGTTATCACTGTTGAGTAAGTCGCTTATAACTTGGAAATTATTGCATTTAGAGTATTTTGTTTCAGTATGTTATTCACCTATTTTGGGGTCAGCTATAACATAGTGAAGTTCCAGACCTGTGACTCATTGCATAGCTGAGTAATAGCTACTTTGAAGTTCTCAATGTTGAGTAAATCACTTGTAATTTGAAAACTATTGCATTTAGAGAATTTAGTATAAATATGTTATTCAGCTACTTTTGGGTCAGCTATAACATAGTAAAATTTCAGACCTGTAACTCATGGCATAGCTGAGTAATAGCTACTTTTAGGTTATCACTGTTGAGTAAATCACTTATAACTTGAAAACTATTGCATTTAGAGTATTTTGTTGCAATATGTTATTCACCTATTTTGGGGTCAGCTATAACATAGTGAAGTTCCAGACCTGTGGCTCATTGCATAGCTGAGTAATAGCTACTTTGAAGTTCTGTTGAGTAAATCTGTTGTAATTGGAAAACTATTGCCTTTACAGAAATTTGTGCAAATATGTTATTCAGCTACTTTTGGGTCAGCTATAACATAGTGAAATTACAGACCTGTAGCTGATGGCACAACTGAGCAATAGCTATTCTCAGGCACTGACTGTTGAGTAAATCGGCTATAACTTGAAAAATATTGCATTTGGAGTATTTTGTTAAAATACATTGTTCACCTACTTTGGGGTTAGCTATAACATAGTGAAATTACAGACCTATAGCTCATGGCATAGTGGAGCAATAGCTATTTTCAGGTTGTCACTATTGAGTAAATCAGTTGTAACTTGAAAACTATTGCATTTACAGTATTTTGCTTAAATATGTTGTTCACCTACTTTTAGGTCAGCTATAACAGTGCAAAAATTCAGACATGTAGCTCATTGCATAGCTGAGTAATAGTTACTTTGAGGTTCTCACTCTTGAGTAAATCAGTTGTAACTTGAAAATTATTACATTTAGAGTATTTTGTTTAAATATGTTATTCACATAATTTTTGGTCAGCTATAGCATAGTGAAATTGCAGACCTCTATGTCATGGCATAGCTGAGCAATAGCTTCTTTCAGGTTCTCACTGTTGAGTAAATCATTGTATCCAACCTGTAGGAAATCATGGGCTGGGAATCTATTAATATGGTCCGATTTGACCTTGGAACCCTCCTTCAAGGTCAAATGGGGATAGCCAAACATAAAAGTGCTTATAACTCGCTTATTATTGGTCCTAGAGGTTGGAATGAAAACCAACCTATAGAAAATCATGAGCTGGGAATTTTTTGGTGTGGTCGGATTTCACCTTGGACCCTTCCTTCAAGGTCAAATGAGGATAGCCAAACTTAAAAGTGCTTATAACTCACTTATTATTGGTCCTAGAGGTTTCGAATGGAAAACCAACCTATAGAAAATCATGGGCTGGGAATCTTTTGGTGTGGTCGGATTTGACCTTAGACCCCTCCTTCCAGGTCAAACGAAGATAGCCAAACTTAAAGTGCTTATAACTCGCGTATTATTGGTCTTGGAGGTTTGGGATGGTAAACCAACATATAGGAAATCATAGGCTGGGATTCTTTTGGTGTGGTCAGATTTGACCTGGGACCCCTCCTTCAAGGTCAATTGAGGATAGCCAAACTTACAATTGCTTAGAACTCGCTTATTATTGGTCCTACAAGTTTGGGATGGTAAACAAGCTACAGGAAATCATGGGCTGGGAATTTTTTTGTGTGGTCTGATTTGACCTTGGACCCCCTCCTTCAAGGTCAAACAAGGATAGCCAAACTTAAAAAGTGCCTATGACTCACTTATTATTGGTCCTAGAGGTTTGGGATGGTAAACCATCCTAAATTCTTTGGCTGGGAATCTTTTGGTATGGTCAGATTTGACCTTTGGACCCCTTCTTCATGGTCGAACGAGGATATTGCATTTATAGTATTTCTTGAAATATTTTCAACCTACTTTTTACACTTAAACAATTACCTTGTTACTTTATTTCATAATACCATTTGCAGGGCACAACTTTTTTGTCCTTTTCTTCTGTCAGCTTCGGAATATCTTTCGAACATGCTGTTCAGTTACAATTTACTGTATTTCTGTACAGCCCTTTCCCTGATAATTATGCTTTCCTCTCATTATCACCATCACAAATCAAAAACATTCAGTCAGCTGACACAGTGCCCGTTCACGGGCACTCTCCTCTTGTTTTAAGTACACCCCCCCCGTCATCACAGTTCAGGAAAAACTACTTGCTACACAGCCTTATGCTTTGACACACCTGTTCATACTATCGAAAACGCGAGCTGATTAGATTTTGGGAGCAATCCCTTGAAAAATGTCTCATTTATGGGTGATTTCCTCACACCTTCCAATCTGAGAGCCTTAAATTTAGGTCAACCCCCCTATTATCTTCTTAAGTATTGCATTTAGAGCCATAAAATGTATTGGGAGGTAATAGGAAACCATATGTGGAGAGTCTAAATAGCCGGTCAGTTTTACCCCACGGCCCCCCCTTATGGGCCGAACTGGGGTCATAAAATAGCTGATTTTGAGTTTTTGCCTTATATCTCCTTTATTGTTGCTTTTATAGCTTCAGAATGTATTAAGAGGTATTGGGAAAGCGTATGTGGAGAGTCTAAATAGCCGGTCAGTTTTACCCCACGGCCCCCCCTGATGGGTCAAACTGGGGTCATAAAATAGCTGATTTTGAGTTTTTGCCTTATATCTCCTTTATTGTTGCTTTTATAGCTTCAGAATTTTTTAAGAGGTATTGGGAAACCATATGTGGAGAGTCTAAATAGCCGGTCAGTTTTACCCCACGGCCCCCCCTTATGGGCCGAACTGGGGTCATAAAATAGCTGATTTTGAGTTTTTGCCTTATATCTCCTTTATTGTTGCTTTTATAGCTTCAGAATGTATTAAGAGGTATTGGGAAAGCGTATGTGGAGAGTCTAAATAGCCGGTCAGTTTTACCCCACGGCCCCCCCTGATGGGTCAAACTGGGGTCATAAAATAGCTGATTTTGAGTTTTTGCCTTGCATCTCCTTTATTGTTGCTTTTATAGCTTCAGAATTTTTTAAGAGGTATTGGGAAAGCATATGTGGAGAGTCTAAATAGCCGGTCAGTTTTACCCCACGGCCCCCCCTGATGGGTCAAACTGGGGTCATAAAATAGCTGATTTTGAGTTTTTGCCTTATATCTCCTTTATTGTTGCTTTTATAGCTTCAGAATTTTTTAAGAGGTATTGGGAAAGCATATGTGGAGAGTCTAAATAGCCGGTCAGTTTTACCCCCCGACCCCCCCCCCCCCCCCTTATGGGTCAAACGGGGGTCATAAAATAGCTGATTTTGAGTTTTTGCCTTATATCTCCTTTATTGTTGCTTTTATAGGTTCAGAATGTATTAAGAGGTATTAGGAAAGCATATGTGGAGAGTCTAAATAGCCAGTCAGTTTTACCCCCCAACCCCCCCTTATAGGCTAAACTGGGGTCATAAATAGCTGCTTTGGAGTTTTTGCCTTATATCTCCTTTATCGTTGCTTTTATAGCTTCAGAATGTATTAAGAGGTATTGGGAAAGCATATGTGGAGAATCTAAATAGCTGGTCACTTTTATCCCCTGATCCCTCCCCCCATGGGTCAAACTGGGGTCATAAAATAGCTGATTTCGAGTTTTTGTCTTGTATCTCCTTTAATGTTGCTTTTATAGATTGAGAATGTATTAAGAAGTATTGGGAAAGCATATGTGGAGAGTCTAAGTAGCCGGTCTGTTTTACCACCCCCCCCCCCCCCCCCCCCTCCTTATGGGTCAAACTGGGGTAAAAAATAGCTGTTTTGGAGTTTTTAACCTGATATCTCCTTCATTGTTGCTATTATAGCTTCGGAATGTATTAAGAGGTATTGGGAAACCATATGTGGACAGTCTAAATAGCCGGTTAGTTTTACCTCCTGACCCCCATGTATGAGTCAAACTGGGGTCATGAAATAGGTTTTGCCTTTATTGTTGCTTTTATGCTTTCACAATGTATTAAAACCTATTGCCTGTGGACAATCTAAACCCTGTGGACAATCTAAATAGCAATACATACTTGCACACATGATTATATGATTATATTATATGATTATATGAAGTTATCAATACTCGTTACTGAAATGCTTTGTAGCATTTACACAAAATTTACTAAAGTTACATCCAATGTTGTACATCCAATGTACAACACTTTCTCCAGCTTGTCTATGTCTACAACGCTTGTTTATGTTAATTAAAGAAGACCTTTGTAGGATTTTCCCTGTCATGATATCACTAAGGGGGTTTGTTTATGTAACAGTACGGTACAGCTTTGTGCATTCTTAGCTTTACAGCATGCTTATTAAAACCACAAGGCATTTTAAACTCTCAGGGACGCTTCGCTTTTGTTAGCAAAAGCATTCATCTAGTTTTTAATGCATTAAAGTTAATGAAATCATACAGTAAATCACTTATAACTAGATAAGTATTGCATTTAGAGCATTTTGTTAAAATATGTTATTCAGCTACTTTTTCTATAGCTATAACATGGTGAGTAAATTGGGAGTCTATCTCTTGTACACTTGTAACTTGAAAACTATTGCATTTAGAGAATTTTGTATAAATATGTATCCAGCTACTTTTGGGTCAGCTATAGTAAAATTTCAGACCTATAGCTCATTGCATAGCGGAGTAATAGCTACTTAAAGGTTCTCACTGTTGAGTAAATCAGTTTTAACTTGAAAACTATTGCATTTAGAGTATTTTGTTTAAATATGTTATTCACCTACTTTCAGGTCAGCTATAACATAGTAAAATTGCAGACCTGTAGTTCATTGCATAGCTAAGCAATAGCTATTTTCAGGTTTTCCCTGTTGAGTAAATCAGTTATAACTTGGAAACTATTACATTTAGAGAATTTCCTTGAAATATGTTATTCATCTACTTTTGGGTCAGCTATAACATGGTAAAGTTGCAGACCTGTAGCTCGTAGCATAGCTGAGCAATAGTTACTTTGAGGTGGTTCTCACTGTCGAGTAAATCAGTTGTAACTTGAAAACTATTGCATTTAGAGAAGTTTCTTCAAATATGTTGTTCACCTACTTTTAGGTCAGCTATAACATAGCAAAATTGGAGACCTGTAGCTTGCAGCATAGCTGAGCAATAGCAACTTTCAGGTTCTTACTGTTGAGTAAATCAGTTAAAACTTGAAAACTATTGGGGGGTGGACATATTATTTTTATGTCAGCTGACATTATGTCATCACTCTGCGGCGTGGGCGTACGCGTCCGCGTGAACAACTTCTTCTCCAAAACTACAAGGCCTAGAGACATGCTGTTTTTTTTAAAAGATACCTTATCTATCGAGGATGAAAAATTGTTCAAGGCATGCAAATCTGTGTGTTCGTCTGTTTGCTAGAGACATTACAAGGGGGGTACCCCCACCAAAAGTGTGAAAATTTCAACTTTTTATCACAATTTTCTCAGTGATTATTGCAGGGATTTCTCTCATATCTTGCATATATGTACTAGGCCAGAGGTAGATTCTCTTGTGTGAGTATGAGACCTGGATCTGTCTTACTTTTTTTTTAATAAATTTTTTTAATAATTTTTAATGCATTAAAATTCATGAAATCATGCACTAAATCACTTATAACTTCAAAAGTGTTGCATTTACAGCATTTTGTTAAAATATGTTATTCAGCTACTTTTTTCATAGCTACAATATGGTGAGTAAGTTGGGTGTCTGTCTCAATAGCTAAGTGAGTAATAGCTACTTTTGGGCTTTTCAGTAACTTCCATCATGAGTAAAATCACTTGTAACTTAAAAACTATTGCATTTAGAGAATTTCGTATAAATATGTTATTCAGCTACTTTTGGGCCAGCTATAACATAGTAAAATTTCAGACCTGTAGCTCATGGCATAGCTGAGTAATAGCTACTTTTAGGTTATCACTGTTGAGTAAATCGCTTATAACTTGAAAACTATTGCATTTAGAGAATTTCGTATAAATATGTTATTCAGCTACTTTTGGGTCAGCTATAACATAGTAAAATTTCAGACCTGTAGCTCATGGCATAGCTGAGTAATAGCTACTTTTAGGTTATCACTGTTGAGTAAATCGCTTATAACTTGAAAAGTGTTGCATTTAGAGCATTTTGTTAAAATATGTTATTCAGCTACTTTTTTCATAGCTACAATATGGTGAGTAAGTTGGGTGTCTGTCTCAATAGCTAAGTGAGTAATAGCTACTTTTGGGCTTTTCAGTAACTTCCATCATGAGTAAAATCACTTGTAACTTAAAAACTATTGCATTTAGAGAATTTCGTATAAATATGTTATTCAGCTACTTTTGGGCCAGCTATAACATAGTAAAATTTCAGACCTGTAGCTCATGGCATAGCTGAGTAATAGCTACTTTTAGGTTATCACTGTTGAGTAAATCACTTATAACTTGAAAACTATTGCATTTAGAGTATTTTGTTTCATATGTTATTCACCTATTTTGGGGTCAGCTATAACATAGTGAAGTTTCAGACCTGTGGCTCATTTCATAGCTGAGTAATAGCTACTTTGAAGTTCTCACTGTTGAGTAAATCAGTTGTAATTGGAAAAGTATTGCATTTACAGAAATTTGTGTAAATATGTTATTCAGCTACTTTTGGGTCAGCTATAACATAGTGAAATTACAGACCTGTAGCTCATGGCACAACTGAGCAATAGCTATTTTCAGGTACTGACTGTTGAGTAAATGACTTGTAACTTGAAAAATAGTGCATTTGGAGTATTTTGTTAAAATATGTTGTTCGCCTACTTTTGGGTCAGCTATAACGTCGTGAAATTACAGACTTATAGCTCATGGCATAGCTGAGCAATAGCTATTTTCAGGTTGTCACTATTGAGTAAATCAGTTGTAACTTGAAAACTATTGCATTTACAGTATTTTGCTTAAATATGTTGTTCACCTAATTTTGGGTCAGCTATAACATAGAAAAAATTCAGACATGTAGCTCATTGCATAGCTGAGTAATAGCTACTTTGACGTTATCACTGTTGAGTAAATCAGTTATAACGTGAAAACTATTACATTTACAGTATTTTGTTTAAATATGTTATTCACATAATTTTTGGTCAGCTATAACATAGTAAAATTGCAGACCTCTATGTCGTGGCATAGCTTACCAATATCTACTTTCAGGTTCTCACTGTTGAGTAAATCATTGGATAGCCACTGGATAAACCGTAGTGTGATAAAACATAAACCACTGGATAGCCGTAGTGTGTAGAGAGATTTCACCATTACTGCTCTAACAAAAAAAAATATTATAGCTAGCCTTCTCAAGTTTGCAAAGTATATTACAGGGTGCACCACAGTACTCTATTGGTAGGCTTTATGTCTAAATTAGGCCTGTGGCTAAATTACTTACCTACTAAAAATGAGTAATTCTGCATTTTCTCTAAAAGTATTGCAGATAGCAAATTTTTCTTAAATAACTCATTCACCTACTTTTGGGAGAGCTTTCACATGCTGAAGTTCCAGACCTGTAGGTAATTACTCACCTACTCAAAATGAGTAAATGCGAATTATCTCTAAAAGTATTGCAGATAGCCAATTTTTGTCAAATAACTGATTCACCTACTTTTGGGAGAGCTTTCACTTGGTGAAGTTTCAGACCCGTAGGTAATTACTCACCTACTCAAAATGAGTAAATGCAAATTATCTCTAAAAGTATTGCAGATAGCGAATTTTTGTCAAATAACTCCTTCACCTACTTTTGGGAGAGCTTTCACTTGGTGAAGTTTCAGACCTGTAGGTAATTACTCACCTACTCAAAATGAGTAAATGCAAATTATCTCTAAAAGTATTGCAGATAGCCAATTTTTGTCAAATAACTCCTTCACCTACTTTTGGGAGAGCTTTCACTTGGTGAAGTTTCAGACCCGTAGGTAATTACTCACCTACTGAAAATGAGTTAATGCAAATTATCTCTAAAAGTATTCCAGATAGCCAATTTTTGTCAAATAACTCCTTCACCTACTTTTGGGAGACCTTTCACTTGGTGAAGTTTCAGACCTGTAGCTAATTATTCACCTACCCAAAATGAGTAAATGCTAATTATCTATAAAAGTATTGCAGATATCCAATTTTTTATCAAATAACTCATTCATCTACTTTTGGGAGAGCTTTCACATGGTGAAGTTCCAGACCCGTAGGTAATTACTCGCCTACTGAAAATGAGTAAATTCGAATTATCTCTAAAAGTATTGTAGATAGCCAATTTTTCTCAAATAACTCATTCGCCTACTTTTGAGAGAGCTTTCACTTGGTGAAGTTTCAGACCCTAGCTAATTATTCACCTACTCAAAATGAGTAAATGCGAATTATCTCTACAAGTATTGCAGATAGCCAGTATTTCACAAATAACTCATTAATATGAAAACAACTTAGAGGAAGTCATGGGCTGCAAATCTTTTCATGTGGTCAGATTTCACCTTGGGCCCCTCCTGCTTATTATTGGTCCTAGAGGTTTGCAATGTGAAAACGACTTATAGGAAATCATGGACTGCGAATCTTTTGATGTGGTCAGACTTCACCTTGGGCCCCTGCTACAGGGTCAAATAAGGGTAGCCAAACTTAAAAGTGCTTTCAGCTTGCTTATTAACGAAAAATGCTTTTTATCTTCTAAACTATGTTAGTTGGCCTTTGTCGGTGGATACATCCAGCATCTGGCCACAGATGCGTCCTTTTTCTAGTTATTGTTGCTTTTATAGCTTCAGAATATATGTAGAGGTATTGGGAAAGCATATGTGGAGAGTCTAAATAGCCGGTCAGTTTTACCCCTCGATCCCCCCTTGTGGGCCAAACTGGGGTCATAAATAGCTGCTTTTGAGTTTTTGCCTTATATCTCCTTTATTATATCCCCAGACGAAAGTCGGGGATATATTGGATTCAGGTCCGTCCCGCCGCCGCCGCCGCCGTAGAAATTTCCTTGTGGACGCGATAACTCAAAAACAAATTAATATTTTTTTTTCAAACTTGGTACACATGTTAAGGGTGCCCAAAGGAAGATCCCTATTTTAAGGTGACCTTAAACTCCCAGTAAAAAAGAACTTATGGCCACCTTAAGGTCAGAAATTGGACTTTTGGCCACTTAGAGCCCTGTAGGTCACAAACTATGATGCTCAGCTGGCTGAAATTTTACCTGACAACACATTAATATGTTCTTAGTACATGTGCCGAAAATCATGACTTTAAGTTGAGGAGAAAATTGTGTTTGAGGCCCATAAATACCCCCACTTAGGGATTTTTTGCTATACTTTACACATATTTTGCCCTATAATTTGGAAGTGATAATTCTGATGAGTCTCAAACTGTGCTAGGTATAACTTTGATATGTAATCCTTGTCTGTAGAAAATTTTAGGGCTGTAGGTTTACCCAAAGGGGTCGACTTAAGGTCTCAAAAGTGCCCACAGAGACCCAATTTATGCACTTTTTGCCACTTTCAAGCACTGTAGCTTTCAAACTATGTCTCTCATCTAAGTTAAATATCATCTGGGAATATATCTATGTGTTTTCTTATATGTGCCCCAACATTTAGGCCTTTAATAGACAGTTAACCTGTGTATCAGGACCATAAACACCCACCCGAGTGACCCTTATAAGACATTTTTCACATCTTTTTCCCTGTAACTTGGAAATGGTAAGTCTGAGAAGTTTCAAACTGTATTAGATTTATATTCTGTGTGTAATCTTAGTATGTAACAGATTTTAAGTCTGAAGCTTTAATTTTGAAGGTCAAATTGAGGTCTCTAAAAGGCTCCCAAAGACCCAATATTTGGACTTTTTGCTACTTTTAAGCCCTGTGACTGTCAAACTATGTGACTGATAGAGCTCAAATCCTATCTGGGAAGATATTAGTATGTTATTTTTATATGTGCCAAAAATTAAGGCTTTAAGAAGACATTTAACCTGTGTATGAGGACCATAAATTCCCACCCGAGTGACCATTTTTAGACATTTTTCACATATTTTTCCCTGTAACTTGGAAATGGTAAGTCTAAGAAGTTTCAAACTGTATTAGATGCATATTCTATGTGTAATCTTAGTATGTGACAAATTTTAAGTCTGAAGCTTTAATTTGAAGGCTACATTTAGGTCTCTAGAAGGCCCCATAAAGACCCAGTATTTGGACTTTTTGCCAATTTTAAGGCCTGTGACTGTTAAACTATGTGACTGATAGAGCTGAAATCTCATCTGGGAATACATTATTATGTTCTTTTTACATGTGCCAAAAATCAAGGCTTCAAGTAGACATTTAACCTGTGTATGAGGACCTTAAACACCCACCTGAGTGACCCTTTTAAGACATTTTTCACATATTTTTCTCTGTAACTTGGAAATGGTAAGTCTGAGAAGTTTCAAACTTTATTAGATACATATTCTATGTGTAATCTTAGTATGTAACAAATTTTAAGTCTGAAGCTTTAATTTCAAAGCCACATCGAGATCTCTAAAAGGCCCACAATGACCCAATATTTGGACTTTTTACCACCTTTAAGCCCTGTAACTGTTAAACTATGTGATTGATGGAGCTGAAATCCCATCTGGGAATGCATTATTATGTCCTTTTTTACATATGCCGAAAATCAAGGTTTTTAGTAGACATTTAACCTGTGTATGAGGGCCATAGACACTCGCCCAAGTGCCTTTTTTGACATTTTTTCCGTATTTTGCCCTGTTATTTGGAAATGCTTAGTGTGACAAGTCTTAAACTGTATTATATATCATTTTTGTTTGTTATGTATGTCCCCCAAAAAGTTTCAGATCTGTAGTTTAATTGCTAAGGTCTCTTTAACAATTGTAAAATGCCCACAGAAACCCAATTTATGGATATTATGCCACTTTAAAGCCCAGTAACTGTCAAACGATGTGGGTTATAGAGCTGAAATCTTTGAATTTTTAAAAGGAAATGCCTGTCTATTTAAATTTTGAATATTAATAATGTTATGGCTATCTTAGTCTTTTAAGAACTTATTTTTGTGTGTTATACCTCTGCTTGCTGAGTTTTTCACTTTTTAAAATGAAACTGGTTAAACATATTCAAGTAGACAAAATGGACACTTTAAGTGAGCTTTAAGTCCCAATATTAATGAAATTATATCCTTATGTAGTAAAACTAGGGGATTTTTAACCCTCAACTAGTCCAGTTTTATTCAACTTGCCTCAGTTAATTTTGGCACAGCTCCTATAGTTATGAACTCATTTCAGTTGATAATCACATACTTAAAATTCTCAATTCTTTTTGTATTTGAGTACCCCTTTTATATAGATTGTTTGTTTACCATTTATGCTCAACCCACATCCCCCACCCGGATTCCCCCCACCCACCTCTGGGACCTCCAGCTATATTGAGTGACACTAAATAAACAAAGGTATTTAATGATATCGGATGAGAAACAAAGAACTCAATGGGGTTGCAGATCTTGTGTAATGGTGAGAGAGGTGTGGAGAAGGGGAGAGGGGTGGGGGTGGGAGGTGGTGGGCTTCATTACATATAACACAAAGGGGAGTCAGAACTGAGATTGTGTCACATATTTAGGTTGCATATATATGGACCACATATATAGGTATAGAGGAAATGAATAACTGAAAACAATTTGCAAATTCTAAAAATAATATAATAAAATAATAATATAAATAATTTTTTTTTAAATAATATTTTATTTGTGAACAAATATAGAAACAGATATGCGCTTTTGGGATTATGAATTTTAGAATGGACATTGAATCATCAATCATTTAAATACTTTGAAGGAAGATTGAAAAATATGATGAGTTGAGTTAAAAATAATATTTTATTTGTCAACAAATATAGAAACAGATATGCTCTTTTGGGATTATTATTTTAGAATGGACATTCAATCATCAATCATTTAAATACTTTGAAAATAGGTTTAGAGTTATCATTGCAGGAAGATTGAAAATATAATTTCAGTTATGTATTCGGCGTCTGGGGATACACCATCTTCCTTGGGGAGATATAAACAGAGTAGATTGATGTGCTGAAGTTCATATAATAATGGGTAATTATGTTTTAAAAAATTTCCGATCAAAACCTGTGGCGTGAGTGATGACCTGTCTGGGGATATGTTGGCGCCGAGTTGGCCCAATCTAGTTATTGTTGCTTTTATAGCTTCAGAATATATATAGAGGTATTGGGAAAGCATATGTGGAGAGTCTAAATAGCCGGTCAGTTTTACCCCTCGACCCCCCCTTGTGGGCCAAACTGGGGTCATAAATAGCTGCTTTGGAGTTTTTGCCTTATATCTCCTTTATTGTTGCTTTTATAGCTTCAGAATGTATTAAGAGGTATTGGGAAAGCATATGTGGAGAATCTAAATAGCCGGTCAAATTTATCCCCCAACTCCCCCTTATGGGTCAAACTGGGATCATAAAATAGTTGCTTTGGAGTTTTGCCTTATATCTCCTTTATTGTTGCTTTTATACCTTCAGAATGTATTAAGAGGTATTGGGAAAGCATATGTGGAGAGTCTAAATAGCCGGTCAGTTTTACCCCCTGACCCTCCCTTATGGGCCAAACTGGGGTCATAAATAGCTGCTTTGGAGTTTTTGCCTTATATCTCCTTTATCGTTGCTTTTATAGCTTCAGAATGTATTAAGAGGTATGGGGAAAGCATATGTGGAGAGTCTAAATAGCCGGTCAGTTTTACCCCCCGACCCCCCCACCCCTTATGGGCCAAACTGGGGTCATAAATAGCTGCTTTGGAGTTTTTGCCTTATATCTCCTTTATCGTTGCTTTTATAGCTTCAGAATGTATTAAGAGGTATTGGTAAAGCATATGTGGAGAATCTAAATAGCTGGTCAGTTTTATCCCCCGACCCACCTTTATGGGTCAAACTGGGGTCATAAAATAGTTGCTTTGGAGTTTTCCCTTATGTCTCCTTTATTGTTGCTTTTATACCTTCAGAATGTATTAAGAGGTATTGGGAAAGCATATGTGGAGAGTCTAAATAGCCGGTCAGTTTTACCCCCTGACCCTCCCTTATGGGCCAAACTGGGGTCATAAATAGCTGCTTTGGAGTTTTTGCCTTATATCTCCTTTATCGTTGCTTTTATAGCTTCAGAATGTATTAAGAGGTATTGGGAAAGCATACGGTGCAGCTTTGTGCATTCTTAGCTTTACAGCATGCTTATTAAAACCACAAAGCATTTTAAACTTTAAGGGACGCTTTGCTTTTGTTAGCAAAAGCATTCCTCTAGTTGAACAAGTGAACACCAGGTGCAAAATGAAGTGGCCCCACTGTGGCCCATGATGCATTGGTTTTGGGATCTGGTGAATCAATTAACCAAACCTCCATTACAGCTACTTCACTGGTCTCAGAAACAGCCATTCAGTCAGAAATACCATCAGAATCTGTTGCATTGGTACCTTCATGCTTGGCACCTTAATACCATTCAGAATCACTTAAATCATTCTCTGAGCAGGTGGTAGAGAGATTTAGGGCATCTCAAGGACCCTCATCTTGGAAATGTATGAGTCAAGATGGGCCATTTGAGCTCTGGTACCAACAGAATAAGGTGGTCATCTCAGAGCCTACTGTCTCAAATATACCAGATTTTTTGTTCCACTTACTTTCAAAAATCTGAAACCTGCCACTATTGTTGGCTTCACAGCAGCCATAGCCGATCATTTATATCTTTTTGGGGAGGAGTTGAGCAAAAGCCTGGATCTTAATAGGCCTATTGCAAGTGTTTATAGAGATAAGCCCTCTGCTAACAGAGGTGTAGCATCAAGGGATTTGCCTGTGCTTCTGTTGGTTTTCACAAAGGCTCCTTATTAACCTTTAAAGGTCAGTCTAAAAAAGTTTGACTTGCAAGACTGTTGCAATGGCATTGGCATCTGGCAAAAACAAGGTGAAGTGTATTCTGGGACTTTGGCTCCTTCAGACACAAGCCTCATTGGAAGGAGGTTACAGTTTCTCCCTCCTACCTTTTCAGCAAAGACCTATTAGCCTCAATTGGTCCAGATTGGCTCGAGTGGTCACTTCAGCTCTACATCAATACTTGAACTCAAATTGCCCGGACACATGATTCGTTGTCCTCTTGCAGCACTTAGATCCTTCTTGGACAGGACTACTGCTTGGAGAAAAGGGAAAGTCTCCTCCTGCCTTTTAGCAAGAATCAGTTGGCTTCTGATGGCCCAGATGGCTCAAACCAGTGGTCATTCCAGCTCACAGACCATTCTTGAGCTGACATTTGACTGATGATGTTACACTCTGCCCTCTTACAGTGCTTAGTTACTATCAAGACAGTACTAGTACTTCAAGGAGGGGGAGAATCTCTTGCTCATATCTTTTAAGGAAGGCTTGATGTAGATATCTTGAGTTCTGCTATCTCTTCCTGGATCAAACTGGCTGCATGATTAGATTGCCAGTCCTTTAATTCTGATTCTCAGAATCTATACATTGAGGCTAGTGATCTCAACGGGTATCCGGATATCCGGGTACCTGAACCCTGAATATTTACCTGAATCCGAAATCACATACCCGAGTACCCGAATCTAAGCTATATTGCTTTAAATATCGCCCACGTTAACTAACCGAGTACAGACATACCTCGACTTCATAAATTCACCTTAAAATTAAACTATTCAATTAAAATGCACAAGAATATTGTTTTCTCACCCTTGTTCACCATTTATAGTATTTTATTTGTCTTTTATTTTCGTTGTTTATACTTTGTCAAATACCGGAACCCTTTGAAAATCGTCATTATATTAACACATTTACCTAATTCCGAGTAAATAAAATGCTGTATGTTGGCTATATAGTGACATGCACGTCTTAAATAAATAAAATTACAATATTTGCACACAGTATTTGATAACTTTGCATCAATAAAAAAACAATACCTATCTAAAAAAAAATAAAGTTTCAATTCCGAAGAGACATTCGAGCAATACTGTAACGCTTTCCTGATAGGTCATGTGCCTCCATTTTTATGGACACTGCAGTAAACAAACAACCGTGTTTTGAATGTATGTACAGAAGTCTTTTAAAGTTTTTTATTTAACATTTCTTCATTTCCTACTGCTTTGAATGCAAAAACGATAACCTACAACAAATAAACTATTATTTGTGAAAGTTTTAAGTTCGTAAATATAGAAATATTTGTAGTTTCAGCTATTATCGCCCATCGGCGCGAGTACCCGGGTACCCGCCCTTTGAAATCGCTACCTACCCCGTCCCACTGAAACGGGTGAATTGAGAACACTAATTGAGGCACATATTAGATCCGTGGCTGCCTCTTTAGTTTTCAAGAGTGGGGTCTTACCTGAGCAGATATCAGACTCTTGTTACTGGAAGACCCATAATTCTGTACTACATTCTACTCGAAGATGTAGCTTGGCAATCCCATGACCAGTCCATGAACAAATTGGGTCTTGTGAATTCACCTTAGCATGTAGTCAATTTTTGTGTATTCATACATGTTATTGATATGATTCACATATTTATGTTCTCTCCAGTTATACAAGTGTTGTGTCACTGACATATGTCTTTCTTAACTTACATATGGCCCCATATCTGCAGTTTATGCAGTTCAGTTTGCCTGCTTGGAGATATTCTCATTGTCAGATGATATCTTGTTTGGGGAGACCTGCAGACATCTCCGGCCAATACCGGGTGATGGTTAATACTGCTATGATTTGTTGTAAAATTGTCTCCAACAGCAACAATGACGACCACATCCTGGATCTCTTGTTGAGGTTAGCAAATTACTTATCTGTGATGAAGAAGTAATATATAACCTAAGATGTGGTGTATGGAAGCTTATCTTATCCTCTTATCAAGTGCTTTATTTGGTGACCCCTTGTCTGACAATCATCTAACAGTGTGGCCAAAACAAATTCCATCTGTTATGGTTGTATTCAGGCACTTGTGAGGATAAGGTAAGGCTATTTTAAGCAATAAAATGTAACAAATTCTATTGTAATTTAACTTTTTACAAGTTAAATACTTACCTTATCCTCACAAGGATAAACCCAACCTTCCCCCCCACATAATTATGTCCACCCCCCTGGGGGGTGGATATATTATTTTTGCTTTTTTCGCCGTCCGATGTCCGATGTCCGATGTCCGGCGTCCGGCGTCCGGCGTCCGATGTCCGGCGTCACGCATGGTTTCCGCTCATTTAAAGGAAAAGTATTAGAGCTATTGTCACCAAATTTGGTATGCAGGCTTATTGGGTCAGTAGCTTGCTTGGGATTGCTTTTGGCTGTTGTACCTCTTTTGCTTACTGAGTAATACTTAAGTACAGCTATTTTCAGTACCCATTGGTTTCCGTGCATTTAAGCCAAAATAATTAAAGATATTTTACTACAATTTTGAATACAAGATTGTTATGTCCATAGCTCGCTTGGTATTGCATTTGGGACTGATAGCTTTGTCAGTACATGAGTAATAGCCATTTAGGTACTTCATTGTGTATTTTCAGTACTACTTTTGAGTAATTTGCTTCTATCTCCTTAACCGTGCGAGATAGAGCGATTTCGGCAAAATTTTCGACCCGCAGGGTATCTGAGGAGTGTACTCTTTGCAATTTTCAAAAAATTTTCCCCTCCCCAAAAATGGCGGCCATTTTGAATTTTCGAATTTTTGCCAAAAATGGCAAAACACAAATTTGCTTCTATCTCCTTAACCGTGCGAGATAGAGCGATTTCGTCGAAATTTTCGACCCACAGGGTATCTAAGGAATGTAATATTTGCAATTTTCAAAAAAATTTCCCCTCCCCAAAAATGGCGGCCATTTTGAATTTTCGAATTTTTGCCAAAAATGGCAAAACACAAATTTGCTTCTATCTCCTTAACCGTGCGAGATAGAGCGATTTCGGCAAAATTTTCGACCCACAGGGGATCTAAGGAATGCAATCTTTGCAATTTTCCAAAAATTTTCCCCTCCCCAAAAATGGCGGCCATTTTGAATTTTCGAATTTTTGCCAAAAATGGCAAAACACTAATTTGCTTCTATCTCCTTAACCGTGCGAGATAGAGCGATTTCGGCAAAATTTTCGACCCACAGGGTATCTAAGCAATGCAATCTTTGCAATTTTCAAAATATTTTCCCCTCCCCAAAAATGGCGGCCATTTTGAATTTTCGAATTTTTGCCAAAAATGGCAAAACACAAATTTGCTTCTATCTCCTTAACCGTGCGAGATAGAGCGATTTCGTCGAAATTTTCGACCCACAGGGTATCTAAGGAATGTAATATTTGCAATTTTCAAAAAATTTTCCCCTCCCCAAAAATGGCGGCCATTTTGAATTTTCGAATTTTTGCCAAAAATGGCAAAACACAAATTTGCTTCTATCTCCTTAACCGTGCGAGATAGAGCGATTTCGTCGAAATTTTCGACCCACAGGGTATCTAAGGAATGCAATCTTTGCAATTTTCCCAAAATTTTCCCCTCCCCAAAAATGGCGGCCATTTTGAATTTTCGAATTTTTGCCAAAAATGGCAAAACACAAATTTGCTTCTATCTCCTTAACCGTGCGAGATAGAGCGATTTCGTCGAAATTTTCGACCCACAGGGTATCTAAGGAATGTAATATTTGCAATTTTCAAAAAAATTTCCCCTCCCCAAAAATGGCGGCCATTTTGAATTTTCGAATTTTTGCCAAAAATGGCAAAACACAAATTTGCTTCTATCTCCTTAACCGTGCGAGATAGAGCGATTTCGGCAAAATTTTCGACCCACAGGGGATCTAAGAAATGCAATCTTTGCAATTTTCAAAAAATTTTCCCCTCCCCAAAAATGGCGGCCATTTTGAATTTTCGAATTTTTGCCAAAAATGGCAAAACACTAATTTGCTTCTATCTCCTTAACTGTGCGAGATAGAGCGATTTCGGCAAAATTTTCGACGCACAGGGTATCTAAGCAATGCAATCTTTGCAATTTTCAAAATATTTTCCCCTCCCCAAAAATGGCGGCCATTTTGAATTTTCGAATTTTTGCCAAAAATGGCAAAACACAAATTTGCTTCTATCTCCTTAACCGTGCGAGATAGAGCGATTTCGTCGAAATTTTCGACCCACAGGGTATCTAAGGAATGTAATATTTGCAATTTTCCAAAAATTTTCCCCTCCCCAAAAATGGCGGCCATTTTGAATTTTCGAATTTTTGCCAAAAATGGCAAAACACAAATTTGCTTCTATCTCCTTAACCGTGCGAGATAGAGCGATTTCGTCGAAATTTTCGACCCACAGGGTATCTAAGTAATGTAATATTTGCAATTTTCAAAAAATTTTCCCCTCCCCAAAAATGGCGGCCATTTTGAATTTTCGAATTTTTGCCAAAAATGGCAAAACACAAATTTGCTTCTATCTCCTTAACCGTGCGAGATAGAGCGATTTCGTCGAAATTTTCGACCCACAGGGTATCTAAGGAATGTAATATTTGCAATTTTCAAAAAAATTTCCCCTCCCCAAAAATGGCGGCCATTTTGAATTTTCGAATTTTTGCCAAAAATGGCAAAACACAAATTTGCTTCTATCTCCTTAACCGTGCGAGATAGAGCGATTTCGGCAAAATTTTCGACCCACAGGGGATCTAAGGAATGCAATCTTTGCAATTTTCCAAAAATTTTCCCCTCCCCAAAAATGGCGGCCATTTTGAATTTTCGAATTTTTGCCAAAAATGGCAAAACACTAATTTGCTTCTATCTCCTTAACCGTGCGAGATAGAGCGATTTCGGCAAAATTTTCGACACACAGGGTATCTAAGCAATGCAATCTTTGCAATTTTCAAAATATTTTCCCCTCCCCAAAAATGGCGGCCATTTTGAATTTTCGAATTTTTGCCAAAAATGGCAAAACACAAATTTGCTTCTATCTCCTTAACCGTGCGAGATAGAGCGATTTCGTCGAAATTTTCGACCCACAGGGTATCTAAGGAATGTAATATTTGCAATTTTCAAAAAATTTTCCCCTCCCCAAAAATGGCGGCCATTTTGAATTTTCGAATTTTTGCCAAAAATGGCAAAACACAAATTTGCTTCTATCTCCTTAACCGTGCGAGATAGAGCGATTTCGTCGAAATTTTCGACCCACAGGGTATCTAAGGAATGCAATCTTTGCAATTTTCCAAAAATTTTCCCCTCCCCAAAAATGGCGGCCATTTTGAATTTTCGAATTTTTGCCAAAAATGGCAAAACACAAATTTGCTTCTATCTCCTTAACCGTGCGAGATAGAGCGATTTCGTCGAAATTTTCGACCCACAGGGTATCTAAGGAATGTAATATTTGCAATTTTCAAAAAAATTTTCCCCTCCCCAAAAATGGCGGCCATTTTGAATTTTCGAATTTTTGCCAAAAATGGCAAAACACAAATTTGCTTCTATCTCCTTAACCGTGCGAGATAGAGCGATTTCGTCGAAATTTTCGACCCACAGGGTATCTAAGGAATGTAATATTTGCAATTTTCCAAAAATTTTCCCCTCCCCAAAAATGGCGGCCATTTTGAATTTTCGAATTTTTGCCAAAAATGGCAAAACACAAATTTGCTTCTATCTCCTTAACCGTGCGAGATAGAGCGATTTCGTCGAAATTTTCGACCCACAGGGTATCTAAGGAATGTAATATTTGCAATTTTCAAAAAAATTTCCCCTCCCCAAAAATGGCGGCCATTTTGAATTTTCGAATTTTTGCCAAAAATGGCAAAACACAAATTTGCTTCTATCTCCTTAACCGTGCGAGATAGAGCGATTTCGTCGAAATTTTCGACCCACAGGGTATCTAAGGAATGCAATCTTTGCAATTTTCAAAAAATTTTCCCCTCCCCAAAAATGGCGACCATTTTGAATTTTCGAATTTTTGCCCAAAATGGCAAAACACAAATTTGCTTCTATCTCCTTAACCGTGCGAGATAGAGCGATTTCGTCGAAATTTTCGACCCACAGGGTATCTAAGGAATGCAATCTTTGCAATTTTCCAAAAATTTTCCCCTCCCCAAAAATGGCGGCCATTTTGAATTTTCGAATTTTTGCCAAAAATGGCAAAACACAAATTTGCTTCTATCTCCTTAACCGTGCGAGATAGAGCGATTTCGTCGAAATTTTCGACCCACAGGGTATCTAAGGAATGCAATCTTTGCAATTTTCCAAAAATTTTCCCCTCCCCAAAAATGGCGGCCATTTTGAATTTTCGAATTTTTGCAAAAAATGGCAAAACACAAATTTGCTTCTATCTCCTTAACCATGCCAGATAGAGCGATTTCGTCGAAATTTTCGACCCACAGGGTATCTAAGGAATGTAATATTTGCAATTTTCAAAAAATTTTCCCCTCCCCAAAAATGGCAGCCCTTTTGAATTTTCGAATTTTTGCCCAACATGGAAAAACACAAACTGGCCTTAACCGTGCAAAATAGAGTTATTTTGTTGAAATTTTCGACCCATAGGGTATCTAAGAAATGTACTCTTGGCAATTTTCAAAAAAATTTCCTTTTCCCAATAATGGCGGCCATTTTGAATTTTCAAATTTTTGCCAAAAATAGAAAAACAGGAATTGGCTTCTATCTTCTTAACCGTGCAAGATAGAGTGATTTCGTCAAAATTTTCAACCCAACCAATGCAAAAAGGCATGAAGCGGAAATAAATTACATCTACACTATCAAATATTTAAGCATCATTGATATATTTTACAAATGAAACAGGGTCTTGTAAGACTACTGTACAATTTGGGCAAAAGGTTCATGGGTGGACATTACACATGATAATGTGTGTTCTTCTATGCTATCCTGTTTCTATTCGCATCTACTATCAACAGGGCGGCCTATTTCTAGTTTGTTTTCTGGGGACCAAAAATACAATGAAGAGCTCTCGACAATCGTCTGTCCACAACGAGTACTGTGCAAGTGCGGACATGCGCAGACAAGGGGTCACCTCTTGTGACAACAATATTTCCTTGAAAAATTCTTCTCAGTTGATGTGGTTTGCTCCAGAAAACCAAATAAGCACTTGTGAGGATAAGGTAAGTATTTAACTTGTAAAAAGTTAAATTACAATAAAATTTGTTACAATTGATACATCACGCATTTTGTCCTCGAAAGTCTGCAAAAAGTTCCTTGTGGTTCTTATTTATATACAAATTAAAGCTCATGTATGCTTTTGAAAACTTATTTCTTCACGTTTTATAAATCAGACGTACCCGGTTTTTCGCCGAATTTCATCTTCCGATACCGGTTCTAAAATTCGCATTCAACCACAACACTACTTGTAACTTGAAAACTATTGCATATACAGTATTTTGTTGAAATATGTTTTACACCTACGTTTTACACCTTAACGGCTAACTTTGTAGTTTAGTTCTGAATATCGTTTGCAGGGCACAACTTTTGTGACCTTTTCTTCTTTCACTTCTACTCTGAAACTCAAAACACAGTCAGCTGACACAGAGCCCGTTCACGCGCACTGATTGTTTGTTTTAAATCCTATTGATCTCAGGTTAATCATTGATCAGAGAAAGAAACAAAATGGAAAATTTAATAGTAAATTAAATTTTTATAAGTTAATACCTTACCTAGTGGACAGATGCATTTGTCCGGCGCTCTGCCGGTCTCGCCAAATGTTAGAAAAAAAACGTCCTGAGCTGGGCTCTGGCCGGGACCGGTAGTGTCCTGTTCATTCACCAGGTGGCTGTGTAGCCTCCCTGTCGGTGTACTGCGCATGCGCACTTCCTCTTTTTGTTGTCTACCTTAGAAAGTCCCCTTTTTTAGCTTAGAATAGCGGGGAAGGTAGAGTGGGAATCCCCCTGTCCACTAGGTAAGACATTAACTTACTAGCTGAATAAGGGGGAATTTCCCAGAACTCTGACTAGTAATAAGGGTGCCTGAGGCAATGGTCAAGTCGACCAGCCCTAAGCAAAACACCCTTCCCCCCCTTTTTTTTCTTTGTACAAAACTCGACCCGAGTGTACAGGGAGAGACGAGAGGGAGATTAGAGTTCCGACCCACCTAGTAGAGGAAGAAGAACAGGAACTGAAGTTTCTATCACTATACTCCTGGGTCCACTTGGGATCATGGCAGCCCAGAAGCAAGGATGGTAGAAGCTTTATTTTTTTTATTTTTTTAAAAATATTTTTTAATGCAATATATATACACATTCCTGTGCTTTACTACAATGCTATATTATCCGTGGACCTGTTGAGCAGCTACCACTGGGTCTAAGTGTTGCAATTCCAAATCTGCCCAAGCCACGTCTTTCAGATAAAATTGCGTAAAAGAATTATGGACCTTCCACGAGCAGGCTGAGAGGATTTGGTCCAAGGAGACACCCCCTGGGTATGTCTTGGCAGCAGCAAAGGCTTGAACACCATGGGCTCTGACTTGATGCAAGCTCTGGGCTTGCTCATCAGAAAGCTGGTAGCATTACAGCACAGTTCCCTAGCTCCAGGAAGAGATGGTAGTTGGAATAATATCCTTATGAAACTCTTCCAGAAGGCCAGATTTTTACCTTTGCAGAGGTCATTGGTCCTGGCTAAGTAATAACGTCTACATACTAGGGTTCTTACTGGAGAAATTTATCCTCCTTAAGAGATTTATCCAAAGATGGGGCCAAGACTGTTAGGACTACCAGGGCCACGCAGGAAAGACCCTTTTTAGCCAACTGATTCTTGGAACGAAAAGTGGGCGAAGGGTAGAGAGAGAGACCCTACTCCAATTTTCCTGATGCCTGATATTTTTATACAGCCAGGCATGAATTTCACTCCGTCTATTGTCTGAGCCCAAGGCCAACAGAAAGACTGCCTTGAAAAACAAGTGCTTAAGAGAGGCCTTCTGCACGGACTCAAAAGGAGCCTTGGTCCGCTGGTGTAGTACCCGTGAAAGGTTCCACGTGGGCACTCCCCGCCTGCCCTTGGGCTTAACTCTATGGAAGCTATCCAACAAGCAGGTTAGGTTCTCATCTTAACTGATGCAATTTTATGGCCTACCATATCAGCAAAAGCCGTCCTATAGCCTTCAATAATACTGGGCTGAAGTTTTCTGCCTTTGAAAAGATGAAACAGAAAATCAGCAAATGGGTCACAGACGGCTACCAGAAGTCCACCTCATTTGACTTACACTCTTGGACCGAAAAACGGCACACTTTGATCTGTGAACGGCTCTGGTTGAGAGTCTGTGAGGAGCTTCAATTCTTGCTGCTACTTCTTCATAGAACCCTTGTTCCTGAATGACAGAGGCTCTAGGAGCAAGACATGCAGGTTTAGATTTCTGAGGTTCCAGTGAAGAAGCCTGTCAAAGGGCTGTGTTACCAGATCCTTTGTATAGGGATCTGAACCGACAGAACTGACCAGATCCCAAAACCAAGTCATGTTGGACCACCCTGGAGCAATCAGAACCATTCCTGTGATAGCCTTGATCCATCACCTTGGAGATCATGTGGCTAAGCAGGGAGACTGGAGGGAAGGTGTAAACATCCAGACTCTCCCAAGGCGGACTCAGGGCGTCTACTGCCCAGGCTGTTGGATCCGGTACCGGTGAAACAAAGTTGGGGAGTTTGTGATTGAACCGGGTTGCAAAAAGCTCCACATGTGGCCTGGCCCATCTTGAGCACCAGATGTTGAAAACCTGAGATAGGGGCCACTCTGTCTGGTCACTTGGCTGCGTCTGGAAAGCTTGTCTGCTATTACATTCAAGCGACCTGGAATGTGCCGAGACCTCGGAACTATTCCTCTGGGGTGACACCAGGACAGAAGTCTCAAGGGCACAAAGGGAGTCTGAATCATACCGCCCTCCTTGTTGATGTAAACGACTACAGATGTGCTGTCCATTGCTATCAGTACAATCTGGTCCCTGCAAAGATGCTCGATGTAGAGGGGACTTTCTGTAAGTGACCAAACACCTCTTGCCATGGAGTCCCCTATGTGTGCGTCTCAGCCTTAATTGAGGCGTGAAGAGCGGGTTGAGGGGGAAGCAATGATTGGCCCCAAAGTACATTGCTCTCGTTTGACCACCAATCTAGGTGTGGATGGAGAGAGTGGGGCAACTAAATGACCTTTTCCAGACTCTCGGGTCATGTGCCAATGTCGCTTCAGATGCCACTGTATGGGTCTCATATGAGGGCGACCTGACAAAAGCTGCTTTCCTTCATAGTTACTGTCCACCTACTGTAAGGGTCTACTATGAAGGTGTCCCAACACTACCTGTTTTTTCTGTGGCCATCAACAGGCCGATTAAGGGCATGAACTGCCCGAGTAGGTCTCTTGCCCCATGGGTCTGTATTGTAAGTGTCAGAGTATGCGGTCTCTCGTGCTTGGGCTTGACCAGGCCTTGAGAGGGGTCGAAACAGTATCCTACAAAGTTGAACACTTGCTGATGGATCAGTTCCAACTTGAAAGCACCCAACCCAGTTCTTGGTAAAGGGCCAAAAAGGGTTGGGGAGAAACGTTAGAGGCAAGTTTACTGGCATGGAGCTCTGAGTAACCAGTCATCTAGGTACTGGTGGTTTCGTATGCTCCTTGTACTCCTTGAGCCATGAGCTTCGCTTCCTTTACGAACTTGGGGAACTCCAACACAACCGTCAACAAGTCGAAGTGAAGGCAGTGAATTGGCAGGTTTCACTTTTCAGATGGAACCTGAGATATTTTCACAACCTTGGAACCAGTGAAAAATGAAAGGAGGCGTCACTAAATCCAAAGGTGACCCACTCCCCTTGCTAAAGGGAGGGCCTTATGGTTCTGGAATTTTCCCTTTGAAGGTGCCTGATTTCAGAAACAAGTTCAACTGACTGAGATCTAAGACAGGCCTCCACTTGTTGGTTTTGGAACCAGAAACAACCTGTTGTAGAAGGCCAAGGAGAATTGAAAAACGGCCTTTTCACTGTAGTATTGAAAACAAACTCAGAGTTGAACCCAGGGACTGCCAGACCTGCCAAAAAACTTTCGCAGACGGCTTCCCCTTCAGGTGGGTTATGACAACAGGTACCACGTTGACAATAACCATCACATGTAATTTACGATTTGATCTCACTTGATCCATACCCTTTAACTGTATATGCAGGTAACTGAATGTGAGGATCTGTTCCAATAATTTCATTTATATTGTTAGCTACCACATGAAGGCCTGGTGAAAAAAGGGGAGCTAGAACCTCATGATCACGGTCACAACCTCTGACCTTAGAAAAATGATCCAAGCATGCTGGAGTGGAGTCCATTCAGGACTGCTTGGTACCCTTTCTGTTGTACGTTTGTACTGGGACTTTGTACCAGGGTGCTGAAAGGTGCCCGAATTGGGACCTCGAGCGCCCGTGGCAGCCTCATGTTTAATAATATTCAGATCTGTGGGGAACAGATGGTGTAATAAGACCACTTGCATTGAAAATTAGGACTGCACATTAAATGGTCAGTTCACAAACCCCCTGCCTTGTGAGCCTGGGACGGGTAACCTTAGGCAGCTATTAGGTTAAGCCTTTCCATTTTCACCTGGTGGCATTGAAATTAATATTTTGTGTGTTCTTTCACATAACCAACACCCGACCAGTGGTTAACAAACAGAAAGTATTCTGGCAATGATAGGGGGTAATAGAGGCAAATACCGGACTGGTAGGCTCCAGACCCCTTGTATGATTGCGTCTAGTCACATGGCTGGTACCAGAACGGAGCTAAGTGACGACAAAATAATGGGCAAATGGTCAAGATGGGTTTGGTACCCCATGTATGAATATTTGTGTTATCACATGACCTATGAATATTTGTGTTATCAAATGACCAGCCCTGGGCCAGTGGGAATTAGTGACAAAATAATTAGAAATTTTCTTTCTCTGAAAGAGCAACTGCAACCAATAGAGTTGGCACCCCAGTGAATGTTAAAATGTTGTCACATGACCAGCGGTGGGAATTGGTGACAATAAGAAAATCTGTGAAAGGGTAACTGTAGCCAGTACCAGGCTGGTAGGCTGTGGCACCCTGTGTATGTTTACTTGAATTGTCACATGACCAGCACCGGACAGGTGGGAATTGGCGACAAATTATAAACGTGCAAATCTGTAAGGGCACCCTGTATGTTTATTTTGTTGTCACACGACCAGCACCACATAAATTTCTTTATGTGCGGGGCAACTGTAACCAGTACTGTACCAGTAGGGTCATGTACACTGTGTATGTTGATATGTTGTCACATAACCAGCACCAGAATGGTGGGAATTGGTGACAAAATAACAGAAAAATGTATTGGGGACCGGACCGACAGGCTATGGCACCCGGTGTATATTTGTTTTGACAAGCATGACCAGCACCGGACCGGTGGGACTTGATGACAAAATTAGTGGGAAAATCTATATGGGCAACTGTAGCCGGTACCGGACCGACTGGGGCCCCGTGTCTGCATTGTCACATGACCCGGACCGGACCGGTGGGAATTGGTGACAAAATAATGAGGAAATCTGTGCGTACGGGGGTAACTGTAGCCCAGTACCACACCAGTAGGCCCTGGAACCCTGTAGTATGTATATTTGAGTTGTCACATGACCAGTACCGGACCTGTGGGAATTAGTGACAAAATAAAGAGGAAATCTGTGGGTGTGTATATGAGGGTAACTGTAGCCCAGTACCCGACCGGTAGGCTCTGGAACCCTGTAGTATGTATATTAGAGTTGTCACATGACCAGCACCGGACCAGTGGGATTGGTGACAAATTATTAAAGGGGAAATCTGTGAGGGCAGCTTAAACCCGTACCGGACCGGTAGGCTCTGGCACCCTGTATGTTGATTTATTTTATTGTATCTGTAAGTCTTCTGTATAAAATGCCAGCACATTTACAATATCTTCAATAAATTTATTTATTTTACGTAAGCGACTGTATGTTTATTTTTGTTGTCACATGACCAACACCGGGCCGGTGGGCTTGGTGACAAATAATTTGGAAACAATTACATACATAGATAAAGTATTCTGCAATTTGCAGTTTCCTCAATTTTTATAAATACCTGCAAGTCTTCTTCTGTATAAAACACAGCACGTTTCCAATATCCTCAATAAATTTATTTATTTCTCGTAAGCGATAGACGCTTACACTAACTGTTAGTTCATAGATGAAAACAGGAAAACTGTTTATCCGCTTGCAGTGTCACATGACCAGTTTATTTTATTGTCACGTGACAAGCATTTGCTGGAGATGATGACGTCAGAAGAAGACGATGTATTCTTTGTAAATATGAAGGAAAAGTCTTCTAAATATCTTTATATTATGACGTGGCCAGGAAACAGTAGTTCTTGGTAGATATCCACACAATAAAAGCTTGCAGTATGAAATAAAACGCAGTAGTACCGAGTCCTTTGTCAACAAAATACTTTCAAAGTTCAAAGTAAAATACTCACACGATCCGCAATCCTGGCCAGCAGAAGAAGATAAAATGTGATTCTATATATATTATTCAACATAATACTCCTTTTTCATTGTAAAATATTGTTTTGATATGAAAAATTCACAAATAAATCTATAAACTTTCCAACCATTTGATCTTGCTTTGTGCCAAACAAAAAGAGGAAGTGCGCATGCCCCGGCCAGAGCCCAGCTCAGGACGTTTTTTTCTAATGTTTGTCGAGACCAGCAGAGCGCTGGACAAATGCATCTGTCCACTAGGTAAGGTGTATTAACGCAATAAAAAAGGTACCTCACTATAAACTCTTCGATAAAGATCTTCATATATATCGACTGTCCAGAATGTTACACAGAAATATATTTCCTTGAATTATGGATTTTTATGTCAGCTGACTTGTCAGTCAGCTGACATTATGTCATCACTCTGCGGCGTGGGCGTACGCGTGAACAACTTCTTCTCCAAAACTACAAGGCCTAGAGACATGCTGTTTTTTTAAAAAGATACCTTATCTATCGAGGATGAAAAATTGTTCAAGGCATGCAAATCTGTCTGTTCGTCTGTTTGCTAGAGACATTACAAGGGGGGTACCCCCACCAAAAGTGTGAAAATTTCAACTTTTTATCACAATTTTCTCAGTGACTATTGCAGGGATTTCTCTCATATCTTGCATATATGTACTAGGCCAGAGGTAGATTCTCTTGTGTGAGTATGAGACCTGGATCTGTCTTACCTTTTTTTTTAATAAATTTTTTTAATAATTTTTAATGCATTAAAATTCATGAAATCATGTACTAAATCACTTGTAACTTCAAAAGTGTTGCATTTACAGCATTTTGTGAAAATATGTTGTTCAGCTACTTTTTTCATAGCTACAATATGGTGAGTAAGTTGGGTGTCTGTCTCAATAGCTAAGTGAGTAATAGCTACTTTTGGGCTTTTCAGTAACTTCCATTATGAGTAAAATCACTTGTAACTTAAAAACTATTGCATTTAGAGAATTTTGTATAAATATGTTATTCAGCTACTTTTGGGCCAGCCATAACATAGTGAAATTTCAGACCTGTAGCTCATGGCATAGCTGAGTAATAGCTACTTTTAGGTTATCACTGTTGAGTAAATCGCTTATAACTTGAAAACTATTGCATTTAGAGAATTTTGTTAAAATATGTTATTCAGCTACTTTTTTCATAGCTACAATATGGTGAGTAAGTTGGGTGTCTGTCTCAATAGCTAAGTGAGTAATAGCTACTTTTGGGCTTTTCAGTAACTTCCATCATGAGTAAAATCACTTGTAACTTAAAAACTATTGCATTTAGAGAATTTCGTATAAATATGTTATTCAGCTACTTTTGGGTCAGCTATAACATAGTAAAATTTCAGACCTGAGCAGCTACCACTGGGTCTAAGTGTTGCAATTCCAAATCTGCCCAAGCCACGTCTTTCAGATAAAATTGCGTAAAAGAATTATGGACCTTCCACGAGCAGGCTGAGAGGATTTGGTCCAAGGAGACACCCCCTGGGTATGTCTTGGCAGCAGCAAAGGCTTGAACACCATGGGCTCTGACTTGATGCAAGCTCTGGGCTTGCTCATCAGAAAGCTGGTAGCATTACAGCACAGTTCCCTAGCTCCAGGAAGAGATGGTAGTTGGAATAATATCCTTATGAAACTCTTCCAGAAGGCCAGATTTTTACCTTTGCAGAGGTCATTGGTCCTGGCTAAGTAATAACGTCTACATACTAGGGTTCTTACTGGAGAAATTTATCCTCCTTAAGAGATTTATCCAAAGATGGGGCCAAGACTGTTAGGACTACCAGGGCCACGCAGGAAAGACCCTTTTTAGCCAACTGATTCTTGGAACGAAAAGTGGGCGAAGGGTAGAGAGAGAGACCCTACTCCAATTTTCCTGATGCCTGATATTTTTATACAGCCAGGCATGAATTTCACTCCGTCTATTGTCTGAGCCCAAGGCCAACAGAAAGACTGCCTTGAAAAACAAGTGCTTAAGAGAGGCCTTCTGCACGGACTCAAAAGGAGCCTTGGTCCGCTGGTGTAGTACCCGTGAAAGGTTCCACGTGGGCACTCCCCGCCTGCCCTTGGGCTTAACTCTATGGAAGCTATCCAACAAGCAGGTTAGGTTCTCATCTTAACTGATGCAATTTTATGGCCTACCATATCAGCAAAAGCCGTCCTATAGCCTTCAATAATACTGGGCTGAAGTTTTCTGCCTTTGAAAAGATGAAACAGAAAATCAGCAAATGGGTCACAGACGGCTACCAGAAGTCCACCTCATTTGACTTACACTCTTGGACCGAAAAACGGCACACTTTGATCTGTGAACGGCTCTGGTTGAGAGTCTGTGAGGAGCTTCAATTCTTGCTGCTACTTCTTCATAGAACCCTTGTTCCTGAATGACAGAGGCTCTAGGAGCAAGACATGCAGGTTTAGATTTCTGAGGTTCCAGTGAAGAAGCCTGTCAAAGGGCTGTGTTACCAGATCCTTTGTATAGGGATCTGAACCGACAGAACTGACCAGATCCCAAAACCAAGTCATGTTGGACCACCCTGGAGCAATCAGAACCATTCCTGTGATAGCCTTGATCCATCACCTTGGAGATCATGTGGCTAAGCAGGGAGACTGGAGGGAAGGTGTAAACATCCAGACTCTCCCAAGGCGGACTCAGGGCGTCTACTGCCCAGGCTGTTGGATCCGGTACCGGTGAAACAAAGTTGGGGAGTTTGTGATTGAACCGGGTTGCAAAAAGCTCCACATGTGGCCTGGCCCATCTTGAGCACCAGATGTTGAAAACCTGAGATAGGGGCCACTCTGTCTGGTCACTTGGCTGCGTCTGGAAAGCTTGTCTGCTATTACATTCAAGCGACCTGGAATGTGCCGAGACCTCGGAACTATTCCTCTGGGGTGACACCAGGACAGAAGTCTCAAGGGCACAAAGGGAGTCTGAATCATACCGCCCTCCTTGTTGATGTAAACGACTACAGATGTGCTGTCCATTGCTATCAGTACAATCTGGTCCCTGCAAAGATGCTCGATGTAGAGGGGACTTTCTGTAAGTGACCAAACACCTCTTGCCATGGAGTCCCCTATGTGTGCGTCTCAGCCTTAATTGAGGCGTGAAGAGCGGGTTGAGGGGGAAGCAATGATTGGCCCCAAAGTACATTGCTCTCGTTTGACCACCAATCTAGGTGTGGATGGAGAGAGTGGGGCAACTAAATGACCTTTTCCAGACTCTCGGGTCATGTGCCAATGTCGCTTCAGATGCCACTGTATGGGTCTCATATGAGGGCGACCTGACAAAAGCTGCTTTCCTTCATAGTTACTGTCCACCTACTGTAAGGGTCTACTATGAAGGTGTCCCAACACTACCTGTTTTTCTGTGGCCATCAACAGGCCGATTAAGGGCATGAACTGCCCGAGTAGGTCTCTTGCCCCATGGGTCTGTATTGTAAGTGTCAGAGTATGCGGTCTCTCGTGCTTGGGCTTGACCAGGCCTTGAGAGGGGTCGAAACAGTATCCTACAAAGTTGAACACTTGCTGATGGATCAGTTCCAACTTGAAAGCACCCAACCCAGTTCTTGGTAAAGGGCCAAAAAGGGTTGGGGAGAAACGTTAGAGGCAAGTTTACTGGCATGGAGCTCTGAGTAACCAGTCATCTAGGTACTGGTGGTTTCGTATGCTCCTTGTACTCCTTGAGCCATGAGCTTCGCTTCCTTTACGAACTTGGGGAACTCCAACACAACCGTCAACAAGTCGAAGTGAAGGCAGTGAATTGGCAGGTTTCACTTTTCAGATGGAACCTGAGATATTTTCACAACCTTGGAACCAGTGAAAAATGAAAGGAGGCGTCACTAAATCCAAAGGTGACCCACTCCCCTTGCTAAAGGGAGGGCCTTATGGTTCTGGAATTTTCCCTTTGAAGGTGCCTGATTTCAGAAACAAGTTCAACTGACTGAGATCTAAGACAGGCCTCCACTTGTTGGTTTTGGAACCAGAAACAACCTGTTGTAGAAGGCCAAGGAGAATTGAAAAACGGCCTTTTCACTGTAGTATTGAAAACAAACTCAGAGTTGAACCCAGGGACTGCCAGACCTGCCAAAAAACTTTCGCAGACGGCTTCCCCTTCAGGTGGGTTATGACAACAGGTACCACGTTGACAATAACCATGACATGTAATTTACGATTTGATCTCACTTGATCCATACCCTTTAACTGTATATGCAGGTAACTGAATGTGAGGATCTGTTCCAATAATTTCATTTATATTGTTAGCTACCACATGAAGGCCTGGTGAAAAAAGGGGAGCTAGAACCTCATGATCACGGTCACAACCTCTGACCTTAGAAAAATGATCCAAGCATGCTGGAGTGGAGTCCATTCAGGACTGCTTGGTACCCTTTCTGTTGTACGTTTGTACTGGGACTTTGTACCAGGGTGCTGAAAGGTGCCCGAATTGGGACCTCGAGCGCCCGTGGCAGCCTCATGTTTAATAATATTCAGATCTGTGGGGAACAGATGGTGTAATAAGACCACTTGCATTGAAAATTAGGACTGCACATTAAATGGTCAGTTCACAAACCCCCTGCCTTGTGAGCCTGGGACGGGTAACCTTAGGCAGCTATTAGGTTAAGCCTTTCCATTTTCACCTGGTGGCATTGAAATTAATATTTTGTGTGTTCTTTCACATAACCAACACCCGACCAGTGGTTAACAAACAGAAAGTATTCTGGCAATGATAGGGGGTAATAGAGGCAAATACCGGACTGGTAGGCTCCAGACCCCTTGTATGATTGCGTCTAGTCACATGGCTGGTACCAGAACGGAGCTAAGTGACGACAAAATAATGGGCAAATGGTCAAGATGGGTTTGGTACCCCATGTATGAATATTTGTGTTATCACATGACCTATGAATATTTGTGTTATCAAATGACCAGCCCTGGGCCAGTGGGAATTAGTGACAAAATAATTAGAAATTTTCTTTCTCTGAAAGAGCAACTGCAACCAATAGAGTTGGCACCCCAGTGAATGTTAAAATGTTGTCACATGACCAGCGGTGGGAATTGGTGACAATAAGAAAATCTGTGAAAGGGTAACTGTAGCCAGTACCAGGCTGGTAGGCTGTGGCACCCTGTGTATGTTTACTTGAATTGTCACATGACCAGCACCGGACAGGTGGGAATTGGCGACAAATTATAAACGTGCAAATCTGTAAGGGCACCCTGTATGTTTATTTTGTTGTCACACGACCAGCACCACATAAATTTCTTTATGTGCGGGGCAACTGTAACCAGTACTGTACCAGTAGGGTCATGTACACTGTGTATGTTGATATGTTGTCACATAACCAGCACCAGAATGGTGGGAATTGGTGACAAAATAACAGAAAAATGTATTGGGGACCGGACCGACAGGCTATGGCACCCGGTGTATATTTGTTTTGACAAGCATGACCAGCACCGGACCGGTGGGACTTGATGACAAAATTAGTGGGAAAATCTATATGGGCAACTGTAGCCGGTACCGGACCGACTGGGGCCCCGTGTCTGCATTGTCACATGACCCGGACCGGACCGGTGGGAATTGGTGACAAAATAATGAGGAAATCTGTGCGTACGGGGGTAACTGTAGCCCAGTACCACACCAGTAGGCCCTGGAACCCTGTAGTATGTATATTTGAGTTGTCACATGACCAGTACCGGACCTGTGGGAATTAGTGACAAAATAAAGAGGAAATCTGTGGGTGTGTATATGAGGGTAACTGTAGCCCAGTACCCGACCGGTAGGCTCTGGAACCCTGTAGTATGTATATTAGAGTTGTCACATGACCAGCACCGGACCAGTGGGATTGGTGACAAATTATTAAAGGGGAAATCTGTGAGGGCAGCTTAAACCCGTACCGGACCGGTAGGCTCTGGCACCCTGTATGTTGATTTATTTTATTGTATCTGTAAGTCTTCTGTATAAAATGCCAGCACATTTACAATATCTTCAATAAATTTATTTATTTTACGTAAGCGACTGTATGTTTATTTTTGTTGTCACATGACCAACACCGGGCCGGTGGGCTTGGTGACAAATAATTTGGAAACAATTACATACATAGATAAAGTATTCTGCAATTTGCAGTTTCCTCAATTTTTATAAATACCTGCAAGTCTTCTTCTGTATAAAACACAGCACGTTTCCAATATCCTCAATAAATTTATTTATTTCTCGTAAGCGATAGACGCTTACACTAACTGTTAGTTCATAGATGAAAACAGGAAAACTGTTTATCCGCTTGCAGTGTCACATGACCAGTTTATTTTATTGTCACGTGACAAGCATTTGCTGGAGATGATGACGTCAGAAGAAGACGATGTATTCTTTGTAAATATGAAGGAAAAGTCTTCTAAATATCTTTATATTATGACGTGGCCAGGAAACAGTAGTTCTTGGTAGATATCCACACAATAAAAGCTTGCAGTATGAAATAAAACGCAGTAGTACCGAGTCCTTTGTCAACAAAATACTTTCAAAGTTCAAAGTAAAATACTCACACGATCCGCAATCCTGGCCAGCAGAAGAAGATAAAATGTGATTCTATATATATTATTCAACATAATACTCCTTTTTCATTGTAAAATATTGTTTTGATATGAAAAATTCACAAATAAATCTATAAACTTTCCAACCATTTGATCTTGCTTTGTGCCAAACAAAAAGAGGAAGTGCGCATGCCCCGGCCAGAGCCCAGCTCAGGACGTTTTTTTCTAATGTTTGTCGAGACCAGCAGAGCGCTGGACAAATGCATCTGTCCACTAGGTAAGGTGTATTAACGCAATAAAAAAGGTACCTCACTATAAACTCTTCGATAAAGATCTTCATATATATCGACTGTCCAGAATGTTACACAGAAATATATTTCCTTGAATTATGGATTTTTATGTCAGCTGACTTGTCAGTCAGCTGACATTATGTCATCACTCTGCGGCGTGGGCGTACGCGTGAACAACTTCTTCTCCAAAACTACAAGGCCTAGAGACATGCTGTTTTTTTTAAAAGATACCTTATCTATCGAGGATGAAAAATTGTTCAAGGCATGCAAATCTGTCTGTTCGTCTGTTTGCTAGAGACATTACAAGGGGGGTACCCCCACCAAAAGTGTGAAAATTTCAACTTTTTATCACAATTTTCTCAGTGACTATTGCAGGGATTTCTCTCATATCTTGCATATATGTACTAGGCCAGAGGTAGATTCTCTTGTGTGAGTATGAGACCTGGATCTGTCTTACCTTTTTTTTTAATAAATTTTTTTAATAATTTTTAATGCATTAAAATTCATGAAATCATGTACTAAATCACTTGTAACTTCAAAAGTGTTGCATTTACAGCATTTTGTGAAAATATGTTGTTCAGCTACTTTTTTCATAGCTACAATATGGTGAGTAAGTTGGGTGTCTGTCTCAATAGCTAAGTGAGTAATAGCTACTTTTGGGCTTTTCAGTAACTTCCATTATGAGTAAAATCACTTGTAACTTAAAAACTATTGCATTTAGAGAATTTTGTATAAATATGTTATTCAGCTACTTTTGGGCCAGCCATAACATAGTGAAATTTCAGACCTGTAGCTCATGGCATAGCTGAGTAATAGCTACTTTTAGGTTATCACTGTTGAGTAAATCGCTTATAACTTGAAAACTATTGCATTTAGAGAATTTTGTTAAAATATGTTATTCAGCTACTTTTTTCATAGCTACAATATGGTGAGTAAGTTGGGTGTCTGTCTCAATAGCTAAGTGAGTAATAGCTACTTTTGGGCTTTTCAGTAACTTCCATCATGAGTAAAATCACTTGTAACTTAAAAACTATTGCATTTAGAGAATTTCGTATAAATATGTTATTCAGCTACTTTTGGGTCAGCTATAACATAGTAAAATTTCAGACCTGAGCAGCTACCACTGGGTCTAAGTGTTGCAATTCCAAATCTGCCCAAGCCACGTCTTTCAGATAAAATTGCGTAAAAGAATTATGGACCTTCCACGAGCAGGCTGAGAGGATTTGGTCCAAGGAGACACCCCCTGGGTATGTCTTGGCAGCAGCAAAGGCTTGAACACCATGGGCTCTGACTTGATGCAAGCTCTGGGCTTGCTCATCAGAAAGCTGGTAGCATTACAGCACAGTTCCCTAGCTCCAGGAAGAGATGGTAGTTGGAATAATATCCTTATGAAACTCTTCCAGAAGGCCAGATTTTTACCTTTGCAGAGGTCATTGGTCCTGGCTAAGTAATAACGTCTACATACTAGGGTTCTTACTGGAGAAATTTATCCTCCTTAAGAGATTTATCCAAAGATGGGGCCAAGACTGTTAGGACTACCAGGGCCACGCAGGAAAGACCCTTTTTAGCCAACTGATTCTTGGAACGAAAAGTGGGCGAAGGGTAGAGAGAGAGACCCTACTCCAATTTTCCTGATGCCTGATATTTTTATACAGCCAGGCATGAATTTCACTCCGTCTATTGTCTGAGCCCAAGGCCAACAGAAAGACTGCCTTGAAAAACAAGTGCTTAAGAGAGGCCTTCTGCACGGACTCAAAAGGAGCCTTGGTCCGCTGGTGTAGTACCCGTGAAAGGTTCCACGTGGGCACTCCCCGCCTGCCCTTGGGCTTAACTCTATGGAAGCTATCCAACAAGCAGGTTAGGTTCTCATCTTAACTGATGCAATTTTATGGCCTACCATATCAGCAAAAGCCGTCCTATAGCCTTCAATAATACTGGGCTGAAGTTTTCTGCCTTTGAAAAGATGAAACAGAAAATCAGCAAATGGGTCACAGACGGCTACCAGAAGTCCACCTCATTTGACTTACACTCTTGGACCGAAAAACGGCACACTTTGATCTGTGAACGGCTCTGGTTGAGAGTCTGTGAGGAGCTTCAATTCTTGCTGCTACTTCTTCATAGAACCCTTGTTCCTGAATGACAGAGGCTCTAGGAGCAAGACATGCAGGTTTAGATTTCTGAGGTTCCAGTGAAGAAGCCTGTCAAAGGGCTGTGTTACCAGATCCTTTGTATAGGGATCTGAACCGACAGAACTGACCAGATCCCAAAACCAAGTCATGTTGGACCACCCTGGAGCAATCAGAACCATTCCTGTGATAGCCTTGATCCATCACCTTGGAGATCATGTGGCTAAGCAGGGAGACTGGAGGGAAGGTGTAAACATCCAGACTCTCCCAAGGCGGACTCAGGGCGTCTACTGCCCAGGCTGTTGGATCCGGTACCGGTGAAACAAAGTTGGGGAGTTTGTGATTGAACCGGGTTGCAAAAAGCTCCACATGTGGCCTGGCCCATCTTGAGCACCAGATGTTGAAAACCTGAGATAGGGGCCACTCTGTCTGGTCACTTGGCTGCGTCTGGAAAGCTTGTCTGCTATTACATTCAAGCGACCTGGAATGTGCCGAGACCTCGGAACTATTCCTCTGGGGTGACACCAGGACAGAAGTCTCAAGGGCACAAAGGGAGTCTGAATCATACCGCCCTCCTTGTTGATGTAAACGACTACAGATGTGCTGTCCATTGCTATCAGTACAATCTGGTCCCTGCAAAGATGCTCGATGTAGAGGGGACTTTCTGTAAGTGACCAAACACCTCTTGCCATGGAGTCCCCTATGTGTGCGTCTCAGCCTTAATTGAGGCGTGAAGAGCGGGTTGAGGGGGAAGCAATGATTGGCCCCAAAGTACATTGCTCTCGTTTGACCACCAATCTAGGTGTGGATGGAGAGAGTGGGGCAACTAAATGACCTTTTCCAGACTCTCGGGTCATGTGCCAATGTCGCTTCAGATGCCACTGTATGGGTCTCATATGAGGGCGACCTGACAAAAGCTGCTTTCCTTCATAGTTACTGTCCACCTACTGTAAGGGTCTACTATGAAGGTGTCCCAACACTACCTGTTTTTCTGTGGCCATCAACAGGCCGATTAAGGGCATGAACTGCCCGAGTAGGTCTCTTGCCCCATGGGTCTGTATTGTAAGTGTCAGAGTATGCGGTCTCTCGTGCTTGGGCTTGACCAGGCCTTGAGAGGGGTCGAAACAGTATCCTACAAAGTTGAACACTTGCTGATGGATCAGTTCCAACTTGAAAGCACCCAACCCAGTTCTTGGTAAAGGGCCAAAAAGGGTTGGGGAGAAACGTTAGAGGCAAGTTTACTGGCATGGAGCTCTGAGTAACCAGTCATCTAGGTACTGGTGGTTTCGTATGCTCCTTGTACTCCTTGAGCCATGAGCTTCGCTTCCTTTACGAACTTGGGGAACTCCAACACAACCGTCAACAAGTCGAAGTGAAGGCAGTGAATTGGCAGGTTTCACTTTTCAGATGGAACCTGAGATATTTTCACAACCTTGGAACCAGTGAAAAATGAAAGGAGGCGTCACTAAATCCAAAGGTGACCCACTCCCCTTGCTAAAGGGAGGGCCTTATGGTTCTGGAATTTTCCCTTTGAAGGTGCCTGATTTCAGAAACAAGTTCAACTGACTGAGATCTAAGACAGGCCTCCACTTGTTGGTTTTGGAACCAGAAACAACCTGTTGTAGAAGGCCAAGGAGAATTGAAAAACGGCCTTTTCACTGTAGTATTGAAAACAAACTCAGAGTTGAACCCAGGGACTGCCAGACCTGCCAAAAAACTTTCGCAGACGGCTTCCCCTTCAGGTGGGTTATGACAACAGGTACCACGTTGACAATAACCATGACATGTAATTTACGATTTGATCTCACTTGATCCATACCCTTTAACTGTATATGCAGGTAACTGAATGTGAGGATCTGTTCCAATAATTTCATTTATATTGTTAGCTACCACATGAAGGCCTGGTGAAAAAAGGGGAGCTAGAACCTCATGATCACGGTCACAACCTCTGACCTTAGAAAAATGATCCAAGCATGCTGGAGTGGAGTCCATTCAGGACTGCTTGGTACCCTTTCTGTTGTACGTTTGTACTGGGACTTTGTACCAGGGTGCTGAAAGGTGCCCGAATTGGGACCTCGAGCGCCCGTGGCAGCCTCATGTTTAATAATATTCAGATCTGTGGGGAACAGATGGTGTAATAAGACCACTTGCATTGAAAATTAGGACTGCACATTAAATGGTCAGTTCACAAACCCCCTGCCTTGTGAGCCTGGGACGGGTAACCTTAGGCAGCTATTAGGTTAAGCCTTTCCATTTTCACCTGGTGGCATTGAAATTAATATTTTGTGTGTTCTTTCACATAACCAACACCCGACCAGTGGTTAACAAACAGAAAGTATTCTGGCAATGATAGGGGGTAATAGAGGCAAATACCGGACTGGTAGGCTCCAGACCCCTTGTATGATTGCGTCTAGTCACATGGCTGGTACCAGAACGGAGCTAAGTGACGACAAAATAATGGGCAAATGGTCAAGATGGGTTTGGTACCCCATGTATGAATATTTGTGTTATCACATGACCTATGAATATTTGTGTTATCAAATGACCAGCCCTGGGCCAGTGGGAATTAGTGACAAAATAATTAGAAATTTTCTTTCTCTGAAAGAGCAACTGCAACCAATAGAGTTGGCACCCCAGTGAATGTTAAAATGTTGTCACATGACCAGCGGTGGGAATTGGTGACAATAAGAAAATCTGTGAAAGGGTAACTGTAGCCAGTACCAGGCTGGTAGGCTGTGGCACCCTGTGTATGTTTACTTGAATTGTCACATGACCAGCACCGGACAGGTGGGAATTGGCGACAAATTATAAACGTGCAAATCTGTAAGGGCACCCTGTATGTTTATTTTGTTGTCACACGACCAGCACCACATAAATTTCTTTATGTGCGGGGCAACTGTAACCAGTACTGTACCAGTAGGGTCATGTACACTGTGTATGTTGATATGTTGTCACATAACCAGCACCAGAATGGTGGGAATTGGTGACAAAATAACAGAAAAATGTATTGGGGACCGGACCGACAGGCTATGGCACCCGGTGTATATTTGTTTTGACAAGCATGACCAGCACCGGACCGGTGGGACTTGATGACAAAATTAGTGGGAAAATCTATATGGGCAACTGTAGCCGGTACCGGACCGACTGGGGCCCCGTGTCTGCATTGTCACATGACCCGGACCGGACCGGTGGGAATTGGTGACAAAATAATGAGGAAATCTGTGCGTACGGGGGTAACTGTAGCCCAGTACCACACCAGTAGGCCCTGGAACCCTGTAGTATGTATATTTGAGTTGTCACATGACCAGTACCGGACCTGTGGGAATTAGTGACAAAATAAAGAGGAAATCTGTGGGTGTGTATATGAGGGTAACTGTAGCCCAGTACCCGACCGGTAGGCTCTGGAACCCTGTAGTATGTATATTAGAGTTGTCACATGACCAGCACCGGACCAGTGGGATTGGTGACAAATTATTAAAGGGGAAATCTGTGAGGGCAGCTTAAACCCGTACCGGACCGGTAGGCTCTGGCACCCTGTATGTTGATTTATTTTATTGTATCTGTAAGTCTTCTGTATAAAATGCCAGCACATTTACAATATCTTCAATAAATTTATTTATTTTACGTAAGCGACTGTATGTTTATTTTTGTTGTCACATGACCAACACCGGGCCGGTGGGCTTGGTGACAAATAATTTGGAAACAATTACATACATAGATAAAGTATTCTGCAATTTGCAGTTTCCTCAATTTTTATAAATACCTGCAAGTCTTCTTCTGTATAAAACACAGCACGTTTCCAATATCCTCAATAAATTTATTTATTTCTCGTAAGCGATAGACGCTTACACTAACTGTTAGTTCATAGATGAAAACAGGAAAACTGTTTATCCGCTTGCAGTGTCACATGACCAGTTTATTTTATTGTCACGTGACAAGCATTTGCTGGAGATGATGACGTCAGAAGAAGACGATGTATTCTTTGTAAATATGAAGGAAAAGTCTTCTAAATATCTTTATATTATGACGTGGCCAGGAAACAGTAGTTCTTGGTAGATATCCACACAATAAAAGCTTGCAGTATGAAATAAAACGCAGTAGTACCGAGTCCTTTGTCAACAAAATACTTTCAAAGTTCAAAGTAAAATACTCACACGATCCGCAATCCTGGCCAGCAGAAGAAGATAAAATGTGATTCTATATATATTATTCAACATAATACTCCTTTTTCATTGTAAAATATTGTTTTGATATGAAAAATTCACAAATAAATCTATAAACTTTCCAACCATTTGATCTTGCTTTGTGCCAAACAAAAAGAGGAAGTGCGCATGCCCCGGCCAGAGCCCAGCTCAGGACGTTTTTTTCTAATGTTTGTCGAGACCAGCAGAGCGCTGGACAAATGCATCTGTCCACTAGGTAAGGTGTATTAACGCAATAAAAAAGGTACCTCACTATAAACTCTTCGATAAAGATCTTCATATATATCGACTGTCCAGAATGTTACACAGAAATATATTTCCTTGAATTATGGATTTTTATGTCAGCTGACTTGTCAGTCAGCTGACATTATGTCATCACTCTGCGGCGTGGGCGTACGCGTGAACAACTTCTTCTCCAAAACTACAAGGCCTAGAGACATGCTGTTTTTTTTAAAAGATACCTTATCTATCGAGGATGAAAAATTGTTCAAGGCATGCAAATCTGTCTGTTCGTCTGTTTGCTAGAGACATTACAAGGGGGGTACCCCCACCAAAAGTGTGAAAATTTCAACTTTTTATCACAATTTTCTCAGTGACTATTGCAGGGATTTCTCTCATATCTTGCATATATGTACTAGGCCAGAGGTAGATTCTCTTGTGTGAGTATGAGACCTGGATCTGTCTTACCTTTTTTTTTAATAAATTTTTTTAATAATTTTTAATGCATTAAAATTCATGAAATCATGTACTAAATCACTTGTAACTTCAAAAGTGTTGCATTTACAGCATTTTGTGAAAATATGTTGTTCAGCTACTTTTTTCATAGCTACAATATGGTGAGTAAGTTGGGTGTCTGTCTCAATAGCTAAGTGAGTAATAGCTACTTTTGGGCTTTTCAGTAACTTCCATTATGAGTAAAATCACTTGTAACTTAAAAACTATTGCATTTAGAGAATTTTGTATAAATATGTTATTCAGCTACTTTTGGGCCAGCCATAACATAGTGAAATTTCAGACCTGTAGCTCATGGCATAGCTGAGTAATAGCTACTTTTAGGTTATCACTGTTGAGTAAATCGCTTATAACTTGAAAACTATTGCATTTAGAGAATTTTGTTAAAATATGTTATTCAGCTACTTTTTTCATAGCTACAATATGGTGAGTAAGTTGGGTGTCTGTCTCAATAGCTAAGTGAGTAATAGCTACTTTTGGGCTTTTCAGTAACTTCCATCATGAGTAAAATCACTTGTAACTTAAAAACTATTGCATTTAGAGAATTTCGTATAAATATGTTATTCAGCTACTTTTGGGTCAGCTATAACATAGTAAAATTTCAGACCTGAGCAGCTACCACTGGGTCTAAGTGTTGCAATTCCAAATCTGCCCAAGCCACGTCTTTCAGATAAAATTGCGTAAAAGAATTATGGACCTTCCACGAGCAGGCTGAGAGGATTTGGTCCAAGGAGACACCCCCTGGGTATGTCTTGGCAGCAGCAAAGGCTTGAACACCATGGGCTCTGACTTGATGCAAGCTCTGGGCTTGCTCATCAGAAAGCTGGTAGCATTACAGCACAGTTCCCTAGCTCCAGGAAGAGATGGTAGTTGGAATAATATCCTTATGAAACTCTTCCAGAAGGCCAGATTTTTACCTTTGCAGAGGTCATTGGTCCTGGCTAAGTAATAACGTCTACATACTAGGGTTCTTACTGGAGAAATTTATCCTCCTTAAGAGATTTATCCAAAGATGGGGCCAAGACTGTTAGGACTACCAGGGCCACGCAGGAAAGACCCTTTTTAGCCAACTGATTCTTGGAACGAAAAGTGGGCGAAGGGTAGAGAGAGAGACCCTACTCCAATTTTCCTGATGCCTGATATTTTTATACAGCCAGGCATGAATTTCACTCCGTCTATTGTCTGAGCCCAAGGCCAACAGAAAGACTGCCTTGAAAAACAAGTGCTTAAGAGAGGCCTTCTGCACGGACTCAAAAGGAGCCTTGGTCCGCTGGTGTAGTACCCGTGAAAGGTTCCACGTGGGCACTCCCCGCCTGCCCTTGGGCTTAACTCTATGGAAGCTATCCAACAAGCAGGTTAGGTTCTCATCTTAACTGATGCAATTTTATGGCCTACCATATCAGCAAAAGCCGTCCTATAGCCTTCAATAATACTGGGCTGAAGTTTTCTGCCTTTGAAAAGATGAAACAGAAAATCAGCAAATGGGTCACAGACGGCTACCAGAAGTCCACCTCATTTGACTTACACTCTTGGACCGAAAAACGGCACACTTTGATCTGTGAACGGCTCTGGTTGAGAGTCTGTGAGGAGCTTCAATTCTTGCTGCTACTTCTTCATAGAACCCTTGTTCCTGAATGACAGAGGCTCTAGGAGCAAGACATGCAGGTTTAGATTTCTGAGGTTCCAGTGAAGAAGCCTGTCAAAGGGCTGTGTTACCAGATCCTTTGTATAGGGATCTGAACCGACAGAACTGACCAGATCCCAAAACCAAGTCATGTTGGACCACCCTGGAGCAATCAGAACCATTCCTGTGATAGCCTTGATCCATCACCTTGGAGATCATGTGGCTAAGCAGGGAGACTGGAGGGAAGGTGTAAACATCCAGACTCTCCCAAGGCGGACTCAGGGCGTCTACTGCCCAGGCTGTTGGATCCGGTACCGGTGAAACAAAGTTGGGGAGTTTGTGATTGAACCGGGTTGCAAAAAGCTCCACATGTGGCCTGGCCCATCTTGAGCACCAGATGTTGAAAACCTGAGATAGGGGCCACTCTGTCTGGTCACTTGGCTGCGTCTGGAAAGCTTGTCTGCTATTACATTCAAGCGACCTGGAATGTGCCGAGACCTCGGAACTATTCCTCTGGGGTGACACCAGGACAGAAGTCTCAAGGGCACAAAGGGAGTCTGAATCATACCGCCCTCCTTGTTGATGTAAACGACTACAGATGTGCTGTCCATTGCTATCAGTACAATCTGGTCCCTGCAAAGATGCTCGATGTAGAGGGGACTTTCTGTAAGTGACCAAACACCTCTTGCCATGGAGTCCCCTATGTGTGCGTCTCAGCCTTAATTGAGGCGTGAAGAGCGGGTTGAGGGGGAAGCAATGATTGGCCCCAAAGTACATTGCTCTCGTTTGACCACCAATCTAGGTGTGGATGGAGAGAGTGGGGCAACTAAATGACCTTTTCCAGACTCTCGGGTCATGTGCCAATGTCGCTTCAGATGCCACTGTATGGGTCTCATATGAGGGCGACCTGACAAAAGCTGCTTTCCTTCATAGTTACTGTCCACCTACTGTAAGGGTCTACTATGAAGGTGTCCCAACACTACCTGTTTTTCTGTGGCCATCAACAGGCCGATTAAGGGCATGAACTGCCCGAGTAGGTCTCTTGCCCCATGGGTCTGTATTGTAAGTGTCAGAGTATGCGGTCTCTCGTGCTTGGGCTTGACCAGGCCTTGAGAGGGGTCGAAACAGTATCCTACAAAGTTGAACACTTGCTGATGGATCAGTTCCAACTTGAAAGCACCCAACCCAGTTCTTGGTAAAGGGCCAAAAAGGGTTGGGGAGAAACGTTAGAGGCAAGTTTACTGGCATGGAGCTCTGAGTAACCAGTCATCTAGGTACTGGTGGTTTCGTATGCTCCTTGTACTCCTTGAGCCATGAGCTTCGCTTCCTTTACGAACTTGGGGAACTCCAACACAACCGTCAACAAGTCGAAGTGAAGGCAGTGAATTGGCAGGTTTCACTTTTCAGATGGAACCTGAGATATTTTCACAACCTTGGAACCAGTGAAAAATGAAAGGAGGCGTCACTAAATCCAAAGGTGACCCACTCCCCTTGCTAAAGGGAGGGCCTTATGGTTCTGGAATTTTCCCTTTGAAGGTGCCTGATTTCAGAAACAAGTTCAACTGACTGAGATCTAAGACAGGCCTCCACTTGTTGGTTTTGGAACCAGAAACAACCTGTTGTAGAAGGCCAAGGAGAATTGAAAAACGGCCTTTTCACTGTAGTATTGAAAACAAACTCAGAGTTGAACCCAGGGACTGCCAGACCTGCCAAAAAACTTTCGCAGACGGCTTCCCCTTCAGGTGGGTTATGACAACAGGTACCACGTTGACAATAACCATCACATGTAATTTACGATTTGATCTCACTTGATCCATACCCTTTAACTGTATATGCAGGTAACTGAATGTGAGGATCTGTTCCAATAATTTCATTTATATTGTTAGCTACCACATGAAGGCCTGGTGAAAAAAGGGGAGCTAGAACCTCATGATCACGGTCACAACCTCTGACCTTAGAAAAATGATCCAAGCATGCTGGAGTGGAGTCCATTCAGGACTGCTTGGTACCCTTTCTGTTGTACGTTTGTACTGGGACTTTGTACCAGGGTGCTGAAAGGTGCCCGAATTGGGACCTCGAGCGCCCGTGGCAGCCTCATGTTTAATAATATTCAGATCTGTGGGGAACAGATGGTGTAATAAGACCACTTGCATTGAAAATTAGGACTGCACATTAAATGGTCAGTTCACAAACCCCCTGCCTTGTGAGCCTGGGACGGGTAACCTTAGGCAGCTATTAGGTTAAGCCTTTCCATTTTCACCTGGTGGCATTGAAATTAATATTTTGTGTGTTCTTTCACATAACCAACACCCGACCAGTGGTTAACAAACAGAAAGTATTCTGGCAATGATAGGGGGTAATAGAGGCAAATACCGGACTGGTAGGCTCCAGACCCCTTGTATGATTGCGTCTAGTCACATGGCTGGTACCAGAACGGAGCTAAGTGACGACAAAATAATGGGCAAATGGTCAAGATGGGTTTGGTACCCCATGTATGAATATTTGTGTTATCACATGACCTATGAATATTTGTGTTATCAAATGACCAGCCCTGGGCCAGTGGGAATTAGTGACAAAATAATTAGAAATTTTCTTTCTCTGAAAGAGCAACTGCAACCAATAGAGTTGGCACCCCAGTGAATGTTAAAATGTTGTCACATGACCAGCGGTGGGAATTGGTGACAATAAGAAAATCTGTGAAAGGGTAACTGTAGCCAGTACCAGGCTGGTAGGCTGTGGCACCCTGTGTATGTTTACTTGAATTGTCACATGACCAGCACCGGACAGGTGGGAATTGGCGACAAATTATAAACGTGCAAATCTGTAAGGGCACCCTGTATGTTTATTTTGTTGTCACACGACCAGCACCACATAAATTTCTTTATGTGCGGGGCAACTGTAACCAGTACTGTACCAGTAGGGTCATGTACACTGTGTATGTTGATATGTTGTCACATAACCAGCACCAGAATGGTGGGAATTGGTGACAAAATAACAGAAAAATGTATTGGGGACCGGACCGACAGGCTATGGCACCCGGTGTATATTTGTTTTGACAAGCATGACCAGCACCGGACCGGTGGGACTTGATGACAAAATTAGTGGGAAAATCTATATGGGCAACTGTAGCCGGTACCGGACCGACTGGGGCCCCGTGTCTGCATTGTCACATGACCCGGACCGGACCGGTGGGAATTGGTGACAAAATAATGAGGAAATCTGTGCGTACGGGGGTAACTGTAGCCCAGTACCACACCAGTAGGCCCTGGAACCCTGTAGTATGTATATTTGAGTTGTCACATGACCAGTACCGGACCTGTGGGAATTAGTGACAAAATAAAGAGGAAATCTGTGGGTGTGTATATGAGGGTAACTGTAGCCCAGTACCCGACCGGTAGGCTCTGGAACCCTGTAGTATGTATATTAGAGTTGTCACATGACCAGCACCGGACCAGTGGGATTGGTGACAAATTATTAAAGGGGAAATCTGTGAGGGCAGCTTAAACCCGTACCGGACCGGTAGGCTCTGGCACCCTGTATGTTGATTTATTTTATTGTATCTGTAAGTCTTCTGTATAAAATGCCAGCACATTTACAATATCTTCAATAAATTTATTTATTTTACGTAAGCGACTGTATGTTTATTTTTGTTGTCACATGACCAACACCGGGCCGGTGGGCTTGGTGACAAATAATTTGGAAACAATTACATACATAGATAAAGTATTCTGCAATTTGCAGTTTCCTCAATTTTTATAAATACCTGCAAGTCTTCTTCTGTATAAAACACAGCACGTTTCCAATATCCTCAATAAATTTATTTATTTCTCGTAAGCGATAGACGCTTACACTAACTGTTAGTTCATAGATGAAAACAGGAAAACTGTTTATCCGCTTGCAGTGTCACATGACCAGTTTATTTTATTGTCACGTGACAAGCATTTGCTGGAGATGATGACGTCAGAAGAAGACGATGTATTCTTTGTAAATATGAAGGAAAAGTCTTCTAAATATCTTTATATTATGACGTGGCCAGGAAACAGTAGTTCTTGGTAGATATCCACACAATAAAAGCTTGCAGTATGAAATAAAACGCAGTAGTACCGAGTCCTTTGTCAACAAAATACTTTCAAAGTTCAAAGTAAAATACTCACACGATCCGCAATCCTGGCCAGCAGAAGAAGATAAAATGTGATTCTATATATATTATTCAACATAATACTCCTTTTTCATTGTAAAATATTGTTTTGATATGAAAAATTCACAAATAAATCTATAAACTTTCCAACCATTTGATCTTGCTTTGTGCCAAACAAAAAGAGGAAGTGCGCATGCCCCGGCCAGAGCCCAGCTCAGGACGTTTTTTTCTAATGTTTGTCGAGACCAGCAGAGCGCTGGACAAATGCATCTGTCCACTAGGTAAGGTGTATTAACGCAGTAAAAAAGGTACCTCACTATAAACTCTTCGATAAAGATCTTCATATATATCGACTGTCCAGAATGTTACACAGAAATATATTTCCTTGAATTATGGATTTTTATGTCAGCTGACTTGTCAGTCAGCTGACATTATGTCATCACTCTGCGGCGTGGGCGTACGCGTGAACAACTTCTTCTCCAAAACTACAAGGCCTAGAGACATGCTGTTTTTTTTAAAAGATACCTTATCTATCGAGGATGAAAAATTGTTCAAGGCATGCAAATCTGTCTGTTCGTCTGTTTGCTAGAGACATTACAAGGGGGGTACCCCCACCAAAAGTGTGAAAATTTCAACTTTTTATCACAATTTTCTCAGTGACTATTGCAGGGATTTCTCTCATATCTTGCATATATGTACTAGGCCAGAGGTAGATTCTCTTGTGTGAGTATGAGACCTGGATCTGTCTTACTTTTTTTTTAATAAATTTTTTTAATAATTTTTAATGCATTAAAATTCATGAAATCATGTACTAAATCACTTGTAACTTCAAAAGTGTTGCATTTACAGCATTTTGTGAAAATATGTTGTTCAGCTACTTTTTTCATAGCTACAATATGGTGAGTAAGTTGGGTGTCTGTCTCAATAGCTAAGTGAGTAATAGCTACTTTTGGGCTTTTCAGTAACTTCCATTATGAGTAAAATCACTTGTAACTTAAAAACTATTGCATTTAGAGAATTTTGTATAAATATGTTATTCAGCTACTTTTGGGCCAGCCATAACATAGTGAAATTTCAGACCTGTAGCTCATGGCATAGCTGAGTAATAGCTACTTTTAGGTTATCACTGTTGAGTAAATCGCTTATAACTTGAAAACTATTGCATTTAGAGAATTTCGTATAAATATGTTATTCAGCTACTTTTGGGTCAGCTATAACATAGTAAAATTTCAGACCTGTAGCTCATGGCATAGCTGAGTAATAGCTACTTTTAGGTTATCACTGTTGAGTAAATCGCTTATAACTTGAAAAGTGTTGCATTTAGAGCATTTTGTTAAAATATGTTATTCAGCTACTTTTTTCATAGCTACAATATGGTGAGTAAGTTGGGTGTCTGTCTCAATAGCTAAGTGAGTAATAGCTACTTTTGGGCTTTTCAGTAACTTCCATCATGAGTAAAATCACTTGTAACTTAAAAACTATTGCATTTAGAGAATTTCGTATAAATATGTTATTCAGCTACTTTTGGGTCAGCTATAACATAGTAAAATTTCAGACCTGTAGCTCATGGCATAGCTGAGTAATAGCTACTTTTAGGTTATCACTGTTGAGTAAATCACTTATAACTTGAAAACTATTGGATTTAGAGTATTTTGTTTCATATGTTATTCACCTACTTTTGGGCCAGCTATAACATAGTGAAGTTTCAGACCTGTGGCTCATTTCATAGCTGAGTAATAGCTACTTTGAAGTTCTCACTGTTGAGTAAATCAGTTATAATTGGAAAACTATTGCATTTACAGAAATTTGTGCAAATATGTTATTCAGCTACTTTTGGGTCAGCTATAACATAGTGAAATTATAGACCTATAGCTCATGTCACAACTGAGCAATAGCTATTCTCAGGTACTGACTGTTGAATAAATCAGCTATAACTTGAAAAATATTGCATTTGGAGTATTTTGTTAAAATATATTGTTCACCTACTTTTGGGTCAGCTATAACATAGTGAAATTACAGACCTATAGCTCATGGCATAGCGGAGCAATAGCTATTTTCAGGTTCTCACTATTGAGTAAATCAGTTGTAGCTTGAAAACTATTGCATTTACAGTAGTTTGCTTAAATATGTTGTTCACCTACTTTTGGGTTAGCTATAACATAGTAAAATTTCAGACATGTAGCTCATTGCATAGCTGAGTAATAGTTCCTTTGAGGTTCTCACTGTTGAGTATCAGTTGTAACTTGAAAACTATTACATTTAGAGTAATTTGTTAAATATGTTATTCACAGAATTTTTGGTCAGCTATAACATAGTGAAATTGCAGACCTCTATGTCATGGCATAGCTGAGCAATAGCTACTTTCAGGTTCTCACTGTTGAGTAAATCATTGTATCCACTGGATAGCCGCAGTGTGTAGAGAGAGATTTCACCATTACTGCTCTGATGAAAAAAAATATTATAGCTAGCTTTCTTAAGTTTGCAGTATATATTAATAACCATAAAATGTTGTCTGGGAATATTTTTGGCCTCATTTTGAGAAACAAGATGGCCGCCACAAGTGTTTTTTGTCAGTCATGAAAAGTGCTTATATCTCCCTTATTATTGATCCTAGAGGTTTGGGATGATAAACCAACCTGTAGGAAATCATGGGGTGGGAATCTTTTGGTGTGGTCAGATTTGACCTTCAATGACCCCTCCTTCAAGGTCAAACAAGGATAGCCAAACTTAAAAGTGCTTATAACTCGCTTATTATTGGTCCCAGAGGTTTGGGATGGTAAACAGACAGGAAATCATGGGCTGTGAATCTGTTGATATGGTCCGATTTGACCTTGGAACCCTCCTTCAAGGTCAAATGAGGATAGCGAAAATTGAAAGTGCCTACAACTCGCTTATTATTGGTGACAGAGATTTGGGATGGTAAACCATCCCATAGGAAATCATTGGCTCGGAATCTTTTGGTATGGTCAGATTTGACCTTTGGACCCCTCCTTCAAGGTCAAATGAGGACAGCCAAGCTTAAAAGTGCTTATAACTCATTTATAATTGGTCCTAGAGGTTTGGAATGGTAAACCATAGGAAATCATGGGCTGGGAATGTATTTGTGTGGTTAGATTTGACCTTGGACCCCTTCTTCAAGGTCGAACGAGGATATTGCATATGTAGTATTTCTTTAAATATGTTTTAACCTATTTTTTACACTTAAACAATTACCTTGTTATTTTCCTTCGTAATACCATTTACAGGGCACAACTTTTTTATCCTTTTCTTCTGTCAGCTTCGGAATTTCTTTCGAACTTGCTGTTCAGTTACCATTTACTGTATTTCTGTACAGCCCTTTTCCTGATAATTATTCTGTCCTCTAATCACCTTCACAAATCAAAAACACTCAGTCAGCTGACACAGTGCCCGTTCACGGGCACTCTCCTCTTGTTTTTACATTTTATCATACGTTTAAGCTGAAATTTAATGCGAGAAGGCCAAGTTCAGCTTTTGTGGGGCTTGCAGCCTATTGTTCTGTTGCCTTAACCTTCCAATATAAGACCAATGGCGGCCAAAGGTCAAATTTGGAGCATTTCTTCAAATTTTGTCCTGGTATTCGCATACAGGACAGATCATGTAATGGCTGATAAATACAATGTATGTCTCCTATAAGAATGCTGAAATTTGACCTTCAACCTTTTTCAAGGTCAAGACTGGCTCTCAAACATTGAATTGTTGACCTTTTAGAGATTTCCTTTCATGTGCAATAGCTGAAAAATATTTTATGTAGACCTTTCAATGTTGTGTGGGTATACAGTGGGAAGGCCTCAGGGCTATTGACTTATGACCTTGACCATCCAGCATAATGGTGGTCTTCTAAAGGTCAAATTTGGGGCATTTCTTCCCATTTTGGTTTGGTACTCGCATACAGGGCAGATAATTCTATAACTGATTCACATAATACATGTACATGTATATGTCCCCTGTAATGCATGGCATTCACAAGATATTTGGCTTGGCTGTGTTACAGTCATTTTCAGAATGTTAGGTTACACCATGTTCTCTCCAGGGATGCACTACATTGAGATGCAATTTGCAGTTATTCAAATGAAATTGGCTAAAATAATGGTTCAATTTCTGGAAAAAAAGTTTGTAAATTGTTATTTCACCAGAGTATATGTCAAAGAGGAAAACAGTGGTAAAGAACTCAATGTCATGACACTTAATTGTTTTTTTGTTTTGTTTTCAATTTACAGATTCTTTAATGAAAAAGGAGGAAGAAATTCAGAAAAGGGAGAATGTTATCAAAGCAAAAAGAAAGGAACGAATGGATAGGGAGAAGGCAGTCAGAGACAAAGGTATAAAGGATGTAGAGCTGAAACGATTAGCAAAATTTGCTAGCTGGGTAGTTGCTTGCATTAACTGTTGACTAACCGATTAACTGTTTCCGTGGTTGAGCATGTTTGAAAAATACTGAAAACGACGTCTGTTCCGGATGTAAACAAACAAAATGGTGGATCACGAGAATAGTGACGAGATGCCAGAAAAACAAAAACTTCACTAGATTGGTGGGTAATTAGCTAATTGTATAATATTTTGATACAGATAAAATGTTTTGATACATTTTAAGGTCTTAACTCGAAATATTTAAAGTTTTCACGATCGCGGAAAATCTCATAACGGGTCATATACTAAAGAAAACAGTTAATTGGTTTAGCAATATTGGCGTCGACTTGTGCTTTGATAACCTAATAATTGATTAGTACAAATAATCGTTTCAGCTCTAAAAGGATAGACAAAATTCTTTCTGATAAACTAAAGAATTATTTCAGATTAGGATGTAAATTTGTGGAATTTTGGTAATTTGTATAATAAAAGTGGAAAAAGTAACATTTAAGAAACAGACACCAGAGTTGTGGGTCACACCTATTAGTTTTGAAAGATTTCTTTTTGGAATTGAGAACAGGAAACCAGACAGTAGTTTTCCCTTTTTACCCCACAGCCCTTAAGGGCTGTTGGGGTTTTGTTTTCACCCATGGTGTCCGGATGGGCGGGCTGGCAGGCAGCGGGAAAAAGTTTGTCCGGCCTGTATATCAGAAACCGTAAGGTTTAGGAAGTTGATACTTGGTAGGGACATTGGTTAGGGGTGTAGGTGTGCAACATCATGGTGTGACCTTGATTTGCCCTTTGACCTTGTTGCAGTGACCTTGACCTATTAAATCTTGTCTGGGCAATATCTCGGAAACCGTAAGGTGTAGGAAGTCGATACTTGGTAGGGACATTAGTTAGGGGTTGTAGGTGTGCAACGTCATGGTGTGACCTTGATTTGACCTTGCCGTAGTAACCTTGACCTATAAAATCTTGTCCGGGCTATATCTTGGAAACCATAAGGTGTAGGAAGTTGATACTTAGAAGGGACATTGGTTAGGGGTTGTAGGTGTGCAACATCATGGCGTGACCTTGATTTGACCTTGCCGTAGTGACCTTGACCTATAAAACCTTGTCTGGCCTATATCTCAGAAACCGTAAGGTGTAGGAAGTTGATACTTGGTAGGGACATTGGCTAGGGTGTATAGATGTAAAACGTCATGGTGTGACCTTGATTTGACCTTGCCGTGCTGACCTTGACATATATACTGCCTTGTCCGAGGTATATTTCGGAAACCGTAAGGTGTAGGAAGTTGATATTTGGTAGGGACATTGGTTGGGGGTTATAGATGTACAACGTCATGGTGTGACGTGGATTTGACCTTTGATCTTGCATATCTGATGCTATTTTATCTCTCTACAGGGATATGTGATACTATTTTATCTCTTATATCTCTCATATCTTTTTACTTGAATCTTGGTTGTTGGATGTCTTTTGATGTAGATTAAGCACTGTTAAAGTCACATTAGAATTCATTAAGGGTTTTACTTTTGCAACTTCCCATTGTAACCCATGGTATTGCATCATGTGAGTCACAGGTTTTGCCCCAACTCCACATTAAGTATGTTTTGCCACATCAGGATCTGTATGTATGGGTAATACTCAAAACATTCAACCCATAATTCGACCATACATAATTTGATATTTTCATTGACAGCTATTCTCCAGCTAAGAAATTTTACAGCTTCATAACTTTTAGTTTAATGAATTGTCTTGTTTTAATACTTAGTCTTTACATGCGGTGCTCTGAAAGTATCAAAATCTGTGTACTGTTTCACTACTTCTATATCTTGGTGTTGAAAAATATTTCCCCAGGCTGTGGGGTGCGGGCATCTATGATGCTATTTTTTCACTTTAATACAGTTATAATAAATTATAAAGACCGGAAATGCGCAGTGAACGAAAACTTGTTGTTGCGCATCATTGGTAGCGTACATTATATCACGAGGGATACAATATTGTAAAAGTAGTCTAAATGGCTGTAATTCAGCAAAGATATAGTTCCTGAACAACTACATTTCTTGACTAAATAAATAGACGTTTTTGTGTTAAAATCACACTGGTCTTTATAATAGCATATTAGGCTTTGTCCATTATTCCACCTGGAAGTTTGTGATTTATTCACCGATACAGTACTCAGACCTTGTCCTTTATTGCTACAGTAAGAAAAAAAAATAGTTTGGGAAATTAAAATCATTGAAATATTTTTTTCTGGTGTGATTTGCAGCATCAACTTTAAGCAATGGGTCAAAGGACAGCCAAAGACATGTCCTGTCCTGGAGGGAAGATATAACCTTACAATTTATTGGTCTGTTTTCAGCTCAAATGGACGAACTTGCTGTGGAGATTGGCATGTCCAAACAGTGATGGGAAAAGCAGCTTAGGAACTCTTATTATATAACAAACAGTTTTAAAGGATTGAGTATTCCTGTTATGGTGGCACATCGGTGTGAAGAAAAAAAAAAAAATCTTATAATTCATCCAAGATGTATACTCCTGTTGCATAGTGGGTAGAGTTTTTTCAGTATTTTACTGGAATATCTACAAATATAAGATTGAAGATATAATAAAGGGTTTAGATACCAACAGCAGTAATAATTCAAATTATGAAATGGTGTATTCTTTGTCCAATAACCGTGTTGAAACGTTTTGGTTAAAGCATATGTTGTTAGAAACTTCAACAGTTAAAGCAGAATAAAAATGTCTAGTGAAATCTGAAATTTTACTTGATTAAAAAAATTACATCAGGACATACAGAAGTATAATGGAATTTGAACAGAGGTTTCTATTTTTCTGCATCTTTGAATTGAACAATGTATCTTGCTATTTTGGCACATAAGGGCTTGAAAGGCAACAAAATTATTTGTGAGAATTTCTGGACTTTGAATAAGTTCATTATTGGGGAGAAAATTTTTCTCAATACTGCCTTATCACACACCAGATGACTTAAATTTAATGTCACTAAAATTAAATTTGGTCAGGTACATGTCCTGTTTCTTCTGCTATGCTTAATTTCATTGCACTTCAGCTATTTCATAATTAAACTTCAAGCACTAAAACATACTGGGCCACTAAAATAATTGTTACGAAAGCAATAGCTTTTGGTCAGAACATGGTAATTCTATACGGTAATCCCAATTGCATCTCTAAAGCACACACTTGTGTTCCAAACCCAGGTTTTAGAGTAAAAACAAGAAGTACTGTGACATTTGGAGATCTACTAAAGAGACCTGTAAAAAAAGCATGACATTAGCCGTCACCTGGATCTTACATAATAAAGAGCCAAAGAAATTAGGAGATTTCTTGTCGAGGATGGCCGCCATTTTGCATCAGACAAATTTGCAAATTTAATAAGTAAATTAAATTTTTATAAGTTAATACCCTATCCAATGGACAATAGCTTATCCGGTCGGCGCAGACCGGCCCGCCAAACGTCAGAAAAAGACGTCCTGTGTTTCCACCGGCCAGGCCGGCCCAGTCCTGTGCACTCGCCAGGTGGCGTGTAGTACTTCCTTCCTGTCTAGACAGCGTGACGTCATAGCATCTTTTTCGTTGTCTAAACCTATTGGACCCCTAGTAAGCTGATAGCGGGGTCGGAGGGAGGGTCTTGTGTGTCCATTGGATAGGGTATTAACTTATAAAAATTTAATTTACTTATTAAATTTGCAATTTTATTGCGTTAATACATCCTATCCAATGGACAATAGCTGAATAACTACCGCTTGGTCGGCGGGTAAGTTACTAGGGATTAAAGTTGAACTTATGTCCGAGATTATAAACATCTCTCCTTTAGCCTGGGTGGACCTTGAAGTCAAAAGGCACCCTTAAGGCTATGGTCGAATATCATCATCCGGTTGTCCGGAATGGAACCGTCAGAAACGACCTTGCCCCCCCCCCCCTTTTTTAACAGACCTGCTCTGAGGTAGGGGAAGAGAGGGATGAGTTCAATCCCATAAAATAACACCTCCTGGAGGAAGTACGTGAGAGATTTTTTTTTTTTTTTTTTTGTTCTTAACTAAACGTGCTATATATACAAATATGTGCAGTATTTACATATGTACAGATCTCCTCTAGGTACCAGTCTGTTGGTGGATCTGCTGAGCAGCCACAACCGGTCCAAGATGGTAGAGCTCTGAGTCCGCCCAGGCCACATCCTTCAGGTAGAATTGGGTGAAGGTATTATGAGATTTCCAGTGGCAGGCTGCTAAGATCTGTTCTAAGGAAACTCCCGATTGGAAAGCCTTAGAAGCCGCAAAGGCCCTGACATCATGAGCTTTAACTTGATGTAGGGTGTGGGCCTGATGATCAGAGAGCTCATAGCATAGGATCACAGTTTGCTTGATCCATGAGGAGATAGTGGCAGGGGAGATGTCTTTGTCGAAACCCTTCTTGAAGGAGACAAAGACTAACTCCTTGTGTTGCCTGAGGTCTGAAGTCTGGTCCAAGTAGTAGCGCAGTGCTCTGATTGGACAGAGGGATCTGTCAGACTTGAGGGATTTATCTAGAGTAGGAGCCAGGGCTGGTATGACCACTGGGGCTACACTCTGTGGACCCTCCTTGGCCAGCTGATTCTTAGAGAGAAAGCTGGAGGATGGAAAAAGAGACACCTTAGACCAGTCCGACTGGTGCCTGATGTTTTTATGCTGCCATGCATGGATTTCACTCCGTCTTTTGCCAGAGCCCAGGGCCAAAAGGAAGACAGTCTTGAAGGTCACATGCTTCAGAGACGCCTCCCTAAGTGGTTCGAAGGGAGCCTTTGTCAGCTGGTGTAGTACCATGGAAAGGTTCCAGGAGGGTATCCCCCTCCGCCCTTTGGGTCTGTCTCTGTGGAAACTTTCCAAGAGACGAGTGAGGTTATCATTTTTGCTGATATTGATGGATGTGTCACCCAGTTTATCAGCAATGGCAGATCTGTATCCATCAATGGTGCTGGGCTGTAATTTCTTGTCCTCAAAGAGGTACATTAAGAAGTCAGCTACTGACTTTACAGGTGGTGACCTGAAGTCCACCTGATTAGTGTCGCACCACTTTGTAAAAATGGTCCACTTTGCCTCATAGACTGATCTGGTTGACTTTCTTTGAGGAGCCTCAATTCTTGCTGCCACTGCCTCAGAGAAGCCCTGTTCTTTGATTTTTGTGGCTCTAGGAGCCAGGCATGGAGATTTAGATTTGTCAGATTTCTGTGAGGGATCTGATTGAAGGGCTGTGTTAGCAGACTGGGCAGGTTGGGTAGGCTGAGAGGGACCTGGCTGGACATGTTCACTAGGTCCCAAAACCAAGGCATGTTGGGCCACCCCGGGGCAATCAGAATGAGTCTCTTGCACGGGGAGTCCAGTAGCTTCTCCACCACTTTGCCCAATATGGCGGTCGGTGGGAAGGCGTATGCATCCAGATCGTCCCATGGCAGGGTGAGAGCATCCACTGCTATAGCCAGGGAGTCCGGTACCGGAGAGACAAACTGAGGTAACTTGTGGTTGAACCTCGTGGCAAATAGGTCTATTTGAGGCCGGTGCCATTGATTGCATAGTTGTTGGAAAACTTCCGGAAGGAGGGACCATTCTGTTTGGATGGTCTGACCCAGCCTGGATAGCTTGTCGGCTATCACATTTAAATGGCCTGGGATGTGTCGGGCTTTTAGAGTCACTTGTCTCTGGGAGCACCAGGTCAAGATTCTCCATAGTAGGGCACACAGCGGGCCCGACCTCATGCCTCCTTCCTTGTTTATGTAAGCTACCACTGTAGTGTTGTCGGTTGCCACCAGAACCATTTTGTCTACACAAAGGTTTTGAAACTCTTTGAGGGCCAGGAAGACCGCTTTGAGTTCTAGATAATTTATGTGCAGTTTGCTTTCTGGCACCGACCAGGTCCCTCTTGCAGTGAACTCGTTTAAGTGAGCGCCCCACCCTTCTTTTGATGCGTCTGTAAATATCTGCAGAGCATGTCTTACTGGGTGTAGTGGTTGGCCTTGAAGCACATTGTCTTCCTCTAGCCACCATTGTAAGTGGGGGTGCAGGGACCTTGGTAGGGGGATGATCTTCTCTAGAGATTCTGGTACCCTCCAATTGTTCTTGAGATGCCACTGTATGGGTCTCATGTGTAGTCGGCCGAGGTGAACCTGTTTTTCTGTGGCTGTTAGTAGGCCTATCAGGGACATGAACTGTCGGGCCGGACAGGCCGGTAACGACAGGAGTAGATGTATCTTGTCCTGAAGGCTTTGCCACCGGTCCGGTGTAGGTCTGACCCGACCAGACCTGAGGTCGAACTGGTAACCTACAAAGTCGAAGATCTGTTTGGGTTCCAGCTCTGATTTCTCCAAATTCACCAGCCAACCTAGGTCCTGGCACATTTTGATCAGGACTTGGGTATGGTGGAGACAAGTTTTGCGGGATTTGGATCTCACCAACCAGTCGTCTAGGTACTGGTGGATTCTTATACCCTTGTGTGTGGCCATCAGTTTCACCTCCTTTGCGACCACAGTAAACTCCAAGGGGGCTGTGGACAGGCCGAACGGCAGGGCCTTGAATTGGTATGTTAGCCCTTGGACGTGAAATCTCAAATATTTCCTGGATTGTTCCTGTATTGGAATATGGAAATAGGCGTCCTGAAAGTCTATAGATGTGACCCATTCCCCTTGTTGGAGTGATGACCTGATGGTTTCCGGCGTCTCCATCTTGAATTTCTCCACCTTGAGGAAGAGATTTAGTTTGCTCAGGTCTAGGATAGGTCTCCACCTGTTGTTTGGTTTCGGAACTAGAAATAGCCGGTTGAAAAACCCTAGGGACTTTTGATTTTGAACTAGTTCCACTGCATTTTTGTCGATAAGTTGATGTAATGCCTCCATCAGGTAGCTGTCCCTGTGAGGATTGACATAGCAACTTACGACTGTGGGATATCTTGTGAGCCTGGGTCGAATCCGGAAGGGGAGGGGGTAACCCTCTTTCAAAATATGAGTTACCTTCGGACCGGCCCCTAGCTCCAGCCAAACTTTCCAAAAGTGTTGGAATCGAGCCCCTACAGGATAAGTTGTGACAACATTTCTGACATTTGTTACAGGTTGGACATAAGACAATTGAGTGACACAAGAAACACCTTTCACATATTTTACTGTATGATTCTTTTGAAAGGGATGACAACCTGCTACCCCGGGACTTATTTCTTTCTTTTGCGAAAGCCCGGGGGCAGTATGAGCATGGTTCACAACATTTAATTTTACAAAAGTGTCTTTGTATTGTCTTTGATCTGTAACTGGGCTCCCGGCCAGCAGTCCTTCCTGTGATTTGAGAACACATTGATTGTCATTTATAGGACTGCTGGCCCTTGGCTGGTCGCGAGGAGTAGTAAGATGATTTGCCCCTGCCTCTCTTGCTTTGTCCTCTGTATCCCACATTTTTCCAAGCTGAACGATCCGGCTTTTTATTGTCTGGTCGCTTTTCAGGTCGCTCATATGGGTGGAAGCGAGCTTTCTTCCCGGTGTGAATCTGTCCTTTCGATTCAAAGGCGGCTATGTCCTGCTCTGCCTGCTTTAAGGCTTCTTCTGGGAAAAGTGTAGACATGTTAAGCGGACCTGTCCGGAGAGCAGCCAAGGTGTCCGGCTTTATACCAGGTTTGAGGTGAGATAGGTATGCATCCCTCCTGGTGAGTGTGGAGTTGGCCATTGTAATGAAAACAAAATCAGTAAGATGTTCAAAGGTCCTGGCCATAGCTTGGGTGATACCCGAGTTAAAATCCAGGAGGAACTGCAATTCCTCAGCAGCACCAGAGACCTTGGATGAAGATTTTCCCTTACTAAGATCCAACTTAATGGCTTTTAACTGTGATCTCATATTGTCCTGCACTTTGTTCAGACACCTATTGAATGCTGCGGCCTGATTGCACATGGTGGATGCTTCGCGGGCTGCCTTCTCCCAGCGTCGTAGATTGTCCTGAGAGATCTGACGCGAAGGGGGAGGGGTGGAGGCAATACCTGCTGCTCTGGCAATCCTGCTGTAGGTGCTGTTAACTTTGGCTGAGTCGGTATTCCAAGAAGACAATGACTTGCCAGAAGCGGACTTTTGTGGGTCAGATGCCAAACCGTACCATTTCTGTTGTGATCTGGCTGGTCGTATAAATTGGTCTTTCAGTAAACCACCCGCCTCTGAGCTGCGAGACGGGTAGCCTTCTACCAAGGTCAAGTTAAGTTTACCCATTTTTTTGCACAGCCACTCATCCGTGTGCATTTTGACCGACACCTTCCCTGTGGGTTGAGTCCTTGGGCCAGCAAAGGGGTTGTCGTCCGATGTAGATGTTGTGGTATCAATATCCGGAATGTCTGTCCACCCCATGTAGGACCTGATCCCCCTCATCGTCTCCCTGTAATTCTGATCCTCTGAGAGGGTCTGGTCGGGATCAGTCACAGTGTCATCCGGGTCGTTGTCGGACACCTCCCCTTCGTCTACAAAGATATCCACTGGGGGTCGGTCGGAAAACTCAGATTCGGAATCAGTGTCCATGGAAGCTGAGTCATGTTTGCCGGCCGGTGCTGAGGACGATTTACTGGAGGCCTGAAGAAAAGGTGAGCCGGTCCCAGGTAAATCTGAAAGTTGGTCGGTGTTTGTTTTGTCCTGAGGCAATTTGCTGGTCGATTGAACCTTGGAGCCAATCTGAGAGACACCCTGCAAATCTGAAGATTTCTTGACAGTAGATGAAAGCGATTTGTCCGTTGCCTGTCTCTGAGGAGAGTGGTCGGTGCTGGACAAATCTGAGGTTGGTAGTTTTTCAGCCGGTCGGATGAAAGGTTCTGAGGATTTAACTACACCAACTGGTGGGGTGTGCGTCGGTGTGATCTTAACCGGAGCAAAGGTCGGTTCTTGATTATCCAAGGTTTTTGCAATGAGGAGAGCTTCTAGTCTATTAAACCTCTCCGACCATTTAAGGTCTAACTCGTCAATCCGGGAATCTGCTGCGGATTTGTGAGCTTGAGGTGGCGATTTAGAAGGCTTTCCTTCAGCAGTCTTGTGTTTAGCGGAAGATTTCTTTTCTTGGGATTCTGTTTTCTTCTTTTTCTTTTCAGAACTCAAACCCGGGGATTTGACTACCCCTTGGGCGTCCACAGCTCCCACTACCGTCACAGAGGACGGGTCGATGAGAGAGGAACTAGCTGAGTCTTTGTTTGGTGTATCAGAAGATTTCTTAAGCTCTCGCTTTTCCTTTTTAATCCTATAACTAGGAGTGGACAACTGTAAGCATTGGTCCTCTGTGAGGGAGTTGCAAGCAGGGCAGTCATTATGTGAAATACAAGGATCTGAGCCTTTACTTTTTTCTCTACATCTAGCGCAGAAACTATGGCTGTCGAAACTGGCCATAATGTGACCACAGCTCCCGTGTTTCTGGCTAGGAGAAGACATAATGTACTGAAAGGATGTGAAAATAAGATACAAACGTTCTATGACACTCCCACAACAATGTTATATAACTTCCGAAACACTTCTTGAAGATAAATTGACAAATTCCAAAATATAAATTCACTCTCAAATTTTCGTGTACACAGGGCACGCGCCAAACGAAAAAGATGCTATGACGTCACGCTGTCTAGACAGGAAGGAAGTACTACACGCCACCTGGCGAGTGCACAGGACTGGGCCGGCCTGGCCGGTGGAAACACAGGACGTCTTTTTCTGACGTTTGGCGGGCCGGTCTGCGCCGACCGGATAAGCTATTGTCCATTGGATAGGATGTATTAACGCAATAAAATGGAAAATTTAAGAATTAAATTAAATTTTTATAAGATAATATCTTACCTAGTGGACCGGTGCAATAGTCCGGCGCCTAGCCGGTCCCGCCAAACATTAGAAAAAAATGTCCTGAGCTGGGCTCTGGCCTGGACCGGTAGTGTAATATTCACTCGCCAGGTGTCACCGGACACCCAGCTCCCCTACTGCGCGTGTGCGCGCATGCGCACTTCCTCTTTTTGTTGCCTACCAAGTAAAGTCCCCCTGAATTAAGCGGGGAAGGTAGGGTGGGACTCTCCTTGTCCACTAGGTAAGATATTATCTTATAAAAATTTAATTTAATTCTTAAATTTTCCATTTTATTGCGTTAATATATCTTACCTAGTGGACCGGTGCAGAATAACTACCCATTGGATGGCGGGTAGATCAATCAAAAATTCAGGGGACTCACTACGGGAGATAACTCCCAAAACTCATATAGACCGAGGTAACAAACCTAGACCGGTTCCTAACCCTCTCGGTTACATTACATTACCCCCCCCCCCCCCCTTTTCTTCAGAAATCTGACACTCATGAAGAGGGGAGGAGAGAAGAGTCCCAATGAGTCCTGAGGAAGCAATAGGGAAAAATTCCAATTTGGTCCCTCATCTATCCTGAGAGGTAAGGTAGACTGCAGAGACATTTTTTTTTTTTTTTTTTTTTTTTTATATATATACATATTTACAAAGAAGATTCAAACTTAATCTCTAATCTGTTGAGCTGCTACCACCGGGCCCAGGTGGTATAGCTCAGAGTCTGCCCAGGCTACATCTTTTAGGTAGAACTGGGTGAATGTGTTATGAGACTTCCAATGGCAGGCTGATAGAATTTGATCTAAGGGTACGCCTCCCTGAAAAGCTTTGGAAGCCGCGAAAGCCCGGACATCATGAGCCTGAACTTGATGCAAATTTTGAGACTGCTCATCCGAGAGTTGGTAACATAGGCCAATTGTTTGTTTGATCCAGGAAGAGACAGTGGCAGGCACAATGTCTTTCTTGAAGCTCTTCCTAAAAGAGACGAAAACCAACTCCTTGTCTGAACGAAGGTCCTTGGTTTTGTCTAGGTAGTAACGCAAGGACCTCACAGGACACAAGGTCCTGTCCTCCTTAAGAGACTTGTCCAAGGTCGGAGCAAGAGCCGGGATTATAACCGGGGCTACACAACCCGGGCCCTCCTTAGCCAGGTGGTTCTTGGAGATGAAACTTGGGGAAGGGTACAGGGAGACATTAGACCAATCCTCCTGATGCCTGATGTTCCTATGTACCCAGGCATGAATCTCGCTTCTTCTTTTGCCCGACCCTAAGGCAAGAAGGAAGACCGTCTTAAAGGTAAGGTGTTTAAGGGAAGCCTTCCTAAGAGGTTTAAAGGGAGGTTTGGTGAGCTGATGAAGAACCAAAGAAAGGTTCCAGGAAGGAACACCCCTCCTACCCTTAGGTTTGTCCCTATGGAAACTGTCCAACAGTCTGGTAAGATTCTCATCCTTACCGATATTTACCTGGCCATTTCCTATCTTGTCAGATATAGCAGTCCTATAGCCATCTATCGTGCTGGGTTGCAGATGTTTCTCCTGAAATAAGTAGAGCAGGAAGTCAGAGATCTGCTTTATAGAAGGAGACCTGAAGTCCACCTTATGTTCCTCACACCATCTGACAAAAACGGACCACTTTGATTCGTAGATGGCTCTGGTTGAGCGTCTCTGAGGAGCTTCAATTCGTGTTGCCACTTCTTCAGAGAAGCCTGCCTGTTGGATGGCAAAGGCCCTAGGAGCCATGCATGCAGATTCAGACTGTGAAGGTCCCTGTGAGGACACTGATTGAAGGGTTGAGTCAAGAGGTTCCCTACTCTCGGCAGACTTAGGGGAATCTGTACTGACATGCTGACCAGATCCCAAAACCATGGCATGTTGGGCCACCCTGGAGCAATGAGAATGACTCTGTGGAAACCATGATCCATCAACTTGGAGACCACCTTCCCTAGGAGAGCCACCGGAGGAAAAACATAGGCATCCAGATCTTGCCAGGGAATGCTTAGAGCATCCACTTTCCAGGCTAGTAGATCCGGAACCGGGGACACAAATCTGGGAAGTTTGCGATTGAACTTGGTCGCAAATAGGTCCACCTCCGGTTTGTGCCACCTTCTGCAAATCTGGTCGAAGACTTCCTGCAGGAGGGACCATTCCGTTTGTATCACCTGACCGTGTCGGGACAACTTGTCCGCAATGACATTGAGGCGACCCGGAATATGCCTTGCCCGTAATACAATCTGCCTCTGGTTGCACCACATCAGTAGCCTCCAGAGGAGAGCACAGAGAGAGCCGAATTTCATACCGCCCTCCTTGTTTATGTAAGATACCACTGTCGTGTTGTCGGAACACACCAGAATGGTCTGGTTCCAACACAACCGCTGGAACCGTTTTAGGGCTAGTAACACGGACTTGAGTTCCAGCAAATTTATATGCAAGGCACTTTCTTGTGTGGACCAAAGGCCTCTTGCTGTGAAGTCTCCTAAGTGAGCACCCCAACCTTCGTTTGAGGCGTCGGTAAACAGTTGAAGAGCGTGTTGTAACGGGTGTAGCGGTTGACCTTTTAGGACATTGCCTGGGTCCAACCACCATCTCAGGTGTGGATGAAGGGACTGAGGAAGCGGAATAATTTTCTCTAATGATTCCGGGACATGCCAATGCCTCTTCAGATGCCACTGGATAGGGCGCATGTGAAGTCGCCCGGCTACTACCTGTTTCTCTGTGGCTGTTAGTAGTCCTATAAGGGACATGAACTGTCGGACCGAACACACCTGTTGATTGAGGAGGGCGTTGATCTTTTGGGACAGAGCCATCCACCTCTCCTGGGTCGGTTTGACCAGCCCCTGAGATAGGTCGAAACGGTAACCTACAAAGTTGAATTTTTTTTTTTTTTTTTTTTTTTTTATTGAGACACTTAGACTTGCCTTTACATTGTGACTGGAGTTACAAACACCCAGGCATAAGTGATCCAGTCTTGGAAACAAACAATAAAATATAACTCTAACAAATCCTTAATCTTAATTATTGATACCTTTTACCTAACTGTATCGCAATATAATTTAAAATATGCTATTTTATTAGGTTTCTAAAAGAAAACCATTTGTTTTCAAAATCAGATTCAAAAAAATTGAGCCTTGCAACCAGCATTTGTTCATTGTATGTTTCTTGTATTTTCTTTTGTAGGTCTAGTATATTTAATGGAATTTTCTTTCTGGAATTTAAATAGATATAGTACTTAGTTACTATAATTATTGTATTGATAGGAAGGAAATGGTTATCTCTATTTAAGTACCCCATGATAACATTTAAAGAATTAAAATGGATGGTTACACCAGTTTTTTCTTTTATCCACTCTTTTAAGTCTTGCCAGATTTTCTCAGCCTTTGAGCACCAACAGAAAAGGTGCATTAGAGTTTCAGTTGTCATATGACAAGATAGACATAAATCTGATTCTGATTTACCCATTTGATGTAACTTTTGTGTACCTAAAATTCTATGTAGGATTTTATATTGAAACCAAACAAGGCTATTGTTAGTAACTATCTTAAAGCATATTGTAAATTTTTGATCCCAAGTGTTTGCGTTCAGATTCAATTTCAGATCATCAGACCATTTTCCTTTTAACGCCAAATTGCAACTCTGGTTAACCATGTGAGTATAGTACCATTTTGAGCCAGGTTTACTAAAAATCAATGCAATGATCTTTGGGATTGTTGGCTGGCTGTACAGAAAGTTATTGTCTTTTCGGTTTGTCTTGACAAAGTCATAGCACAGGGATTTTACCCTCAGATATTCAAGAAAATTACTAATTTTAATATTGTATGTATTTTCAATTTCTACTAAACTCATAATGGTCCCGTTTATATCGACAATATCACCCACATATTTGATTCCTCCTTTAAACCACCTGGGCAAGTACAAAGTTAACCTTGATATTTTGGGATTATACCATATTGGTGTAGATAGTATGTCAGAACTAGTTTTTATGAAGTCATGTTCTGAAAAGTCACTCCATATAGATAGGACTTCTATCCAAAATTGGTTACTGATAATATGAGTCAAAGTTTTGCACCATACAGTTCCAAGTTCAACTAAACTTGAGACACTACAAATAGTTTTCTGAAAGAGAATTAACCATGGAGAAGTGTACTGAGTGAAGAGTTTTTTGATCCATGTTAACTTAAGTGCTTTCATAAAAGCTCTAATATCTACCATCCTTAGTCCCCCTTCTCTATAGTCTTGAATTATGGTAAGTCGCTTTATTTTATCTGGTTTACCTAACCAAATGAAATGATACATCAATTTTGACAAATCTTTAAAAAAGTGGTCACCTGGGGATGGTATACTACTGAAAATATGATTAAATTGTGGAACAATAAAAGTTTTTAACACTGTAATTCTACCAAAGACAGTTAAGTTTCTCTTTCTCCAATTTGTCAATAATTTTTTACATTGCTCAAGTGCTGATGAGTAGTTTAAAGTTGGAATCTCTTCCAAATCAACAGAAAAAGATATTCCCAGGAGCTTAAATCTAGTTATTCCCCATTCTAGTCTATTTGTGACTTTTAACTTTTCTTTACAATGCTTTTTCCTTCCTATCCATACAAGTTTAGTTTTATTGGTATTTATTTTTAGACCGGAAAAAGAACCGAAAATTTCAATTGTATTCAATGCAGCCTGTAAGGAGCTCTGACTACCATCCAAAATCAGCGTAGTATCATCGGCAAATTGCGTAATTTTAATTTCTATTTCATCTACATATATTCCATTGATTTTTTTGTTCTTTTTTATAAGGTAATTTAAAATTTGTCCACATAAAATAAAGAGATAAGCAGCTATAGGATCTCCCTGTTTGCAACCGCGTTCAATTGAAATGAAATCTGATTTTACCCCAGCTTGTAGAACGCATGCCTTGATATTGTTGTTGAACATCTTTATCCAATGAATAAAACTCGTTCCAAAGCCGAAAAAGGTGAGAGTATTGTACATAAATTTCCATGATATTGAGTCAAACGCTTTTTCAAAATCAATCAACATCAACAGTCCATCCAGTTCCTTTACTTCAGTGTAATGCATTATGTCATATATTAATCTTGTTGTTTCACCGATGTATCGACCCTTAACAAAGCCGGTTTGATCCTGTGATATTAATTTATTTAATACAGTATTCATTCTTGCAGCAATTGCGGAAGACGCTAATTTATACAGAACACTAAGAAGAGAAATAGGACGCCAGTTTTTTATATTGTCTCTCGCTTTGTCTCCTTTTGGAATACAATTTATAATTGTTTGTCGCATTGAGATAGAAAGCATACCTTTCTCATAGCAATGATTTAGAGCATTGAGTACTAGATATTTTAACTTTACCCAAAATACTTTAAAAAATTCAGAAGGGAAGCCATCAATGCCTGGTGTCTTGTTATTTTTCATTTTTTTTAGGGCAATTCCCAGTTCGTCAATAGTTAATGGACCTTCCAAAGCAGTGGCCTCTTTTCTGGACAATTTCGCTATATCGGTTTTTTCTAACATAGTTTCCAGATCAATATTGTCAATCTGATCATCCCTAGATTTAAAAAGATCAGCATAAAATTGCTTCACAAGGTTTAATATGGCATTTTGTTCAAACACTGTTTCACCATTTTCAAGTGTAAGCTTTTTTATTGTTTTATCGATAAAGTTTTTTTTTTCGAGATTACAAAAATATTTTGTTGGTTTTTCACCTGATTGGAGCCATCGTGCTTTTGATCTTATCATGGATCCATTCATTTTAACCTTTCGTATTGTTTGCAATTGGATTTGTCTTATTTCTAAATTTTCATGATAATTTTCATCATGCGGATTTGATTCTATATTTTCAATTTCCTGAATTAGCTGACTTTCTTCTCTTGTAGCAGCTTTTTTCAGATTGATTGAAAATTTAGTTGTGATATCCCTAATTTTTAATAGCATCATTTCAAGTAAGAGATCATATTCAATTACAAATTGCAAATCAAAATTACAATTTTCTTTTACAAAGTCAGGATCATATACTGGAGAACAATATCTGAGTTTTACTTCATCAATTGTTTGATTTACTGTACTTATATAGTCTATATTTTGGAGTAAACTACAATTAAATTTCCATAATCCTCTACCACGCTTGAATGAACTAAGTTGAATGTTAATTTCTAATAAGGAATGATCTGAACGATAACCAGGATGGATTTTACAATCACTAATTAGGTCTAGAAGAGATTCCGGACAGATGAAGTAATCTAAACGTGCCTGTTTAACAGGGTTTTTACGCCTCCAAGTATATCGTCTTAGCGTTGGGTTTATGATGCGGTAAGCGTCTTTTAAATTATAAATTTGCATAGTTTCTAATAAATGAAGTTGAATACTTGCTGAGGCACCAACTCCGACTTGGTTAGATTCACTACCCACCCTAACCTGTGGCATAGGTCCAAGAGGGTCCGGGTATGAAGTAGGCACGTTTCCGGGCACAGGGCTCTCAGCAACCAGCCGTCGAGGTACTGGTGGATCCTGATACCCCGAGCCTGTGCCATTAACTTGACTTCTTTGGCCACCTTTGTGAACTCCAACGGAGCCATTGAGAGGCCAAAGGGGAGAGCTGTGAACTGATAAGCTTGACTGTGGAGAAAAAATCTGAGGAATTTCCGCGACCTTTGTCCTATTGGGATATGGAAATAAGCGTCGCTGAAATCCAGAGACGTCACCCACTCCCCTTTTTGAAGGGAGAGTCGGATGGTCTCTGGTGTCTCCATCTTGAAAGATGAGGTTGCTAGGTAACAGTTCAGCCGACTTAGATCTAGGATGGGCCTCCATTTGTTGTTGGGTTTTGGTACTAGAAACAAGCGGTTGTAAAAGGCCAGGGAGGACGGAGTTGTCACCTTTTCTACCGCTTGTTTTTGAAGGAGTGCTTGTAAGGAGTCCTTTATGTGCTTGCTTTTGACCGGATTTGCGTATCCACTGATAATTACCGGTGACCTTGTCAGAGGAGGTTTCTCCTTGAAGGGTAGGTTGTACCCTTCCTGAAGAATGGAAACTACTCTTGTGTTTGCACCTAGGGAGTGCCAGACCTGCCAAAACCTTTGCAGCCTGGCCCCCACAGGAGGACCTTCTACAACATGAGGGACATTTTGAACAGTTGGAGCATAAAGACAATGATCTACACAGTAAACAGGCTTCACACACTTTATTTTCATTTGAGCCTGAGAGGGACTTATGTCTTTGTTTTCTGACAGCCCGGTTACACAAGGTACACGACATACAACACGTAAGCTTACATTTTGGTTTATGTCCTGAACTATTGGATCCTCTACTATTAACTCTGAATGAGGATCTGTCCAACAATAATTGTCATTTAAAGTGTTGTCCACGGGACGATCTGGAGAAATAACCGGAGTTGCCACGTCCGCGGCCGCGACCCCTCCCTTTATGAGAAAATTGACGCCATGGCTGGCTAGACTGGGAAGAAGAATGGCCTGACTGTCTGTTATCCTTCTTTTCGTACGGTTTGTACCGGTACGACTGGTGTTTTCTACCAGAGTGCTGCCCTGTGCCCGGACCGGGACCTTGAGCACTTGGTGCGGATTCAAACTTTGCTATGTCCTGCTCCGCTGTGGCTAAAATATCATCCGGAAACAGGGAAGAGCTAAACAGAGGAGCATTACGCAGCCTGTTCCAGGTGTCCGGTTTCAAGCCAGCTCTTGCAAACTCAAGGTAAGAATCTCTTCTGAGTAAGATAAAATTTGCCAGTTGGATAAATAAACTGTCTGCTAGATGTTGAAGGGAAGTGCCTAGTGCCACAGAAACATTGGAGTGAAAGGCGGATAGATCTTTAAGGTCCTTGATGGCATTGACCACTTCTTTGGGAGCTTTCCCTTTGACAATAACATCGCTGAGCAAACTGATGTGACTGTTCATTTTTTCCTGTATTTCACTTGTGCATCTATTGAATGCTGCCGCATGGTTAGTGATGTATGTCCCTTCCCTGAGGTACTGGACGTGATGCCGGACCAGACTGAGGGTAAGCTGATGCTTTTGCGACTCTAGAATACTGGGCATTGAGGCGTGCCTCAGAGTCTGACCAACTAAAAATGGTTCTACCTGGTCTGGAACTGGAGTCTTGTCTCAGTCTATGTTGTCTATACCACTTCGATTGACTTTTAGGCGTGCGGATGAATTGGTCGACCTTCAAGCCAGCGGATTCCTGTGCACGTGAAGGGTAACCTTCAGCAGCGCGGCAATTTAGTTTTTCCATCTTATGGCAGAGCCAATCATCTGGAGGAAACTCGACAGACACCTTGCCGGTCTTTCTTGGGTGTTTGCCCTTCCAAGGGTTGTCTGATCTATCACCATCCGAAACAGAAAGTTCAAAGTCCGGAATGTGATCCCATCCTAGAAAAGCCCTAACAGCTCTGCAGGTTTCACGGTAATTCATTTCCTCGTTCTGCTCTGTAGCTTCTGAATCTGATATTTCACCTTCCTCTGAATCTTTGTCTTGAGCAGAGTCAAAATCTGAAACGTCCGGGTCGGTGAAGAAAGACTGACCGGAAGTACCGGTGGCAGAAGCAGACAAGGTGTTAGGATGTGTAGCCGGTGCTGGCTTGGAGATAGAAGCATCAGCGCCGGAGCCAAGGGACAAATCAAAACCCGGAGCGGGTACATCCACCTTGGCCGGCTGTTCAATATCCTGAGGGGGCAGAGATATATTTACAGTGTTGTCCTTCACCGGAGCCGGTGCCTCAGACGTAACTGTGGTACAAGGGATAAGTTTTTCCTTTTTACCTTTCTTGCCCGTGCCCTTATTCTTCTTATCTTTTTTCTGTGAAGTATCCTTAGCTGAAGTCGGAGGCCTCACCGGACCGGTGGCTCCAGACTCAGCAGGGTTGAAGAAGGGCTGATCGGAAGTAGAAAAAGATGATGTGGTAACTGGGGCTTTCGGGGTCGAGAAAATGTTTGTCCTAGTGAGCAGTGCCTCGAATCTGGCGAATTTTTCTTCTAGTTGATTGCTAAGTGTATCAAAGTCCTGTTTTGACACAAATTCTTCAGCACTATGATGAGAGACAGAAAAAACTTCTTGCTCACCGGAACCGGAAGCTTGAACCGGTAATTCTTCTTCGCCCAAAACCTCCTGGTCAACTACACCAACAACAGTGACTTTGGAGGGAGAGACTAAGAGACCCGACTTTTTATCCTTCCCGATCTGATATTGAGGGGTGGAGAGCATGGAGCGTTGTTGAACTGTAAGAGAGTCACAAATGGAACAAGGCTGATCTTTAACACAAGGGTCATCCCCCAACTTTTTGTCTCTACACCTTGCACATTTTTTATGTCCATCAAACGCAGCCATAATGTGCCCGCAGTTACCTCTACGCTGTCCTGGTGATGCCATGATATATATATGAAGTAATAATCCACAAATTATCACCAACAAAACACTATAACACTTGATATAATAATAAAAGTTTCTCTTATAAATTTCACGATTTTAAACACAATGGCGCCAAACAAAAAGAGGAAGTGCGCATGCGCGCACACGCGCAGTAGGGGAGCTGGGTGTCCGGTGACACCTGGCGAGTGAATACTACACTACCGGTCCAGGCCAGAGCCCAGCTCAGGACATTTTTTTCTAATGTTTGGCGGGACCGGCTAGGCGCCGGACTATTGCACCGGTCCACTAGGTAAGATATATTAACGCAATAAAAGTGACATTTCCACTCTAATAATCTAAATAGTATTTTCTTCTGACCAGGCAAAATTGCTCAACTCCCATGTTATTGGGTATAAAATTTTAATTCTCCGTCCACATCATTTTATAAACATTGGTTATGACAAAACTAATAGAAGAACAGCAACATCAGGGGAAAAGATTTTACAAAAAATGTGAATCATGTTACTTCTCTTTATTTTCTAGCTTTTTGCCATTGCAAAAAACCTTAATACTGGTAAAAACATCAACAAATACAAAAACAACGTCAACCAAGTATAGCTGAATTAATGAACTTGCAGTTACATATGTACATTGATTGTGCTTGTACTAAACAAGTAAGACACATAATTGATGGATCTTCTACTGTAGCAAACACCAGTCGATACCAGAGGCAGATCTAAAACAGTGGAGTGTGCTGAAAACTAAGGCTGTGAAAGGTTACCCGGTTATCCGAAAACAGTCCAAATTCTTTGAGAAACCATATAAATTTGAATATTTGGTGAAATATCTTAAATTTTACTTTATATTCATTGTAAATTAAGTTTATTCACTTCAAAATATCTTACGAAGACAAATCCTGTTTTAAATTATGGCCTATGTACTATTGCGGTAAATTTTTATCATATCAGTGGCAAGCCTACAAAATCCCGGATTTTGTTTGATTTCAAAGCCGCAGATACCGTTTTTTTAGAACTGGTCGACCACTAACAAAAGTGTTTTAAGAAAATTGTTTCATATGTCCTGTACCTGGTATAACAAAGACATTTATTTAAAACCTGGATAAAATTTTGAGAAAATTACAAAGATCACACAGAAACGTGTCCAAAACAAAACAGTTCTTTGAAAGTTGTAGCACACAGTTCCAGTATGGTGAACTTGTTTTTCCAAGCATTTTATACTGAACAAGTAACTTTCATATCAGCTTGAAGCATCATTCAAATAGGTCATGAAACTCCTGGCTATCTATCTTTGCATTGTACTTGTCCACATCTCTGTTGATTTTCTCCAGGTAATCATCCAGAAACTTGTCCAGATCTGAGCTATGTGAAGGAAATCGCTCTTATAATTAGATTTTGTAAGAAATTTGCAAATTTAATAAGTAAATTAAGTTTTTATAAGTTAATACCCTATCCACGGGCCAATTGCTAACTGCAGCCTGCCAAACAACAGAAAAAGTCGCCTTATATGTGTCCATTATGAACACACAAGCTGGCCGGTTCCACTGTGCACTCGCCAGGCGTCACCTCCTACTTCCTTGCTGTCTACACAAACGTGACGTCATCGCATCTTTTTCGTTTGGCGCATACTGTGCACACACATTTAAGAAAATGTTGGGCCCTAAAAGAGTTCCAAGACCTCTGTCAGAACAACATAGTGCTGGTAGCCACAGACAACACCACAGTGGTTGCCTATATTAACAAAGAAGGAGGTTAGATGAAGTTGGTCCCTCTGTGTGCCCTTCTATGGAGAATCCTAACCTGGTGTACCAGCAAACAGGCTACCCTCAAAGCCCGACACATTCCAGGCTACCTGAATGTGGTAGCAGACAAGCTATCCAGGCTAGGCCAGACAATTCAAACAGTGTCTGGTCTCTCCTTCCAGAGGTTTTCCAGGCAATATGCAACAGGTGGCACTAACCTCAAATAGGCCTCTTTGTGACGAAGTTCAACAACATTTTTAAGATAGATTACTGGGAAAGTACACTGCTTTTAATAGATGATAACATTTAGACAGGCTGTCAGTATTTTCAACATCTGTGTTGGAGTTTATCCTGTATTTAGTCTACCCATAAGTGACTGTAAATCCCATTTTGGTGTTCACGTTCACACAGGGATGCAGTCTATTTGCAACTCAGAATATATTTTCCATTGTGTTACATTGAAAGATATTAACAGAATATGCAATTCCCATTTTGTTCCAACATCCTATTTTGACAAAGTCATGGATGATCCACGTGTCAGTAACTCCAATACAATCACTGCAACATGATGTCATAAGACTGGTTTTGAACCCATACTCACAGAGATGAGAGCCAAGAGATCATTAACCAAACCTTATAACCAGCAGGTCACTTTGGCCTTTATGATACTATGAATATAACTACATGTGATAGGTGCCCTGATGGGTTTTGTATAATAAAGGTCATGTTTTGATGTACAATTATCGATGTCAGCTAGACAGACCAGTTTTAATAGTTGTGGAAATCCCATGGTCTTTTTGCCTTGCATAGGTATTCTAATTATTTCCTAACAATCAGGTGTAAAATTGGACGGCATGACTCAACGGTTTTGAAATTTCTTAAAAGAGTGCTAAAAGTGTAGTTGATGTTTTCTGCATCCATCATTTATGTGAACACAGGCACCGATTTGAATAACACCACCCAAGCCTACCCACCAAAGTTAAAAAACCGGCAATACATTTGAGAAAATTAAAGATTAATTGCTCGAGAAATTCCATCTAACCCTTTTAGGCTTGTAGCTCATGAGATAGTATTTTCGTATATACAACAGCTTCTAGACTGAAGATATACTGTTCCTATATGACCTTGGCTATTAAAAGGACTGGAAATAACCGTCTTTGATTTTGTGGCAGTGACAAAGGATACAGGGATGGTGATCTGACTTCTCTCCTGACAGACTCACATACTTGGCTCCGTTGTAGAACCACCCTTCAGGCAAAGGCTCCAAGTGATGTTCTTTCTGTGAATTATAAATACACATTACAGCTTAAAGTTATGCACAAAATGGCAAGGTGCTTCCTTAGTACATTATGATTCAAAAAGAAAATGTTCCTTCTTTGACAGTGTAAAATAAAGATTGTTATAAAATCCACTTATTCAAAGTGTCAAAAAACAAGTCCAGAAAATATAAAAATTCTTTATTGGACCTTTGGAAACGCTAAAGCTCTAAACAGATTTTTTTCTATTTTAGCCAACAGTACAGTAAAAGCAAGAAAAACCCCAGATTACAGTAAAATCCAATCTGTATGGACAGATGAAATATTATTAAACTGCCAATTATACTCACATGTATCCTGTTGATTTCAACTCTATTTAGATTCTTTCTTGTCCTGTGAATTTTCTTTTGTGGTTTCTACAGAGTACAAATAAAAAAAAAAATAATAAAAAATTAATCAAAGGATTTTAACATAACTTTTTTGACAATATATTAAACAACTTCTAAAAATTAGGAGATGCCCATACCCCACAGTCCGGGGAAATAGCACTAACAAATGGACGGAATTACACCAATTTCGGGGAAATAGCACTGAACACCAAGAGATATAGAAGTGGTGAAATAGTATAAAGGACGAGAGGGTCAGAAATGACCCAAAAGGCGGGTTGCGCAGGCAGCAATAAGGTTAGCGACTGCTGATTTAGAAACAAAGAGAGAAATCTTAGGTCACCCAGTTAACTTAAATGTGTTAGACGTGCTAAGAAATGTAAAACTTGTAATCTAGGTTACATAATTGTATCTATGCTATAAACGGACAAACAAATGGACGGAATTACACCAATTTCGGGGAAATAGCACTGAACACCAAGAGATATAGAAGTGGTGAAATAGTATAAAGGACGAGAGGGTCAGAAATGACCCAAAAGGCGGGTTGCGCAGGCAGCAATAAGGTTAGCGACTGCTGATTTAGAAACAAAGAGAGAAATCTTAGGTCACCCAGTTAACTTAAATGTGTTAGACGTGCTAAGAAATGTAAAACTTGTAATCTAGGTTACATAACTGTATCTATGCTATAAACAGACAAACAAATGGACGGAATTACACCACTTTCGAAAGCAACTTATCTATGATGGTGATCTATCTCCCTGTCAAGTTTGAATTCAATTGGACAAAGTGTTTTCGAGTTAGAGTCCTGAAATGGAAATGTTGGCGGACAGACAAACAGACAAAAAACGGACAAATAAACAGATGGAATTACAACAATTTCGAAAGGAACCTAGCTATCATAGTGATCTATCTCCCTGTCAAGTTTGAATTCGATTGGACAAAGTGTTTTTGAGTTAGAGTACGGAAATGGAAATGTTGACGGACAAATGGACAACAAGAGGGTCAAAGATGCCCCAAAAGGTGGGTTGCGCAGGCAGCAATAAGGTTAGCGACTGCTATAATTACATTTAGAAACAAGGAAAGAAATGTTAGGTCACCCAGTTAAGGTGAATGTGTTAGACGTGCTAAGAAATGTAAAACTTGTAATCTAGGTTATATAATTGTATCTGCTATAAACGGACAAATGAAAGGACGGAATTTTGAAAGCAACTTAGCTTTGATGGTGATGTATCTCCCTGTCAAGTTTGAATTCAATTGGACAAAGCGCTTTCGAGTTAGAGTCTGGAAACAGAAATGTTGATGGACAAATGGACAAAAAACAAAAACGAATGGACGGAATTACACCAATTTAAAAAAAAACCTAGCTATGATGGTGATCTATCTCCCTGTTAATTTTGAATTCGATTGGACAAAGCATTTTCAAGTTAGAGTCCGGAAACAAAAATGTGGACAGACCGACGGATGGACCGACGGACGTCGGACACATCAATCTAATAGTTGGGGATGTTACACGCAACCCACCTAATAAGAGACTTCCAGCACAGTGATAAGTTATGTCAAGGTGCAGGAGAAAATAACATATAAGAAAACAAACATATATGTAAAGACAATGTGTCAAAACAAGACAATTCAAAAGCAAAATGAGGGCATTAATTTGTGAACTAAAAGTTAAGAAGTTCTAAAATTTCTAAATTGAAGTATAGCTGTCAAAGGAGATAGTAAAATTAGGTAATAGTACATATAACTAGAGATTGCGTCTTGACGCAGTGTATCCCCGAACGGGACATAGTTAAGGCGTGAATATGTCGGTCTTGAGCCTGTTTCCTGGAGCACCAGGTCAGGATTCTCCATAGTACCAGATTACTCCCAAAAGCTAATCACTAGTTCTTTCACTTATATCTGTCTTTAAAAATTACATTTCATGGATCCAGAAGATCCATATAGTGATCCGGATCACTTCCAAAATTCAATCATTTCATCCTTTTACCTTTTCAGACATATTCTAAAAATTTCATCAAAATCCGTCCATAAGTTTTTTAGTTATCTTGTACACAAACACATCTGGCAGCCTGGATCCACATGATCCAGACAGTGATCCAGATTACTCCCAAAGACTAATCACTTGTTCTTTGTCCGATTTAAGACATTTCCTGAAAATTTCATAAAAATCCATCCATGACTTTTTGAGCTATTTGTCTTTAAAAATTACATTTCTTGGATCCAGAAGATCCAGATAATGGTCCAGATCACTCACAAAATTAAATCATTTCTTCCTTTTACCACTTCTTCCTTTTACCATTTGTAACATATCCTAAAAATATCAAAGTCCATCCCAAGATTATGTGGCAGCCTGGATCCAGATGATCCAGATCACTCCAAAAATTTAATCACTTGTTCCTTGTACCATTTAGGCCATTTGCTGAAACAATCCATCCATAACTTTTTGCGGTATCTGTCTTTAAAAATTACATTTCATGGATCCAGAAGATCCATATAGTGATCCGGATCACATCCAAAATTCAATCATTTCATCCTTTTACCTTTTCAGACATATCCTGAAAATTTCATCAAAATCCATCCATAAGTTTTTGATTTATCTTGTACATAAACACATCTGGCAGCCTGGATCCAGATCACTCCCAAAATCTAATCACTTGTTCCTTGTCCCATTTAGGACATTTCCTGAAAATTTCATAAAAATCCACCCATGACTTTTTGAGCTATTTGTCTTTAAAATTATATTTCATGGATCCAGAAGATCCAGATAGTGGTCCAAATCACTCGCAAAATTGAATCATTTCTTCCTTTTACCACTTCTTCCTTTTACCATTTATAACATATCCTAAAAATATCATCAAAATTCATCTTAAAATTCTGTTGCAGCCTGGATCCAGATGATCCAGATCACTCCAAAAATGTAATCACTCGTTCCTTGTACCATTTAGGTCATTTGTTGAAAATGGCATCACAATCCATCCATAACTTTTTGAGGTATCTGTCTTTAAAAATTACATTTCATGGATCCAGAAGATCCATATAGTGATCCGGATCACTTCCAAAATTCAACCATTTCATCCTTTTCAGACATATCCTGAAAATTTCATCAAAATCCATCCATAAGTTTTTGAGCTACATTGTACACAAACACATCTGGCAGCCTGGATCCGGATGATCCAGACAGTGATCCAGATCACTCCCAAAATCTAATCACTTGTTCCTCATCCCATTAAGGACATTTCCTGAAAATTTCATCAAAATGCACCCATAAGTTTTTGAGTTATCTGTCTTTAAAAATTAAATTTCATGGATCCAGAAGATCCATACAGTGATCCGGATCACTCCCAAAATTTAATCATATCTTCCTTTTACCATTTTGGACATATCCTGAAAATTTTATCAAAATCCATCTGTCAGTTTTTGAGTTATCTTGTTCACAAACAAACAAACAAATAGAGGGCCAAAAATGACCCTCGGTCAGGTACTTTGGCGGTCAGTGGATAACCTTAAATGAAGATCTGTAACCGGTAAGCCTGGATGCTGGTACTCCATCATGTACTCAACCTCCAAAGCCATTTTCAATAGTTTCCATGCAATGTAGTCAGCATTAAGTGTGAAAATATCTCCAAATTTGCCCAAAATGACCCTTGGTCAGGTACTTTGGCGGTCAGTGGATGACCTTAAATGAAGATCTGTAACCAGTAAGCCTGGATGGTAGAAGTCCATCATGTACTCAACCTCCAAAGCCATTTTCAATAGTTTCCATGCAATATAGTCAGCATTAAGTGTGAAAATATCTCCAAAAAGGCCAAAAATGACCCTCGGTCAGGTACTTTGGTGGTCAGTGGATGACCTTCAATGAAGAGCTTCAAGGTCAAATTTCTGCATGCTTACAGAGGACATATATATGTATTATATATACCAGCCATAGGATGATCTGACTTTCTGTATAGGAGAACTGGGCCAAAAAGTGAAAAAATGGCCAAAATCTGACCTTTAAGAGGCCACCAGTGACCTTGAGATTGAAGGTCAAGGTAACAAAACAATAGCGTTCGTGGCATTGCCCATATATACCCACATACCAAATTTGAAAGTTCTAACTAAAATATTTTTTAAGTTATCGCGTCCAAAAGGAAATCTCTGCAGCGGCGGCATGACCGTACTGAATCCTTCGTCTGGGGATACAATAATCCCTTGCAGAAATCCATATATCTCTGTGATAAAAAAATATGTCTCCAAACACGGCAGTTAAAATCATTTTGGCAAAGCCAAAATCAAACATTACAACAAGGTAACACCACAAAATTCACACCTGCAAGCCCCAATCAAGGACTCTAGAAAGTATCTTTCTACACCTTACAGTTTCCGAGATATAGCCTGGATACAATTTTATAATTCAAGGTCAGTACGGCAAGGTCAAAGGTTAAATCAAGGCCACACCATGATAATGCACACCTGCACCCTGCCAAATGATGTCCATATGACCTATGAACTTTCTACACATTAGATTTTCCAAGATATAGTCTGGACAAGATTTCAAACTCAAGGTCACTACAGCAAGGTCAGATCTTAACAGCAGACCTTAACTGTGACATTGCACATCTGCACCCATCTCCCCCCCCCCCCCCCCCCCCCCCCCCCTTCTGGGCAACATGTTTGGTTTCAACACAATACCCGCACAGGCTGTGGGGAAATATATAACCTGTACAACAACTGTTACAGATTCCGCTAAATGTCATTACCTGTTTAGCTGAGGCCCTGAGCCAGTCTTTCAGCCTCTCCTCATGGAGGCCTATTCCAGTGAAGACCACAGCATAAGGCTTGTGAGGCTTGCCATTCATCATGCCTTGGTCCTGTGAGTGGTCAGTGATCACTCTCACTGATCCACTCAGCACTGTGTAGTGAAACTCTTGCAGTTGCTGAGATTCTGGGAAAATTTATTTTACAAATAATTGGATAATTGGACAAAAGTCATAGTGTAAAAGAATATAAAATAAAGCAACTGCAATACAGATTTTGATCAATTTGACACAGTTAAGCTGCAATAGGCTGTTTAAATTTATATCAAATGCTTGAAAATTAAGACAATATTCTTTCAGTGGCTTCACAAGCTGTCTGTTGAACAATACGGGTCTCATCTTGTTCGACAATGTATCATATTTTTTGAGGTTTCGGTCTTGTTCTACTGATTTTTTTCTTTTAAATATGTTCCACAAAATGGAAAATTTAATAGTAAATTAAATTTTTATAAGTTAATACCTTACCTAGTGGACAGATGCATTTGTCCGGCGCCTTGCCGGTCACGCCAAACGTTAGAAAAAAACGTCCTGAGCTGGGCTCTGGCCGGGACCGGTAGTGTCCTGTTCATTCGCCAGGTGGCTGTATAGCCAACCTGCTGGTATACTGCGCATGCTCGCGCATGCGCTCTTCCTCTTTTTGTTGTCTACCTATGAATTTCCCCTTATACTAGAATAGCGGGGCAGGTAGGGTGGGAATCCCCTTGTCCACTAGGTAAGGTATTAACTTATAAAAATTTAATTTACTATTAAATTTTCCATTTTATTGCGTTAATACATCTTACCTAGTGGACAGATGCAGAATAACTACCCAGTGGAAGGAGGGTAGCAGAAGAAGGGGAATTCCTGAGAACTCTAGATACTAAGGGGTGATTCCAGCCATGGTTAAATAAACCAGTCCTTAGGAAAAAACACCCCCCCCCCCCTTTTTTGAAATTTCCTTGTACCAACTCAACCGAGGGTACAGAGGGAAGGAGAGAGATGAGTTCATCACGTAGTGAGGAAGACGAACAGGAACTGAAAAACCTAATAATTCCCTGGAACCACTTAGGCTCATGATAATCCAGGGGAAAACTTATTTATGAAATTATGTACACTATACACAATAATTCCCAAAGAGGGACTTTATTTGTCCGCCTGGACCTGTTGGGCAGCCACAATGGGGCCCAGATGGTACAGGTCCGAGTCGGCCCAAGCTAGGTCCTTCAGATAGAACTGAGTAAAGGTATTGTGGGCTTTCCAATGACAGGCCGAGAGAATTTGTTCCAAGGACACGCCTCCCTGAAAAGCCTTGGAAGCCGCAAAAGCCCTGACATCATGTGCCTTGACTTGAAGCAACTTGTGGGAATCCTCATCGGATACTTGGTAGCACAAGAGCACTGTTTGTTTAATCCAAGAGGAGATAGTAGCCGGAACAATATCTTTCTCAAAGCTCTTCCGGAAGGACACAAAAACCAGATCCTTCCCTTTGCGGAGATCCTTGGTTCTGTCTAGATAGTAACGTAGGGCCCTGACTGGGCACAAGGACCTATCCTCCTTAAGCTCTTTGTCCAAGGAGGGTGCCAAGGCCGGGATCACTACTGGAGCCACAGATGCCGGGCCTTCTTTGGCCAACTGATTCTTGGAAAGAAACATGGGAGACGGATAGAAAGACACCTGACTCCAGTTCTCTTGGTGCCGTATATTCTTGAATAGCCAAGCATGAATTTCACTTCTACGCTTGCCTGAACCTAGAGCTAGAAGAAAAACTGTCTTAAAGGTCAGATGCTTAAGGGAAGCCTTCCTCATTGGTTCAAAAGGAGGTTTAGTCAACTGGTGAAGGACAAGGGAAAGATTCCAAGAAGGCAGCCCTCGTCTGCCCTTGGGCTTATCCCTATGAAAACTGTCCAATAAACGGGTTAAGTTTTCATCTTTGCTGATGTTCACCTCCTGATTTCCCACCATGTCCGCAATAGCAGTTCTGTAACCGTCAATGGTGCTAGGCTGGAGTTTCCTTTCTTTGAATAGATAGAGCAGGAAATCAGCGATCTGGTTCACAGAGGGCGACCGGAAGTCCACCTTATGTGCGTCACACCATTTGATAAAAATGGCCCACTTTGATTTATAAACGGCTCTGGTTGAACTTCTCTGAGGAGCCTCAATTCTTGCTGCCACTTCATCAGTGAACCCTTGTTCTTGAATGCAGGAGGCTCTAGGAGCCACGCATGTAGATTTAAGTTGGCTAGGTTCTTGTGAAGAAGGCCATTGAGAGGCTGAGTCACGAGATCCTTGCGAAGGGGAAGCTGGAAAGGAATTTGCACGGACAGATTGACCAGATCCCAAAACCAAGGCATGTTGGGCCAACCTGGGGCAATTAGGACCATCCTTAAGCATCCCTGATCCATTACCTTCGACGTCACCTGATTGAGCAGTGAGACCGGAGGAAAGGCGTAAACATCCAGATTCCCCCATGGTATGCTGAGGGCGTCCACAGCCCAGGCTGCCGGATCCGGCACCGGTGACACAAACCGGGGAAGTTTGTGGTTGAACCGGGTTGCAAAGAGGTCCACCTGTGGGAGGTCCCAGTTGGAGAACAAGCGATTGAACACTGGTAGGGACAGGGACCATTCTGTCTGGATCACCTGACTGTGCCTGGATAGTTTGTCCGCTATCACATTCAGGCGACCCGGAATGTGCCTTGCCCTCAGGATTATTCCTCTGGGATGGCACCAAGCCAGAAGTCTCCACAGGAGGGCACAGAGAGAGCCTGATCTCATACCTCCTTGCTTGTTGATGTAGGCAACCACAGTGGTGTTGTCTGTGGCTATGAGAACAACCTGATCCCTGCAGAGATGCTCGAAACTCTTGAGGGCCAGAAAGACTGCTTTCAGCTCTAGAAAGTTTATATGGAGGTGACTTTCTGGTTCTGACCAAACGCCTTGCGCTATAGCCTCTCCTAAGTGAGCGCCCCAACCTTCGTTTGAGGCGTCTGTAAAAACTTGTAGAGCGTGACGTAGGGCATGTAGGGGTTGCCCTCGCAGTACATTCTTTTCGTCCAACCACCAATCCAGATGGGGGTGCAGGGACGGGGGAACCGGAATCACTTTTTCCAGGACCTCCGGTACATGCCAATGCTGTTTGAGATGCCACTGAATTGGTCTCATGCGGAGGCGACCCAGCCAGACTTGCTTCTCTGTGGCTGTCAAGAGACCTATGAGGGACATAAACTGCCTGACCGTGCAGGAGTCCCTGTTCTTTACAAAGAGAAGTTTTGCCTTTAATGTCTCCCAGCGCTCTGACGTGGGTAGAACCCGTCCCGTCAGGAGATCGAACCGGTAGCCTACGAAATTGAACACTTGCTGGGGTACCAGTTCTGACTTCTCCAAATTGACCACCCAACCTAATTCGCGGCAGAGGGCCAAGAGGGTCTGGGTATTTCGTTGGCAGGTTTCCGGGCACGGGGCTCTGAGCAACCAGTCGTCTAGGTACTGGTGGATTCTTATACCCTTTGTTTGAGCCAACAATTTCACCTCCTTTACCACCTTGGTAAATTCCAACGGAGCCGTGGCTAGTCCGAATGGAAGGGCTGTGAACTGATATGCCTTGCTGTTCAAAAAGAACCTGAGGTATTTTCTGGATCTGGGATGGATGGGGATATGAAAGTAAGCGTCGCTGAAATCCAGTGACGTGACCCATTCCCCTTTCTGTAAGGAGACCCTTATGGTTTCCGGTGTTTCCATCTTGAAAGTGTTTGTTTGGAGATAAAGGTTTAACTGGCTGAGGTCCAAAATGGGTCTCCACTTTTTGTTGGGTTTTGGGACCAAGAACAACCGGTTGTAAAAGGACAGGGAGGTCCGTACAACCACCTTTTCGACTACCAACTTTTTTCTTAGTGCAACCAAGGCCTCTGACAGAGCCCGGCTTCTTACCGGATTTGCATAACCACTTGTGATGAGAGGAAACCGTGTCAAAGGGGGCCTCATTTTGAACGGTAGGGTATAACCCTCCTTCAAAATGGAGACTACCCTGGGATTTGCCCCTAGTTCTTGCCACTTTGGCCAAAAGGTCTGTAGTCTCCCCCCTACACCCAACTCTTTGACAACATTGGGGACATTTGGAACAGGTTTGGCAGAAAGACAATGATTTACAAAAGAAGCACCTTTGACAAGCTTTATTTCTGTCTTTTTCACCACGGGTCTTATACCTTTCTTTTGCGGAAGCCCTTTTGAAATTGCATACTGAGCATGAGTTGCAACATGACAAGATACAAGAGGATTTGAAGGTTTTGGAACAGTGTTTAAAGAAGGAACTTTGACTATTGTCTGAACATTTAAACTGTCCTGAACCACAGGTTGTACAGTCTGCTTTACTAACTTTGACGTTTTCCCCACATTTACTGATTTCTGAATGGGAGGAAACATGCTGTAATTGTCATTTAAAACCTTTATATCCCTTGGAACGAGAGAAACGAGGGTTAGAACCCCTTCCTCTGCCACGTCCTCTATTCCTAGGCCTACTAAATTGCCTCCACGGTTGTTGTTCTTGTTCCGTACCGGTAGACCTTTGATCCCTTCTGTCATAAGGCCGGTATCTGTTGGCTGTCCTCCAACCGGACTGCTGTGAAGCACCCGGACCGGGTCTCAGAGCAGAACCGGAAGCCTCATGCTTGATGATATCCTGTTCAGCAGTGGCAATGACTGCGTCGGGAAAGAGGCCATAGCCAAACATTGGAGCATTTCTAAGATGTAACCATGTATCTTGCTTGACACCAGGCTTCATATGTTCTAGATAAGCATCACGTCGGATCAAGATAAGATTAGCAAGATGCACAAACACACTGTCCGCGAGATGTTGCAAAGCCGTGCCCATGGCAACAGAGACACTTTGGTGAAAGGCCATAAGATCCTTGAGGTCGTTCAGGGCACCAGACACTTCCTTAGGGGCTTTGCCCTTGTTGATGCGGGAACATAACATGGCAACATTACTAGACATTTTATCTTGCAACTCACTAGCGCACCCTGCAGCATTGTTAACGATATATGAGTTCTCCCTAGCGCACTTCTCCCACCTTCTGAGGTATTCCTGTGAAATGGGCCTAGAAGGAGGGCCTGCAGCTGGATAGGCCGAAGCCTTAGTAAGCCTTGGAAACTGAGAATTGAGTTTCGCTTCTGTATTATGCCAACTGAAGAGTTTTCTACCCGGTCTGTGGGGGCCATCTTGTTTAATGGTATACATCTGATACCATCTTGCCTGTGACTTGGGGATCTTCACAAACTGGTCTTTTTTCAGTCCGGCCGAGTCTTGGGCCCTTGAAGGGTAGCCTTCTGCCACAACTGTATTGAGTCGCTCCAACTTCTGGCAGAGCCAGTCATCCGGCGGCATTTCAACTGAAATACGGGCAGGCCTTTTAGGATTCTTACCCTTCCAAGGGTTATTGGATTTATCCGGCTCATTCAAGTCACTTTCAAAGTCCGGTATGTGAGTCCACCCCATGAAGGAACGAACCGACCTTACAGTTTCTCTGTAGTTCATCTCTTCGGTTTGCTCAGGGTGTTCCAGAGTATCAGAGGAAATCTCACCCTCGTCAGAGTCAGAGTGCACAGACGACACATCAGAACCGGCCAAAGGGTCATCAAAATCAATGTCGTCCGGTTCCGGTGGAAGATTGAATGTACCGGGGAAAGCAGAAGCTGAAGATGAAGTTGTAGGCTTAGCCAAAAACAGGTCACCAGCAGAACCGGCTTGGTCATCTTCCGGTGTAAGGGTGACTGAAGATGCCGGAGGGGCTTTCTTCTGTACTGTAGCCTGCGTTACACTCTCCGGACCGGAGGTGCCCAAAGCAGCGACTGGCTTATCCAAGGGAACCGGTTTATCAGCTATCTTGACTGACTTCTTATGTTTTTTGTCTCTAGTTTTCTTAGGTTTATCCTCCCCAGATTTAACAACGGCCTCTTGCACTGCCGGGGACTCCACCGGACCGGTGGGCCGGGCAGCCGGGGCAATAAAGGGGGATTCAGAAGGCACAGCTTTTGAACTTGAAGGGTTCACCGCCATCTTGGGGGTGGAGAAAACATTGCCTCTACTCAACAAGGCTTCTACACGTGCAAATTGCTCTGCCCATTTATCATTCATCAGAGAAAACTGTTCTGCTGTAACAAAAGTGGCAGGATGAGATGTACTCTGAGGAGGGGCAGTAAAAGTTGGCTCCGCAGAAGAATCCACGGAAGCAATGACTTCAACTTCTTTAGGGGAAACTAAAATACCTGCTTTACGGTCTTTTCTGATTCTGTAAGAAGGGGTAGAAATCAACTCCTTTTGTTCATCAGAGAAGGAATCGCACACACTACACTGTTTGTCTTTAACACAAGGGTCATCCCCAATGCCTTTATCGCGACAACGCGCGCATTTCTTGTGCAAATCAAAGGCGGCCATAACGTGGCCACAAGACCCCCGCCTTTGTCCTTTCTTTTCCCCTGGTGAATCCATGATATATATAGCACAAAACTACTAACACACTTTAAACAAATATCCAATCTAACACTAGTAAAAATTAAAAAAGTTTCTCTTAAACTTCAAGCGTTAACAAAATGGACGCGCCAAACAAAAAGAGGAAGAGCGCATGCGCGAGCATGCGCAGTATACCAGCAGGTTGGCTATACAGCCACCTGGCGAATGAACAGGACACTACCGGTCCCGGCCAGAGCCCAGCTCAGGACGTTTTTTTCTAACGTTTGGCGTGACCGGCAAGGCGCCGGACAAATGCATCTGTCCACTAGGTAAGATGTATTAACGCAATAAAATCGGATTTTCTCAGGATTTTGTAAATCCCTTCAACTTGTAAGAATGCTCAACACTGGTCATTATACAACAATAAAGTGGCTGTTTAGAAATATATTCTTCAAAAGCTCAGTTTTATGAAAAAATATAAGTATTTCTACCACAATGAACAAGTATAATGACTTACCTGTGAACATGACTTTTCCTTTCACGTAATACACGTTTCCTTGAAACGGATGCTTCTTGAGATTTGTCTTTAAATCTGAAAAGAATAAAACACAACACATTTAGCATTTATGTAGTACAAAAATGACGAAAATCATTTAATGAACTTAAGTCCAAAAAGGCAGAGTCCCACAACTGAGCAGCAGTTTTTATGTAAATAGTAATCAAAATACAAATTTTGGATTTACGAGGACTTACAAGGTAGAGCAGGGTCAATGACACCGGTGTCTCGATATTGAGGCCAATTTACTTGAATACCATGACAACACTTTACAACCAGCATTTCAAGTGTCAGAACATAATATTGTGAAAAAACATTAAATATTAGAAACAAGCATTCTGACGCATGCATTTATCTCCCGCCGTATAAATTAGATGTACTAAAGATAGTGGAATATAAATTTTCTTGTGAGATGGAGGCACATGTAGAAGTGACAAGAAGTTTAATGTTTGATTGCAATACTTTTAAAGACAAAAGGCATTTACTTATTTTAGTGACTATTACACTGCCATCCAAAGAGCTACAGTTCTGCAACTTCACTATGTGGTAGATCACCCAAAAGTAGGTGAATGACTTATTTAGAAGAAATTGCCTACCTGTAATAGTTTTAGAGATAAAAGACATTTACTTATTTTAGTAGCTATTACTCAGCTATCCAAAGAGCTACAGTTATGCAACTTCACTATGTGGCTAGATCACCCAAAAGTAGGTGAATGACTTATTTAGAAGAAATTGCCTACCTGTAATACTTTTAGAGATAAAAGACATTTACTCATTTTGGTAGCTATTACTCAGCTATCAAAAGAGCTACAGTTCTGCAACTTCACTATGTGGTAGATCACCCCAAAGTAGGTGAATGACTTATTTAGAAGAAATTGCCTACCTGTAATACTTTTAGAGATAAAAGACATTTACTCATTTTAGTAGCTATTACTCAGCTATCCAAAGAGCTACAGTTCTGCAACTTCACTATGTGGTAGATCACCCAAAAGTAGGTGAATGACTTATTTAGAAGAAATTACCTACCTGTAATACTTTTAGAGATAAAAGACATTTACTCATTTTAGTAGCTATTACTCAGCTATCCAAAGAGCTACAGTTCTGCAACTTCACTATGTGGTAGATCACCCAAAAGTAGGTGAATGATTTATTTAGAAGAAATTGCCTACCTGTAATACTTTTAGAGATAAAAGACATTTACTCATTTTAGTAGCTAATACTCCGCTATCCAAAGAGCTACAGTTCTGCAACTTCACTATGTGGTAGATCACACAAAAGTAGGTGAATGACTTATTTAAAAGAAATTGCCTATGTGTAATATTTTTAGAGATAAAAGACATTTACTCATTTTAGTAGCTAATACTCAGCTATCCAAAGAGCTACAGTTCTGCAACTTCACTATGTGGTAGATCACACAAAAGTAGGTGAATGACTTATTTAGAAGAAATTGCCTATGTGTAATATTTTTAGAGATAAAAGACAATTACTCATTTTTGTAGCTATTACTCACCTATCCAAAGAGCTACAGTTCTGCAACTTCACTATGTGGTAGATCACCCCAAAGTAGGTGAATGACTTATTTAGAAGAAATTGCCTACCTGTAATACTTTTAGAGATAAAAGACATTTACTCATTTTAGTAGCTATTACTCAGCTATCCAAAGAGCTGGAGTTCTGCAACTTCACTATGTGGTAGATCACCCAAAAGTACGTGAATGACTTATTTAGAAGAAATTGCCTACCTGTAATACTTTTAGAGATAAAAGACATTTGCTCATTTTAGTAGCTATTACTCAGTTATCCAAAGAGCTACAGTTCTGCAACTTCACTATGTGGTAGATCACCCAAAAGTAGGTGAATGATTTATTTAGAAGAAATTGCCTACCTGTAATACTTTTAGAGATAAAAGACATTTACTCATTTTAGTAGCTATTACTCAGCTATCCAAAGAGCTACAGTTCTGCAACTTCACTATGTGGTAGATCACATAAAAGTCGGTGAATGACTTATTTAGAAGAAATTGCCTACCTGTAATACTTTTAGAGATAAAAGACATTTACTCATTTTAGTAGCTATTACTCAGCTATCCAAAGAGCTACAGTTATGCAACTTCACTATGTGGCTAGATCACCCAAAAGTAGGTGAATGACTTATTTAGAAGAAATTGCCGACCTGTAATACTTTTAGAGATAAAAGACATTTACTCATTTTGGTAGCTATTACTCAGCTATCAAAAGAGCTACAGTTCTGCAACTTCACTATGTGGTAGATCACCCCAAAGTAGGTGAATGACTTATTTAGAAGAAATTGCCTACCTGTAATACTTTTAGAGATAAAAGACATTTACTCATTTTAGTAGCTATTACTCAGCTATCCAAAGAGCTACAGTTCTGCAACTTCACTATGTGGTAGATCACCCAAAAGTAGGTGAATGACTTATTTAGAAGAAATTACCTACCTGTAATACTTTTAGAGATAAAAGACATTTACTCATTTTAGTAGCTATTACTCAGCTATCCAAAGAGCTACAGTTCTGCAACTTCACTATGTGGTAGATCACCCAAAAGTAGGTGAATGATTTATTTAGAAGAAATTGCCTACCTGTAATACTTTTAGAGATAAAAGACATTTACTCATTTTAGTAGCTAATACTCCGCTATCCAAAGAGCTACAGTTCTGCAACTTCACTATGTGGTAGATCACACAAAAGTAGGTGAATGACTTATTTAAAAGAAATTGCCTATGTGTAATATTTTTAGAGATAAAAGACATTTACTCATTTTAGTAGCTAATACTCAGCTATCCAAAGAGCTACAGTTCTGCAACTTCACTATGTGGTAGATCACACAAAAGTAGGTGAATGACTTATTTAGAAGAAATTGCCTATGTGTAATATTTTTAGAGATAAAAGACAATTACTCATTTTTGTAGCTATTACTCACCTATCCAAAGAGCTACAGTTCTGCAACTTCACTATGTGGTAGATCACCCCAAAGTAGGTGAATGACTTATTTAGAAGAAATTGCCTACCTGTAATACTTTTAGAGATAAAAGACATTTACTCATTTTAGTAGCTATTACTCAGCTATCCAAAGAGCTGGAGTTCTGCAACTTCACTATGTGGTAGATCACCCAAAAGTACGTGAATGACTTATTTAGAAGAAATTGCCTACCTGTAATACTTTTAGAGATAAAAGACATTTGCTCATTTTAGTAGCTATTACTCAGTTATCCAAAGAGCTACAGTTCTGCAACTTCACTATGTGGTAGATCACCCAAAAGTAGGTGAATGATTTATTTAGAAGAAATTGCCTACCTGTAATACTTTTAGAGATAAAAGACATTTACTCATTTTAGTAGCTATTACTCAGCTATCCAAAGAGCTACAGTTCTGCAACTTCACTATGTGGTAGATCACATAAAAGTCGGTGAATGACTTATTTAGAAGAAATTGCCTACCTGTAATACTTTTAGAGATAAAAGACATTTACTCATTTTAGTAGCTATTACTCAGCTATCCAAAGAGCTACAGTTATGCAACTTCACTATGTGGCTAGATCACCCAAAAGTAGGTGAATGACTTATTTAGAAGAAATTGCCTACCTGTAATACTTTTAGAGATAAAAGACATTTACTCATTTTGGTAGCTATTACTCAGCTATCAAAAGAGCTACAGTTCTGCAACTTCACTATGTGGTAGATCACCCCAAAGTAGGTGAATGACTTATTTAGAAGAAATTGCCTACCTGTAATACTTTTAGAGATAAAAGACATTTACTCATTTTAGTAGCTATTACTCAGCTATCCAAAGAGCTACAGTTCTGCAACTTCACTATGTGGTAGATCACCCAAAAGTAGGTGAATGACTTATTTAGAAGAAATTACCTACCTGTAATACTTTTAGAGATAAAAGACATTTACTCATTTTAGTAGCTATTACTCAGCTATCCAAAGAGCTACAGTTCTGCAACTTCACTATGTGGTAGATCACCCAAAAGTAGGTGAATGATTTATTTAGAAGAAATTGCCTACCTGTAATACTTTTAGAGATAAAAGACATTTACTCATTTTAGTAGCTAATACTCCGCTATCCAAAGAGCTACAGTTCTGCAACTTCACTATGTGGTAGATCACACAAAAGTAGGTGAATGACTTATTTAAAAGAAATTGCCTATGTGTAATATTTTTAGAGATAAAAGACATTTACTCATTTTAGTAGCTAATACTCAGCTATCCAAAGAGCTACAGTTCTGCAACTTCACTATGTGGTAGATCACACAAAAGTAGGTGAATGATTTATTTAGAAGAAATTGCCTATGTGTAATATTTTTAGAGATAAAAGACAATTACTCATTTTTGTAGCTATTACTCACCTATCCAAAGAGCTACAGTTCTGCAACTTCACTATGTGGTAGATCACCCCAAAGTAGGTGAATGACTTATTTAGAAGAAATTGCCTACCTGTAATACTTTTAGAGATAAAAGACATTTACTCATTTTAGTAGCTATTACTCAGCTATCCAAAGAGCTGGAGTTCTGCAACTTCACTATGTGGTAGATCACCCAAAAGTACGTGAATGACTTATTTAGAAGAAATTGCCTACCTGTAATACTTTTAGAGATAAAAGACATTTGCTCATTTTAGTAGCTATTACTCAGTTATCCAAAGAGCTACAGTTCTGCAACTTCACTATGTGGTAGATCACCCAAAAGTAGGTGAATGATTTATTTAGAAGAAATTGCCTACCTGTAATACTTTTAGAGATAAAAGACATTTACTCATTTTAGTAGCTATTACTCAGCTATCCAAAGAGCTACAGTTCTGCAACTTCACTATGTGGTAGATCACATAAAAGTCGGTGAATGACTTATTTAGAAGAAATTGCCTACCTGTAATACTTTTAGAGATAAAAGACATTTACTCATTTTAGTAGCTATTACTCAGCTATCCAAAGAGCTACAGTTATGCAACTTCACTATGTGGTAGATCACACAAAAGTAGGTGAATGACTTATTTAGAAGAAATTGCCTACCTGTAATACTTTTAGAGATAAAAGACATTTACTCATTTTGGTAGCTATTACTCAGCTATCCAAAGAGCTACAGTTCTGCAACTTCACTATGTGGTAGATCACCCAAAAGTAGGTGAATGACTTATTTAGAAGAAATTGCCTACCTATAACACTTTTAGAGATGAAAGACATTTACTCATTTTAGTAGCTCTTGCTCAGCTATCTACTCACTTAGCTATTGACCTACATCTGCAAAAGCAACAAAAATATAAAGGACACAGGAAAGTAAGCTTTTGAAAAACTAGATGAATAACAAATGAAAAGATTTGCCTAACTTTGGTACTTGTGAAGGTATTTGACATTTATTTCCATCATAATTTTGCTACAAATAAGAAAATAGCTATTGCTCACTTATGACATGCAATGGAACCCCAAACGATATGCCATCTTATAGTTAACGAAAAAGTAGGTGAACAAATTATTTTAGGAAAATCCTGTAACTGCAGTAGTTTTTGAGTTACAAAGTTACTCAACAGTCACAATTTCAAAGTAGCTATTACTCAGCTGTCCAGTGTGCAACAGGTTTGCAGCTTTACTATCTGATAGCTCATCAAAAACTAGATGAATAACATATTTGAAAATATTTCCCTAACTTGAATACTTTTGAAGATATTTGAAATTTACTTATGTTGTTATTTTGCTACAAATAAGAAAATAGCTATTACTCACTTATGGCATGCAACAGAACCCTAAACTATATGCCATCTTATAGTTAAGGAAAAAGTAGCTGAATAACATATTTTAGGAAAATACTCTAACTGCAATAGTTTTCGAGTTACAATGGATTTACTCAACAGTCACAAAGTTATAAAAATTTAATTTACTTATTAAATTTGCAATTTTATTGCGTTAATACATCCTATCCAATGGACAATTGCTGAATAACTACCGCTTGGTCGGCGGGTAAGTTACTAGGGACTTATGTGAACTCACAAGTAATAGCAAATTTTAACCTATGGTCTAGGCTGACTTTGTCAGCAGACCTATAGGTCCAGGCCTGGGTTGACCTTAAGGTCAGGAAACCCTGTAAGGCCATGGTCGGTTGCCAGCAGCCGGTTACCCGGGGCTATACCGCCGTCGCCCCCCCCTCCCCTTTTTATGTCAGCTGACTTGTCAGTCAGCTGACATTATGTCATCACTCTGCGGCGTGGGCGTACGCGTCCGCGTGAACAACTTCTTCTCCAAAACTACAAGGCCTAGAGACATGCTGTTTTTTTTAAAAGATACCTTATCTATCGAGGATGAAAAATTGTTCAAGGCATGCAAATCTGTCTGTTCGTCTGTTTGCTAGAGACATTACAAGGGGGGTACCCCCACCAAAAGTGTGAAAATTTCAACTTTTTATCACAATTTTCTCAGTGACTATTGCAGGGATTTCTCTCATATCTTGCATATATGTATTATGTACTAGGCCAGAGGTAGATTCTCTTGTGTGAGTATGAGACCTGGATCTGTCTTACTTTTTTTTAATAAATTTTTTTAATAATTTTTAATGCATTAAAATTCATGAAATCATGCACTAAATCACTTATAACTTCAAAAGTGTTGCATTTACAGCATTTTGTGAAAATATGTTGTTCAGCTACTTTTTTCATAGCTACAATATGGCGAGTAAGTTGGGTGTCTGTCTCAATAGCTAAGTGAGTAATAGCTACTTTTGGGCTTTTCAGTAACTTCCATTATGAGTAAAATCACTTGTAACTTAAAAACTATTGCATTTAGAGAATTTCGTATAAATATGTTATTCAGCTACTTTTGGGCCAGCTATAACATAGTGAAATTTCAGACCTGTAGCTCATGGCACAGCTGAGTAATAGCTACTTTTAGGTTATCACTGTTGAGTAAATCGCTTATAACTTGAAAACTATTGCATTTAGAGAATTTCGTATAAATATGTTATTCAGCTACTTTTGGGTCAGCTATAACATAGTAAAATTTCAGACCTGTAGCTCATGGCATAGCTGAGTAATAGCTACTTTTAGGTTATCACTGTTGAGTAAATCACTTATAACTTGAAAAGTGTTGCATTTAGAGCATTTTGTTAAAATATGTTATTCAGCTACTTTTTTCATAGCTACAATATGGTGAGTAAGTTGGGTGTCTGTCTCAATAGCTAAGTGAGTAATAGCTACTTTTGGGCTTTTCAGTAACTTCCATCATGAGTAAAATCACTTGTAACTTAAAAACTATTGCATTTAGAGAATTTCGTATAAATATGTTATTCAGCTACTTTTGGGCCAGCTATAACATAGTAAAATTTCAGACCTGTAGCTCATGGCATAGCTGAGTAATAGCTACTTTTAGGTTATCACTGTTGAGTAAATCACTTATAACTTGAAAACTATTGCATTTAGAGTATTTTGTTTCAATATGTTATTCACCTATTTTGGGGTCAGCTATAACATAGTGAAGTTTCAGACCTGTGGCTCATTTCATAGCTGAGTAATAGCTACTTTGAAGTTCTCACTGTTGAGTAAATCAGTTATAATTGGAAAACTATTGCATTTACAGAAATTTGTGCAAATATGTTATTCAGCTACTTTTGGGTCAGCTATAACATAGTGAAACTAGAGGATCGCTCGCAAAAAAAAAAGATAATGTTTTTGCATAGCAAAAACAAAGCGTCCCGAAAAGGATATAAAGGTGAGTGCTAAAGTATTAAGAAAATGCTTCGTTTCTAGCCTTATACTGTTGTGGCAACCAAAGTCAGCGCAGTCTGCTCTATCTAGCACGGTTTTCAAGATATAAGCATTTTTGTGTTTTGCAAAAAATAAAAAAATTTAAAATGTCCGCTATATTTGGCGAGACAAAAATATTTTGAAAATTGGAGATACCCAGCAGGTCCAAATTTTTGTTGAGTTCGCTCCATATAGCACGGTTTTCGAGATATAAGCATTTTTGTGTTTTGCAAAAACTTTGAAAATTCAAAATGGCCACCATTTTTGGGGAGACAAAATTTTTTGTCAAGACCACTGCCGCGGTGTGTATCTCCCGCCGAGCATTAAAGCAGAAGAAATAGCTTTTCCGAGATATTCACAATTTTTCATTTTCGTGTGTGAAAGCTCTTCCAAAAGTAGGTGAATGAGTTATTTGAGAAAAATTGGCTATCTGCAATACTATTAAGAGATAATTCACATTTACTCATTTTGAGTAGGTGAATAATTATCTATGGGTCTGAAACTTCACCAAGTGAAAGCTCTGCCAAAAGTAGGTGAATGAGTTATTTGAGAAAAATTGGCTATCTGCAATACTTTTAGAGATAATTCGCATTTACTCATTTTGAGTAGGTGAGTAATTAGCTATGGGTCTGAAACTTCACCATGTGAAAGCTCTCCCACAAGTAGATGAATGAGTATTTGATAAAAATTGGGTATCCGCAATACTTTTACAGATAATTAGCATTTACTCATTTTGAGTAGGTGAATAAATAGCTATGGGTCTGAAACTTCACATAGTGAAAGCTCTCCCAAAAGTAGGTGAATGAGTTATTTGAGAAAAATTGGCTATCTGCAATACTTTTAGAGATAATTCGCATTTACTCATTTTGAGTAGGTGAATAATTAGCTATGGGTCTGAAACTTCACCAAGTGAAAGCTCTGCCAAAAGTAGGTGAATGAGTTATTTGAGAAAAATTGGCTATCTGCAATACTTTTAGAGATAATTCGCATTTACTCATTTTGAGTAGGTGAGTAATTAGCTATGGGTCTGAAACTTCACCAAGTGAAAGCTCTCCCAAAAGTAGGTGAATGAGTTATTTGAGAAAAATTGGCTATCTGCAATACTTTTAGAGATAATTCGCATTTACTCATTTTGAGTAGGTGAGTAATTAGCTATGGGTCTGAAACTTCACCAAGTGAAAGCTCTCCCAAAAGTAGGTGAATGATTAATTTGAGAAAAATTGGCTATCTGCAATACTTTTAGAGATAATTCGCATTTACTCATTTTGAGTAGGTGAGTAATTAGCTATGGGTCTGAAACTTCACAGAGTGAAAGCTCTCCCAAAAGTAGGTGAATGAGTTATTTGACAAAAATTGGCTATCTGCAATACTTTTAGAGATAATTCGCATTTACTCATTTTGAGTAGGTGAGTAATTAGCTATGGGTCTGAAACTTCACCAAGTGAAAGCTCTCCCAAAAGTAGGTGAATGATTAATTTGACAAAAATTGGCTATCTGCAATACTTTTAGAGATAATTCGCATTTACTCATTTTGAGTAGGTGAGTAATTAGCTATGGGTCTGAAACTTCACCAAGTGAAAGCTCTCCCAAAAGTAGGTGAATGAGTTATTTGAGAAAAATTGGCTATCTGCAATACTTTTAGAGATATTTGGCATTTACTCATTTTGAGTAGGTGAGTAATTAGCTATGGGTCTGAAACTTCACCAAGTGAAAGCTCTGCCAAAAGTAGGTGAATGAGTTATTTGAGAAAAATTGGCTATCTGCAATACTTTTAGAGATAATTCGCATTTACTCATTTTGAGTAGGTGAGTAATTAGCTATGGGTCTGAAACTTCACCGAGTGAAAGCTCTCCCAAAAGTAGGTGAATGAGTTATTTGAGAAAAATTGGCTATCTGCAATACTTTTAGAGATAATTCGCATTTACTCATTTTCAGTAGGTGAGTAATTAGCTATGGGTCTGAAACTTCACCAAGTGAAAGCTCTGCCAAAAGTAGGTGAATGAGTTATTTGAGAAAAATTGGCTATCTGCAATACTTTTAGAGATAATTCGCATTTACTCATTTTGAGTAGGTGAGTAATTAGCTATGGGTCTGAAACTTCACAGAGTGAAAGCTCTCCCAAAAGTAGGTGAATGAGTTATTTGAGAAAAATTGGCTATCTGCAATACTTTTAGAGATAATTCGCATTTACTCATTTTGAGTAGGTGAGTAATTAGCTATGGGTCTGAAACTTCACCAAGTGAAAGCTCTCCCAAAAGTAGGTGAATGATTAATTTGACAAAAATTGGCTATCTGCAATACTTTTAGAGATAATTCGCATTTACTCATTTTGAGTAGGTGAGTAATTAGCTATGGGTCTGAAACTTCACCAAGTGAAAGCTCTCCCAAAAGTAGGTGAATGAGTTATTTGAGAAAAATTGGCTATCTGCAATACTTTTAGAGATAATTCGCATTTACTCATTTTGAGTAGGTGAGTAATTAGCTATGGGTCTGAAACTTCACCAAGTGAAAGCTCTCCCAAAAGTAGGTGAATGATTTATTTGAGAAAAATTGGCTATCTGCAATACTTTTAGAGATAATTCGCATTTACTCATTTTGAGTAGGTGAGTAATTAGCTATGGGTCTGAAAATTCGAAAATTCAAAATGGCCGCCATTTTTTGCGAGAAATTTTTTGTTTGAAAATTGGCATGGCTACTCTGCAGAGATACCCTGCAGGTCAAAAATTTCGTCGAAATCGCTCTATCTAGCAGGGTTTTCGAGATATAAACATTTTTATGTTTTGCAATTTTTGCGAAAAATTCGAAAATTCAAAATGGCCGCCATTTTTGGCGAGACAAATTTTTTTTGAAAATTGGCATGGCTACTCTGCAGATATACCCTGTGGGTCAAAAATTTCGTCGAAATCGCTCTATCTAGCAGGGTTTTCGAGATATAAGCATTTTTATGTTTTGCAATTTTTGCGAAAAATTCGAAAATTCAAAATGGCCGCCATTTTTGGCGAGACAAATTTTTTTTCAAAATTGGGATAACTACTCTGCAGAGATACCCTGCGGGTCAAAAATTTCGTCGAAATCGCTCTATCTAGCACGGTTTTCGAGATACAAGCATTTTTGTGTTTTGCAATTTTTGCAAAAATTTCGAAAATTCAAAATGGCCGCCATTTTTGGCGAGACAAAAATTTTTTCAAAATTGGGATAACTACTCTGCAGAGATACCCTGCGGGTCAAAAATTTCGTCGAAATCGCTCTATCTAGCACGGTTTTCGAGATATAAGCATTTTTGTGTTTTGCAATTTTTGCGAAAATTTCGAAAATTCAAAATGGCCGCCATTTTGGGCGAGAGAAAAATTTTTTGAAAATTGGGAAAACTACTCTGCAGAGATACCCTGTGGGTCAAAAATTTCGTCGAAATCGCTCTATCTAGCACGGTTTTCGAGATATAAGCATTTTTGTGTTTTCCTTATTTGGAAAATTCGTAATGATTAATTAATCATTAATTACTCGGCCATTTCTTGACCAATCAATGCCAAAATCTAATGATTTCCAGATTTTAATAGAATGAATGTATTTGCCAAGTTTCAGGTGAATTGATAAAATTCCTTTCAAGTTATCATCCGGACAAGCTTCCCCATCGAAAAAAGACATTTTTGGTCATGTGACCTCTCTGATTGGTTGAAATGTCACTGCAGTATATTCAAAAAAATTCCCCAAGGCTACTGCCTAAACCTGCCAAATTTGAAAAGAATCCGCCTAACGGTTACAGAGTTATAAGGAAAACAAAATGCGGAGCCGGCGGAGCCGGCGGAGCCTGAAGCTCTCCCATACACAAACAAGCGTCCCTTGCGGGACGCTTAATTATAGACCTATAGCTCATGGCACAACTGAGCAATAGCTATTCTCAGGTACTGACTGTTGAGTAAATCAGCTATAACTTGAAAAATATTGCATTTGGAGTATTTTGTTAAAATATATTGTTCACCTACTTTTGGGTCAGCTATAACATAGTGAAATTACAGACCTATAGCTCATGGCATAGCGGAGCAATAGCTATTTTCAGGTTCTCACTATTGAGTAAATCAGTTGTAGCTTGAAAACTATTGCATGTACAGTAGTTTGCTTAAATATGTTGTTCACCTACTTTTGGGTTAGCTATAACATAGTAAAATTTCAGACATGTAGCTCATTGCATAGCTGAGTAATAGTTCCTTTGAGGTTCTCACTGTTGAGTAAATCAGTTGTAACTTGAAAACTATTACATTTAGAGTAATTTGTTAAATATGTTATTCACAGAATTTTTGGTCAGCTATAACATAGTGAAATTGCAGACCTCTATGTCATGGCATAGCTGAGCAATAGCTACTTTCAGGTTCTCACTGTTGAGTAAATCATTGTATCCACTGGATAGCCGCAGTGTGTAGAGAGAGATTTCACCATTACTGCTCTGATGAAAAAAAATATTATAGCTAGCTTTCTTAAGTTTGCAGTATATATTAATAACCATAAAATGTTGTCTGGGAATATTTTTGGCCTCATTTTGAGAAACAAGATGGCCGCCACAGGTGTTTTTTGTCAGTCATGAAAAGTGCTTATATCTCCCTTATTATTGATCCTAGAGGTTTGGGATGATAAACCAACCTGTAGGAAATCATGGGGTGGGAATCTTTTGGTGTGGTCAGATTTGACCTTCAATGACCCCTCCTTCAAGGTCAAACAAGGATAGCCAAACTTAAAAGTGCTTATAACTCGCTTATTATTGGTCCCAGAGGTTTGGGATGGTAAACAGACAGGAAATCATGGGCTGTGAATCTGTTGATATGGTCCGATTTGACCTTGGAACCCTCCTTCAAGGTCAAATGAGGATAGCGAAAATTGAAAGTGCCTACAACTCGCTTATTATTGGTGACAGAGATTTGGGATGGTAAACCATCCCATAGGAAATCATTGGCTCGGAATCTTTTGGTATGGTCAGATTTGACCTTTGGACCCCTCCTTCAAGGTCAAATGAGGACAGCCAAGCTTAAAAGTGCTTATAACTCATTTATAATTGGTCCTAGAGGTTTGGAATGGTAAACCATAGGAAATCATGGGCTGGGAATGTATTTGTGTGGTTAGATTTGACCTTGGACCCCTTCTTCAAGGTCGAACGAGGATATTGCATTTGTAGTATTTCTTTAAATATGTTTTAACCTATTTTTTACACTTAAACAATTACCTTGTTATTTTCCTTCATAATACCATTTACAGGGCACAACTTTTTTATCCTTTTCTTCTGTCAGCTTCGGAATTTCTTTCGAACTTGCTGTTCAGTTACCATTTACTGTATTTCTGTACAGCCCTTTTCCTGATAATTATTCTGTCCTCTAATCACCTTCACAAATCAAAAACACTCAGTCAGCTGACACAGTGCCCGTTCACGGGCACTCTCCTCTTGTTTGCAGACCTGCTCTGAGGTAGGGGAAGAGAGGGATGAGTTCAGACCCAGAATGCAAATAAACCTCCCGAAGGAAGCACGCCACACTTAATTCTTATAAACATGAAGAAACTGTTTATACACATATACAAATCTCCTCAATCTAAGGGCCACTTGTGGATCTGCTGAGCAGCCACTACCGAGCCCAATCGGTAAAGCTCTAAATCAGCCCAAGCCCCACCCTTCAGATAGAACTGTGTGAAGCTATTAAGTGACTTCAGTGGTAGGCTGACAAGATTGGATCTAAGGAGACTCCCGACTGGAAGACCTTAGAAGCAGCAAAGGTCCTGACATCATGGGCTTTAAGCTGATGTAAAGTGTGGGCCTCCTGGTCAGAGAGCTCATAACATAGGATCACAGTCTGCTTGATCCAAGAGGAAATAGTGGCAAGTGAGATGTCTTTGTCGAAACCTTTCTTAAAGGAGACAAAAACCACCTCCTTATTCTGCCCGAGGTCTGAGGTCCTGTCCAAATAGTAGCGCAATGCTCTGACCGGACAGAGGGACCTGTCAGACTTGAGGGATCTATCCAGAGTTGGGGCCAGGGCTGTTATAACCCCTGGGGCCACACTGTCTGGACCCTCTTTGGCCAGCTGATTCTTGGAGAGAAAGCTGGGTGATGGGTACAGGGACACCTTTGACCAGTTGGATCGGTGTCTAATATTTCTGTTTTGCCAAGCATGTATCTCACTTCTACGCTTGCCCGACCCCAGGGCCAAGAGGAAAACTGTCTTGAAGGTCAAATGCTTCAAAGAGGCCTCTTTTGTCAGGTGGTGCAAAAACCAGGGAGAGGTTCCAAGAGGGGATTCCCTTCCGGCCTTTGGGTCTGTCTCAATGGAAACTATCCAGGAGACAAGTGAGATTTTCATCCTTACTGATATTGATGGGCGAATTCCCAGTCTATCAGCAATGGCTGACCTATAACCATCAATGGTACTGGGCTGCAACTTCCTGTCTTGAAAAAGGTACATAAGGAAGTCAGCAACTGATTTTACAGGGGGGTACCCTGAGGTCCACCTGATGAATGATACATCACTTGTAAAAATGGCCCACTTGCCTCATAGACTGATCTGATTGATACCCTTTGAGGAGCCTCAATTCTTGCTGCCACTGCCTCAGACAAGCCCTGCTCCTCGATTGCGAAGGCTCTAGGAGCCCCGCATGGAGATTAAGATTTGTCAGATTTCTGTGAGGGATCTGATTGAATGGCTGTCAACAGGTTGGGCAGATTGGGCAGGCTCAGTGGGATTTGGCTAGACATGGCCACTAGATCCCAAAACCAAGGCATGTTGGGCCACCCCGGAGCAATTAGAACTAGAGGATCGCTCGCAAAAAAAAAAGATAATGTTTTTGCATAGCAAAAACAAAGCGTCCCGAAAAGGATATAAAGGTGAGTGCTAAAGTATTAAGAAAATGCTTCGTTTCTAGCCTTATACTGTTGTGGCAACCAAAGTCAGCGCAGTCTGCTCTATCTAGCACGGTTTTCACGATATAAGCATTTTTGTGTTTTGCAAAAAATAAAAAAATTAAAAATGTCCGCTATATTTGGCGAGACAAAAATATTTTGAAAATTGGCATGGCTACTCTGCAGAGATACCCAGCAGGTCCAAAATTTTGTTGAGTTCGCTCCATATAGCACAGTTTTCGAGATATAAGCATTTTTGTGTTTTGCAAAAACTTTGAAAATTCAAAATGGCCACCATTTTTGGGGAGACAAAATTTTTTGTCAAGACCACTGCCGTGGTGTGTATCTCCCGCCGAGCATTAAAGCAGAAGAAATAGCTTTTCCGAGATATTCACAATTTTTCATTTTCGTGTGTGAAAGGTCTTCCAAAAGTAGGTGAATGAGTTATTTGAGAAAAATTGGCTATCTGCAATACTATTAAGAGATAATTCACATTTACTCATTTTGAGTAGGTGAATAATTACCTATGGGTCTGAAACTTCACCAAGTGAAAGCTCTCCCAAAAGTAGGTGAATGAGTTATTTGAGAAAAATTGGCTATCTGCAATACTTTTAGAGATAATTCGCATTTACTCATTTTGAGTAGGTGAGTAATTAGCTATGGGTCTGAAACTTCACCATGTGAAAGCTCTCCCACAAGTAGATGAATGAGTATTTGATAAAAATTGGGTATCCGCAATACTTTTACAGATAATTAGCATTTACTCATTTTGAGTAGGTGAATAAATAGCTATGGGTCTGAAACTTCACAGAGTGAAAGCTCTCCCAAAAGTAGGTGAATGAGTTATTTGAGAAAATTTGGCTATCTGCAATACTTTTAGAGATAATTCACATTTACTCATTTTGAGTAGGTGAATAATTAGCTATGGGTCTGAAACTTCACCAAGTGAAAGCTGTGCCAAAAGTAGGTGAATGAGTTATTTGAGAAAAATTGGCTATCTGCAATACTTTTAGAGATAATTCGCATTTACTCATTTTGAGTAGGTGAGTAATTAGCTATGGGTCTGAAACTTCACCAAGTGAAAGCTCTCCCAAAAGTAGGTGAATGAGTTATTTGAGAAAAATTGGCTATCTGCAATACTTTTAGAGATAATTCGCATTTACTAATTTTGAGTAGACGAGTAATTAGCTATGGGTCTGAAACTTCACCAAGTGAAAGCTCTCCCAAAAGTAGGTGAATGATTAATTTGAGAAAAATTGGCTATCTGCAATACTTTTAGAGATAATTCGCATTTACTCATTTTGAGTAGGTGAGTAATTAGCTATGGGTCTGAAACTTCATGAAGTGAAAGCTCTCCCAAAAGTAGGTGAATGAGTTATTTGAGAAAAATTGGCTATCTGCAATACTTTTACAGATAATTCGCATTTACTCATTTTGAGTAGGTGAGTAATTAGCTATGGGTCTGAAACTTCACAGAGTGAAAGCTCTCCCAAAAGTAGGTGAATGAGTTATTTGAGAAAAATTGGCTATCTGCAATACTTTTAGAGATAATTCGCATTTACTCATTTTGAGTAGGTGAGTAATTAGCTATGGGTCTGAAACTTCACCAAGTGAAACCTCTCCCAAAAGTAGGTGAATGATTAATTTGACAAAAATTGGCTATCTGCAATACTTTATGAGATAATTCGCATTTACTCATTTTGAGTAGGTGAGTAATTAGCTATGGGTCTGAAACTTCACCAAGTGAAAGCTCTCCCAAAAGTAGGTGAATGAGTTATTTGAGAAAAATTGGCTATCTGCAATACTTTTAGAGATAATTCGCATTTACTCATTTTGAGTAGGTGAGTAATTAGCTATGGGTCTGAAACTTCACCAAGTGAAAGCTCTCCCAAAAGTAGGTGAATGAGTTATTTGAGAAAAATTGGCTATCTGCAATACTTTTAGAGATAATTCGCATTTACTCATTTTGAGTAGGTGAGTAATTAGCTATGGGTCTGAAACTTCACAGAGTGAAAGCTCTCCCAAAAGTAGGTGAATGAGTTATTTGAGAAAAATTGGCTATCTGCAATACTTTTAGAGATAATTCGCATTTACTCATTTTGAGTAGGTGAGTAATTAGCTATGGGTCTGAAACTTCACAGAGTGAAAGCTCTCCCAAAAGTAGGTGAATGATTAATTTGACAAAAATTGGCTATCTGCAATACTTTATGAGATAATTCGCATTTACTCATTTTGAGTAGGTGAGTAATTAGCTATGGGTCTGAAACTTCACCATGTGAAAGCTCTCCCACAAGTAGATGAATGAGTTATTTGAGAAAAATTGGCTATCTGCAATACTTTTAGAAATAATTCGCATTTACTCATTTTGAGTAGGTGAATAATTGGCTATGGGTCTGAAACTTCACCATGTGAAAGCTCTTCCAAAAGTAGGTGAATGAGTTATTTGAGAAAAATTGGCTATCTGCAATACTTTTACAGATAATTCGCATTTACTCTTTTTGAGTAGGTGAGCAATTAGCTATGGGTCTGAAACTTCACCAAGTGAAAGCTCTTTGGGATAGCTGCTCTGCAGAGATACCCTGAAGATAAAAAATTTCGTCGAAATCGCTCTATGTAGCACGGTTTTTGAAATATAAGCATTTTTGTGTTTTGCAATTTTTGCGCAAAAATTCGAAAATTCAAAATGGCCGCCATTTTTGGCAAGACAAAATTTTTTTCAAAATTGGCATGGCTACTCTGCAGATATACCCTGTGGGTCAAAAATTTCGTCGAAATCGCTCTGTCTAGCACGGTTTTCGAGATATAACCATTTTTGTGTTTTGCAATTTTTGCGAAAAATTCGAAAATTCAAAATGGCCGCCATTTTGGGCAAGACAATTTTTTTTTGAAAATTGGCATGGCTACTCTGCAGAGATACCCTGTGGGTCAAAAATTTCGTCGAAATCGCTCTATCTAGCAGGGTTTTTGAGATATAAGCATTTTTGTGTTTTGCAATTTTTGCGAAAAATTCGAAAATTCAAAATGGCCGCCATTTTTGGCGAGACAAAATTTTTTTGAAAATTGGCATGGCTACTCTGCAGATATACCCTGTGGGTCAAAAATTTCGTCGAAATCGCTCTATCTAGCACGGTTTTCGAGATATAAGCATTTTTGTGTTTTGCAATTTTTGCGAAAATTTCGAAAATTCAAAATGGCCACCATTTTTGGCGAGACAAAACTTTTTTGAAAATTGGGAAAAGTACTCCGCAGAGATATCCTGCGGGTCAAAAATTTTGTCGAAATTGCTCTATCTAGCACGGTTTTCGAGATATAAGCATTTTTGTGTTTTGCAATTTTTGCGAAAATTTCGAAAATTCAAAATGGCCGCCATTTTGGACGAGACAAAAATTTTTTGAAAATTGGAAAAACTACTCCGCAGAGATACCCTGCGGGTCAAAAATTTCGTCGAAATCGCTCTATCTAGCACGGTTTTCGAGATATAAGCATTTTTGTGTTTTCCTTATTTGGAAAATTCGTAATGATTAATTAATCATTAATTACTCGGCCATTTCTTGACCAATCAATGCCAAAATCTAATGATTTCCAGATTTTAATAGAATGAATGTATTTGCCAAGTTTCAGGTGAATTGATAAAATTCCTTTCAAGTTATCATCCGGACAAGCTTCCCCATCGAAAAAAGACATTTTTGGTCATGTGACCTCTCTGATTGGTTGAAATGTCACTGCAGCATATTCAAAAAAATTCCCCAGGGTTACTGCCTAAACCTGCCAAATTTGAAAAGAATCCGCCTAACGGTTACAGAGTTATAAGGAAAACAAAATGCGGAGCCGGCGGAGCCGGAAGCTCTCCCATACACAAACAAGCGTCCCTTGCGGGACGCTTAATGATTCTCTTGCATGGGGAGTCTTGCAACTTCTCCACCACTTTGCCTAATATGGCTGATGGTGGGAAGGTGTATGCTTTCAGATCCAACCATGGCCGACTGAGCACATCCACTGCTGTGGCCAGGGGATCCGGTACCGCTGACACAAACAGAGGCAACTTGTTGTTGAACCTTGTGGCAAATAAGTCTATTTTGGGCCGGTGCCACCTGCTGCATATTGAGTGGAAGACCTCTGGAAGGAGAAACCACTCTGTTTGAATGGTCTGGCCTAGCCTGGATAGCTTGTCTGCTACCACGTTCAGCCGGCCTGGAATGTGTCGGGCTTTAGAGTCACTTGTTTCCTGGTACACCAGGTCAAGGTTCTCCATAGTAGGGCACAAAGTGGGCCCGACCTCATGCCTCCTTCCTTGTCTATGTATGACACTACTGTGGTGTTGTCAGTTGCTACAAGTACTATCTTGTTTGAGCAAAGGTCTTGGAACTCTTTCAAAGCCAGAAAGACTGCTTTAAGTTCTAGATAGTTTATACGCAGCTTGCTTCCCGGAAGGGACCAGGTTCCTCTTGCAGTGTGCTCGTCTATGTGAGCACCCCACCCTTCTTTTGATGCGTCTGTAAATATTAGCAGAGCATGTTATATTGGGTGTAATGGTTGGTCTGTAAGTACACTGTCTTCCTTCAGCCACCATTGTAAACGGGGGTGCAGGGACCTGGGGATTGGGATCACCTTTTCCAGTGATTCTGGGACCCTCCAGTTGTGTTTGTGATGCCACTGAATGAGTCTCATATGAAGTTGGCCTATGTGAACTTGCTTTTCTGTAGCTGTTAGCAAACCTATCAAGGACATGACTTCCCGGACCGGGCAAGCCGGTAGGGATAGCAGTTTTAGCATTGTCTCTTGAAGGTTCTGCCAACGGTCCGGGGTCAGTCGGAACCGATCAGACCTGAGGTCAAACTGGTAGCCTACAAAATCAAAGTCTTGTTTGGGCTCCAGCTCTGATTTCTCTAAGTTCACCAGCCAACCTAGTTGCTGACACATTATTTACTAGTTCCTGTGTATGTTGGAGACAAGCCTGGTGGGATCTGGCTCTCACCAACCAGTCGTCTAGGTACTGGTGGCTTCTTAGGTCCTTTTATATGGCCATCAGTTTCACCTCCTTTGGGATCACGGTGAACTCCAAGGGTGCTGTGGACAAACCGAATGGCAGGGCCTTGAATTGGCATGCCCGACCTTGGATGTGAAATCTCAGGTATTTCCTGGATTGTTCTTGTATAGGTATATGGAAGTAGGCGTCCTTGAAATCTATTGAGGTAACCCACTCCACTTGTTGGAGGGAGGTCCTGATGGTCTCCAAAAGGTTTGGTTTGTTCAGATCTAGAATAGGTCTCCAACGGCTGTGTAGTTTTGGGAACCAACAAAGGTCAGCTGAAGAAGCCCAGAGATTTTGAACTGGCTCGACTGCATCTTGTCCATAAGCTGATGGATTTTCGGTGACCCTGTCAAGTTTGGTCTTGACTAGAAAGGGAGAGTGTAGCCCTCCTTCAAGATTTGTACTACCTAGGGTAAAAGCCCCCAAGGCTTCCCAAGTTCCCCAAACAGATTTAGTCTGGACCCTACAGGCAGACTGTGTGCCACATTTGGATATTTGGTAGTCTGACAAACATTTTCTGTCCCTCCGGACACTAGTCCGGACTGGTGACAATGAAAACCAGTTAAAAAGCCATCTGTAACCAGTAAACTGGTAGGCTGGGCTGACCACTGAATTTAGTCACTGGTCTACTGGTCGGTTCCGGTTCTCTGGAACCAGTATTGAAAAGGGGTAAGACAGTAATTGTACCTGATAGTAGGTCGGTAGTCTCTGCAACTACCTGGTATGAAGTAAAACTGCTCATGAAAAATGTATAGCCGGTAACCGGTGGATGAGCTCTGTAACCGGTTGAAGCAGTTTCTGTGTAGGAAAAAACTTCCTGTCAGGAACTACACACTATTAGGCCCGTCATCAGTCTTAGGCCGGTGAATAGGCTGCTGATGAGGAGTGACCAGCTAGAAGCAGGAAGGTTCTGTAACCAGCTAATATAAGGCAAGCTGTTCAATGCAGGCTGTGTAGCCGGTACCCGGTGGGTACACTCTGTAACCAGTTGTTGAAAAGACTGTACAAGGCTGTTTAGCCGGTCGGTACGCTCTGTAACCAGTTGTTGAATTAAGTGTACAAGGCTGTGTAGCCGGTACCCTGTCGGTACACTGTAACCAGTTGTTAATGCGACTGTACAGGCTGTGTAGCCGGTCGGTACACTGTAATCAGTTGGTGAAGCAACTGTACAAGGCTGTGTAGCCGGTAGCCGGTCGGCACACTCTGTAACTAGTTACTGAAGGAAATTTACAACTATCTTTTGTGTTGAATTCAGTCTACTGCACGTTTCCTTCATTAATTAAGGTATTTCTTTTAAGCGCACGTCCTATTTGAAGATTTGACAGTTGCTGGGGAAGCCCTTGTGAGCTATTTTTAGAAGCAATTGTTGGTCGGTGTGTCACGTGACCAGCTTGCTGGTCGGAAAGACACGCGATTGGCTGATTGGAGCTCGTCATTTGTCGCGTTCTTTTGTGATATTTAAACATGTAAATGCGCAGTATTCTGCTCATCCACCAACCCCACTACCGACAATGAAGGTCGGTCCATGAGAGAGTGATTGGTATCACAGTAGACGAAAGCTGTGAAGAACGCACTTCCGACCTTCCTGGTCGATGAAAACACGTGACCAGCTTCGTGATTTGGTCGGAAGGACACGCGATTGGCTAACTGGAGATGACGTCAGTATTCGCGTTCTTTGTGTGATGCTTTACCAGCAACTTTACAGTCCACAAAACCCCACTACCGACAACAAGGCCGGGTCTGCAAAGCAGGGACTGGAGTCACAGTAGACGTGAGTTCTGAAGAACGCACTTCCGACCTTGCTGGTCGGTGAAAACACGTGACCTGCTTTGTGATTAGTCGGAAGGACACGCGATTGGCTGACTGGATATGACGTCAGAGGGCGCGTTCTTTTTTAGCTGGCCGGCCGGCTGATGCTTTAAAAGCAGAGAAGCCTGGACCAGTGCGCTCTGAAGATTTGTAGATGAAAATTCCTTCTTCTTCGTGATAAAACCAGTGACCTGGCCATCCACAACCCTCACTACCGACAACAAAGCCGGGTCCGCAAGGGAAGGACTGATATCACAATAGTTCAAACTTCATGCTCTTCTGATGGAATTCCTTCTATGTAGTTATATATATATATATACGCTTGCCGGTCGACTAATGCTTTACAGCAAAGATGTCTGGACCAGTGTGCTCTGAAGATTTCTGAAGAATGCATCTCTTGCTTCTGATGAAAAAACACTAAATACTCGAGCTTGGCTGGTGTGACTGATGCTTTACCACAGAAGTCGGTACCAGTGCGCTCTGAAGAATGCACCTCTTGGGGAATTCCTTCTATTTGCAGTGTTCAAAACTACGTAGACTGAAGTTGTCTGTGATTCCTATTCGTAGTACTAGAAAAGATGTTTCTATGGTGATTTAACAAAAGACACGGATAAAAATACCTGTAAGTAGAATATCCATTATTTCCTTAATATTGTCGATCTGCCCCTAACAACACCATGGTTGAATGGGAGGAAACTAGAAAAAAGGCTGCCTTTATATTCTCGTCTCAACTGCCCTATCATCAACACTAAATTGAGTCAGCTAGGGAGCGTTTCCAGCAGATTTCTAAAAGTATACCCGTGCTTGATCAGTAGATAACAGTTCTACAGTGAAAATATCCACATATAAGGTTGAAAATCCGTCATAATGCACACTTTTCCTTTAAAAATCTGGAGATGTTGAAAACACGTCTGCATTTTTGTGTTTCCCCAATCAATCCAGCTGTTAACAGGCAAGGCAATGATTAAAACAAAACAGATTCATCAAAATTAATAATAAAAATAAAATAAAATTTCAAAATTTGCAAAAGTCACTGGATGAAATGTGAGAATTTCTCAAGATTTATGGTATGTTTGTAATATTTCATGTTTTCCAATAATTTTATGCACTGACATTTGACATGTCGAAATTAAGATTTTGTTTCGGTATTTAAGTAAAATGCTCACGATACTGTAACACCGTGGTATTACCGTCCCATCCCTACTTTTATCTCATATTTTTTGTATATGTTAGCACTTCTATAGCAATTTCTTTCGGAAGAACTGTCAAGTTTTGTTTTCTCCCATTCACTAATTGTGAGAGAACCTATTTGATTGGGGATCTGCTAGAATGCAATTTTTTTACAGCGTCCCAGAATCAGTATGGTTTCACACTGGTGGGATAATGAAATGCAAAATCTGCTAACAACCCTGCCCTATTACAAGGCAACAAATGTGTCTTTTTGTTTAGATAAGACAGTTGTGAAATGATTTCAATAAAGCAGTAATACTTATGTGGGACTTTTATTAATTGGTTTCATTAAATACTAACCTTTTCAAGGGGTTCATACTGACACTTGAAATAACGCTTTCTGAACACGGTGATTTCAGCTATATAAAGCCATATGCAAATGGAAGGCAGAGTACTGGTATTACATTAAAAAGCTATTTTTTACCTTTTAACCTGGTGTTCAGTCTATTTCTCTCCAGAGGTTGGGAGAATCTGAGAAGTAGCTGTTCCACGTGAGGATAAGCAGATCCTGAATTGTAAGTACCTTTCCACCTGCAAAGTAACAGTCAGTGTGTTCCTTTACACCTCCTTCAGCAGATATAATATCAGTAGTGTACTCCAGTGGATCCTCATCTTTCAGTGAGTTGGACTAATTAGGTGAGAGGCAAGCACTATTACAATCAAAAATAAATTTGGAAACTGGGCCCTGAAAACATTGGACAAAAACTGGATCCATTTGAATTAGTATACACCTTTAACTGTAAAAAATCCTTGACAAGTTTACATAAAAACATAAGCACAGCTAAAATATGGTTTTATCTGTGGTTAAACTGACGATTTTAGGATATTAATTCACTGAATATTTAGGATGGGTCCATAGGCCTGGTGTCTCGGTATCGAGAGCATTTTAATGAAATACCGTAATGGGATTTTACAGCTGTCACTTTAATTGTCAACATATAGGTAATGGGAAGAAAACTTAAAATGTTAGAAATGTAGCCAAAATCGGAAGAAATTTTAATCTTTTATCCCATATTTTGTGCATTTGCAGACTTCCATAGCATTAAGCAGAACTGCCATGCTTTGGTTGTGACACTTTATAACCTCAATCTCGCTTGTCAATACATAAAATGGAAGGAAAAACGTAAAATTTTGGAAACAAATAACAAATCTGAAGAAAATGCAGAAGTGTATTTCATATTTTTGTGCATTTGGGGACTTTTACTGTGACGTCGTTGACAGGAAACATCCATGTTTAATTGGTGTGTACTAAAACCCGGAGTAAGGGAATTGGAATGGTTTTGTATTGGTGGCCTCCTGATGCACACATTTTTGATACTGGCCCATCCCTACCAAATACTGACAAAATACAAGTACAAATTATTACGTATTTCGGTGAAATGTTTATAACTTTTGTTGTAACATATGTGGTTTTTTGGGAACCGTTTTTGATGTCTGTACATTTATAAGAATCACATTGAATTCAATTATCTGGTTCACTGTCTTTAACACTGGAGAAAAGTGATAAAATAAAAGAGCTCAATCTAATATTCTCATTGTGGGAAACTATATTACTGGCCTGGCTTATAGGGTGCTAGGCAAGCTGCATGGGCCAAATATCCTCTCAACAGATTATCACTGATTACAAACTGAGATCACAACGACTGGAAGCACCATCTACTGTTCGAGTAACAATATTTATGAAAAAGAGCCAATGACATGAGCAGAGCTGCAGGGAACTTAGACGATAGACGGTTCTTATACAACTAGGATGCAGTATTGGTCAGTATATACTACTTTCAAAAACATTGCCTGCTGGGGTTTCTGTGTATGACAGACAATTTCAGGTGCTGCACAGTAGACACTGGCCTGTAAATTATTGTAAATATAATAGTGGGAGATTGCAACTTCTATTCACCATACTGGTTTCCTTGAAATTTTTAAAAACTAGAAAAAGAATACATGGAGTGTCGAAATACACTCACCATCCAGGACAGGAAAGGCATCTGGCCCTAATGAAATCCTCTGTGTTAAAAGCAGAGTCCGACAGGATGCGATCCAAGTCAGGAGCCCGGCTAACCTCCCCCCTCTCAGCAAGCATCAGGGCCACATCTGAATTTACTGAACGGACAGTACGCTGAAGGTACTCCAACTCTGTGTCCTAAAGGAGGAATAAATATCCAATGATCCTATGATCTATATTATCAGACACCAATGATTTACATTATCAGAGGCCCATGATTGAACATATCAAAAGTCATTGATCCAAATATCATACACGGTAAATGATCTCACATATCAGAGTCTTATGAGCTAACATCTCAAAGTCAAGGAACTAAATTATCTATTATATAATACATAGACGTCTATAACCTAAATTATTAGATATTAATAATCTAATACACAAGCAGGCAATGATTTAAATTTTCAGATGACTATGATCTGATATATCATAAGTCTACAATCTAAATTTTCAGATGTTAATTAGCAAACATATCCGAATCAATGATCTAAATGATCAGATATCAATGAGATGATACATTAAAAGCTAATGCTCTGATACTGTGCCGAGATCGTTCCAACTCTTGGTCCTTTAAAACATCTGAATTGATGACTTATATGTAATTTTAACTGAAGGATTTTTACAACTTTTGTTATTCAGCAGCTTTTCTGAAATGGATACTTTTAATAACATAATGCAGACTGTCACCTCAAACAACAAATTTACATGTGATTCCCTATTACTCTGTATTTCATGGAGATTCAAGTTCCTTGCCCATTATTTCCTTTAACTTCAGTCTTTATAGTTCCTGATGAATTAAGTCATCTCTACTTTCACACTACATAGTGTACTCTGTACCTTTGGATCGGGAGAGGTGGTGAACACAATGTTGTTGACCCAGCCCTGAGCACACTGATCAAGGAGCTTTGGAAAGGCATAGCGGTCACACATGTAGGCACTCTGTGGGTCTATACATACGGTCACGGCACCTGGAAACAATGGGCCAAAATACATACATAACAAAATACTCCAAGACAAAGTAACCCCAACAATTATAAATTTGTGGTAAGAATTCCCCAATGTTTATAAAAAATAAATAAACAAGGTTCGTCAGAGGTGAAGGTCAGACTTCTTTAGGGGTGCGACCGACTAGTTGACACTCACGAAGGCAAATTTCACGAAAATTCGATCCCAATTTTAAGGGTCGACTACTCGTATGCATATAACAACCTATTGAAGTGGTTACATTTTTTTAGGAAATAAAAAATTAATAACATACCTTGCTGGCATTAACTCGCATCATCCACCATTTTTAACATAATGTTAAGTATATTATATGGTGACATCAGCTAATTCAAGCTTTTATCTTTATTTTTGTCGTTTGCGGAAGTCGCCATATTGAATGTTGTTTCCTGTAATGGTGGATACTAAACTTTGCGAGGGCTCGATGTAGAGTCGCTTTTTGTCCATGAGCAATCGACCCGAATTATTTGTACTCGTCACACCCCTAGACTTCTTAGTATAATTTGATTATTATCATACCACAAACAGCAAATATTGGGTGGAACAAAATCTCACCAATTTTCAAGCTTTAAGAAGTTTACCAGGGTTATTTTTCACTAAAGATCACTTTTTAAAATTTCAGTAGCAATTAATTTTCACAATCCAAGTTCCTCAGATAAAAGAGCTGAAATAAAAATCTGTGAAAATTTTCCATATGCGGGTATCTGTTGTGAAGACAAAACTTCATGCCAAGGAAATGATCTATTGTTTTTCTTTGCTGATCAATTTTACTGTATTTAAATTTCCTATCTTGTCTTTGTTACACAATGAGATTAGCTTTTAAAGTATTTAATAGAACAAAGAAACTCTATTTTGTTTTTAAAATCAGCCTTAATTAATAAAGTTTAAAAGGTGTCTCGTAAAACGTGGTATTAAACACAGGTAAAATAACACTTACCAATTTTGAGGTGTTTGGCCAGGTCTCTGTCTTGTTGGCTGACTATTGCTTGAATCACATCAATGGTGTCAGTAAAACTGGAATCATAAGTTGGTGAAACAAGAAAACTCCACAATTTGTCTTTGATATACACATTAGACCTAGTAAGACAATGAAACAGTTATTCAAAGTCACATCTATCCAGATCCTATCACTGGCTTTTTTTTGCATAATGCAAATTAAAAATGTCACCAATCGCATTTTGGAAACATGATAGATATTAAAAAGATAGATTCTTCTGGCCTTTGAACAAATACAAGTACTGCATCTGCCCCCAAGTTGCACTGAATATAGAATTTAACAATCTGATTGGCAGATGTGATCATCCAATAGTTAGTAATTTCATTAAACATGTTGGTTCTGTCTACTCAAACACTGAAAGGAATATCCATGCTCCATTATAGATTCTGTTTCTACAGAATATTACACCATGTTACATATAGCAACTAAAGTTTGCGGGTCCCCTGTTGATCATCCTACAAACCAGCCAGGCCCCAGCAAAGATTGAGTACATACTTTGATAAATTTGTATTTTATTATAAACTTTGCTTTAAACTGGCACATAGATAAAAACAGAAGTGTCCTGAGTGTGAATAGACATTATTGGTTAATGCCAATTGGATGTATTGTAACAATATTCCACATCCACCATTTCTCTCATCTTTCGGTGATCAGTAATGGTTTTATTGTATTTTAGGGAACACCATTCCAATAGGGAGAACTATATTAAACCTGGACATAGTCAAACATTTAGTAGCATTTGCAGTGATGTATATGTGCCAAACTGTCAGTTACAATTCATTGTCTGTTTCTCTCCAGGTTATTAAAGATGGATAAATGTGGGGATGTGTGTCAGGTTACTGATGTGTGTAAACTGTTGTCACACATTTCAGCATTGTTAGGAGCAAAATCCAAGTTAGGACATGAGGTCCCTTTGAACAACAAAAGGTCATATCAGGACACACATTCAGTGCATCCTAAACATTGCCATGGGCTGGACTTAAACCCATGACCACTGATTTGACAGCAAAGCGATTAAACCACAAACTTGGCCACTGCAGCCTCATTTACTAAGCAAAAGTACATGGCTTGTCCTCTGGCGTTAATTTTTCATTGCTATTTACCATTAACCAGACATCCTAGTAACATGTAATCAACTGCTAAAGAAGAATTTGTTGTCAGGTAGAAGTCTCTTGCAAATATTAGATCAATAAATGTTTTTTTCAATTGAAATTTGTCTCATATCTGGACATCCTGGACCGAGTTTCACAAAGGCCTACTATCTACATAGTAGGTTACTAATTGCTAGTACTCTACTAAGGCTATACTATACATTTCACTGAGATAGTATTCACTACAGCAATTTAGTAGGCTCTCCTAACTTAAAGGCCTGCTATCTCAGGAACTTGGAAATTCCATAGTATCAGCTCAGTGGAACACTTTTATAGTGGCTGCTAAGGGCCCAGTAAGATCTAGCTTTAATAGCATACTGCCTTCTATATTTAGTAGGCCTTTGTGAAACTGGGCCCTGGGTAATAACGGAGTAGTTTGTTAGTAGTTTGAATTTCTCCACTAAATGTTTTATTTAATTTTAATTCCACAGAAGCTACTAGTCTAGGGATGGCATATTCCACTGAAATTTACAATTAACTAGTTAAATCCTTGTTATGTAAAAAAAAGTACAGATATTTTTGTTTGCTGAGATATGTTGCTTTTAGCTCAATTTCCAAATTAAGTTGTTGCCTTCATTCTTACATACCCAGGGGTCACTAGAATGGCCCTCATCTTAGAAGCCGCTGATCCTCTGCTCGTCTTGTAGGCCAGGTAGGTTGAGCGCAGGTGTGATATGATGGTGTCCCTGTCAAAGGTTTCTAAGCTGTCAACACCAGGCTTGATGATGGTCCACCTGCTGTCCTGTTTACTCAGTTGCCGCAGACACTCACACAGTTCCAGCTTACCACTTCCAGGCAGGCCCCCAATAATAGTCACAACAACCTGGGAAAAACGGGAATGCAGAGCTTACAATATCCAGTGTAAGTACTATAGGTTCCTGGTACATCAGGACCAGCAACTTTGAAAAAGTTACTGGTCCCTGAGAATAGTTGCCAGTCCAACAAACTGTTAATTTTCAAAAATCTCATTGATAATGCAAGAAATATAAATAATGCACACAACTGTTTATAAATAATACACAAAATGAACAAATAGTTACCCTTCCACACGCTAGTGGTTGTCACAGTACTGCATTTTTAATTTTTGTGTTTGAATGGTTAATTTAAATTGCTCCCACCAATGAAAAGACAGATGAAAAGGGCAATGAAACTTAGTGTTTTTAATATTACCATCTCCATATTTTTTTTAAATACCCAATAACTGAAGCAAATCTTTGCCGATATATCTTATTCTAATAGCTTCTGTTCAAACAGACCAGTTAATCACTGCAGTTGTGGATCCAAGGGTAAACAGGTTAGTGCAAAGTTTAAACACTGACTATAACCACACATAGATAACCTGAGACCATGCATTTTTCTCAACATAAGGGTCACCATGTAATGTAATGAACACTTTTATACCAGCATTCAATCTTCCTCATATGCCTTGCTCTACGGAGCCACAGTGAGAGAAAAGAGAATTCAGAGTCCAGAGAAATCACCATGCCAACACCAGAGATACAAGAGTGAATATCTATATACCTCTTCAGTGTCACTGAATGAGCCTTCATCCCAGGGTCTTCCTGCCAGTAGTTGGGTGTACTTTCTGGGCACAGTTTCTTCACTCACCGAGCTGCTCTCAAAATGAGCCATCAAGCTTTCAAAAGACAGTAAAACCAAGGTCTGTAGATTATTACCTCTTTTACCTAAACATTTCCACACTTTCAATTTCATGAACAGGTTTCTAGGAACTCGTTACCAAAATAATTTCAGATGGTACATTCTAAATTACCACTACTTTTAACTCTTTTTTTCTCCCAACAAAAGCTTCTTCTGCCAACAGGTTGAGAAAGTATTTGTTGTCCTCCCGACATGATACTAAATACCCAGCTTACAATAAGCTGAATCACAGTGAAGTTGAACATTATCCTTGATTATCCCACCATTCTCACCTTTTAACCACTGGGTGAACGACACATAATGTTTACTGATGGAAAGTCTGCAACATTATTGCAATGTGAAATATTAAAACAGTATAATTTTATTGGGGAATGCTGTATAATAATTATGGTTTGTTGCAAATTCTGAAAGAACAGACAGGGACACATTTCAAGTTTCCCCCTTTCCTGTAATAGAAAAATACAAGGGCTCAGTCTAAGTAGGTGGGAACCTGTGCTGTTCCTAGTCAATTCCAACTGGCAATACCTATGTTGCACATAAAATAGCAAAAAAATGACATGAAAGATTTCCATTTAAACGATAGGTGTATGCCCATATTGTAAACATACAGGACCTCATCTTCTACAATGCACACTGAATGTAGTGAAATGTAGGTCAGTACTAAAAGTTGCTAGGTATCCCATATATACCATGCTCTAGTGTCAACACTAAGCATGGTGTGAGACTGTGAGCACCTCTCTAGTCTGTGTATCCTGCCCTTGGCTTTCTTCATTGGAGTCAGGTTGCTGACAATACTGCTTTTCAACTTGAAGGAGTTCTGTAGATCTTCGTGTCTGCAACAGTAAACACATTCAAAAGTTACCTCCGTGCATATGTAACTCTTGTCAACATATACATATGCTGACATAAACAGTAAAGGAAACAACACTTAATTACACGTTACTGCTGACTTAAATAACCTTTTGATATATAATCATACACCTACTTACATAACAGTATTCAACACTCAGCATTTACAAAGCAATCATTTTTTCTTCAAATTTTTATTTTTGGAAAATTAAAGTTATAAGCAAACCAAACATTCAGTTTGATGCATCCTTTGTACTTTAAACTACCTCCCTGCTTTGGTCATGGGTTCACCATCACTGATCTCATTCTAAATAATGACCCTGTTCCTGTCCATTACTATTGTGACTACTTACAAGTTAATGCAGGACTTTTATTTTCACAAAGATTAAGTCCTTATATTAGATACTATTCATCATATAATACAGCAGACTCTGGACAACAAAAACCAGTCTAAGTCAACCTTATGTAAAATAGGAACCAGTTTTGTGGTTCTGATATTATAAAATACGTCATTTTTATTACCCTCACTCTCTGGAGGGGAGGGGCAAAGGTATTGTAATCTGGTCAGTCTGTCTGTCTGTACCCATGCATAACTTGAAAACTATAAATCAGATCCTGGGGCATATTTTGACACAAGGTGGAATCTACCAGCTGCTCAGTCATCCTCAAAGATGATTTGGATCCAGATCAAGTCTCCAGGAATTTTCCCCCTTATTTTTAACAATTATTTTGTAATTCATTGCACCTAAAAGGTGACAGCACAGGAGAAAATATACAAAACATATGGCAGGGTTATTTATTGCAAACCATTTAATGGGAGAGAAATGAGAAGACAAGGTTGTGGTCACAGGAAGAGCTTCTTTTAAAATTTCAAACAACTCAACCAAGGATGCATCTGTGGCAATTTGCAAGTTTAATAAGTAAAGTAAATTTTTATAAGTTAATATCTTACCTACTGGACAATATGCTATCAGCTTACTAGGGGTTTATCTGGGTTTAGATAATGAAAAAGATGCTATGACATCACTCTGTCTAGACAGGAAGGAAGTACAACATGCCACCAGGGAAAGCGTATTATAATTAGAACCAAATCTTGTGAATGTTGGGAGGTTCTAGTGGTGCAGACTTAGAATGGAGCACCAAGTGGATCTGAGTATGAATGCTGAAACTTGAATTATTGCAGTAAAACTGAGCAAAGTTCTTACAGCTGAGCAAGTTCTTCAGGCAGCTCCTCCATCCACTGTAACTCTGGCTTCTGATCTGCTTCCTTCCACACTGGCAGAACCTATAGTCAAACAGATCCTTACCATCAGAAAGACTACATTTGTTGCTGCTGTTTTTCTTAATATTATTATTATTTGAATAAACATTTGGTTAAGCATTCAGTTAAATATTTTTTATTTGCATTAAACTAAAACATAAACAGTTTAATAATGGACTTTTCGAAGGCATCTGGTGGCAGATGTGACAGACAGTACACTTGCCAATGAAATGTTACAGTCCAACACTTTGGCCATAGTTGTGCTTTTGATGCTCCCAAGATCTGGAATGATCTTCCTAAAATGATGTATGCTATGCAACAACTATTGCCTCCTTCAGCAAACAGCTTATTTACCTGTTTGCAAAAGCCTACTCATCATAGCCTCCATGTCACCCTTGTGTCTTCTTGGTATGACCTGGCTATGTCGCTGGACTTATGATTGTTCACATTGGTTTCGTTCAATTGCACCTTTTCAATTGGAGATTAAGCACTATAAAAGTTCTCACTAGATTAGATTAGGAAAGGTGATGAAAATAAGACTCTCGAACCCCCCAGTCTTTTTGTTTGCCAGAATTCAAGGTATATGGGGAACTGACATTATGCTAGCTTCTAAGATAACATAATTTTTTGTTATGCAGTTTTATGTCTAGTTTTGTTACCAATACATTTTCTACTATACTTTATGATAAAATAGGCAGTTGTGCATAATATGTGTCCACAAATTAATATTTCTACTTTGCCATTTCAGCCTTACTTTCTGTTTTGGCCATTTTTCTGTGGTCCTGTTTAAAAGTTAAAACCAAAATAAATACAAATATTTAACTCATTATGTCTACAACATACATCGTTACATACGTGTTAAAATAATTTAAATATTTATTATCAACTGTTAACATTTTATTATATTCTCCCTATAAAATTTTTGTGATTTGATCAACCTCACAAGCAGTAAATGTATGTAACTTAGATTCTGAGATATCAGAATAAGTATGAAAATTCATTTAGAGCACCTGATATTTACTTCTTCTTCAAGAGAACTCCCTGAGTTCCTTTTGAAGTATTTGAGGCAGTAATACAAAACCTTAGATATTAAAACACATGGGCACTCACCTCACTGAAGAAGTGCTTGTGGGCCTTAGTTTTGGGCTGGATGACTAGAATGAATCTATTGAAGGCACTTCTCATGTGAAGAGGAAGGTAGTCTCTGATGTGTTCTTGGTAAGCCACCATAATCAGCACCACTACACTGGGTGAGTTCTAAAATGAGACATAAAATTATTTTTTTTGAAAAAAAAAAGCATCAGAGATGCCAATCACCCACAGCTTGGGAAAATAGTTCTCAACACCATGAGATATAAAAGTAGTGAAAAAGTACAAAGATCGGGATAGTTTCAGAGCAGTGTCAGTTATATAAAGCTCCTAATAATATTTAAGTAGATAAAATAACTTCTAAGAGAAAGAAAATGTATGTAAAGATAAAGTATTAATTTAAAAACAAAACAATTCAACAGCAAGATGACAGCATTAATCATTATTAATATATTGTATTATTAAATACAATATATAATATTTAATATTTAATAAATATTTCATACTCAATGAAATATAAAAAAAAAATAACATAACAACATTACTACTAAAACCCAACGACAAAATATGTATGCAGGATGTAACAGCAGTGCGATTGTTGTCGGATAAATATGTGCGCATAGAACTAAAACTCGTTTCTGCACAACTCATCATGTTAGAATATATTTTAAATATAACCTGTAGTAAAAAGCTTGAATACAATGACTGCCCAGTCTAAATGCACTTTACAAAAGGACATGTATTGCTCCACACACCAGTAGGAATGGGTACCAACAGAATTTGGAGAGATAACCAACAACAGCCTACCAACAATTACAAGTCTATTAAAACTTACCCCATCATACAGGTGCAAACTGGTCATTTCAGGTTTTGGCACTATGACTGCACCATGGTGTGGATGTGTATACACTAGACCATGTTCATATAGGTATAGCTCTCCTGAAAGTCACACACAATGGGTTAGATATATTAATAATAATAATAAAAAAAAAAAAATAATAGATGCACTTGTATACAATGTAGCGTAAAATTCATGAACATCCTCTAATGCGCTGGAAACCAAAATTGCAAATTTTAATTAGTAAATTAAATTTTTATTAGTTAATACCTTACCTAACAGACGATAGCTATTGTCCAGTGCCAGCCGGTCACGCCAAATGCCAGAAAAAGACGTCCTGAGTTTCACCTCCGGCCGGACCGGTACACTCCAATCCACTCGCCAGGTGGCCTAGTTCCTGCTTCATTCGCCAGAGGGACGTGACTCATAGCATCTTTTTTGTCCCAAATTAGATTAATAGAAGCTGAAAAGCGGGGAACTCCGGGTGGGAATCTCCCGTCTGCTAGGTAAGGTATTAACTAATAAAAATTTAATTTACTGATTAAAATTTGCAATTTTATTGCGTTAATACACCTTACCTAACAGACGATAGCTAGAATAACTACCCAGTGGAAGGAGGGCAGCTTCCTCAGGACTAGAAGGAACTCTATAAATAGGCACATAATCTCTGGCCTGGTTAATAAGGAAGCCAAAAACTGCTCCTAAGGTTCCAAGCAGCTGGGCAGCCACCACCGGACCTAAATGAAAAAGCTCTGAATCTGCCCAAGCAACATCTTTAAGGTAGAATTGAGTAAAGGTGTTGTGTGACTTCCAGTGGCATGCAGCTAAGATCTGGTCTAGTGAGATGCCACCCTGAAAGGCTTTGGAAGCTGCGAAGGCTCTAACATCATGAGCTTTTACCTGGTGAAGAGTTAGAGCCTCCTGATCTGATAGTTCATAACAAAGGATAACTGTCTGCTTAATCCAAGACGAGATTGTAGTCGGAGAGATATACTTCGTGAAACCTTTTTTGAAGGAGACAAAGACCAGTTCTTTGCCTTGTCTGAGATCTTGTGTTTTGTCCAGATAGTAGCGCAGAGCTCTAACTGGGCAGAGTGACCTGTCCTCCTTCAAGGACTTATCCAGGAGCCAGGGCTGGGATGACCACTGGAGCCACGCACTCTGGACCCTCTTTGGCCAGGTGGTTCTTAGCCAAAAAACTTGGAGAAGGGTAAAGGGACACCTTTGACCAGTCGGCTTGATGTCTAATATTTTTGTTCAGCCAAGCATGTATTTCACTCCTATGCTTACCAGAACCAAGAGCTAGGAGAAAAACCGTTTTAAAGGTCAAATGCTTTAACGAGGCCTTTCTGAGAGGCTCAAAAGGAGGTTTGGTGAGTTGATGCAAAACCAAGGAGAGGTTCCAGGAAGGAATCCCTCGGCGACCCTTTGGCCTATCTCTATGAAAACTGTCCAAAAGGCGAGTTATGTTTTCATCTTTGCTGACATTCAGGAAGGAATTGCCTAATTTCTCCGCAATGGCTGATCTGTAACCATCAATGGTACTGGGCTGGAGATTCTTCTCCTGGAAAAGATGTAGGAGAAAATCTGCTATTTGTTTGACAGATGGAGACCTGAAGTCCACCTGACTTGCTTCACACCATCTGACAAAAACGGACCATTTTGCCTCATAGACTGTTCTGGTTGAACTTCTTTGACGAGCCTCAATTCGTGACTCCACTGGGCTAGAGAAACCCTTCTCCTTGATTGCCTCGGCTCTAGGAGCCAGGCGTGAAGGTGTAGATTGGTCAGATTCCTGTGACGAGCAATCACATTTAGACGACCAGGGATGTACCTGGCCCTTAGAACAACCTGTTTCAGATTGCACCAGCACAGGAGTCGCCATAGAAGGGCACAAAGTGAGCTTGACCTCATACCTCCCTCCTTGTTGATGTATGCCACAACTGTGGTGTTGTCTAGGGCAACTAGAACTACTTTTCCTTGTACTAAGTTCTGGAATCTTTTTAAGGCCAGCAAGACAGCTTTTAGTTCCAGGAAGTTTACATGAAGGTGACTTTCTGGAACTGACCAAGTGCCGCTTGCTGTGAAGTCGCCTAAGTGAGCACCCCAGCCTTCTTTTGAGGTGTCTGTAAAGATTTGAATGGCATGATGCAAAGGGTGCAGAGGCTGGCCTAGCAGGACATTTGTCTCCTTGGTCCACCATAGAAGGTGTGGGTGAAGGGACCTTGGGACTGGAATCTCTTTCTCTAGAGATTCTGGGACCCTCCAATGTCTTTTGAGGTGCCACTGGATGGGTCTCATGTGGAGTTTCCCCAGGGGCACCTGTTTTTCTGTTGCTGTAAGCAGGCCTATTAGCGACATGAAGTTCCTGACTCGACAAGTTGGGCTGGCCATGATGGACTGTACCTTCTGGAGATTCCCAACAGTTCTGGGTCGGTTTGACCAGTCCGTGTGAGAGGTCGTATTGGTAACCCACAAATTCGAATACCTGTTTGGGTTCCAACTCCGATTTTTCTAGGTTCACCACCCAACCCAACTCCTGACAAAGGGCGAGGAGGGACTGGGTGCCCTGGTGGCAGGATTCTTTGGTAGGGGCTCGAATCAACCAGTTGTCTAGGTACTGGTGGATCCTTATACCCCGGGATTGAGCCATTAACTTGACCTCTTTGACCACACAAGTGAACTCCATCGGAGCTGTTGAGAGGCCAAAGGGAAGGGCCCGGAACTGATAGGACTGATTTTGGAAGTGGAACCTGAGATATTTCCAGAGGAAAATTATTTTTTTGAAATTTTTTTTTTTTTTTTTTTTTTTTCTTTTGGAACGCTTCCTAGGGTGACATTTAGTTTATAAAGATTTATTATAACAGAGTGAATACTTGCTATTATAATAGTAAAAAAGCAGGAACAACACTTTTACAATAAATTATTCCATATTTTGGATAGTATGGTTGGCAAAAACAGTATTGAAATTACCCCATATTTTCATAAACAGTTCATGTTTCGTCTCTAGTTTGGCAATATATTCCTGCTCTAAATATATTTTATTGAAGTAAGCAAAAAAGTGCTTTACACTTAGCGGTGAGTTTGACTTAGAGGTTTGAAAAATGTAAGATTTGGCCACTAAATAAGTTGTGTTTATTGGAATAGAGAAATATTTTGGAAGATATCCAAGGACTATATCAAATTTACTGATGGACAGATCCAGTGAAAGTGTCCTTTTTATATGTTCTTTAACTTCATTCCAAAAGATTTTTACTTTTTCACAGCCTGTGAATAAATGCACAATTGTTTGTGAGGCAGTTTTGCAAACGGAGCAAGCTCCATCATTGGCGAGCTTAAGTTTAAATAAGTAGTCTTTTGTTCCAAGAATTCTATACAGAATGCGATATTGCATCCAGATAAGATCATTATCCTTTACTGTGTTGAAGCATATTTTATATATTTTCACCCACATGTCTGAGGTTATAACCTTGCCAAATGCTTGTTCCCAAAATGAATACTGAACTTTTTTTTCGTTACAGATAGGGTTTTGTAATATCTGGTAAAAATCTTTACAACCTTTTTTTGATTTCAGTATCAATCGATCGATGTTTGGAAGATGTGGGTTATAAGTACATAACGATACAAACTTCAATTTTGCAAGATATGTTTTAACACAAGATATAACCCTATGGTACTCTAAAAAATTTGTCTTCAGATTAAACATCTTCTCTAAGGTGGGTTGAGATAGAAATTCCCCATTTGCATACATTAGATCTGCTGGGACTAGGATGCCTTTTGTATACCAGTGCGGCAACATTAACTGAGCTTTAGAAATTTTCGGGTTTTGCCAAAGAGGCTCGCATAAGGCATCTGTACTGTTTTTTATAGGTATTTTTGTGACAACTTCACTCCAAGAGCTTAAAACTTCTACCCAAAATTTGTTATTAGTTGTTCTTGAGGCACTTTTTGTATAATCTGAACCGAATGTGAAAATTTTGTTCAGTGACGCAATCTGAGGGAATGCCACACTTACCCAAGGTGCATTTATATTTCTATAGACTCTTCGGATCCATGTCGCTTTTAGACCTGAAATGTAGTTGTTAAGCTCAATCATATTTAGGCCGCCATTGTAGTAATGTTTTGAAATAGTTGACCTTTTAATTTTGTCTGGTTTACTGTCCCAAATAAATTTATAAAATAGAGTTTCTAATTCTCTAAGTTGATGTTTCCCGGGGGCTGGAACAGAAAGTAGGATATGATTCAGTTTAGATAAGGCTAATGTTTTTATCACGCAAATTTTGCCGATTGGTGTCAAAAACCTGTGCTTCCATAGTTGGAACATTCTGTTGATGCTTTCAGTTACAGGACCATAGTTTAAGTCAGGCATTTCATCCAGGTCTACTGAAAAATTTATACCGAGGAGGGAAAAATGATTTGCCCAAACAAGATCTTTGTCAACATGAATTTTGTCCTTGGAATATCGTTTCTTACCAATCCAGACCAATTTAGTCTTATCTGTATTTATTTTTAAGCCGGAGATTGAACCAAACATTTCAAGAGTATTGAGAGCTGCTAGCAAAGAGTTTCTGCTCCCATCTAGAAACAAGGTTGTGTCGTCTGCAAATTGTGTAATCTTGTGTTCAAATTTGTTTATCACAATACCTTTCAAGTTATCATTGTTCATCAGCAAGAGGTACATTATTTGGCCACAAAGAAGGAATAAGTAAGCAGCTATTGGGTCTCCCTGTCTACACCCACGTTCTACGTCAAAGAATTCTGAAAGTACACCACATTGAAGAATACTTGCTTTAATTTTTGTATTTAGAACCGTGATCCATTTGCGGGACTTGATGTGAACTGGAATGTGGAAATATGCGTCGCTGAAATCCAGCGATGTCACCCATTCCCCTTGTTGTAGGAAAATCCGAATTGTCTCTGGGGTTTCCATTTTGAATGTTTTTATGCTCAAAAATTTGTTTAGAGCACTGAGGTCCAAGATTGGTTGCCATTTTTGGTTTGGTTTGGGAACTATGAAAAGTCTGTTGAAGAAGGCTAGAGATGTTCAAACCCTCACCATCTCTATTGCCTCCTTTTGTAGTAAGGCATGCAAAGCCTCCTTCAGGTAGAGGTTCCTGAGGGGGTTTGCATAACCACTGACTATCAAAGGATCTCTTACCAGAGGAGATCTGTTTTTGAACGGGAGAATGTAGCCGTCCTTCAAGATGGACACTACTCTCGGATTTGCACCCCGGAGAGACCACTTCTGCCAAAATTTTTGGATACGTCCCCCTATCAGCTGAGCATTGACAACATTGTGGGCATTTGGAACAATGGGGGCAAAAACACAATGATCTTTAGAAAAAACAATTTTTTTCTGTGTTCACGTTTAATGAGGCACTTCTGTCTTTCTTTTGTGACTGCCCTCTCACATTTAAGACAAAATGTACAGGACTGACAACAGGACACAATACAGGTTGTTGTACAGGTACATGAAAGTTCTGTCTTTGAACATCTGACACAAAACATACTGGCCGGGCCATCGGCTCCGGACTTAGCAAACAGCAATTGTCATTTGTATTGATTATGTTCTTTGGCCGGGCGGGTGCTGCGTCCTGGTTGACCACCCCTGCCACGACCCCTAGCTCTACCTCTGCTGCCAAAGGATTTCCACACCGGCATATCCTTGCCAGATTGTCCCCCGGACCGGGCAGTATCCTGTGTTTGCTTCCAGTTAGCAGGGTATGGTTGGAAACGACCTTGTTGTTGCTGCTTCTTAAAGCCACCAGCAAACCCCCCATGGCCCGAACCGGGCTGGGAGGTACGCTTGGTGTTTTCAAACTGAGTGATTTCATCCTCAGCTTTCCTTATGATAGCATCAGGAAAGGGTGCATATCCATTTAGAGGACAGTTGCGCAAGGCTGAGACGGTATCAGGTTTAACTCCTACCTGTAAGTTGTCAAGATATGTGTCCCTGCGTGCCAAAGTCAAATTTGCCATTTGTACAAAAATAAAGTCCGATAAATGTTGCAAGGATTTCCCCATGGCAAAACTAACGTTCTGATTAAATGAAGCCAAGTAATGTAGTTCATCTAAAGCAGCCTGGGCCTTTGCAGAAGATTTCCCTTTTGTCCTGAATGTTCGTGATGCAACGATTAAAGCCGGCTGACTGGTTGCATACATAACTCGTTTCCTTGGCTGCTTTTTCCCATTTGCGTAAGGTGTCCTGGGCAATGGGACAGCTAGGTGGATGAGAGTTAGCTACAGCAGGTTTACATATCCTGGGGAAGGCACTGTTGAGTTTGGCCGCATCATTGGGCCAGGAGTTGACAGATTTCCTGGGCCTAAGTGGATCCTTGGGTTCTGCGGGATGTATGCCATACCATCTATTCTGTGACTTTGGTGGCCTCAGAAATTGGTCTACATGCAGTCCACCGGGCTCACTAGACTTGGAGGGATAACCCTCAATCAGTTTTAAGTTCAATGTTTCTAATTTGTGGCAGAGCCAATCTTCGGGTGGAAGAACTACTGAAACTTTGCCCACTGGTTGAGCACGGTGTCCTACCCAGGGGTTATCAGTTCTAGACGCAGGGGAATACTCCAACTCCGGGATGTGATTCCATCCCATAAAAGCTCTTACACCCCTTACTGTTTCTCTATAGTTCTGTTCCTCGCTGAGCACTCTGTCAGAATCGCCGGCTTCAACATCCGGTTGATCTTCTGGGTCTGAGACTTCCCCTTCCTCAGCCGGTTCCAGAGGCAGGTAACTGGCACTGGAGACCAGAAGAGAGTGAGATGATGAATCACCGTAAGATACTGGACCAGGCTGTGAAAATAGTTTCAAAATACCAGTTCGGTAGAGTCTACATCCGGTTCCGGGTACAGGTTTTCTAGAGGAGAAGACATTCCCACAGAGGTAACAGTAGTAGTAACACTAGTTCTATCCGGACCAGAGGCCGGACCAGCCTGGCCGGAAGGAACAGCTGATAACATAAAAGGAGCTTGAGATAAGGAACCAGCAGGCGGTCCATGAGTGACCGGAGCTTTGACCGGTGAGAAAGATACATGTTGAGGGCGTTGTCCCATAGTGATCAATGCCTCAAGCCTAGCCATGCGAAGGGACCATTTCTCATCCAACTCTTGTAAATCTTTTTTGAAAGATGGCTGAGGTAGGGAGAGATCTTCCGAAGTGTTCAAAGAAGAGGAAGCCCCTTGTCCTGATCCACAGATGATAAAACATTTACAGAACTGGGATCTACTAGAGACTCACGTTCTTGTTTTCTTTCTTTCCTCAGCTTGTATGTAGGCGTTGAGAGTTGATTAGCAACTCACAAAAATCGCAAGGCAGTTTCTTCACGCATGCGTCGTCGCCATGTCCCTTGTCCCTACAATGGGCACATCTTGAGTGCTGGTCAAATGAAGCCATAATATGGCCGCACGCTCCCTTTCTTTGTCCAGGTGATGCCATGACAGTTAAAATATCCGTAGACACAACCAAGACACACAAAAAAAGCAATGAACTTAAGAAAATTGCAAATTTAATAAGTAAATTAAATTTTTATAAGTTAATACCCTATCCATTGGACAAATGCTATTCCGGTCGGCGCGACCGGCTCGCCAAACGTCAAAACAAGAGGAGAGTGCCCGTGAACGGGCACTGTGTCAGCTGACTGAATGTTTTTGATTTGTGATGGTGATAATGAGAGGAAAGCATAATTATCAGGGAAAGGGCTGTACAGAAATACAGTAAATGGTAACTGAACAGCATGTTCGAAAGATATTCCGAAGCTGACAGAAAAAAAGGACAAAAAAGTTGTGCCCTGCAAATGGTATTATGAAATAAAGTAACAAGGTAATTGTTTAAGTGTAAAAAGTAGGTTAAAAATATTTAAAGAAATACTATAAATGCAATATCCTCGTTCGACCATGAAGAAGGGGTCCAAAGGTCAAATCTGACCATACCAAAAGATTCCCAGCCAAAGAATTTAGGATGGTTTACCATCCCAAACCTCTCGGACCAATAATAAGTGAGTCATAGGCACTTTTTAAGTTTGGCTATCCTTGTTTGACCTTGACGGAGGGGTCCAAGGTCAAATCCGACCACACAAAAAAATTCCCAGCCCATGATTTCCTGTAGCTTGTTTACCATCCCAAACCTGTAGGACCAATAATAAGGGAGTTCTAAGCAATTGTAAGTTTGGCTATCCTCAATTGACCTTGAAGGAGGGGTCCCAGGTCAAATCTGACCACACCAAAAGAATCCCAGCCCATGATTTCCTATATGTTGGTTTACCATCCCAAACCTCCAAGACCAATAATACGCGAGTTATAAGCACTTTAAGTTTGGCTATCTTCGTTTGACCTGGAAGGAGGGGTCTAAGGTGAAATCTGACCACACCAAAAGATTCCCAGCCCATGATTTTCTATAGGTTAGTTTTCCATTCCAAACCTCTAGGACCAATAATAAGCGAGTTATAAGCACTTTTAAGTTTGGCTATCCTCATTTGACCTTGAAGGAGGGGTCCAAGGTGAAATCCGACCACACCAAAAAATTCCCAGCTCATGATTTTCTATAGGTTGGTTTTCATTCCAAACCTCTAGGACCAATAATAAGCGAGTTATAAGCACTTTTATGTTTGGCTATCCTCATTTGACCTTGAAGGAGGGTTCCAAGGTCAAATCGGACCATATTAACAGATTCCCAGCCCATGATTTCCTACAGGTTGGATACAATGATTTACTCAACAGTGAGAACCTGAAAGAAGCTATTGCTCAGCTATGCCATGACATAGAGGTCTGCAATTTCACTATGTTATAGCTGACCAAAACGTCTGTGAAAAACATATTTAACAAAATACTCTAAATGTAATAGTTTTCAAGTTACTACTGATTTACTCAAGAGTGAGAACCTCAAAGTAACTATTACACAGCTATGCAATGAGCTACATGTCTGCATTTTTGCTCTGTTATAGCTGACCTAAAAGTAGGTGAACAACATATTTAAGCAAAATACTGTAAATGCAATAGTTTTCAAGTTACAACTGATTTACTCAATAGTGAGAACCTGAAAATAGCTATTGCTCCGCTATGCCATGAGCTATAGGTCTGTAATTTCACTATGTTATAGCTAACCCAAAAGTAGGTGAACAATATATTTTAACAAAATACTCCAAATGCAATATTTTTCAAGTTATAGCCGATTTACTCAACAGTCAGTGCCTGAGAATAGCTATTGCTCAGTTGTGCCATGAGCTACAGGTCTGTAATTTCACTATGTTATAGCTGACCCAAAAGTAGCTGAATAACATATTTGCACAAATTTCTGTAAAGGCAATAGTTTTCCAATTACAACTGATTTACTCAACAGTGAGAACTTCAAAGTAGCTATTACTCAGCTATGCAATGAGCCACAGGTCTGGAACCAGTGTTCGAAACTGCGCGGGCCCGGTGGCCAGGAACTACCAAGTTCTGCTCCGGGCCATCTCTTTTCGCAAATGCGTAGCCCGGCTGGCCATTTAATGCTTTGGTTCCTGATTAAATGCGAAGAAAAATACTGTACGACAACCAGTCGAAATACTCAAAACGTTTTAAAATCGAAAGAACTTCGCAGAATTTCTGCTTCCCGATGACAACGTTCTGAATGCAAATTTGCTCTGGTTCCTGATTAAACGTGAAGAAAAATATTGTACGAAAACCAGTCAAAATACTCGAAACGTTTTATAATCGAGAGAACTTCACTGGATTTCCGCTTTCTGATGGTAACGTTTTGAATGAAAACACACTGGTACGTGGGATATCTTCGTTTTTAAAGATTTGGAAATAAGATTTTTATAAATATGTAGCCTTTGAAAGCAAAGTCAAGAGATGTGTGATTTTGTTTTAAAGATTTCTTCGTTTTTTGTAGGAGTTGGGCAATATAACAATGTTTAATTTTTGATCAGTAGTGGTACTGACTTTATGTACTGAGTACATGTACTCTGCAGTAATGTTGAAAAATATATATTTTCTGACGGGCGGATCCAGCTTTTAAGTAAGGTGGGGGGGGGGGGGGGGGGGGGGGGGGGGGGGGGGAGAGGTCATATCAGAGTAAGGTGGGGGTTCACATCAGACATACCATAACTAAGGGGGTTGGGGGCATGCCTTCCTGGGAAAAAATTAATTTTTGGTAAAAATACAGTGCATTTCCAGTAAATTTAACACCACTCTCAAGAAATAATTTTGTACTTTGGGTTGAACCCCTTAACATTATTTTTCAAGGGGGGGGGGGGGAGTTCGAACCCCCTGAACCCCCTGAATGTTGAAAAAAAAATTATTGCAGACCTTGTCGTTCTGTCTGTGGCCCACTTGCTTTAAAAATAAGGCACAAAGCTAGCTCAAAATTTTCAGGGCATAAATTTGATAAATACATTGCATGGTCCTTTAGTCCAGAGCAGTGATAATTGCTTTGACCTTTTTTTTTAAAAAATTTGGCAAAACTATTTTTCTATTTTTATTTTATTTCCTATCTGATTTCTAAACCACTTGATGATTGTTTAAAAAATGGTAATTATTACAGAAAATAAAGAGATTTAAATTTAATTTTATTGGGCTATTTACATTTCATACGGGCCATCAAAAATGAAAAGTTAATGGCCCTGCTGGCCATCTGGTTTCGTAAGGTAGTTCATACACTGTCTGGAACTTCACTATGTTATAGCTGACCCCAAAATAGGTGAATAACATATTGCAACAAAATACTCTAAATGCAATAGTTTCCAAGTTATAAGTGATTTACTCAACAGTGATAACCTAAAAGTAGCTATTACTCAGCTATGCCATGAGCTACAGGTCTGAAATTTTACTATGTTATAGCTGACCCAAAAGTAGCTGAATAACATATTTATACTAAATTCTCTAAATGCAATAGTTTTCAAATTATAAGTGATTTGCTCAACATTGAGAACTTCAAAGTAGCTATTACTCAGCTATGCAATGAGTCACAGGTCTGGAACTTCACTATGTTATAGCTGACCCCAAAATAGGTGAATAACATATTGAAACAAAATACTCTAAATGCAATAATTTCCAAGTTATAAGCGATTTACTCAACAGTGAGAACCTCAAAGTAGCTATTACTCAGCTATGCCATGAGCTACAGGTCTGAAATTTTACTATGTTATAGCTGACCCAAAAGTAGGTGAACAACATATTTAAGCAAAATACTGTACATGCAATAGTTTTCAAGTTACAACTGATTTACTCAATAGTGATGACCTAAAAGTAGCTATTACTCAGCTATGCCATGAGCTACAGGTCTGAAATTTTACTATGTTATAGCTGACCCAAAAGTAGCTGAATAACATATTTATACTAAATTCTCTAAATGCAATAGTTTTGCAATTACAACTGATTTACTCAATAGTGAGAACCTCAAAGTAGTTATTACTCAGCTATGCAATGAGCTACAGGTCTGAAATTTTACTATGTTATAGCTGACCCAAAAGTAGGTGAACAACATATTTAAGCAAAATACTGTAAATGCAATAGTTTTGAAGTTACAACTGATTTACTCAATAGTGATGACCTAAAAGTAGCTATTACTCAGCTATGCCATGAGCTACAGGTCTGAAATTTTACTATGTTATAGCTGACCCAAAAGTAGCTGAATAACATATTTATACGAAATTCTGTAAATGCAATAGTTTTCCAATTACAACTGATTTACTCAATAGTGAGAACTTCAAAGTAGCTATTACTCAGCTGTGCCATGACCTACAGATCTAAAATTTCACTATGTTATAGCTGGCCCAAAAGTAGCTGAATAACATATTTATACTAAATTCTGTAAATGCAATAGTTTTCCAATTACAACTGATTTACTCAATAGTGAGAACCTCAAAGTAGTTATTACTCAGCTATGCAATGAGCTACAGGTCTGAAATTTTACTATGTTATAGCTGACCCAAAAGTAGGTGAACAACATATTTAAGCAAAATACTGTAAATGCAATAGTTTTGAAGTTACAACTGATTTACTCAATAGTGATGACCTAAAAGTAGCTATTACTCAGCTATGCCATGAGCTACAGGTCTGAAATTTTACTATGTTATAGCTGACCCAAAAGTAGCTGAATAACATATTTATACGAAATTCTGTAAATGCAATAGTTTTCCAATTACAACTGATTTACTCAATAGTGAGAACTTCAAAGTAGCTATTACTCAGCTGTGCCATGACCTACAGATCTAAAATTTCACTATGTTATAGCTGGCCCAAAAGTAGCTGAATAACATATTTATACGAAATTCTCTAAATGCAATAGTCTTGCAATTACAACTGATTTACTCAATAGTGAGAACCTCAAAGTAGTTATTACTCAGCTATGCAATGAGCTACAGGTCTGAAATTTTACTATGTTATAGCTGACCCAAAAGTAGGTGAACAACATATTTAAGCAAAATACTGTTAAAGCAATAGTTTTCAAGTTACAACTGATTTACTCAATAGTGATGACCTAAAAGTAGCTATTACTCAGCTATGCCATGAGCTACAGGTCTGAAATTTTACTATGTTATAGCTGACCCAAAAGTAGCTGAATAACATATTTATACGAAATTCTCTAAATGCAATAGGTTTTAAGTTACAAGTGATTTACTCAATAGTGAGAACTTCAAAGTAGCTATTACTCAGCTATGAAATGAGCCACAGATCTGAAACTTCACTATGTTATAGCTGATCCCAAAATAGGTGAATAACATATTGAAACAAAATACTCTAAATGCAATAGTTTCCAAGTTATAAGCGATTTACTCAACAGTGATAACCTAAAAGTAGCTATTACTCAGCTATGCCATGAGCTACAGGTCTGAAATTTTACTATGTTATAGCTGACCCAAAAGTAGCTGAATAACATATTTATACGAAATTCTCTAAATGCAATAGTTTTCAAGTTATAAGCGATTTACTCAACAGTGATAACCTAAAAGTAGCTATTACTCAGCTATGCCATGAGCTACAGGTCTAAAATTTTACTATGTTATAGCTGACCCAAAAGTAGCTGAATAACATATTTATACGAAATTCTCTAAATGCAATAGTTTTTAAGTTACAAGTGATTTTACTCATGATGGAAGTTACTGAAAAGCCCAAAAGTAGCTATTACTCACTTAGCTATTGAGACAGGCACCCAACTTACTCACCATATTGTAGCTATGAAAAAAGTAGCTGAATAACATATTTTAACAAAATGCTCTAAATGCAACACTTTTCAAGTTATAAATGATTTTGTGCATAATTTCATGAATTTTAATGCATTAAAAATTATTAAAAAAATTTATTAAAAAAAAAGTAAGACAGATCCAGGTCTCATACTCACACAAGAGAATCTACCTGTGGCCTAGTACATATATGCAAGATATGATAGAAATCCCTGCAATAGTCACTGAGAAAATTGTGATTAAGTGTTGAAATTTTCACACTTTTGGTGGGGGTACCCCCCTTGTAATGTCTCTAGCAAACAGACGAACAGACAGATTTGCATGCCTTGAACAATTTTTCATCCTCGATAGATAAGGTATCTTTTAAAAAAAACAGCACGTCTCTAGGCCTTGTAGTTTTGGAGGAGAAGTTGTTCACGCGGACGCGTACGCGGACGCGTACGCCCACGCCGCAGAGTGACGACATAATGTCAACTGACTGACAAGTCAGCTGACATAAAAAGACGTCCTGTGTTTCCACTGGCCAGCCGGTCCTAGTACTAGTGCACTCGCTAGATGGCGTGTCGAACCCCCTTCCTGTATAGACAGCGTGACGTCATAGCATCTTTTTCGTTGTCTAAATCTATTAGACCCCTAGTAAGCTGATAGCGGGGTCGGTGGGAGGGTCTTGTGTGTCCATTGGATAGGGTATTAACTTATAAAAATTTAATTTACTTATTAAATTTGCAATTTTATTGCGTTAATACATCCTATCCAATGGACAAATGCTGAATAACTACCGCCTGGTCGGCGGGTAAGCTACTAGGGACTTAGATGAACTCATAACAGAACTAACAAAATTTCCTTTCAGGCCTGGGTCGACCTTGAGGTCAGACCCTTAAGGCTACAGTAGGTTACCGGAAACCGGTCAACCAATTTACCCCCCCCCCCCCCCCCCTTTTTAACAGACCTGCTCTGAGGTAGGGGAAGAGAGGGCTGAGTTCAGTCCCATAATAAGAAGAAATAAACTTCCCGAAGGAAGCAAAGCACAGTTTTTTTGTTTTTTTTATATATATATGTATACTATTTACATATTTACAAAATCTCCTCCCTCCCTGGGTTATTTGTGGATCTGCTGAGCAGCCACTACAGGTCCCAGGTGATAGAGCTCAGAGTCAACCCAAGCCACATCCTTCAGATAAAATTGTGTGAAGGTATTATGTGACTTCCAATGACATGCTGACAAGATCTGTTCCAAGGAAATTCCAGCTTGGAATGCCTTAGAAGCAGCAACGGCCCTGACATCACGGGCTTTGACCTGATGTAATGTGTGGGCCTCCTTGTCTGAAAGCTCATAGCATAGGATCACAGTCTGTTTGATCCATGAGGAGATAGTGGAAGGTGAGATATCCTTGTCGAAACCTTTCTTGAAGGAGACAAAGACCAACTCCTTATGCTGCCTGATATCTGAGGTCCTGTCCAAGTAGTAACGCAAGGCTCTGACTGGACAGAGTGACCTATCAGACTTGAGGGATCTATCCAAAGTTGGGGCCAGGGCTGGTATCACCACTGGGGCCACACACACTGGACCTTCCTTAGCCAGCTGGTTCTTGGAAAGAAAGCTGGGAGATGGGTACAGGGACACCTTTGACCAGTCAGACTGGTGCCTGATATTTTTGTCTTGCCAGGCATGAATCTCACTTCTGCATTTGCCTGAACCCAGGGCTAATAGGAAAACAGTCTTGAAGGTCAAACACTTCAAGGAAGCTTCCCTGATTGGCTCAAAGGGAGCCTTGGTCAGTTGGTGTAAGACCAAAGACAGGTTCCAGGAAGGGATAACCCTTCTACCCTTAGGTCTGTCTCTATGGAAACTATCCAAGAGGCGAGTGAGATTTTTATCTTTGCTGATGTTGAGGGTTAAACTTCCCAGTTTATCAGCAATGGCAGACCTGTATCCATCAATGGTGCTGGGCTGTAGCTTCTTGTCCTGAAACAGATACATAAGGAAGTCAGCCACTGACTTTACAGGGGGTGACCTGAAGTCCACCTGATTAGTGATGCACCACTTTGTAAAAATGGTCCATTTTGCCTCATAGACTGATCTGGTTGATCCTCTTTGAGGAGCCTCAATCCTTGTTGCCACTGCTTCAGAGAAGCCCTGCTCCTTGATTGCTGTGGCTCTAGGAGCCATGCATGGAGATTTAGGTTTGTCAGATTTCTGTGAGGGATCTGATTGAAAGGTTCGGTCAACAGGTTGGGCAGATTGGGCAGGCTCAGTGGGATCCGACTGGACATGGTCACTAGATCCCAAAACCAAGGCATGTTGGGCCACCCCGGAGCAATCAGGATAATTCTCTTGCAAGGGGAGTCCTGCAACCTCTCCACCACTTTGCCCAAGATGGCCGCTGGTGGAAAGGCGTATGCGTCCAGATTCTCCCATGGCAGACTGAGTGCATCCACTGCTACTGCCAAGGAGTCCGGTACTGGTGACACAAACTGAGGTAACTTGTTGTTGAACCTCGTGGCAAATAGATCTATCTGAGGTTGGTGCCACCTGCTGCATATAGCTTGGAAAACCTCGGGAAGGAGGGACCATTCTGTTTGAATGGTCTGGCCCAGTCTGGATAGCTTGTCTGCTACCACATTCAGCCGCTCGGGGATATGTCGGGCTTTTAGAGTTACTTGATGTCTGGTACACCAGGTCAAGATTCTCCATAGTAGGGCACAGAGTGTGCCCGACCTCATGCCTCCTTCCTTGTTTATATACGACATCACTGTAGTGTTGTCGGTTGCGACAAGTACTATCTATTTATTCCAACTTGAGGAAATTGATATATTTTTCACCCGTGGATATAATCCTAGGATACTTACACAGGGACAACCAGTATTTTCAAATCAACACCTTAATTGCTACTACTAAATACTATATCTTCAGAAGTGCTACAAATAAAAGTGTTCTAAATATAGTTGGGCTTAAAAGTAATTTAAAGAGAAAATATGAGGAACAATTTCATATCCAACTGGAATGTGAATATAGAGAAAAAATGTATGCTAGTTGGGGTGTTTTTAACAGATTGTTTGAATAAATCCATGAATTCATCCAAAAAAAACAAGGCTAGTATCCTATTACTAGACATGTAGCCTTGCAGTGTTAACATATTCAGTGCAATCAGTAAAATTTTGTTAAGAGTCTTTTTGTAATGTGTAGCATTATTTATATTGTGACCAATAAAAAAAAAAAAAAAAAAAAGTACTATCTTGTTTGCACAGAGGTTTTGAAACTCTTTCAAGGCAAGAAACACTGCCTTGAGTTCCAAATAATTTATATGCAACTTGCTTTCTGGCAGTGACCAAGTCCCTCTGGCAGTGAATTCGTTTAAGTGAGTGCCCCACCCTTCTTTTGATGCGTCTGTAAAGATTTGCAGAGCATGCTTTATTGGGTGTAATGGTTAACCTGTGAGGACATTGTCTTCCTGTAGCCACCATTGTAGATGAGGGTGCAGGGAGCTGGGAATTGGAATCACTTTTTCTAGTGACTCTGGTATTCTCCAGTGCTGCTTGAGGTGCCACTGTATGGGCCTCATATGCAGCCGGCCTAGGTAAACTTGTTTTTCTGTGGCTGTTAGCAACCCTATCAGGGACATGAACTGTCGAACTGGACAGTGTGGCAGTGACATTATTTCTAATATTTTGTCCTGAAGGTTTTGCCACCTGTCTGGGGTCGGTCGGACCCGACCTGCCCGCAGGTCGAACTGGTAACCTACAAAATCGAAGATCTGCTTTGGAACCAGCTCTGACTTTTCCAAATTCACCAGCCAGCCTAATTTTCGACATATTCTCACCAGACTCTGAATATGTTAAAGACAAGCCTGGTGGGATGTGGCTCTCACCAACCAGTCGTCTAGGTACTGGTGGATCCTTATACCCTTGTGACTGGCCATCAGTTTCACCTCCTTTGCTATCACAGTAAACTCCAAGGGTGCTGTGGACAGACCAAAGGGTAGGGCTTTGAACTGGTATGTCTGACCCTGGACATGAAATCTCAGATATTTCCTGGACTGTTCCTGTATTGGTATATGGAAGTAGGCGTCCTTGAAATCTATCGAGGTAACCCACTCCCCTTGTTAGAGGGACGTCCTGATGGTTTCCGGTGTTTCCATCTTGAATTTCTCCACCTTGAGGAAAAGATTCAGGTTGCTCAGATCCAGGATAGGTCGCCATTTGTTGTTGGGTCTTGGGACTAGAAATAGTCTGTTGAAAAACCCCAGAGAAGTTTGGTTTCTTACTAGTTCTACAGCATTTTTGACTGTGAGCTGATGTAATGCCTCCAACAGGTGGCTGTTCCTGTGGGGATTGACATAGCAACTGATAACCTTGGGTGACCTTGTGAGCCTTGGCCGGACCCGGAAGGGAAGGGTGTAACCCTCTTTTAGGATCTGAACTACTTTTGGACCTGCTCCCAGATCCAGCCAAGTTTGCCAAAAGTTCTGAAGTCTTGAACCTACAGTCAGATTTGGTGCAGCATTTTTGACATTTGTTACAGGTTGAGCACAAGACAATTGAGTGACACAAGAAACACTTTTCACAGACTTTAATTTGCAATTTTTGTAATGACAACCTGCTGACCCGGGACTTAATTCTCTCTTTTGGGAATGCCCGGGTGCAGAATGAACATGTGATGCAACAGGAAGCTTTACATTTAAATTTAAAAAAGTGTTTATTGTCTGTGGTATGCTCCCGGCCAGCAGTCGTGGCTGTAACTTGGTTACACAATAATTGTCATTTATACGACTGCTGGCCCTTGGCTGGTCGTGATGAGAAGGTGGTGGTATGTCCTCTACCTCTCTTGAACTGCTTCCTGCCAATGGTTTTCCATGCGGGTTTCTCAGATCTGGACTCCCGGTTAACTGACCTGTTATCTTGCCTTTCATAAGGGTGGTACCGACCTTTGTTGTGTGACCCACCAGCATGTCCCTTGGACTCTAGCTGGGCTATATCCTCCTCTGCCCGCTTAATAAATGAGTATGGAAACAAAGTTGAGATATGAAGGGGGGCTGATTTCAATGCTGTGAGAGTATCTGGCTTGATACCGGTTCTGAGGTGGCTCAAATATGCATCTCGGCGTACTAGGGTTAGGTTACCCATAGTAACAAAAACAAATTCTGATAAATGTTCCATGGATTTTGCAGCCGCCTGTGTAATGCTTGAGTTAAAGTCCATCAAATAGGTCAGTTCCTCAGCGGCTGCAGCTGCTTTGGACGAGCCCTTTCCTTTGTTTTCCGCCTTCAAAATCTTCAGCTGGTCCTTCATGTTCTGCTGAACCTGGAACAGACAACGGTTAAAACTTGCAGCTTGATTGCAGATAACTGAAGTCTCTCTGGCAGATCTCTCCCAACTTTGCAGTGTTTCCTGTGAAATTCTGCGAGATGCTGGTGGAGTGGACGACAATCCAGTATACTTGGCTATTCGACTATAGCTGCTGTTGAGTTTTGAAGCATCTATGTTCCAAGATGAAATCTGTGAGGATTCAGCTTTAGGGTCGGAGTGAAGTCCATACCATTTGGACTGTGTTCTGGCCGGCCTCAGAAAAACATCTTTAGCTAGGCCACCGGCTTCTGATCCACGGGAGGGATAACCCTCAACCAAAGTGAGATTTAACTTGGCCAGTTTCCTACATAGCCAGTCTTCAGTAGGCATTTTAACCGACACTTTGCCAGGGGTTACAGTCTTGGGCCCTGCAAAAGGGTTATCATCTGAAGTGGAAACTGTATTGTCCAGTTCTGGAATGTGTGACCAGCCCATAAAGGAGCGGATACCCTGCATAGTATCCCTATAGTTCTGCTCTTCTGAAACTGGTTGGTCCGGGTCCGGTACAGGCTGATCCGGGTCCTCAGATAACTCCCCTTCTTCAGTGTATAAATCCAGTGGTGGGTTATCCGACATGCTACCGGCCTCAGACGAAAGACTGGAGATGCTATCACGTCTAGACCTGTGAAGAGCAGGGGAGCCGGTGTCAGCCGGTTCAGATGACAGTGGCCGGTCGGTAGCAGTAGGCCGGTCAGAGTAAGGTCGGTTAATATCACCTTCTCTTGCAGAGTGAAGGTCGGTTGAAGGGTCGGTGGCTGGTGTCGGTCGGTTGACTTTGGCTTGACTGGTAGGCTGATGCACAATAGCAGAGGAGATCTTTCCAGTAAACCTTGCAGTTGAAGTCGGTTGGTGAGAATTAGTTTGACTGGCTGGCTGATGCTTGTTAGCAGAGGAGCCCGTACCAGGAAACTTAGTTGTAGAAGACTGTTGACTGGTTGGCTGATGCTTTGTAGCAGAGAAGCCAGTTCCAGTAAGCTTTGAAGTAGAAGGTCGGATGAAGGGTTCAGTCGTATTTCCAACATCATGAGGTGGTGAGTGTGTGGGTGTAACTTTCACCTTTGAAGAAAAGGTCGGTTCAAAACTTTTAGCCATTATCAAAGCTTCCAGACGACTGAAACGCTCCAACCATTTGCTATCCATTTCTGAAAATTTCTCATCAGTACTGTGTTTTGACATCTTTGTAGAGGGAGATTTTTCCTTCTTACTGTTCTTATTGTCTTTCTTAGGCTTCTTATCAGGTGGGGGAACTGGAGCAGGAGATTTCACAGATCCCTGTCCGTCAACGACCCCAATAACAGACACACTTGACGGGTCGACAAGTTGTTCAGAATCCTGGGAAGGGGTTGAATCAGAAAGCTTTGCGCCACGTTTTTCCTTCTTAAGCTTATATGAAGGAGTAGATAATTGCTGGAGTTGCTCAGACGTGAGGCTATTACATATTTGACAGTCAGAAGTCTGTGGATCTGAAACACAAGGTTCCTTAACCTTTCCCTTGTCCCTGCATCGAGCACAATGAGAATGTGTATCAAAATTCGCCATTACGTGTCCGCACTTCCCTCTATGTTGGCCAGGAGATGACATGATGTATCCGTAACAAAATGGCAGTAAATTTACGTATCCGTAAACAATGTAACTGTTGAAATTCTTAAAATATTGCAGATAAAATAATATCCGTGTACACTAGTTCGCGCCAAATGAAAAAGATGCTATGATGTCACGCTGTCTAGACAGGAAGGGGGTTCGACACGCCATCTGGCGAGTGCACTAGTACTAGGACCGGTGGAAACACAGGACGTCTTTTTGCTGACGTTTGGCGAGCCGGTCGCGCCGACCGGAATAGCATTTGTCCATTGGATAGGATGTATTAACGCAATAAAAATCCAACTTCAAAATATTTGTGAGAACACACAACTTCCTAATCACGCCAAACGAAAAAGATGCTATGATGTCACATCCCTCTGGTGAATGAAGCAGGAACTAGGCCACCTGGCGAGTAGATTGGAGTGTACCGGTCCGGCTAGAGGTGAAACTCGGGACGTCTTTTTCTGGCGTTTGGCGGGACCGGCTGGCACCGGACAATACCTATTGTCTGTTAGGTAAGGTGTATTAACGCAATAAAAAGGGACATTCGTTAACCATAGCAAAGTTGTAACCCAGCAAGCGCCCACCAGGGGAGGGTGACTATGGTGGTGGAGAAGCTAGTCTAAACAGGTAAGACGGGACAGAGGTTTCCACTACTAGACTTATTATATAGAGTGAAACAGTGAGTGTGCAATAAGCTTATCTTTGGAGAACCACAGAGATTATATATGTGTTCCACAAGAGAATTCACTGACCATACAAGTAAATGTTCATATAAAATATAACCAAAAGGAAAGAAAACTTATTTATGGAACCCCAAATATATGACAGCGATATGCTATCAAAAGGCTAAAAAAATGTATCAAGGTTGCTAATTCCAATCTCTCCAATACATGATGTTATTTAACTTATGTTTGTATGAGCATTTTCCAACATAGGCCATACTAAACAAGTCTCTCTGCTCAAACCTTCATCCATAACTGCAGATGTGTTGTCCTCAGTGATGAACTGGACATGTTCTCCTGACATGATGCGTCGGCCAAATGTGTTCAAGTCCTCCTCATTGTCCTCCTTCTGCAGAAGTCTCTGAATGTCCTTGTAAACACACCTCTCCTCAGCTGACCTCTAAAATTACATAGACAAAGGTAGATATATAGCAACCGTGACATTCTGCACATACTGTCTGTGAAATCTGTCAATGAGAAAACCGTCTTTTTTGACCTTGAACTCTAGGACATTCTTTTCATATGTGTGATAATTTTAGTCCATTTGTCTAACTGCCACAGAATTTTAGTGAATATTATATATAAATTTAATTTTAAGGGGTATACATACTGTTGCAAATTTCACACTTTTCAACCCCACAAATTAATAAAATTCACCAGAGAAGAAAATTAAAACTGTGCTGTCTTTGTAGCAGTCACTGGATGTCCCTGTAAGCTTACAAATTACCATCAATTAGACATACCAACTACCATCAGATGTGAATTAAATATCACCACTAGGGCTGAATATCTCTACTTAAAACGGAATTCTACTAAATTTTGTTCCAGACAACAGGGTTTACCTTTAGATTTATTGTGAATGTCTTATTTAAAACTGAGCCATTTAATATTCAACTGTACTTTATGTTTTTCTTCAAGGTAAAATGAACAACTTTCAAAGCAATAGAAAAGCACAAGCACTCAGGTGCTAAGGAATGTATAATTGTTAACAAGAGCACTCAGAGAGTGCATACCTCTGCCAAGGCTTGCATGACTTCTTTTTAATCCAGATTATTATTTTTTTTTTTTCGATCTAGGCAGTGATCTGGATCACTCTCAAAATTTAATGGGATCTAAGTTGGACCAAGATCCATTTTTTAATATTTTTTTCATGCTGATCTGACCAGTAGTATTTGTATAATGATGCTAACAATCAAACAGACAAATAAATGGTCATAAATATAATAACTCTTCCAAGAGGTAATAAAGATCAAAATCAAGTACATTAGTCAAATATTCCCATGAAAGGTGACTATGTCTGTATTAACCATCAAGCACTCAACTGGGGCCACGGTTGCAGAGTGGCAACACTCTCGCCTCCCACCTCTGAGGCCGGGGTTCGGTTCCCAGCACGGCCTCAAGTGGGAAAGCTGGTAGTTGCTTGCCGTTGGTCGGCAGTTTACAGTACAGAACCCTGACGAACTGTATGTACTGGTTTCCTCTGCCCTTCAAAGTACCAGTCGTGATATGACCTGTACAGTGTTGAAAGCGACGTAAAACCCCAAATAAATAAATCAAGCACTCAACTAATGTTTTAACAGGTCAGCATTGGATAGTTAGGATCATACTAGGGCAGGGTCTTTCATATTTCCCATGTTCCCAGAGCATGATTTGAACCTACCACATAGAGGTGTGAGCCAAATAATCACTGCCAACCTTGATATCCACTAAGCAATTGGACCTATACTAAGGAATGAAATAAACAGACTGAAGAGGAATGACCAGGGCTGTTTTTTCTTAGTACAAATGACCACAACAGGTAGTTTTATGGGGAGAGGAAACCAGTACATACAGTTGGTCAAGGTTCTGTACTGTACACTGCTGACCAATGGCAAGCAACTACCAGTTTTCCCACTTGAGGTCGGGCCAGGAATCGAACTCCAATCTCAGAGGTGGGTGGAGAGTGTTACCACTCTTCCAACGTGGCCCAATTATTGAATGAAACACAATCTCTAGTGTCCAATGATGGTGAGAGAATAGTCAAAGTCAAAGTTGGGGTTTTACGTCCCGTTCAACAGCCAGGGTAATATTGGGACAGGTCCTCAGAATTGCCACTGGTGGGACTCGAATCAAATTTGGGGTTTTAAGTCCCGTTCAACAGCCAGGGTCATATTGGGACAGGTCCTCAGAATTGCCACTTGTGGGACTCGAACCCACAGAGGTGACAGCCTATGATTAGATGCCAAACTTGCTAACCACTAGGCCACTGAGGACCTCTGGTCAGAGAATAAGATCATGGTCAGATAATAGGACTATAAAAGAGAATGAGTATTTAGGATAAGGAATACGACTATAGGAGATTTGAAAGTTGGCATGAGTTTCATTAAATCAAATTTTCATATAATAAAAGTTTAAATAGTAGAGGTTCCACCATTTAAGATAGGCACTGAAAAAACAACAACCCCAAAAACCAAAAAAAAAAAAACAAATATGCTAAAAACAAATGTGACTGTTCCCATGATTAAGGTGTAAACTTGAATCTCAAGGCAACAAACCATCTTGATGTAAAATTTCTATATACTCTTTTATTATACAGTATGTAGTGTATACAGAAATGAGTGTTCAAAGTTCACTCAACATTTTTGTACCTACAGCCACAAACCAGTTCACACACCACATGTCCACAAATCAATACACCACGTCAGTTGATTCTGCAAATGCTTGCACATATGTGTGCATCATTAAATAATTTTGCAATTGGCAAAAATCATATGAAAAAAGCCTGGCAAAAACCCCAAAACATGCCATTTATTGTTACAAAGATCTGAGAGTATTGAAATATTTCTCCTGAACATATGATATTAAGTAGGTAAAATACAAAGACATGTGGCTTTTCCTGACCGTAATATCTGCATTTGAGTTTTAGACAATCCATTTCCAATGGATTGGACACAATTCATGATGGTAGTAAAGGTTTAAATTGAATTTTAATGTAAAAACACACACCGGTAATTACTGACCACTGAGGCCTCTCTCTGTACTTATCATGAACTGGACACAGAATGCTCCTAGGTTCAAGACAAAGTTCATAGTAAGATTTTTATGTCATTTTAACACTAGAACAAAGATTATTGAATTGGAATCCACCAAATGTGTTAAGTCCAATTACTGGCTAAGGCTGAAGTTTCTCTCTAACTTTAGATCTCGGACTTATTTTTAAAACAAAATGATAACCTCCAGTGGATTGACAGCCCAGTATCTCATTGAACTAGTATGCTCTGTATTTTTCTGCTTCTTTCACAACCCACAGCCCGTTTTTGAATATTTTGTGGAGTGACCAAGGTTTTTGCCCATTCCCAAGGGTGGCAATTTCATGTTTTAATGTCTCTGGTCAAATAGCTTTTGATTTTGAAACTGTGCCATGTTCCTCTATTTTACGTTTTATTCACCAGTGATAACTTTTATTGACTATAATATTGTCAGTATATGCGGTCAATATATTTGTATGCTAAAAGAAAACAGCATGCTATGTGTCCTGCTTTCTTTCACAACTTACCACATTTCACATTATTAAAAAATTCCAAACAAAAGCCATATATCCTAATGCCCATGGAAAGGCTCAGTATCTCAGCCCCCACCCTCATAAGTGATGTACTAGAGATATACTTTAGCGTTCCTCAGTAGCCCAATGCTTAGCAACTTTGGAATTTAATCACAGGCTGTCACCTCTGTGTAGCTTCAACTCCCACAAGTGGCAATGCTGAAGGCCTGCCCCAATATGATCCTGACTAATGAACTCAACATAAAACAATAAGTTTGAGTTTGTATTCCAATTTATACACAACAGGAAACATTTGTATTGGCCACGGAAAGACTAGATCAGACAGGCTCCCCCATTAGAGGTGATGTATTTGACATGTGCTGGACACAAATTTTCTCAGCATATACATGCCAGTACAGTAGAGTCATCTGGAGTGCAGAAAGGTACAAGCCAGGTCAGTTTGTTCTCAGACCTGGTACAAGTGTGTGATCACCAGTGCAAGGCAGTGCAACTTCGGGTCTCTTCAGTCTGCTAATGTTATGAACTAAAATGTGTATGTGTACAAGGAGTCCTCTATCTAGGGCAAGTCTACAGAGATGCGTTTGGGCCAGACACAAATGCATTGGCGGATATGTGTTTTCTTGTTTTTAATTCACAGAGAAAAGCTTTCAGCTACTATATTTTTTGCCACCTTTGTTGTGTATTAGACTGTAAATTAATGCTTCCTAGTACAGTGATGTAATCTTGTGATGTAAGATTTCTTTTCTTTTCTGCTTTTCTCAGATAAAAAAGCCCACCACTGGAGAAAAGGCCCCGATATTTTCTGAATTTAAGATAGTCTTTAAAGTAAATGTTTTCTATTAAAAAAAAAACTCCACTAATTTTACTGAGCGTTTGAAAAGGAAATCCATACATGTTGAATGTGAATAAGCATTCAAAGGCACAAATGAACAGAAAAATAATAAGCTGCAAAACAAAACAAGCTTTAAAATATTCGATATATATCTCCAACTTTCATTCATGGATATAATGAGATGTATTTTCCAGAGCAACATTTACCACTGACCAGCTCAGAAAAAGCTGTGTTCAAACTCTATTAATTGCAAGCCTATTTTTCTATATTGGCCAAAATTGACTGTTAATTAAGTCTGATATCTGGAAAGTAGTAATCATTTGATATTTTTTATCCCCCCCCCCCCCCAAATGAGAACCATATTGCTGACCACCAATCTCACTTAGTCAGACTTTCTTTCCTTAATTGATTATGAGGTCAATATCCACTTTCAAATAATTGATCATGCAACAAAATTCATATTTAACCACTATAAAAGAGCACTTGTGATGTGATCTTATCAGCCATAAACAAATAAGACGTTTATAGTTCAATTATTTCCTGAAAGGTTACTCCAAATGTTGTGGAAGTTTTTTCTGAGAAAGCATGACCTATTAAGCAACTAATATAACACTTAATAATCATTACCATATTTAAATATTTTTTTTTTAACATTTTCAACAGATTTTATTTTTGTCATAATTTTTTCCCTACTCAGATAGATGTTCCTGATAGGGGACTGTACTCATATAAGAGGGGCTCAGTTTTCTTTTTACAAAAAAACTACAAAGACCCCCTCCACAGGTTTCAGGTTTATTTTTATATTGAATATAGGTATAAGTACACACTGCAGTAGATCTGATGAAACACAACAAAAAATCATCTTGTTTATTCATGTTGTTATATTTATGTCTTTTTTTTAGTGGGGGTGTCAGTTAATTTATAAGTAAAGCAACAGACCGGAAATAATATTACAACTTGAACTGACAACTTACCACACTTATCCGTACAAACGCCCCCTCCCTATTAATCCCCACCAAGTAGTTGAAATGCCAGAGCAAACCAGTACATACAGTTGGTCAAAGTTTTGGAGTTTAACATGTCCTGAAAATTTGGTGAAAATCCGTGCAGGAGTTTAGGCTGTGAAACACCCACAAACTTTAAGACCTGAAATTCTTAAAAGTGTTGCCATGGCAACAGTTATTACCAGATACCCCCAAAATCTAACCAGCTCTAGATCCTCTTGGGGTAAGCATACCCTGAAAATTTGGTGAAAATCTGTGCAGGGGTTTAGTCTGTGAAACACCCAAAAAGTTTAAGACCTGAAAATCTTAAAAGTGTTACTATGGCAACAGATATTAGTGAAAACCTAGTCAGCTCTAGATCCTCTTGGGGTAAACATATCCTGAAAATTTAGTGAAAATCCATGCAGAGGATTAGGCTGTGGAACACCCACAAACTTTAAGACCCAAAAATCTTAAAAGTGTTGCCATGGAACAGTTGTTACCGGATACCCCCCAAAACCTAGACTGTCACCAAGTCCTTTTGTCTTTTGTGTAATATATGGGTACTGTATGACTTTTGGAGAATTCTAATTCTAATTGGACTTTTATAGCGCTTAATCTCTGTCATAAAGACAGACTCTAAGGCGAATCACACAAAAAACATTGTTCAATATTCATAAACCAGAGCCATTGCAGGGGTCAGCACCGCAGAGAAAGCAGGAGGAGATTGGAAATTTAGGGTGGATATGCTTTTTCAAAGAGGTATGACTTCAGCTTTGACCTGAAGGAGGCAAGTGAGTTTGCAGAACGGACCTCGTCAGGAAGGTCATTCCAAATCATAGGTGCGTCGTACGCAAAACTGAGTCCAAAATGCTTTCGAGACTTGAAAACTGAAGCAAAGTGGGGAACCTCAAGAAATATGCCATCAGATTGACTTCGACGAGTGGTATATGCACTATGTCTGGGTATGAGAAAGGGTATGAGAAAGTTCAAAGTATTTGGGGTTACCACTGTGTAGGAACTTATAAACAAGCACAGCAGTCTTAAAGATAGAACGGTACTTAATCGGCAACCAATGTAGTGCTTTTCTAACTGGAGTGATGTGTGAATACTTGGTGGTGTTGGCAACAATTCTGGCAAGACTGTTCTGAACACAGAGAAACAACCAACCCTTTGTTTTTTCAGAGACTATCCCACATACTCCAGATTGCTTGTGGTATAATGAACTCCTGAAAATTTAGTGAAAATCCATGCAGGGGATTAGGCTGTGGAACACCCACAAACTTTAAGACCCAAAAATCTTAAAAGTGTTGCCATAGAACAGTTGTTACCGGATACCCCCCAAAACCTAGACTTTCACCAAGTCCTTTTGTCTTTTGTGTAATATATGGGTACTGCATGACTTTTGGAGCAACAACCAGCCCTTTGTTTTTTCAGAGACTATCCCACATATATACTCCAGATTGCTTGTGGTATAATGAACTCCTGTAAGTTTCCAATTTAAATTTAACTGTTCTGGTTACTGATGGATACAAAGACTTGGAGCAAGTCTAGTCATATAATGATGGGTAGTTTTATGGGCAGAGGAAACCAGCACATAAAGTTGGTCAAAGTTCTGTAGTGTAAACTGCCAACCAACAGTAAAGGGTGTTGCACACAGGAAACGACCCGACCAGATCCGATCAGACTAAATATATAACCCATGGTGTTTCATTGTAATGTATGCACACACACTCTGATCCTATCAGATAAGACACGGCAAGACACGACCCGACATTTGTAAATTAGAAAAGTTTCTAATTTTTATCTGGTCGTAGGGAGGGGGAAATGGGGGGTTCTCTATTGCCCATGTCATTTCAAGAGAACTCTGTGTAGTAAATGCCTTGGAAAGGTGAGATGAAACAGGCTGCATCAATGAAAGGCATTTAATTGGTACAACATAGTCTTACCCAAAGCCCAAGTTTTTTTTTTTTATATTGAGCTAAAATATTGGTGGACACAGCACAATCTGAAATATACTCTTACCTATCTTAGCTTTTAAATTATTTTACTTATTATTCTGCCTCTCCTAAAACATGTAATACTTCATTATGACACCAGGTATTTATATTTTAAAAACATATTGTGAACTTTTAAGCTCAGGTAAAGGCTATGCAAATCACAAGATGTACAAGCAAAGTGAAAAAAAAAACTGTTGTAAAATAGCAAAACAAACGGATCGGATCAGATCCAGTGTGTTTTCACATGCCTGTGGACCTCCAAGCAAGCTGTGGTTAATATGTCGGATCGTGACGGGTTGTTTCCTGTGTGCAACACCCTTAAGCAACTACCAACTTTCCCATATAGGGTCCAGGGTTTGAACCACAGACCTCAGAGGTGGGAGGTGAGTGTGCTACCACTGTGCCACTGTGTCCCCTCATTATTCAAGTGAACATAAATTGTGAATTGATTAAAAATTATAAGTATTTTTGAGCTCAAAACAGTCTGATAGAGAAAAAGTCATAACCGAAAGACAATATGTTTTCAGAATGAAAGCTTGGATAAAAACCAGGTTTCATGTTTAATTCACTGGGTAATATTCCATAAACAATCCCCAGGTGTAGTTCCATTCAGAAAAGAGAATTAAATACTACAACCAGTACAAACAGGAAAACACAAGAAAGTTCAACTTTCTGTACCCAAGTCTCTTGAATGGAAAACCCAGGAAATAAAAGTCATCACTCAATGCAATAAAAACAAGGTTTTATGAGGCAAACAATTTCACCTCATATTATCAAATGATAGCTTTAATGAACCTATTTGTCCAGAACAAATCTTACTGAGAATAACTTACTGCACTGTATAAGTTCAATAATCAATTCCCACTGCTACACAGGTCTGTTATTGCCATTCATACATGGCATGTTTAGGTGTCTTCAATCAAGTTTATTCGGATGGCTTTTTCTGAGTTCACACTGTAAATTTGTCAAAAAAAAAAAAAATGGTTGAAGCTAAAAGTTCTACTGTGGCCATTATGTGTGTGTAGTTTCCTTTTGAAAATATCTACTACTATAATATTTGATAGGACAGATGTCGCTTTTGCCTATGGTTTTTCTGTGACTTTATCGTACTTGATATAAAACTGGATTGCGCCGACTCAAAACCAACATATCCCCAAACAGGTCATCTCTCATGCCACAGGCATTCATTGGATATATTTTGTAGCCCCCCTGTTTTGTGTGATTCAAAATCCTAATACATTATCTTATTTGTTTTTGTCAATCTTCCAGTAATGATAAGATTGATCCTTTCACAAAGTACCGGTACTAAAATATATGTGGTAAGCTTGTAGCTTATAAAAGCTACATTTGAGTAATTAAAATTTTCAGTTTTATTGCACTACAATAGCTTACCTTGTGGAACTGAATGCTGAATCCAACCGCTCGGTGGAGGGATTACAGCTGAGACTGGAAATATTAGTCAATTTTTCTTGGATTTTGAATTAATTAGATTAGAATGAGTGTTTTCAAAGTGCCAGTCTGAGTCCCGCTTACAGTGCCCCGGTTCCAGGGATTGGGCCTGTAAGAAGCCAAAAACCAAAATACATGAACGAATGACATTACTAATGCTGTCTGTCTAGACAAAATTGACTTCCCCCGGGAAATTAGTGTGGGGCACAACAGAATCTGACCTATTTGGGATACAGTTTGCAGTGGATTTGGAAAATATACCCAATCTTAATTATAGTTTAGTCTTGAGCAAAATAAATAAAACTTAAACCTGTGGAAAAGAAGAAAAGTGACACCAATGGGCAAGATCACAGTTACAAAAACCTTCATTATCTCTAGCTTGAACCATATTTTTACCTCCATTCCATCTCCAACCAAGCAATTTATTACTAATCTGAATATTTATTTGGGATAACAAACCAGACAAGGTGAATAGGAAACAGATTACCAATACTTACCTTTTTGGAGGTCTTAAAATGCTGGATCTGGAATCAAATCCCCAAAAATAACATGGATAAAGCATCTTCTCAATTTCCCCAATGCTCCTTATGCTAAATTACCGTATTTATTAGAATAAACGCCCCAGGGCGATGCATTTTTCAAAAGGGGGGGGGGGGGCGACTATTACAGATAAACAAAATCAAATCTTGAGTCCAGTGGCAATGGGCGATAATGGACACTTGTTGCCTTGATCTCGCTTGTTAGCATGTATAATGGCGAGACAGCTTAAAATATTGGAAACAAACCTTAAATCTGAAGAAATTATATAGTTTTATCTCGTATTTTTGCAGATTTCAATGCGTCTGTGAGAGTAGCAGTCGCCTATAGCATCTATGAAATTCCGTGCTCCGACTCCGCCCTCATTGTTTGCTCCGACTTCAAAACACTCATAATGTCCCCTTCAATAATTGCTAACAAGTAGAAGAAGAAATGTTATTAAAATTTATTTGCCAGGATAAGAGGCTTATTCTTTAATTTATTTTAGGGAAAAATATTGCTGTAGCAAATTGCAAATTTAATAAGTAAATTAAATTTTTATAAGTTAATACCCTATCCAATGGACAAATGCTATTCCGGTCGGCGCAGAACGGCCCGCCAAACATCAGAAAAAGACGTCCTGTGTCTCAACCGGCTGGCTGGTCCCTAGTACTAGTGTACTCGTCAGATGGCGTGTTGTGCTTCCTTCCTGTATAGACAGCGTGACGTCATAGCATCTTTTTCGTTGTCTAAACCTATTAGACCCCTAGTAAGTTGATAGCGGGGTCGGTGGGAGAGTCTTGTGTCCATTGGATAGGGTATTAACTTATAAAAATTTAATTTACTTATTAAATTTGCAATTTTATCGCGTTAATACATCCTATCCAATGGACAAATGCTGAATAACTACCGCTTGGTCAGCGGGTAAGTTACTAGGGACTTAGGTGAACTCATAACAGAACTAACAAAATTTCTTTCAGGCCTGGGTCGACCTTGAGGTCAGAAACCCTTAAGGCTACAGTAGGTTACCGGAAGCCGGTCAACCCATTATTCCCCCCCCTTTTTTAACAGACCTGCTCTGAGGTAGGGGAAGAGAGGGGGGAGTTCAGTCCCATAATAAGAAGAAATAAACCTCCCGAAGGAAGCAAAGCACAGTTGTTTTTTTTTTGTTTTTTTGGTTTTTTTTTGCACTTATATATATATATATATATACATTATTCACATATATACAAAATCTCCTCTCTCCCTGGGTTACTTGTGGATCTGCTGAGCAGCCACTACAGGTCCCAGGTGGTAGAGCTCGGAGTCAGCCCAAGCCACATCCTTCTGGTAAAATTGTGTGAAGATATTATGTGACTTTCAGTGACAGGCTGACAAGATCTGTTCCAAGGAAATTCCAGACTGGAACGCCTTAGAAGCAGCAAAGGCCCTGACATCATGGGCTTTGACCTGATGCAAGGTGTGGGCCTCCTGGTCTGAGAGCTCATAACATAGGATCACAGTCTGTTTGATCCATGAGGAGATAGTGGCAGGTGAGATATCCTTGTCGAAACCTTTCTTGAAGGAGACAAAGACCAACTCTTTAGTCTGCCTGAGGTCTGAGGTCCTGTCCAAATAGTAACGCAAAGCTCTGACTGGACAGAGTGACCTATCAGACTTGAGGGATCTATCCAGAGTTGGGGCCAGGGCTGGTATCACCACTGGGCCCACACAGTCTGGACCCTCTTTGGCCAGCTGGTTCTTGGAAAGAAAGCTGGGAGATAGGTACAGTGACACCTTTGACCAGTCAGACTGGTGTCTGATATTTCTGTTTTGCCAAGCATGAATCTCACTTCTGCGTTTGCCTGAACCCAGGGCTAAGAGGAAAACAGTCTTGAAGGTCAAATACTTCAAGGAAGCCTCCCTGATTGGCTCAAAGGGGGCCTTTGTCAGCTGGTGTAAGACCAGAGATAGGTTCCAGGAAGGGATACCCCTTCTACCCTGGGGGCTGTCTCTATGGAAACTATCCAAGAGGCGAGTGAGATTTTCATCTTTGCTGATGTTGAGGGTTGAATTTCCCAGTTTATCACCAATGGCTGAACTGTAACCATCAATGGTGCTGGGCTGTAACTTCCTGTCCTCAAAAAGATACATAAGGAAGTCAGCAACTGACTTTACAGGGGGTGCCCTGAAGTCCACCTGATTAGTGATGCACCACTTTGTAAAAATGGCCCACTTTGCCTCATAGACTGATCTGGTTGATCCTCTTTGAGGAGCCTCAATCCTTGTTGCCACTGCTTCAGAGAAGCCCTGTTCCTTGATAGCTGTGACTCTAGGAGCCAGGCATGGAGATTTAGGTTTGTCAGATTTCTGTGAGGGATCTGATTGAAAGGTTGTGTCAGCAGGTTGGGAAGGCTCAGTGGGATCTGACTGGACATGGCCACTAGATCCCAAAACCAAGACATGTTTGGCCACCCCGGAGCAATCAGAACGATTCTCTTGCAAGGGGAGTCCTGTAACTTCTCCACCACTTTGCCCAAGATGGCCGCTGGTGGGAAGGCGCATGCGTCCAGATTCTCCCATGGCATACTGAGTGCATCCACCATTACTGCCAAGGAGTCCGGTACTTGTTGTTGAACCTCGTGGCAAATAGATCTATCTGAGGTCTGTGCCACCTGCTGCATATAGCTTGAAAAACCTCTGGAAGGAGGGACCATTCTGTTTGAATGGTCTGGCCCAGCCTGGATAGCTTGTCTGCTACCACATTCAGCCGCCCGGGGATATGTTGGGCTTTTAGAGTTACTTGAGATGCCACTGTATGGGTCTCATGTGTAGTTGACCTAGGTGAACTTGCTTTTCTGTGGCTGTTAGCAAACCTATCAGGGACATGAACTGTCGAACGGGACAGTGTGGAAGTGACATTATTTCTAATATTTTGTCCTGAAGGTTCTGCCACCGGTCTGAGGTCGGTCGGACCCGACCGGCCCTGAGGTCGAACTGGTAACCTACAAAATCGAAGATCTGCTTTGGATCCAGTTCTGACTTGTCCAAATTCACCAGCCAGCACAATTTTTGACATATTTTCACCAGACTTTGAGTATGTCGGAGACAAGCCTGGTGGGATGTAGCCCTCACCAACCAGTCATCTAGGTACTGGTGGATCCTTATACTCTTATGAATGGCCATCAGTTTCACCTCTTTTGCTATCACAGTAAACTCCAAGGGTGCTGTGGACAGACCAAAGGGCAGAGCTTTGAACTGGTATGTCTGACCTTGGACATGAAATCTCAGATATTTCCTGGACTGTTCCTGTATAGGTATATGGAAGTAGGCGTCCCTGAAATCTATTGAGGTGACCCACTCCCCTTGTTGGAGAGAGGTTCTGATGGTTTCCGGTGTCTCCATCTTGAATTTCTCTGTTTTGAGGAAAAAATTCAGTTTGCTTAAATCCAGGATAGGTCGCCACCTGTTGTTGGGTTTTGGGACTAAAAATAGTCGGTTGAAAAACCCCAGAGATGTCTGTTGCTTTACTAGTTCTACAGCATTCTTGGCTATAAGCTGATGTAATGCCTCCAGCAGGTAGCTGTTCCTGTGGGGATTGACATAGCAGCTTAAAACCGTGGGTGACCTTGAGAGCCTTGGCCGGGTGCGGAAGGGGAGGGTGTAGCCCTCTCTTAGGATCTGAACTACTTTTGGACCTGCTCCCAGATCCAACCAAGTTTGCCAAAAGTTTTGAAGTCTGGCCCCTACAGGCAGATTTGGTACAGCATTTGTGACATTTGTTACAGGTTGGACACAAGACAATTGAGTGACACAAGAAACACTTTTCACAGACTTTAATTTGCAACTTTTGTTATGACAACCTGCTGACCCGGGACTTAATTCTTTCTTTTGGGAATGCCCGGGTGCAGTATGAACATTGGAGACAACATGAAACTTTACATTTAGATTGTCTATAGTCTGTGATGGAGGTCGGCTTCCGGCCAGCAGTTGTGTCTGTACTTTGGTTACACAATAATTGTCATTTATACGACTGCTGGCCCTTGGCTGGTCGCGATGTGTAGTTAGAGGCACGACCTTTTCCTTTCTTGAACTGACGCCTATTGATGTTTTTCCAAGCCGGCTTGTCCGGTTTGACTTCGTTTCTATTGTCAGTCCTCTTATCTGACCTCTCATAGGGGTGAAACCGACCTTTGCTACGTCCAGCACTTGACTGGCCCTTTGATTCAAAGCTGACTATATCCTCTTCTGCTTTCCTTAAAGCTGAGTCAGGGAACAGTGTGTTGATATGAAGAGGTCCTGTTCTAAGAGCGTTTAAAGTATCTGGTTTAATGCCAGTTCTGAGGTGACTCAGGTATGCATCCCTGCGTGCCAACGTAATGTTACCCATGGAGACAAAGACAAAGTCTGTTAAGTGTTCCATGGTCTTGGTTGCTGCTTGAGTGATGCTGGCATTAAAATCCATCCAATATTGAAGTTCATCAATAGCTGAAGAACTCTTGAGGGAAGTCTTGCCTTTACCCTCCGACCTCAGGGTTTTCAGCTGATCCTGCATATTCTGCTGTACCTGAAACAAACACCTGTTGAAACTGGCTGCTTGGTTACAAATAACCGTTGCCTCACTTGCTGATCTCTCCCATCTTCTCAGGGTTTCCTGTGATATCCTACGTGAAGCTGGTGGGGTAGAAGTCAGTCCAGAGTGTTTAGCAATACGGCTATAACTACTGTTCAGCTTTGCAGCGTCTGTGCACCAAGATGAGATGGCTGATGGCTCAACTTTGTGGTCGGAAACAGCCCGTACCACTTGGACTGTGACTTTGCAGGTCTCAGGAACACATCTTTCAACAGGCCACCGGCCTCTGAACCACGGGAGGGATAACCCTCAACCAAAGTAGTGTTCAATTTCTGCAACTTTTTACATAGCCAGTCTTCAGTTGGCATTTGAACGGAAACCTTGCCAGGAACTGGAGTCTTGGGCCCAGCAAAGGTGTTATCTTCGGATGTATCAGCAGAATTGTCAATGTCCGGAACATGGGACCAACCCATAAAGGACCGGATACTAGAGCTGAAGGAGAAGACAAAAATCGTGGTCGAATATCTGCATCCCGGAATTCGGAAATTTTCGAATATTCGTTTGGTGTGTTTTAGCACTGTCCATTTATTTTGCCGAAATACCCAAATGCGGTTGTTGGTACAACCGCATGAAAATTGTCATAAAAACATAAGAAAACGAGGTATATTTTCCTTAATTTTAATGATTTATTATGTTATTGGACAAAAATTATAGTTAATTGTGCTATTTTGCGTTTTGATACCTAATTTCTATACATATACCGAATATTTGTTTGCTCATGATCAAAGTCGAATGCGGAAAATGCAGACCGGAGAACGAATATTATAATGCGAATATCCCTTTCAGCTCTATCGGATACCTCTCATTGTTTCCTGGTATGTTTGTTCCTGTGACAAAGGTTGATCTTGATCAAGGCCGGTCACGTCTTGATCCTCTGATAACTCCCCTTCTTCTGTGTATAAATCCAGTGGGGGTCGGTCGGACACCTCACTACCGGCCTCAGAAACTGAACTAACAGAACTATCCCTTCTGGCTCTGTGTACGACAGGGGAGCCTGTGTCCTGATCATATGAAGGCAAGGGTCGGTCAGTAGAAGATGGTCGGTTGGACTGAGGTCGGTACTTGCTAGTTGACCTTTTAACTGCAGAAGAGCCGGTGCTGGGCTCAGTAGAGGTCTGTCGTACAGCCTGTGCTTTACTGGTCGGCTGATGCTTTGCAGCAGAGGAGCCGGTCCCAGGAAGCTCTGTAGATAAAGTTTGCTGGCTGGATCTCGCTTTACTGGTCGGCTGATGCCTTGCAGCAGAGAAGCCTGTATCAGGAAGCATGGAAGTAGTGGTCGGTCGGTTGATCTCAGTTTGACTGGCCGGCTGATGCTTTTCAGCAGAGAAGCCAGTACCAGTAAACTCTGTAGCAGCAGGACCCGGTTGAACCGGTCTGATGAAAGGTTCAGTGGTGTGACTTGTAGAAGCTGGTGGAGAGTGAGTCTGGGTCACCTTCACAGCAGATGAAAATGTCGGTTCAATAGACCTGGCCAATAAAATGGCTTCCAACCTGTTGAATGTGTCGGACCATTTTTCATCCAGTTGAGCAAGCTTAGAATCCACTGTTGAACTACTGGCAGTAGATTTAACCGTCTTAGATGTGGAAGCTTTATCCTTCTTGACTTTCTTTTCAGGGGTGGGGGCGACAGAAGGTGGAGATTTTACAGCACCCTGTTTATCAACAGCCCCTAATACAGTAACACCAGACGGGTCGATAAGCGAGTCCGTGTCTTTAGATGGGGTGGATTCAAGCTTCTTAGCCTCTCGTTTGTCCTTCTTGATCTTATATGAAGGCGTAGCTAGTTGTAAACGTTGCTCAGGGGAAAAATTGCTGCAGATAGAACATTCAATATCAGGTTTTTCGACACAGGGGTCCTTACCCTTTCCTTTATCCCTGCAGCGTGCGCATGCCAGGTGACTATCAAAGCTGGCCATAGCATGGCCACACGTTCCCCTTCTTTGGCCAGGAGACGACATAATGGTCTATAAAGTCTATAAATATGGATGATACAATAAATGTTCACTAAAGATGAAATATCCGTAGATAAAATAACACTTGACCGCTTAATTTATATTCCGTGTGCACTAGTTCGCACCAAACGAAAAAGATGCTATGACGTCACGCTGTCTATACAGGAAGGAAGTACGACACGCCATCTGGCGAGTGCACTAGTACTAGGGACAGGCGTGGACAGGCGTGGAGACACAGGACGTCTTTTTCTGATGTTTGGCGGGCCGGTCTGCGCCGACCGGAATAGCATTTGTCCATTGGATAGAATGTATTAACGCAATAAAAATATATTTTGATATGCAGAATTTTAAAAGTCTATATTTGTTCATAAATTATTTAAGAGGACATTATGAATCTATTTGTGGCATGACATTTGACTATATCTGCCTTGATAAACCAAAAATAAATATCTAAACATTTTCTAAAGACAAAATATTCCATGTATACATTAGTATGATAATTGAACAGTTATTTGAAGTGTTAGACAAACATAGCAAGGGAGGAGGAGCAATATATACATGGAGCTTGTTTATGGTTGCATAAAGGTGGCAGGGGGAGGTTGGAGAAGGAGCAATATATTTACATGGAGCAGTTGTGTGATCCATGGGCTGAATTAAATTTGCAATTTTATTGCGTTAATACATCCCATCCAATGAACAATTGTTGAATAACTACCGCTTGGAAGGCGGGTAAGCTGCTATGGAAATACATGAACTCATAGAAGAACAAAACTGAGAAGCCCCATTTTGACCTAGGGTGTGATGACCCCAAGGTCGAGGTAGGCTAAGACTAACCGGTTATCCGGAAGTCCAAGGTCGCCCCCCCCCCCCCTTTTTTTTTTCTCTCAGACCTGATCTGAGAATAGGAAGAGAGGGTTGAGTTCAGTCCCATAAGAAATAAACTTCCCAAAGGAAGCAAGTCACAGTTTTTTTTTCAATGGACAATTGAATTGGTCGGCGCAACCGGTCCTGCCAAACGCCAGAAAACGACGTCCTGTATATACTACCGGCAGGACCGGTCACAGAGTGTGCATTCGCTAGGTGGCGTCTCGTACTTCCTTTCTGTCTAGACAGCGTGACGTCATAGCATCTTTTTCGCTTGGCACGTGGAGTGTGCAGACGTGTTTTCAACAGAGAAACGTTTTTGAAGTTTTACAACGAACTTTACCATTTTATTTTATTCCAAGTACAGGGCGTCAAGTTACAAGTGGGTCTCAGAAAATAGGAAAATAGGAATTTCGGGAGTCAAAAAATAGGAATAAAATAGGAATATTACTGAAAAAATATAGTGAAAATAGGAATCTTTTTTAACAAGATAGTCTCCTAACACCCATATAGCCATCATGATGCACCACATTTCCCTTTATTTTGCACTTATCTTAGAACAATGGAAAAAATATAGTCAAAATAATACATGTGTATCTCAAGTAAGCATCATACTTATTGAATTACATCCAAAAAGCTTATAAATACACATTCTATAGAACTACATATGTACATGTAACTCAGTTCAAAACTAGACCAAGGACCCACAGATGCAAGATGTATCCACCGGAAAAGGCCAACTAACATAGTTTAGAAGAAAAACTGCATTTTTCAATAATAAGTTGAAAGCACTTTTAAGTTTGGCTACCCTCATTTGATCTTGAAGCAGGGGCCCAAGGTCAAATGTGACCACATCGGAAGACTCACAGCCCATGATTTCCTATAGGTTGGTTTACCATCCCAAACCTCTAGGGCCAATAATAAGCAAATTATAAGCACTTTTAAGTTTGCCTAACCTTGTTTGACCTTGAAGAGGCAGCCCAAGGTCAAATCCGACCACAGCAGAAGATTCGCAGCCCATGATTTCCTATAGCTTGGTTTCACATTCCAAACCTCTAGGACCAATAATAAGGGAGATATAAGCACTTTTCATGACTGAAAAGAAACGCCCGTGATGGCCATCGTTTTTCAAAATGAGGAAAAAAATATTTTTAATCAAGATTTTGTAATGATGAACATATCCAGCGAATTTGAGATTTCTACCTAGAATTCCCTTTGTTCTAGAGGCCTGGAGGGCCAACAAAACTCCTTGCTGAAAGTCGAAAAATGCCCGTGGCAGCCATCTTGTTCTTCAAAATGAGGCCAAAAATATATTCCCAGCCAAGATTTTATGGTTATGAATATAACCTGAAAATTTAAGAAATCTACCTACAATACCCTGGCCTCTAGAGGGGTAACAAGAAAATCTCTACACACTGCTCTCCGGTGGATACAATCATAACTAGATTGATGCCAACATATCCCCAGACAGGTCATTTCTCATGCCAAAGGCATTCAGTGGGTATTTTTGCAGCACTCATTTTGTGAAATTCACAATTATAATAAACCATTTTTCATTTTTCAATGATGCTGTAAAATTTATACTTCATTATGATTTGAGAAAATTAGTCATTTTCCATGTGATCAACAACATTTAGTGACTTAAAATACATTATCATCACCAAAAATAGGAAAAAATAGGAATTTTCCTGGAAAATAGGAATAAATAGGAATTTGTTAAAAAATAGGAAATAATAGGAAAAAATAGGAACTTGACACCCTGAAGTAGTATTTAATTCTACTGGTTTACTGATAATCATGTTGTCTCCTGGACAGAAATGAGGTTCTTGCAGGTATGTTATGACTCTGTTTGAGAGTCACAAGAAATGTGCTAGATGTCGTGAGAAGGGGGTGGGAGACGATTCCTGTGTTAAGAAGCTTGATTGCCAGATATGTAAGGCGTTTACGCCTGCTCAAGTTCAACAACTGGCCACCCCGACCTACAGGTCCAGGAAAGAACGTGGAGAGCAGAAGAAATCTGAAGTTTCCAGTGACGCGACCCCCACTGTCGTGGACCCTTCAGAGGTCACTCTGTTGGGACGGGTTAGCACTGACAAGCCGTCTTCTGTTGAAACTACACCCAAGAAGAAGAAACGTTCTGATGGATCTCCCAAATCCAGCAAACGAAAACACAGCAGTAAACCTACCTCTGATGATCTAAATTCTTTAGATGACAAGTGGAGTGAGAGGTTTTCATGATTTGAAGCTTTGCTTCTTAACAAGTCGTTTGCTGTGCCGGTGAGACCTGTGAACCCCTCTGCTGTTGTGACCAGAGAACATCCCTTCTTTGATCCGGGTGCATCTTCCAGTGTGATGTCTACTGGCTTGGTCACTGAGGGTACCGGTTCCAGTCTTGTTGAGACCACCGGTGAAGCTAGCCAGTCGACTGCTACCCAACCTCCGCTGGGGGTTCCCGTTACAAAGGCTGTGAGGGATGTGAGCAAGAGTGCTACCCGCCCTGTTCAGGGTCCTGGTAACTCTGATGTAGCCACTAGTTTTTTGAGTTATCGGGCTTAAAATTGGCAAAAAAATCCATAAATTGGGTCTCTGCGAGTATTTTAGAGAATTTAAGGTGACCTTAAAATCAAAAACACAGACCTCAGACCTTTCCACAGGCAGGGATTACATATAAAAATTATATCTAGTACAGTTTTAAAATCATTAGAATTACCATTTAAAAATTTACAGTGGAAAATATGTAAAAATTGTAGGAAAAAATGTCTAAGTAACATTTTTAAGGGCCTCTAGCACGATTTTAACCTTATCATAAAGTCTTGTTTTGAATAATATATCATTATGTTTCCAGGTAAAATTTTAGCCAGATGAGCCACATAGTTTTTGACCTGTAGGGTCAAAGTTCAAATTTCGGACCTTAAGATGGCCATAACTTCTTTATTATTGGGAGTTTAAGGGCACCTTAAAATAGTGTTCTTCGCCTGACACAAATACATCTAAGTGCCAAGTTTGAATGAAATCTGTGAAAGCGTTTGAATTATTGCGTACACAAGTAAAAACATATGACGGTAGAACAAGTAATGTAAAATAGCATCAGAGATGCCCATACCCCACAGCCTGGAGAAATAATTTTCAACAACATAAAATATAGAAGTAGTAAAACAGTACAAAGATCTGGATACTTTAAGAGCAGTGTCAGTTATATAAAGCTCCAAATAATGTTTAAGTAGAGAAAATAACATCTAAAAGAAAGAAAATGTATGTAAAGATAAAGTATTAAATCGAGACATTTCAATAGCAAGATGACAGCATTAATCAGTAAACTAAATATTACAAAGCTGTAAATTTTATTAATTGGAGTATAGCTGTCAATTGAAATAGCACAGTTATACAAAAGTACACATACTAATCAGTTGCAGCAATCTATATATCTTTGCCGTAAGAGAAACATGTCTCAAATCTTGCAGGTGAACATTCTTTGGCAGAGCCAAAGTTAAAGGTCACTCCATGATGCATACCTACAGCTCCTAACCAATGTCCGTAGCAAGTGTCAACCTTCTATACCCTACCAAATCCAATAAATAGCCCATACAAGATTTTAAAACTCATGGTCACTACGACTAGGTCATAGGTCAAATCAAGACTACACCATGACGATGCACACCTACAACCCCCAGCCAATGTCCCTACCAAGTATCAACTTCCTACACCTTAGAGTTCCTGAGATATAGCCCGGACAAGATTTTATAGGTCAAGGTCACTACAGCAAGGTCAAAGATCCAATCAAGGTCACACCATAATGTTGTACACCTACAACCCCAACCAATGTTTCTACCAAATATCAACTTCCTACACCTTGTGATTTCCAAGATATAGCCTGGACAAGATTTTATAGGCCAAGGTCACTACAGCAAGGTCAAACGTCAAATCAAGGTCACACCACTACGTTTCATACCTACAACCCCCAAGCAATGTCCCTACCAAATATCACTTACCTACGTCTTACAGATTCTAAGATATAGTCCGGACAAGATATTATAGGTCAAGGTTACTACAGCAAGGTCAAAGGTTAAAACAAGGTCCCACCATGGCTTGCACACCTACAACCCCCAACTAATGTACCTACCATGTATCAACTTCCTACACCTTAAGGTTTTCGAGATATAGCCCGGACAAGATATTATAGGTCAAGGTCACTACGGTAAAGTCAAAGGTCAAATCAAGGTCATACCATGACGTTGCACACCTACAACCCCTAACCAATGTGCCTACCAAGTATCAACTTCCTGCACCTTACTGTTTCCGAGATATTGCCTGGACAAGATTTTATAGATCAAGGTCACTACGGCAAGGTCAAAGGTCAAATCAAGGTCACACCATGATGTTGCAAACCTACACCACCTAACCAATGTCCCTTCTAAGTAACAACTTCCTACACCTTATGGTTTCCGAGATATAGCCTGGACAAGATTTTATTGGTCAAGGTCACTACAGCAAGGTCAAAGGTCAAATCAAGGTCACACCATGACGTTGCATACCTACACCCCCTAACCAGTGTACGTACCAAGTATCAACTTCCTACACCTTATGGTTTCCGAGATATAGCCTGGACAAGATTTTAAAGGCCAAGGTCACTACGGCAAGGTCAAATCAAGGTCATACCACGATGTTACACACATTCACTCCCTACCCAATGTCCCTATCAAGTATCAACTTCTTACACCTTATGGTTTCCGAGATATAGCCCGGACAGGATTTTAAAGGTCAAGGTCACTATGGCAAGGTCAAAGGTCAAATCAAGGTAATACCATGATGTTGCACACCTACAACCCCTAACTAATGTCCCTGCCAAATATTAACTTCCTACACCATACAGTTGCTGAGATATAGCCCAGACAAGATTTTCAAACTCAAGGTCACTGCAGCAAGGCCAAAGGTCAAATGAAGGTCAGACCATGACATTGCACACCTACACCCCCTAACCAATGTCCCTACCAAGTATGAACTTCCTACACCTTATGGTTTCTGAGATACAGCCCGGACAAACTTTTTCCCGCTGTCCGCCTGTCCATCTGGACACCATGGGTGAAAACAATACCCAGACAGCCCTTAAGGGCTGTGGGGTAAAAACCAGTATATCAACGACTTTTGTCTATGGATATAATTAAGAACCTCTCAAGCTTCCTGTTACACAATGTGTTTGCTGGTAAGACCAGGAATGATCATGCAGAGTGTGACATAATGCCAAGCATAAGTGACTGTCCCTTTTCGGTAGAAGTCAATAGGATACCTTACCGAGTGACATGTACAAAAAATATATCATGAATGAAGATGATAATATTATACAAGTGTATAGCATGTATATTAATACTGTTTTTCTTCAATTATAGTTTTAAAAATATTTATGAAAAATCAGCACTTGAATTTGTAAAACTAATAATACACAGTAAGTGGCACCCAGGTATACAAAAAGAAATATGTCCAAGTCCGTTTGTCCCCCTATTCAGGCTAAATAGGGCTAGAGGTGGATAATCAATATGCTTGTTTCTCATGGAATTTTGTCACATTCTATCTAACCAGATTCTGTGATATTTCACCCTGGGAAGTGTATTAGTCTAAACTGACCAACAAAACAATAAAATAAAACAAATAATTGATCACAGCTTGATCATAGCTCAGATCAGATGATTATGCAACCTGGAAAATCGAAGTCCCAACGCTATTTTGAATACACAGTATCACAAAGTCCAGGCTTGCTTTTAAAGCAGACAAAACTAGAAACCACTCACAGAGTTTAGTTCTCCATCAGATGATCTCAGTAAAGTCAGAATTCCAAAATATGATCCAATTTTTTTCCAAACTAATGACTTCTTCCTTTAGCCAGACCCTACCCACATAAACAACTGTGTGAAGTTGTCAAACTGAGTGACAAAACAATCAAACACATTATTCTATTAGACAAGGTTAATATGTATGTTAGAGGTTAAGAGTGATTGAAAGTTCAAACATGAGTAGGGTAGCTGTGCATGCATGACTAGCAGGGCTGTGATGCAACTGTGTAGCATTCCAGAGAAAATGATGGACATAGCATCCTAGATATGTCCTTTTCAGTCAGGAAAACTTTGCTGTGTCTAGATCATAGCCATTTTTAGAATTCCTTGTTTTGAAGGTGCAGGTCTGACCAATTACCATAAAAATGATTGAGACAAATGGTTGTAAGATTAACACAAAAATGAACACTCTAATAAACCACTTCTTCCTTTTGGAGTTATGTGAACCAGAAAGCCAAAGTCATTGAAAATATGTTGAAAATTGGATCTTTGAAAATTTGTGACTTTTTTATATCCAGAATATGATCTGGATTTTTCCCAAAATTTGATCACTTATTCCCTAGGTCAGGCCCTACCAACATACCAAAAATTCAGAAAGATCTTTTAATTACTCTTGGAGTTTTATACAGAGACAGACAGACAAAAGACAAATGAACACCAGGCATTGGTCAGCCACTACCAACCTGCAACAAGTTAGCTTAATTTTACATATATATAATTATGGGAGGGAGGAAAATATGCTGTGAGTACACTGTAATGAGCACCCTTTGGCTAGCTGTGATGAAGAACCCATGTGCTGGAAAAAAGTGTCAACACCTTTATCAGCTGACACCAATAAAAAGTTACAGGCCTTCAATGACAAATAGTAATGAGGAAATGTGTATTTACATTTTTATCAACCAGCAGGGCGTCAAGTTACAAGTGGGTCTCAGAAAATAGGAAAATTGCAAATTTAATAAATAAATTAAATTTTTATAAGTTAATACCCTATCCAATGGACAATTGCTTTTCCGGTCGGCGCAGACCGGCCCGCCAAACGACAGAAAAAGTCATTCGGTATGCATGCATACTGGCCGGCCGGCCCTGGTGTGCATTCGCCAGGTGTCGCCTCTAGTACTTCCTTCCTGGCCAGTGCCCGTGACGTCATAGCATCTTTTTTCGGGTCACCTAAATCTGATCCGGACCCCAAAGGACTGTAAGCGGGGTCGGTTGGGAGGGTCTTGTGTGTCCATTGGATAGGGTATTAACTTATAAAAATTTAATTTATTTATTAAATTTGCAATTTTATTGCGTTAATACATCCTATCCAATGGACAATTGCTGAATAACTACCGCTTGGTAGGCGGGTAAATCAGTGGGGTCTTGATGGACTCAGAGTAAAAAAACTCACATACTTGCTAGCCTAGATACGCCCTGAGGACAGGGGACTACTAAGGCTAGGGTCGGTCTACAGAAACCGGAGAAACGGTCCAAGCCGACACACCTTTCCCCCCCCTTTCTTTTTCTTCAGTCCTGTCTGAAAGAGGGAAGAAGAAGAATGAGTCCAACCCCAAGAAATAAACCTCCCAAGGGAAGCAAAGCACAGTTTTTTTTTTGTGTGCAGAAAAACTCTTAATTATATGTACACTATATACATATGTACACTTCTCCTCTCGTGTTAGGGCTATTTGTGGATCTGCTGGGCAGCCACTACCGGCCCCAGATGGTAGAACTCTGTGTCAGCCCAAGCCACATCTTTCAGGTAGAACTGTGTGAAAGTGTTATGTGATTTCCAGTGGCAGGCTGACAGGATCTGATCTAAGGACGCTCCCAATTGGAAAGCCTTAGAAGCAGCAAAGGCCCTAACATCGTGAGCTTTAACCTGATGTAATTTGTGGGATTCCTGATCAGATAGCTCATAACACAGGATCACTGTTTGCTTGATCCATGAGGAGATGGTGGCAGGAGAGATATCTCTGTCAAAGCCTTTCTTAAAAGAAACAAAGACTAACTCTTTATTCTGCCTGAGGTCTGAGGTCCTGTCCAAGTAGTAGCGCAATGCTCGGACCGGACAGAGGGACCTGTCAGACTTGAGGGATCTATCTAGGGTAGGAGCCAGGGCCGGTATAACCACTGGGGCCACACTATCCGGACCCTCCTTTGCCAGCTGATTCTTGGATAGAAAGCTGGGTGATGGATATAAAGACACTTTGGACCAGTCTGACTGGTGTCTGATGTTTTTGTTTCGCCAGGCATGAATCTCACTCCTTCTCTTGCCAGAACCCAGAGCTAAGAGGAAAACGGTTTTGAAGGTCAAGTGCTTCAAAGATGCCTCTTTAATAGGTTCAAAGGGAGCCTTAGTCAGTTGATGTAAAACCAGTGAAAGGTTCCAGGACGGTATTCCCCGCCGTCCCTTAGGCCTGTCTCTATGGAAACTATCCAGGAGACGAGTGAGGTTTTGGTCCTTGCCCATGTCTATGGGTGAATCGCCCAACTTGTCCGCAATAGCAGACCTGTATCCATCAATGGTACTGGGCTGTAGTTTCCTGTCCTGGAACAGGTACAGAAGAAAGTCAGCCACTGAGTTTATAGGGGGTGCCCTGAAGTCCACCTGATTTGTGTCGCACCACTTTGTAAAAATGGTCCACTTTGCTTCATAGACGGACCGGGTGGATCTTCTCTGAGGAGCCTCAATTCTCTCTGCCACATCCTTAGAGAATCCTTGTTTCTTAATTGCTGTGGCTCTAGGAGCCATGCGTGGAGATTCAGATTCGACAGATTCCTGTGAGGGATCTGGTTGAAAGGCTGTGTGAGCAGGTTGGGCAGAAACGGTAGGCTCACTGGGACTTGACTGGACATGGCTACCAGGTCCCAGAACCAGGGCATGTTCGGCCACCCCGGGGCAATGAGGATCATTCGCTTGCATGGGGTGCCCTGCAATTTCTCCACTACTTTGCCCAGAATGGCTACTGGTGGGAAGGCAAATGCGTCCAGATCCTCCCAAGGTAAGCTCAAGGCGTCTATGGCCCAGGCCAGGGGATCCGGCACCGGTGACACAAACAGGGGCAATTTCCTGTTGAACCTTGTGGCGAACAAGTCCACCTGAGGTCGGTGCCACTTTCTGCATATCATATGAAAAACCTCTGGTAGGAGGGACCATTCCGTTTGAATGGTCTGGCCCAGTCTGGATAACTTGTCCGCTACTACATTCAGACGGCCGGGAATGTGTCGGGCTTTGAGCGTGACTTGATTGCTGGTACACCAGGTCAAGATTCTCCAAAGGAGCGCGCAAAGAGGGCCCGACTTCATCCCTCCTTCCTTGTTTATGTAGGCCACTACAGTGGTATTGTCTGTTGCGACAAGAACTATTTTGTCTGTGCAGAGGTCTCTGAACTCTTTTAATGCCAATAGAACTGCTTTGAGCTCGAGGTAATTTATATGCAGCTTGGTTTCTGGTAGGGACCAAGTTCCTCTTGCAATATGCTCGTCTAAGTGAGCGCCCCACCCTTCTTTTGATGCGTCTGTAAAGATCTGCAGAGCATGTTTTATGGGGTGTAAAGACTGGCCTGTGAGGACATTGTCTTCGTCTAACCACCACCGTAGATGTGGATGAAGAGACCTTGGTATTGGAATCCGTTTCTCCAACGATTCCGGAACCCTCCAGTTTCTCTTGAGATGCCACTGTATAGGTCGCATATGTAACCGGCCGAGATGAACTTGTTTCTCTGTGGCCGTGAGCAAACCTATCAGTGACATAAATTGCCGGACCGGGCAATCCGATAGGGTGAGCAGTTCCAACACTTTGTCTTGAAGGCTCTGCCACCGGTCCGGTGTAGGACGGACCCGACCGGCCTCTAGGTCGAATTGGTAGCCGACGAAATTGAATATTTGCTTGGGCTCCAATTCCGACTTTTCCATGTTTACCAGCCAACCTAGTCGCTTGCATAGTTCTACCAGGGCCTGAGTATGTTGGAGACAAATTCGGTGGGAAGAGGCTCTCACCAACCAGTCGTCTAGGTACTGGTGGATTCTTATACCCTCTTTTGTGGCCATCAGTTTGACCTCCTTCGCTACTACAGTGAACTCCATGGGTGCTGTAGAGAGGCCGAAGGGCAATGCCTTGAATTGGTAAGTTTGACCCTGGACGTGAAACCTCAGATACTTCCTGGATTGTTCCTGTATCGGAATGTGGAAATAGGCATCCTTGAAGTCGACGGACGTAACCCATTCCCCCTGCCGGAGAGAAGTTCTGATGGTTTCCGGGGTCTCCATTTTGAACTTTTCCGTCTTTAGGAAAAGATTTAACTTGCTCAGATCCAGTATGGGTCTCCATTTGTTGTTTGGTTTCGGGACCAAAAACAGGCGGTTGAAAAACCCTAGAGATGTCTGGTTTCGTACTAATTCTACAGCGTCCTTTTGTATAAGCTGGTGCAATGCCTCGAGCAGGTAGCTGTTCCTGTGAGGATTGGCGTATTTGCTTAAGACTGTGGGTGACCTTGAAAGTCTCGGCCGGGTTTGAAAGGGGAGGGTGTAACCCTCTTGCAAAATGTGAACCACTTTCGGACCGGCCCCTAGATCCAGCCAGGTCTGCCAAAAGTTTTGGAGCCTTGCCCCTACAGGAAGATGTGAGACAACATTTCTTACACTTGATACAGGAGGGGCACAAGACAACTGAGTGACACAAGAAACACCTTTCACATGTTTTAATGAATGAACTCTTTGAGTACAACACCCTACTGGCCCGGGACTTAAATCTTTCTTTTGCGAAAGCCCGGGCACAGTAGGTACAGGAGTTACAACAGTTAAGTTTACAGGCAAACAAGTGTCTATTGTCTTTCTGAAGGTGCTCCCGGCCAGCAGCGTTGTCTGAGAATGAGTTACACAGTAATTGTCATTTATAAGGCTGCTGGCCCTTGGCTGGTCGGGTGGAGTAACTAGAAGCCTTTCCTCTAGGTTTTCTGTACCAGCCTTTCCCAATGTTTTTCCATGCCGGCTTATCCCCCTTTTTATCCTGACGTCTGTCAGCTTTCCTGTCAGGCCTATCATAAGGGTGATACCGGCCTTTGCTGCGGGAACTACTGGAGTGACCTTTGGTTTCAAAGTTAGTGATTTCTTCCTCAGCCCTCTTGATTACTGCATCCGGAAAAAGTGTCGGGATGTGAAGAGGTGCTGTGCGGAGTGCTGCAATAGTGTCCGGTTTGATACCCGACTTCACGTGGGTGAGATATGCGTCCCGCCTTGCGAGGGTAAGGTTCCCCATGGAGATAAAAACAAATTCACTTAGATGCTCCATGGTCTTAGCAGCGGCCTGTGATATGCTCGAGTTGAAATCCATCAGATATTTAAGTTCGTCCATGGTGTGAGCACTCTTTGAGGAACCCTTCCCTTTGCAGTCAGCACGGAGATTTCTAAGTTGTTCCTGCATATCCTTCTGCACGCGGAAAAGACACCTGTTAAAACTGGCAGCCTGATTACATATGACTGAGGCCTCGCGTGCAGATTTCTCCCACCTTCTCAGCGACTCTTGGGAGATGCGTCTACCCGCAGGAGGGGTAGAAGTCAAACCGGACTGGCGGGATATCCGACTGAAGCAGCTGTTGATTTTTGAAGACTCTGTACACCAGCCTGAGACAGCAGCAGGGTCAGCCTTGTGGTCGGTGGCAAGACCGTACCATCTGGATTGTGACTTCGCCGTCCTCAGGAAATGGTCCATCAACAGGCCACCGGCCTCCGAACTGCGGGAGGGATACCCCTCAACCAAAGTTAAGTTCATCTTTGCTATCTTTTTACACAGCCAGTCTTCAGTCGGCATTTGGATGGACACTTTACCGGGTGTGACTGCTTTGGGTCCAGAAAATGGATTATCATCCGACCCTGTATTAGCACTGTCTAGTTCAGGAATGTCCGACCAACCCATGTACTCCCGTATGCCCTTCATCGTCTCTCTATATGTCTGTTCCTCTGAGGGAACTAGTTCAGGTTCGGCATTACAATCCGGATAATCCGAGAGCTCTCCTTCCTCTGTGTAGAGATCAACTGCCGGTCTATCTGATAAGTCACTCATAGAGCCAGATTCACTAGAGACACTGTCCTTCCGGCATTCGTGAAGAGGTGGAGAGCCGGTGTCGGTCACAACTCTAGAGACAGGTCTGTTAGAACGTTCCTTGCTAACCGACCGTGTCGCATGCTTACTCTTGGAGTGACGGCCGGAATCTGCCTGTGCAGAAGGTCGTTTCTGGTCAGTAGTTGAAAGGTCGGTGGGTTGATGCTGTGAAGCAGAGGAACCCTTGCTTGAATCGACGACGGAAGGCCTAGGAGGAGATCTTGATGAAGGTCGGTCGGTAGTAAGCTGGCTGGCTGGTTGATGCCCTGAGGCAGAGGAACTGATGCCAGTGCGCTTGGAAGAAGTTGAAGACCCTTGTTGTGTGTCGGCAGGGAGCTGACTGGCTGGTTGATGCTGTGAAGCAGAGGAACCATTGCCAGCGCGCTCTGTAGTGGTAGACTGAGAGTCCGACTCCGGCTGGCTGGCTGCCTGATGCGAAAACGCAGAGGAGGCTGTGCCAGTGCGCCCAGAAGGTTGAAAAAATGGCTCAGAGTCCCGGGGAATGTTGACTGGTGGAGAATGAGCAGGAGTTAGCTTAACCTCTGAAGAAAAGGTCGGTTGGAAGGTCCTGGAGAGAAGCAGAGCTTCTAACTTATTAAAGCGTGAGGACCACTTACTGTCCAGATCCGCTAACTTAGCGTCAGTTGAAGAAGAAGAAGAATCTGATTTCTTGGTTTTCACAGAGACCTTTTCCTTCTTTTGTTTCTTTTCCGGAGGCATAGAAGAAGCTGGAGATGTTACAGTCTGTGTAGCAGGTTCATTCTGGCCAATAACCCCAATGACGGAGACAGACGTAGGGTCAACCAGTTCAGTACTTTCCTTAGTGGGGGTGGCCGTAACAGACTTCCTTGCCTCACGTATTTCTTTTTTGATCTTGTAGGAAGGAGTTGAGATCTGAGGTAACTGCTCTGGAGTAAAAGCTGAACAAAACTTACAATTTGTAGTGTCTTTGCTCTCCACACAGGGATCTTTTCCTTTATTCTTCTCGCGACAACGCGCGCAGTAGGCATGCTGGTCAAAAATTGCCATAGCATGGCCACAAGCCCCACGTTTCTGTCCCGGGGACGACATTCTGAGCTATAACCAGTAAATATCACTTTGCTATAAGCAAAATAAGAAAACTCCTCAAATATCCACAGAAATTTACAAATTTCAAACACTGAAAATATTCGCTTGCACAACTCTCGCGCCAAACGAAAAAAGATGCTATGACGTCACGGGCACTGGCCAGGAAGGAAGTACTAGAGGCGACACCTGGCGAATGCACACCAGGGCCGGCCGGCCAGTATGCATGCATACCGAATGACTTTTTCTGTCGTTTGGCGGGCCGGTCTGCGCCGACCGGAAAAGCAATTGTCCATTGGATAGGATGTATTAACGCAATAAAATAGGAATTTCGGGAGTCAAAAAATAGGAATAAAATAGGAATATTACTGAAAAAATATAGTGAAAATAGGAATCTTTTTTAACAAGATAGTCTCCTAACACCCCTATAGCCATCATGATGCACCACATTTCCCTTTATTTTGCACTTATCTTAGAACAATGGAAAAAATATAGTCAAAATAATACACGTGTATCTCAAGTAAGCATCATACTTATTGAATTACATCCAAAAAGCTTATAAATACACATTCTATAGAACTACATATGTACATGTAACTCAGTTCAAAACTAGACCAAGGACCCACAGATGCAAGATGTATCCACCGGAAAAGGCCAACTAACATAGTTTAGAAGAAAAACTGCATTTTTCAATAATAAGTTGAAAGCACTTTTAAGTTTGGCTACCCTCATTTGATCTTGAAGCAGGGGCCCAAGGTCAAATGTGACCACATCGGAAGACTCACAGCCCATGATTTCCTATAGGTTGGTTTACCATCCCAAACCTCTAGGGCCAATAATAAGCAAATTATAAGCACTTTTAAGTTTGCCTAACCTTGTTTGACCTTGAAGAGGCAGCCCAAGGTCAAATCCGACCACAGCAGAAGATTCGCAGCCCATGATTTCCTATAGCTTGGTTTCACATTCCAAACCTCTAGGACCAATAATAAGGGAGATATAAGCACTTTTCATGACTGAAAAGAAACGCCCGTGATGGCCATCGTTTTTCAAAATGAGGAAAAAAATATTTTTAATCAAGATTTTGTAATGATGAACATATCCAGCGAATTTGAGATTTCTACCTAGAATTCCCTTTGTTCTAGAGGCCTGGAGGGCCAACAAAACTCCTTGCTGAAAGTCGAAAAATGCCCGTGGCAGCCATCTTGTTCTTCAAAATGAGGCCAAAAATATATTCCCAGCCAAGATTTTATGGTTATGAATATAACCTGAAAATTTAAGAAATCTACCTACAATACCCTGGCCTCTAGAGGGGTAACAAGAAAATCTCTACACACTGCTCTCCGGTGGATACAATCATAACTAGATTGATGCCAACATATCCCCAGACAGGTCATTTCTCATGCCAAAGGCATTCAGTGGGTATTTTTGCAGCACTCATTTTGTGAAATTCACAATTATAATAAACCATTTTTCATTTTTCAATGATGCTGTAAAATTTATACTTCATTATGATTTGAGAAAATTAGTCATTTTCCATGTGATCAACAACATTTAGTGACTTAAAATACATTATCATCACCAAAAATAGGAAAAAATAGGAATTTTCCTGGAAAATAGGAATAAATAGGAATTTGTTAAAAAATAGGAAATAATAGGAAAAAATAGGAACTTGACGCCCTGAACCAGACTTCTTTGAAAACAAAGTGTAGGAATAACCTGCAAATCTTTGACATTGCCATATTAGGTGTAGCTTTGAACTGTGTGTCTATGTTGAACATTAAGCCACATGACCAAAGCACCAGTGTTGATTCTAGAAATTTTGAAATGTGGGGGCAGTTCCCCCCATGTCCGAAAAATGTGGGGGCTTGGTCAATAAAAATGGGAACTTTTACATCCGCCAAAGAGGGGTTAATTTCGGAAGCATCTGTCTACTGTATGGATCTTCGTGAAAAAAATTGAAGATGGAAACTGATCCAACTTAGATCACATTAATTTTTATTATCTGGATCACTGCTTGGATAAAAAAAATATTAAAGACCTGGGGCCATATTCTACAATACTTTTCTAGCAATATTTTTAAAAATAGATGAAAGACCAAATGCTTTAAACTGGGGAACTCATGGCCATAGCACCCAAGTAATTAATATTCATGAGATGATATGAGGTCATAGATTTGCGATTTCCATTGGGGTTTTCTAGCAATATTTTATAAAATGGAACCCTCAACAAAGATCTAACACTTTAAACTTGAGAACTCACGGCCATAGCTCCCAACTCATTAATATTCATGAGAAGATATGAGGTACAAGGGTGGTCATGAAGATCTCGGTCATAGAGATAAACGGTCTTCAGAATTGTTCAAATCTAAGTGGTGTAAACAATAAAATCACACAAACTAAATAAGAAAATACAATCAAAGAAAGCTTATCAAGACATCTGGTATTTGGTTTGTGTTGTGCTGCTCTTTAGATGACTTATATTTGAAGAATTCTGAAGACCGTTTATCTCTATGACTGTTTATCTTTGTGACCACCCGTGTAGCACACATGCTGTATGAACTGGTTCAACAGTATTATTGTTAGTATCTGACGTTTGCATCATCCACTTCCAAACTGTAGTATCCATTTTGTTTTCATATGAAATAACATTTTTCACTGAAAAAACGACGAAATATAGCCTTCATGATGATAAAATTAAAGGATTCTGCCGAAACGATCGGTGCCCCTCCATTTTGTAAACATGCGGGATCGCGTCTTCTACCGAACGTGCCGACTATACCGAATTGCGGGCTAGTACTAAAACTCGCGAGATATCGCGTATCCCGCGCTCTAGAAGCATCACTGAAGCACAGTGTATCTGTGAGGTAATACTAAAGCTATTTTGTGATATAACTGTCTACTTTCTAGCACATTTCATTTTTACCTGCCACAAAATCAGCCTGGGGATAACACTACTCAGAACACAGTACTCTCCATCCAGATCTTGGCTGCCATCTGCAAAAACCACAAAAAAAACAACAACAGTATTTTCTTATTAAGATAGGACATAACAGGGTTTCATTGTATAAATTAAAACTTCTTATCCAAATTCCTACTGCTTCAATATTTCTGTGTTGATTCCAAGACTTTTATCAACTGGGGATGGGGGTAGTGCGATGATCCCCAACAATGGTACAAAAAGTGGGGAAGGAGCTAAAATGTGGAAGATGATTTAAATGTCTTTTTCTGTGATATGTTCAGATATTATACACCACAAATGTGTTTTTAGTACACAAGCTAGGTTATTTCTTTCAAACTGTAACCATGTTGCTAACAAACATTATTTTAAATATGGCTGCAAAACAGAAAAATCTGGGTTTAATTCTTGTGAGGTAAACTCTCATAATTTTACTTTAAACACCTCCTGTACATCTGACCTGATAATGTGTTCTCCATTTACCTTACAACTAGTGCTGCGACTCAGTCATTTGTAGAGACGCAATTATCACCCACTTTGGATCATTTGATTTAATCGACTGGGATTTCCTAGCAATCTTTTAAAATAAAATACGCAAACCAGATTTGTTAGTTTTCCTGTAAAATTTCCTTGGTCATTGACACGTCGAAATATCTATTATTACAAGCAGATACGTTTGGAAGGTTTTCACGATGCGCGATAATAAAAGCTTGCAACGTGATGTGAAATCTGGACAAAAACAGTGAATTTTTATTTTATCTTAACTTAATGAATTCTGTGTGTTGTAAATTATGTCAATCCCACAATCCAATTTGAAGACATTTAACATCTACCAAAAATGTTCACTTCCTTTAAATATGGCAGTAAATATAAACAAACCAAATATTCTGAATAATAAAACTGCACTAAAGTATTTTACAATGCATGGATATTCAGGTGTATACAGTAGAACCTCAATTATCCAAACTCATTGGGGACATAAAATCAGATCGGATAATCGAGTGGTTTGGATACCTGAAATTCAGCATCTGTGGGGTTACCAAGTGGGGGATAATTGAGGAAAAATTGTTTCTAGGCACTAAATATGTACATCATTGATGAAGCATATATATTTATGTAATATAATATAAATGACCCTCTAATTGTGACTTATTTGCTTCATTTTTATGGATATTGTCATTTTTTGTTTAAAACTGACTTGTGCTGGGTGTGTTTGGTTGCTACTCGCATTATTGACATTTCATTTTTGAAAATGATTAAAAAAGTTGTGTAGTGGGGTCGTGTAAATGAATTAATACCTCGCCTAATGAAATAATGGCATTAAATATCAAAGATATTTAACTTAGGCGTTTCTGTGGACAGTATGTTTCATAAACACTTGATTAAATTGTTATCGAGAATGTGTAAAACCCTGTATTATCATACATGTGTTTAAGGATATAAGGTGTTAAATCAGTTAATCCGGATATTCGGATGATAGTGGGCCAGATAATCAAGGTTCTACTGTATATAGAAAGGTAAGATTTCAGTTCAAGAATCGATTCTTAGACCATGATGGTACACTGTTACTGATAATTAAATGAGCACACAGCAATCCATCCACCCACTTATAACTTCGATTACCCAAACAAAACCAATTAATGTACAAATGATTGCTTAAAAGAGGGTTTACAATCAAATACATTACACCAGATATCCTTTGAAAAATGAATTGCATGAACTGTATCTATAGAATATTGATTATTTAATTGGTTTCTGGTGTTGCGCCTTAGAGTCTGCCTTGGCAGAGATTAAGCGCAATAAAAGTCTAGAACAGAGTAGAATTGCATGTGTTACAATAAGTTTCAACACTTTAGCTCATTCTACTGCAACTACACAAATAAAGTGCTAAAAGAAATCTATCTAGTATCTATTCCTACCTGAGAGTTGTATGTGTAGTACCGAGTTGAGGAAGGTTTCACCAAAACTGACCGACCCACAGGTGTCGCCTCTGTTGTAAAGACTGGGGATATCGTACACGGTGAGACTACAGAACTTCAGCAACAGTCTGGTGCGAGGGTCTGACAGTGAAGACATTTGTCTGAAGGGGTACAGACACAAAGTGATTGGACAAAAAAAAACACACACACAAAAATACTGTATAGAAAAACTAGAAATAGGACGCCCTGTTAATAGTAGCTGTGACATATGAATAGAAACAGGATAGCATAGAACACACATTATCATGTGTAATGTCCACCCCATGAACCTTTTGCCAAAATTGTACAGTAGTCTTACAAGACTCTGTTTCATTTGTAAAATATATCAATGATGCTTAAATATTTATTAGTGTACATGTAAATTATTTCAGCTTCATGCCTTTTTGCATTGGTTGGGTCGAAAATTTTGACGAAGTCACTCTATGTTGCATGGTTAAGAAGACAGAAGCAATTTTGTGTTTTGCCATTTTTGGGGAGGGGAAATTATTTTGAAAATTGCTAAGAGTGCACTTCTGAGATACCCTGTGGATCGAAAATTTCGACGAAATTGCTCTATCTCGCACGGTTAAGGAGATAGAAGCAAATTTGTGTTTTGCCATTTTTGGCAAAAATTCGAAAATTCAAAATGGCCGCCATTTTTGGGTAGGGGAAAATTTTTTTGAAATTGCCAAGAGTACATTGCTCGGATACCCTGTGGGTCGAAAATTTCGACGAAATCGCTCTATCTCACACGGTTAAGGAGATAGAAGCAAATTCGTGTTTTGCCATTTTTGGCAAAAATTCGAAAATTCAAAATAGCCGCCATTTTTGGGGAGGGGAAAATTTTTTGAAAATTGCCAAGAGTACATTGCTCAGATACTCTGTGGGATTGAAAATTTCGACAAAATCTCTCTATCTCGCACGGTTAAGGAGATAGAAGCAAATTTGTGTTTTGCCATTTTTGGCAAAAATTCAAAATGGCCGCCATTTTTGGGGAGGGGAAAATTTTTTGAAAATTGCAAAGATTACATTCCTTAGATACCCTGTGGGTCGAAAATTTCGACAAAATCGCTCTATCTCGCACAGTTTAGGAGATAGAAGGAAATTCGTGTTTTGCCATTTTTGCCTTTTTCAGTACTCAAAATAGCCAATTACTCATTTATTTAATTAATTACTCACTGATCTATGAAGCATAAATTCCCCCCAAAAGCAATCCCATACAAGCTATTAACCCAATGAACGTCCATACCAAATTTCAGAAAGATAGGCTTAATAGCATTCCTTAAAATGTCTGGAAACCAAAGAGATACTCAAAAGTAGCAAAGTAGCTATTACTCAGTTAGCTATAGAGCTATCATCACCAAAAGCAATCCCATACAAGCTATTAACCCAATAAACCTGCATGCCAAATTTGGTAAAGATAGGATAAGAACTGTTGCCTAAAATGTCTGGAAACCAAGTGTGACGCTGGACGGCGGAAAAAGCAAAAATAATATGTCCACGCCCCAGTGGGTGGACATAAAAAAAGAAATAAATAATAGAAACAAACGATACATAAAAGTATTTTCCTTACAGAATAAGACATAAATAAAACAAGCTTATATAGTATAACAATTAGGATTACATGGGGATATAAACATCACATACTAAATAAAACTCATGAAACCAAAACATGGATGTTTCCTCTTAAGGAAATCGCAATTGAAGTCCCAAGTGCAAAAAAAATAAGGGATGAAAGACTTAGTGTTTTAGTATCTTCAGATTTCTATTTTGTTTCCATTATTTTAAGTTTTCTTTCCATTATATGCATTGACAAGCAAGATGGAGATTACAAAGTGTTGTCACTTATTCACTACGAAATTGCAATAAAAGACTCCAAATGCACAAGAAATATGGGATAAAATAATTTCTTCAGATTTGGGGTTTGTTTCCAATATTTTAAGTTTTCCTGCCATTATATGTGTTTTTAAGACTTAGTGAAGGGACAGGTGTAAAATATTGCCACAGCATTTCAGTAAAATATTCTTAATACCGAGACACCGGTCCTACGGACCCATCCCTACTAAATTGCAAATTTAATAAGTAAATTAAATTTTTATAAGTTAATACCCTATCCAATGGACAATTGCTTTACCGGTCGGCGCGTCCGGTCCCGCCAAATGCCAGAAAAAGACGTCCTGTACATAGTACCAGCAGGACCGGTCAGTAGTGTGCATTCGCTAGGTGGCGCATCATACTTGCTTCCTGTCTAGACGGCATGATGTCAGTTCATCTTTTTCGTTGTCTAAACAGATTTAGACCCCTAGTAAGCTGGTAGCGGGGTCGGTTGGGTGGGATAGGGTCCATTGGAGACGAGTGAGATTCTCATCCTTGCTGACATTAATGGTGCAATTGCCCAGTTGTCAGCAATGGCTGATTTGTAGCCATCAATAGTGCCTGGTTGCAACTTCTTGTCCTGAAACATGTGCAGGAGGAAGTCAGCAATGGCTTTCAGAGGTGGTGCCCTGAAGTCCACCTGATTACTGCGGTACCACTTTGTAAGAAATGGTCCACTTGGCCTCACAGACAGATCTGGTTGATCCTCTTGAGGAGCCTTAATTCGTGCTGCCACTGCCTCAGCGAAGCCCTGCTCCTTGATTGCTGAGGCTCTAGGAGCCCAGCATGAAGATTCAGATTTGACAGGTTCCTGTGAAGAACCTGGTTGAATGGCTGGGACACCCAGTTGGGTATGTTGGGCCGACATAGTGGGATCTGACTGGACATTGCCACTAGATCCCAGGACTAGGGCATGTTGGGCCACCCTGGGGCAATCAGGATTATCCTGTTGCAAGGGTAGTCCTGCAACTTTTCCACCACTTTCCCAAGATGGCTGCACGTGGGAAGGCGTATGGGTCCAGGTCCTCCCAGGAAAGGCTGAGTGTGTGCACTGCCCATCCCTGAGGGTCTGGGACCGGTGACACAAACTGTAGGAGTTTGCTGTAAAACGTGGTGGGAAATAGGTCCACTTGATGCTGATGCCCCCGGGAGCATATAGCTTGGGACACCTCTGGATAAAGTGACCACTCTATTTGAATGGTCTGGTCAAGCTTGGATAGCTTGTCTGCTATCACGTTCAGCCGGCCGGGGATGTGACGTGCCCTGGGGGTTACTTGCTGCCTGGTACACCAGGACAGGATTCTCCACAGTAGGGCACACAGAGAGCCCGACTTCATACCCCCCCTCTTTGTTGATATAGGCAACCACTGTTGTGTTGTCTGTAGCTATCAGTACTGTCTTGTTGCAGCAGAGGGTTCGAAACTCTTCTGGAGCTAGAAAGCCTGCTTTAGCTCTAGATGGTTTATGTGTAAATTGCTTTCTGGAAGGGACAAAGTTCCCCTTGCAGTGTGCTCGTCTAAGTGAGAGCCCCACCCTTCTTTTGATGCATCTGTAAATATTTGCAGAGCATGTTCTAGAGGGTGTAATGGTTGACCTACCAGCACATTGCTTTCCTCCAGCAACCACCTTAGATGGAAATGGAGCTATCTGGGGACCGGGATCACCTTTTCTAGTGAGTCTGGGACCCTCCAGTTGTTTTCCAAGTGCCACTGTATGGGCCTCATGTGAAGTTGCCCTAGGTGGACTTGCTTTCCTGTTGCTGTGAGTAGACCTACGAGTGACATGAACTTCCGGACCAGGCGGACCGGACAGTATTGACTGGATCTTGTCTGTCAAGGCCTGCCAATGCTCTGGTGTGGGTTTGACCTTGCCCTCTTTCAGGTCGAACTGGTAACCTACGAAGTTGAAAACCTGTTGGGAGCCAGTTCTGACTTTTCATCAGCCACCCTAGTTCTTGACAACGGGTTACTAAGGTCTGTGTATGCTGGAGACAAGTTTTGAGGGTAGAGGCTCTCACGAGCCAGTCGTCTAGGTATTGGTGAATCCTTATACCCCTCTGAAGTGCCATGAGTTTGACCTCTTTGGCCACCACTGTGAAACTCCATGGTAATTGGTATATGGAGGTATGCGTCTTGAAATCTATGGATGTGACCCACTCCCCTGCCTGTAGGGAGGTTCTTATTGCCTCTGGGGTCTCCATTTTGAACGACTTTGAGTTTAAAGAGGTGTTCAAGGTGCTCAGGTCCAGGACAGGTCTCCACCGGTTGTTGGGCTTAGGTAGCAAAAACCCCGTGAATTTTGATTTTCTACCGGTTGTACTGTATTCTTGTTCACCAGCTGATACAGTGCTTCTAAAAGGAAGGACTGCTTGGCTGGGTTGTGGTAGTTACTTGTTACAGTTGGTGACCTTGTCAAGTTGGGTCTGAACCGGAAGGGGAGGGTGTAGCCCTCCCTCAGTGTGGTGACTAATTTTGGACTCGAACCCAGAACTTCCCACTTCTCCCAACACCGGTTATAAGTGAAGCAATGCTCTGTAACCGGTTCCTGGTGGCTCCACAGTTCTGCATAAACTCATTGGAGTTGGCAGAACTGGGTGAACTGAACTATTTCTTTGTAGAGGTAGGCTCATATGAAAATGCCTTCTTCCTGCACAGTGGAGGATTCAGCAGCTTCTGTAACCAACAAACTCTGCAACCGGCCAAACCGGTAGGCGGGTATCTCTCTGTAACCAAAGTTTCTGGGGAGAAGGCTCTGTAACCAAAGAATTGGGACATCACATTTCTGTAGTCTTGGTTAATCCCTTGGTAGATCTCCCAGTCCAGTAGACTGGTGTTCCAGGTTCACTCTGGTTACTTCACCATTATCTCTCAGATTCTTGAGAAGCAACTGTCCCTGAAGGTTTGCAAGCCGGCACCTGGTGGGTAGGTTCTGTAACCAGTCAGTTAAAGGAATTTTTCTGAATAAAACTTCCTGTCCAACTAACTTATCACCAGTAAATTTCTGTAGCCGGTAAACCTCTGTAACCGGTGAACCTGTTGTCAGCACTGGATTTGAAGCTGGTTTCTTGTCAGTAAGCATGGGAACAGTAGATTTCTATGTAACCAGCAACACTCGGGAACCGGCACCACTCCGGAACCAGCAATTCTCTGTAACCAGTGAACCTGCTGTCAGCACTGGATTTGAACCTGGTTCCTTGCCAGTAAGGATGGGAACAGCAGATTCCTCTGTAACCAGCAGCACTCCTGGACCGGCAGCACTCAGGCACCGGCAACACTCAAGAACCGGTAACACTCCGGAACCGGCAACACTCCGGAACTGGCAACACTCGGGAGCCGGTAATTCTCTGAACCAGTAGCCCTGCTGTGTGTCACCAGCAACTCTGTGTAACCGGTAATCCTGTTTAACCGGTAGCCCTTGCTGGATTTCTGTGACCACAACCGGCAGTCTGAGCAGAACTGGTGCCGGTATCCCTCATCACTGGTTGGCTAATGACCCTACCGGTAGCCTTAACAGGACTGGTACTGGTCCACAATTCTGCACTGGGGAGATAAGGGTCTGAATGGTCACTGCAACTTCTGGTAGGTGAACCCTCTGAGCAGCCTCACCGGTGGTCTGACCAAGACTGGAACTGGTACCCCCAACAGTCACACCAGTGGAAAGGCCTCTGGTGGAGGTTCCAGTATCAAAAAAGAGCTGATCACTGGTAACCACTGAAGAGGGTGTCTTCTTGTCAGCTGAACCAATCACACTTGGGGCTGAATCACCGGTGGTCTGACCAAGACTGGAACCGGTACCCCCAACAGTCACACCAGTGGAAAGGCCTCTGGTGGAGGTTCCAGGATCAAAAAGGGCAGATCACTGGAAATCACTGAAGGGGGTGTCTTCTTGTCAGCTGAACCAATCACACTTGGGGCTGAACCACCGGTGGTCTGACCAAGACTGGAACCGGTACCAATCACACCACTCAGGACAAGCCACTGGTGGGGGGCTTCTTCTTGTCAGTTGAACCGGTCACAGTCGGGGATCTGCTTGCCGGTAGTTGTATGAAGATCTGTGAAGTCACATGACCGGCACAAATTCACAGAGTTCAATGACCACTTGTCATCTAACTTCTTCAGGCCAACAGACGAGTTTGCTGGACTTCTTCTTGCCAGTTAAAGTGGGTGTTGAATAATAAATGGTTGTCTTCTTCTAAGAAAACACGATTCCTCCATTGTTGACTGTGTATCACGTGACCAGGTCTGTGTCACGTGACAAGCATAAGCTGAAAGTGATGACGTCAGACGATGCATTCTTCTTTCCTTCTAATTTCTTCTCGTCGACATACACGCAGTGTTACTCGACAATGTAGAATTAAATGGAGGGTGAATCGTGGTAAATACACGCTTCTGAACAGTAGAAGGAATGCTGCAGGGACGACACACGACCTCTCACCCACGATTCCTCTCGACGACAAGTACACAGAAATTCTTCAAAACTTGCTATAAAACGCTGGATAATGCCTCGTTTAAGTCCTGGAGAGGCCATAAAATGTATGTAACACAATAAATATATTTTCAGATGAAAATAAGCTTTAAATTCGTAGAATAAGCTGCGTTTCTTCAAAACTTGGAGATCACTTCAAAACACGTCTGCACACTACACGCGCCAAACGAAAAAGATGAACTGACGTCACTCTGTCTAGACAGGAAGCAAGTATGATGCGCCACCTAGCGAATGCACACTACGGACCGGTCCTGCTGGTACTATGTACAGGACGTCTTTTTCTGGCGTTTGGCAGGACCGGTCGCGCCGACCGGTAAAGCAATTGTCCATTGGATAGGATGTATTAAACCAATAAAATACTTAGTTGATGACTATTTTGGACATATACACACACTCTATATACACTCATAATTTTTAATAGCAGTATGACAAAAATATCACCCTGCTTCAAATTACTGTCTAGTTTAAATTTCATTAATTAATATAAAATGTAAGCAGTTCAGCTGCAACTTTTAGCAGCTTGAGTCATGCTAGAAGCCTACTGGGTCATATTGATGGTGCTTCTTTTAGGTTTTCATTGCATGGGTAAAAATAGTATAACCAGATGGCAACAAGACCTAGGACATCGGAGAACCGATGCATATTGTATTCACCGAATCTAGTGAACCATTCTTACACCTTGAAGGAGGGGCCCAAACCAGATTGACCACATCAGAAGATTCCTAGCCTATGACTTCCAATAGGCCTGTTTGGCATCCCAAACCTCTAGGACCAATAATAAGCGAGTTATAAACACTTTTAAGTTTGGCTATCCTCGTTTGATTTGAAAGAGGGACCCAAGGTCAAATCTGACTACATCACAAGATTGCTAGTCCATGGCTTCTAATTAGTTAGTTTCACATTCCAAACCCCTAGGAGCAATAATAAGGGAGATACAGGCACTTTTAAGTTTGTGTAACCTAGTTTAACCTTGAAGGAGGGGCCCCCAAGGTCAAATCTCACCACATCACAGAAGTCCCAGCCTTTGATTTCCTGTAGCTTGGTTTCACATCCCAAACCTCCAAGAGCAATAATAAGCGAGTTATAAACACTTTTAAGTTTTACTACCCTTGTCTGACCTTGAAAGAGCAGCCCAAACTCAAATCTGAAGAGATCAGAAGATTCCTAGCCCATGATTTTCATAGGCTGGTTTCACATAGTAAACTTCTAGGACCAATAATATGTGAGTTACAAGCACTTTAAGTTAGGCTATTCTTGTTTCACCTTGAAGGAAGGGCCCAAGATCAAACTGACCACATCAGAAGATTACTAGCCCATGATTTCCTATGGGTTGGTTTCATATTGCAAACCTCTAGGACCAATAATAATTGACTTATAAGCACTTTTTTATTTTGGATATTTGGATATACTGAAGGAGGGGATCAAGGTCAAATATGACCACATCAAAAAATTCCCAGCCCATGATTTCCAACAGGTTGGTTTCACATGACAAACCTCTTGGACCAATACTATGGGAGACATAGGAACTTTTAAAGTTTGTTATTTGGGGGATTTTGGCACTCATTGGATGATAAGGTCTGCATGCTTGTAGAGGACATGTATATCTGTTACACATATCACCTATGAAGAGATTCAGCCTTCTAGTAAATAAAACCAGCCAGTACAAAAAGGTAGATAATTTTGAAAGAAATGCCAAGGGTGGCCATCTTGTTTTTCAGAATTAGGCTAATTTCAGTTGCAGAGAAGCTTACCTCCCAATGAAGATATCCTGCAAATTTGGTAAAGCTAGCTGGTGTAGTTTTCCACTCAGATAGTTAACGCTGAAAATCTCTCTACTTGCGGAGGCAGCTCTGGCAGCATAACAAACGCAAAACCAAAGTATCCACCGGATGCATCCAGTGATACAATTAACTTGAAAATTTTAATTACTTAAATGTAGCTTTTATAAGCTACAAGCTTACCATGTGGGACTTAATGCTGTTCTCGGGTTGCCACACCCGGGGCCAACGTCTTAGAAAAAAAAACAGTTCTTGTTAGCCACCGGATATACTGGTAGTTGTCGTCACGTGATAACTTCTGACCAATCGTCCTACTTTCTCGTTGAAATTTTCTAAAACCTACCACTCAGCTGTAAACAGCGGGGAGGCAGGTTGGGACTCTTCTAAGTCCCACATGGTAAGCTTGTAGCTTATAAAAGCTACATTTAAGTAATTAAAATTTTCAATTTTATTACGCTACAATAGCTTACCATGTGGGACTTAATGCTGAATTCAACCGCCCGGTGGCGGGATTACAGCTGAGACTGGAAGATATGTCATTTTTTTCTAAGATTTGAATTAATATTTATAGAATAGTGCCAGAAATACCAGTCTGAGTCCCATTTACAGTGCCCTGATCCCGAAGACCGGGCCTATAATGAGCCAAAAACCTAAGTAAAATGAGAGACAGTCACTGTGCTAAAACTGTCTAGATGTTTGATTGTAGGACGGAAGTGCAGCAGTGCTCACTTCCAGGTCTAAGGGTCCCTGAGGCCCTTCACGAGTGACTGACCAACCCAATGGTTGGACATCTCATAAATTTTTGCCACCTAAATATGACATTAATGACAACTTAATAAGTCCTTAATACAAATTACTTGATAACTAAAAAACAAAATGACCTTACCAGTAACATCTTGAAGGTAAAGGAATACCTAGATCCTGGGAGAGACTCCTGAAAACTTGGTTGTAGCGGATGTGCCCCCCCCCCCCTTTTTTTCTTTCCGAGGACAACTGGTCTGAGGGGAAGGATCTAGGACTTGTTGTGCCGCCATTACGGGTCCCAGATACATATTGTTGTCGGTGTCTGACCAAGTAAGGTCTTTTAGGTAAAAATTTGTAAATGTGTTGTGAGCTTTCCAGTGACAGGCTTGCATGATTTGGTCCACCGATACCCCACCGTAAAAGGCCTTAGAGGCCGCGAAGGCCCGGATGTCATGCGCTTTAACTTGGACCAAGTCCAAGGCTTGTTGGTTTGCTTGTTTATAACAAAGTAGGATGGTTTGTTTCAACCAGGAAGAGAGAGTAGCGGGTCTGATGTCTGAGGTGTGTCCTTTCTTGAAGGAGATGAAAAGGAGGGAACGAGACCCTCTCAGGTCTTTGGTTCGGTCCAGATAATACCTCAGGGCCCGTACCAGATACAGGGTCCTGTCTTCTTTAAATTGTCTATCTACAATGGTAGTCAAAGCAGGAATAGTCACCGGAGACACACGTTGAGAACCTTCTCTTGCTAGTTGGTTTTTGGCTATGAAATCAGAAGAAGGGAACAAGGCGACCTTTTCCCATTGGCCTAGATTAGAAACTTTGTTTGCGACCCAGGCATGGATTTCACTGTGGTGTTTGCCGGAGGCCAAAGCTAGCAAGAAAGCAGTTTTGAGAGTAAGATGTTTGAGGTCTGTGTCTTTCATGGGCTCAAATGGTGCTTTTTGTGAGCTCGTTGAGGACAACAGAAAGGTTGCACTTAGGTAAATTTCTGGAACTTTTTGGACAATCCCTGTGAAAACTGGAGAGTAACCTATGAAGGTCTGCATTATGTGCAATATGGTGGGCCGTTGGGCCCAAAGTGTCAACGATTGCAGTCCTGTAGCCATCAATGGTCGAGGGCCCCTATTTAGGTCTTGGTACAGGTACATGAAAAAATCTGAAATTTGTTTCACAGATGGAGTGGAGAAATCCACCGAATTTTCTCTACACCATTTCTCAAATAGGGCCCACTTTGACTTGTAGATGGTCCTTCTTGATGACCGCTGAGGAGCAGCAATTCTCTCTGCCACCTCCACAGAGAAGCCTTGTTCTTGGGAGTTGTCCGCTCCTAGACACCAGGCATGGAGGTTGAGCTGTTGTGGGTTGTTGTGGAACACATACTTGTGGGACTGTTTGAGTAGGGTCATTGACACTGGGAGTTGTAGTGGGATCTCTGTTGAGAGCTGCACTAGGTCCCAAAACCAGGGCATCCCTGGCCAGCCTGGGGCTATCACAATGATCAGGCAATGACACTGCTTGATCTTTTGGATCACCTTGTGAAGGAGAGCCATGGGAGGGTAAGCATAGGCCGTGAGGTTGGTCCAGTTTATGTTTAGAGCATCTATGTCCCAAGCCTTTGGGTCTGGGACAGGAGATACGTACAGTGGAAGTTTGTGGTTCAGGTGAGTGGCAAATAAGTCTACATGAGGTGTGAACCACTTCTGGCAGATCTGTTTGAACACCTGCGGGTGCAGAGACCATGCTGTTGACTGCACTTGGTTGGACCTGGACAGTAGGTCGGCCATCACATTCAGGCACCCTGGAATGTGCTTGGCTTTCAGTGTTATCTGGTAGTGAAGGCACCAGGTCATGATCTTCCACAGGAGAGCACACATCTCTGCTGAGTGAGTTCCTCCTTGTTTGTTGATGTAGGCTACCACTGTTGAGTTGTCCGTCGCAACTAACACTGTTTGGTTCTGGCACTGGTCCTTGAAGTCTTGAAGGGCCAGGGAGACCGCCTTCAATTCTAGGACATTTATGTGTAGCCTTTTTTCCCGATCTGACCACAGACCCTTTGTAGAATTTTGGACTAAGTGAGCGCCCCAACCTTCGTTTGAGGCGTCGGTAAAGAGTTGGATACTGTGGTCTTTGGGATGAAGGTCTGCACCTTTCAACACGTTTGAGGGATTTTGCCACCAATCTAGGTGGGCTGCAATGGCTTCTGTCCAAGGAAGGAGGTTGTCCAGCGACTGAGGATATCTCCAGCGCTCCTTGAGATGAAACTGAAAGGGCCTCATCTGAAGGCATCCCTCCGGGACCATTTTCTCTGTTAGCAACCCAATTAGCGACATCAAACATCTTGCAGTCAAAACACGTTTTGACTTGAGGTGTAGGATCAAATCCTGGAGTTTGAGCCATCTCTCTTGAGTGGGTTTTACAAGGGCTGAATTTAGATGGTACTCGTAGCCCACGAACGAAAACACCTGAGTAGGTTTCAGTTCTGCTTTTTCCTGATTTATTATCCACCCCAAGGACTGGGTTAGGTCTACCACCGCCTGAGTGTTCACTTGGGCTTCCTCCTGAGACTGGGACCTGATCAGCCAGTCGTCCAGGTATTGGTGAATTCTGAGTCCTCTTGACAGGGCCATTAGTTTCACTTCCTTTACAATCATTGTAAAGACCTGGGGGGCTGTGGCTAGTCCGAATGGGAGGGAGGTGAACTGGAACACCTGAGCCTTGTAGCAAAACCTTCAAAATCGACGATACCCACTCCCCGGGAATCAGGGAGGTCCTGATGGACTCTGGAGTTTCCATTTTGAACTTTTCTACGTGTAGAAAAGTGTTGAGCCTGCTGAGGTCTATGACTGGTCTCCACCTTTGGTGAGGCTTGGGTACTAGGAACAGGCGACTGTAAAACCCGAGAGATTTTACATTTTCCACCCTTTTGATTGCGTTCTTTGACAGGAGAGTGGCCAAGGCTTGGTCTTTTTGCTGGGCCTTGTACTCGGACAGAATCTGAGGAAATCTGACCAAATTTGGCTTTGAAAGGAATGGCAGTACGTAGCCATTGGTGATAATGTTTAACACGTTTTGAGAACATTTGTTTGTTAGCCAGTCTCTCCTGAAAGAACGGAGGCGACCTCCTACTGGTGGACTGAGTGAGGCTTTGGAGGAGTCATTGGGAAGGGGGGTTTCCACGCCCCCTTCCCCTATTGTAGGGTCGAAAACGACCCCTGGAGCCTCTGAAGTTCGGTTTTCCCCTTCCTGAGGAAAACGATTGGTTACTGCTTTGAGGGGAATTGCCCCCATAGGGGCGTTTCCTGTAGGAGCCTCTTTTCTTGTGGGGACCAGGAAAGGGCTTATTCTGATAGGGTGCGAAACCCTGAGAGTCTTTTGAGGTGTCTTTTTTGAGAAGGAAGTCTTCACCTTCCTGCACAAGTTGAGAGTCGAACAAGGACGGGTCCCAAAAGGACGAGTTCCTAAGTTCTTGTCGTCTCGTTTCCCCTAACTGTGGATGTAAGAGAGTCATCTCGGCTTCGCGCCTAAGCAAGCCGGTATTAGCCATAAAATATAGCTCCCTCTGGAGAATATGGGCTAGAGATTTGCTGAGACAGGTGAGGGCCCTGTGTTGAATAAGAACTGTCTTATTCCAGAAATCCATGTACTAAGCGACTTCCTCATATCCGTGCTTTGCTGCTTTCTCAGGATTGGCACCTTTCTGAATCTGAGGCTTGATCTTCTTGACAGTTGACTTGATGCTATGTTGACACTTCTCCAGGGAAGCATTGCAAGAAGAAGTTTTAGCAAAGGCAGCGGTGAAATTGAGGGTTGAGATATTTTGTCTAGCTTGATGCTCCAGCTCCTTGAGAACTGGCAGGGGGACCTTTGCTATAGGGGCCCCAGAGGGTTTAGGAGTAATACAGATCTTGGCAAAGTCTGTATTCAACTCCTGGATTTTGTCCTGAAAACAGGGCTGTCCCACCCTGTACCACTTAGAAGTGGAGGGAGGAGGCTTGACATATTTACCCTCAGATAAATTGGCAGACTTAAAGTCATGTTGAAATTTATCAAAGGCGTCCTTAATAACTGAGCTAAGGGGTAGAATAGAGGAAGGACCTCTAGGTCTGAGCTCTTGACGGCCTTTTTCATCATCCAGACCTAACACTGAAGTTGAAGACCTAGGCATAGACTCCCTTGGGTCAGGGAGTGAAAGAATACGCCTGAAAGTGTCGACTTCTTCAGCATATTGTGAGGGCATGTCAGACAGAGCTACTTCACTATAATAAGGGGGGTCTGGATCATGTTGTGGAAGGTCTTGATCAGAAACAGTCCCTGAGGCCTGAGCCCTAGAGGGCTTAGAAGACCTGTGCCTGGCTGCAGGGGACTGATCCTCCCCTGAAAAAGGTGACACATATCTGGATCTTGACTTGTGTTTACTCTTATCAGAGTGCTTTTTAGGTCTGGTAGAAGGGATCCGAGGTTCATCGGAATCCTCATTTAGTTGGTCCGAGGCAGAACCCGGATCAACTTGCTGCCTACTACGAGAGTGGCTATGCTTTTTGTGAGAGTACGAGACCTCTTTCGGTGGTAGTTCAGAGGGATCAACGTACTGGTCCGAGGTATCTTGCTGGTTAAGTACTAGACGAGGAGGGAGTGCTGGACCGTAGTCCACATCCATAGCCTCGGTATGAATATTAGTACTAGATCTCGGAGGGGGTAGGTCCAGATTTACAGCATTGTTACTGGATATACCAGGTTTGGAAGCAAAAAACGAGGTCTGATCCACCTCTGTTTGCTTTTTGGCAGTCAACTCCTCTCGAAGCGACTGAAAAGCTTCCAACATGGATGCCTGAAGGGAACCCATTTGTTGCTGTAAATGGATATTTAAGGAATCACCCAGGGATTTTTCAATATTTGTTTGAATTTTTTGTTGTAAAGCTGTACCTGGGGTGGGTGGGACAGACTTGGCTGGTGTTTTGAGAGATAAAGAACTGAAGGCAAGTGGCTGAGGACGGGGGGTGAGGTGAAAAGATTGTCAGCAGCACTCTCAAGGTCTGCATTTGAGCCAGTGAAGAAATCCCCGTCGCCTTTGCCCAAAAGATCGAGTTCATTATCTTTGGAACTAGATTCCGCCTTTTGTTTTTTAAGGTAACGTTTCCTGTTTTGAATTTTCTTCATCTGTTCAAGATGTACAGATCTGACAGGGACTTTCGAAAGTGACACAGGGGTCATCACCCTTGCCAACCTCCCTACAGGGTAGGGCAATAGTTGTGTCGGTCGAAACTAAAACAAAAGTGGCGGCATTTCTGAGCTCTCGGTTTGTTTTTATTCGTTCGGTGGAGTGACATATTTAAACGCAATAAAAGACGTACAATATAAATTGCCTGTACCGAGGAAAACCCAAAACACACAAAAGCAATAAAATACTTATCCTGTGAAAATAAGATTTTTACAGAATGATCTATGTTATATAATCAAAGATACATCCAAAAAAGAACCTCTAACAATAAGTAAAGGCTGAGAAATAAATGGAGATGTCTGTATATTTACAAACTGCTACCCGTCAATCGTGGCCAACGAGAAAGTAGGACGATTGGTCAGAAGTTATCACGTGACGACAACTACCAGTATATCCGGTGGCTAACAAGAACTGTCTTTTTTTCTAAGACGTTGGCCCCGGGTGTGGCAACCCGAGAACAGCATTAAGTCCCACATGGTAAGCTATTGTAGCGTAATAAAATGTGGCTATACAGGGATTATTCATTTCTATTTTCTTTAAGGCACAAATTACTCTGTACAGTCAAAACCATTTTGGTAAGCAATTCTCTTCTAAACAAAAAACAAAAAATTTTGGTTACTTGCATGGCCTTTTCTATTAATATTTTCCCTGTTATTTCAAATTGGTAACCCTGGTTTTAAGTAGAAGTATTTTTCTGGCATCTACAGATTAGAAATGGTTACAAACAACTATGATAACGTGTAGTATTAACCAAACAAATATGACAAACCTATTGTGAGCATCATAGGCATTTAATCCAAATTCAATGTTTTTCCTGAAAAAGAGAGAAAACTGTACATTATAGTGCAAACTGCAAAGTCTGATCTGAGAAAACCTGCAATAAAGTTTACACATGTTATAATAAATCTGTGTAATCAGGGAATTGATGAATTCCCTGAACAATTTTCACGAATTTACAATATAAAATATTTACCATTTCTGCTCAGAAATGAAAATACGAAGAAATACTTTTGTTTTTGCTTAAAATAACACATATTTGTGCACCATAAAAGTGCCCATATACACAGAATATGAAATAAAAGCTTAGAATTTCTTCAGATTTCTGGTTTGTTGCCACTATTTTAATTTTTCCTTCAATTATACAAAAATTAAACAAAAATATGGCATAAAACCTAAAATTTCGTCAGATTTTGGGTACATTTCTAATATTTTAACTCTTCATTCCATTATATGTGTTCACAAGTGAAGTGATGGTTGTAAAATCTCATCAAGGTCTTTCAGTAAAATGCTCTTGATACCAAGACACCAGGTCTACCGTGACATCCCTGCTTTACATTTATTTATATATTATTTTGATATCTATATGATGTTCAGGTAAAAAGGGTATTATTTCTTTATTCTGTACTACAAACAATCTACTGCTCTATTGCTTGACAAGCAGTCTAGAACTCTAGATAGGCTCTGATCAAAGTTATTCTATTTCTGTGAAAGTAGAAAGTAATAATGAAACATCTACACATAAACATTGATTGCAGTGACTCAATAAAGCACTAATACAATTCAGGACAACAAATATATGTAAAACATACATGGGTGCTATGTGATCTATACTGAGCGGCATTTTTGCTTCCTCCAGACTTGTGAACAGAGCTGCTTTTGCTTCTTGTTCAGCCTAGTTGTCAAACAAAATACATAAAATGTAAAACATTTTCTTGTAATTTACCTTTTTTTCCAGTTAAATATCTTATCCTCACAAGTGCTACATGTTGGCGAGAGCAAACATCAACAAGAAACTTGAATATTTTTTTAAAATATTCTTTGCTACTGCACATGTGCTACATTCTTAGTTCCTTGTTATTCTTTATTTTATCTCAGGAGTAAAATATTTTATATATTTTTAAAATATATGAGTTTGTCATTCATGTTTGCTCTTGCCAACACATAGCACTAATGGGGGTAAGAAAGGGCTATTTTACCCAATAAAAAAAAACAGTTAACATACCTATTTACAGTAAAAACCCTGTAAATAGAACTGCAATTAAGGCTGGAACAACTAGTAATTTTTGCACCCGTACACTTTCACCAGTATTCCATGCAGTGTAAAAATGGCAAAAACTTGCAAAATTTTATGGTTAAAGTTGCTGAAAACTACTCTTCTGCTATTCATTTTATGACAATATTTGCTATTCATTTTATGACAATATTTGCAAAATTGCAGATAAACAAGAACGAGACCTCTTTTTCCAATTTTAAACTTTTTGTTCACTACTCTAATCTGTAACAGTGAGTATTCAAGTATTTCATTGATAAAAATGACTCTGACATGCAAAATTCGGCTAGTTTTTACTTTACCGGTACGAGATTTGGCCGATAATATAATTCCACATTTTTAATCAATTCCATCCTTTTATTTTATTGCAATACACAGGAATACTATTTCTGGGGGTTGGGGGCTTGCCCCCATTTATAACTTTTAAATTCAATTTCATATTTCCTTGACAATTTCCTGCAATTATCAAATATGGCGGATCCCGTACCGGTAATTTAAAAGTAAAATTGCCCCCAAAATTCCTATTTTCATGTTGTACTTACTATAAGGTCCTTAAAGGACATTTCCTCATTGAAGTTTTTTGAAACAGAAAAAAGTACATATGAAATACCTATAGAAGAATATAGCAGGTCATTATAGGTCATTCTCCACTGAAATTTTTACCCTGAAATTCCTGGAGAAACAGAAGTATCTTTCTTATCCTTTGAGACAGCTTTGGAATTTGACTTTACACAGCCCAACTCTATGTCAATTAAAAGTCTGACTTTGACGTTATTGATATTTGTATCGGTCAGATAATGAGTTCAAGAGAATAGTAATACTAAGTCTATAAATGCTGGTAAAACATGTTAATTTTTGGCAACTGCTGTGGAACTTCTCAGACAGGGTTTTGTTATTTTTCCCATAATGCAATATGGTTGGTACACCGTAAGGAAGGATATATCAATTCCCATAATGCAATATGGTTGGTACACCGTAAGTAAGGATATATCAATTCTTTGTTACTTTCTCTACAAAGAAACGAAAAAGTAAAATGCCCAGGGGGAGTTCTACAGGAAACTTTCTTCTTTGCATGTGTATCTATCATTACCTCACCTGAACATTCTCGTTATTTCACTTTAAATCTAAAACTTCTGTGAGTTCACAATGACATAAAAATTACAGAGATGGATAGTGTGTGGAAATGTTTTGTTAAAGCTGGCTGGATTTCAAAAAGTGCTACCGTAACAGTAACCATACATAACACATGAAAGACAAACAGATGCTTATCAAAGTCACACAGGTGAGTTAAGAATGATAAGCCAATACTTTTTGATGACATTAAATCACCTACCTGCTGATCATCTAGTGTAGCACTATATGTACTGATGGCAGCCATCACCCCGGCTATGCAGGCAGTATACACACTTTGCAAAACCCTAAAAATGTAAGTGGGTGCTTCCATTAAGCCAATGCATAACTGTCCACACAAATTCTATTAGTTCTTGTATTTTATACTAAGGTATATTGTATCCATATTCCAGACATTGTTAGTTAAACTTACACTGTGCTATACATGGGATTACCTTTTTGCAAATTCCACTTGAGATACACAAAAATAGCATCAGAGATGCCCGTACCCCACAGCCTTGGGAAATATTTTCAACACCATGAGATATAGAAGTACTGTACCAGTACAAACTTCAGGATACTTTCAGAGCACTGTCAGTTATATAAAGGTCCAAACAATGTTTAAATGGAGAAATAATGTTTAAAAGAAAGATAATGCGTATAAACATGAAGTATTAAAACAAGATAATTCAATGACAAGATGACAGCATTAATCAGTAAACTAAAATTCAACACTCTTTATATACATCTGCATTTCCGAATTATGGTTTAGATGGTTTGAATATTACCATGCATACAGAAGTGGTAATACATTTAATGAATGCTTATGTGTGGTGTTGGAGTAAAATCTGCGGCTCACTTGATGAAATTCTATCTCTTACAATGGGGAGTTATGAAAGTAAAATTCTTAATAAATTCTAATATGACTTTTGCTTAATCTGCATCAAAAGACAGACCCAAAGGTGCAACAAGATTTTAAAGGTCAAGGTCACTATGGCAAGGTAAAAGGTCAAATTAAGGTCACACCATGATAATACACACCTATAGCCAATAACCAATGTCTCTACCAAATATCAACTTCCTGCACCTAACAGTTTCCGAGATAAAGCCCGGACAATATTTTATAGGTCAAGGTCACTATGGCAAGGTTAAAGGTCAAATCAAGGTCAGACCATGACGTTGCACACCTACACCCCCTAATCAATATACCTACCAAGTATCAACTTCCTACACCTTACGGTTTCTGAGATATAGCCCTGACAACATTTTATAGGTCAAAGTCACTACGGCAAGGTCAAAGGTCAAATCAAGGTCGGACCATGACGTTGCACAGCTACACCCCCTAACCAATGTCCCTACCAAGTATCAACTTCCTACACCTTACGGTTTCTGAGATACAGCCCGGACAAACTATTTCCCGCCGCCCGCCCGCCCGTCCATCCGGACACCATGGGTGAAAACAATACCCCAACAGCCCTTAAGGGCTGTGGGGTAAAAAGTTCTATTTATAACAGGGCATACGATAAAAAGTTAAATTAACACTAAGTCTTGTAGATTTCAAAAATACATGCTGGTGATTATCTGACAAACTAAGAGAAACTCTGTACTCATACCTGATATCATTTTTCTCAGGAAGTTTTGGATGGCCGTCTGCTGAACTGAGAACTACAAAAAATTCAATAGGTAGACATTGAAGAAAAAACCCACAAATGTACTTGAATAGCACTAGCTTGCTCCAATGAGCAACCTTTTTAGACATTAAACATTTCTTCTAATAATGCATCCTTTGGAAATCTTAGTGGCCCAGTGGTTAACAAGTTTGGCACTTCCTTATTTTCTGTCATCTCTGATTCAGTGCTCGTGGGTTTGAGTCCATCTCATTACAACCTATAGGCTTAAATTACTTTTTGCCTTTAAAACTTTGACTCTTACAATGCCTAGATACAAATGCAGACAGTACTAAAACAGTTTTCCAACTCCACCAGGACTGTTATCTGTGTAAAAGTTAACATTAACACAGAAATTTTTTCATAATCTTTATTGAGATGATAAATTTAATATGGAGTACACCACATAATGTGTCAAGAAATGCCACAAGTCTCAAAGTCTAAGTGTTTTTTAGATTCTTTTTGAGTATATAATGACTGAGATACACTGCTGAATACTGTGTGAATAGTTCTCAGCATCAATAGCTTCCATCAGAGGGACTTTATTTGTTGAAACCACAATGTCCTAATGCATGGTAACTAGAATGAAAGGTTCAAACTTTAGGTTAAAAGTTGCTTTTTTGGGGGGTTCACATTCAACAGCCAGGGTCATATTGGGGTGGCTGCTCAGCAATGTCACTTTTGGGAGACGAACCCACACAAAGGTGACAGTCTGTGATTAGATGGCAAACTTGCTAACTACTGGGCCACAGAGAACCTCATACAGAATGAAAGGATGCTGCATAAAATCTAATATAATGGAACACACATAATTGTATTGAGAACTTATAATGTTCTTGATGAACACTGTAAGAGCTATTGTTCATTCTCCGCATATTTCTCTCATGTACATTTGACACATTCCACAGAAATACCAATAAACACTCCAGAAGTTAGCACCAGACATTGGCTCATTCAGAGGAAAATTACATAGCCCTAACATATTGAGGCTAGAATTAAAGGACATTGCACAAAGTCAGCACTACAAGTCAATGGAAAACTTCATCCAATCAGTCCAGTTGCCTTAGTATTTCTGCTGCATGACTACTAAGTAATAACAGATGAACACACAGGAAGTATGACAAAACATTCTAACTGTAGATTGGTAATGAAGCACTGTAATCAATTCAATCTCCATTATCTGAAATTTCAAAGCAGCCGATCGAACAAACACATTTCCACAGCTTAATGGGGCTGTTCAACTTCTGTGATACATCAGAAACATTGATCTCAACCCCCCCAATATACTGGGATCTGGAGGTAAATCTTTTCAAACGGAACGATCTTATACCCCATTTACACTACAGGCGGTATAACCCGTGGCTAGTGGCATTGGTCAAACGCCCAATTATTCAACTACTGTGTGACTTTCATATGCGACCTTGTGACACAGTTGAGAAACATCTAATTCCTCAAACGTGCCACGTAAGTTGTAAAATGTTTAAAGTTTCCATGTCTGATTTTGTAACACGAGCACGTGCAGATGAACTGTATATTCTATAAGTAACTGTAAGTCTACAGTTTAGATAAGGTTGTGATTCAGTGTCGCTTCGGTAGCATGTGTTCGTCTGATGGCTACTCAAGGTGAGTTGAGTTTAATGGATGTTGCCTCTTGGTGACTAACTTTTGTAGTACTATCGTCCAACTGTTATTGATGGTTAAAAACCTGTGTCCAATCAGTGGCCATCCACCTGTAGTGTGAAAAACTGGGAATGAAATGGGAGGACCTGGGATGCGGTTCCGATGCAGATTAAAATTTCTAACTGTGGGACTTACAGCCTGTAGTATAAATGGGGCATTTAAGCATTGAACAGAGATCCTTTACGAAAAATATGGAACTTCCTGATAGGTTTACAATCATAGCACTCGGGAGTCCATTGGGAACAGTTTATGATAATTTCAAACTGTTTGAAATTATCGCATACCTTTCCCAATCCTTGTCAGATTTATAACATCGAAACCAAATTTATTGTCATTTTTTAAATCTTACAGCAATGGTAAACCAATTTTACAATTGTATAGCAATATTTTCCATCTTATAGGAATCATAAACGTGTTTTATCTTAAGAGACACGTAAACCAATCGGACGAATCGGGAAACTATTGCAAACCTATCAGAAGATTTTTCTGAGGCAATGGCAATGCCAATCGGGAAAATATATTGTAAGCTATACCCTGGATCGTGCATTTCTTATGACGTTAAATCGTAAACTTATCGTAAACCAAACTCAGAGAAATCAAACAGCCCCAAAATACCTAGTTCATGTGCTTCTTGTTATATAAAAATGACATATCATATAAAACTTCCTGGCTTTTAATAGAAAAAAATATAATGTAGATCTGCCAAATTGCAATAGCTATATAAGTTTCATTAATAGTTTCTTTTTTATATATATATATTTTTTAAAACCAATCTGCAACCTCTTTATAATCACTTGTGTTTGGAAACCAACAACCTGTCTTTGGACATTTAAATCAACTGCAGTTCCAATTTTATATAAAACATTTTAAAAACTTCACATTCACATGTGACAAACTGGTTTTGAAACTATTTAAGACTTAACACCAGGCTATATTTGGCCTATAACATGGTCAATCTTACAACATCTGAGATAGAGCAGATAACATGGTAAATTGCAACGGAAAAAGTCCCCTGTGGACATCTGTTTATTTCCAGTTTAATAGAATTCTACTTGAGGTAGATTTAACTGTATACTCTACTGCATAACAGACAAGTAAGGCATACAAAACACATTTCAAGTGAAAACTTTTCTTGTGGGGCAAGTCTGTGATCTGACAACATTTACTCAAGCATTAAGGCATCCCTCATTTTACTTTTTGGAAGCTGTCTATTTTATGATGAGATCCATTTTCTGCCTCACTGTCCATCTTTGCTTATGCACAAGTTTACAGAAACTCCTCAGTGCTTTACAATCGCAGAATCTACAACCATTGAGATTTATTAAGCATTTTGTGAACAGCATCTTTAACTGTTTATGGCTTTTGTGGTTTCTATGGTATTGTGCAGTGTGTTGGATTACAGAACGGACAGTCTGAGGTCCATGTCCATATCAATTTCCTACACCTTACAATTTATGCCACTGTGGCCTAGTGGGTAACACACTCACCTCGTCACAGAGGATGTGGGTTTAATCCCAGGTACAGGCAGATACATAGTGGCTCGGATGACCACTTAAAATGGCGGTCCTCTGTCACTGGAGCTTATCCCCAGTGGCAGGTTAAAGAACCTCAAGGATGTTGATAAATGATCATCCTTGAGCCTCTATCTTTCAGCAATGGGAATGTCAGTAATTTGAGAGTTGGACTGTACCTGTACAGTAGGATTGGTAATATCACGCTTTGAGTCCTGTAGTACATGGAGATATTGCACTGAGTATAAATACAAATACAATTAGACCTAGTGCATCGGAGAACCAATGCAAATTGTATCCACCAGAAAGAAAACTCACCAAAGCCAATCAACCATCGCTTCACCTTGACGGAAGAGCCTAAGGTGAAATCTGACCATATCAAAAGATTCTTAGCCCATGATTTCCTATAGGTTGGTGTGACATTGCAAACCTCTAGAAACACATATAAGCGCGACATAAGCACTTTTAATTTTAACTATCCTCATTTGACCTTGAAAGAGGGGCCAAAGTTCAAATCTGATCACATCAAAAGATTCCTAGCCCATGATTTTGTATAGGTTGGTTTCACACTGCAAACCTCTACGACCAATAATAAGCGAGTTATAAGCACTTTTAAGTTTGGCTATTCTTGTTTGACCTTGAAGGAGGAGCCCAAGGTCAAATCCATCCACACCAAAAGATTCCCAGCCCATGATTTCCTACAGGTTGGTTTACCATCCCAAACCTCTAGGATTAATAATAAGTGAGTTACAAGCACTTTTAAGTTTGGCTATCCTCGTTTGACCTTAAAGGAGGGGTCCAAGGTCAAATCTGACCACACCAAAAGATTGCCAGCCCATGATTTCCTATAACTTGGTTTACAACCCAAAACCTCTAGGACCAATATTAAGCGAGTTATAAGCATCTTTTAAGTTTGGTTATCCTCATTTGAACTTGAACGAGTTGTCCAAGATCAAATCTGACAACACCAAAAGATCCCCAGCCCATGATTTCCTGTACATTGGTTTACCATCCCAAACCTCTAGGACCAATAAGCGAGTTATACGCACTTTTAAGTTTGGTTATCCTCGTTTGACCTTGAAGGAGGAGCCCAAGGTTAAATATGATCACACCAAACGATTCCCAGCCCATGATCTCCTATAGGTTGGTCTACCATCCCAAACCTCTAGGACCAATAATAGGCGAGTTATAAGCACTTTTAAGTTTCGCTATCCTCGAATGACCTTGAAGGAGGAGCCCAAGGTCAAATTTGATCACACCAAAAGAGTCCAAGGTCAAATCTGACCACACTAGAAGATTCCCAGCCCATGATTTCCTATAGGTTGGTTTACCATCCCAAACCTCTAGGACCCATAATGATTTCCTATAGGTTGGTTGTCATCCTAAACCTCTACGACCAATAATAAGCGAGTTCTAAGCACTTTTAAGTTTGGCTATCCTTGTTTGACCTTGAAGGCGGGGTCCGAGGTCAAATCTGACCACACCAAAAGATTCCCAGCCCATGATTTCCTATAACTTGGTTTACAATCCAAAACCCTTAGGACCAATAATAAGCGAGTTATAACTTATAAGCATCTTTTAAGTTTGGTTATCCTCGTTTGACCTTGAAGGAGGGGTCCAAGATCAAATCTGACAACACCAAAAGATCCCCAGCCCATGATTTCCTGTACGTTGGTTTACCATTCCAAACCTCTAGGACCAATAATAGGCGAGTTATACGCACTTTTAAGTTTGGTTATCCTCGTTTGACCTTGAAGGAGGAACCAAAGGTCAAATACGATCACACCAAAAGATTCCAAGCCCATGATTTCCTATATGTTGGTTTGCCATCCCAAACCTCTAGGACCAATAATAAGTGAGTTATAAGCACTTTCAGGTTTGGCTATCTTCGTTTGACCTTGCAGGAGGAGCCTAAGGTCAAATCTGATCACACCAAAAGATTCCCAGCCCATGATTTCCTATAGGTTGGTTTACCATCCCAAACCTCTAGGACCAATAATAAGGGAGATATAAACACATTTCATGACTGACAGAGTGGCGGCCATCTTGTTTTTCAAAATGAGGCCAAAAATATTCCCAGCCCATGATTTCCTATAGGTTGGTTTAACATCCCAAACCTCTAGGACCAATGATAAGCGAGTTATAAGCACTTCTAAGTTTGGCTATCCTCATTTGACCTTGAAGGAGGGGTCCAAGGTCAAAATAAAAATATTCCAAGTCAACGTTTTGTAATGAGGAACATATCCTGCGAATTTGAGATCTCTACCTATAATACCCTTTGCTCTAGAGGGCTAACAAAAGTCCTTGCTTAAAGTCGAATAAATGTCCCTGGCAGCCATCTTGTTTTTCAAAATGAGGCCAAAAATATTCCCAGGCAAGATTTTATGGTTATGAATATATCCTGCAAATTTGAGAAGGCTAGCTATAATATTTTTTCATTATAGTGGTAATGGTGAAATCTCTACACACGGCTGTGGCGGCGGCGTAACGAAGCAAAATCCATAGTATCCACCGGATGCTATCCAGTGGATGCAATAAAGCCAACACAAGGTTTAGACAAGGTCAAAGGTGAGATCAAGGTCACAGCTTTATGTCGTACCCCCAACCAATGTCCCTACCAAGTATTAACTACCTACACTTTAAGATTTTTGAAAACAAGATCATGGTTCAAAGAAAAAAAAGTTTGTCAAGACGTTAACAACTATCTACAATGTTGTCTTGGAGGCTCTGCTCTAAAATGGTCTTGTGTATTTTATATATTTTCAAAATCTCTTGTATATGGATAGACTTGGGTTATGTACAGACAATCCCCAACGATTTTCATAAAGACCATAAAGTCATAAAAATATGATCCACCAAAATAGCCACTGTCAGGAAATGAAAAGAGTTTTTGTTCTATAAAATTTATGTATTTAACCAGCTGGAGACCACTCTTATCTACTCTCATTCAACTTCATTTCAATTTCTTTTCTAGCTGGTACGTTCATGAAGCACTTATTTTCAGTTCCATAGGACCAGTTGTTCAGTATTTATGCCATAGTAATATTCTTACTTATAAAAATGGTCTCTAATTCCATTATTACAGCTCCTCCCAAATTTCTAGCATGCAGTAATAGAAGCTAAGTAGCTTATCACATGCTAACCCTTCATTTCCTGGTGAAAAGAAAATGAAACAAGTGAATAACGACAGGTCATTATTGCTATTCCAGGATGGGGCAAATTAAAGGGAAATTCTATTACCCTTTTGCTGCCCCCCACTTCTAATCTGAGGCCCCTAAAGATCCTGCCTTATTAAGATAAATTGTTCCTACCTAGCTGGCTGGAAATGCTTGGTAATCTTATATCACAGCAAAATATTCCTCCTAAAGTCAACTTACATTCTTCTTACTTTTTGTCTTTATTTACTTATTTATTTTTTTACCTTTTTAACAAAACCAGATTTTTGACAATTACTTTTATTGGAAGGCCATTTGGGCAACAGTTATTACTTTGAACTTAGAGGATTTTTGGGATGATCAATCACAGAAAAGTGAGTTTTAAAAGATTGCAAGTGTTGGGAACTTATTTATTTATGGTTGAACTTTCCACTCACACTGGAGTAGCTAGGACAAACTCAGCAATTGAAAACTGTTATTACATGGAATGGAGGGCAACACTTGTCGCAATCAGAGAAATATTTCTTATAATGGCTTCTTGACGGTGATTGATTTATGCAAACCAGAGAGATCAGAAGTGAAGCGGAGTGTGGGTAAAATGTAAACTATCTGCAGAATCTGGATAGGGACCTAAGGTAACAGAGAATGAATAAATGTACAGCATAAGAGTAAATAAATGCAAGTCGTTTTTGTATTAATGTACATTTAAAAATGGAAATTTTTACTTTTGGTGTGAGATACTTAATAAGAAATACATATGTGGAGTAGAAGTGTGGAAATGAATTATTTGGTACAGACCAAAAAAAATATATATATATTATAACTATGTTTATAACATTATATTTTTAAATTTTAAGTAAAAATAATTCTCAGTGAAACAAGCAAGTTTAATCTTTCAAGAGTTATATTTTTAAAATAGGAAAAAAACCACACACACACAAAGAAAAAAGAATTTAAACTATCAAAAAAAAAAAAAAATAATAATAAAATAAAATAAAGTTTAGATATAGCTATCATTTTGAAGAATACCAAATTTATCTCCGATCAGAAATAATGTGAAACATCCTATGTAATGAAGGTTAAACTTATATTTAATTCTATACACTACACTTTTGTGTTAAGGTGTTGTTACCCTGTGTAGTTACAATATTTACTTGCCAGAGAAAGATTCTAATCTCTACTTTCAATATTTTATCTAGTGTACTTATCAACATCTTATTAATTCTAGTAATTCATACATTTCTGCTCTATTTTACAGCCAAGAACAACAATCCTTCATGATGGATTTTATTTTATTTAATGACAGCCACAGCGAGCCATCTTTTATGTACCCTGAACCCTACCTGCCTGATGTGGAAGTCCAGAGGACTAATCGGTCATCCTTAGGTGACCATCTCTCAGCCTCAGTAATTTACTCGTCACACTGCCTGCCCCAATGTGGCTATAATGACTCGGACATTCGCTGGACTGATTCCACCTCAAACACCATGTTCTACGCCATTCCCATGCTTCTCACATTTGGACTAATTTCTGGTCTGTTCAATCTTCTTGTATGCAGCCGACATGTTTCAACGTCATACAACGTCTACATCCTTGGCCTTGTGATGGCCAGTAACTGTGTACTGCTCACTGGCTGGATGATAAGGCTGGAGGACTATATGGACCATAGCGACTATTACCAGTACATGTACACCTACTTCCGAGGTCTGCACAGTTGGTTTTGGTACACCTCTATATGGATACTTGTCTGTATGCTACTAGAACGCTTCAGCATGATTCTATCTAGTAAACCACAACGGCCACTCTTCACTCCATTACAGGCCGGAATCATAACAGTACTGATCTATCTCTTCTGCTGTGTGAGTGCCACACCTCAGTTTTGGGAATACCAGGTTAGTGAAATTGTAGATCTTTCCAACGAAGAAGGAAGTCATAAGAAATATTATGAGAAGTCACAGCTGGCAAAGAGTACTGGATACCGAAGTGTCTACTTCACATTTCAGCTTGCAGTGAGCATGTTCTTGCCATATCCTCTGATGATTATCATTGTGGTCATGCTGGTGAAAAGGAGAGGCTTGAAATCTGGTCAATCAACACAGTTACATCAAAATAATCTATGTGAGATGTCCACCTCTGTACAAAGTGATGGGAGTACCATTGTGAACAAAGAAGATTCAGAGACTGGGCCAGTAATCCACCCTGTCTTCACGCGAATGCTTCTGACGTTTACAGTGTTTTACCTGGCCACCTCAACTCCTCTAAACTTCCTGAACATTGCAGACCAGATCAATCCACACATCAACTGGGAGGATGAGAAAGTCTTCTATGCACTCAGTGACCTCTTCCATTTCTTATTTTATTCCTTCTATTCCCTGCAGATTGTAGTTTTCTTCAGTTTCTGCAAAAACTTTAAGCACCTGGCAATAGCCATGGTTTGCTGGTGTGCTAATTTCAAGTGTACATGGAGAGCAGTTCCAGCTGAGCAAGTAGTTTAACTCCAGACTACAACTACCTGTGATAGGTTTTGGAAGTAGTGTATTTTTCAGTCAAAAAGGTACAGTTGAACCCTTTAATGTCTCAAGATATGAGAAAAAATAAGTCTACCTTACCAGGATTTCCAAATAATAGGGTGATGTTAATGAAAAAAAGTCTTGTCATAAGCTGATAGTTCTGTCCATTTAAAAAGGTAGCTGTAATCATAACACTTTATATGTCTGTAAATAGTAATGTGACCCCATTTTCTGCAACTGGCTTTAAAAATGCACGGAATGAACATGACATTTCTGTATAAGGCCACCCTAACTTCTGATATTATATCTGAACCCATCTGAATGGAAAACTTGGACAATAAAAAACAGTATTACTTCACCAGGGTATGTTCATTATTAGTCAACTTTCAATGGAAAAATGCAAGTTAGCCATTAATTTTTACTTAAAAGCGAACTGCACTAAGAGTATTCTACTTGAAAGATTTTGCATATATATGTATCTTAATGGGACAATTTATTAAAAATAGCATCAGAGATGCCCGTACCCCACAGCCTGGGAAAATAGTTTTCAACACCATGAGATATAGAAGTAGTGAAACAGTACACAGATTGGTATACTTTCAGACCAGTGCCAGTGTCCAAATAATGTTTAAGTAGATAAAATAACATCTAAGAGAAAGAAATTGCATGTAAAGATTAAGTATTAAAACAAGACAATTCAGTAAACTAAAAATTATGAAGCTTTAAGACTTCTCCCATTTTGATTTTCATTTGTATGGTCGAATTATGGTTTGGATGTTTTGAATATTACCCATACATACAGATGTAGCAATACATGCTTTTATGTGGAATTGGGGAAAAACCTGTGGCTCACTTGATACAATACCATCTGTTAGAATGGGAAGTTGCAAAAGTAAAACTAATATGAATTCTAATATGACTTTAACAGTGCTTAATCTACACCAAAAGACACCCAAAGGTGCAACAACCAACATTCAAGTAAAAAGATATGACAGATAAATAGTATCACATATCCTCATAGAAACATAAAAGAGCATCAGATATGCAAGATCAAAGGTCAAGTCCAGGTCACACCATGACGTTGCACACATATAACCCTTGACCAATGTCCCTACCAAATATCAACTTCCTACATCTTGTGGTTTCCAAAATACTGTATAAGTGGTTATTTTCGCGTGGAATTAATTTTCGCTATATTCGCGAGTGACTACAAAACGCGAAAATAACTTCTAGCCAATATTTCCATAAACAATATTTTATTAAAGCAATTAGGCAAAATCCAAAAACAGATTATATTAAGCCAATATTTATATTCCGTAGAACCAGTCTAGCGTGAGCGGTAATACAAGATTGTGCAAGATACAATATTTGACACTGTCACGGAAACAATAAATTCACATGTACCATTCACAGAAACGCCTAACTTCTTTGATCTTTATCACCAGGGAGGGATTAATTCAATTACACGACCCCGCTACACAACTTCTTTGATAATGCGCCGATCAATGAAAGTGTGTTCGATTGGGTTTCGTAAATTTATAATCTCCCAGAGTAGGTTCACACACTGACAACGTGTATAAAAGAAAAGACGTTAACTATGCATTTCCAATCAAACCAGCAGAAGTCCGCGTAATATTTTAATTTAAACATGTTGTTAGTGTGGGCGATAATTGAATATATTTCTCCGCGAAAATAAATTCTCGCGAACCAGGCCTACAGTGTACATTCGCGAACTTAAGTACCCGCGAAAAAAACCAGTTATACAGTATAGCTCAGACAAGGCATTATAGGTCAAGGTCACTACGGCAAGGTCAAAGGTCAAATCAAGGTCACACCATGATGTTTTACATCTACACACCCTAGCTAATGTCCCTACTCAGTATCAACTTCCTACACCTTACAGTTTCCAAGATATACCCCGGACAAGATTTTATAGGTCAAGGTCACTACGGCAAGGTCAAATCAAGGTCACACCATGACATTGCACACCTACACCCTCTAACCAATATCCCTACCAAGTATCAACTTCATACACCTTACGGTTTCCGAGATACAGCCCGGACAAGATTTTATAGGTCAAGGTCACTACGGCAAGGTCAAATCAAGGTCATGCCATGACGTTGCACACCTAAACCCCCTAACCAATGTCCCTACCAAGTATCAACTTCCTACACCTTACAGTTTCCAAGATATAGCCCGGACAAGATTTTATAGGTCAAGGTCACTACGGCAAGGTCAAACATCAAATCAAGGTCAGACCATGACGTTGCACACATACACCCCCTAACCAATATCCCTACCAAGTATCAACTTCCTACACCTTACAGTTTCCAAGATATAGCCCGGACAAGATTTTATAGGTCAAGGTCACTACGGCAAGGTCAAAGGTCAAATCAAGGTCATGCCATGACGTTGCACACCTACACCCCCAACCAATGTCCCTACCAAGTATCAACTTCCTACACCTTACAGTTTCCGAGATATAGCCCGGACAAGATTTTACAGGTCAAGGTCACTATGGCAAGGTCAAATCAAGGTCAGACCATGACGTTGCACACCTACCACCCCTAACCAATATTCCTACCAAGTATCAACTTCCTACACCTTACGGTTTCCGGGATATAGCCCGGACAAGATTTTATAGGTCAAGGTCACTACAGCAAGGTCAAAGGTCAAATCAAAGTCACACCATGACGTTGCACACCTACACCCCCTAACCAATGTCCCTACCAAGTATCAACTTCCTACACCTTACGGTTTCCGAGATACAGCCAGGTACAAGATTGTAAATGGGGAGTGAATAAATAATTCACATTTGTTAAATTTACTCAAGCGTTGTATATTAATTACATGTAAAAAGGAAAATTTCATACTATCAAGTTTTCTGATGGTTTAATTTCCAGATTTAATACAAATTAATTCAAATGTCTTATTTGGTTCTCCATAGCTGGTAATAATGAAATGTAAATGGGGAGAATATATTTAATACTACAAACAAAATATCCATAACACACAACAATAGAATAGATAGAATATGAATCAAAATACAGTTTTGTGAATTAGAATTAAAAGTCACCAAGATTCACTGAGAAACTGGGAAAAAACAACATTTTTTTCCCTGTGTCTACATATTGCATATACAATGTTTGTCTTGACAAAGTATTTTGTTTATAGTACTACTATTCAAGAAAAAATAAAAATTAATAAAAAAAGATTCATAATGAGAATCATTTTAAAACTATGCTTTACCCAAATTTATTTAATCATCACAACATGTAAAATTAGAGCTAATTCTTAAGTCAGGCACTCATTTAATCCATCAATGCACAGGCCAATGCTGTTAATTTGAAGACAAGGGGAAAGTTCACAGGTCTAATCAACAAGCTCATAAATAACTAGGGGGGTACAAAATATGGCAAAGGGGATACAGGATATGGCAGGGGATACAAAATGTGGCAGCCCCCTTGCCATATTTTGTATCCCCACACACTTTGTGGCAGCCCCCTTGCCATATTTTGTATCCCCACACAATTTGTGGGGGATACATTATCTGGCGCTACACCGGACAAACTTTTTCCCAACGCCCGCCCACCCATCCGGACAAACTAAATTGGACTCTTGACACTTTAGGAATGGCAGGTTCAAAATTGAAGCAAAAAATGTGAAGAAATCTTGTTCTCTCTTTGAGGTTTGGTCAGAATTTAATACTTTTTTACCATCCAAATATTGATGAGACATTTCCTACAGCTGGATGCCCAATTAATTGGAATTTTATTTGGTAAAATACTGAATTACTTTGATAAAAGTTTGAGACATATCAGCATTTTTTGCTAAGCCTTTGATACTTGTTTTTCACTTTTACCACGAATATTTCTTAAAATTTCTATCTTAAATAATTTGTATGGCAAACTTAATATTTTCTATCAGAGGTATGTTTATGGCACCTTCTTCTCAATCTGGATATCTTGAATAAAGTCTGTTTGTTATATAACTTTTAAAACATTTTGGTTTGTCTTGATGTTTTTTCTACATTCAAATGTCATAACATTAAGTTAAACCGTAACTGAAATATAGCCAAAATGTACACTCAAGAACTTTCCCTAAAACTTGAACTACTTTTGTAATTTTTGTCAACTATCAAGAACAACAAATGTTAAATTTTAAGTTTTTTTTCAATTTTCCCTGGGATACACAAAGTGTAAAGTTAACTTTGGCTTACACACCCACCAATGCCTTAATTTTCTGTTCCTCTTTACTAGCTCCACATATACCACATGGTATGAATCTATTATTTAAATGTTTATTACTTATAGCAAGTTACTACAAGAAAACAGCAGCAATAATTCAAACCATCAAAACAGATGATTATTTGGCTGCCAACTGTCATAAATGTCACAGTAAATTCTTATTACTGCACTGCATGTTGCAGATCTATCTCATTTACACTCAAGAGTGAGAAAAGAAAAAAAAAGAAATACAGTAAAATTTGCCAGAGGATATATTTTGCCACTGACGAAAGCCAGCAAGATTTTGCAACTTTTGTAAAATTCGATGAAATTTGTTATTCTGGTGACATCTGATATGGAACTGTCACTCATTGTGTTTCCAGTAGCAAATTTCATGTGCTCTGGTAAATATCAAATATCTTATCCTACACGTCTCCAAAGTAAGAAAGAAGCGCAATACATTATGTGACTTAACCACAGAACCAGGACAACATGAAATACCAAATAAACTGTCACACTGACTGGAGCTAGTCACTGTTGAATTGTAATAGAGCAGAGTATTAAGAATGCCATGAAAATGTGACAGGAATATTTTAATTATTAGCAGATAATTAGGAGTAAAATATCATGCACTGAATGTGTAGCAACAGCCAAATCAAATGAAATAAGTTATTTTATTACTTGCATATAGTGCAGTCTGTCAGTATTCACTCGAAATATTTCATTTTACATAAATAATTAGAAACTGTTGAAAACACAAGCAGAAGTAGAATTAATAATAAAACTCAAATTCATTTACCGTATACAGCAAAATTTTACGTTAATAATCATTTTTTGTCTTTGTATTTATGAATTAACAACACCATTACTAGAATATGTGTACATATGCCTATTTATTGCATTAATATGTTTTCTTATACACATACGAAAAAAAATTAAATTTAAGAAGAAATTTTTCTCAGTTAAACATATATTTTGTTGAAATACCAAAATGTATGAAACCAATCTGATGTTGCTTTGGCTTTGATTGCAACAGTTTGATTGACCATTCTGTTAGCATGCAGATCAATGGGTGACAGTCTCAAATGTGTGAATGAAAAACGGATATTGAATTAGCTGGTGGCTTTCACTGATTAGGTTAATCAATGACAAGGTCTAAAAGCTTACAGAATACAGCAGGGTTTGAAGATAACGGTTTCTTATAGGCAATTCAATTTTCTCCAGTGCAGTTGGGATACTAAGAAAGCCAGCAATGAACAGGCTGGCAATGAATGACTTCCAAATGCAATTTTGGGCGAATGTCATAACATTCGATCACACCTACAATAAATGAAATAATTGACACAGACATGAGATTTGATTTTCACAGAATTCCTTCCTGTGAGTTGGCACTGTTACCAAATGTGAACACACACACAAAAAAATATATATATAGTCGACTGCTTCACAAAAACTGCCATCTTACGAATAGTTTAAAGTATATGGTCTATCTTCTAGATGTTCTGGCCATAACTTTGTTCAATAATTAATAAAACAGGGCTGGTATTTGAAAGGTTTTCATTTGGAATTGAAACTAGGGCGCCCTATTAAGAGTAGCTGCAACATATAAAAAAAACAGGATAGCATAGAAGAAAACACATTATCATCTGTACTGTCCACCCCATGAACGTTTTTGCAACAATTGTACAGTAGTCTTACAAGACTCTGTTTTGCTTGTAAAATATATCAACGATGCTTAGATATTTATAACATGCAAATTACTTCAGCTTCATGCCTTTTTGCATTGGTTCAAAAATTACTCAAAATTACTGTAGTATCTCTAAAGGTTTTTGAGACAACTGACATTATCAATTTCCGGCAAAATTCAAGAGATCTGCCCGAATACAAAAAATTAAAAGTTTTTCAGCAGCATTTTATCTAGGGCTTATAATACCCAAAGGCTCCAAAATTCTCTTGAAATCGCTCTATCTTTAACTGCTTTTGAGATAAATAACAGTTTCAATTTCTGCCCAAATTCAACATGGCAGCTGAAATTCCAGAAATTCAACATTTTTTCAGAGGCACTATAACTAAGGTGTCTCATAACAATTAAGATAACCAACATTTTTGATTTCCGACAAAGTTCAAGATGGTGGGTGAAATTTGAGAAATATGACATTTTTCAGAGGCAATATACCTAAGATCTCAAATATCCAAATGGTCCAAAATTAGTTTGAAATTGCTCTATCCCTTATGGTTTTGAAATGAACAACATTTTCAATTTCCGCCAAAATTCTAGATGGCGGACAAAATTCTGGAAATTTAACTTTTTTCACAGGCACTATAAGGTTTCTAGTACCCAAAGGGTGCAAACATTGCTGAAAATCACTCTATCTCTAACGGTTTTTGGGATAAATGACATTTTCAATTTCCGCCAAAATTCAGGAAATTCAACATTTTTCAGAGGCACTTCATGTGACTTCTCTAGTAGCCACTGGGTTCAAAATTTGCTAAAAATTGCTCTATTTGTAATGGTTTTCCAGATAAATGGTATTTTCGATTTCCGTCAAGATTCAATATGGAGGCCGAAATTCATTTTCAGAAGCACTACATCTAAGATCTCGGGTACCCAAAGGGTCCAAAATTTGCTCGTGACAGGAAAACAATTTTTGTTAAATGTCGCCAGTAGCTGAATTATTAAATGGAGAATAGCTGTCAATGGAAAAAGCACAATTATGTAAAAGTGCATATAACAATCAGTTGCAGCAATCGATATATCTTTGTCATAAGAGAAAGATGTCTCAAATATGGCAGGTGCACACACTTTGGCAGAGCAAAACGGTCAAACTATGATGCACACTTACACCCCTAATGTCCCTACCGAGTGTCAACCTTCTACACTTTATGGAATCAAAGAAATAACCCAGAAAAGATTTTAAAACTCATGGTCACTATGACAAGGTTAAAAGTCAAATCAAGGTAGTGTTGAAGACAGTAAACCGGAAACCTATTTGCCGACCGAAAGACAGTGATCCGGTTACGTTTCGTTTTCTTCAAACCAAAACCGGTTTCATCTCATATTTCATTATTTTACCTTAAGTTCACCAAAAAATCGAACTGCAACAAATATTTCACAGTATTTTATAATATTCTATTGATATATCACACATTTTATCCTCGAAAGTCTTCAAAAAGTCCCTTGTGGTTCCTTATTTATATACGTATTAAAACTCATGTACGCGGTTGAAAACTTATTTCTTCACGTTTTATAAATCAAACGTACCCGGTTTTTCGTCGAATTTTTACTGTCAGAAACCGGTTCTAAAATTCGCATTCAACCACAACACTAAATCAAGGTCACATGATGTTGCACACCTACACCCCTTAACCAATATCCCTACCAAGTACCAACTTCTTACACCTTATGGTTTCTGAGATATAGCCCGGACAAGATTTTAAAGGTCAAGGTCACTATGGTAAGGTCAAAGGTCAAATCAAGGTAATACCATGACGTTGCACACCTACAACCCCTAAGTAATGTCCCTGCCACGTATCAACTTCCTACACCTTACGGTTGCTGAAATATAGCCCGGACAAGATTTTCAAACTCAAGGTCACTGCGGCATGGCCAAAGGTCAAATCAAGTTCAGACCATGACGTTGCACACCTACACCCCCTAACCAATGTCCCTACCAAGTATGAACTTCCTATACCTTATGGTTTCTGAGATACAGCCCAGACAAACTTTTTCCCGCCACCCGCCCTGCCAAGTAACAACTTCCTACACCTTACGGTTTCTGAGATATAGCCCGGACAAGATTTTATAGGTTAAGGTCACTATGGCAAGGTCAAATGTCAAATCAAGGTCACACTATGACACTACACACCTACACCCCCTAACCAATGTCTCTACCAAGTATCAAGTTCCTATACCTTATGGTTGCTGAGATATAGCCTGGACAAGATTTTCTAGGTCAAGGTCACTACAGCAAGGTCAAAGGTCAAATCAAGGTCACACCATGACATTGCATACCTACAACCCCTAACTAATGTCCCTACCAAGTATCATCTTCCTACACCTTACGGTTTCTGAGATATAGCCCGGACAAGATTTTATAGGTCAAGGTCACTACGGCAAGGTCAAAGGTCAAATCAAGGTCAGACCATGACGTTGCACATATACACCCCCTAACCAATATCCCTACCAAGTAGCAACTTTCTACACCTTACGGTTTCCGAGATATAGCCCGGACAAGATTTTAAAGGTCAAGGTCACCATGGCAAGGTCAAAGGTCAAATCAAGGTAATACCGTGACGTTGCACACCTACAACCCCTAAGTAATGTCCCTGCCACGTATCAACTTCCTACACCTTACGGTTGCTGAAATATAGCCCGGACAAGATTTTCAAACTCAAGGTCACTGCGGCATGGCCAAAGGTCAAATCAAGTTCAGACCATGACGTTGCACACCTACACCCCCTAACCAATGTCCCTACCAAGTATGAACTTCCTATACCTTATGGTTTCTGAGATACAGCCCAGACAAACTTTTTCCTGCCACCCGCCCTGCCAAGTAACAACTTCCTACACCTTACAGTTTCCGAGATATAGCCCGGACAAGATTTTATAGGTCAAGGTCACTACGGCAAGGTCAAAGGTCATACCATGACATTGCATACCTACAACCCCTAACTAATGTCCATACCAAGTATCATCTTCCTACACCTTACGGTTTCTGAGATATAGCCCGGACAAGATTTTATAGGTCAAGGTCACTACGGCAAGGTCAAAGGTCAAATCAAGGTCAGACCATGACGTTGCACACATACACCCCTTAACCAATATCCCTACCAAGTAGCAACTTTCTACACCTTACGGTTTCCGAGATATAGCCCGGACAAGATTTTAAAGGTCAAGGTCACTATGGCAAGGTCAAAGGTCAAATCAAGGTAATACCATGACGTTGCACACCTACAACCCCTAAGTAATGTCCCTGCCACGTATCAACTTCCTACACCTTACGGTTGCTGAAATATAGCCCGGACAAGATTTTCAAACTCAAGGTCACTGCGGCATGGGCAAAGGTCAAATTAAGTTCAGACCATGACGTTGCACACCTACACCACCTAACCAATGTCCCTACCAAGTATGAACTTCCTATACCTTATGGTTTCTGAGATACAGCCCAGACAAACTTTTTCCCGCCACCCGCCCTGCCAAGTAACAACTTCCTACACCTTACGGTTTCCGAGATATAGCCCGGACAAGATTTTATAGGTTAAGGTCACAATGGCAAGGTCAAAGGTCAAATCAAGGTCACACCATGACACTACACACCTACACCCCCTAACCAATGTCTCTACCAAGTATCAAGTTCCTATACCTTACGGTTTCTGAGATATAGCCCGGATGAGATTTTCAAACTCAAGGTCACCATGGCAAGGTCAAAGGTCAAATCAAGGTCACACCATGACGCTGCACACCTACATCCCCTAACCAATGTCCCTACCAAGTATCAACTTCCGACACCTTATGGTTACTGAGATACAGCCCAAACAAACTTTTTTCCGCTGACCGTCCATTTGGACACCATGGGTGAAAACAATACCCTGACAGCCCTTAAGGGCTGTGGGGTAAAAATAGCATCAGAGATGCCCATACCCCATAGCCTGGGGAAATAATTTCAACACCATGTGATATAGAAGCAAGGTTAAGGAGATGGAAGCAAATTTTTTTTTGCATTTTTGGCAAAAATTCGAAAATTCAAAATGGTCGCCAATTTTAGGGAGGGAAAATTTTTTGAAAATTGCAAAGAGCACATTGCTTAGATACCCTGTGGTTTGAAAATTTTGACAGAATCTCGCACTGTTTAGGAGACAGACATATTTATGTTTTTTGCTATGTAGCTATTACTCAGAAGGTTAAAGCTATTACAATCAACAACAATACCAAGCAAACAACTGACCCTATAAACCTTCACGCCAAATGAGTTAAATATGTTTCCTTTAAAAGAGTGAAAACCAAAATGCAATTCAGAGTAGGCTCAAAAGTGGCAAAGCAGCTATTACTCAGATAGCTACAAAGCTATCATCGACCAAAAGCTATCCTGGCCAAACTATTGACCCAATTATCCTTCATATAAATTTTTGTGAAGATAGAAAACATTGTTTCATTAAAATGTCCAGAAACAAGAGGGTCAGAAATGCCCCAAAAGGCGGGTTGCGTAGGTAGCAATAACGTTAGCGACTGCTGTAATTAAATTTAGAAACAAGGAAAGAAATGTTAGGTCACCTAGTTAAGGTAAATGTGTTAGACGTGCTAAGAAATCTAAAACTTGTAATCTAGGTTACATAATTGTATCTATACTACAAACGAACAAACTTGAAAATTTTAATTACTTAAATGTAGCTTTTATAAGCTACAAGCTAATAATACCATGTGGGACTGAATGCTGTTCGCGGATGGTCACAAGGCATCAGGCCAACGTCTAAGAAAAATAGACATTTATAGTTGGCCGTAGCTTGCCCTCTCGTGGTACACTGAGATCTCGACCTACTTTCTCATTGAAATTTTTAAACCTTACCCCTCAGCTGTAATACAGCGGGGAGGCAGGGTGGGACTCTTCTCAGTCCCACATGGTAAGCTACATTTAAGTAATTAAAATTTTCAATTTTATTGCGCTACAATAGCTTACCATGTGGGACTGAATGCTGAATCCAACCGCACGGTGGAGGGATTACAGTTGATACTGGACGATATGTCAATTTTTCTTAGATTTTGAAGTAATAGATTAGAGTGAATGTTAGAAATACCAGTCTGAGTCCAGTTTACAGTGCCCCAATCCCGAAGACGGGGCCTGTAAAGAGCCAAAAACCTGAATATAATGAATGACAGTGCTAAAACTGGCAAGCTATTTTGATTGTAGGAGAGAAGTGCGGCCGTGCTCACTTGAGCAGTGTAAAGGCCCTTAAGGGCCATCCATGAGTGAAAAACCTGCCCTATGGTTGGAATTCTCATAAATTTTTAGCCACCTAACATGAGATTAATGACAACTTGATAAGTCCTTAATACTAGGGCTGCAACGATTCTTCGGTTACTCGGAAATGAAACGATTCAGTACAATACTCGAGGCAAGAAAAGTGAACCGGGTCTTCGAAAACAACTGAACATAGACGTAAAATCTACTACAAAATTCTATTTTTTCTCTAAATATATGAATATATTTATATATTTTACTAATATAAGGAGTTTTCATTTCAGCATTTTATATTTTAAGTATTTGCAAACTTTAATTCTTTGTGTAACAACGTTTTATAAGACGGCATTTTATTATAACGTATTTTGAAGACGCCTCTAATCTCGCAATATAAAGATGGTTAAAGTTTCTTATATTTTGCATTATAAAGGCGTCTTTTTCCCAAAATTCAATAAATTATCAACATTCTTTCCTGTTGTGTGGTTTGTAACCATTTTATAAGGCGTGATATGTCAAAATATGAAGCAGTTTATTTCGTGGGCGATAATCAAGCGATTAACCGAGTCCGAGTCGATTCTTCTAATACGAGGAATCAAGGCGCATTTTCGGGCTCGCTTGCAGCCCTACTTAATACATCTTATGCTTGATAAACTAACAATAAAAAATGACCTTACCTGTAACATCTCGAGAGGTAAACCTATACCTAGACCCAGAGATTGACTCCTGAAGACTTGGTTGTAGCGGATGTGCTCCCCCCCCCATCTTTTTTTTCCGAGGATACCTGGTCTGAGAGGAAGGATCTAGGACTTGTTGTGCCACCACCACTGGTCCCAGATACATATTGTTGTTGTTGTCTGACCAAGTAAGGTCTTTTAGGTAAAAATTTGTAAATGTGTTGTGAGCTTTCCAGTGACAGGCTTGCATGATTTGGTCCACCGATACCCCACCATAAAAGGCCTTAGAGGCCGTGAAAGCCCTAATGTCATGCACTTTAACTTGGGCCAAGTCCAAGGCTTGTTAGTCTGCTTGTTTATAACAAAGTAGAATGGTTTGTTTCAACCAAGAAGAGAGAGTAGCGGGTCTGATGTCTGAGGTGTGTCCTTTCTTGAAGGAGATGAAAAGGAGGGATGGAGACCCTCTCAGGTCTTTGGTTCGATCCAAATAGTACCTCAGGGCCCGCACCGGACACAAGGTCCTGTCTTCTTTGAATTGTCTCTCTACAATGGTAGTCAAAGCAGGAATAGTCACTGGAGACCCACTCTGAGAACCTTCTCTTGCTAGTTGGATGTTGGCTATGAAGTCAGAAGAAGGGAACAAGGCAACCTTTTCCCATTGGCCTAGATTAGATACTTTGTTTGCAACCCAGGCATGGATTTCGCTGCGGCGCTTGCCGGAGGCCAAAGCTAGCAAGAAAGCAGTTTTGAGAGTAAGATGTTTGAGGTTTGTGTCTTTCATGGGCTCAAAGGGTGCTTTTGTGAGCTCATTGAGAAAAACAGAAAGATTCCATTTTGGAAGATTCCTGGAACTTTTTGGACGATCCCTGTGAAAACTGGAGAGTAACCTGTGAAGGTCTGAACTTTGTGCAATATAGCGGCAAGCTCGGCCCAAAGTGTCAACAATGGCCGTCCTGTAACCATCAATGGTCAAGGGGTGCCTGTTTAGATCTTGGTACAGGTACATGAAAAACTCTGAAATATGTTTCACAGATGGAGTGGAGAAATCCACCGAATTTTCTCTGCACCATTTCTCAAATAGTGCCCACTTTGACTTATAGATGGTCCTTGTTGATGACCTCTGAGGTGCAGCAAATCTCTCTGCCACCTCCACAGAGAAGCCTTGTTCTTGGAGTTGTCCACTCCTAGACACCAGGCGTGGAGGTTGAGATGTGGATTGCTGTGGAACACATAATTGTGGGACTGTTTGAAAAGATTTGTTGACACTGGAAGTTGCAGTGGAATCTCTGTTAAGAGCTGCACTAGGTCCCAAAACCAGAGCATCCCTGGCCAGCCTGGGGCTATTACGATAATCAGGCAATAACATTGCCTGATTTTTTGGATCACCCGGTGAAGGAGAGCCGTTGGAGGGTAAGCATATGCAGTGAGACCCGTCCAGTTTATGTTCAGAGCATCTATGTCCCAAGCATTTGGGTCTGCGAGTGGAGACACGTACAGTGGAAGTTTGTGGTTCAGATGAGTGGCAAATAGATCTACATGAGGAGTGAACCACTTTTGGCAGATCTGTTTGAACACCTGCGGATGCAGTGACTATTCTGTTGACTGCACTTGGTTTGACCTGGACAGGAGGTCGGCCATCACATTTAGACACCCTGGAATGTGTCTGGCTTTCAATGTTATGTGAAAGTGATGACACCATGTCATGATCTTCCACAGGATAGCGCACATCTCTGCTGAGTGAGTTTCTCCTTGTTTGTTTATGTAGGCTACCACTGTTGAGTTGTCGGTTGCAACTAGCACTGTTTGGTTCTGGCACTGGTCCTTGAAGCTTCGAAGGGCCAGGGAGACTGCCTTCAACTCAAGAACGTTTATGTGTAGCCTTTTTTCCCGGTCTGACCACAGACAGAACTTTGATCTAAGTGAGCACCCCAACCTTCGTTTGAGGCGTCTGTAAAGAGTTGGATACTGTGGTCTTTGTGATGAAGGTCTGCATCACGTTTGAGGGATTTTGCCACCAGTCTAGGTGTGCTGAAATGGCTTCTGTCCAAGGAAGGAGGCTGTCCAGCGACTGAGGATATCTCCAGTGCTCCTTGAGGTGAAACTGAAAGGGCCTCATGTGAAGGCGTCCCTCCGGGACCATCTTCTCTGTTGAGGCTAGCAACCCAATTAGCGACATCAAACATCTTGCAGTCAAAACACGTTTTGACTTGAGACGTAGGATCAAATCCTGAAGTTTGAGCCATCTCTCTTGAGTGGGTTTTACGAGGGCTGAATCTAGATGGTATTCGTAGCCCACGAACGAAAACACCTGAGTAGGTTTCAGTTCTGATTTCTCCTGATTTATTTTCCAACCCAAGGATTGGGTTAGGTCTACCACAGCCTGAGTGTTCACTTGGGCTTCTTCCTGAGACTGGGACCTGATCAGCCAGTCATCCAGGTATTGGTGAAGTCTGAGTCCTCTGGAAAAGGCCATTAGCTTCACCTCCTTTGAATAATCATTGTAAAGACCTGGGGGGCTGTGGCTAGCCCGAAAGGGAGGGAGGTGAACTGGAACACCTGTGACCTGTGGCAAAACCTTAGGTATTTCCTTGAGTTTGGATGGATGGGGATGTGAAGGTGAGCATCCGATAGGTCTATCGACGACACCCATTCCCCTGGAATCAGGGAGGTCCTGATGGACTCTGGAGTTTCCATTTTGAACTTTTCTACGTGTAGAAAAGTGTTGAGCCTGCTTAGGTCTATGACTGGCCTCCACCTTTGGTGAGGCTTGGGTACTAGAAACAGGCGACTGTAAAAGCCGAAAGATTTTACATTTTCCACCCTTTCGATTGTGTTCTTCGACAGAAGAGACTGGATACAAGTGGCCAGAGCTTGGTCTTTTTGACAGGCCTTGTACTCTGACAGAATCAGAGGGAATCTGACCAGATTTGGTTTTGAAAGGAATGGCAGTACGTAGCCATTGGTGATAATGTTTAACACGTTGGATGAACATTTGTTTGTTTGCCAGTCTCTTCTGAAAGAACGGAGTCGACCTCCTACTGGTGGACTGCGGGAGGCTTTTAAGGAGTCATTGGGGAGAGGGGTTTCCACGTCCTCGCCCCCTGTTGTGGGGTCGAAAACGACCCCTGGAGCCTCTGAAGTTTGGTTTCCCCCTACCTGTGGAAAACGATTGGTTACTGCTTTGTGAGGAGTTGCCCCCATAGGGGTGTTTCCTGTAGGAGCCTCTTTTCTTGTTGTGGGGACCACAAAAGGGCTTATAGGGTCCGAAACCTGAGAGTCTTTAGAGGTGCCTTTTTTAAGGAGGAAGTCTTCTCCCTCCTTTACAAGTTGAGACTTGAACAAGGAAGAATGCCAAAAGGGCAAATTCCTGAGTTCTTGGCATCTCCTTTCCCCTAGTTATGGTTGGAGAAGGGTCATTTCGGCTTCGCGCTGAGAAAGCCGGTGTACCCATGGTATATAACTCCCTCTGGAGTATATGGGCCAAGGATTTGCTGAGGCAAGTGAGAGCCCTGTGTTGAATAAGAACAGTCTTATTCCATAAGTCTAAGTATTCACAGGCTTGTTCATATCCACGTTTGGCTGCTTTCTTCAGGATTGGGACCTTTCTGAATTTGAGATTTGACTCTCTTGAAGGTTGACTTCATGCTATGTTGGCACTTCTCAAGAGTGGCATTGCAAGAAGATGAAGTCTTGGCAAAGGCAGCAGTAAAGTTAAGAGTGGATATGTTTTGCCTAGCTTGGTGTTCCAATTCCTTAAGAATTGGTAGGGAAACCTTGTCCATAGGAGCCCCAGGGGGCTTAGGAGTAATACAGATCTTAGCAAAATCTGTATTCAACTCTTGTATTTTCTCCTCATAACAGGGCTGTCCCACCTTGTACCACTTTGCAGTGGAAGGAGCAGGTTTGATGTATTTGCCCTCAGGTAAATTAGTGGCCTGGAAATCATGTTCAAACTTCTCAAAGGCGTCTTTGATAACTGAGCTGAGAGGTAGCATAGAGGAAGGACCTCTAGGTCTGAGCTCTTGACAGCCTTTCTCATCATCCAGACCCATAACTGAAGTTGAGGACCTAGGCATAGACTCCCTGGGGTCAGGGAGGGAAAGAATGCGCCTGAAGGTGTCCACCTCTTCAGTGTATTGGTAGGGAACATCGGACAGAGCCACTTCCCTGTAATAAGGGGGGTCTGGATCATGTTGAGGTTGGTCTTGGTCAGACAGAGGCCCAGAGGGCTGGATCTCAGAGGGCTTTGAAGACCTGTGTCTGGCTACAGTGGACTGATCCTCCTCTGAGGAAGATGACACATATCTGGACCTGACTTTATGTCTACTCTTATCAGCATGTTTTTTGGGGTTTAGCGGATGAGATCCGAGGTTCATCGGATTCCTCATACTATTCATCCGAGGCAGACCTCGGTTGAACTTCATGCCTTTTGTGAGAGTGAGAGTGTTTTTAGATCTATCCGAGACCTTCTTAGAAGGTTCCTCGGATGCATTAGAATTCTGATCCGATGCATTCTGAAGATCAGATCCGAGACATGGAGGAAGTGCTGGACCATAGTCTACATCCATTTCCTCGGTTTAAGAGGTAGTTCTAGGTCTCGGAGGGGGTAGGTCCAGGTTTACAGCACTAGATGAAGTTTCGGGCTTAGAAGCTGAGGCCGAGGTCTGATCCACCTCTGCCTGTTTTTTAGTAGTTAATTCGTCTTGAAGAGACTGGAAAGCTTCTAACATTGAAGCCTGGAACGAACCCATTTGTTGCTGCAAATGGATGTTTAGTGTGTTACCCAGGGATTTTTCCAAATCTGATTCAATTTTCTGCTGTAAGGCAGTACCTGGGGTGGGTGGGACAGTTTTAGCTGGTGTTTTAAGAGACAATGAACTGAAGGGTAGGGGCTGTGGACGCGGGGGTGAAGCAAATAAGTTGTCAGCAGCACTCTCAAGGTCTGCATTAGAACCAGTAAAAGAATCCACGTCATCCCCTAGAAGATCTAGTTCATCGTCCTTTGAACTAGGAGTGTGGGACTTTTGCTTTTTATATAACGATTCCTTTGAGAGATTTTCAACATTTGTTCTTCTGTAAAAGAAGCGCACATTGGACACAGAATTTCAAAAGTGACACACTCGGGGGTCATCACCCTTGCCAGATTCCCTACAGGTAGGGCAGTAATTATGTGTGTCAAAGGGGAAGCAAAAGTGCCTACACTTGATAGATCTCGGTTTGTCTTTATTCGTTTGGTGGGTAGACATCTTGAAACGCAATAAAAGACATAGAAGAAACCTGAACCGAGGAAAGCTCAAAACACGCAAAAATAACGAAAAATACTTATCCTGTCAAAATGGAAATTTTACAGAATAATCTATGACATAAAATAAATGAAATGACCAAAAATTAACATCCAACAATACGTATGTGCTGAGATATAGATGAAAATATCTGTGTAAACAACAAACGCTACATATTCACGCGGCCAACGAGAAAGTAGGACGAGATCTCACAGTGTACCACGAGAGGGCAGCTTGAGGCTACAGCCAACTATAAATGTCTATTTTTCTTAGACGCTGGCCTGATGCCTTGCGGCCATCCGAGAACGACATTCAGTCCCACATGGTAAGCTATTGTAGTGCAATAAAAGAATAGAATTACACCAATTTCGAAAGGAACCTAGCCATGATGGAGATCTATCTCCCTGTCAAGTTTGAATTCGATTGGACAAAGCATTTTTAAGTTAGAGTCCAGAAACAAAAATGTTGACAGACAGACAAACAGACAAGAAACGGACAAACGAACAGACAGAATTACACCACTTTCCAAAGGAACCTAGCTATGATGGTGGTCTATCTCCCTGTCAAGTTTGAATTCGATTGGACAAAGCGTTTTCGAGTCAGAGTCCGGAAACGAAAATGTGGACGGACAGACAGACGGACGTCGGGCACATCAATCTAATAGGCGGGTTGGTTACATGCAACCCGCCTAAAAAAGTGAACTCAAACTAGCATAATAACTATATAGCACAGTAGCTATTACTCAGTTAGCTATAAAGGTATTATTACCAAAAGCAATCCCAAGCAAGCTGCTGATCCAATAATCCTCCATCCCAAATTTTGTGAACATAGGTGAAATACTTTTCCTGTAAAATGCTTAAAGTAAAAAAGCTACTCAAAGTATCTATTACTCAGTTATATAGCTATTATCACTAAAAGCAATCGCAAGCAACCTATTGACCTAACTATTGCTCATACCAAATTTGGGGAAGATATGTCAAATATTTTTCCTTAAATGCCCGGAAACAAAAGAAGTACACAAAAGTAGCTATTACTGAGTTAGATATAGAGCTACCTTCACCAGAAGCAACCCATGCAAGCTATTAACCCAATAAACACCCAATCATACCAAATTTGGTAAAGATAGGATAAACATTTTTCCTTGAAAAGACCGGAAACCAAGCATAACACCGGACACCCCCATTGGGGGGTTGGACATAACAAACTTTCCACCAGAACTGATATGCACCTCAAATGAACACAGTGTTGATTCTAGCAATTTCGAAAAGTAGGGGCAATCCCCCATCACTGCACAAAATGTGGGGGAGGGCCAAAAAATCTGGGGGACGATTTTATGATAAGTTTAAACTAATGAAAAACACTTTTCTATTTATTTGGTCATTTTAACAGTGGACTTCTGTTATTAATCAAGACCACTTGGCTAACTATGAACAGCTATGTACAAAAGTAAATGCCACTTGATAGTTTGGTGCAATAAAAATAAAATCCAAACCTAGTACATGTAACAAGCAAGAACTTTGCCTGTCCTTGCCCGTGTCCATGACTTCAATTAGTGTCTGTGTTCTTGTCAGTGACTAGTGACAACACCTATCCTTATTTGTACCCGGTTTTTGTGTCAAGGTGAACTAAGATTGTTCTGTTAAGGACTGGCTGGGGAACTTTATGTTGATGCAATCTTAGAGCAATGTTTTTATTTATTTGATGTAATATACATAAATAGTGTCTGTAGTACACATTATTTTTTAGTTCTTTCACAACTACATAAACGATCACGAAACCATATTGTGAACAAACATTATCCGAAACGTGTTTCGACGGAAGAATTCAAACTGTCAACAAACTCTCGATCCATGCAGTATTTCGATTTTCTAGATCTCTCGTCTTTTCGCTTTATATATTTCCCGCATAGCCTTGCAACATACGCGTTCTCATATAATTTTGTCCCCGCAAGAAATTCCGCGTTTGTAGGCAAATTAATGCACGATCCCACGTAAAACACATCCTGGAAGCAACACTGACACATTCTAATTAGTGGGTGGACGATTAGACATGTGCTCAATGAATCATCAGTGACAGTGTAGAATCACAGTCGGTCACCAAAGTTTTCTAATGATCAACTATTTAGCTTAAAGCTTACCTTTCCTAATGTTTCTCAATATCCACATATTTTTCAAATATTTTAGGCATGTCCGTTATTCTTACTGGATTGAACTATACTTTATCCCGGAAAGTGTTTCGTGACACAATGACTAGCAATGGAGTAAAAAAATCAATTCTAGTCGATTATTGGTCAGACAATATTGGGGATTAATTAGTGCTGTAAGTCATGAAGAAATACTAGAGTCGACATGTCGGAACTAATAGATGATGGTGAACTGACGAAAGTCGTACTAGTGTTGATCAGGGACTTCAGAAGAAATATATTTTATTAATTAGTCGGTTTTAAATAAAAAACGAATTTTTGTAGTTTGATCTTTGACCCTAGCCGATGAAGTACTGAATCTCGTGAGAATTTATATTTGCGGTTAAAAAATTGAGGGAAGCAGCCATTGTTGCTTTCTTTAAAAACACTAATTATCATAAGACTTTATAAGGTAGGTAATATTTTGGTGTACTATAAAGGTTTTGATGAAAAATTAATCTTTATAATGTATGAACCAACGCGTCGTAATTTCAACACTCACGACCGACTATGACCAAGTTGAGCCGTGTTGTTACTGTACTAGGAGTAATCGATCATGAAAATTGGGGATGATTCCCAGCACTAATTCTCATGCTATATATTGCCAGTAAGGGTGTACAAAAAATTATCTTGCTTCATTATAAATTTAATCGCCCACCGAATATGAAGTGACTTTCAGGATAAGAGAGCTGAACAAGTCTAACTTTTAAATTAAAAAGGACGAGACAGGATCCCTATGTTACCTATAAATGGAGGTAATTTTACTAGAACCATTAATGAAAATATGGTGACCAATGTCTATAACTTACAGAGCACAGCATCAACCACACCTAAATATACTAAATAATTTAGTATTTGGTCAAACTTTTTACCTTTACATTCATTTCTATTATTTGAATTAGTTTCTATCACTTGTTAGTAGGGGTGAGTCGGTAGTGGCAGTATACCAGCATCGAGACAATTATACTGAAATACCGTGACCACTTTCAGAACCGGAATCTCGAGTGTCAGCTAATATAATTATTGGGAAACGTAAAATAGTAAATACCAAACCTGAATCTGAAGAAAATATAAACTATTATCTCATTTTTCACTAGATTTTAATGCAGTTATTGCGATTTCTTTGAGAAAAACTGCCATGTTTTGGTTTTCGGGAAATCACTTCCTGTTTGTGGGTCTATTCGATTGGGAAAATGCTGAAACATAAACTTTTTCGGTATCCCGGAATCGGGACGGTTTTGCAATGGCGGAATCCCGAACTAGAAAATCTGGTACCGTCGCACCCCTACTTGTTAGTATTTTACTTCAGTTTTTATCACCTCTGTCACCATATATATATCTAGTTGATTCCGATATAACATTGTCGAGTCCCACATTCAGGACAGCCTATTGTACCAGTATATCAGTTTCACCCTAACTACACAAGTTACAAAAGACAGCAAAGTATACAAACTACCTGGATGTGGCAACACTCCATTACTGAAAAAGTACGTTCTTCTGCAGCACAGGGCACTTTTGGGGCTCACACTTTGGCAGATCTACAAGAACCAAAACTGCTATACATCATTTACAAGGCCTCACATACCAGCTCTTTGATTTACAGTAAATACACATAGCAATGAACACAAGCCTGGATGTTTAATGGGTTGAGCTATCATATAAAAGGATAATACAATATATGAACATATTACACACATCACCTTTGACAGGAAGGTGGCAAATGGCCAAAATTTGTTCAAAAGTAACCCCAAAAAATAGACAAATTACATTTATATTTAAAGATAATAATGGACTCCATAAATGCAAATGAATGTATCAGAAAATATATCAATATGTATGAAATATCTGCTGAATAAAACAATCATAATTTAAGTCATTCACATTCAAGCAAATACACAGTAACATGCACTGAACCTAGACACAAAATCCCTTCCTAAAAGCTGTTTTCCCATAACAAACTTTAAGGACCAATAAAATAATGGAGCTCTGAGGTACAACCCCTTTACTTTGAAGGAGGGGATCAGTGATCAAATCTGACCTTGCAAAAATATTTGCAGTCCATAATATCCTGGATGTTGTTTTCCAATTCTAAACAAGAATCAAAGTTTAGGTTTAAATGATGGGTCCCTCTGCACCTCCCACATGTTATGTCATGAGATGGATTCAAACCAATACCCACAGAGGTGAGAGCAGGACTGTCAGTATTATAAGTAATAACGTCTCCTGTCAGTGGGGATGGATATAACATTAAGTTAATAATTAATAAAATTAAGGAATTTTCAAAATTCCTTCAACACTAATAAATGTAGAAATCTTACCAAATGCAGTGGAGGTGTCCTCCTGTCCCCTGGTGAGTACTGGTCTGCTGGCCGGCCTAGAACACTGGAGTTCTCCAACACAGTACGCCTGGTCTCCAACCCAAGTAGTACAAACGGCCCTCGCTCACTCTGTATTCTGTAATATACAAACCCATTCAGGTGGTTAAAAAATAGCTGCCGTTATCCAAGATATATGTTACTACAGTACTAAACTGAAAATTATTAGTGAGCGATTGTTTCCTTGTAAAAATTTTAAAAGAAATCATACTTTCAGTGAGCATGTATGTGATATATATGTTGTATTGAATGTTGATAACCATTGAATTTGAAAATTTTAATTACTTAAATGTAGCTTTTATAAGCTACAAGCTTACCATGTGGGACTGAATGCTTTACTGGTTGCCGCGAGGAACTACGACCAACGTCTAAGAAAAAAAGTCATTTCTTCTTGGCCGTAGCCTCAGGTTGTCGTCACGTGATCTGCCCCTTATGTTACAACTTTTCTCGTTGAGATTTAAACCCATACCCCTCAGCTGTAATACAGCGGGGAGGCAGGGTGGGACTCTCCTCAGTCCCACATGGTAAGCTTGTAGCTTATAAAAGCTACATTTAAGTAATTAAAATTTTCAATTTTATTGTGCTACAATAGCTTACCATGTGGCACTGAATGCTGAATCCAACCATCCGGAGGAGGGATTACAGCTGAGACTGGCAGATAAGTCTGCTTTTTCTTAGAATTTTGATAATAATAGAAGAATGAAAGATCAAAAGTACCAGTACCCTGTACCAGTACAGGGCCCCAATCCCGAAGACCGGGCCTGTAGAAGCCAAAAACCTGAATGAATGACAGTGCTAAAAAACTGTCAGGGTGTTTGACGAGAAGGAGATGTGTACCCTAGATACACAGACGGGGTCAGTCCCAAAGACGATCACGGAAGAACCTGAGCTTAAGGCTCGGGTACTGACTAAAATGACAACCTTAAGATCCTTAATACAATGTACCATTATAGTGATTTAAAGATTAGATAGACCTTACCGGATACACCCTGATGAGGTAGACGTATACCTAGACCCTGGGATTAGACTCCTGAAGACTTGGTTGTAGCGGATGTGCCCCCCCCCCCCCTTTTTTTTCTTTCCGAGGATGACTGGACTGAGGAGAAGGGTCTAGGACCTGTTGTGCCGCTACTACTGGTCCCAGATACAGATTGTTGTCATTGTCCGACCAAGTAAGGTCTTTTAGATGAAAATTGGTAAAAGTGTTGTGAGCTTTCCAGTGACAGGCTTGCATGATCTGGTCCACCGATACCCCACCGTAAAACGCCTTAGAGGCTGCGAAGACCCGAATGTCATGCGCCTTGACTTGGACCAAATCCAAGGCTTGCTGGTCTGCTTGTTTATAACAAAGTAGGATGGTTTGTTTCAACCAAGAAGAGAGAGTAGCGGGTCTGATGACTGATGTATGTCCTTTCTTGACCTCTTAGGTCCTTGGTTCAGTCCAGATAGTACTTCAGGGCCCGCACCGGACACAGGGTCCTGTCTTCTTGAACTGTCTATCCACAATGGTAGTCAAAGCAGGGATAGTCACCGGAGACACACTTTGAGAATCTTCTCTTGCTAGTTGGTTTTTGGCTATGAAGTCAGAAGAAGGGAACAAGGAGACCTTTTCCCAGTGGCCTTGATTAGATACTTTGTTTGCAACCCAGGCATGGATTTCGCTGCGGCGCTTGCAAGAGGCCAAAGCTAGCAAGAAAGCAGTTTTGAGAGTAAGATGTTTGAGGTCTGTGTCTTTCATAGGCTCAAAGGGTGCTTTTGTGAGCTCATTGAGAACAACAGAAAGGTTCCACTTGGGAAGATTTCTGGAACTTTTGGGGCGATCCCTATGGAAATTGGAGAGCAACCTATGAAGGTCCTCATTATGAGCAATATGTTGGCCCGATGGGCCCAAGGTGTCAACAATGGCAGTCCTGTAACCATCAATGGTGGAGGGGCGCCTGTTTAGGTCTTGGTACAGATACATGAAGAAATCTGAGATTTGTTTCACAGATGGAGTGGAGAAATTCACCGAATTTTCTCTGCACCATTTTTTAAATAGGGCCCACTTTGATTTGTAGATGGTCCTTGTTGATGACCGCTGAGGTGCAGCAATTCTCTCTGCCACTTCCACAGAGAAGCTTTGTTCTTGGAGTTGTCCACTCCTAGACACCAGGCGTGGAGGTTGAGGTGCTGCGGGTTGCTGTGGAACACGTAGTTGTGGGACTGCTTGAGGAGTGTTGTCGACACCCGGAGCTGCAGTGGGATCTCTGTTGAGAGCTGCACTAGGTCCCAAAACCAGGGCATCCCTGGCCAGCCTGGGGCTATTAGTATGATCAGACAATTGCATTGCCTGATTTTTTGGATCACCCTGTGAAGGAGAGCCGTTGGAGGGTGAGCATAGGCAGTGAGACCCGTCCAGTTTATGTTTAGAGCATCTATGTGCCAGCCCTTCGGGTCTGGGATAGGAGACACGTACAGTGGAAGTTTGTGGTTCAGATAAGTGGCGAACAGGTCCACGTGGGGAGTGAACCACCTTTGGCAGATCTGTTTGAACACCTGTGGATGTAGAGACCATTCGGTCGACTGTACCTGATTCGATCTGGAAAGTAGGTTGGCCATCACATTCAGACACCCTAGAATGTGCCTGGCTTTCAATGTGATGTGAGAATGATGGCACCAGGTCATGATTCTCCACAGGAGTGCACACATCTCCGCTGAGTGTGTTCCCCCTTGTTTGTTTATGTAAGCCACCACAGTGGAGTTGTCCGTCACAACTAGCACGGTTTTGTCCTGACACTGGTCTTTGAAGCGTCTCAGGGCCAGAAAGGCAGCTTTTAATTCTAGGACGTTTATGTGAAGCCCTTTTTCCTGGGGAGACCACAGACCTTGTGTAGAACTTGGTTCTAAGTGAGTGCCCCAACCTTCGTTTGAGGCGTCTGTAATGAGTTGGATACTGTGGTATTGGGATGAAGGTGTGAGCCTTTCATCACGTTTGCAGGATTCTGTCACCAAACCAGGTGTGCAGAGATGGCTTCTGTCCAGGAAGGAGGCTGTCCAGTGGTTGATGAAATTTCCAGTGCTCCTTGAGGTGAAACTGAAAGGGCCTCATGTGAAGTCGTCCCTCTGGGACCATTTTCTCCGTTGAGGCTATCGACCCAATTAGAGACATCAAACATCTTGCAGTAAAAAAAAAAACATGTTTTGACTTGAGGTGTAGGATAAAATCCTGGAGTTTGAGCCATCTCTCTTGAGTGGGTTTTACAAGGGCTGAATCCAGGTGGAACTCTTAACCCACGAACGAAAACACCTGAGTGGGATTCAGTTGATTTCATTGATTGATGATCCATCCCAAGGACTGGGGTAGATCTACCACTGCCTGAGTGTTCACTAGGGCTTCCTCCCGCGACTGAGACCTGATCAGCCAGTCGACCAGGTATTGGTGGAGTCTGAGACCTGGAGGGGGCCATGAGCTTCACCTCCTTTACGATCATGGTAAAGACCTGGGGGGCTGTGGCCAGTGTGAAAGGTAGGGAGGTGAACTGGAACACCTGAGACCTGTGGCAAAATCTTAGTTATTTCTTTGAGTGAGGATGGATGGGGATGTGAAGGTAGGCGTCCGATAGATCTATCGACGATACCCATTCCCCTTGAATCAGGGAGGTCCTGACGGACTCTGGAGTTTCCATCTAGAACTTTTCTACATGTAGAAAAGTGTTGAGCCTGCTTAAGTCTATAACTGGCTTCCACCTTTGGTGAGGCTTGGGTACTAGAAACAGGCGACTGTAAAACCCGAGAGATTTTACATTTTCCACCCTTTCGATAATGTTCTTTGACAGTAGAGACTGGATGCAATGGGCCAAGGCTTGGTCCTTTGGGAGGGCCTTGTATTCTGATATTATCAGAGAAAAACTGACCAAGTTGGGCTTTGAGAGGAATGGCAGTACATAGCCATTGGTGATAAGGTTTAATACGTTGGATGAACAATTGTTTGTTTGCCAGTCTCTGCTGAAAGAACGGAAGCGACCTCCTACTGGTGGACTGCTTGAGGCTTTAAAGGAGTCATTGGGAAGAGGGATCCACGCCCTCTTCCCCTGTTGTGGGGTCGAAAAAACGACCCCTTGGAGCCTCTGAAGTTGTTTTCCCCTGTTGGAAGAAAAACGACTGGTTACTGCTGTGTGAGGAATTGCCCCCATAGGGGCATTTCCTGTAAGAGCCTCTTTTCTTGTGGGGAGCACGAAAGGGCTTATTCTGGTAGGGTCCGAAACCCTGAGAATCTTTGAGGTGCCTTTTTAGGAAGGAAGTCTTTGCCTTCCTTCACCAACTATGATTTAAACAAGGAAGACGGCCAGAAAGACGCCTTCCGGAGTTCTTAAAGGGCTTATTCTGGTAGGGTCCGAAACCCTGAGAACCTTTTAAGGGGCCTTTTTTAAGAAGGAAGTCCTCGTCTTCCTTTACCAACTAGTTCTTGGTGCCTGGTTTCTCCTAAGTGTGGTTGTAATAGGGTCATTTCAGCTTCGAGTCTAATCAAGCCGGATTGCCCATTGAGTATAATTTTCTCTGGAGAATATGGGACAAGGACTACTAAGGCAAGTTAAGGCCCTGTGTTGGAACAGGATGGTCTTATTCCACAGATCCAGAGACTCACAGGCTTCCTCATAACCACGTTTCGCTACTTTATCAGGTTTGGCACCTCTCCTGATCAGAGACTTGACCTGAGTGAAAAGTGTTTCAGGCTATATTGATACTTCTCCAAAGTGACATGACAGAAAGAGGAAGTCTTGGCAAAGGTAGTAGCGAAATTGCGAGTGGAAAAATTCTGTCTTGCCTGATATTCCTATTCTTTAAGAATTGGAAGAGGAACCTTGACCATAGGAGACCAGATGACTTAGGAGAAATACAAATCTTAGCAAAGTCTGTATTCAGCTCTTGTAATTTTGTCCTCATAAGACTGGCCTAGCTGGTACCACTTGACAGTGGAAGGTTTTTTCTTTTTAAAAGATTTAGATTTATTTGTTGTTTTACGTCGCGTTCCACAGCCAGGGTCATATTGCGACGGGTAGTTTACAGGTGGAGGAAACCAGTGCATACTGCACTGTAAACCACCGGCCATTGGCAAGTAACTACCAACTTTCCAACATGAAGTGCCCGGTCCGAGATTCGAACCGGCAGCCTCAGAGGTTGGAGGCGAGAACTCTAACCGCTACACCACCGAGCCCTCTTAGGTGGTTGGATGTACTTACCCTCAGGTAAATTTGCTGTTTGGAAGACCTGATCAAATTTATCAAAGGCCTTCTTAATGATTGAATTGAGAGGCAACATGGTCACCCTAGGAGGACCTATGCCCCAGAACAAATTCACCTAGGGTAAGAACCTAGGAGTCCCGCGCTACCAGGACTCATTATTTTCCTTACTCATTAGTTTAAGGCACATGACCGCAGTTGAAGATCTAGGTAAGGATTCCCTAGTTTCAGGCAACTTGAGGATGCGTCGAAACGTATCCACCTCCTCAGCATATTGGAATGGGATGTCAGCCAATGCTACTTCCCTATAATGAGGAGGGTAGGGGTCACGTTGGGGTTTCCTTCACCAACTGTGAATTAAGTGGTCCTGATCAGGGTATGACATCCTGGAGGGCTTAGAGAACCTATACATATGTTCAGGGGACTGATCTTCCTCTGAAGATGAGGGTACGAATCTGGCCCTCGACTTGTGTTGGCTTATCAGAGTGCTTTGGGCCTACTAGGGCTGGTTGAGGGTCATTAGGATACTGTTTGGGCTGGTCGAGGCAACCTTCGAGGGATCCTCGGCCGAACTACGACCTTGACCCGAGTCGTCTACGAGGCGATTAGAAATACGAGTCACAGGGAGAAATTTGAAGTTCTGGGGCGAACTCCACCTCCAGTGACTCGATAGCACTACTGGATTCGAGGATTTGTCCAGATCTTTGGAGGGTGCATTCGTTTTATGAGCAGAAGAAGAGGTCTGATCCACCTCCCTTTGCTTTTGTAAAGATTTCTGAAAATCTTCACAGAAAGTAATGAACGCCTCCAATATATGTATGTCGACGCGAGAAGACAAAGATATTTTAAGATTAGCTGTGACACACGGATCGTCAACCTTACCTGCCTCTCTGCAGGTAGGAAGGAAATAAATGCATTTGCTGTAGGTATTTTACTGGTTTGGTGTCTTCTTCCTTGAGAAGACATGCTTTAACGCAATAAAACAAACGCGAGTAGACCTCGAGTCAACAACTTGCAGAAGAAAAGCCAGTCAAGCGAGTTCAGAAAACTTAAAATAAGGACAATTTACAAAAGCAGAAGTGCTGAAAATTGGCCAGAATGGGCTTTATACAGTAATAAATGAATTACATAAACTGGAACATTTAACAATAATACTGCACTGAGATATAGAAAGAAAAAGGCAGTAAATACTTCCCAAAGATTGTAAGATGGCAGCGACCAACGAGAAAAGTTGTAACATAAGGGGCAGATCACGTGACGACAACCTGAGGCTATGGCCAAGAAGAAATGTCTTTTTTTTCTTAGACGTTGGTCGTAGTTCCTTGCGGCAACCAGTAAAGCATTCAGTCCCACATGGTAAGCTATTGTAGCGCAATAAAAGTATACATTCAATGGGTCAAGCTGGGCAAATTATTGAATATGTACATTCAATGGCTGAACTGTGGAGTGTGTACATTCAATGGCTAAAATCATTGAATGTGTACATTCAATGACCTAAGTCATGCAATGTATAAATAATTAAATATGAAGTGTTGATATGGATTGCAAAGACTTAATTTATGACCTAGATTGGATATTTTCTAGCATAATAATAAGCTATTAACTGGAATAAAGATGGTACGTTTTACGAATTAACATACAGAAGGATCAGTCTACAACATTAAAATTAATAAACATATATGTCATAAGTTTCATACATTTCATCACATCATTTTTTTCTTTACTGTCTTTTGTGAAACAGCTATTATTACACAATAAGCTTTTTGCCATCATTCTGCTACTGCATAGAACATTTATTAATTTCTGCACATCAGTCCTTTCTGATCAAAGCCATAAGCTGTATAATAAGTTCTACTTTAATCCAGAAACATTTAAATATTTTGCCTCTCAATCAGAGAATGAAAGAGAAACAATTCAATCCTGAGTAGTAATTTTATAGTCTTTAAGTGAATGATTCTAAAATGTGACATCAATTATTCATCTAATATGTGTGGAATTTGGGATTTAATTGTAATCAGCCTCATAATAGCACCCCTATAATGTTAGAGAGGTTCATTTGGACAATATAATTAGAAAACAGATTAAGATAAACATTTTTGTAGAAAACAGTGTTTGTTATAAGACATAACTGTGTGACTACCTACAGATAATAAACTTATTGCAACAGTTTATTTTTACAGTGATAACAACAGATGTGATATTGAGAAAATATTGACAAAATAAGTAACATTTTATGCAGGATCAATTGCTTATTTCATTTGTTAAGTTCATATACACATTCAATGACTTTGACTGTTGAATGTACACATTCCACAGTTAAACCATTGAATGTACACATTCAATATTCAATGGCTGCTTGCTATTGAATGTGTACATTCAATGACCAGGCCATTGAATCTACACATTCAATGAATAATCCATTGAATGTATACATTCAATGGTTATCTACATTCAATACAACATATATATTGACAGCTTACAATGGTGGTCTGTAGCTTTTATCAGTGATACCAAGCAAGCTATTTACTTTCAAAAATGATTAGTTATTTTGCACTTTTACAGTTAGTCTACTACATTAACCACATAAAAATGTTTACATTTATTCTAAATCATAAAATACCTTTCATGGGTGCTCTTTTCAGTCCTTTACAAATTTTGATATTTTCTTTCTCAGAAAAAAAAAAAATTCTGAAGCCAAATTTTTGCACTAATTCCCCACCTACTATGGTTTATTTACTCTATAATTTGATGTCATGAAGAACATCCACTTGCTGAATGCTGTGACCTCCGTACAAACAAAGACAAAGTAGGGATTAGTTCATCCCATATTAATATTAGGGCTGCAAACGAGCCCAAAAATGTGCCTTGATTCCTTGTTTTAGAAGAATCGACTTGGACTCGGTTAATCGCTTGATTATCGCCCAAGAAATAAACTGCTTCATATTTTGACATATCACGCCTTATAAAATGGTTACAAACCACACTGTCAACAGGAACGAATTTTGATAATTTATTGAATTTTGGGAAAAAGACGCATTTATAATGCAAAATATAAGGAACTTTAACCATCTTTATATTGCGAGATTTGAGGCGTCTTCGAAATACGTTATAATAAAATGCCATCTTATAAAACGTTGTTACACAAAGAATTAAAGTTTGCAAATACTTAAAATATAAAATACTGAAAAGGAAAATATAAAAATATATTCATATATTTAAAGAAACAATAGAATTTTGTAGTAGATTTTACGTCTATGTTTAGTTGTTTTCAAAGACCCGGTTCACTTTTCTTGCCTCGAGTACTGAACTGAATTGTTTAGTTTCCGAGTAACTGAAGAATCGTTGCAGCCCTAATTAATAGCCTGGGTGATATTGTCTAAATTTCAGAGAAACAATCAGTATATTCCCACAAGTTTCTTCTGAGCTGGATTCAAACTAACATTAGTTAGAGGCAAGTGATTATTGGTCAAACTTGAGGCTTTGCCCATGCAAGATAATATCTAACCAAATTAGAAATTGCACTTGGAGATATAAAGGCCCAATACCTCCAGTACAGCTTATAAGTGCAATCAATTTATGATAAGAAATCCTTTCAAAAATTCCTGGATTCAGACAGTAAACCAGATCACATCCAAAATTCACACATTTTTTTTTTCTTGTACAATAATCAACATTTCCTAAAACTTTAATAAAAAAATGTCCACAACTTTTTGAGTCATTTTGCCACCAGTTACATATACCTCCTTGTCACAGGTTAATAATATAGTGCGTGATTTGCTCTACCTTCTGGCCCCTTTTCCTGAATTAATCCTGCCATGTTGAAAGTAGGTCTTCAAGGGCTGAAATATATAAAAAAAAGAATTAAAAACCTGTTTTAGAATATGTGTTTACAAACTTTAATTAAAAGCCAAAACTTTTATGCAAAAAACAAAAAACAAAAAAAAAGAAAACAGTGAGATTTACTAAGCCTTTTGAGTAATACTACATGACCCATCACTGATATTACCAACCAACAATATCTGCAGTTTTCAGACATAACACAATTGGAATCCTCTATCTTTGCAAGACAACTACGATAGAGTCTCAAATATAATGGGATCTAAATTGGACCGAGAACCATTTTCTTATTTTTTTTCCCATGAAGATCTAACCAGTAGTATTTGCATAATCCCAGCTGCTTACAAAGAGACACAGATTGTCATGAATGCAATACCTCCTTGGCGGAAGTAATTACACATTTTAAAGTAAGAAAAAATTAAAAAAATTTCAGATTCTTCTACTTTTTAAAGAAAATACAATTAAACTGAAATAAATAATAACATTTTCATTAGGTACATCCAAAACAAGTACAGACAGCTGTAACACAATTCCACTGCATTTGAATTCTCTCATCTAAGGTAAGCTTAAGTTTTGCTAATTCTGATGAATTTATTAACAATGATCATTTGTGGCTAACTCTATATGAAGTATACACCATGTACAAGCCATTTCAACAAAAGCACAGTCAAATTTCTTACCTCAAGAAGAGATTTACTATTGAGATCTTTCGTGGACTTTGAACTGAAACATTAAACAAAGCAATGTTGCACAAACTGCTTCCCAATTCTCACTTTCTTAGGAATCAGAAAATATTCGTGTTATACCTGCCATATGGCCACCAAAACATCCTTGTCCTCATCTGTTCATACTCTTTTATGAAAACTGTATTTATTTGTATACATATCCCCCCCCCCCTCTTTTTTTTTTAAATGTGACACCCCCACCCCCTCCCCCACTTCCTCTCCTCTCCGCCTTTGCGATTCTGAAAAAAACAATGTGTTTTAGCGCATCCCCTATTAAAACAACCACTTGCAGAAAATGAAGAAAATCAAAACATAACTTGCCTTGAAATTTACAAAAAAATGAGATAAAAGTTTATAATTTCTTCAGATTTAAGGCTTGTTTCTAATATTTTGAGCTCTCCCGCAATGGTACTTACTGACAATCGTGATGCCAGTTGTAAAATATGCACTTATAACCCATTGTTCCAGGATTCTTTTGAAAATGTAATGCTCCAGGGGCATTTATACGAACAAATACGGTAGGTTCTTCCTTTCAAAAAACTCAGAATAACCTTTGATGTTTTAACTTCATTGCTTCAATAAAATATTGTCCATAAAAAACTGGTCTCCCAAAGAAACAAAATTGTCATTAGGACTTTATTAATGTCCTTATTCTCAGGTGCTTTCTGTTTTTCAAAACAAAATATCAAACACCATGTTGAATTCTGAAGAACATTAAAAAACGGCAGTAAGATATAACTTAAAACCAATCTGAAAGATAGAAATTTACAATATCTTTCAGTTTCAAAAAAATATATGTATATATATATTTTTATATATACAGTCCTCAGTCCTTTCTTCACAAGAACCAAGATGTATTTGTGAACTTTATTTTATTTGACCCAAAGGCCTGTCCCCAAATTCATCAAACAACTAGAAAAAGTTTTTTTCTAAGGCAAAACCACGCATCCCATAGCAAACAAAGGAAATAGTGCTGAAAAATGACAAAGATAAAGGCTTGTACAATGTAATAATGGGGTTGTCAGTAGTAATACATAATATGACTACTAGTTATGTCAAAAGGTAAAAAAAGTATGTTGCTGCTGTGTATATTATCATGATATTATCAAAGATCAATATTTTGTTCATCCCCCCAAAACAATCACATACATGTATACTTTCCATTTACAACATGTAACCTATTTTCAATACAAAATACAAAGACCGAAATATTTACTCAAGCAAACCAGATCCATCCCCCTATCATATAACTTGGGACAGCATATTGTGGAAGGTACTCATTAAATTGATGGATTTCACTCAGTGATAACAAGGAGTAAGTTTATGTTGTGGAGGCCTCCCAGTAATCTCCCGAGAATTCATCAAGTGACAAGACTAAAGAAACATGCATAAGACATTGATACTGGTGCAGAAACTGATATGGTGAACCTTGATATCTAATATTTCAAACTAAAAACACTGGTTTACATGAAACTTGATAGAAATGTTTTTTCTGTGAACAACAATTTGTCCATTGCATATATGAAGGTCATATTCAAATCTACATATCAAGTTGATATATTTCTTGATATCACTAAGATAACATAAAGCTACTGATCACTCCTGACCAATTAAGGGGTTATAAAATTGACCCTGAAAGGCAAGAAGGGGACAAAAAAATCACATCCCCAGCTTTAAATAGTCCTAAAGAATAATTCAATAAGTTTTATAGGATTTTAGGCAATACTTTTGTAGGTAATGCAAAATACAAGAAATTCAACTCTGGTTACACATCTCTTCTGCCCGTATACAGCAAACCAAAGATTTTAAGGTAACCTTTAGATGATGATGTAACTTATGAAGCTATAAAGATAACTTTCATGCTTCAATAACATACTGAACCTGTGTAAGGTCCTCAATGTGTGCAGATAGAATATGTGCCCAAAAGGGTCACTTTCAGCATGTTTTTTTAACTAATAGATAAGCAATCAGCTCTCTATCGGTCAATTCTGACCCGATTGATCTGAAATTTGCCTTGAGCCTAGATTTCGATGTTAGGAAAGTGCTTGCAAAATTTATGGACCCATATATACTGAAAATACTGTGGCAGCAGTGGCAGCACAGGCCATCTGAAAGGGGGTGAAACCAATAAGCATCCCCTTTTGAAGGGATGCTCAATTATTTGATTATTTGTTTAGCAATATATCTATTCCCTTACCTTTCCACATCTGTCACACTGAGCATTGAATCCCACTGTCTTTGAAAGAGAGGCAACTGCTGCAATGATCCAAAACACCAGAGGTAAAAATAACACAAAAAAATTCATATATTGATGCTTCTTACAAGTATATCGGGTTGTGACCATTGACATTGAAGGGCAGGTCAGATTTTCCAGAAAAATTTGTGAATTTGTGTTAACTACTGTGCTATCACCTGAAAAAAATAAAGTTTTTTTCTGACTTTCACACATACTTTACCACTGGTCCCAGATACATGTTGTTGTTGTCTGACCAAGTAAGGTTTTTTAGGTAAAAATTTGTAAATGTGTTGTGAGCTTTCCAGTGACAGGCTTGCATGATTTGGTCCACCGATACCCCACCGTAAAAGGCCTTAGAGGCCGTGAAGGCCCAAATGTCATGCGCTTTAACTTGGATCAAGTCCAAGGCTTGTTGGTCTGCTTGTTTATATCAAAGTAGAATGGTTTGTTTTAACCAAGAAGAGAGAGTAGCGGGTCTGATGTCTGAGGTGTGTCCTTTCTTGAAGGAGATGAAAAGGAGGGATCGAGACCCTCTCAGGTCTTTGGTTCGATCCAAATAGTACCTCAGGACCCGCACCGGACACAAGGTCCTGTCTTCTTTAAATTGTCTCTCTACAATGATAGTCAAAGCAGGAATAGTCACCGGAGACACACTTTGAGAACCTTCTCTTGCTAGTTGGTTTTTGGCTATGAAGTCAGAAGAAGGGAACAAGGCAACCTTTTCCCATTGGCCTAGATTAGATACTTTGTTTGCAACCCAGGCATGGATTTCACTGCGGTGCTTGCCAGAGGCCAAAGCTAGCAAGAAAGCAGTTTTGAGAGTAAGATGTTTGAGGTCTGCGTCTTTCATAGGCTCAAAGGGCGCTTTTGTGAGCTCATTGAGAACAACAGAAAGGTTCCATTTAGGAACATTCCTAGAACTTTTTGGACGATCCATGTAAAAACTGCAGAGTAACCTATGAAGGTCAGAACTTTGTGCAATATGGTGGCCCATTGGGCCCAAAGTGTCAACAATGGCCGTTCTGTAACCATCAATGGTCGAGGGGCGCCTATTTAGATCTTGGTACAGGTACATGAAAAAATCTGAGATATGTTTCACAGATGGAGTGGAGAAATCCAACGAATTTTATCTTCACCATTTCTCAAATAAGGCCCACTTTGACTTGTAGATGGTCCTTGTTGATGACCTCTGAGGGGCAGTAATTCTCTCTGCCACCTCCACAGAGAAGCCTTGTTCTTGGAGTTGTCCACTCCTAGACACCAGGCGTGGAGGTTGAGATGCTGTGGATTGCTGTGGGACTGTTTGAGAAGAGTTGTTGACACTGGAAGTTGTAGTGGGATCTCTGTTGAGAGCTGCACTAGGTCCCAAAACTAGGGCATCAATGGCCAGGCTGGGGCTATTACGATGATCAGGCAATAGCATTGCCTGATTTTTTGGATCACCCTGTGACGAGAGTCATTGGAGGGTAAGCATAGGCAGTGAGACCCGTCCAGTTTATGTTCAGAGCATCTATGTCCCAAGCCTTTGGGTCTGGGACAGGAGATACGTACAGTGGAAGTTTGTGGTTCAGATGAGTGGCAAATAAGTCTACATGAGGTGTGAACCACTTTTGGCAGATCTGTTTGAACACCTGCGGATGCAGTGACCATTCCGTGGACTGCACTTGGTTCGACCTGGACAGAAGGTCGGAAATCACATTCAGACACCCTGGAATGTGTCTGGCTTTCAAGGTTATGTGATAATGATGGTACCAGGTAATGATCTTCCACAGGAGAGCACACATATCTGCTGAGTGAGTTCCTCCTTGTTTGTTTATGTAGGCTACCACTGATGAGTTGTCCGTTGCAACTAGCACTGTTTGGTTCTGGCACTGGTAATTGAAATTTCGAAGGGCCAGGGAGATCGCCTTCAATTCTAGAACGTTTATGTGTAGCCTTTTTTCCCGGTCTGACCACAGACAGAACTTTGATCTAAGTGAGCATCCCAACCTTCGTTTGAGGCGTCTGTAAAGAGTTGGATACTGTGGTCTTTGGGATGAAGGTCTGCACCTCTCATCACGTTTGAGGGATTTTGCCACCAGTCTAAGTATGCTGCAATGGCTTCTGTCCAAGGAAGGAGGCTGTCCAGTGACTGAGGATATCTCCAGTGCTCCTTGAGGTGAAACTGAAAGGGCCTCATGTGAAGGTGTCCCTCCGGGACCATTTTTTCCGTTGAGGCAAGCAACCCAATTAGCGACATCAAACATCTTGCAGTCAAGATATGTCTTGACTTGAGTCTTAGGATCAAATCCTGAAGTTTGAGCCATCTCTCTTGAGTGGGTTTTACAAGGGCTGAATCTAGATGGTATTCGTACTCCACGAACGAAAACACCTGAGTAGGTTTCAGTTCTGATTTTTCCTGATTTATTATCCACCCCAAGGACAGGGTTAGGTCTACCACTGCCTGAGTGTTCACTTGGGCTTCCTCCTGAGACTGGGACCTGATCGGCCAGTCGTCCAGGTATTGGTGAAGTCTGAGTCCTCTGGAGAGAGCCATTAGCTTAACTTCCTTTACAATCATTGTAAAGACCTGGGGGGGGGGGGGGGGGGGGCTGTGGCTAGTCCAAATGGGAGGGAGGTGAACTGGAACACCTGGGACCTGTAGCAAAACCTGAGGTATTTCCTTGAGTTTGGATGGATGGGGATGTGAAGGTAAGCATCCAATAGGTCTATCGACGATACCCATTCCCCTGGAATCAGGGAGGTCCTGATGGACTCTGGAGTTTCCATTTTGAACATTTCTACGTGTAGAAAATTGTTGCGCCTGCTTAGGTCTATGACTGGCCTCCACCTTTGGTGAGGCTTGAGTACTAGGAACAGGCAACTGTAAAACCCAAGAGATTTTACTTTTTCCACCCTTTCAATTGTGTTCTTCGACAGAAGAGACTGGATATAAGTGGCCAGAGCTTGGTCTTTTTGACGGGCCTTGTACTCTGACAGAATCAGAGGGAATCTGACCAAATTTGGTTTTGAAAGGAATGGCAGTACGTAGCCATTGGTGATAATGTTTAACACGTTGGATGAACATTTGTTTGTTTGCCAGTAGGAGGCGACCTCCTACTGGTGGACTGAGGGAGCTTTTAAGGAGTCATTGGAGAGAGGGGTTTCCACGCCCTCGTCCCTTGTTGTGGGGTCGAAAATTACCCCTGGAGCCTCTGAAGTTCGGTTTCTCCCTTCCTGAGGAAAACGATTGGTTACTGCTTTGTGAGGAGTTACCCCCATAGGAGCCTCTTTTCTCGTTGTGGGAACCACGAAAGGGCTTACAGGGTCTGAAACCCTAAGAGTCTTTAGAGGTGCCTTTTTGAGGAGGAAGTCTTCACCTTCCTTCACAAGTTGAGACTTGAACAAGGAGTCCCAAAAGGACAAGTTCCTGAGTTCTTGGCATCTTGTTTCCCCTAAGTGGGGTTGGAAAAGGGTCATTTCGGTTTCGCGCCTAAGCAAGTCAGTGTTACCCATAGTATCGAGTTCCCTCTGGAGCATATGGGGTAGAGATTTGCTGAGGCATGTAAGAGCCCTGTGTTGGGTAAGAACAGTCTTATTCCAAAAGTCTAAATACTCACAAGCTTGATCATATCCACGTTTTGCTGCTTTTTCAGGATTGGCACCTTTTTGGATCTGAGACTTAACCCTCTTGAAGGTTGATTTCAGACTATGTTGGCACTTCTCCAGAGATGCATTGCAGGAGGAAGAAGTCTTAGCAAAGGAAGCAGTAAAATTTAGAGTGGAGATGTTTTGCCTAGCTTAGTGTTCCAATTCCTTAAGAACTGGTAGGGGAACCTTGCCCATAGGAGCCCCAGGGGTTTTAGGAGTAACACAGATCTTAGCAAAATCTGTGTTCAACTCTGTATCTTCTCATAACAAGGCTGTCCCACTTTGTAGTGGAAGGAGGAGGTTGGATGTATTTACCCTCAGGTAAATTAGCGGCCTTGAAATCATGTTCAAACTTATCAAAGGCATCTTTGATAACTGAGCTGAGTGGTAGGATAGAGGAAGGACCTCTAGGTCTGAGCTCTTGACGGCCTTTTTCATCATCAAGGCCCAAAATGGAAGTTGAGGTCTTAGGCATAGACTCCCTGGGCTCAGGGAGGGAAAGAATGCGCCTAAAAGTGTCCACTTCTTCCGCATATTGGGAGGGAACATCAGACAGAGCTACTTCCCTATAATACGGGGGGTCTGGATCATGTTGAGGTAGGTCTTGATCAGAGGCAGCCCCAGAGGGCTGAGCCCCAGAGGGCTTAGAAGAGCTGTGTCTGACTACAGAGGACTGATCCTCCTCTGAGGAAGATGACAAGTGTCTGGACCTTATGTTTCCTCTTGTCAGGATGTTTTTTGGATCTAGAAAATGCAATCCAAGGTTCATCGGACTCATCAGTTAGTTGATCCGAGGCAGACCTCGGGTCAACAACATGCCTTTTGTGAGTGTGAGTTTTAGGTCTAACCGAAGCCTTTTTAGAAGGCTCCTTGGCTGGACTAGAAGGCTGATCTGATGTCATATGATGATCAGCACCGAGATGAGGTGGAAGTGCTGGGCCTAGTCCACTTCCATTTGTTCAGAATTTGAGGCAGCCCGAGGTTGACTCGGAGGGGATGGGTCCAGGTTTACAGCAGCCTGAGACTGAGGTTCCAGGCTTAGGAGTCGAGGTCTGATCCACCTCTACTTGCTTTTTAGAAGTTAATTCGTCTCTAAGAGACTAGAAAGCTTCTAACACTGAAGCCTGAAAGGAACCCATTTGCTGCTGTAAATGGTTGTTAAGTGAATCATCCAGGGATTTCTATAATTTAGCTTCAATTTTCTGCTGTAAGGCAGTACCTGGGGTGGGTGGGACAGTCTTTACTGGCGTTTTGAGAGACAATGAACTGAAGGGTAGGGGTTGTGGACGCGGGGGTGATGTAAATAAATTATCAGCAGCACTCTCAAGGTCTGCATTGGAGCCAGTAAATGACTCCACGTCATGCCCTAGAAGGTCTAATTCATCGTCTTTTGAAGTGGAACCACATATTTGACACGGGCTTTCAAAAGTGACACGGGGTCATCACCCTTGCTAGCTTCCCTACAGGTAGGGCAGTAATTATGTGTGTCAAATGGGAAGCAAAAAGGCCTACACTTGCCAGATCTCGGTTTGTCTTTATTCGTTTGGTGGGTGGACATTTTAAACACAATACAAGCATTCTGACGCATGCATTTATCTCCCGCCATATAAATTAAAGGTACTAAAGATAACATATTTTAACAAGGTGCTCTAAATGTAATACTTTTCAAGTTGTAATTGATTTAGTGCATGATTTCATGAATTTTAATGCATTAAAAATTATTTTAAAAATTCATTAAAAAAACTTAGCATGTGAAAGCTCTCCAAAATGTAGGTGAATGAGTTATTTGAGAAATATTGGCTATCTGCAATAATTTTAGTGATAATAGGCATTTACTCATTTTGAGTAGGTGAGTAATTAGCTATGGATCTGAAAATTCACTAATTGAAAACTCTCCGAAATATATGTGAATGAGTTATTTCAGAAATACTGGCTATCTGCAATACTTGTAGAGATAATTCGCATTTACTCATTTTGAATAGGTGAATAATTAACTACGGGTGTGAAACTTCACCAAGTGAAAGCTCTCCCAAAAGTAGGTGAATGAGTTATTTGAGCAAAATTGGATATCTGCAATACTTTTACAGATAATTCACATTTACTCATTTTGATTAGGTGAGTAATTAGCTACGGGTCTGGAACTTCACCATGTGAAAGCTCTCCCACAAGTAGATGAACGAGTAATTTGATAAAAATTGGATACCCGCAATACTTTTAGAGATAATTAGCATTTACTCATTTTGAGGAGGTGAATAATTTGCTACGGCTCTGAAAATTCACCAAGTGAAAGCTGTCCCAAAAGTAGGTGAATGAGTTATTTGATAAAAATTGGCTATCTGCAATACTTTTAGAGATAATTCACATTTACTCATTTTGAGTAGGTGAGTAATTAGCTACGGGTCTGGAAATTCACCATGTGAAAGCCCTCCCAAAAGTAGATGAATGAGTTATTTGATAAAAATTGGATATCCGCAATACTTTTAGAGATAATTCACATTTACTCATTTTGAGTAGGTGAATAATTAGCTACGGGTCTGAAACCTCACCAAGTAAAAGCTCTCCCAAAAGTAGGTGAATGAGTTATTTGAGAAAAATTGGATATCTGCAATACTTTTACAGATAATTCACATTTACTCATTTTGAGTAGGTGAGTAATTAGCTACGGGTCTGGAACTTCACCATGTGAAAGCTCTCCCAAAAGTAGATGAACGAGTAATTTGATAAAAATTGGATATCCACAATACTTTTAGAGATAATTAGCATCTACTCATTTTGAGTAGGTGAATAATTAGCTACGGGTCTGAAACTTCACCAAGTGAAAGCTCTTCCAAAAGTAGGTGAATGAGTTATTTAAGAAAAATTAGATATCCCCAATACTTTTAGGGATAATTCACATTTACTCATTTTGAGTAGGTGAGTAATTAGCTATGGGTCTGGAACTTCACCATGTGAAAGCTCTCCCAAAAGTAGATGAATGAGTTATTTGATAAAAATTGGATATGCGCAATACTTTTAGAGATAATTATCATTTACTCATTTTGAGTAGGTGAATAATTAGCTACGGGTCTGAAACTTCACCATGTGAAAGCTCTCCCAAAAGTAGATGAAGCAGTTATTTGAGAAAAAATATGTCATTATTTTGCCACAAATAAGAAAATAGCTATTACTCACTTATGGCATGCAATAGAACCCCAAACTATATGCATTTACCCTGCAGTCACAATTTCAAAGTAGGTATTACTCGGCTATCCAATGTGCAACAGGTCTGAAACTTTACTATGTGATAGGTTATCAAAAACTAGCTGAATAACATATTTGAAAATATTTCCCTAACTTTAATACTTTTGAAGATATTTGACATTTACTTCTTCTGTTATTTAGCTACAAATGAGGAAATAGCTATTACTCACTTATGGCAAGCAATAGAACCCCAAACTATGTACCATCTTATAGCTAAGAACAAAGTAGCTGAACAACATATTTGAAGAAAAAGCTGTAACTGCAATAGTTTTGGAGTTACAATGGATTTACTCAACAGTCACAATTTCAAAGTAGCTATTACTTAGCTATGCAATGTGCAACAGGTCTGAAACTTTACTATGTGATAGCTTAGAAAAAAGTAGATGAATGACATATTTGAAAAGAATTCCGTAACTTTAATACTTCTGAAGATATTTGACATTTACTTATGTCATTATTTTACTACTAATAAGAAAATAGCTATTACTCACTTATGGCATGCAATAGAACCCCAAACTACATGCCAGCTTATAGCTAAGGACAAAGTAGCTGAACAACATATTTTACGAAAATATTGTAACTGCAATAGTTTTGGAGTTACAATGGATTTACTCAACTGTAGAATTTCAAAGTAGCTATTACTCAGCTATCCAATGTGCAACAGATCCGAAACTTTACTATGTGATAGCTTATGAAAAAGTAGATGGATAACATATTTGAAAAGAATTCCCTGACTTTAATACTTTTGAAGATATTTGACATCTACTTATGTCATGATTTTGCTACATATAACAAAATAGCTATTACTCACTTATGGCATGCAATAGAACCCCAAACTATGTACCATCTTATAGCTAAGGACAAAGTAGCTGAACAACATATTTTAGAAAAATACTCTAACTGCAATAGTTTTGGAGTTACAATGGCTTTACTCAACAGTCAGAATTTCAAAGTAGCTATAACTCAGCTATCCAAAGTTGCAACTGGTCTGAAACTTTACTATGTTATAGCTTACCAAAAAGTAGATGGACAACATATTTGAAAAGATTTCCCTAACTTCAATACTTTTGAAGATATTTGACATTTACTTCTTCTGTTATTTAGCTACAAATGAGAAAATAGCTATTACTCACTTATGGCAAGCAATAGAACCCCAAACTACATACCATCTTATAGCTAAGAACAAAGTAGCTGAACAACATATTTTAGGAAAATACTCCAACTGCAATAGTTTTGGAGTTACAATGGCTTTACTCAACAGTCAGAATTTCAAAGTAGCTATTACTCAGCTATCCAAGGTGCAACAGGTCTGAAACTTTACTATGTCATAGCTTACTCAAAAGTAGATGGACAACATATTTGAAAAGATTTCCCTAACTTTAATACTTTTGAAGATATTTGACATTTACTTCTTCTGTTATTTAGCTACAAATGAGGAAATAGCTATTACTCACTTATGGCAAGCAATAGAACCCCAAACTATGTACCATCTTATAGCTAAGAACAAAGTAGCTGAACAACATATTTTAGGAAAACACTGTAACTGCAATACTTTTTTAGTTACAATGGCTTTACTCAACAGTCAGAATTTCAAAGTAGCTATTACTCAGCTATCCAAGGTGCAACAGGTCTGAAACTTTACTATGTCATAGCTTACCAAAAAGTAGATGGACAACATATTTGAAAAGATTTCCCTAACTTCAATACTTTTGAAGATATTTGACATTTACTTCTTCTGTTATTTAGCTACAAATGAGAAAATAGCTATTACTCACTTATGGCAAGCAATAGAACCCCAAACTACGTACCATCTTATAGCTAAGAACAAAGTAGCTGAACAACATATTTTAGGAAAATACTCCAACTGCAATAGTTTTGGAGTTACAATGGCTTTACTCAACAGTCAGAATTTCAAAGTAGCTATTACTCAGCTATCCAAGGTGCAACAGGTCTGAAACTTTACTATGTCATAGCTTACCCAAAAGTAGATGGACAACATATTTGAAAAGATTTCCCTAACTTTAATACTTTTGAAGATATTTGACATTTACTTCTTCTGTTATTTAGCTACAAATGAGGAAATAGCTATTACTCACTTATGGCAAGCAATAGAACCCCAAACTATGTACCATCTTATAGCTAAGAACAAAGTAGCTGAACAACATATTTTAGGAAAACACTGTAACTGCAATACTTTTTTAGTTACAATGGCTTTACTCAACAGTCAGAATTTCAAAGTAGCTATTACTCAGCTATCCAAGGTGCAACAGGTCTGAAACTTTACTATGTCATAGCTTACCAAAAAGTAGATGGACAACATATTTGAAAAGATTTCCCTAACTTCAATACTTTTGAAGATATTTGACATTTACTTCTTCTGTTATTTAGCTACAAATGAGAAAATAGCTATTACTCACTTATGGCATGCAATAGAACCCCAAACTATGTACCATCTTATAGCTAAGGACAAAGTAGCTGAACAACATATTTTAGGAAAACACTGTAACTGCAATACTTTTTTAGTTACAATGGCTTTACTCAACAGTCAGAATTTCAAAGTAGCTATTACTCAGCTATCCAAGGTGCAACAGGTCTGAAACTTTACTATGTCATAGCTTACCAAAAAGTAGATGGACAACATATTTGAAAAGATTTCCCTAACTTCAATACTTTTGAAGATATTTGACATTTACTTCTTCTGTTATTTAGCTACAAATGAGAAAATAGCTATTACTCACTTATGGCAAGCAATAGAACCCCAAACTACGTACCATCTTATAGCTAAGAACAAAGTAGCTGAACAACATATTTTAGGAAAATACTCTAACTGCAATAGTTTTGGAGTTACAATCGCTTTACTCACCAGTCAGAATTTCAAAGTAGCTATTACTCAGCTATCCAATTTGCAACAGGTCTGAAACTTTAGTATGTGATAGCTTACCAAAAAGAAGATGGACAACATATTTAAAAAGATTTCCCTAACTTTAATACTTTTGAAGATATTTGACATTTACTTCTTCTGTTATTTAGCTACAAATGAGAAAATAGCTATTACTCACTTACGGCATGCAATGGGACCCCAAACTATGTACCATCTTATAGCTTAGGACAAAGTAGCTGAACAACATATTTGAAGAAAAACTTGTTACTGCAATAGTTTTTGAGTTATGAGCCCTTTACTCAAAGTAGCTAAGATTGCTATTACTCACTTATCTTTAGGCCTAAGTCAATAAAACCAAAAAAATTTTCAAGGGCAAAAAAATTCATTGGGACAATTAATTTACAAAAAATCTGTAGCTGTAGCACTTTTGGAGAAATCTGTGTGACTAACTAACGCACACACGCACGCACGCACAGACATCATTTCATAATCTCCCTCCCGGGCTAAAGCCCGGCGGGAGATAAAAAGACGTAGATGCAAAAAACCTGAACCGAGGAAAACTCAAAACACGCGAAAAACAAAAAAATCATCCAACAATACATATTTGCTGAGAAATAGATGAAAATATCTGTGTAAAGAATACATACCCATACGGCCAACGAGAAAGTAGGTCGAGAGGTCAAAGGTTATTATGTGACGACAACTTGAGGCTACGGCCAACTATAAATGTGTATTTTTCTTAGACGTTGGCCTAATGCCTTACAGCCATCCGAGAACAGCATTCAGTCTCACATGGTAAGCTATTCAGTGTTGATTCTAGAAATTTTGAAATGTGGGGGCAGTTCCCCCCCATGTCCGAAAAATGTGGGGGCTTGGTCAATAAAAATGGGAACTTGTACTTCCGCCAAAGAGTGATTAATTTCAGAATCATTTGTCTGTCCATATGTTTGTTAGCAGGATTACGCAAATGCTACTGTATGGATCTTCGTGGAAAAAATTAGAAGCTGGAACCTGATCCGACTTAGATCCCAATAAATTTTGTAACTGGATCACTGCTTGGATAAAAAATATCAAAGACCTGGGGCCGTATTCTATCACAATACTTTTTTAGCAATATCTTTTAAAATAGAAGCGCCTGGATGAAAGATCAAATACTTTTAAACTCGGGAACTCATTGCTATAGCACCCAAGTCATTAATATTCATGAGAAGATATCAGGTCACAGATTTCCACAGAGGTTTTCTAGCAATATTTTATAAAATTGAAGCCTCAACAAAGATCTAACACTTTAAACTTGAAAACTCACCCAAGTCATGACTCACCCAAGTCATTAATATTCATGAGAAGATATGAGGTCACGGATTTGCCTTAGCATTTCTAGCAATATTTTATGAAATGGAAGTCTCAACAAAGATCTAACACTTAAACTCGAGAACTCACAGCCATCTCTGCTGTATGAACTGGTTCAACAGTATTGTTGTTAGTATCTAACGTTTGCATCATCCACATTCAAACTGTAGTATCTGTTTTGTTTTCGCATGAAATAATATTTTTCATTGAAGAAACGACCAAATATAGCCTTCATGATGATAAAATTAAAAGATTCTCACAAAACGATCGGTGCCCTTCCAATTTGTAAACATGCGGGATTGCGTCTTCTACCGAACGCGCCGAATATACCGAATTGCGGGCTAGTACTAAAACTCGCGAGATATCACGTATCCCGTGCTCTAGAAGCATCACTGCTATTGTAGCGCAATAAAAGAGTAAGATTTCAGACATTTGACTAATGTCTATTTAATAACAAATTCCTGGATATATATTCATTTACTCCAGCTCAACTGTAGGGGACTTAACACTGCTACAGTGACCAAGACCTGAGGTATAGACACTGTTCATGCCTGGTGACAAGTAGATGAATACAGGATTGATAAAAATCAAAATATATTCTTTAGTGTAAGGCTGCAACCGGGTGGTCGGTGTTCATGAGTGGAGTCGATTTGGGAAGATTTTGAGTGCTTTCTGGTCCACCCGATCGTCGTTAACTACTATAACATATTATATTGTCGCCCACTTTATCACGTTTTTTAGGATGACAAAGAATGACAACACTGCAAAATGGCAGAATTCTTTGAATATTTGGAAATTTTATATAATACTCCTCATTTTATAACAACATAATAAGTTTTGATCGCCTTTCACCACTATTTTAATGCTAAGACATTGTTTCCGGAAACCACCGTTTTGTTTATGGAGAGGAAAAAACATGCATACTAAAACACGCGAATACCGAACTGCGAGACGAATTTGTGTAGCTCGGGTACCGGGGTGGATTTCAAACACTCGTCACAGCCTTACTTTAGTGTATACTAATGCTGGGACGATGTTTGGAAACTTCGGTATTATCGCTCATTGGCTCATTGCCGATCAATGATTGGTAAAATTTAAGTACAACCAATATTTGCTAAACTCAATTCTTTGTAGCCTTTTGGTCACAATAAAACACTAATCGGAATACTATTTTGTAAAAATCTGAAATATCCATTAGTTAAAATCACAAAACTGGCTGTGAGTGCAATAAAAATAACGTAAATAGAAATACCTTGGGGTTTTCCAACTGTTGTCAAGGTAATCACAAAATCAGCCAATCACAAGTGAGGATACATCAAGCATTGTCTGTTAGTAAGGGAGACGTCTGTGAATGGCTATTAGATTTTATTTTTGTCATATTTGTGGTAATTTCTGTGTATTTTACTTATTATCATTTAATATTTGATTTTTCTGTCTGGTTTACACTTTGACTCCATAATCGGAAATGTTCGAAGTTTGGTCACAAATGTCCGATACGAACATCAACAGGTAAAATCATGGCGATCTCCCAGCACTAGTGTATACTTCTTTTGCCAGGTTTGCATCATTACATTATCACATAAGTAGTATAATTTTGTATTTCCTTGTTGAATTATTAATGCCAAGTAAACTTAAGAAGCACATTCTTGAATACAGAATATATGGAGTTCATACCTCAGTGACAATTCCTTCTAGTGAGACTGGGTCTATAGACTGATACACTGGAATCAGTAGATCACTGTAATCTTCAACTTCATACTTCAGGGTGAAAAAACCACCACTATAAATAGTGGAAAAAAAAAGAAATCATTTCAACCCCCATTGAAAACAAATACCATTTACCAGTAATTTAAAGTTAAACAAATTTTAGCAGCGCTTAGAATGTATGCAGAATTCTGTTTAAATAGAAAATTTCTATGTGGTTTTCAATGACCATTTTCCACTGAAGCTGACAATTATCTAGAATTCCTGATAGAAGTACCTTGAGATATAACTTCAGATAACTCATACTGACCCATTTCAAATATAATAATGCATTAAAAATCAATCCACACTGACCCTCCAACTTCTTCCAATGCAAAAGCTTGTATAATAGGCCACTTCTCCATTGCCATGATATCAAACTTCTGTTTGTGAGCTACAATGAAATATGCAAAGTGACCATGTGAAAACTGGGAAGTTGCAAAAAACATATGTTTAGAAGACAGTGACCTGAAATTAGCAGAATTTTTCTGAACTATGGTGCCCTGTAAGAAAATTTCTTAATCATATCCACTGTCATTCAACAACAAAAATGTTCAATGCTTCGCAACTCAATTTTAGATGCTATATTTATAAAATTCTTTATGATCTATACAGATTTATAATTACTGTGTCCATATTTATGGTAGTTAAAATGTGTTAACACAAGGACTAAGCATTTGGAAGCCGGTGAGATCAGGTTTATTTAAAAACATGTCATCCATACAAGAGAGGGGTCTGATAAGATTACATTTGGTTTGCAATGGAATAAATTTCCACGTATAATAGCAACCTATACTGGAAGCCATGTGCTGTGACAATGTTTGTAGAAGTTTAATAGTTAACTCGTTTACTACCCAAAAACAAAGTTCAGTCCAAATGTGAGAAATTCTGATTCCGTGAAACATTTAGAAATCACCAACATGGCACAATTAAAAAATGCTATTTTCGCCCCAACTATAAAATTTAGGTTTTATTGAGAATGTGATTTTTTCTCTCAAAATATCGATGCATGTTTTTACCATATTATCAACAAAGTAATAAGATTTTATGGTAGATTTCTGTCTTTTTACTAGTTTTGAAAGTGTTGGATCAATGATTAAACTAGACTGAGGTTCAGTAGCTTGAAGAGGTAACAGTGAACCCAAAATTCTAAATGATTGTCCAACACTACTGGAAGCAAGTCTGACAAGATTTCAATTTATACCACCACTCACTTGTACTTGAGAAGGGGACAGCGATTTTCCTGCAGCCTTCAGTCATTCTGACAAAACTTGTGATTTTGAACTCTTCTGCTTTTTCTTCATCTTCATACTAATCAGAACAAAACATAAAAGTAACATACATCCTGATAAGAGCTGATGATTTGAGAGATTAGAAGCCAGTGTGAAAGTTTATACCACAATGTCCTCATATATGACATTATAAGACAATAATTCAGTTAAATTGTAACATGATACTGCCTGTTTTATAGGATTTAACCAAAGAAAATGATTCAAGATATCACCAAAAAATATTCTTCCTCCTTCAACGTTTAGGTGCTTCCACATTCAACATAAATTCGTCAGTACTCTTTGACTTGTAAACCAGAGACAAATATGATCAAGCTGACAAAGGAATCCTAAACTGTTCACCTAGAAACAGGGGGCACAAATACTCTATTTTCTGTTTTGTCTTTTTTCATCAGTTCCCACACAAGATAGTATATTAAAATGTGTTTGAAAACCATGCTACCAGCACTTAGAGTTTATTAAGTGAATGCAAAATTAAAATTTTCTACAAACAATATGAAAATAAATGGCTTTGTAACAAAATGTATTGAGAATTAGTAACACATACATCATCATCTTTCATACAATGGATGTGCAAATTTCTCCAATGGGCCATGTAGGGTAAGAAGTACAAGTAATTTATGGGATTACAGTACACATCAATGCTGTGTCTTCTTATTAGAAACATAACATCTGAAAATAAAAAAAACAAAGCATGAAAAGAGTCTTGATGAATTGTGTGCAGCCTAACACAATACATGGATCACAATACAAATGTTTAATGTAATGATATTTATTAGAAGTAGATCTGTTAATTTTCACACAAAAAAAGCTAAAAAAACCTTTAAGTATAGCAACAAAGTATAATTAACAAATAGCTAAAAGATATGTGACATTGATCAGGATGACACCTTATATTCAGTTCATTACCTTCAACCACTTCTTCTTCAAAGCCAGACTTTTCAAGCTCCTGTTTTCTGACTTCAAAAAACCCAAATAGTAGGTAATTCACCAAATCTTGCATTCCTTCATTGTACCTAGCATCAACACCTGTAGTAATAACAAAACCAGATCACTCTTAAAACCTGCCTGGATCTAAGCTGGAATAAGAGCCATCTTTCTAATTTTTTCATGAAGTTCCAAAAAGTAGTATTTGTGCATTCCTGCCAACAAACAAACGCCAAACAAACAAACAGACAAAGGATCATGAAAACAATAACTCCTTGGTCCTGGTAATAAACTGTATCTGTACCATCCTACAATGAGGCTGAAAAGATTAGGATAAGAATGCTTTCTTATTTCATACAAGTAGTTTTGCAAATATTCTCCCAATGCTGACCTTAACAGTCATTTCCTAAAACTTTTATACTTCTAAAAATAACACTCATTAAAAATTGGAGTAATAGTTGGAGTACTCAAGTGAAAAATTCACTGTCCATTCCAACCTAAATAAACAGGAGATGAAGCACATTTTCACCAGTTTAATGAAAATATTTCATGCTGGGTTGATAATTTGCAATCACTGCATTTTTTCAGCGTTGAATTTATTCAATGATACGTGAAAAGATAAAATGATAAATATGATTATTTTATTAATGAGATAGCCCTCCTCCCATTGCCCCATCCAAGATGCTTGAAACATTGAATATGGTATTTGACAGGGTTAATGTTAATACGGTATACCACATTTTCATTAGTTGTGGGCTGTGATGCATCAGTTCAAACTTTTGTTACCCAAAAAGTCAGTGGGAAGATTGAATGCACTGTAACCTAACTTTTATGCCAATATAAAAAAAAAAAAAAAATCAATTACTAAATAATTTTACTGAAATATATTTTATTTCAATTTGCTTATATATCTAAAGATAAACCTACCTGCAATACACAGCAGTGCATCAGGAGCATTAGAGGACACATCTCCTTCATCCCCACTGGATAACAATTTCTGCAGCTGATTTAATCTGGTTAGACTGGAATAATAATTATAAAACACCAGAAAAATGTAATACAGATCTATTATATGGTATATTCTATATTAATTCAATCAGTGTAAGTATGAATTGAACAGGCTTTTAGAGGTCTCTGCATCAGAAAAGGTAGTATTTCAGTGTAAGGTATAACAAACCAAATATTGTTCATATTGGTCTTAGTTATACAGGATCATCTTTTCAACAAACACTAGATTTTTCATGTTAGATTAACTGGCACTGTGTCATTTATCTTGGTAGACCTAATTTCTCTCTTTATAATAGCCTTTTGACAATTGGTGGTGTGGCCAAAAATGAGAGTTATTTGGTAGAAGTTAATAGTAAAATAATTGGGAATTAACATTGTTAATTCAGAACAGTTTTTAAAAGAGACCCTTTTTTCTCAAATATATAAATAAAACTTCTTTTCATTCCGATCACCCACATCAAAGTATGATCAAACTAGTACCTGAAATTTTGAGGCCCAGCTTCAAAGTTTCAAAGGGTAAAATGGAGACAATATATATAGATTTAAGAGAGATCTAAGACTGAATGCCAAGTTTTAAATTTATGCAAACATACAGACACAACAAGGATGTTACTGATAAATTAAAGTGCTCCCTAAAATGTTTGTATTAATAAAATGTAAATTATATTACAGATATTCCATTGTTGCTGTGCTATTATGGAAAATTACATGTGTGCTTCATGTCTGCATTCAGAATTTTTAAACAAGATAAATTTCCATTTACTGTTCCTTTTCTCAGCTACATCTGATGAGGGAATAATGTTAAAGAAAGTGTAATAAAACTATCATAACCTTGTCCCCACATACTTGGTAAGTTGAACTTGAAATTTGCCACTGTTGTCTAGAACCACCACATGTCAACACAATCATTTAAATTATAACATTGATAAAACATCAAAAATAGCATCACAGATGCCCATACCCCACAGCCTGGGAAATATTTTTCAACACCATGTGATATAGAAGTAGTGAAACAATACACAGATTGGGATACTCTCAGAGCAGTGCATGTAAAAATTAAGTATTAAAACAAGACAATTCAGTAAACTAAAAGCTATGAAGCTGTAAAATTTCTTAACTGGAGAATAGCTCTCAATGAATATATCACAATCATGTATGGTCAAATTATGGTTTGAATGTTTTGAATATTACCCATACATATAGATGTGGCAATACATGCTTACATGTGGAGTTGGGGCAAAACCTGTGACTCACTTGATGTAATACCATCTGTTACAATGGGAAGTTGCAAAAGTAAAACCCTTAATGAATTCTAATATGACTTTAACAGTGCTTAATCTACATCAAAAGACACCCACAGGTGCAACAACCAAGATTCAAGTAAAAAGATACGAGAGATATAAGAGAGATAAAATAGTACCATATATCCCTGTAGAGAGATAAAATAGCATTAGATATGCAAGATCAAACATCAAATCCAGGTCACACCATGACGTTGCACACCTATAATCCCCAACAAATGTCCCTACCAAATATCAACTTCCTACACCTTGTGGTTTTCAAAACATAGCCCGGACAAGGCATTATAGGTAAAGGTCACTATGGCAAGCCAAAGGTCAAATCAAGGTCACACCATGACGTTTTACATCTACACACCCTAAGCCAATGTCCCTACCAAGTATCAACTTCCTACACCTTATGGTTTCCGAGATATAGCCCAGACCAGATTTTATAGGTCAAGGTCACTAGGGTAAGGTCTCTGTTGGTGGTCAAGGACAAATGTTTCTATTTGCAAACAAAATAGGCATTAAGTGGTATTTCTGGTTTGATAATAGAAATATATTGTCAAAGTACAAGAGTTTCCAAGAAACATTGCCCAGCATAATCAAAGCATTAAAGGTATTGAATGTCATTTGACAAACTGAATATAACTAAACCTTGTTATATAATATAAATGTTAAATTTTTTTCTTAATGCAGGTATTCCACTGGAGCCTACCCTAGAGCAGACCCTATGACTCTAGGGTCGGCTGCATAAGTCGGGGGTTGGGGACAAAAATCCACAAAAAGGGCGAGAGAATTCTGGGTTGGTTTCACCTCCCCTGCAGGACTTGATACATACAGCCTTGTCTGGATCTAGAGGCCGACCTGCCTTGGGGTCGGGATGTTTTCTACAAGACTGGTCTGGAAACTACCAGGACAAGCCCTAAACACCTATCAGACAAGCGGTATCAAGTCCTGACAAGCCGTACTGACAAAGAGACAGGACTGGAGAAATATACAGAATCCCCATAACCAGACGTGCAGTCAGTATTTCCATTACAGTTTTTGATGAAGTTTGGGGAAAAAGAGGATCAAGTGTCATCCAATAAACAAATCTTAAACTAGGTCAAGGCTGAATATTTGGATCCTATCACGTGACCTAAACGTCCAACTTTACTCTTTTTTGTAATTTTAATTATAATTTCCAGGTTTTTGCTTTAATATTATATTATATAAGAAACAAATCAATGTATATGTCTGTTTCAGATTATGAACAAAAAAGCCACTTAAAATATGAGATTTTCGTTAAAAATGCTATATCCTGTACAAACAAGCAGAGCGAGACGTGCTTCTAACAATATCTCACGTGACAATGAAACCCTCTTGCTTGTTGCTGCCTTTTATATTCCAATTTCGAGCTTCTGAGAAAGACCCTGCTGTAGTTCTGGTCACATGATGGGATCCTAAGATTTACAATTGACCTAGTTTCTGATTTGTTGATTGGTCAACATTGATCCTCTTTTTTCCCTAAAATTGCTTTTGGGTTTTTAGTTTTTACAGTGAGAAGTAATATCTACTGATTGGATCCAAATAGTTTTGTAACTTTTTTTTTTATTTGCTCTGGTGAAATATGCCGAGAATTGGTTTTTGTGACTAAAACCACTTTTTAAGGTTGCTCAATTATTTAAAGCATACATGTGGACCTTTAGTATCTCTTAACTTCAAAATTATGATCACTTGCACTGGTTTTTGTCATTCCTGACATAATTTTTGTCATATATTCACCTCACATCATGCTGGAAATGGACTGCAAATGAGAAGTACTTAAGTTGCAAAAGAGAAGCCTGTTTCATGTTAGGACAAGCCTGAAAGTGATAAGGACAAGTCTGGGAGGGTTACAGACAAGCCTGGAAGTCATAAGACAAGACGTGAAATGAATAGGGCAAGCCGGTTACTTAGGGGGCAGAGCCTAGGTCGGGAACAAGAGTTGGGGAGGGTCGGGGAAATATCAAACATGTTTGATTTTGTGCCGACTCTGCCCGACAGGCCTAGAAACTACAACCGACCCTAACTGACCTTGTAAACATTGGTCCCGACTCTCAAAAAATACATAGTTACCGACCGACTGGCTCCAGTGGAACACCCATAAGCATGGGCGTTTACTGGTAGAATGCATCTGGCAGCTTTCTACCAGTAAACCCCAGCCTACCAGTAATCGTCCGCCTTTGTTTAAGGGCCCCTCTGGAGCCTTATGTGTCTTTGTTAGAGATCAAGGACAAATGCTTCCTATATCTACAAAATGGACATTCACTGGTATTTCCAGTTTGCAGTAAAAATGGCAGATAATAGAGATAAAAAAATAAAAAAAATATAAAACTTTCTAAGAAACATTGGACTCGAAGTATATATGTATTGTAATGCACATCATTTGAAAATTTGGTCATAGAAGAATATAGTATCAAGCTGTTAATATAATTTAAATTCAAAATATTTGTACAGGTTTTTGATATATTCACGTTTTCGATCATTTAAACTATAGCCTCACAGTCTCATTTTTGGATAACGTTTTTATTATATTTTTACAATTAATATGCAATCACACTGAATCAAAGACTTTGTGGATTTAATTTTCTTGTTATATTTCTGATAACTTTGGTTGCATATGCTTTCATACTCATCATTGTCCATTTACGCTGTCGTATCGAAAACCTGTCCATCGAGGATACTGGTATGGTCATCTGTGGTATTTTTGTGTCAATGGTAATTTCGTCCATCCCCTTTTGTGTGGGTTTGAAAATAAATTTTACTGTAATATTGTGAATTTTTGCTTGCATTAACATTTTTACTAATGGTAATTGGTATTTTTGCTAAAAATGTGACGGAAAAATAATTTTACAGGAAAGTGCGGCTTGACACATACATTTTATATTAATCTAAATAAATTACATTTTGATGAGCAATATTTATGAAATGTCCAATCCAGAGCACCTGCAAATTGCCTAATTTGCATGTGACATGAAAACTCCAGAGTAAATATTTTTATAAGTGTATAAGTGGTTATTTTCGCGTGGAATTAATTTTCGCTATATTCGCGAGTGACTACAAAACGCGAAAATAACTTCTAGCCAATATTTATATTCAGTAGAACCAGTCTACAGTAGCGTGAGCGATAATACAAGATTATGCAAGATACAATATTTAACACTGTCACGGAAACAATAAATTCCATTGCTTTATCAAATGTACCATTCACAGAAACGCCTAACTTCTTTGATCTTTATCACCAATAGGGAGGGATTAATTCAATTACACGACCCCGCTACACAACTTCTTTGATAATGCGCCGATCAATGAAAGTGTGTTCGATTGTGTTTCGTAAATTTATAATCTCCCAGAGTAGGTTCACACACTGACAACGTGTATAAAAGAAAAGACGTTAACTATGCATTTCCAATCAAACCAGCAGAAGTCCGCATAATAAGTATTTTAATTTGAACATGTTGTTAGTTTGGGCGATAATTGAATATATTTCACCGCGAAAATAAATTCTCGCGAAGCAGGCCTACAGTGTACATTCGCGAACTTAAGTACCCGCGAAAAAAAACACTTATACAGTATGTTTGGCTTCAAAATATGTTTTAAAATTAAAACTAAAAATATTTATTTCTGTTCTGTAGCTTTGAAATATATGTAAATATCTATTCATTAAATATGTTATATATTTTAAATTAATTTGTAAGAACAGTTAAGGAAATACCGGCTAATACAGTTTTAATAGCATGAAAACCCCACGGATGATTTACATGTATATCGTACCCACAAAGAATCGCTACCACTGACTCGCACCCACAAATCGCACCTGTTTTTTTTAAATCTTTTTCTCCCTTCTTGTCTTATCTCTTTTTTCAATTGTGGCAACGATTCACATAAATAAAATAAAATGTTGCAAATATGTTGAGAAACCCCACAGAATACCGCGACCTCATGAATATTAATGAGTAGTCTGCAAATTTTGATCTTCAAGTTAAATATTGTTGAGAAATGCCATGGAATCGTCAAATATTTCCTATGTATGCACACATATTCATGAGCTGTATAGTCCATCCAGTATTTGATCATAAAGCGGAAAATATTGTCACGAAACCCCCATGGAATCCGCGACCTCATGAATATTAATGATTTGTCTGTGAATTTTGATCTTCAAGTAAAATATTTTCTACACATACATTTATTGGAAAACCCACAGATTTCTGTGACCTCATATAGTATATTCTATGCAATTATCAAGCACATCTACCGCTAATAAATGAACTGAAATGTCGAGACTGATATTTAGTTTGATGCCGAGAGTTTAGAAAAAATCCTATTATAAAATATAATTTTTTAAAATGGGTGTGATTTGCGGGTGCGAGTTAGCAGTAACGATTTGAAGTGGGTGCAATATGCGTGTAACCCCCACGGATCACCATAGAAAGCCACTACTGCCTTGTGACCAATTATCGCCGTGGGTACCAATTACCGCCATTGTAAATAAAATCTTCATATTTCTGTAATGACCAAATATATATGCAGGGCCTTTTGGTGTGTATTTGTCACATTCAGTTTAGAAATAGTTCTACCTAATGAACAAGTTTCAGATGGGACTATTTGCCAAGTTATGTCTATTTTAAATTTGCCTGGTGATAATTGGTACCTGGCTATAAATGGTACTGTAGCAAGGCAGTACAGTATATATGGTTGACCATCTACTTTTCGTGCTAGCACTAGTTTTCGTGTGTTTGCAACATATGTAACAATATCTCAGTCGATGTAAAATGAATTTTCTTCAAATAAAAACTGTCAAAATCTACTAGTATTTGTCTTTAAAATGATACATTTGTCATTGCTGTAGTTGAATCAGGTACCTTGATATCACTTGTTAAACTCTTAGTCCTTATTATGAGTTCAAACAATATTTTGTTGTTTGCCAATAAATTTTTACCTGTACAATGTGAAATTTTGTTAATCTTCACTTACTTGTGAATCTGTCAATATATAACCATTTTTTACAATTAAAACACCATTGGAAAGGTTATTACGTACAGAGTTTAACAAATATGTCTTACTTTATATATTATTGTGTGAAAATTATTTAACACTTAAAGTTTCTGAAACAGCCAACAGATAGCATGAAAACTAGGTCAGTAACTCTGTAACAAATAACTTTTGATATTCAAAATTACATGAATAAAACAAATATTTTTCAGCATTTTGGACTTTTAGTGGATATTTTCTTCATAATTTGGTATAAATAATGCCCGAGGAATCTTACAGGTGTGGAGAACTTAATGTAGATTTGTTTTATCTAAAATTTACTTCAAAATAAAATTAATAACTCTGAATAAAATAATGCATGAGCAAAATAATCCATTTAACAAGAAAATTATGAACATATTTTATTGAGCTGATATGTCACTTTTTACTTCTATTTATAAACACACAAAGGATTGCAGTTACTGTTTTCACTGGGTGCTATCCTCCCCCACACCTGCTTCAAAGGTTATTTATTTGCAGTGATCATTTTCAAAATTAGACATGCCTAGGAAAGTGTGGGGGCGGATACTCCCCAGTCACAATAATTTAACAAATGGCCTCTGAATGGTTACAGACACTGCAGTGAATAATGGCTAAGGACCTTAATTTCTGGGTGTTTGGAAAATATACTTGTAAAAAAGTTTTCATATGTTACCAGGCCAATTCAAATTTTTTCAAGTAAAAAGTATTTTAAAAAATAATTTGCCCTTAAAAAATATCACATTTTATGAAAGAAGTTTCCTGTAATCTTTGCAAAACATGGCATGTCAACAGGTGCTCATATTGCTAAAATATTCTAAAAATTACATCATATTTTTGGGAAAGATTTAACAGTGCCTCTACTCATTTTTACCTCACAGGTCTTAAGGGCTGTTGGGGTATTTTTTTCTGCCATGTGTCCGGATGGGCGGGCGGGCGGCGGGAAAAAGTTTGTTCGGGCTGTATCTCAGAAACCCTAAGGTGTAGGAAGTTGATACTTGGTAGGGGCATTGGTTGGGGGTTGTAGCTGTGCAACATCAAGATGTGATCTTTATTTAACCTTTGACCTTGTCATATTTATGAGTTTTAAAGTCCTGCCCAGGCTCTTGAATTCTGTAAGGTGTAGAAGGTTGACACTTGGTAGCAGTGGTGTCATCACGAGCGGCGATATCGCAGATTCACCAGTGATGAAAAAAATGGACGATAATAGAGGATTAATGATCTTCCGCGATGCATCTCATATTCAACCATTAATTTAGCTTATTTTTGAAGGGATTTAATAAAAATATGGTGAAATATTCATATAATTTCTACTTTTATGCGATTTTATTTTGATTTGTGATGTAACTATGGTGATGACCCTTTCCACTTCCTACAGGAAGTGAAAAAACGTAAGTTTTGTTTACTTTTTATTGCTTTAAATATCCACGGTTTTGACAATTGACAGCACAAATGAACCATAAAATTTATTTTATTTCAGTATTAGTGGTCAATGCACATTATTTAAAGAGCAAATATAGGTTTAATTTGTGAAATGATGGCACCGCGATATCGCTCACTGTTTTGTTCACGGTATCGAGACCTCATATATCCAAACGATGACACCACTACTTGGTAGGGACATTGGTCAGGGGGTGTAGGTGTGCATCATTTTGTGACCTTTAACTTTGGCTCTGCCAATATATGTTCACCTGCCATATTTGAGACATCTTTCTCTTATACCAAAGATATATGGATTGCTGCAACTGATTATTACTTGCATTTTTACATAATTGTGGTATTTCCATCGACAGCTATTCTCCAATTAATAAATTTTACAGCTTCATAATTTTTAGTTTACTGATTAATGCTAATCTTGCTAATGAACTGTCTTGTTTTTATACTTCATCTTTACATACATTTTCTTTCTCTTATTTTCTTAGACATTATTTTCTGTGCGTAAGCATTATTTGGACCATTATATAACTAACACTGCTCTTTGTACTGCTTCACTACTTCTATATCTCATTGTGTTAAAAAATATTTACCCAGGCTGTGGGGTACAGGCATCTCTGATGCTAATTTTCTGTATTAAAATCCAACCACAATAAAGAAAATAAATTTTAACTTTTTTAAGTGGTTTACATTCCTCTGATGTACACACCATTTTATGTAATATCTTATCATATCCACAACTAAATTCTTTAAACTAAGAGGAGAACTAAAACTATAATAAAATGTCATCAGAAATTGTATACATGTCATATTTTTACTTCCATTATGAAAGTTTAATGTATTTCATTTTATTGCAAGAAATAGTTTTTTAACATCTGACTTCTATTGTTTTCACCATGCACTTTTAAATTTTTTTTTCTACACTCTACCAATTTATTAAACTAAAAAGTATCAAAAACTACAAAAATGTCACTTTTAATGTTATAACTAATTAACATAAGCAGTCAAAACTTAAGACATGAAACAAATTGTTCATGTCTAGAAACCCCCATTTTTCAACTCTTAAAACAGTATTTGAAAGCACCTTTTACTGGTAAAAAATGACAATTTTTACAGATCAAGATACATATTTTTAAAAAAATTAAATACAATGTGTGTTATTAAGAAAATATTTATTATTCTTGTGTTTTATCATGTAAAAATCACTTCCTAGTTAAGATCTACGTAGGTTTGTTTATCCACATACCTTTTCCACGAATGGAACTCCAATAATGCTTATTAAGTAGCATGATTTAGTAGTTTTTACTTAAATTACCAGTATGATATCCGGGTCGAATCGTCCGACAAAAGTAGGTCGAAACGTCTAGGAAAAAAGAGAGTCAAAACGTCTGGTAATCTGAGATTCGGGAGATAACATATTTCTGCATTTTTAGCAAGTCTATCCTTTTATTTTATTGAAATACACAAGAGTAACTATTTATGGGGGGTTGGGGGCTTGCCCCCATTTATAATTCTGCCAATTTACTTTATAATTTCCTGTACTTATCAAATATGGCGGATCCTGTACCGGTAAAAGGTAAATTGCTCCAGCATGATTACTAGAGCAGCGCCGACATACTCCTTGGCGCCATATAATGGCACACACCTCAAATTGGCACAAAACGAAAGTTAAAATGTTTAAATGGTTCTTTATCACCCATACTCGCGTATTTCCATTGAACAAATAAGGAAGTGGAAGTGACGACAGAAATAATTTAATTATCTTCGGCAATTTCCGTATGCAAATTTGGTTAATTTTATTGTAATTGGAATTTTTATTAATAAAAATACTTACATAATCCCAACAAATGCTTACATGACCTACCGTTCGGTCAAGGACACAGACAATATGTCTCGCCATTTTTTTGTACTGAAAGTACACACGTAAACCCCAGCGGGCACCTGTTGGAGGTTATATATCCTCTGTAAGTTGTCATTCTTAAAAATTTTGACCCTACCCCTCAGAAGATGGTAGAGGGGAGGAGAGTGGGACTCTCCTTGTTGAGATTATGTAAGTATTTTTATTAATAAAAATTCCAATTACAATAAAATTAACCAATTTTATTGCATAAAAACGTACTTACATAATCCCAACAAATGCTTGAATGCAGCCCTGACGTCCATGGTGGGTAGACTTCTGAGGACTGTCAAGTGCTATAGGAGAGTTCTTGAGTTAATACAGATACAAACTAAATGCATAGAAACAATATGTTATACTACAAACAACTGTAATATATTACATATAGTTAAATTATTATTATTATTAAATTATTACAAGTACTGATAAAGTGATAAAGTAGTTGTAATAAAGTAACTGAAAGGTACTCACCCACTTATGAAAGCAGCATGCTGTATCATACATAAACATGATATATATCAATCCCATCACCCTGTCTGTACAGTTGTGCAGGGGTCAAAGGTCAGTTGCGCCCAGTTGAATATAACTCCAACAGTCAGAGTGCAGCTGTCCCTCAAGCCATCCGTATGAACTTTGCCGTCATATCCAAATCATGTTCAAAATCATAGTCTTAATCCAGTCCAGTCCAACTCCACATATAATAAATATAAAAGTTGAACTTATCATTAAGTCTCAATTGTTCACTACATGTTGTGACGATACAATGGGACCTAACTTAAAGATATTATCATTCTCCCAGCAAATGTCCGTCAAATAAAAATTTGTAAAGGTATTGTGGGACCTCCAGTAACAGGAGCTCAAGACCTGTCTGTACAGTTGTGCAGGGGTCAAAGGTCAGTTGCGCCCAGTTGAATATAACTCCAACAGTCAGAGTGCAGCTGTCCCTCAAGCCATCCGTATGAACTTTGCCGTCATATCCAAATCATGTTCAAAATCATAGTCTTAATCCAGTCCAGTCCAACTCCACATATAATAAATATAAAAGTTGAACTTATCATTAAGTCTCAATTGTTCACTACATGTTGTGACGATACAATGGGACCTAACTTAAAGATATTATCATTCTCCCAGCAAATGTCCGTCAAATAAAAATTTGTAAAGGTATTGTGGGACCTCCAGTAACAGGAGCTCAAGACCTGCTCTAAGGAGATACCTCCTTTGATGCAGCCATACCTCTAACATCATGAGCTCTAACCTGAGTGACCTGTTGATCAGTCATATCTGAAGACTGGTGGCAAGTATGAATGGTCTGTTTGATCCACTGAGAAATGGTTATCCTAGTGACACCCTTAGAATAACCCTCCCTAAGCGATACAAAGAGAAGGGCCTTGCCCTTTCTCATGGATTTGGTCTTGTCTAAGTAGACTTTGAGGGCCCTAACTGGACAAAGTGACTTGTCCTCCACCAGTGAACTGTCCAACATGGTAGTAAGAGCTGGTATCACTACTGGTTTAATGGAGTCAGGGCCATCCGAATCCAATTGGTTTTTGGCCAGGAATGCTGGAGAAGGAGAAACAGTGACCTCTGACCAATTTCTCCTTGAAGAGACAGAAGAGTGAGTCCAAGCATGTATCTCACTCCTTCTTTTCCCTGAGGCTAAAGCCAACAGGAAAACTGTCTTGTAAGTTAGCCACTTCAGAGGAGCCTCAGATAAAGGCTCAAAAGGAGGTTTTGTCAAACCTAGGAGGACCAAGGAGAGGTCCCATATAGGTATGGACCTATTTGGTTTAGGTCTATCCCTGGTGAAGCTGGGAATAAGTCTATTCAGTTCTAGACTTTTTGAGATGAGTTCACCCTGTGAACCCAAAGCATCAGCAATTGCTGTTCTGTAACCAGTAACTGTGGCTGGTTTGAGATTTTTGACTGTGAACAGGTAGTTTAAAAATTCTGCTACCTAGGGAACAGTTGCTGAGGTGATGTCCACCTTATTCTGTGAGCACCATTGCCCATAAATGGCCCACCTTGATTGATAGACTTTTCTTGAGGATTCCCTCTGAGGTGCCTTAATTCTTTCTGCCACCTCAGATGAGAATCTTCCAGAATTGGATTCCTGGAATCCAGAAGCCACACATGTAGATTCAGGTACTCCACGTTGTGGAACCTGTTGGAATGTGGCTGTTTCAGTAGTGTCTTCCAATGAGGGAGCTGTAGGGGTACCCTGGTCGAGAGATCCACCAGATCCCAAAACCATGGCATCCCTGGCCACCCTGGGGCCAGTATTATCATCCTGCATGGGTATGTTATTATTTTTTGAATTACTTGTGGCAGGATGGCTACTGGACAGAAGACATAGCCGTCTAGGCCTTCCCAATAGATATTCAATGCATCTATTTTCCAAGCCTTTTTGTCTGGGACTGGAGATACATAAATTGGAAGTTTGTAATTTAGATGAGTTGCAAACAGGTACATGTCTTGCTCTTATCTGGATCCTTCTGGAATTTGTGAATGCCAGAATTCTCCAGATAAGAGCACACATTTCTATGGAATGTGTGCCTCCTTCTTTGTTCAGATAAGTTACTACTGTACTGTTGTCTGAACAGATGAGCACTCTTTAACCTTGCAAGTGCTCCTGGAAACCCTTTAGGGCTAGGAGAACAGCTTTTAGCTCCAATACATTGATGTGAAGCTGAGCTTCCTTGTTTGACCAGAGGCCACTGAGAACTATTTCGTTTAAGCGAGCTCCCCAGCCTTTTTGGGAGGCATCTGTGAATACCAGTGTGTTGTGAATATGAGGATGGATAGGAGCACCTGCCATAAGATTCTGTAGATTCTTCCACCATTTGAGATGATTCAGAAAATTCCCTGTGACTGGGATCCTTTTGTCAAGTGACTGGGGAAATTTCCAGTGTGACTTTAGGTACCACTGGAAAGGTCTCATGTGTAACCTTCCCAGTGGTACTGTTTTTTCTAAGGAAGCTAATGTCCCTATGAGTGACATGAGGTTTCTTGGAGTCAAGACTAATGACTTTCTGATGGAAACAGTCTGAACTTTTAACCGATCGAGTTTCTTTTGGGTTGGAAAGACTAGACCCCTCTGAAGATCGAAGTGATAGCCCAGAAAATCTAGTTTTTTGTGGGCACCAATTCCGTCTTTTGAAAATTGATAAGCCAGCCTAGTTCTTGGACCAATTTCACTAAATTTTCTGAATCTTTGAGACATTGTTCCTTTGTTGGTGACCAAAGAAGCCAATCGTCCAGATATTGATGGATTCTGAGGTTCCTGGCTTGAGCTACGAGTTTTACCTCTTTCACAATGCGAGTAAACTCTAGGGGGGCTGTTGCAACACCAAAATGGAGTGCCCGAAATTGGAAAACCCCTTTTTTTGTTTGAAATCTCAGATATTTTTGAGATTGTGGATGAACTGGAACATGGAAATAAGCGTCTGTGAGGTCTATCGAGGTGACCCACTCCCCTTTTCGAATCGACTTCCTGATAGATTCGGGTGTTTCCATTTTGAAAGTTGGAACATGTAAATGGGTGTTCAACATACTTAAATCTATCACTGGTCACCACCTTTTCATGGGTTTGGGTACCAGAAATGGTCTGCTGTAATATCCCAGAGTAGTGGGTTTCCTGACATGAGTTATCGCCTTTTTGGTAAGCATGGCCTGAACCGCTTCTTGGAGGGCGCCATCTTTGTTTTTGTTGGGATATTCGCTCAAAATGAGCGGAATTTTTGACAATTTTGGTAGAATTTTGAAGTTGAGACGATAACCATGCTGTAGTAAACTTACTACTCTGGTATGTGCGTGAGTTTTTAACCATACCTGCCAAAAAAACTGCAATCTTGTGCCTGGAAAGTCACTTCCTCTTTCCGCCTCTGCCTCCTCACGATGCGCACGCAGAGAAATGGCTGTAAGAGGTGTTTGGCTGCGTTCTTTTATCATGAAATGACCTGCTGCCTTCCTGAGAAGATTTGGGATGTGAAAACCTCCCGAAATCGAAGTTCTTGACAGAATCTCTGTATGACTTGGTATCAGATTCTTTCATAATGGACAACCTTTTGATCATATTGTCCTCTACCTGAGACAAAATATCTGAGTTGAACACCTCCTGCTGGTCAAAGTGGTCTGTACATAAATTTGCTAAGTCCTTAGGTCCTAACTTGGAACTACAGTCCTTCAATAAACTGTCCCTCCTTGCAAGGAGCATATTGCAGGCCAAAGTCATGTTTTGCTTCAGAACCGTGTCCAGAGTTATCTCTAAGGAGGAAGTAACTGAAGCCTGGAGTTGTGAATATTTTATCATGAGATCTGCTGATTCTTTGACAGTGTCCAGATCTTCTGAACTTCTAATTTCAGTAGGTAACTCCTGTATCCTATTATTGAGCTCTTCAATGGCCATCTTAAACCATACTACATGGCCTAAGATTTGGACATTCTCTCTGCAAACTGTCTCCTGAATGATATGTTGTTTAGAAGGCACAGAGATTGAGGCTGATAAAGATTTCACTTTAGCTATGTTGAAGTAAGAGTCAGGCAACTTAGGAGCTCTCAAAGGCGTATTCTGAGGAGAAGTAGTGTAAGATATCATGTCAGGTCTCTCAAAAGACAGAAACTGACCCTGAGACAGGGATTCAGAGCTGGACTTGTCTTTTACTGTAGTTCCAGACGCCTTCCTGAACCTGTAGTCCCACATTGACTGGATATCTTGAACAGGAGGTGAAGCCAGATTTTGTTTTCTCACCACCTGCTTGGACGGCTTCTTAGAGAAGGCAGAAGGGGCCACAAGGCACTCTACTTGTGGCACCTCCAGGTCAAGGAGACCTCTGATTGCATTCAGCATCTCTACATAGGAGAGATCCAACTCCTGTTGATGAATATCTGCCTCACCTTGAGGAGACCTAGATCTGTGTCGTTTCCTAGCAGGTAAGGTCGAATCTTCATCAGACAGCTCCCCTTCTGATGGCTGAGGTCTCGCCTGGGAGGGGCACACATACCCTGCTCCTGAGAGGGAGGAAGACCCATATGAGAGGCTGTAGGTTTGTCACTGTCACTTGAACTCCTCAAACTGAGAAGCCAGGGACGCCAACTGATTATTCACAGCTTTGATCATATCTTGAAGAGAGGAATCAGGAGTGGAAGAAGTAGACTGTGAAGCTTTAAAAGGGGTTGGCTCATCCAACAGAGAATCATCAAACTTCTCAGAAGTTTTGCTTTTAGAAGATTTCTTCCTGTGAGGAATTTTTAAAGCACCTGCACAGATAGTGCACTCTGACTCCTTACCAGTGACACATTTGTCCATCCCTTTCTTGTCGTTCATACATTTGATGCATGCTTGATGGTTATCCCAAGGCAGCATTTCACATGAACAAATGGAACATTTTCTTTGTTTTCCCGGACATGTTGAAAACTTTGAATCGCCAAAAAGAATGCGTGTGCACTTGACGGCGGTCAAAATAAGAATGACAACTTACAGAGGATATGTAACCTCCAGCAGGTGCCCGCTGCATGGGGTTTACGTGTATACTTTCAGTAAAAAAAAAAAAATGGCGAGACACATTGTCTGTGTCCTTGACCAAACGGTAGGTCACGTAAGCATTTGTTGGGATTATGTAAGTACGTTTTTATGCAATAAAATATGCAAATTTGAGGCACTGATTTCATGTAGAAATTATATTATCGCTCATTAAAAACGAGTGTAAAATATTTATTATTTTGATTTTATGTCATTAAAATACTTTTATAACTTGCGCTTGTGTCAATACATATTTTAATGAAAAGAAATCCACGAAACTACACTCGAAACAGTGAAAAATAAGCTTTTTGTGTCCAAGGTGTGCCAAGTTAAGGCGTGAAGCAGTATATTTGGCAGTAGCGATACACTTTGACTTGACATCACACTGTGTGCACTCTACCATATAAAAAATTATAATTAAAAATGGTAAATTGAATTTTGGGGCTTCTACAACTCTATCTATAGGAGAGCACTCCACTTGAAAAAAAACAAATGGGATCAAAGAAACGGTTCAGCTTAGACGTGGTTACCTCGGCTCTACTTTACCTGCGTGTAGAGCCGTGGCACGACCCCACATAGAACTGGAGATTTGCATAAAAAACAAATATCATACAAATGTGTACACGTAACTGTTCCCACAACTATTTTGTTTTATTTTCTTAAACATTCAATCAACATGCAAACATATTTGACAAAAAATAAATGACATTTCCTGATTTTCCAGGGTTTTTGGACCATTTCTCCAAAAAATTGAAAATGTTCTTTTATTATAAAATCTGTGTTAAATAGGATATATATTTTGTACAAGTATTGTATCGTTGCGTCGTCTGTTATCGACGGTCGTCTATTATCGACAGCCGCGCATTAATACATTGTATTCTGTCCACGTGCTTTTCATCTCAGTAAAAAATAAAATAAACAAGTATTAACCTTTATTTAAAATAAACTATGTGCCTTTAAATGGAAATATTGTTTCAAATTTATTGAAATAAAGTTTGTTAATGCATGATGCAGTAAAATCCCGATTTTGGTAAGTGAAATATTTTATCAATTTTTAAAGTAAAATAAAATATGATTGTCATTGGCAACGCTCATGAATTTCCGTGAAAAGTGCAAATTTTATCCTCATAAAATGAAGTTATAAAATATTTTATTAAAGACAAATAGATTTATTATATTTATTTTTACAAAACACTTCATGTACATTTTTATTAAATAGACCTTAATGTAATCCATTGTCAATGAAAGCATGCATTTGTTCATCAGCCAATATAAGAAAAATATGCCATAAAATATTTTTGTTTTTGGAGGTTATAAAATAAATTAACCATACCCATGATCATTAACATAAAAACACGTGCTTTGTGTGGGCACAAAATGGAAGAAACAGCCTTTAAAAAACCAACTTTAAAATTTAATGACATAATTGCCTAGGAAAACAATTTTATGTGCACACCTTCAAAAAGAATGTTATTTTTGCATTATTATGATATAATGGCAACAGTTATTCCGTTTATTTGTATAATTATCAATTTACAGATGATAATGTGAAAAATAGACAGTTTAGAATATATTTTGAATACCATTTATATTGATTTTATTTTACCGTTGATAACAGACAACCATTTGTAAAATTAGAACACTGTGCATACAGAAATTGAATTGAATGAAAAAAATAAAATAGCTAAAAATATTTACCCAATATATTTTTTATGGTCAATTAAACAGCATTTTTTTTTCTAATTTTAACTTTAAAATACATCAGGGAATGATGAAAGAAATGAAAATGGATTAAAATTCATAAGACCGTCGGAAACCGGCAACGCAAGGATATTTGTAGACGTGGTTACCTCGGCTCTACTTTACTTGCGTGTAGAGCCGTGGCACGACCCCACATAAAACTGGAGATTTGCATAAAACACAAATACCATAAAAACTATACACAAAACTGTTCCCACAACTATTTTGTTACATTAACCTCAACAGTCAGTCAACATGCAAGCATATTTGACAAAAAAATTAAATTATATTTCTTCATTTTCAATACTTTTTGGACCATTTCTCCAAAACTTTGAAAATGCTTTTTTGTTATAAAACCTGTATAAAATAGCATATATATTTGACACATTGTATTTGTTGTGTCCTTGGCTAAATATCAACTGGGTCTAATTACGGTATATTAAACCATTTTTAGTCATTTTTTTCAAGTATTATTCAACAGAAAAAGATTTTTTGCAAATCTCCAGTTCTATGTGGGGTCGCGCCACGGCTCTACACGCAAGTAAAGTAGAGCTGAGTTAACCACGTCGCTTACAGGACATCTCGCCCCAACTACCAACTCGCCCCAGAAAATTCGGGACAACTCGCCCCATATTATTATTGGTCCCAGAAAACAACTTACACTTGTATCAAACACTAATTAAGTAAATGACATAAAAAGAAGTTCATTACATTATTTGTAAATCTTATAATATAAAAAAGTATATTATATAAATTCATTATTATAGTTAAATATGATGAAGTAGCATGTCAGTTAATTAAATGCTTCATTCCACTGATTCTATCTCTAGTTTAAGTTCATCCTGGTCTTTCTTTTTGAAAATTGGTCTCTATAGTTTGCCACATTTTGAGGAAAATTCTTAAGTGTGTTTTTTAAATACATTTAAATTTCAAATAAAAATTCTGAAATTAAGTTCACTTATAAATGATTGAAATGCATTGAAATGCAAAAACATATAAGAATGCCACCACTGCTCATAATATATTGCCAATGCATAACTAATGTCCAAACCTAGACCGATTAATCTGTCTCTCAGCCAATTTTTAAAAGATGGATGTATTGGCGAGAGACAGATGGCATTAGTATGCAAAAAACATAAACGTCCTGAAGGGCAACAAGTGGCACACATTCTGACATTAAACCTGTACTAGGCTACCACCTTGAGTGTCAAGGATGTGCCCCGCATTAAAAGAAATAAACTTTTTGCATAGTTAATGGATATATTTACCAAAATTTATTTCACTTGCCAAATTTTATCATTGTTTATACAAACAGGAAGTGCAGAAAAAGTATCTATATTACTGCAAACACAGAAAATTGTGTTCCTGCATCTAAATGCTTTATACTGTTAATACATATAAGTGCATATTTTAAAGTTTAAAGGGACAGTAATTTTTAGATATTGAAGTTTTTTGTGTAGCAAGGAACTCTGTCCCAAAATGCCATCCATCAGTTTTAAAAAGGCATATTTTGGGACAGAAAACTCGGTCTAGACCAAACCTAGCCTCCCTTTTGATTTCCTAATTGAGTAATTGTAACACCACTGAGCTTTAGATTTTGGTACTAAAGCTTGATATGGGGCGAGTTGTCTTTTTCTTAAATGGGGCGAGTTGGACGTTGGGGCGAATTGTCTCGATACCACCACGTCTAGGTTCAGCTAAGAAGCGTCATAGGCAACCGGCAAGCTTGGGCTTTTTTATCATTAAGCAACGATGATCATAACGCATGTACCTCACAAACGGCGAAAATAATTCCTGTTTAATATTTCTTCTTGCAGAAGACGGTCTTTTATATTTTCGAGACATAGTGTTTAAAAAAATTAGAAAATATTTTTAGAACATTCTACTTTAACGGCCATTACATATCACGTGACTGTGGGACACAACTAAAACAAACGGTAGAGGTTTCTCATATCTTTATGGAAGTTTTGATGTCCGGATTTGAAATTCTGATGGATTGGAACCTTCTGATAGGACATATCCATAAAAAATATGTTAAAACAAAGTCACATATTGCATTAAGTTTTTAACTCGGCATGTGGGAATTTTATTATTTTGTTTCTTCAACAGGCTGTAACTCTGTTTAGAAAAATAAATACAATAAATTCGAATGATGTAGATGGACCTGCATATTGTGTGCATTTATGTTGGTTAGTCGTGGTGTTAAGGAGGTGGCCAATGGAGGTGGCATTGTGATTTGGCGGTGTTCTGACAGCCCAGCATGCAGGCACGCAACTTTTAAATCTGGTTGAATCTAACGTAGAAATCTGGTTGAAATACATGTAGATTTTGCAAACTGTTTTAGTTGGCTCCAACCGGTGAAATTATGTTGAAACCAACATTGAAATCAGGTTGAATTCAATGGGTGAAATCTGGTTGAAATACGTTCAGATTTTACAAACCGTTTTTGGTTGGATCCAACCAGTGAAATCAGGTTGAATTCAATTGGTGAAATAAAGTTGAATTAAATGGGTGAAATCTGGTTGAAATACATGTAGATTTTTGACTGTTTTTGGTTGAATCCTATGTATGAAATAGGGTTGAATTCAATGGGTGAAAACAGGTTGTTTACACTGTCTTCTTTATTTCAATCATTGTAGCTTGTGTGTCATAATTATAGCTTCTTAATAATATTATACAATAACTATCCATATGCATATTTTACGATTTGGATACATCTTCAAAGTAATTAATTCTTTCCAAGATGTCATCTTTTCATGAATCATTGTATATTCAATATTCTATTTCTGATGACATTGTAATAACACATAATTTTGCATCAGCTTTCAAATATAATTGCTCAAGATATGAATCCATATTTTCCAACTAAATATCCATTTTTATGTTATTAATAGGACCAGTATTATTCAGTGCCTGTGATGTTCTGATTTAAAATGTACTCATACATTGCATTACAATAATTTGGTATCTACAATGTTCTCATTTAAGATTTGTCATTCATCTGAATTTGTCTAAAATGTATTATCTGTGTACTTCAAAATGAGGCTCATAAATATGTAATGTAGAGTTTGGTATAAAGATATACTACACAAGAATAAAGGGTCAGAGTCCTGTATGACAGCCAAGGGTTAAGAAATAAATTAGAATATATGTTAAACTAAGTTTGTTTTAATTAATACAAATACAGACATTATAATTGGCGACGAGGTTAAAACTAAAAAAGTTTCTATACATTGTAACACAATGACGAGAAGGAACAAAACTTCTTCAAAACCTTGGGAAAGATCAGGAAATCAGTTTCACAGAAGAAGCTCTCAATCAGGAAGACAGCAACAGAAAGGAACAGAGAACAGTAAGTGTTATCGATGTGATGGCAATTATCCTCACAAAGAAAAGTGTCCAGCAACAAATAAAACATGTCATAAATGTAATAAAACTGGTCACTTTGCAAAATGTTGCAGATCAAAGAACAGATCATTAAAGGTGAAGGAAATTGACAAAAAGGCATGTAACATGAACAAAAGTTCTTCTTGAGAAGCAAGTGCAGATGAAGGTGTCAAGGATTATATCTATAGTGTGGGGATATCTGTGAAAAAGACTCCAACAGCTAAAGTAAATATCGGAACCAGTCAGATCAATATGATGGTTGATTCTGGCTCAACAGTGAATATTATGAGCTATGAGACATATTAGTCAATTTAACCTATGCCAACACTGAAATCTGCAAAAGGGGAAAAGATGCTCCCTTATGCCACAAAGAAGGAAATTCCAATTGTGGGTAAGTTCCAGTGTACCTTAGAATCAAAGCATTGTTTCACAACTGGCACAGTCTACGTGACCAAGATAGATGCAGGTCCCATTTTAGGGTTTGAGTCTGCAGTTGAGTTGAAGGTACTACATATTGCAAATAGGATTCAACAAACCCATCAGTCTCCAGGTGCACAGAAAATATGTTCTAGACACCCTGAGTTGTTCCAAGGTATTGAAAAGCTCAAAGGAACAAAAGTAAGACAGCACATTGACGAAAGTGTTACACCAGTTGCGCAACCACACAGGCGAATTCGCTTTCACATGAGAAAAAAAGTGGAAGCAGAGTTGCAAAGGCTTCAAGAATTAGACATTATAGAAGATGTCAAGGGACCGAACCCATGGGTATCACCTATAGTAGCTGCACCCAAACCTGGAAATCCTGAGCAAATCAGAATTTGTGTAGATATGAGGTGTGCTAATAAAGCAGTGATGCGTACAAGACACATCACCCCAACTCTGGAGGAACTCTTGAGTGACCTCAATAGAGCTACTATGTTTTCAAAGTTGGATTTGAACAAAGGATATCATCAGTGTGAACTGGATGAATCCTCTTGCTATATAATCACATTTTCTACTCATTTGGGGCTAAAGAGATACAAGCGGTTGAGTTTTGAAATCTCATCAGCAGCTGAACTATTTCAAAATACGATAGAGCAGAGTTTAATTGGATTACAAGGTGTCAAAAACATGAGTGATGACATTCTGGTCTGGGGTAAAATGCAGAAGAACATGACAAAAATCTGGAATCAGTCTTTCAAAGGCTACAAGAGAAAAATCTCACACTAAAGAAAGCTAAATATCAATTTCATTTAGACAAAATCAACTTCTTTGGACACATATTGTCAAGCAAAGGGCTTGAATGTGATCCTCAGAAAACCCAGGCAGTTTTACAAGCCAGTCACCCAAAAAATGTAGAGGAAGTCCGAAGTTTTCTTGGGATGGTTGGGTTTTATTCAAGGTTTATCCCAAACTACGCTGCAGTAAATGAGCCTTTGAGAAGGCTAACCAAGAAAATGGCAGTGGGGTGATCAGGAAGGAAAAGCATTTCATACTCTAAAACAGAGTCTAGCCAGTGCAAAGGTTATGAACTATTATGATTTAAACAAGTATACAGAAGTTATAGTAGATGGAAGCCCATTTGGCCTTGGTGCCATGCTAGTGCAGAAGGACAAACCAAATGACGTGAGCAAAGTAGTGGCTTATGCTTCAAGGTCACTTTCAGATGTTGAACAGCGATACTCACAGATTGAACGAGAAACTCTAGCAATGGTGCATGGGCTGTTGAACGTTTTCACCTCTACTTGTTTGGTAAACCATTTACTCTCATAACTGATCACAAGCCATTGGAAAGTATTTTTAATAAACCAAAATCAAAGCCACCTGCACGAATAGAAAGGTGGCTAATGAGACTACAGAGCTACACTTACAATGTTAAATACAGGCCAGGAAAGCATAATCCAGCTGACTATATGTCACGCCACCCAGTTAAGCAGGGAATTTCGAGCACTTCATCAGTGGTAGCTGAACAGTACATAAACTATATTGTTTCCAATGCAGTTCCAAAGGCACTTACCCTAAAGGAAATACTTGAACACACAAAACACGATGGGGATCTACAGGCGGTGATTAATGCCATTGAGACAGGAAATTTTAATCAACTACAAAAAGTCCTTTCAGGTTACTATGGGATAAAAGAAGAACTGGCATTTGGGCATGAAGTAGTTTTAAGAAACTCCAAAATAGTTATTCCACAGGCTCTACAAAGCAGAGTTGTATGACTGGCACATGAAGGGCACCAAGGCATAGTCAAAACCAAGATGCTTCTTCGAGAAAAGGTGTGGTTTCCAGGCATAGATGCTTTGGTCGAAAATACCATCAAGTCATGTATTTCATGTCAAGCCAGTACTCCCCAGAATCACATTGAGCCTTACAAAATGTCAGAATTGCCAAAAGCACCGTGGACAGAAGTCAGTGTCGACTTCTGTGGGCCTTTTCCAACAAGAGAATACTTGATGGTAGTGGTGGATGAGTATACACGCTACCCCATTGTTGAAATTCTAAAGTCAGTTTCTCACAGATGTGTTATTCCATGGTTGGATCAAAGCTTTTCGATGTTTTCAATCCCTGAAGTAGTAAAAACTGATAATGGACCTCCATTTTTAAGTGATCAGTTCAGGCAGTTTGCCAGCTATTTGGGATTTCATCATCGCAAAATTACACCTCATTGGCCCAGAGCCAATGCTGAAGCAGAACGTTTCATGAAAACACTGTCCAAGATTATAAGAGCAGCAGTCACAGATAATGTGAATTGGAGACAAAATATGCACAATTTCTTGCGAAATTATCGAACAGCGCCTCATTGCAGTACTGGAGCAGCTCCAGTTGAGTTACTGTTCAACAGACCATTTCAAACAAAACTTCCACAGGTACCACAACAAAGAATTACCAAGGATGCTCAAATAAGAGAAAATGACAAGGAAGCTAAAGATAAAATAAAAATTTATGGAGATAGGTTCCATCGCAAACAATCACCCATTAAATTGGTGACACAGTACTTGTTAAGCAACCAAAGCAGAACAAACTTTCAACCCCATTCAATCAAAGACCTTTAGAAGTGGTAGACAAACAGGGTTCAATGATGACTGCAAAGGATAGTGATCTGCAAATCACACGAAATTCTTCACATTTTAAGCAACTCCCAGATTCATTGAAGAAATCGGTCAATAAGAACGAGGAGAACACAAGTGAACATGTGAATATCAGTGAAGGAGTACAGCACAACCCAGTAGACCAGTCTAACCAAGAACTGACAGAAAGCCCAAGAAAGGCTAATAATCATGTGGATGATTTCTACAAGCATCCCCAGAGAAATAGAGAACCACCAGTAAAGCTAAAAGACTATGTTGTAGGACAATTAACATCAGAGTAAAATATGTAAAGACTAAAATAATGAACTTTTGTGAGCACAAAGACAAGTGTGATGACCAATTATTCATTATTAAGTTGTATCAGTAACATATAAGTATTCTGTCAGGTATAATGTCAGAAATGTTCTAACTTGGTGAGCAATTCTATGGTGCTTTGATCAGTTTCTAATATTGTGAGCATACCATAGTGCTTTGATCAATTGTGAACAAATTCTGAGTTTTTTTTACATATAATTGTTCTTGTATTTCATGTGTTATTTTTTTTCTAGAATAAGTAGGCTGATATTGTATATTAGATATGTAAAAGTGAGAATAGCCAATTTATGTGGAGTTAGGTTATAGGTTTAAAAGAATTTTTCCAAATTTCACATTAAAAAAAAGGAGAGAAGGAACTGTCTTAAAATAAAACTACACAAAATGCTGCTAAAAAGTAAAAAACTACACAATTTTAGAGAGGGTTACTATGACTACCACTCTGGTTCACCTTGTACAAACAACAACCTGTCAACATAAATCAAACAAGTCTTGAGGCAGTTCCTCTGTCCTCTATGCATAAAGGTTTCAAGTTTTCAACTGCTATAGAGAATGAGTCACAGTGGGGAAACATTTGTGCCAAAATAAAACAGCACTAGTTTCATGGTCATTATAATTTACATAAATTGTATTCACAGCTTTTGTGCAAGTTGGGGAGGGATGTGATGTTCTGATTTAAAATGTACTCATACATTGCATTGCAATAATTTGGTATCTACAATGTTCTCATTTAAGATTTGTCATTCATCTGAATTTGTCTAAAATGTATTATCTGTGTACTTCAAAAAGAGGCTCATAAATATGTAATGTAGAGTTTGGTATAAAGATATACTACACAAGAATAAAGGGTCAAAGTCCTGTATGACAGCCAAGGTTTAAGAAATAAATTAGAATATATGTTAAACTAAGTTTTGTTTTAATTAATACAAACACAAACATTATAGTGCCTTCAATTGAAAGTCTTTTTGTGAAATTTTTAAATAAATTGTTGTTTCTTTGTAAATAAACAATTGTGAAATTATTTATATCTTCAGTATTTTGTCCAATCAGTTTCTTTTAAATATTTTATCAATCTGTCTATAATTATATTGTAATTATAAAGAAGCTATAATCATGTAGCAAAGCCACAATGCTCAGTTCAGATGCTTGTGTCTCATACAACTTTGTCATATAAACTGAAAAAAACAAGAAAAGCCACATTTGTAGAACTCCACCCATTACTCCCCACCTTAATTAGTTGTCAGTTCTGACCACAAAAAAAAAACCAGACCTAAAGAAGTAAACACCATGCATGCAATTGAGCAAGGGTAAACCCCCACCTCCACCCCTACTGTGTTATCTAATTACTTTTAGTCACAGGCCTAATGTTCTGTGTAGCAGGGTACAGATAAGAAAAACCAGGAATCCCCAAACTTCACTGTTGTGTGATAAAATGTTATAGCTTAGGTTCTCTGTATAGAGAAGTCTTCAGTGTAAACTTGCAACCTGAAAACTAGTTATTTGTGTATGGGAGAATTTGAGAAACAAATTCAAGTCACTAAGTTTTGATGAATAAGTTTGAATTTATCTTTCTTTATTTAAGATAAGTTTGACTTCAAAATGTTTTTTTAATTATCAGGAATTGCATTAATCAAAATATGATTATAAATTATAAAAAATTATATTTGGGTGCATCAGTTTTGTTGTTGCTATAACTTAATAAGGAGAATGGATAAAATCTACAAGTACATGCACACATAATCTTTATCATCTTTATAATTTTTAAAAATTAGTCCTTGCTTTACAAATACCTACAAATTGCTATTGCAATAATAGTTCTTTCAAAAAGTTAGACTTAATCACTATATCACCCTCTAGAAAAAGAATTTTCAATCAACGATCACTAGTCATTCATTTCCCAATATTCAACCTGTTTTCTGTTCAATAACATGACTGAGATTTCATGTTGAAAAACCTTACTTGATTTAGTGGTGATTTTTTATGAAGTATCACTACTTTTTCAAGTCAGAAATCCAACTTTGAAATAGTGTTGAAATTGTGTCAGTTAACCAAAAATCACCATGATTTCTGGTCAAAATATTACTAACTTTTCATGTCAAACTTAGATTTAGTAGTTCATAATGCGCATTTCAACGTCAGGACCTGTTTTCAACTCTAAATCAACAACATTTCAAGGCATGAGCCTGCTGGGTAGCTTCCGTGTCTATTTTTAAAATTCACCCATACTCGATAATGTCGACACGGTTCAATAATTTGGCTTGATTTTAGTTTCCTAGCCTGTGCGCATGTCCCATGGGATGAATTTCTAGCAAAATGTCAAATCTTTCACAAAGTTCTAAAGAGGTAATTCACAGTTTTCACCAGTTGATTGATCAGCTACACTGATAATTGTAAGGTTATTTTACCGATACTGTGACCCTTCAATGAGGTTATCTCATTTTCTAGTATGCTACATCTAGCCTCTGACTTTTCCAGTTTTGTTTTTAAATCAATGTTTTCTTTTTCCCTTTGATCATTCTTTCAGTCAGAGAGTTTTTAGGTCATCAACTTCTGCAGTCACTGAGACTTGGTTTCACTGAGAAATGATCTCATGACAGAAAAGGCAAAGGTGTTTTCTAAGGTTGTTGGGGAAACTGTGCTACAGCCTTTTCCCGAAATTTAGAGAAATTAGGCCGTGGACTACATTTCCTATGACCATATAAACTACTTAAACTGTTTTCCCTTGGCATGTCTATAGATTTGATTTAAAGAATGGCTTTCCATTTTGTCATTGTGTAACACTTTATATTATACTCAGTTTTATAGAACTCATTTGGTTGAATCCAATTGGTTCTGTGTCACTAATCTTATCACTAGACTTATATTATTGACTTAAGTTCTAGGAATAGATATCCAACAAGATTTACACACAAATTGATATACAATAGATTTCCATTTATATTGAGAAATTAAAAATATTGAAATGTTAAATATTGAAATGTTAATTGGAGTGGCCATAAATTTATGACCCTCATTGATTTATGTGATCGCAGCCTGTTAGTTAGACAACCCACCCATCTGCATGGTAATTATCCTTGCCCTCATTATATCCACCAGTGATCAGGAGGCTACTACTGATGCTACTAATGCTAAAATCTGAGAATTCTTAACAGAGCATGCAGTTGTGAAATATTCCAGTGGCTTTCCTCATCTAGTAGTTCATAATTCAAAAGGAGTGTTTTATAACAGGTACCACTTCATTGAAATCTTTGATGTGTGACCAAATTTTGTGTCCCCATCATATTCTATATTCCCTTCATGAGGAGGTGTAAGGGGTGGTGTGGATGAAATGTCTAACACAGCTGGAGTGGGTTAAGTCGTCATTGTTCTTTCGGATGGGACAAGTCAAATAAATGAGGCATCCCTGTGACAAACTTTTTACTTCATTTAACCAGAGTGGATAAGGTCAGAAGTAAAGTATTATTAAGAGAGCACCACAGCTTTCGACAGTGTCCACAGAGAAACACTTTGGAAAATAGCTGCACACTATGGAATACGAAAGAAAATAATAGATATTATAAAACAACTATATAAAAATACGGAAATAAGCATTCTGAATGGCAGCATACAAACAGATTGGATAAAGATAATATGCAGGAGTGAAACAAGGGTGCAACATGTCAGGTTTTTTGTTCCTTCTAGTACTTGATTGGGTAATGTGTAGATGGTAAAAGCACTGGTATTAGCTGGGATTTTATGAACAGGCTAGAAGACCTGGAATTTGCAGACAACATCACACTTATATCAAGTAAATTTGAAGACATGCAAAAGATAACGAATAAGTTAGAAGAAACAGCCTCCAAAACAGGCTTAAAAATAAGCATCAATAAAACAAAGACAATGAGAATTAACACAAAAATCAACAACAGCATCAAAATTAAAAATGAAGAAATGGAAGAGGTAGTACATTTCACATACCTAGGGGTGCAAATCAACAAGAACCTATAGAAAAAAATGAAGAAATACCAGCAAGAATAGCAAAAGCAAAAAAAGCATACATGGCACTACACCAGTTATGGAAGTCTAACATATTTAGTAAAACAACCAAAGTCAGACTTTGTTCTATGGATCAGAACGTTGGAGGATGACAAAGAATGACACACAAAAGTGTGAAACGTTCCAAAACAAATGCCTCAAGTGGATAATGAAAATGTTCTGGCCTATAAAGATAAGCAATAGTGAACTGAGAAAAACGACAAATATCAAGTCAATAGATAAACCAATAAAAGAAAAAGGATGGAGGTATATTGGGCACATTGTACGAAGGGACAGAAATGACAACAGGAGGATAGCTTTGCAATGGACGCCAGAGGGGAAAAGGAAGAAAGGTAGGCCCAAGGAAACTTGGAGAAGAATGGCTGAGAAAGAACTAAATGAAATGCGATGGCAGAGCTGGGAGGCTGCAGCAAGGGCAGCAGCAGACAGGCAAAAGTGGAATGATATGTATTCCGCCTTATGCTCCACTAGGAGCGAAGAGGATAAGTAAGTAAGTAAGTATTAAGAGATATACACACAACATAAATACACATTAAAATAATACATGGTTTAATCAGATTAATATTCAACAATAGGGCCCTCTGGAGCATCAATAAGTTGGAAGGGTTTAATAGGTAACAATAGTTGGCACTCCCTTTTATCCCCTGGCTATTTGCATTTTGTGTTAATCAGCTATACTCTATATATTGGGCAATTATATTCTCATAGGTTCTCAGTTATGAAAAAGGCTTTATAAGTTTTTTATCCCACAGTCCCTGAGGGCTGTCAGGTATTGTTTTTTCACCCATAGTGTCTTGGCTGGTGTGTGGGTAGGAAAAAGTTTGTCCAGGCTGTTTTTCAGAAACCATAAGGTGTAGGAAATTGATACTTGGAAAAGACATTGGTTGGGAGGTGTAGGTGTGCAACGTCATGGTGTAACCTTGATTTGACCTTTGACCTAGCCATAGTGAACTTAACCTACAAAATCTTGTTTGGGCTGTATCTCGGAAACCGTAAGGTGTAGGAAGTTGATACTCGGTAGGGACATTGGTTGGGGGTTGTAGGTTTGAAACATCATAGTGTGACCTTGATTTGACTTGATTTATTTAAAAAAATAATCATCATCACCTTGATGTGACTTGATTTATTTAAAAAAATAATGATTTCCTAAAAGTCTTTGAATGCAAACTAATGTTGGAATTCCTTATACATAACATGATAACAACATAATTCATGTACAAAGCTATTTTGCTCTCATTATTTCCCCTTTTTCATTTAACTGTTACAATATAGTTAATGTATTAAATTTCTATAGTTTTATCTGTATTGAAATACATATATAAACCATTTTGTTGTATACTTGGAAGATTATTATTATTGATATTTGTCATAGTATGATATTCAAAAAAATTTAATATTACACAGGTAATAACATACTGATGGAAAAAATTGGAGTTCATCCTTTTGTATATGTCATGCTTTATCACTAGAAACTCATTAAAATGTATACAGGACTGTAGTACTGTTTGGAATGCTCTTTCTGGTGAGATTCACATTACACCCCCCTCTTTTGACTCTTTCATAAATGAGCTTAAATCCTACCTCTATACCAAGGTATACCCCACCTTATTTCAATATCTGGCTGGTGTTCTCCATGGTGCTTGTCTCATTTTTCCTTCCCAGGATATCAAATTGGTTGTTTATTCTGAGTTGCACTGTTAGATTCCACTTAATAGGGAGATTAACTTATTCCACTTAAAATTCGAATTTAGTTTACATTTATTTTAAAAGTTTTTAGTGTCAGACCAAAGCCAAATAGCATGTATTGAAGAATCAGTATTGATGTACAAAACACTAAATTACTAATCCTCCAAAGTTTAGGATTAATATGTAATGGCAGAGAGTATAGATAAGGTGTTTTCTGTATATTATATTTACATAATGTATGGTTCAAATTTAGATTCCCATCAATATCTTGTGTAAAAATCTGCAAATCTTTCACTAAAAATCAGACATACACATCTTTTTGTGTCACCAGCATTTATGCTGTGTGGCATATAGGGATCACTTCATCATCCAATTTTGTGGCATCGTCGGCGTCATCGTCTGTCAGCGTCACACTTTGTATTCCAGACAGTATCTCATAAATGGCTTGTCAGATTTAATTCAAATTTGGCATGTAGATGTAACTGCTTATCAGGGTATGCTGTATAGTTTGGTGACCGTAAACTCCCACTAGCAAGGTACTTACATTGAGTTTAAGTTGTTTTGTTTCTTAACAATATCTCAAGAATGGCTTGATGAAATCAATTCAAATTTGGCATGTGGTTGTAACTAGTTTTGAAGGTGTGCCGTATTTTAAGGTGACCTTAAACTCCCATGTCCTCCAAAGTTTAGGATTAATATGTTATGGCAGAGAGTATAGATAAGGTGTTTTCTGTATATTATATTGTAATGGGTCTGGGGTAGATCATTTTTTTTCTCTTTTGAAGTTAATTAGTTCATGACTACAGGAACATATAAAGTTTATCCAAGTTACAGAATAGGTTTTTCTAGTTATTTTTCACCAAACAGTTTTTAAAATGTTGTCTTATAGCCAGGCAGGGGTACACTTTCCCCACTAAGCTGTATAAATACTTGTGACCCAAATAAGGGTCACCAATAAGTAAAGCATTCCTGTAATGCAGGATTTTGAGAGGGGGGATATTTTAACTCTGTACTCACTTTATTGATTTTCTAGGCTTAATATGCTTTCTTTGAATGTGTGTGTGTGTGTTCAGTAAATCTCGATCTTTTAGTGGGTTTGTTTCAGTACACACACTTGTGTAGAGTAAGGAATGTATTCTGGGGATAGTTTAGTATAAAACTGAATGTCTTTATTATGTCTCAAAAAGTTATTTATACATGTGTATAAAATTGTACTTACATATTCTTGATATATTGGGACATGTTTAATAATAACATAACATAACACATGATGTCAGTGATGTATGTTGGTGCTAAGCCATGTAACGCTTTGTACACATCAGTGAGAATACTGAAAGTAATCCGCTGTTGTATTGGAAGCCAGTGAAGTTCTTGTCTTGCTCTACTAATGTGGTCATACTTTCTCATTTTGAGGATGACTCGGGCTGCTGAATTTTGTACAATTTGTAGTCTGTGCAAAAAGACTTTATTTACTCCATAAAGCAGGCAGTTTGCATAGTCTAGTTTTGATATTACCAGGCCTTGAATTATGCAGGAACATGTATCATTTGACAAATATTTACGAATTCTAGCAATTTTATGAAATTGTGATTGACAGGCTCTGCACTTTTTGATGATAAACTCTTCCATGTTCATCCGTGAATCAAAATAGGCACCTAGGTTGGGAACAGACCTTGTCAGGGTGATTGTACAGTCTCCTACCCTGATAGAAATAGAAGGCATTCCTTCCAAATATTTTCTAGATCCAAAAACAATAACTTCAGTTTTGTCTTCATTCAATTTCAAGATGTTTTGTGACATCCAAGATTTTATACCATCGATGCAAAGTTCCAGATGTTGTAAGGATGCAGCCATTGAGCTTTTGTTGAATTCAACATATAGCTGAGTATCATCTGCATATAGCATGTGACTCACTCCATGTTTATTTGCAATGTCCGCCACAGGAGCAACATATAAAGTGAAGAGTATTGGTCCAAGGACAGACCCCTGAGGAACACCAAAATTAAGATACATCTTTTCAGATGAGCTGTTATTTATTCTCACTGCCTGACTTCTGTTGGAGAGGTAGGATCTAAACCAGTCTAGTGCTGTTCCATTAATGCCAAATCTAGTTTCTAGACGATGAAGAAGTTTTTCATGGTCAATAGTATCAAAGGCAGCACTTAAGTCAAGAAGGACCAGGGCGACCATCTTTTTATTGTTCAAGGAAGACAAGATGTCATTTTGGACACAAAGAAGTGCAGACTTTGTGGAATGGAAAGGTCGATATGCAGACTGCATTTTGCACCATAATTTATTCACCTCTAAATGTGTTCTGAGACGAGCTGCAACAATTTTTTCAATGACCTTTGATAGGAAAGGCAAGTTTGATACAGGTCTATAGTTTTTCAAAATTTCTTTATCCAAGTTTTCCTTTTTTAGCAGAGTTGTTATATTGGCATGCTTCAAGTTGGATGGAAATACTCCCTCTTCCAAGGATTTGTTGACAATACGGGTAATGACTGGAGCCAGGGTGTCTAAGTTATCCTTGATCAATCTGCTGGGGAAAGGGTCATGGATTGCAGAAGCATTAGAACTAGCACTTATTATCTTTCTGACTTCATCTTCATCCGCAGGTTTGAAAAACTTCTAGGCATTGTGGGTATCTATGTACTCTGGAAACCAGAGTAAGTCAGAGTAGGCCTTATAAATTGAGAGTAAAATAGGTAATTTGTGGAGTTTAGCTCAGAATTCCAGTGTGTAAACATCTCTCCTGAGAATTTACCAGCGGATTAGTTCACTTCACTCTGATAATTCCACACTTATCCACTGAGGTAATCTACAACCACAACTTGCTAGAAAGCTATTGCCCCTCTATTCTTTGTTTACATATTATAATTGGCAGATGAGATTTTCCATATTTGGCTGCAACTTACTACATTGTTGTGACAGCTGTCAGATTGATATAAACTTATAGTATCACAGATATCATATCAGAATACTGTTGTAAATCACTGTAAGTGCCTTTATTATTTTACCCAGTTACTTAATAGGTGATATTAATTATTTTAGAGGGACAATTTTGGTATACTGATATTTATCAGCAGTAATTATAAGGCCAGACAGAGTACAAGCACTAAGAGAAACTTGGCACAAGCTAAAACACCAATTTGAGTAGGTCACTCTACAGTTTTTTCTGGGTTACTCATAAATTTGGCTGAGTGTATTAACAATACCGGAATATCTGTATGAATAACTGAATAGTACAATTCAGTTGGACCATTTAACTCATGGATTTTTTTCTTGTCATTGTCTAAACTTTACATTGATTCTGCATGGACCGTTGTATATATATTACACTGTACATAATATTTTACTGAATACTGTGTATCCTGTCTGTACAGTTATATAATTTCACCATAGCATAGGTTATTGTTTTCTTTTAATAAACTGACTTTGTAGTTATATATTTGGCTCTTTTCACTACTATCTTGACACTTGCTCATACTTCTACTTAAAAACTGACCAAAGCTGTGGAATCTGCTGAAAAGAAATTATTGTTATATAAATACTACCTAGTACCCCTGACCACATAATACCCTTACACTTTGATATTCAGACTTAGACTGTGATCAAGACTGATCAGAAACTGGTTACTGCGATATTACATTGAGACAACTCTACTTTGTGACACTCAACCAGATTAAATTTAACTGGTGGCTTCAGAATTGAGACCCCAGTACTGAGATAAAAGCTACGGAGATAATTGATACAACACTTCCGCTGGGCCGTTTCAATATTTACATAATGTATGGTTCAAATTTAGATTCCCATCAATATCTTGTGTAAAAATCTGCAAATCTTTCACTAAAAATCAGACATGCACATCTTTTTGTCACCAGCATTTATGCTGTGTGGCATATAGGGATCACTTCGTCATCCAATTTTGTGGCATCGTCGGCATCGTCATTGTCGTCTGTCAGCGTCACACTTTGTATTCCAGACAGTATCTCATAAATGGCTTGTCAGATTTAATTCAAATTTGGCATGTAGATGTAACTGCTTATCAGGGTATGCTGTATTTGTTTGGTGACCGTTTTGAAGGTATGCCGTATTTTAATGTGACGTTAAACTCCCATGTATTAACAACTTATGTCCAGTTTACATTTTTACTTTATCCATGAAGTATACTGGAAGTAACTTGAGAAATTTCATTCAACTTTTGCATGTATATGTAACTGGCCATAGGTAAGTGTCATACAATAAGGTGACTTTAAGCTCCCAGTAATAACAGAATTTTTTTATCGATTTTCATCATGTACGTATTTTAGACAAAAAAGAAAAAGTTCTCATTTGTAAGATTGCAATAAATTGCTGATATTTTAGAAATTATGAGCTGTAAGATTGTAAAAGTTTGGTGTCATTCAGCTCTGATGTATCACCTATAGGACCAGCATCGTCATCACACTTTGTTTCTGGAAAATATTTCAAAAATTGCTTGTAGGATGAAAATTCAAATTTGGCACGTGGGTGTTGCCGGTCATCGATATGTGCTCTATTTTAAGATGACCTTAAACTCCCACATATAACACATTTATATTTTACTTTTGCTATTTGTGGGCAATAGCTTAAAGATGGCTTCACAGATTCAAATCAAATTTGGTACATGGGTGTAACTGGTCTTCAAGGTATGGCCTATTTTAAGGTGACCTTAAACTCCTAGTGATTACATAACTATATGGAATTTAAATTTTTTCAATTTCTGGAGAGTATTTTAAATCTGCAGGACAAATTAATTTAAATTTGGTATGTTGATGTATCCAATTCTGAAGGTGTGCCCTATTTTAAGGTGACCTTAAACTCCTATGTGTAAAAATGTTACTAAGCTCAACTCTTTCTATGATTCCACAAAGTATACCAAAAAATAGCATGACATATTTGATCTATATTTTGCACGTACATGTAACTAATGTTACAGAAATGTCCTAATACTACATTTAGGTGACATTTAACTCTCAATAATGGCATAATTATAATTACTATTTTTTTTAAATTTTGAATAATATCTTAAATTATATGCAATAGATTTTAAGCACATTTAAATTTTGGATATAAGTAACCTTGAACAGAGTCTACATGGTTAACATGACCTTAAACTCTGTAAGCAGGTCACTTATGATGTGTTACCAGACAGAAAAAATAACTTGTATGGTCATATGACTAGTAGTTAAACAGTAGGTTACCAAAATGATAGTAGGTTACCAAAATTTTCTGCTGACTGCTGACATTTGTTGAAATATTGATAAGTGATAACTTATATTTTCATGGGGCTTCACCATGGCTTAATTCTTCTAAAAGATGGTCTGGATCTGCAAAAATACTGCCAGTCAGCCAAATATTTTTGTCTATCCAGCATCATTTTTGCCCTTTCAAATTTCATCCACTTCAGTCTTTTTCCAAAGCTGGTGACAATTCTACTGAATTCTTGTTTAGACCATGCTTTAATCCTTCAATCAAGTACCATATAAATATAGTTATCACATTTGATGTATCATTTTACATGTGTTGTTATACTTACAAATTTGGTATTAAAACTTGACCCTTACTACTTTTGGTTGTGGGTCCTAATCAATCTAATTTGACTCTTGCAACTGACTGTTTTGATACATTTAGAGGGTTGTGCCTTTCAATAATTTATGACTTAGTTCACTTTATTTTTTGTGTTTCTGTTATCCAGTATAGATCCTGTAGAGGCCTTCGATGATAGTAGTATAAGGTGCGGCAATCGATCGACATTTGTAATAAAAATTGATCTGAAGTGATCGGAAAATGATCTAGATCACTAATGATCAGAAATAATTTAGATCAAGAAAATCAATTTTCCAACCATATTGTAGATCTGATCTGAAAATCGCTGACTGCAAAAACTTGGAGCTCATGCTGATGGGGGAACAATGATTACATATGGTGCAGATTTAGATTGTAGATTTTCTGATTAGATTTAGATTGTAGATTTTCCTGATCTAGAGATCTAGATCAATTCTTCTTAGATCATCTTTGCCATGCTGAGAATTTATAAATTTACAGTCCACAATTTTTTTTCTGGCGAATCTATAAATTTACAGTCCACATCAATTTAAAATCATTTCATCTTCTACAACATGGCAGGTACTATCACACTATGGGATTTATATCTGCAAGTGAAGAATTTCCAATTGAAGAAACCAGCTGATTTTATGATGTTAGTTTTAAAGGATTTTCCAATAAACTGTCCTGGAAGATTTGGAATTACTCTCTATTATATGACCTTATTTTATTGGCATTATCCTTTCCATTTTTTCTCTCTCCTATCAGCCTCATTTCAGATATTTACATATAAAATATCTGGAACCTATCGACACTGGAAGAATAGAATGAACACATTTTCACCCATGGCAAGGTTCTACACAGATCAAGCTCAGGACATGATCAGGAGAATAGAAGGAGGGGGAGGAGATGAAGTTGCAGATATATGAATTTTCTTATCATATAATGTATTTAGGAATATGTAATACAAAATTTATACGTAAATTAGATTTCTTTTCATTTTCATCTAAATGCACAACTTCAAAGCTGTTCCCCATATCTTTTTTGGAAACTGTATCATCATCAGTAATATCTGAAGCAACTGTGACATATGTGACCATATGATTCACTTATCTATCTTTGATGATGCAAGACTGAATCATATCGTCACATATGTCAGCTTTTTTTTGTGAAAATCTTGCATCATCAGCAATATCTGAGACATCTGTTACATATGGTCTTCCTCCGAAAAAATGTAATCCAAAAAATCACATATGTTTGCAATGAAGAATCGCTGCATCATCACTAATTTTTGTTGTAAATGTACCTGTTTGTTCATGCTCACATTGTATTATTTTGACATAATTATTAAGAATGGCCTTTATTTGTCCATTCTGTCAGTGTGATATGCTTAATGCTGCTTTGTTGAAAATTCATCAGGACATATGTCATAAGTTTTTATCTGAGAGGAGATTAGCTAAACATAGGTTTAAATGTGAACATTGTGGACATGGTATGCCTAATCAATTCTTATTGAACTCTCATAAGAAGACATGTTCTAAGAACAAGGATAACCTGCAGAAATGTAACATATGTGACCAGGAGTTCCATTCCTCTCAACAGTTATTTCAACATTACAGGAAGTGTGGAAAGTTCATATGTTTACAGTGTGACTACCCATTCATCAGTGTCAAGGCATTGAATTCTCATATTCAACGATCTCACAGGACTAAGGAGGTGGAGAAGAATAAAGTTTACAAATGTGCCTTATGTAAAGTCATTTGTCCAAGTAGGAAGGAGCTTTACAGACATCGAATGACTCAACATGGTGGAAATGACTTATATGAAATTCCACAATTTGTAGAAGATCTGAATAATCCAGAACTTCAAGCTGAGTATGCTATGAACAGAAGACACATTCTGGCGGGTGATGAAGACACTGACTTGAAGAAGGTCTACAACTTTCCTACCAATAATCTACATGGAGGCTTCAATGAAATCAGAGGACATCTACATCAAATATACAATGATCAGGAGCATGCTTTTCGAATTAATTTTTCTTTTGGGATGATTCTGCAGAATACAGAAACTGGTGAATATCGTTATTATATTCCTTATTTTAATAATAAAATTTTACATTTTCCATTTACTATATCCAATAGGAACAGTATAAGATTTTTGATGTTGAAACTCGCAAGGCTAGATATTATTCAACAGGCAAGAGCTGTGAGACCCTCCACTCTTTGGACACTAGCTTTTATAACCAATATCCAATATGTGGTATTTAAAACACAATTTCCTTTGGGGCAAGTGGATGACCTTCCTAATTTTTTAAGGCAGAATCCCTATCTCATATCATTCTACATTAACAGAGTTACCAAGAAACCCTATGAGGATAAGTTATGTTTTTTCAGATGTTTACATGAACATATGAAAGATACAGATAAGTCATTGATACAATATCTTAATCAGTGGAGAAGATTTAATAATTATTCTGAGATTACATCTAATAAAATGAAAAATTTTGGTGGTGTGAGTATTCAGGATATGAATAAACTGGAGCAATGTTTCAATTTGAAAATTAATATTGTATCTATGAATTCCTCTGGCTCTGTCAACGTGATCTACGAATCTTTATCTCAAGCAGAGAATGTAATGTATTTGAATAATTATCAAGATCACCTCAGTTATATAACCAATTATACGAAGTTTGCTTGCAAATTTCAATGTGAAAAATGTTCCAAAATGTTTGAAAGGCAATGGGATCTTAAAAGACATTATACAAATTGCTTTGACAGGACTAAATATGTATTTCCTGGTGGTTTTCATAGAAATGCAGAAACTATATTCGATAAACTAGATTCTTTAACTGTACATGTAGCCGAATCTGAGAGATATTATCAAAAATTTATTGTATGGGACATAGAGGCTATTTTAATGAAGACAAATGCTCCTTCTACAGATCAGATGAATTTTTTGTCCAGACATATTCCAGTGAGTGTTAGTATCTGTTCAAATGTTGAAGGATTTACCGATTCCAAATGCTTTGTAGAGATCTCCCCAAGTAATCTTATCTCTAAAATGATGTCCTATCTTAATGAAGTTAGTTCCTCTAACTTAAGTAGACTTAAATTACAATATGAATATGTTTTTAATGATTTAGATGACCTCATGGAAAAGTATAGTACTAGTACTGAATCTGATGAAGAATCTTCAGACACTACCCTCTCAACCTCCACCAATGACAATTCTTTAAGTTCTAAAACCAAAAGTCATTTTTTATCTAGAATACTGGATCTTAGGAGAGACTTCGAAACATATCTTTCACAGCTAACTGTTATCGGCTTTAATTCGGGTAAATATGACTTAAATCTGATTAAGGAAGAGATCATGTTGCATCTAGCATCCAACTATCCAGGAAAAGATATTCATACAATCAAAAAGGAAAATTCTTATCTCGCCATATCTACTCCACATCTGAAATTTTTAGACATTTCTAATTATCTTGCTGCAGGTTCTTCATACAATCAATTTTTGAAAGCTTACGGTTGTGAAATTCCAAAAGGTATCTTTCCCTATGAATGGTTTGACTCCTTTGACAAGCTTAAGTACACATCCCTACCTGAAATGGAGGATTTTTATTCTACCTTATCTAAGGGTAATCCTTTGAAGACAGAAGCAGACTACCTTAAATTGAAGGAGATATGGATCTCTCAAGGAATGCAAACCTTTCAAGATTACCTGATATATTATAATAATCTAGATACAGGACCCTTTGTTATTGCACTCTCCTCCTTTGTAAGGATTTACACAGATCAGAGAATTGATATTTTTAAGGATTTTGTTACCATCCCAGGTGTCGCAAGAAAGCTGTTATATGCATATACAAGTTCTAATTTTTCTCTTATAAATCAACAAAATGCTGATTTATATTATACTTATAGAAAAAATATTGTTAGAGGTCCTAGCATTATTTTTAGTCGTTATCATGAAAAAGGAGTTTCTGACATTAGGAAAGTGCAGGGTAATAAATGTCAATCTATTGTAGGATATGATTGCAATGGATTGTATTCCTATGCCATTAAGCAAAATATGCCAACAGGCGTCTACGTTAGGAGATATTCTGATACCAGTTTCAAACCGGAAATATCTGAAAAATATATTGATTCTTATGTATGGATGGACTATATTATGCACAAAGAAAACATCAAAATTTTGCATAAATTAAATAATTGTAAGGAAGTTAGAATTGGTAATTTTTTAGTGGATGGCTATTCACCAAGGTCTAAAACTGTATATGAATTCCAGGGTTGTTATTATCATTACTGTCGAAACAACTGTCCTATTGTTAAGAAGATAAAATCTCAAAAATGGATCCAAAAAATTAAGAAAACACAGAGGAAGGATATCAGGAAGAAGGAATTTATTTTGTCAATGGGATATAATTACATATCTATTCAGCAATGCGACTTTAACAAGGAAATTAAACCTTTCTGTCATGAATTGTATGATGAATATTTACCCTCTTATTACATCAAAAATAGAGGAACTTTGACTGAAAGTAAGATTAGGTCAGACATTGTAAATGGTGAACTTTTTGGTGTCCTTGAGGTGGATATAACCGTTAAAAATGAATTTAAAGAATTTTTTTCAGAATTTCCTCCCTTCTTTTGCACATGTAAAGTACCAATGTCTGATATAGGAGAACATATGACTCAATATTGTAGGGAAAATGATATTAAATTTGATTACAAAAAGCTTCTGGTCAGTGGGACATCAGCCTCAAAAATTTTACTAGCGACTCCACTTTTACAATGGTATCTCAAAAATAACTGTGAAATAACCAAAATATATCAAATAATCGAGTATCAACCGAAATTATCTTTTAGGTCTTTTATTGACACAGTGACTAAATATCGACTGGAAGGTGATCGAAATCCTGATAAATCGATCATTGGTGATACTTATAAATTGATCAGTAATAGTTCCTACAGATCTCTGCTCATGGACAAGTCCAAGCATACTAATGTAAAATATTTAATGGACAGAAGCAAGGTCTGCAAATTTATAAATTCTAACACTTTTAAAAATATGAATAAATTAGGAGAGGAATTGTATGAAGTAGAGACATATAAATCCCGTATAACTGTAGACACCCCTTTACAACTAGGTTTTTTTATCCTACAATATGCAAAATTAAGGATGTTGGAATTTTATTATGATTGCTTGAACCTTTATCTAAAAAAAGATTCTTTTGAACTTACTCAAACCGATACAGATAGTATATACATGGCAATTAACCAATCGGACCTAGATCATTGCATTTCTGATGAATTTAAGAACAGATATCAGAATGAAATTTTTAATTACTGTTCGGATGAAGTCTCACCTCCTTGGTTTCCTAGGAGATGTTGTGAGTATCATGTAGCATTAGACCGCCGTGGAGTTGGAATTTTTAAGAAGGAGTTCCAAGGCACTCAGATGATTTCTTTATGTTCCAAATCTTACATTATTCAAGATTCAGAAGGTAATAAAAAAATATCATGTAAAGGAATTTCTAAGAAACAGCTCCTTGATCCTATGTCAAAATTCCGCCAAACATTAAATGAAAAGAAAGTTAATTCCTCAATAAACATAGGTTTTAGGTTAAGAGTTAATAGTATATTTACATATTCACAAGAAAAAATAGGTTTCAACTATTTTTATTGCAAAAGACTCGTACAGAATGATGGTGTTAGTACATCCCCATTAGATATGACCCTATGTCCATGGGACCAGGAAGTGGAGCTAGTTGAGAAAATGCAATCCTCTCTATCCAATATTTATTTTGTTAAAATAAGATTTGAGGAGTATTCTTTTTATTCACTAGAACAACTTTATTTTTTTTTATTAGCCAAACATTACGGAAACATGGAGCTGTGTCAAAAAATAATTCTCGAAAATGATTGTTTTAAATTAGTAGAAATTCTGAAACCTTATAAGGATGTTTATATGGATTCAGACCTCAGGGAGCGCATCATGAGATTTGCAGTACTGCAAAAATTTACTCAATGTTCAATTTTTAGAGAAGACTTAATTTCCTCTAAAAATAAGATGCTTGTGTATAAGCAACCTACATTTAATGATGAAGAATCTCGTTTTTGGGGTGTTTCTACTCCATCAAGGCTGGTACCTGTACTGAAGCCATCATCTTTAGCAGGTAATAATGTAATGGGTAAAATATTAATGGAATATGTTAATAAAGTAACTATTTCCTAAAGTAAAAATTTAAAAAAAATCACCCCGCTTTCATTGCCTTTATTTGCACAGAATACCAGTCCATTGTGTATTTCAATAATCGAATCCCACCTTACTAATGCATTGTTTGCCTCCCTCTGTTATACAGAAATGGGATGAAGGCAAGCTATTCTATGCAAATAAGGCACTGAAACCAATGTGACTTCTCATAGAGAAACTATGAGGCTATAATCCAATTCAAATCTTTGAAAAATAATGGAAAAAAATACAGGAATATAATAATCATATTTTATTAGTTTACTTCATGTATATAATGTATAAATCTTGAATATATACAAAACTGAATACAATATACAGATATTAGTTTAATTCATGTGTATAATGTATAAACTTTGAATATATACAACACTGAATATAATATACAGATATATACATTTTAATTCTACTTTATGAATTCACTGTAAAGATTTTTAACAATTTGTTCATTACATTCAAGATTACTGGTGAAATTTGATAATATCATGTTATAGTCTATATGTCTGCAACTGTAATAACTGTAATAGAAGCAAAATAAACCACAAGTGTCTGTATATGGTGATTGTAACCTTTTTTTATTATACTTGTATACCAATCCTTTACTTATCAATAAATTATGAATATTTTTTACTGGCTGTTTTCCTAATGAATCGAAGTACTCCACATGTTTTCTCGCGAAATGAACAATAATCCAATGACTACCCTTCTTCTCAGAACTGTCCAGATTCACTACGATGATAGAGGGTATGGGGAGATTTTTTGGTATTAGATCTATGGCATATACTCCCACGAATATTTTTCTGATTTCTGTCACTTTTCATTAGATCAAAAATTTCCTCTGTATTCATGCTCCCAGATTGACATTTCTACTATGATCTATACTTAGCGTCTCAGGAAATTTTCCATAAATTATAATATTTATAGTTTCTGACAAAGCTTTTGAAAATCTCATAGTTAACCTTATATGACCTTTGATACCCTTACTCATGATATGACCGGAGAGGTAGCTTTGAATGTCAAATAAAAAAAGGGTCTAGCCTTTGTCGTATTCTAATAATTTTATAATAATTCCATTTTTCCTATTATAATCATTGTCCAATAGAGATAAATATGATGAAACGAAATCCCCTTTCTCGAAATTTGGGGTTAATGCTCTGTTAGGTACAGGCTGGCCATCTACAGTCACCTCCAAATAATTTAAATTCATGTGTTGGAAATCAAAAGGATTTTTACTGTAATCTCCTGAGTAACCTGTATTGGAAACCATTCCTATTATTAATTTACTGGGAACTGTACCATGATATATGTTATCTGTCATGAAATTAAGGGAACCTTTTGCTACACTGAAACTCTTAATGTCACTTCTCCAAAAAGGATATAATGCAGGACTAATTTTTAAAGCCTCATCATGGGCTAATATCATATTTGGGTCCAGGGAAATATAACATACTTTCCAAACAGCACTAGTGATTACTAACTTGTAGTTTTTAGTCCCTAATCTCATTAATCTGAAGTCATTTAAAGCCTGGAACAATTTAAGGTTTACAGAAACTCCATTGAGGATTGCTCTATTTTCTCCCTGAGAAATATCTAGGTATAGACATCCCTCAATATTGGCAGCATCACCATCTTTAGTTGGTCTTCCTCTTTCGGAATATCCACTATTACTCCCTATGTATTGTAATTCATCAAAATGTCCTGCCTGATCTTTGAAATACATAGCTGCCTGAGCCTGAGACAATATCATATCATTACTAGATCCTAAAAGTAAGTCAATGAGAGCCTTGTAAGGATAATTGACACCCACATCCGGTGATACAACTTTCTGATTTAAGGATAAATCAATTTGTCTGAAAATTGAATGTAAGGTGAAATTTACTGGAGCTACTTGATCTGTATTAGGTGTAGGATCTCCATCTAAAGTTCTTTCATCACTAATCTTTTTTCCTTCTTCATCTGTGATTACATATTTTATATGTAATCTACTTTTTCCCAGACTTATGTAATCTACAGAGGTACCCGGGACATTGAATTCTATAACCCCTCCCTCAGTTATAGCTGCAATCGGATTGTAATCCACCCAGTACTCTTTAACAATAGTCTTATCAGTAGCTGGTGGAGCAAATAATGAGAGTGACGTTTGGACTACATCCATATTGATCTGTAGCTGGCAATCTTTTTCTTGAATTTTTTATCACCCTTTTTGGACCTCTTACCTTTTACTTCCTTCTTTTTATTTTTTTGGCCTTTTTTAACAATTTTTTTTATTTTTTTTTTTTGAAGATCCTTTGGAGTTGCCGTTACTTCTACCTTTACCTCCTATTTGATAAATTTGGTTACTTTTGGGTCTATTTATATTCTTTTGCTCCCTAATCTCACTTTTAGCCTGTTCAACTGCTGCTTGAGTTGGACTGATGGTTGAGACTTCTACATTGTTATTATTTTTATTTCTTCCAAAATCGTCATCACTGTCCAAGACATAGTAATTTTTAGTCAGATCCATTTTTCCGTCCATACATTTTTTGCAAAAATTTAAATATTTGATCATATTTTCTTTCCTCGTCTTCTTCTTCTCAAATGCAAAGTCAATTCAACCACTCCCGTTAAACTACTTGCAAAATAAAGATTCTTGTTCTTTATATATATTCTTATTCGACTGAATTTTTAATTTTTAATAGGTAAATAGTAAACATTATTAAATAACTGATATTTATTTGAATTGCTTTGTGGTAGTAACCTTAATATACCTTGCATTGAATTTCTAACGTAAGAGTAATCTACAATATCTGAAAATAAATACAGAGTTTCATTGATGACAGTACTCGCATAGAAATCGCATATTCCGACCTCCCATTCACCAACTAAATTAGCTCTCTCAGGAACCTCGACTGTAAAATTATAAGCCTTGTTATTGGGATGAAAGCTTAAGGAGTCTGCTGAAGATAAGAAGAAGTAAATGCTATCCTCCTCCATTTGAACCTTTGTTTGAGATGTCAAAATATATATATATATATATATATATATATATATATATTTATGTATGTATATTTATATACTATATATTTTCAATCTGATTTTCTGGAATCCAGGAATTGAACTTTGAAGGCCATCCCTTCCATCGGACTAATACCTCCACCTGTCCACTTTTATTCTTTCTTTTTTTGAGAATTTCCTCGATTTTATACATTACATCAGCATCTATATACGCTAATTGTAATTCTGATTCATAAAAAAATCCCTCTATTACTTCATTATTGTAATCCTTTAACTCATACATGGGTATATTTTGGTTTAATTTACGATTAATTACAGTGAAAATTTCCCCAGACCATTTTTCAGTATATTCTTTATCAAACATGTTTTTTAGATGACTTATTTTAACCCTGTCTGATATATTGAATTTAAACTTTTTCTTTTTTAAAGTTTGCATCAGTTTCGAATTTTTATGCTGTTTTTTGAAGCTGAAGAAATTTTTTGGGTATTCCAAGTTATCATACTGAGCTTTCCAAACCAGGTACTGATTCTTCGATTTTGCATCCTTAGGAGTCATTTTAATTGATCTATGCACAGAATTATTGTATCCATAAGTTAAATCAGACAGAATGTCAATCCATTTTAAGCTGTTTTTTTCACTTAAATATTTCATTATTTTGGTTTTAATAGTTTTAATAACTCTTTCAGCATAATTAGCTTTGGTTTCATAATATGTGTACAAATGTTTGATTTGGTTTTCATTTAATAACCTATTAAATGAACGGTTCTTATATTCACTTCCTTGGTCGGTTCTTAGAATTTTTGGTTTCTCATCGATTTCTCTAATTAGGCTTTGAAACACGAAAACCATTTCCTCACCTCTTAAACTTTTCAATGGTGCTGTGTACAAATACCGAGTAAATATATCTATAAAAACTACAAAGTAAGCGTAATCATTATTTTCTGACTTATATTTCACCATGTTAGCAGTGTCACTATCCCATTGATAATTTTTGGAAAAAGCTAAGACTTTAGGTCTTCAAAAAGTCCTACGAGCAGGACGAAAATTTGTATAACTTTCCTGTTTACTTAACCACTTCTTCAAATACCTGGGAGTTATATGGTATTTTGCCTCATTCTTAATATGTGGATATAATTTACTATAACTGCTGTAAGCTACTGGACTCTTAATATTGTAATAAAGGTTATGAAGATATGATTCGATTTCTACTTGATTAAAATTTTTTGTTCCATTTCTTGATCCATTCATTACTTCCTCCCCCTTCCTGATTTCTTCTTCCATTTTTTCTGATTTTTGGGAAATAGGTGGCATTTTTGCGGTAATTAGCCTCTGCTGGAAGTCCGGGAGGAGGAATGGGATAAGTTACTTCTTGACTTGCTTCAGGATATAAACTTTTATTGAAATGAATAGCCTCACCCAGGTTTTCGATACTCTCTGATTCCTTCTCGTCAGTTTTGTCCTTTTTAATACTATTTTCTTTTCTTTCATCTGGATTTTCTATCACATTTTCTGTTTTATCCTTATTTTCGACAACAAAGCTCTTGAACCTTAGATATTGGTCATGTGGTATTAATACATATTTATTCATTCTAAAATTTTTGCGATATAATACTTAATTGATACAAGGAGATTGGATAATCTTTCAAAATGTTTTCTGGCTAATATTCTTCTCCCTTTTTCCTCCGATTTAATAAATTTTTTAAGAATTTTCAGATAATTTATGAATTTCTCTCTCTTTTTTTTACTTAAAGGTAGCTTAAATACGTTATAGAAAATCTCAGCTATTGCTTTCAACTGAGATGAACTTGCATGAATCAGAATATGTTTATTTAAATCTAAATTATTTTCCAATAAGAGTAGAATGAAATGTCTCGACTGTTTGAGATTTCTAGACATTTTGAATGCAGTTAACAGTATAATGACGTATATATACTTAATAGAATCATGACTTTTGGAAAAAAAAAATTATTTGTAGACAACTGTATCTTCATCAGGAAAAATTCTACTTTTCAACATATAACTATCATTACTCCCTGGTGACAAATCGATCAGCAGATAACCAAAAGGGGTCTCAGTTGCATCCATATAAGCGCTTACTAATTTCTTCTGAATACCTAACTGTCTTCCTAGCAACCTAATTTGTTGTGTATCCCTGGGATTTTTAAATAAAATAAAGTAATGAGTATTTAAGGATATATCTCTACAATATTTACCCTGATGAAACAAATTTTGTAAAATCAAGATTACGCTTACATTCCTATGATGTGACTCTCTACCAAAAAGATTAGCGATGAAAATGTTATTTAAGGCTGGAATCTGTAGGTCATCTATAACTACTAGACTATGCTCGGATTTAGGAAACTGGTTTAAATCTTCTTCTGAAGGCAATCCCTGTCTGAATTCTATATTTACATCAGTCTGTTGTTCATAATTCTTCTGCCAGTTGTTATAGAAATAGTAGATTTTTTTTATTTTTTCTGAAAACATCTGATTGATATTTTACTCTCAGAATTATGGCAAAAAAATATATTGTCTAAAAACTCCTGTAATCCATATATTTTATGAATCGTTGTACCACACTTTCATTACAAAGGTAGATTTACCGGATCCTGTTGGACCACAAACAATAGAGGTGAATGGATTTTTAAAGAGAAAAGGATCCATAAATTGCATTGACATGTCAGCTTATCGAGCCAGAGATAATAAGGACTTGGCTGTTTTCAATCAAATGGTATCGCTTGAATGTAGTGCAATATTTCACAGTGATTTGGAAAGTTTGCCAACAGATTTCTGTGCTGAAAGCACTGTTATCTATGCCAGCTTGCCTCATCTCCTCACTCTTTTATATCTATTTGCAGAGTGGAGTGTCTGCAATCTATTAGTGATAGCAGCCAATAAAAAATGGACTCTTTGTAAGGGTAGTGTGAATTTGTTCCATCTTTTATATTAGTTTCAGATGCAAAACAAAGAAGTTTGAGAGCTTCCTCTAGCAATACCCTCGTAAGCAGAGTAGTTGAGAAATTTTATAAAATGGATGTGAAAATTTTGATTTTCCTTCTCATAGCTTCTGTCTATTTGCGTAAAACCTATGGATATAGCTGTGAGTACAATGAATGCAACTGTGTTGGGGAAATGATCACGTGCATTGATATTGCAGCACCCAGGTTCAAGTTCAGACCCAGTGTTACAAAGCTTTATATGGAAAATGTGCAAATCGTTGATATAAAAAAAATGTTACATAATCTTCCTAATTTGAAATATGTAACATTGGTTAATATTAATTACTTCAAATGCGGGTGGTTGGAGAATTTTGCCACTAATGTAGTAGTCAGAACCAATATGTGTGATTCAGAAAAAGAATCTTTATTCACAAGTATTTCTACATTTGATTCACAAACTGATGCACCTATACCATTTTCCGAAGTTAGTGAGATGGAAACCAGTCAATACAAATCAATGGAGGATGTGACTACAAAATATGATAACACATATCATAAACATACAGAAGGCAAAGTGACAGAGTACATTTCATTGGATTCTGATTCCACCTATCATCATGATCAGGAAGCTACAATTGATATTTCATTGGAAAAACCATCAAGTACCCCTGATTTTGGTTTTCATAATTCAGCATCTAAAGGTTTTAAGTCCAGTGATATTTTAAATGTAATCGATAATGGAGGTAAAGAAATTAAGATTAAAAAAAAAATAATCGCCTCTGTAGTTTCTGTCCTCTTCCTGTTATTGGTACTGATTATGATATCAGTAATTTTGTGTAGAAGAAAATTTCTAGCATGGATAAGAAGAGGTGAAACAGTTGAATCAGATAACAGTGACCAACCTCTTTCCCAGAATATGATGGAGGAGATATCTCTAGAAAATCAAGGGTAAGTTAAATTTTTTTTTTTTATTTCTTCATCTGGTTGAAAGGTTTAACGATCAGTGATTCTTTTTAAATAATATACGACCAAAAATTCCATTATATGTTCTGTTTAAAAGAATCCAATAAATTCTTTATCTTCGATTGCAGTACATATTCCAACCAAGAACAAGTAAACAGTCCCAGAATGTTGCTGCTCGAATCAGATATCCTGAAAACTCTAGGTATTTATACTTATTTAAATTTAATGGAATGTGACGTCACATTCCCATGTATTGTGACGTCAGAGAGAGCAGTAACCCGTCATATTGTGACGTTGTTCTCAAATCAATGCTAGGTGTTGTCGTAAATGGGTTCGCATTAGTTTTGGTTTCATATTTGTAGTGTATGTTACTCTTTCTACGTGGATTTTCAGGCGAACAAAAAATTAAAAAAACTTGGAGAAAAATATGTATAGCTGTTATAAAGAAATTTTTGTTCTTGTGACTTTTATGAATATATTTCATTCGTTTTGCGTGGATTGTACGAACTCAAGATATGGTACAACGATTCATAAAATATATGGATTACAGGAGTTTTTAGACAATATATTTTTTTGCCATAATTCTGAGAGTAAAATAATCACATACCAAGAATGCCATATACCTCGTGTGCTTCTACCAATGGACAAAATTAAAAAAAATTTCCCTTCATTGCATCTACTTAATTGGAGGTGTACAGGGGACTGCTACGTCTATGTAAAGGATATGAATGTTAAATTTCGTGGATGTGTCATTGGTAAGATAAATTCATTTAAATCAATTTTTACCCTCTTTAAAATAGGTATTCGATAATTTTTTTTTTCTTGGTGGGTTTTATTTGTAATTAATTTCCACTCAAAATGAAGATTATATAACATGTTATATATTTCAATGAATCTGATCGAATTCTCCAATAAAAATGATGATTATATAACATGTTATATGTTTCAGTGAATTCAGTGGAGTTGACGAGTCCCAGCTCTAGAGAGAGTGAGGCTGAGCGCACAGGGGAGGAATTGATTCCAGATGAATCCTTTGAATCACAAAGGACAAATCCACTGTACGCTCTATTCATACTACCTGTAGTCATGATAGGAGTTGGAATTTGTTTAGGATACATTAGAAAATGTCTTTTCATTAGAGTAAGAAATCTAATGAATATGGTAGACAATTATATGGTTTCTGCTGAGGCTGGAGACTTAGATGAGACCCCTGTGAAGGTATTGGAGAGGCTGGATAATTTAAGTACCTTTGATGAAGATTCTGAACCCGAATTACTTTGGGATGACATTATTGCACATAATGCTCAAGATATTGCAGAGGAAATTTGTCAAAATATGACTTCCAGTAAGAGTGAAAAAAGAGAAAGTAACTCACAAAGTAACCAATCTACTGTGTCCTCAATTATTAATGTCAATTTGGATGATTATTTCAGAGCAATTAATCACCCTACCTTTGACATTGAGTCTAAGGAGAATTCAGTTCAGAGTCAGATTAGGTCTTCTACACCAATCAGAAGAAATGATAATGTTCAGATTCATTTCACAGCCACAGATCATAATGTCCACATTCAAATCCAGGATAGGAGTTCCACAGCAACAGTTCACATTCAAAATCAGGATAACAGTTCCGAATCAAAAGATGACAATGATCAGATTCAAAATCAGAATACTAGTACCATAGCAAAAGATCATAATGTTGAGAATCAAAATCAAGATACTGGTTCCAAAACATCTGGAAAAGATGACAATGTCATGGACAAATATAGTGCGACAGTACATGATTACCCCTCATTCAACATATCCTTGTCTGAATCTAGTGAGGATGTTTCTGAGGATGATTTGGTAATCATAATCAAGGATCAAGGAAGTACAACAAGATCAGGGAAACGCTATAAGTGATTTTTTTAAATTTATTTTTATTTTTAATTTTTTTTTTTTTAAATTTTCTTCATTATATCCAAAAATGACATTAATTAAGCACAAAAAAAATTATTAAACTCATGTTTAAAGAAATGTCAGACATAGTGGATATGTAAGATTTCATAGATTAATGCCTATTCAAGACAGATTTCCTTTTGCAGATTTGTTCATATATGAAAATGTAATTGGTGAGGTCTTACGTAGTAGCTGAATGACATAGTAGATTTAAATTTTTTTGTGACATGTATTCATATATATTTTCTTGATGTGACTTATTTCAGCAAGTATGATTGTCTTTCAATATATGTATATATATATATATGTGTGTGTTTATCAGCAAGTATGATTGTCTTTCAATATATATATATATGTCTGCTTATACTCCTAACAATTATAAAGTGTAATCAGAGATTGCTTCATCTGAGATATGACTGAGATTAGACTTTTTTTTTCAAATTCCTCAGAGAAGTTAATATTCTATTTTCTGAATGGTTAACGTAATTGAAAGGGTGTAATAACAGATTTTCCTGAATGTATAATGTTAAATACACATAAATTCATAGATAATTAAGAGTAACGAAAAAAAAATGTAATTATTTAGTGAGATTGATCAGAATGTTTCAGTCATGTTCATACAGATTTCTACATATGATTTCCTGTCTTAATATCCTGTAGAGATGAAAGATGTTACATTTGCGAAAATTCATTAAAAATATGAGATAGCATTATTACTAGTCATTTCCTTTGTATGTCACATTTTTCTCCTATTTCATACTGGTCTCATAAAAATTAGAGGAAATTCATCGCTTTCTATATTCTCATAACATTCAGTGCATTTCAATGGTGAGTCCTCCCTCTCTTTGCTTAGCATGAATGAGGAGCATATAGTACAGAAGAAATGCCCACATTTGGCCATAAAGAGTAGATCTATTTCAGTTTTAATTTTAGAGCAAGAGCAGTACATATCTGTCATTCTTTTATGATAATACTCCTCCCATTCTTTGGAAAATGACTGATCCAAAGGATTTGGCAAGCGATCCAACATAAAAGCACTTGCAAATGCCATATGCAGGTCATTTTTGGTCAAATGTTGAAGTAAATCTTGTTCATAATTAGACTTCAGATAAACTCCTTTGGGAATCCAAAGGAATAGAGCAGTGGCATCTATTTTGTTCATATTACAGGCAAATGGTTTGTTGAAGTAGTCTTCTTGTAAAATGGTCCTGCACATTGGACATTTTTTTTTTGACCATCCAGTTCCCAGTTTCGAATTAATTCAGCTGCACAATCTGGACAAAGGAAATGGCTGCATGGATTCGAAATAACAAGTCTATCTTTTTCCATATCCACTGCACAAACACAACATTTCATTTCTTGTAATTCCTGATCCACATATTTGATGAAATCTGGGTATTTCTGACTGTATAAAATAAAAAAAAAGAGGCAATTTAGAATGAAAAAGTTCATTTACTGTATCCATATTTTTTTTTTAATTTTTTTTTTTTTTTAAATAAGTTATAATTCATTGAGGAATTTTTATTCTAAATTAAATGATACGAGAAGCTCGCATCGGTTTCAGTGTCTTTTTGCACAGAATACCTTGTGAGAGGACTACCTTCTTTATTGAAACATATTGCGTGACCTAGCAAAATCACACAATCTCTGTGCTTGCATTGAATTCACTCGTTCGCTGTGTCTAGATGCACGACTGGATGGCAGTTCCTTTTTGAAAATATTTTTGACTACTATTGCTTTAAGCTCTCATAAAATTTTTTTTTAAATTATTAATGTCTACTGATGCATTAATCTTATTCTTTCTCTTTGGTAGCTTGCATTATATGAAAAAAAAAATTTAAAAAAAAAGAATACTTACACAATGTACGCCGGAATCACATCATTCATTAACAACAGAATTATGAAGGCTTCCCTGAAATTCTGTTCATCCAGCATGGCAAACATTTGTACTACAGTGACGGTGGTACTTGTAACCATATTTGGGAAAAAAACGTTATATTTTCTTCCCAAAAAAAACATTTAAATTTCCATCCATAGTAAAGCAATATAAAGATAATCACCTTGAAGTTTTTAAAAAAAATTCAGAAAATAGTGACAGCATAAAGTGCCGAGCAGAGCTATGTTCCAATCACATTTATAGATAGAGGAATGAACAGGTTTCCATGATATAGGTAATTTAACATCTGTTTCATGGTAAACAATTCCTTCAATATGAATACGAAGACATTTTGTAATTGATGAAAAAATAAATTTATTCACATATGTTATGATTACATTTACATCTAGATCAGTTTGACTATATGATTTTATAGAGGTATGTCCTCATTCACCTCCCCTCTGCATAAGGTATCTTGAGATGTTCGGCATTCATCACAGGTCTCAGTGTTATGTCCTATTCTGCCTTCATCTAGAATACAAGGTTGACAGGAATATATCTCTGTGTATTCAGAATACATCCCTTGAGCAACCTTAACGAATTCATCCCATTCGTTAAACTTAAATGATATCCCTTCTGGTGTTGGATACCTCTTTCCATTTGCAGTTTTCCAAAATCTAATAGAAACATTTTTATATGGTGTAGCACATGTGACATAAAACCCTGAACCTGTGTGGTAACTGGAGTCCACTGTCTCTTTACCTTCTGAAATTTTTCGAATAGCACTGGTAATGAATTCAACAAAGTGTAAAATTACTACCAATTTAGGAATTGAGAGTTTAATGCCTTGATTTTTCACCTCTCCATCTTCCCATTCTTTCAAATAAATGTTCTCAATAACTCCATGGGAACCTCCATATATTACATACTTGGATCCTCCAAGGTGAAATGTTCTTTTGATAACAACTTCAGCACCTTCTTTCGGATCCGGTTGAATGGATTTGGAGTCAGTATATTCATTTATAGGAACATTACTCATCAAGAGACTTGAAAGCGAGTCCTCAAAGGTTTCTGTAATCTTTGAACTAGAGTTACTTGCTAAAGACTTCTTGCTCTTGCTTCCACCCAAACCATCACTTTTCCTTTTCTTGGATACATTATTCAATTTCACTACTACAGCTTCAGCCATTATGCAAATTTGAGATGAGATATTCTTCAGAGTAGATTCGACAATTGAATATTAACTGGAGGCTTATATAGTGTTAGGATGCAATAAAAAAAATGGTTGATGAGGCAGTTAAGAACTGCAATACAAGGGGAAAATTTTAAAACAGATGCATGCTCAGACTTGTCAGAGGGGTCAACAAGAAGAGATGATGAAATAGGTTGTAAAAATTAGCATATTTATCATAAGATGCATGTAGTCCATTTATTACGTTCATATACGGTTTCAATGAAGTCAATAGGTCTAGGTATTGGTTCAGATATCAGAAAATATGGAGTTTTAGTGATTGTAGAGCAAGTTAAGTGATGAGGTGTACATATCTTTGATATATTATGCTTTGGCATATGTTTGGTGAGAAACCTGTGTAATATGTAAGAATTAGATGCTTTAATGAGTTGTAGATCTTGTTTTGATTTTGCAGTATAGATATCCACGTAATCTTCATATGAATTTTTTTTGGGGGAAAAATATTGTAAGATTTAAGTCAGGCATACATGTGGATTTCAAAATATTGTGAAATAAATTCTAGATCACTGTCTATCCAAATTATAGATCTAATTGTATGTAGAGCCTTTTGTTTAATTTAAACATATTGAACTGTCTAGTTTCATGCACTTAGTGACCAAACTTGAGATAGATTGATAGATAGATTGAATTGAAAGAGGTCATATAAGTTTCAATATCTTTTATTAATAACTTCTTTGAGTTACATCAGGCGATAATTGAGGAATGGATTTAACATTAAAACAAATGAACAGTAAGGAGAATGCTTCTGATGCTCCTCCATTGGGATGTCATAGGTCTCCCACTCTGTCAAATTAAGATTACACCAGGGACAGATGACCTTATGTCCTTCTCCGGAATAATAAAATCCAGCCTTCACATATCTCTGAGCAGAAATTGGATGAGATTTAGGCCATGTGGTAAATGTAGAGATTCTATCATCATATCTAAAAAATCCTTCTGCAGGGTGAACTTTGGATTTCGGATCCGATCTAGGTCCTCTGGGATCTGATGATCTGTCAGCTCTTGCATCTGTTCTGTCACGCTTTTCATTTGAAAGATGCAAACCAGTACAATGTACTTGCCTCCTACTACATAGAGCAAAACCTCCAGTAAAGGCTTGGTTTGGCCTCATCCCTTTACTGTCAGTTGCATCACCAGATTCATTGCGATTAGCAGTAGGCAATTTGAAGGAATATGTCGGGGTGGAGGCAGCCTTACAGATATCTGCTCTTGATTCAGATTGATTGGACATTCTTCCTAAGGTTGATGTTTGCAGAATAGTTTCATTCAAAATGATATATGAAGATTAGGTTCGCATTTATATATAATTTTCAAAAATGCTGACATTGTTTAAAACAAAAATGATGAAATGTTTCCATTTATAGGAGTTATTACCATTTCATCATTTATCATCAAAAAGAAAATATATACAAAAAAAGAACGACCGAATTTAATGCAGTTATCCCACTAGTTGATAAGCGAGTTCACAGTTTCGAAGTGCGCATGCGGTAACAGGTCGTATCGTTTCCGGGTCAAAGTTCGAGAGGTGTAGGAAGTAACTTGGAATAACAGAAACCAGTTTTAAATTTTTCTTTAATGTAAACAAAGTATTGATTGTTTGAAAAGTATTTTAATACAAAACGTTGTATGATATACTAAACCAATGCAATCCACATCACTTTGCTTGTGTCATTTTGTAAAAGGAAACTTTTGAACAATATAACCGATTATCGCTCATTGCATATAATGGTACTTTTACTCTTTTTGCGACAGGGTGTTGTAAAACCTTAAATAACTTTGGCATTTCTGAACGGATTTTCATGAAATAAAAACCAGAAGAAAGGTTATTTTCATAGCTTTCCAATGATATAAGTTTAATGGATGTAGGTTGAACGACTGATTTTTGAAAATTTTTTGAAAAGCGAAAATGTCAGATTTTAATACATTTTTTGAAATACCAGGGCCATTAAATCCTGAATAACTTTGGCATTTTCCAATAGATATATTTTAAATTAAGGCCACCTGAAAGTCAGAATTGTAGCTTTTCACTGATTTAAGGCCATTTATGTCTGAGCATTTTCCTGATTTTCTAGAATTTTGTAAATATTCAAAAAGTATATGATTGTAGTACTGTTGTTATTAAGAGCTTACAAATGCCCTTGTAAATTGTTGGACGAGTTTTTCTCAGTTATAGATTTAACTGTACTCCTTCATTAATCTTAAGGTTGCCATTAAATTTCAAAAAAAAATTTTTTTCGTCATTGCACTCAGTATTGCAATACAGGTGACATTGAACCTAGGCAGAGGTATGCAAGCTCCGAGTGCTCTTATTTACCCAGATACGATTCTACTGTTGGACTGATGTATGTTGGATATTGGTCTATGGCTAGCAGTTATTGCTACCCTTAAATTTAGATTTATTTTTTTTGTTTTATCTCAAGTTCAACAGCCAGGGTCATATTGTGACAGGTAGTTTACAGGTGGAGGAACCAGTACATACTAGTTGGTCAATATTCTGCACTGTAAACCATCGGGCATCAGCAAGTAACTACCAACTTTCTAACAACCGGGCCGAGATTCGAAGTTTCGAACCAGCGACCTCAGAGGTTGAGTGCTTTTGTTCATCTAACCTTTGACTCTTGCCTCAAGGTCAGACAGGATCGACTAATCAAAAAATCATGCCATGTATCTCCCACAGTTTTATTAGTATCATTACAGCCACCAGCTGAGGTTATGTAATCATTGGGGTTTGTCCGCCTGTTAGTGAACAGCGTAACTCAAAAAGTTGCGAATGGATTTTCTTCAACTTTTCAGAGTTTCCATATATTCTTAAGTAAGAAGTGAATTAATGTTGCAGGTGTCAATACCAGTGCCACTAGTGTTAGGGCCACCTTAAATTTTTAAAATGAGGTTTCTATCCCAGAACTCGCACTGTGGCTCATTTTGGTCTATTATACCTAGTGTATATACCACAGTATCAGAATAAAAATGTAAATATGACTTTATGGTGACCCTAAATGTTCCAGACCCTATGTGGGGAAATTGGTGGTTGCTTACCAATGGTTGGTAGCTTTTGGTACAGAACCTTGCACAACTGTATGTGCTGGTTACCTCTGCCCAAAAAAACACTCATCGTGATATAACCTACGGTATACAGTGTTGAAAGTGACGTTAAAAAAACCCCAAATAATTGGGAATTGCAAAATTGTTTTGACTGGGGACCATCCACCTTCACTATGTTTGTAGGGTTTACTCCAGGTTTGTATGGAGCTGCTCCATGCAGGGGGTGAAAAGTCTTTTCTTTGATTTCATATAATTTTTTTATTCATATTCACACTCCATTTGTGTTGTTTATTTCACAAGTTCTTTACATTAATATTCTTTTTTTATAAAGTACATGTATATTAATATTATTAAAACAACATGAACTTAAGTGCATAAAATATTACTTAATCCACTACATAGCTAATGGTTGTGCAAATTATAACTATAAATATAAAGACAACTCTTATTACATTAAATAATTTCTAAAGCCAATTTCATTCGATTTCATTAAATGATTTATCATTATCTGGTCAGTAATGAGGTTTATCAGTCAATCAGCCTTGAAAAAATATCCATTCTGTGGGACAGCAAAGTCATTCAAGTTAATTTAGGATGAGACACAATTGTATATGTATCTGGCATCTTCATTTGCATCATTGTTCTTCATGTTATGCCTCATATTATTTACCTGAAAATACATAAAAAAATTAAATGCTTGAAGACAACTGTTGCAGAAATAACTACTTTGTATATAACAACTGAATGAAACACAATTGCATGGAAAAAGAATTTTTATGCACATTTTAAAAAATACCTCAAAAATCTGTCAATCTGTATATATTGTTACACATATATGTTTCACATATTGTTATATATTCGGCGGTGGGGACGGCGGACTGACAACATGGCAAGAAACAAGTAATTCCTTTGGTGAAGGGGTTCAAGTGACGAAGTAGTGTAGTTTAATGCTTTTATCAGGCTATTTCTTTCACAAACAACCAGGAATGATGTTGTTAAAATGATAACAGAAATATAAAATAAATATTTTTGTCTATTCCTGCAAAGGCAGAAACGACCTGCAGTAGTGAGATTTTATAATATTTTTGAAAATATTTTCAACAAACTATTGAGCAGTTCCACCAACCGCAATGATGACAGCATTTTACATTTTATTTCATCTAAATCCGTCCATTAACAAGGGAGCAATTGGTTTGTAAAATATATGCATTTTAAAGACTGTTTGGCCTCAAATATCCCCTATTTTCGCCCATCTAAGAAGGCTGTAAAACATAGTTTAAAATATTTTTTCCAAACATAAAACGCCTATTTTGTAAATCTATATGTATATTTTTATGTCCACTTACAATTCTAATAAAAAATGCCCCATAATACAGGTATTTACATGATTTACTGTCGCAAGTTCTTATCCGTGGATTTACTTCCTACACCTCTTGACCTTTGACCTACGCTACGAGATCGACAACGAGAACGAGACCTCTGAAACTGTGAACTCGCTTATTAGATTCCATCCGAAAAGTCAATGAATATTGAGAAAAAGGTCGGATGTGGGGCTATTTGGAGATGTTCGATTCAGGTCCTTTTAAATTTGAAATGGTAGACTGACAGAAATTGCTTTGGAGAGGTTCAAGGTCAGCTTACATTATTAGGTTATGTGCAGGGTTTAGCAATTTCTAGATGCGTCAGCGATTTCCAGATCAGATCTACAATATGGTTGGAAAATTGATTTAGATTATTTCTGATCAATAGTGATCTAGATCATTTTCCGATCACTTCAGATCAATTTTTATTACAAATGTCGATCGATTGCCGCACCTTATACTACTGATGATATACAACATGGAACATGAAGACACAGGAATATGAATATAAATTTTCAACTAAAATTGCGTAGGATTCTATACACACTCTAAATTTTTGCAGCAATTGTGAGCTGGATGTAACTGTTATCAATTTATTTATTAATAACATATTTTATACATTATAATAATTCAAGATCATTATCCTAATATTTATCAAGCTAATCAAGTTTTATAATGAATACTGGCTAGAGAAGGCAGTAGGATCTGAATTAATTTATCATAAAATCCACTTACAATCAACTGCCAAACTCATTTTACAGGTTACAAGATAAACATTGGAGACTTTATTGTGACGTTAAAATATAGCTTAGAGATTTTAAGATTAGCAATAATAAAGCTACGATTACTAGTACATTAAAATTAACACTGTGTTTAAGACAAGATCAATGTAAAACTCCTATAGATTAAGGTGTCCAATGAGCTTACAGTTGTATCTTTTATATGTTAATGATGGAAAAGGCAAACCATCTTACAGAAATTTAGTGCTCGCCAAGTTACTACTTCCGTTGGTTGCAGACGATCAGAGAGTCTTTCTAACTTATATAGTATCCGTTTTTTTTTTCTGTTCATATCAGATAGTGTGACATAAAATACAATTAATTTTGCTTTTTGTGGTATTTGATGCATAATCTTTTGGGGTGTGATCGCCAACCCTTGTGGCCAGTCTACAGGTGCTCGGGTTTGGTTGCCCACACCCCTGTCTCTCACAGACTGCCTGCGCTGCTTCCCGCCGTACCTTGGCACGCCTTGGACACAATATCCTTATTTGTGTTAATTGCCAGTTTAATATCGTGAATTTTTATTGATTAAAAATGCATTGACACAATCGCAAACTGTGAATGTATTGTAGCGGGCCAGAGTACACGGGTGGTCACTGAGATAAACAGTCATGGAGATAAACGGTCTTCAGAAATTATGACACAAAAACCATTAAAGGGTTTAAACAACAATATATCACAAACCAAATGTTATGGTAAGCACTGTTTAAGATAATGCTGTTTTTTAGTTTGTGCGATTTTCTTATTTACACTATTTAAATTTGAAAGATTTGAAGACAGTTTATCTCTATGACCGTTTATCTTTGTGACCACCCGTGTATTTCACTCAGAAAAAGAGGTTGGTAGCGTGTTGCCTGAGACTAAAATTACTGAAGAGCCCGAAACCAGTTTGTAAATTAGTCCAAATAATTTATATGTCCCTGCTACTTCTCTACCTGAAGTAGCTCATTTGCCTTGCATTACCATGCAGAAACCCTGAAGTACCTTCAGTCCAAAATGTTTCAGTCCAAGTCTTGTTTAAAGTCCATGTTTAAAGTTTCTTATATTTTGCATTATGAATGCGTCTTTTTCCCAAAATTCAATAAATTATCAAACTTCTTTCCTGTTGTGTGGTTTGTAACCATTTTATAAGGCGTGATATGTCAAAATATGAAGCAGTTTATTTCGTGGGCGATAATCAAGCGATTAACCGAGTCTGAGTCGATTCTTCTAAAACGAGGAATCGCGCATTTTCGGGCTCGCTTGCAGCCCTATTACTTACAAGGATTACTCCAGAACTATCACTGAAAATAGTAAAGTTCAAGAAACTGGTTCTATTCAGTCAGCATAGATTATTCTGTGAAAATCTATGTAATTCTCTGCTTCTAACCATTGTGTCCCTCTACTACAGCTAAGTTCTGGCTATATTGTAACATCAAACCTAACAAACATGCAAGATAATTTAATACAGGTCCAGGTACCAGCTTAAAAAGGGTAAATTTAGAGTGACATTGACATTTGTAATGATTTGTGGTTGCGGCTAGAATTACTATGCGGTTGCGGTGATTACACAGTAAGTGTATATGAGTTCTGCAATTACTATGCGGTTACGGTGATTACACAATCATTTTGTGGTTGTTTATTGATTTTGGGCTTTTGTGTAACGCAAATGCGGCTTTGTCAAACGAAAGCCAAAAAGCCACTGACAGTGCTTCCTTATATAGATTTCTGGACCATTGTCGCATATCCCTACGTCAGCCTGCCGCAAATAGTACCAACGCAAATCTGTGTGTTTTAACTCAAATTCAACCAAATATCACCTAAAAACATATAAAACATGCAAATTAAATAAATTATAATATTGCAAATATTTTAAACCCATCATTTGTCGTCTACGAAGTCTTTCAGACGTGATATACTTGTACAACAATGGTGGCTAGTTTGACAGTAGAAATACTTCAAAAGCTACAATTCTTTAAAATATAAACAAAATATGAGGATAATCCGTGGTTTGTTAGTGTGAAAGGTGAGTGTGTAATAAACTTTCGGCCATTTCTTAGTCTTTTTGTTGGAACCTCATGTGAAAAACCACTTTTCTCAGCCTAAATGGCTGAATTATCGCTAAGTTAGCCGTGGTCCACGATTCCAAACCAAACTGCTAGCCCATACTTTGTGTTACATCGGCTCTCGCCGTCACAGTATTTTATGACGGCCGCACCAGTTTTCATGTTACTTAGAGTTTAACAACATAAAATATTCATTTGGAAACAGTTTACTTACCTTATTGATGACAAACGTTTTCTTTTGATGTTAATTAGCAATCCTGTGTCTCAACTATCCATCAAAAGCAATGTTTATTAGGGGTGAGACGAATCCGCAAATGTGGTCCCGACGACCCGTAAAAGTTGGACCCATCCGTTACGGGGGACCCGTAAATTATCGCTAATGCATTCAAATCACCATGAAATAAAATAAATTCAACTTACCACAACAACAGGTGCATATAAAGGCAATAAAACATCAATATATCCAATAATGTCTGCATTCAAGCTCATTGTTTACTTCTTTCACAGGAACAGGAAGTGAATATCAAAGTGAGGCTGCATAAGAAAGTTCTACAGATACTGTATTATAGTGCATAGAAGCCACATGGGCATCTATTCCCAAGTGTAAACTGATCAGGATAAAATCATCTTAAGAAGATACATTAGAGATTAGATAATGCATACATTTTACTTTTATTGATTTATAAACTTTCTGTAGCACTTAAACTCTGTGAAATATTACAGCTCCAGAAATGTAGAAGGTTGATCACTTTGTTGTCCAGACAGGTTCTTGGTGGCCTAGTTGGTTAACAAGGGTGATACGATTGATATCCAACTGATACCATGCTGTCACCTCTGTGCTGGTTTGACTCCAGATCCTGAGAACCTGTACCAGTGTCCCAATATGACCCCGACTGTTGAACCCCAACTCTGTCTTTGTTGATTTTTAAAAGCAATAAAACTACACAATAGATGTAGAATTGATTGTTTTATTTCTGTTGTATTTTTGACTTACAGCTTAACCACATGTGCACTTCAAGTAAAACCACATTAGCTAATAGTTCTTCTAATTCAAGTTATTGAACACCTTATCAAATTATCATACATACATAGTAATAGTATAGTCCATATAGTCCATATTTGTGAATAAAAAGTTAAAATTGTTGCCCACATGGTTCATAACCTCACAGTTATCTCCAAACAAACTTAACCAGAATGGTTTTCACTTTTAATTTCCATTTCACTTTCAAGGTTTCCCCCCAGATTTTCACCTGCAGCTGCAAGTGCTCCAGCAGTTTCATTTTGGGCCAAACTTTTGAAGCCTTCAACTTGCTTTCTGATTTCAGATTTTAGATTTTTGTTCACAAAGATAATTTGATCAACTGAATCTGGGTCTAAGGCTGTTCTAAGGTTAGATACCGTCAAACCAGCCACTGAGAAAGTGCGTTCAGAAGGTATTGATGTTGCTGGCACTGATAGGTATTCTTGGGCAAGTTTGGCTAATCTGGGATATTTGGTTTCATGTGACTTCCACCAAATTAATGGGTTTGAATCTCTAACTATATCAGCCATATAGTCATTTAGCTCATCTGCTGCAGAAACACAATCATTATACTCTAAAGGTTTAACATCACCTTGTATAACTTGAGCCCATGAAATTAACTCCAAATTTTGAGTCAAATCACATGTTTCTGAAGAAACATCTGGATTGTTTGAAACAGATGAAGAGAGGTCAATGTTTGACATGAGATCCAAGATATGACCTTGAAGTAATGCCATGTCAGTCTGATCTAAGAGGTCCCTACCTAAAATAGATTTATATCTTGGGTCAAGCAGGCAAGCAACAATCAGTGGTGATAAAATACCCTCTATGTTGGGTTTTCCTTCATCATTCACATGGAACCGCTTTTTAAGGCCATCTCTAATTTTCACCTTAAGAGACTTTGCTACCTGTGATTCACCTGGAGTTTGCTTAAGAGGACCATTTATAAGGTTATAGAGCACTACAAGAACTGAACTGCCTGTAGGTGTATCTTCCCTGCCTAGCATCTCTGTCACTGCAGCCAAAGGACCTAGTATTGGGACCGTATCCTCCATAACCTTCCAGTAATTGTCTCGAATATCAAATTTGACCCGGTCACCTGGCTTTGTGATATTCTCATCAAAAATCACTGAATACACAGGTATTCTTAATTTGAGCAAGCGCTCCATCATTGCAAAACTAGAATTCCAACGCGTGGAAACATCTTGAATAAGCTTAAGCTTCTTTTCCCCACCTTGCTTTTCTAACAGGGCATTTAAAGCGAGAGGACTATGGCTAAAATGCCCAACAAGTTTTCTTGAAACACTTAAAGTTTTTGAAATTTGTTCAATCTTGAGGCCATCCTCAATTGCCAGCTGCAGGGTATGAGCAAAACATGTGACATGTTGCAGCTGCTATGCTCATATTTGAAGCATTATCCGTTACAACTGCAAGTTTTCTACCAACACTGAATTCCTCACAAATTTGGTTGATAGTAGTGCCAATGTTAACCCCTGTGTGTCTTTCAGTCATAATTCTAGTAGCCATTACAATATTTTTTAATTCCCAATCCTGGATGAAATGTCCAGTAACTATAATGAAACCTTGGACAGCAGCGCTAGTCCACATGTCAGATGTCAGTGATATGACCTTTCCCCTCATGCAATCAATTATTTCAGCTTTATGCTCATTATAGATCTTTTCCATATACTTTGAAACTGTCTTTCGGCAGGGTACACGATAACTAGGATTCAGGCTATGCACAAGAAACTTAAAGCCAGAGCCCTCTACCATGCTTATAGGTTTGAGATCAATCGCGCACATTAAGGCAATTTTACAGGTAAAACTTTCTTGTTGTGCAGTTGTAAGTGATCTCTGACCAAAATTCAACTGAGTTTGGCGACTTCTTGGTACGTTGGATGCACTTGCAGACCCCTCAAGCACTATAGATTTATGTCTCGAAGCCAAATGTTTCCTCATACTCGAAGTATTGCCATCTAAAAGAATAGGAAATAATTTGATTTTTGAATTTTTAAGTTTGAGAAGTAACAATGTCGAAATTTTCTCTCAAATATCAATAACATATTCCAAAGTTCAGTCAAATTTCAAAATTGCTGATAACCAAAAAAAAAAAAAAGATTACCTTTATAAGAGATAGCCACATGACATAGCTGGCAGATTGTTTTTGATTTGTCAGTTGCAGATGCCTCAAAGTATTTCCATATCACACTTTTATCTTTTTTGGGCCTCTCCATGTTGCAAATTTAAAATCAAAGCTTATTTTTTATTTAATAAAAACACCATGTGGCATAGCTATGACAGGCCTATGCTTACATCATAATTACCTCATTTTGCTGGAATGACATCATTATGATGTAACACCCACGTCATTATTTGAATGCATTACGGTATCTACCGCAAAAAATAAAGTAAACAGGAAGTGGATTCTCAGGGGAGAAATGCAAAGAAAAACAACACAAAATGGTTACAGGTAACATTTTATTTCCATTATTTGATGAAATCTCTAGAAAAGATATGAAAATTGATGATAATATGCCATTTGTAGTGAACAAACGGGCACCCGAAAATTATTATCGGACCCGTCCATATATAAAGACCCGACCGCATCGCGGATCTCGGGTACCCTGTCTCACCCCTAATGTTTATACAAGATTTCATCACATCAACTTAATGCTGTCCTTAAAAATGGTCACATGACTAATTAGACCGGTTTTCGTGCTAGAGCTTTTGGAGAGAGAAAATATTTTAAGGTAGTGAAAAAAAATTCTGTGAATACAGTAGTTTAATGGAAATACATATATGTTCAGTATTATTAATGAGAATGAGTAGAAACATATATATTGTAACGAACCGGGCGGTCGGGTTATAGTTACAAGTACTGTCAGGATGTTGTAACTACCTTAAAGTAAGTTTCAGACTTCTCCAATCTCCTTCCCAATGATGTGTGCTGACTTCCGTAAGTGGTGTTACTCTAGACCAAGTGTCTCCATTATCAGTTTGGCAGCTGGTACTGTGGGTTCTGGTTCACAAATACCTTTATACCCCAAAGATATACCAAAGCACACCAAAATAAATATGAAGTAAAGTTAGAGAAATAAACAAAACTGTAGATGATTTTATATGTCCATACCATAACCTTTATCACTCTCGGCATTAATATTACCGGTATGATTTTCTGGTTATGGAATATTGTCTATTCCTGTTCTAATACAGTGCTATATAACTATGTACAATCAACTATGCATCAATAGGAGTAATAATTGAAGCAAGCAGATAGAAAACAGATCAAACTTTATTAAATAACAGTCAACAAATGTGCAAGTAATAAGTAAACCAAGAAGTATATTAAACAAATATAGTAAAGTATATAGTATAACAAATCTAGTAAATTAGGTCAGTAAATCAAATAATATTAATGGGACTAATAACTCATAAGAGCCTAAGCTTACTTTCAGGAAGCTAATCAAATCTATCTCATAAATTATATGGAGCTATATATTAGTGGTCGGACCGGTTTTGAAAATTAAAACTGGTTTCCGGGTCTTTGAAACCGAACGAAATCTGGGATTTCGAAAGTGTGCAGAGATATGGTAAAAAACTTTACGCGAGCGTACATGAGCAATATTCCCAATAGGAAACATGGATTCGCGAGATATTTTGAAGTTTGTAAACTTCATTTACCATAATATAAAGTAAAAATGTAAGATGTTTCCTAAAATATATACATTCTTTATTGTTTTGATGAAGTATTAACCTGCAGAAAGCCTAATATAATGACGTTTTCAATTACCGGTACTTAAATATTCTTTGCAGATTTCGTCATTTCTACCTAAACGAAACAAATTGCGGTATACCGGTTTACCGTTCACACCACTACTATATATACTACAATTAACGCCAATAAACTTCACTCGGACTATAGTCAAAGTGACCTTACTCGGACTGGGACCTATGCCGGACCAGTGTTCGGACCTAGACCTAACTCGGACCTTTAGTCGGACCTAAACCTTGGTCGGACCTGGACCTTACTCGGACCTGTTGGTCGGACCTGACCTGACTTGGACCTGTTGGTCACTTAAAATAGAATTAATTCTAAACAGGTTATACCTCAACAGTTTAGTACATTTGATGGTTTCTAGAGCTTTTTCTGGCTCTTTACTCGGACCTTGTCTGTGACAACTGATCCACTGAGCTCTGTGCACACCTCCTTATATAGACTTCTGAACACATCACTCCAGTGACAATACGCCAAAAGGCACTACATTTCAAAATTAAAATATACAAAAATCATACTAACCTTAAACTTCAAATAAAGTGTAACAATTCTTGTTGTATCCCCGGACGAAAGTCGGGGATACTTAGGATTCAGTACGGTCCCGCCGCCGCCGCCGCAGAGATTTCCTTTTGGACGCGATAACTTAAAAAATATTTTAGTTAGAACTTTCAAATTTGGTATGTGGGTATATATGGGCAATGCCACGAACGCTATTGTTTTGTGACCTTGACCTTCAATCTCAAGGTCACTGGTGGCCACTTAAAGGTCAGATTTTGGCCATTTTTGCACATTTTGGCCCAGTTCTCCAAGACAGAAAGTTAGATCATCCTATGGCTGGTATATATAATACATATATATGTCCTCTATAAGCATGCAGAAATTTGACCTTGAAGCTCTTCATTGAAGGTCATCCACTGACCGCCAAAGTACTTGACCGAGGGGCATTTTTGGCCTTTTTGGAGATATTTTCACACTTAACGCTGACTATATTGCATGGAAACTATTGAAAATGGCTTTGGAGGTTGAGTACATGATGGACTTCTGCCATCCAGGTTTACTGGTTACAGATCTTCATTTAAGGTCATCCACTGACCGCCAAAGTACCTGACCAAGGGTCATTTTTGGCATATTTGGAGATATTTTCACACTTAATGCTGACTACATTGCGTGGAAACTATTGAAAATGGCTTTTGAGGTTGAGTACATGACGGAGTACCAGCATCCAGGCTGACCGGTTACAGATCTTTGTTGAAGGTCATCCACTGACCGCCAAAGTACCTGACCGAGGGTCATTTTGGGCCCTCTATTTGTTTGTTTGTAAACAAGATAACTCAAAAACTGACAGACGGATTTTGATAAAATTTTCAGGATATGTCTTGGTAAAAGGAAGATGTGATTAAATTTTGGGAGTGATCCGGATTACTGTCTGGATCTTCTGGATCCATGAAATTTAATTTTTAAACACAGATAGCTCAAAAAGTTATGGGTGCATTTTTATGAAATTTTCAGGAGATGTCCTTATTGGGACAAGGAACAAGTGATTAGATTTTGGGAGTGATCCGGATCACTGTCTGGATCATCTGGATCCAGACTGCCAGATGTGTTTGTGTACAATATAGCTCAAAAACTTATGAACGGATTTTGATGAAATTTTCAGGATATGTCTGAAAAGGTAAAAAGATGAAATGGTTGAATTTTAGAAGTGATCCGGATCACTATATGGATCTTCTGGATCCATGAAATGTAATTTTTAAAGACAGATACCTCAAAAAGTTATGGATGGATTGTGATGACATTTTCAGCAAATGGCCTAAATGGTGCGAGGAACAAGTGATTAGATTTGGGGAGTGATCTGGATCACTGTCTGGATCATCTGGATCCAGGTTGCAGATGTGTTTGTGTACATTGTAGCTAAAAAAGTTATGGACGGATTTTGATGAAATTTTCAGGATATGTCTGAAAAAGTAAAAGGATGAAATGGCTGAATTTTGGAAGTGATCCGGATCACTATATGGATCTTCTGGATCCATGAAATGTCATAACACAGATACCTCAAAAAGTTATGGATGGATTGTGATGACATTTTCAGCAAATGACCTAAATGGTGCGAGGAACAAGTGATTAGATTTGGGGAGTAATCTGGATCACTGTCTGGATCATCTGGATCCAGGTTGCCAGATGTGTTTGTGTACATTGTAGCAAAATAACTTATGGACGGATTTTGATGAAATTTTCAGGATATGTCTGAAAAGGTAAAAAGGATAAAATAACTGAATTTTGGAAGTGATCCGGATCACTGTATGGATCTTCTGGATCCGTGAAATGTAATAAGACATACCTCAAAAAGTTATGGATGGATTGTGATGACATTTTCAGCAAATGACCTAAACGGTACAAGGAACAAGTGATTATACTTATGGAATGATCTGGATCACCGTCTGGATCATCTGGATTGAGCCTGCAACATGATTTTACGATGAATTTTGATGATATTTTTAGGCTATGTTACAAATAGTAAAAGGAAGAAGTGGTAAAAGGATGAAATGATTGAATTTTGGAAGTGATCCGGATCACTATATGGATCTTCTGGATCCATGAAATGTAATTTTTTAAGACAGATACCTCAAAAAGTTATGGATGGATTGTTTCAGCAAATGGCCTAAATGGTACAAGGAACAAGTGATTACATTTTTGGAGTGATCTGGATCATCTGGATCCAGGCTTGCACATAATCTTGGAATGGTTTTTACTATTTTCAGGATATGTTACAAATGGTAAAAGGAAGAAGTGGTAAAAGGAAGAAATGGTTCAATTTTGCGAGTGATCTGGACCACTATCTGGATCTTCTGTATCCGTGAATGTAATTTTTAAAGACAAATAGCTCAGAAAGTCATGAATGGATTTTTAATTTTCAGGAAATGTCTTAAATGGGACAAAGAACAAGCGATTAGATTTTGGGAGTAATCTGGATCACTGTCTGGATCATGTGGATCCAGGCTGCCAGATGTGTGTGTGTACAAGATAACTCAAAAACTTATGGATGGATTTCGGTGAAATTTTTAGAATATGTCTGAAAAGGTAAAAGGATGAAATGATTGAGTTTTGGAAGCGATCCGGATCACTATATGGATCTTCTGTATCCGTGAATGTAATTTTTAAAGACAAATAGCTCAGAAAGTCATGAATGGATTTTTAATTTTCAGGAAATGTCTTAAATGGGACAAAGAACAAGCGATTAGATTTTGGGAGTAATCTGGATCACTGTCTGGATCATGTGGATCCAGGCTGCCAGATGTGTGTGTGTACAAGATAACTCAAAAACTTATGGATGGATTTCGGTGAAATTTTTAGAATATGTCTGAAAAGGTAAAAGGATGAAATGATTGAGTTTTGGAAGCGATCCGGATCACTATATGGATCTTCTGGATCCATGAAATGTAATTTTTAAAGACAGATATAAGTGAAACAACTAGTGATTAGCTTTTGAAAGTAATCTGGTACTATGGAGAATCCTGACCTGGTGCTCCAGGAAACAGGCTCAAGACCGACACATTCACGCCTTAACTATGTCCCGTCCGGGGATACACTGCGTCGAGACGCAATCTCTAGTTATATTACTCTGTCAAATGCAAATAATTTATACTTTCACTATTTTAAGCCAGGAACCTTAAACATTTACTTTAGAGCAGGAAAAATTAATTCGCGGTAAATAAATTACTTTCAACCAAATATGGCGGCTAGTACCAGACAGTTAAAACTGCAAAAATAAAATAAAATACTGCGTTTTACCATCAAATAACAGACGAAAAAAACCTTAGAAATATGCAAATATTCAACTCGTTAATGATATTACCACAAAAACGAACCAAAAATTGGCTACTAAACCTCGGAAATCGCCGAGAAATCCCCGAAAATCGCCATCCCGGAAACTGTCGTTTTGGACATTTCCTACATTCTCCCCACCTTAAGATTGAAAGGTCGCGTTCAATCAACTCCCTGGCATGCTATATAAAACAAATTATAGAGACCGTATATTTTTTTTTTTTTTTTTTTTTTTTTTAATTGCCACAAAACAATGTTACATATGTTTACAATAACACAAACTGTAAAAATTAATAGACTAACATAATATATCAATAGACAATAATATTTACTTTCAGGCTTCAAAAATCTAAAAGGAAAACAGAAAAGAGCAGAAACAGAAAAAACTCAAGATAAAGATAAAGCAGGAAGATGCACATTCACATGTAGACATTTATAAAATTGTTAAGCTATTTCAGAGAATCAAACAAGATTTTGTATCTTTCATTAAAAGTTGACAATTTCCCTTGTTTGATAAAGATTCCCTCCTCTAACTTCAGATTCCAAGTCAAATTCTGCAAGAAATTGTTCAAGAACAATTCTTTATTGTTCTTTTTACATTTATAAATAAAGTTTTTCCCTGTCAACAACACAAAGTTAATTGGAAACCAGTATTTTGGCTCCGCATTTATAACCCCGAATAGAATTTCTAGAACAGTGAAATTAAATTTGCTGGATAACAACTGGCTCAACCACTTATTAACATGAGCCCAAAAAGTTTTAGAATCACTGCAAAAGTAGAAATAATGTTCAAGATTATCTGTTTTTTGACAGATATCACAGAGAGGGGAATTTCTTATATTCCAATTAAAGAGATTGTAGTTACAAGAAAATACTCTATGAAGTATTTTTTATTGAAAAGTTATCAGGTAGGCATCATTCATAATTCTAAAAGGTAATAGATAAACAGGTTTCCAGTCTAGAGTTTCTAAAAAGGGATAATACTCAATCCATTTACTTTGACTCTTGGGAGGACTATATTCAAGGGCTAAGTAATAAGAATAAATCTCTGAGCTTTTAATTTTACTTATGTCAGTGAGGCACTTATTAGGAATGTTAATGATTTTTGCAAGGGCGATATTCCCTGCATATTTGCGTACAGACTTTAATACAGATGATACTGTACATACAATTTGATTATAAAGCATACATGGTACAGTAGTATTGAATAAACCTTCTAAATAATTTTTAGATTTGATGGTTTTGCTTTGGCTGTCCCAAATATCTCTAACAGTGATGAGTCTTAAACCAGGATTTTGTTCGGCCTGAATTGATATTGGTGCATTGCCTACTAAAAAATGCGGGTTGTCAAAAATTGGTTCTTGAATAAAGCTATCCATACTGTTTAAGTTTTTCAGCAGAAAATGGAACCAAATGTCCAGCAAATTGTCATAGAAACTGGTCTTGATATTTTTCCTCAAATTATGAAAAAATTGCTTTTTCAGCAAATTACTTTTATCCAATCCCATCAATACTGAAGCTAGAAGTTTAAAAATTAATTCGCGGTAAATAAATTACTTTCAACCAAATATGGCGGCTAGTACCAGACAGTTAAAACTGCAAAAATGAAATAAAATACTGCGTTTTACCATCAAATAACAGATGAAAAAAACCTTAGAAATATGCAAATATTCAACTTGTTAATGATACTACCACAGAAACGAACCAAAAATTGGCTACTAAACCTCGGAAATCGCCGAGAAATCCCCGAAAATCGTCATCCCGGAAACTGTCGTTTCGGACATTTCCTACATTCTCCCCACCTTAAGATTGAAACGTCGCGTTCAATCAACTCCCTGGCATGCTATATAAAACAAATTATAGAGACCGTATTATTATCCTGAACAACTTTACATTTCTTATAACTAAAAAAAAATAACAAGCCATAAAAGATGGCTCATATACATTAAATAGCAAATAAAATTTACTTTAAAGATTAATATGTGCAAGTTGGCTGAAACTAAATTAAAGATACCAAAGAAATGCAATATTACAACCACTATCTACACATGTTAAAACCAAAAGCCATAAAACACAAATATATAATTGTCAGTAATAGTACATGCCACATGGCATACAAAACAAGCATTAAAAGCATGAAATCGAGTAATCCTGTAAGTAAAAATCAAAACAAATAAAAAAAAAAGAAAAAGAGTTTTCCCAAATGTCAATGTCACTCAAAATCAAGCATTTCACTGATGTTCATTTCTAGAGCTGTAATCAACAGTGATTTCTGTAGATCGACGCTCGCTTGTTAGATGCGAGTTGAACTCGAGTTGAACTCGAGTAAATGACAAATATAAATAAAATAATAATGTCCAAATATTGTCATCAAGGGATCCGCCATTGACGTATTTAGTACCATTTTATTGCAAGGAAATATATTCTGTTGCCGGTTAAATTGTACAGGTATGTATGAGCACATTATGGAACATCCACGTAAATAAGGAAATAAAAAAACGGCCATTGCTCATTGAATTTTTTGTCTTTATGGTTAGATAAATTGTAAAAGTGCTGGTTTTATAACAAGACTAGTATATCATAATTTATTTCTTAAAAACTCGAGTTTAAATTACGTAAATCGATGTGGTCCCAAATATCGCCCACCGAGTTATGACTCGAGTTTCGGTCAACTCGTTACAGCACTATTCATTTCTAATACTTAGTAATTTAAAATAAAGTTCAATTAAAGACATGAGTTTTAAAATAAAGAAAATGATCAAATGTTGTTTGAAAACATCAGCTTAAGATAAAACACATAATAAAACTGTCCAAAGTCAATCCTAATTGATGGTCTTGGGCAGGCTGCACAATATACTAACGTCTCACTGGTGACTTCCTTGGTTCCATCAGGGCATATCTTCATCCTGTACCTATGCTCCTGCACTGGAAGACGTGTCCCATGAGGACACACGTTTATCAAATCTTCATGGCTAAACCTTCCTTCTGTCTGGGCTGCTGCAGAATCGCAATCTGGTATGTATGGCGAGTTTGTTTTGAGGACTGGTGTCATGCTGTTGACTGGCTCTCCTGATACTCCAAATCCAGGACTCTGGCGTGGCTCATCCACATTCGGATCATCAGTGTTTGATACAAGCTCATCCTCCCTGGGTGGAGATACATCTTGTTCAGCATCCAGTGTGGTAGCTGAAGGTCTGATAAGCCTTGTATCCAACTCTTGTGGGTTATTGTGAGTATCCAACTCTTGTGAGTCTGTACTAAATGTACACATTTCGGGGATTCTAGTAATGTTTCACTTGCTCCCACAACTCTCATCCGTTTATTATTCATATTTCTTTGTTCGAGCTGAGCATTAAGCTCTTCTCTCTCTTAGTCTGAGCCACCTAGAAATGGTCTCATCTCTTTGTCTAGCTTTTCCAGCATTATAATGTCTGCAGCTTCATCAGCAGCAGTGTATTTTTTTGGAAGTTGAGGACTAACATATCGAATTTTTGCTTTGTCCTTTACAACTTCTCCGACTTTGTGTGTTTATACACAATATGTTTGGTCAACACATCTTCTCTTCTTGCCCATGTACTTGGGCACTGGGCAGTAAGGGCATTTAAAATGACCTCTTTCTGCTTTGGCTTTGCCACAAGTTTTAATGTGCCTTCTAAAATTTGATAGATCATCGAATGCTCTTCTGCATTCCTAACATGTCTTGCTGAATGTCATTTCTTCTTCCTAAAAGAAGAGACATATCTTTATTATTAGCTCTGTAAGGTTTTATACCTCATACTTCTCCAGAAGGAGAAACTTAACTCGCCTTAAATAAGCGGTAAATCCGTAATTTATCTCCTCAATAAGACGCTGTGGAGGTCTATGAGTCCTTGCTGATCCCCGCAGTGAAACTTTTTGTTTCCCAGTCACCTCATTTTGTCAGTTTTTATATTTTCTCTTGTGCATAACAGCATTGAAGGCATCCCCTCAATGCCTTCTGCAAAAAGTTGTCCCTGGTTGGCCATTCCAGTTTCCTCTTCACTTCCTTCTATTTCTTGTTCCATTAGAAAACAAGATGCACTCAGAGAGAACAAAACGCTTGACTCCATGTGATCAGTCTCTAAAGTGATATAAAGTATTGTAAGGAAGACAATAAAATAAAACCAAACATATAAATTAATTTTCGAAGAAATATCAAGTAGAAAGCCAAATTCATTAAAAATATATTGAAATGGTATTCAAAATAAGATCCAGATCTTTCTTTTAATAACTTCTTCCTTTGGCCAGGTCCTACCCACAAAAATTTTTTAATAAAGGTCTGTTCATTAATTCTTGAGTAATCTAAACACCAAAAAACAGACAGACCAACAAATAGATAAACAATTTACAACCAAAAACATAAACTGCTGGTGGAGGTAAAATATAGCTTAAAAGTCACTTCTAGGTGAAAATCACTCATGGTAAATTTTTTTGATAGACTGTCAAGGAATTGAAAGAAAAAAAGAGAAAATAAAAACAGAAATAATAATTAATAAAAATGATGAATATACCACTCTCCTCTTTAATGTCTTTGTGTCAAACTGCTGGTGGAGGTAAAATATAGCTTAAAAGTCACTTCTAGGTGAAAATCACTCATGGTAAATTTTTGTGATAGACTGTCAAGGAATTGAAAGAAAAAAAGAGAAAATAAAAACAGAAATAATAATTAATAAAAATGATGAATATACCACTCCCCTCTTTAATATCTTTGTGTCAATTTCAAGACATGAAATGAGAAGAAATATTTGTACTTAAAGAGAGCAAGTAATACAAGCTAGGTTTGTGTCCTCGCAATGAGAATTGCATTGTGACATCATTAAGTATAATGACATCAGAAAGGAAAATATTGATTTTTTACGTATGTGATGAAGAGAAGCAGTTTCACTGTGTATTCCCAATTAAAAATAAGAAAAACTGTCTCCTGACTTTAATTTTTAAACAAATTACACCAAATTTGGAAGAATCCGTCTGTACCCCATGAAACACCTGCCAACCAAATTTGAGAGAGATTGATGTCATAGTTTGTGGCAAAACGGTGCACAGACAGACAGAAAGACAGAAACAAACTGATTACATTAACCCTCTCTTATCGTTGAGCATTAAATATCGCTTTCTGAATCCGCAGATTCAGCCAAATCTAGTTGATTTCCACGGATCCCAATACCCAGATCAGCTTGTTGCTGGGAAATAAATGTGGGGTTTTTCACATAAACTGACCCTGAAGAATTCTGATGAGTCCCAATACTCGAGCAGCTGTTTGTGTCGGGATTCACATGAGGTCTTCCCAAGTCAGATTCTTCAGAGTCCTGTGCCACACGCAAATGTTCCAAACAGGACCCACTACCCTGATCAGCAGACATGTGAGAGGCATTTACATGGTGTAACCTACCCCCATTTGCCTCTGTGTGACACATTCTACAAGATGCACCAACATCTTTACAATTCCCTGTTATGCTCAACTGAGTACCACAGGTTCTCTCCTGAGATTTACCTGCTACAGTTGCTCCTGCACAACAGGACCCTTCATCTTCCTCGATGAAGCAAGGGGAAGGTACTGTAACGACCCTTAAGCCCAAAGTGTATTTTTCAATACAGTTCTTGCATTGTGTTCAAAGGTGGCAGGTCGCCAGATATCAGGTTCGGATTGGAAAATCACCCACAGAGTTGTAATTATTGACGCCTGTGCCAATAGACTCAGCTGATGATGATTTATCAATTAAAAGTTGTAAAGAACAAGCAACAATATATTCTTAAATGTATATTTATTTTAAATAATCATGGATCTATAATCTATATATATGGTGAAACAAAAATGTACCCCCCCCCCCCATCTGTCAAAATGACAGAAAATTAATAAAATATCCAACCAAATTTACTGAGAGTTTCTGTCAACTTGTAATAATATAAAAGCAATTATTCAATGTAACCGGACCCGAAAATAAATCAAGCAAACCGGACAAAATTGAATAGATGTCAGTAAAAGTCAGAAGCACTGGGTGTACCTTCCGTTAGAGCGGCTCAATACACCGAAGAGCTACCAATTTTCCGCGCCTTATATAGAGGATTCTTAACTAATTTGCATACACCGAACACCACATCGGTGACAGTTCAGCACCGCTTATGAGGATTCGTAGCTTATTTGCATACACCGAACTCCGCATCGGTGGCAGTTCAGCACCGTTTATAAGAGGATTCGTAGCTTATTTACATACACCTAACTCTGCATCGGTGGCAGTTCGTCACTGGATCGTTTACAACAAATAGAAATATATATTGGTGTTGAACTCGAAGAGTGATGACGTCATCACACAAAGATGGATGACACAGATCCCAGCAATATTCAACAAAAATAAAATAAAATACTGCGAATATCTTAGTTGACAAGCTTAAGTGTAATATTTAAAACGATCTACACATAAAATGCTACAGAATGACACCTTTCACAACTCTGTAGAATATATAATAAAAAATCTCATGGACTCGTCGATCCGCAGCAATACTGAAGCACTTTTGTAAACTACGAGATGACAGGGTCATCGCAGTACATTTATCCCCACAATTCCATCAGATGTACTATGTTGTAGCTCATCCTCACTCTCAGTCAGGCTTAGGTATTCATCCTGTATTCTATTTACTTTCTTAGGACTATTTGGAGCAGATGGAGCCTTAGTCCAATCAATAATTTCATTTCCATGATAAGCTTTAAGCCTATCAAAATGTACAACTTTGGACTTTGATCTCTTGGATATCTGTATTTGATACAATACATCACCAATTTTTTCAACTATTAGATATGGACCTGTCCAAAATCTTTGTAATTTAGGGCAAATTCCTACTTTCTTTCTTGGGCAAAATAGCCACACAAAGTCTCCTCTTTCAAATGTTTTTCCAGAGCTTTTGATATCATAGTACTTCTTCTGATGATTGGCATTCTTGCCCAACTGTGGTCTAGCATAGTCATGAACCTTTTTCATTCTTTCCTTCAGACTTGTAATATACTCTACCTCTTGATCAACAATGTGATCAGGCAGCTTTTCATACATTATATCCAAAGGGAGATTGACTTCTCTTCCAAGCATCATCATGTTTGGACTTACACCAGTGCTACTTTGAGGAGTTGCCCATAAGCCATGGTAAGCAGAGGTACAAATGCATCCCAGTCTCTTTGGCTTTCTGAAACAAACTTGCTAAGCATGTTTTCTAGGGTACAATTAAATCTTTCCACTAATCCATCAGATTGTGGATGAAAGCCTGTTGTTCTTGTTTTATCTATTTCCAATACCTGGCAGAGTTCCTGAAAAAGTTTACTCTCAAATTGTCTCTCTTGGTCAGTATGAATTTGACGAGAGAGAGAGTTGTCAGGCTTACAAACCAAAACAACTGGTGATTGCCAAGGGACTACACGATGGTTCTATGATAGCCTGTCCAATCATGTTTCCCATGATTTTATCAACCTCATCATGCATGTGAATAGGGATTCTCCTGGGTTTTTGTTGTATGGGTCTTGCATCCCCAGTTTCTATCTTATGCTTTACCTGGCCAGTTCTTCCTAAATCAAAATAGCAGATCTTGCAAAAACATCTAGGTACCTTAGGAGTGTTTCCAAAAGCTTTAAAGTTAGTTGTTCTTCCTTTTCCAAGTGAGTGATGCTTTGCTCAAAAAGTACTTCTAAATGTTTAGTCACTGTCAGATAGACAATTCAAAGAAGACAGGACCCTGTGTCCGGTGCGGGCCCTGAGGTACTATTTGGATCGAACCAAAGACCTGAGGGGGTCTCGTTCCCTCCTTTTCTTCTCCTTCAAGAAAGGACATACATCAGACCCGCTACTCTCTCTTCATGGTTGAAACAAACCATCCTACTTTGTTACAAACAAGCAGACCAATCCAAGTTAAAGCGCATGACATCCGGGCCTTCGCGGCCTCTAAGGCCTTTTACGGTGGAGTATCGGTGGACCAAATCATGCAAGCCTGTCACTGGAAAGCTCACAACACTTTTACAAATTTTTACCTAAAAGACCTTACTTGGTCAGACAACGACAACAATATGTATCTGGGACCCGTAGTGGAGGCACAACATGTCCTAGATCCTTCCCCTCAGACCAGTTGTCCTCGGAAAGAAAAAAGGGGGGCGGGGGCACATCTGCTACAACCAAGTCTTCAGGAGTCTATCCCAGGATCTAGGTATTCTTTTACCTTCAAGATGTTACGGGTAAGGTCATTTTGTTTTTTAGTTTATCAAAATTATTTGTATTAAGGACTTATTAAGTTGTCATTAATCTCATATTCAGGTGGCAAAAATTTTATGAGAATTTCAACCATTGGGCTGGTATGTCACTCGTGATGGGCCCCTAGGGTCCCTTAGACCTCTAAGTCAGCACTGCTGCACTTCCGTCCTACAATCAAAACATCTTGACAGTTTTAGCACTGTCTTCTATTCTATATAGGTTTTTGGCTTCTTACAGGCCCAGTCTTTGGGATTGGGGCACTGTAAATGGGACTCAGACTGGTATTTCTAACACTATTCTAATATAACAAGATGCACTCGGAGAGAGCAAAACGCTCGACTCCATGTGACCAGTCTCTCAAGTGATCTAAAGTATTGTAAGGAAGACAATAAAATAAAATAAACATGTAAATTAATCTTCATAGAAATATCAAGTAGAAAGCTAAAGTCAATAAAAAAAAATACATTAAAATGGGACCTCTGAAAATTCATGATTTTTTTGTATCCATAATAAGATCCAGATCTTTTTTTTAGTAACTTCTTCCTTCAGTCAGGTCCTACCCACAAATTTTTTAATAAAGATCTGTTCATTGGTTCTGGAGTAATCTGAACACACACACACCCCACCCCCACACCCCCCCCACCCCCACACACATAAAAAAAAAACAACAACAAAAAAAACCAGACAAATAGACAAACAATTAACACACAAAAACATAAACTGCTGGTGGAGGTAAAAATATTGCTCAAAGGTCACTTCTTGGTGAAAATCTGCATGGTAATTTTTTGTGATGGACTGTCAAGGAATTGAAAGAAAAAATAGATAATAAAAAGCAGAAATAATAATTTAATAAAAATGATGAGTATACCACCCCCTCTTTATTGGCTGTATGTGAATTTCAAGACATAAAGTGAGAAGAAATAATTTTACTTAAAGACAGCTGGTATCACAAGCTATGTTTGTGACCTCACAATGACAATTGCATTGTGACATCACTGAGTAATGACATCATCAAAAAGCAAAAAAAAAATATTGATTTTTTTCGTATGTGATGAAGAGAAGCAGTTTCACTGTGTATTCCAAATTAAAAATAAGAAAAACTCTCTCCTGACTTTAATTTTCAAACAAATTACACCAAATTTGGAAAAATCCGTCTGTACCCCATGAAATATCTGCCTACCAAATTTGAGCTCGATTGATGTTATAGTTTTTGAGTTATAAGGGCAAAACGGTGCACAGACAGACTGACAGACAGACAGACAGACAGACAGACAGACAGACAGAAACAAACTGATTACAATAACCCTCTCCTATCGTCGAGCGTTAATTATTACTTCAAAATCTAAGAAAAAAGGACATTCCTTCCAGTCTCAGCTGTAATCCCGCCACCGGGCGGTTGGATTCAGCAATGAGTCCCACATGGTAAGCTATTGTAGCGTAATAAAATTGAAAATTTTAATTACTTAAATGTAGCTTTTATAAGCTACAAGCTTACCATGTGGGACTCAGAAGAGTCCCACCCTGCCTCCCCGCTGTTTACAGCTGAGGGGTAGGTTTTTGAGAATTTCAACGAGAAAGTAGGACGATTGGTCAGAAGTTATCACGTGATGACAACTAGAGGCTACAGCCAAGCATAAATGTCTTTTTTTCTTAGACGTTGGCCGTGATGCCTTGTGGCCATCCGAGAACAGCAATGAGTCCCACATGTCTGTCATGCATGTCTTTGGTTTCCCACTGCTTTCATGCCACATGTTGATCTCAATGTCTCTGACTTTCATGTCTGTCATGCATGTCTTTGGTTTCCCACTGCTTTCATGCCACATGTTGATCTCAATGTCTCTGACTTTCATCAAAGATTTCTTTAAATCCAAACTGCATCCAAATTCCGTCATGAAATCCATCCCAATTATTGCTGGTGCTTTTATGTCAGCAACAATAACAGGGTGCATATATAGCTTTTAATGGTCCAAGGGTGATTTCCATGTTTAATTTCCCTGCAACTTTGAGTTGTTGACCATCTGCAACACATAAGTCAAAATGTAAGCCCTCCAAACATTCTTCAGGAATTCCCAATCTATCAAAAATTTCAAATGAGACAAGGGTAATAGCAGATCCAGTGTCAACAAGGAATTTCACAGCCTCTTTTTCAATTTGTCCAATTACATTTAAAGAATCTCCTTGCTGGAATGAAGAAACTATAATTTTAGGTCTTTCATGTTCGACTGACTCTTGGAATGCAGAGGCAGTCAGGCTAGTTTGACTTACTGTGGGAATGATACCCAGTGTTTTCATTGCTTTGTTCAGATTTGGGGCACTTACTTTTGAAGTGACCAAATTCACCACAATTAAAGCATTTTATCTTTGATAAGTCTGTCTCACGTCTTGCTTTATACTTTCTGGATATCTTCAATTGCTCCATTAGTTTCATCAATTTTTCAATCAATTCTTCCAGATTGCTTTCTCCTTTAGTTTTCCCAATAAAGTTGCAAAACTGAGTGGCATCTTTTTCTGTGAGACTTGGGGCTTCAGTGCTATTTGCAGTACTGATTTCCCTAACATACCTCTTGGTCAAAGGCTGTCTTTGTCTTTCTGCTTGCCTGTTGGCCTCAAGCTGAACAGCCATGCTAACAAGGTCATCAAATCTTTGTGGCTGAGCCAAACATAACATATTCCTCAGCTCTGGATCACCTGTAGCATCCCAGAAGTGATCGCAGCATAAACTCTCAAAGAGTTCTCTTTCTGCTCTAGGATATGCTCGGGGAGCCATGGTCCTTATGCACTGAGCAAGTTGTGGCAATGTTTCTTTATCCCTTCTGGCTTTTGTCCTTAACTGTTTTCGGTACAGATTTACTCTGTTTCCAGGATTAAATCTTTTGCTCAGTGACTCAACAAAAGCATGATAAGTCCTAAGCTTTGCATCACAAGGCAGGCTTCTCCATGGAGACTTACAGAAAGATATTGTACTCTTTGGGTTCAGCAACAGTTTCAAAGTGTATGAGATATTCTGACCAAGATGATTTACCATCAAAGTGGTCAGGCATCACTTTTGTCTTCTTTGTGTTGGGCATGTTATCATATACTCTATTATCATGTCTTGTGTCCCTCATTTCTTTCAACAATGTCTCAACCCCATGCATGACTGTATCAATGTCATGAGTTTCATTTGTTGCCTGACTTGACTCCATTCTTCTGGAATACAATGACTCTTCACAATTTATGCCAGATTCTCTTGGAGAATTTGTACCATGATAACCAGCATCCCTTTTCTGTGATGTTTGATATCTGGTCTTCACCCCTATATCTCCAGAAGCATCAACTGGCTCTATGTCACAAGAATTTCCATTTATCCTATCCATGTTATCAATTTACAAGTTTTACCGTTCCACTGAAGTTCAAGGATCCAATTATTTTAAATTGGATCCCACTTCTGACACCAGTTGTAGTGAACCGGGCGGTTAGGTTATAGTTACAAGTACTGTCAGGATGTTGTAACTACCTTAAAATAAGTTTCAGACTTCTCCAATCTCCTTCCCAATGAAGTGTGCTGACTTCAGTAAGTGTATCCTAGTGTTACTCTAGACCAATTGTCTCCACTCTCAGTTTGGCAACTGGTACTGTGGGTTCTGGTTCACAAATACCTTTATACCCCAAAGATACAAAGTATAGCAAAGCACACCAAAATAAATATGAAGTAAAGTTAGAGAAATAAACAAAACTGTAGATGATTTTATATGTCTATACCATAACCTTTATCACTCTCGGCATTAATATTACCGGTATGATTTTCTGGTTATGGAATATTTTCTATTCCTGTTCTATATAACTATGTACAATCAACTATGCATCAATAGGAGTAATAATTGAAGCAAGCAGATAGAGAACAGATCAAACTTTATTAAATAACAGTCAACAAATATACAAGTAATAAGTAAACCAAGAAGTTTATTAAACAAATATAGTAAAGTATATAGTATAACAAATGTAGTAAATTAGGTCAGTAAATCAAATAATATTAATGGGGCTAATAACTCATAAGAGCCTAAGCTTACTTTCAGGAAGCTAATCAAATCTATCTCAAATTATATGGAGCTGTATATGTTACAGTAAAGTTGTGTAACCAGTAATTTCGCGAAATTACTGAATATTTTGGGAATTTCGCGAAATTCCTGATTTGGTCAGTAATTTCGCGAAACAACTGAAATTTTTAGTAATTTCGCGAAATTCCTGAAATCTCTGCTAATATTTTACACAGCTTTACTGATGAGCAATCAGTAAATTTGTGAAATATTGGAAATGCATTTTTAAGGTTATTTATGTGAAGAATTATGAAAAACTTAACTATGTTATAAGCTAAAATTGAATTATAAAGTATAAATCCTTAATGTGCATCTAGAAATATAGAAACTGATGTACTTTTTGGTTGTAATAATAATTGTTTTATTCAACATTGAATGTGATACCTTAACATGGGTTTGTTGTATTACTTTCATAATTGGTCTTGATATTGAAATTGATCTTAAATTTGTTAACAATTATTATCATTTAAATATATTATGAATTATAATACATATTATACATATTATTATCATACATATACACATTTGCACAAGCACATAGCTTTGTTTCATAAGCATATCAATTTTAATTTAGAAAGAATGGGAATATTTGACTGACATGCTGGTACTTTCTGACTGTGTGACTATTTGGTGTATTTTTCAATTATCTGGTATAAATTTTAGTGAATCAACAATAATGTAACTAATATGAGGTAATGTGATGAAATAAGTGACTTACTTACAAAGTTGTACATTTAGAACTGTATTTTAATATAAATATTTTTAACATGGATTTAAGTTTATTTTATTTCTTGTGTTTTTCATTAATAAAGTATTTTGAAGTATGTTTGATCTTGTGTAGAAAGCCTTTGAAGTCCATCAATCTTTATCAATGAATAGCTTTCAAGTAATTGTAATTGACTGATGGAGGATGGCTTTCTGCCATGGGTGAGGGGGTTGGGGATTTATAGTATTATGGTAATTGCAATGTACTTCCAAACAGTTAATTCAACAGTTATTTTTAACCAATTCAAAGTATTTACAATCAAAATGAGGAGTTTATCTACATGAGAAGCCATGACAATAGATAGAACCAAAAAACTCATACCTGAGTAATCTGCATTAAAAGATTAAAAGACAGTTTAATATTTCAAGAGGACTTCTTTTTTGATCTTGGGTATTAAAGTTTCTCATTAATCCTCTCCAGGGTATATAAAGAGACACAAATGTGACCTTTTCATCAGATTATTTCATGCTTTATGGTGTTATAGTCATATTTGTATTTCATCAAAAGTGAAATTTATAGCATTAATACTGGAAGTTATGTCTGATTCTATAGAAGATAGGTTTAAAAGGGATTTATTTGAGAGATATGAGAGGAACAAAAAATATCTTATTCCAAAAAATGTGTATTACACCATGCTTGAGGATGTTAAAGTAGCAAGCCAGAACAAGAACACAAAATGCAGACAACACTATTACTTGTTGTCAAGTACACCCACAGAGTCAAAGATCAGTAGAAAGGGCCAATGGGGACATTAAGGACATGTTGACAGCCTGGTTACAGGACAATAGTACTGCTGACTGGAGCTTTGGCATCAAATTTGTCCAATTTTCCAAGAATTCTGCCTACTGTGCTGCAATAAAAAGGTCACCGTATGAAGGCCTTTTTGGCAGCAGGACAAAAGTAGGCCTCACATCGACTTCACTTCCACCAGAGGTTATTGGGCAGAGGCAGAGGAGACCCAAGAAACGTACTGGGGCTAGTAATGGATCATGATTTAGACACAGACCTGTATCGAATCGCCGTCAAAGCAGGAATCCTGAAGGAAAGCTATTCACGCAACCAGTTTGATTGTTGCCCTGAGAGATTACTGACTGAGGATAACGTTAAAAGATCATTTATTTTTACACTTTAAACTGCCACGACATCTGCTGTTACACAACACTTTTGCCTTGTAACATGCACATCTGTTACTTTTACATTGCATTGAAGCACAACTACACTTCTTGAATCCTTGTCCCCCACACATTGACTGCTGGTTGACAGCTTCTCTGAGTGAAACACTCTTGTCTTGATTATGTTTAATATTGAATAAATGAACTGTATGCCAAATTATTGTACTGTTGCAGGTGGAGTGTTTAATAAATTTTCGCGAATCAGGAATTTCGCGAAATTCCTAAAATATTCAGTAATTTCGCGAACTTACTGGTTACACAACTTTACTGTAACATATATACTACAATTAATGCCAATAAACTTCACTCGGACTATAGTCAAAGTGACCTTACTCGGACTGGGACCTATGTTGGACCAGTGTTTGGACCGAGACCTAACTCGGACCTTTAGTCGGACCTAGACCTTGGTCAGACCTGGACCTGACTTGGACCTGTTGGTCACTTAAAATATAATTAATTCTAAACAGGTTATACCTCAACAGTTTAGTACATTTGATGGTTTCTAGAGCTTTTTCTGGCTCTTTACTTGGACCTTGTCTGTGACAACTGATCCACTGAGCTCTGTGCTCACCTCCTTTTGAACACATCACTCCAGTGACAATATGCCAAAAGGCACTACATTTCAAAATTAAAATATACAAAAATCATGCTAACCTTAAAGCTTCAAATAAAGTATAACAATTCTTGTTATATTACTCTGTCAAATGCAAATAATTTATACTTTCACTATTTTAAGCCAGGAACCTTAAACATTTACTTTAGAGCAGGAAAAATTAATTTGCGGTAAATAAATTACTTTCAACCAAATATGGCGGCTAGTACCAGACAGGTAAAACTGCAAAAATAAAATAAAATACTGCTTTTTACCATCAAATAACAGACGAATATGCAAATTAGGGTTAATATTATTCATTATATAAAGAAAATTAGACATAAAACCTTATAAATATGCAAATATTCAACTCGTTAATAATATTACAACAAAAACGAGCCAAAAATCGGCTACTAAACCTCGGAAATCGCAGAGAAATCCCCGAAAATCGTCATCCTGGAAACTATTGTTTCCTACAATATTTACAATTACAAAATTCATAACTTTTTTCTTAGTTGCCCAAAACATTATGTTATTATTACATTCATCTGAAAGTTATTTTTAGTAGATTCAGTCTTGCAAAATATTGATTTGTTACTGTTCATGGGCACAATGTGGGCAAAAGAATTTGCCCTTTCTGTCAGTTAGCCTTAAAGCTGGCACACAACTACCAGTGTGCACCCAGTGGTTACAAGGGTAACCAGTGCTCAGAATACCATCACACTGTGCCCAGTTGACAATTTTTATACTGCTAGACTTTAATGGTGGGCTCCACTTTTTACATACACAGCACAACTCTCTTTCACTAACAGTTTCCTCGTCCTCACTTTCATGCTGTTGTGTGCTATTCACTCTGACAAAAGACATGGGTTTACTGGGACCAGCAATGGATGCCCCACAACCAGACTGTTTGTCTTTCACTTGTTTTGCTTCTGGTGCCCTAATAAGTTGAGGAACCAGACTACTTTCAGTAATTTCTTTGCCACTAACATTCAATGTGGAGGAACTTCTTGGTTTCTTGAAGGGAGCTTTAAAAATGGGCAACTTTCTCCAAAGGAAGGTTATTGATGTGGGAGGACTTTTTTGAGCTGAGATATTGTCGTGTTCAATATCTTTTGGTACATGTTCTACATTACCTTTTTATTGCGTTAATACATCTTACCTAGTGGACAGATGCATTTGTCCGGCGCCATGCCGGTCTCGCCAAGCATTAGAAAAAAACGTCCTGAGCTGGGCTCTGGCCGGGACCGGTAGTGTCCTGTTCACTCGCCAGGTGGCTGTGTAGCCTCCCTGCCGGTGTACTGCGCATGCTCGCGCATGCGCTCTTCCTCTTTTTGTTTGGCGCATGAAGAAACGCTTGGATTTTAAGAGAAACTTTTAAATTTTATTTTATATATGTTCTGACTATAGTTTAAACAGTAATTTTGTGTGAATTTTGTGTTTGAACTATCATGTCATCTTCTAGTGATAGAAAGGACAACGAAGAGGTTCTTGTTGCCATGTTATGGCGAATTTTGATTTGCACGATAAATGTGCGAGATGCCGCGAGAAATTTATTGGTGAAGATGACTGTGTGTTAAAAAAGCCTTGTAAAATTTGTGATGGCTTTTCGGAATCTCAACGGGAGTTATTGTCTACCCCTACTTATAGAATACGGAAAGACAAGAAAGCAGGATTATTAGTTTCACCCAAAGAGGTAACTGTTCTCAGTACTGTTGATAGTGAACCTACCTTCCAATCTCCATCTGGAGCTATGGCGCAGGTTCCGGCTCAGCCTCCCGTTGATCCTCCTTCTGTTGCTTCCTCTTCATCTCAACAGTCCTCCTATGTCACTGCAGAGCAATTTTCAGCCATGTCTGATCGATGGGCTGAGCAGTTTGCCCGTATGGAGGTGCTATTGTCCAGGGGAAATATATTTTCTTCAACGCCGGTGTCTGCAGTTAAGCCTATTGACACACAGTGTTTGATTTCTACAACTCCCTTTGTCCCTCCAGCTACCCGACCCGCCGGTCCGGTCGAGGTTCCGGTAGCTGTTGAGGAGGCTTCTACACATAAGACAGGTGATGACAAAGAAAAAAAGAAGAAGTCTCACAAATCAAGGAAGCATAATAAACCGGTTCACGAATCTAAACCAGCAAAAGCCATTTAGAAAATTGACTCTAAGCCTGAGAAAAGGAAGGACCGGTCAGCATCTCCGGCCCGGAAACACTCTTCTACCAAAGGAACTTCTCATTCACCCAAAGCTGTTCACAGCTCCGGTCCGGAGTCTGTCAAACAGCCGGTAGCTAACAAGGGTGAATCTAGCCTGTTTTCCTCAAACCCTGATGCTTCGGTCGCCAGTACGGGTAAATCATCAACTGCTTCTATGCATCCCGGTCATGGGCAGCCATCTACCGGAGCTTGTGCTTTACCACCGGATACAGGCTTTGAACATTATGAACAGATTTCAGATGAGGACACTTTCGACCGGTCTGGGGAAGCTTCTGATTCCGATGATGGACACTTGTCTGATACCACCGAAACACCAGAGCAGACAGAAGAAATGTCCTACAGGGAAACTGTCCGATCAGTACATAGTTATATGGGTTGGCATCACATCCCTACATTTGAAACCAGTTATTCTGAGCCGGACAAGTCCAACAATCCCTGAAAAGGGAAAAACCCCAGCAAGCCAACGCGTGTTTCAGTTGCTATGTCACCGGATGACTGGCTGTGCCAGAAGTTGGAGAGACTCAACTTAACAGCAGTGGAGGGCTACCCATTGAGGTCTCAGGACTCTGCAGGACGTAAACGGGATCAATTTATAAAAGTGCCAAAATCCCAATCGAAATGGTACACCATGGACTTGTTGAAGCCAGATGGCCCTCAGAGACCCGGTCGGTCTGTTTTTAACTGGAGGAATACTGAAGCGAAAGTGAACTCTCAGTTCCCTCGAATTACTAAGGCCGCAGCGTACCCGTCCACGGGTCCACCTTCTAGACCTGTGTCCCAGGAATCCCTCCGTCGGTGGGAAAGGGCGGCCCTGGGAAGACAGTTATATCGTAAACCATGCTGCAGGTTTTAGTCGTTGTGCCACAGAACTTCAGGACAAAATGTCTCAGAATGTTACTATCCTGTCCTCCCAGCTTTCCAAGGGTAAATCTCAAAAAGAAGTCTCAGATGCTTTGAACGACTTGCGTGATCTTATAGCCTTCCACCAGAGAGTTTTGATTGCTATGGGCACGTCTCTTCAGCATCTAGCTGATAGTTTGTTTGTTCACATGTCCAATCTGATTTTACTAAGACGGGACTCTTACTTGGACTATGTCAAACCAGGGGTGAAGCAGGATACCATGAACAGTTTACGAAATGCTCCCTTGTTTGGCTATGCACTTTTTCCAGATGCAGCTATCATGAAAGCTGAACAGGATATCCAGAAGGCCGAATCTTCTAGTGTTGCTCTGGGACCCAGACCGGGTGCTCCTCAGCACACTGCTTGGAGAGGATCACATCGTTACAAACCCTATGACCATCGGGATAGAAAACCCTCCTATTCTGAACAAACTGCGCAGTCTCAACAACAGCCTTGGCGTCAGTTTAGCAGGAATCGCTCCAGAGGACGTGGGCGGGGTAGAGGGTCCAACCCTCGTTTTTCCAAGACCCAGTCCTACAAGCAGTTTAAATGACAATTACTTTGTGGGTTCCAAAGCCCTTCATGTAGAATCAGTAAGCAAACTCAGTTAGGGCACAGACACATTAAACTTGGATGTATCTTATCATGTTGTTTTTCATGCTCCTTCTGTTCATTCACACGGGGCTTCTACAAAAGAAAGGAGTAAGACCTGTTCTTTGTCAGAACAAAATAAAGCATGTCAAAGGTGTATGTTGTGTAAATCCATGCCTTTCTGCCCCTTCTGTTTCCAATGTCCCCAATGCTGTCTCCGAACACAGTGTAGGGGGAAGGCTACAAAGTTTTTGGCAAGTTTGGCAAGACATGGGTTCGAATCCTCGGGTAGTCTCTATCCTCAAGGAAGGTTACACTCTTTCCTTCAAACAAAGGCCCCTTTTGACAAGGTTCCCAACTTCCCATTGATCCAAAGCGGTTACTCAAGCCCAACCAAGAACATGTACCTAAAAGAGGCCCTTATAAGTCTCATGAGCAAGTTGGTAGTGGAAAAGGTGGTTGTCAAGTCGTCCCTGGCTTTTTACAACCGTCTTTTCCTAGTTCCCAAACCAAACAGAAAATGGAGGCCAATCTTAGATCTGAGTCGTCTCAATTTATTCCTCAACACAGGCACATTCAAAATGGAAACCCCGGAGACGATCCGGTTGTCCTTGCAAACAGGGGAGTGGGTCACATCGCTGGATTTCAGCGACGCATACTTCCACATTCCAATTGCCCAAAGGTCAAGAAAGTATCTCCGGTTCTTCCTGTGCAATCAAACCTTTCAGTTCACTGCTCTTCCCTTTGGTTTGGCCACAGCTCCTCTAGAGTTCACCAAGGTGGTCAAGGAAGTGAAACTCATGGCTCAGTCACAGGGTATCAGGATCCACCAGTACCTAGACGGTTGGTTACTGAGAGCCCCTTCCCCGGAGATCTGTCTACAACATACCCAGACCCTCTTGGCCCTGTGCCAGCAGTTGGGTTGGGTAGTAAATATGACAAAGTCGGAATTAGTCCCCAAAAAGGTCTTCAATTTTGTAGGCTACTGATTCGACCTGATCACCAGTCGAGTTCTACCAACTCAAGACCGGTGGGAGGCACTTCAGGTGAAACTAAGGTTCATAAAGGGACGTCACAAATGTACAGTCAGGCAATTCATGTCCCTGATAGGCCTTTTAACAGCCACAGAGAAGCAAGTGTGTGCAGGTCGCCTTCATATGAGGCCCATTTAATGGCATCTGAAGACACACTGGCACGTTCCGGAGGTGTTAGAGAAGGTTATCCCAATCCCTCGGTCACTCCACCCCCATCTAGACTGGTGGCTAGACGGTTCCAATGTGCTGAAAGGACAGCCCTTGCACCCTCTTCAGCACGCTGTTCAACTGTTTACCAACGCCTCAAACAAAGGCTGGGGCGCACACTTAGGGGACTTCACTGCAAGAGGCGTTTGGTCCTCCATAGAAAGTCGCCTTCATATAAATTATCTGGAACTGAAGGCAGTCCTCCTGGCTCTGCAACAGTTCAAGCATTTGTGCAAAGATGAGATTGTGCTTGTTGCAATAGACAACACAACAGTGGTATCGTACATAAACAAGCAGGGGGGTATGAGGCCAGGCTCTCTTTATGCCCTTCTATGGAGGCTTCTGTCCTGGTGCCACCCCAGAGGTATAGTTCTGAGGGCAAGGCACATTCCAGGTCGCTTGAATGTGATAGCGGACAAGCTTTCCAGACACAATCAAGTGATTCAAACAGAGTGGTCCCTATCTAAATCTAAATCTACTGCTTTGCAGGTGCAATATCTTCCCCGAAGGGGAACTCAGTGCGCTAAACTAATCATATATCATATCCGAGTCATAGTGGGGGACGTGTCCAGGTCTGTATTCCGATGGTTGTGAGTGTGAACGTGGGGAAGAAAACTAGGTCGGAAAAGCAGATTTGAAAAGGTGGGTTTTTAGGTGCTTCCTGAAGGATGTGACAGATGGACTGGTTCTTACATGGACAGGAAGTGAGTTCCAGAAAACAGGTGCATGATGGCTGAAAGATTTGGTGAGATACTTATGAGACTTATGTATTTTAGAGTCAAAAGAAGGAACTTGAAGGAATTTGTATTTTGAACTGCTACGTCTAGTGTTCCTTGATGAGGTATATGGATGAAGTTTATCCTTGAGGTACACAGGTTGACCATACTTAAGGACCTTATATGTGATCAACCCAATTTTGAAAAGAACCCTGTATTTGACTGGTAGCCAATGTAGTTTTTCCAGATTTGGAGTTGCATGAGTGTACCTCGAGGTTCTAGTGACTACTCGACAGAGGGAGTTCTGAACACCCTGCAACCTCTTGAGCTCAGAAAGAGTGAGTGAGGCAAAGAGGGAATTACAGTAGTCAATTCGGCTACTGACGAGAGCATTTGCAAGAAGTATTGCTGTGTTAAGGTCAAGGAGATGACAAATCCTATATAAATCTCTTATATGGAACCGAGTTGACTTGATGACTTGGGAAATGTGATCTGTGAGGGTCAGGTTGGGGTCGAACACCACTCCTAGGTTTTTGACATTTGAGGCAGGTGAGACTTTATTCCCAAGAATATCAGTGGGAAAAAGCAAATGAAGTTGTTTACGACTGTATTTTGAACCAATAAGGATGAATTCTGTTTTGTCTGGGTTTAATTTGAGTTTATTTGCAGCCATGAAATTTTGTATATCATTTAGGCAGTCCGTTAGAGCTGTCATTGACTGACTGAAATTTGATGGTGAAAGAGTAATGTATAACTGAGTGTCGTCTGCATAAAAATGGTGTTTGATACCCCTATGAGATTGAATAATTGAACTGAGTGGATTTGTGTACATGGAAAAGAGGAGTGGCCCCAGGACAGAGCCTTGCGGGACCCCAAATTTCAAAACCATGGGATGTGACAGTACAGAGCCTACCTTGACTGATTGAGTCCTGTCCGACAAGTAAGACTCGAACCAACTCAGAGCCAGTCCATTGATGCCATAGCAGTCATGTAACCTATGGAACAGGATCGAGTGGTCAATCGTGTCGAAAGCTGCAGAGAGATCAAGGAGGGTTAAGGCTGTTGTACTGCCTTCAGACATATTGAGGAAAAGATCATCCTGTATATTTAGGAGGGCACTTTCCGTATAATGGAACCTTCTATAGGCAGATTGGAAACCAGTCAAAAGACGGGACTCGTCCAGGTGAGACAGGAGTTGGGACGACACCACTCTCTCTAAGATCTTTGAAACAAAGTTTAAATTAGAGACCGGCCTATAGTTTTTAAGGACTTCTCTATCCCGGGTTGATTTTTTTAGGAGTGGAGTTACATGGGCCTGTTTGAAAAATTTAGGGCAGCTTCCTTCACGGAGTGATGCATTAATTACTGATGTGATAGGGGTGATGAGGATATCTAAAAACTCAATTACAAGAAATGTTGGGCAAGGATCAAGCGAGCAAGATTTGCTAGGGGAGTTTTTGATGATTTTAGCTACCTGATCTTCTGAAACAGAGGAAAAAGCTGAAAAAACAGGCGGTGTGAGATCAGAGTCGGTGTATTTAGGGGGATTAGAGTTGGCGAAGGATTGACGAATGTTTGTGATTTTTTCTGTGAAAAATTCAACAAATTTGTTGGCTAAAAGTTGAGGAGAATTTACTGAGGGAAGTACCTTTGCAGCGGATCTGTGGAGTACGCCGTTTAAAGTTTGCCAAAGTTTCTGAGGATTATCTTGGTTATCATGAATTCTGGATTTGAGGAAGTCGGATTTCGCTTTCATGCAGATTTTATATACATATGAACCTTTTTGATATATTGTGATCTGTTGAAACTGGATTTGTTTTTGCGCCAAAGGCATTCAAAGAGACGTTTTGTTTCTTTTGTCGCAATAACACTTGTCATTTACCCACCCAGGGATATATTTGGACCTGACGTGTTTAGTGATGGAAGGAGCATGTTTGTCAATGGGAGTTGTTAGAGTGGAGTGGTACTGTGAGTACAAGGCATCAGAATTATTTTTGGGATCAACAATAAGTTCAGATGAGAGAAGATCCTTTTTCATGGCTTCCATATTGATTTTATGGTATTTTCTGAAAGTGACGGTGTCTCCAGAGATTCGTCTTTGGGGGGTGATATTGACCTTGAATGTTGTGGAGAAGTGATCGGAGAAGGCCTCGATGGCATGGACGTGTGAAATGTTGTCGTTACTAGATTTGGTGAGAACTAAGTCAATGGTGTGTCCGAGGATGTGGGTAGGAAAATTCACCTTTTGAAGGAGGTCAAAGGACCCCAAAAGAGCATGAAATTTTTTTGAGTCGTTGGAATTTGTGTCCATGTGAATGTTAAAATCACCAATGATTACCAAATTGTCTGTAGTAGGGTAGATATTTTCAAGAAGTGCATTAAACTGTTCATAGAAGCTTGCAGCAGGTGTTCAGTCTATTGTGTTCCAGGTGGACCCAACCTCAGGTGGACTTGTTTGCAACCCGGTTCAACCACAAACTGCCCCAGTTTGTCTCACCGGTACCGGATCCGACAGCCTGGGCAGTCGATGCATTGAGTCTACAGTGGGATCAATTGGAGGCATACGCCTTTCCCCCGTGTCTCTGATCCCCCAGGTAATCTCCAAGTTGAGGGATCAGGGCTGTCGCAGGATGATCCTCATTGCCCCAGGATGGCCAAACATGCCCTGGTTTTGGGACCTCGTGAACTTGTCAGTTCAGATTCCCTTCAGACTCCCTCTGGTGCGAGACCTGGTGATTCAACCCTTCAGCGGGTTACTACACAGGAATCTCAACAACTTCAATCTTCATGCCTGGCTCCTAGAATCTCTGCCATCCAGGAACACGGGTTCTCTGATGAATTGGCTGCAAGAATTGAGGCTCCTCAGAGAAGCTCAACCAGAGCCGTATATAAGTCAAAGTGGTCCATTTTTGTTAAATGGTGCCAGTCGCACGAGGTGGACTTCAGGGCGCCCTTTGTAAACCAAATTGCAGATTTTCTTCTACACACCTGTTCAAAGAAAGAAATCTGCAACCCAGTACCATCGAGGGCTATAGAACAGCCATTGCTGACATGGTGGGCAATGATAAGCTGAACATCAGTACGGACGAAAATCTCACCCGTCTGCTAGACAGCTTTCATAGGGATAGGCCCAAGGGAAGGTGAGGTGTCCTTCTTGGAACCTTTCACTAGTGCTCCACCAGCTTACCAAGGCTCCCTTTGAACCCTTAAGGAAGGCCTCTCTTAAACATTTGACTTTTTAAGACTGTCTTCCTTCTAGCCCTTGGATCAGGCAAAAGAAGTGAAATCCATGCCTGGTTGTACAAGAATATCAGACATCAAGAAAACTGGAGTCAGGTCTCTCTTTACCCTTCTCCCAGTTTTCTCCAAGAACCAGTTAGCTCGGGACAGCCCAGCTTCAGTGGCTCCGGTGGTCATTCCAGCTTTAGCCCCTACTCTGGATAAGTCACTGTCTGAAGACAGGTCACTCTGTCCGGTGAGGGCTCTACGATATTACCTAGACAAAACCACAGATCTCCGACAAGGAAAAGACTTGGTATTTGTTTCCTTCAGGAAGGGTTTCCATAAGGACATAAATAATAATGTCCCTGCGACAATTTCTTCCTGATTAAACAGACAGTGCTGTTATGTTATCAGCTCTCAGACCAAACAGCCCAAGATTTACATCAAGTTAGAGCTCATGATGTTCGGGCCTTTGCAGCTTCTCAGGCCTTCCAGGGGGGATTTCTCTGGATCAGATTCTCTCAGCCTGTCATTGGAAAGCCCACAATACCTTCACCCAGTTCTATCTGAAGGATCTGGCTTGGGCAGATATACCGAGCTGTATCATTTGGGCTCCGTGGTAGCAGCCCAACAAATTCAAGGGAGCCAATAAACCATCCCTCAGCTACCTTTGTACATAGTGTATAGTCTGCATATATGTATTTTAACAAAAAAAAAAACAACAAAACCTTCAACTATCTGGAATTCCTGGTCTGCCACGATTCAAAGTGGGTCCAAGAGTTTGGCAAGATAGTCTTATAGTTCCTGTTCGTCTTCCTCGTTGTTTCAGAACTCTCAGCTCCCCTAGGTCCTTTTGTACTCTCAAACCGAGTCCGTACTAGACCTATATAAACAAGGGGGGGGGGGGGGAAGGAGTCGGTCCCAGGAGTGGGCTATCCTAGCCATTACCGGATCCTCCTTTAGTGTATATTTATAGAGTTCTTAGGAATTTCCCCTTTCTGAGGCTACCCTCCATCCATTGGGTAGTTATTCTGCATCTGTCCATTAGGTAAGATGTATTAACGCAATAAAATGGAAAATTTAATAAGTAAATTAAATTTTTATAAGTTAATACCTTACCTAGTGGACAGGGGAATTCCCACCCTACCTTCCCCGCTAGTCTAAGCCATAGGGGAATTTCTAAGGTAGACAACAAAAAGAGGAAGAGCGCATGCGCGAGCATGCGCAGTACACCGGCAGGGAGGCTACACAGCCACCTGGCGAGTGAACAGGACACTACCGGTCCCGGCCAGAGCCCAGCTCAGGACGTTTTTTTCTAATGTTTGGCAAGACCGGCATGGCGCCGGACAAATGCATCTGTCCACTAGGTAAGGTATTAACTTATAAAAATTTAATTTACTTATTAAATTTTCCATTTGCAGTTGTTGGCAAATGTGGCTCACTTGGTGTGGTAATATCTGTGGAAACATTTCTGTTGAAGGGATAAATGCCTGTTTTCTTAAATCCTGCAATTGCATTGCTTGGGGTAACTGCTTTGACAAATGCTTTTGAAGCCAACTGGCACACATCATATCTTGTTATTACTTTTCCTGGGTTTACTTTCAAGAACTTTTGACAGCAGGAATTATATATTTTTTTCAGTGGACCAAAGCATGACACGTCTAGAGGTTGTGTTACATGGGATGTATGAGCGGGCAAAACAAACAAAACCACTTTATTTTCCAGGGCCCAGTTGATAACTTCATGATTGATGTGTGATTTGTGTCCATCATAAACTAACAAAGCATGTTCCTCACTGGTTCTGTTGGGTATATATTTACTAAAATGGTCAAAAATGTTTTAAAGATTTCACTATTTGACCATCCAGTTGGAGACATTTCACACTTTGTTCCAGGTAATGCACCTTCAAGTAAGTCTGGAGTAAACCTTTTGCCCTTAAAAACAAAGAAGGGAGGTAACACTTGACCCGTAGCACTGGCACATGTGATAATAGTTGTGGTAGATGATCATGGGGAAGTAATGGCTTGTGAAGAAGATCCAGTTTCAGCATACGCAGGAGGTGGGGAGTGCTCTGTATTTATGCCAGTTTCATCAACATTAAATATCATGTGACAGTGAGGAGAATCCTTGAAATTGTATCAATCTAAGGTGCATTCTAGTTCATTGTAATAAGTTTTAAGAACTTCTGATGAACATGCTTTTGCCCTTACAAGGGAAAGACCTCTTGGTTTCTTCAGAGTTATGTCAGGATTATGCATCAGAAAACCATCAACCCACTTTTGTCCTAGTTGAACATCATCCCTTTTTCTTAAACCTAGGTATACTGCCAGATCTGTCCCCAAGGTGCATAACTCAGCTTTAGAATAACCATATCTAAACTTTGACATTTTTTTTTACATGTTCAGCTAGGTTATATTCATTCTCTTTTCCCAATATACAGCAAGATCCAGATGTTTTTACTGTATCAGAAATATGACCAAGAACTCTGTCCCTAAGTGTTTGTATTGGAATTCCAGTCTTTTTGGCAGCAGAGTACACACTTGCACCTTTCTGCCACAAATCTAATGCCTGTTGTATTTGTATAGTGGTGTAGGTTCTCTACTTTTTGGGCCGTGAACTAATCTGAAAAAGGAGGGAGATTATTTTGTATTAAGCCTGGAAATTATGTTTCAGCTAATTTTTTTCACTTTATAAATAATTATTCATACATGCATTACACTATTGCACATTGTGACATTGTGATATTGGTTTTCAAGAAGATAAAATACTACAGGAAAGGAAACATTGTTTTAAATATCAACTGTCCGTGGATATTTATATTTTGCAATTTTTATAAAATAGAGCATAAATACCTGATTTTGCTGCATTTTTCTATGTAAATGTCAGATATAAACATAAATAAATGTGCGTTTGTTTATAAACAAGGTCACGAAGGACACAATCCAATCAAAACGACAATGACACGCAAACTAGCGTAACACGAAAACCAGCTTAGCGGCCATAACAACAAAAAGTTAAAACAATAAACATTTTGCAGGGGCTTTTAAGGGACGATAATATAATTTCTAGATGAAATCAGCGCCTCAACTTCGCACAATTTGCATACAAAAACTGTCGAAAAACGGAAACTACCGAGAACATTGCTGTCATCACAGCAACTTTCTCATTTCTCATACGAAAGTGCATGAGTTTTACTGATGACAATCACATAACAATAAATAATCTTGCTTCCGTTTTGTGCCAATTTGAGGCATGTGCCAACATACGAAGCCAAGCAGAAAGGAATGTGCAGTGACACATTTTATATTTCCATCATATTCTGTATCCAACCTTTGATCATTTTAAGGGGTTTCAGAATGTGGCTGCCATATTTTGTATGATTACAAGAGGTTTTGTGGTATGGAGATTTCGCGTAAAGCTCAATGGAGGATTCGCGGTGAACTTTCATTATTTCTTTTAAGTTAAGAGTGGCACAAAATCTTTATTAATGAACAGATTTTTATAATTAAGGTACCATTGTTTTCAGATTTTAATCGTGGATCTAATGGTTTGTGATAATGTTAAATTATTTTGAGATAAGATATTATATTTTGTAGCAACTACATCTAATTAATTCCACATTGATATACTGATTGCAGTTATTTTGACTAGCTAGGTTTAGGCTCTCTTGTGTTGTAGCAATTACTTGATGAACTATAAGGGATTAATCAACATAATTGACTTCAAAGAAGTTAGGGTTTTATGTTTATCAATTAGTTTGTGGATATTATAGAAATAGGGATAAACAAATGAAATAATACATCTTCGGATCTGAGAAATTCACGCGAAACGTCTCCAGTTTTTACCGCGAATCATCCAAATTAACAGCGAAACGACCAAGACAGTGAAACCTCTCAACATCTTTTGTATCCCAACACTGGGGGATTAAAGTGATACAGAATATGGCAGCCACATGTTGTATCCCCAGTGATATTGCCATATTATGTGGGTGGTGTAGACAAGGTTACCTCGGTTCTACTTTCATGTAGAACCATGGTACAACCCCACATAAAACTAGAATATAATTACAGAAATGGCTAAATTTGATTTTATGCAGTCCAAAACAGTTTTGATGTAAGGGCACATAGAATATGAAATATAAGCCATTGGCCCATTTCACACAACTTTAACATAAAAAACATTTCTAATTATTTTGGAAAATCTTCCAAAAAGGTTGAAAATAAGTAAATGTCATTTACTTCCACTCAGTTTATGTTTCCAGGTTGAAAGGGAATATAACAAAATGGTGGTGGAAGCACTTGGATGAACACATTTGGAAGTATTTGTGTTTGAAGCAGTTATATGTGGGGTTGTGCCATGACAAATAAAGTAGAGCCGATGTAACGGTGTCCAGGGTGGATGCAAACATAAACAGATACAAAGATAAACAATCAATTCTCTGAAACTCCACAGCAATAAAATTTTGTGAAGTTAAATAGTTTATATTAAATTATTGTGATATAATATGACATTTTTTATAGGGATGATAAAGGTATTCTGAAAAAAAGTAAAAATTAAAGGAATTTTTATAAAGTGAGATGAAAACCAGAGTCACACATTTTCTTGCAACATCATGAGGATCTTTGTGGCCTTGGCACTGGGTCTTTCACTGAAGCTGTAGAAAAGTTTATCTTCAAAATATAGTGTGTGCCACAATTTAATACATGTGATATAGCATTGAGTGAAATTAATATGTGAGGGTTGTACCCAAGAGTGATAGTTTACTATCAACTTGATATGCTTGAAGTTTCAAATTCTGCCTTCCCAATTCTACAATACCCAGAGATTCTCCATTGATGTAAGTGGGATGGTAACGAATGTGATAGGACAGTTGAAAAAGAGATCATTGTTCCTGAAGTGTTTGGAGACGTGTCTGTACAAAACTTTACAAGAATAGCAATAATTGAATGGTTGTAGTGATATTGAATAAGAATAATCTGTTCCTTATATCATATTGTGAAGTTTTCTTTGAGAAAGTTGAATTTAATGTTGCTGCTTGGTTGTCATTCTGTAACAGATACTGCCTATGAAAATGAAAGTTTTTCTTTGTATTGTCCTTAAAATTTATAGTGTTATTTTGTGAATTATTATGAATATAGTTTCTATATAAGTGTGTTCTTTATTAAGATTTAATGAAGGTATTGTGTTTAACTAATTTATTTATTTATTTTGTTTTTGCTTTCAGTAAAGCTTAATTTACTACAACCCTAGGAGGGCAATTGTAGCCAATCCTGGTCAAGGTTGAGTACAAATACACTGATGCACAATACAAAGACAGAATCATAAACTTAAATCACATTTTAGGTAAATCTTTAAATTTGCAGGACAGCTTATATCTGCTAATTCTGCTTGTATTATATATATAATATTAGGGCTGTGAACGAGTACTCGAGCCTGGGTTGACGAGTCGATCTTTGCTAGTACTCGAGTCCCTTTTAAGTCCTCGGTTACTCGCGAGGTATTGTTTATTGTATTATCGCCCACGTAATGAAACGCTTGTGTAAAATATGCCACATTTCAGCATTTCTGTCACATAATGTCAATTAAAGTTGTTATTTTTGCTTGAAAACGTATAATTACTTCATATTCTATAATATCTGGTCAAATAGAAGACGTTTTTTACCCCACAGCCCTTAAGGGCTGTCGGGGTATTTTTTCACCCATGGTGTCCAGATGGGTGGGTGGGCGGTGGGAAAAAGTTTGTCCGGGCTGTATCTCAGAAACCGTAAGTTGTAGGAAGTTGATACTTGGTAGGGACATTGGTTAGGAGGTGTAGGTGTGCAACGTCATGGTCTGACCTTGATTTGACCTTGCCGTAGTGACCTTGAGTTTAAAAATCTTGTCTGGGCTATATCTCGGAAACCATAAGGTGTAGGAAGTTGATACTTGGTAGGGACATTGGTTAGGGGGTGTAGGTGTGCAACGTCATGGTGTGACCTTGATTTGACTTTTGACCTTGCTGTAGTGACCTTGACCTATAAAATCTTGTCCGGGCTATATTTCGGAAACCGTAAGGTGTAGGAAGTTGATATTTGGTAGGGACATTTGTCAGGGGGTGTAGGTGTGCAACGTCATGGTGTGACTTTGATTTGACCTTTGACCTTGCCGTAGTGACCTTGACCTATAAAAGCTTGTCCGGGCTATATCTCAGAAACCGTAAGGTGTAGGAACTTGATACTTGGTAGGGACATTGGTTAGGGGGTTTAGGTGTGCAACGTCATGGTCTGATCTTGATTTGACCTTTGACCGGGCCGGTTGTGAGAGGGCGAGTACTCGATACTGTTTTTCAGCACCCGTCCCAGTCCCTATATGATATATACAGTTATTACTGACTTTTATGTTGCTTATTGCAAATGTCAACAAGTCTCATGAAATCTCATTGTAAGAACCTTGTTTTAGGTGAAAATGATGATTATATGAGGAAGATGGCATCTTTAGTTTCCACTGACATTGAAAGGATAATTCTGGAAATAGGTATAATCCTTGTAAATATATTTCCAAATTTATTTTCTTTAATTAGATTCTTTAATTCATAATATATCTTACTCTGTTTGGAGGAAATGTTTTAATAAAACCACAATATAGCCTGTGCTACATTTGTGTCATTTTGTGAATATTTTGAGAAACTTTTATTTTTACCCCACAGCTTTTAAGGGCTGTGATAGTATTGTTTTCAACCATGACACCCTGATGGCTGTATCTCAGAAACCATGAGCTTTAAGTTGTTGATACATAATAGGGACATTCGTTGGAGAGTGTAGGTGTGCGGTGTCATGATGTGACCTTGATTTGACCTTGCCATAGTGACTGTGAGCTTGAAAATCTAGGAAACTGTAAAGTGTAGTTAATTGTTACTTGGAACGGACATCGGTTAGAGGGTGCAGGTGTGCAACATCACAGTGTGACCTTGATTTGACCTTTTACCTTTGGTGTAGCGACCTTGACCTTTAAAAATCTTGTCTGCGCCATATCTCAGAACTATAAGTTGTTGAAGTTTTTCCTTGGGTGTGGCCTTTAACTTTCGCCCTGACAAGTGTGTTCACCTGCCATGTTTGAGACATATTTCTCTTATCAAAAAGATATATGGATTTCTGCAGTTGATTATTACATGTATTTATACTGAATTATGCTATTTCCATTTACAGCTATACTTCAGTTAATAAATTTTGCAACTTACTGATTATTTTAGTTTACTGATTAATAGTGTCACCTTGCTTTAATACTTTAATATCATAAATACATTTTTTGTCTCTCAAATGTTATTTTCTCTACTTAAACAATTTGTTTGGACCTCTACATATCTGGCACTGTTTGCTCTGAAAGTGTCCTGACTTTTGTACTATTTCACTTCTTCTATATCTCATGATGTTGAAATTAAACTATTTCCCCTGGCAGTTGGATACAGGTAGCTCTGATGTTATTAGGCGGGTTGCGTGTAACCAACCTGCCTATTAGATTGATGTGTCCGACGTCCGTCTGTCCACGTTTTCGTTTCCGGACTCTTAACTTAAAAACGATTTGTCCAATCGAATTCAAACTTGACAGGGAGATAGATCACCATCATAGCTAGGTTTCTTTCGAAATTGGTGTAATTCCGTCTGTTTGTTTGTCTGTTTTTTGTCTGTCTGTCCGTCAGCGTTTCCGGACTCTAACTCAAAATCCTTCATAATTTCTGTTTCCGGACTCTAACTCAAAAACGGTTTGTCCGAATTCAATCTTGACAGGGAGTTAGATCACCACCATAGCTAGGTTCCTTTCGAAATTGGTGTAACTCCGTCTGTTTGTTTGTCTGTTTTTTGTCTGTTTGTCTGTCCGTCAACATTTCCGTTTCTGGACTCTAACTTGAAATCTGTCAAAGTTTCTGTTTCAGGACTCTAACTTGAAAATGCTTTGTCCAATCGAATTCAAACTTGACAGGGAGACAGATCACCATCATAGCTAGGTTCCTTACAAAATTGGTGTAATTCTGTCCATTTGTTTGTCCGTTTTTTGTCTGTTTGTCTGTCCGTCAACATTTCTGTTTCCGGACTCTTACTTGAAAATGCTTTGTCCAATCGAATTCAAACTTGACAGGGAGATAGATCACCATCATAGCTAAGTTGCTTTTGAAATTGTGTAATTCCGTCCTTTTGTTTGTCCGTTTATAGCATAGATACAATTATGTAACCTAGATTACAAGTTTTACATTTCTTAGCACGCCTAACACATTCACCTTAACTGAGTGACCTAACATTTCTTTTCTTGTTTCTAAATTTAATTATAGCAGTCACTAACCTTATTGCTGCCTGCGCAACCCGCCTTTTGGGGCATCTTTGACCCTCTTGTTTTTGATATTTGAATACTGAATCCATATTTTTTTCAGAATTTGAAAATCAACAATATGTGAAACAGATAGAAAAGGAAAGACAAGAAATAGAAAATCTTGAAAAGCAGGTTAACAAATTGTCATTCTTCTCCCAATACTTTAGGGAGTAAAAGTGAATTTACTTCAAGTTAAAAGTATATGGTTTTGACAAAAGTAGTAAAGTTACTTTACTGTAGCTTCTCTAATAGATATTTACAGGTCACCAATTTAGACCTCAACATCTGTTAAAATGTTTGCAGTCATCTTTTTTATATATATTCAAAAAGCTATAGTACCATGTTATCAATAAAAGAGTTATTATTTTATTTTTATAAGGCAGTATCACTGATTCATTATCTTGCAATAACTGTACTGTTTCTCTGGGCCTAAAATAAATAATCACTTTATTTATCTTATAGTTTGGATAAAATAGTATTGTGTTTTTAAAATTGTTTAAATGAAACTTTGTATACTTTTCCATAGCACCTCTTTTAAGTATTTTGTTAGTTTTATAGAAGCAGCAGTATATATACCTGTATAATTCAGTGCACTATGACAGATAATGTGTCGGTCAAATGAAAACTGTATGAAACATAAATGCCTCAATCAATGTAGATGCATTCTGTACAAATAAAATTTTGTAAATTCAAACCCACCGACTGAAGTTTTAGTTATGTGTTCCTTCATATAAACATCTTTACAGAAGGGAGAATATAATACAATGTTACTCAATATATTCCTGTAATGTGATGTGGAGGAAGTCAAAATTTTAAAGCATTTCATTGGATATCTCAAAGATTACTTTGGTTATATTTGTTGCATATTTTACTTTGAATTGTAGTATTTTAAATTGTAATTGAATTGTTTCCTTTACATCAACTTTATGGTGTTAATACCTCTTACCTAACAGAGATAAGCCTTTGGTCTGGTGCCAGCCAGACCCACCAAATATCAAAAAAAGACATCGCAAACAAAAAAGATGATGTCAAACAGTAAGCACACCTGGCCAGTGGATGTGGCATTAGCCACCTGGTGAGTGAAGGGGGTGTTGCTGGTCTGGCCAGAGCAAAGCTCAAGGTTGTCTTTTTTTTATGTTTGGTGGGACTGGCTGGTGCCGGACCAAATGCTTATGTCTGTTTGGGAAGATATTGAATTACAATAAGTTAATTTACAATGAAAATTTTTCTAGTTTGTCATCTGATTTTATGAAGACCTCTGGCCCATGTGAGTCTGTTTATAAAGTCGCAGTGCAAAGGGGACTTGGTCATGACTTTCATATGTATTTTTTTTTGGACAGGAACAGCTTCTTGCTTTAGAAGTGAAACAAGAAGAAGAACTGACTCCAACACTTGATGCATCAACAAAAAGTTTGCACAAGCAGTTCACCCAAAATCGAGACAATATTCAAAGGTGAAACTCAATTTTTATAAAGTAATTAGAGAAGCTCCCTTTATGTTTTGATGTTTTTGTAATTGATGTTTATTTTATTTATTTTTTTTTCCAATTTTTTTATTGATTTATAGTTGTGTAAAATTTTGTTATCTTAAACTGGCATAACTGCAAGTTTCTTTTTAATTGTGAAAAGTGTAATTTTAATTGTAGTCTAAAGAAGACACTTGAAGTTTTGGATGACCATGAAAAAGCATTGTCCAACAAATTAAAACACATGAAGTCACAAGCAGAAGAAGACAGGTACTTACTTTGTTGTGCATATGTAGTGTTATTCCATTAACATTAAATTTCAGGATTTTATATACCGTATTTCACTGTATAAACCCTCCTCCCTCTTAAATCCCCCCACTGCAAGAGATGGCATTGTTAGGGATGTCTTCTGTCGATATCGGCAATTATGGTTTACATGACAACATTGTGAATATTTCGCAAAAAATTACATATACTGGTAGTTAATTTGTTTTCACAAATAAAACGGTAAACTAACATAAAATATTGTAAAAGTACCCACATTTTGTTAATAAAAGACTTGATGATGTCACTTGCAAAATTAGTGGGAACAAACATAAAACTAAGGACCATATAGTGTATTTAATAACATGCACAAAATGCAACAAATACTATGTAGGTGAAACAGGCAGAGCGTTCAGAGCACGAATCTATGAACACAAACTCTCCGTTAATAAACCAAAGGATAGTAGAGTGACACCTGTCTCCAAACATTTAACCAAATAATCACTCTACTAAGGATACAGTTTTTACCCCACACCCCTTAAGTTCTGTCGGGGTATTGTTTTCACCCATGGTGTCCGGATGGGCGGGCGGCGGGAAAAGTTTGTCTGGCCTGTATCTCAGAAACTGTAAGGTGTAATAAGTTGATACTTGGTAAGGACATAGGTTAGGGGGTGTAGGTGTGCAATGTCATAGTGTGACCTTGATTTGACCTTTGACCTTGCCGTAGTGACCTTGACCTATAAAATCTTGACCGGGCTATATCTCGGAAACCGTAAGGTGTAGGAAGTTGATACTTTGTAGGGACATTGGTTTGGGGATGTACTTGTGCAACGTCATGGTGTGACCTAGATTTGACCTTTGACCTTTCCGTAGTGACCTTGACCTATAAAATCTTGTCCGGGCCATATCACAGAAACTATGCGGTGTAGGAAGTTGATACTTTGTAGGGACATTGGTAAGGGGTGTAGATGTGCAATGTCATGGTGTGACCTTGATTTGACCTTTGATCTTGCCGCAGTGACCTTAATCTATAAAATCTTGTCTGGGCTATATCTCGGCAACCATAAGGTGTAGGAAGTTGATACTTGGTAGGGACATTGGTTAGGGGGTGTATGTGCAATGTCATGGCATGACCTTGATTTGACCTTTGACCTTGCCGTAGTGACCTTGACCTATAATTCCTTATATATTTCGAAAACCATAAGATGTAGGAAGTTGATATTTGGTAGGGACATTGGTCGGGGGTTATGGGTGTGCAACGTCATGGTGTGACCTGGATTTGACTTTTGATCTTGCATATCTGATGCTATTGTATCTCTCTTCAGGGATATGTGATACTATTTTATCTCTCTTATATCTCTCACATCTTTTTACTTGAATCTTGGTTGTTACACCTTTGGGTGTCTTTTGATGTAGATTAAGCACTGTTAAAGTCATATTAGAATTCATTAAGGGTTTTACTTTTGCAACTTCCCATTGTAGCAGATGGTATTGCATCAAGTGAGTCATAAGTTTGGCCCCAACTCCACATAAAAGCATGTTTTTATTGCGCTAATACATCTTACCTAGTGGACAGATGCATTTGTGCGGCACCCTGCCGGTCTCGCCAAACGTTAGAAAAAAAACGTCCTGAGCTGGGCTCTGGCCGGGACCGGTAGTGTCCCCTCCACTCGCCAGGTGGCTGTGTAGCCTCCCTGCCGGTATACTGCGCATGCTCATGCATGCGCTCTTCCTCTTTTTGTTTGGCACGTGTGAAAGAAAACGCTGGAGATTTAAGAGAACATTTTTGTGAATTTACTTGTGGATACAGTTTATAAATTTAGAATGTTTGTGTGTAGTTGTGTTTACAAAGTGTCATGGCTTCACCAGGAGAGTTAAAAGGTCAAAGGAAAGGTTCGTGTGGCCACATTATGGCAAGTTAGGGCAAGACCCTTGTGTTTTAGGCAATGATTGTGCGCTGTGCGACAGTTTTAGTGATTTGCAGAAGGAAAAGTTGGCAACCCCTTCATATAAAATTCGGAAGGAACGCAAAGCGGGTTTGTTAGTCTTTCCCAAGGAAGTTACTGTACTTGGTGGTTTAGATGCAGACGATCAGTCGTCTTTGGACTCGTCTGCGCAGCCTTCTGCGCAAGTACCTGTTTCCGCTTCTGCCTCTTCTCATCCTTCCTTTGTAACTGCGGAGCAATTTGAGGCTATGAATGACAAGTGGAGTGAGCAGTTTGCTCGGTTTGAGGCCTTATTGTCAAGGGGCAATGTTTTTAGTTTTTACTATTCCTAAAACTGTTGTTTCATTGTTTCATCTCCTCCGCCTCACTCAGTAGTGTCATCTCAACCTTTCATTATCCCTGCTGCCCGGCATACCGGTCCGGTAGTGCCCCTGGCAGTTGAGGAAGATTTGGTTAAGAAAGGTGAAGCCAAAACAAAGAAGAAAAAGCAAAAGTCTTCTAAGAAGGACCAAAGTGTACCAGTTTCCGTGCCTCAGAACCCTGTCTCTTCTCTCACTGTTAAACATACTCCCGGTCCGGGAGATCTTGATGATGACATGCCGGAACCGGTTTTTCAGGTTATTCAGTCTTCTGCTGTTGCACCCGTTCCGGGTTCTCATTTTATTACTCTACAATAGCTTACCATGTGGGACTTAATGCTGTTCTTGGGTTGCCACACCCGGGGCCAACGTCTTAGAAAAAAAGACAGTTCTTGTTAGCCACCGGATACACTGCTAGTTGTCGTCACGTGATAACCTCTGACCTCTCACCCTACTTTCTCGTTGGCCACGCAAATTTACAATGCTTTATTTTACAAGGAATATTATTTCATTTTTACAAGGATATACTTGTCGTTGGATCTGGAAACTATATCAGTTTCTTTATTTTATTACATAGAATCACAATTCGATGTCTTTTCATAGTTCAGATAAGTATCTTTACTATATTTTACAACTGAAGTCCACTTCCGGGTTCACGTTGTAAAGCAATAGCGACTCGTTTATGTGGTTTCTAATACAGGATATATATATATATGCCTGTCAGTAAAATAAAATAAAATAAAATATTTAGCCCTATCTGCTTCATTATTTGACCATTTTTAGGGTTTAAAAGTGTATAAATGTAACACAAACAAGTCCCTGTCGAGTGAAATAATCGAAACCACTTCCGTTTTTTATCGAGACAGCATTTCTTAGCAATCTGCACGTCTCATGTAGGTAGTTTATATACAGGAATATATGCCTGTTGAAATCAAATACAATAAATTTTGCAAGGGTTTATCCCCGTTCTTCTATTCTATTGGTCCATTTTAAGGGTTAAAATATGATGTAAAGCACGATTCTAACTGGGGGAATCCTCGGGGAAACCCCTGTGATGACGTCACGTCTAGACCGCATGTGCTGAGAGACGCGGGTTTCTTACAGTACTTTTATAAATATAAATAAAATATAAAATTAAATAATATATTTTATCCCTTCTTTCCTGTATTATTGACCATTTATAAGGTTATTACTTAAATAAACAGGAATAGAATTCTTCATTAATCGTCTAGACATTACGTGTCTCTTTAGGCTATAAGGTAACCTTGGTTACCCATTATTTTAATTATATTTTAATTCATCCAGTTTTAAATTATAATTACTTGTTTTTTAGATTCTATGTTATTTAATCAAATTCTGTGTAATTTCTGCTTTGCCTTATCTCACAGCTAGCCCTACCTGCAGTGAGGCGGGTGGGGCAGGTGACCTTGTGTCACAGTTGATTTACTTACGTAAATCTAGTTGTGTAGTTCCATCAAGAAGGAAAGGCAAAGCTTACATGGAAGCTTACCTTAAGGAAAGCTTACATAGAAATTATAATATCCAACTTCTTTCTCCAGGGTGGATCAGATCCCTGCTTAAATTCAGATAAGATCTTGGTTCATCCGAGATTTTAATGCATCCGAGAATCGGATGCAGTATTCCCAACTTCTATTCACCCAAGTATGATTTGATACTCGGTTTTCATTGCATCTCTCGGATCATTTGAAATCTAATGCTTGGTGGATTGTATGTAGATCTGATCCTCGGATGATCGGATCAGCTACTCTGATGTTCGGATGTTGATTCCAGATCAGAACACTAACAATCCTCACACACAAAAAAAACAAAAAAAAAAACAAACTTGGACTAATAATTCACCAGCCTGGCAGTAAATATCACCTATTGGCGGCTTGGGTCCAAGTCCAAGTCCTCAAGCCCAAGAGGCCTTCTAAACAAGGTCCTTCATTCAGTCCTGGCTCTGTATTTTAGGGAAGTAGGTTGCCTGACTTCACCCTAAACAATTTTTGAGGACATTGAAACTTAGGCAGTTTTTTGAACCTCCCTGCCCCCAGGGAATTTATGCCTAGATCCTCCACAGTCTGGACTCTGAATGATTTACTAGGCCAACAGGAACTTGGGCCGTTTAATTTCCCTTAAAATGGAACAAGTTTTCAAATTTGTATCTCCTTAGGGGCCTCCTTGGGTAAGCCCCTCCTCCCCTTCTGGTCAGCAAGAGTTGAGCTTCAGGCTGCTCTTCACTGGGTTTTTTTCTGAATACAACCTGGTTATATATATATATTTATGTTAAGACAGTAGCAAGGCTACTACTAGACAGGTCAAACTCAATTCCATGGTGCATATAAGTAGTCAGAAGGGGTATGGTGAATTCAGGTGAGATACTGGATCTTTAGATCTTAAAGTTCCCCATTCACAACTACTTTAGGAGGGACAGGAGTCCCTCATCAAGGCACCTGTAATAACACTTAGGGTTTAGGCCCTATTAATCAACCCTTTCCAATTCCCCACATCTAGAGGCTCCTATAGGAACCACCCCAATGGGGGTCATTCCATCCCTAGCAGTATCCATCGTTTTCCCCAGGTAGGGGGAAATCGAGTAGCTGAGGCTCCAAGGTCTTTCGACCCACTCCAGGGGACGAGGGCATAAAAACCCTTCCCCCCCCCCCAATGACTCCTCCAGCCTCACTCAGTCCACCAGTAGGAGTTCTCCTCCGTTCTTTCAGATAAGACTGGCAAACAAATCCTGTCATTCTTTTCAATCCAAGTCCAGTCAGACTCCTGACCCGGTCAGAATACAAGGCCCTTCAAAGACCAAGTCCTGGCCTCTGTATCCAGTCTCCTCTGTCAAAGAATGCAATAGAAAGGGTGGAAAATGTAAAATCTCTCGGGTTTTACAGTCGCCTGTTCCTAGTACCAAGCCTCGCCTAAGGTGGAGGCCAGTCATAGACCTAAACAGGCTCAACACTTTTCTACACGTATAAAAGTTCAAGATGGAAACTCCAGAGTCCATCAGGACCTCCCTGATTCCAGGGGAGTGGGTATCGTCGATAGATATGTCGGACACTTACCTACACATCCCCATCCATCCAAACTCAAGGGAATACCTAAGGTTTTGCTACAAGTCACAGGTGTTCCAATTCACCTCCCTCCCATTCGGACTAACCACAGCCCCCCAGGTCTTTACAATGATCGTAAAGGAAGTGAAACTAATGGCCCTCTCAAGAGGACTCAGAATTCACCAATACCTGGACGACTGGCTGATCAGGTCCCAGTCTCAGGAGGAAGCCCAAGTGAACACACAGGCAGTGGTAGACCTAACTCAGTCCTTGGGGTGGATAATAAATCAGGAAAAATCGGAACTGAAACCTACTCAGGTGTTTTTCGTTCATGGGCTCCGAATGCCACCTAGATTCAGCCCTTGTAAAACCCACTCAAGAGAGATGGCTCAAACTTCAGGATTTGATCCTACTACTCAAGTCAAAACGTGTTTTGACTGCAAGATGCTTGATGTCTCTAATTGGGTTGCTAGCCTCAACGGAGAAAATGGTCCCGGAGGGATGCCTTCACATGAGGCCCTTTCAGTTTCACCTCAAGGAGCACTGGAGATATCCTCAGTCACTGGACAACCTCCTTCCTTGGACAGAAGCCATTGCAGCCCACCTAGATTGGTGGCAAAATCCCTCAAACGTGATGAAAGGTGCAGACCTTCATCCCAAAGACCACAGTATCCAACTCTTTACCGACGCCTCAAACGAAGGTTGGGGCGCTCACTTAGACCAAAATTCCACAAAGGGTCTGTGGTCAGATCGGGAAAAAAGGCTACACATATATGTCCTAGAATTGAAGGCGGTCTCCCTGGCCCTTCGAGACTTCAAGGACCAGTGCCAGAATCAAACAGTGTTAGTTGCGATGGACAACTCAACAGTGGTAGCCTACATCAACAACAAGGAGGAACACACTCAGCAGAGATATGCGCTCTCCTATGGAAGATCACGACCTGGGGCCATCACTACCTCATAACATTGAAAGCCAGGCACGTTCTAGCGTGCCTGAATGTGATGGCCGACCTACTGTCTAGGTCCAACCAAGTGCAGTCAACAGAATGGTCTCTGCACCCACAGGTGTTCAAACAGATCTGCCAGAAGTGGTTCACACCTCATGTAGACTTATTTGCCACTCACCTGAACCACAAGCTCCCACTGTACGTGTCTCCTATCCCAGACCCAAGGGCCTGGGACATAGATGCTCTAAACATAAACTGGACCAACCTCACGGCCTATGCGTACCCTCCTACGGCTCCTTCACAAGGTGATCCAAAAGATCAGGCAATGTTATTGCCTGATCATCGTAATAGCCCCAGGCTGACCAGGGATGCCCTGGTTTTGGGACCTAGTGCAGCTCTCAACAGAGATCCCACTACAACTCCCAGTGTCAACAACCCTACTCCAACAGTCCCACAGGTATGTGTTCCACAACAACCCCCAGCACCTGAACCTCCACGCCTGGTGTCTAGAAGCGGACAACTCCAAGAACAAGGATTCTCTGTGGAGGTGGCAGAGAGAATTGCTGCCCCTCAGCCGTCTTCAACAAGGTCCATCTACAATCATAGTGGGCCCTATTTGAAAAATGGTGCAGAGAAATTCGGTGGATTTCTCCACTCCATCTGTGAAACAAATCTCACATTTTTTCATGTACCTGTACCAAGACCTAAACAGGCGCCCCTTTGATGGTTACAGGACTGCAATCGTTGACACTTTGGGCCCAACGGCCCAACATGTTGCACACAATACAGACCTTCACAGGTTACTCTCCAGTTTTCATAGGGATCGTCCCAAAAGTTCCAGAAATTTACCCAAGTGGAACCTTTCTGTTGTTCTTAACGAGCTCACAAAAGCACCATTTGAGCCCATGAAAGACACAGACCTCAAACATCTTACTCTAAAACTGCTTTCTTGCTAGCTTTGGCCTCCGGCAGGCGCCGCAGCGAAATCCATGCCTGGGTCGCAAACAAGTATCTAATCTAGGCCAATGGGAAAAGGTTGCCTTGTTCCCTTCTTCTGATTTCATAGCCAAAAACCAACTAGCAAGAGAAGGTTCTCAAAGTGTATCTCCGGTGACTATTCCTGCTTTGACTACCATTGTAGATAGACAATTTAAAGAAGACAGGACCCTGTGTCCCGTGCGGGCCCTGAGGTTTTATCTGGACCGAACAAAAGACCTGAGAGGGTCTCGTTCTCTCCTTTTCATCTCCTTTAAGAAAGGACATACCTCAGACATCAGACCCGCTACTCTCTCTTCATGGTTGAAACAAACCATCCTACTTTGTTACAAACAAGCAGATCAACAAGCCTTGGACTTGGTCCAAGTCAAAGCGCATGACATCCGGGCCTTCGCGTCCTCTAAGGCCTTTTTTACGGTGGGGTATCGGTGGACCAAATCATGCAAGCCTGTCACTGGAAAGCTCACAACACATTTACAAATTTTTACCTAAAAGACCTTACTTGGTCGGACACCGACAACAATATGTATCTGGGACCCGTAGTGGCGGCACAAGTCCTAGATCCTTCCCCTCAGACCAGTTGTCCTCGGAAAGAAAAAAGGGGGGGGGGGGGGGGCACATCCGCTACAACCAAGTCTTCAGGAGTCTCTCCCAGGATCTAGGTATTCCTTTACCTTCAAGATGTTACGGGTAAGGTCATTTTTGTTTTTCAGTTATCAAGTGACTTCTATTAAGGACTTATTTAGTTGTCATTAATCTCATATTCAGGTTGTAAAAATTTATGAGATGTCCAACCATGGGTTGGTCAGTCACTAGTGAAGGGCCCTCAGGGACCCTTAGACCTCGAAGTGAGCACTGCTGCACTTCCGTCCTACAATCAAACATCTAGACAGTTTCAGCACTGTCTCATTTTATTTATGTTTTTGGCTCGTTACAGGCCCGGTCTTCGGGATCGGGGCACTGTAAATGGGACTCAGACTGGTATTTCTGGCACTATTCTATACATATTAATTCAAAATCTTAGAAAAAATGACATATCTTCCAGTCTCAGCTGTAATCCAGCCACCGGGCGGTTGAATTCAGCATTAAGTCCCACATGGTAAGCTATTGTAGCGTAATAAAATTGTAAATTTTAATTAATTAAATGTAGCTTTTATAAGCTACAAGACGACAACTAGCAGTGTATCCGGTGGCTAACAAGAACTGTCTTTTTTTCTAAGACGTTGGCCCCGGGTGTGGCAACCCGAGAACAGCATTAAGTCCGACATGGTAAGCTTGTAGCTTATAAAAGCTACATTTAAGTAATTAAAATTTACAATTTTACCGGTTCAGAAGAAGCTTTGACTGGTTCTACTGACAAGGTTAAGGGTTCATCCTCTGTCGCTGAAAAGCCTGTTGTTTCCGGTCATGGATCTTCCACCGGTCAGTCAGCTACATATACCGGTCAAGGTGAACGGGCTCCATATCCACCAGCTACTTCAATGTCTTGTGCAGTTTCCGGTCCTCCTCATGATTTTCAAGACACTGGTTACAGGGATTTGTCTCTTCAGGAGGTTTCTGATAATGAGCTTTCTGGTGATGAAGATTCTGTGGCAGATGAAGGCGAGGTGTCTTCTGATTTAATCGATAAACAAGATCAGACTGAAGATATGACATACAGGGAGACTGTTAGGTCTGTACGTTCGTTTATGGGATGGAACCATTCCAATCTATGAGAGTGATCTGTCTGAGCCCGATAAATCCAATAATCCTTGGAAAGGGAAAAATCCCAAGAAGCCAGCCAGGATTTCAGTAGCTATGCCCCCCAACGATTGGCTGTGCCAGAAGTTAGAGAAATTGAATGCCACTGTCGCGGAGGGCTATCCATCAAGAGCGCAAGATTCAGCTGGTCTCAAACGAGACCAATTCATTAAGATTCCCAAGAGCCAGAGTCGGTGGTATCAAATGCACACCCTCAAACAAGACGGTCCGCATAGACCTGGCAAGAACTTGTTCAGCTGGAGTGATTCTGAGGCCAAATTGAACTCTCGAGGATCTTGAAAGCCTCGAGGATCTTGAAAGCCTCCTCTTATCCGCCTTCCGGACCTGCATCTAGACCAGTCTCTCAGGATTACTTAAGGAGATGGGAACGTTGTGCCAGGGAAGGTAGCTATGTTGTAAATAGCGCTGCCGGATTTAATAGATGTGCATCCGAATTACAGGATAGAATAGCAACCAATGTGAGTTTTCTGAGCTCCAAGTTAAGCAAAGGCAAGGCTCTCAAGGAGGTTTCTGAAGCATTACGGGACATCAAAGACTATGTTGCTTTCCACCAAAACGTCTCGGTAGCAATGGGTACTGCATTGCAACATCTGGCTGACAGTTTGTTTGTCAACTTAGCTAACATTATATTGTTGAGACGCGACTCTTATCTGGAACATGTCAAGAATGGTATCAAGCCCGACACTTGGAACATGCTTAGAAACGCCCCCATGTTTGGACATGGCCTGTTCCCTGACTCAGTCTTGGCTACGGCCAAGCAAGACATCACTAAGTACGAGTCTGCTGGAGCTATTCCAGGGCCCGGTCCGGGCGCCTCGCAGTGCTCCAGTTGGAGAGGGAATTATAGATTCAAGTTGTATGAAAGGAGGGACTCTCACCAAGGTTCCGGCCATTCTGATCAAGGTCATCAACCATGGCGTCAGTTCTCTAGGAACAGAAACAGAGGTCGAGGTCGTGGCAGAGGGTCCAACCCTTGTTTTTCTAAGGCCAAAGGAAACAAGCCTTATAAATGACAATTATTGTCCCAATCCAACCCAGTTAAAAACTCCCTTGGTCAGGTTGGACAACAAGTTAAACTGTGAATCAGACAGTCAATTGTTCATTAGTGAGACAAAGTCAAAAACAGACATTAAAAGACCCAATGTTAAAACAGGATGTATTTTATTGCGTTAATACATCTTACCTAGTGGACAGATGCAATTGTCCGGTGCCCTGCCGGTCTCGCCAAACGTTAGAAAAAAACGTCCTGAGCTGGGCTCTGGCTGGGACCGGTAGTGTCCTGTTCATTCGCCAGGTGGCTGTATAGCCTCCCTGCTGGTGTGGTGCGCATGCGCGCGCATGCGTTCTTCCTCTTTTTGTTTGGCGCGTGAAGGAACGCTTGGTTTTCAAGAGAAACTTTTAAATTTGTTTATATTTATATGTTACCTACAGTTTGGTGAAAATATTTGTGTTAGTTGTTTGTATGAAGTGTCATGGCATCTCCAGGAGATAAAAAAGGACAGAGAAGAGGTTCATGTGGCCATGTTATAGCAAGCTTTGATCTGCACGACAAGTGCGCCAGATGTCGTGATAAGCTTATTGGTGAAGATGGTTGTGTGAAGGATAAACCTTGTAAAATTTGTGATGGATTCTCGGCTAGCCAGAAAAATATGCTTGCTACCCCATCATATAAAATTAGGGAGGAGAAAAAGGCTGGTATTCTCGTCTCCCCCAAAGACGTAACTGTTTTACAGCCGGTGGATAATGAGCCCACCTTTCAATCCCCGAGTGGTCAACCGTCTCAATCTCCTGCTCATCCACCATCCACTCCGCCATCATCCTCAAGTCAAACAGCGAGTTTTGTTACTTCAGGCCAGTTAGCAGCCATTGCAGACAAATGGTCGGAGCAGTTTGCCCGTATGGAGGTTCTTCTGTCACGGGGCAATGTTTTTTCCACTCTGGTTTCTGCTGTTAAACCCGTGGATACACACAATCTCATTTCTGATAACCCCTTCCTAGCTCCAGCTACCCGTCCCACCGGTCCGGTTGAGGCACCGGTAGCTGTGGAGGCTCCAGTGGATGATAAACATAGGGATCAGAAGGAAAAGAAGAAGACTCACAAGTCTAGGAAAGATAGACATACTGATAAAGACGTTAAGTCAGATATTAAATCCTCTTCATCTGTCTCCAAAACAGACAAAAAGTGTGTGGACAAGTCTGTGAGAGTATGTGACCGGTCTGCTTCACCGGTTCCAAGGTCGGTTAAGAAGAAAGGACCTTCCTCTTCTTCCCCTCCACCTGATACCAGCTCCGGTCCGGAGTCTGCTCATCAGGCTGGGATAACAAAAGGGGAGAATAGCAGAGCTGTCGACTTTGACAAGAATGTTACTGGTTCTCATTCCCGGGCTCCTACTGTGGCTCCACCGGAGCGTGTACAGAGTTTTGTTCAGACCGGTGCCTGTGCTTTCCTGCAAGAGACTGAACATTATGAACAAGTTTCCGAAGCTGAGTTGGATCAATCTGCTTCCCTTGCCGGTTCTGATGAGGGTCAGTTATCTGATGTCACCGACCCACCGGAGCAGACGGAAGATATGTCCTATAGGGAGACAGTACGTTCTGTAAGAGCTTTTATGGGATGGCATCACATTCCTGCTTTTGAAACTGATTATGCTGAGCCCGATAAGTCGAACAATCCCTGGAAGGGCAAGAACCCCAGGAAACCTACCCGTATCTCTGTGGCCATGCCCCCGGATGACTGGCTTTGCCAGAAACTTGAAAGATTGAACCTTACTGTGGCAGAGCGCTCTCCCTCTCGTTCCCAAGATTCTGCAGGCCTAAAGCGGGATCAGTTTGTGAAAGTGCCAAAATCTCAAAGAAAATGGTATAAAATGCATTTGATGAAGCCTGAAGAACCGCATCGCCCAGGTCGCTCTGTATTCAGTTGGAGAAATTCTGAGGCTAAAGTAAACTCTCAGTTCCCTCGGATTACTCGTGCCTCTGCATATCCTTCCACCGGGCCGCCTTCTATGCCCATTGCCCAAGAATCTCTTAGAAGATGGGAACGGGCAGCCAGAGAAGATAGCTACATAATCAGTCACGCGGCTGGGTTCAGCCGATGTTCAACAGAGCTTCAGGAGAAAATGTCACAGAACATTGCCCTTTTGTGCTCCCGCCAAAATAAGGGAAAAACATCCAAAGACGTCACCAATGCTTTGAATGACTTGCGTGACCTCATGGCCTTTCATCAGAAAGTTTCAGTGGCCAGCTTATTCGTCAACATGTCAAATCTGATCTTATTGAGACGCGATGCTTACTTGGATTTTGTCAAGCAAGGGGTAAAACCGGATACTATGAACCTGCTACGCAATGCCCCGTTATTTGGCTATGGGCTGTTCCCGGACGCTGCCATCATGACAGCAGAACAAGATATCCAGAAGTTTGAAGCCAGTAGTGTTGCTCAGAGACCCGGACAGGGTGCTTCTCAGCACACTAGCTGGAAGAGTTCTCACAGGTATAAACCTTACAACCGTAAGGATAGGAAGCCTGTCGCTTCATCTGATCAGTCTGGCCAGCAACAGCAACAACAACCCTGGCGTCAGTTTGGTAGAAATCGTCCCAGAGGGCGTGGACACGGACAGGGTTCTAACCCTTGTTTTTCCAAGATGCACTCTTACCAACAATACAAATGACAATTATTTAGTGGGTCCAAATTACAGTCATGTAAATCAAGTTCAAAGCGACCCTCAGTTTCAGGACAAAGTTATGTCAGAATCTCAGACATTACAAAGTTATCAGACATTAACCAGTTCAGTTTGCAAAGAGACCTTAAATCCTCAGGATGTGTATTGTCCTGCTGTTTTTCATGCTCCTTCTGTTCATTTACGCGGGCCTCCGCAAAAGAAAGGAGTAAGTCCCGCTCGTTATCAGAGCAAAATAAAGCATGTCAAAGGTGTATGTTGTGTAAATCCATGTCTTTTTGTCCCTTCTGTTCCCAATGTCCCCAATGCTGTTTCCGAACAGACTGTAGGGGGAAGGTTGCAAAGATTCTGGCAAGTTTGGCAAAACATGGGTGCAAATCCTCGGGTAGTCTCTATCCTCAAGGAGGGTTACACTCTTCCCTTCAAGCAGAGACCCTGTTTGGTCAGATTCCCCTTGGTTCAAAGTGGTTACGCCAGTCCTATAAAGAATCTGTTGTTAAAAGATGCTCTCTTAAATCTCAAGAGAAAGTTGGTAGTAGAAAAAGTGGTTGTCAGGTCGTCCCTGGCCTTTTACAACCGCCTTTTTCTGGTTCCGAAACCAAACAGGAAATGGAGGCCAATCTTGGATCTGAGTCAGTTAAATGTATTCCTCAACACTGGCACCTTCAAAATGGAAACCCCAGAGACAATCCGGTTATCCTTACCGACAGGGGAGTGGGTCACGTCGCTGGACTTCAGCAACGCATACTTCCACATCCCAATTGCCCAAAGGTCAAGGAAGTATCTCAGATTCTTTCTGTTCAAACAAACCTTCCAGTTCACAGCTCTCCCCTTCGGTTTGGCCACTGCTCCACTGGAGTTCACCAAGGTGGTCAGGGAGGTGAAGCTTATGGCTCAAGAGAGGGGTATCCGAAACCACCAGTACCTAGACGACTGGTTACTGAGAGCCCCTTCCCCAGAAATCTGCCTACATCATACCCAGACCCTCTTGGCCCTTTGCCAACGATTAGGGTGGGTAGTCAACATGACCAAATCGGAGTTGGTTCCCAAACAGGTCTTCAATTTTGTAGGTTACCGGTTCGACCTGGTGACCGGCCGAGTACTTCCCAAACAGGACCGGTGGGAAGCCCTCCAGAACAAGTTGAGATTTATAAAGGGCCAGAACAGTTGTACGGTCAGACAATTCATGTCTCTAATAGGCCTTCTCACAGCAACTGAAAAACAGGTGTGTTCAGGCCGTCTACACATGAGACCCATTCAGTGGCACCTGAAGAGACACTGGCACGTCCCAGAAGTTTTAGAAAAGGTAATCCCTATTCCTCAGTCACTCCGTCTACATTTAGACTGGTGGCTAGACGAGTCCAATGTGTTGAAAGGCCAGCCGTTACACCCTCTTCAGCATGCTCTTCAACTGTTTACCGACGCCTCAAACGAAGGCTGGGGCGCACACTTAGGGGACTCCACTGCAAGAGGCATTTGGTCGTCCATAGAAAGTCGCCTTCATATAAATTTTCTGGAACTGAAAGCAGTCCTTCTGGCCCTCCGAAAGTTCGAACATTTATGCCGGGACCAGATTGTTCTTGTCGCAACAGACAACACAACAGTGGTCTCTTACATAAACAAGCAAGGGGGTATGAAGTCAGGCTCTCTCTGTGCCCTCCTATGGAGACTTCTGTCCTGGTGCCATCCCAGAGGGATAATTTTGAGGGCAAGGCACATTCCAGGTCGCTTGAATGTGATAGTGGACAAGCTTTCCAGGCACAGTCAAGTGATCCAAACAGAGTGGTCTCTCTCTCAACAGGTGTTCAATCGCATGTGTTCCAGATGGGCCCGCCTGCAAGTGGACTTGTTTGCGACCCGGTTCAATCACAAACTTCCCCAGTTTGTGTCACCGGTGCCGGATCCGGCAGCCTGGGCAGTGGACGCCTTGAGTCTACCTTGAAAACATTTGGAGGCGTACGCCTTTCCACCAGTCTCCCTGATTCCCCTAGTAATCTCAAAGTTAAAGGATCAGGGCTGTCGCAGGATGATCCTCATTGCCCCGGGTTGGCCGAACATGCCCTGGTTTTGGGACCTGGTGAGTCTATCGGTTCAGATTCCCTTCAGACTGCCTCTTCTGAGAGACCTGGTGACTCAGCCCTTCAACGGGCTTCTTCACAGGAACCTCAGCAACCTCAATCTCCATGCTTGGCTCCTAGAATCTCTTCCATCAGGAAACACAGGTTCTCTGATGAGGTGGCAGTAAGAATTGAGGCTCCTCAGAGAGTCTCAACCAGAGCCGTGTACAAGTCAAAGTGGACCATTTTTACTAAATGGTGTGAGTCACACGAGGTGGACTTCAGGTCGCCCTCTGTGAACCAGATTGCAGACTTTCTTCTATACCTGTTTAAGGAAAGAAATCTGCAACCCAGTACCATTGAGGGTTATAGAACAGCCATTGCCGAGATGGTAGGCAATGATAAGCTAAACATCAGTACAGACGAAAATCTCACCCGTCTTCTAGACAGCTTTCATAGAGATAAGCCCAAGGGAAAAGACGGGGTGTTCCCTCTTGGAATCTTTCACTGGTGCTCCACCAGCTTACCAAGGCTCCCTTTGAACCTTTAAGGAAAGCCTCTCTTAAGCATCTGACTTTTAAGACGGTTTTTCTTCTAGCCCTTGGATCAGGCAAGAGACGAAGTGAGATCCATGCCTGGCTGTACAAGAATATAAGACATCAAGAGAACTGGAGTCAGGTTTCTCTTTACCCGTCTCCCAGTTTTCTCTCAAAAAACCAACTAGCTAGGGATGGCCCGGCTTCAGTGGCTCCGGTGGTCATCCCCGCTCTAGCCCCTACTCTGGAGAGGTCGCTGTCTGAGGACAGGTCACTTTGTCCGGTACGGGCCTTGCGATACTACCTAGACAAGACCAAGGACCTCCGTCTAGGAAAGGAGTTGGTATTTGTTTCATTCAGGAAGGGTTTTAATTTTTAATTAAAGACATTGTCCCTGCTACAATCTCTTCCTGGATTAAACAGACAGTGCTGTTGTGTTATCAGCTCTCAGACCAGACGGCCCAGGATTTGCATCAAGTTAGGGCTCATGATGTTCGGGCCTTTGCAGCCTCTCAGGCTTTTCAGGGAGGAGTTTCACTGGAACAGATCCTCTCAGCCTGTCATTGGATAGCCCACAATACTTTTACCCAATTCTATCTAAAGGATTTGGCTTGGGCCGATTCGGAGCTGTATCATTTGGGTCCAGTCGTAGCAGCCCAACAACTTCAACAGATCAAATAAGCTGATCTCCCAGCTCTTGTAAATATTGTATACTGTGTATATATATTATGAAAAAAAAAAAAAAAAGCAAACCTTCAACTATCTGTAACTCCTGGGTTACCACGATACAAAGTGGTCCAGGAGTGTGGTCGGGTAGTCTTATGGTTCCTGTTCGTCTTCCTTGTTATTTACGAACTCTCAGCTCCCCGAGGTCCTATTGTACTCTCAACCGAGTCCGTACTAGACCTAATTTTAAACAAAAGGGGGGGGCAACGGGTCGATCCTATGAGTTGGCTTTCCTAGCCATTGCCGGATCCTCCTGTGGTATATATATAGAGTTCTTAGGAATTCCCCCTTTTCTGAGGCTACCCTCCATCCATTGGGTAGTCATTCTGCATCTGTCCACTAGGTAAGATGTATTAACGCAATAAAATTTCCATTTTATTACGCTACAATAGCTTACCATGTGGGACTTAATGCTGTTCTCGGGTTGCCACACCCGGGGCCAACGTCTTAGAAAAAAAGATCGTTCTTGTTAGCCACCGGATATACTGGTAGTTGTCGTCACGTGATAACTTCTGACCAATCGCCCTACTTTCTCGTTGGCCACGATTGACTGGTAGCAGTTTGTAAATATACAGACATTTTCATTTATTTCTCAGCTTTTACTTATGTTGGAGGCTCATATTTGCATATTTCTTTATATATATGCTATAGATCATTCTGTAAAATTTTACTTTTCACAGCATAAGTATTTCTTTGATTTTCACATGTTTTGAGTTTTCCTCGGTTCAGGCAATGATATTGTACGTCTTTTTATTGCGTATAAAATGTCGATTCACCAAGCAAATAAAGACAAACCGAGAGCTCAGAAATGCCGCCACTTTTGCTTCAGTTTCGATATACATAACTACTGCCCTACCTGTAGGGAGGCTGGCAAGGGAGACGACCCCTGTGTCACCTTTGAAACTCCCTGTCAAATCTGCACGTCTTTCACAGATGAGCAGTTACAGAAAATTCAAAACAGGAAACGTTATTTAAAAAAGCAAAAAGCGGCAACTAGTTCCAAAGATGATGAACTAGATCTTTTGGGTGAAGGCGACGGGGATTCCTTCACTGGATCCAATGCAGACCTCGAGTGTGCTGCTGATAACCTTTTCACCTCACCCCCCCGTCCTCAACATATATATACATATACAGCAGCAAATGGGTTCCTTCCAGGCATCCATGTTGGAAGCTTTTCAGTCACTCCAAGAGGAGTTGGCTACACAAAAGAAAGTAGAGGTAGAGTCCTCGCTTCTTGCTTCCAAACCTGGCTCGTCCAGTAACAATGCTGCCCCTCTGGATTTACCCCCTCCGAGATCTGGTACTAACCTTCCAAGCGAGGCTATGGATGTGGACTACGGTCCAGCACTCCCTCTTTGTCTAGTACCCACTCAAGATTCCTCGGAACAGTACGTTGCCCCCTCTGAAGGTCATCCCGAAGAGGTCTCGTACTCTCACAAAAAGCAAAGCCATAGGCAGCCAGTTGACCCGAGCTCTGCCTCGGACCAACTAAATGAGGATTCCGACGAACCTCGGATCCCTTCTTCTAGATCCAAAAAACACTCTGACAAGAGCAAACATAAATCAAGATCTAGATATGTGTCATTCTCCTCAGAGGAAGATCAATCCCCTGTAGCCAGACACAGGTCTTCTAAGCCCTCTAGGGCTCAGCCCTCAGGAGTAGCTTCTGATCAAGACCTCCCACAACATGATCCAGACCCCCCTTATTATAGGGAAGTAGCTTTGTCTGACATGCCCTCACAATACTCTGAAGAAGTAGACACCTTCAGGCATATTCTCTCTCTCCCTGACCCCAGGGAATCTATGCCCAGGTCGTCCACTTCGGTATTAGGTCTGGATGATGAAAAAGGCCGTCAAGAGCTCAGACCTAGAGGTCCTTCCTCTATCCTTCCACTTAGCTCAGTTATCAAGGATGCATTTGATAAATTCCAACATGACTTTAAGGCTGCCAATTTATCTGAGGGAAAATATGTCAAGCCTCCTCCTTCCACTTCAAAGTGGTACAAGGTGGGACAGCCCACTTTTCAGGACAAAATTCAGGAGTTGAATACGGACTTTGCTAAGATCTGTATTACTCCTAGACCTTCTGGGACCCCAGTAGCCAGAGTTTCCCTGCCAGTTCTCAAGGAGCTGGAACTTCAGGCTAGACAAAATATCTCGACCCTCAACTTCACCGCTGCATTTGCCAAAACCTCCTCTTCTTGCAGTGCTTCATTGGAAAAATGCCAACATAGCATTAAGTCTACGGTCAGGAAGATTAAATCTCAGATTCAGAAAGGTGCCAATCCTGAGAAAGCGGCAAAGCGCGGATATGAGGAAGTAGCTGACTACTTAGATTTTTCGAACAAGACAGTACTTGTCCAACACAGGGCCCTCACTTGTCTCAGCAAATCTCTAGCCCATATTTTGCAGAGGGAATTATACTCTATGGCTAATACCGGCTTGCTCAGGCGCGAAGCTGAGATGACTCTATTACATCCACAATTAGGAGAAACGAGACGTCAAGAACTCAGAAACTCGTCCTTTTGGGGCCCTTCCTTGTTCGAGTCTCAATTAGTGAAGGAAGGTGAGGACTTCCTTCTCAAAAAAGCAGAGTTGCTTCTAGGATGCGTTTTCCGCGGGATCGCCCATTAATTCGCCTACAGACGCGGATTTTCTTGGAGTCTGCGGTCACCAAATTATATGAGAACGCGTAGTACAGAAGGCGATGCGGGAAGTATATAAAGCGAAAAGACGAGAGATCTAGAAAATCAAAACACTGCTTGGATCGAGAGTTTGTCGAGGTTTTGATTTTTCCGTCGAAACGTTCTTCGAATAATGCCTGTTGACGATTGTGGTTTCGGGATCATTTACAAACTCAAATATATTACAAGGTACAGATAGTATTTGGACATATTATACCCAAAAACATAAAATTAAGCTTAAAGTATATGGTTATATAAAAAATGGCTACAAGAAAAACGAAACTTACAGTAGACTGGATTGTTACCACAACCGGCCATGGCAGTGAAGCCAGTGCTGACCCTACGGGTGTATATATCTGTCGGATTTCCCAACAATGTATGTGTAGAAAAATATTTTACTTGATCAAAATTCATGGACAACTCATTAATATTAATGATGTCACAGATTTTCATGGTGGTTTCTTAATATTTTCTGTTTTAAGATCAAATACTAGATGGACTATAGTCAAGTATCCTTGATTCGAGGGTCTTGTTGATTCGAGTATGGCCGTTTTTCTTGGATATAAGAGCATCTATTTTCACTTTTTATAACATAAAATGGTGCTTTGGTGTTTATAGTTTTATAAAACACATCCAAATTGCTGCAAAATAAAATATTTCGACGTGAAATAAGCTCTTAACTAAAATGTTAAAACTCGCGAATCATCAAGACGTAAGGCTACTGTACAGAGCTCGATCATAAATATTTATATATGCATAAAAAATATTTGATGATTCCATTGGATTTTTTAACAAAATTTTACTTGAAGAAATTGTGGACTACTCATTAATATTCATGAAACCATGGTATTCTGTGGGGTTTTCCAACATATTTGTACGAATTGATGGTGTAATGACTGAATTTGTGATGCCATGACTTCAGATGAAAACTTAAAACCACAATGCCGTGACAGGAGCCACTTTGATGTAAATAACCATTTTCAGTATTTTTTTAAAATTCTCTCACTAGCCTTGAAGTTTATTTTTATTGGGCAAAACAATAAAAATTTACCACTAATTAATAGAAGTCCGCTATTAAAAATGTCTAAATAAACTGAAAATGTATTTTTTATTAGTTTAAACTTCATCATAAAGTCGTCCCCCAGAATTTTTAGCCCCTCCCCCACATTTTGTGTGGTGGTGGGGGATCGCCCCCACATTTTGAAATTCCTAGAATCAACACTGAAAAAGGCACCTCAAAAGATTCTCAGGGTTTTGCACCCTACCAGAATAAGCCCTTTCGTGGTCCCCACAAGAAAAGAGGCTCCTACAGAAAACGCCCCTATGGGGGCAATACCTCTCAAAGCAGTAACCAGTCCTTTCCCTCGGGAAGAGGAAAACCCAACTTCAGAGGCTCCAGGGGTCGTTTTCGACCCCACAACAGGGGAAGGGGGCGTGGAAACCCCCTTCCAAATGACTCCTCCAAAGCCTCACTCAGTCCACCAGTAGGAGGTCGCCTCCGTTCTTTCAGGAGAGACTGGCTAACAAACAAATGTTCTCAAAACGTGTTAAACATTATCACCAATGGCTACGTTCTGCCATTCCGTTCAAAGCCAAACTTGATCAGATTTCCTCTGATTCTGTCAGAGTACAAGGCCCAACAAAAAGACCAAGCCTTGGCCACTTGTATCCAGTCTCTCCTGTCAAAGAACGCCATCGAAAGGGTAGAAAATGTAAAATCTCTAGGGTTTTACAGTCGCCTGTTCCTAGTACCCAAGCCTCACCAAAGGTGGAGGCCAGTCATAGACTTAAGCAGGCTCAACACTTTTCTACACGTATAAAAGTTCAAAATGGAAACTCCAGAGTCCATCAGGACTTCCCTGATTCCAGGGGAGTGGGTATCGTCGATAGATCTGTCGGACACTTACCTACACATCCCCATCCTCCCAAACTCAAGGAAATACCTAAGGTTTTGCTACAAGGCTCAGGTGTTGCAGTTCACCTCCCTCCCATTCGGGCTAGCCACAGCCCCCCAGGTCTTTACAATGATCGTAAAGGAAGTGAAACTAATGGCCCTCTCAAGAGGACTCAGAATTCACCAATACCTGGACGACTGGCTGATCAGGTCCCAGTCTCAGGAGGAAGCCCAAGTGAACACTCAGGCAGTGGTAGACCTAACTCAGTCCTTGGGGTGGATAATATATCAGGAAAAATCAGAACTGAAACCTACTCAGGTGTTTTCGTTCGTGGGCTACGAATACCACCTAGATTCAGCCCTTGTAAAACCCACTCAAGAGAGATGGCTCAAACTTCAGGATTTGATCCTACGACTCAAGTCAAAACGTGTTTTGACTGCAAGATGTTTGATGTCTCTAATTGGGTTGCTAGCCTCAACGGAGAAAATGGTCCCGGAGGGACGCCTTCACATGAGGCCCTTTCAGTTTCACCTCAAGGAGCACTGGAGATATCCTCAGTCGCTGGACAACCTCCTTCCCTGGACAGAAGCCATTGCAGCCCACCTAGATTGGTGGCAAAATCCCTCCAATGTGATGAAAGGTGCAGACCTTCATCCCAAAGACCACAGTATCCAACTCTTTACCGACACCTCAAACGAAGGTTGGGGCGCTCACTTAGACCAAAATTCTACAAATGGTCTTTGGTCAGATCGGGAAAAAAGGCTACACATAAATGTCCTAGAATTGAAGGCGGTCTCCCTGGCCCTTCGAGACTTCAAGGACCAGTGCCAGAATCAAACAGTGTTGGTTGCGATGGACAACTCAACAGTGGTAGCCTACATCAACAAACAAGGAGGAACACACTCGGCAGAGATGTGTGCTCTCCTGTGGAAGATCATGACCTGGTGCCATCACTACCACATAACATTGAAAGCCAGGCACATTCCAGGGTGCCTGAATGTGATGGCGGACCTATTATCCAGGTCCAACCAAGTGCAGTCAACAGAATGGTCTCTGCACCCACAGGTGTTCAAACAGATCTGCCAGAAGTGGTTCACACTTCATGTAGACTTATTTGCCACTCACCTGAACCACAAACTTCCTCTATACGTGTCTCCTATCCCAGACCCAAGGGCCTGGGACATTGATGCTCTGAACATAAACTGGACCAACCTCACGGCCTATGCGTACCCTCCTACGGCCCTCCTTCACAAGGTGATCCAAAAGATCAGGCAATGTCATTGCCTGATCATCGTAATAGCCCCAGGCTGGCCAGGGATGCCCTGGTTTTGGGACCTAGTGCAGCTCTCAACAGAGATCCCACTGCAACTCCCAGTGTCAACGACCCTACTCAAACAGTCCCACAAGTTGGTGTTCCACAACAACCCCCAGCACCTGAACCTCCACACCTGGTGTCTAGGAGCGGACAACTCCAAGAACAAGGCTTCTCTGTGGAGGTGGCAGAGAGAATTGCTGCCCCTCAGCGGTCATCAACAAGGACCATCTACAAGTCAAAGTGGGCCCTATTTGAAAAATGGTGCAGAGAAAATTCGGTGGATTTCTCCACTCCATCTGTGAAACAAATCTCAGATTTTTTCATGTACCTGTACCAAGACTTAAACAGGCGCCCCTCGACCATTGATGGTTACAGGACTGCAATCGTTGACACTTTGGGCCCAACGGCCCAACATATTGCACACAATGCAGACCTTCATAGGTTACTCTCCAGTTTTCACAGGGATCGTCCTAAAAGTTCCAGAAATTTACCCAAGTGGAACCTTTCTGTTGTCCTTAACGAGCTCACCAAAGCACCATTTGAGCCCATGAAAGACACAGACCTCAAACATCTTACTCTCAAAACTGCTTTCTTGCTAGCCTTGGCCTCCAGCAAGCGCCGCAGCGAAATCCATGCCTGGGTCGCAAACAAAGTATCTAATCTAGGCCAATGGGAAAAGGTTGCCTTGTTCCCTTCTTCTGATTTCATAGCCAAAAACCAACTAGCAAGAGAAGGTTCTCAAAGTGTGTCACCAGTGACTATCCCTGCTTTGACTACCATTGTAGATAGACAGTTTAAAGAAGACAGGACCCTGTGTCCCGTGCAGGCCCTGAGGTTTTATTTGGACCGAACTAAAGACCTGAGAGGGTCTCGTTCTCTCCTTTTCATCTCCTTTAAGAAAGGACATACCTCAGACATCAGACCCGATACACTCTCTTCATGGTTGAAACAAACCATCCTACTTTATTACAAACAAGCAGATGAACAAGCCTTGGACTTGGTCCAAGTCAAAGCGCATGACATCCGGGCCTTCGCGGCCTCTAAGGCCTTTTACGGTGGGGTATCGGTGGACCAAATCATGCAAGCCTGTCACTGGAAAGCTCACAACATGTTTACAAATTTTTACCTAAAAGACCTTACTTGGTCGGACACCGACAACAATATGTATCTGGGACCCGTGGTGGCGGCACAACAAGTCCTAGATCCTTCCCCTCAGACCAGTTGTCCTCGGAAAGAAAAAAAGGGGGGGGGGGGGGGGGCACATCCGCTACAACCAAGTCTTCAGGAGTCTTTCCCAGGGTCTAGGTATTCCTTTACCTTCAAGATGTTACGGGTAAGGTCATTTTATTCTTTAATTATCAAAGTAATTTCTATTAAGGACTTATTTAGTTGTCATTAATCTCATATTCAGGTTTAAAAAATTTTATGAGATGCCCAACCACTGGGTTGGTCAGTCACACGTGAAGGGCCCTTTGGGACCCTTAGACCTCGAAGTGAGCACTGCTGCACTTCCGTCCTACAATCAAACATCTAGACAGTTTTTAGCACTGTCTCTCATTTACTTAGGTTTTTGGCTTGTTACAGGCCCGGCTTTCGGGATCAGGGCACTGTAAATGGGACTCAGACTGGTATTTCTGGCACTATTCTATACTTTTAATTCAAAATATTAGAAAAAAATTACATATCTTCCAGTCTCAGCTGTAATCCCGCCACCGGGCGGTTGAATTCAGCATTAAGTCCCACATGGTAAGCTATTGTAGCATAATAAAATTGAAAATTTTAATTACTTAAATGTAGCTTTTATAAGCTACAAGCTTACCATGTGGGACTTAGGAGAGTCCCACCCTGCCTCCCCGCTGTTTACAGCTGAGGGGTAGGTTTAAAAAATTTCAACGAGAAAGTAGGGCGATTGGTCAGAAGTTATCACGTGATGACAACTACCAGTATATCCGGTGGCTAACAAGAACGATCTTTTTTCTAAGACGTTGGCCCCGGGTGTGGCAACCCGAGAACAGCATTAAGTCCCACATGGTAAGCTTGTAGCTTATAAAAGCTACATTTAAGTAATTAAAATTTTCAATTTTGTCACAATGTTGTCGATCATGTTCAATGTGTAACTTTTCACGGGCAGCCACAAAGGAAAGGCTTAAGTCCCGGTCCTGTTCTGAACAGAATAAAATTTGTCAAAGGTGTGTCTTGTGTAAGTCAATGTCTTTCTGCCCCATCTATTCCAAATGTCCTACATGTTGCCACAGAAATCAGTGTTGGGGGAAGGCTTCAGAGCTTCTGGCAAGTTTGGCAAAAGCTGGGTGCAAATCCCAGAGTGGTTTCAGTACTGAGGGATGGTTACAGTCTTCCTTTCAGGGAAAGGCCATATCTCGGGCACTTTCCCTTGATTGTGAGCAAATATTCAAACCCCCTCAAGAACAAGGCTCTTTTGGAAGCTCTGACCTCTTTAATACAAAAGAAAGCCGTCGAAAAGGTGGTTGTCAAGTCCTCTCTGGCTTTTTACAACCGTCTTTTTCTGGTTCCAAAACCCAGCAGAAAATGGCGACCAATCGTGGACCTAAGCCAACTCGATCTTTTCCTAACCACCAGCACGTTCAAGATGGAAACTCCGGAGACCATCAGGCTGTCTCTTCAAAAAGGGGAATGGGTTACGTCATTGGATTTCAGTGATGCGTATTTCCACATTCCGATAGCACAGAAATCCAGGAAGTACCTGAACTTTTGTCCATTTGTCAACATTTCCTTTTCCGGACTCTAACTTGAAAATGCTTTGTCCAATCGAATTCAAACTTGACAGGGAGATAGATCACCATCATTGCTAGGTTCCTTTCGAAATTGGTGTAATTCCGTCCTTTCGTTTGTCCGTTTATAGCATAGATATGGTTATGTAACCTAGATTACAAGTTTTACATTTCTTAGCACACCTAACACATTCACCTTAACTGAGTGACCTAACATTTCTTTCCTTGTTTCTAAATGTAATTACAGCAGTCGCTAACCTTATTGCTGCCTGTGCAACCTGCCTTTTGGGGCATCTTTGACCCTCTTGTTTTCTTTTAATCGCAACTTGTTTCCTCACATATTCATTATTTTAACATACATTTACCAAAATATTCAACAACAAATATTTCACAGTATTTTGTAATATTCTATCAATATATCAGACATTTTGTCCTCAAAAGTCTTCAAAAAGCACATCGCGGTTTATATTTATATTTGGCTTATAGCTTGTACACATTTGAAAACTAATGTCTTGGTGTTTACTAAATCAAATGCACCCAGTTTTTTGTTGGTTGTCCGCTTTTGGTAAGTGGTTCTAAAATTTGCATTCAACCCCAGCACTAACCTAATCTGTTTCAATATTTTAGACAAGAAAGAGAGAAATTCTTAGAACACTACCAAAGTATCTGGGAAGATTATAAAGCCTGCTATGAAACATTTCCAAAGGTATGTTCACATCGACACATACAAGAATTCATCCAGTTTTTATCTAGGGTTGGTAGCTGCTGTATTAAAATTGGAACTTTGCAGCCATTAGTGCTCCTGCGAGCTGTCACAGTACCGACTCGAGTTTCATGCATCACTGACGAGACAACTCGAGTTGAACTCGAGTCAATAACAATATTTTACAACACCCAAATCTTAAATATATAATTATGCACTAGTATGCTTGCTTTTATAATAAAATCAAATTGTAACCATTTTTCAACAGAATTTGTCATATTTTACCTGTAAAATAAGGATGAACATCCCTACCATGTTGATAAATAAAACAACGTTTTGATTGGTTGTTTTACCAGGTAAGGTGTATGGAGAGAAGTCATTTGCTTTGAGTTGTAATGGGTAAACATAATGGAAAATATTAATTTTATTGCATTAATACATCCTATCCAATGGACAATTGCTTTACCGGTCGGCGCAGACCGGCCCGCCAAACGACAGAAAAAGTTGCCTTATATGAGTGCATAATGCCCTCACAAGCTGGCCAGTCCCATTGTGCACTCGCCAGGTGGCGTGTCGTACTTCCTTCCTGTCTAGACAGCGTGACGTCATAGCATCTTTTTCGTTTGGCGCGTGCACAGTTCAGACGAATTTTATTTGGTGAGATATTTTTTACAGTTTATAACGTGTTTAGAACCTTATTTTCATTGTGTGTCACCTTATATTACTGCATAGATCTCTTAGATTCTATTATGTCTTCCCCGGGACAAAAACATGGTGGTTGTGGCCATTCAATGGCCAGCTTTGATACACACAGTTTTTGTGCGAGATGCAGGGAGAAAAGTAAGGGACCTGATCCATGTGTATCTAAGAGTGAATGTCAGGCTTGTAGTATTCTAACGGAGGATCAACGCCTTCAGTTATCCACGCCAAGCTACAGAATTAAAAAGGAAAAGCGTGAATCTAAAAAACAAGGTGACACTCCACAAAAGAGCTCAGACAGTTCCTCCCTCATTGACCCGTCCTCTGTGACGGTAGTGGGGGCTGTGGACGACCAGGGGATGATACAGTCTCCTGGTTCGAGCTCAGGGGCTGAGAAAAAGAAAAAGGACAAGAAACCCGCTTCAGAGAAGCCTAAGTCCAGTAAATCCAAGTCGACTGATCCTAAGCCGTCTACATCATCAGCTGATGATAGGATAAATGAACTAGATAAAAAGTGGGCTGATCGGTTCAACAGACTGGAGGCTCTGCTTCTCGCCAAGTCCATTGACCAACCGGAGCCGACCTTCTAGGCTCCTAAAGTTGCACCGACCCACCCCCCACCAGTGGGTGCTGTCAAGTCTTCTGCCCCCATCCTCAGACCTTCTACCGACCAACCGACCAAGTCAGATTTGTCTGGTACCGGCCATTCAACTTCACAAGGACAGGCTACCAGCAAATCGCTTCAAACCAGCAAACTTAAACGTTCAGCTTATACAGACTTGCCTGGTACCGATTCAAAGAAGCAATCTACTAGCAAGTCGCCTCTGATACAACCCAACACTGACCGACCCTCAGATTTGTCTGGCACCGGCTCTCCTGTAGTTTATCAGGTTACCAGCAAATCGACCTCAGCAGCGGCCAGGGCCCACAGTGACTCTTCAATGGACACAGACACTGATAGTGATTTGTCCGACCGGCCACCAGTCGACCTCTTTGTTGAAGAGGGGGAGCTCTCTGACCCAGACCAGGACCCTTCTACCGACCCCGACCAGACGTTATCTGAGGATCAAACCTACAGAGAAACGCTCAGGGGTATTCGCTCCTATATGGGTTGGAACCAGATTCCAGATATAGAATCGACAGCAGCAACAGGGGATGACAACCCCTTTGCAGGGCCACGCTCCCAGCCAGTTGGTAAAGTGTCCGTTCGCCTACCCACTGATGACTGGCTTTGTAACAAGATGACCAAGCTCAATGTTACCCTAGTGGAGGGCTATCCATCTTGCAGTTCTGAAGCTGGAGGTTTATTAAGGGACCAGTTTGTACGTCCACCCAAGTCCCAGGCTAAGTGGTATGGACTGTTCAGTGACCAGAAAACTTCTGCTACCACCAGAGATTCGGTTACTTCATGGAGTACAGACGCCTCCAAGCTTAATAGCTCCTATAGCAGGATAGCCAGAGCTGCCGGCATCGCTGCAACCCCGCCTCCATCCAGACAGATCACACATGACAACTTGAGGAGATGGGAGAAGTCGGCTCGTGAGGCATCAACCTATTGGCGGCCGGCGGCCGGCTTCAATAGATGCCTTCTAAAAGTGCAAGACAACATGCACAACCAGTTGAAATCCATCAGGGCTGAGCTTAACAAAGGGAAGTGTGCATCAAAGGTGTCAGATGTAGTGGAGGAACTTCAGTATCTGACAGAATTCAGCTCCAGCATTTCACAAGCCATGGCCAAGACTATGGAACATTTGAGTGATTTTGTCTTTGTGACAGTAGCTAACTCAACCTTGGCCAGATGAGATGCCTACTTGTCCCACTTAAAAGCGGGTATTAAGCCAGATACTTTGGCATCACTCCGTACTGCACCTCTACAGATGGCTACCTTATTCCCCGACGAGACTCTTAAGCAGGCGGAACAAGACATTGCTAACTTTGAGTCCAAGAGCCAACCACCGTCTGGTAGCAAGAAAAGTCGCTTCCACCCTTATGAGAGATCTGATAAGCGCTCAGACAACAGGAAGCAAGATAGACCTGCCTGGAAGAATCTGGGATACCGCGGTCAGAGCAAGAGAGGCAGGGGCAAGGCTTCTCACTACACCTCGCGACCGGCCAAGGGGCAGCAGTCCTACAAATGACAATCAATTTGTAGTTTCACCAGTGCAAGGGCTGCTGCCCGGGAGCTTACACACAGTAAAACGTTTTCAGTTTACCCAGTCTCCCAAGTGTACCAACAAGACAATAGATTTTCAAACCAAGAACAGTTTAAGTGTAAACTTAAATGTTGTAAAGCATGTACTTTCTGTAAAAGGGCAATCACAAAAGAAAGATGTAAGTCCCGTCATTGTAACATCTTGTCAAGAGAATTAAAATCTGTGAAAAGTGCTTCTTTTGTCACTCACTTGTCTTGTGTACAACCTGTAAAAAATGTCAAAAATGTTGCGACAACTCAAGCTGTAGGGACCAGACTTCAAAATTTTTGGCAAACTTGGCTAGACCTGGGTGCAGGTCCAAAAGTGGTTCAGATCCTGAAAGAGGGTTACACCCTCCCCTTTCGGATCCGACCAAGACTCACAAGGTACCCCACAGTCATAAGCCGTTATGTCAATCCTCACAGGAACAGCTACCTGTTAGAGGCATTACATCAGCCTATGGACAAAAAGGCAGTGGAACTAGTACAAAACCAGGTGTCCCTAGGGTTTTACAACCGACTATTTTTAGTTCCAAAACCAAACAATAAGTGGAGACCTATTCTGGATCTGAGCAAATTGAATCCTTTCCTCAAGGTGGAGAAATTCAAAATAGAGACACCGGAAACCATCAGAACCTCCCTCCAGCTGGGAGAGTGGGTCACCTTAATAGACTTCAAAGACGCTTACTTCCACATACCAATACAAGAAGAATCCAGGAAATGCCTGAGATTTCATGTCCAGGGTCAGACCTACCAGTTCAAGGCTCTGCCTTTCGGTTTGGCTACAGCACCCTTGGAGTTCACAGTAATAGTAAAAGAGGTGAAATTGATGGCCTTACGCAAGGGTATAAGGATCCACCAGTACCTAGACGACTGGTTGGTGAGGGCCACATCCCACCAGACTTGTCTCCAACATACCAAGATTTTAGTCCAGATATGTCAGGATCTAGGTAGGCTGGTAAATTTAGAGAAATCAGAACTGGAGCCGAAACAAGTTTTCGACTTCGTGGGCTATCAGTTCGACCTCCAGTCGGGTCGGGTCCGACCCACACCAGAACGTTGGCAAAACCTCCAACAGAAAATTCTGGGGCTGTTATCCCTTCCGACCTGTCCGGTCCGGGATCTCATGTCTTTAATATGTTTGCTAACAGCCACAGAGAAGCAAGTCCACCTAGGTCGTCTCCACATGAGGCCAATCCAATGGCATTTGAAAAACAATTGGAGAGTACCGGAATCCTTAGAGAAGGTCATTCCAGTTCCCAGGTTCTTGCACCCACACTTACAATGGTGGCTGGTAGAAAAGAATGTCCTCACAGGCCAACCACTACACCCTCTAAAACATGCTCTGCAAATTTTTACAGACGCATCAAAAGAAGGGTGGGGCGCTCACTTAAACGAGCATACTGCAAGAGGAACCTGGTCGTTACCAGAAAGCAAGCTGCATATTAACTACCTAGAACTCAAAGCAGTTCTTCTAGCCTTAAAAGAGTTCCAACATCTCTGCTACGGCAGCATCGTTCTGATAGCCACAGACAACACTACAGTAGTGTCATACATAAACAAAGAAGGGGGCATGAGGTCGGGCACGCTTTGTGCCCTTCTGTGGAGGATCTTGACCTGGTGTACCAGAAATCAAGTCACCCTCAAAGCCCGACACATCCCAGGCCGGCTGAATGTGGTAGCAGACAAGCTATCCAGGCTGGGCCAGACCATTCAGACGGAGTGGTCCCTCCTTCCAGAGGTTTTTCAAGCAATTTGCACCAGGTGGCACCAGCCCCAGATAGACCCATTTGCCACCAGATTCAACAACAAACTACCTCAGTTTGTATCACCAGTACCGGACCCCATGGCCACTGCAGTGAACTCTCTCAGTCTGCCATGGGAGGATCTGGATGCCTATGCCTTCCCACCGGCGGCCATATTGGGCAAAGTTGTGGAGAAGTTGCAGGACTCCCCATGCAAGAGAATCATTCTCATTGCTCCGGGTTGGCCCAACATGCCTTGGTTCTGGGACCTGGTAGCCATGTCCAGTCAGATACCTCTGAGTCTGCCTTTCCTGCCCAACCTACTGACACAACCATTCAATCAGGTTCCACACAGAAACCTGTCACATCTCAACCTCCATGTGTGGCTCCTAGAGCCACAGCAATCAAAGAACAGGGCTTCTCTGAGGCAGTGGCAGCAAGAATTGAGGCTCCTCAAAGGCAGTCAACCAGATCAGTCTATGAAGCAAAGTGGACCATTTTTACAAAATGGTGTGTCACTAATCAGGTGGACTTCAGGTCACCCCCTGTGAAATCAGTTGCAGAGTTCCTTATGTACCTCTTCCAGGACAGGAAGTTGCAACCCAGCACCATTGATGGGTACAGATCTGCCATCGCTGATAAACTAGGGAATTCATCCACTAATATCAGCAAAGATGAAAGTCTCACTCGTCTCCTGGACAGTTTCCACAGAGACAGGCCAAAGGGTCGGAGAGGCATTCCTCCTTGGAACCTCTCCCTGGTTCTACATCAACTGACCAAGGCCCCATTTGAACCCCTTAAAGAGGCTTCCTTGAAACACCTGACTTTCAAAACAGTTTTCTTGTTAGCCCTGGGTTTGGGTAAACGTAGAAGTGAGATTCATGCTTGGCAGAACAAGAACATCAGGCACCAGTCTGACTGGTCCAGAGTGTCCCTGTACCCTTCGCCTAGCTTTCTTTCAAAGAATCAGCTGGCCAAGGAAGGTCCAGAAAGTGTGGCCCCAGTGGTTATCCCAGCCCTGGCCCCTACTCTGGACAGATCCCTCAAGTCTGACAGGTCCCTCTGTCCGGTCAGAGCCTTACGCTACTACCTGGATAGGACCTCAGACCTCAGGCAGAATAAGGAGTTGGTCTTTGTCTCCTTTAAGAAAGGTTTTGACAAGGACATCTCCCGTGCCACCATCTCCTCATGGATCAAGCAGACTGTGATCCTATGTTATGAGCTCTCGGACCAAGGGTCCCACACTCTACATCAGGTCAAGGCTCATGATGTCAGAGCCTTTGCAGCTTCTAAGGCCTTCCAGTCGGGAGTCTCCTTGGAACAAATTTTATCAGCCTGTCACTGGAAATCACATAACACCTTCACACAATTCTACTTGAAGGATGTGGCTTGGGCTGATTCAGAGCTCTACCATCTGGGCCCTGTAGTGGCTGCTCAGCAGATCCACCAACAGGCCAGTACCTGGAGGAGATCTGTACATAGAAAATAGTTGTACATATGTATATATATATTGCACATATAGTTAAAAAAAAACAAAAAAAAAAACTCAAACGTGCTTCCTTCGGGAGGTTTATTCCTATGGGACTGAACTCATCCCTCTCTTCCCCTACCTCAGAGCAGGTCTGTTAAAAAAGGGGGGGGGGGGGGGAGGTAGGTCGGTTTGAACTGGTTAGCCGGTTTCTGTTGACCGACCTTGGCCTTTAAGGGTTTCCTGACCTCTAGGTCCACCCAGGCTTTCATCATGTTGTTAGTTCTCATTTTGAGTTCAATTAAGTCCCTAGTAACTTACCCGCCGACCAAGCGGTAGTTATTCAGCAATTGTCCATTGGGTAGGATGTATTAACACAATAAATTTGCAAATTTAATAAGTAAATTAAATTTTTATAAGTTAATACCCTATCCAATGGACACACAAGACCCTCCCACCGACCCCGCTATCAGCTTACTAGGGGTCTAATAGGTTTAGACAACGAAAAAGATGCTATGACGTCACACTGTCTAGACAGGAAGGAAGTACGACACGCCACCTGGCGAGTGCACAATGGGAACGGCCAGCTTGTGAGGGCATTATGCACTCATATAAGGCGACTTTTTCTGTCTTTTGGCGGGCCGGTCTGCGCCGACCGGTAAAGCAATTGTCCATTGGATAGGGTATTAACTTATAAAAATTTAATTTACTTATTAAATTTGCAAGTTAACAAGTCAAATTGTGCGTTTATTGCATCTTTGTACATTGACAAGTGGTATACTTATATACATGTATTTTTACACTATTTTAAAAGAACTAGAGTTTGCAATAAGACTCGCGTTCATGATTTGAACAAAAATGATACGAAACTCGAGTTAGTAGATCTGTAGTATGCTCTGTTTCACAAGAAGATCTACTAAATATTTAGTAGAATACTATGTTTGTGAAACAGATAGTATAGACTTAGTAGACTACTAGCATTTTATTGCGCTTACCATGTGGGACTGAATGCTGTTCTCGGATGGCCGTCAGACATTTATAGTTGGCAGTAGCCTCAGGTTGTCGTCACGTGACCTACCCCATTTGTCTTCTTCTTTCTTGTTGGCCGCTGCCATATTGGAATCTTTGTGAAGTTTTTTCTGGCGTTTTCTACTTATATCTCAGTTAATTTTGATTGTTCGATTTCTTTTTTCAGCCATTTTGTTTATTAATTGTTAAAGCACATATTACATAACTTTCTGTCCAGTCGGATAAGTATTTTTTCTTTTATATCTGTTGTGAGTTTTTGCCTCGGCTAGGCTTTTATGTGATCGGGTTTCACCTCTTTTATTGCGTTTGAACATGTCTTCTCATCAATCCAATAAAGATAAACCCCATGCATATAAATGCCATCATTTTTGTCATGCTTTTGACACTCATAATTACTGTCCTACCTGCAGAGAGGCAGGTGAGGGAGATGATCCCTCTGTCACATTTATCTCACCTTGTGATATTTGTGCTTCCTTTTCGGAAGAACAATTAACCAAGATCACTCATAGAAAGAGATATGTAAAGAAACCTGACAAAAAATCTGACAAAAATGATCAGGAATTAGATTTATTGGGCGATAATTCTGTTGAATCCTTCGCGGGCTCACAAGCAGACCTCGAGAGTGCTGCTGACCATCTTTTTACTTCCCCGCCTCGCCCTCATCCTCTTGCCTTCGTAGACTACTAGCATTTAGAAGCCTACTAAGGAAATAGTAGGCCTTTGCGAAACCTGGCTCAGTCAGAAGTATTAAAAAGTGGAGGAAGTCCCCAAATGGTAGCACAATAGCTCATTTAAACTAAAGTGTGTTTATAAAATTATTCTATAATCGTTACTTATAGATATGAAAATTCCGCCCCCCCCCATTCCCGCCCAAGGAAAAAAAAAGATGAAGACTTAGTATAATATGAAAAAGGTATGTATTTGCAACAAAAACTTCATTTGCTAGAGTTTGCATTAAGACTCGTGTTCAAGAGTTTAACAAAAGCGATACAAAACTCGAGTTAGTAGATCCTTAATATGCTCTGTTTCACAAGAAGGTTCTACTGAATATTTTGTAGAATACTATGTTTGTGAAACAGATAGTATATACTTAGTAGACTACTAGTATTTGGAAGCCTTTACGAAACCCGACCCAGAAGTATTAAAAAGTGGGGGAAGTCCCCAAATGGTAGCACAATAGCTCATTTAATCTAAAGTGTGCTTATAAAAGTTATTCCATTAAAGTTACTTATAGATATGAAAATTCCGCACCCCCCCCCCCTTCCTGCCTAAGGAAAAAAAAAAGGAAGCATAATATGAAAAAGGTATGTATTTGCAACAAAAAGATCATTGGCTATTTAAAGCCTCCAAATTGCTATATATATGACACTGGAAAACTCCAGTTGACAAAATAAATATTGGCCCTTCCCATTGAGGCATGAAGAATCTGAAAACTTCTCATACTCGTGTATGTAGTCTGACACTGGTATATATTTTTTGGTAAGAAGAGTTAAGGAAGGTTTTTTTTCTTAAGTTGGCACACATGTTAAGCTTTACATAATGTTTGTCAAATCTTTGAAGTTATGGCAAAATTTTCAGTACCTTTGTCCTGTGCTGTAATTATAACTATACATGTGGGAAAATATCCCTGAAAATATTCATATTTAACATGAGAGCAGGGCCATGAAAGTGCATGGGGATTCCCTAGAATTAGATTTGGGGTCACATCTAAGATACACATTATTTAGTGATTAAATCAAAATCAGGAAACCAAGAAGTGATCTTGACAATAGAAAAATAAAAACAGTTACGAAGGTTGAAAAGGTTAGCATGATTTAGTCACAGAGTAGATGCTGCTATCAAATCGATTACTAGAATTTTGGGTTCAGTGCTTAGCATGTCTACATGCTAGAGAACTTCCAGCAAGTTCAATCATTCAAGCATTGTTTTCAGAACTATGAAAAAATACAGAAATCTAACATAAAATCTCAGTTTGTTGAAATATGCCAATATAGTTAAAATATATTATCCGTAGATATTTCACGAAAAATTTACCATATTCTCAGTGAATAAGAAGTTTTATAGATGGGCAACAATAGCATCGTTTATGATGTTGGTGATTTCTATGTTTTGCGGAGTCAAAACTTAAGACATTTGAACCGGACTTTGTTTTCAGGGAACAGGTCAGCGAGCAAGCTAACAAATATGTACAAATGTTGCAACTTGCAACAATAGTACATCTCTTCATTGGTTAACTGCTTCTGATGTAAAGTGTCTTTTGAGTTCTGAGAGAAAATATAGAGTGGCAACCAGACAAACGGAAAAACTCAGTTAACCAACAGTGTCAGATGGGCATGCTGCATGTATATGAACATTGCAAACAATATGAAGGACCTTGAGGTGCTACAAAAGGAGAAAATTCACACAAATTGTAGGGTAATGTGCAAATTTGGGATGGGTCGGTAGCATATTTTTTGTTTTGGAACCCTTCCAGTGCAAAATTCCGGGATTTTGAAAAAAAGATGCAATTTCTCAATTCTGCTCTTGATACTGGCAACACTGACCCATCCCTAGTGCAAATAAATGTCATATTTGTATTTTAACATAATATACAGACAAGAATGTTGCTTTATGCAAAAGTTTCACAGAATCTACCAAAAACTTAGAATTATTTACTACTGTAAATATAACATTAAATATTATACATAAAACATCTCATGGTTGTTATAACTTTTAACTGAGCTGGTAAGTTTGTTAACCCATAGGCTTCAAAAGCTGTGTGGGTATCTTTCTCGCCCATGGTGTCTGCCTAGGCGGATAGAATGTTTGGCTGTGTGGTGGGAAAATCTTGTTTTATTGCGTTAATACATCCTATCCAATGAACAATTGCTAATCCGGTTGGTGCAGACTTGTCCGCCAAACGTCAGAAAAAGATGTCCTGTGTTTCCACCGGCTGGCCGGTCCCTAGTACTGTGCACTCGCCAGATGGCGTGTCGTACTTCCTTCCTATCTAGACAGCGTGACGTCATAGCATCTTTTTCGTTTCGCGCGAACTAGTGCTCACAGATTTTTCTGATTGCCAGAATTTTGTGGATTATTGTTTGTTTTTGGAAAGATTTACTTTCTTTACTATCACATTTTACTTCTAAGAGTGTGTAGAACAAAATGTCATCCCCAGGACAGAAGAGGGCAAGTTACGGCCATGCAATGCCCAATTTCGATGGGCATTCATATTGAGCACGTTGCCGTGATAAAGGGAAGGGTGATGAGCCTTGCATCTCCAATAAGGATACATCAGACTGTAAGTTCTGCAACGCCCTAACTCCAGAACAACGTGTTCAGCTGGCCACGCCCTCATACATGTGGATAGTTTCAACCCCTCAGATGATAATCCATTTGCTGGCCCCAAGGCGGATCCGGCCGAAACTCACAATGTCTCCCACAGTCATAAGCTGCTATGTCAATTCCCAAAGGAACAGCTACCTGCTGGAGGCATTACATCAGCTTACAGACAAAAATGCAGTGGAACTAGTTCAAAATCAAAAATCCCTGGGGTTTTTCAACCGACTGTTTTTAGTCCCAAAGCCCAGCAACAAATGGAGACCTATATTAGATCTGAGCAAACTGAATCTTTTCCTTAAGGTGGAAAAATTCAAAATGGAGACACCGGAAACCATAAGGATGTCCCTCCAACAAGGGGAGTAGGTTACCTCAATAGATTTCAGGGATGCCTACTTCCATATTCCCATACAGGAACAATCCAGGAAATACTTGAGATTTCATGTCCAGGGTCAGACATACCAATTCAAAGCACTACCTTTCGGTCTGTCCACAGCACCCTTGGAGTTCACTGTAGTAGCAAAGGGTACAAGAGTCCACCAGTACCTAGACAACTGGTTGGTGGTAGCTACATCCCACCAGGTTTGTCTCCGGCACACTCAAGATCTAGTGAGAATATGCCAAGAACTAGGTTGGCTGGTGAATTTGGAAATGTAAGAACTGGAACCACAACAGATCTTCGATTTTTTAGGCTACCAGTTTGACCTCAGAGCTGGTCGGGTCCGACCCACACCGGACCGGTGGCAGAACCTTCAGGACAAAATTTCAGAAATACTGTCACTACCGGCATGTTCGGTCCGGCAGTTCATGTCCCTAATAGGTTTGTTAGCAAGTTCATCTAGGCCGACTACACATGAGACCCATACAGTGGCATCTCAAAATCAACTGAAGGGTACCCAAACCACTAGAAAAGGTGATCCCAATTCTCAGGTCTCTGCACCCCCACTTACAATGGTGGCTACAGGAAGACAACATTCTCACAGGCCAACCATTACGCCCAATAAAGCATGCTCTGCAAATCTTTACAGACGCATCAAAAGAAGGGTGGTGCGCTCACGAACACACTACAAGAGGGTCCTGGTCCCTACCAGAAAGCAAGCTGCATATAAACTATCTTTCTAGCACTGAAAGAGTTCCAAGACCTCTGTACTGACAAGATAGTACTTGTTGCAACTGACAATACTACAGTAGTTTCCTACATAAACAAAGAAGGAGGCATGAGGTCGGGCCCACTGTGTGCCCTACTATGGAGAATCTTGACATGGTGTACCAGACATCAAGTAACACTCAAAGCCCGGCACATTCCGGGCTGGCTAAACATGGTAGCAGACAAGCTATCCCGATTAGGTCAGACCATTCAAACAGAGTGGTCCCTCCTTCAAGAGGTTTTCCAAGCTATATGCAGCAGGTGGCACCGGCCTCAGATAGACCTGTTTGCCACGAGGTTCAACAACAAGTTGCCTCTGTTTGTATCACCGTTACTGGATCCCCTGGCCACAGCAGTGGATGCACTCAGTCTGCCATGGGAGGATCTGGACGCGTACGCCTCCTAACCAGCAGCCATCTTGGACAAAATGGTGGAGAAGTTGCAGGACTCCCCATGCAGGAGAATCATTCTGATTGCTCCGGGCCCAACATGCCTTGGTTTTGGGATCTAGTGACCATGTCCAGTCAGATTCCACTGAGCCTGCCTCTATTGCCCAACCTGTTAACACAGCCTTTCAATCAGATCCCTCACAGAAATGTGACAAACCTAAATCTCCATGCATGGCTCCTAGAGCCTCAGCAATCAAGGAACAGGCAATCTCGCGCGTCTCCTGGATAGTTTCCACAGACAGTGTCCTGTGAATGCAAGTAACACACTGTTGGGGTTTATACATTTATTATACTAAAACAAATATATCTAATACTATTTACATACTGTGGCATTGTATTATTTACATGACTTAGTATACACCACTAACTGTATTAATACATTACACACAAAATACACAGTTACGTATAATTGATCACAATATAGTTTAAGGTGACTTTATCAACAGTCTGACTAGTTACATGCTTGTGTCCCAGAAGGGGAACCATACTTAAAAGTTTAAAACTTGAGTTTAAGATCACCTTAGTTATATGATGGTTAAAATATGGCTTAAGGCCAGCAATTTACTTGAGTTTAAGATCACCTTAGTTACATGAGGGTTAAAATGGGTTACGAGTTGAGTGATTTATAGTAGCTGGGCACTCTAGGGGACCATAATTTATGATGACCCTAACATGTGAGTTTAAGCTGAGCTCATGTTAGAGGGAGGTTAAGTTTGGTTAACTAACCTAGTATGTGCCTTTGAGTTTACTATGGCCAGTTTAAGGTGGCCTCAGAGGGTAATTAGAACTTAACCATGTAATATGTGGTGAAGTGCCACATTATTTGAAATTAAGAGTTTTACAATATATTTTTGTTGAGTAAGAGGACATGAAGTGACCCCAAATCCCCAGTATGAGTATCATGTATGCAGTAGTCGTTGAAATGTGAGGGCAACATCATCAGAAGCTTGGTGGGCCTGGGTAATGTAAGCCCAGACACAATCCGACGTCCAGGTGCCCTGGCTCTGGATATTTTGCAAAGAAACATTAGAGTTAAATGCCCAGGTGGCACCTGAACGTCGGAGTGAGTGGAAGGTGATATTGGAGGGTTGATTATGTAATCTACTCATAATAATGGAAAAATGCTTCCTTAAGCGAGAATCTGACAGGGGAACCCAGTCATGATTAAATTTGACTTGGAAAAGTGGTTTATTAGAACCATTTGGGGAGAGGGACAGTAATTTGGTTAAAGCCCTGACAGGGCAGATGGGAGAAGCCCCAAGGGCAGGGATTTTTATAAGTCTGACCGAATTTTTCATTTGCATGGTTTTGGACCACTTGAGAAGGATATGGGCCCCAGGGGGAGCAAAGAAGACATCACCTTGGGCTAATTGTTTTAATTGATCAAAAGTAGACATGGTGTGGGGGACTAAGTTAGATATTCTCAAAAAGCTAAAGAACGACAAGAGGATTGAGGCTTTATACACAAATCCCATGAACATTGAGTCACAAATTTTAGCTATTTGGGTTAGCATGGGAATATCAATGATTGATTTTATATTTACACTCATGGGTGAACTCTTGGCTACCGCTTTATTAAAGTAACGTATCCTTGGGTCCAGAAAGGCAGTGACTTGGAAGCCATACATGGTTAATTTTGTTTTGATAGCAGAGAGATAATTTGAGATGGCAGCATGTGAGACTTTATTAATGACAAGAAATTCTAGGAAGCACAGTATGTTCTCAGAGGTAAGGGCTGATAGCTGAATGTTGGCAAAGATGGTGAAAGCCATGAATGTTCTAAACATTTTATCATACGACCTTGAGGTAGAGTCAGCTAAAGCTGCATGAAGTCTAGAGGATGCATTTCTGGCCAGATGTTGAATCTGAGGATTTCTATCTGAAATTTTAAATAGACCAATCTAGATTCAGAATTTCAGTAGAAGGGTTTAACCATCTATGGTAAGGTATTAAATGGTGAATGGTTGATGCATATTGTGGATCAATTGGAAGGCGAGACAATGCGTCTGCTACGATATTCTCTTTACCAGGTATATGTACGACCTTGAGATCTATATCTTTGGTAGCAACTATCATGGCTATATTGCATGCGATAGCAGCCAGAACGCAATCTCTAGTTTTGCCCGAGTTAACAACCACCACTACAGCCTGGTTGTCACAGTGTATGATGATGCATTTGCCCTGCCACTTGTGGCCCCATATTCGCAAGGCCACCAGAATATTAAGCATTTCCAATTGTACGATACCATATCCATTGAAACCCTGAACAATGCCAATCGAATAGACCTCGTCACATACCGCCCCTAAGCCTTGAAGGGAAGCATCTAGCTCAATGAGCGAGTGAACTTTCTCGTGTGAAAAGAATGCCATCCCATTGAATTTGGGTAAGAAATTTACAAACCACTGGAGGTCTCTTCTAAACTCCTCATTCAGTGTTATTTGTACTTGCTTGTCTGCTTCTCGTAGCACTTGTAACATGCGGTTTAAAAATGGTCTAGCCGCCCTGACGCATTTTGTTATGTACAACAGCTTTTCGAGTATGGATTGGAGGTCGCGTTTGGAACAGTGGGTTTTATTCTGCCATTGTTGACAAATATTTTTGATTTCTACAAGCTTATTCGTAGGTACTGAGATGGTAAGATCTTCTGTGTTGTTTATGACACCCAAACATAGGGCACTGGTTGAGGGTGGAAGTAATTTTTTGTCACTGATGTCAAGACCAAGTTTGCCCAGGAGCTCGTGAAGGGTGCTAAATGAGGTATCTGCCTGGGATTTTGTGGCCTGACCAATGATATCATCAATGTAGTTCGTAACATGGAATCCTTTATTGAGCATAATGTATCTTATGGCATCGCTGAGCCTCTGGAAATTCGCCGATCCGTGCCTAAACCCGAACAGGAGACATGTATCAATATAGTAGTTTTCATGGTTTAAACCCAAGAGCTTATAGTCCAAAGGGTCGATCTTGATATGTCGAAAGGCTCTAGAGATGTCGATTTTGTATATAAGTGAACCCTTGCCTAGTTGAAGGACTTTACTACTGATGTAATCAATAGATGGCAAGGTGAGAAGAAATTCAGAACCTATATACGAGTTGGGATCCACACCTGCGTTCACTGATGCCCCATGAGGATAACTAAGATCCACGATGATCCTACGACTCGCAGCTCCAGGTTTCTCATGAGTAAGGAAGGGGGACACATGCAGATTAGGGATAGGCGGGGTCTTGAAGGGTCCTAAGATAGCTTTAAAAGCCCTTTCTTCCTGTAAGTATGTATTAATGTCATCAGGGAATTCTCTGGCTGAACTGTGGTTAATTTTTGAAGGGACGAGATTAACTTTATTATCAAAACTCAAGGGAAAACCATATCTGATTAACTGGAGAAGTTGCTTATCCCAGTGTGGAGTTGTGATGGGACTTGTATTTGGGCATTCAGAAAATTGTAACCCTTACAAGCACTAACCTGACTGTGTATTTCTAACAAATCCGATTTAAGTTGTTTAGGACTGTTCTTGTTTGCTAATTTTTGTTCTGAAATGGGGATGAACCCAAATTTTTCCACTGTTTGGTTATCCCATTCTTTGAAAATATTGGTATTTGCAGCTTTATCAAGTTTTTCCTTGTGTTTAGGTTTGGACTTCAAGGCCAACTCATATTTGTCTTGCATTTCGAACGAGACGCTAGCACTAGCAGGAGAGACACGTTTAGCGACGACTGCGTTCGTATTACTATCACTTGTGTGACCACCTACCGTACCACTGTGAACTCTGCCACTGTCCATCGTGTAAGTGTGATCTGTGGTAAAGTGATTAACACATTTGTGTGATACGACTTTTTGATTAGTTTTCTCACCTTGTGCCTCCTGTATTACTACTTCTGCCTCTGTTGACTTGGTTACATCAATTAGGGGCCAATACCTATTCTTAGTGTTGACAGGTACGAACTGACCTTTGCTTTGTGACTGCCACTTGTCAGATAATGTACTAACTTGTTTTTCACACCTTAACATATTTTGTTTGACACGTTTTGCTTGGTTAGTATTTACACCTTGTTTTTTAATCTTCATATCACGTTTGTGAACAACCTTTACAGGTCTCAATCCATTTTTATCACAAGTCGTAACTACTGATTCTGTACTTTCAACTTTACGTTTGTCACACTTTTTCCAGGGATAATTGTCAACCTGGCTATTTACACTACTGTTTACCTTGCCAGCCACAATACCAGCATAAGATTTATTACAGAATCTAAACCAGTCATGTCTCCAATTACTACTTTCACCATGACACATGCTACTATTTAATATGGTCCTAGATGAAAATTGTTTGGTGCTACTTGTTTTCTGAACGATTCGCACTGCCTTATGGCAGTGCCCTACTCGTTTTTTGCATGCTTGCATTCTTTTTGAGGGTGTATGCTGGATTTCCCAAAAGAAAAGCGTAACACGCAAACATGCAAATATTTTTGGCCATTGTTCTCATGATCAGAACTTTGTCCGCACGTACCCTTCTGATAGTATCTGCACGGTACTGCCTTATCCTTGCTCATGGTTTTCTTTTTACCCTCAGTACTCACTCTTTGCGCGTGGACCCGACGAACGCGGTCAATTTTAGTCGTGTCACACCAGTTTACTTTGTTTTCTTCCATTTTGCATAATAACACTGCGTGTGCCCCTTTTGCCGCTTGCCAGCCAAAATCATGAGAGTCCTCCATCAGATACGAGAGGTATTCAAGCATAAGATTTTTAGTTTCTAAGTGATTCCTCACGAATAATGGTACTGAATCCCGAGACCCACTGGGACATGGATAGACTATCATAAGATGTTCTTGTCTTATTCGAACCCGACAATATAAAATTTTGTGGCCATGGAACTTCACGTTTGCACCAAACCGTTTCATTTACTCCCCCCCCCCCCCCCTTTGAGACCTGTACTTGCCTTGAAAGTTTATCGCTTAAAGTTCTTATAACCTCTGGTCCACCTGGTTTTGAAACTGTCTTGACTGCCTCAGTCCATTCAGGGAGGGAAGTAGTAGATCACTGTCGTTTCTTGACGCCGTCGATGCTGCACTTGCAGCTGACTTAGGAGATACAACCTGTCCTCTGTCTTGGTTGTCTACTTTTTCTTCCACCTTTGATATTCTTCCATTCAGCTGTTTCAATTCATTTAATATTTGTTTGTTAATGTCCATTTGGTCACTGACGCTTTCAATATCTTGATCACTATTATCAGAGTCCTTGATATTCTGGCACTTTGAATTAATAGGTCTTTCGTGAGTGTCCCCACAAGCTTTACATTGGAACAGTTTACGTGGCATGACTGAAACAGTGATTAAATAATTAGACACTGATAATTGAAATATGCGCGTTAAGAAAGCCATTTTATTGCGTTAATACACCTTACCTAGTGGACAGATGCATTTGTCCGGCGCTCTGCCGGTCTCGCCAAACGTTAGAAAAAAACGTCCTGAGCTGGGCTCTGGCCGGGACCGGTAGTGTCCTGTTCATTCACCAGGTGGCTGTGTAGCCTCCCTGTCGGTGTACTGCGCATGCGTGTGCATGCGCACTTCCTCTTTTTGTTTGGCGCGAAGCAGATTAAACGCTTGGAAAGTTTATAGATTTATTTGTGGATTTTTCATATCAAAACAATATATTTTACTACGGAAATGGAGTACTATGTTAAATAATATATATAGAATCACATTTTATCTTCTTCTGCTGGCCAGGATTGTGGATCGTGTGGGTATTTTACATTGAACTTTCACCCCGAGTCCGTGAAGTATTTTGTTGAGAAAGGAATCAGTACTTCTGCATTTTATTTCATACTGCAAGCCTTTTTGTGTGGATATCTACCAAGAACTACTGTTTCCTGGCCACGTCTTCATTTAAATATATTAAAGAGTTTTCCTTCATATTTACAAAGAATAGATCGTCTTCTGACGTCATCATCTCCAGCAATGCTTGTCACGTGACAATAAAATAAACTGGTCACATGACACTGCAAGCGGCAAGTCGCTTGAGATATGAAAGATTTCCTGTCTTCATCTATGAACTAACAGTTACAGTAAGCGTCTATCGCTTACGAAAATAAATAAACTTATTGAGGATATTGGAAACGTGCTGGCGTTTTATACAGGGTATTTATAATTTTTGAGGAAACTACAAATTGCAAAATTTTCTTTATGTACAGTAATTGTTTTAATGTAGTCACCTAGCCCACCGGTCCGGTGTTGGTCATGTGACAACACAAGAACATACAGGGTGCCAGAACCTACCGGTCCGGTACTGGTTACGGCTGCCCTCACAGATATACTGTACCCATTAATAAGTTGTCACCTATTCCCACCGGTCCGGTGCTAGTCATGTGACAACAAAATACACATACAGGGTGCCAGAACCTACCGGTCAGGTACTGGTTAGATATACTGTACCCTTTAATAATTTGTCACCTATTCACACTGGTCCGGTGCTGTTCATGTGACAGCAAAATACACACACAGGGTTCCAGAGCCTACCGGTCCGGTACTGGTTACGGCTGCCTTCACAGATATACTGTACCCTTTAATAATTTGTCACCTATTCACACCGGTCCGGTGCTGGTCATGTGACAGCAAAATACACATACTCATACAGGGTGCCAGGACCTACCGGTCCGGTACTGCATGGTTTACTGCTGCCCGCGGATATACCCATTAATAATTTGTCACCAACCCCCACCCGTCCGGTGCTGGTCATGTGACAACATTGATAAACATACTAGAGCCTACCTGTCCGGTAGCGGCTGGAGTGCTGTCCGGTAGCGGTTGCAGATTTTCCCATTATTTTGTCACCAATTCACACCTGTCCAGTTCTGATCATGTTTAACAAACAGGATGCCCTGGGTGCCAGTTTCTGCCAGTCTGATACCGGCTACACTTGCCCTCTGGATTTTTGCTATTATTTTGTCACTAGGTCCCACCGGTCCGGTGCTGTTCATGTGACAAGATATCAACATACACAGGGTGCTAGACCCTACTGTTATGGTACTGGTTAAAGTTGCCCTATACAGAAGGTTTCATGGCCTACTTATAAAAATTAATTTACTTAAATTTCCCAATTTGTCACCAATCCCCACCGTTCCGGTGCTGGTCATGTGACAACTCAAGTAAACATACACAGCCTACCAGCCCGATATCGGCTACAGTTACCCTTTTACAGATTGTCCTATTATTTTGTCACCCATTCCAGCTTTTCTGGTGCTGGTCATGTGACAACAAATAAATATACAGATCCGGTACTGGGTACAGCTGCTCTCACAGATTTGCCCATTAATAATTTGTCACCAGTGCCCATCTGTCCGGTGCTTGGTCATGTGGCAACTCAAGTAAACATACACAGGGTGCCAGAGCCTACCATCCTGGTAGTGGCTACAGTTACCTTCTCACCGATTTTCTTTACAGTCACCAAGTCCCACCGCTGGTCATGTGACAACCTTTTAGCACACACGGGGGTGCCAATCCCATTGGTTACAGTTGCTCTTTCACAGAAAGGAAATTTCTAATTATTTTGTCACTAATCCCCACTGGCCCAGTTCTGGTCATGTGACAACACAAATATACTTACATGGGATACCAAACCCTACCTTTACCATTTCCCCTGGCTCTGGTCTGGTACCAGTCATGTGACACAAAATATTAGTTCCATGCCACCAGATGACTGGCTTGGCCAGAAAATGGAAAGGTTTAACCTCATAGCTGCCTCAGGTTACCCGTCCGGGCTCATAGGGCAGGAGGTTTGTGAACTGACCATTTAATATGCATTCCTAAATCTCAATGCAAGTGGTCTCATTACACAAGCTTTTCCCCACAGAGCTGAATATTACTAGACATGAGGCTGCCACGGGCACTCGAAGTCCCAGGTCGGACACTTTTCAGCACCCTGGTACGAAGTCCCAGAACAAAGGTACAACAGAAAGGGTACCAAGCACTCCTGAATGCTACTTCTCCACTCCAGCATGCTTGGATCATTTTTCTAAGGTCAGAGGTTGTGACCGTGATCATGAGGTTCTAGCTCCCCTTCTTTCACTAGGCCTTCATGTGGTAGCTAGCAATATAAATGAAATTATTGGAACAGATCCTCACGTTCAGTTACCTGCATATACAGTCAGAGGGTATGGATCAAGAGAGCTCAAATTGTAAATTACATGTGATGGTTATTGTCAAGGTGGTACCTGTTGTCGTAACCCACTTGAAGGGGAAGCCGTCTGCGAAAGTTTTTTTGGCAGGTCTGGCAGTCCCTGGGTTCAACTCTGAGTTTGTTTTCAATACTACAGTGAAAGGGCCGTTTTTCAATTCTCCTTGGCCTTCTACAACAAGGTTGTTTCTGGTTCCAAAACCAACAAGTGGAGGCCTGTCTTAGATCTCAGTCAGTTGAACTTGTTTCTAAAATCAGGCACCTTCAAAGGGAAAATTCCAGAACCATAAGGCTCTCCCTTTAGCAAGGGGAGTGGGTCACCTTTGGATTTAGTGATGCCTCCTTTCATTTTTCACTGGTTCCAAGGTTATGAAAATATCTCAGGTTCCATCTGAAAAGTGAAGCCTGCCAATTCACTGCCTTCCCTTCGACTTGTTGACGGCTCTGTTGGAGTTCCCCAAGTTCGTAAAGGAAGCGAAGCTCATGGCTCAAGGAGTATAAGGAGCATACGAAACCACCAGTACCTAGATGACTGGTTACTTACGACTCCATGCCAGGAAACTTGCCTCTAACGTTTCTCCCCAACCCTTTTTGGCCCTTTACCAAGAACTGGGTTTAGTACTTAATTTGCTTTCAAGTTGGAACTGCTCCATCAGCAAGTGTTCAACTTTGTAGGATACTGTTTCGACCTCTCTCGAGGCCTGGTCAAGCCCAAGTGCGAGAGACCGCATACTCTGACACTTAAAATATAGACCCATGGGGCAAGAGACCTACTCGGGCAGTTCATGCCCTTAATCGGCCTGTTGATGACCACAAAAAAGCAGGTAGTGTAGGGACACCTTCATATTAGACCCTTACAGTAGGTGGGCAGTAACTATGAAGGAAAGCAGCCTTTGTCAGGTCTCCCTCATATGAGACCCATACAGTGGCATCTGAAGCGACATTGGCACATGACCTGAGAGTCTGGAAAAGGTCATTTAGTTGCCCCACTCTCTCCATCCACACCTAGATTGGTGGTCAAACGAGAGCAATGTACTTTGGGGCCAATCATGGCTTCCCCCTCAACCCGCTCTTCAAAGATTTACAGACACCTCAATTAAGGCGGGGACGCACACATGGGGGACTCCACGGCAAGAGGTGTTTGGTCACTTACAGAAAGTCCCCTCTACATCGAGCATCTTTGCAGGGACCAGATTGTACTGATAGCAACGGACGGCACATCTGTAGTCTTTTACATCAACAAGGAGGGCGGTATGATTCAGACTCCCTTTGTGCCCTTGAGACTTCTGTCCTGGTGTCACCCCAGAGGAATAGTTCCGAGGTCTCGGCTCATTCCAGGTCGCTTGAATGTAATGCAGACAAGCTTTCCAGATGCAGCCAAGTGACCAGACAGAGTGGTCCTTATATCAGGTTTTCAACATCTGGTGCTCAAGATGGGCCTGGCCACATGTGGAGCTTTTTGCAACCCGGTTCAATCACAAACTCCCCAAGTTTGTTTCACCGGTACCGGATCCAACGGCCTGGGCAGTTGACGCCCTGAGTCTGCCTTGGGAAAATCTGCATGTTTACACCTTCCCTCCAGTCTCCCTGCTCAGCCACATGATCTCCAAGGTGATGGATCAAGGCTATCACAGGAATGGTTCTGATTGCTCCAGGGTGGTCCAACATGGTTTTGAGATCTGGTCAGTTCTGTCGGTTCAGATCCCTTTCAGGCTTCCTATACAAAGGATCTGGTAACACAGCCCTTTGACAGGCTTCTTCACTGGAACCTCAAAAATCTAAACCTGCATGTCTGGCTCCTAGAGCCTCTGTCATTCAGGAACAAGGGTTCTATGAGGAAGTAGCAGCAAGAATTAAAGCTCCTCACAGTCTCTCAACCAGAGCCGTTCACAAATCAAAGTGTGCCGTTTTTTGGTCCAAGAGTGTAAGTCAAATGAGGTGGACTTCTGGTCGCCCTCTGTGACCCAATTGCTGATTTTCTGTTTCATCTTTTCAAAGACAGAAAACTTCAGCCCAGTATTATTGAAGGCTATAGGACGGCTTTTGGTGATATGGTAGGCCATAAAAGTGCATCAGTTAAGATGAGAACCTAACCTGCTTGTTGGATAGCTTCCATAGAGTTAAGCCCAAGGGCAGGTGGGGAGTGCCCACTTGGAACCTTTCACTGGTACTTCACCTTTTGAGCCCGTGCAGAAGGCCTCTTTTAAGCACTTGTTTTTCAAGGTAGTCTTTCTGTTGGCCTTGGGCTCAGGCAATAGACATAGTGAAATTCATGCCTGGCTGTATAAAAATATCAGGCATCAGGAAAATTGGAGTAGGGTCTCTCTCTACCCTTCGCCCACTTTCCGTTCCAAGAATCAGATGGCTAAAAAGGGTCTTTCCTGCGTGGCCCTGGTAGTCCTACCAGTCTTGGCTCCATCTTTGGATAAATCTCTTAAGGAGGACAAATCTCTCTATCCAGTAAGAACCCTACGTTATTACTTAGCCAGGACCAAGGACCTCTGCAAAGGTAAAAATCTGGCCTTCCGGAAGAGTTTCATAAGGATATTATTCCAGCTACCATCTCTTCCTGGAGCTAGGGAACTGTGCTGTAATGCTACCAGCTTTCTGATGAGCAAGCCCAGAGCTTGCATCAAGTCACAGCCCATGCTGTTCAAGCCTTTGCTGCTGCCAAGGCATTTCCAGGGGGTGTCTCCTTGGACCAAATCCTCTCAGCTTGCTCGTGGAAGGTCCATAATTCTTTTACACAATTTTATCTGAAAGACGTGGCTTGGGCAGATTTGGAATTGCAACACTTAGACCCAGTGGTAGCTGCCCAACAGGTCCACGGATAATATAGCATTCTAGTAAAGCATAGGAATGTGCATATATATATTGCATAAAAAAAAAAAAAAAAAGCTTCTACTATCCTTGCTTCTGGGCTGCCATGATCCCAAGTGGACCCAGGAGTATAGTGATAGAAACTTCAGTTCCTGTTCTTCTTCCTCTACTAGGTGGGTCGGAACTCTAATCTCCCTCTCATCTCTCCCTGTACACTCGGGTCGAGTTTTGTACAAAGAAAAAAAAAGGGGGGGGGGGGGGGGGGGAAGGGTGTTTTGCTTAGGGCTGGTCGACTTGACCATTGCCTCAGGCACCCTTATTACTAGTCAGAGTTCTGGGAAATTCCCCCTTATTCAGCTACCCTCCATCCACTGGGTAGTTATTCTGCATCTGTCCACTAGGTAAGGTGTATTAACACAATAAAATGGAAAATTTAATAGTAAATTAAATTTTTATAAGTTAATACCTTACCTAGTGGACAGGGGGATTCCCACCCTACCTGCCCCGCTATTCTAAGCTAAAAAAGGGGACTTTCTAAGGTAGACAACAAAAAGAGGAAGTGCGCATGCACACGCATGCGCAGTACACCGACAGGGAGGCTACACAGCCACCTGGTGAATGAACAGGACACTACCGGTCCCGGCCAGAGCCCAGCTCAGGACGTTTTTTTCTAACGTTTGGCGAGACCGGCAGAGCGCCGGACAAATGCATCTGTCCACCAGGTAAGGTATTAACCTATAAAAATTTAATTTACTATTAAATTTTCCAATTGATGCGATCTAATGAATATTGAATAGAATACAGCCCTTTAGAGAAGCTCCAAGGTTTTAATCCCAGAGCTAAACGCGCATATGTCAACTATCACTATTGACGGATGAGCAGGCAAACTTCACACGGTCATCTCATCCAAGCATCCAGGAACTCTGCAAAACACTGAAACTCTGAGGTTTCAGTGTACTAGCTGAAGCTTCAGAGTTTCCAAAAGTTAATAAAATCGAAAATTCAAAAAATTTGATTATTTTGTTAAAAGAGGTGTTTCCTCCTTGGCTTTAACTTTTAAAATGAATATGGCCTTCCACTGGCGGGAAACCACTGGGTGACCAGGGTCAGTGAGAGGTCAACCAATCAGAAACTAGTACATGTAACACAAGAATAACCTACACATTGCCACTGACTATGCTAGCACCTGATATGCTACCCCGACAGACAGACCCAAAGGCCGGAGGGGAATCCCCTCCGGGAACCTCTACCTGGTTTTGCACTAACTGACAAAGGCTCCATTTGAACCAATTAAAGAGGCCTCCTTGAAGCATTTAACCTTCAAGACAGTTTTCCTCTTAGCCCTTGGGTCAGGCAAGCGTAGAAGTGGGATTCATGCTTGGCAAAACAGAAATATTAGGCACCAATCTGATTGGTCAAAGGTGTCCCTATACCTATCACCAAGCTTTCTTTCTAAGAATCAGCTGGCCAAAGAGGGCCCAGATAGTGTGGCCCCAGTGGTTATTCCAGCCCTGGCCCCAACTCTGGATAGATCCCTCAAGTCTGACAGGTCCCTCTGTCCGATCAGAGCATTACGCTACTATTTGGACAGAACCTCAGACCTCAGGCAGAATAAGGAGTTGGTCTTTGTCTCCTTTAAGAAAGGTTTCAACAAAGACATCTCACCTGCCACTATCTCCTCATGGATCAAACAGACTGTGATCCTTATGTTATGAGCTCTCTGATCAAGAGGCCCATACCTTGCATCAGGTCAAAGCCCTTGATGTCAGGGCCTTTGTTGCTTCCAAGGCCTTCCAGTCGGGGGTCTCCTTGGATCAGATTTTATCAGCTTGCCTCTAGAAATCACATAATAGCTTCACACAGTTTTACCTGAAGGATGTGGCCTGGGGTGATTCAGCGCTCTACCATCTGGGACCTGTAGTGGCTGCTCAGCAGATCCACCAATAACCCAGAAATAGACTAGGTTCTGTACATATATACATTTTTATAAGTTAATACCCTATCCAATGGACACACAAGACCCTCCCTCCGACCTCGCTATCAGCTTACTAGGGGTCTAATAGGTTTAGACAATGAAAAAGATGCTATGACGTCACGCTGTCTAGACAGGAAGGAAGTACGACACGCCATCTGGCGAGTGCACTAGTACTAGGGACCGGCCGGCCGGTGGAAACACAGGACGTCTTTTTCTGATGTTTGGCGGGCTGGTCTGCGCCGACCGGATTAGCAATTGTCCATTGGATAGGGTATTAACTTATAAAAATTTAATTTACTTATTAAATTTGCAATTTACTTTATCAATAAAAATAGCCATGTTATTCTATCTCTATCTGGTGCCAAGACTTCATATTATCTCTAGTTTCACATGATTTTAGAAAATAATGTTTTCATTTCATTAATGCATCCTATCCAATGGACAATTGCTAATCCGGTTGGCGCAGACTGGCCCGCCAAATGGCAGAAAAAGCCACTACTGTGCATTCGCCAGGTGGCACATCGTACTTCCTTCCAGCCCAGACAGTGTGACATCATCGCGTCTTTTTTGTTTGGCATGTGTACTGTGCAGACGGATTATTTTGTGAGAATTTAAAGTTTGAATATTTGTGGATTATCACAAGTTTGTAATTTTATTTTACTTCTTTGGATATTTGTCACTGTATAGGACAACATGGTGTCTCCAGAACAGAAACAAGGAGGTTGTGGCCATTTAATGGCACGTTTGGATACATACAGTTTCTGCACGAGATGCCACTTCAAAGGCAAATGCTCAGACCCTTGTGACCCACTAAGAGTGACTGTAACTCCTGCAATGTACTTACTAGTGACCAACGCTTACAGCTGTCCACCCCAAGTTACAAACTAAAGAAGGAAAAATGTGAATCAAAGAAATCTGATAAAACTCTAACACTCCAACTAAAGCTATGAACTCAGACATTTACTCCCTTGTGGACCCAGGCTTAGTGTTGGTAGTCAAGGCAGTGGATGACCAGGGGATTCTACAGTCTCCTGGTTTGAGTTCCAGTAAAAAAGAGAAGAAGAAAAGTGCTTTCACAGACAATCCAGCTTCAAAACTGGCCAAGTCTTCTAGAGACAAGTCTGCCAAGTCAGTCCCTGATAGCAGGTCGACCAAGTCCTCGGCTGGTGCAAGAATTGATGCTTTAGACCAGAAATGGTCGGATAGATTCAACAGGCTAGAGGCACTTTTGATGGCAAGAACTCTGAAGAAAGAACCAATTTTTCAGACTGTTATTGTCACGCCAACACACATCGCAACAGTTGGCTGTGTTAAGTCTACCGCCCCATTGATCAAGCCGGTCAACCTACCTTAGTCTCTTCAACAGTCTGCCGGCCGACCAGCACCCTCAGATTTGTTTGGTATCGAACAGAGACAGGGTAACAGCAAATTGCCAAGGGATCAGAAACAAGACCGACAGACCACCACCGACCAACTACAGATTTGTCTAGCATCAACTCTCCTGCTGTACAGCAACAGGTCACCAGCAAATCAACCTCTGCACCTGCTAGAAGACAGAATTTCTAGTATGGACACTGACTCTGACAGCAACATGTCGGCCCGACCACCAGTGGATATTTTTGTTGAAGAGGGTGAACAGTCTGAACAGGATCCAGATGTCACTGTTACAGAACCTGACCAGACCCTCTCTGAGGAACAAACCTACAGAGAAACCATGAGGGGGATCTGGCCATATATCGGTTGGTCACACATCCCTGAGATGGACACTACCACTTCAACAGCAGAGGAAAATCCATTTGCCAATCCAAAGCTACAGCCAGTTGGTAAAGTGTTGGTCAGAATGGCTACTGATGAATGGTTTTGCAACAAACTGAGTAAGCTTAATCTCAAACCTACTTAATCTCGTGGAGTTCTGAAGTTGGTGGCCTACTCAAAGATAAGTTTATCCAACCAGCCAAGCTGCAATCCAAGTCGTACGGGCTAAATTTCGAACAGCATAAGACTGGTTCTACTGCTGTATCTTCATGGAATTCTGATTATTCTAAGCCCAACAGTAGTTAAAGTCAGATAGCCAGGGCAGCTGGACTCGCCTCAACCCCACCAGCTTCCAGACAGATTTCACAGGACAGTCTCAGAAGGTGGGAGAAGTCTGCTTTTGAGGCTAGCATCATCGGTAACCAGGCGGCCAGTTTCAACTGATGCCCCTTCAAAGAAAACATGCAGACTCAACTGAAGGTGATCTGGTCTGATCACAGCAAGGAGAAGTCTTCAAGCAAGGTTTCAACAGCTACTGACGAACTTTATTACCTTATGGGCTTAATGCCAGCATGAGCTAAGCCATGGCCAAGACTAAGGAGCATCTTAGTGACTTCGTCTTTGTTTCTATGGCTAAACTCACATTGGCTAGACGGGACTCCTACTTACCTCATTTGAAAATTAGCATCAAACCCGACACCTTTGCTGCTTTAAGAACTGCTCCACTCGAGATGGTTGCTACCACTGTTACGCACATCCTGAGATACATTCTGATAGCAAGAAAGTGGACAGACCAGCCTTGAAAAAGATTGGGAATCGTGTCCAGGGCAAGAAAAGCAGGGAAAGACATTTCACTACTCATCACTACCGGCCAAGGGTCAGCAGTCCTATAAATGACAATTATTGTGTAAATGCTCCAGTTTATGCAGGACTGCTGGACGGGAGCAAAGAGACTGTAAATGTTTGCCAGTCACCAGAGACTTTAAGGTTAACCAGAAAGACAGTAGAACCTCAGAACAACAGACTTTAAGTGTAAACTTGCCTGCTGTAACTCTTGCACATATTGTAAAAGGGCCATCACAAAAGAAAAATGTAAGTCCTGTTGTTGTAAACTATTATCAGAGATTAAAATATCTGAAAGATGTTTCCTGTGTCACTCAGTTGTCTTTTGCAAAACCTGTAACCAATGTCCCAACTGTTACTCTAGGTCTACCTGTAGGGACAAGACTGCACAAATTTTGGGAAACTTGGGAAGCTCTGGGGCCCGGTCCAAAAGTAATAAAAATCCTCAAAGAAGGCTACACTCTTCCCTTCCGGACCCGACCAAACTTGACAAAGTCACTGACCATCATAAGCTGCTATGTCAGTCCCCATAGGAACCTCTACCTGTTGGAGGCATTACATCAGCTTAATATGAACAAAATGCAATAGAACTGGTCAAAGATCAGATATCTTTGTGCTTCTTCGACTGGCTATTTTTGGTTCCCACACCCTACAATGGTGGAGACCTATCTTAGGCCTCAGTAACCTGAACAAATTCCTCAAGCCAGAGAAATTCAAAATGGAAACACTGAAAGCTAATAGGACCTTTCTCCAAGCAGTGGAGTGGGTGACGTCTATAGATTTCAAAGACACATACTTCCACATACCGATTCAAAGTCAGTCCAGGAAGTATTTGCATTTTCATGTTCAGGGTCAAAGCTACCAGTTCAAAGTACTACCATTTGGTCTGTCGACAGCACCCATGGAGTTCACAGTGGTAGCAAAGGAGGTCGAACTGATTTCCTTACAAAAGGGTATAAAGTGAACATGAAAAATTAGAGCTGGATTCCACACAAGTCTTTGACTTAGTTGGTTATCGGTTCGACCTAAAAGTCCACTTAGGTCAAATCCACATAAGGCCCTTACAGTGGCACAATTGGAGGGTACCAGAATCACCAGAAAAAGTGATCCCCATACCAAGGTCACTCCACCCTCACTTAGTAGCTTCAGGAAGAAAATGTACTGCAAGGCCAGCATCATCCCCCCCTCCCCCCTCTAGGTCATGCTCTGCATATTTTTACAGATGCATCAAAAGAAGGGTGGGACACTCACTTAGGGAACACACTGCAAGGGGAACTTGGTCCCTTCCAGAAAGCAAATTGCACATGAAAAACTAGAACTAAAGGTGGTCTTCTTGGCCCTAAACGAGTTCCAAGACCTCTGCTTAAACAAGATAGTTCTTGTAGCAACCAACAATACCACAGCGGTTGCTTACATAAACAAGAAAGTAGGCATGAGGTCGGGCTCACCGTGTGCCCTTCTGTTGAGAATCCTGACTTGGTGTTCCAGAAAACAGGTTACTCTCAGAGCCCGACACATTCCAGGTTGGCTGAATGTGGTAGCAGACAAGCTATCCAGGCTAGACTAGACCATCTAGACAGAGTGGTCTCTCCTTGCAAAGGTCTTCCACCAGTTGACATGCAACAGGTGGCACCAACCTCAGATAGATCTGTTTGCTATGAGGTTCAACAACAAACTGGCCCAATTTGTGCCACCAGTACCAGATCCCCTGGCCTGGGCAGTCTATGCACTCAGCCTTCCGTGGGAAGATCTGGATCTATATGACTTCCCACGACTAGACATCTTGGACAAAGGGGTGGCAAAGTTGCACAACTACCCATGCAGGAGAATCATTCTGATTGCTCCCGGGTGGCACAACATAACCTGGTTTTGGGATCTAGTGGCGATGTTGAGCCAGATCTCCTTGTGCCTGCCCTATCTGCCCAACCTGTTCACACAGCCTTTACATAGAGTCCTCACAGGAATTTGTCAAACCTAAATCTACATGCCTGCCTCCTAGAGCCTCAGCTTTCAAAGAGCAAGGCCTCTCTGAGGCAGTGGCAGCACGAATTGGATCAAGCAAATCAGTCTATGAGGCAAAGTGGACCATTTTTACAAAGTAGTGCCTCAGAAAACAGGTGGACTTAAGATCATCAACTAGAAAGGCCATAGCTAACTTCCTGCTGCACTTGTTCGAGGACAGGAAGTTGCAGCCAAGTACCATTGATGGCTATAAACCAACCATTGCAGACCAACTTGGAAATTCGCCCATTAATGTCAGCAAAGATGCAAATCTCACTTGTCTCTTGGATGGTGTCCATAGAGACAGACACAAGGGTTGGAGGGGCATCCCTTCCTGGAACCTTTCCCTGGTGCTGCACCAGCTGACAAAAGCTCCCTTTGAAACCATTAAAGAGGACTCTTTGAAGTATTTAACCTTCAATACTGTCTTTTTCTTAGCTTTGGGTTCAGGCAAACACAGTAGTGAGATCCATGCTTGGCAAAACAAGAACATCAGACACGAGTTAGACTGGTCAAAGGTGTCTCTTTACCCCTCACCCAACTTTCTTTCCAAAAACCAGCTGGCCAAAGAGGGTCCAGACAGTGTGGCCCAAGTGGTTATTCCAGCCCTCTCCCCAACTCTGGATAAGTCACTCAAGTCTGATAGGTCCCAGAGCCCTGCACTACTATTTGAACAGGACCACAGACCTCAGGCAGAACAAGCAGTTGGTCTTTGTCACCTTCAAGAATGGCTTCGCCAAAAATATCTCCCCTGTCACTATCTCATGGATCAAGCAAAGTGTGAGCCTGTGCTATGATCTCTCTGATCAGGAGGCCCTCACCTTACATCAGGCTATAGCCCATAATTTGAGTGCCTTTGCTGCTTCTAAGGCCATCCAGATGGGAGTCTCCTTAGGACAAATTTTATCAGCCTGCCATTGGAAGTCACACAATTGGAAGTTCTATTTGAAGGATGTGGCTTGGGCTGATTTAGATCTTTTCCATTTGGGCCTATTAGTGGCTGCTCAGCAGATCCACCAGTAGCCCTCATGACTGAGGAGATTTGTGTATACTGCCGGCGACAGGGTCACCGATAACTGACCTTTAGGACCCACTGGAGTCCTGCTTAGGGTCATTTCTTACCTTAATTTTTTAGTTCACTTTTAGTCCCTAGTAACTGACCCGCCCACCAATAGGCATAATGCAATGGTATTAATGCGATAAAATTGCAATTTTATTGTGCTACAATAGCTTACCATGTGGGACTGAATGCTAACTCGGGAGGCCACAGGACCCCGGCCAATGATCAAGAAAAATGGACATTTGGGTTTGACCGAGTCTGTGTTTTAGTGTGTACCATAGCAGTGTCGTTTGGTGATTCGTCCTTCTTCTCTCGTTGGCCGCCATATTGGAAAACGTTTCAAATATCTCTCAATATTTTTACTGTTTTCTCAGAATATACGTATTTTTGGATGTTAATTTTCAGCTATTTGCTTCTTTTTAATATATAGATTATTCTGATATAGTTTGAACAACACAGGATAAGTATTTCTTAAATATTTGTGTTTTGTGAGTTTTCCGCATTTCGTCTCGAATTGCTTTTATTGCAGTAAAAAAATGTCTTCCCACCAAACGAGTGCAAAGCCCAGATCCTAAATGCTGTCACTTCTGTTTCCTCTTCGATACCCACAATTATTGCCCCACATGCAGGGAATCTGGCAAGGGAGACGACCCCTGTGTCACAAATCAGTCTCCATGCAATACTTGTGCAAGTTTCTCTGAGGAACAGCAAATTAAGATTAAACATAGACGTCGGTATGTCAGCAAACAGAAGATATTGGATTCTTGTAATACTAGCAAGGAAGATGATCTGGACCTACTGGGTGACGATGTGGAGGCATTTTCTGGCTCTCAAACAGGCCTTGAGGGTGCTGCTGAAAATTTATTTTCTTCACCTCCCCATCCCCAACCCCTACGTTTCGAATCTTTATCATTAAAGACTCCACAAACTGTCCCACCCACCCCAGGTACTGCATTGCAGAACAAAATAGAGAGTAGACTAGAAAAATCCCTGGGCAGTCAATTTAACATCCAACTTCAACAACAAATGGGGGTTTTTCAGGCGTCCATGCTGGAGTCTATGAAGTCTCTCAGAGACGAAATGCACTCCATGAAAAAAGCCTCTGAGTCGGATGTAGTTCAGACATCCGACTCTTTACCTAAAGCTGGACCCAGTAGACAGCCTGACCTGATTACGACTCGGACTTCAATTTCCACGACTCAGGCATCCGATACCCACAATTTTTTTTTTTTTTTTTTTTTTTTTTTTTGCAACTAATATTTTTATTTACCCTTTTATAACAAGGTGCATCGGGATTGGGCAGGTGAGGGTAGCAAACCTGCCATCAATTCCCTTTACAGTGATATTATATTTGTAAAGCTCTTTTAAATCACTCACATAAACTGTGAAAAAACTAAATATTCTGACAAAAATAAGAAAGCAAAAAAAAAAAAAAAAAAAAAAAAAAAAAAAAAAAAAAAAAAATTCTTAAAATGGCTGGGCAACCATAAATCTCCCACCTACAGGGGGGACAGCCTTAGGTGTAAGAGAAGGAAGACCAGCCATCATGCTACACAATATTACTGTACATATAATAGTGTCACTTTTTTCTTCTTTTTCAAAACAATTTAAACAAAAGTTTAGAAGTCCTGGGTGGGTGAGAGTATCAAACCCCACCATCAAGACTGTACATTGCATAGACACATACACAGTATGATATTGAATGTTATTTATTACTATTTTATTACACTGCATTATGTTTACATTGCGTAAACATACAAAGTATGATACAGAACACTATTTATTACTATTATATTACATACTACCACAGTGATAAGATCTTATTGCAATAATTATTAAAAATATTGAACCAAGGCCTCTTTGTTTCACATGCTTGAAATATACAATTGTAATGGTATATGTAATGTTTTACACTCTGGTTAAGACTAATATATTTGTAAGACTGTTTTGAGTCTTCACATTTAACCCATGTACAATATATCCCATAAGCAATTACTGATATGACATTGTTCCTTGCAGTGTTTATATTTTGCATACCATCCTCATCTAATCCCAAAGCAAGGTGTTTATATGTTAACTTGAGTTTCAGAGCATAGCTAATATCTTCCCAAATTCTTTTTGTACGATTACAACAGAATAACAAATGTTCAGGGGTGTCATTTTCATTGCAGTATGTGCATGTAGATGATATATTTTTATTCCATTTGCCCAGAATATATCCAGTGATTAATAAATTTTGAAGCAATTTGTAATTAAACTCAGCAATCTTTTTACAGGGAATTGATTTGATCTTCCTTGAATAAACATTTTGCCAATCGCTTTTTTGATAATTGTTTTTAAATTTTAGATTCCACTGTTTTTCCATATAATGTCTTGTTCCTATGTTTTGCACTAATATATTATAAAACACAGTACTTTTTACATGTTTTATATTTACCATTTTCTTACCATTAAAAAATAATGTCATTTTAGGAATTCCTATATAATGAGCTGTTTCAGTACAAAATAATTTTGCTAATGGAGAAAAAACAGTTTTAATTATACTATATTCTGATATCCAATTTCTTTTCACTGGAAGGATAGAAAGCAAATCACTTTCTGATAAAAAACATCCTTCATAATTAAAGAGATCTTTAACATAGACAATTCCAGCATTAATCCAGTTTTTAAAATATAAACATTTTCCCTTATATTGAAAATATTTATTGCCCCATATGATGCTAGTTAAGAAATTATAAGGGGATAGGTCTTGTATTTCAGTTTTAGGTCTACATGAGTAATAGGAAAGCCAAGCCTCTTTGTAGAATCTTGGCAATTTTTTCAGTATAGAGTCATTGCTGTAACATATATTCATATTCAAGAACATGTCATAATTACAGCCAGTGCATTGTAAGAAATAGTTTCCTAAAGCTACCCAAGGTGCTTCATTTGACCACCGACATATCCATGATGCCTTTAGAGCTGATATTTTGCATCTGATATCTACAAGATTTATGCCACCATTTTCAACTGTATTGATCAAACATTTACGATTTAGACGCTGTCTACTTTTAAACAGGAAGTTTATTATCATATTTTCAAGCTTCTTTATAACATATTCCGGTACAGGTATTAAAAGGAAATTGTATACAAGCTTTGATATACACAATGTATTTACAACAACAGTCTTTCCAAATATTGTTAAGTTTCTTTTAATCCATAAATTCAAAATATTTTGTATTTTATTTAATTTTCCATTCCAGTTAAGTTCTTCACATTGTATCTGGGTATTACCAATGTAAATTCCTAAAACTTTTGTGAGTCTATTTGTTATTGAAATACCCATATATTCCTCAATGTTACTGTTTTTGAGGTTTCCAATAAGCAAACCTTCTGTTTTATCTAAATTAAGCTTTGGTCCAGCAACCTTTGAGAATTGCTTAATTGTATTTATGCTTGATGAAACAGATTGAAGATCAGAAAGTATTAGAGTTAAATCATCAGCATATTGGCTTATTTTAAATGTAGTATCTTGAATTGATAATCCACTGATAGCATCATTGCTTCGAATTTTAATTGCCAATATTTCAACCACTATGATGAACAATAAGGCTGATATTGGACAACCTTGTCTCAGTCCCCTGGTTAATCTTATTTTTTTAGTGAAGTAACCATTATTTTTTACAACCATTATTGGGTCAGTATATAATACCTCAATCCATTTGATAAAGTTTTCACCAAAGTTGAACTTTCTCAGACATTCATACATAAAGTTCCATTCAACTGTATCAAAAGCCTTTTCAAAGTCTACAGAAAGGAGAATACCATTTTGTTTTGCCAAATTACAATAGTCTATGATATCACTTAACAATCTAACATTATTACCAATAAATCTTTCCTTTATATAAGCTGTCTGATCATGTGAAATCAAATTTTGTATAACTTTTTGTATTCTTTCTGACAAAACAAAAGCTATTATCTTATAATCATAGTTTGTTAGGCTAATAGGTCGATAATTCTTGAGCAACTGAGAATTTCCTTTTTTGAAAATGAGTTGAGCTACGGCAATTTTTGCAGATTCTGGAAGACTACCTGTTTCAAAAGTAGTTTCCACCATTTCACCAAATGGCATGCATAAATCTTCCCAAAAGCATTTATAGAATTCTGGCGTTAAGCCATCTAAACCAGGAGATTTGCCAGATTTTAATTTCTTAACGGCAATATCAAGTTCTGCCTTTTGTATTGGGTGATTGAGTTTCATTTTCTCAGTTATTGATAGCGATTTTGATACATTAACTGTGTTTAAATAGTTTGTTATGTCACCTGTTTTAATCATACTACTTTTAAAGAGGGAATCATAGAACCTTTGAAGTTCAATTAAAATGTCATGGTCATTACTTATTATATTGCCTTCACAATCTTGAACTTGTTCTATTACATTTGAGGTTTGCCTCTTTGTTTCTAAGTTAAGAAAAAGCTTGTTACATTTTTCACCACTATCACACCATTCAGCCTTTGATCTAATAAAGGCCCCTCTTGTTTGTATTTCCAACAGTGTGTCAAGTCTGATCTTAGTTTCTTCAATTTCATGATCTCTATTTGGTGTAGCATTTTTATTTAACAAATCAAGATTTTTCTGCAACTCTAGTATCTCACTTTTTTGTTGTTTTGATTTATTTTGACAATAAACAATAGTAAACTCTTTGATTTTTACTTTTATTAATTCCCAAATATCTTTTTTGTTTAACACATCTTCATAACTTTGCCTTACTTCTTTTATTATATATTTTATCTTTTCACAATACATTGTGTCTTTCAACAATTCTGAATTAAATTTCCAGTAGTCAGTACCTCTTTTACGAGGATGCAACTGAAAATTAGCTGTTAACATTTTATGGTCAAAAAGTATATTAACTGGCTCTGTTAAGGTGCAATTACTTTTTTCAAGAAAAGTTTGGGTTACCAAGATATAATCCAGTCTGCTCTCTGTTTTCCTAAATTTATCAGTGTATGTAAAACAAGTTTGGTCAATACAATTTTCATTCCATAAATCAAATAAATTGTGGTTCTGTAAAAGATTTTTAAAATTATTTCTACTCCCATCTGTAAGATGAGTGGGAGGATTTCTGTCAATATCTCGGAGGCAGCAATTAAAGTCTCCCCCTAAAATCAAATTATTTTTGTTTAAAGCATGGGTATTAATGAAAAGTTCAATTTCTCTGAAAAAGGACTTTCTTTCAGTTTCTGAATTGGGTGCATAAATATTAATAAGGGACATAATTGTTCCTTCAACTTTTATATTACACAGTAAAATTCGCCCATCAGATGAAGGATAAGAGTCTAGTATTTCTATGTGTGATTTAGCATTGACTAAAATACAAACACCTCTACTATGAGCTGAATCAGTTGTAGCATGAACAACTTTGCCACTCCACGAACTATTAAAGCTTGTAATAAAAGACTCTCTGCAATAAGTTTCTTGAAAAAATATAACATCATATTTTAACTCTCTTAACCAGTAAAACAGTTTTCTACGTTTAGTATGATTACATAAACCTCTCACATTGAGAGTACCAATTTTAAAGTTTATCATGATTTAGTTACTTTATGACACAGTAAATTAACAAACAGAATTTTACAAAAAGATACACAGACTTGCAATAAATACATTATTCAGAATTGCACAGTTTCCTGCAGATTTGCTTTCATGGACTGATTTTTGAGAGAACAGAGATGATTGTTTATGTTTCTTGGAGCCTTGAGAGCTTTGAATTTGGGAATTGTCTTGTAGAGTAGTGCGAATTTCAGTCAAAAGAAGTCCCATCTTGTTTTGTCCAAACCAGTATTTACTTTTAGTATTCAGGGTATCTTCTTTATTCATGCCTGAACTCCAAAAGTAATCTCCAGGGGTAGCTTCCACTAGTTTGTTAGATTTGGAGTTGATCAAAGCTTCTCTGAATTCTGGTACTTGCTTACATTTGTGTTCCAGTATGTCTTTCATAGCTGATAGTTTTTCAGTTTTCCAGCTGCTGTTGTATGGAAGCCTCTTTGCAGTTTGCTTTGCAAGGTAAGCTGTTGGAGCGTCTTTTATCATTTTTGCTATGTCAAGGTTGCCTCTCCTGATTGCCTTCACATACTGATAAGCATGTTCACTTGATTTTGCGGTGATACCATGACAGTTGATTTCACACATGTAGAAGTTGCTGAGGGCTTCATTTCTGCCTTGGAATACTGTAGTTTTCTTGTATGGCTCAGAACGAGGGGCATCACATTTTGCATCTCCTGTCATGTGATCAGGGGATCTACACTTTTTGCAAACTGTTTTATTGGAGCACCTTGACTTGTAGTGATCAGTGGAAAAACAGTTTGTGCATAGCATTTCTCTCTGCTCCTTAGGCTGATCAGTGTAGAAGAGTCTCACACGGGTATTTCCAATGTAAACTATTCTGGGTAGGTCTTTGTGAAAGGGTTTAACATATATGATCCTGTCACCAGAATAACAGCTTGTGAGTTCTTTTGTGTCTGGATTACGGATCTGACCATACTGTATAGCCTTTGTAAGGGTTAATCCCTGGGTTTGAAGATAAGACTGAACAGCATCATTTTCTTTAGAGAGTGGGTAGTCTTTGACTGTGATTTTTATCACTTTATCATCAGGTGAGTTGAGTCCAGCCCTGAAGGGGTTTTCATCATAAATCCCAATCAGCTGGCCTCTGATGTTTAGCTTACTAGCAATCAGTTTAACTCTATTCTCTATTGTTTTGAGGTACAACCTCCACAAACCTCCAATTCTCTGACACCCCAAAATATTTTCATCACCAACAACAGATTTCACACAAGTGTAGACTTCAAACTCTGTCAATGTAAGGTAATTTAGCACATCATTTCCTTTAAAGAAAACAGGAGGAACAAAACTTGTTGCCATTGTTCTATGCTGGAGTGTGAAAGTAATCAGTTGATTAAGTAAGGTAGCCCAACCTCCAAGTGGCACAATTGGCTAATGAAGTCGGAATTAAAGTCTTCCTATCATCCAGGGGTGAATGCAGATGGAAATATAACACAATCTGCAAACTTCACAATGGGTTTACTAAATGTTAATTAATTAGTTTGTTTCTACTATCCAGGGTTTGACCCACAATTATGGACCATTATGGACCTCCACTTCCTTCAAAGTCCACTCAAAGTGTCCAGTCTGAGCATGCTTCCAGGCACTTGGATCTTGAATCCGAACACTTGGACCATTATTCCGAGTCGGAACAACCTAAAAGGGTGTGTTCAAAAGCCAAAAAACATTCTGACAAAAGGAAGCATAAGGCACGGGCAAAGTATTATTCTCAGTCATCTTCTTCAGAGGAAGATGAGTCCTCTGTCCCTATTACAAAGTCTACAAAACCTCAACAACAGGCTCCTCCTGAGCCTGAACATCAGGATAGCACAGATCCAGTCTTCTTCAGGGATACATGTCTTCACAATATGCTGAGGAAGTGGAAACGTTTAGGCAAATTCTGGATCTCCCTGATCCCAGGGAGACCTTGCCTAGGTCCTCTACCACTGTGCTAGGCCTGGACGACGAAAAGGCCAACAGGAGCTTAGGCCAAGAGGCCCTTCTGCTATGCTCCCTTTAAACCCCATTCTCAAAGATGCTTTTGAGAAGTTTGAACAAGATTTCTTGGCCTCTAATTTACCTGAGGGTAATTACATAAAACCCCCGGCTTCAACAGCCAAATACTACAAGGTGGGACAACCTTGTTTTGAAGACAAGCTTCAAGAACTCAATACAGATTTTGCTAAAATCTGTATTTCCCCTAATCCCTCTGGGGCCCCTGTGGGCAAGGTTCCCCTACAAGTTCTTAAGGAACTTGAACATCAAGCTAGGCAGATTCTATCTACCATCAATTTTACAGCTACTTTCGTTGGGACTGCCTCTTCCTATAAAACAGTTATGGAGAAGTGTCAGCACAGTATCAAGGCTACCTTCAAAAGGGTCGAGAGCCAAATTCAAAAGGGTACCGATCCCGAAAGAGCTGTCAGACATGGTTATGATAAAGCCTGTGATTATTTTGAAATCATGAATAAGCAAATTCTTATTCAACAGAGAGCCTTAGCCTGCCTCAGCAAATCTGTAGCCCACATACTCCAGAGGGAGCTGTATACAATGGGCAACACAGGCCTTCTGAGACGAGAGGCCGAAATAACCCTTCTTCAACCACATCTAGAGGACTTGAAACATCAAGACCTGAGGAACTCGCCCTTCTGGCCTTCTCCTCTCTTCAAGTCTCAGTGATGGATGGAGAAGACTTCCTCCTTAAAAAAGGCACCCCTAAAGACTCACAGGGTTTTGGACCCTACCAAAACAAGCCCTGTCGTGGTCCCCACCACTGACAATAAGAAAAGAGGCTGCTACAGGAAACGCCCCTATGGGGGCAATTCCTCTCAAAGCAGTAACCAATCGTTTTCCTCAGGTAGCAGGAAATCAAACTCCAGAGGCTTTAGGGGTCGTTTTCGACCCCACTCAAGGGGACGAGGGTGTTAAAAGCCTTCCTCCCAATGACTCTTTTCAAGCCTCCCTCAGTCCACCAGTAGGAGGTCGCCTACGTTCTCTCAGAAGAGACTGGCTCACAAACAAATGTTCAAACAACGTGTTAAACATTATCACCAATGGTTACTTTCTTCCATTCATCTCAAAACCAAATTTAGTCAGAGCCCCACAGATTCGATTAGGTTACAAGGCCCTTCAAAAATAACTAGCTCTGACCACTTGTATCCAGTCTCTTCTGTCAAAGAACGCAATAGAAAGGGTGGAAAATGTAAAATTTCTCGGGTTTTACAGTCGCCTGTTTCTTGTACCCAAGCCTCAGCAAAGGTGGAGGCCAGTAAAAGACCTAAGGAGGCTCAACACCTTCCTACTTGTAGAAAGGTTCAAAATGAAAACACCAGAGTCCATCAGGACCTCTCTGATTCCAGGGGAATGGGTGTCGCCGATAGACCTATCAGATGCCTACCTTCACATCCCCATCCACCCAAAATCAAGGAAGTACTTAAGGGTTTGCCACAGGTCGCAAGTGTTTCAGTTCACTTCCCTTCCCTTCCCTTCGGACTAGCCACAGCTCTTGAGGTCTTTACAATGATTGTAAAAGAGGTGAAGCTGATGGCCCTGTCAAAGGGAATCAGATTTTATCAGTACCTGGACGACTGGCTGATCAGGGCCCCGTCTCAGGAAGAAGCACAAGTAAACACTCAGACAGTGGTGGACCTAACTCAGTCCTTAGGGTGGATAATAAATCAGGAGAAGTCCGAACTAAAACTTACTCAAGTGTTTTCGTTCGTGGGCTACGAATACTATCTAGATTCAGCCCTTGTAAAACCCACTCAAGAGAGATGGCCTAAACTTCAGGATTTGATCCTACGACTCAAGTCAAAACATGTTTTGACTGCAAAATGTTTGATGTAGCTAATTGGATTGCTTGCCTCTTGGAGGGACGCCTTCACAGGAGGCCCTTTCAGTTTCACCTCAAGGAGCACTGGAGATTTCCTCAGTTGTTGGACAGCCTCCTTCCTTGGACAGAAACCATTGCAGCACCTAGAATGGTGGCAGAATCCCTCAAACGTGATGAGAGGTGCAGACCTTCATCCCAAAGACCACAGTATCCAACTGTTTACAGACGCCTCAAATGAAGGTTGGGGCGCTCAGAGCAAACCTCTACAGAAGGTCTGTTTTCAGACCGGGAAAAAAGGCTACACATAAATGTTCTAGCTGAAGGCGGTGGGCTTTCAAAGGTTCAAGGACCAGTCTCAAAACCAAACAGTGTTGGCTGCTACAGACAACTCAACAGTAGTAGCCATCATTACCAGATAACAATAAAACCCAGACACATTCCGGGGTGTCTGAATGTGATGGCCGACCTTCTGTCCAGGTTGAACCAAGTCCAGTCAACAGAATGGTCACTGCATCCGCAGGTGTTCAAACAGATCTGTCTCAAGTGGTTCACTCCTCATATAGATCTTTTTGCCACTCGCCTGAACCACAAAGTTCCCCAATACGTGTCTCCAGTTCCAGACCAAAATGCTTGGGACATAGATGCTCTGAACATAAACTGGTTGGGTCTCACTGCTTATGATTACCCTCCGACGGCTCTCCTTCACAGGGTGATCCAAAAAATCAGGCAATGCTATTGCCTGATCATTGTATTAGCCCCAGGCGGGCCAGGGATGCCCTGGTTTTGGGACCTAGTGCAGCTCTCAACAGAGATCCCACTTCAACTTCCAGTGTCAACAACTCTTCTCAAACAGTCCCACAATTATGTGTTCCACAGCAATCCACAGCATCTCTACCTCCACGCCTGGTATCTAGGAGTGGACAGCTCCAAGAACACGGCTTCTCTGTGGAGGTGGCAGAGAGAATTGCTGCCCCTCAGATATCATCAACAAGGGCCATCTACAAGTCAAAGTGGGCCCTATTTGAGAAATGGTGCAGAGAAAATTCGGTGGATTTCTCCACTCCTGCTGTAAAGCAAGTTTCAGACTTCTTTATGTTCCTGTGTCAAGATCTAGTGCCGTATGACCATTGATGGTTATAGGATGGCCATTGTTGACACTTTGGGCCCAACGGGGCGCCATATCTCTCAAAGTTCAATCCTTAACAAGTTACTCTCCAGTTTTCACAGGGATCGTCTTCCAAAGTGGAACCTTTCTGTTGTTCTCAATGAGCTCACAAAAGCACCTTTTGAGCCTATGAAAGACACAGACCTCAAACATCTTATTCTCAAAACTGCTTTCTTGCTAGCTTTGGCCTCCGGCAAGCGCCGCAGCGAAATTCATGCCTGGGTTGCAAACAAGTATCTAATCTAGGCCAATGGGAAGAGGTTGCTTTGTTCCCCTCTTCAGATTTCATAGCCAAAAAACAACTAGCAAGAGAAGGTTCACAAAGTGTGTCTCCGGTGACTATTCCTGCTTTGACTACCATTGTAGATAGACAATTCAAAGAAGACAGGACCTTGTGTCCGGTACGGGCCCTGAGGTACTATTTGGATTGAACCAAAGACCTAAGAGGGTCTCGATCCCTTTTCTTTATCTCCTTTAAGAAAGGACATACCTCAGACATCAGATCCGCTTCACTCTCTTCTTGGCTAAAACAAACTATTCTACTTTGTTATAAATAAGCAGATCAACAAGCCTTGGACCTGGTCCAAGTCAAACCGCATGGCATTAGGGCCTTTTACGCTGGGGTATTGGTGGACCAAATCATGCAGCCAAGTCTTCAGGAGTCTAATCCCAGGGTCTATCTATTGGTTACCTCTTCAAGATGTTTTACGGTAAGGTCTCTTATCTATCTTTATGTTTTTAACTGTATAATGTATTTAGTGTTTATCAGTGTACCATAATCTCATATTTAGGTTGGCAAATTGATGAGATTCAAGCCTAGGGATGGTATTCATGGCAGTGATGCCCTTGGGGGCTACTCTCCTGAGTGAGCACGGCTGCACTCTCTTCTCTCAAAACATCCAGACAGTACCTGTATTGTCATTCATTAAAATTTTCGTTTTTGGCTACTTACAGGCCCGACCTTTAAAACTGGGGCTCCGTAATTTGGCAGTACTTTGGTATATTTTTAAATTCTAAATTCAAGAAAAATGGACAAAATACCTCTGGGCGGTTGCATTCAGCATTCAGTCCCACATGGTAAGCTACTGTAGCGCAATAAAATTGAAAATTTTAATTACTTAAATGTAGCTTTTATAAGCTACAAGCTTACCACGTGGGACTGAAGAAAGTCCCACCCTGCCTCCCCGCTGTATTCCAGCTGAGGGGCTACGGGCTAAATTTACGAGAGAAGAAGGATGAATCACCAAACAACACCGCTATGGTACACACTAAAATGCGGACTCTGTCAAATCCAAACGTCCATTTTTCTTGGTTGTTGGCCGGGGTCCAGCGGCCCCCCCCCGAGTTAGCATTCAGTCCCACATGGTAAGCTTGTAGCTTATAAAAGTTACATTTAAGTAATAAAAATTTTTAAATTTAATTGAATAAGTAAATTAAATTTTTATATGTTAATGCCCTACCCAATGGACAGGTCAGGCCCTCCCAGTCAACTCCACTATCAGCTTACTAGGGTCTAAATAGGTTTAGACAATGAACAAGATGCTGTGGCATCTCGTTGTTTGGACAGGAAGGAAGTACGATGCATCACCTAGCGAATGCGTAGTACTAGACCGATCCTACCTGTAAACACTGGATGGCTTTTTCTGTCGTTTGGTGGGCCGGTCTGCGCTGACCGGATTAGCAATTGTCCATTGGATAGGGTATTAACCTATAAAAATTTAATTTATTTATTAAATTTGCAATTTTGTACTAGAAAAGTCATGAAAAAAGAAATGTCATGAAAATTTGTTTTCACATTCTTATGGGAACTCTAACAAGCAGTGTGATGTTACAACCCATAGCAAAGTGAGCAAACCAAGTTGACACATTTCACAAAGAGTCTTGATAATTTTGTACAAAATCTTTCAATTGAAATTTATTTTATATCTAAAACTTGACATGTTATTACTGGTTGGGTTTGTAGCATATTTACAGCTTTTTAAGTAAACATAATTATATTAGTGCATGTCATAAGGCTCATAGTTCTTGCATATTTTTTCGAATAATTCTTCAATAGAAAATCAGACACTTCACTTTTTCATGCTTGAAGTAATTGCATCTTATCATCCCAGAGTTCATCCAGATTGTTTGTATGTAATTGTGGTTTGCAGCAACATGGAAAATTTTTCAAGTAACATGGATACTCAACACCATATAACCTTGTTAAAAGTTTAGCCCAGAACAATTGTTGTTTTACACTATTCTCTATAGGTGTATCTTCTTCAGGGTTATTCCATTCCAAGAAAACTTCCGCATCCATTATTTCTTTTACAAGCCCAGGTAATTCATCGGTGGTTATTTTTCCAAGTTTCAGCATGATTACAGTTTTGTTCTCTGTCCACTGCTCAGTATATGCCCTTCGGAGCTCAAAATTTGGCCAAAATTTCTTCACTGAATTTTCACTGAGTACCACAATATGCAGTCTACTTTTGGACATATGGTGAACTATTTCATCATCAATGTTTTGGCCAATAAAGTCTCTAAAATATTAAATCAGTATTTTGAGAAACAAAACATATTTTATATCACAACTGATATTGTTAATGTAATACAAATGTTCAATGATAAAGAACACTCAGAAAATATATGGAAAACTATATACCGTAAATGACCTATTTAGCGCATCCGCCCTTGTAACCGCACCCTATGTCTTTTTCCCGATGACAGTCCACAATATCCACATATTTTTTATATATTTTACGTATTTTTACTTAATAAATTGACATTTTTGCCATGAATTTCGTGTTTGTTTATATCTACCACCATATTTACAGGACATGGGTATCTTTAGTAGATTCTAAATGTCGGAACACTGTTACTCTTACTGGATTGACCTATACTTCATCCCGGAAAGTGTTTCATGATGGGTGCGCTAAAAGGGGAATTTTTTCCCAAACAAATATTGAATAAAAATAGACTTTCCTTAGCGCACTTTGTGCTAAATAGGTCATTTACGGTAGTAAGAAATCAAAAATTCATCACATATTTGAAATTCATCGCATGTGGAAATTCTAATGAAAATAATGAATCGAGGTGATGTTTGTTGAATGTACAGCAAATCAATGCTTTTTGCACTGAAATATACCAAGTTTAAGACAAAACATAATTTTTTTTCATAGAATTAACAAAGGTTTTAGAGTTGCCAAATTTTAGATTTCTGGTGAGTTTTAGATTTCTTACTCTGTTTAATTTGAAAGACATTCTTGTAATCATATATATCCAGGTCACACCTTGCTATTCTTGGGTTATGAGTTTCTGATGGGGCATCCAGGTGACCCATGTGTCAGGCCTCCCCCGGGGCAACATTAAGTTGTCACTACTTTAAATCTGTGTTGGGTACCAGTCTGTGCAGGTATGCAGACACTACTTTCAGGCCTGGGGTCATGACCCCTGACCTTTACTTATTACTAGGTAACCAGTAAACATTCTTATGTAACTGGTCCACAAATCTGGGGTGTGCAAGCCAGCCTATATTTGAAACAGTTTAAATCTTGCTTTGCAATGAGAGACATGGGAAAACCTTTTATTAAATTTATTTTATGTTTTTTATCGTCTTAGGCTTTTAAACTGCACATAGTGTATATATCTGGACGGTCGTTTAATCTGTTGAAATGGTTTTAATCTGTTGAAGTCAACGTGTGATCGAACTGTATTTCTGAATATGTTGATACGATCTGAATGATATTTGGGTCGTGTTTGTGACTTGTCAAGTGGAAGGATTCACTGGTCATCGAGACAACCTAAGGCTCATTAAATCAGCGTCAAAGGGACGGTCTACCCTATTTATTATTTGTGTCATTCACTGGTTTATTTGATGCCTTTTATTGTATCGATTGACCACTAAGTCCTGGTATTTGCACCTGTATTTCTAGTGAACTGTGACACTTTCAGAGTGCTACGTGCACATAACCATATTGAAATGCCAGACAATAAACAAACTTGCAAAAATTGTAAAGGGCGTCATGCCCCTCCCACAGGGAAGAAGTATAAGCGGCTTGAGAAACAAGAAGAGGTAATACACAAATTGTCTCGAGATGCTGCCATTTCCATGGTGACAGAGCAGACAGAGGAAGCGTCACCTAACGGACAGCTGATTCAGCAGAAGATCCTGACCCAGTTGGAGCTTGTAAACAAGAGACTGGATGACATGGAGGACAGAGTGGCAGAGGTGATGACTGGAAGCACGACAAAACATAAGTTAAGTAAAAACTTTTTGTCAGTAGACAAACCAAAATGTAGTAAAGACTTTGTATCATCAAGTGTAAAGAAATGTAGTAAAACAAAAGAAATCAGTGAAACATCGACTGAGTCGTCTTCTGATGACAGTGACACACCAAGCATTGATACGTTGAGATCATATAGACTCCAAAGGCAGGTTGATAGACGGGTAAGGGCTCTTGAGAGAAGTTCTCAGTCAGCAGGTGAGAAAAGTCACAAAATTAAATCAAAAAGGGGTGGTAACATTGAAGTTACAGTAAAGGAAAAAGTGTCATGGCCTTATGAACCCATTCTGGGGGGATTGCAAAGGCAGAGAGTAAATTATGATCAGCTAAGTCTTACACAATGGGTACAAGGCTTTTGTAGAAACATCTTGGAGGAAAGTTCTGTAGCCCGTAGAGATGCAATGGTCACTTATATGGGCGACCTCATGGAGGACGCCACTGACTTTTCCTGGCAAAGTGCAAAGGCCGCGCATGTGGTCATGCTTTGTGAAATGGAAAGGGGCGTCTTCACATGGGAAGACACAGAACGTATTGACAGGATACGTCGCGCCCATGCCCAAAGCATCTCAGTAGCTACAAACAGGGTTGGGCAAAATCAGGGGAGAATAATAGGAAGCCATGGTTTTGCAAAAACTTTCAACAAGGCCTTTGTTGTCACAGTAAGGAACATGAGACAAATGGTAGATTGCATAAACACATATGTGCATTTTGTCTAAGTAATGGAAGGCAGTTGCCTCACACAGAAAAAGACTACATTCACAAAAAGTCTGGGTCAAAAAACGAGAACACGACTGCTCATCAATAGGATGGAACAGTCACAATGTTCACACAGAAAGTGCCAGTGAATGTAGTCACAGGTCAAAGGTTGTAAACTGCAGTCCGTTAGTAGATAACAATGAGATACGACCTGGTGGCTGCTTGGCCAAAACATACAGAACGAAGCTGGTTTATAACTCAAAAGTTTCACCTAAGATAGTTGACGCCTTATTGGCTAAAAAATATACAGTTGATTACAAACCAAAACAACCTGTCAACACTAAAATATTCAGAGCAACTCCCGGGTCTATCAGTAAAGTGAATGGAAATGACAATAATGTTGTAACAGATCTTTGTGTATGTCCAGTTTATAGAAACTAATGATTACAGGGGTGACAATGATCTAGTGAATGCTCCAACCGGGGGGCATCAGATGGGCAATTCTGCAATGCAGAATAGTGCGAACGTCGTCATTGGTGACAAGGCAAGCATTGAAAAAGCTGGTAATGAATTATGTCCTATATATGACCACAGACTAGCTGGGATTGAGGACAAATTTGTCAGTACAATCTTGAGTAATGTCATGACCAAAAGGCGTCTTAATGATGTAGATAAAAGAACCCTAATATTTCTGAAATGGCAACAACAATCTTATTTTTCAATTCGGGTTTATTCCTCGTACTGAATAGGTAATGCCTGGAACTCATGAGATTGGCTCCCCAGAAGGTTTATCAATTTTACAAATCCATGCTCTCATCAAAGCTACTGGGTTGCCTAATTATATGCAAGCAAGGATACCAATTCAATCTCAGCTAAATGTCCAGGTATGGAAAGACCTTCTGAATGATTACTGTGACCAACAGCTTTTACAACTCATTGAATTCGGCTTTCCGTTAGGCTTTAACAGAAACTGTCCACTCCGAAAGGGGTAATCACAGCTCTGCCACGGAATTTCAGGCTGATGTGCTCGGAATGTCTGGTACTGTGCAGCAACAAATGACATTGATGTTCGTTACATACACGTCAGAGGCACTGAGAAAACAGTGACTGACCTATCACGATGACAGGGCACGTTTGCAAATCTGATCGCATTGCGTACATACATAGAAAAGCCGGTTTGGCTTGACGTTGCTCAGGCCCTCCTGGACTTAGATCCCGAACTTTGACGTCTGGCGCCCTCTGGTTGTCGCTTCAGGATTTGTGTGTCAGATTAATACCTTGCTATAAGTACTGTTGTCATCTCACATTGCAGGGGCTATTATTTTGTATCATAATACTAAAAACTGGTACTATACTTTGTTGTAGGTATATAGAAAATGGAAATGTTAACTTCATTGGCGTCACAACGTCTTCATGAAGCCTTCAGACCTAAGACCAAGAAAGCATATTCAGCAATGTTCAGAGTATTCATGGCGTTCTGCATTGTAATGGAAGTGGCTATTGAAAATGTGTCTGTAAAAGTGCTTCTGTCTTTTTTAGAATGTCGTGTAATAAATAAATGTTCGGCTGCAGTTGTAGCCAATTATGTGTCGGCCATAAAGGCCAGTCTTACATTGTATGATCTGGAATTTGTGATCTGTGACCACCCAAATGTGAAATATTACCTTAAATCTTTGCAAATAAACAGACCTTTATCTGTGACACATCACAACATCATTGATATTCCCATGTTAAAACGTATTGCAAGTTTGGCCAAGGCCATGAACCAGGGCCCAGTTTTCAAGGCCTTGTTTCTCACTGGATTTTTTGCATTTCTGAGACTATCGAACTTGTGTCCTCACTCTGCTGCGTCTTACAACCCCTCCAGACAGCTAACAGGTGCAGACGTATTTTTTACTTAGGATTACGTCAAAATAATGATAAAGTGGTCTAAAACAATGCAAACTAGGGATGCAGTGCAAATTTTAACTCTTCCAAGATTAACAGACCTAGATATTTGTCCCAGGGCAGCTCTTAAAGCTCTGAAAAAACTCTACCCTATGTCAGATAAATCCTCCCTTTTTCAATATCATGGCCCTAGTGGGTGGTCTTCACTCATAGATTCTGAAGCCAGAAAAGTTCTGAAGTACATCAACGTCCACCTGGGTTTAAATCCTTCCCATTTCACCTTCCACAGTTTCCGAAGATCAGGGGCCACATTTGCGTTTAACGCTTATGTCCCTATACAAAATATTAAAAGGCATAGGACGTGGACCTCCGACTGCATCTGGAGATACGTACAAGCTGATCAATCCTCAGGCGAGCAACTCGCCACATCACTGGCTGATGCTATAAATGTGTAATCTACCCTGCTTGGGTCTTTGGTGGGTTTATCATAATGCATAACAATAGTAAACTCTTGACCTTTCAGATTGTTAACCTCTAGGTCAAATTGATGGGGTCAAAAACTTTGACATTTCACATCGTTAACCTCTAGGTCAAATTGGCGTGGCTTTAAGTTCCACCACCTTTGCATAAACCATGACCTTGATGAAGGTCGCAGGGGTTCAATGGGGTCAGGTCACTGGCCCTCATTCCTCTGGGGGGCCCCTTTCTCTTACGCCGCTTCTAATCTGACCTGAGGTAATTGTATTTTAGTGTGATATTATTATTATTATGTTTTTTAGTCATTTATGTCATCCAACTGTGCAAGTTCTCTTACTATCTTATGAACTCTAATGGACTCTAAACTAACTTGCACAGTGGCTTATACATTACCCAACTGTATTTACTTGCATTACTGTAAAATGTGTAATCTACAACAAATTGTAAATATTACTAGTTAGATTTATATATATTACTTTTACACATGTATTTTAAATAAACAAGTACCCGCACATGTTGTTTCTGTCCTGGGGTGGGGACTGACAAACAAATGGGTTCATGTACCTTTGGTTGTATTTTGCTCCACCTTGTATTTGCTTAGGACACATTGGATGCAGTTCACATAACATTAACATACTGCGTTTGATATTGTGCACTTTTACAATTCAGTTTCAAATGTACAGTTGACATTTGGCTTGAACACGTTCAGAGTGATATGACACAATTTGGACTGCTTTTTTGCTGGAGAGGCAAAGGGAGGAGCAGGATGGATATACCAGATGGGATCATGGCTTGTTCTTCAGCATGCACTATCCAGAAACCAGGCCTCTTGTCAGGGCCAAAAGGATGAGGTCATGATGTAGAAATAAATGTAAAATATGTACAGAAAACGACTGCATGGAATTTTGTGACCAAGGCATTAATTATTAATACTTACTTACCATTGTGAAGTATAAATATTTTACGTAACACACCCAATAAGGGCTACATGAACTTTTGAACCATATAAAGTTTATCTGTATTTGCATATGCAATGATGTATTTAAGAAAGCTCTACGTGTATTGAGGAAAACTGATTCCATATCATTTTGTTTTAAAAGAAAATTTGGTGTAGGTCAATACAAAGGTCCTTTATATGTCAAATAACAAAGATTTTATTGCACTACAATAGCTTACCATGTGGGACTGAATGCTGTTCTTGGATGGCCGCAAGGCATCGGGCCAACGTCTAAGAAAAATAGACTTTTATTGCGTTAATACATCTTACCTAGTGGAAAGATGCTATTGTCCGGCGCCTTGCCGGTCTCGCCAAACGTTAGAAAAAAAACGTCCTGAGTTGGGCTCTGGCCGGGACCGGTAGTGTCCTGTTCATTCGCCAGGGGGCTGTGTAGCCCACCTGCCGGTGTACGGCGCTCTTTCTCTTTTTGTTTGGCGTGTGAAGGAACACTTGAAGTATAAGAGAAACTTTTAAAATTTGATTTATATATGTTAACTACAGTTTGGTGAAAACTTTTGTAGTGATATTGTGTATCAAGTGTCATGGCATCTCCAGGAAATCAAAAAGGTCAACGGAGGGGTTCATGTGGCCATGTTATGGCGAGTTTTGATTTGCACGACAAGTGCGCGAGGTGTCGTGACAAGCTTATTAGTGAAGACGATTGTGTGAAAGATAAACCTTGTAAAGTATGTGACGGATTCTCTGATATACAGAAAGAAATGCTTGCAACTCCGTCGTATAAGATCAGAAAGGACAAGAAGGCTGGTTTGCTTGTTTCCCCTAAAGAGGTTACTGTTTTACAACCAGTAGATCTCCAAGTGGCCAATCTACGCAGCCTGCTGCGCATTCCTCTTCACTTCCTCCATCTTCTTCTCAGTTGGCTAGTTTGGTTACTGCAGATCAGTTAGCCGCTGTCTCAGATAAATGGGCAGAACAATTTGTATGTATGGAGGCTCTGCTCTCCTGAGGCAATGTCTTCTCCACCCCTGTGTCGGCAGTGAAGCGGGTGGATACTCGACCTCTCATCTCACAGACCCCCTTTTTAGTACCAGCTACCTGTCCCACTGGTCAGGTGGAGGTTCCGGTAGCTGTTGATGCGTTAGCAAAAACTAAGGCTGTGGATCAGAAAGAGAAGAAGAAGTCCCACAAATCTAGGAAGGAAAAACATTCTGAAACATCTGTCAAGACTGATCAAAACATTGCTTCCTCTGACCAAAAGTCAGGAAAGAAAAGCGTCTCTAGTAAATCAGAAAAAGCACGACCGGTCTGCCTCACCGACACCACGACCAGTGACTAAGAAACAAGAACATGCTTCTGCCCCTCCGGCTGATACCAGCTCCGGTCCGGAGTCTGCTCATCAGTCCGGTATTACTAAAGGGGACAAACATAAATCTGCTTCAGTCCATGATAAGAACCCTACCGGTTCTCTTTTCCGGTCAACCTCAGCGGTTTCTCAACCGGATCAAGATCAAACCTTTACCGGTTCCGGTGCCTCTGCTTTTCCACCGGCTACAGAAGTAGACCCATATGAGCAAGTCTCTGAGGATGATATGGAACGTTCAGTGACATTTTCCGGTTCAGACGATGGACAGCTGTCCGATTCCACTGAAACCCCGGAACAGACAGAGGATATATCTTATAGGGAAACAGTCCGGTCTATTAGATCTTTCATGGGCTGACATCACATCCCTGCCTTTGAGACTGATTATTCTGAGCCTGACAAATCCAATAATCCCTGGAAAGGCAAAAACCCAAGGAAACCGACAAGGATATCTGTGGCTATGCCCCCGGATGACTGGAAATTGGAAAGACTGAATTTGACTGTTGCAGAGGGCTATCACTCAAGGTCCCAAGATTCGGAAGGTCTTAAGCGTGACCAGTTTATCAAGGTGCCAAAGTCACAGGAAAAATGGTACAAGATGCACCTGTTAAAGTCTGATGGTCCCCACCATCCAGGTCGTTCAGTATTTAATTGGAGGAATACGGAGGCAAGGGTGAACTCTCAGTTCCCTAGGATCAGTAGGGCTTCAGCTTACCCTTCAACAGGCCCCCCTTCTCAACCTATCGCTCAGGAAGCTCTACGTCGCTGGGAGAGGGCTGCTAGGGAAGACAGTTACATTATTAATCGTGCAGCCGGTTTTAGTAGATGCTCAACTGAACTGCAGGATAAGATGTCGCAGAACATTGCCCTTAACAAGGGCAAGGCACCCAAAGATGTTTACAATGCTTTGAATGACCTGCGTGATCTCATGGCCTTCCACCAACGGGTTTCCGTGGCCATGGGCACGTCTCTTCAGTATTTGGCGGACAGTTTGTTTGTGCCCATGTCTAACATGATTTTGTTAAGAAGGGATTTGTATCTGGAATTTGTTAAACCGGGAGTCAAGCAAGATACCATGAACTTGTTACAGAATGCCCCCATATTTCGATACGGGTTGTTCCCGGATGCTGCTATCATGTCAGCAGAACAGGATATTCAAAAACATGAGACCAGTATTGTTGCTCAGGGACCCAGACCGGGTGCTTCTCAGCACACTAGCTGGAGAGGCTCACACAGGTATAGACCTTACGACCATAAGGATAGGAAACCTGCCACTTCATCTGAACAGGCGTCTCAGCAGCAACATCAGCCTTGGAGACAGTTCAGCAGGAGTCGTTCCAGAGGACGGGGACGGGGCTCCAACCCTCGTTTTTCCAAGTCGCAGTCTTACAAGCCATATAAATGACAATTATTGTGTTGTTCCAACAGTTCAGTTGGACTCAGAATGTCAAAGCAAGGTTATGGCAAAGACTCTGGACAGTTCGGGTGTACATACAATAAACAATTCAGTGGTGTCAAAAACTTTAAATCCTCAGGATGTGTGTTGTCGTGTTGTAAGTCATGTTCGTACTGTTCATTCACACGGGCTTCCACAAAGGAAAGGAGTAAGTCCCTGTCATTGAGCAAAATAAAGCATGTCAAAGGTGTTTTTTGTGTAAATCCATGTCTTTCTGTCCCTCCTGTTCCCAATATCCCCAGTGCTGTCGCCAGACAGATTGTAGGGGGACGTGTACAACAGTTTTGGCATATTTAGCAAGAAATGGGTGCAAATCCTCAAGTGGTTTCGGTACTGAAGGATGGTTATTCCCTCCCTTTCAGTCGGAGGCCCCTCTTGACAAGGGTTCCTTTGGTTCACAGTGGTTACACAAATCCTGAAGAAATTTGAGCATCTGTGCAGGGACAAGATTGTTCTTGTTGCGATGGACAATACAACAGTGGTCTTCTACATCAACAAGCAGGGAGGTATGAAGTCAGGCTCTCTTTGTGCCCTCCTTTGAAGGCTCCTATCCTGGTGCCATCCCAGGGGAATTTTCCTGCGGGCAAGGCACATTCCAGGTCACTTGAATGTGATAGCGGACAAGCTTTCCAGACACAATCAAGTGATCCAAACAGAGTGGTCCCTATCTCAACAGGTGTTCAATCTTTTGTGTTCCAAATGGGCCCAACCCCAAGTAGACTTGTTTGCAACCCAGTTCAATCACAGCTTCCTCAGTTTGTATCACCGGTACCAGATCCGACAGCCTGGGCAGTGGATGCCCTCAGTCTTACATGGGGAAATTTGGACGTGTACGCCTTTCCACCAGTCTCCCTGGTTCCCCAGGTGGTGGCCAAAATGATAGATCAGGGCTGTCGGAGGATGATTCTCATTGCTCCAGGTTGGCCAAACACACCCTGGTTTTGGGACCTGGTAAATTTGTCGGTTCAGATTCCCTTCACTCTTCCGCTAGTAAAGGACCTGGTGACTCAGCCGCTCAACGGACTAGTTCACAGGAACCTCGGCAATCTAAACCTGCATGCTTGGCTCCTAGAGCCTCTGCCATCCACAAACAAGGTTTCTGTGATGAGGTGGCAGAAAGAATTGAGGCTCCTCAGAGAGTCTCAACCAGAGCCGTGTACAAGTCAAAATGGGCCATATTTGTTAAGTGGTGTGAGTCACACGAGGTGGACTTCAGGTCGCCCTCTGTGAACCAAATTGCAGATTTTTTTTTGCATCTTTTCAAGGAGAGGAATCTGCAGTCCAGTACCATTGAAGGCTATAGGACAGCCATTGCGGATATGTTGGGCAATGTTGAGCTGAACATCAGGCAAGGATGAGAATCTCACTCATCTCCTGGACAGTTTCCATAGAGATAAACCTAAGGGAAGACGGGGTCTGCCTTCGTGGAACCTATCTCTGGTTCTCCACCAGTTAACTAAGGCTCCGTTTGAACCCTTGCGAAAGGCCTCCATGAAGCATTTGACTTTTAAAACAGTTTTTCTTCTAGCCCTGGGTTCTGGCAAGAGAAGAATCAAAATCCATGCCTGGCTGTACAAAAACATCAGACACCAAGAAAACTGGAGTCAGGTGTCACTCTATCCTTCACCCAGTTTTCTCTCCAAAAATCAGCTAGCTCGGGTGTTATTTCTATCCTTCAGCTAACTCAGCTATTAACGGATCCACCCTTTGTGTACCTAGAGTTCTCAGGAATTTTCCCTTTTATGCGGCTTACCCTCCCTCCAATGGGTAGTCATTCTGCATCTGTCCACTAGGTAACTCAATAAAATGGAAAATTTAATAAGTAAATTAAATTTTTAGAAGTTAATACCTTACCTAGTGGACAGGGGGATTCCCACCCTACCTTCCCTGCTATTCTAAGCTAAAACAGGGGACCTATCTAGGTAGGCAACAAAAAGAGGAAGAGCGCATGCATGAGCATGCGCAGTACACCGGCAGGTGGGCTACACAGCCCTCTGGCGAATGAACAGGACACTACCGGTCCCGGCCAGAGCCCAGCTCAGGACGTTTTTTTTCTAACGTTTGGTGAGACCGGCAAGGCGCCGGACAATAGCATCTGTCCACTAGGTAAGGTATTAACTTATAAAAATTTAATTTACTTATTAAATTTTCCAATTTATAGTTGGCCGTAGCCTCAAGGTGTCGTCACGTGATAACCTTTGACCTCTCGACCTACTTTCTCGCTGGCCATATGGATATGTAGCGTGTATTCTTTACACAGATATTTTCATCTATTTCTCAGCAAATACGTTTTTTGTTTTGACAGGGTAAGTATTTTCCTCATTTTCGCGTGTTTTGAGTTTTCCTCAAAATGTCCACCCACCAAACGAATAAAGACAAACCGAGATCTGGCAAGTGTAGGCATTTTTGCTTCCCATTTGACACACATAATTACTGCCCTACCTGTAGGGAAGCTGGCAAGGGTGATGACCCCTGTGTCACTTTTGAAAGCCTGTGTCAAATATGTGGTTCTTTTACTCAAGAACAAATGTTAAAAATATCTCAAAGGAAAAGATATATTAAAAAGCAAAAAGCCCTCACTTCCACTTCAAAATACGATAAATTAGACCTTCTAGGGATGACGTGGAGTCATTTACTGGCCTTGAGAGTGCTGCTGATAATTTATTTACATCACCCCCGCGTCCACAACCCCTACCCTTCAGTTCATTGTCTCTCAAAATGCCAGCAAAAACTGTCCCACCCACCCCAGGTACTGCCTTACAGCAGAAAATTGAAGCTAAATTAGAGAAATCCCTGGGTGATTCACTTAACATCCATTTACAGCAGCAAATAGGTTCCTTTCAGGTTTCAATGTTAGAAGCTTTCCAGTCCAGACAAATTAACTTCTAAAAAGCAAGTGGAGGTGGATGAGACCTCGACTCCTAAGCCTGGAACCTCTAAGCTGCTGTAAACCTGGACCCACCCCCTCCGAGTCAACCTCGGGCTGCCTCTAATCTTGAACAAATGGAAGTGGACTATGGTCCTGCACTTCCACATCATCTCTGTGCTGATCATCATACGACATCGGATCAGCCTTCTAGTCCAGCCGAGGAGCCTTCTAGGAAGGCTTTGGTTAGACCTAAAACTCACTCTCACTCTCACAAAAGGTCTGCCTCGGATCAACTAACTGATGAGTTCGATGAACCTCGGATTGCATCTTCTAGATCCAAAAAGAATGCTGACAAGAAGAAATATAAGGTAAGGTCCAGACATGTGTCATCTTCCTCAGAGGAGGATCAGTCCTCTGTAGTCAGACACAGGTCTTCTAAGCCCTCTGGGGCTGCCTCTGATCAAGACCTACCTCAACATGATCCAGACCCCCCTTATTATAGGGAAGTAGCTCTGTCTGACGTTCCCTCCCAATATGCGGAAGAAGTGGACACTTTTGGTGCATTCTGTCCCTCCCTGACCCCAAGGAGTCTATGCCTAAGTCCTCAACTTCCGTCAAGAGCTCAGACCTAGAAGTCCTTCCTCTATGCTACCACTCAGCTCAGTTATCAAAGATGCCTTTGATAAGTTTGAACATGATTTCCAGGCCGCTAATTTACCTGAGGGTAAATACATCAAACCTCCTCCTTCCACTACAAAGTGGTACAAAGTGGGACAGCCTTGTTATGAGAAGATACAAGAGTTGAACACAGATTTTGCTAAGATCTGTGTTACTCCTAAACCCCCTGGGGCTCCTATGGGCAAGGTTCCCCTACCAGTTCTTCAGGAATTGGAACACCAAGTAAAACATCTCCACTCTAAATTTTGCTGCTGCCTTTGCTAAGACGTCTTCCTCCTGCAATGCATCTCTGGAAAAGTGCCAACATAGTCAGAAATCAACCTTTAAGAGGGTTAAGTCTCAGATCCAAAAAGGTGCCAATCCTGAAAAAGCAGCGAAACATGGATATGAGCAAGCCTGTGAGTACTCAGACTTTTGGAATAAGACTGTATTTATCCAACACAGGGCTCTTACATGCCTCAGCAAATCCCTAGCCCATATACTCCAGAGGGAACTCTATACTATGGGTAACACTGGCTTGCTTAGGCGCGAAGCCGAAATGACCCTTTTGCAACCACATTTAGGGGAACCGAGACACCAAGAACTCAGGAACTTGTCCTTTTGGGACTCTTCCTTGTTCAAGTCTCAACTTGTGAAGTAGGTACAAGGCCCGTCAGAAAGACCAAGCTCTGGGCACTTGTATCCAGTCTCTTCTGTCAAAGAATGCAATCGAAAGGGTGGAAAATGTAAAATCTCTCGGGTTTTACAGTTGCCTGTTCTTAGTACCCAAGCCTCACCAAAGGTGGAGGCCAGTCATAGTCCTAAGCAGGCTCAACACTTTTCTGTAATTAGAAAAGTTCAAAATGGAAACTCCAGAGTCCATCAAGACGTCCCTGATTCCAGGGGAATGGGTATCGTCGATAGACCTATCGGACGCTTACCTTCACATTCCCATCCATCCAAACTCAAGGAAATACCTAAGGTGTTGCTACAAGTCGCAGGTGTTCCAGTTCACCTCCCTCCCATTCGGACAAGCCACAGTCCCCCAGGTCTTTACAATGATTGTAAAGGAAGTGAAGCTAATGGCCCTCTCCAGAGGACTCAGACTTCACCAATACCTGGACGACTGGCTGATCAGGTCCCAGTCTCAGGAGGAAGCCCAAGTGAACACTCAGGCGGTGGTAGACCTAACCCAGTCCTTGGGTTGGATAATAAATCAGGAAAAATTAGAACTGAAACCTACTCATGTGTTTTCGTTCGTGGGCTACAAATACCATCTAGATTCAGCCCTTGTAAAACCCAATCAAAAGAGATGGCTCAAACTTCAGGATTTGATTCTAAGACTCAAGTCAAGACATCTCTTGACTGCAAGATGTCTGATGTCGCTAATTGGGTTGCTTGTCTCAACGGAGAAAATGGTCCCAGAGGGACGCCTTCACATGAGGCCTTTCAGTTTCACCTCAAGGAGCACTGGAGATATCTTCAGTCGCTGTACAGCCTCCTTCCTTGGACAGAAGCCATTGCAGCACACTTAGACTGGTGGCAGAATCCCTCAAACGTTATGAGAGGTGCAGACTTTCATCCCAAAGACCACAGTATCCAACTCTTTACAGACGCCTCAAACGAAGGTTGGGGCGTTCACTTAGATCAAAGTTTTACCAAGGATCTGTGGTCAGACCAGGAAAAAAGGCTACATAAACATTCTTGAATTGAAGGTGGTCTCCCTGGCCCTTCGAAGCTTCAAGGACCAGTGCCAGAACCAAACAGTGCTAGTTGCAACGGACAACTCAACAGTGGTAGCCTACATAAACAAACAAGGAGGAATGAGTCACTCAGCAGAGATGTGTGCTCTCCTGTGGAAGATCATGACCTGGTGCCATCACTATCACATAACATTGAAAGCCAGACACATTCCAGGGTGTCTGAATGTGATGGCCAACCTTCTGTCCAGGTCGAACCAAGTGCAGTCAACAGAATGGTCACTGCATCCGCAGGGGTTCAAACAGATCTGCCAAAAGTGGTTCACACCTCATGTAGACCTATTTGCCACTCATCTGAACCACAAACTTCCACTGTACGTATCTCCTGTCCCAGACCCAAAGGCTTGGGACATAGATGCTCTGAACATAAACTGGATGGGTCTCACTGCCTATGCTTACCCTCCACTGGCCCTCCTTCACAGGGTGATCCAAAATATCAGACAGTGCTATTGCCTGATCATCATAATAGCCCCAGGCTTGCCAGGGATGCCCTGGTTTTGGGACCTAGTGCAGCTCTCAACAGAGATCCCACTACAACTTCCAGTGTCAACAAATCTTCTCAAACAGTCCCACAATTATGTGTTCCACAGCAATCCACAGCATCTCAACCTCCACGCCTGGTCTCTAGGAGTGGACAGCTCCAAGAACACGGCTTCTCTGTGGAGGTGGCAGAGAGAATTGCTGCCCCTCAGAGGTCATCAAGGATCATCTACAAGTCAAAGTGGGCCTTATTTGAGAAATGGTGCAGAGAACATTTGGTGGATTTCTCCACTCCGTCTGTGAAACATATGTCAGATTTTTTTCATGTACCTGTACCAAGATCTAAATAGGCGCCCCTCGACCATTGATGGTTACAGGACGGCCATTGTTGACACTTTGGGCCCAGCGGGCCACCATATTGCACAAAGTTCAGACCTTCATAGGTTGCTCTCCAGTTTTCACATGGATCGTCCAAAAAGTTCCAGGAATCTTCCAAAATGGAACCTTTCTGTTGCTCTCAATGAGCTCACAAAAGCGCTCTTTGAGCCTATGAAAGACAGAGACCTCAAACATCTTACTCTCAAAACTGCTTTCTTGCTAGCTTTGGCCTCCGGCAAGCGCCGCAGCAGAATCCATGCCTGGGTTGCAAAGTATCTAATCTAGGCCAATGGGAAAAGGTTGCCTTGTTCCCTTCTTCTGACTTCATAGCCAAAAACCAACTAGCAAGAAAAGGTTCTCAAAGTGTGTCTCCGGTGACTATTCCTGCTTTGACTACCATTGTAGATAGACAATTCAAAGAAGACAGCACCCTGTGTCCGGTGCGGACCCTGAGGTACTATTTGGATCGAACCAAAGACCTGAGAGGGTCTCGATCTCTCCCTTTTCATCTCCTTCAAGAAAGGAGACACCTCAGACATCAGATCTGCTACTCTCTCTTCTTGGTTGAAACAAACTATTCTACTTTGTTATAAATAAGCAGACCAACAAGCCTTGGACTTGGTCCAAGTTAAAGCGCATGATATTCACGCCATCGTGGTCTCTAAGGCCTTTATGGTGGGGTATCGGTGGACCAAATCATGCAAGCCTGTCACTGGAAAGCTCGCAACACATTTACAAATTTTTACCTAAAAGACCTTACTTGGTCAGACAATGACAACAATATGTATCTGGGACCAGTGGTGGCAGCACAACAAGTCCTAGATCCTTCCCCTCAGACCAGTTATCCTCGGAAAGAAAAGAAGGGGGGGTGCTGGGGCACATCCGCCACAACCAAGTCTTCAGGAGTCTAATCCCAGGATCTAGGTATAGGTTTACCTCTCAAGATGTTACGGGTAAGGTCATTTTACCCCACAGCCCTTAAGGGCTGTTGGGGTATTGTTTTCACCTATGGTGTCCGGATGGGTGGGCGGGCAGGCGGCGGGAAAAGAGTTTGTCCGGGCTGTATCTCAGAAACCGTAAGGTGTAGGAAGTTGGTAGGGACATTGGTTAGGGGATGTAGGTGTGCAACGTCATGGTCTGACCTTGATTTGACCTTTGACCTTGCCGTAGTGACCTTGAGTTTGAAAATCTTGTCCGGGCTATATCTCGGAAACCATAAGGTGTAGGAAGTTGGTAGGGACATTGGTTAGGGGGTGTAGGTGTGCAACGTCATGGTCTGACCTTGATTTGACCTTTGACCTTGCCGTAGTGACCTTGAGTTTGAAAATCTTGTCCGGGCTATATCTCGGAAACCATAAGGTGTAGGAAGTTGATACTTGGTAGGGATATTGGTTAGGGGGTGTAGGTGTGCAATGTCATGATGTGACCTTGATTTGACCTTGCCGTAGTGACCTTGACCTATAAAATCTTGTCCGGGCTATATCTCAGAAACCGTTAGGTGTAGGAAGTTAATATTTGGTAGGGACATTGGTTAGGGGGTGTAGGTGTGCAACATCACGGTCTGACCTTGATTTGACCTTTGACCTTGCTGTAGTGACCTTGACCTATAAAATCTTGTCCGGGCTATATCTCGGAAACCGTAAGGTGTAGAAAGTTGATACTTGGTAGGAATATTGGTTAGGGGGTGTAGGTGTGCAGCGTCATGGTCTGACCTTGATTTGACCTTTGACCTTGCCGTAGTGACCTTGACCTATAAAATCTTGTCCGGGCTATATCTCAGAAACTGTAAGGTGTAGGAAGTTGATACTTGGTAGGGATATTGGTTAGAGGGTATAGGTGTGCAACGTCATGGTCTGACCTTGATTTGTCCTTTGACCTTGCCGTAGTGACCTTGACCTATAAAATCTTGTCCGGGCTATATCTCAGAAACCGTAAGGTGTAGGAAGTTGATACTTGGTAGGGATATTGGTTAGGGGGTGTAGGTGTGCAATGTCATGGTCTAACAAGGATTTGACCTTTGACCTTGCCGTAGTGACCTTGAGTTCGAAAATCTTGTCCGGGCTATATCTCGGAAACCGCAAGGTGTAGGAAGTTGATACTTGGTAGGGACATTGGTTAGGGGGTGTAGTTGTGCAACGTCATGATCTGACCTTGATTTGACCTTTGACCTTGCTGTAGTGACCTTGACCTATAAAATCTTGTTGCACCTTTGAGTCTGTTTTTTTATGCAGATTTAGCACTGTTAAAGTCATATTAGAATTTATTAAGAATTTTACTTTCATAACTTCCCATTGTAAGAGATAGAATTTCATCAAGTGAGCCACAGATTTTGCTCCAACACCACACATAAGCATTCATTAAATGTATTACCACTTCTGTATGCATGATAATATTCAAACCATCTAAACCATAATTCGGCCATTCAGGTGTAGATAAAGAGTGTTGAATTTTAGTTTGCTGATTAATGCTGTTTTCTTGTTATTGAATTATCTTGTTTTAGTACTTCATCTTTATATGCATTATCTTTCTTTTAAACATTATTTCTCCATTTAAACATTGTTTGGACCTTTATATAACTGACAGTGCTCTGAAAGTATCCTCCCAGATAGCAAGACTCTGTAGGGCCACCGCTGGCCCACTGGCGGCATAGCTGTCGGACCGACGTTGGCTGCAGGCGGTGGCCAGCCGTTGGCGTGACCAGCTGATAGGCAGTGGTCCACCGTTGGTAGCCGACAATAAAGTTTTCTGATAGTCCTTCAGTGGCCCACTGTCGGCAGCCAATGATAAGCTTTTCTATTGGCCCACCAGTGGCCCACCTTCAGTAGCCGACAAGGTTGACTGGTGGTCCACCAGTGGCCCACTGTTGGGTGCCATCAAAGGTAAGGATGACATGTTCCATAGTCAAACAATAAAATTATAATGTTCAGAAACAACTTTTTTTACTGTGAATTTCTAATGAGAATGTTATTTTTATGTCTAAAATTGTTAAATAGTTAGTTAAAAATTGTGGGCCCACTGAAATATGATTTTTAGACATACCATAATAAATAATTTTTTACTAAGTGTCTCAATATCCCCTATTATTGCTCGCCGCCATCTTGAATAAAAAGCCACCATTGGCCCACCGTTGGCCCAACCTTGGCAGCCTGAGTTTTGGTTGGCAAGCCTTCACTGGGCCAGCGTTGGCATGGGTAATTCGGCCACTGATTGGAATATATTTCATGGGTAATTATTCCTTTCAACTTAAGAAACTTTATATTTTATCGGACACATACATATTGCAGCTAGTGGACCAAGGGTCGTCCAGTGGTGGCTACACCTCAACCCCCAATTAATAGGGTTTTGATTTAATGTATTTTTCTCCTGTACATGTTTTATGGTTTGTTTACAGGGGAAACTTTCACTTCTGTTAACTTTTCTGTGTATTTATCAGATGATTTTATTGATTAGATCTAAAATCCGGGTGGAAATTAGAAAATTCCCATCAGTGGCCCATCAATCATAGCTTATATACCACTGATATAGTTGGTGGGCTGCCAGTGGTAAATCTTGGAAGAAATTTGTGGCCCAAGAATGGGAAGAAAAGAAATATATATTAAGGCAGAGATGTGACATCTGTTATTTAAAAATGTTGGTGTCTTGGTGATATACACACACATACATAAAGTATCCAATTACTTTGCCGTCTGTGGCCCACCGGTGGGCCAACAGTATGTGTACCATGCAGGCAGAAGGTGGACCACTGATGGACCACCAGTGGCAAATCTTACAATTTTTTTATGTAATAAAATTCAGAACAGCTACTTTTGGAAAGTAATTCACTTGAAACAAATGAATTTAAGCCAAGACAGCCTCTCTTCAAGATCTGTCAAAACAAATGCCGTTCAGCAGAGCTTGAGGTGTAGCCACCAGAGGACCACCATTGGTCCACCAACTAAGTATAGCTCTTACAGATGATAGTTGCATGTGTCAGACAAAAACAAATTCTGCGATAGTTTTAGGTTGCATCAAAAAACAAATTTATATCAAAGGAAAAAAATGAAAATATCTTTCTTTAACCTTCACTAAAAATATATATATATATGTGCCACCAGTGGCCCACTGGCTGCCCATCATGGGTCATGTACTACTTATGTAGTGGGTGGACCATTGATGGACCACCTGTGGCAAATATATAAGCAAGTAATATATAAAGTAATAAAGTGGAGAAAAGACTGACTGAGCAAAATGAAGGAATACAGAATAAGTTTGTTAAAAAATGACATTACATTATGTTAAGTGAAAGAAAACACACATTTTATCTAATTTTTCCCAGGATTTTACACCAGTGGGTGTAGGCTGGTACCTGAGCTACAGCCACTGACTCTGGTAGTTGGTGGGCCAACAGTGGGCCACGCAATGTATTTATATTTTGAAATAATGTGTTTTTAACATTGAATATTGTTAAATAATATGTCAGAAAACAGTATTTGAGGTTGCTTTTGAAGTTGTTTATAATGCTTTAAAATTTTGAAAAAAAAATGCAGTCAGTGGGCCACCAGTGGCTCAGTGGTGGCCCACAAGCTATATTTTGCCACCCATAGCCAACGGTGGCCCACTAGCGTCTTGCTATCTGGGCTGAAGTTTGTACTGGTACAGTACTTCTGTATCTCATGGTGTTGAAAATATTTCCCTAGGCTGTGGGGTACGGGCATCTCTGATGCTATTTTTATTTTTAGTTATCAAGTATATGTGTATTAAGGACTTAACAAGTTGTCATTAATCTCGTATTCGGTGGCAAAAAATTTATGAGAATTCCATCCATTGGGCTGGTTTTTCAATTGTGATAGGCCCTAACAGCTCTTACACCTCTTAGTGAGCATGGCTGCACTTCTCTCCTACTATCAAAACATCTTGATAGTTTTTAGCACTGTCATTCATTCTATTCAGGTTTTTGGCTCTTTACAGGCCCGGTCTTCGGGATTGGGACACTGTAAACAGGACTCAGACTGGTATTTCCAACATTCAGTCTAATCTATTACTTCAAAATCTAAGAAAAATTGACATATCTTCTAGTCTCAGCTGTAATCCCGCCACCGGGTGGTTGGATTCAGCATTCAGTCCCACATGGTAAGCTATTGTAGCGCAATAAAATGGAAAATGTTGATTACTTAAATGTAGCTTTTATAAGCTACAAGCTTACCATGTGGGACTGAGAAGAGTCCAGCACTGCCTCCCCACTGTATTACAGCTGAGGGTTAAGGTATAAAAAAATTTCAACGAGAAAGTAGGTCGAGAGGTCAAAGGTTATCACGTGATGACAACTTGAGGCTACGGCCAACTATAAATGTCTATTTTTCTTAGACGTTGGCCTGATGCCTTGCGACCATCCGACAACAGCATTCAATCCCACATGGTAAGCTTGTAGCTTATAAAAGCTACATTTAAGTAATCAAAATTTTCAATTGTATTTGATACTTTTACTGCAAGTGAAAACCAAATTTTACAAATGACTTTTAACCTATGTGATAAAACACAAATGATTTTTACCCTACATCCCTTAAGGGCTGTCGGGGTATTGTTTTCATCCATGTTGTCCGGATGGGTGGGCGGGGGGTGGCTGGAAAAAGCTTATCCCTCCTGTATCTCGGAAACCGTAAGGTTTAGGAAGTTGATACTTGGTTGGGACATTGGTTAGGGGGTGTAGGTGTGCAGCGTCATGGTGTGACCTTGATTTGATCTTTCACCTTGCCATAGTGACCTTGAGTTTGAAAATCTTGTCCGGGCTATACCTCGGAAACCATAAGGTGTAGGAAGTTAACACTTGGTAGGGGTATTGGTTAGGGGTTGTAGGTGTGCAACGTCATGGTGTGACCTTGATTTGATCTTTGACCTTGCCATAGTGACCTTGAGTTTGAAAATCTTGTCCGAGGCTATACCTCGGAAACCGTAAGGTGTAGGAAGTTGATACTTGGTAGGGGTATTGGTTAGGGGTTGTAGGTGTGCAACGTCATGGTGTGACCTTGATTTTTAACCTTTGACCTTTCCATGGTGACCTTGATCTATAAAATCTTGTCCGGGCTATATTTCAGATACCTTAAGGTGTAGGAAGTTGTTACTTGGCAGGGACATTGGTTAAGGGGTGTAGGTGTGCAACATCATGGTGTGACCTTGATTTGACCTTTGACCTTGTCATAGTGACCATGATTTTTAAAATCTTGTCTGGGTTATATCTTGGAAACCGTATGGTGTAGGAAGTTGGTAATTGGTAGGGACATTGGTTAGGGGGTGTAGGTGTGCAATGTCATGGTGTGATCTTGGTTTTACCTTTGACTTTGCCATAGTGACCTTCACCTCTAAAAACTTGTCCGGGCTATATCTCGGAAACTGTAGAGTGTAGGAAGTTGGTACTTGGTAGGGACATTGGTTAGGTGTTGTAGGTGTGCAACGTCATGGAGTGACTTTGATTTGACCTTTGATCTTGCATATCTGATGCTATTTTATCTCTCTACCGGAATATCTGATATTATTTTATCTCTATTATATCTCTTTACTTGAATCGTGGCTGTTGCACCTTTGGGTGTCTTTTGTTGTAGATTAATCACTATTAAAATCATATTAGGATTCATTAACCGTTTTACTTTTGCAACTTCCCATTGTAACAGATGGTATTGCATCAAGTGAGCCACAGGTTTTGTCCCAACTCCAGATAAAAGCATGTATTTCCACATCTGTATGTATGGGTAATATTCAAAACATTCAAACCATAATTCAACCATACAAATGAATGGGAGAAGTCTTAAAGCTTCTTAATTTTTAGTTTACTGATTTGTCTTGTTTTAATACTTTATCTTTGCATGCAGTTTCTTTCTCTTAGATGTTATTTTCTCTACTTAAACATTATTTGGACACTGACACTGCTCTGAAAGCATACCAATCTGTGTACTGTTTCACTACTTCTATATCTTATGGTGTTGAAAACTATTTCCCCAGGCTGTGGGGTAGGGGCATGTCTGATCCTATTTTTAACCTTTTTGTGATAAAATACTTAATGTGCACCTGCTTTTAAAAATTACCAAAATTTGCACCTGCTTTTAAAAATTATCTTCATGCAAAATTATTTGTTGTATTTCCACACTTACCTTAGGTGAATGCACAGTTTGAAATTGTATTTATTTTCCAGTGTTTTCATCAGAAAGTTATGAACCCATTTTCTGTCATCGGAGCAATATGCAATGAATATATCATACAAGTAACTGTGCTTCTGTTTCTTTTGACATGTTAGTTGCAACTTGCTTCTGTAATAGTATGTCAGGATATGAAATCTGTATTTGTATGTCAGCAAGCAGACTAAAAGCAGCATCATAAGTGAAGACACCACACTGACAGCAATTAAATATGGCGAGACATATTTTGGATGACACAGTTCCTGGATTTTCTCCATGTTCACTTGCATGATCATCTGAAGTCCAGTGCCTGTATAATACTGTTGACACTTGTAATTTTCAACTCTAACAAAGGTTATCAGTGTGTTTTCTGATGATTGGAAAAGTCTTATGGTCTCTAGTGAGTCTTCCGAGCAGTTGCAAATGAATGGATTGCCAACTAACTGTATATTTATCTCAGGACCTTTATGCTTACTCAGTAAGGACCTGGTATTTTGGAGAAAAAAAGAAATATTATTATAACTAAGATTTAAATGTCTTATTTGTATAAGATAATCCATTGAAGATGACAATCTTGGTTCAGAAACTGAATTATTTGCAAGATTAACAAACATTTCTTTGTGGTTACAGGAACTGAAAAAATGTTGAGGTATGTCGCTTATGCCAGAACTTGGAATGTCCAGTTGGGTCAAATTTGGAAAGAATGTGCATATTGAATCTGTGCTGCTGTTTTCAAGTGTAAGATTGTTCCCCTGTAAGCTCAAATGGTGAAGATTTGGAAAACTTTTCAAGACCTGGCTGTTAGGGAGTATCATATCCATGTCATTGTAGCTCAAATTCAGGTTTTTGACAGAGTCTAAGCCAGTCATCTTAATATTTTGCAACACATGAGAGATCCCCTTTTGTTTTATGTATATTCCATTACTTGCAAATGACACAGTTTCAAGTTGATTATGTGCAAAGCAGATAGTATATTGTTTGAAAGATGTATATTGGGATGTTGAAATGTCCAGTTCATCAGCAATTATTACTTTGATATTTTGTCCAAGAGGCACTCTAAGAGAATTATGACAGTTGAAATCTATGAGGGATGATATATCCAGGTTTCTTGGAAATAAAGTGCAAGGAAATTTGTGGAGTGGTTTTATGGACTGAGTAAACTCACAAGTGGAATACCTACTATGATTTAATAATGCATTAAAGAGCAAATGTTTGCACTCTTCTTCACCGTTATATTCACCCACATTGTTGTGCGATTGTTGGTATTTTTGAGATCGCTCAAATCTTTTCCCATAATGCCCTTGTGTGGCAAAATTTATTATTTCAATCACAGGATTAAGCATCACTTCCAGAAGAAAAGAATTGGTATAATAGCCACCAAACAAATTGTGAGATGCATTAAAAAGTCTAATGTATGGGAGAACAGTGAACATACCAGGTTTTATACCTACTAAGTAATTGTCACACAATTCCAAACACATCACACTTGAGTTCAATAATGGCTGGAAAAAATGTCCTGGTGAAAGCAGTGTCCAATTGGAATAAGTAAATAACCGATTTAATTTAAGCACTTTAAGGTTGGGCTTGTTGCCAAGTGCTGACATAATAGATAAAAGATCCGCCTGGTATCTTCTGCCCAATAATTCTAATACCTGAAGGTGTGGCATGCTTAAAAGAAATCGTTGCAAATTCCCATTTTTATCAATAGCTTGTGGAAATTTTAGATGCAGATGTTCAATGTACAATTGTCTTGGAGTGTCTCCATATTTTAGAATCATTTTCAGTGGGCTAGATGTATTTCTAACTATCCACAGATGAGTCAGATGGCTTAAATTATGAATATTATCCATGTCAATCACCCAATTATCTATGGAAAGAAGGACAGATATATGAAGTTTCTGTACAGACCTGGAAGACAATTGATCTAAATGGGCAGTCATCTCTGATGTCTTAACATTGATGTAAATCATATCATTCTTTTCTGTTGTATTCCCCTGGGTAGCATAATTGTTTCAAAACTTCCAGACTCATTCTATTGTTACCCACCAATGCATTTGATGCACAAACAATTACCAGACTGAATTTAAATGAATATAGACACAGAAGTGTCAATGGAGTAAGCATTCTATCCAAAGCCATTTTAATGTCACAAGCTTTTGCCTCACTTTATACTTTTGCACAGTTCAGATTGTTTATTGTATAGAGTTCTATGTCTCTGAGCATTATCTTTCACAAAGAATAACTCCTATACTTTACAGGCACATTTACCCAATCAGAAAGAAAGTTGACTGTGTACTCATTTTGATTTTCTTGGCTGCCTGTTCTATTTACATAAACTAGTCAATATAGTGAATATCTTGTTTGTGTTGGTGTCAATTGAGACAGTAAGGACAATAAACTTAAGTATTGGTACATTCTGCCCATTATATGAATTTCCATCAATAGTTGAATGCTACACAAGAGAAGACCGATTATTTTAGAATTTAGATGCAGACAGTCCAATACCCATTGCTTTCAGAGCCATGTAATTCAACAACTGGTGCATGAATAAGTGTAAAATTTTCAGTACAAACCAGTAATCAACCTGTCGAAAATTATTTTTACTTATGAATTTTGTATCAGATTGAGAATGATGCAGCCACCCAGGTGTCATAATATCTGGCTAAAATGTAAGTTTAATTGGCTTTCACCTTGGAGTCCATAGATAGGGGCCACGGTGGCAGAGTGGTAACACTCTCGCCTCCCACCTCTGAGGCCGGGGTTCGATTCCCGACACGGCCTTAAGTGGGAAAGCTGGTAGTTGCTTGCCGTTGGTCAGCAGTTTACAGTATAGAACCCTGACGAACTGAAAGTACTGGTTTCCTCTGCCCTTCCAATTACCCGTCGTGATATGACCTGTACAGTGTTGAAAGCGACGTAAAACCCGAAATAAATAAATAAATAAACAGAAATGATACATAGTAAACATGCATGTATGTACATAGTATAAAAAGAATATTTTATTATTAGTCCTAGACCATTCCCCACTGTGGTTTTGAACACTAATTTTGTTAACCTGGGATGGTATTCACGAAGGGTCTTAGACTTAGCCAGGTCTTAGGCTTAAATCCAGTCTTAAAGTTAAGACTTTTGTCTCAGCTAAGTTTTGTCTTAAAACCGTATTCACAAAGGGTGACTTAGCTAAGTCCAAGATTATCAAATAACCACAGTGGTTTTCTGCATCATGTGACCTTTCTTTTTTAATCAAAATATACTATTGGTGACATATATCCTTCATTTAATGCATTTTATACCGGTATAAGGAAAAGTGCTGTTTTGAAATGGAAAACCTTGTTACTACATATAAACTTCTAAAGACTGCTTTAGTGAGGTAGTCTGTATTATTAAACTTTATTTACAGCCATTTCAAATTTTGAAGTGGAGAAAAGTTTATGGCGGCCATATTTAAGTCCTCTTTACAAAATTTAAGCCCACTACCAACCAGTCTAAAAGGGGGCCTGGTGCTCTGAATTCCCCATTGTTGGGAAGATATTACGCCTACAAAACAGTACATTAGATTATACATGTATTAGATATTAGTCTTTCTGCTATTTGCAGCCTTCAAATTGCTATAAATATGAGACTGGGAAAAATCCAGCTGACATAATAAGCATTGCCCCTGCAGAATGAATTGAGAATAATCAGAAAAACTTCATTCCTTTATACATGTCACCTTATTTTTCTGTATGAATTGTTTGGTATTTTGCTATAAGTGCTTTCTGCTATTGGCTATATTTCAATTGAAAGTGATTTTTTATGCATTTTTATGTGTGCTTATTTGTTTTTCTTTGAAAAGCTACTTATTCTTGTTATTTATTATTACATTCTTAAATTTGATGTAACATATATAGACTTCAAGTCTGCAATAAAATCTATCTATCTATCTTAGAAAGACAAAGGAAAGTGCCATAAAACAGGCACCTCTAAAAGATAATATAATGCATTACACCTGTAATAATAAGTAGGTGACCTCTAAAGTTCACTAGGTAGGTAGCTAAGAAGAATAACCATTAAAATAGCCAAAAAAGATAACCAGAATGGTATAAAAGTTGGACATGTAAAGTAATAGGAAACTAAAAGCCTACAGGCAAATGTAAACTTGAATGGTATGCTAGTAGATGGGTGACCTCTATATAATTTAGGTATCATAGAAATTGCCTGTACATTGGCATCAAAGCATGACTTAGTAAAACTCGAGGGAATGACTTCATATCTTGTTATGGTACATTTTCATGTCAGGTTGTTATTTAAGGTTTCTTTCTGTTCAGTGTTGGCATTGTTCATTGGATTATAGCGACTTCTATTGTAAGTGTTGGTTATATAGATGTACTTCTATGCTGCAGGTGGATGTCCAATTTATGTCATCCTTAAGATCCAGAATATAACTTAATAATTATAGTGACTTTAATGATTTCATGGATTTCATTCATGTTTGGTATTTGGTTTTAACAGTACGCTAAAGGAATGCGAGTAATAAAAATACCATATGGACAATAACTGCCAAAGCAGTTGTCTTCGTTATTCACAAATTTTAATTGTCTTTTTTTATGCCGTTGACAATTTTCCAATTGAGTACCCAAACATATCACATCATTAACTTTAAAGTCTGACAGTTTTTACCTCACAGCCCTTAAGGGCCGTCGGCGTATTGTTTTCACCCATGGTGTCGGGGTGGGGGGTGGAGGGGGTGGGGGTGTGTGTGTCAGGCCTGGAAAAGTTTGTCAGGGCTGTATCTTACACACTGTAATGTGTAGGAAGTTGATACTTGGTAGGGTCATTGGTTGGGGGTTGTAGGTGTGCAACTTTATTGTGTGACCTTGATTTGACTTTTAACCTTGCCATAGTGACCTTATCCTTTAAAATCTAATCTGGGCTATATCTCAGAAACCATAAGGTGTAGGAAGTTGATACTTGGTAGTGACAATGGTTGGGAGTTGTAGGTGTGCAATGTTATAGTGTGATCTTTAGTGGTGGGAATGGTACACCGCTAACCGGTTTTTCGTTTGTTTCTGGCAAAAATAACAAAATTCGCAAAGAATATTTGGGAACCGGTAATTGAAAACGTCACCATTTTATTGAGTAAAAATCATGTTTACTTACTTATTAATGCAGCATTCTTTATGGCCGTAAACACGACTTAACAGCCTGTAAATTGGTCAAGAATGGTCTCACAGGTGGTATATACCACTCGTGAGTTGGGTGCCTCCAGAAACTTTCCAAACTTTGACCTTCACCTCTAATGACAACAAAGATGCAGAATACACGTGCTTTCGTTATAAAAACATGATAAATGAAGTGTTTCGGTACTGGGGATATTGATAAATAACCTCAGAAAACGTATAACAAAGGAAATATATATGTTTTGCATGGTGGATAGCGAAACATTGTGATTTCTTTTATTTCTTTCTCTTTGTGATTTGTGTTTGTTTACATACACGCATAAACACACAAGCGGTGGATTGTTAAGAATGGTCAAAACTTTCCACTGGTACTCACAGGTCGTGTGCATGGGCTCAGCACCTCTTCTGAACTCAGCATTATATTTCACGAAAGCCATTTCCAGTTTCGAGTTCTGCCTCATGTACGCTCTGCGGATAATTTTACTGCATATTATAAGGCATACGAAATACTGGATTTCGTTCGTTTCAAAGCCCCGGTAACCAGTTTTGATTTCTGCAAATGGTCCCACCACTAGTGACCTTGATTTTACCTTTGCCTTACCGTAGTGACCTTGACCTATAAAATCTTATCCGGGCTATATATCGGAAACCATAAGGTGTATTAAGTTGATACTTGGTAGGGACATTGGTTGGGGGTTGTAGGTGTGCAATGTCTTCTTGTGACCTTGATTTGACCTTTGACCTTGCCGTTGTGATCTCGAACTATAAATTCTTGTCCGGGCTATATCTCAGAAACCGTAAGGTGTAGAAAGTTGATGCTTCGGGCTATATCTCAGAAACCGTAAGGTGTAGAAAGTTGATGATTAGTAGATACATTGGTTGGGGGTTGTGGGTGTGCAGCGTTATGGTGTGACTTGATTTAATCTTTGACCTTGCCGTAGTGACCTTGACCTTCCAAATTTTGTCTGGGCTATATCTCTAAAACTGTAAAGTGTAAGAAGTTAACACTTAATAAGGACATTGCTTAGGGGTTGTAGGTGAGCAACATCATGGTGTGATCTTAACTTGACCTTCTTGTAGTGACCATGAGTTTTAAAATCTGTAAGGTGGAGAAGGTTGACACTTGGTAGGGACATTGGGTAAGGGTTGTAGGTGTGAATCATGGTGTAACTTTTAGCTTTGGCTCTGCCAAAGTATGTTAACCTGCCATATTTGAGACATGTTTCTCATATGATAAAGATATATAGATTGCTGAAACTGATTATTATGTGCACTTTTACGTAATTGTGTTATTTCCATTGACAGCTAATCTCCAATTAATAAATTTTACAGCTTCATAATTTTTAGTTTACTGATTAATGCTGTCATCTTGCTATTGAATTGTATTGTTTTAATACTTTATCCTTACATGCATTTTCTTTCTCTTAAATGTTATTTAACTTATTTTTTATTGCGTTAATACATCCTATCCAATGGACAATTGCAAATCTGGTCGGCGCAGACCGGCCCACCAAACGTCAGAAAAGTAGTGTATACTGCCCAGATGGCGCATCGTACTTCCCTCCTGTCTAGACAACCTGACGTCCTATCATCTTTTTCGTTTGGCGCGTGTAGTGTGTAGACGTGTTTTCAACATCTCCAGAAAAGTGTGGATAATGGCGGATTTTTAACCTTAATTGCAAATATTTTATTGCAGAAATGTTATATACATACCAAGCACGGATTCACATTAAGAAATCTGCTGGAAACACTCCCTAGTCGACTCAATTTAACATTGATGATAGGGCAGTAAGCAACGAGAAAATATGCAGACGGCCATGTTGCTAGTCGATTCAACCTTGTGTTAATGATAGGGGCAGTAGAAGATAGACGACAATGAAATATGCTGGATTATGCATTTTAAAGAGTTTCCTTACCTTCTGCAAAGAACGCATCGTCTTCATTAGAATTCTTCAGCTCCAGCAAGTGGCAGGTCGCTTGCGAGATCTATAAATAGAAGTACCGTCTTCACTGTTTATTCCAGCATTGCTGTAAGCGGCCAGCAAAGAGACAAGTAGCAGGTCGCTTGCGAGATCTATAAATAGAATTGCCGTCTTCACTGTTCATACCAGCATTGCTGTAAGCGGCCAGCAAGGAGTCAAGAAGAAGGTCGCTTGCAAGATCTATAAATAGAATTCCCGTCTTCGCTGTTCATACCAGCATTGCTGTAAGTGGCCAGAAAATCTCCAGCCAAGCGGCCGGTACACTGCGCATGCGTGAGATTTCTAAATATAGCTCACAAGGGCTATCCCAGCAACTGTCAGATATTTTGCAATGAAGACATGAAATCAACAGAACACAAGAAACAGTTAGAACCCGAGAAGTGTTGAGTAGCAACCTTGTGTTAGCGAAAGACAAGAGGATAAAGAGTTCAGAAGAGTTAAGTAGCACCTTTGGGGTAGTGAAAGACAGGAAGACTCAAGAGAGCACCAATCTCCACTGGCCATTGTTCATCAGCAGCCTGTTTACCAGCCTAAGACTGATAACAAGCCTGGTAGTACTACAGACAGCACCAAATACAAGCCGGTTACAGAGGCTACTCACCGGCTGCCGGTTACAGAGTCTTCCGGCTGGCTGCCGGCTACACAACCTGCACTGATCAGTTTGCTTCACACTAGCCGGTTACAGAGCCTATACCAACCTATTGCCTTCACACTAACCGGTAGCCTAACAGCTTCTTGCCAACCAGCATCAAGAATCAACCAACCAACAGGTCATTATTCCAACTGGCCACTTCATCAGCAGGGCTACCGGTTACAGAGGTTTACCGGTTACAGAGAAATCTACTGTTCCCACCATTACTGGCAAGGAGAAGGCAGGTACAGGGAACATGTCCAGTGAGGACAGATCTACCGGTCACAGAGTATTACCGGTTACAGAGAACTACCGGTTACAGAGTATTGTTGGTTACAGAAAAATCTGCTGTTCCCATCCCTACTGGGAAGAAGCCAGCTTCAAATCCAGTACTGACAGCAGGTTCACTGGTTACAGAGTTTCCCGGTTACAGAGGAAATTGCTGGTGACAAGTTAGTTGGACAGGAAGCTTCCTCAGAAAAATTCCTTAACCAACTGGTTACAGAGCCTACCAACCGGGTGCTGGCTTACGCAACCTTCATTGACAGTTGCTTCACAAGAAAGTGACTGGTAAAGTTACCAGACTGAACCTGGAACACCAGGCTACTGGACCGGCAGATCTACCAAGGTACAGACGAATGGTACAGACCTTGCTGTCCAAATTCTTTCTGTTCTTCCTCCCAGAAAACTTTAGTTACAGAGAAACACCAGCCTACTGGTTTTCCGGTTACAGAGATTGTTGGTTACAGAGAAAGCTGCTGAATCCACCACTAGACAGGACAAAGACTGCCTATCCCTGCTAAGAAGTAGTTCAATTCACCCAGTTCTGCCAACTCCAGTGAGTTTACGCAGAACTGTGGAACCACCAGGAACCGGTTACAGAGCATTGCTTCACCTCTAACCGGTTAGGGCCTGGTACTAGGCAGGTCTCCAGGACTGGCTAACAGACCAGCAGAAGTTCTTTAAGGGTCCCAGTAGCTGTTTTTAGGCCAACTAGTGGCTGCCTAAAGAAACTGGTGACTGAGGAATTCTTTGACCAGTCACTGCTCCCGGTGAAATGACAGTGTCTCAATTTACCGGACCTAGATGGACTGTTAACTGTTTTCATTGTCACCAGGCCAGACCAGTGTCCGGAGAGACAGTAAATGTCAGTCTACCAAATGTTCCAAATGCACTAAATTTACCTGAAGGGGCCAGACTGAATCACCTTTGGGAACTTAAGAAGCCTTGGGAGCTGGACCCAAGGCAGTACAATTTTGAAGGAGGGCTACACCCTCCCTTTCAACTGACTGTTTTTAGTCCCAAAGCCCTGAGTTTCAAATGGAGACCTATACTAGAACTGAGCAAACTAAATCTTTTCCTCAAAGCGAAAAAAAAAAAAAAATTCAAACAGGAGACACTGGAAACGGTAAGGACATCCCTCCAACAAGGGGAGTGGGTCACCTCAATAGACTTCAAGGATGCCTACTTCCATATACCAATACAGGAACAGTCCAGGAAATATCTGAGATTTCATGTCCATGGTCAGACATACCAATTCAAAGCACTGCCCTTTGGTCTGTCCACAGCACCCATGGAGTTCACTGTAGTAACAAAGGAGGTGAAACTGATGGCCATACACAAGGATTTAAGAATCCACCAGTACCTAGATGACTCATTGATGAGACCCAGATCCCACCAGGTTTGTCTCCAGCATACACAGGATCTAGAGAAAATGTGTCACGATTTGGGTGGGCTGGTGAACTTAGAAAAATTAGAACTGGAATCCAAGCAGGTTTTAAACTTTGTAGGTTTAACTTACCAGTTTGACCTCAAGTCTGGTCGGGTCCGACCCACACTGGACTGGTGGCAGAACCTTCAAGAGAAAATACTGAAACTGCTATCCCTACCGACCTGTCCGGTCTGGGAATTCATGTCCTTGATAGGTTTATTAACAGCCACGGAAAAGCAAGTTCACCTAGGTCGAATGCACATGAGACCCATACAGTGGCATCTCAAAAACAATGGGAGGGTACCTGAATCACTAGAAAAGGTGATCCCAATTCCCAGGTTCCTGCACCCCATTTACAATGGTGGCTAAATGAAGACAATATTCACAGGTCAACCATTACACCCTAAAAAGCATGTTCTGCAGATCTTTACAGACACATCAAAAGAAGGGTGGGATTCTCATTTAAACGAGCACACTGCACGAGGAACCTGGTCCCTTCCAAAAAGCAAGCTGCATATAAATTATCTAGTTTGTCTAGCCTTAAAAGAATTATAGGACTGCTGTACAAACAAGGTAGTTCTTATGGCAACCGACAACTCCACAGTGGTGTCATACATAAACAAGGAAGGAGGCATGAGGTCGGGCCCACTTTGTGCCCTACTATGGAGAATCTTGACCTGGTGTACCAGGAAACAAGTGACTCTAAAAGCCTGACACATTCCAGGCCGGCTGAATGTGGTAGCAGACAAGCTATCAAGAGGATCAACCAGATCAGTCTATGAGGCAAGGTGGCCATTTTTACAAAGTAGTACATCACTAATCAGGTGGACTTCAGGGCACCCCCTGTAAAGTCAGTTGCTGACTTCCTTATGTACCGGTTTCAGAACAGGAAGTTACAGCCCAGCATGATTGATGGTTACAGATCAGCCATCTCTGATAAACTGGGAAACTCGCCTATTAATATAAGCAAGGTTGAAAATCTCCCTCGTCTCCTGGATAGTTTCCACAGAGACAGACCCAAAGGCTGGAGGGAAATCTCCTCCTGGAACCTCTCCCTGGTTTTGTGCCAGCTGACAAAGGCTCCTTTTGAACCAATTAAAGAGGCTTCCTTGAAGCATTTGACCTTCAAGACTGTTTTCCTCTTAGCCTTTGGGTCGGGCAAGCATAGCAGTGAGATACATGCTTGGCAAAACAGAAATATTAGACACCAATCTTGACTAGTCAAAGGTGTCCCTGTACCCATCACCCAGTTTTCTTTCCAAGAATCAGCTGGCAAAAGAGGGTCCAGACAGTTTGGTCCCAGTGGTTATACCAGCCCTGGCCCCAACTCTGGATAGATCCCTCAAGTCTGACAAGTCCCTCTGTCCGGTCAGAGCATTGCGCTACTATTTGGACAGGACCTCAGATCTCAAGCAGAATAAGGAGTTGGTCTTTGTGTACTTTAAGAAACTCTGGTTTTGACAAAGATATCTCACTTGCCACTATCTCCTCTTGGATCAAGCAGACTGTGATCCTATGTTATGAGCTCTCTGACCAAGAGGCCCACTTTTTACATCAGGTTAAAACCCATGATGTCAGGGCTTTTGCTGCCTCTAAGGCTTTCCAGTCAGGAATCTGTTTAGAAGAGATCCTATCGGCCTGCCACTGGAAATCACATAATACCTTCACACAATTTTATCTGAAGCTTGTGGCCCGGGCTGATTCAGAGCTTTACCACTTGAGCCCAGTAGTGGCTGCTCAGCAGATCAACAAGTGGCCCTTAGATTGAGGAGATTTGGTATATATAGACATAGTGTAAATAGTTTTTCGTGTACATAGTATAAAAAAAAAAAAAAAAAAAAAAAAGTGATGTGCTTCCTTCGGGAGGTTTATTTGCCTTCTGGGACTGAACTCATCCCCTCTCTTCCCTACCTCAGAGCAGATCTGCTAAAAGAAGGGGGGGGGGGGGGGCAACGTTGGTATAGCCCCGGGTAACCGGCTGCTGGTAACCGACCATGGCCTTATAGGATTTCCTGACCTTAAGTTCAAACCAGGCATGGGCCTATAGGTCTCCTGACAAAGTCAGCCTAGACTATAGGTTAAAATTTGTTATCATTTGTGAGTTCTTTTAAGTCCCTAGTAACTTACCCGCCAACCAAGCGGTAATTATTCAGCAATTGTCCATTGGATTTAATTTACTTATTAAATTTGCAAGTCTCTACTTAAACATTATTTGGACCTTTATATAACTGACACTGCTCTGAAAGTATCCCAATGTTTGTACTGTTTCAGTACTTCTATATCTCATGGTGTTGAAAACTATTTCCCCAGGCTGTGGGGGTAAGGACATCTCTGGTACCATTTTTCTGGTATTTGAAACTGTAGAAAACTATTTTGGTGTAACTTTATTGACGTGGTTTTTCAGTCCAGTAATAACATGATTTGGATTTAGAAATATATTTGGAGAATTTTTCTAGCAAAATAATTTTTTATACCCATGCCAATCCTAAGTACTATAAAATTCATTCTGTTTATTTAAGGTGTCCAAGTTGAAGAAGAAAATTGAGGAACTGGAAGAGACTAAGAAGCTTCACAATGAAGCCTTTGAGAAATGGCAAAGTGTGACACAACAACTGGAGTCTCTAAAGCAGGATGCAGGTTATTTGTACTTTATGAATTTGAAGTGCTGTTGCACAAAAAGGTTCTTAAACATTAATACTTCTCATTATTTTTAACTGTGGGTGTAATTTGCTAAATATGCCTGACAATATTTTCATAACACAAATAAACCAGGCATATTTTTAAGTAACTTTAGTTCAATTTTAAATACAGAAAGGGTTTTTTCAAGACGTATGTATATTATTTGAACATAATTATTATTATATATAATATGTCTTGTGCTGATTACATTATTCTGTTATTAACTGTTGTGTATCTTCTGTTGGATTGAATGATTTCTGTAAAATCTGTAAAAAATTAATTTTATTGTTGTAGAAAAGACATTTACACCATTTACAAGACTCAATGGATTCATAGTAAAAGTGTATCCTTCTCTGAAGAAATGCATATACCATATAATATTTAATTAGTTTTTAGAACAGCAGGTGATAGGCAGGTTGTGTGTAACTAACCTGCCTATTAGATTGATGTGTCCGACGTCCGTCAAAACTTCGTTTCCGGACTCTAACTCGAAAACGCTTTGTCCAATCGAATCTAAATTTGACAGGGAGATGGATTACCATCATAGCTAAGTTGCTAAATTTGTGTAATTCTGTCCGTTCGTTTGTCTGTTTTTTGTCCATTTGTCTGTCAACATTTCTGTTTTCATACTCAAACTCGAAAAAGCTCTGTCAAATCTAATTCAAATTTGACAGGGAGATAGATCACCATCATAGCTAAGTTGCTTTCAAAATTGGTGTAATTATGTCCGTTTGTTCATTTTTTGTCCGTTTGTCTGTCAACACTTCTGTTTCCGGACTCTAACTCGAAAACCCTTTGTCCAATCAAATTCAAACTTGACAGGGAGATAGATCACCATCATAGCTAATTTGCTTTTGAAATTGGTATATTTCCGTCTGTTCGTTTGTCTGTTTTTTTGTCTGTTTGTCGGTCAGCATTTCCCTTTCTGGACTTCAAACTCAAAAACACTTTGTCCAATCAAATTCAAACTTGACAGGGAGATAGATCATCATCATAGCTAAATTGCTTTTGAAATTGGTGTAATTCCATCCATTAATAGTTTCAGTCCTATGCAACCTGCCTTTTGGGGCATCTCTGACCCTCTTGTTATAAGTAATTAAAAATTTATTTTTTTATTGCGCTACAATCACGTACCATGTGGAACTGCTTACTCTGGAGGTGACCCCAGTAGTGACGTAGGCTTCCGCTTTCTCTTTCAAGTTGGCCGCGAATATGGAATCAATGCCTTTTTTATTGCAAGGAAAGAGACTTAATTTTATATAGATATACGTGTTATTGGATACTGAAACTATATCTGATTCAGTTTCTTTATTATATATCATAGAATCTTAATTTTATTGCGTTAATACATCCTATCCAATGGACAATTGCTAATCCGGTCGGCGCAGACCGGCCCACCAAACGCCAGAAAAAGACATCCTGTGTTGCCACATACTTCCTTCCTGTCTAGACAACCTGACGTCCTATCATCTTTTTCGTTTGGCGCGTGTAGTGTATAGACGTGTTTTCAACATCCCCAGAAGTTTTGAAGAAAAAGGCGTGGATAATGGCGAATTTTCTACCTTATTTGCCAATGTTTTGATTTGGAAGTGTTATCTACATATTCAGCACAGATATACATTAAGAAATCTGCTGGAAACGCTCCCTAGTCGATTCAACTCTGTGTTGATGATAGGGCAGTAAGCAACGACAAATATGCGGCCATGTTGCTAGTTTCCTCCCTGGTTGATTCAACCTTGTGTTCAGGATAGGGGCAGTAGAAGATGGTCTACAATGAAATATGCTGGACAAATGCTGTTTTTAAAGAGTTTCCTTACCTTCTACAAAGAACACATCATCTTCATTAGAATTCTTCATCTCCATCATTGAGGCAAGTGGAGTCGCTTGCGAGATCTATAAATAGAATATTCCTGTCTGCACTGTTTTTAACCAGCATTGCTGTAAGCGGCCAGCAATGAGGCAAGTAACAGGTCGCTTGCGAGATCTATAAATAGAATCACGTCTTCACTGTTTTCAACCAGCATTGCTGTAAGCGGCCAGCAAGGAGGCAAGGGGCAGGTCGCTTGCGAGATCTATAAATAGAATTCCTGTCTTCACTGTTAATACCAGTATTGCTGTAAGCGGCCAGGAAATCTCGACCGGCCTCAACAAATAAGGAAACACAACTGAAGTCTTCATCTCCAGCTAGCCGGCCGGTGCACTGCGCATGCATGAGTTTCTAAATATAGCTCACAAGGACTATCCCAGTAACTGTCAAATATTTTACAATGAAGACGGGAGATCATCAGAAGACAAGGAAACAACTAGAACTCGAGAAGTGTCGAGTAGCAACCTTGTGTTAGCGAAAGACAAGAAGATAAATAAGAATTCAGAAGAGTCGAGTAGCACCATTGGAAATTTAATAAGTAAATTAAATTTTTATAAGTTAATACCCTATCCAATGGACACACAAGGCCCTCCCACCGACCCCGCTATCAGCTTACTAGGGGTCTAAGAGGTTTAGACAACGAAAAAGATGCTATGACGTCAGGTTGCCTAGACAGGAAGGAAGTACAAGGCGCCATCTGGGGAGTGCACAGTACTACGGACTGACCAGCCAGTGGAAACACAGGACGTCTTTTTCTGATGTTTGGCAGGCCGGTCTGCGCCGACCGGTTTAGCAAATTGTCCATTGGATAGGGTATTAACTTATAAAAATTTAATTTACTTATTAAATTTGCAAAATTCTTCCAATCTCAGCTGTAATCCGTCCACTGGATTGTTGTATTCAGCATTCAGTTCCACATGGTAAGCTATTGTAGCGTAATAAAATTGAAAATTTTAATTACTTAAATGTAGCTTTTTGTGTCACCAGCATTTATGCTGCATGGCATATAGGGATTGCTTCGTCATCCAATTTTGTGGCATCGGCGTCTTAGTCGTCTGTCATCGTCACACTTTGTATTCCGGACAGTATCTCAAAAATGGCTTGTCAGATTTAATTCAAATTTGGCAGGTGGATGTAACTGATCCTGAGGGTGTGCTGTATAGTTTTGTGACCTTAAACTCCCACTAGTAAGATACTTAAACTCATTTTAAGTTTTTTCGTTTCTGGACAGTATCTCAAAAATGGCTTGATCGATTCAATTCAAATTTGGCATGTGGTTGTAACTACTCTTGAAGGTGTGCCCTATTGTAAGGTGAACTTAAACTCCCACGTATAAAAAACTTATGTCCAGTTTACGTTTTTTCTTTCTCTATGGAGCATACTGAAAATAACTTGAGAAATTTCATTCAACTTTTGCATGTATATGTAACTGGCCATAGGTAAGTGCCATACAATAAGGTGACCTTAAACTCCCAGTAATAACAGAATTATATTCACTTTAAGTTTGGTAATTTTTGAACAATATTTCAAATATTGTGCAATTCTAGGCATATTTTAGTTATGGATGTAACAAACCTTGAACAGAACCTTCAGAAAAAGATTACCTTAAACTCAATACAATATACAGCAGTGCAAACAAACTTTGAGTTTAAGGTTGGGACAATATTTTTGGTGTTTGGAAGATATTTTATATGCTAATTAGGACTTTTCACATTGATATTCATCATGTACATATATCTCCAAAAAAAAATGGTCTCTTTTATTGCGTTAATACATCCTATCCAATGGACAATTTGCTAAACCGGTCGGCGCAGACCGGCCCGCCAAACGCCAGAAAAAGACGTCCTGTGTTTCCACCGGCTGGCCGGTCCGTAGTACTGTGCACTCCCCAGATGGCGCCTCCTACTTCCTTCCTGTCTAGACAACCTGACGCCATAGCATCTTTTTCGTTTGGCGCATGTACTGTGCAGACGTGTTTTTCAACATCTCCAGAGTTTTTAAAGGAAAAAGTGTGCTTTATGACGGATTTTCAACCTTAATTGCATATAATTTAGAGTAGAAGGGTAATCTATATATCAAGCATGGATATACATTAAGAAATCTGCTGGAAACGCTCCCTAGCTGACTCAATTTAGTGTTGATGATAGGGCAGTTAACGACGAGAAATATGAAGGCCGCCATTTTGCCAGTTTCCTCCCATTCAACAATTGTGTTGTTAGGGGCAGATCGACATGAAGGAAAATACTGGATATTCTACTTACAAGGTATTGTTATCCGTGTCTTTGTTGTGATTGTCCCTTCTGTAACCTTCCAGTGACAAATCATGAAGGAAACGTCAGTACTTTCTAGTATTTGTAACTAGCAATCACGGAAAACTTCATTCTATGTAGTATTTAACACTGTAAATAGAAGAAATTTCCATCAGAAGAGTTGCATTCTTCAGATTTCTTCAGAGCGCACTGGTACCGACTTCTCTGCTGTATAGCATCAGTCACACCAGCCTAGCTCGAGTAGTAGTGTTTTTTCATCAGAAGCAAGAGATGCATTCTTCAGATTTCTTCAGAGCACACTGGTCCAGACATCTTTGCTGTAAAGCATCAGTCGACCGGCAAGCTGCAGTTCAGCTGACCTTACAATAGAAGTGATATCAATCCCTCCCTTGCAGACCCGGCTTTGTTGTCGGTAGTGGGGGTCGTGGATGGCCAGTTCACTGGTTTTATCACGGAAGGAAGAAATAACTTAATCTACACATCTACAGAGCGCACTGGTCCAGGCTTCTCTGCTTTTAAAGCATCAGCCGACCGGCCAGCTCAAAAGAACGCGACCTCTGACGTCATATCCAGTCAGCCAATCGCGTGTCCTTCCTACCAAAACACGAAGCTGGTCATGTGTTTTCACCGACCAGGAAGGTCGGAAGTGCGTTCTTCAGAACTCATGTCTACTGTGATTACAGTCCCTGCTTTGCAGACCCGGCCTTGTTGTCAGTAGTGGGGTTTTTGTAGACTGTAAAGTTGCTGGTTAAGTATCACGCAAAGAACGCGACCACTGACGTCATCTCCAGTCAGCCAATCGCGTGTCTTTCCGACCAAATCACGAAGCTGGTCACGTGTTTTCACCGACCAGGAAGGTCGGAACTGCGTTCCTCAGAACTCACATCTACTGTGACTCCAGTCCCTGCTTTGCAGACCCAGCTTTGTTGTCGGTAGTGAGGTTTTGTGGACAGTTCAGCATACTGTAAAGTTGCCGGTCAAGTATCACACTAGAACGCGACCACTGACGTCATTTCCAATCAGCCAATCGCGTGTCCTTCCTACCAGCAGACTTGTCACGTGACACGCCGAACAACAATTGCTTCTAAAAATAGTTCACAAGGGCTTTCCCAGCAACTGTCAAATCTACAGATAAGACGTGCGATTAAAAGAAACACTTTAATTATTGGAGGAAACATACAGCAAGCTGAATTCAACACAAAAAATAGTTGTAAAGTTGCTTTAGCAACTGGTTACAGAGTGTACCGAGCGGTACCGGCTACACGGCCCTGTACACTTGCTTCAACAACTGGTTTCAGAGTGTACCGACTGATACTGGCTACACAGCCTTGTACACTTGCTTCAACAACTGGTTACAGAGTAGCTGTCTAAACTCATTGGTGACCCCAGCCTGCCAGTTTTTCGTGCTGGTTACAGAGACTGTTTACAGTGAATTACCGGTTATGGTTTCTTGGTACCGGACAGAGTTGCCTAAGTTAGAATTGGGTACAGAAGATTCTTAGATCAATCAGTAACCTTGGGGATATGACAGTGTCCCCAGCTACTGCCAGGCAACCTTCCCTTATCACACCTTTCAACAGTTTGTTATCGGTGCTGGACTTGACTGGTAGATAATAGATTTCACCTTTACAAACACAGACCTGAATAACCAGCATGAAAAGAAATAGGTCTTATGAAAAAAAAAAAAAAGGTGGTCGATAGTCAGACAAGTTCTTCATCATGTCTGGCCAAGGGTCAGCCATCTCAATTACTGTGTAAATGCTACACCTTGCAGGATGCTGGCCTGGGGCAAGAGTCTTTTAAATGTGAAAAGTTGTGTCAGCCCCACCGGACCGGACCACAGCAAGAACAGAGAGACTGTTTTCTTGGATCATTGTCACCAGACCGGACCAGTGTCCGGAGGCCGGAGGGACAGAAATGTTTGTCAGACTATCAAATGTCCCAAATGTGGTACACATCTGCCTGTAGGGTCCAGACTAAGCCCGTTTCGGAACTTAGGAAGCCTTGGGGGACTGGACCCTAGGTAGTACAAATGTTGAAGGTGGGCTACACTCTCCCTCTCCAGACCAAGCTTGACAAGGTCACCCAAAATTATCAACTGCTATGCACATCCTCACAGGAACCTATATTGGTTAGAGGCATTACATCAGCTTATGGACAAAGAATGGTGCAGTCGAGCCAGGTCAAAATCTCTGGGCTTCTTCAACCTTTCTTGGTTCCAAAACCACATAGCCATTGGAGACCTATTCTAGGTCTGAGCAAACTAAACCTTTCGGAGACCATCAGGACCACCCTCCAACAATGGGAGTGGGTTACCTCAATAGATTTCAAGGACGCCTAATTCCATATACCAATACAGGAACAGTCCAGGACATATCAAATTTCGTGTCCATGGTCGGACATACCAGTTCAAAGCACTGTCTTTCGGTCTGTCCACTGCACCCATGGAGCTCACTGTAGTAGCAAAGAGTTGAAACTGATGGCCATCATGGCGTCAAGGTAATCCTATATTTCCTATATTCTCCTGTATTTCAGGCTCAGTGGCTCACATCCTATATTTTAGAGGGAAGGAAAAAATCCTATATTTTGCATAAATTCTCCTGTATTTCCTATATTTTAAGGAATTGTCTCTCATATTTCTAGAGCTGTGTATCCCCGTGTCAAAACAGCAACTCCCGCAACAATTTCAGATAAAATTTTTGCTGCTACGCATATCTGATCATAATATAGCTTGTCTTGTGTTCAACTTCATTGCTAACCAGTATTTCCCTTCATGTTTGATGATTCACTTATGTAATACTGGTAGCTAGATTTACCCATAAGGTACCATACATGTAATGTGTGCTACCTTTAGCTATGCTTCCAGCATAAATACAGTACAAATGATGAGTCCTGTATTTATAATGGCAACTTTAACTAGACCTATGCATCGGAGAACCGATGCAAATCTGTATCCACCGGAAAGACAACTCACCAAAGCCAGTGAACCATCATTTGACCTTAAAGGAGGGGCCAAAGGTCAAATCTGACATCAGAAGATTCCCAGCCCACAATATCCTGCAAGTTGGTTTCACATTGCAAACCTCTAGGATCAATAATAAACTATCAATTTGTGAACTTATCACAAAAGTATGCACTTGAACAGTGTTTATCTAAGTGTTTATCTCATAAGAGTTGTAATAAAAAGGAGGTAAGGACGGCTGTAAGGGGTGGAGGAGGCCATAATATTAAAAAAGCATGCATTTCCCATCAGATTGATGAGTGAAATAAGGTATTAGATCTCCTATAATTTGCTCAAAACCTCCTATATTTTCGTTAGGTAATTTTCTATATTCCTATATTTTGAGATCCAAAAATCCCTTGACGCCATGGGCCATACACAAGGGTATAATAATCCACCAGTACTTAGACGACTGATTGATGAAAGCCACAGCTCACCAGGTTTGTCTCCAGCATAAATCGAAACTGGAACCAAAAGCAGGTCTTCGACCTTGTAGGTTACCAGTTCGACCTCATGGCCAGTCGGGTCCGACCTATACCAGACCATTGGCAGAACCTTCAGGACAAAATACTAGAAATACTGTCACTACCGGTTTGTCCGGTCCATCAGTTCATGTCTGATAGGTTTACTAACAGCCACAGGAAAAGCAAGTTCACCTAGGCCGACTTCATAGGAGACCCATACAGTGGCATCTCAAAAATAACTGGAGGGTACCAGAGTCACTAGAAAAGGTGATTCCAATACCAAGGTGATTGCATCCACATTCACAAGGGTGGTTGCAAGAGGACAATCTCCTTACAGGCCAACCATTACACCCAAATAAACATGATCTGCAAATTTTACAGATTCATCAAAAGCAGGGTGGGGCGCTCACTTAAACGAACGCACTGCAGGAGGCACCTCCTGATGTCAGGGCCTTTGCTGCTCCTAAGGCCTTCCAGTCGGGAGTCTCCTTAGATCCAATCTTGTCATCCTGCCACTGAAGTCACAGAATACCCTCACACAGTTCTATCTGAAAGGTGTTGCTTGGGCTGACTCGAAGCCATACCAATTGGGCTCGGTATGGGCTGCTCAGCAGATCCACAGGTGGCCCTTAGATTGAGGAGATTTGTATATATGTACATAGTATAAACAGTTTCTACATGTACATAGTAAAAAATGTGATGTGCTTCCTTTGGGAGGTTTATTGGCATTCTGGGACTGAACTCATCCCTCTCTTCCCCCTACCTCAGAGCAGGTCTGTTAAAAAGGGGGGGGGGGGCGACATCGGTATAGCCCCGGGTAACCGGCTGCTGGCAACCGACCATGACCTTACAGGGTTTCCTGACCTTAAGGTTAACCCAGGCCTGGGCCTATTGCTCTCCTGACAAAGTAAGCCTAGACCGTAGGTTAAAATTTGCTATTGTGAGTTCACATATGTCCCTAGTAACTTACCCGCCGACCAAGCGGTAGTTATTCCGCAAATTGTCTATTGGATAGGATGTATTAACGCAATAAAATTGCAAATATAATAAGTAAATTAAAAGTTAATACCCTATCCAATGGACACACAAGACCCTCCCACCGACCCCGCTATCAGCTTACTAGGGGTCTAAGAGGTTTAGACAACGAAAAAGATGCTATGACGTCAGGTTGTCTAGACAGGAAGGAAGTACGAGGCGCCATCTGGGGAGTGCACAGTACTGCGGACCGGCCAGCCGGTGGAAACACAGGACGTCTTTTTCTGGCGTTTGGCGGGCCGGTCTGCGCCTACCGGTTTAGCAAATTGTCAATTGGTATTAACTTATAAAAATTTAATTTACTTATTAAATCTGCAATTTTATAAGGTTATAGTAAATTGCTGATATTTTATAAACTTATGAGTTTAAGGTTGCATTAGTTTGTGTCACTAGCAGCTATGATGGAAAACATACATGGTAAGTGTTGTCACACTTACTTTCCAGACAGTATCTCAAAAATAGCTTGATGAATTAAATTCCAATTTGGCATGTTGATGTTCCTCAATGTGTGCCCTATTTAAGGTGACCTTAAACTCACAGTAGTAAGATACTTATATTGTGTTGAAGGTTTTTTGTTTCCGGACAGTATCTCAAAAATGGGTTGACGGATTCAATTCAAATTTGGCATGTGGTTGTAACTAGTTTTCAAGGTGTGCCCTATTTTATGGTGACCTTAAACTCTCATGTATTAAAAAGTTATGTTGAGTTTAAATTTTTAACTTTTCCATAAAGTATACTAAAGATAACTTAAGAAACTTAATTCAAATTTTGCATGTATGTGTAACTGGCCATAGATAAGTGCCTCGCATTAAGGTGACCTTAAACTCCCAGTAATAACATAATTATATTCACTTTAAGTTTGGCAATTTTTCAACAATATTTCAAACACTGCAATTCTAAGCATCTTTCAAGTTGTGAATGTAACAAACCATGAACAAAACCTACAGGAAAAGATTCCCTTAAACTCCCTCATAGCTGCAAACTAACTTTGAGTTTAAGGTTTGAACAATTTTTTGGTATTTAAAAGATATTTGATGTGCTAATTCTTTATTCTTTGAACTTCATCATGTACATCTGTCTACACCAAAAAAGTTTCATTTGTAAGGTTATAGTAAATTCCTGATATTTCATAAACTTATGAGCTTAAGATTGCATTACTTTTGTGTCACTAGCAGGTATATTGGAGGACAAGTATGGTCAGTGTCGTTGTCACACTTCCTTCCCAGACAGTATCTCAAAAATGGCATGATGGATGAAATTCAAATTTGGCATGTGGATGTGACTGGTACTCAAGGTGTGCCCTGTTTTAAGGTGACCTTAAACTCCCAGTAGTAACATCCTTATATCGATTTTAAGTTCCGTTTTCAGACAGTATCTTGAAAAGAGGTTGACGGATTCAATTCAAATTTGGCATGTGGTTGTAACTGGTATTTAAGGTGACCTTAAACTCCTATGTATAAAAGAATTATGCTGAGTTTAAGTTTTTTATTTTTCCATAGAGTATACTGAAGATAACTGGAGAAAATTCATTCACATTTTGCATGTATATGTAACTGGCCATAGATAAGTGCCATATATTAAGGGGACCTTAAACTCCCACTAATAACACATTGTTAGTGTCATTGTCACACTTCCTTTCTAGGCAGTATCTCAAAAACGGCATGATGGATTCAATTCAAATTTGGCATGTGGTTGTAACTGGTATTCAAGGTGTGTCCTATTCTAAGGTGACCTTAAACTCCCATGTATAAAAGAATTATGTTGAGTTTAAGTTTTTTATTTTTCCATAGAGTATACTGAAGATAACTTGAGAAAATTCATTCACATTTTGCATGTATATGTAAGTGGCCATAGATAAGTACCACACATTAAGGTGACCTTAAACTCCCAGTAATAACACATTGTGAGTGTTGTCGTTACACTTCCTTTCCGGGTATTATCCGGATCCACCAGTACCTAGACGACTGGTTGCTGAGAGCCCAGTCCCGGGAAACCTGCCTACAAGATACCCAGACCCTCTTGGCCCTGTGCCGACAGTTAGGTTGGGTAGTCAACATGAGGAAATCAGAGTTGGATCCCCAGTAAATTTCAACTTCGTAGGCTACCAGTTCGACCTTGTATCCGGTCCGGTCCTTCCCACTCAGGACCGGTGGATAGCTCTCCTAGAGAAATTAAATTTCATCAAGAACCGGAGCAGCTGCACAGTCAGACAGTTCATGTCCCTGATAGGGCTGCTGACAGCCACGGAGGAGCAAGTTTTGTCGGAACGTCTTCATGTGAGGCCAATTCAATGGCATTTGAAATGTCACTGGCATGTCCCAGAGGTTCTAGAGAAGGTGATTCCGGTTCCCCCTTCACTCCATCCACACCTAGACTGGTGGTTAGACGAAAGCAATGTACTGGGGGGCCAACCTTTGCACCCTCTTCAACACGCTCTTCAGCTGTTTACAGACACCTCAAACGAAGGCTGGGGTGCACACTTAGGGGACTCCATTGCAAGAGGCGTTTGGTCTCCCATAGAAAGTCGCCTTCACATAAACTTCTTAGAACTGAAGGCAGTCCTCCTGGCCCTGAAGAAATTTGAGCATCTTTGCAGGGACCAGATTGTTCTTGTTGCGACAGCCAATACAACAGTGGTCTCCTACATCAACAAGCAGGGCGGTATGAAGTCAGGCTCTCTGTGTGCCCTCCTTTGGAGGCTCCTATCCTGGTGCCATCCCAGGGGAATTGTCCTGAGGGCAAGACACATTCCAGGTCACTTGAATGTGATAGCGGACAAGCTTTCCAGACACAACCAAGTGATCCAGACAGAGTGGTCCCTATCTCAACAGGTGTTCAATCTTTTGTGTTCCAGATGGTCCCAACCACAGGTAGACTTGTTTGCAACCCGGTTCAATCACAAACTTCCTCAGTTTGTATCACCGGTACCGGATCCGACAGCCTGGTCAGTGGACGCCCTCAGTCTCCGATGGGAAAATTTGGACGTGTACGCCTTTCCACCAGTCTCCCTGGTTCCCCAGGTGATGGCCAAAATGATAGATCAGGGCTGTCGGAGGATGATTCTCATTGCTCCAGGTTGGCCAAACATGCCCTGGTTTTGGGACCTGGTAAATTTGTCGGTTCAGATTCCCTTCATTCTTCCGCTAGTAAAGGACCTGGTGACTCAGCCGTTCAACGGACTAGTCCACAGGAACCTCAGCAATTTAAACCTGCATGCTTGGCTCCTAGAGCCTCTGCCATCCACAAACAAGGTTTCTCTGATGAGGTGGCAGAAAGAATTGAGGCACCTCAGAGAGTCTCAACCAGAGCCGTGTACAAGTCAAAGTGGTCCATTTTTGTTAAGTGGTGTGAGTCACACGAGGTGGACTTCAGGTCGCCCTCTGTGAACCAAATTGCGGATTTCCTTTTGCATCTGTTCAAGGAGAGGAATCTGCAGCCCAGTACCATTGAAGGCTATAGAACAGCCATTGCGGATATGGTGGGCAATTCTGAGCTTAACATCAGCAAGGATGAGAATCTCACTCGTCTTCTGGACAGTTTCCATAGAGATAAACCTAAGGGAAGATGGGGTGTGCCTTCGTGGAACCTATCTCTGGTTCTCCACCAGTTAACTAAGGCCCCATTTAAACCCTTGTGAAAAGCCTCCATGAAGCATTTGACTTTTAAAACGGTCTTTCTTCTAGCCCTGGGTTTTGGCAAGAGAAGAAGCGAAATCCATGCCTGGCTGTACAAAAACATCAGACGTCAAGAAAACTGGAGTCAGGTGTCACTCTATCCTTCACCCAGTTTTCTCTCCAAAAATAAGCTAGCTCGGGATGGTCCGGCCTCGGTGGCTCCGGTGGTCATCCCAGCTTTAGCTCCAACTCTGGACAAGTTCCTGTCGGATGATAAGTCTCTCTGTCCGGTGAGGGCGTTACGGTATTACTTGGACTGGACAAAGGACCTCAGAAAGGGAAAAGACTTGGTGTTTGTATCCTTCAGGAAGGGTTTTCAAAAGGACATTGTCCCCGCTACTATCTCTTCCTGGATTAAACAGACTGTGCTGTTGTGTTAGACAACCTTCCACTATCTGGCTCCCGGTCTGCCATGATCCCAAGTGGGTCCGAGAGTCTTATAAGATAGTGTCATAGTTCCTGTTCTTCTTCCTCGAGATTTCAGAAATTCACTCCCCTAGGTCCGGTGGTACTCTCTGGCCGAGCCAGTACTAAGACCTATGCAAAAACAAGGGGGGGGGGGGGGGGGGGGGGCAAGGGTGTTATTTCTGTCCTTCAGCTAGCTTAGTTATTAACGGATCCACCCTTTGTGTACCTAGAGTTCTCAGGAATTTCCCCTTTTATGTGGCGTACCCGCCAACCAATGGGTAGTCCTTCTGCATCTGTCCACTAGGTAAGATGTATTAATGCAATAAAATGGAAAATTTAATAAGTATTAATTAGTTAATACCTTACCTAGTGGACAGGGAGATTCCCACCCTACCTTCCCCGCTATTCTAAGCCAAAAAGGGGACCTACTAAGGTAGGCAACAAAAAGAGGAAGAGCGCATGCGCAGTACACTGGCAGACGGGCTACACAGCCCCCTGGCGAATGAACAGGACACTACCGGTCCCGGCCAGAGCCCAGCTCAGGACGTTTTTTTCTAACGTTTGGCGAGACCGGCAAGGTGCCGGACAATTGCATCTGTCCACTAGATAAGGTATTAACTACTAAGGTATTACTTATTAAATTTTCCAATTGTTAGTGTCATCGTCACACTTCCTTTCCAGGCAGTATCTCAAAAATGGCATGATGGATTAAATTCAAATTTGTTATGTAGATGTAACTGGTCCTCAACATATGCCCTATTTTAAGATGAACTTAAACTCCCACAAGTAACAAACTTATTATCTCAAAAATGACATTTTTATTGCGTTTCTACATCCTATCCAATGGACAATTGCTTTACCTGTCGGCGCGACCGGTCCCGCCAAACATCAGAAAAAGACGTCCTGTATATAATACCGGCAGGACCAGTCACAGAGTGTGCATTCGCTAGGTGGCGCATTGTACTTCCTTGCTGTCTAGACAACGTGACGTCATAGCATCTTTTTCGTTTGGCGCGATGAGTGTGCAGACGTTTTACGAATTACCCCGATTTATTTTATTTCAAGTAGTATAAATATTTTCTACTAGTTTACTGATCATCATGTCGTCTCCTGGACAGAAACGAGGTTCTTGCGGGCACGTTATGGCCCTATTCAACAACCACAAGAAATGCGCGCGTTGTCGTGAGAAGGGGGTGGGAGACAACCCCTGTGTGAAGAAACAAGATTGCCCGATATGTAAGGCGTTAACGCCTTCTCAGGTTATTTAACTGGCCACCCCGACTTACAAGACGAGAAAAGAACGTGGAGAGCAGAAGAAATCTGAAGCTAACAGTGACGCGACCCCCACTCTCATGAACCCATCAGAGGTCACTCTTTTGGGACGGGTTAGTGCTGATAAGCCGTCTTCAGGTGAATCTACCCCCAAGCAGAAGAAAAAGCGTTCTGATGGCTCTCCAAAGTCTAGCAAACGAAGACACAGCAGTAAACCCACTTCAGATGATCTCAAGTCCCTTGATGACAAGTGGATCCATGCTTCTCAGCCAGTCCTTTGCTGTTCTGGTGAGACCTGTTAATTCTGCTTCTGTGGTGCCGAGAGAACACCCTTTCTTTGATCCGGGTGCTTCTACTAGTGTTATGTTTGCTGAGAATACTGGCTCCGGTCTTGCTCAGACTGCCAGTGTGTCTTCACAGTTGAAAGCTACCCAACCAGTACGAATGCTGTGAGAGATGAGAATGGAGTGCTACCCGCCCTGTTCAGGGTCCTGGTACCTCTGTTGTGGCCACCCAGCCTTTACAGGCCCCCGGTGCTGAGTTAGCCACCCAGCCTTTACAGGCTCCCAGTGCAGGGACAGCCACCCAGCCTACACAGGCTCCTGGTGCAGGTCCTGAAGTTCTGCCCATCGGAAATGAGTCTACACAGTTGAACCAGTCACTTCCCGGTGTACGACCTGATGAGTTTACCGGAGAATCTGACAGTGAGGCAGAAGTGGCAGGGGAACCGGTTTACCAGATAGTATTCACGTCCAGGGTGAACTGCCTGAAGATTCAGCTGACCAGGACCTTTCTGAAGATGCAAACTACAGGGAAATTATCAGAGGGGTTAGGTCTTTCATGGGCTGGCATCAGATCCCTGATTACGACCATGCCCTTGCCTCTCTAGATGATAACCCTTTTGCCAGTTCCAGAACTAAACCAACCGGTAAAGTGTCTGTCCGGTTACCAGTAGATTAGAGCTGAAAGGGATATTCGCATTATTCGCTCTCCGGTCTGCATTTTCCGCATTCGACTTTGATCATGAGCAAACAAATATTCGGTATATGTATAGAAATTAGGCGCAAAACGCAAAATAGCACAATTAACTATGATTTTTGTCCAATAACATAATAAATCATTAAAATTAAGGAAAATATACCTCGTTTTTATGACAACTTTCATGTGGTTGTACCAACAACCGCATTTGGGTATTTCGGCAAAATAAATGGACAGTGCTAAAACACACCAAACAAATATTCGAAAATTTCCGAATTCCGGGATGCGGATATTCGATCACGATTTTTGTCTTCTCTTTCAGCTCTACAGTAGATGAATGGTTGTGTAGGAAATTTGAGAGGCTGAATGTTACAGTTGCTGAAGGCTACCCTGCCAGGAACTCTGAGACTAGTGGTTTGCTGCGAGACCAGTTTGTGAAGACACCCAGGTCATCCAAGTGGTATGCAATGCATACAGATAAGAAGGAATCTGCTTCTTCAACTGTCTGTGACTGGTCTCCGGAACCGGCCAAACTCATCAGTACCTTTACCAGAGTGGCCAGACGTAGTTTGATTTCTGCCCTTGCTTCCCGTACTTTCAGCCAGGACATCTTAAGAAGGTGGGAGAGGGCGTTCCGGGAACAGTCAGTGATGTGTAACCAGGCTGCTGGTCTGTCAAGATTTTGGACAAAAGTACAGGACTCTATGGTTACACAGTTGAAGTCACTCTGGGTGGATACAAGCAAGGGCAAGGCAGCAGAGAGAACGCGTCAAGCAGTTGACGAATTCGAGTATTTGGTGACTTTCAAACGGTCAATTTCACAAGCCATGCAATGTACAATGCAGGATCTCTCAGAGGGAGTTTTTATCAGCATGGCCAACCTCACTCTGGCCTGTAGAGACAGTTATTTAGAATTTATACGTGGTGGAGTAAAGCCAGACACCTTGACTGCCTTACATTAAGCACCAGCCCATCTTCATTCTCTGTTTCCAGACATTTTATTGGTTAAAGCTGAAGACGAGATCTCACGTAGTGAGGAGAGGCGTTCTTCTGGCAGTGTACACAGGAAACCCGGACATTTTCATCCGTACGTTTCCTCAACTGACTGGTCAACACAACAACCGGACCGGAAGTCCACTGCACCGGCCTGGAAGCAAATTAGAGACCGGCAAGTTGTACAGAAAGGTCGTGGTAAAGCCTCAAACTTCACCCAAAAGCCGGCCAAGGGTTTCAAGAAGCATAAATGACAATTACTGTGTTGTGAAAAAGAGCGATACTGTAATTTTACATGTAAACTCTTTTGCTGCAAATGTTCCTTTTGTCACCGGGTTGCCACAAAGGAAAGGTGTAAATCCTAATTATTGTACCCATACAGAAATAAAGCATGTGAACGATGTTTCCTGTGTAGGTCACTTGAGTTCTGTAACTTCTGTCACAAATGTCCCAACTGTTGTCACACATCCACCTGTAGGAGCAAGGCAGCGGCTTCAACAGTTCTGGGAGAAATGAGATGCTCTGGGTTCGAGTCCAAAGGTAGTCACAATACTGAGAGAAGGCTACACCCTTCCCTTCCAGTTCAGACCCAACTAACCCAGTCACCAACGGTCATAAGCAGATATGTCAACCTACAGAGACAGTCCAACCTTTTAAAGGCACTGTATCAGCTGACAAACAAAAATGAAGTCAAACTGGTGGAAAACCAAAACTCACTGGGGTTTTACAACCGGCTATTTTTGGTACCCAAACCCAACAACCGGTGGAGACCCATCCTGGACCTGAGCACTCTGAACACCTTCCTAAACATAGAGTCGTTCAAAATGGAGACTCCAGAGACAATAAGAACCTCCTTTCAGGTAGGTCACTTCCATAGACTTCAAGGACGCATACTTCCACATACCAATTCACAGTCAGTCCAGGAAGTACATGCATTTTCACATCCAGGGTCGGTCCTACCAGTTCAAGGCCCTACCCTTTGGTCTGTCCACAGCACCCATGGAGTTCACAGTGGTGGCCAAGGAGGTCAAACTGATGGCTTTACAGAGGGGTATAAGAATCCACCAGTACCTAGATGACTGGTTGGTGAGAGCCACATCCCACCAAACTTGTCTCCAGCATACACTGACTTTGGTAGCTCTCTGTCGAGAACTAGGTTGGCTGGTGAACAAGGAAAAGTCAGAACTGGACCCAAAACAGGTCTTCAACTTTGTAGGTTACCAGTTCGACCTCAGGGAGGGCAAGGTCAGATCCACACCAGAGCGTTGGCAGACCTTAACAGACAAGATATTGTCAATCCTGTCCAGTCCGGTGTGCCCGGTCCGGAAGTTTATGTCCCTTATAGGCCTGCTAACAGCCACAGAAAAACAAGTCCACCTGAGACCCATACAGTGGCACTTGAAAAGGAGTTCAAAGCTATATGCTCCCGTGGCACCAGCCACAAGTGGACCTGTTTGCCACCAGGTTCAACAACGAACTACCACAGTTTGTGTCACCGGTTCCGGACCCCCAGGCATGGTGCAGTGGATGCACTCGGCCTATCATGGGAAAATCTGGACCCATATGCCTTCCCACCAGCAGCCATCTTGGGCAAAGTGGTGGAGAAGTTGCAGGACTACCCATGCGGCAGGATCATTCTGATTGCTCCAGGGTGGCCCAACATGCCCTGGGTTTGGGATCTAGTGGCAATGTCCAGTCAGATCCCTTTGTCTCTGCCCAACCTGCCCAATCTGGTATCTCAACCATTCAACCAGACCTTGCACAGGAACTTGTCAAACCTGAACCTACATGTCTGGCTCCTAGAGCCACAGCAATCGAGGAGCAGGGTTTCTCTGAGGCAGTGGCAGCACGAATTGAGGCTCCTCAAAGAGGATCAACCAGATCTGTCTATGAGGCAAAGTGGACCATTTTTACAAAGTGGTGCCTCAGTAATCAGGTGGACTTCAGGGCACTACCTCTGAAAGCCATAGCTGACTTCCTGTTGTACTTATTTCAGGACAGGAAGTTACAATCTGGTACCATTGATGGTTTCAGATCAGCCATTGCTGACAAATTAGGCAACTCTACCATTAATGTCAGCAAAGATGAAAATCTTAACCGTCTCCTGGATAGTTTCCATAAAGACAGGCCCAAGGGAAGGAGGAATATACCCTCCTGGAACCTGTCCCTGGTCTTATACCAGCTGACTAAGGCTCCTTTTGAACCTTTAAAAGAGGCCTCACTGAAACACTGGACTTTCAAGACTGTTTTTCTGCTGGCCCTGGGTTCTGGTAAGCGCAGGAGTGAGGTCCATGCTTGGCTTCATGAGAACATCATACACTAGTCAGACTGGTCTAAGGTGTCCTTGTACCCATCACCCAGCTTTCTGTCCAAGAATCAGCTGGTTAAAGAGGGTTCAGATAGTGTGGCTCCAGTGGTCATCCCAGCCCTGGCCCCCACTCTGGACAAGTCACTCAAAGGTGACAGGTCCCTGTGTCCAGTCAGAACCCTTCGCTATTACTTGGACAGGACCTCAGATATTAGGCAGAACAAGGAGTTGGTCTTTGTTTCCTTCAAAAAAGGTTTTGATAAAGACATCTCAGCTGCCACCATCTCCTCATGGATCAAACAAACTGTGAACTTTTGTTATGAGCTCTCTGACCAGGAGGCCCTCACACTGCATCAGGTCAAAGCCCATGATGTCAGGGCCTTCCAGTCGGGGATCTCCTTGGAGCAGATTCTGTCAGCCTGGCACTGGAAATCCCACCACATCTTCACACAATTTTATTTGAAGGATGTGGCATGGGCTGACACAGAGCTTTTTCATTTAGGGCCAGTGGTGGCTGCCCAACAGGTCCACCATCACCACGCCCAAAAATGAGGAGATATATACAAATGTAAATATGTACATAACTTGTACAATTGTAGATAAAAAAAAACAAAAAAAAACTGTGACTTGCTTCCTTTGGGAAGTTTATTTCTTATGGGACTGAACTCAACCCTCTCTTCTTATTCTCAGAGCAGGTCTGAGAAAAAGTAAATTAAATTTTTATAAGTTAATACCCTATCCAATGGACAGGCAAGGCCCACCCATCCGGCCCCGCTATCAGCTTACTAGGGGTCTTAATAGGATTAAACACAAAAAAGATGCTATGACGTCACATTGTCTAGACAGCAAGGAAGTACGATGCGCCACTTAGCGAATGCACACTCTGTGGCCGGTCCTGCCAGTATTATATACAGGACGTCTTTTTCTAACGTTTGGCGGGACCGGTCGCGTCGACCGGTAAAGCAATTGTCGATTGGATAGGGTATTAACTTATAAAAATTTAACAGATGTATCTGGTATTCATGATGTGTTTTATTTTAAGGTGACCATAAACTCCAATGTATAAAAGAATTATGTTGAGTTTGAATTTTTTTATTTAGTATATAGTATAGTATAGAGTATACTGAAGATAACTTGAGAAATTTCAATAAAATTTCGCATGTATATATAACTGTGGAGGTTTAATGGCATGAGAACTTGTATGCGACTGCTTTCTTGGCAATTTCTGCAACAAGTGTTTTCATGACAACACTTTTTCTGTTTCTTGGTCTTTTATTTTGTGGGCATTTAACATTATTCAAAACTTTCAAATATGTTCATTACGAGAGGAACTTGTGATTTGGTTTTAGGCAACATTTGCCAACACTTTTCCTGTTGTCATTTGTTGGTTACCTTTCATCCATTAATTCTTCATATTACATTTGTGGCGACTTCAACATTCATGTTGATGTTCCAGTTGGTGACGGTCAGAAATTCACTACCTTTCTTGATTCATGTGACCTCAAACAGTTAGTCAATAAACCTACTCATCTACATGGTCACATATTGGACCTGATTTTATCTCCCTGTGATCAGGACACCATTGCTGATGTTAAAATTTGTGACTTTGTTTCCGATCACGCATTAGTCAAATGTTCAGTTGCCTTCCCTTGTCAAGTGTCTCATACTCCAAATGTAGTTCAATATAGAAGGTTCCACCGTATCAATATGTCTGACTTCCGCTCAGATCTCAAAAATACGTCCTTCGTCAAGTCTCCAGCTGATGCTGTTGTCGATCTGTATGATCAATATGTACATGATTTGAGTGATGTTCTGGATAGGCATGCACCTCTTATATCTAAATTGACGAAAAAGGAGTCCGCCGATTGGATGTCTGATGATTATCGACGTGCAAAGTCCCTTAGGCGCCAATTTGAGAGAACCTGGCGTAGGGCTAAAAGTACACTTAACAGGAGTAGGCTTCGTCGCCAGATTGCTCGGTGCAATGCACTTGTAAATAAAGATAAATCAGACTACTATAGCAAACTGATCTCAGACAATAGTCATGAATCACGAAAACTTTGGCGTGAGCTCCATAAGACCCTGAACAGGGTTTCTGATGCCACACTTCCATCTCATGAGTCCGAAAAGTCATTGGCTGACCAGTTTGCCTCCTTCTTCACCAACAAAATCAAGAAGATTAGAGATAATTTTGCTTCTTCTGGCACTGAATATGATGTTAACCCTCCTTCAGATCCTCCCCAAATTACTGTCTTTAGGCAAGTTTCTGAAGATGCTGTTGATAAAATAATTAAAGCATCACCAACAAAATCATGCCTGTTGGACCCTCTGCCGACATTCCTGATTAAGGAATGCATTGATATATTGCTACCATCCCTTACAAAGCTGGTCAACTGCTCACTCATGGAGGGATGCGTTCCTGATGCCTTCAAATCTGCTGTGGTCACTCCACTTATTAAAAAGCCAAATCTTCCCTCAAATGACCTTAAGAATTATCGCCCTGTATCAGGTCTCAGTTTTATATCTAAATTGGTAGAACGTGTGGTTGCTAAGCAGCTGTTAGAACATATTAATGCCAATAACTTAGACAACCCGTACCAGTCGGCATATAAGGCGGGCCATTCAACTGAGACTGCTCTTCTCTACATAAAAAAATGAGGTTCACTTATCATTGTCAAGAGGTGAATCCACTGCCTTGGTATTGCTTGACTTGTCTGCTGCCTTCGACACCATTGATCACTCTACTCTTCTGGGTTGCCTCCAAAACTGGTTTGGGGTCAGTGGCTCCATTCTGAAATGGTTCACATCCTACCTAATGGACCGTTACCAATCAGTAAAAATTGGTTCTACTTTGTCAGATGTTTGTAAACTCCTATCTGGTGTTCCCCAAGGTTCTGTCCTGGGTCCTTTTACTGGGTCAGTAAACATAATGGAATAAAGTTTCATTTCTATGCAGATGATAGCCAACTTTATATACATTTATCCCAGAAGAATGCATCTGCTGCCTTTGAAAAGCTAAATAAGTGCCTAAATGATGTTAAAGAGTGGATGACAACTAGTAAGCTCAAACTGAATCCTGATAAGACTGAGTTTATCATCTTTGGTTCGAAGAGACAAAGGGATAAGTTGAAAGCATGTTTTCCAATTGATATCCTGGGCAACTCACTCTGCCCTGCAGATTCAGTAAAAAATCTGGGTGTGTGGCTTGATTCAGATTTCTTTTTGTCCAAGCATGTTCAGAATGTCTGCAAAAGTTGTTTTGTTAAACTCCGTGACTTCAGACATGTCAGGCGGTTTCTTACTCATGATGTTTCTGTGCTTGTAGCCAACGCTCTTGTTAGTAGTCGGTTGGATTACTGCAACTCACTTTTCAGGAGCCTGTCCAAGTTCAATCTACGCAAATTACAGTGCATCCAAAATAGTGCAGCTAGAATTGTATCAAACACCAGTCGATACACCAGCATAACTCCTGTGCTAAAGAAACTGCATTGGCTTCCTGTTGAACAGCGCATTGTGTTCAAGACAGTCACACTTGTTTATAAGTATCTTCACACAGGTTTTCCCAGGTATTTTTCACCACATCTTTCTTCCTACAGCAGTTCTTATAGTACCAGGCGCAGTGAAAGTGGTGGTAATTTTATTGCGTTAATACATCCTATCCAATGGACAATAGCTTATCCGGTCGGCGCGGACCGGCCCGCCAAACGTCAGAAAAAGACGTCCTGTGTCTCCACCGGCTAGGCCGGCCCAGTACTGTGCACTCGCCAGATGGCGTGTCGTACTTCCTTCCTGTCTAGACAGCGTGACGTCATAGCATCTTTTTCGTTTGGCGCATGTACTTGTGACACGGTTTTTTCTGAGATTATATATTTTCAAGTTTTATGTGAGAACTTTACGTTAATTGCTTTTATTTTTGTACTAACGATTTCTAGAAGACTTATAGCTCACTATGTCTTCTCCCAGTCAGCGACGGGGTAGTTGTGGCCACATGATGGCGGGTTATGATTCTCATACATTTTGTGCACGCTGTCGTGACAAGAAGAAGGGTAAGGACCCTTGTGTAGAGAAGGAAGGGGCGGATTGCCTTCATTGTAATGCCCTTACACCAGAACAGTTAGTTCATTTATCTACCCCGTCTTATCAAATCAAGAAGGAGAAGAGGGAATCCAAGTCTTCTACACCAGCTAAGAAATCGTCTACAGACTCCACTCTCAGTCCCACCCTTGTGGACCCGTCCTTAGTGACGGTAATGGGGGTTGTGGATGGCCAGGGCACCTCTAGGTCGCCTGGTTTGAGTGATCAGCCGGTGGAAAAGAAAAAGAAGAAGGAGAACAAGAAGGCTTCCAGTGAAAAGTCGGTTAAAGCTGACAAGTCGGTCAAATCTTCATCTCACCGAACCTCTTCTACCTCTAGTACCGACCAGAAGTTAGAAGTAATGGAGCAGAAGTGGTCGGACCGGTTTAACCGGTTGGAGGCTCTCCTCCTCTCCAAATCTTTAGACCGACCTCAGGAACCTGTGTTTACGACGGTCAAGGTGGCACCTACTCATGCCCCCCCTGCTAGTGTCAGCACTGAACCTTTTCTGAAACCAACCGACCAGCCTGTTCACCGACCTCCCACCTCTACTCTACCGGCTACCGACCCTGCTAGCTCAGCTACTGCTTCACAGGCCGGATCAGATGTATCCCCGCCTTTTCAACCACCAGGAACTTCTAGTGTGTCCGACCGACCTACTGTTAAGAAGCATGTGCCCGGTACTTTGGATGTTACCAGGAAGGACACTTCTTCAAGTGACTCGGATGTGGATAGTATCACCTCCGACCGTCCTCCAGTAGATCTTTTCCCAGAAGAGGGCGAGCTCTCTGATGAACAAGATGTTTCCCTCACCGACCCGGATCAATCCCTCTCAGAGGAACAGTCCTACAGGGAAACCATGAGGGGCATCCGGTCCTATATGGGATGGAACCACATCCCTGACATGGACTCTGGCACTAAGTCATCAGACGACAACCCTTTTGCTGGGCCAAAAATGCAGACACCAGGGAAAGTTTCCGTCGCCTTACCCACCGACGAGTGGTTGTGTAGCAAACTGAGCAAGCTTAATCTCACCTTAACACAAGGTTATCCCTCACGTACCACTGAGGCAGGCACACTACAGAGGGACCAGTTTGTCCGGACGGCCAAGTCGCAGTCAAAATGGTACAGTTTACATTCTGAAGCTAAAACAGACAGTTCTGACTCTCTCAAGTCCTGGAATACGGGTTCCTCCAGGCTAAATAGTACCTACCTGAGAATAGCCCGACAAGCCGGCATCGCCTCTAACCCACCTTTGTCTAGGCCCATATCTCAAGAGAACCTCAGAAAATGGGAAAGGTCGGCCAGAGAGTCCTCTGTAATATGTAATCAGGCGGCCGGATTTAATCGCTGCCTTCTCAAGGTTCAGCAAAGCATGCAATCCCATCTCAAGACCATCCGGACAGAGTCAAAGGGCAAGTCGGCCAGTAAAGTTTCAACAGCCACTGACGAGCTGCAGTTTCTGCTAGATTTCAACGCTAGTGTGTGCCATGCTATGGCTCGGGCAATGGAACACTTGACCGACTTTGTTTTTGTCAATGTAGCAAACACGACCTTAATGAGAAGAGACTCCTACCTGTCATACCTGAAAGCCGGAGTCAAGGCTGACACTTTAAATGCTCTCAGGGCAGCTCCTCTGGATCTAGACACCCTCTTCCCTGATAAGATGGTCAAACAGGCGGAAGAGGACATAGCAGCCCTAGACAGAAATCGTTCCGGCTCAGTTTACAAGAAAGGGCGATACCACCCTTATGAGAAACATGACAAGAAGCCGGATAGTTCAAGACAGGATAGGCCGGCTTGGAAGAATATCTCTTCTCATGGCCAACACCGTAGAGGGAAAGGCAAGTACCAGTACTCCACCCGACCAGCCAAGGGCCAGCAGGCTTATAAATGACAGTCATTGTATAACACTTGTACAGGCAGGTCTGCTGGCCGGAAGCTCCTCACAGACAATAGACAATTCTTTAAGTGTAAAACCTTTGGTTGTTGCAAATGTTCATACTGCGCCCGGGCTTTCGCAAAAGAAAGAAATAAGTCCCGGGGCAGCAGTCTGTTATCAGAAAGAATGTACATTAAAATCTGTGAAAAGTGCTTCTTGTGTCATTCCATTGTCTTATGTTCAACCTGTAACAAGTGTCAAAAATGTTGCCTCAAATCTGCCTGTAGGGGCCAGACTTCAAAACTTTTGGCAAACTTGGCTGGATCTAGGGGCCGGTCCGAAAATAGTTCAAATCCTGAGAGAAGGTTACACCCTTCCCTTTCGGATCCGGCCAAATCTTACAAGGTCTCCCACTGTCGTAAGCCGTTATGTCAATCCCCACAGGAACAGCTACCTGTTGGAGACATTACATCAGCTTATGGACAAAAATGCAGTAGAATTGGTCCACAATCAAACATCTCTGGGGTTTTTCAATCGACTGTTTCTAGTTCCAAAACCCAACAACAAATGGAGGCCAATACTGGATCTGAGCAAACTAAACCTTTTCCTCAAGGTGGAGAAATTCAAAATGGAGACACCAGAAACCATCAGAACATCTCTCCAACAAGGAGAGTGGGTCACCTCAGTAGACTTCAAGGATGCCTACTTCCACATTCCAATACAGGAACAATCCAGGAAATACCTAAGATTTCATGTCCAAGGCCGGACTTACCAATTCAAGGCATTGCCCTTTGGTCTGTCCACAGCGCCCATGGAGTTCACTGTGTTGGCAAAGGAGGTGAAACTGATGGCCATAAACAAGGGTATAAGAATCCACCAGTACCTAGACGACTGGTTGGTGAGAGCCAGATCCCAAGAAACTTGTCTCCATCACACCCAAATCCTGGTCAGGATGTGCCAGGACCTCGGTTGGTTGGTGAATTTAGAAAAATCAGAGCTGGAACCCAAGCAGGTCTTCGACTTTGTAGGTTACCAGTTCGATCTCAGGTCCGGCCGGGTCAGACCGACCCCGGACCGGTGGCAAAGCCTTCAGGACAAGATACAAGTACTTCTGTTATTACCGGCCTGTCCGGTTCGACAGTTCATGTCCCTGATAGGCCTCCTAACAGCCACAGAGAAACAAGTTCACCTCGGCCGACTGCACATGAGACCCCTGCAGTGGCACCTCAAAAACAATTGGAGGGTACCAGAATCTCTAGAGAAGATTATCCCCCTCCCGAGAACCCTGCACCCTCACTTACAATGGTGGCTAGAAGAAGACAATGTGCTTCAAGGTCAACCATTACACCCAGTAAGGCATGCTCTGCAGATATTTACAGACGCATCAAAAGAAGGGTGGGGCGCTCACTTAAACGAGTTCACTGCAAGAGGGTCCTGGTCAGTGCCGGAAAGCAAGCTGCACATAAACTATCTGGAACTCAAAGCAGTGTTACTAGCCCTCAAAGAGTTCCAAGACCTCTGTGTAGACAAAATAGTTCTAGTGGCAACCGACAATACTACAGTGGTAGCTTACATAAACAAGGAAGGAGGCATGAGGTCGGGCCCACTGTGTGCCCTACTGTGGAGAATCTTGACCTGGTGTTCCCAGCGACAAGTGATTCTAAAAGCTCGACACATCCCAGGCCATCTCAATGTGATAGCAGACAAACTATCCAGGCTGGGTCAGACCATCCAAACAGAGTGGTCCCTCCTTCCGGAGGTTTTTCAACAGATATGCAACCGGTGGCACTGGCCTCAAATAGATCTCTTTGCCACGAGATTCAACCACAAGTTGCCTCAGTTTGTCTCTCCAGTACCGGACTCCCTGGCGGTAGCAGTGGATGCACTTACCCTGCCATGGGAAGATCTGGATGCATACGCCTTCCCACCGACCGCCATATTGGGCAAAGTGGTGGAGAAGCTATTCGACTCCCCGTGCAAGAGACTCATTCTGATTGCCCCGGGGTGGCCCAACATGCCTTGGTTCTGGGACCTAGTGACCATGTCCAGCCAGGTCCCTCTCAGCCTTCCCAACCTGCCCAGTCTACTAACACAGCCCTTCAATCAGATCCCTCACAGAAATCTGACCAATCTAAATCTCCATGCTTGGCTCCTAGAGCCACAACTATCAAAGAACAGGGCTTCTCTGAGGCAGTGGCAGCAAGAATTGAGGCTCCTCAAAGAAGATCTACCAGATCAGTCTATGAGGCGAAGTGGACCATTTTTACAAAGTGGTGCGTCACTAATCAGGTGGACTTCAGGGCACCACCTATAAAGTCGGTAGCTGACTTCCTAATGTACCTCTTTGAGGACAAGAAGTTACAGCCCAGCACCATTGATGGATACAGATCTGCCATTGCTGATAAACTGGGTCCTACAACAGTCAATATCAGCAAAGATGATAATCTCACTCGTCTCTTGGAAAGTTTCCACAGAGATAGACCCAAAGGGCGGAGGGGGATTCCCTCCTGGAACCTTTCCCTGGTGCTACACCAGCTGACAAAGGCTCCTTTTGAACCTCTTAGGGAGGCATCTCTGAAGCACCTCACCTTCAAAACTGTCTTCCTTTTAGCCCTAGGCTCTGGCAAAAGAAGGAGTGAGATCCATGCTTGGCAGCACAAGAACATCAGACACCAATCCGATTGGTCTAAGGTGTCCCTTTTTCCATCTCCCAGCTTTCTTTCTAAGAATCAGCTGGCCAAGGAGGGTCCAGAGAGTGTAGCCCCAGTGGTCATACCAGCCCTGGCTCCTACTCTAGATAAATCCCTCAAGTCTGACAGATCCTTGTGTCCAGTCAGAGCTTTGCGCTACTACTTGGACAGGACGTCGGACCTCAGACAGAGCAAGGAGTTAGTCTTTGTCTCCTTCAAGAAAGGTTTCGACAAAGACATCTCCCCTGCCACTATCTCCTCATGGATCAAACAAACTGTGATCCTATGCTATGAGCTCTCTGATCAACAGGCCCACACCCTACATCAAGTTAAAGCTCATGATGTCAGGGCCTTTGCGGCTTCTAAGGCCTTCCAGTCGGGAATCTCCTTAGAGCAGATCCTAGCAGCCTGCCACTGGAAATCTCATAATACCTTCACCCAATTTTATCTGAAGGATGTGGCTTGGGCTGACTCAGAGCTCTACCATCTCGGACCAGTTGTGGCTGCCCAGCAGATCCACCAACAGACTGGCACCTAGAGGAGAAATGTACATATGTAAATACTTGTACATATTTGTATATATTGCACATATAATTAAGGAATAAAAAAAAAAAAAAAAAAAAAAAAAAAAAAAAAAAAAAATCTCTCATGTACTTCCTCTGGGAGGATTAATTATGGGACTGAACTCATCCCTCTCTTCCCCTACCTCTGAGCAGGTCTGTTAAAAAAAGGGGGGGGGGGGCAAGGTCGACTCTGACGGTTCCATTCCGGATAACCGGATGATGATATTCGACCATAGCCCTAAGGGTTTAGACTTCAAGGTCTACCCGGGCTTTAGAAGGCATTGTCACTATTCCAAAATGAGTTCAAGTTCTTTAGTCCCTAGTAACTTACCCGCCTACCAAGCGGTAGTTATTCAGCTATTGTCCATTGGATAGGATGTATTAACGCAATAAAATTGCAAATTTAATAAGTAAATTAAATTTTTATAAGTTAATACCCTATCCAATGGACACACAAGACCCTCCCACCGACCCCGCTATCAGCTTACTAGGGGTCTAAGAGTTTTAGACAACGAAAAAGATGCTATGACGTCACGCTGTCTAGACAGGAAGGAAGTACGACACGCCATCTGGCGAGTGCACAGTACTGGGCCGGCCTAGCCGGTGGAGACACAGGACGTCTTTTTCTGACGTTTGGCGGGCCGGTCCGCGCCGACCGGATAAGCTATTGTCCATTGGATAGGGTATTAACTTATAAAAATTTAATTTACTTATTAAATTTGCAATTTCCTAGTTATTCCAAAGTTCTGCCCCTCTGTTCATAAATCTGTCAAACAGTTTGGTAATAGTTTTGCGTTTGATGCTCCTACTGTGTGGAATACTCTCCCTGATATGATTCGTGCCTCTCCATCCCTGGCCTCCTTCAGAAAACAGCTTAAAACCTACCTGTACACCAAAGCATATCCACCCTAGCCTGAATCATCCTCCTGGCGTTATCCGTGGTGTTCGACCCCTGTTATGTCCCTGGACACAGAATTTTGTTGACTGCTTTTTGTTTTATTGCGCCTTAGAGTCCTCTTGTTTGGGGAGATTAAGCGCTATAAAAGTCCAATTAGAATTAGAATTGTTTTTCACTTTTAAATTGGTGGGATCTTTATAAATAAAACCCATGTAAAGATTTTAACTAGTATTTTCAGGATATATTTCCTGCAAGGGGAACTACAAGAGTAGTGATGTAGCCTTTTTGCAAGTTTTTGGTAACAGCTGCTGCCATGGCAATACTTTTTCTGTGTTGTTTTTCAAATTGTGATTTTGTGGGTACTTGTCAACATTTTCTCATGTTTGTTGGGTTTAAAAATCTTTTTGTGGGTTCTTTGCATTCCAAACCCCATGGCAACACTTTATCTTTTTCCTGAATTTCCTGCTTAGTGCTGACATCTAGTAAAAACTTAGTAAGTGATAACTTCATGTGTTTGCCTCTCTGTCTGCCTGTGACCATTTGCCATATCCTGTACATTGGATCTAGGTTATATTTTTCAACAAGTTGGAGCCTCACCATGGCTCGGTACTTCTCAAGGATTGTCTGGATCTGCAAAAATACTGCCAGTCAACCAACTATTTATGTCTAGCATAATTTTTGTCCTTTTGAATTTCATCCGCTTCAGTCTTTAACCAAAGCTGGTGACACAATACAATTCTTCTGAATTCTTGTATAAGTTGCAAGCTTACCATGTGGTAAGCTTTTGTGTAAATATTTTGTTGTCAGTTATTCTTTTATTTTTAATAATAATATTAATTTTATTGCGCTACAATAGCTTACCATGTGGGACTGAATGCTGTTCTCGCATGGCTGTAAGGCATCAGGCCAACGTCTAAGAAAAACAGACATTTATAGTTGACCGTAGCCTCAAGTTGTCATCACGTGATAACCTTTGACCTCTTGACCTACTTTCTCAATGGCCATGGGGATATGTAGCGTCTGTTATTTACACAGATATTTTCATCTATTTCTCAGCACATACGTATTGTTGGATGTTAATTTTTGGTCATTTCTTTCAATATATATCATAGATTATTCTGTAAAAGTTCCATTTTGACAGGATAAGTATTTTCTTTATATTTGCGTGTTTTGAGTTCTCCTCGGTTCAGGCTTTTTAGTACGTATTTTATTGCGTTTAAAATGTCCACCCACCAAACGAATAAAGACAAACCGAGACCCTGCAAGTGTAGGTACTTTTACTTTCCATTTGACACACATAATTACTGCCCTGCCTGTAGGGAATCTGGCAAGTAGCTCTGTCTGACATTCTCTTCCAATATGCTGAAGAGGTGGACACCTTCAGGCGCATCCTTTCCCTCCCTGACCCCAGGGAGTCTATGCCTAAGTCCTCAACTTCAGTTATGGGTCTGGATGATGAAAAAGGCTGTCAAGAGCTCAGACCTAGAGGTCCTTCCTCTATGCTCCCACTCAGCTCAGTTATCAAAGATGCCTTTGATAAGTTTAAACATGATTTTCAGGCCGCTAATTTACCTGAGGGTAAATACATCAAACCTCCTCCTTCCACTACAAAGTGGTACAAAGTGGGACAGTCTTGTTATGAGGAGAAAATACACGAGTTGAATACAGATTTTGCAAAGATCTGTATTACTCCTAAACCCCCTGGGGCTCCTATGGGCAAGGTTCCCCTACCAATTCTGAAGGAATTGGAACACCAAGCTAGGCAAAACATTTCCACACTTAATTTTACTGCTGCCTTTGCTAAGACTTCTTCCTCCTGCAATGCATCTCTAGAGAAGTGCCAACATAGTCTGAAATTTAACCTTTAAGAGGGTTAAGTCTCAGATCCCAAAAGGTGCCAATCCTGAAAAAGCAGCAAAATGTGGATATGAGCAAGCCTCTGAGTACTTAAACTTTTGGAATAAGACTGTTCTTATTCAACACAGGGCTCTTACATGCCTCAGCAAATCCCTAGCCCATATACTCCAGACAGAATTATATTAGTGTTCTCAAAGTATCCCTTTTGGTGGGACCGGGTAGGTAATGATTTCAGCGGGCGGGTACCCGGGTACTCTCGCCGATGGGCGATAATAGGTGATTCTACAAAAATCTCCACATTTACAAACTTAAGACTTACACAAATAATGGGATCCAACCATTTGCTTTATTTCTCGTCGGCCACCCTTTTTGCATTCAAAACAGTACCACACAGAAGACATGTTAACCAAGAAAAGATTTCTGTACATTCAAAACACGGTTGTTTATTGCAGTGTCCATAAAAGTAGAGTCACATAACCTATCAGTAAAAGCATTTACTGTTACTTGAATGTAGTTTCGGAATTATTTTTTTCAGGCAGGAAAGTGAACTTTATTGATTCTAAATTATGAAATACTGTTTGAAAATAGAAAATATCCTTCTTTCAATTTATTTAAGGTGTGCATATCACTATATAGGCAATATATACAACGTTTCATGTACTCGGAATTACATAACTGAGTTAATATACTGACGATTTTCAAAGGGTATCGGCATTTAACAATGCATTAATACCCAAAATAAAAGACAAGTTAAATATTTTAAATGGTGTAGAAGGGTGAGAAAACATTACTCTCGTGCATTTTAATTGAATAAATTCATTTTTAGGTGAATTTATGAAGTCCAGATATATGTGTACTCGTCAGCCAAAGTGGGCGATATTGACAGTAGTTTCGGGTACTCGGGTATGTGATTTCAGATTCGGGTAAATATTCAGGGTTCGGGTACCCGGATATCCGGATACCCGTTGAGATCACTAAATTATATACTATGGGTAACACCGGCTTGCTTAGGCGCGAAGCCGGGATGACCCTTTTGCAACCACAATCAGGGGAAACGAGATGCCAAGAACTCAGGAACTCCTCTTTTTGGGACTCCTCCTTGTTCAAGTCTCAACTTGTGAAGGAAGGTGAAGACTTCCTCCTCAAAAAAGGCACCTCTAAAGACTCTCACGGTTTCGGACCCTATAAGCCCTTTTGTGGTCCCCACAACAAGAAAAGAGGCTCCTACAGGAAACGCCCCTATGGGGGCAATTCCTCACAAAGCAGTAACCAATCGTTTTCCTCAGGTAGGGAGAAACCGAACTTCAGAGGCTCCAAGGGTCATTTTTGACCCCACAACAGGGGGCGAGGGTGTGGAGACCCCTCTCCCCAATGACTACTAAAAGCCTCCCTCAGTCCACCAGTAGGAGGTTGCCTCCGTCCTTTCAGAAAAGACTGGCAAACAAACAAATGTTCATCCAACGTGTTAAACATTATCACCAATGGCTACATACTGCCATTCCTTTCAAAACCAAATTTGGTCAGATTCCCTCTGATTCTGTCAGAGTACAAGGCCTGTCAAAAAGACTAAGCTCTGGACACTTGTATCCAGTCTCTTCTGTCAAAGAACGCAATTGAAAGGGTGGAAAATGTAAAATCTCTCGGGTTTTACAGTCGCCTGTTTCTTGTACCCAAGCCTCACCAAAGGTGGAGGCCAGTCATAGACCTAAGCAGGCTCAACACTTTACTACAGGTTTTGCTACAGGTCCCAGGTGTTCCAGTTCACATCCCTCCCATTCGGACTAGCCGCAGCCCCCTAGGTCTTTACAATGATTGTAAAGGAAGTGAAACTAATGGCCCTCTCCAGAGGACTCAGACTTCACCAATACCTGGACGACTGGCTGATCAGGTCCCAGTCTCAGGAGGACGCCCAAGTAAACACTCAGGCAGTGGTAGACCTAACCCAGTCCTTGGGATGGATAATAAAGCAGGAAAAATCAGAACTGAAACCTACTCAGGTGTTTTCGTTTGTGGGCTACGAATACCATCTAGATTCAGCACTTGTAAAACCCACTCTAGAGAGATGGCAAAAACTTCAGGATTTGATCCTAAAACTCAAGACATGTCTTGGCTGCAAGATGTTTGATGTCGCTAATTGGGTTGCTTGCCTCAACGGAGAAGATGGTCCCAGAGGGACGCCTTCACATGAGGCCCTTTCCGTTTCACCTCAAGGAGCACTGGAGATATCCTCAGTCGCTGGACAGCCTCCTTCCTTGGACAGAAGCCATTGCAGCACACTTAGACTGGTGGCAAAATCCCTCAAACGTGATGAGAGCTGCAGACCTTAATCCCATAGACCACAATATCCAACTCTTTACAGACGCCTCAAACGAAGGTTGGGGCGCTCACTTAGATCAAAGTTCTACAAAGGGTCGGTGGACAGACCTTGAAAAAAGGCTACACTTAAATGCTCTAGAATTGAAGGCGGTCTCCCTGGCCCTTCGAAGCTTCAAGGACCAGTGCCAGAACCAAACAGTGCTAGTTGCATAACTCGGACAACTCGACAGTGGTAGCCTACATAAACAAACAAGGAGGAACTCACTCAGCAGAGATGTGTGCTCTCTTGTGGAAGATCATGACCTGGTGCCATCACTATCACATAACATTGAAAGCCAGACACATTCCAGGGTGTCTGAAAGTGATGGCCGACCTTCTGTCCAGGTCGAACCAAGTGCAGTCAACAGAATGGTCACTGCATCCACAGGTGTTCAAACAGATCTGCCAAAAGTGGTTCACACCTCATGTAGACCTATTTGCCACTCATCTAAACCACAAACTTCCACTGTACGTATCTCCTGTCCCAGACCCAATGGCTTGGGACATAGATGCTCTGAACATAAACTGGATGGGTCTCACTGCCTATGCTTACCCTCCACCGGCTCTCCTTTAGAGGGTGATCCAAAAAATCAGACAATGCTATTGCCTGATCATCATAATAGCCCCAGGCTTGCCAGGGATGCCCTGGTTTTGGGACCTAGTGCAGCTCTCAACAGAGATCCCACTTCAACTTCCAGTGTCAGCAACTCTTCTGAAACAGTCCCACAATTATGTGTTCCACAGTAATCCACAGCTTCTCAACCTCCACGCCTGGTCTCTAGGAGTGGGCAGCTCCAAGAACAAAGCTTCTCTGTGGAGGTGGCAGAGAGAATTGCTGCCCCTCAGAGGTCATCAAGGACCATCTATAAGCCAAAGTGGGCCTTATTTGAGAAATGGTGCAGAGAAAATTCGGTGGATTTCTCCACTCCATCTGTGAAACATGTCAGATTTTTTTCATCGACCTGTACCAAGATTTAAATAGGCGCCCCTCGACCATTGATGGTTACAGGACGGCCATTGTTGACACTTTGAGCCCAGCGGGCCACCATATTGCACAAAGTTCAGACCTTCATAGGTTGCTCTCCAGTTTTCACAATGATCGTCCAAAAAGTTCCAGGAATCTTCCAAAATGGAACCTTTCTGTTGTTCTCAATGAGCTCACAAAAGCGCCCTTTGAGCCTATGAAAGACACAGACCTCAAACATCTTACTCTCAAAACTGCTTTCTTGCTAGCTTTGGCCTCCGGCAAGCGCCGCAGTGAAATCCATGCTTGGGTTGCAAACGAAGTATCTAATCTAGGCCAATGGGAAAACATTGCCTTGTTCCCTTCTTCTGACTTCATAGCCAAAAACCAACTAGCAAGAAAAGGTTCTCAAAGTGTGTCTCCGGTGACTATTCCTGCTTTGACTACCATTGTAGATAGACAATTCAAAGAAGACATGACCCTGTGTCCGATGCGGACCCTGAGGTACTATTTGGATCGAACCAAAGACCTGAGAGGGTCTCGATCCCTCCTTTTCATCTCCTTCAAGAAAGGACATACCTCAGACATCAGACCCGCTACTTTCTCTTCTTGGTTGAAACAAACCATTCTACTTTGTTATAAACAAGCAGACTAACAAGCCTTGGACTTGGTCCAAGTTAAAGCGCATGACATTCAGGCCTTTGCGGCCTCTAAGGCCTTTTATGGTGGGGTATCGGTGGACCAAATCATGCAAGCCTGTCACTGGAAAGCTCACAACACATTTACAAATTTTTACCTAAAAGACCTTACTTGGTCAGACAACGACAACAATATGTATCTGGGACCAGTGGTGGCAGCACAACAAGTCCTAGATCCTTCCCCTCAGACCAGTTATCCTCAGAAAGAAAAGGGGGGGGGGGTGTCACATCCGTTACAACCAAGTCTTCAGGAGTCTAATCCCAGGATCTAGGTATAGGTTTACCTCTCAAGATGTTACGGGTAAGGTCATTTTTAGGCGGGTTGTGTGTAACCAACCCGCCTATTAGACTGATGTGTCCGACGTCCGTCTGTCTGTCTGTCCACATTTTTCGTTTCCGGACTCTAACTCGATAACGCTTTGTCCAATCTAATTCAAACTTGACAGGGAGATAGATCACCATCATAGCTAGGTTCCTTTTGAAATTGATGTAATTCCGTCCGTTCGTTTGTCCGTTTTTTGTCCATCCGTCAGCCCGTCCACATTTTCGTTTCCAGACTCTAACTCAAAAACGGTTTGTCCAATTAATTTCAAAATTGACGGGGAGATAGATCACCATCATAGCTAGGTTCCTTTCGAAATTAGTGTAATTCCGTCTGTTCATTTGTCTGTTTTTTGTCCGTTTGTCTGTCCATCAAAATTTCCGTTTCCGGACTCTAACTCGAAAACGGTTTGTCTAATCGAATTCAAACTTGACAGGGAGATATCACCATCATAGCTAGGTTCCTTTCGAAATTAGTGTAATTCCGTCTGTTCATTTGTCTGTTTTTTGTCTGTTTTTCAGTCCAAATTTCTGTTTCCGGACTCTAACTCGAAAACAGTTTGTCCAATCGAATTCTAACTTGACAGGGAGATAGATCACCATCATAGCTAGGTTCCTTTCGAAATTGGTGTAATTCTGTCTGTTTGTTTGTCTGTTTTTTGTCTATTTGTCTGTTCGTCAACATTTCTGTTTCCGGACTCTAACACGAAAACGCTCTGTCTAATCAAATTCAAACTTGACAGGGAGATAGATCACCATCATAGCTAGGTTCCTTTCGAAATTGGTGTAATTCCATCCTTTCATTTGTTCGTCAACATTTCCGTTTCCGGACTCTAACTCGAAAACGCTTTGTCCAATCAAATTCAAACTTGACAGGGAGATACAGCACCATCATAGCTAAGTTGCTTTCAAAATTGGTGTAATTCCGTCCTTTTATTTGTCCGTTTACAGCCTAGATACAATTATGTAACCTAGGTTACAAGTTTTACGTTTCTTAGCACGTCTAACACATTCACCTTAACTGGGTGACCTAACGTTTCTTTCCTTGTTTCTAAATATAATTACAGCAGTCGCTAACCTTATTGCTGCCTGTGCAACCCACCTTTTGGGGCATCTTTGATCCTCTTGTTTATTTTTAGTTCATCAAGTATATATCTATTAAGGATTTATCAAGTTGTAATTAATCTCATATTCGGTGGCAAAAAAATTTATGAGAATTCCACCATTGGGCTGGTTTTTCAAGCGTGAATGGGCCCTAAGGGGTCTTAGACCTCTAAAGTGAGCACGGCTGCACTTCTGTCCTACTATCAAAACATCTCGACAGCTTTAGTACTGTGATTCATTCTATTTAGGTTTTTGGCTCTTTACAGGCCTGGTCTTCAGGATTGGGGCACTGTAAACGGGACTCAGACTGGTATTTTTAACATTCTTTCTAATCTAATACTTCAAAATCTAAGAAAAATTGACATATCTTCCAGTCTCAGCTGTAATCCCGCCACCGGGCGGTTGGATTCAGCATTCAGTCCCACATGGTAAGCTATTGTAGCGTAATAAAATTGAAAATTTTACTTACTTAAATGTAGCTTTTATAAGCTACAAGCTTACCATGTGGGACTGAGAAGAGTCCCACCCTGCCTCCCCGCTGTATTACAGCTGAGGGGTAAGGTTTAAAAATTTCAACGAGAAAGTAGGTCGAGAGGTCAAAGGTTATCACGTGATGACAACTTGAGGCTACGGCCAACTGTAAATGTCTATTTTTCTTAGACGTTGGCCTGATGCCTTACGGCCATACGAGAACAGCATTCAGTCCCACATGGTAAGCTTGTAGCCTATAAAAGCTACATTTAAGTAATTAAAATGTTCAAATTTATACTCTTACTATTTGTTCTGGAACTCACAAAAATTATTTTTGCATGCAAAATTTAGATTATTATGGAGCCCAGGAAGGGACATAGAACTGTTTTCCTGGCATTTTTTTATCTCATTACCACGAGATAGTAAGTCGTTCCCACAAGATAGGAAGTCCTTACCACAAGATAAAAAGTCGTTACCACAAGATACTAAGTCGCTCGCACAAGTTAGCAAGTCTTTACCACAAGTTAACAAGTCGTTACCACAAGTTAGCAAGTCATTACCACAAGATAGAAAGTTGTTACCACAAGATACTAAGTCGTTCCAACAAGTTAGCAAGTTGTTACCACAACATAACAAGTCGTTCCCACAATTTAGCAAGTCGTTCCCACAAGTTAGCAAGTCGTTCTCACAAGATTGTAAGTTCCTACAAGCTAGAAAGTCATTCCCACAAGATAGAAAGTCGTTCCCACAAGATACTAAGTCGTTCCCACAAGTTAGAAAGTTGTTACCACAAGGTAGAAAGTCATTCCCACAAGGTAGCAAGTCATTCCCCAAGTCATGGGAATGAGATACTAACTTGTGGGAACAAGATACTAAGTGGTTACCACAAGATAGCAAATCCTTATTTTATTACGCTACAATAGCTTACCACGTGGGACTGAATGCTATTCTCGGATGGCCGCCAGGCCCGGCCAACGTCTAAGAAGGTGATTCTGGTACCTTCCAGTGATGCCACTGACTGGGTCTTATATGAAGTCGGCCTAGATGAACTTGCTTTTCTGTAGCTGATAGCAAACCTATCAAGGGCATGAATTCCCGGACCGGGCAAGCCGGTAGGGATAGCAGTTTCAGTATTTTCTCTTGAAGGTTCTGCCACTGGTCCGGAGTCATTCGGACCCGACCAGACCTGAGGTCGAACTGGTAGCCTACAAAATCGAAGTCCTGTTTGGGCTCCAGCTCTGATTTCTCTAAGTTCACCAGCCAACCCAATTGCTGACACATTTTTACTAGTTCCTGTGTAGGTTGGAGACAAGCCTGGTGGGATCTGGCTCTCACCAACCAGCCTAGGTACTGGTGGATTTTTAAACCCTTGTGTATAGCCATCTGTTTCACCTCCTTTGGTATCACAGTGAACTCCATGGGTGCTGTGGGCAAACCAAATTGAAGAGCCTTGAACTGGTATGCCTAACCTTGGATGTGAAATCTCAGGTATTTCCTGGATTGTTCCTGTATAGGTATATGGAAGTAGGCGTCCTTGAAATCTATTGAGGTAACCCACTCCACTTATTGGAGGGAGGTCCTGATGGTCTCCGAAAGGTTTGGTTTGTTCAGATCTAGAATAGGTCTTCAACGGCTGTGTGGTTTTGGGAACCAAGAAAGGTCAGCTGAAGAAGCCCAGAGATTTTGAACTAGCTCGACTGCATCTTGTCCATAAGCTGATGGATTTTTGGTGACCCTGTCAAGTTTGGTCTTGACTAGAAAGGGAGAGTTTAGCCCTCCTTCAACATTTGTACTACCTAGGGTCAAGCCCCCAAGGCTTCCGAAGTTCCCAAAACAGATTTAGTCTGGACCCTACAGGCAGACTGTGTGCCACATTTGGGATATTTGGTAGTCTGACAAACATTTTCTGTCCCTCCGGACACTGGTTCGGCCTGGTGACAATGAAAACCAGTTAAAAGGCCATCTGTTATTGCTGTGGTCCAGTCCGGTGGGGCTGACACAACTCGTCACATTATTTGACTCTTGGCCCCGGGCCAGTCGCCTGTAAGGTGGAGAATGTACATATTGTCATTTGTATGATGGCTGACCCCTGACCGGACACGATCAAAGCTTGTTGAGTGTGGACCACCTTTTCTCTTGCTGTTCAAAAAACCCATTTGTTTTCTCAGTAACCAGCAATTTTTGACCATTTGTTTACTCTGTAACCAGCAATTTTTGGCTATAGTAAATCTCTGTAGTCTGATACTGTAACCAGTAAAACTGGTAGGCTGGGCTGACCAATGAATTTAGTTACTGGTCTACTAACTAGGTGATCCCCAGGTGGGTCTGCTGGTCGGTTCCGGTTCTCTGTAACCAGTATTGAAAAGGGGCAAGACAGTAATTGCACCTGATAGCAGGTCGGTAGTCTCTGTAACTACCTGGTGTGAAGTAAAACTGCTCGGTGAAAATTGTATAGCCGGTAACCGGTTGATGAGCTCAGTAACTGATTGAAGCAGTTTCTGTGTAGGAAAAAAAACCTTCCTGTCAGGAACTACACACTATTAGGCCCGTCATCAGTCTTAGGCTGGTGAATAGGCTGCTGATGAGGAGTGGCCAGCTAGTAGAAGACCTTTGGGTTGGTGATTCTTGGTGCTGGTTGGTAATCGGCAGGAAGGTCTGTAACTGGCTAATATGAAGCAAGCTGTTCAATGCAGGCTGTGTAGCCGGTACCTGGTGGGTACACTTTGTAACCAGTTGTTGAAAAAACTGTACAAGGCTGTGTAGCCGGTACCCTGTCGGTACACTGTAACCAGTTGTTAAAGCAACTGTACAGGGCTGTGTAGCCGGTTGGTACACTGTAATCAGTTGGTGAAGCAACTGTACAAGACTGTAGCCAGTACCCGGTCGGCACACTCTGTAACTAGTTACTGAAGGAACTTTACAACTATCTTTTGTGTTGAATTCAGTCTACTGCACGTTTCCTTTATTACTTAATGTGGGTGTTCCACCACACGACTAAGGCTCCCGATTAAGGGTTTTTGAGGGTCGGTTTCAAAAATTTGCTTAGTCCCAGGCGTCCTGTAAGGGTCGGTTGTGGTCGGTTGAGGCCATGTGAAAAATCAAACATGTTTGATATTTCTCCCGACCCCAACCGATTATTTTTCCCCGCCATAAACAAAATGTCCAGTCCCAGGCTTCCTCAGGCCTCCTCAGACCAAATTTACACAGTCCTATGCTGTCCCAGGCCACCTGCGACCCTTAGTCCCAGACCCTCTATTCCTTAGTCCCAGGCTTCCTGCAACCCGTAGTCCCATTGCAAAACAAAAATCGGCTATCTCGGTCTGGGGACGCCTGGGGACGCCTCAGGACACCTTGTGGGGTCGGGACTTAATCCTGGGTTAGTCGGGGCTTAGTCCCAGGAGGCCTGAGGCGTCCTGGGACCCAGTCGGTTTGTGTACGACAGGATCGTGGTTCAAACCGACCAGACAAATGGCTTAGTCGGTTCTTAGTCCCAGACCAGTTAGGGACTGTCTGGGGCCGCCTGAGGCTTCCTGAGGACGATCTGTACTTAATCCCAGACTTTGAAACCGATCCAGTTTTCCCGCCCATTTTTTTTTTTTTTTTTCACCGACTGTCCACGATTAAGGGTCGCCGACAGGGTCGGGGCTTAATCCTTTGGTGGAACAAGGGCATAAAGTATTTCTTTTAAGCGCACGTCCTATTTGAAGATTTGGCAGTTGCTGGGAAAGCCCTTGTGAGCTATTTTTAGAAGCAATTGTTGGTCGGCGTGTCACGTGACCAGCTTGTTGGTCGGAAGGACACGCGATTGGCTGATTGAAGACGACATCAGTGGTCGCGTTCTTTGTGTGACGCTTAAACAGGCAAATGCGCAGTATTCTGCTCATCGACAAACCCCACTACTGACAACAAAGGCCAGGTCCATGAGAGAAGGACTGGTATCACAGTAGACGTTGTGTAGAAAGAATTGCCGGTTAAACGTGAGCTGGCTGGTCGACTGATGCTTGTAGCAGAGAAGTCTGTACCAGTGCGCTCTGGAGGTGAGTTTCAGGAACTAAACTGGAATCACAGTAGACGTGAGCAGAAAGAATGCACTTTCGACCTTCTTGTTCGGTGAATCACGCAATCAGCTTCGTGAACTGGTCGGTGAATCACGTGACCAGCTTTGTGTAGAATATGACGTCAGAGGTCGCGTTCTTTTGAGCTGGTCGGCTGATGCTTTAAAGCAGAGAAGCCTGAACCAGTGCGCTCTGAAGGTGAAGTCCTGGTCGATGCCGGTCTGAAGTCGGTTCTTCTCAGCCGGCTGTGCACTCAAACCAGTGTCCTGGCCATCCACTGCCCTTATTACCGACACACGTGCCGGGTCCACAAGGGTGGGACTGAGAGTGACTGAAGATGAAATTCCTTCTATGTCGTAGATATGAAGTTCTGATGAAAAACACCAAATACTTGAGCTAGGCTGGTGTGACTGATGCTTTACAGCAGAGAAGTCGGTACCAGTGCGCTCTGAAGAATGCACCTTCAGGGGGATTCCTTTTTCACAGTGTTCAAAACTGCGTAGACTGAAGTTGTCCGTGATTCCTATTTGTAGTACTAGAAAAGACGTTTCTATGGTGATTGAAACTGGAAGGTTACCGAAGGTACATTCAAACAAAAGACACTGATAAAAATACCTGTAAGTAGTATATCCATTATTTCCTTTAATATTGTCGCTCTGCCCCTAACAACACAATGGTTGAATGGGAGGAAACTAGCAAAATGGCTGCCTTCATAATTCATATTCTCGTCTTACTGCCCTATCATCAACACTAAATTGAGTCAGCTAGGGAGCGTTTCCAGCAGATTTCTTAATGTATATCTGTGCTTGATATGTAGGTAACACTTCTACAATAAATTATTTGTAAATAAGGTAGAAAATCTGTCATAATCCATACTTTTCCTTAAAATATCTGTAGATTGTTGAAAACACGTCTGCACAGTACATGCGCCAAACGAAAAAAGATGCTATGACGTCACTCTGTCTAGACAGGAAGAAAGTACGCTGCACCACCTTGCGAGTGCACAGTACTGGGACAGGCCGGCCGGTGGAGACACAGGACGTCTTTTTCTGGCGTTTGGCGGGCCGGTCTGCGCCGACCGGATTAGCATTTATCCATTGGATAGGGTATTAACTTATAAAAATTTAATTTACTTATTAAATTTGCAATTTATTGTTGGCCGTAGCCTCAGGTTGTCGTCACATGACCTACCCCATTTGTGTTCTCCTTTCTCGTTGGCCGCCGCCATATTGGAATATATTGTGAAGTTTTTCTGCCATTTTCTACTTATTTCTCAGCTTATTTATATTGTTGGATGTCAATTTTCAGCCATTTTGTTTATTAACCATTAAAGTACGTTTTGCATAACTTTTCGTCCATTCGGATAAGTATTTCTTCTTTTATTCTGTTGTGAGTTTTTTTTTTTTTTTTTTTTTATTTGTCTTTTTTATTTTCATCCAAAGGGTACAAAGAATGTAACATTTTTAACAGAAACACAATGTTCATATACTTTCTATTTTTTAACAACAACACAAAATTAATAAAGAGAAGTGGAAAAAGTTTCAGCAGGTTGCAGGGTAAAAAAAAAAAAAAAAAAAACCTCAGATGCCCCGGGCAAGAAGAGAAAGCAAACTCCAACTATTCTTAAATTTTTGGTCGGTAAGGGAGATAACTGCCAAAAATTGTTGTTCCTCATATTTTTGTTTGAAAAATATTTGGAAGGTAGTGAAAGTCGCAGGGGTATCATTTACTAAAGCTTTAAAGATGTACTGTTTGGCTAGCAAGAATATAATTTCCAGTTGTTTATTATCTACAAGCCCCAGGAGCACTGTTTTAACATTTAGACAAAAAGATAAATCCACTTTGTTCTGAACCCACTGCTTGATTTTTTGCCAAAAATTATACACAATTGGGCACTGGATAAACACATGGGGTATAGTCTCTGGTGAATTCATACAAAAGCGACACAAATTATTAGTCGATTTTTTAATCTTGAACAAAAGACTTTTTGTTCCTAAGATACGATTTATAATCCTGTATTGCAACCAAATTATTTCATTATCTTGAATAACTTTGAAACAATGTTTGTAAATTGCTTTCCAATCCTCATGATCCAATTTGTCATCAACCACCGTTTCCCACTTTGTTTTAAAAGGCAGGGTTTGAAATTGGCTTGTGTTAGTGAGTAACTTGTAGAAATCTGTACTTCCCTTTCTGGATTTTAATAAAATTTCTATGGTGGTCGGCCATACAGGTTTGACAATTGGATTTTGTAAATGTATACTAAAATATTTTTTCAAAAGAGTTTTTAGGCGGTGGTAATCCAGGAAATTGGTCTTTATTTTGAAAATTCTTGTCAGGTCATCTAAGGAAATTAATTTACATTCACGGAATAGGTCTGCAATGAATACTATGCCCTTACTATACCAGTCTTGATAGAATATGGGAGCATTCAAGATGGATGGATTGTACCAAAGAGGGCTATTGAGTACTTTATCGTTTTGGTCTATAGAGATGCTATCAATTACTTTGGCCCATGATAGTAAAGTACTCTTCCAAAAATTATTAGTAATCTTTCTTGCTAGGGTTTTATGCCATAGAGAATGCAAATTAAAACATTTCTCATAGTCTTTCAAATTGTAGAGACATAGCTCATACCATGGAGTCTGTTTTTGTATTAGCAAACGTCTTATCCAGGTACATTTTAGACTGCATATGAATTTCTCCAAGTCAATCATGCAGAGCCCTCCATTCATGTAATCGCAGCACAGCTGTTTCCTATTTATTTTGTCAGGTTTGCCATCCCATATAAATTTGAAAAAGGTAGACTGCAGTTTGCTTATAACGCACTGATCTGGATTTGGGATGGACATAAACAAATGGTTTAACTTGGATAAGATAAGTGTTTTAATCACAGTGATTTTTCCCAAAGGTGTAAGGAACCTTTTTTGCCACACATTTAGGGACTTATTAAGATCATCAAGTACTGGTTCATAGTTTAGATTAACTACTAAGTCTAAATCAACAGAAAACTTAATTCCCAAGAGATTGAATGTGTCATTTCCCCATACCAGGCCTTTAGTAACATTTAATTTTTCTTTGCAATGCTTTCTCTTACCTATCCAGACCATCTGAGTTTTCTCCGTATTCATCCTTAAACCAGAGAGTGTACCAAATATTTCTAAAGTGTTTAATGTTGCTTGGAGTGAACTCGTAGTACCATCTAAAATAAGTGTTGTGTCGTCGGCAAATTGAGTCAATTTAATTTCTTTTCCATTTATTTTGATTCCTTTTATTACATGATTTTCGGAAATCAATACTTGTAGTATTTGTGCACCAAGGATAAACAAATAAGAGGAGATAGGATCTCCTTGTCTACAACCTCGGTTAATGGGAAACGGCTGAGATAGGATACCACATTGCTGGACGTATCCAGTTATATTAGTGTTGAATATTGTAATCCATTTAATCATTTTAGGTCCAAAGCCCAATAGTTTTAAAGTCCCATAGAGAAAGTCTCATGATACAGAATCAAAGGCCTTCTCGAAATCTATAAGCATAAGAAGTCCTGGGATACTCTCCTTCTCAGTATAATGAAGAATGTCATAGATTAGGCGAGTATTTTCACCAATAAATCTTCCAGCCACAAATCCTGTTTGAGTTTTAGATACTGAACTGTCCAAAACTGTTTTAATTCTGTTAGCAATGGTTGAAGATAAGATTTTGTACACAACTGAAAGAAGGGAAATTTGCCGCCAATTCTTCAATAGCATTCTAGATTTATTTCCTTTGGGTATACATGAAATGACACATTGTCGCAAGGTGATTGTCATGTTCCCCATTTTGTAAGACTAGTTGTATGCTCGTAGGACAAAATCTTTTAACTTGTTCCAAAACACCTTAAAGAATTCTACAGGAAATCCATCTATACCCGGAGCCTTACCATTTTTCATATTTTGAAGGGCTTTTGAAATTTCGGACAACGATAATTCACATTTTAATCGATCAGACTCCACAGTACTTAGTTTAGGGTACGTGGAATTTTCAAGTAAATTGGCCAATTCAAGATCACTTGTATTTGCTGATTTAGAGAACAAGTGTTCATAGAAACTTTTTACTTCATTTAGTATGTCGCTTTGTTCAGTCAAGATCTGGCCATCTTGTTTTTCCAAACGCTTTATGGTTTTCTCTATATAATATTTATTTTCCAATGAGGTTAGATACTTAGACGGTTTCTCTCCGTCTTTTAGCCAAATTGCCCTCGAGCGTATCTTTATCGCCTGAATTTTGGTTTCTCTAATGTTTTGGAGTTCTTGCTTTTTATCATAAAGTTTTTCAATACTACCTGGGAAACACTCTTTCTCTAAATTTTCAATGTCGGTTTCCAGTTTAAGTTCAAGCTCATTTGACTGCTTTTTGAGAGTACTTGCAAATTTTATTGTTTCACCTCTAATTTTGAGAAGCAGAATTTCGAGAAAGGTATCATCAGCTATAGTAAACTGTAATTCAGAATTAGGAATAGCGGCAACACTAATAGGATTATAAACCATAGCCGAATAAGTTAATTTTTCTCTATCAATTAAATTATCTATCAGGATTAAATAGTCCTTGTTTTTAAGAAGGGAACAGTTAAGTTTCCATAATCCACGCCCTCTCTTAAATTTGCAGATACCTAGCTTCATAAGTACAAAAGAGTGGTCTGTTCTATAGCCTGGCTTTATAACGCAAGAGTTCACAATATCCACTAGGGTGTCGCTGCAAAGAAAGTAATCTAATCTAGCCTGTTTTATGGGATTTCTTCTGCGCCAAGTGTATCGCTTGGTGTAAGGGTTTAGTTCCCGGTACAAATCCTTTAAGTTACATGTTGACATGATATGCAGCAGTTCATTTCGGGCTTTTGGGTTATTTAAATGTTTATAGTTTTGACAGTCAAGGTTAGGATCCATGACAAGGTTCAGATCTCCACAGATTACTATGTAGTCTTGGTCGTTAGATTCAATTATATCGTTGATTTTTTTGTAAAATGAAGGCGAGTCAATATTCGGTCCATAGACATTAATAAGCTTTAATTTTATGTTACTAATATTTATATCCAGGCTAATAAGGTTGCCAATTGTATCCGTGAATGAGTCGATTATTTTATATTCTAAGTTTTTTTTAAGAAGGATTGCGACTCCTCTAGAGTTTGTTTTGGATCCAGCTATAATGCACTCTCCTTTCCAAACATTTTTCAAGCGTTTAATGTCACATTCAGTCCAATGTGTATCTTGCAAACAGAAAACTGATGCATTTAAATTTTCGAGATAATTTAAAACGTCGCAGCATTTGTTTTTATCCCGTAATCCTTGACAATTTGCCGACAACACACCTATTTCACTTGACATCATTGAAATAATTACTTGAGTTCACTCCAACATTTATAAAGATATGAATATAGTCAAATAATTGATATCCACTAACAACAAATTTATCATTACTTTTCATGAACATTTGACTGTATAGAAAAAGCATGCTTTCTGGTACCCTTGCATGTATCACCACAACAAAAAACGTTAGAAACATTATACTATACTTACAAGTCATTCACATCAAGATTTTCTTGTTTTATAGCAGGAGGGTTGGTGGGAACGTGATATTTTCCAAAAAACTGAAAAGATATGAAAATACTTTGTCAATTAAAAAAAAAACTGTTGTGAGTTTTTGTCTCGGTTAGTTTACTTTATGTAATTGGGTCCACCTATTTTAGGCAGGCAAGGGAGATGATCCCTGTGCCACTTTCATCTCACTTTGTGAGGTTTGTACTTCCTTTACGGAAGAACAGTTAACTAAAATTACACACAGGAAGAGATATGTAAAGAAACCAGATAACAAAGCTGACAAAAATGATCAAGAACTAGATTTATTGGGCGATAATTCTGTTGAATCCTTTGTGGGCTCTCAAGCAGACCTCGAGAGTGCTGCTGACAATCTTTTTACTTCCCCTCCTCGCCCTCAACCTCTTGCCTTCGAGGCTTTGTCATTGAAAACTCCAGCGAAAACTGTCCCACCAACTCCAGGTACTGCTTTACAGCAGAAATTAGAAACCAAGCTCGAGAAGTCCTTGGGATTTCGGCTAGACATTCAACTGGACCAAAAGATGGGTGCTTTCCAGGCTAATATTTTAGAGGCAATGAAGTCCCTCCGAGAAGATTTTCAGAAATCTGTCAGTAAAACTTCTTCTCAAGTGGAGGTGGATCAGATCTCCACTTCGGCCTCAAAACCTGGCCCATGTAATACTCGTCTGGACCCCCCGAGCACTAATACTGTCGAGTCGATGGACATTGATTATGGCCCAGCCTTACCTCCTCGCCTCGCCTCTCATGGTCGCTTCGATGACGCCTCGGGTTTTAATGTTAGTTCTGTCGAGGAACCCTCGAGGTTGCCCTCGGCTCAAGCAAAGAAAACTTATTACTCCTCTAAACAGTAGGACCACTACTCTGACCATTCTGATGAACCTCGGCCTGCCCCTAGCAGAGCCAAGAAGCATACTGATAAGTCGAAACACAAATCCAGGTCCAGATATTTACCTTCTTCCTCAGAGGAGGATCAGACCCCTGAGGCCAGACATAGGTCTCCAAAACCTTCTAGGAAGACCTACTCTGATCAAGACCATTCTCAACATGACCCAGACCCTCCTTACGACAGGGAAGTAGCTCTGTCTGACATCCCCTCTCAGTATGCAGAGGAGGTGGATACCTTCAGGCGTATCCAAACTTCCAGACCCTAGGGACTCGCTTCCCAGGTCTTCAACTGCGGTCATGGGCCTTGACGATGAGAAAGACAGACAGGAGCTCAGGCCAAGAGGCCCTTCATCTATGCTGCCTCTGAACTCCATTATCAAAGATGCCTTTGATAAGCTTGATCAAGACTTCCAGGCAGCAAATTTACCTGAGGGTAAATATATCAGAGCTCCTCCATCCACTGCCAAGTGGTACAAGGTGGGACAACCTTGTTACGAGGACAAGATGCAAGAACTCAATACAGAGTTTGCTAAGATCTGTATTTCTCCTAAGCCCTCTGGGGCCCCTATGGGGAAGGTTCCCCTACCAATTGGAACACCAGGCGAGACAGAACATATCCACCCTCAACTTCACTACCACCTTTGCCAAGACTTCTTCTTCCTGTAACTCCACTCTGGAGAAGTGCCAACATAGTTTGAAGGCGACCTTTAAGAAGGTCAAATCACAGATCAGGAAAGGTGCCGACCCTGAAAAGGTAGCAAAGCGTGGATACGAGGAAGCCTGTGAGTACCTGGATATTTGGAACAAGACCCTCATTATCCAACACAGGGCCTTGACTTGTCTCAGCAAATCACTTGCTCATATACTCCAGAGGGAGCTATATTCCATGGGCAACACCGGCTTGTTTAGGCGCGAAGCCAAAATGACCCTGTTACAACCACATTTAGGGGAGACGAGACGTCAGGAACTCAGGAATGCGTCCTTTTGGCCGCCTTCCTTGTTCAAGTCTCAATTAGTCAAGGAAGGTGAAGACTTCCTTCTTAAAAAAGGCACCTCAAAAGACATGGTAAGCTTGTAGCTTATAAAAACTACATTTAAGTAATTAAAATTTTCAATTTTATTTCATACCCAAGGCTTATCAAGTCATTCCCACCACTTACTAACTCGTTCCCACCACTTACTAACTCATTCCCACCACGTAATAACTCAATCCCACCACTTACTAACTCGTTCCCACCACTTACTGTCTCATTCCCACAACTTTGTAACTCGTTCCCACCACTTACTTACTCATTCCCAGGGACCAACAATATGCAAAACAGGCAAACTTACAATACTAGACGTAGTCAGAGTGTTGCCAATTTCCTTAATGTACCAAAATTTCAAGCTAAAATTCACAAGTCCACTAAGCAGTTTGGTTTCAGTTTCGCCTTTGATGCTCCCACTGTTTGGAATTCACTTCCTGAAGACATTTGTGCATCATCCACTATTGCCTCTTTCAGAAACAAGCTCAAAACCTATCTCTACGCAAAGGCTTATCCTCCTTAGCTCATTTTTTCTTATGGCTTCTCCGTGGTGCCGACCTACTTATGTCCCTGGACTTTGAATTTGCATATTGCTATTGTCTTGTTGCGCCTTAAAGTCCACTACTCAGTGGAGATTTAGCGCTATAAAAGTCAAATTAGAATGCAAATTGCAGCACAGCAAACACAAGTTTTGCTGTGTCCAGGTACAACTTATATGAGAATCTAATGGAGATCCTGCAAGGTATGCTCTGCCAAAAAGCACTCAATCCAATGTAACATACTAAAATATCTTAGAAAGATGAAGGAAATACCATAAAACAGGCACCTCTAAAAGACAGTAATGCAACATACCTGTAATAATAAGTAGGTGACCTCCGAAGGTCATTAGGTTGGTAACTAAAAAGAATAACCATTAAAATTGCAAAATGATAACCATAATGGCATAAAAGTTGGACATGTAAGATAATAGGAAACATGCGACCTCTGAAGGTCACTAAAAGCCAAAAGGCATATATAAAGTTGAATGGTATGCCAGTAGATGGATGACTTCTATGTAAGTTAGGTATCAAAGAAATTGCCTGTACATTGGCATCAAAACATGACTCGGTAAAACTCGTGGGAATGACTTTATATCTTGTGGTAATGACTTGCTATCTTGTGGTACCGAGTTGCTAACTTGTGGGAATGAGTTAGTATCTTGTGGGAACGACTTACTAACTTGTGGGAATGACTTAGTATCTTGTGGGAACGACTTTGCTAACTTGTGGAAACAACTTTCTATCTTGTGGTAACGACTTGCTATCTTGTGGTAATGACTTGCTTATTTGTGGGAATGAGTTAGTATCTTGTGGTAATGTCTTTGCTAACTTGTGGGAATGAGTTAGTATCTTGTGGTAGTGACTTTGCTAACTTGTGGGAACAAGTTAGTATCTTGTGATAATGGCTTGTTATCTTGTGGGAATGACTTGCTAACTTGTGGGAATGACTTAATATCTTGTGATAATGACTTTGCTAACCTGTGGGAAGGAGTAAGTATCTTGTGGTAATGACTTTGCTAACTTGTGGGAACGAGTTAATATCTTGTGGTAATGACTTTGCTAACTTGTGGGAACAAGTTAGTATCCTGTGGTAACGACTTTCTAACTTGTGGGAATGAGTTAGTATCTTGTGGTAACGACTTTCTAACTTGTGGGAACGGCTTTTTTTCCTGTGGTAAAGACTTTCTAACTTATGGGAACGACTTACTATCTCGTGGTAATGAGATAAAAATGACAGAAAAACAGTTCTATGTCCCTTTCTGGGCTCCGTAGATTATACTTAAATTAAAAGTTAATTAAACTTAAATAAGATCTGCATACATATTGATAAATTATGAGAGCCTTAAGTTATATATAGAAAGGCATAATTGAATTTGTACTGCTAATGAGGATAAATTTTTATTTTATTTTTTTTATTGTTTTTGATAGAAAAATATAACTGTCTTTACTGCAAAATACCATTACACATTCAAATTTTTAGTTGATCTCCATCTTGGGATAAGAGTAGATAATACAGTTTTCTTTTTATTTGCAAGTCACAGTTAAAGCCATCAAGTTCTTTTACCCATGTTATCAGTACTGTATCAAAGTGAGAATCAAATTTTAATTTTAATTGCGTTAATACATCCTATCCAATGGACAATTGCTTTACCGGTCGGTGAGACCGGTCCCGCCAAATGCCAGAAAAAGATGTCCTGTATATAATACCGGCAGGACCGGTCAAGTATGCATTTGCTAGGTGGTGCATCATACTTGCTTCCTGTCTAGACATTGTGATGTCAGTTCATCTTTTTCATTGTCTAAACATATTTAGACCCCTAGTAAGCTGGTAGCGGGGTCAGTTGGGAGGGCCTTGCCTGTCCATTGGATAGGGTATTAACTTATAAAACTTTATGAAAATTAAAACCTATTCCTTGACAAGTGTAAAAGTGCCGAAATGTATGTGAGTAACAAGAAAAGTGAGCAGGATTTGAAGAACACTGAAGTCAAGTACTCAGAGGATTTGTGTAAGCTGCAAAATGCGAGTCAACAGCTGCAATTGCAACAAGCCAAGGTCAGTCAAGATATTAGGACTAATAAATAAATGATCGTATTTACTGAAATTTGTTAAACATGAATAATAAATTTTTATAACTGAAAAAGGGATGAAAATATACCATAAAATAGTTGTTTAAGATATTTATATGAAGTTAAACTTTGTTACAAGATTTATATATCAATCTGTTGTGTCCACAAGAGCTTGAGGTAAGAAATTTTTCATTTTACCTGTGTTGAGTGTCTACAAATAAGACTATTAAAAAGCTAACCATTTTAAATTATCTTTTTCACAAGACTTGTGTTGTAAGATAAGCGATTTAAATTGTCAAGTCAGGCTAATAATTTTTGAATTAACAAAGTTATTTTAGGGATTACTGAAAAATAGACAGATATTTTGTGTAATCATCCAGTTCTAAACCACTATACTGAACTTTTAAATAGCTCACCAGACTTGTGCTGACAGTCAAATTAACATATGCTGAAAATATGGTATCACTCAACAGAGACTTTTGTGTGTTTTTCTCAGAGAATTGGTTACTCATAAAATGAAAACAATAAATAAGTTGTAAAATTATGTTTCACCATGTAAAACTAAAGTGGAAGTAGTCTTTGTTTTGCCTTTAAGTAAATTCAAGTTTTTACCTCACAGCCCTTAAGGGCTGTCGGGGTATTGTTTTCACCCATGGTGGGCAGATGGACGGTCGGGTGGACGGGCGGCGGGAAAAAGTTTGTCCGGGCTGTATCTCAGAAACTGTAAGGTGTAGGAAGTTGATACTTGGTAGGGACATTGGTTAGGAGGTGTAGGTGTGCAACGTCATGGTCTGACCTTGATTTGACCTTTGACCTTGCTGGGAGAAGTCTTAAAGCTTCATAATTTTTAGTTTACTGAATTGTCTTGTTTTAATACTTAATCTTTACATGCAATTTCTTTCTCTTAGATGTTATTTTCTCTACTTAAACATTATTTGGACACTGACACTGCTCTGAAAGTATCCCAGTCTGTGTACTGCTTCACTACTTCTATATCTCATGGTGTTGAAAACTATTTTCCCAGAGACCCAGACTGTGGGGTACGGGCATCTCTGATGCTATTTTCTTTTTTAGCAAAAGGAAGTAGAAATGCTGAAAGCAATTGCAGAAAAGAAAACAAAAGAAATACAGATGGTAAAACTTGAAAAATTTATACATTTCAGACAAAGGATTACCTTTTTCACAAATCCTTTTTGTTCTTCGTATCTTATTGGTTCCCATGCAATTTTTACCCCACAGCACTTAAGGGCTATTGGGATATTGTTTTCAGCCATCCTGTCCGGATGGGCAGGTGGGCGGCGGGAAAATGTTTGTCCGGGCTGTATCTCAGAAACTGTAAGGTGTAGGAAGTTGATACTTGGTAGGGACATTGGTTAGGATGTGTAGGTGTGCAACGTCATGGTCTGACCTTGATTTGACCTTTGACCTTGCCATAGTAACCTTGAGTTTGAAAATCTTGTCTGGGTTATATCTCGGAAACCGTAAGGTGTAGGAAGTTGATACTTGGTAGGGACATTGGTTAGGAGGTGTAGGTGTGCAACGTCATGGTCTGACCTTGATTTGACCTTTGACCTTGCTGTAGTGACCTTGACCTATAAAATCTTGTCCAGGCTATATCTCGGAAACCGTAAGGTGTAGGAAGTTAATACTATGTAGGGACATTGGTTAGGGGGTGTAGGTGTGCAACGTCATGGTCTGACTTTGATTTGACATTTGACCTTGCCATAGTGACCTTGATCTATAAATTCTTGTCCAGGCTATATCTTGGAAACTGTGAGGTGTAGGAAGTTGATACTTACTAGGGACATTAGTCAGGGGGTGTAGGTGTGCAATGTCATGGTGTGACCTTGATTTGACCTTTGACCTTGCCGTAGTGACCTTGACCTCTAAAATCTTGTCCGGGCTATATCTTGGAAACCGCAAGGTGGAGGAAGTTGATACTTGGTAGGGACATTGGTTAGGGGGTGTAGGTGTACAGCATCATGGGGTGACCTTGATTTCACCTTTGACCTTGTTGTAGTGACCTTGACCTTTAAAATCTTGTTGCACTGTTAAAGTCATATTAGAATACATTAGGAATTTTACTTTTACAACTTCCCATTGTAACAGATGGAATTTCATAAAGTTAGCCACAGATTTTGATCCAACACCACACATAAGCATTCATTGAATGCATTACCACTTCTGTATGCATGGTAATATTCAAAACATCCAAACCATAATTCAGCCATGCCAAATGTAGATAAAGAGTGTCGTAATGTTTAGTTTACTGATTAATGCTGTCATCTTGTTATTGAATTGTCTTCATCTTTACATGCATTATCTTTCTCTTAGACATTATTTTCTCTATTTAAACATTGTTTGAACGTTTATATAACTGACAGTGCTCTGAAAGTATCCTGAACATTGTACTGATACAGTACTTCTATATCTCATGGTGTTAAAAATATTTCTCTAGGCTGTGGGGTACAGGCATCTCTGATGCTATTTCTGATAATTTTCTCAGATATTCTGATTGATACTTTTATGTCAACAAAGCAATAAAGTCTGTTACCTTTTAACTTTAATTAGGGGATTTACAAGTATGTGCTGTAAGCAAAACACCATGAATGAATGTCCCCCAATTTTGCTGCAAATATGTTCAACAATGAGGTTTAAACTATTCAGGTGTTTGCCACAGTCCCATCAAAAATTGCATTTGGGCTTTATATCTTATTGTTGTTTGAAATAACCCATTCGTTACAAGGCAAAGGCAGATATTTTTAAACTAGCAGTGTCGTTTATGCAATTATGTTGTCTGCATTAGTTCACCAAATAATGGGTAAATAAAATATATGTTAGCTTTTGAGAGTCAAAGGTTATAAACCTTTAAATCTCAGATTTAACAAAAATTTTGATCTGTTATTAGGAAAAAAGGGGAGCTTAACATAATTCAGTGTAACATTCTGTATGGTGGTCACGTGTAATCTTTTGCAATTATTGGGAGATAGCAGTTTGATTAAAGGATTTTATTGCGTTAATACATCCTATCCAATGGATAATTGCTTTACCGGTCGGCGCGACCGGTCCCGCCAAATGATAGAAAAAGGTATCCTGTATAAACTACCGGTAGGACCGGTCACAGAGTGTACATTCGCCAGGTGTTGCCTTGTACATACTTCCTGTCTAGACAGGATGATGTCATCGCGTCTTTTTCATTTGGTGCATGGAGTGTACAGACGTGTTTTTTACTGTGTTGTGAAACGCGAAGAATTTTAAAGACTACCCTTTTATTTGAACTTTTATAATATTTTAACAACTTTACTTCTGGAGCATTATGGCATCCCCTGGCCAGAGAAGAGGCACGTGCGGCCACGCTATGGCCTTGTTTGACAGTCACACCTAGTGTGCACGTTGTCGTGAGAAGGGAGTGGTCTCAGATGTTTGTGTGGACAAGAAACCCTGCTCAATTTGTGATGGCTTTTTAGAAGAACAGAAGCTGCAATTGTCCACCCCTAAGTACAGGGTATACAAGGAACTTCAGAAGAAAACAGACTCTCCCTCCCATGTTAATCCATCTGAAGTCACTGTGTTGGGGAAGGTTGAGAGTAAGGGTGAGACTTCTAGTGATCGAGGCGAAACCCCTAGTAAACAGAATAAAAAGACCTCTCACAAGTCCCCCTTGAAGAAGAAGCCTAGCAAGTCTACTGATTTCCAGGCAGAATTACACACTTTACATGAGAAATGGTCTGGAAGATTTTCACGACTGGAAGCCCTGTTTTTAGCCAAGAGCTTTACAGTTCCTGTAGAACCGGTACAGAGCAGTGATGTGGTGGTGACTGAGAGACCCTTCATCCCACCAGCTGGACAGACAGCTCCCGGTTCTACCAGCCAACAACAGTCTACCGGTCAGAAGAAGGGAAAAAAGCCACCCAGCCTGTTGAGACTCCTGGTGGCCTTCCTGGCAGCCAGCAGATGGAGCCTTCCTGTTGAGGCTCCCGGTGCCGACACAGAGTCTACCCACTGACCAGGATGCTTTCCTACCTGCTAGTGTTCACAGACCCGGTAGTAGGTCAGATCTTCAGTTCCCGGTTCCAGCCAAGAAGCACAGTGTCACTTCCACCGGTCCCACAGTCCCTGTTGAGGAACCGACACCGGAAACAGGAAATTTGAGTGACCATTCATCTAGTGCAGCTGATGAAGGGGAGGTATCTGACTTAGATTATCAGGAGGAATTGTTGGAGGGTGATCAGGAACTGTCGGCTGAGCAAAGTTTCAGGGAAACTCTGTGGGGTGTTAGGTCATTCATGGCCTGGAATGACATTCCTGAATTTGACTGTGCCTCATCGTCCCAGGATGATAACCCGTTTACTGGTAGCAGGTCTTCTCAAACCGGTAAAGTGTCAGTCAAGGTCCCTGTCAACGAATGGCTCTGCAAGAAATTTGAAAAACTTACCATCACTCTGCAGGAAGGTTACCCTACACGCAATTCAGAGACTGCTGGACTCAGTAAAGACCAGTTCATCAAGCCACCCAAATCCCTGAAGTGGTATGGTATGCACAGTGACAAGAAAGACTTTTCCCGGTCTAAAGTGTACACCTGGACAAGTGAACCAGCAAGACTGAACAGTAGTTTTCCAATAGTAACTGGTCGTTCTCTGCCTTCTGCCCCAGCTTCCCGTCCAGTGTCACAGGATACCCTGAGGAAATGGGAATGGGCAGCATGGGACAAGACCTACATGTGCAACCAGGCTGCAGCTTTCAGTCGTTGCCTCACCAAGGTCCAGGAAAACATGTCAAGTCAACTTAAGATCATCCAGGGTGTCACTGCAAAGGGCAAGTCTCAAAGTAAGTTCCACCAGGCAACAGATGAACTTGACTTTCTGATTACCTTTAACAGGTCCATTACCCAGGCTATGGCTCACACCATGCAGGACCTCTCGGATGGTGTCTTTATCAATGTTGCTAACCTAACCCAACTAGATGGTAGTGAGTGGAACCGCTTCAATTTTGATGGTCGATTATTCCTCCATTTTTCCGACCGATGATCGACCCATAATCGACTTTTTTACTCCACTGTTGGCCAATATATCCTGAAACACATTCCGGGATGAAGTATATGTCAATCCGGTAAGAATAACGGTCTTTCCGACATTTAATACCCACCAAAAGCACTCACTTCCGGTAAATATGGCGGCAGTTATAAACAAACACAAATCTCTTGATTTATTAAAAGAAAGTTTAGGAAACTGCCTAAAATATAAAAAATACGTGGATATTGAGACACATAAAGAAGGGTAAGATTTAATCGATTTCCAGAAGTTATCAGTGACCGAACGCGATTGTACCATGACACCGACAATCAATCGAACGTTCGTCTAATCGTCCACCCACTACTAGACGGGACAGTTACTTGGACTTTGTGAGAGCAGGAATTAAGCAGGACATCCTCATGTCACTCAGGTCTGCTCCACTACACATGAGTGCACTTTTCCCGGACCATATTATATCAAAGGCAGAAGAGGAGATACGTCACTTTGAGGATAAACGTACTCCAGGTTCATCAAGGAAGGCACCACGTTATCACCCTTATGCACAGAGTGTGAAGCCCCATCAACAGGACATCGAACAGAAATCTGCTCTTCCTGCATGGAAACAGATCAGACGTCATGGCCACAGGTCTAACAGGGGCAAAGCTGCTTCTTTCTCCCAGCGACCTGCTAAGACACAGAAGCAGTATAAATGACGATTATTGTGTTGTGACCGGTCCAAAGTTTAAAGACAAGAACTCATTCACCTGACTGTATATCGTCATGTTGCAAGTCATGTTCCTTTTGCAGGAGGGTTGCCGCAAAAGAAAGGTGTAAATCCCGATCATCAAAGGCAATAAAATCTGTGAAAGGTGTTTCCTGAGTAAATCACTTGAGTTCTGTACAAAATATAACAAATGTCCCACCTGTTGTACCGAATCTACCTGTAGGGGCCAGATTACACCAGTTTTGGGAAAAATGGGCAGCCCTAGGCATCAGTCCCAAAGTACTAGCAGTCCTCAGAGAAGGTTACATACTGCCCTTCCAGTTCCGGCCCAATCTGACGAGAAATCCCACAATAACAAGCTGCTATATAAATCCCCACAGATACAGCTACCTGTTGGAGGCATTGCATCAGCTGTTAGACAAAAATGCTATAGAATTGGTTCAAAATCCACAGTCCCTGGGTTTTTACAACTGGTTATTTCTGGTACCCAAACCCAACAACCGGTGGCGACCTATCTTGGATCTGAGCACACTGAACAATTATTTGAAAACACAGTCGTTCAAAATGGAGACTCCAGAGACAATCAGAACCTCACTCCAGACAGGGGAGTGGGTGACCTCCATAGACTTCAAAGACGCGTACTTCCATACCAATAAACAGCCAGTCCAGGAAGTACATGCGTTTTCATATCCAAGGCGAGACTTATCAATTCAAGGCACTACCCTTTGGTCTGTTCACAGCTCCCATGGAGTTTACAGTGGTGGCCAAAGAGGTGAAATTTCTTGCAATGAAAAAGTGTATAAGAATCCAGCAGTACCTAGACGACTGGTTGGTCAGAGCCAGATCCCACCAAACTTGTCTGCAATACACACAAACCTTGGTAGCTCTCTGTCGAGAATTGGGCTGGCTAGTGAACGAGGAAAAATCAGAGCTGGAACCCAAACAAGTTTTCAATTTTGTAGGTTACCAGTTTGACTTGAAAGAGGACAGGGTCAGACCCACCCTAGAATGTTGGCAGACCCTACAGACCAAAATACGGGAAATTGTGTCCGGTCCGGAATCTAATGTCCTTGATCGGATTACTGACTGCCACAGAAAAACAAGTACATTTGGGCTGTTTACATATGAGACCCATACAGTGGCATTTCAAAAACAATTGGAGAGTGCCAGAGACAATGGAAAAGACCATCCCCATTCCAAAATCAATCCACCCACATCTAAAATGGTGGCTAGAGGAAATCAATGTTATCACAGGTCAACCGTTACACCCACTAAAACATGCGCTGCAGATCTTTACAGACGCATCAAAAGAAGGGTGGGGCGCTCACTTAAACGAGCACATGGCAAGGGGAAGCTGGTCACTTCCAGAAAGCAAACTGCACATTACTATCTAGAGTTAAAGGCAGTTCTTCTGGCTTTAAAGAATTTCAAGCCCTCTGTACCAACAACACAGTCCTCATAGCTACAAACAACACTACAGTGGTTGCTTACATAAACAAGGAAGGGGGAATGAAGTCGGGCCGTCTGTGTGCCCTACTATGGAGAATTCTGACCTGGTGTACCAGAAAACAGGTTGCTCCCAAAGCTCGACACATCCCCGGCCGTCTGAACGTGATAGCAGACAAGCTATCCAGACTGGGTCAGTCCATTCAAACGGAATGGTCCCTCAATCCAGATGTCTTCCAAGCAATATGCCACCGGTGGCACCAGCCCACTGTGGGGCTGTTTGCCACCAGGTACAACAACAAGCTCCCACAGTTTGTCTCATCGGTCCCAGACCCCCAGGCATGGGCCTCAGCCTGTCATGGGAGGGATTGGTTCCGTACGCCTTTCCACCAGCAGCCATCTTGGGCAAAGTGGTGGAGAAGCTACAGGACTACCCATGCAACAGAATCATACTGATTGCACCGGGATGGCCCAACATGCCCTGGTTTTGGGATCTAGTCGAAATGTCCAGTCAGATTCCCCTGTGTCTGCCCAACATACCCAATCTAGTGTCTCAGCCATTCAACCAGGTCCTACACAGGAACCTGTCAAATCTGAATCTACATGCCTGGCTCCTACTGAATAAGGTTACACCTGTGTGCCACCTTCCCACAGTGGCCTGACCAGAAGCCAAGTGAGAGGGGCATTGACAAGACACAGGTGGGGTATATTAGTTTATTGCTATATTAAAACTATTAAAATATTTACATACTGTAACATATGAATACATTCACAAAGTTAAGGCCACCTTAACATCAAACTTTACTTGCTTCATTAACAGAAGGTGGCCTTGATCATCACAGTTAAGAGTTCAGTATGAACTGAGTTAAAAGTAGATTATAGTTACAACTGAGTATAAAACACTAAGAATGAATGAATGAGATGAATGTTAAAATATTTACATTTAAGGAGCTCTTAACATAATGAGCACCATGTTAATACAATGTACAGCTGCTGTTTATCAGGGTTAGCAAAATTGCAGTCAGCTGTAAAATGATAATGTATGAAACACACATCTAATAAACTTAAAATATATGCAGTTTAAGTAACCTTAGCACACTGGTGCTAGATAAATAAATCACAGCTAACATAGACAGGAAGTATGACATAGTTAGGTGTGAAGTACTAAGATGTAGATTAACATATGAGAGTGAGTTTAAGTTGTACCCACTTAAGGTGACCTTAACCTAATGGTGATTGGATTTGTACAAATTTACCAGCAAAGTGGGTGGTGAATGAAATGGTGGCTGGGAGGTATTTTTAAGACAGTTTGGTAGATTTAGTTAAGATAACCTTAGGTTAGAAGTGTTAAGAGTAATAGTTGTAAAATAGTTTTAGCACTTGAATGTTTATCATTTGTGAGGCTTTGTATGTCCCCCAAACCCCAAGTAGAGGTAGTTATTGTAGTAGTTGGGATTGTAGTGCCTTTGCCACTTTATCAGAAGCATTGTGGTCCTGGGTGATATATGACCATGACACAATCCGATGTCTAGGTGCCATGACTCTGGATGTCCTGAAGGGGCACATGGGAGTTAAAAGCAAGTGAGGCACCTGAACGTCGGAGTGAGTGAAAGGTGATGCTTGACTTTTCCAGTTTCAGTTTTTTAAGGATGATGGATAAGTTTTTCCTTAGACGTGTGTGGGAGTTGGCAGAACCTGGAGTGAACTTTAGAAGGTTTTTGAGAGCTCTTATTGGGCAAAGGGGGGAAGTGCCCAGGTGTGGGATTTTAAGAATCCTGACTTTGTTCTTATGTTGGAGTGTTTTGGACCATTTGATAAGGACCAGAGCCCCAGGAGGGGCAAAAATGATGTCAGCTCGTGCCAACTGCTGTAGAGGGTCATAAGATTTGATGGTGTGAGGTACTAAGTTGGAGATTTTAAGAAAGGAGAAAAAGGAAAGGAGATAGGCTGCTTTATATACAGTGCCCATAAGCATGAGCTCAGACTGTTTAACAATTAGTTTTAATGTTGGTGGATCTATTATGGACTTTATGGCAACCTTGAAATGTCTGTGAAGGAGGAGGGATTTATGAAAATATTTTATTCTGGGATCAGATAAGGGAGAGGTGTCCAGTGAGAGTACAGTGAACTTGGTCTTGATGGCAGAGACATAGTTAAGAGTGGCAGAAGGAGATAAGCCATTGAAAGTGAGAAATTCTAAGAAGGTGAGAAAGAAATTTGGTGATAAACAAGAAACATCTGCACCTGCGAATATGCAGAATGAGAGAAACACTCTAAACATGGAGTCATAAGCCTTGATGGTAGACTGTCGAAAACCAGTTGACACTCTGACTGCAGCTCTGGAAGCCAGGTTGGCGACCCTAGGAGGTACACCTACAATTCAAATAAGCCAGTTTAGTGGTTTAGTGTGAGTGCCTTGTCAGGGGGTTGAACCCACTGAGGACATGGGAGGATACTTTGTAATTTTCTTCTAAATTGTTCACCCATGGACCATCTAGAGAGACAGTCAGCTACTACATTTATCTTACCTGGAATGTGTACAGTACACAGATTAATATCAAGCTTGGCCACTTCCATGGTTATGTTTCTGGCCATGGCAGCTAGTGTGAGGTCCTTTGTGGCCCCAGTTGTTAAGACTGAGACCACAGCAGCATTGTCACAATGGACCAGAAGTGTTTTACCTGTCCATGCTTGGCCCCAGGTTCGAATAGCTACAAGTATGTTTATCATTTCCAAGTGGACTATGTTGTACTGCTTAAAACCTAAGGGAATGGTGAGAGCATAGACTTGACTGCCCCATCTGGCACCTAGTCCCTGGAGTGATGCATCCAGTTCTATTTCATGGTCGATTTTTGGATGGTCAAAAAAGGCCTTACCATTGAGGTACAAATGACTGAAACCACCTTAGGTCTCTCTTAAAGTCTGCAGTGAGATTGATTGTTTTTTGATGCCCATTACTCTGAGAAGGTCAAGCATACGGTTTAGAAATACTCTGGAAGCTCTGACGCATTTGGATATGTACAATAGCTTACCTAGGAGGGACTGTAGTTCTCTTTTTGAGCAGCTAGTTTTACCATTCCAAGCTTTGCAGATTTCAATTATTTCTTGCATTTTTGCTGGGGGTATTGACACTGTAAACTCAGTTGTAGAGATCTCAACCCCTAGACAGATAGCTTTGGTAGTGGGAGGGACCAGTTTGTGGTTACTAATGTCAAATCCAAGTTGCTCGAGCATTTGATATAGTCTGTTGAATGATTCATGAGCTTTAGAGGGCAGGGCATGGCCTATGACGTCATCAATGTAATTTGTGACGTCATGACCCTCCCTGGACATGAAGTGACACACAACGTCGCTTATACGCTGGAAGATGGCCGAGCCATGCCGAAATCCGAACGGGAGACATGAGTCAATAAAGTATGAGTCAAGTTTGAGTCCCAAGAGATGATAGTCCCCAGGGTCTATTTTTATATGCCTGAAAGCCCTTGAGATGTCAATTTTGTAAATTAGTGAACCCTTTCCTAAAGTTTTGACTTTCTGGGTGACGATGTCTATACTTGGGAGAGTTAACAGGTATTGGTCTTTACTGACCCCAGCATTTACTGAACGACCAGCAGGGAAACTGAGGTCAACTATCACTCTTCTTGCATCTGAGTCAGGCTTTTCACGAGTCATACAAGGGGATATGTGAAGGTCCTTGATGGGTGGGGTAGAGAAGGGACCTAAAATTGCCCCAAAACGACCTTCATCATGAAAATATTTTCTAACGTGATCTGGAAATTCAGTGGCTGAACTGTGATTATTTTCTTCTGAGCTCAGTGAAATTTCTTTATTGAAGTCGATGGGAAATCCATACCTAATGAGGAATTTTAGTTGGTCATCCCAATAGCCCTCAAGGTAAGCGTCCCACCTGTCCACCCTTAACTGGGAAGGGACTGAGATCTGTGCATCCATAAAGTTATAATTTCCTGTGGATTTGACGTGATTGTGAATATCAAGGAGGTCAGCTGTATGTGGCTTCCTATTATCTTCATCCGGACAAATAAAGTCCCCCAGGGGGATGAAACCATATTTTGTATTTGTTTGGTCATCCCAACGTTTGAAAGTAGCGTTATTTTTGGCTAGATGTACAGCATTCCTATGTTTGGGCTTAAATCTGAGTTCAAGATCACACTTGTCGACTGAGTGATTGCTCACTTCGGGATTTGCTACAATTGGAGTGTTTCTGACGGGGGACTCACCTTGAACTGCGTCAGGATCAACGTCACTTGCATGGAGAAAGTTTGTATTACCTTGTGTGGTTTCGTCCGCCTCCTCCGTGTCGGCCAGAATTGGACATCTATTTGCACACTCCACGCTGCTGTTTGCATGCAAAGTATTTGGCTGACTGTTTACACATTGATTCGTATCAATATTGAACCATTTGTCACTATGATTACTATTGGTCATGTGGTGTCTGCCACGTTCAATAACACCAGATTTAACACCTTGTGGTTGTGCGACTTTCTGTCTGTCTTTTAAATGAATACTAGACTTGGTGCGAGACTTTCATTCTGTTTTTAATTTGAAAACAAATGCTTGAACTTGATAACCATATTCTAAACAATTGTCCCCCTTGAGAACTTTTGCATAGGTTTTATGATTTATTTGCCACCAATCATGATGCCAGTTTGAACTAGCACAGTTGTCATTTGTATTGCTATGAATTATTCGGGTTTTTGTAATTTTTCCATCATTTTTGTGAGCTGGCACTGCCTCATTCGTTTTTTGGTGCAGCACGTCTGTAGTCCTTACTTGGGTGGGCATTGTTTTTTCCCTGGGCAAAGCAATGGGAGCACACATGCAAGTAAAAGTGGCCATTAGACTCATGATCAGCTTTGTGAGAGCAACTGGTAGAATTTACAAGGGGTGGGGCGATCCCTACTGTTATTTTTCTTACTGTTTGATGAACCAAACGAGTGTGGGGCAATTCTTTGGGCGTGGGCTCGCCTAATTCGGTCGATTTTCTTGGTTTTCCCCCAATGTAACTTTGGCTTCCTCCATCCTGCATAACAGGACTGCATGGGAGGCTTTGGCTGCAGACCAGCCGAAATCATGGCTGTCTTCCATTAAGTCAGTCATATACTCTAGCATATGGTTTCTTATGTTGGGGTCAGACTCTTCCCTAATTATACAGGAGAAACCCGCCACCCACTGACTGATGGACAGTGCATCATAGGAGATTCTTGATTTATTCGACCCACTTAAAATGTGATTATGTGGCCAGGGGACATCTTTTTTAACCCACACAGTTTCAGAACCTCCCCTTTGAGACTTGAACTTGACTTTATCAGTGAGTGAGTTGAGTTCTTTGAGTCTGGTGTCCACCTCTGCTTGCACTGTGGAAGATCTCCTTAGCGCGTCCATGGTGGGCAGCATCAGATCCGACTCTGGCTCGCTGGTAGTTGTGGAAGTCTGGCTTCTGGAAGGGGACGCCACTGTCGCTGGCACCTGATTTTGTTGGTTCACTCTGTCCTCGATGGTTGTCATCCGACCACTCAAAGCTTGTAGTTCTTGCAAAATTTTAACACTTATGTCTTCTGATAGTCCCTCTGGCCTATCTGAACTCCTGAAACTGTTCTGTGACACATTTTGACATTTAGAATTGATAGGCCTGGTATGATGACCATTGCATTTGTTACAGTCAAAAGTTTTTGTAGGCATCCTCTTAATAACACAAAACAACCAGGAAAGAGCTGGCTCTGCCTTGAATTAAGCACGCAACAGGATGATTAGATTGCCAAATCAGTGAATTTTTAAAATAAATACAGCCCGGTATGTGTGGCTTCCCAATCAAGTGAAGCAAGCACGCATAACTCGAAGTAGAGTCATTAAAATCCCAGCAACAGGCACAGCATACTCTACAAAACAGAAGTCAGCTAGCTTAGTGACTTCTGTGTGGAAGCCATCAAGTTAGCAATTAGTAAAATAATATAAATGATTTTTGTTAAAAGCCTTAGTTAAAATGGGATGTTTCCCATTCAATTTTATTTTCAGAATGAAGAAAATGGCTTCTTGGCGCCAAATTGGTGACCCCAGGTCAAGGGTCAACTAGTAAGGATGTGGGTGAACCACAAGAAATGCTTTCTGCGCCACTGAATAAGGTTACACCTGTGTGCCACCTTCCCATTTTTACAAAGTGGTGCCTCAGTAATCAGGTGGACTTCAGGGCACCACCTCTAAAAGCCATAGCTGACTTCCTCCTGTACTTGTTCTAGGACAGGAAGTTACAACCAGGCACTCTTGATGGCTACAGATCAGCCATTGCTGACAAATTAGGCAACGTTCCCATAAATGTCAGCAAGGATGAGAATCTCACTCGTCTCCTGGATAGTTTCCACAGAGACAGACCCAAGGGCAGGAGGGGCATTCACTCTTGGAACCTCTCTCTGGTGTTACACCAGCTGACCAACCCTTAAAGGAGGCCTCACTGAAACACTTGACCTTCAAGACTGTTTTCCTGCTGGCCCTGGGCTCAGGTAAACGCAGGAGTGAAATCCATGCCTGGTTACACAAAAACATCAGGCATCAAGCAGATTGGTCCAAGGTTTCCTTATATCCCTCGCCCAGCTTTCTGTCCAAGAATCAGCTGGCCAAAGAGGGACCAGATAGTGTGGCCCTGGTGGTAATTCCAGCCCTGGCCCCCACTCTGGATAGGTCACTCAAGGGTGACAGGTCATTATGTCCAGTTAGAGCCCTGCGTTACTACTTGGACAGGACCTCAGACCTCAGGCAGAACAAAGAGTTGGTCTTTGTCTCCTTCAAGAAAGGCTTCGACAAGGACATCTCTCCTGCCACCGTCTCCTCATGGATCAAACAGACTATGATCCTATGCTATGAACTCTCTGACCAGCAAGCCCTCACTTTACATCAGGTTAAAGCCCATGATGTAAGGGCCTTCGCTGCTTCTAAGGCATTCCAGTCTGGAATCTCCTTAGACCAAATATTATCAGCCTGCCACTGGAAATCACATAACACCTTCAAACAATTCTATCTGAAGGATGTAGCTTGGGCTGATTCAGAGCTTTTCCATCTAGGGCCAGTAGTGGCTGCTCAGCAGATCCACCAGCAGGCCCAATAATGAGGGGACATTGATTTGTAAATATGTACATATTGTATATACTGATACTTAGATAAGTATAATCAACCAATTAAAAAAAAAAAAAAAAAAAAAAAAAAAAAAAAAAAAAAAAAAACTGTGCCATGCTTCCTTTGGGAGGTTTATTTATTGGGACTGAACTCACACCCCTCTGCCCTAACCTCAGAGCAGGTATGACAGGGGGGGGGGGGGGCAATGTCTGTATACTTCCGGTTAACCGGATTCTGGTATCAGACCTTGACCTTATGGGGCTCTCTAGGTAACCCAGGTCTGGAAAATTATTTGTTTGTTTGTGAGTTCACTCAAGTCCCTAGTAGCTTACCCGCCTACCAAGCGGTAGTTATTCAGCAATTGTCCATTGGATAGGATGTATTAACGCAATAAAATTGCAAATTTAATAAGTAAATTAAATTTTTATAAGTTAATACCCTATCAAATGGACAGGCAAGGCCCTCCCAACCGACCCCGCTATCAGCTTACTACGGGTCTAATAGGTTTAGACAATGAAAAAGACACGATGACGTCATCCTGTCTAGACAGGAAGTATGCACGAGGCGACACCTGGCGAATGTACACTCCGTGACCGGTCCTGCCGGCAGTTTATACAGGATAACTTTTTCTGTCATTTGGCGGGACTGGTCGCGCCGACCGGTAAAGCAATTGTCCATTGGATAGGGTATTAACTTAGAAAAATTTAATTTACTTATTAAATTTGCAAGTTTTTGTTTATACAGGAAGAAGAAAGAAAAAAGAAGGTAACAGAAACATTTGACGAATCCAACCAACCAGATGCAAGTGGAAAATCTCAGCATGTTGGTTTAACACAGAATTCACAAGCCAATATGAGGTAACATGAATATTGCTATGAGAAATATATGAATGATTTATCATTGATGTCAATTTAAGTAAAAAATATAATAATAATTTCCCAAGATCCTGTAACTTAATGAACCAATTTAGTCACCAAGACATTTAGTTCTATTTAAACCTGCTGTACACTCCCTTCTACCTACTGCATTTAAGATTATTTTACAGTAAAACACTTGGTATTTTCTTCTGACAGTTCACCAAAGCCAGTGTTTTTAGAAATACCAAAGATGGGTCAAGCTTCTACTAAAGCCAGCAAAATACCGTGTTTGTCCTTACCTAGCCCTGTCATCAGCAACAGAATCAAGGTAGTATCTTAATCAGTTTGTTAATGTAAACCTGATAAGAACATCAGGGTATCAAAGAGAATAAATATTGCATGTGAATAGTAGATAGAAAAAACATTTTTTCGTGTTAATTAATTCAAAATTCTAGTGTATCATAAAAACTATTCTTCAATTTAATAACACTTTCCCATTTGATGCTTCTAAACTTATTGTTATAAAAAGGGTGAATAATATGTGAAACTCTCTTATGTACAAAGTATCCCGACGTTTTGAGGTGTTGTCATGTTTTGTGTTACCAAAAAACGTAATCTAGTGGGCGACAATATAATATATTGTAGTAGTTAACGACTACCGAGTGGATCAGAAAGCACTCGAGAACTACCTAAATCGACCCCAATCGTGAATACCGACCACCCGGTCACAGCCGTAGTTAATACATCTTACCTAGTGGACAGATGCATTTGTCCGGCGCCCTGCCAGTCTCGCCAAACGTTAGAAAAAAATGTCCTGAGCTGGGCTCTGGCCGGGACCAGTAGTGATTTTTACCGGTGCCTGTGCTTATCCACCGGCTACAGAAACTGCATCTTATGAACAGATCTCTGACGATGATATGGACCGGTCATTTCATTGCGTTAATACATCCTATCCAATGGACAATAGCTTATCCGGTCGGCGCAGACCGGCCCGCCAAACGTCAGAAAAAGACGTCCTGTGTCTCCACCGGCCAGGCCGGTCCAATGCTGTGCACTCGCCAGGTGGCGTGTGGTACTTCCTTCCTGTCTAGACAGCATGACGTCATAGCATCTTTTTCGTTTGGCGCACATGCTGTGTACACGGATTTTTCTGCCAGTGGAACTTTTTAATATTTTACTGCCTATTTTACAGAGTGTGTCTATTTAGTGATTTTATTTTATTACGGGGTGCTTATAGACCTTTATGGACTCAGTTTTTATCAGTTACAATGTCTTCACCTAGCCAGAAACACGGAAGCTGTGGACACATCATGGCGGGATTTGACAGCCATAATTTCTGTGCAAGGTGCAGGGAAAAAGGTAAGGGCTCAGACCCTTGTATCTCCCATAATGACTGTAATGCATGCAACTCTCTTACTGCAGAGCAACGCACCCAACTATCTACGCCTTCTTATAGGCTCAAAAAAGAAAAGCGGGACTCTAAGAAAACTACTGAAACCCCTAAACAGGACGTCAGTTCCTCTCTCATAGACCCGTCCTCTGTGACGGTAGTGGGAGTAGTGGACGACCAAGGGATTGTGAAGTCCCCTGGTTCAAGTTCTGAGAAGAAAAAGAAAGCAAGTGTGGATAAACCTAACCCACATACATCCAAAGAACCTTCAACTGACAAGCCGTCTAAGTCGGTTTCCAAATCTCATAAATCCGCTCAGGATTCCAAGATAGACCAGTTAGACCAGAAATGGTCTGAACGCTTTAATCGACTAGAGGCACTACTGTTAGCTAAGTCTTTGGAACAACCTGAACCGACCTTTTCAACAGTGAAAGTCACTCCTACACACTCACCACCTCATAGTTCGGTTGTTTCTTCAAAGCCGTTTATCAAGCCTTCTACCGACCAACACCGACCGGACAACTCCAAATCTTCAGATTTGCCTGGTATTACACAGACTGCCTCCAAGTCGACCAGCAAATCGACCACCGGAAGGGTGTCCACCGACCAACCAGATCTGGCAGGTACCGACTCACCCATCTCTCAGCAGGTACCCAGCAGGTCGTCATCTGTCCCCGTAAGAAGACAGAGCACTTCTTCAATGGACACCCAGTCTGACAGCGACCTCTCTGACCGTCCCCCTGTGGAACTGTTCGTTGAGGAGGGAGAATTGTCCGAACAAGACCCTGACGCCTCTACTGTTGATCCAGATCTGACCCTATCAGAGGAACAAAACTATAGGGAAACCATGAGTGGAATCAGATCGTTCATGGGGTGGGGTCACATCCCTGAAGTAGACACAGAGGCCTCTAAGTCAGAAGACAACCCTTTTGCCGGCCCCAAGGCTCAGCCAACAGGGAAAATTGCAGTGTCCATGCCCACAGACGAGTGGCTCTGTAATAAGATGGGTAAATTGAACCTCACACTCACAGAGGGATACCCGTCGCGTAGCTCAGAGGCAGGCGGATTGCTGAAAGATCAATTTGTCCGCGCTCCTAGGTCTCAGGCCAAATGGTATAATTTTGTTCCTAACCGACCTTCAGGGGATCAGGATGCAAAGTCAGTTCATACTTGGAGTACGGACGCATCAAAAGTGAATAGTACATATAGCCGCATTGCCAAAGCGGCCGGTATTGCATCAACAGCCCCACCCTCAAGACAGATCTCTCAGGACAATCTGAGGCGTTGGGAGAAGTCGGCCCGCAAAGCCTCTATCATTTGCAATCAGGCGGCCGCCTTCAACAGATGCCTGTATAAAGTTCAGGATAGCATGCAGACTCACCTCAAGGTTGTGAAGTCAGATTTGAGTAAGGGCAAGTCTTCAGAAAAGGTGTCACAGGCTTCAGATGAACTTCAGTTTCTTCTTAACTTCAATTCAAGCATCACACAGTCTATGGCCAAGACCCTTGAACATTTAACTGACTTTGTTTTTGTCACAGTGGCCAACACAACTCTCACAAGACGTGATGCCTACCTTTCTCATCTCAAAATGGGAATCAAGCCGGATACTCTGGCTGCCTTACGTACTGGGCCTCTTCACATCTCCACTCTCTTCCCTGATGCCGTGTTGAAACAGGCCGAACAGGACATTGCAAATTTTGAGAGTAAAGGACAAATCCAGTCCGGTAAGAAAGGACGCTTTCATCCATATGAAAGACAAGACAAACGCCCTGATTATAGAAAGTCCGACCGCCCTGCCTGGAAAAACATAGGAAGCAACAGGGGACAAAAGAAGAGTAGAGGCAAGGCCTCTTATTACTCCTCCCGACCAGCCAAGGGCCAGCAGTCATATAAATGACAATCACAGTTTATGCCAAGGACTGCTGGCCCGGAACCAGGGTTTACTACAGGAAAAGACTTTGAACTTTGTAAATTGTCATGTTGCAAAAAGTGTACCTTCTGCGCCCGGGCACTCGCAAAAGAAAGAGTTAAGTCCCGGGTGGTCAGAGTGTCAGATACCAAGAAATTACAAATTAAAATATGTGAACAGTGTTTCTTGTGTCACTCAATTGTCTGTTGTCCAACCTGTAGTAAATGCCCCCAATGTTGCACAAAATCCACCTGTAGGGGCCAGACTTCAAAGTTTTTGGAAAACTTGGCTAGATCTAGGGGCCGGTCCGAAGGTAGTTCAAATCCTGAGAGAGGGTTACTTCCTCCCCTTCCGGATCCGCCCCCAACTCACACGATCCCCTACAGTCATAAGCCGGTATGTCAATCCCCACAGGAACAGCTACCTGTTGGAGGCATTACATCAGCTTATAGACAAAAAAGCGGTAGAAAGGGTTCAAAATCCAAGATCACTAGGATTCTTCAACCGGCTATTCTTAGTCCCAAAACCCAACGGCAAATGGAGGCCAATACTGGACCTAAGCAATTTAAAGGTTTTCCTAAAAGTGGAAAAGTTCAAGATGGAGACACCGGAAACCATCAGAACATCCCTCCAGCAAGGAGAGTGGGTCACCTCAGTAGACTTCAAAGATGCCTACTTTCACATACCAATACAGGAACAATCCAGAAAATATCTACGTTTTCATGTCCAGGGCCGGACTTACCAGTTCAAAGCATTGCCTTTCGGTCTGTCCACAGTGCCCATGGAGTTCACTGTATTAGCCAAAGAGGTGAAACTGATGGCCATACACAAGGGTATAAGAATCCACCAGTACCTAGACGACTGGTTGGTGAGAGCCAGATCTCAACACCTTTGTCTCCAACATACCCGACTCCTGGTCCAGATGTGCCAGAACCTCGGTTGGCTGGTGAATCTAGAGAAATCAGAACTGGAACCCAAACAAGTATTCGACTTCGTCGGTTACCAGTTCGACCTCAGGTCCGGCCGGGTCAGACCGACTCCGGACCGGTGGCAAAGCCTTCAAGACAAGATATAGGCACTTCTATCACTACCGACCTGTCCGGTCCGGCAGTTCATGTCCTTGATAGGCCTCCTTACAGCCACAGAAAAACAGGTTCACCTCGGCCGACTACACATGAGACCTATACAGTGGCACCTCAAAAACAATTGGAGGGTACCAGAATCTCTGGAGAAGATTATCCCTCTACCAAGGTCCCTGCACCCGCACTTACAATGGTGGCTAGAAGAAAACAAGGTTCTTCGAGGCCAAGCTTTACACCCAGTAAGACATGCTCTGCAAATTTTTACAGACGCATCAAAAGAAGGGTGGGGCGCTCACTTAAACGAGTTCACTACAAGAGGGGCCTGGTCGATACCGGAAAGCAAGCTGCACATAAACCTTCTAGAACTAAAAGCAGTTTTCCTAGCATTGAAAGAGTTCCAAAATCTCTGTGTAGGGAAGATAGTTCTAGTAGCAACCGACAATACTACAGTAGTAGCTTACATAAACAAGGAAGGAGGAATGAGGTCGGGCCCACTGTGTGCCCTACTGTGGAGAATCTTGACCTGGTGTTCCCAGCGACAAGTAACTCTCAAAGCTCGACACATTCCAGGCCACTTAAATGTGATAGCAGACAAACTGTCCAGGCTGGGTCAAACAATCCAGACAGAGTGGTCCCTCCTTCCAGAAGTCTTCCAACAGATATGCGTCCAGTGGCACCGGCCTCAAATAGACCTGTTTGCCACGAGGTTCAACCACAAACTACCTCAGTTTGTCTCTCCGGTACCGGACTCCCTGGCAGTAGCAGTAGATGCACTCACTCTGCCATGGGAGGACCTGGATGCATACGCCTTTCCACCGACGGCCATATTGGGCAAAGTGGTGGAGAAGCTTCTGGACTCCCCGTGCAAGAGACTCGTTCTGATTGCCCCGGGGTGGCCCAACATGCCTTGGTTTTGGGACTTGGTGGACATGTCCAGCCAGGTCCCTCTCAGCCTGCCCATCCTGCCCAATCTGCTAACACAACCATTCAATCAGATCCCTCACAGAAATCTGACCAACCTAAATCTCCATGCCTGGCTCCTAGAGCCACAAAGATCAAGGAGCAGGGCTTCTCTGAGGCAGTGGCAGCAAGAATTGAGGCTCCTCAAAGAAGATCAACCAGATCAGTCTATGAGGCAAAGTGGACAATTTTTACAAAGTGGTGTGTCTCTAATCAGGTGGACTTCGGGTCACCACCTATAAAGTCGGTCGCTGACTTCCTTATGTACCTCTTTGAGGACAAGAAACTTCAGCCCAGTACCATTGATGGATACAGGTCTGCCATTGCTGATAAGCTAGGTGACACAACAGTCAATATCAGTAAAGATGATAATCTCACTCGTCTCTTGGAAAGTTTCCACAGAGATAGACCCAAAGGGCGCAGGGGAATACCCTCCTAGAACCTCTCCCTGGTATTACACCAGCTGACAAAGGTTCCCTTTGAACCTCTGAAGGAGGCATCACTGAAGCATTTGACCTTCAAAACTATATTCCTGTTAGCCTTGGGCTCGGGTAAAAGAAGGAGTGAGATTCATGCATGGCAGAATAAGAACATCCGACACCAGTCTGACTGGTCCAAGGTGTCTCTATTTCCATCCCCCAGCTTTCTTTCCAAGAACCAGCTGGCCAAAGAGGGCCCGGGAAGTGTAGCCCCAGTGGTCATACCAGCCCTGGCCCCTACTCTGGATAGATCCCTCAAGTCTGATAGATCCCTTTGTCCGATCAGAGCCTTGCGCTACTATCTGGACAGAACTTCAGACATAAGGCAGGACAAGCAACTGGTTTTTGTCTCCTTCAAGAAAGGCTTCGACAAAGACATTTCACCTGCCACTATCTCCTCTTGGATCAAACAGACTGTGATCTTATGCTATGAGCTCTCTGATCACCAGGCCCACACCCTACATCAAGTCAAAGCCCATGATGTCAGGGCCTTCGCTGCTTCCAAGGCCTTCCAATCCGGAGTCTCCTTGGAGCAGATTTTATCAGCCTGCCACTGGAAATCTCACAACACCGTCACCCAATTCTATCTGAAGGATGTGGCCTGGGCCGATTCAGAGCTCTACCATCTCGGTCCGGTCGTGGCTGCTCAGCAGATCCACCAGCGGACTGATACTTAAAGGGGAGTGGCACATATCTGTATATATTGCACATATAGTTAAGAAGCATATATATAAAAAAAAAAAAAAATCTTCTCAGGTACTTCCTCCGGGAGGCTTACTTCTATGGGACTGAACTCATCCCTCTCTTCCCCTACCTTCAGAGCAGGTCTGCTTAGAGAAAAAGGTGGGGGGGGAGCCAGGTCGTTTCTGACGGTTCCCTCTGGATAACCGGATGATGATATGCGACCATAGCCCTAAGGGTTTTTGACTTCAAGGTCTACCCAGGCTTTATGGGAATCACCACTATTCCTGACATGAGTTCAACTTTAGTCCCTAGTAACTTACCCACCGACCAAGTGGTAGTTATTCAGCTATTGTCCATTGGATAGGATGTATTAACGCAATGAAATTGCAAATTTAATAAGTAAATTAAATTTTTATAAGTTAATACCCTATCCAATGGACACACAAGACCCTCCCTCCGACCCCACTTTCAGTCTACTAGGGGTCTAATGGTTTAGACAACGAAAAAGATGCTATGACGTCATGCTGTCTAGACAGGAAGGAAGTACCACACGCCACCTGGCGAGTGTACAGCATTGGACCGGCCTGGCCGGTGGAGACACAGGATGTCTTTTTCTGATGTTTGGCGGGCCGGTCTGCGCCGACCGGATAAGCTATTGTCCATTGGATAGAGTATTAACTTATAAAAATTTAATTTACTTATTAAATTTGCAAGTTTCATTCTCCGGCTCAGATGAGGGACAGTTATCAGATTCCACTGAAGCACCGGAACAAACTGAGGATATGTCATACAGGGAAACAGTCTGGTCTGTCAGATTGTATATGGGCTGGCATCACATCCCCACATTTGAAACCGACTACTCTGAGCCAGATAAGTCCAATAATCCGTGGAAGGGCAAACACCCAGAAAGCCTACAAGGATATCTGTCGCCATGCCCCCAGATGATTGGCTATGCCAAAGATTGGAGCGTTTGAATCTCACTGTGGCAGAAGGCTATCCATCAAGATCACAAGATTCTGCAGGTCTTAAACGTGACCAGTTCATCAAAGTGCCAAAGTCCCAGTCCAAATGGTATAAAATGCACTTGCTAAAACCAGAAGGTCCTCACAAACTGGGACGTTCAGTTTTTAATTGGAGGAATACCGAATCCAAGGTGAACTCACAGTTCCCTAGAATCACTAGGGCTTCGGCATACCCTTCAACTGGTCCGCCGTCCAGACCAATCTCCCAGAATTCTCTCCGTCGGTGGGAATGGCTGCCAGAGAAGACATTTATATTACAAATCACGCAGCAGGCTTTACTAGATGTTCAACAGAGCTGCAAGATAAAATGTCCCAGAACATTGCGCTTTTGTGCTCTCGTCTTAACAAGGGGAAGGCACCCAAGGAAGTTACGAATGCTTTGAATGACCTGCGTGACCTCCTGGCCTTTCATCAACGGGTATCTGTGGCCATGGACACGTCTCTTCAGCATCTCGCTGACAGCTTGTTTGGGCATATGTCAAACTTGATTTTGCTTAGACAGGACTCTTACCTGGACTTTGTAAAACCGGGAGTTAAACAAGACACCATGAATCTCTTACGTAATGCTCCCATGTTTGGATACGGGTTGTTCCAGATGCTGTTGTTGTTGGATTGTTCCATTATGACAGGTTGTTGTTGACGGGTTGTTGTTGATTGTTGGGTTGTTCCATCATGACAGGTTGTTGTTGACGGGTTGTTGTTGTTGTTGACGGGTTGTTCCATTATGACAGCTGAACAAGACATACAAAAGCATGAATTCAGCCGGACCCGGACCGGGTGCTCCTCAGCACACTAGTTGGAGAGGCTCCCACAGATATAAGCCTTACGAACGCAGAGATAAAAAGGCCTCTACTTCCTCTGAACAAGCTTCCCAGCAGCAACAGCAGCCTTGGGGTCAGTTTAGCAGGAGTCGTTCCAGGGGACATGGACGTGGACGGGGTTCCAACCCTCGTTTCTCCAAATCCCAGTCTTACAAGCATTATAAATGACAATTATTGTGTGGGTCCAACCCCTGTTCATGTAGAGTCAGTTCCGGTGGACCCAAAGTTTCAAAACAAAGTGCTTCAAAGGACTCATTTGTTAAGAAATTCAGTTGTACAGACAGTATCAAACTCAGTTGTGTCAAAAACAGTAAGATCAGTAAGCTCGTTGACTGTAAACTTGGATGTGTCTTATCCTGTTGTAGATCATGCTCCTATTGTTCATTCACGCGGGCCTCCGCAAAAGAAAGGAGTAAGTCCCGATCGTTCACAGAGCAAAATAAAGCATGTCAAAGGTGTACGTTGTGTAAGTCCATGCCTTTCTGCCCCATATGTTCCCAATGTCCCCAGTGCTGTCACCGGACAGAGTGTAGGGGGAAGGTTACAAAGTTTTTGGCAAGTTTGGCAGACAATGGGTGCAAATCCTGGGTGGTGTCTGTCCTGAGAGACGGTTACTCCCTTCCATTCAAACAGAGACCCCTATTGACAAGGTTCCCAATGGTTCAAAGTGGTTATGCCAATCCAGTAAAAAACCGGTTTTTAAAAGAAGCCTTACTCAGTCTCATGAAGAAGTTGATAGTAGAAAAGGTGGTTGTCAAGTCATCTCTGGTTTTTTACAACCGGCTTTTCCTTGTCCCGAAACCAAACAAAATGGTGTACAATCTTGGATTTGAGTCAGTTGAACTTATTCCTCAGTACCAATACCTTCAAGATGGAAACCCCGGAGACAATTCGGTTATCCTTACAGGCAGGGGAATGGGTGACATTGCTGGACTTCAGCGACGCTTACTTCCACATTCCAATAAATTGAAGGTCACAGAAATATCTGAGGTTTTTCCTGTACAATCAAACCTTCCAATTCACAGCTCTTCCCTTTGGTCTGGTCACAGCTCCCCTCGAGTTTACCAAGGTGGTCAAGGAAGTGAAGATTATGGCTCAAGCAAGGGGTATCCGGATCCACCAGTACCTAGATGACTGGTTGCTGAGAGCCCCGTGCCAGGAAACTGGCCTACAACATACCCAGACCCTCTTGGCCCAGTCAGGCAATTCATGTCTCTGATAGGGCTGCTCACAACAACGGAAAAACAAGTGTGGTCTGGTCGACTTCACATGAGGCCCATACAATGGCACCTGAAGCGACACTGGCATGTCCCTGAGGTTTTGGAAAAGATCATCCCCATTCCTCAGTTACTTCATCCCCATCTAGATTGGTGGTTGGACGAAAGCAATGTACTGAGGGGTCAACCTTTGCACCCCCTTCAACACGCTCTTCAGCTATTTACAGACGCCTCAAACGAAAGCTGGGGCGCACACTTAGGGGACTTCACTGCAAGAGGCGTTTGGGCACTCCCAGAAAGTCGCCACCACATAAATTTCTTAGAATTAAAAGCAGTCCTTCTGGCCCTCAAGAGTTTCGAGCGTCTTTGCAGAGACCAGATTGTTCGTGTAGCAATGGACAACACAACTGTGGTCTCCTACATAAACAAACAGGGATGTATGAGATCAGGCTCTCTTTTTGCCCTCCTCTGGAGACTTCTGTCTTGGTGTCATCCCCGGGGAATACGTCTAAGGCCTCGACACTTACCAGGTCGGGTGAATGTGATAGCAGACAATCAGCTGATCCAGACAGAGTGGTCCCTGTCTCAACAAGTTTTCAATCTCTTGTGCTTGAGATGGGCCCAGCCTCAGTTAGACCTATTTGCAACCCAGTTCAACCACAAACTCCCAAAGTTTGTGTCACCAGTACCGGATCCGACAGCCTGGCCACACTGCTTGGAGAGGATCACATCGATACAAACCCTATGACCGTAGGGATAGAAAACCCTCCTCTTCTGAACAAACTGCGCAGTCTCAACAACAGCCTTGGTGTCAGTTTAGCAGGAATCGCTCCAGAGGACGTGGGCGGGGTAGAGGGTCCAACCCTCGTTTTTCCAAGGCCCAGTCCTACAAGCAGTTTAAATGACAATTACCTTGTGGGTTCCAAAGCCCTTCATGTAGACCCAGTCAGCAACGACCCAGTTTATTGCAAGATTCAGTTAGTACACAGACAGACATTAGACTTGGATGTATCTTATCATGTTGTTTTTCATGCTCCTTCTGTTCATTCACACGGGCTTCCACAAAAGAAAGGAGTAAGACCCGTTCCTTGTCAGAACAACATAAAGCATGTCAACGGTGTATGTTGTGTAAATCCATGCCTTTCTGTCCCTTCTGTTTCCAATGTCCCCAATGCTGTCTCCGAACAGATTGTAGGGGGAAGGTTACAAAGTTTTTGGCAAGTTTGGCAAAACATGGGTTCGAATCCTCGGGTAGTCTCTATCATCAAGGAGGGTTACACTCTTCCCTTCAAACAAAGGCCCCTTTTGACAAGGTTCCCATTGATTCAAAGTGGTTACTCAAGCCCAACCGAGAAGATGTACCTAAAAGAGGCCCTTATAAGTCTCAGGAGCAAGTTGGTAGTGGAAAAGGTGGTTGTCAAGTCGTCCCGGCTTTTTACAGCCGTCTTTTTCTGGTTCCCAAACCAAACAGAAAATGGAGGCCAATCTTAGATCTGAGTCGTCTCAATTTATTCCTCAACACAGGCACATTCAAAATGGAAACCCCGGAGACGATCCGGTTGTCCTTGAAAACAGGGGAGTGGGTCACATCGCTGGACTTCAGCGACGCATACTTCCACATTCCAATTGCCCAAAGGTCAAGAAAGTATCTCAGGTTCTTCCTGTTCAGTTAAACCTTTCAGTTCACAGCTCTTCCCTTCGGGTTGGCCACAGCTCCTCTGGAGTTCACCAAGGTGGTCAAAGAAGTGAAACTTATGGCTCAAGCAAGGGGTATCAGAATCCACCAGTACCTAGACGACTGGTTACTGAGAGCCCCTTCCCCGGAGATCTGCCTACAACATACCCAGACCTTCTTGGCCCTGTGCCAGCAGTTGGGTTGGATGGTAAATATGACAAAATCGGAATTAGTCCCCAAACAGGTCTTCAATTTTGTAGGTTACCGGTTCGACCTGATCACCGGTCGAGTTCTACCACTCAGGACTGGTGGGAAGCACTTCAGGTGAAACTAAGGTTCATAAAGGGACATCACTCCTGTACAGTCAGACAGTTCATGTCTCTGATCGGCCTTCTAACTGCTACAGAGAAGCAAGTGTGTTCAGGTCGCCTTCATATGAGGCCCATTCAGTGGCATCTGAAGAGACACTGGCACGTTCCGGAGGTGTTAGAGAAGGTTATTCCGGTTCCTCCGTCACTCCACCCCCATCTAGACTGGTGGCTGGATGAGACAAATGTGCTGAAAGGACAGCCTTTGCACCCTCTTCAGCACGCGGTTCAACTGTTTACTGATGCCTCAAACGAAGGCTGGGGCGCACACTTAGGGGACTTCACTGCAAGAGGCGTTTGGTCATCCCAGGAAAGTCTCCTTCATATAAATTATCTAGAACTGAAAGCAGTCCTGGCCCTACAGCAGTTCGGGCATCTGTGCAGCGATCAGATTGTCCTTGTTGCAATGGACAACACAACAGTGGTCTCGTACATAAACAAACAGGGGGGTATGAGGTCAGGCTCTCTTTGTGCCCTCCTGTGGAGGCTCCTGTCCTGGTGCCATCCTAGAAATATAGTCCTGAGGGCAAGGCACATTCCAGGTCGCTTGAATGTGATAGCGGACAAGCTTTCCAGACACAATCAAGTGATTCAAACAGAGTGGTCTCTCTCTCAGCAGGTGTTCACTCTCTTGTGTTCCAGGTGGAACCATCCTCAAGTGGATTTGTTTGCAACCCGGTTCAATCACAAACTGCCACGGTTTGTTTCACCGGTTCCGGATCTGACAGCCTGGGCAGTCGATGCCTTGAGTCTACAGTGGGATCAATTGGAGGCATATGCCTTTCCCCCCGTGTCTCTGATTCCCCAGGTAATCTCAAAGTTGAGGGATCAGGTCTGTCGCAGAATGATCCTCATTGCCCCAGGGTGGCCAAACATGCCCTGGTTTTGGGACCTAGTGAACCTGTCAGTTCAGATTCCCTTCAGGCTCCCTCTGGTGCGAGAGCTGGTGACTCAACCCTTCAACGGGTTGCTACACAGGAATCTCAGCAACCTCAATCTTCATGCCTGGCTCCTAGAATCTCTGCCATCCAGAAACACGGGTTCTCTGATGAAGTGGCAGCAAGAATTGAGGTTCCTCAGAGAAGTTCAACCAGAGCCGTATATAAGTCGAAGTGGGCCATTTTATTGCGTTAATACTTCCTATCCAATGGACAATTGCTAATCCGTACTGTGCACTCCCCAGATGGCGCCTCGTACTTCCTTCCTGTCTAGACAACCTGACATCATAGCATCTTTTTTGTTTGGCGCGTGTACTGTGCAGACGTGTTTTCAACACCTCTAGAGTTTTATATAAAAGTGTGCATTATAGCGGATTTTCAACCTTATTTGCGAATATTTTAGTGTAGAAGTGTTATCTACTAATCAAGCACGGATATTCATTGAGAAATCTGCTGGAAACGCTCCCTAGCTGACTCAATTTAGTGTTGACGATAGGGCAGTAATCTACGAGAAATATGAAGGCAGCCATTTTCTAGTTTCCTCCCATTCAACAATTGTGTTGTTAGGGGCAGATCGACATATTTAGAAATATAATGGATATACTTACAAGGTATTTTTATCCGTGTTTTTGTTTTAATGTACCTGCTGTAACCTTCCAGCTAATATCACCATAGAAACGTCCCTTCTAGTACTACACTAGAAATCACGGGAAACTTCAATCTACGTAGTTTTGAACACTGTAAAGAAGGAATTCCCAGCAAGATGCATTCTTCATCTTCAGAGCGCACTGGTACCGACTTCTCTGCTGTATAGCATCAGTCACACCAGCCTAGCTCGAGTATTTAGTGTTTTTTCATCAGAAGCAAGAGGTGAATTCTTCAGATTTCTTCAGAGCGCACTGGTCCAGAAATCTTTGCTTTAATGCATTAGTCGACCGGCAAGCTCGTATTCAGCCGACCTCACCTAGTATTTACATAGAAGGAACTTCATCTTAATCACTCTCAGTCCCACCCTTGTGGACCCGGCACTTGTGTCGGTAGTAAGGGCAGTGGATGGCCAGGACACTGGTTTGAGTGCACAGCTGGCTGAGCAACCGACTTCAGACCGGCATCGACCAGGACTTTCATCTTCAGAGGGCACTGGTCCAGGCTTCAGCCGACCGGCCAGCTCAAAGAACGCGACCTCTGACGTCATATCCAGTCAGCCAATTGTGTGTCCTTCCGACTAATAACGAAGCAGGTCACGTGTTTTCACCGACCAGGAAGATCGGAAGTGCGTTCTTTCAGAACTCACGTCTATGTGATTCCAGTCCCTGCTTTGCAGACCCGACCTTATTGTCGGTAGTGGGGTTTTGTGGACTGTAAAGTTGCCGGTAAGGCATCACACAAAGAACGCGAATACTGACGTCATCTCCAGTTAGCCATTCGCGTGTCCTTCTGACTAATCACGAAGCAGGTCACGTGTTTTTCACGTGCTTGAAGGTCGGAAGTGCGTTCTTCAGAACTCACGTCTACTGTGATTCCAGTCCCTGCCTTGCAGACCCGGCTTCGTTGTCGGTAGTGGGGTTTGTGGATGAGCAGAATACTACGCATTTGCATGTTTAAGTATCACAAAAGAATGCCACAACTGACGAGCTCCAATCAGCCAATCACGTGTCTTTCCGACCAGCAAGCTGGTCACGTGACACACCAAACACCAAGTGTTTCTAAAAATAGTTCACAAGGGCTTTCCCAGCAACTGTCAAATCTACAAATAAGACGTGCGATTAAAGAAATACCTTTTTAATGGAGGAAACTTACAGCCAACTGAATTCAACACAAAATATAGTTGTAAAATTGCTTTAGCAATTGGTTACAGAGTGCACCGACCAGTACCGGCTACACAGCCTTGTACACTTGCTTCAACAACCGGTTACAGAGTGTACCGGCTGGTTCCTGCTACCCAGCCTTGTACACTTGCTTCAACAAGCTGAATTCAACACACAAGATAGTTGTAAAATTGATTTAGCAACTGTTTTTTATTACTGGCTACAACTGGTTACAGAGTGTACCGGCTGGTACTGGCTACACAGCCTTGCACACTTGCCTCAACAACTGGTTACAGAGCGTACAGGCTGGTACTGGCTACACAGCCTTGTACACTTGCTTCAACAACTGGTTACAAAGTGTACCGGCTGTTACTGGCTACACAGCCTAGTACACTTGCTTCAACAACTGGTTACAGAGTGTACCGGCTGTTATTGGCTACACAGCCTAGTACACTTGCTTCAACCTACGGGTTACAAGTCTACTGAAAAGGTGCTGGCTACACAGTCCTTACTGAATAGTGCTTCGAGCCAACTGGTTACACATATTAAAAAAAAAAAAAAAAAAAAAAAAAAAAAAAAAAAAAAAAAAAAAAAGCTGGCTAAATATAGACCAGTAGCTGTCAAAATTGATTGGTGACCCCAGCCTGCCAGTTTTTTGCCGGTTACTGAGAATTGCTGGTTACAGTTAAGTACCGGACAGAGTTGCCTAAGGCCTAATTTGGTTACAGAGAATTCTTAGACTGGTCAGTGGTCTTGGTGATGTGACATGACAGTGTCCCAAGCTACTGCCAGCCAACCTTCCCTTATCACATCTCTCAACAACCTGTTACCAGTGCTGGACTTGGCTGGAGAGATAATAAATTTTGTCATCATGTCCGGCCAGGGGTCAGACATCTCACGAATGACAATTGCTCTGTAAATGCTGCACCTTGTAGGCTGCTGGCCCGGGGCGAAGAGTCTATTAATATGAAAAGTTGTGTCAGCCCCACCAGACCACAATAAGAACAGAGAGACTGTTAACCTGGATCGTTGTCACCAGACCGGACCAGTGTCCGGAGGGACAGAAAATGTTTATCAAAATACCAAATGTCCCAAATGTGGCACACAATCTGCCTGTAGGGTCCAGACTAAGCCCTTTTTCGGGAACTTAGGAAGCCTTGGGGGCTGGACCCTAGGTATTACAAATGTTCAAGGAGGGATACCTACTCCCATATACCTATACAAGAACAATCCAGGTAATGCCTGCTATTCGGTTTGTCCACAGCACCTTTGGAGTTCACTGTGATACCAAAGGAGGTGAAATTTGTAACCATACACAAGGACTTAAGAAGCCACCAGTACCTAGACGACTGGTTGGTGAGAGCCATTTCCCAGGCTTGTCTCCAACATACACAGGAACTAGTAAATAATGTGTCAGCAACTGGGTTGGCTGATGAACTTACAGAAATCAGAGCTGGAGCCCAAACAAGACTTTGATTTTGTAGGCTACCAGTTCGACTTCAGGTCTGATCGGTTCCGACCGACTCTGGACCGGTGACAGAACCTTCAAGAGACTATGTTAAAACTGCTATCCCTACCGGCTTGCCCGGTCCAGGAATTCATGTCCTTGATAGGTTACTGACGGCTACAGAAAAGCAAGTTAATCTAGGTCGACTTCATATGAGACCCATACAGTGGCATCTCAAAACAACTGGAGGGTACCAAAATCACTGGAAAAGGTGATCCAAGTCCCCAGGTCCCTGCACCCCCCATTTACAATGGTGGCTGAAGGAAGACAATGTTCTTACAGGCCAACCATTACACCCAATTAAGCATCCTCTGCATCAATAGAAGACACATCAATAGAAGGGTGGGGTGCTCACGTAAACGAGCACACTGCAGAAGGCACCGGGTCCCTTCCGGGAAGCAAGCTGCATTTAAACTATCTAGAACTTAAGCAGTCTTTCGGGCTTTAAGAGTTCCAAGACCTTTCCTCAAACAAGATAGTACTTGTAGCAACCGACAGCAACACAGTAGTGTCATACATAAACAAGGAAGGAGGCATGAGGTCGGGCCTACTTGTGCCCTGCTATGGAGAATCTTGACCTGGTGTACCAGGAAACAAGTGACTCTAAGCCTGACACATTCCAGGCCGGCTGAACTGGTAGCAGACAAGCTATCCAGGCATGGCCAGACCATCCAAACAGAGTGGTTTCTCCTTCCAGAGGTCTTCCACGCAATATGCAACAGGTGGCACCAGCTCAAAATAGACTTAATTGCCATGAGGTTCAACAACAAGTTGCCTCTGTTTGTGTCACCGGTACCGAATCCCCCGGCCACAGCAGTGGATGCGCTCAGTTGGCCATGGTAGATCTGGAAGCATACACCTTCCCACCATCAGCCATATTTGGCAAAGTGGTGGAGGAGTTGCAGGACTCCCCATGCAAGAGAATCAATCTGATTGCTCCGGAGTGGCCCAACATGCCTTGGTTTTGGGATCTAGTGGTCATGTCCAGCCAAATCCCACTGAGCCTGCCCATCTGCCCAACCTGTTGTCAGCCATTCAATCAGATCCCTCACAGAAATCTGACAAACCTTAATATCCATGCAGGGCTCCTAGAGCCTCAGCAATCGAGGAGCAGGACTTGTCTGAGGCAGTGGCAGCAAGAGTTGAGGCTCCTCAAGGGGATCAATCAGATCAGTCTATGAGGCAAGTGGGCCATTTTTACAAAGTGATGTATCATTCATCAGGTGGACTTTGGGGCACCCCCCCTGTAAAGTCAGTTGCTGACTCCCTTATGTACCTGTTTCAGGACAGGAAGTTGCAGCCCAGCACCATTGATGATTACAGGTCAGCCATTGCTGTATCATTCATCAGGTGAACTTCGAGACACCTCCTGTAAAGTCAGTTGCTGACTTCCTTATGTACCTGTTTCAGGACAGGAAGTTGCAACCCAGCACCATTGATGGTTACAGGTCAACCATTGCTGATAGACTGGGAAATTCGCCCATCAATATCAGTAAGGATGATAATCTCACTCGTCTCCTGGATAGTTTCCACTGAGACAGACCCAAAGGCCAGAAGGGAATCCCCTCCTGGAACCTCTCCCTGGTTTTTTGCACCAGCTGACAAGGTTCTTTTTGAACCAATTTAAGAGGCGTCCTTGAAGCATTTGACCTTCAAGACAGTTTTCCTCTTGGCCCTGGGGACGGGCAAGAGTAGAAGTGAGATACATGCTTGGCAAAACAGAAATATTAGACACCAGTCCGACTGGTCAAGGTGTCCCTGTACCCGTCACCCAGCTTTCTCTCCAAGAATCAGCTGGCCAAAGAGGGTACAGACAGTGTGGCCCCAGGGGTATAACAGCCCTGGCCCCAACCCTGGATAGATCCCTCAAGTCTGACTGGTCCCTCTGTCCAGTCAAAGCATTGCGCTACTATTTGGACAGGACCTCGGGCAGAATAAGGAGGTGGTTTTTGTCTCCTTTAAGAAAGGTTTTGACAAAGACATCTCACCTGCCACTATCTCCTGAGGCTCTTGGATCAGGCAGACTGTGATCCTATGTTATGAGTTCTCGGACCAGGAGGCCCCCACTTTACATCAGGTTAAAGCCCATGATGTCAGGGCCTTTGATGCTTCTAAGGTCTTCCAGTCTTAAGTGTTCTTGGATACAGTCTTGTCAGCCTGCCTCTGAAGTCACATAATACCTTCACATAGTTCTATTTGAAGGGCGGGGCTTTGGGCTGATTCAGAGCTTTACCAATTGGGCTCGGTAGTGGCTGCTCAACAGATCCACAAGTGGCCCTTAGATTGAGGAGATTTGTATATATGTATAAACACTTTCTTCTTGTACATAAGAATTAAGTGTGGCGTGCTTCCTTCAGGAGGTTTATTTGCATTCTGGGACTGAACTCATCCCTCTCTTCCCCTACCTCAGAGCAGGTCTGCAAAAAGGAGGGGGAGGCAACGGCGGTATAGCCCCGGTTAACCGGCTGCTGGCAACCGACCATGGCCTTACAGGGTTTTCTGACCTTAAGGTCAACCCAGGCCTAGGCCTATAGGTCTCCTGACGAAGTCAGCCTAGACCGTAGGTTAAAATTTGCTATTACTTGTGAGTTCACATAAGTCCCTAGTAACTTACCCGCCGGCCAAGCGGTAGTTATTCAGCAATTGTCCATTGGATAGGAAGTATTAACGCAATAAAATTGCAAATTTAATAAGTAAATTAAATTTTTATAAGTTAATACCCTATCCAATGGACACACAAGACCCTCCCACCGACCCCGCTATCAGTTTACTAGGGGTCTAATAGGTTTAGACAACGAAAAAGATGCTATGACGTCAGGTTGTCAATACAGGAAGGAAGTACGAGGCGCTATCTGGGGAGTGCACAGTACTACGGACCGGCCAGCCGGTGGAAACACAGGACGTCTTTTTCTGGCGTTTGGCGGGCCGGTCTGCGCCGACCGGATTTGCAATTGTCCATTGGATAGGGTATTAACTTATAAAAATTTAATTTACTTATTAAATTTGCAATTTTTCTTAAATGGTGCCAATCACACGAGGTGGACGTCAGGGCGCCCTCTGTAAACCAGATTGCAGACTTTCTTCTGCACCTTTTCAAAGAAAGAAATTTACAACCCAGTACCATTGAGGGCTATAGAACGGCCATTGCTGACATGGTAGGCAATGATAAGCTGAACATTAGTACAGATGAAAACCTCACCCGTCTTCAGATAAAAAATTAATTTACTTATTAAATTTTCTATTTTATTGGGTTAATACATCCTATCCAATGGACAATTGCTTTACCGGTCGGCACGACCGGTCCCACCAAACACCTGAAAAAGACGTCCTGTATATAATACCGGCAGGACCGGTCAGTAGTGTGCATTCGCTAGGTGGCGCATCATACTTGCTTCCTGTCTAGACAGAGTGGCGTCAGTTCATCTTTACCGTTTGGCGCGTGTAGTGTGCAGACGCGTTTTTGAAGTGATCTCGAAGTTTGAAGAAAAGATGGATTATTCTACAAATTTAAAGCTTATTTTCATTTGAAATTATATTTTCATTGCGTTAATACATCTTACCTAACAGACGATAGCTATTGTCCGGCGCCAGCCGGTCCCGCCAAACGCCAGAAAAAAGACGTCCTGAGTTTCACCTCCGGCTGGACCGGCACACTCCAATCCACTCGCCAGGTGGCCTAGTTCCTGCTTTATTCGCCAGAGGGACGTGACGTCATAGCATCTTTTTCGTTTGGCGCGAGATTTGAAGTTGTGTTTTCTCTGAAAACTTTCTATTTTGTGGATAATTATATCAATCCTTTTTGTGTGTACTTGAGCTTTGTCAGTTGGAATCTTAATTCATCATGGCATCTCCAGGACAAAGGAAAGGGGCGTGCGGCCATATAATGGCCTCTTTTGACACCCACTCTCGCTGTGCACGTTGCAGGGACAAAGGCATGGGTGAGGATCCGTGTGTGGCTAAGTTACCCTGTGAGTACTGCGATTTGTTAACTCCGGAGCAGGTGATTCAGTTGGCTACACCAACATATAAACTGCGAAAGGAAAAGGCAAAAAGTAAAGAAACTTTAATAGACCCAGCTTCTGTTACGGTTGTTGGCCAAGTAGATCCGCAGGACGTAGAGCCTTCTGTTTCTACTCATGAACCTTCTTCTGACCTTTCTTTACCACAACCATCCTTCCGGAAGGACCTCCAAGAGCTGGATGAAAAGTGGTCAGTTCGCATGGATCCTCTAGAAGCTCTGTTAACACTAGGACATCGTCCAGCTTCTCAGCCATCTTTCTCCCCGGTGAAAGCACCGGTTACTCATCAAGCACCTGCCGGATCAATTTCTCAAGCCCCTTTCCTCTTGACTTCAGTTCCTTCCGGCCAAGCCGCCCCGGCTTCTGGTCCGGATAGAACTCAGAGTGCTTCTAATGTGGATATGGTGTCTCCTCTGGAACAGTTATACCAGGACCCTGACCCGGAACCGGTTTTTGCTGGACCTACTTCTTCCGGCCCGGTGTCTTATGAACAAAGTGTTGAACCTGTCAGTGTCTGCCCGGAATGTTTCTCCACCTACTCATTATGAAGAGGGCGAATTGTCAGAGCTGGAGGATCAGCCAGATCAAGACAATGTTGAAAGTGACCGCGCTATGAGCGAGGACCAAAACTACAGGGAGATAGTGAGAGGCGTCCGCGCCTTTATGTGATGGTCACACATCCCGGATTTAGAATATTCTCCTTCTTCCAGGGCTGATAATCCGTGGATAGGTCATAGATCACAGCCAGTAGGAAAGGTATCCGTCAACCTCCCCCCGGAGGATTGGTTATGTAAAAAGTTGGAGAATTTGAATCTGGTACTCATTGAAGGCTACCCTTCAAAATCTGCAGAACCCGGGGGTCTACATATGGACCACTATCTCCGTCCCCCTAAATCACAAGCTAGGTGGTATGGGATACATCCGGCAGAGCCCAAAGACATCTCCAGACCTGGAAAATATATTACAACTTGGCCGAATGATGCGGCGAAACTTAATAGTGCTTTTGCCCGCATTGCAAAACCCTCTGCTTCTACTTCTCAACCTTCTTCCCGGCCCATTGCTCAGGACACGCTCAGAAAATGGGAAAAGGCTGCCAAAGAGACTAGCTATATATGCAACCAATCTGCAGGATTCAACCGTTGTATTACTAAAATACAGGACAGTGTCCAGGAACAGTTAAAGGTTTTACAGAGTGAACTTGGAAAGGGCAAATCATCTCCCAAGGCTCAGGCCGCGTTGGATGAACTTCATTATCTTACATCATTCAATCAGAATGTGAGTTTTGCGGTCGGAAAATCCCTCCAACATCTTTCCGACTTTACTTTTGTACAGATGGCCAATCTCACCCTAGTGCGTCGAGACTCTTATCTGGATCATTTGAAGTTAGGTATAAAACCAGACACTTTTTCCGCCCTGCGGAATTGCCGTTTGAATACCCATGCTCTGTTCCTGGATGCGGTAATCCGCAAAGCAGAAGATGAAATTGCTCAGTTTGAAACTGTTAAGCGTACTCACCAGCCCTGTCCGGGCCGTGGTGGGTTCGCCGGAAATCAAAAACGACAACAAACCAGATATCAATCTTACTCTACTAGCTGGAAACCAGGTCAAGATAATTTTTCTGTGTCTGTTCAACAAGCTGTGTTATGTCCTGTTGCCAGTCCTGTACCTTTTGTCTTAAGTGTGAGAGGGCAGTCACAAAAGAAAGACACAAGTCCCTCATTAAAAATGAAACAAGAAATAAAGTTTGTCAAAGATGCTTTTTCTGTAGATCATTGCATTTTTGCCCCAGTTGTTCCAAATGCCCACAATGTTGTCAATGTTCATCCGATAGGGGGATGTCTCCAAAAGTTTTGGCAAAAGTGGTCCCTCCTGGGTGCAAATCCGAGAGTAGTGTCCATTTTGAAGGACGGCTACATTCTCCCATTCAAGGTCAGACCAAATCTAGTCAGAGATCCGTTGATAGTCAGCGGCTATGCAAACCCCCTCAGGAACCTCTACCTGAAACAGGCTTTGCAGGCCTTACTGCAAAAGGAGGCAGTAGAGATGGTGAGGGTTCGAACATCCCTAGCCTTCTTCAACAGGTTATTCATTGTCCCCAAACCAAATCAAAAGTGGCGACCAGTCTTGGACCTCAGTGCTCTAAACAAATTTTTGAGCGTAAAAACATTCAAGATGGAAACCCCAGAAACAATTCCGATTTCCTTACAGCAAGGGGAATGGGTGACTTCGCTAGACTTCAGCGACGCCTATTTCCACATCCCAGTCCATGTGAAATCCCGGAAATATCTCAGGTTCCATTTCCAAAATCAGTCCTATCAGTTCCGGGCCCTTCCCTTTGGCCTCTCCACAGCTCCAATAGAGTTCACTTGGGTGGTCAAAGAGGTCAAGTTAATGGCTCAATCCAGGGGTATAAGGATCCACCAGTACCTAGACGACTGGTTGATTCGAGCCCCTACCAAAGAATCCTGCCACCAGGGCACCCAATCCCTCCTCGCCCTTTGCCAGGAGTTGGGTTGGATAGTGAACCTACAAAAGTCAGAACTAGAACCCAAACAGATTTTCGAGTTCGTGGGGTACAGGTACGATCTCTCTCAAGGACTGGTCTTACCGACTCAGCCGTTGGGAGTCACTCCTCCAAAAGTTGGAGTCCATCCTATCCAAACCAAGTTGCCGAGTCAGGGAACTTATGTCCCTAATAGGCCTGCTTACAGCAACAGAAAAACAGGTTCCCCTAGGAAGGCTTCACATGAGACCCATACAGTGGCACCTAAAACGACATTGGAGAGTTCCAGAATCCCTGGAAAAGGAGATTCCGGTTCCAAGTTCCATTCACCCACACCTTCTATGGTGGACCAAGGGGACAAATGTCTTAACAGGACAGCCTTTGCACCCTTTGAATCATGCCGTGCAAATCTTTACAGACGCCTCAAAAGAAGGCTGGGGTGCTCACTTAGGAGACTTCACAGCAAGAGGCGTTTGGTCAGTTCCAGAAAGTCATCTTCACATAAACTTCCTGGAACTAAAAGCGGTCTTACTGGCCTTGAAAAGGTTCCAACACTTGGTACAAGGCAAAGTAGTTCTTGTTGCCACCGACAACACCACAGTTGTGGCATACATCAACAAGGAAGGAGGTATGAGGTCAGGCTCACTTTGTGCCCTTCTATGGCGACTCCTGTCTTGGTGCAATCTGAGGCACATAGTCCTGAAAGCAAGACACATCCCGGGTCGGCTGAATGTGATTGCAGACAAACTGTCTCGTCAAGGCCAAGTCATTCAGACAGAGTGGTCACTTCACCAGGGGGTCTTCGACCTACTAGTTCAGACCTGGCACCTTCCCCAGGTGGACATGTTTGCAACCAAGTACAATTGCAAACTCACCCAATATGTGTCTGCAGTACCGGATCCCAATGCTTGGGCAGTGGACGCCCTAACCGTCTCTTGGGAGAACCTGGACATGTATGTGTTTCCCCCAGTATCATTACTAGGCAAAGTGGTCAGCAAGCTATTGGATCATCTTTACAAGAGAGTGATTCTCATAGCTCTGGGTTGGCCCAACATGCCATGGTTCTGGGACCTAGTGGAACTGTCCTCTCAGATCCCTCTTTGCCTGCCCAATCATCCCGACCTAGTGACACAACCTTTCAACAAGGCAAGTCACAGGAACCTAACCAATCTAAACCTACACGCCTGGCTCCTAGAGCCGAGGCTATAAAGGAACAAGGATTCTCTAGTCCAGTGGCGTCACGAATTGAGGCTCCTCAAAGAAGTTCAACCAGAACAGTCTATGAGGCAAAGTGGGCCGTTTTTGTCAGATGGTGTGAATCAAGTCAGGTGGACTTCAGGTCTCCATCTGTAAAACAGATAGCAGATTTTTTTCTACATCTGTTCCAGGAGAAAAATCTCCAACCCAGTACCATTGATGGTTACAGATCAGCCATTGCAGACAAATTGGGCAATTCTTCTTTGAATGTGAGTAAAGATGAAAACTTAACCCGCCTTTTGGACAGTTTTCACAGAGATAGGCCAAAGGGTCGGCGAGGAATTCCTTCCTGGAATCTCTCTCTGGTGTTGCATCAGCTCACCAAGGCTCCTTTTGAGCCTCTCAGAAAGGCTTCATTAAAACATCTGACCTTTAAAACGGTGTTCCTCCTCGCTCTGGGTTCGGGAAAGCGTAGGAGTGAGATGCATGCTTGGCTGAACAAAAATATTAGGCACCAAGCTGACTGGTCAAAGGTGTCCCTTTACCCTTCCCCGAGTTTTTTGGCTAAAAATCACTTAGCAAAAGAGGGTCCGGAGTGCGTGGCTTCAGTAGTTATACCAGCCCTGGCTCCTACTGTGGACAAATCCTTGAAGGAAGACAGATCACTTTGCCCGGTTAGAGCTTTGCGCTACTATCTGGACAAAACTCAAGATCTCAGACAAGGAAAAGAACTGGTTTTTGTCTCCTTCAAAAAGGGATTCACGAAGGATATTTCTCCTGCTACGATCTCATCTTGGATCAAGCAAACGGTTATCCTTTGCTACGATCTATCAGATCAGGAGTCTCTAACCCTTCATCAGGTGAAGGCACATGACGTTAGAGCCTTCGCGGCTTCAAAAGCCTTTCAGGGTGGCATCTCGCTAGACCAGATCTTAGCTGCATGCCACTGGAAGTCCCACAACACCTTTACTCAATTCTACCTTAAAGATGTGGCGTGGGCAGATTCGGAGCTTTTTCACTTAGGTCCAGTGGTGGCTGCACAGCAGATCCACCAATGAACCTTCTAGGCTCCTATTTTGTAAATAATATACATAATAATTAAGGTTTTTTACTAAGTTGCCTCAGGCAAGGAGTATGAGACCATTATTCCACTCTTACAGGCTAAATGGAATCTCTAGACTGAACTATTCTCTCTTCCCCCTCTCAAAGCAGAAAAAAAGGGGGGGGGGGAGAAGTGGCACTGCTCGGTAGCTTAAGGAGCAGTCTTTGAGCTTCTTTATCAGCCGGGCCAGAGGTTTCGTGCCTATTTAGAGAGTTCCTTCTAGTTTGAGGAAGCTGCCCTCCTTCCACTGGGTAGTTATTCTAGCTATCGTCTGTTAGGTAGGATGTATTAACGGAATGAAATTGCAAATTTTAATTAGTAAATTAAATTTTTATTAGTTAATACCTTACCTAACAGAGATTCCCACCCGGCCTTCTCCGCTTTTCAGCTTCAGTTAACCTAAGTTGGGACGAAAAAGTTGCTATGACGTCACGTCCCTCTGGCGAATAAAGCAGGAACTAGGCCACCTGGCGAGTGGATTGGAGTGTGCCGGTCCGGCCGGAGGTGAAACTCAGGACGTCTTTTTTCTGGCGTTTGGCGGGACCGGCTGGCGCCGGACAATAGCTATCGTCTGTTAGGTAAGGTATTAACTAATAAAAATTTAATTTACTAATTAAAATTTGCAAATTTTATTGCGTTAATACATCCTATCCAATGGACAATATGCTAAACCGGTCGGCGGAGACCGGCCTGCCAAACGCCAGAAAAAGACGTCCTGTGCTTCCACCGGCTGGCCGGTCCGTAGTACTGTGCACTCCCCAGATGGCGCCTCATACTTCCTTCCTGTCGAGACAACCTGACGTCATAGCATCTTTTTCGTTTGGCGCATGTACTGTGCAGACGTGTTTTCTACAATCTCCAGAATTTTAAAGGAAAGCATGCATTATGGCGGATTTTCAACCTTATGCTCAAAGATTTTAGTGTAGAAGTGTTACCTACTTATCAAGCACGGATATTATTTTAGAAATCTGCTGGAAACGCTCCCTACTTGACTTAATTTTATTTTGAGGATAGGGCAGTAATCGACGAGAAATAGGAAGGCAGCCATTTTGCTAGTTTCCTCCCATTCAACCATTGTGTTGTCAGGAGCAGATCTACTATTTTGAGGAATTATGGATATTCTACTTACAGGTATTCTTATCCGTGTCTTTTCTTTGAATATACAATCACCATAGTAACGTCCATTTATACTACAATAGAATCACGGGGAACTTCAATCTACGTAGTTTTGAGCACTGTAAATAGAAGGAATTCCCCAGGAAGGCGCATTCTTCTACACCAGCCAGCTCCAGTATTGAGTGTTTTTTCATCAGAAGCATGAGATGAATTCTTCAGATTTCTTCAGAGTTTTTATAGAAGGAACTTCATCTTTAATCACTCTCAGTCCCACCCTTGTGGACCCGGCACTTGTGTCGGTAATAAGGGCAGTGGATGGCCAGGAAACTGGTTTGAGTGTACAGCCGACTGAGAAGAAGAACCGACTTCAGACCGGCCGGGACTTTCATCAACAGAGCACACTGGTCCAGGCTTCTCTGCTTTTTAAGCATCAGCCGGCCGGCCAGCTGAAAGAACGCGACCTCTGACGTCATATCCAGTCAGCCAATCGCGTGTCCTTCCTACCGAATCACGAAGCTGGTCACGTGATTCACCGACTAGTCACGAAGTTAATCACGTGATTCACCGAACAAGAAGGTCGGAAGTACATTCTTTGCACTCACGTCTACTGTGACTCCAGTTTTTAGTTCCTGAAATTCACCTCCAGGACACTGGTACAGACTTCTCTGCTACAGGCATCAATCGACCAGTCACCTCACGTTTGCTGTGATATAAGGAAAGAACGCGTCCAGTAGGGCTGTAATCATTCCATTCCAGCGTATTCCACAACTTGAGATCTGTGTGATCTTTGTTATCTAGATCCAGATCGAGATCCTTCAGATCAGTAGAATCTGTGAAATGCAAAAATTGCAGAAATGATGATCCAAGATGGCCACTGCCACTGGTTTATATACATATCAATTTATAATAGAATAACCAAATCCGGCCCCAGTTTCAGAAATATCAACAATTAAAATTATAAATGAAAATTTCAAACCTCGTGTTTTCCGCCATCTTTACAAAGAATTATGGGATATCTCGCAGATCTGATCTCTCGAATCCACCTTTTCATGAGATCACTCAGATCATGATCCGGATCAGTCAGATCAGGTTCTTTTGACCTGATCCATTGATCTGTCGAATCTGGATTCTACAGATCACGGCTGTGGAATACGCCTACTAGCGATTTCTGTAGATCGAGGATCGCCTGTTAGATGCGAGTTGAACTCGAGTTGAACTCGAGTAAATGACACAAATATAAATAAAATAACAATGTCAAAATATTGTCATCAAGGGGTCCGCCATTAATGTCTTTTGTACCATTTTATTGCAAGGAAATATATTTTGTTGCCAGTTAAATTTTGCAGATATGTATGAGCACTTTATGGAACAGCCACGTAAATAAGGGAAATAAAAAACCCACCATTGCTCATTGATTTTTACGTCTATATGGTTAAATAAATTTCAAAAGTGCTAGTTTGTAACAAGATTAGTATATCATTATTTATTTCTTAAAAACTCGAGTTTAAATTGCGTAAACCGATGTTATCCCCAAATATCGCCCATCGAGTTACGACTCGAGTTTCGGTCAACTCGTTACAGCACTAGCGTCCAGGGAGGGCATCTCCCCGAAGTTGGTCACGTGATTCACCGACCAGGTCACGAAGCTGATCGTCATCTCCAATCAGGCAATCACATTGCCCGTCCGACCAGCAAACTGGTCACGTGACACACCGACCAGCACTTGTTTCTATTTATAGCTCACAAGGGCTTTCCCAGCAACTGTCAAATCTACAAATAAGCCGTGCGTTCAAAGAAAAATAGCCTTGTACTCCACCTTGTAAGGAAATTTTTTAATTAATGGAGGAAACTGATAGTTGTAAACTTCATTCAGCAACTGGTTACAGAGTGTACCTACCGGCTACACAGCCTTGTACAGTTACTTCAACAACTGGTTATAGGGTACCGACCGGGTACTGGCTACACAGCCTTGTACACTTACTTCAACAACTGGTTATAGAGTGTACCAACTGACTACCGGCTAAACAGCCTTGTACAGTTCAATAACTGGTTACAGTATGTACCGACCGGCTACCGGCTTCACAGCCTTATACAGTAGCCTCAACTGGTTACAGTGTACCGGCTACACAGCCTTGTACACTGGCTTCAACAACTGGTTACAGAGTGTACGACTGGTACTGGTTACACAGCCTTGTACACTTGCTTCAACCTACGGGTTACAAAGTCTACTAACAGGGTGCTGGCTACACAGTCCTTACTGAAAAGTGCTTCACCCCAACTGGTTACATAAAAAAAAAAAAAAAAAAGCTGGCTAAATATAGACCAGTAGCTGTCAAAAATTCATTGGTGACCCCAGCCTGCCAGTTTTTTGCCGGTTACAGAGAATTACTGGTTACAGTAAAGTACCGGGTATGGAGTCAGGGTACCGGACAGAGTTGCCTAAGGTTAATTGGGTTACAGAGAATTCTTGTCAGTGGTCTTGGTGATATGACAGTGTCCCAAGCTACTGCCAGGCAACCTTCCCTTATCACACCCCTCAACAACCTGTTATCGGTGCTGGACTTGACTGGAGAGATAATAAATTTTGTCATCAGGTCCGGTCAAGGGACAGGCATCTCACAAATGACAATTGCTCTGTAAATACTGCACCTTGCAGGCTGCTGGCCCGGGGCGAAGAGTCTATTAATGTGAAAAGTTGTGTCAGCCCCACCGGACCACAATAACAGAGAGACTGTTAACCTGGATCATTGTCACCAGACCGGACCAGTGTCCGGAGGGACAGAAAATGTTTGTCAGAATACCAAATGTCCCAAATGTGGCACACAATCTGCCTATAGGGTCCAGACTAAGCCCTTTTTGGGAACTTAGGAAGCCTTGGGGGCTGGACCCTAGGTAGTACAACTGTTAAAGGAGGTGAAATTGATGGCCATACACAAGGTTTTAAGAAGCCACCAGCACCTAGACGACTGGTTGGTGAGAGCCAGCTCCCACCAGGCTTGTCTCCAACATACACAGGAACTAGTAAATAATGTGTCAGCAAGTAGGTTGGCTGGTGAACTTAGAAAAATCAGAGCTGGAGCCCAAACAAGACTTCAATTTTATAGGCTACCAGTTAGACCTCAGATCCGATCGGGTCCGGCTGACTCCAGATCGGTGACAGAACCTTCAAGAGAAAATGCTGAGACTGCTATCCCTACCGGCTTGCCCGGTCCGGGAATTCATGTCCTTGATAGGTTTGCTAACAGCTACAGAAAAGCAAGTTCATCTAGGCCAACTTCATATGAGACTCATTCAGTGGCATCACAAACACAACTGGAGGGTCCCAGAATCACTGGAAAAGATGATCCCAATCCCTAGGTCCTTGCACCCCCATTTACAATGATGGCTGAAGGAAGACAATGTCCTTACAGTCCAACCATTACACCCAATAAAACATGCTCTGCAAATATTTACAGACGCATCAATAGAAGGGTGGGCGCTCACTTAGATGAGCACCTTGCAAGAGCAACCTGGTCCCCTCCGGGAAGTAAGTTGCATATAAACTATCTAGAACTTTAAGCAGTTTTTTCTGACTTTAAAGAGTTCCAAGACCTTTGCTCAAACAAGGTAGTACTTGTAGCAACCGACAACACCACAGTAGTAGTGTCATACATAAAGGAAGGAGACATGAGGTCGGGCCCACTTTGTGCCCTACTATGAAGAATCTTGACCTGGGGTACCAGGAAACAAGTGACTCTAAAGCACAACACATTCCAGGCTGGCCTAATGTGGTAGCAGACAAACTATCCAGGCTAGGCCAGACCATCCAAACAGTTGGTTTCTCCTTCCAGAGGTCTTCCACTCTATGCAGCAGGTGGCACCGGCCCAAAATAGACTTTTTGCCACGAGGTTCAACAACAAGTTGCCTCTGTTTTGTGTCACCGGTACCGGATCCCCTGGCCACAGCAATGGATGTGCTCAGTCGGCCATGATAGGATCTGAAAGCATACACCTTCCCACCATCGGCCATATTGGGCAAAGTGGTGGAGAGGTTGCAAGACTCCCCATGTAAGAGAATCATTATGATTGCTCCGGGGTGGCCCAAAATGCCTTGGTTTTGGGATCTAGTGGCCATGTCCAGCCAAATCCCACTGAGCCTGCCCAATCTGCCCAGCCTGTTCACAGTCATTCGATCAGATCCCTCACAGAAATCTGACAAATCTTAATCTCCATGCAGGGCTCCTAGAGCCTCAGCAATCGAGGAGCAGGACTTGTCTGAGGCAGTGACAGCAAGAATTGAGGCTCCTCAAAGGGGATCAATCAGATCAGGCTATGAGGCAAATGGGTCATTTTTACCAAGTGATATATCATTCATCAGGTGGACTTCGGGCACCCCCTGTAAAGTCAGTTGCTGACTTCCTTATGTACCTGATTCAGGACAGGACGTTGCAGCCCAGTACCATTGATGATTACAGGTCAGCCATTGCTGATAGTCTGGAAAATTTGCCCATCAATGTCAGTAAGGATGAAAATCTCACTCGTCTCCTGGATAGCTTCCACTGAGACAGACCCAAAGGCCAGAGGGGAATCCCCTCCTGGAACCTCTTCCTGGTTTTTTTGCACCAGCTGACAAGGTTCATTTTGAACCAATTAAAGGCCTCCTTGAAGCATTTGACCTTCAAGGCAGTTTTCCTCTTGGCCCTGGGGTCAGGCAAGCGTAGAAGTGAGATATATGCTTGGCAAACAGCCCAGCACCATTGATGGTTATAGGTCACCCATTGTTGATAAACTGGGAAATTCACCCTTCAACATCAGCCAGGACGAAAATCTCACTCATCTCCTGGATAGTTTCCTCGGAGACAGAACCAAAGGCAGGAGTGGCATATCCTCCTAGAATTCACTGGCCGTGCACCAGCTAAGAGCCTAAGACTCCATTTGATCCAATCAAGGAGTCCTCCTGGAAGCATTTGACCTTCAAGACAGTATTCCTCTTGGCCCTTGGGTCGGGCAAGCGCAGAAGTCATATTCATGCTTGGCAAAACTGATATATTGGACACCAATCCGATTGGTCAGAGGTGTCCCTGACAGCCCTGGCCCCCATCTCTGGATAGATTCCTCAAGTCTGACTGATCCCTTTCTCCGGTTAGAGCATTGCGCTACTATTTGGACAGGACCTCAGACCTCAAGTAGAATAAGGAGGTGATTTTTTTTTTGTCTCCTTTAAGAAAGGTTCCGACAAAGACATCTGCCTCTATCTCCTCTTGGATCAAACAGACTGTGATCCTATGTTATGAGCTCTCTGACCAGAAGGCCCACTCTTTACATCAGGTTAAAACCCATGATGTCAGGGTCTTTGCTGCTCCTAAGGTCCTCCAGTCGGGAGTCTACTTAGATCTAATCTTGTCAGCCTGCCACTGAAGTCACATAATACCCTCAAACAGTTCTATCTGAAGGGTGTGGCTTGGGCTGACTCGGAGCCTTACCAATTGGGCTCGGTAAGAAAGGTTTCAACAAAGATATCTCACCTGCCACTATCTCCTCTTGGATCAAGCAGACTGTGATCCTATGTTATGAGCTCTCTGACCAGAAGGCCCACACTTGACATCAGGTTAAAGCCCATGATGTCAGGGCCTTTGCTGCTTCTAAGGTCTTCCAGTCGGGAGTCTCCTTAGATCCAATCTTGTCAGCCTGCCACTGAAGTCACAATACCTTCACACAGTTCTATATGAAGGGCGGGGCTTGGGCTGATTCAGAGCTTTACCAATTGGGCTCGGTAGTGGCTGCTCAGCAGATCCACAAGTGGCCCTTAGATTGAGGAGATTTGTATATGCGCATAACAGTTCTTCATGTGCATAAGAATTAAGTGTGGCGTGCTTCCTTCAGGAGGTTTATTTGCATTCTGGGACTGAACTCATCCCTCTCTTCCCCTACCTCAGAGCAGGTCTGCAAAAAGGGGGGGGGGGGGGGGGGCGACGGCGGAATAGCCCCGGGTAACCGGCTGCTGGCAACCGACCATGGCCTTACAGGGTTTCCTGACCTTAAAGTCAACCCAGGCCTGGGCCTATAGGTCTCCTGACGAAGTCAGCCTAGACCGTAGGTTAAAATTTGCTATTACTTGTGAGTTCACATAAGTCCCTAGTAACTTACCCGCAGACCAAGCGGTAGTTATTCAGCATATTGTCCATTGGATAGGATGTATTAACACAATAAAGTTGCAAATTTAATAAGTAAATTAAATTTTTATAAGTTAATACCCTATCCAATGGACACACAAGACCCTCCCACCGACCCCGCTATCAGCTTACTAGGGGTCTAAATCTGTTTAGACAACAAATAAGATGCTATGACGTCAGGTTGTCTAGACAGGAAGGAAGTACAAGGCGCCATCTGGGGAGTGCACAGTACTACGGACCGGCCAGCCGGTGGAAACACAGGACGTCTTTTTCTGGTGTTTGACGGGCCGGTCTGCACCGACCGGTTTAGCATATTGTCCATTGGATAGGGTATTAACTTATAAAAATTTAATTTACTTATTAAATTTGCAATATTGTGTTTCTTACATATCATGGCCTCTCAAGGACTTAAACGAGGCAATATCCAGCATTTTATGGCCAGTTTTGAAGATTTTCTTTCTACTTGTCGTCGAGACGAAGTCGTCTGTGAGAGCTCATGTTTCGTCCCTGCAGCATTCCTTCTTCTGAACAGAAGTGTTTATTTACCACGATTCAACCTCCATTTAATTCTATGTAGTCGAGTAACACTGAAAGGAAGGGAAGAAGAATGCATCGTCTGACGTCATCACTTCCAGCTTATGCTTGTCACATGATCATACGCTTTCAACAATGGAGAAATCATGTTTTCAGCAGAAGTTTTCTGAGAAGAAGACGACCCTTTATTACCCTACACCCACTTTTTTACTGTCAAGAAGAAATCCAGCAACTCGTCTCAAGAAGTGATGGTGTGCTTTACCGGTACCAGTTCTGTTCAGACTACCGGTGGGGACCCCTAGTGATGAGTTTTGCCGGTTCCAGTCTGTTCAGACTACCGGTGGCGCCCCCTGCTAGCTGGCAGAATTGATGGCTGTTTTACCGGTACCAGTTCTGTTCAGACTACCGGTGGGTGCTGTTCCTGTAGTCCTGTGAAGAAACCCCCTTCAGTGGTTACCAGTGGTCAGCCCTTCTTGATCCTGGAACGTCCACCAGTGGCCCGTCCTCTGGTGTGACTGTTGGGGGTACCGGTTCCAGTCTTGTTCAGACCACCGGTGAGGCTGCTCAGAGGGTTCACCTACCAGAAGTTGCTGTGACCATTGAGACCCTTATTTCCCCAGTACAGATTTTTGGACCAGTACCAGTCCTGTTCAGGCTACTGGTAGGGTCTCTAGCCAGCCAGTGAAGAGGGATTCTGGCACCAGTTCTACTCACACTTCCGGTTGTGGTCACATGGAGATTCAGCAAGGGCTACCGGTTAAACAGGATTACTGGTTACAGAAAATTGCTGGTGACACACAGCTGGGCTACTGGTTACAGAGTGTCGCTGGTGCCGGAGTGTTGCCAGTTACAGAGAAATCTGCTGTTCCCATCCTTACTGGCAAGAAACCAGCTTTAAATCCAGTGCTGACAACAGTTTCACCTGTTACAGAGGATTGCCGGTTCCGGAGTGTTGCAGGTTACAGAGAATTGATGGTGACAAGTTAGTTGGACCGGAAGTTTCTTCAGAAAAATTCCTTTGACCAACCGGTTACAGAGCCTACCGACCGGCTGCTGGCTTACACAACATTCAGTGACAGCTGCTTCAAAGAACTAGAGATACTGGTGAAGTAACCAGGTACAGACCTGTGCTGCCCCAATTCTTTGGTTACAGAGCCTTCTCCCAGAACACTTTGGTTACAGAGAGACACCAGCCTACTGGTTTGACTGGTTACAGAGATTGTTGGTTGCAGAGAAAAGCTGCTGAACCACCCCTGTGGACAGGAAGAAGGCAGCTTCATATGAGCCATATGAGCCTATCCCTGCTAAGAAGTAGTTCAGTTCAGTTTAACCAGTTCTGCCAACTCCGGTGAGTTTATGCAGAACTGTGGAGCCACCAGGAACCGGTTACAGAGCTTTGCTTCTTGTATAACTGTTTAGGGCCTGGTACTGGGCAGGTGAATCACCACTGTGGACAGGAAGAAGGCAGCTTCATATGAGCCTATCCATGCTAAGAAGTAGTTCAGTTCACCCAGTTCTGCCAACTCCGGTGAGTTTATGCAGAACTGTGGAGCCACCAGGAACCGGTTACAGAGCTTTGCTTCTCGTATAACCGTTTAGGGCCTGGTACTGGGCAGGTCTCCAGGACTGACTAACAGACCAGCAGAAGTTCTTTAAGGTAGCTGTTTAGTAGCTGTTTAGGCCAACCAGTGGCTACCTAAGGAAACTGGTTAAAGAGGAATTCTTGGACCAGTCTCAGGTCCCGGTGAATGTCTATCAATCTACCGGACCAGTCAGCCAGCCTACCTTTTCAGGACCTGGTTGGTCAGACAGTGGCTCTTGATAAAAGGAAGACTGTCAAGCAAGACTTGTCCAACAACTACCAGTCTACCTCCCCTTATCAGACCTCACACCTTTTAGACTGGCCATCCAGTTTGCCTTTTTATCCAGCCTGTGACCAATGTCAGTTGCCACAAGGGGGTATGAGTTTGCAAGCTCAGCTATCCCCTCAAGATTATAACCGTTTTGCCAGTTTTCAACACTCGACCATGGGAAAAATATCTGTTAATCAGACTAGGGGTCACCGATGTTATAATTGGCTATGTGAATCAGTGAGGTCTAGCCTGTCACCAGTGTTGACACTGTTTTTCGGCTAAATCTGCCTGCTCAAACTTGGGCATTCCTAAGCGCTAGCCCAAGTTCATAAGAAATCTCCCAGGAGGGCTACACCCTCACCTTCCGGAAATGACCGGCTTGATCAGTTCACCAGGCAGGAGAAGTGGCCCAGTAGCCTGAATAATTCAATTTGGGAAACATTGGGAACCATATTAACCTCTCAGCAAGGGCAGTGGATAACTTCAAGGTTCCCTACTCCCTCACCCCTTTTCCATGAACAAGGAAGTACCAGAGTTTTTTTTTTCATGTCCAGGGTCTTCCCCACCAGTTCAGTCACTCCCCTTTGGTCTGTTCACAGTACAATGGGAGTCTTCTCGGTGGTGGCGAAAGCGGTCTAACTATGGCATTACAGAGTACCACAATCCATCAGTACGACTGGTTGGTCAAAGCCAGTTCCCACCAAGCCTGTCTCCAGCATACACATTCTCTAGGAGCTCAGTGTCAGGAGTTAGTTTGAATGGTGAACATGAAAATTTAGAACTGGACCTCGAGAAAGTCTTCGACTTTGTAGGCTTCCAGTTAGCATGGAAGAGCGTAAGGTCAGACCCACCCTAGAACGTTGGTAGACCTTGAATGCTTATGCAGAAACTTCTCCCCGGACCTACATGCCCGATCTGGCACCTGATGCCCCTGATAGGGTTACTGTCAGCCATAGAGAAGCAAGTGCACCTAGTTCACCTCCACATGAGGCCGATAAAGTGGCACTAGAAGAACAGCTGGAGGGTACCAGAATCACTAGAAAAGGTGACCCCAGTTCCCTCCACCCCCATCTTAAATGGTGGCTGCAGGAAGATAATGTGCTTCAGGGTCAACCATTACACCCGCTAAATATGCTCTTCAATCCTTACAGATGCATCAAGAAGGGTCGGGTTCTCACTTTGTAGAACACACTGCAAGGGGAACCTGGTCCCTTCCAGAAGCAAGTTACACATTAAACTATCTGGAACTAAGGCGGTCATTTGGCCCTTTAAGAATTCCAAGACCTCTGGTTGAACAATATTGCTGTCATAACTACTGACAACACAACAGTGGTTGCCTGTATGAAGAAAGAGGGGGGTGGGGGGGGGGGGGGTGGGGGGTGGGGGGTGGGGGGGGGGAAGTCAGGCCCTCTTGTGCCCTACTATGGAGAATCCTGACCTGGTATTCCAGGAAACGAGTAACTCTAGCCCGACACATTCCAGGCGGCTGAATGACATAGCAGACAAGCTATCCAGTCTCACGCAACTAGACAGAGCAGACAGAAAGGTACCTCCTGTCAGAGTTTTTCCAAACATATGCTTCTGGTGGCACCAGGCCTAAGTGGGCCTGTTTTTGCCACCTGGCGCAACAACAAACTGTCTCAACTTGCATCACTGGGGCCAGATCCCCCAATATGGGCAATGATACAATCAGTCTGCCATGGGAGGATCTGGACCGGGCTCTGGTAGCCGACCATAGGCCTACAGGTTTCCTGACTTAAAGTCAACCTAGGCTAGAGGGAATTTTTTCTTATCATTTATGAGTTCACCTAAGTCCCTAGTAACTTACCCGCCGACCAAGCTGTAGTTATTCAGCAATTGTCCATTGGATAGGATGTATTAACACAATAAAATTGCAAATTTAATAAGTAAATTAAATTTTTATAAGTTAATATCCTATCCAATGGACAGGCAAGGCCCTCCCAACCGACCCCGCTACCAGCTTACTAGGGGTCTAAATCTGTTTAGGCAACGAAAAAGATGAACTGACGTCACTCTGTCTAGACAGGAAGCAAGTATGATGCGCCACCTAGCGAATGCACACTACTGACCGGTCCTGAAGGTATTATATACAGGATGTCTTTTTCTGGCATTTGGCGGGACCGGTCGCGCCGACCGGTAAAGCAATTGTCCATTGGATAGGGTATTAACTTATAAAAATTTAGTTTACTTATTAAATTTGCAATTTTGTTTTTTAATTATTATTCCTCATTTTGTGAAAGTTTTACTGCAGCTGGATAAGTATTTTTTACTTATTTGCATGTTTTGGGCTTTTGTCTCGACTCAGGCTTGATTTGATTGGGATACGTTTTTTTATTGCGTTTTCAATATGTCTTCTCACCAAAGCAATAAAGATAAGCCTCGAGCTTTAAAATGTCATCATTTCTGCCATTCCGTTGATACACATAATTTTTGTCTAACATGCAGGGAGGCTGGTAAGGGAGATGATCCCTGTGTCACTTTTATTTCACCCTGTAATATTAATTTTGTGTTTCTTTTATTGAGGAACAAATGACAAAAATTACTCATAGGAAGAGGTATATTAAAAAGCAGAAATCTGATACACCTAAAAATGATGACGAATTGGACTTGTTGGGTGATCAAGAGGTTGAATCTTTTTCGGGTTCCCATTCAGACGTTGAGGGTCCTGCAGATCATCTTTTCACCTCTCCTCCACGTCCTCTGCCACTTGCCTTCGAGGCTTTGTCATTAAAAACTCCAGCAAAATCTGTCCCACCCACCCCAGGTACTGCCTTACAGCAGAAAATTGAATCGAAGCTTGAACAATATCTGGGGTCTCGGCTAGACATCCAGTTGGAACAGAAAATGGGTATTTTTCAGGCTAATATGCTCGTGGCAATGAAGTCGCTTCGGGAAGACTTTCAAAAGTCCATCCAAAAGCTGTCTTCTCAACTGGAGGTAGATCAGTAGATCTAAGCCTGGCCCATCTAATACTGTTCATCTGGACCCCCCCCCCCCCCCCCCCCCCCCGAGACCTTGACCTACCTCTCATTCTGTAAAGTCAATGGAAGTGGACTATGGTCCTTCCTTACCTCCACGTCTTGGGGCTGATCCTTCTAGATGCGTCGATGACGCCTCGGATCATCACTTAGATGTAGTTGAGGAACCCTTGAGGTTGTCTTCGACTAAAGTTAAAAACAATCTCATTCTCACAAACAGCATGATATTGTCCCGAGCTCTGCCTCAGACCAATACTCTCGGCCTTGGACCGATGACTCTCGGCCTGCATCTAGTAGACCCAAAAAGCATGCTGACAAATCTAAACACAAATCCAGGTCCAGATATATTCCGTCTTCTTCAGAGGAGGATCAGTCCTCTTTACCCAGACACGTGTCTCCAAAACCTTCCAGGAAGACCCATTCTGATCAAGACCAACCTCAACATGACCCATGTTGTCTGACATTCCCTCTCAATACTCAGAGGAGGTAGATAATTTCAGGCGTATCCTGAAACTCACTGACCCCAGGGAATCTTTGCCTAGGTCCTCCACTGCAGTAATGGGTCTTGATGACGAGAAAGGTGGACAGGAGCTCAGGCCAAGGGGCCCTTCCTCTATGCTGCCCCTCACTTCAATTATCAAAGATGCCTTTGATAAATTTGATCATGACTTTCAGGCAGCAAATTTACCTAAGGGTAAATATATAAAAGCTCCTCCTTCCACTGCCAAGTGGTACAAGGTGGGACAGCCTTGTTATGAAGACAAAATGCAGGAATTAAATACAGATTTTGCAAAGATCTGTATTTCTCCTAAGCCCTCTGGGACAGGTTCCCTTACCAATTCTTAAGGAATTGGAACACCAAGCGAGGCAAAACATTTCCACTCTCAATTTTGCTACTACCTTTGCCAAGACTTCTTCTTGCAATGCCACTCTTGAGAAGTGCCAATATAGTCTGAAATCAACCTTTAAAAAGGTCAAGTCTCAAATTCGTAAAGGTGCCGACCCTGAGAAAGCAGCAAAACGTGGATATAAACAAGCCTGTGAATACCTAGACATTTGGAACAAGACTGTTCTAATTCAACACAGAGCCTTGACATACCTCAGTAAATCCTTAGCCCATATAATCCAGAGGGAGTTATATTCCATGGGCAACACCGGCTTGCTTAGGCGCGAAGCGGAGATGACCCTTTTACAACCACAATTAGGGGAAACAAGACACCAGGAACTCAGGAATTCGTCCTTTTGGCCGTCTTGTTCAAGTCTCAATTAGTGAAGGAAGGTGAAGACTTCCTCCTTAAAAAAGGCACCTTTCGAACAAGCCCTTTCGTGGTTCCCACAAGAAAAGAGGCTCCTACAGGAAACGCCCCTATGGGGGCAACTCCTCTCAAAGCAGTAACCAATTGTTTTCCTCAGGCATGGCGAAACCAAATTTCAGAGGCTCCAGGGGTCGTTTTCGACCCCACAATAGGGGAAGAGGGCCTGGAAACCCCTCCCCCCAATGACTCCTTAAAAGCCTCCCTCAGTCCACCAGTAGGAGGTCGCCTCTGTTCTTTCAGGAGAGACTGGCAAACAAACAAATGTTCATCAAACGTGTTAAACATTATCACCAATGGCTACATATTACCATTCTTCTGAAAACCAAACTTAGTCAGATTCCCTCTGATTTTATCAGAATACAAGGCCCTTCCAAAAGACCAAGCTCTGGCCGATTGTATCCAGTCTCTTCTGTCAAAGAACGTAATCGAAAGGGTGGAAAACGTAAAATCTCTCGGGTTTTACAGTCGCCTGTTTCTAGTCCCCAAGCCTCACCAAAGGTGGAGGCCGGTCATAGACTTAAGCAGGCTCAACACTTTTCTACATGTAGAAAAGTTCAAAATGGAAACTCCAGAGTCCATCAGGATCTCCCTGATTCCAGGGGAATGGGTATCGTCAATAGATTTGTCGGACGCTTACCTTCACATCCCCATCCACCCAAACTCAAGGAAATACCTAAGGTTTTGCCACAGGTCACAGGTGTTCAGTTCACCTCCCTTCCTTTCGGACTAGCCACAGCCCCCCAGGTCTTTACAATGATTGTAAAAGAAGTAAAGTTACAGGCCCTCTCCAGAGGACTCAGACTTCACCAATACCTGGACGACTGGCTGATCAGGTCCCAGTCTCAGGAGGAAGCCCAACTGAACACTCAGGCAGTGGTAGACCTAACCCAGTCCTTGGGGTGGATAATAAATTAGGAAAAATCAGAACTGAAACCTACTCAGGTTTTTTCGTTCGTGGGCTACGAATACCATCACTCACTCAAGAGAGATGGCTCAAACTTCAGGATTTGATCCTACGACTCAAGTCAAAACATGTTTTGACTGCAAGATGTTTGATGTCGCTGATAGGGTTGCTTGCCTCAACGGAAAAAATGCTCCTGTAGGAACGCTTTCACATGAGGCCCTTTCAGTTTCATCTCATGGAGCACTGGAAATATCCTCAGTCGCTGGACAGCCTCCTTCCTTGGACAGAAACAATTTCTGCACACCTAGACTAGTGGCAGAACGCCACAAACGTGATGATAGGTGCAGACCTTCATCCCAAAGACTACAGCATCCAACTCTTTACAGACACCTCAAACGAAGGTTGGGGCGTTCACTTAAATCAAAGTTCTACAAAGGGTCTGTGGTCAGACAGGGAAAAGGCTACACATAAATGTCCTAGAGTTGAAGGCGGTCTCACTGGCCCTTCGAAGCTTCAAGGACCAGTGTCAGAACCAAACAGTGCTAGTTGCAATGGACAACTCAACAGTGGTAGCCTACATCAACAAACAAGGAGGAACTCACTCAGCGGAAGATGTGCACGCTCCTGTGGAAGATCATGACTTGGTGCCATCACTATCACATAACATTGAAAGCCAGACACACTCTAGGGTGTCTGAATGTGATGGCCGACCTTCTGTCCAGGTTCAACCAAGTTCAGTCAACAGAATGGTCACTGCATCTGTAAGTGTTCAAACAGATCTGCCAAAAGTGGTTCACACCTCATGTAGATCTATTTTCCACTCATCTGAACCACAAACTTCCACTGTACGTGTCTCCATTCCCAGACCCAAATGCTTGGGACATAGATGCTCTGAACATAAACTGGACGGGTCTCACTGCTTATGCTTACCCTCCGACAGCTCTCCTTCACAGGGTGATCCAAAAAATCAGGCAGTGCCATTGCCTGATCATCGTAATAGCCCCAGGCTGGCCAGGGATGCCCTGGTTTTGGGACCTAGTGCAGCTCTCAACAGAGATCCCACTGCGACATCCGGTGTCAACAACTCTTCTCAAACAGTCCCACAATTATGTGTTCCACAACAATCCTCAACATCTCAACCTCCACGCCTGGTGTCTAGGAGTGGACAGCTCCAAGAACAAGGCTTCTCTGTGGAGGTGGCTGCATCTCAGAGGTCATCAACAAGGACCATCTACAAGTCAAAGTGGGCCTTATTTGAGAAATGGTGCAGAGAAAATTCGGTGGATATCTCCACTCCATCTGTGAAACAAATCTCAGATTTTTTCATGTACCTGTACCAAGACCTAAATAGATGCCCCTTGACTATCAATGGTTACAGGACAGCCATTGTTGACACTTTGGGCCCAGCGGGTCACCATATTGCACAAAATTCAGACCTTTACAGGTTACTCTCCAGTTTTCACAGGGATCGTCCAAAAAGTTCCAGGAATCTTCCAAAATGGAACCTTTCTGTTGTTCTCAATGAGCTCACAAAAGCACCCTTTGAGCCTATGAAAGACACAGGCCTCAAACATCTTACTCTCAAAACTGCTTTCTTGCTAGCTTTGGCCTCCGGCAAGCACCACAACGAAATCCATGCCTTGGTTCCAAACAAAGTATCTAATCTAGGCCAATGGGAAAAGGTTGCATTGTTCCCTTCTTCTGACTACATAGCCAAAAACCAACTAGCAAGAGAAGGTACACAAAGTGTGTTTCCGGTGACTATTCCTGCTTTGACTACCATTGTAGATAGACAATTCAAAGAAGACAGGACCCTGTGTCCTATGCGGGCCCTGAGGTACTATTTGGATCGAACCAAAGACCTGAGAGGGTCTCAATCCCTCCTTTTTATTGCGTTAATACATCTTACCTAGTGGACAGATGCATTTGTCCGGCTCCTTGCTGGTCTCGCCAAACGTTAGAAAAAAAAAACGTCCTGAGCTGGGCTCTGGCCGGGACCGGTAGTGTCCTGTTCATTCGCCAGGTGGCTGTGTAGCCAACCTGCCGGTGTGCTGCTTCCTCTTTTTGTTTGGCGCGTCCATATTGTAAACGCTTGAAGTTTTAAGAGAAACTTTTTAAATTTTTACTAGTGTTATACTGGATATTTTGTCAAAGTGTGTTAGTAGTGTTACTCTTCTAATATCATGGATTCACCAGGAGAAAAGAAGGGACAAAGGCGGGGGTCATGTGGCCACGTTATGGCCGCCTTTGATCTGCATGAGAAATGCGCGCGCTGTCACGATAAAGGCATTGGAGATGACCCTTGTGTTAAAGACAAGCAGTGTAGTGTGTGTAATTCTTTTTCGGATGAACAGAGGGAGTTGATTTCTACTCCATCTTACAGAATTAGGAAGGACTGTAAAGCAGATATCTTAGTCTCACCTAAAGAGGTTGAAGTTATTGCTCCCATTGATTCTTCTAACACTGCTGAACCAACATTTTGTGCTCCTCCCCAGGGCCCGTCTCAGCCTTCCACTTCTTTTGTTATAGCAGAACAGTTTTCCTTGATGAACGATAAATGGGCTGAACAATTTGCATGTTTTGAGGCTTTGTTAAGCAGAGGAAATGTGTTTTCCACCCCTAAAGCTGCGGTGAATCCTCCAAGTTCAAAGGTTGTGTTGTCTGATTCCCCCTTTATTGCCCCGGCTGCCCGGCTCACCGGTCCGGTGGAGACCCCGGCAGTGCAGGAGGTTGGTACTAAATCTGGGGAAACAAAACCAAAGAAGTCTAAAGACAAAAAGCTTAAGAAGTCAGTTAAAATATCTGACAAGCCGGTTCCTATGGATCAACCGGTCCCTGCCTTGGGCACCTCCGGTCCGGAGAGTGTAAAGCAGGCTTCAGTACACAAGAAGACAACCCCGGCATCCTCAGTTGTTCTTCCACCGGAAGATGTTCAAACCGGTCCTGCCGGTGACAGTTTTATGGACAAGTCTTCCTCTGCAGCCACCTCAGGTCCTTCCTTTACCGGTGCATTTAACTTGCCACCGGAACCGGACGATGTAGATTTTGACAACCCTTTGGCTGTTTCTGATGTGTCGTCTGAACAATATGACTATGATGAAGGTGAAATCTCGTCCGATACTGTGGAACGCCCTGACCAGACTGAGGATATGAACTACCGGGAAACTGTGAGATCTATTCGCTCTTTCATGGGCTGGACATACATACCGGACTTTGAAAGTGACCTAAATGAGCTGGATATATCCAATAAACCTTGGAAGGGTAAAAATCCTAAAAGACCTGCACGTATTTCAGTGGAGATGCCACCGGATGACTGGCTATGCCAGAAGTTGGAGCGGCTCAACACAGTAGTGGCAGAAGGGTATCCTTCAAGAGCTTAAGACTCGGCCGGTCTTAAAAAAGACCAATTTGTGAAAATCCCCAAGTCACAGGCAAGGTGGTACCAGATGTATACCATCAAACAGGATGGCCCTCACAGACCTGGAAGAAAACTTTTCAGTTGGCACAATACCGAAGCTAAACTAAACTCCCAGTTCCCCAGGATTACTAAGGCTTCGGCCTATCCATCTGCCGGCCCTCCTTCTAGACCAATATCTCAGGAATACCTCAGAAGGTGGGAAAAGTGTGCTAGAGAAAACTCTTATATCATCAACAACACCACAGGTTTTAACCAGTGCACGAGTGAGTTGCAAGAGAAAATGTCTAACCATGTCACTCTGTTGTGTTCTCAGATCAACAAGGGCAAAGCCCCTAAAGAAGTTACTGGTGCCCTGAACGACCTGAAGGACCTTATGGCTTTTCACCAATATGTCTCTGTTGCCATGTGCACGGCTTTACAACATCTCGCGGACAGTGTGTTTGTGCAGCTTGCTAATCTCATTTTGATCCGATGCGATGCTTTTTTAGAACATGTGAAGCCAGGAATCAAGCAGGATACATGGTTACATCTTAGAAATGCCCCAATGTTTAGCTATGGCCTCTTCCCTGACGCCGTCCTTGCCACTGCGGAACAGGACATTATTAAACATGAGGCTTCCGGTACTGCTCTGAGACACAGTCCGGGTGCTTCACAGCAGTCCGGTTGGAGAACAGCCCAGAGATATCGACCTTATGACAGAAGGGATCACAGGTCTGCTGGTACAGAACAGGAGCAGCAGCCCTGGAGACAATTTAGTAGATCTAGGAATAGGGGGCATGGACGGGGTCAAGGTTCTAATCCTCGTTTCTCTCGTTCCAGGGGATACAAAGCTTACAAATGACAGTTATTGCATGGTTCCTCCAGTTCAGAGCTCAGTAAATGTGTGGAGGAAATCAATGTTAACAAAACAAACTGTACAGCAATTAGTTCAAGACAGTTTCAATGTTCAGACAGTAGTCAAGGTGCCAAGTTTAGACAATGTTCCAAAACAGTCAAAACATCTTGTATCTTGTCATGTTGCCACTCATGTTCGTTCTGCAATTTCAAAAGGGCTTCTGCAAAAGAAAGATATAAGACCCAATGTAAAAGAGACAAAAATAAAACATGTCAAAGGTGTTTCTTTTGTAAATCACTGTCTTTCTGCAAGGTCTGTTCCAAATGTCCCCAATGTTGTCAAAGAGCTGGGTGTAGGGGGCAGACTCCAAACCTTTTGGCCCAAATGGCACGAGCTAGGTGCAAACCCCAGGGTGGTCTGCATCTTGAAAGAGGGTTATGCCTTACCATTCAAAATGAGACCACCTCTGACACGGTTTCCTCTCATCAAAAGTGGTTATGCAAATCCGGTAAGAAGCCGGGCTCTATCGGAGGCCTTAATTGCCTTGAGAGAGAAGTTGGTAGTTAAAAAGGTTGTCGTACGGACCTCCCTGTCCTTTTACAACCGGTTGTTCTTGGTTCCAAAACCCAACAACAAGTGGAGACCCATTTTATTGCGTTAATACATCCTATCCAATGGACAATATGCTAAACCGGTCGGCGCAGAAAGAGAAGAGAGAGGCCAAGTCATCTACTCCAGCTAAAGACTCAGACACTCTCAGTCCCACCCTCGTGGACCCGGCACTTGTGTCGGTAGTGAAGGTTGTGGATGGCCAAGGTACTTCTGGTGCCTCTGGTTTGAGTGGGCCGGATGAGAAGAAGAAGAAAGTTGAGAAGAAGCCTGATAAGAAATCTTCAACGTCGTCTACCAGGTCGGTGAAACCTGATAAGCTGTTGAAGTCCGCTTCCAGCCGACCATCTTCTTCAACCACCGACTAGGGGAAGTCCACTACCCCCTCCACCGACTCAAGGTTTTCTGATCTCGACAGGAAATGGTCGGATCGCTTCAACAGGCTAGAAGCCCTCCTCTTGGCTAAGACACTAGACCGACCTCAAGATCCGGTCTTCGGCACAGTGAAAGTGACACCCTCACATGCACCTCCAGCTAACGTGGTCCGACCGGACCCCTTTCTGCAGCCTGTCAATCAGCCTTCTCAACCTACCGACCCTGCTCTTGCCTTTCCGACCACCGACCTTTCTCAAGGGTCCACAGCTAAGGCCACTTCATCAACTCAGCCGGAACCGGCCACCAGCTCGACCTCTGCACAGCCGGTCCAAAGACAATTAAGCAGTGCTTTTGACACATCTAGGAAAGAGACTCCCTCTTCCAGTGACTCTGAGTCGGACAGTCTGTCTTCAGACCGACCACCTGTGGACATCTTTCCGGAGGAAGGGGAACTGTCTGATGATCAAGAAGCCAACTTGTCTGACCATGATCAATCCCTCTCGGAAGAACAATCCTACCGAGAAACTATGAGTGGGATTAGATCCTATATGAATTGGTCTCATATTCCGGACATTGACTCTGGCAATACCACATCTGAGGATAACCCCTTCGCCGGACCCAAGATGCATACGCCAGGAAAAGTCTCAGTGAATCTACCGACCGATGAATGGCTTTGCAAGAAAATGGCCAAGCTCAACCTTACTCTGACTCAGGGATATCCCACACGTACATCGGAAGCAGGTGGGCTTTTGAAGGATCAATTTGTACGGCCACCTAAATCACAAAGCAAATGGTACGGGTTCCATGCTAACCCCAAGAAGAACTCTGATCAAACTATTTCAGCTTGGCTCACCGGATCTTCCCGCCTCAACAGCACATATCTTAGGATAGCCTGACAGGCCGGTATTGCCAGTTCTCCTCCCATGTCACGTCCTATCTCTCAAGAGACTCTGCGTAAATGGGAGAGGTCTGCACACGAGTCAACAGTGATTTGCAACCAGGCAGCCGGATTCAACCGTTGCCTGTTGAAGATCCAACAGAATATGAACACTCAATTAAAAGCTGTACGAGTGGAATCAAAAGGGAAGACTCCGGCCAGAGTTTCATCAGCAGTAGACGAGCTCCAGTTTTTGCTTGACTTTAATTCCAGTGTATGCCAGGCCATGGCCAAGTCAATGGAGCACCTTACTGAATTTGTGTTCGTGAACATGGGCAACACAACCCTTCTTAGATGGGATTCATACCTTGCATATCTTAAGGCAGGAGTGAAGGCTGACACTCTCAACGCCCTCCGAACAGCTCCATACGGACACCCTGTTCCCGGACAGTAGTGTTAAGACATTGCAGACTTTGATAAGGGCAGGTCAAGTACTGTGTATAAGAACTGCAGATATCACCCATATGAAAGGCAAGAGCAGAGGTCGGAGAAAAAGCAGGACAAACCAGCCTGGAAAAACCTGTCACGTACCTATCGCAGGAAAAATAAGGGCAAACAACAATATTCCTCGCGACCAGCCAAGGGTCAGCAGCAGTACAAATGACAATCAATGTGTAATTCAGTTAAAGCCTCTGCTGCTGACCGGGAGCCCCACAAAAAAGACAATGAACACTGTTAAATGCAAAGCTAAATGTTGTAAATTCTGTTCATACTGCGCCCGGGCATTCTCAAAAGAACGAAATAAGTCCCGGGGCAGCAGGCTGTTACTCGAAGAGAAACAAATTAAAGTCTGTGAAAAGTGTTTCTTGTGTCATTCCATTGTCTTATGTCAACTCTGTAATAAATGCTCCCAATGTTGTCACAAATCTGCCTGTAGGGGCCAGACTGCAAAACTTCTGGAGAAAATGGTTAGACCTGGGTGCCGGGCCGAAAGTGGTTCAAATCTTGAAAGAGGGCTACACCCTCCCCTTTCGAATTCCCACAGTCATAAGCTGCTATGGCAATCCTCACAAAAATCTGAAACTGTTAGAGGCATTACATCAGCTTATGGACAAAAATGCCATAGAACTAGTCCACAAACAGACCTCACTAGGGTTTTTCAACCGACTATTTTTTTAGTCCCGAAACCCAACAACAAATGGAGGCCAATCTTAGACCTAAGCAATCTGAACCTTTTCCTCAAGACCAAAAAATTCAAGATGGAGGCACCGGAAACCATCAGGACCAGAGTGGGTAACCTCCATAGACTTCAAGGACACTTACTTCCATATTCCGATACAGGAACAATCCAGGAAATACTTGAGATTTCATATCCAAGACCAAACCTTTCAGTTCAAAGTACTACCGTTCGGCCTGTCAACAGCGCCCATGGAGTTCACTGTAATAGCCAAAGAGGTGAAACTGATGGCCATTCAAAAGGGTATAAGGATCCACCAATACCTCAACGACTGGTTGGTGAGAGCCACATCCCACCGGGACTGTCTCCAACATACACGAGTTTTAGTGAAAATGTGCCAGGATCTAGGTTGGATGGTGAACTTAGAGAAGTCAGAGCTGGAACCAAAGCAAGTTTTCAACTTTGTCGGTTACCAGTTCGACCTCGAGTCCGGTCGGGTCTGACCGACACTGGACTGGTGGCAGAATCTACAAGGAAAAATATTAGAACTGCTAGCCCTTCTGACATGTTCAGTAAGGGAGTTCATGTCCTTGATAGGTTTATTGACAGCCACAGAAAAGCAGGTTCACCTAGGCAGATTACACATGAGGCCCATTTAATGGCATCTCAAAAGCAACTGGAGGATTCCGGAATCCCTAGAAAAGGTTATTCCTCTACCCAGGTCTTTACATCCCCATTTCCAATGGTGGCTAAAGGAAAGCAATGTCCTCACCGACCAACCATTACACCCAATACAGCATGCTCTGCAAATCTTTACAGACGCATCAAAAGAAGGGTGGGGCGCTTGAGAGTTCACTGCCAGAGGAAATTGGTCCCTACCAGAAAGCAAGCTACACATAAATTATCTGGAACTCAAAGCAGTCTTTCTAGCTTTAAGAGAGTTCCAAGATCTATGCGTGGGCAAAATGGTTCTTGTAGCAACCGTCAACACCACAGTAGTAGCTTACATTAACAAAGAAGGGGGTATGAGGTCCAGCCCAGTGTGTGCCCTACTATGGAGAATCTTGACCTGGTGCACCAGGAAACAAGTAACTCTAAAGGCCTGACACATTCCCGGCCGCTTAAATGTAGTGGCAGACAAACTGTCCAGATTGGGATAGACCATCCAAACAGAATGGTCCCTCCTTCCAGAGGTTTTTCAAGCCCTGTGCGACAGGTGGCACCAGCCTCAAATAGATCTCTTTGCTACGAGATTCAACAACAAGTTGCCCCTGTTTGTATCACCAGTTCCGGATCCCATGGCCACTGCAGTGGATGCACTCAGTTTGTCATGGGAAAATCTGGACGCATTCGCCTTCCCACCGACAGCCATATTGGGCAAAGTGGTGGAGAAGTTGCAGGACTCCCCATACCAAAGGTTGATCATCATTGCCCGGGGTGGGCCAACATGACATGGTTTTGGGACCTAGTGGAAATGTCCAGCCAGATCCCATTGCTCTTGCCTCAACTGCCAAACCTACTGACCCAACCCTTCAATCAGGCCCCTCACAGGAGTCTGACAAACCTAAATCTCCATGCATGGCTCCTAGAGCCACAGCTATCAAGGAGCAGGGTTTCTCTGAGGCGGTGGCAACAAGAATTGAGGCTCAAAGAGGATCAACCAGGTCCGTCTATGAGGCAAAGTGGGCCATTTTTACAAAGTGGTGCATCACAAATCAGGTGGACTTAGGGCACCACCTGCAAAGTCAGTTGCTGATTTCCTTATCTACCTTTTTGAGGAAAGAAAATTGCAGCCCAGCACCATTGATGGCTACAGATCTGCCATTGCTGATAAACTGGGAAACTCAACTCTAAACATCAGCAAAGATGAAAATCTCACACGTCTCTTGGATAGTTTCCATAGAGACAGACCCAAGGGCAGAAGGGGTATCCCCTCCTGGAACCGATCTCTGGTTCTACACCAGCTCACAAAGGCTCCTTTTGAATCAATTAAGGAGGCCTCCTTGAAGCATTTGACCTTCAAGACAGTTTTCCTCCTAGTCCTGGGTTCAGGCAAACGCAGAAGTGAGATTCATGCTTGGCAAAGTAAGAACATCAGACACCAGTCTGACTGGTCTAAGGTGTCTATACCCATCTCCCAGCTTTCTTTCCAAGAATCAGCTGGCCAAAGAGGGTCCGGACAGCATGGATCCAGTGGTTATACCAGCCCTGGCCCCGACTCTGGATAGGTCCCTCAAGTCTGATAGGTCCCTCTGTCCGGTCGGAGCATTGCGCTACTATTTGGACAGGACCTCAGACCTCAGGCAGAATGAGGAATTAGTCTTTGTTTCCTTCAAGAAAGGTTTCGATAAGGACATCTCACCTGCCACCATCTCCTCATGGATCAAACAGACTGTGATCCTATGTCATAAGCTCTCAGACCAAGAGGCCCACACCTTACATCAGGTCAAAGCCCATGATGTCAGGGCCTTTGCTGCTTCCAAGGCCTTTCAATCGGGAGTCTCCTTGGAACAGATCTTGTCAGCCTGCCACTGGAAGTCACATAATACCTTCACACAATTTTATCTGAAGGATGTGGCCTGGGCTGACTTTGAGCTTTACCACCTGGGACCTGTAGTGGCTGCTCAGCAGATCCACCAGTAGCCCAGGTCACCGAGGAGATCTGTACATATGTAGATAGTGTTTTATATATTTAAGAGTAATAACAAAAAAAAAAAAAAAATCAGACGTGCTTCCTTCGGGACGTTTATTTCTTTGGGACTGATCTCATCCCTCTCTTCCCCTACCTCAGAGCAGGTCTATAAAAAAGGGGGGGGGGGGAGGCGAGTCGGTTTGGACCGGTTAACCGGTTTCTGTTGACCGACTATAGCCTCAAGGGTCTTGACAATCTCAGGTCAACCCAGGCTTAGAGGAAATTTTGTTAGTTATTTTCTGAGTTTACATAAGTCCCTAGTAACTTACTGCCGACCAAGCGGTAGTTATTCAGCATCTTGTCCATTGGATAGGATGTATTAACACAATAAAATTGCAAATTGCAAATTTGGTACTGGTGGATTCTTATACCCCTTGTCTGAGCCATCAACTTCACCTCTTTGACCACCTTGGTAAATTCCAACGGAGTCGTGGCCAGTCCGAAGGGAAGGGCTGTGAACTGATATGCCTTGCTGTTCAAAAAGAACCTGAGGTATTTTCTGGATCTGGGGTGGATGGGGATATGAAAGTAAGCGTCGCTGAAATCCAATGACGTGACCCACTCCCCTTTGTGTAATGAGACTCTGATGGTCTCCAGGGTTTCGATCTTGAAGGTGTTTGGAGATTGGTACTCTTTAACTTTCATTCTAACATCTTACTTCAAAATCTAAGAAAACCTAGACATATCTTCCAGTCTCAGCTGTAATCCCTCCACCATGCGGTTGGATTCAGCAATCAGTCTCACATGGTAAGCTATTGTAGAGCTTACCATGTGGGACTGAGAAGAGTCCCACCCAGCCTCCCCGCTGTATTCCAGCTGAGGGGGTATGGCTCTAAATTTCAACAAGAAAGGAGAAGACAAATGGAGTGTATCACGTGACGACAACCTGAGGCTACAGCCAGCTATAAATGTCTGTTTTTCTTAGACGTTGGCTGGGCCTGGCGGCCGTCCAGGAACAGCAATCAGTCCCACATGGTAAGCTTGTACCTTATAAAAGCTACAGTTAAGTAATCAAAATTTTCAATTTTGAAGGTCTCCTGACGTTTATACCATTTTACCTTATCTGTATCTCATGGTGTTCAATGCTGTTTTCCTGGGCTGTGGGGTACAGGGCATCTGTGATATTATTTTTAATATTTAGGCGGGTTGCATGTAACCAACCTGCCTATTAGATTGATGTGTCCGACGTCCGTCTGTCCGTCCACATTTTTCGTTTCTGGACTCTAACTCTAAATGGTTTGACCAATCGAATTCAAACTTGACAGGGAGATAGATCACCATCATAGCTAGGTTCCTTTTGAAATTGGTGTAATTCCGTCTGTTCGTTTGTCATTTTTTACCCCACAGCCCTTAAGGGCTGTCAGGGTATTGTTTTCACCCATGGTGTCCGGATGGGCGGGCGGCGGGAAAAAGTTCGGGAAAAAGTCCGGGCTGTATCTCAGAAACCGTAAGGTGTAGGAAGTTGATACTTCGTAGGGACATTGGTTAGTGGGTGTAGGTGTGCAACGTCATGGTCTGATCTTGATTTGACCTTTGACCTTGCCGTAGTGACCTTGAGTTTAAAAATCTTGTCCGGGCTATATCTCGGAAATCGTGAGGTATAGGAAGTTGATACTTGGTAGCGATATTGGTTAGGGGGTGTAGGTGTGCAACATCATGGTGTGAACTTGATTTGACCTTTGACCTTGCTGTAATGACCTTGGCCTATAAAATCTTGTCTGGGCTATATCTCGGAAATCGTAAGGTGTAGGAAGTTGATAATTGGTAGGGACATTGGTTAGGAGGTGTAGGTGTGCAACGTCATGGTGTGACCCTGATTTGACCTTTGACCTTGTCGTAGTGACCTTGACCTTTAAAATCTTGTTGCACCTTTGGGTCTGTCTTTTGATGCAGATTAAGCACTGTCAAAGTCATATTAGAATTCAGTGACATTAAGAATTTTACTTTTACAACTTCCCATTGTAACAGATGGAATTTCATCAAGTGAGCCACAGATTTTGCTCCAACACCACACATAAGCATTCATTGAATATATTACCACTTCTATATACATGGTAATATTCAAAACATCTAAACCATAATTTGGCCATGCCAGATGTAGATAAAGTACATGCATTATGTTTGTCTTAGACATTATTTTCTCTATTTAAACATTGTTTGGACCTTTATATTACTGACAGTGCTCTGAAAGTATCCTGAACTTTGTACTGATACAGTACTTCTATACTTCATGGTGTTAAAAATATTTCCCTAGGCTATGGGGTACGGGCATCTTTGATGCTATTTTTTGTCCGTTTGTCTGTCCATCCATCTGTCCATCCACATTTTCGTTTCTGGACTCTAACTCAAAAATGGTTTCTCCAATCGAATTCAAACTTGACAGGGAGATAGATCACCATCTTAGCTAGGTTCCTTTCAAAATTGGTGTAAATCCGTCCGTTCATTTGTCCGTTTGTCTGTCCATCCATCTGTCCGTCCACATTTTTGTTTTTGGACTCTAACTCAAAAACGGTTTGTCCAATCAAATTCAAACTTGACAGGGAGATAGATCACCATCATAGCTAGGTTCCTTTCGAAATTGGTGTAATTCCGTCCGTTTGTTTGTCCGTTTTTTGTCCATTTGTCTGTCCATCTGTCCGTCCACATTTTCATTTCCAGACTCTAAATCGAAAACGGTTTGTCCAATAGAATTCAAACTTGACAGGGACATAGATCACCATCATAGCTAGGTTCCTTTCGAAATTAATGTAATTCTGTCCGTTTGTTTATCCATTTTTTGTCCGTTTGTCTGTTCGTCAGCATTTCTGTTTCCGGACTCTAACTCGAAAACGCTGTGTCCAATCAAATTCAAACTTGACAGGGAGATACATCACCATCATAGCTAAGTTGTTTTCGAAATTTCTTAGTACGCCTAACACATTCACCTTAACTGGGTGACCTAACATTTCTTTCCTTGTTTCTAAATGTAATTACAGCAGTCGCTAACCTTATTGCTGCCTGCGCAACCCGCCTTTTGGGGTATCTTTGACCCTCTTGTTTAATATATTGTGATATAGGGTTGTGTGTGTAACAAGGAAGAGAGGTACTTGGCATTGTAGGCATTGTAGTTCTTGTAAAAATACCTGGTGTGCAATGATCTTGATAATTTTACCAATACTTATCATTTTCAAGCTGCTTATAATCTCTTGGTAAAAACGTTGACTTCCGACTGCCAATTTTTTTTTTTTGTAGAAATCAAACGTCAACTCACTGCAGAAAAGCAGTGCAGTGCTATTACCACCAGCTCAGAGTAATCCACAACACATGGCAGACATGGAAACTGAGAACCTCTTGAGACAAGTTCAGGAAATGCAGCTTCAGAGGAAGGTATATGTCAAAGTATGGAGAAACTTCTAATCTCATTAAAAACAGTATAACTAAAGCAAAAAAAGTCAAGCAGATTAGTAATCCTCTAAATTCAGTATAATTCTTGGTGTTTAATATTAGATCACTTGGGTACAAACTACATAAATACTAAAATTTTGGCAGTATTTTATCTCATATTTTTACATGGATACTATAATTTAGGGCTGCAAGAGAGCATGAAAATGCGCCTCGATTCCTCATTTTGGAAGAACTGACTCGGACTCGGTTAATTGCTTGATTATCTCCCACAAAATAAGCTGCATCATATTTTGACATATTAAACCTAATAAAATGATTAAACGGCTCACAACAGGAAATTATTTTGATAATTCATTGAAGTTTGGTAAAAAGACACTTTTATTGCGCTACAATATCTTACCATGTGGGACTGATTGCTGTTCTCGGATAGCCGCCAGGCCCGGCCAACGTCTAAGTAAAACAGACTTTTATTGTTGGCCATAGCCTCAGGTTGTCATCACATGGTCTACCCCGTTTGTCTTCTCCTTTCTCATTGGCCACCGCCATTTTGGAATATCTTGTGAAAATCTCAGCCGTTTATTCTACTTTATCTCAGTTTACCATTATTGTTGGATGTCGTTATTTAGCCATTTTGTTTTTTAATTGTCATTCTTAGTTTTGCTTAAGTTTCACTGCAGTTGAATAAGTATATTTTACTTTTTACTAACAGAGAACCTGTTTAAATTAAATTTTTATAAGTTAATACCCTATCCAATGGACAATTGCTTATCCGGTCTAACAGAGTCTAACCTGTCTTAACCTGTCTAACAGAGACAGTCTTAACCTGTCTAACAGAGAACCTGTTTAAATTAAATTTTTATAAGTTAATACCCTATCCAATGGACAATTGCTTATCCGGTCGGCGCAGACCGGCCCGCCAAACGCCAGAAAAAGACGTCCTGTGTTGTCACTAGCTGGCCGGTCCGTAGTACTGTGCACTCCCCAGATGGCGCCTCGTACTTCCTTCCTGTCTAGACAACCTGACGTCATAGCATCTTTTTCGTTTGGCGCGTGTACTGTGCGAACGTGTTTTCAACAATCTCCAGATATTTTAAGGAAAAGTGTGCATTATGATGGATTTTTAACCTTATATATGGATATGTTCAGTGTAGAAGTGTTACCTACTGATCAAGCACGGATATACATTTAGAAATCTGCTGGAAACGCTCCCTAGTTGACTCAATTTAGTGTTGAAGATAGGGCAGTGATCGACGAGAAATATGAAGGCAGCCATTTTGCTAGTTTCCTCCCTTTAACCTTTGTGTTGTTAGGGGCAGATTGACAATTTTTAAAGAAAATAATGGATATTCTACTTACAAGGTATTTTTATCCGTGTCTTTTAGTTTGAATGTACCTTCAGCTACAATCACCATAGAAACGTCTTCTCTAGTACTACAAATGGAAATCACGGAAAACTTCGTTCTATGTAGTATTTAACACTGTAAATAGAAGGAATTCCGCATACGAAAGGTGCATTCTTCAGAGCGCACTGGTTAAGACTTCTCTGCTGTATAGCATCAGTCACACCAGCCTAGCTCGAGTATTGGTGTTTTTTCATCAGAAGCAAGAGATGAATTCTTCAGATTTCTTCAGAGCGCACTGGTCCAGACATCTTTGCTTTAAAGCATTAGTCGACCGGTAAGCTTATATATATGTACATCAACAGCAAGAGATGAATTCTTCAGATTTCTTCAGAGCGCACTGGTCCAGACATCTTTGCTTGTAAAGCATTAGTCGACCAGCAAGCTCCAGTTCTTCCAACCTCACAATAGAAGGTGATATCAGTCCCTCCCTTGCAGACCCGGCTTTGTTGTCGGTAGTGGGGGTTGTGGATGGCCAGTTCACTGGTTTTATCACGAAAGAGAGAAGGAATTTCATCTACACATCTACAGAGCGCACTGGTCCAGGCTTCTCTGCTTTAAAAGCATCAGCCGGCCGGCCAGCTCAAAAGAACGCGACCTCTGACGTCATATCCAGTCAGCCAATCGCGTGTCTTTCCGACCAATCACGAAGCAGGTCATGTGTTTTCACCGACCAGGAAGGTCGGAAGTGCGTTCTTCAGAACTCACGTCTACTGTGACTACAGTCCCTGCTTTACAGACCCGACCTTGTTGTCGGTAGTGGGGTTTTGTGGACTGTAAAGTTGCCAGTAAAGCATCGCACAAAGAACGCGAATACTGATGTCATCTCCAGTTAGCCAATCGCGTGTCCTTCCGACCAAATCACGAAGCTGGTCACGTGTTTTCACCAACCAGGAAGGTCGGAACTGCGTTCTTCACAACTTACATCTACTGCGATACCAGTCCTTCTCTCATGAACCGACCTTCGTTGTCGGTAGTGGGGTTTGTGGATGAGCAGTATACTGCGCATTTGCATGTTTAATTATCACAAAAGAACGCGGCAACTGACGAACTCCAATCAGCCAATTGTGTGTCTTTCCGACCAGCAGGCTGGTCACGTGACACACCGAACACCAAGTGTTTCTAAAAATAGATTACAAGGGCTTTCCCAGCAACTGTTAAATCTTCAAACAAGACATGTGATTTAAGAAATACTTCAATTAATGGAGGAAACCTACAGCAAGCTGAATTCAACACAGAAGATAGTTGTTAAATTGTTTTCAACAACTGGTTACAGAGTGTACGGCTGGTACTGGCTACACAGCCTTGTACACTTGCTTCAACAACTAGGTACAGAGTGTACCCGCTGGTACTGGGTACACAGCCCTGTACACTTGTTTCAACAACTGGTTACAGAGTGTACCGGTCGGTACTGCCTACACAGCCTTCTTCAACAACTGCTTACAGAGTGTACCGACTGGTACTGGCTACACAGCCCTGTACACTTGCTTCAACAACTGGTTACAGAGTGTGCCGGCTGGTACTGGCTACACAGCCTTCTTCAACAACTACTTACAGAGTGTACCGACTGGTACTGGCTACACAGCTTTGTACACTTGCTTCAACAACTGGTTACAGAGTGTGCCGGCTGGTACTAGCTACACAGCCTTGTGCACTTGCTTCAACCTACCGGTTACAAAGTATACTAACAGGGTGCTGGCTACCCAGCCTGCCAGTGTTTTGCCGGTTACAGAGAATTACTGGTTACAGTAAAGTACCGGATATGGAGTCCTGGTACCGGACAGAGTTGCCTAAGGTAAATTTGGTTACAGAGAATTCTTAGACCAGTCAGTGGGCTTGTTGATATGACAGTGTCCCAAGCTACTGCCAGGCAACCTTCCCTTATCACACCTCTCAAAAAAACCTGTTATCGGTGCTGGACTTGACTGGAGAGATAATAAATTTTGTCATCATGTCCGGCTAGGGGTCAGACATCTCACAAATGACAATTGCTCCGTAAATGCTGCACCTTGCAGGCTGCCGGCCCGGGGCGAAGAGTCTATTAATGTGAAAAGTTGTGTCAGCCCCACCAGACCACAATAAGAACAGAGCGACTGTTAATCTGGATCATTGTCACCAGACCGGACCAGTGTCCGGAGGGACAGAAAATGTTTGTCAGAATACCCAAATGTCCCAAATGTGGCACACAATCTGCCTATAGGGTCCAGACTAAGCCCTTTTTGGGAACTTAGGAAGCCTTGGGGACTGGACCCTAGGTAGTACAAATGTTGAAGGAGGGACACCTACGTCCATATACCTATACAAGAACAATCCAGGAAATGCCTGAGATTTCACATCCAAGGTCGGGCATACCAGTTCAAGGCCCTGCCATTCGGTTTGTCCACAGCACCTTTGGAGTTCACCGTGATACCAAAGCAGGTGAAATTGATGGCCATACACAAGGATTTAAGAAGCCACCAGTACCTAGACGACTGGTTGGTGAGAGCCAGCTCCCACCAGGCTTGTCTCCAACATTCACAGGACCTAGTAAATAATGTGTCAGCAACTAGGTTGGCTGGTGAACTCCAAGAAATCAGAGCTGGAGCCCAAACAAGACTTTGATTTTGTAGGCTACCAGTTCGACTTCAGGTCTGATCGGTTCCGACCGACTCTGGACTGGTGACAGAACCTTCAAGAGACTGTTAAAACTGCTATCCCTACCGGCTTGCCCGGTCCAGGAATTCATGTCCTTGATAGGTTACTAACATCTACAGAAAAGTATGTTAATCTAGGCAGACTTCATATGAGACCCATACAGTGGCATCTCAAACACAACTGGAGGGTATTCCGAATCACTGCAAAAGGTGATCCAAGTCCCCAGGTCCCTGCACCCCCATTTACAATGGCGGCTGAAGGAAGACAATGGACTTACAGGCCAACCATTACACCCAATAAAACATGCTCTGCAAATATTTACAGACGCATCAATAGAAGGGTGGGGCGCTCACTTAGATGAGCACTTGGCAAGAGCAACCTGGTCCCCTCCGGGAAGCCAGTTGTATATAAACTATCTAGAACTTAAAGCAGCCTTTCTGGCTTTAAAAGAGTTCCACGACCTTTGCTCAACAAGATAGTACTTGTAGCAACTGACAACACCACAGTAGTGTCATACATAAAGGAAGGAGGAATGAGGTCGGGCCCACTTTGTGCCCTACTATGGAGAATCTTGACCTGGTGTACCAGGAAACAAGTGACTCTAAAGCACGACACATTCCAGGCCGGCCTAATATGGTAGCAGACAGGCTGTCCAGGCTAGGCCAGACCATCCCAACAGTGGTTTCTCCTTCCAGAGGTCTTCCACTCTATGCAGTAGGTGGCACCGGCCCAAAATAAACTTTTTTATTGCGTTAATATATCTTACCTAGTGGACCAGTGCATTTGTCCGGCGCGCAGCCGGTCCCGCCAAACGTTAGACAAAAACGTCCTGAGCTGGGCTCTGACCGGGACCGGTAGTGTACTCCTCATTCGCCAGGTGTCGTGACTGCACCCAGCTCCCCTACTGCGCGTGCGCGCGCATGCGTACTTCCTCTTTTTGTTTGGCGCCATAGTGTGTTAGCGATAAATTTCAGTGGAATAAACTTTTAATTATATTAGTTGTTTACAAAGTGTGTTACAAGGAAAGTTTTGAATATTTGCGAAGTATATTTATCATGGCATCACCAGGACAAAGGCGTGGTAGTTGTGGCCATGTGATGGCTGCTTTCGACTTACACAAAAAATGTGCCCGCTGTAGGGACAAAAAGATGGGGGATGACCCTTGTGTCAAAGGTCAGAGTTGTGATTTGTGTGACAATTTTTCGGATTCCCAGAAGGGTATGTTGGCAACTCCACAATATCAGATCCGGAAGGATAAGAAAGCTGGAACATTGGTTTCCCCTAATAAGGTAACTGTTGTGGGTCCCATAGAGGATCAGATTGACTTTCAAATTCCCCCGGACGCTGCGCATGCGCAGGAAAGGGTTTTTACCGGTGCTTCACCGGCTGCTCAAGCTAGTGCTGGAGATTTTGTCTCCCGTCAGGACTTGGAGTTGTTAAACAACCAATTAGAAGAAAAGTTCGCCCGCTTTGAGGCTCTCCTTTCAAGAACCAATATTTTTTCAACCCCCAAGATGCCTGTATCTACAATTCAAGCTCCCATTTCTGATACGCCTTTCATCAACCCGTCTCCTGACCCCGGAGCCACCGGTCCGGTGAGGCCTCCAGGTCAGGAGTTAGAGGTTTTACCTGCTGTTAAAAAACATAAGGGGAAGTCTAAACACAAGAAAGCTGGTAAACCGGCTGCTAGTGCCGGCTCTTCAAGTCAAATTGCTTCAGACCCTATTCCTCCTCTCAAGACAGTTGTGCCCGGTCCGGGTTTGCAAGATCTTGAGCAACCGGAAGAAAATGTAACCAGTGTCACTTCTCTTGGATCCTCTTCTCAACCGGTCATCACCGGTACGCAAGCTTCCAGTGGATCTACTTTTGCTCCAGACAGTTTTATTCAGCCGGATCCGGCTCTGTCAGATGTGGAACCCCTTCCGGACCGGTCAGATAAAGACTCCGGTGAAGAAGGTGAACTTTCAGATTCTGAGGTAGTTGAAAGAAACGAAGAGATGAACTACAGGGAAACGGTCCGGTCGGTCCGGTCTTTCCTTGGCTGGTCTCACATACCAGATTTTGAAGCTGCTGTAGGTGACACGGATAACCGCTCTGACAACCCTTGGAAGGGTAAACACCCTCGTCGTACAGGAAAAGTGTCAGTAGAATTGCCAGCAGACGACTGGCTGTGTTATAAAATGGAAAAACTTAATACACGGGCTGCAGAGGGCTACCCTTCCCGGTCTCAGGAAGCAGCAGGTCTGAAACAGGACCAGTTCATCAGGACACCTAAAAGCCAGGCTAAATGGTATACGCAATCCAGAATAAAACAGGATGGCAACCAAAGACCCGGAAGGACTATCTATGGCTGGTCGGGGTCTGAAGCTAGATTGAACTCTCAGTTCTCTCGTATCGCCAAGATTTCATCTTACCCGTCCTCAGGTCCGGCTTCCAGGCCTATATCTCAAGAAATCCTTAGAAGGTGGGAGCAATGTGCTAGGGAAGGCTCCTTGATCACCAACCATGCCGCAGGGTTTAACAGGTGCGTGAGCGAGATCCAGGACAAAATGAACCAACATATTTCCTTTCTGAACAGTACCATTGTTAAAGGTAAAGCCCCAAAGGAGGTCACAGACGCAGTCCAGGACTTAAAAGACTTGTCAGCTTTCCATTCTAGCGTCTCTGTGGCTTTGGGTACTGCTTTTCAGCACCTCGCAGACAGTTTGTTTGTCCAACTAGCAAATTTCATTTTGTTGAGGAGAGATTCCTACCTAGAATATGTTAGGCCGGGACTGAAACCTGACACCTGGAATAAGCTACGCAATGCCCCCCTTTTTACTTACGGGTTGTTCCCGGATGATGTTCTGGCGGTGGCTGAGCAAGACATACAAAAGCATGAGTCTAATAGGAGTGCTCCTGGTCCCGGTTCGGGCACATACCAGCACTCCAAGAAGCATCAGTTCAGGTACCAACCCTACGACAAGAAAGATAGTCGTCACTCTGGTTTTTCGTCTTCTCAGACTCAGCAACCTTGGCGGCAGTTTTCGGGCAGAGGCAGAGGCAAGAATCGTGGTAGAGGTGGCTCTAGCTCCACCTATTACTCCAAGCCTGCCCGTGGTAGTAAGCCATATAAATGACAATCAATGTTTCAATCGAGTGTCAGCAACCAACAAAGTGACTGTTCAAAAGACTGTAAATTTACCTGTTGTTCTTCCTGCAGTTTCTGTAACAGGGCCGTTGCAAAAGAAAAACGTAAGACCCTCTCTTGCCAAAATAGAAATAAAATATGTGAACAGTGCTTTGTCTGTAAATCAATGTCTTTTTGCCCCAAATGTCATAAATGTACCTTGTGTTGTCAAAGATCCACCTGTGGGAGGCCGTCTGCAACTGTTTTGGCAGGTTTGGCTCTCCCTGGGGTCAAATCCAAGGGTAGTCTCCATCCTCAGGGAAGGGTATCAACTACCCTTCAAGGAGAGACCACCTCTAGCAAGATTTCCTGTAATAGTCAGTGGTTCATCAGCTCCTTTAAGAAACAAAAAGCTGAACGAAGCTTTACAGTCTCTAGGTCAAAAACAGGCTATAGAAAAAGTGTTAGTTCAGTCATCTCTGGGCTTCTACAACCGGTTGTTCCTGGTTCCAAAACCCAACAAAAAATGGAGGCCCATTCTCGACCTAAGTCAACTGAACCTGTTCCTTGCTCCGACAACGTTCAAGATGGAAACTCCGGAGACCATCAGACTCTCCCTGCAACAGGGGGAGTGGGTCACTTCGCTGGATTTCAGCGACGCTTATTTTCACATCCCCATAAACCACAGGTCGCGAAAATATCTCAGGTTCCACTTAAAAGGTCAAACCTTTCAGTTCACAGCACTTCCCTTTGGCCTGTCGACGGCTCCGTTGGAGTTCACAAAGGTGGTCAAAGAGGTAAAACTCATGGCTCAATCGAGGGGTATTCGGATCCACCAATACCTAGACGATTGGTTACTGCGAGCCCCATGCCGGGAAATTTGCCTACGTCATACGCAGATCCTTTTGGACCTTTGCCGCTCTCTAGGTTGGGTAGTCAACATGGACAAGTCAGAGCTGGTTCCCCAACAAACCTTCGACTTCGTAGGTTATCATTTCGACCTATCTCAGGGGTTAGTCAAACCAACTCAGGACAGGTGGAGGAGTCTATCTCAAAAGCTCAACCTTCTCCTGGGACTGGAATGTTGCTCAGTCAGGCAGTTCATGTCTTTGATCGGCCTTCTGACAGCAACAGAAAAACAAGTAGTATCGGGGAGGCTGCATATGAGACCCATTCAATGGCACCTAAAAAAGCATTGGCATGCCCCGGAATCTCTGGAGAAGGTCATTCCAATTCCTTCATCTCTCCATGTACATCTAAGGTGGTGGTTGGACCCGGCCAAGGTGCTCTCTGGTCAGCCCTTACACCCTCTTCAACACGCCCTTCAACTGCTTACAGACGCCTCAAACGAAGGTTGGGGCGCTCACTTAGGCGATTACATGGCAAAAGGAGTCTGGTTAGAGTCAGAAGGCGCCTTGCACATAAATTTGTTGGAGCTCAAGGCAGTCCTGCTGGCCTTAAAACGGTTCGAGCGGTTATGTTGCAACCAGATAGTTCTTGTTTGTACAGACAACACCACTGTGGTCTCTTACATCAACAAGGAAGGGGGTATGAAATCAGGCTCACTCTGTGCCCTCCTTTGGAGACTGATGCTTTGGTGCAATCAAAGGCAGATTGTCCTGAGGGCCAGGCATATTCCGGGTCACCTGAACGTCATTGCCGACAAACTGTCCCGACTCAATCAGGTGATCCAAACGGAATGGTCTCTCCTCCCGGAGGTGTTTGCTCAAATATGCCGGCGTTGGCACCGCCCGTCTGTGGACCTGTTTGCCACCCGGTTCAATCACAAACTTCCCCGGTTTGTATCCCCGGTTCCAGACCGATCAGCCTGGGAAGTGGATGCCTTAAGTCTCCCTTGGGAGGACTTGGACGCTTATGCGTTTCCACCGACGGCCCTTCTTCATCAGGTGGTAACGAAACTCTTGGACCACGGATTCCGTCGTCTCATTCTGATAGCACCAGGTTGGCCCAACATGCCTTGGTTTTGGGACCTGGTCAACATGTCAGCTCAAATTCCCCTCCTGCTCCCTCAGGTGTCGAATTTGATAACTCAACCGTTCAATCAGTGTCCTCACCGGGACCTTCCCAATCTGAACCTTCATGCTTGGCTCCTAGAGCCTCTGCCATCCAACAAGCCGGGTTCTCAGCAGAAGTGGCAACAAGAATTGAGGCTCCTCAAAGACGCTCTACCAGAGCCATTTATGAATCAAAGTGGTCCGTTTTTGTCAGATGGTGTGAGAAAAATAAGGTGGACTTCAGAACTCCCTCTATAGAGCAGATTGCAGATTTTCTCCTGTCCCTTTTTCAGGAGAAACATCTTCAACCTAGTACCATAGAAGGCTATAGGACTGCCATAGCCGACAAAGTGGGGAATTCCAGAATTAACATCAGTAAGGATGAAAACTTGTCCAGGTTGTTGGACAGTTTTCATAGGGACAAACCAAAAGGTAGGCGTGGGGTTCCTACGTGGAATTTGTCTTTGGTCCTTCACCAACTCACACAACCTCCTTTTGAACCTCTCAGGAAGGCTTCGCTGAAGTATCTCACTTTTAAGACTGTCTTCCTGCTAGCCTTGGGCTCTGGGAAACGGAGGAGTGAAATTCATGCTTGGGTCCACAGGAACATTAGGCACCAAGAAGATTGGTCGAATGTTTCCTTATCGCCTTCTCCTAGTTTCATCTCTAAGAACCACCTGGCTAAAGAAGGTCCCGCTTGCGTGGCCCCTGTTATCATTCCAGCCTTGGCTCCTTCATTGGACAAATCCCTCAAGGAGGATAGGAGTCTGTGCCCGGTCCGGGCACTACGTTATTACTTGGACAAAACCAAAGATCTCCGTTCAGGCAAAGAATTGGTTTTTGTTTCCTTTAGGAAGAGTTTCCAGAAGGATATTGTCCCTGCTACCGTTTCCTCCTGGATCAAACAAACCATAGTCCTTTGTTACCAAATGTCAGACCAACAGGCTCAACAGTTGCATCAGGTTCGGGCTCATGACGTTCGCGCGTTCGCGGCGTCCAAAGCTTTTCAGGGGGGTGTTCCCTTAGACCAGATTTTGGCAGCCTGTCACTGGAAGTCTCATAATACTTTCACCCAATTTTACCTGAAGGACTTGGCCTGGGCAGACTCGGATGTGTACCATTTGGGTCCTGTGGTAGCTGCCCAACAAATTAGGGACTAAATAGAGGATCCCATGTATATAGTGTATAGTGATGTATATATGTATTCATACATGTACAAAAAAAAAAAAAAAAAAAAAAAAAAAAAAAAAAAAAAAAAAAAAAAACCCGTCCCTGCAGTCTGTCTTGCGTTGCAAGAAGATGGGGGACCATCTTAATCTTCAATTCCCCTTCTTCACTTCCTCGTGGACTTGTCAGCTACAAAACTAGGGGGGGGGGGGAGAGAGACTGTACCTTTCCAGGGTAGTTAGAAACCCTTCCCGGGTGATTCCCTCTGGAGTTACGGAGTATATATATGTAGATCTTAGAGTCTCTGTCTCCCCTTTTTCCATAGCTACCCTCCAACCACTGGGTAGTTATTCTGCACTGGTCCACTAGGTAAGATATATTAACGCAATAAAATGGAAAATTTAATGGTTAAATTAAATTTTTATTAGTTAATATCTTACCTAGTGGACCAAGAGAGTCCCACCCTACCTGCCCCGCAATAGCTCAAAGGGGGACATTCTTAGGTAGGCCACAAAAAGAGGAAGTACGCATGCGCGCGCACGCGCAGTAGGGGAGCTGGGTGCAGTCACGACACCTGGCGAATGAGGAGTACACTACCGGTCCCGGTCAGAGCCCAGCTCAGGACGTTTTTGTCTAACGTTTGGCGGGACTGGCTGCGCGCCGGACAAATGCACTGGTCCACTAGGTAAGATATTAACTAATAAAAATTTAATTTAACCATTAAATTTTCCAATTTGCCACGAGGTTCAACAACAAGTCGCCTCTGTTTTGTGTCACCGGTACCGGATCCCCTGGCCACAGCAGTGGATGTGCTCAGTCGGCCATGGTAGGATCTAAAAGCATACACCTTCTCACCATCAGCCATATTGGGCAAAGTGGTGGAGAAGTTGCAAGACTCTCCATGTAAGAGAATCATTCTGATTGCTCCGGGGTGGCCCAATATGCCTTGGTTTTGGGATCTAGTGGCCATGTCCAGCCACATCCCACTGAGCCTGCCCAATCTGTCCAGCCTCTGGAGGTATTCCTCTTGGCCCTTGGGTCGGGCAAGTGCAAAAGTGAGATTCATGCCTGGCAAAACTGATATATTGGACACCAATCCGATTGGTCAAAGGTGTCCCTGTATCCATCACCCAGCTTTCTATCCTAGAATCAGCTGGCCATAGAGTGTCCAGTGTGGCCCCTGGGGTTATAACAGCCCTGGCCCCGACTCTGGATAGATCCCTCAAGTCTGACAGGTCCCTCTGTCTGGTCAGAGCATTGTGCTACTATTTGGACAGGACCTCAGACATCAGGCAGAATAAGGAGGTGGTTTTTGTCTCCTTTAAGAAAGGTTTCAACAAAGACATCTCACCTGCCACTATCTCCTCTTGGATCAAGCAGACTGTGATCCTATGTTATGAGCTCTCTGACCAGGAGTCACACTTTTAACATCAGGTTAAAGCCCATGATGTTAGGGCCTTGGCTGCTTCTAAGGTCTTCCAGTCGGGAGTCTCCTTAGATCCAATCTTGTCAACCCACCACTGAAGTCACAATACCTTCACACAGTTCTATATGAAGGTCGGGGCTTGGGCTGATTCGGAGCTTTACCAATTGGGCTAGGTAGTGGCTGCTCAGCAGACCCACAAGTGGCCCTGAGATTGAGGAGATTTGTATATGTGCATAACAGTTCTTCATGTACATAAGAATTAAGTGTGGCGTGCTTCCTTCGGGAGGTTTATTTGCATTCTGGGACTGAACTCATCCCTCTCTTCCCCTACCTCAGAGCAGGTCTGCAAAAAAAAGGGGGGGGGGGGGGCGATGGCGGTATAGCCCCGGGTAACCGGCTGCTGGCAACCGACCATGTCCTTGCAGGGTTTCCTGACCTTAAAGTCAACCCAGGCCTGGACCTATAGGTCTTCTGACGAAGTCAGCCTACACCGTAGGTTTAAAATTTGCTATTACTTGTGAGTTCACATAAGTCCCTAGTAACTTACCCGCCGACCAAGCGGTAGTTATTCAGCAATTGTCCATTGGACAGGATGTATTAACGCAATAAAATTGCAAATTTAATAAGTAAATTAAATTTTTATAAGTTAATACCCTATCCAATGGACACACAAGACCCTCCCACCGACCCCGCTATCAGCTTACTAGGGGTCTAATAGGTTTAGACAACGAAAAAGATGCTATGACGTCAGATTGTCTAGACAGGAAGGAAGTACGAGGCCCCATCTGGGGAGTGCACAGTACTACGGACCGGCCAGCTAGTGGCAACACAGGACGTCTTTTTCTGGCGTTTGGCGGGCCGGTCTGCGCCGACCGGATAAGCAATTCTCCATTGGATAGGGTATTAACTTATAAAAATTTAATTTACTTATTAAATTTGCAATTTTCTGTGTTTTGAGTTTTCGTTTCGACAAGTCTTGTTGTCTTCGGGTTACGCTTTTTTATTGCGTTTTCGATATGTCGTCTCACCAAAGCAATAAAGATAAACCCCGAGCTCTCAAATGTCATCATTTTTGTCATTCCTTTGATACGCATAACTTCTGTCCAATATGCGGGGAAGCTGGCAAGGGAGTTGATCCCTGTGTCACCTTCATCTCACCCTGCAATATTTGTGCTTCTTTTACAGAAGAACAAATGATCAAAATCTCTCACAGGAAGAGATACGTAAACAAAAATCTGACTTACCCTAAAATGATGACGAGCTAGATTTATTGGGCGATCAGGAGGTCGAATCCTTCTCGGGTTCTCATGCAGACCTTGAGAGTGCTGCAGATCATCTTTTTACTTCTCCTCCTCGTCCTCAGCCACTTGCCTTCGAGGCCTTGTCATTAAAAACTCCAGTAAAATCTGTCCCACCCAGCCCAGGTACTGCCTTACAGCAGAAGATAGAATCTAAACTTGAACAATCCCTGGGGTCTCGGCTAGACATCCAATTGGAACAGAAAATGGGTATTTTTCAGAGGCAATGAAATCCCTTCGGGAAGACTTTCAAAAATCGATCCAGAAAAGTTCTTCTCAAGTGGAGGTGGATCAGAGCCTCTAAGCCTGGCCCATCTAACACTGTTCCTCTGGACCATTCCCCCTCGAGACCTCGACCTACCACTCATTCTGTCGAGTCGATGGAAGTGGAGTATGGCCCGGCCTGACCTCTACGTCTCGGGACTGATCCACTTAGATGCGCCGAGGACGCTTCGGATCAACCCTCTAATATAGTCGAGGATCCCTCGAGGTTGCCTTCGACTAGGGTTAAGAAACACTTTCATTCTCTCAAACAGCATGGTATTGTCCCGAGCTCTGCCTCGGACCATTACTCAGATCAGACTGATGACCCTCGGCCTGTTTCTAGTAGACCAAAGAAACATTCTGATAAGACTAAACATAAATCCAGGTCCAGATACTTGCCATCTTCCTCAGAGGAGGATCAGTCCTCTGTGGCAAGACATAGGTCTCCAAAACCTTCTAGGAAGACCTTTTCTGATCAAGACCAACCTCAACATGACCCAGACCCACCTTACTACAGGAAAGTAGCACTGTATGACATTCCCTCTCAATACGGAGAGGAGGTTGATACTTTCAGGCGTATCCTGAAACTCACTGATCCCAGGGAATCTTTGCCTAGGTCCTCCACTGCAGTAATGGGTCTTGATGATGCGAAAGGTAGACAGGAGCTCAGACCAAGAGGCCCTTCCTCTATGCTGCCCCTTAACTCTATTATCAAAGATGCCTTTGATAAATTTGATCACGATTTCCAAGTAGCAAATTTACCTGAGGGTAAATACATAAAAGCTCCTCCTTCCACTGCCAAGTGGTACAAGGCGGGCCAGCCTTGTTATGAAGACAAAATACAGGAGTTGAATACAGACTTTGCCAAGATCTGTATTACTCCAAAGCCCTCTGGGGCCCCTAAGGGCAAGGTTCCCCTACCAATTCTCAAGGAATTGGAACACCAGGCGAGGCAAAATATCTCCACGCTAAAATTTGCTACTACCTTTGCCAAGACTTCTTCTTGCAATGCCACTCTTGAGAAGTGCCAATATAGCCTGAAGTCAACCTTTAAGAAAGTTAAGTCTCAAATTCGTAAAGGTGCCGATCCTGAGAAAGCAGCAAAGCGTGGATACGAAGAAGCCTTTGGATACTTGGATCTTTGGAACAAGACTATTCTTATTGAACACAGAGCCTTGACATACCTCAGAAAATCCTTAGCTCATATTCTCCAGAGGGAGTTATACTCCATGGGCAGTACTGGCTTGCTTAGGCGCGAAGGGTGAAGACTTCCTCCTCAATAAAGGCACCTCAAAAGACACTCAGGGTTTTGGACTCTATCAGAACAAGCCCTTTCGTGGTTCCCACAAGAAAAGAGGCTCCTACAGGAAACGCCCCTATGGGGGCAACTCCTCTCAAAGCAGTAACCTATCGTTTTCCTCCAACAGAGGAAAACCAAATTTCAGAGGCTCCAGGGGTCGTTTTCGACCCCACAATAGGGGATGAGGGCGTCGAAACCCTCCCTCCAATGACTCCTTAAAAGCCTCCCTCAGTCCACCAGTAGGAGGTCGCCTCCGTTCTTTCAGAAGAGACTGGCAAGCAAACAAATGTTCATCCAACGTGTTAAACATTATCACCAATGGCTACGTACTGCCATTCCTGTCAAAACTAAACTTGGTCAGAGTTCCTCTGATTCTATCAGAATACAAGGCCCTTCAATAAGACCAAGCTCTGGCTGATTGTATCCAGTCTCTTCTGTCAAAGAACGCAATCGAAAGGGTAGAAAATGTAAATTTTATTGCGTTAATACATCCTATCCAATGGACAATTGCTAATCCGGTCGGCGCAGAACGGCCCGCCAAACGCCAGAAAAAGACGTCCTGTGTTTCCACCGGCTGGCCGGTCCCAGTACTGTGCATTCGCCAGGTGGCATATGGTATTTACTTCCTGTCTAGACAACATGACGTCATAGCATCTTTTTCGTTTGGCGTGTGTACTGTGCAGACGTGTTTTCAACAATCTACAGATATTTTAAGGAAAAGTGTGGATTATGACGGATTTTCTACCTTATTTGCAAATAATTTATTGTAGAAGTGTTACCTACATATCAAGCACGGATATACATTAAGAAATCTGCCGGAAACGCTCCCTAGCTGACTCAATTTAGTGTTGATGATAGGGCAGTAAGATGAGAGTATGAATTATGAAGGCAGCCATTTTGCTAGTTTCCTCCCATTCAACCATTGATTGTGTTGTTAGGGGCAGAGCGACAATATTAAGGAAATAATGGATATACTATTTACAGGTATTTTTATCCGTGTCTTTTGTCTACGACATAGAAGGAATTTCATCTTCAGTCACTCTCAGTCCCACCCTTGTGGACCCGGCTCATGTGTCGGTAATAAGGGCAGTGGATGGCCAGGACACTGGTTTGAGTACGCAGCCGGCTGAGAAGAACCGACTTCAGACCGGCACCGACCAGGACTTTCATCTTCAGAGCGGACTGGTTCAGGCTTCTCTGCTTTAAAGCATCAGTCGACCGACCAGCTCAAAAGAACGCGACCTCTGATGTCATATAAGCTGATCACGTGATTCACCGAACAAGAAGGTCGGAAGTGCATTCTTTCTGCTCACGTCTACTGTGATTCCAGTTTTAGTTCCTGAAATTCACCTCCAGAGCGCACTGGTACAGACTTCTCTGCCACAAACATCAGTCGACCAGCCAGCTCACGTTTAACCGACAATTCTTTCTACACATTGCTACTGGGTTCTTCACAACTTACGTCTACTGTGATACCAGCCCCTCTCTCATGGACCTGGCCTTTGTTGTCAGTAGTGGAGTTTGTGGATGAGCAGAATAAACCACTGATGTCATCTTCAATCAGCCAATCGCGTTGTCACAAAGTGTCTTCATAAGATTTTATTTTTTTTGTAATTTGAGGGTCATTATGATTTTTGGGTCATAGTTTTAGTGCTCTTTTGCATGAGGTCATTGTGGGTTCACTATGGTAGTTTACTATGGTTTGGTTATTTGGTTGTGTGTTCATGCTTCACTACACACAGCATTTCATGGAATGTGAACTAGTTTCTTTACTTTAGTTTGAAGGAAGCCACATATTAGGCAACACATATTCTACAGCACTATTTTGTTGTTTGGAGATTTCCAGCTTTAAAGGTATTAATTATATTTCATAGTTTTGTGTAAATATTCACTTATTACAAGCAGAATAATTTCATAACATATAACAAAGATTTTAATGTTTTTAATTACTACAAATGTGTTCATTTCCATCATCATGACATAATTACACATACTTACACAATTTACATGTATATAAGTTAGACTTGTGTAATTATCTAGCATATTGTTTTGTATATTGTATTGATATTCGTTGTATTTCATTGTCATATGTTGTACTGATGTGCATGCATGATTTAGAGTGGGAGTGTGTGTGTTGTTGATTAGTGTACATGTGGTTTTGCTTGTATATGTATACATAAACTTTTAATAGTAGACTTTTATACTTTGCTCATTAAATATAAACAGAATTGAGGAAGTTGTGAATAAACAACAATAGATAAAACCTACTTGTGTCATTTGCCATATTAGCCTCAAAACGACCCTGTGACACGCGTGTCCTTCCGACCTTCAAGCTGGTCACGTAACACGCCGGCCAACAATTGCTTCTAAAAATAGCTCACAAGTGCTTTCGCAGCAACTGTCAAATCTTCAAATAAGACATGCGCTTAAAAGAAATACTTTAATTAATGAAGGAAACGTGCAGTAGACTGAATTCCACACAAAAGATAGTTGTAAATTTCCTTCAGTAACTAGTTACAGAGTGTGCCGACCGGGTACCAACTACACAGTCTTGTACAGTTGCTTCACCAACTGATTACAGTGTACCGACCGGCTACACAGCCCTGTACAGTTGCTTTAACAACTAAAGCAATTAGTTGTTAATTACTGTCTTGCCCCTTTTCAATACTGGTTACAGAGAACCGGAACCGACCAGCAGACCCACCTGGGGATCACCTAGTTAGTAGACCAGTAACTAAATTCAGTGGTCAGCCCAGCCTACCAGTTTACAGAGTATCACAGGCTACAGAGATTTAATATAGCCAAAAATTGCTGGTTACAGAGTAAACAAATGGCCAAAAAATGCTGGTTACTGGGAAAACAAATGGGTTTTTTGAACAGCAAGAGAAAAGGTGGTCCACACTCGACAAGCTTTGATCGTGTCCGGTCAGGGGTCAGCCATCATACAAATGACAATATGTACATTCTCCACCTTACAGGCGACTGGCCTGGGGCCAAGAGTCTATAAAATGTGAAGAGTTGTGTCAGCCCCACCGGACTGGACCACAGCAATAACAGATGGCCTTTTAACTGGTTTTCATTGTCACCAGGCCGGACCAGTGTCCGGAGAGACAGAAAATGTCAGACTACCAAATATCCCAATTGTGGCACACAGTCTGCCTGTAGGGTCCAGACTAAATCTGCTTTGGGAACTTCGGAAGCCTTGGGGGCTGGACTCTAGGTAGTACAAATGTTAAAGGAGGGCTACACTCTCCCTTTCTAGTCAAGTACACAGCCGATGGAGACCTTTTCTTGATCTGAGCAAACCAAACCTTTCGGAGACCATCAGGACCTCCCTCCAACAAGGGGAGTGGGTTACCTCAATAGATTTCAAGGACACCTACTTCCATATACCTATACATGAACAATCCAGGAAATACCTGAGATTCCACATCCAAGGTCGGGCATACCAGTTGAATGTTCAAGGCCCTGCCATTCGGTTTGTCCACAGCACACCAAAGGAGGTGATACCAAAGGAGGTGAAACTGATGGCTATACACAAGGATTTAAGAATCCACCAGTACCTAGACGACTGGTTGGTGATAGCCAGATCCCACCAGGCTTGTCTCCAACATACACAGGAACTAGTAAATAATGTGTCAGCAACTGGGTTGGCTGGTGAACTTAGAGAAATCAGAGCTGGAGCCCAAACAGGACTTCGATTTTGTAGGCTACCAGTTCGACCTCGGGTCTGATCGGGTCCGACTGACTCCGGGCTGGTGGCAGAACCTTCAAGAGTAAGTGCTGAAACTGCTATCCCTACCGGCTTGCCCGGTCCGGGAATTTATGTCCTTGATAGGTTTACTAACAGCTACAGAAAAGCAAGTTCATCTAGGCCGACTTCATATGAGACCCATTCAGTGGCATCTCAACAACTGGAGGGTACCAGAATCACTAGAAAAGGTGATCCAAATCCCCAGGTCCCTGCACCCCCATTTACAATGGTGGCTGAAGGAAGACAATGTACTTACAGGCCAACAATTACACCCAATAAAACATGCTCTGCAAATATTTACAGACACATCAATAGAAGGGTGGGGTGCTCACTTAGACAAGCACACTGCAGAGGAACCTGGTCCCTTCCAGGAAGTAAGGTGCATATAAACTATCTAGAACTTAAGGCAGTCATTCTGGCTTTAAAAGAGTTCCAAGACCTTTGCTCAAACAAGATAGTACTTGTAGCAACCGACAACACCACAGTAGTGTCATACATAAACAAGGAAGGAGGCATGAGGTCGGGCCCACTTCGTGCCCTACTATGGAGAATCTTGACCTGGTGTACCAGGAAACAAGTGACTCTAAAGCCCGACACATTCCAGGCCGGCTGAACGTGGTAGCAGACAAGCTATCCAGGCCAGGCCAGGCCAGACCATCCAAACAGAGTTGTCTCTCCTTCTAGAGGTCTTCCGCTCAATATGCAGCAGGTGGCATTGGCCCAAAACAGACTTATTTGCCACGAGGTTCAACAACAAGTTGCCTCTGTTTGTGTCACCGGTACCGGATCTCCTGGCCACAGCAGTGGATGTGCTCAGTCAGCCATGGTAGGATCGGAAAGCATACACCCTCCCACCATCAGCCATATTGGGCAATGTGGTGGAGAAGTTACAAGACTCCCCATGCAAGAGAATCATTCTGATTGCTCCGGGGTGGCCCAACATGCCTTGGTTTTGGGATCTAGTGACCATGTCCAGCCAAATCCCACTGAGCCTGCCAAATCTGCCCAACCTGTTGACAGCCATTCAATCAGATCCTGCAATCGAGGAGCAGGGCTTGTCTGAGGCAGTGGCAGCAAGAATTGAGGCTCCTCAAAGGGGATCAATCAGATCAGTCTATGACACAAGTGGGCCATTATTACCAAGTGATGTATCACTCATCAGGTGGACTTCGGGGTACCCCCCCTTTAAAGTCAGTTGCTAACTTCCTTATGTACCTGTTTGAGGACAGGAAGTTGCAGCCCAGCACGACTGATGGTTACAGGTCAGCCATTGCTGATAGACTGGGAAATTGGCCATCAATATCAGTAAGGATGAAAATCTCACTCGTCTCCTGGATAGTTTCCACTGAGACAGACCCAAAGGCCGGAAGGGAATTCCCTCCTGGAACCTCTCCCTGGTTTTTGCACCAGCTGACAAGGTTCATTTTGAACCAATTAAAGAGGCCTCCTTGAAGTATTTGACCTTCAAGACAGTTTTCCTCTTGGCCCTGGGGTCGGGCAAGCGTAGAAGTGAGATACATGCTTGGCAAAACAGAAATATTAGACACCAATCCGACTGGTCAAAGGTGTCCCTGTACCCATCAGCCAGCTTTCTCTCCAAGAATCAGCTGGCCAAAGCGGGTCCAGACAGTGTGGCCCCAGGGGTTATAACAGCCCTGGCCCCAACTGTGGATAGATCCCTCAAGTCTGACAGGTCCCTCTGTCCGGTCAGAGCATTGCGCTACTATTTGGACAGGACCTCGAACCTGTAGGCAGAATGAGGAGGTGGTTTTTGTCTCCTTTAAGAAGATTTCGACAAAGACATCTCACCCACCACTATCTCCTCTTGGATCAAGCAGACTGTGATCCTATGTTATGAGCTCTCTGACCAGGAGGCCCACACTTTACATCAGGTTTAAGCTAGTGATCTCAACGGGTATCCCGATATCCGGGTACCCGAACCCTGAACATTTACCCGAATCCGAAATCACATACCCGAGTACCCGAATCTAAGCTTTATTGCTGTTAATATCGCCCACGTTGGCTGACTGAGTACAGACATATCTCGACTTCATAAATTCACCTAAAAATGAAACAATTTTATTGCGTTAATACATCCTATCCAATGGACAATTGCTCATCCGGTCGGCGCAGACTGGCCTGCCAAACGTCAGAAAAAGATGTCCTGTGTTTCCACTGGCCGGCCGGTCCCTAGTACTAGTGCACTCGCCAGATGGCGTGTCGTACTTCCTTCCTGTCTAGACAGCGTGACGTCATAGCATCTTTTTTCGTTTGGCGGGAACTAGTGCACACGGATTTTTATATCAGCCAGAAAATTGTGGATTATTGTTGCTTTATGCAGGAATTATTTGTTTTTTCATAGTAACTTGTCTTCTTAGAGTGTGTAGAACGTTATGTCATCCCCATGTCAAAAGAGGGGTTGTTGTGGCCAAGCTATGGCCAGTTTCGACGGACATTCATTTTGTGCACGTTGCTGTGACAAAGGAAAGGGAGAAGAACCTTGTATTGCTAATAAAGAGACGGCGGATTGTAAGTTCTGCAATTCCCTAACTCCAGAGCAGCGTATGCAGTTGGCAACCCCCTCTTACAAGATTAAGAAGGAGAAAAGGGAGGCTAAACGGGCTGACAGTAACCCCGCATATGATAGCTCTTTAGTAGATCCTGCTACTGTCTCCGTTATTGGGGCTGTTGGGACCTCTAGTAGTGCCCAGGCGTCTTCCGCACCCCCGGAAAAGAAATTCATGAAGGATAAGATTCCAGCTAAAGTTAAGAAATCTGTTGAATCAACATCTACTGATTCCAAGATCTCTCAGTTGGATGAAAAATGGTCGGAGCGTTTTAACAAGCTAGAAGCCCTCTTACTAGCCAGATCTTTCCAACCGACCTTTTCTTCAGAGGTTCGTCTGTCACCTACACACTCTCCACCATCAGGAATCACCAAAGGACCTTTTTTCCAGCCGACTAACTGGCCTGTGGATATGTCACCTGTTAAGCGCACTGGCCCAGACACTGATGCTGCTTTGCAGCGGTCAGCCGGTAAGCTTCATGCAGATAAGGATTCGCATGGACAGGTTTCTTGAGAGCGCACTGTCCCAGACATTCATGCTTTACCGCATCAGTTGGCCGGTAAGCTCAAGTCGGATCCTATCTGACCTAGAACATCTTCATCAAGGTGCACTGGTCCAGACACTGTTGCAAAACACCAGTCGACCGGTAAGCCTGTGTCCGACCGACACCCACCGGACAGTGTACCATTAGACTCCGACCCTGCTGTGTCCAAGCAGCTCTCAACTGGCAAACTAGCCACCGACCGACCTTCATCACACCGACCTCACACCGACCGACCTGGCTCCTCTGGTGTTACTGGCTCTGAATCACCACATCTATGGGCTAGCCGACGAGGTAGTGTCTCCAGCTTAGAATCTCAAGCCGACATTGACTTTTCCGACCGGCCTCCAGTTGAGCTATTTGTGGAGGAAGGAGATCTTTCAAAGGATCAAGAGTTTGGTGAGTCGGAGCAACCGACGTCAGAGGAGCAGAAGTATAGGGAGACCATGAGTGGTATCCGTTCTTTTATGGGTTGGTCGCACGTACCAGACGTGGATAGCTCCAACCCATCAGATGATAACCCATTCGCGGGACCCAAGGCTCCAGTCCCTAACAAAGTGTCCATGCAGATGCCCACTGAGGAGTGGCTGTGTAAAAAGTTGAACAGGCTAAATTTAACCCTGATAGAAGGATACCCATCCAGAACTGCTGAGCCCGGCCACTTGACTATGGACAGTTTTTGAAACCGCCAAGATCACAGAATAAGTGGTACGGACTCTATCCCGGACAACAGACTGATTCTGCTTCAGTTTCAAGCTGGCACACTGGTTCCACTAAACTCAATAGCAGTTTTGGGAGGATATCTCGAAAGACAGGCATGACATCTACCCCTCCGGCTTCACGCCGTATTTCACAAGATACCCTACGTAAGTGGGAGAAGAGTGCACGAGAGGCGTCTGTGGTATGCAACCAAGCCGCAAGCTTCAACCGCTGCCTTTTTAAGGTTCAGCAGGAATGCAATCACAGCTAAAGACCATCCGTGGTGAATCTAAGGGCAAAGCGTCTAAGAAGATCTCTGAGGCGTCGGATGAACTGCAGTTCCTCATGACCTTCAATAGCAGCATTACCCAAGCAGCTGCAAAAGCCATGGAGCATCTAACAGACTGTGTTTATCACCATGGGGAATGCTACACTGGTCTGACGTGACTCTTATCTCAGCCACCTGAAAAACGGTATCAAGTCGGATACACTGGCTGCTCTCAGAGCAGCACCACTACAGATTGGGACCTTGTTTCCTGATGCAGTTATCAAAAGGGCCGAGGAAGAGATCTCGTATTACGACAATAAAAGCCAGCCTTCTGCCTCTTATGCCCGGGGTAAGAATCACTTTCATCCCTATGAAAGAGTAGACAATAAATTTGAAGGTCGGTCGGAGGTCAGACAGGATAGACCTGCTTGGAAGAACATAGGGAGGCGTCAATTCAAGAGAGGCAAGGGAAAGTCTGCTAACTTTTCTTCCCGACCTGCCAAGGGTCAGCAGTCTTACAAATGACAATCATTGTGTAAGCCGGTTACGGGGAAGACTGCTGACCCAGAGCACCACTCAAGAACAGACATTAGACACTTTTCTTGTAAACTTGCTTGTTGTCAAAGTTGTCACTTCTGCTCCCGGGCATTCCCAAAAGAAAGGAGTAAGTCCCGGGGCAGCAGATTGTCATTACAAATGTCAAGAATTAAAATTTGTGAAAAATGCTTCTTGTGTCACTTAGTTGTCTTGTGTAAAACCTGTAACATGTGCACCAAATGTTGTCCCAAATCTGATTGTTGGGGCCAGGCTTCAAAAATTTTGGAAAACTTGGGTGGACCTAGGTGCCGGTCCGAAAATAGTACAAATCTTGAAAGAGGGTTACACCCTTCCCTTTCGGATCCAACCAAATCTCACAAGGTCTCCCTCGGTCGTAAGCTGCTATGTCAATCCTCACAGGAACAGCTACCTGTTAGAGGCATTACATCAGCTTATAGCCAAAAATGCTGTAGAGCTAGTAAGGAGTTAAGCATCTCTGGGGTTTTTCAACCGACTATTTTTAGTCCCAAAGCTCGACAACAAGTGGAGACCCATACTAGATTTGAGCAAATTGAATCCTTTTCTCAAGACGGGAAAATTCAAAATGGAGACACCAAAAACCATCAGAACGTCCCTCCAGCAAGGGGAGTGGGTGACTTTGATAGATTTCAAAGAGGCCTACTTCCATATACCAATACAGGAACAGTCCAGGAAATATCTGAGATTTCATGTCCAGGGGCAGACATACAGTTCAAGGCACTGCCTTTTGGTCTGTACACAGCACCCTTGGAGTTCACTGTGATAGCAAAAGAGGTGAAACTGATGGCCATACGCAAGGGTATAAGGATCCACCAGTACCTAGACGACTGGTTGGTGAGAGCCACATCCCACCAGGCCTGTCTCCAGCATACTCAAAGACTAGTGGAAATATGCCAAAGGTTAGGCTGGCTGGTGAATTTGGACAAGTCGGAGCTGGATCCAAAACAGATCTTTGATTTTGTAGGATACCTGTTCGACCTCAAGGCCGGTCAGGTCCGACCAACCCCAGACCGATGGCAGAGCCTCCAAGGCAAAATAGGCGAAATTCTATCACTACCGGCCTGTCTGGTCCGTCAGTTCATGTCCCTGATAGGTTTGCTAACAGCCACGGAGAAGCAAGTTCACCTAGGCCGGCTACACATGAGACCCATACAGTGGCACCTCAAAAGTCATTGGAGAATACTGGAGTCACTAGAAAAGGTGATCCCCATCTCCAAGTCCCTGCATCCTCACTTACAATGGTGGCTACAGGAAGATAATGTTCTCACCGGCCAACCATTACACCCAATAAAGCATGCTCTGCAAATTTTTACAGATGCATCAAAAGAAGGTTGGGGAGCTCACTTAAACGAACACACTGCCAGAGGAGCTTGGTCTCTACCGGAAAGCAAGCTGCATATATACTATTTGGAACTAAAGGCAGTTTTCCTAGCCTTAAAAGAGTTTCAGGACCTCTGTGCCGACAAGCTAGTGCTTGTGACTACTGACAACACTACAGTGGTGTCATACATAAACAAGGAAGGCGGCATAAGGTCGGGCACACTCTGTGCTCTTCTATGGAGGATCTTGACCTGGTGTACCAGGCATCAAGTAACTCTAAAAGCCCGACATATTCCGGGCCGGCTGAACGTGGTAGCGGACAAGCTATCCCGGCTGGGTCAGACCATTCAAACAGAAAGGTCCCTTCATCAAGAGGTTTTCCAAGCTATATGCAGCAGGTGGCACCGGCCTCAAATAGACCTATTTGCCACGAGGTTCAACAACAAGTTGCCTCAGTTTGTGTCACCGGTACCGGATTCCCTGGCAGTGGATGCTTATGCCTTCCCACCAGCAGCCATCTTGGGCAAAGTGGTGGAGAAGTTACAGGACTCCCCGTGCAAGAGAATCATTCTGATTGCTCCGGGGTGGCCCAACATGCCTTGGTTTTGGGATCTAGTGACCATGTCCAGTCATATACCGTTGAGCCTTCCCAACATGCCCAACCTGCTAACACAGCCCTTCAATCAGATCCCTCACGGGAATCTGACAAGCCTAAATCTCCATGCATGGCTCCTAGAGCCACAGCAATCAAGGAGCAGGGTTTCTCTGAGGCAGTGGCAGCAAGGATTGAGGCTCCTCAAAGAGGATCAACAAGATCAGTCTATGAGGCAAAGTGGACCATTTTTACAAAGTGGTGCATCGCTAATCAGGTGGACTTCAGATCACCCCCTGTAAAGTCAGTTGCTGACTTCCTTATTTATCTCTTTGAGGACAGGAAGTTACAGCCCAGCACCATTGATGGTTACAGGTCAGCCATTGCTGATAAACTGGGTAGTTCAACCCTCAGCATCAGCAAAGATGAAAATCTCACTCGTCTCTTGGATAGTTTCCATAGTGACAGGCCCAAGGGTAGAAGGGGTATCCCTTCTTGGAAACTATCCCTGGTCTTACACCAGCTGACCAAGGCTCCCTTTGAACCAATCAAGGAGGCTTCGTTGAAGTACTTGACCTTTAAGACAGTCATCCTCCTAGCCCTGGGGTCTGGTAAACATAGAAGTGAGATTCATGCTTGGCAAAATAAGAACATCAGGCACCAGTCTGACTGGTCCAAGGTGTCTCTGTACCCATCACCCAGCTTTCTCTCCAAGAACCAGCTGGCCAAAGAGGGTCCGGACAGTGTGGCCCCAGTGGTTATACCAGCCCTGGCCCCAACTCTGGATAGGTCCCTCAAGTCTGACAGGTCCCTTTGTCCGGTCAGGGCTCTACGCTACTATTTGGACAGGACCTCAGATCTCAGGCAGAATAAGGAGCTCGTCTTTGTTTCCTTCAAGAAAGGGTTCGATAAAGACATCTCACCTGACACTATCTCCTCGTGGATCAAACAGACTGTGTTGTGCTTCCTCCGGGAGGTTTATTTCTACTCCATATGGGACTGAACTCACCCCTCTATTCCCCTACCTCAGAGCAGGTCTGTTAAAAAAAAGGGGGGGGGGGGGCAGTCGGTTGGACCGGATGGCCGGGTGTTTACCAATCGACTTTGGCCTTAAAGGGTTCTGTCCTCAAGGTCTACCCAGGGCTAGAAGAAAGTGTTAATTCTGTTATGAGTTCACCTAAGTCCCTAGTAAATTACCCGCCGACCAAGCGGTAGTTATTCAGCATATTGTCCATTGGATAGGATGTATTAACGCAATAAAATTGCAAATTTAATAAGTAAATTAAATTTTTATAAGTTAATATACTATCCAATGGACACACAAGACCCTCCCACCGACCCCACTATCAGCTTACTAGGGGTTTAATAGGTTTAGACAACGAAAAATATGCTATGACGTCACGCTGTCTAGACAGGAAGGAAGTATGACACGCCATCTGGCGAGCGCACTAGTACTAGTGACCGGATAAGCAATTGTCCATTGGATAGGGTATTAACTTATAAAAATTTAATTTACTTATTAAATTTGCAATTTCATTATGAAGGTGAGGACAAAAATTCACCTATTTTCGCCCACCATGTGCATTTGTTTATGTGCTCTTCGAGGTTTGTTTACACCGGAAGATCGGAACTATGAATAGGCTTATTCCTTGTCCCAAAGCCCAACAACAGATGGAGACCTATGGAGACCAATGGCCACCGTCATACTCAGGCAAGTCCTCAGCATTGTCATTTGTGAGAGTTTTGTGGTGTTGTGGTTTGGATTCAAAATATGTATTGAATATAAATGCATATACACACATTAAAATAATGTAGTAAATTTAAAAAAAAAAAAAAAAAATCCACATCTTATGAAAGAGGCAATTTTCTATTGCAAAAATTGCCAATAATATCTAGCAAGGCAATACCTTGAAATCCATGGTATGTAATCCATGAAAAGTCTTAGCAAAATCTTAGACTTAAGTTGGCTATATGTCCACATAAAGTTAAATGTAAGACTTGGATAAGTCTTTATTGTGAATACAGTCATTGATCTTTGATGACAGTTGGGACGCAGATTAAATATATAACAATATAATTAAGGTAACATTTAACATATAAAATACTTGAAATAAATTTTTAAAGTGTAATTCTTTTTTTAAAATGTCATAAAATGCAGAAAAAAAAACCAGACTGGGTGTTCTAGCATTAAGCTATGATGGCTTGTTTACGTCACTGGATATCAGACTCAGGCCTCTCAGACTGAGATAACCATTAAATTGTGTACAGAATCTGCAAAAAAAAAAATTAAAATTGTAAATTTTTATCGCAAAATCTCGTCGTAATTGGAAAATGCACACCAATATAGGCTTTGAAAATATGAGACCACTACTGAACTAATTGTATATTTTGCATGGCCAGTAATTAGTTTCTGGTGAAAATTAGCAGATTTAATAGCCTAATATACTTTTGCTTGAACAATCTGTAGCATAAAGTGAGAATTTTTTTCTTATTGGACAGGTATTCAAAGGGAATGAGCACCTCATTTTGAGGTATTCGGGAACACATGGAACAAGTATTCACACTCTTCTACATTTCCCTCTCGTATGTAAGATCAAAGGCCGTTATACAGCAAATTTTGTCTGCCAAATAAGAAGCCCACGTAAATGCATTAACAGAGCAGAAAACACCTTCGAAAGTTGAGGTATTTTATTTTCTATAACCAAGTAACTGATATTTCGTCTATTTCTTTTATACTCGTTCGAGAGAGTCCCAGGAAGTTTTCATCGGTTTGGGGGTGTTTGACGACTGTGAAAAGGGGAATGGGTAACTTCGCTGGATTTCAGCGACGCATATTTCCACATTCCCATCAGTCAAAAATCTCGAAAGTACCTCAGGTTTTTCATGGGAAAGAAGTCTTATCAGTTCACTGCCCTTCCTTTCGGCTTGGCAACAGCTCCATTGGAGTTTACCAAGGTAGTCAAGGAGGTGAAGCTTATGGCACAGGCACGGGGTATCAGGATCCACCAGTACCTAGACGACTGGTTAGTCAGAGCCCCGTGTCAGGAAATTTGCCAACGTCATACCCAGACCCTCTTGGCCCTGTGCCGCGAGTTGGGCTGGTTGGTGAACCTGAAGAAATCAGAGCTAATACCAAAACAGGTTTTCAATTTCGTCGGTTACCGGTTGGACCCATCGACTGGTTGAGTCTTACCCACTCAAGAAAGATGGGTTGCCCTTTAACAGAAACTGAAGTTCATCAAGGACCAAACCCATTGCACAGTCAGACAATTCATGTCCTTGATAGGACTTCTAACAACAACAGAGCTTTTCAAGGAGGAGTTTCCTTGGGCCAGATCCTGTCAGCCTGTCATCGGAAAGCCCACAACACCTTTACTCAGTTCTATCTTAAAGACCTACCATTTAGGCCCTATCGTGGCTGCTCAGCAGGTCCATGATGATTCTTGAAAAATGTTTTGTCCATGTATATAGTATACATAGTGTACATATCGTATATCTTCTCAACCCCCCCCCCCCCCCCCAAAAGAAAAAAAAAACAAAAAAAAACAACAACTACCTTCCGCTATCCTCGCTTCTGCATTGGCATGATCCTAAGTGGATCCAAAAGTATATGGATAGTAGCCGACTCTCTCTCATCAGACGACCTCCCTTGGATATCTTCCCGGAAGAAGGTGAACTGTCGGATGATCAGGAAGCTAATCTGTCTGATCATGACCAATCCCTTTCCGAGGAAGTCATACCGAGAAACAATGAGGGGGATTCGGTTGTACATGAGTTGGAATCACATCCCAGACATTGATTCCGGTGCCACTACCTCAGAAGATAACCCCTTTGCGGGTCCAAAGCTACATACACTGGGCAAAGTCTCTGTAAACCTACCAACCGACGAGTGGCTATGTCAAAAGATGTCAAAGCTTAACATCACACTGGTCCAGGGATATCCCACACGTACTTCTGAAGCAGGTGGACTTTTAAGGGACCAGTTCGTTCGCCCTCCAAAGTCACAACAGAAGTGGTATGGTTTCCATGCAAACCCTAAGAAGGACTCTGATTAATCTGTCTCCTCTTGGCACACTGGATCATCAAGGCTCAACAGCACTTATCTCAGGATAACTAGACAGGCCGGTATTGCTAGTTCGCCTCCCATGTCCCGCCCAATCTCTCAGGAGAATCTACGCAAATGGGAGAGGTCTGCTCTGTCCAAGGGGAAGACAGCAGCCAAGGTATCATCAGCAGTGGACGAACTTCAGTTTTTACTAGACTTTAATTCTAGTGTTTGCCAGGCCATGACAAAATCCATGGAGCATTTAACTGAGTTTGTCTTTGTGAACATGGCTAACACCACCCTTCTTAGACGTGATTCCTACCTTGCCTATCTGAAAGCCGGTGTAAAAGCAGACACGCTTAATGCTCTAGGTACTGCCCCACTTCATCTGGACACTCTGTTTCCAGATAACATTGTTAAAAGAGCAGAGGAAGACATAGCTACTTTTGATAAGGGACGATCAAGTTCAGTGTACAAGGGTCGGAGATATCACCCCTACAAACAACAGGACTCAAGGTCGGACAAACAGCAAGACAGACCAGCTTGGAAGAATCTGTCTCGTACTCAGCACAGGAAGAACAAGGGCAAGCAACAGTATTCCTCGCGTCCGGCCAAGGGTCAGCAGCAGTACAAATGACAATCAATGTGTAACTCACTTGAAGCCTCTGCTGCTGGCCGGGAGCCCCACAGAAAAGACAATGAACACTATATCACATGTAAAGCTAATTTCATACTGCGCCCGGGCATTCTCAAAAGAACGAAATAAGTCCCGGGGCAGCAGGTTGTCAATACAAGAAAAACAAATTAAAATCTGTAAAAAGTGTTTCTTGTGTCATTCCATTGTCTTATGTAAATCCTGTCACAAATGCTCCCAATGTTGCCACGAATCTGCCTGTAGGGGCCAGACTTCAAATCTTTTGGAAAAAGTGGTTAGATCTGGGTGCCGGTCCGAAAGTAGTTCAAATCCTGAAGGAGGGTTACACCCTCCCCGTCCGGACCCGGCCAAGTTTGTCAAGAACTCCCACAGTCATAAGCTGTTATGGCAATCCTCACAGAAACCTCAAACTGTTAGAGGCATTACATCAGCTTATGGACAAAAATGCCATAGAACTAGTTCACAAACAGACCTCACTAGGGTTTTTCAACCGACTATTTTTAGTCCCAAAACCCGACAACAAGTGGAGGCCAATCTTGGACCTAAGCAATCTGAACCCTTTCCTCAAGACCGAAAAATTCAAGATGGAGACACCGGAAACCATCAGGACATCACTCCAACAGGGAGAGTGGGTAACCTCCATAGACTTCAAGGACGCTTACTTCCATATTCCAATACAGGAACAGTCCAGGAAATTCTTGAGATTTCATATCCAAGGCCGGACCTTCCAGTTCAGAGCACTGCCGTTCGGTCTGTCGACAGCGCCCATGGAGTTCACTACCATAGCAAAGGAGGTAAAGCTGATGGCCGTTCAAAAGGGTATAAGGATCCACCAATACCTAGTCGACTGGTTGGTAAGAGCCACATCCCACCGGGTCTGTCTCCAACATACACAGGTCCTGGTGAAAATGTGCCAAGATCTAGGTTGGCTGGTGAACATAGAAAAGTCGGAGCTGGAACCAAAACAAATTTTCAACTTTGTCGGTTACCAATTCGACCTTGAGTCCGGTCGGGTTCGACCGACACCGGACCGGTGGCAAAGCCTGCAAGAAAAAATACTATAACTTCTTTCCCTACCAACTTGTTCGGTAAGGGAGTTCTTGTCCTTGATAGGCCTGTTAACAGCCACAGAAAAACAAGTTCACCTAGGCAGATTGCACATGAGGCCCATTCAATGGCATCTCAAAAGCAATTGGAGGATACCAGAATCGTTAGAAAAAGCGATTCCTCTACCCAGATCTCTACAACCTCACTTGCAATGGTGGCTCAGGGAAGACAATGTCCTCACAGGCCAACCATTACACCCCATGCAACATGCTCTGCAAATCTTTACAGACGCATCAAAAGAAGGGTGGGGCTCTCACTTAAACGAGTTCATTGCCAGAGGAACCTGGTCCCTGACGGAAAGCAAACTGCACATAAATTACCTGGAGCTGAAAGCAGTTTTTATTGCGTTAATATATCTTACCTAGTGGACCAGTGCATTTGTCCGGCACGCAGCCGGTCCCCCCAAACATTAGAAAAAAACGTCCTGAGCTGGGCTCTGACCGGGACCGGTAGTGTATTCCTCATTCGCCAGGTGTCGTGACTGCACCCAGCTCCCCTACTGCGCGTGCGCGCGCATGCGTACTTCCTCTTTTTGTTTGGCGCCATAGTGTGTTAGCGGATATATTTCAGTAAAATAAACTTTGAATTATATTGTTTCTTTGCAAACGTGTTAGAAGGAAAGCTTTGGATATTGCAAAATATATTTATCATGGCATCACCAGGACAGAGGCGTGGTAGTTGTGGCCATGTTATGGCGGGGTTTGACCTTCATAAAAAGTGTGCCCGCTGCAGGGACAAAAAGGTGGGAGATGACCCTTGTGTCAAAGGTCAGGACTGTGATTTGTGTGATAATTTGTCTGACTCTCAGAAAGGTATGTTAGCAACTCCACAATATCAAATCCGAAAAGACAAAAAAGCAGGGATTTTGATCTCTCCTAGTAAAGTTACTGTTGTGGGTCCGGTGGAGGATCAAGATGAAATTGAGATGTCTCCGGACGCTGCGCATGCGCAGGGACGGATTGTTGCCGGTGCTTTCCCGGTTTCTGACCAGACAAGTACTGGAGACTTTGTCTCCCGTCAGGATTTTGAACTGTTAAACAATCAGTTGGAGGAAAAATTCGCCCGTTTTGAGGCTCTCCTTACTAGAACCAACATATTTTCTACTCCAAAGATGCCTGTTTCAACGGGTCAAGCCCCTATCTCTGACACGCCTTTTATCAATCCCTCTCCTGATCCCAGAGCCACCGGTCCGGTGAGGCCTCCGGGTCAGGACGTAGAGGATTCTGCTTCTTCTGTTAAAAAACAGAAAGGAAAATCAAAACACAAGAAGTCTATCAAACCGGCCGCTGCTGCCGGTTCTGCAAGTCAGATTGCTAGGGACCCTATTCCTCTCAAGACAGTGGTACCCGGTCCGGGTTTACAAGTTCTTGGTGAACCGGAGGAAACTGTGCCTGCTATCACCAGTGTCTCTTCCCTAGGGTCCGCCTCTCAACCGGTCATCACCGGTCCACAGTATACCAGTACTTCTGCTTCCTTTGCACCGGATAGTTTTGCTCAGCCGGATCCGGCTCTGTCAGACGGGGAACCCCTTCCGGACCGGTCAGATAAGGAATCTGGTGAGGAGGGTGAACTTTCAGATACTGAGGTCAATGAGAAAAACGAGGAAATGAACTACAGAGAAACGGTCCGGTCGGTCCGATCTTTTCTTGGCTGGTCTCACATACCAGATTTTGAAGCTTCAGCAAGTGATGCAGACAACTGTTCTGACAACCCTTGGAAGGGAAAACACCCTCGTCGCTCAGGCAAAGTTTCAGTGGAGTTACCAGCTGACGACTGGCTTTGCTATAAGATGGAAAAACTGAACACTCGTGTTGCAGAAGGTTACCCTTCTCGTTCCCAGGAAGCCGCAGGTCTGAAACAAGACCAGTTTGTCAGAACACCCAAAAGCCAGGCAAAGTGGTATACACAGTCACGACTCAAACAGGATATAAATCAAAGACCTGGACGTACAATCTTTAGCTGGTCAGGTTCCGAAGCACGCCTGAACTCTCAATTCTCCCGTATTGCCAAGACTTCCTCATATCCATCTTCAGGACCAGCATCTAGGCCTATCCCTCAGGAGATTCTTAGAAGGTGGGAGCAATGTGCTAAGGAAGGCTCTTTGATTACCAACCACGCAGCAGGGTTCAACAGGTGCGTTAGTGAAATTCAGGACAAAATGAATCAACATATTTCATTTTTAAACGCTACCATTGTTCAGGGCAAGGCCCCTAAGGAAGTCACCGACGCCATCAAGGACTTGAAAGACTTGTCAGCTTTCCACAGTAGCGTTTCTGTCGCCTTAGGTACTGCCTTCCAGCACCTCGCAGACAGCTTATTTGTTCAGCTAGCCAACTTCATTTTGTTGAGGAGAGATTCTTATCTCGAGTACGTTAAACCAGACCTGAAACCTGATACCTGGAATAAACTACGAAATGCTCCCCTGTTCACTTACGGGCTATTCCCGGATGATGTACTGGCAGTAGCGGAGCAGGATATTCAAAAGCATGATTCAAACAAGAGTGCTACTGGTCCCGGCCCGGGCACATATCAGCACTCAAAGAAGCATCAATTCCGGTACCAGCCATATGAAAAGAAAGAGAGTCGTCAATACGGCTTCTCCTCTTCCCAAAATCAACAACCTTGGAGGCAATTCTCGGGCAGAGGCAGGGGTAGGGGTCGTGGTAGAGGTGGATCTGGTTCTACATACTACTCCAAGCCTGCCCGTGGTACCAAACCATATAAATGACAATCAATATCTACTGAGTCCCCCAGTTGTGTTAAGTTCAAGTTTAGGGGATCTCAATCTAGTGTCATCAGCAAACAAAGAGACTTTTCCAGAGACTGTAAATTTGCATGTTGTTCTTCCTGCACCTTCTGTAAAAGGGCTGTTACAAAAGAAAAACGTAAGACCCTCTCATTCTCAAATAGAAATAAAATCTGTGAACAGTGCTTTGTCTGTAAATCAGTGTCTTTTTGCCCCAAATGTAACAAATGCCCCATGTGTTGCAAAAGATCCACCTGTGGGAGGCCGTCTGCAACTGTTTTGGCAGGTTTGGCTCTCCCTGGGTTCAAATCCAAGGGTAGTCTCCATCCTCAGGGAAGGGTATCAACTACCCTTCAAGGAGAGACCACCTCTGGCAAGATTTCCTGTGATAATCAGTGGTTCATCAAATCCCTCACGAAACAAAAGTCTGAACGAGGCATTGCATTCCCTAGGTCAAAAACAGACTATAGAAAAGGTGTCCGTTCAGTCATCTCTGGGTTTCTACAACCGGTTGTTCCTGGTTCCAAAACCCAACGGGAAATGGAGGCCCATTCTAGATCTAAGCCAACTGAACCTTTACCTTGCTCCAGCAACGTTCAAGATGGAAACTCCGGAGACCATCAGACTCTCCCTGCAACAGGGGGAGTGGGTCACTTCGCTGGATTTCAGCGACGCTTATTTTCACATTCCCATAAACCACAGGTCGCGAAAATATCTCCGGTTCCACTAAAAAGGTCAGACTTTTCAGTTCACAGCACTTCCCTTTGGCCTGTCGACGGCTCCGTTGGAGTTCACAAAGGTGGTCAAAGAGGTGAAACTCATGGCTCAATCGAAGGGTATTCGGATCCACCAATACCTAGACGATTGGTTACTGAGAGCCCCGTGCCGGGAAATTTGCCTACGTCATACGCAGATCCTTTTGGACCTTTGCCGCTCTCTAGGTTGGGTAGTCAACATGGACAAGTCAGAGCTGGTTCCCCAACAAACCTTCGACTTTGTAGGTTATCATTTCGACCTATCTCAGGGGTTAGTCAAACCAACTCAGGACAGGTGGAGGAGTCTATCTCAGAAACTCAACCTTCTCCTGGGACTGGAATGTTGTACAGTCAGGCAGTTCATGTCTTTAATCGGCCTTCTGACAGCAACAGAAAAACAAGTAGTATCGGGGCGACTGCATATGAGGCCCATTCAATGGCACCTGAAAAAGCATTGGCATGCCCCAGAATCTCTGGAAAAGGTCATTCCAATTCCTTCATCTCTCCATGTTCACCTAAGGTGGTGGTTGGACCCGGCCAAGGTGCTCTCCGGTCAACCCTTACACCCTCTTCAACACGCCCTTCAACTGTTTACAGACGCCTCAAACGAAGGTTGGGGCGCTCACTTAGGCGATTACATGGCAAAAGGAGTCTGGTTAGAGTCAGAAAGCGCCTTGCACATAAATTTGTTGGAGCTCAAGGCAGTCCTGCTGGCCTTAAAACGGTTCGAGCGGTTATGTTGCAACCAGATAGTTCTTGTTTGTACAGACAACACCACTGTGGTCTCTTACATCAACAAGGAAGGGGGTATGAAATCAGGCTCACTCTGTGCCCTCCTTTGGAGACTGATGCTTTGGTGCAATCAAAGGCAGATTGTCCTAAGGGCCAGGCATATTCCGGGTCACCTGAACGTCATAGCCGACAAGCTGTCCCGACTCAATCAGGTGATCCAAACGGAATGGTCCCTCCTCCCGGAGGTGTTTGCTCAAATATGCCGGCGTTGGCACCGCCCGTCTGTGGACCTGTTTGCCACCCGGTTCAATCACAAACTTCCCCGGTTTGTATCCCCGGTTCCAGACCAATCAGCGTGGGAAGTGGATGCCTTAAGTCTCCCTTGGGAGGACCTGGACGCTTATGCTTTTCCACCGACGGCCCTTCTTCATCAGGTGGTAACGAAACTTTTGGACCACGGATTCCGTCGTCTCATTCTGATAGCACCAGGCTGGCCCAACATGCCTTGGTTTTGGGACCTGGTCAACATGTCAGCTCAAATTCCCCTCCTGCTCCCTCAGGTATCGAATTTGATAACTCAGCCGTTCAATCAGTGTCCTCACCGGGACCTTCCCAATCTGAACCTTCATGCTTGGCTCCTAGAGCCTCTGCCATCCAGCAAGCCGGGTTCTCGGCAGAAGTGGCAACAAGAATTGAGGCTCCTCAAAGACGCTCTACCAGAGCCATTTATGAATCAAAGTGGTCCGTTTTTGTCAGATGGTGTGAGAAAAATCAGGTGGACTTCGGAACTCCCTCTATAGAGCAAATTGCGGATTTTCTCCTGCCCCTTTTTCAGGAAAAACATCTTCAACCTAGTACCATAGAGGGCTATAGGACTGCCATAGCCGACAAAGTGGGGAACTCCAGAATTAACATCAGCAAGGATGAAAACTTGTCCAGGTTGTTGGACAGTTTTCATAGGGACAAACCAAAAGGCAGGCGTGGGGTTCCTACGTGGAATTTGTCTTTGGTCCTTCACCAACTTACACAACCTCCCTTTGAACCTCTCAGGAAGGCTTCGCTGAAGTACCTCACTTTTAAGACTGTCTTCCTTCTCGCCTTGGGCTCTGGGAAACGGAGGAGTGAAATTCATGCTTGGGTTCACAGGAACATTAGGCACCAAGAGGATTGGTCGAATGTTTCCTTATCACCCTCTCCTAGTTTCATCTCTAAGAACCACCTGGCTAAAGAAGGTCCCGCCTGCGTGGCCCCTGTTATCATTCCAGCCTTGGCTCCTTCATTGGACAGATCCCTCAAGGAGGATAGGAGTCTGTGCCTGGTCCGGGCACTACGTTATTACTTGGACAAAACCAAAGATCTCCGTTCTGGCAAAGAATTGGTTTTTATTCCTTTAGGAAGAGTTTCCAGAAGGATATTGTCCCTGCTACCGTTTCCTCCTGGATCAAACAAACCATCGTCCTTTGTTACCAGATGTCAGACCAACAGGCTCAACAATTGCATCAGGTTCGGGCTCATGACGTTCTCGCATTCGCGGCGTCCAAAGCCTTTCAAGGGGGTGTTCCCTTAGACCAAATTTTGGCAGCCTGTCACTGAAAGTCTCATAATACCTTCACCCAATTTTACCTGAGACTGTACCTATCCAGGGTAGTTAGAAACCCTTCCCGGGTGATTCCCTCTGGATTTACGGAGTATATATGTAGATCTTAGAGTCTCTGTCTCCCCTTTTTTCCATAGCTACCCTCCAACCACTGGGTAGTTATTCTGCACTGGTCCACTAGGTAAGATATATTAACGCAATAAAATGGAAAATTTAATGGTTAAATTAAATTTTTATTAGTTAATATCTTACCTAGTGGACCAAGAGAGTCCCACCCTACCTGCCCCGCAATAGCTAAAAAGGGGGACATTCTTAGGTAGGCCACAAAAAGAGGAAGTACGCATGCGCGCGCACACGCAGTAGGGGAGCTGGGTGCAGTCACGACACCTGGCGAATGAGGAATACACTACCGGTTCTGGTCAGAGCCCAGCTCAGGACGTTTTTTTCTATTTTTCATTGCTCTTGCCCCAGCTGCCCAATTTCCTGACTCAACCCTTCAATCAGACCCCTCACAGAAGTCTGACAAACTTAAATCTCCATGCATGACTCCTAGAGCCACAGCTATCAAGGAGCAGGGTTTCTCTGAGGCGGTGGCAGCAAGAATTGAGGCTCCTCAAAGAGGGTCAACCAGATTAGTCTATGAGGCAAAGTGGGCCATTTTTACAAAGTGGTGCATCAATCATAAGGTGGACTTCAGGTCACCACCTGTGAAGTCAGTGGCAGACTTTCTTTTGTACCTCTTCCAGGACAGGAAGTTACAGCCCAGCACCATTGATGGTTACAGATCTGCCATTGCTGATAAGCTGGGGAACTCACCCCTTAACATCAGCAAAGATGAAAATCTGACCCGTCTCCTGGATAGTTTCCATAGAGACAGACCCACGGGTCGGAGGGGAATCCCCTCCTGGAACCTCTCCTTGGTATTACATCAACTGACCAAGGTTCCCTTTGAGCCTCTCAAAGAAGCTTCACTAAAGCACTTGACCTTCAAAACTGTTTTCCTCTTAGCCCTCGGTTCCGGTAAGAGAAGAAGTGAGATACATGCTTGGCAGCACAAGAATATCAGACACCAGTCCGACTGGTCCAAGGTGTCTCTGTACCTATCACCCAGCTTTCTTTCTAAGAATCAGCTGGCCAAAGAGGGCCCAGATAGTGTTGCCCCAGTGGTTATTCCAGCCCTGGCACCAACTCTGGACAAATCCCTCAAGTCTGATAGGTCCCTCTGCCCAGTCAGAGCCTTGCGCTACTATTTGGACAGAACCTCAGACCTCAGGCAGAATAAGGAGCTAGTTTTTGTCTCTTTTAAGAAAGGCTTCGACAAAGACATCTCCCCTGCCACCATCTCCTCCTGGATCAAGCAAACTGTGATCCTTTGTTATGATATCTCTGATCACCAGGCCCACTCATTGCATCAAATAAAATCCCATGATGTCAGGGCCTTTGTTGCTTCTAAGGCCTTCCAATCAGGAGTTTCCTTAGAACAGATTTTGTCAGCCTGTCACTGGAAGTCACATAATACCTTCACACAATTTTATCTGAAGGATGTGGCTTGGGCTGATTCCGAGCTTTACCACCTGGGACCTGTAGTGGCTGCTCAACAGATCCACCAGTAGCCCAGGACAGGGAGGAGATCTGTACATATGTAAATATTTGTACATATGTAAATAGTGTATATAGATTTAAGAAGCATAAACAAAAAACCCCCCAAAAAACAACAAACTCTGACGTGCTTCCTTCGGGAGGTTTATTTCCTTAGGGACTGAACTCATCCCTCTCTTCCCCTACCTCAGAGCAGGTCTGTAAAAAAAGGGGGGGGGGGGGAGGCAAGTCGGTTTGGACCGATTAACCAGTTTCTATTGACCGACTATAGCCTCAAGGGTCTTGCCGACCTCATGGTCGACCCAGGCTTAGAGCAAATTTTGTTAGTTCTTTTCTGAGTTCACTTAAGTCCCTAGTAGCTTACCCGCCGACCAAGCGGTAGTTATTCAGCATCTTGTCCATTGGATAGGATGTATTAACTCAATAAAATTGCAAATTTAATAAGTAAATTAAATTTAATACCCTATCCAATGGACACACAGGACCCTCCCACCGACCCCGCTATCAGCTTACTAGGGGTCTAATACATTTAGACAATGAAAAAGATGCTATGACGTCAGGTTGTCTAGACAGGAAGGAAGTACGATGTGCCACCTGGCGAGTGCAGTGTGAGGACCGGCCAGCCGGTGGAAACACAGGACGTCTTTTTCTGACGTTTGGCGGGCCGGTCTGCACCGACCGGTTTAGCATATTGTCCATTGGATAGGGTATTAACTTATAAAAATTTAATTTACTTATTAAATTTGCAAATTTACTATTAAATTTTCCAGTTAATGCTGTTGAATTGTCTTGTTGTAGTACTTTTATCTTTACATAAATTTTCTCTCTGTTAGATGTTATTTTCTCTACTTAAACATTATTTGGACCTTTATGTAAGTGACACTGTGCTGAAAGTATCCCGGTCTTTGTACTGTTTCACTACTTCTATATATCATGATGTTGAAAACTATTTCCCCAGGCTGTGGGGTATGGGCGTCTCTGATGCTATTTTACTAAAACCTGCATTTCCATATATGTTTAAATTATATATTGTTTGATGAGACCAGTCACCCCATAAGTTTGAAAATTGTGACACTTGTGCACATTTTTAAAAATATTGATTGGATCTATATACTCTTTATACAAAAAATTCAGATGGAAACACTTGCCAAGTCAGGTGAACAGACAGAATTTAAACAGCCTCAGCTTGATGTACCACATTCAAAACCAGCTGGCTTCACAGCAGTGTCAAGTCATTTACAGATGAAGATCCCAAGTCCTGAAGTTGATGCAAAACAGCGTGTAAGTAACAGTAAACTGATTTTTAAATTAATCAGATACGTTTAATAGATCATACATGTTGTGTCTGTGATATAAAATTAAAGTTAAATTAAAATTGAATGCATATCCTCTGAAGACTAGCTTTTATTGCGCTACAATAGCTTACCATGTGGGACTGAATGCTGTTCTCGGATGGCCGCAAGGCATCACGGCCAATGTCTAAGAAAAATAGACATTTATAGTTGGCCGTAGCCTCAAGTTGTCCTCTCGTGGTACACTATGAGATCTCTTCCTACTTTCTCGTTGGCCACGTGAATTGGTAGCTTCTGTCACTTACACAGATATTTTCATCTATTTCTCAGCACATATGTATTGTTGGATGTTAATTTTTGGTCATTTCATGTAATATATATCATAGTTTATTCTGTGAAAGTTTTGACAGGATAAATATTTTTTCTTATTTTGGTGTTTTTGAGTTTTCCTCGGTACAGGATTTTTCATCTTATTATTTTATTTTTTTATTTTTATTGCGTTTCAAGATGTCTGCCCACCAAATGAATAAAGATAAGCCGAGATCTATTAAGTGTCACCACTTTTGCAAGGGTGATGACCCCTGTGTCACGTTTGAATCTCCCTGTGAAATCTGTGCTTCTTTCACAGAAGAACAATTGATCAAAATTACACACAGAAAACGCTATGTCAAAAAGCAAAAGAGGGACACTGCTAGTTCTAAAGACGATGAACTTGACCTCTTAGGTGACAAGGACGTGGATTCCTTTACTGGATCTCGTGCAGACCTTGAGAGTGCTGCAGACAACTTATTTACTTCACCCCCACGTCCTCAGCCCCTACCCTTCAGTTCATTGTCTATCAAAACACCAGCAAAAACTGTCCCACCCACCCCAGGTACTGCCTTACAGTAGAAGATGAAATTTGGAAAAATCCCTGGGTAACACACTTAACATCCATTTACAGCAGCAAATGGGTTCCTTCCAGGCATCTATGTTAGAAGCTTTTCAGTCTCTCCGAGACAAATTGACATCTAAAAAACAAGTGGAGGTGGATCAGACCTCGGCTTCAGCTTCTAAGCCTGGACCCTTCAATAGTGCTGTAAATCTGGACCTACCCCCTCCAAGACCTCGGCCTACCTCACATGTTGAGGAAATGGAAGTGGACTATGATCCTGCTCTTCCTCCACGTCTCGGTGCTGATCATCATAACGCATTGGATCAGCATTCTAGTCCATCCGAGGAGCCTTCTAAGAAGGCCTCGGATAGACCTAAAAAACACTCTCACTCTCATAAAAGTAGTGCTGGTATTGTTTATCGATATTAAAATATTTATCGATCCATTCTAAATACGCTGATGTTGATAATGTAGGGTCCATTATCAATATCCAAACATACTACTTAACAGGTACAACTGTGGTGTTTTTCATTCAAATAAAGGACAGTGTTTGAAGAATATAAAGGTTTTCATATTATTTTTGTCAACTTTCACTTACCGCTAAAGCGGAAATGCCATATTTGTTTATGTTTTGGGAAACAACTAAAACTTGCGAAAGAGTTTGGAAGGTTTCTCCCGGAAAACTTCTATGACCTGATATTTCAATATCAATCGATACGAAAGGCAAAAATATGGTTTGATATCGATATACATATTATTATTCGATACTAACACTACATAAAAGGCATGATGCTGAACCGAGGTCCGCCTCGGATCGATACTATGATGAATCCGATGAACCTCGGATGTCATCTTCTAAATAAAACTAACAAGACTAAACATAAGGTGAGGTCCAGATACGTGTCATCTTCTTCAGAGGAGTATAAGTCCTCTGTAGCCAGACACAGGTCTTCAAAGTCCTCTGGGGCTCAGCCCTCTGGGACTCTCTCTGATCAAGACCAACCTCAACACGATCCAGACCCCCTTATTATAGGGAAGTAGTTCTGTCTGACGTTCCCTCCCAATACGCTGAAGAAGTGGACACCTTCAGGCGCATTCTTTCCCTCCCTGATCCCAGGGAGTCCATGCTTAGGTCCTCAACTTCAGTCATGGGTCTGGATGATGAGAAAGGCCGTCAGGAGCTCAGACCCAGAGGTCCTTCCTCTATGCTACCACTCAGCTCAGTTATCAAAGACGCCTTTGATAATTTTTAGCATGATTTCCAGGCCGCTAATTTACCTGAGGGTAAATACATCAAACCTCCTCCTTCCACTGCAAAGTGGTAAAGGGAGGGACAGCCCTGTTATTAGGAGAAAATGCAAGGGTTGAATTTTGCCAAAATCTGTATTACTCCCAAACCCCATACCAATTCTTAAAGAATTGGAACACCAAGCTAGGCAAAATATTTCCACTCTCAACTTTACTGCTGCCTTTGCCAAGACTTCATCTTCCTGCTATGCCACTCTTGAAAAGTGCCAACATAGCCTGAAATCAACCTTTAAGAGGGTTAAGTCTCAGATCCAGAAAGGTACCAATCCTGAGAAAGCAGCAAAACGTGGATATGAGAAAGGCCGTCAGGAGCTCAGACCTAGAGGTCCTTCCTCTATGCTACCACTCAGCTCAGTTATCAAAGACGCCTTTGATAATTTTTAGCATGATTTCCAGGCCGGTAATTTACCTGAGGGTAAATACATCAAACCTCCTCCTTCCACTGCAAAGTGGTAAAGGGAGGGACAGCCCTGTTATGAGGAGAAAATGCAAGGGTTGAATTTTGCCAAAATCTGTATTACTCCCAAACCCCCTGGGGCAAAGTTCCCATACCAATTCTTAAAGAATTGGAACACCAAGCTAGGCAAAATATTTCCACTCTCAACTTTACTGCTGCCTTTGCCAAGACTTCATCTTCCTGCTATGCCACTCTTGAAAAGTGCCAACATAGCCTGAAATCAACCTTTAAGAGGGTTAAGTCTCAGATCCAGAAAGGTACCAATCCTGAGAAAGCAGCAAAACGTGGATATGAACAAGCCTGTGAATACCTAATAAGTATATTTTTTTTCAGTGTCCTGGCCTTAAAGGTTGACATTTAAACAAGACAAGTGGGGAAAATTAGTTTTATTCTAAATATTAGTGCCACTATGAATATTTACATACTGAGAACACAATAGTTACAAAATGGACTAACATTACAAAAGGCCACCTTAACACAGGAATTACACATAATATACTTTGAGTTGACCCTAAGGTCACCATAAAACTTCTTTTAAGATCAACTAAAGGTGGGCTTTGATTAATGAATAGTAAATGAGAGGTGACAAGGTCACCTTAAATTGAGATTAAATCAGGTTTAACTTTATGACTGAAAATAGATTAATTTTTTTACTGGTTACAAATAAGGTGGCCCAGGCACCCCAATATTTCACTATTTACTAACCTGGTATTTGTATATACAAATGAATGATATGAGACAATTTATATTTATAAATTGAGATTAAGAGTATAAAATGCCCCCATATAGTTAACATATCATGTAAACATGCTAATGTACGACAATAAGAATGTAAAACACATAAAAATTTAAAATAATAACCAAATATAAAGTAAAATCAGGACCAGAGTATCTAGCTAAAATTTATAAAAACACCTTAGTGGATCGTGCATTACGACCCCCTTAAGCCGCTCATACAAGTTAAAACCTTAGGGGACTCTGGTTGACATTCCAATTTAACTTCGGATTTACAGTTTCAATAAATAATTATAGATAGCGTTATCTGGCAAATGGTTATATTGTATCTTATGTCTAATATGCCAATCTGATTATAAAATAGTTACAGTAAAATCATTTAAGATAAGTACTAGACATATTAGCATTAACCCAGTGTTAAATGCTTTCATTTAGTAAATATGTGATTTAATATTACGTTATTTTAACACAATTGGCACATCACCAAACAGTAAATATCAATTATTGCTGATAATCATTTATCATTTCAAACTACAGTATACCAACATCCTCACTACGACATTTATCTATGCAATTATTTTTAAAAACTATTGTCTGTACAAGATATTATGTCCTTGTAGCCAGATCAAGCCCCTATTGGAGGCTTCTGCAGATCCCCCTCATCTAAGGAAGCCAATGCCAGGACTTCAAGATCAGGCCGCTGGGGGCTGGTGAAGAAGGTGAGAATGTTGGAAGTCGAGATGTGATCCAATTTGTGACTTCCATAAACTGCTTTGACTTGGTGTGATGACATTACTGCTTTCACATATAACATATACAACTCTGCCTTTTATTTTCACATAACTTCTGCCTGCTGGTCATTCTACGAGGGCACACAGGTTTGAGAGACTGCCCACATGGTGATATAACACTGAGGCTTGACAAAGCCGACAGGGGAATGGTACACAGCTTAATAGTATAAGGCCTCCTGGTATGCTATATCCAGGATCCACTGTAAGGCAGCATCTGATATCTGAAACTACAACTAACAGTTAATAGGCTGAAGGGAGGGGAGTGGGCAAAATATTTACATCAGTTAAAATGGCGACTTGCCTTACTGAAAACTGGATTTAAAGTGAGGCAGGAGGGAAAGTGTAGCAAAATAGCGGGAAAATTTATGTAACAAAGGTCAAGGGTTAACATAACCATATTAAGGTACCCAATAAACAATGCTAGCCACTGACTAAGGTAGCACCTAAAGTGCTACCTCCCCACAGTGTCCTGGCCTTAAGGGTTGACATTTAAACAAAACAAGTGGGGAAAATTAGTTTTATTCTACATATTAATGCTACTATGAATATTTACATACTGAGAACACAATAGAGTTACAAAATGGACTAACATTACAAAAGGCCACCTTAACACAAGAATTACACGTAATATACTTTGAGTTGACCCTAAGGTCACCATAAAACTTCATTTAAGATCAACTAAAGGTGGGCTTTGATTAATGAATAGTAAATGAGAGGTGACAAGGTCACCTTAAATTGAGATTAAATCAGGTTTAACTTTATGACTGAAAATAGATTAATTTTTTTTACTGGTTACAAATAAGGTGGCCCAGGCACCCCAATATTTCAATATTTACTAACAGGTATTTGTATATACAAATGAATGATATGAGACAATTTATATTTATAAATTGAGATTAAGAGTATAAAATGCCCCAAACCCCAGTAGTTTGTAGTTACACGTGTAGCAAGGAATGGAAAGATAGGACTACTGTATCAGCAGCATTGTGATCCTGGGTAATATATTCCCAGACTGCCTCCGACGTCCAGGTGCCATGACTCTGGATATCCTGCATAGGTACATTAAGATTGAATGCCAGGGTGGCACCTGAACGGCGGAGGGAGTGAAAGGTGTAACCATATGAAGCTAGGTGCAGGATTTTAAGGACTTTCGACAAAAATTTCCTTAGTCTGGTGTCTGTGAGAGGAACCCACTTGTGATAACATTTGATCTGGAAGAGTGGTGAATTGTCAGATCCTGGGGTTGTTGACAACAGACGTTTGACAGCTGCCACTGGACACAAGGGGGATTTACCCAGTGAGGGGACTTTAATTACTTTGACTTTATTTCGATTTTAAAGAGTTTTAGACCATTTTACTATGAGATTCATGCCGGGGGTGGGGGGGTGGGGGGGGGAATATTAGGTCACCTCGAGATAAGTGTTTTAGTGGGTCATATCCAGCAATAGTATGAGGGACCAGATTTGAAATTCGCAAAAAACTAAAAAAGGCTAATAATATGGCTGCTTTGCATATATGGCCCATATGCATTCTGTCGCACTGCAGAGCAATTAACTGCAGGTTGTCAATGTCAGTGATGGGTTTTACAAAAGGATTAAGAGGTCTGTGTCTCATGACAGCTTTGTTGTACATTTTAATTCTAGGATCTAAGAAGGGAGATGTATCTAAGCCATACATGGCTCATGAAGTTATGATTGCTGAAACATAATTTGCCAGATTTGAGTACGAGATGTTATTAAAAGTGAGGAATTCTCAAAAAATAAGGATTTCCAGCGGGGAGAGTTGATTTATATCAAAAGAAGCAAAAGCACAAAATCCTAGAAATATTCTAAATTTTGTATCATAAGCTTTAGAAGTGGAATCAGCAAAAGCCAGCTTCAGTCTGCTGGTGGCTCTGTGTCTCAAAGCTGCAGTTCGAGTTGATGAATCTGTGAAGTTTAAATAGACCAATTAAGAATTAACGCATTATTAGGAATCTGACTCCAGATATGCTGAGGCAATAATTTGTAAAATTTTTGTCTAAAATGCTCAGAAATTGTCCATCTGGATAGACTATCAGCTATATCATTGTGAACCCCCATTATGTGAATAGTTTTCAAAAATATGTCAAAATGAGCCGCTTCCATAAAAATGTTACGAGCAATGGCAGCCAAGGTGAGATCTCTAGTTTTGCCTGAATTCAAGACCATAACCACAGCCTGGTTGTCACAGGAAATACGAATGGACTTTTCCATTCCAATAAGGGCCCCACACACGAATGGCTACCAATATGTTGAGCATTTCCAGGTGAACAATTGACATATTCTCATATCCAAGTGGAATAGGGATGCTATACACCTGGTTACCCCACTAGCTCCCAGGCCTTGCAGGGAGGCATCTAATTCGATTTCCTCAGTAATGGGTTGGTGAGAAATGAAGGCTTTGCCATTGAATTTTGGAATGAATTCCAGAAACCAGTTTAAATCTCTCTTAAAATCCATGGTAAGGTATATTTTTGATAATTTATCAGAACTTCTGAGCAAGTCTAGCATTCGGTTAAGAAAAGGTCTTGAAAGATGAACACATTTTGTGATATAAAGTAGTTTACCTAACAAGGATTGAAGTTGTCGTTTTGAACATTCTTGTCTATCAGCCCAGATGTGCCATTCTGTTAGAATTTCTGTTATTTTTTCAGGGGGTATGGACACTGTAAACTTTTCTGTATCTATGTCAACCCCTAGACATGTAACTTTTGTTGAAGGCTCTACAACCTTCTTTTCACTGATATCAAAACCCAGTTCCAGCAAGAGATCTCTTAGAGTTTGAAAGGAATCATTTGATTTACTGATTACTGAATGGCCAATGATATCATCAATATAGTTTGTTACTGAGAAGCCCTTTTGGGCCATAATGTAGCGTACTGCATCGCTTAATCGCTAAAACAGCGCCGAACCGTGCCTGAACCCGAACGGCAGACAACTGTCAATATATAGGCCATTGAGGCTTAAGCCTAAAAGATTATAATCCTTAGGGTCAAGTTTCACATGCCTGAAGGCTCTGCTAAGGTCAATTTTATATAAGTGACAACCTTTGCCTAGTTGCTTAACTTTGTTTGTGATATTATCGATTGTGGGCAGAGTCAAAAGAAATGGAGTGTTCAAATATGTGTCAGACTGGACCCCTGCATTGACAGAATAGCCATGAGGAAAACTCAGGTCTACAATCACACGTCTGTGTGTACCCCCAGGCTTGTCCCTGGTTAGGAATGGTGAAACATGAATATTTTCGATTGGGGCCTCATTAAATGGGCCCAACATAGCCCCAAATTCCTTTTCTTCATTCAAGTAAGCTTGGACATCTGTAGTGTACTTACTGGCTGAACTGTGATTATTATTAACACTACGTAGGGGAGAAGTATAGTCAAAATCCAATGGGAATCCATATCTCAGTAACAAAAGTAGTTGTGAATCCCAATAATTGGTCAAATACTTCTGCCAAACATCTGGTTTCAGTTGGGATTGAATTTGGATTTGTGTTTGCATGAAGTTGTGTGTACCTGAAACTTTATTCCATCTATGTATATCAAAAATATTTTCCTGACTATATTTCTGAAGGTCAATTGATGGCAAAGTAAGGTCACCTAACGGTATAAAGCCAAATTTGTCTTCAGTTTGACTATTCCATAGTTTGAATGTATTACAGTTACGAGCAGAAGAAATCTGTTCTCTGTGGCGAGGTCTGAATTGCAGATCTAATTCGTATTTATCAGTTGTGGAACAGACGCTTGGACGACACCGTCGTGTTGCCTTTGGTGAAACCACATACCGAATATCTGACCCACCTGCACAATTAACTGTAGACTTGTTTGACTTTTTTACACTGTCATCACACAGGTTATTTTTCGTCTGTTTTACCGACTGTTTATGTGTGGTAATAGTTTTACACACTACAGCAGCATTAACTTTTTTCACATTTTTATTCATAGCACTACCGTCACTGTGTTTACCTTTTCCAAAAACACCTGGCAAAGTATCACGTTTGACTTTTCCCACACACTGAAGCGCATTATCAGTACTATTGTCAATATTATTCAATACTTTGAACCTATTTTGAATTGGAATAATATTGGCTTTTGACACCTTTGAGAAACGCTTGTTGACATGTGTTGTTTTATGGGAAAGGTCTAAGCCCCATGTTTCATTGTCACGATTGCCAGTCCTGACAGAACTCCTACCTGAGATGTATTTTGAGTGCTTCTTTACATGTCTTTCACTATTTTTGACACTTCTATATTTGTCCCTAACAATTGACTGACACTTATTTTGTTTGAGCACCCAAGCATAAGACTTGTTAATTTTTGCCCAATCTAGCTTCCAGTTTGTACTGCCTATATGATCTTTACAAGTATTGGTGATAACTCTTGACAAATAAGTACGATTATGACTACTGTTTTCTCTGTTTTTTTGTTTTTCTACAGTCCTTAAGGGAGTGTACAACATTTTTACCTTGTGAATGGCAGTGGCTACATATGTGAAATGTATAATCTTCCCCCAGTTTCATGGTCACCTTTGTGTGAACAAGAGTTCTTTTGGTAGTATCTACATGGCATAGATTGGTCTTTACTACCTGATTTTTTATTGTTCTGGGCACTTTGAGAAAAAGAAGTAGATCTATGAGCATAAGCTCGTCGGACCCTATCAATTTTGTGGGTTTCATCCCATGTAACTCTAGCCTCCTCCATTTTTGCATAATAGGACTGCATGTGCACCTTTTGCGGCTGCCCAGCCAAAGTCATGCGAGTCCTCCATAATTTCTGCAAGGTACTCAAGCTTTTTGTTTTTCATGGTCAAATCATTTTCATCCCTTATGATGGTAGCAAATCCCGAAACACATTGACTAATTGTTAAGCTGTCATAATTTACCCTATTTTTAGAACTACTCCCCAGTACACGGTTATGTGGCCAGGCTACCTCTTTCTTTATCCAAATGGTTTCTGAACCTCCCCTTTGCAGCTTAAACTTGCCTTTGTCCAGTCCTTGGAGTTCTTTAATTTGTGTGTCCACTTGCTCCTGGATGGATCTGGACTGTCTGAGGTTGTTTAATGTAGGTAGCAGCAGGTCTTGCTCTGGGGATTCTATGGCAGGCCGGATTCTCTGGCTGCCTGTGGGTGACTTCTGGGACGCCAAACTGGAGGTGTGACTCTTGGATGGAGACGACGATGTTGAACCCAAGGCTTCCATCTTGTCTTCCATCTGGGTCATACGACCACTCAAACTTTGTAATTCCTTCAATATTTGTGCATTTGTGTCCATTGGTGATTCTTTGTCCTTGTCAACTTTCTATTGATGGGCGTCACGTGGTGACCCCCACATTTTATACTGTCAAATGTTTTACCCATTTCTGGAAATATATAAGCAGATACACTGCTTTGGATCATGCTTGAGCTTGCTTGAATTTAGAATGACAAATATGTGGCAGCAAAGCCAGAAATGAAAATAAAGTAAATACAACCCTTAACCAGAGCTCCACAAAACAGAGCAAAGTCAAGCACGACTCAAAGCAGAGTCATAAAATTTCCACTTCCACAGCATTCGCCCTGAGGCAGAGTGACCACAGGTACTTGTTTACAATCAAGTCCAGCAAAGCACATAAAACACAGATAAAAGTCTAAAATCACATAAAATTCCACATAACATACTGACTGACCAGTTTCCAAAATATTTACATCAGTTAAAATGACGACTTGCCTCACTGAAAACTGGATTTAAAGTGAGGCAGGAGGGAAAGTGTAGCAAAATAGCAGGAAAATTTATGTAACAAAGGTCAAGGGTTAACATAACCATATTAAGGTACCCAATAAACAATGCTAGCCACTGACTAAGGTAGCACCTAAAGTGCTACCTCCCCAATTTATTTATTTATCTTATTCAGCACAGAGCTCTCACATGCCTCAGCAAATCCTTAGCCCATATACTCCAGAGGGAGCTATATACTATGGGTAACACCGGCTTGATAAGGCGCAAAGCCAAAATGACCCTTTCGCAACCACATCTAGGGGAAACGAGATGCCAAGAACTCAGGAACTTGCCTTTTTGGCACTCCTTCTTGTTCAAGTCTCAACTTGTGAAGGAGAGAGAAGACTTCCTCCTCAAAAAAGGCACCTCTAAAGACTCTCAGGGTTTCAGACCCTATGAAAATAAGCCCTTTCATGGTCCCCACAACAAGAAAAGAGGCTCCTACAGTAAATGCCCCTATGGGGGCAACTCCTCACAAAGCAGTAACCAATCGTTTTCCTCAGGTTGGGGGAAACCAAACTTCAGAAGCTCCAGGGGGCCTTTTTGACCCCATTCTAGGGGACGAGGGCGTGGAAACCCCTCCCATCAATGACTCCTTAAAAGCCTCCCTCAGTCCACCAGTGGGAGGTCACCTCGGTTCTTTCAGAAGAGACTGGCAAACAAACAAATGTTCATCCAACATGTTAAACATTATCACCAATGGCTACATAGTGCCATTCCTTTCAAAACCAAATCTGGTCAGATTCCCTCTGATTTTGTCAGAATACAAGGCCCGTCAAAAAGACCAAGCTCTGGCCACTTGTATCCAGTCTCTTCTGTCAAAGAACGCAACAGAAAGGGTGGAAAATGTAAAATCTTTCAGGTTTTATAATCACCTGTTTCTAGTACCCAAGCCTCACCAAAAGTGGAGGCCGGTCATAGACAGGCTCAACACTTTTCTACACATAGAAAAGTTCAAAATGGAAACTCCAGAGTCCATCAGGACCTTCCTGATTTCAGGGGAATGGGTATCGTTGATAGACCTATCAGACACTTACCTTCACAGCCCCATCTACCTAAACTCAAGGAAATGCCTAAGATTTTGCCACAAGTCGCAGGTGTTCCAGTTCACCTCCCTCCTTTTCGGACTAGCCACAGCCCCCCAGGTCTTTATAATGATTGTAAAGGAAGTGAAGCTAATGGCCCTGTCCAGAGGACTCAGACTTCACCAAAACCTGGACGACTGGCTGATCAGGTCCCAGTCTCAGGAGGTAGCCCAAGTGAACACTCAGGCATTGGTAGACCTAACCCAGTTCTTGGGTTGGATAATAAATCAGGAAAAATCAGAACTAAAACCTACTCAGGTGTTTTCGTTTGTGGACTACGAATACCATCTAGATTCAGCCCTTGTAAAACTAACTCAAGAGAGATGGCTCAAACTTCAGGATTTGATCCTACGTCTCAAGACAAAACATGTTTTGACTGCAATTTGTTTGATGTCGCTGATTGGGTTGCTTGCCTCAACAGAGAAAATGGTCCCGGAGGGACGCCTTCACATGAGGCCCTTTCAGTTTCATCTCAAGGAGCACTGGAGATATCCTCAGTCGCTGGACAGCCTCCTTCCTTGGACAGAAACCATTTCTGCACACCTAGACTGGTGGCAGAACCCCACAAACGTGATGAGAGGTGCAGACCTTCATCCCAAAGACCACAGTATCCAACTCTTTAGAGATGCCTCAAACAAAAGTTGGGGCGCTCATTTAGATCAAAGTTCTACAAAGGGTCTGTGGTCAGACCGGGAAAAGAGGCTACACATAAACGTCCTAGAATTGAAGGCGGTCTCCCTGGCCTTTCGAAGCTTCAAGGACCAGTGCCAGAACCAAACAGTGCTAGTTGCAACAGACAACTCAACAGTGGTAGCCTACATAAACAAACAAGGAGGAACTCACTCAGCAGAGATGTGCGCTCTCCTGTGGAAGATCATGACATGGTGCCATTACTATCACATAACATTAAAAGCCGGACACATTCCAGGGTGTCTGAATGTGATGGCCGACCCAAGTGTAGTCAACAGAATGGTCACTGCATCCGCAGGTGTTCAAACAGATCTGCCAAAAGTGGTTCATTCCTCATGTAGATCTATTTGCCACTCGTCTGAACCACAAACTTCCACTGTATGTATCTCCTGTCCCAGACCCAAAGACTTGGGACATAGGTGCTCTGAACTTAAACTGGACGGGTCTCACTGCCTATGCTTACCCTCCGATGGCTCTCCTTCACAGGGTGATCCAAAAAACCAGGCAGTGCCATTGCCTGATCATCGTAATAGCCCCAGGCTGGCCAGGGATGCCCTGGTTTTGGGACCTAGTGCAGCTCTCAACAGAGATCCCACTGCGACATCCGGTGTCAACAACTCTTCTCAAACAGTCCCACAATTATGTGTTTCACAGCAATGAACACAATATCTCAACTTTCATGCCTGGTGTCTAGGAGTGGACAGCTCCAAGAACAAGGCTTCTCTGTAGAGGTGGCAGAGAGAATTGCTGTCCCTCAGAGGTCATCAAGGACCATCTACAAGTCAAAGTGGGCCCTATTTTAGAAATGGTGCAGAGAAAATTCGGTGGATTTCTCCACTCCATCTGTGAAACAAATCTCAGACTTTTTCATGAACCTGTACCAAGATCTAAACAGATGCCCCTCGACCATTGATGGTTACGGGACGGCCATTGTTGACACTTTGGGCCCAGCGGGTCACCATATTGCACAAAGTTCAGACCTTCACAGGCTACTCTCCAGTTTCCACAGGGATCGTCCCAAAAGTTCCAGGAATCTTCCAAAATGGAACCTTTCTGTTGTTCTCAATGAGCTCACAAAAGCACCCTTTGAGCCTATGAAAACACAGACCTCAAACATCTTATTCTCAAAACTGCTTTCTTGCTAGCTTTGGCCTCCGGCAAGCGCCGCAGCGAAATCCATGCCTGGGTTGCAAACAAAGAATCTAATCTAGGCCAATAGGAAATGGTTGCCTTGTTCCCTTCTTCCGACTTCATAGCCAAAAAACAACTAGCATGAGAAGGTTCTCAAAGTGTGTCTCCAGTGACTATTCCTGCTTTGACTACCATTGTAGATAGACAATTCAAAGAAGACAGGACCTTGTGTCCGGTGCGGGCCCTGAGGTACTATTTGGATCGAACCAAAGACCTGAGAGGGTCTCGATCCCTCCTTTTCATCTCCTTCAAGAAAGGACACACCTCAGACATCAGACCCGCTACTCTTTCTTCTTGGTTGAAACAAACCATTTTATTGCGTTAATACATCCTATCCAATGGACAATTGCTTTACCGGTCGGCGCGACTGGTCCCGCCAAACGACAGAAAAAGTCATTCTGTATAAAATACCGGCAGGACCAGTCACAGAGTGTACATTCGCCAGGTGTCGCCTCGTGCATACTTCCTGTCTAGACAGAATGACGTCACGGCGTCTTTTTCGTTTGGCGCGAGAGTGTACGGACGTGTTTTTTGCAGTGTGTGTGTGTAACGCTAGAATTTTAAGGACAACTACCAACTTTCATTTTATTTTCTACTATAAAGAATATTTATTGCTTCTGGAGTTGTTATGGCGTCCCCTGGACAAAAGAGCGGGTCGTGTGGCCATGTTATGGCTCTGTTTGATTCGCATCTTAAATGTGCACGCTGTCATGATAAGGGTATTGGTGACAACCCTTGTGTTAAGAAGAAACAGTGCCAGATATGTGACAATCTATCTGAACAACAGAAGCTACAGTTGGCCACCCCTACCTACAGGGTGAGAAAAGAACTTCAGAAGAAATCTAGCTCTCCCTCCCATTCCATAGACCCAGCTGACATTACTGTCATACAGAAGGTTGAGAGCAAGGGTGACGTTAGTGATAGAGGCGAAACTCCCAGTTAAAAGGCCAAAAAGTCCTCTCACAAGTCCCCTACCAAGAAGAAACCCAGCAAAACGCCTGTTGATTTCCAGTCTGATCTGAAATGTATGGACGATAAGTGGTCAGAGCGTTTTGCCCGCCTAGAGGCTTTATTCCTTGCAAAGAGTTTCCAAGTTCCGGTTGAACCGGTCAAGGGTACAGAAGTAGTGGTTTCTGATAGGCCTTTCATCCCACCTTCTGACCAGTCTACTAGTGTTACCGGTGAGAAGCAGCCTTCCGGTGCAGCCAGCAGGAAAGATGTTGTGACAGCCAGCCGACCTGTTAAGGTCCCCGGTGCTGTGCTGGCCACCCAGCCTGTTGAGGCTCCCGGTGCTGCACCCGTTCATTTGACTGAGCAGACGTCTAATCTCCCTGCAGCAGTGCAGACCCGAGGTCCAGCCCCCAGGTCCTGCTGCTCAACCAGTTACATCTCTCTCTCAACAATCCAGCTCTCTAACCGGTACTACAGTTCCCCTTGAGGAACCGGAAATCATCTCAGTGACAGGCCGTCCAGTTTGGCTGATGAGGGTGAAATTTCTGACTTGGGTTCTACAGGTCAAGATCATGAGGATTTGTCTGAGGTGGATCAAGAGCTTACTGCTGAGCAGAATTATAGGGAAACGTTGAGAGGTGTTAGGTCGTTCATGGCTTGGAATGACATCCCGGAATTTGATTCCTCATCTGGTTCACAGGACGACAACCCCTTTACCGGGTCAAAAGTTTCTCACACCGGAAAAGTATCTGTGAAAGTTCCGGTCGATGAATGGTTATGCAGGAAAATGGAGAAGCTCAACATAACTGTTCAAGAAGGATATCCATCACGTACTTCTGAAAATGCCGGACTATGTAGAGACCAGTTTGTTAAACCACCCAACACTCTGAGATGGTACAACATGCATTGTGAAAAGAAAGATTTTTCCCGGTCAAAGGTTTATAATTGGACTAATGAACCGGCCAGATTAAACAGTACTTTTTCCAGGATAGCAAACAGATCTCTGCCTTCCGCACCGGCTTCTAGACCCATATCCCAGGACATTTTAAGGAAGTGGGAACGTGCTGCACGTGATCAATCCTATATGTGTAATCAGGCTGCAGCTTTTAGCCGGTGTCTCACCAAAGTTCAGGACAATATGGTGTCTCAGTTAAAGTTAATCCAAAGTGTAACTTCCAAAGGGAAATCCGCTTCAAAGATCACCCAAGCTGCTGACGAACTGGACTTCTTAGTTACCTTCAATCGCAGCATCACACAAGCAATGGCTCGCACCATGCAAGATTTATTAGAGGGTGTGTTTGTTAATGTGGCCAACTTGACACTTGCTAGACGTGACAGTTATCTGGATTTCCTCAAGACTGGCATCAAACAAGATACCGTAACTTCTCTGAGAACTGCTCCACTTCATCCTAGTGCTTTGTTCCCCGACCACATTATCTCCAAAGCTGAGGAAGAAATCAGACATTTCGAGGACAAACATACTGCAGGCCCCTCTCAGAGGAAACCCCAACGTTTCCACCCGTACTCCCAGCCTCAGGGGCAACAGCAAGATACGGACCGGAAACAGGGTCTATCAGCTTGGAAACAACTGGGAAACAGAAGGCGTGGTCAGAGATCCCACCGGGGCAGGGGTGCCTCTTCATTTGTCCCACGACCTGCCAAGACACAGAAGCAATATAAATCAGTGATGCTTCTAGAGCGCGATATCTCGCGAGTTTTAGTACTATCCCGCAATTCGGTATATTCGGAGCGTTCAGTAGAAGACGCGATCCCGCATGTTTACAAAATGGAGGGGCACCGATCGTTTCGCAAGAATCCTTTAATTTTATCATCATGAAGGCTATATTTGGTCGTTTTTTCAGTGAAAAATGTTATTTCATATGAAAACAAAACGGATACTACAGTTTGAAAGTGGGTGATGCAAATGTCAGATACTAACAACAATACTGTTGAACCAATTCATACAGCATGTGTGTTACCTCATATCTACTCATGAATATTAATGAGTTGGGAGCTATGGCCGTGAGTTCTCAAGTTTAAAGTGTTAGATCTTTGTTGAGGGTTCCATTTTATAAAATAATGCTAGAAAACCCCAATGGAAATCGGAAATCTATGACCTCATATCATCTCATGAATATTAATGACTTGGGTGCTATGGCCATGAGTTTCCCAGTTTAAAGCATTTGGTCTTTCATCGAGGCGCTTCTATTTTAAAAAATATTGCTAGAAAAGTATTGTAGAATATGGCCCCAGGTCTTTAATTTTTTTTTATCCAAGCACTGATTCAGATAAGTAATATAAATTACGCAGTGGTTAAATCACAGGACATCCCAATATGTAAATTACTGGCTAAATGTCAGGAAATAATTTCATTGGTTGATTTTTTTATCGTTAGTTTTCCAGGAAATCTGTGACCTCACATCTTCTCATGAATATTAATGAGTTGGTGCTACTGCCATAAGTTCTCGAGTTTAAGGTATTTGATCTTCATTGAAGCTTCCATTTAATAAAATATTGTAAGAAAAACCCTAGAAATCCACGACCTCATATCTTCTCATGAATATTAATGAGTTGGTGCTACGGCCGTAAGTTCTGAGTTTAAAGTATTTGATATTTTTTTAGGCTTTCATTGTGTAAAATATTGCTACAATCCTAAAACAAGGCATCCCGTGATATAAAGCACTTCCCTAGATGAAGCACTTCCTGACATATAGCCAAAAGTTACATATCGGGGGGGGGGGACTGCCCCCACATTTCAAAATTTCTAGAATCAACACTGTAAATGACAGTTACTGTGCTCAGCCTGTGACCGGAATTTTAGTGCCTTTTCAAACTGGTCAGACAGGGGCTTCTGTGTCAAGTGTAATGAGAGATCAAAAGTTAAAAGTGACCGGAAAGGACTGTTTTTCAAAAACAAGAACTCAGTTACCTGTGTCTTATCATGTTGTTTCTCATGTACCTTTTGCAGGAGGGTCGCCGCAAAAGAAAGGCGTAATTCCCGAACATCAAAGATCAATAAAATCTGTGAAAGGTGTTTCTTGTGTAAATTCACTTGAGTTCTATACAAAATGTCACAAATGTCCCACTTGTTGTACCAAATCCTCCTGTAGGGTCAAGATTGCGCAAGTTTTGGGAAAAATGGGCAGCCCTAGGCGTCAACCCCAAAGTGGTTGCAGTCCTTAAAGAGGGTTATGTCCTACCCTTCCAGTCCAGACCTTATCTGACAAGAGAACCGACAATAACAAGCTGTTATGTAGATCCTCACAGGAACAGCTACCTGTTGGAGGCATTGCATCCGCTGTTAAACAAAAATGCTGTAGAACTAGTTCAAAATCCACAATCCCTGGGGTTTTACAACCGGTTGTTCCTTGTACCAAAACCCAACAACCGGTGGCGCCCCATCTTGGATCTGAGCAAATTAAACAATTTTCTAAAAACCCAAACTTTCAAGATGGAGACCCCAGAGACAATACGGACCTCTCTCCAGGCAGGAGAGTGGGTGACCTCCATAGACTTCAAAGACGCGTACTTCCATGTCCCCATAAACAGTCAGTCCAGGAAGTACATGCGTTTTCACATTCAAGGCAAGACCTATCAATTCATAGCACTTCCATTTGGTCTGTCCACAGCGCCTATGGAGTTTACAGTGATAGCCAAAGAGGTCAAGTGGCTAGCCATGAGACAGGGTATAAGGATCCACCAGTACCTAGACGACTGGTTGGTCAGGGCCAGGTCCCTCCAGGTTTGTCGTCAACAGACACAGAGCCTAGTGACACTTTGCAAAGACCTGGGATGGTTAGTGAACCAGGAAAAATCAGAGCTGGAACCGAAACAAATTTTCAATTTCGTAGGCTACCAGTTCGACCTGAAACAGGGCAGGATCAGACCCACCCAAGAACGTTGGCAGGGTCTACAGGTCAAGATACGGGAGATATTAGCCTCTCCAGTGTGCCCGGTCCGGAACTTCATGTCACTGATCGGGTTACTAACTGCCACAGAAAAACAGGTCCATATGGGCAGATTACACACGAGGCCTATACAGTGGCACCTCAAGAACAATTGGAGGATGCCGGAAACGTTGGAGAAGACCATTCCCATTCCGAAATCACTTCACCCACATCTGAAATGGTGGCTGGAGGAAGACAATGTTATCAAAGGTCAAACCCTACACCCTCTAGCACATGCTCTGCAAATCTTTACAGAGGCATCAAAAGAAGGGTGGGGTGCTCACTTAAACGAACTTATGGCAAGGGGACGTTGGTCACTCCCAGAGAGCAAACTGCACATAAACTACCTAGAGTTAAAGGCAGTCCTTCTGGCCTTAAAAGAATTTCAAGCCCTCTGTACAAAGTGGTTCTCATAGCTACCGACAACACCACGGTGGTAGCATATATAAACAAGGAAGGGGGAATGAAGTCGGGCCTACTGTGTGCCCTATTATGGAGGATACTGACATGGTGTGCCAGAAATCAAGTAATACTCAAAGCTCGACATATTCCCGGCCGTCTAAATGTTATAGCTGACAAGTTATCCAGACTGGGTCAGACCATTCAAACAGAATGGTCCCTCAATCCAGAGATATTCTAGGCAATATGCGACCGGTGGCACAGACCCCAAGTGGACCTATTTGCCACCAGGTTCAACAGCAAACTGCCACACTTCGTCTCCCCAGTCCCAGACCCCCAAGCTTGGGCAGTGGATGCTCTCAGTCTGTCTTGGGAGGAACTGGACCCTTACGCCTTCCCACCAGCAGCCATCTTGGGCAAAGTGGTGGAGAAGCTCCAGGACTACCCCTGCAACAGAATAATTCTGATTGCTCCAGGGTGGCCCAACATGCCCTGGTTTTGGGACTTGGTAACAATGTCAAGCCAGATCCCACTGTGTCTGCCCAGCATACCCAACCTAGTGTCTCAGCCCTTCAACCAGGTCCTTCACAGGAACCTGTCGAATCTGAACCTACATGCCTGGCTCCTAGAGCCTCAGCAATCAAGGAACAGGGCTTCTCTGAGGCAGTGGCAGCACGAATTGAGGCTCCTCAAAGAGGATCAACCAGATCTGTCTATGAGGCAAAGTGGTCCATTTTTACAAAGTGGTGCCTCAGTAATCAGGTGGACTTCAGAGCACCACCTCTAAAGGCTATAGCTGATTTCCTACTGTACTTGTTTCAGGAAAGGAAATTACAACCAGGCACAATAGATCGTTATAGATCAGCCATTGCTGACAAATTGGGTAATGTACCAGTAAATGTCAGCAAAGATGAAAATCTCACCCGTCTCCTGGATAGTTTCCATAGAGACAGACCCAAGGGTAGGAGGGGTATACTCTCCTGGAACCTGTCCCTGGTCTTACTCCAGCTGACAAAAGCACCCTTTGAGCCCCTTAAGGAGGCCTCCCTAAAACACTTGACCTTCAAGACTGTTTTTCTGATGGCCCTAGGTTCGGGTAAACGCAGGAGTGAGATCCATGCCTGGCTTCACAAGAACATCAGGCACCAGGCAGACTGGTCTAAGGTGTCCTTGTACCCCTCACCCAGCTTTCTATCCAAGAATCAGCTGGCTAAGGAGGGCCCAGAAAGTGTGGCCCCGGTAGTTATCCCAACCCTGGCCCCTACTCTGGATAAATTACTCAAGGGTGACAGATCACTATGTCCAGTTAGAGCCCTGCGTTACTATCTGGACAAGACATCAGATCTCAAGGCAAAACAAAGAACTAGTCTTTGTCTCCTTCAAGAAAGGTTTTGACAAAGATATCTCGCCTGCCACCATCTCCTCATGGATCAAACAGACTGTGATCCTATGTTATGAGCTCTCTGACCAGCAAGCCCTCACTCTACATCAAGTTAAAGCCCATGATGTAAGGGCTTTTGCTGCTTCCAAAGCTTTCCAATCTGGAATCTTTTTGGACCAAATCTTGTCAGCTTGCCACTGGAAATCTCACAACACCTTCACACAATTCTATCTGAAAGATGTGGCCTGGGCTGACTCAGAGCTCTTCCATTTAGGGCCGGTTGTGGCTGCTCAGCAGATCCACTAACAAGGCCAATAATGAGGAGATATACTTGTAAATATGTACACAATGTATACTCATACTTAGATAAGTATAAATCAATCAAAAAAAAAAAACAAAAAAAACTGTGACATGCTTCCTTTGGGAGGTTTATTTCTTGGGATTGAACTCATCCCTCTCTTCCCTCCACTCAGAGCAGTAATGCTTAAACAAGAGGGGGGGAGGGGGGAGCAGTGTCGGTTAATTCAGCCGGTTAACCGGTGTTCTAGATACCGACTTAGGCCCTGTTGGGTTACCTGAATCAGGACTACCCAGGCCTCAACTTTGTTAGTTTTTGAGTTCACTCAAGTTTTCCTAGTAACTTACCCGCCAACCAAGCGGTAGTTATTCAGCAATTGTCCATTGGATAGGATGTATTAACGCAATAAAATTGCAAATTTAATAAGTAAATTAAATTTTTATAAGTTAATACCCTATCCAATGGACAGACAAGGCCCTCCCAACCAGCCCCGCTATGAGCTTACTAGGGGTCTAATAGGTTTAGACAATGAAAAAGACGCCGTGACGTCATTCTGTCTAGACAGGAAGTATGCACGAGGCGACACCTGGCGAATGTACACTCTGTGACCAGTCTTGCCGGTATTTTATACAGAATGACTTTTTCTGTCGTTTGGCGGGACCGGTCGCGCCGACCGGTAAAGCAATTGTCCATTGGATAGGGTATTAACTTATAAAAATTTAATTTACTTATTAAATTTGCAATTCTACTTTGTTATAAACAAGCAGACCAACAAGCCTTGGACTTGGTCCAAGTTAAAGCGCATGACATTAGGGCCTTCGCGGCCTCTAAGGCCTTTTATGGTGGGGTATCAGTGGACCAAATCATGCAAGCCTGTCACTAGAAAGCTCAGAACACATTTACAAATTTTTACCTATAAGACCTTACTTGGTCAGGCAACGACAACAATATGTATCTGGGACCAGTGGTGGCGGCACAACAAGTCCTTCCCCTCAGACCAGTTATCCTTGGAAAGAAAAGAAGGGGGGCACATCTGATACAACCAAGTCTTCTGGAATCTAATCCCAGGGTCTAGGTGTAGGTTTACCTCTCAAGATGTTACGGGTAAGGTCATTTTTTATTTTTAGTTTATCAAGTATAATATGTATTAAGGACTTATCAAGGTTGTCATTAATCTCATGTTAGGTGGCAAAAATTTATGAGAATTCCAACCATAGGGCTGGTTTTTCACTCGTGGATGGCCCCTAAGGGCCCTTACACTTCTTAAGTGAGCACGACTGCACTTCTCTCCTACAATCAAAACATCCTGACAGTTTTTAGCACTGTCATTCATTCTACTCAGGTTTTTCGCTGTTTACAGGCCCGGTCTTCGGGATTGGTGCACTGTAAGTGGGACTCAGACTGGTATTTCTAAACATTCATTCTAATCTATTACTTCAAAATCTAAGAAAAATTGACATACTGTATATGTGTTTTTTTTCGCGGGAACTTAAGTTCGAGAATCAAAACAGAAGTCTTGTTTCGCGAGAATTTAATTTCGCGGTGAAAGATACTATATTGTCGCCCAACAAAAAAAAGTGATCAGCTTACATTAACTGTTGAAACATTTTTAGTGCTAAAGTATCAGTCATATCTACATACATAATGAATCTTGTGTTTATCACATAAAAGAAAAGAAACTGCATGGCTCACACTGATGTACTGAGAAGTGCAATTTACCATATGTAATAAAAACTTCCCGTTAAAATGTAGAAATAAACTACGTATGCGCGGACTTTATTGGCAATTCAATCACAAAAATAACCTCAAATAAAGGACGAGGGCCGAATCGCCAATAAAGTCCAAGCAAAAGTAGTTTATTTCTATTATAAAACGATTTTTGTAGTTTTATCCAATGTTCACTGATTTTGTTTGTTTTCAATTTTATTTTCGAGATTATGTTGCGCAACCATGTTCGCAGATTGGAACAGCGTACATTTGTTCCTCTATAAAAGTACTCTCACGAAATGCGCAGAGACGCATTTTCATCGACTGCGCAGGTGTCCGTTTTATAATTGCTAATCTTTCTCAGCCGCACAATTGCTGTTTGTATAGTGGGCCCAGGAACCATTTTCTATTTCAGTCGATCAATAGATGTCAAGAGCCTAATGTTTTACTATTGTTTTAAAAGCAGAGCTACTCAGATGTTAAAATTCTTATCTGAGAACAAAAGTAAAGTTGTTTGTTAACCCAATTAAAAATGTGGTTTTGAAAATACACCATTATGAAAATAGCTTAAATTATGAATGTGTCATAATGGAGACTTAAAAGGCTACTTGAAAGTCTTTTCAAAGTGTAGACTAAGGGGCCATTTCCATACACGCTGATGCGTATTGCGTATCCGCAATGCAGATCCGTGAATGCGTTTGCGTTTATTTGCAGCTTATATAAATGATACAGAGTGTTTCCATATGCACTGATGCTCATTGCGTTAAGCATGCGTATGCGCAATGCGTGAAGAAAATGCAGCAGTGTTGCAAAAAAACGCATTCACGCAACGTAAAATAATATCAAGATCACTGATTTTGTTATCTTTTCTCTTCAAACAAGCATAAAATCGTCATTTTGTGCTCAATTTTTAAAAATAAGGTATCGTTTTGAAGCTTGTAATATGCAGAATACATCTACATTGGTTATGTGATTGATTTCATAATATTTTAAGTAAATATAACAACAACAATAAAATATAAATGGATAAATTGAAAAATCTGCCTTTAAGAAATATTTTTAAGTCTATATAATTCATAAAGATATATTCTGTCATGGATTTAACTATTAACCAATACTTTTCTACCAGTTCAAACTGAAATCTATGCTTCTTGCTATATTATCTGCATTGTTTATGCACTTATTTTTAAGCGCGTATGGAAACACATTTTATGCAATCTGCATACGCATTGCGGATCTGCATCGCGGATACGGATCACGGATCAGTGCGTATGGAAATGTACACTAAGGTAGCGTTTTGAAGCTTGTAATGTGCAGAATACATCTACATTGGTTATGTGATTGATTTCATAATATTTTAAGTAAATATAAGAAACGACAATGAAATATAAATGGATAAATTGAAAAATCTGCCTTTAAGAAATATTTATAAGTTTTAATAATTCATAAAAATATATTGTCTGGATTTAACCATTAACCAACACTTTTCCACCAATTCAAATTGAAATCTATGCTGCTTGCTATATTTATTCACAAATCTGCATTGCTTATGCACTTATTTTTAAGGGCATATGGAAACACATTTTATGCAATCTGCATACGCATTGCGGATCTGCATCGCGGATACGGATCGCGGATCAGTGCGTATGGAAATGTACACTAATGCTAAAGAGGAAGCCAAACAACTAAAAATAGGAGGGGGGGGCAGTACCATAAAGATGACAGGTCTACCTGCCCAGAGATGTACAAGGCCCTCCCAAAGCTTGGCTAGGATAAAGCATGCCAAGTGGGAGGTTATTAGTAGATTCTACAGAAGACAAAGATATGTATATTGTGTGAAGTGACTGTGTGCTGGCATTTCATATCAGATGCTAGTTCCTAAAGTTCCTAAAGTTTCCCCCTCTTTTCTTTCACTTTACAACTGTTTTATACTTCTGGCTAAATGTTGTGATAAATCTTTCACGAATAAAACTGTGTGGTTATTTGTACTTCCTTGTCAATATTTACAGTGAAACGGATTAATGGTGTTTTTTATAAAATTGCACACTTGTTGGTGTGCATTATTTTATTCCTGCATATATATATTCACATTATCTGTATATATGATGACCTTAAGAATACATAAATATTAGCGAGAATTTTAGTAGTTACTCGCGAATATAGCGAAAATTAATTCCTTGTGAAAAAACCCACTTATACAGTATCTTCCAGTCTCAGCTGTAATCCCTCCACTGTGCAGTTGGATTCAGCATTCAGTCCCACATGGTAAGCTATTGTAGCACAAAATTGAAAATTTTAATTTCTTAAATGTAGCTTTTATAAGCGACAAGCTTACCATGTGGGACTGAGAAGAGTCCCACCCTGCCTACCTGCTGTATTACAGCTGAGGGTTAAGGTTTAAAAATTGCAATGAGAAAGTAGGAAGAGATCTCGTAGTGTACCACGAGAGGACAACCTGAGGCTACGGCCAACTATAAATGTCTATTTTTCTTAGACGTTGGCTGTGATGCCTGCGGCCATCCAAGAACAGTATTCAGTCCGACATGGTAAGCTGCCTTGTAGCTTATAAAAGCTACATTTAAGTAATTAAAATTTTCAAATTAACATTCACTAACATTCTTATTCTTAGAACTTCTCTTAGAATATTTTAAAACATGGAAAGTTTCTAAGAATGGAAAGTTTTAAATTCCTGATAATTTTGGAATTTCAAAGGTAGTACATGTAATTACCAAGTGTATACCATAGCTCTGTGGGAAACAGACAGCACTTGAGTGCCTAGTTACTGCTCATCATGAAGGTATTACTTGTGGAAAATCTTTATTGAAAATTAATGGCAATTTATAGAAAATGCCTTAGAATAAGAGTGTTATAAGAATATTAATGTCCATGAATATGGGCCCAATTATTTACTCATGAATACATTCTCATGAGAGTTCTACTTTTAAATTAAAGCATTCAACTTTCCTCTTGGTTGTGACACATATTTGGTCCATAAGGGTAAGGTACTTGGCAAAATTGAAAGTATTTCCCATAATTTCTTACAAACACTTATTCCGGGTCAGTTTTTCTGAACCGTCATACATGTTAAAACAAATCTAGAAGTGTCTGGTAGGCCTCTCCAGGGAAACTGTCCCAACTCGGATCACTGAGATTCCCTCAACAGGTACTGTGATGCCAGAACCACATCATCTCTCATGTCAACCACGGAACCAGTTATTATGACATCACAAGAACTCTTCAGTATGCCTGTTTACATGACATTTTCTTTTAATCTCTATATATAGTTTTCTTAAAATTACTTTTAGTAAAACCAAAAAAAAAAGAAAATTTTTTTCTTCCACCATTGTGCTCCCTAAAGAAGTATTACCAGTGACGTAAAACAACCACTGTGATAAAGAAAAATCAACATTAATAAAGTATAAAATACCTGGTACTTCATTGTTTACTTAGACACCAGAAAAACCAAAGCCAGGCTCACCTATGTATAGCAGACTTCAAACAGAACAAATAAAACCACCAAGAATACAGCACCATAACGGTCAACTGCTGCAAGCAACACCTCAAAAACAGCCGTGTCAGGTCCTGAGAACTCCTTCAAGACCTCAACAACAACAAATACAGGATTTGATGATCTCTGAAACGGGAGTTGCAACACAGGCTAATACAGGAAAACAGCCTGATCCTGATCTTACCTTTGAGCAACCCAATTATACTCCACGCAGGCCTGGTGGAGTCAAAACTCCAGGTGCGATAAATCTTTTTTTACATGCAGTAATAGCATGTTCACCATAATCAAATGATAATGTGTTTTAAAACTTAGCCCTTGTTATTTTTTTTTTGTTTTTTCAAAGATATGTATAATCAATCCTAATATTTGGCAAAATAAGACTATATTTTTTCTTGTTTATTTAGTTAAAATTATTTACGATTATTTTTGTCTGTGTCGCAATTTTCATTAAACTTGTATAAGAATGACTGGTACCGAGCCAATTTTTTCAACTTTTTCAAAACAAATTACACCACAGTGACACTCTTGCAACCCTCCTATTTTATTCCAATCAAAATCTGACACCAAATGTCTCTGTGACATTTTTTGCCGTTGACAGGTCTTTCTAAGCTTGTATTTGTGATTGCAATATGTGAAAAAAACAACACAAGGTCAACAGCTGCTTTATAAACAATAAAAGATCTACCACAGTATATTTTATCTCTCATTTGGAACGGCATGGTTCTAGGTCATCTTAAAAGCTTAAGAAGAAGGCAAGATGACAAGTCACTGAACTAACTCTTGTCTCAAAGTTTAGGTGATTTAAGTTACAAACTTAAGGTGACATACATCATGAGATACATCATTAGATTGATTTAAATTCACAAAGTGCTAAGGCGGATAGAGTTAACCATACTCACCATATACATGTATTAGGTTGCCCAAGCAGTAGCTTGCCAACATTGTTGAACTGGTTTGGCTTTTAGTTTTTTCAGTTGGACGGGTCAAATAGTGCTTTTGAGTCCTGTAGTACATGGAGATATTGCAATGAGTATCAAAAATAAAATACAATGCAAATTTTTTATGTATTTTACTCTACAGCATTTTATGTGATTGTTAGAATTCTTAATATTAGGTTTATACATATCGCCAAATCATGATGGAGATGATATGTTTGATGTGGATAAGTTCATGGAAAGAGCCAAGAAGTATGCAGCTAAATCACCTGGTGTGGCTTCTGTATTCAAAAAGAGGCCAATGTATGACACTAAATCAGCAGACAAGGATGTAAGTAAACTCATGTATTTTTACATTTGTTGGACTTTTAGGGTATGTCCTAATCAAAAAAAGTAATCTGTTCTCAGTAAAAATCAATCTTAATATCTCTACATTAATATGATATCGCTTAATGTCTCAGAGAACTTTAGCCTGCATATGTACTTAAACATCAAAGCAGGGGTGTTAGTTGAGTCGAAAAACAGGGACCTGCTATATGTAATCGTGAGAATCAACTCAAATCTAGGTACTTGTTTTACTGTGAAACCATGTCTCAGTTACACAAATATGGTAATTGACGTAAGGGTGACACCTAGTAGTTGATGCTTGGTAAGTGAGTGTAATTTCATGAAAACTCTTCCCACATTTAAAGAGTTGAGTGCTTGTGTATATATAAAATAACTTATGGAACTGGTTATATTTTTATGCAGTAAAACATTAGTAGCACCCTTTCTTACATTAAATTACATAATTCAAGGGTTTTTACCTCACAGCCCTCTAAGGGCTGTCAGGGTATTGTTTTCACCCATGGTGTCCGGATGGGCGGGCAGGCGGCGGGAAAAAGTTTGTCCGGGCTGTATCTCAGAAACCGTAAGGTGTAGGAAGTTGATACATGGTAGGGACATTGGTTAGGGGGTGTAGGTGTGCAACGTCATAATCTGACCAGGATTTGACCTTTGACATTGCCGTAGTGACCTTGACCTATAAAATCTTGTCCGGGCGATATCTCTGAAACCGTAAGGTGTAGGAAGTTGATTCTTGGTAGGGACATTGGTTAGGAGGTGTAGGTGTGCAACGTCATGGTCTGACCAGGATTTGACATTTCCGTAGTGACCTTGACCTATAAAATCATGTCCGGGCTATATCTCGGGAAACTGTGAGGTGTAGGAAGTTGATACTTGGTAGGGACATTGGTTAGGGGGTGTAGGTGTGCAACATCATGGTGTGACCTTGATTTGACCTTTAACCTTGTCGTAGTGACCTTGACCTTTAAAATCTTGTTGCACCTTTGGGTCTGTTTTTTGATGCAAATTAAGCACTGTTAAAATCATATTAGAATTCATTAAGAATTTTACTTTTACAACTTCCCATTGTAACAGGTGGTATTTCATCAAGTGAGCCACAAATTTTGCTCCAACACCACACATAAGCATTCATTGAATGTATTACCACTTCTGTATGCATGGTAATATTCAAAACATCTAAACCATAATTCGGTCATGCCAGATGTAGATAAAGTACATGCATTATCTTTCAGTATTTTCTCTATTTAAACATTGTTTGGACCTTCATATAACTGACAGTGCTCTGAAAGTATCCTAACTTTGTACTGATACAGTACTTCTATTTGTCATGGTGTTAAAAACATTTCCCTAGGCTGTGGGGTACGGGCATCTCTGATGCTATTTTATTTTATATTTTTAACCCCAGCCCATAAAGGCCTGGGTTATATACATGCCAAGTGCTCTCCGGGCAGTGGCAGCGGTGGGGGGCATAAAGCTTGTGATCCACAGCCTAAACCCATGCACAGACTTACCAAATTTTCAGGTTTTGTTAACCCCAACAGGGTCTAGAGATGAATAAGTTTTGGAGGGGTAAACAGCAACAATTGTTGTCGTGGCAACAGTTTTAAGATTTTTGGTTCTCAACATTTGTGGGTGTTCCACAGCCTAAACTCGTGCAAGGATTTAACCAAATTCTTTCAGGATAGGTTTTGGGGGTATCCGGTAACAACTGTTGCCATGGCAACACTTTAAGATTTTCAGGTCTTAAAGTTTGTGGGTGTTCCACAGACTAAACCCCTGAACGGATTTTCACCAAATTTTCAGGGGATGTTTACCCCAAGAGAATCTAGAGGTGATTAGGTTTTGGGGGTATCCGGTAACAACTGTTGCCATGGCAACACTTTTAAGACTTTCAGGTCTTAAAGTTTGTGGGTGTTCCACAGACTAAACCCCTGAACGGATTTTCACCAAATTTTCAGGGGATGTTTACCCCAAGAGGATCTAGAGCTGATTAGGTTTTGGGGGGTATCCGGTAACACCTGTTGCCATGGCAACACTTTAAAAATTTTCGGGTCTTAAAGTTTGTGGGTGTTCCATAGACTAAACCCCTGCACGGATTTTCACCAAATTTTCAGAATATGTTTAACCCAAGAGAATCTAGAGCTAATTAGGTTATGGGGGTATCTGGTGGCAACTGTTGCCATGGCAACACTTTTAAAAATCTTTGATATTTTCTGTAACTAAAATATTGAAGCTAGCTTCATCAGATTTGCACAAAATGTAAATGGATATGAAAGCTTGCCTGAGAGTAATTGTGTTCTTGTTTTGGAAACAAAATGACCGCCATATCACATCTTTAATACCAAATAGGAGGGTCATCATATCAAAAAAGCCTTATATCTTCCTTATAATTGCTTCTAGGGCTACAAAATATGAAAACTACTTGTAAGAAATCATGGCCTGTGAATCTTTTGTACAACATCTCGTGGGTTCTCTGATTTTCCCAAATCTCAATGTTGTTTGCCATTTAGCTGTACCTGCGGACTGGGGTTCTTGCCTGCCAAGGCTGGCTATTTTTATCTCCTGCTGGCAAAAGGCTGGGTTTGAAAGATTATGAAACTCCTTGCATACATGCGTGGATGCGAGTGCATGTGTGCGTTTGTCATATTTTTACATAAATCTTTATATTTTATTCATTTATGAATATATTTTCACCAAATTTGCGGAGAATTTCAAAAAACAACATGGCTGCCGTACCTGATTGTTTGAAAATGATTAATATGTTTTAAAACTTAAAATATTGCAGCTAGCCATGTCAGATATGCACAGAATGTAAATGGATAGGAAAGCCTAAGAGTGATTGTGACCTTGTTCTGAAAACAAAAAGGCGGCCTTATCAATTTTTAGGCGGGTTGCGTGTAACCAACCCGCCTATTAGATAGATCACCATCATAGCTAAGTTCCTTTCGAAATTGGTGTAATTCCGTCCTTTGGTTTGTCCATTTTTTGTCCCTTTGTCTGTCCATCCACATTTTTGTTTCCGGACTCTAACTCAAAAACACTTTGTCCAATCGAATTCAAACTTGACAGGGAGATAGATCACCATCATAGCTAGGATCCCTTCGAAATTGGTGTAATTCCGTCTGTTCGTTTATCCGTTTGTCTGTCCATTCATCTGTCCGTCCACATTTTCGTTTCCGGACTCTACTCGAAAACGGTTTGTCCAATTGAATTCAAACTTGATAGTGACATAGATCACCATCATAGCTAGGTTCCTTTCGAAATTGGTGTAATTCCGTCTGTTTGTTGGTCCGTTTTTTGTCCATTATTCTGTCAAAATTTCCGTTTCCGGACTCTAACTCGAAAACTGTTTGTGCAATCAAATTCAAACTTGACAGGGAGATAGATCACCATCATAGCTAGGGTCCTTTCGAAATGGGTGTAATTCACTCCGTTTGTTTGTCCATTTTTTTGTCTGTTTGTCTGTCCGTCAAAATTTCCGTTTCCAGACTCTAACTCGAAAACGGTTTGTCCAATCGAATTCAAACTTGACAGGGAGATAGATCACCACCATAGCTAGGTTCCTTTCGAAATTGGTGTAATTCTGTCCAATCGTTTGTCTGTTTTTTGTCCATTTATCTGTTTGTCAACATTTCTGTTTCCGGACTCTAACTCAAAAACGCTCTGTCCAATCAAATTCAAACTTTACAGGGAGATAAATCACCATCATAGCTATAGGTTCCTTTCGAAATCGGTGTAATTCCGTCCGTTCGTTTGTTCGTCAACATTTCCGTTTCCGGACTCTAACTTGAAAACGCTTTGTCCAATCAAATTCAAACTTGACAGGGAGATACATCACCATCATAGCTAAGTTGCTTTCGAAATTGGTGTTTTTGTTGCGTTAATATATCTTACCTAGTGGACCAGTGCATTTGTCCGGCGCGCAGCTGGTCCCGCCAAACGTTAGAAAAAAATGGGCTCTGACCGGGACCGGTAGTGTAGTATTCATTCACTAGGTGTCTCCTCTGCACCCGACTCCCCTATTGCACGTGCGTGCGCATGCGCACTTCCTCTTTTTGTTTGGTGCCATTGTGTTTTTTACTTCAAGGATATTTGGGAAAATATTTCGCAGATTATTAGTGTTATAGTACTGTTTTTCTCCTCACTTGTGGATATTATTGAATTTAAAGTGTCATGGCATCACCAGGACAACGAAGGGGTATTTGCGGGCACATGATGGCTGGCTTCGACCAGCATGAACGTTGTGCACGCTGTCGTGATAAAGGTTTGGGGTCAGATCCCTGTGTCCAGAAGAAGGTCTGTGTTATTTGCGACACTCTTTCTGATCAACAGCGAGATATGCTTTCTACTCCACAGTACCAAATCCGTAAAGACAAAAAGGCTGGTTTGCTGGTATCTCCATCGAAAGTGACTGTTGTGGGAGTTGTAGATCAGGATCTCTCGCACTTGCCTCAAGATGTACCGGACCCTTCCGGTTCCGGTCCGCAGGAATCTTTCAGGACGATTCTCAAACCGGTGATATCATCTTCAACCAGCCTCCTGCTACTGCCAAGGTGGACACACCCGGTCCGGGTGGTTTTGTCAAGCTTGGTTAGGCTGTTTCTACCGGTTCTTCTGTTTTGTCTGCTACTGAACCTCGTCCTATTGTCTCCTCTGGTACCCCTGGTACCGGTTCCGGTCCGGCTACAGAAGCAGTTCCAGAGGACTCTGACATTGAATCTGTGACCGGTCGGTCGGAAAAGGGCTCTGAGGAAGGTGAAATCTCTGACACTGAGACGGTCGAGCAAAATGAGGAAATGAACTATAGAGAGACCGTCAAAGCAGTTAGGGCCTTCCTAGGATGGTCTCATATCCCGGATTTTGAGTTTTCAGCCACAGATGGAGATCGTTCTGGAACCCATGGAAGGGCAAGCACCCGCACAAGCCAGGGAAAATTTCAGTGGAACTCCCAGCCGATGACTGGCTATGTCATAAGATGGAGCGTTTGAACACCAGAGTGGCAGAAGGATACCCTTCACGCTCGCAGGAGTTGGCTGGACTTAAGGTGGATCAGTTTGTGCGTACCCTGAAAAGTTAGGCCAAGTGGTATCAACAGTACCGTATTAGACAGGACTCGAATGTTCGACCAGGAAAGACTATCTTCAGTTGGTCAGACTCAGAAACACGTTTGAATTCACAATTTTATTGCGTTAATACATCCTATCCAATGGACAATAGCTTATCCGGTCGGCGCAGACCGGCCCGCCAAACGACAGAAAAAGTCATTCCGTATGCATGCATACTGGCCGGCTGGCCCTGGTGTGCACTCGCTAGGTGTCGCCTCTGTGTTGCTTCCTGGCCAGTGCCCGTGACGTCATAGCATCTTTTTTCGTTTGGCGCGTGGTGTTTGCACACGAAAATTTCTGCTCTTAATATTTTGTGGAATATAGCTAGGGTTTTCATTTTTTCTCAACATATTTTAGTTTTATAACTTGTGGAGAGTTTATAGACTATAATGTCGTCACCTGGTCAAAAGAGAGGGGGCTGCGGCCATCAGATGGCGTCCTTTGATGGACATGCCTATTGCGCCCGCTGCAGAGACAAGAAGAAGGGAGAGGATCCCTGTGTCAAATCACCTGATAGTGAGTGTAGCCTTTGTGCCATTTTGACCCCAGAACAATTACTACAACTTTCTACGCCCTCTTACCGTCTCAAGAAGGAGAAAAGAGAGGCAAGGAAAATGGACGCTACACCCAGTAAAGACAGCTCTTTGGTTGAACCTTCATCCGTCTCTGTGATTGGACCTGTAGGGACTTCCAGCTCTTCTACACCAGCTATTCCTGAAAAGAAGCCCAAGAAAGACAAGCCCTCCACTTCTTCTTCTTCTACAAGTAAAGCCAAGAAATCTACAAAATCGGTCGAAGATTCAAAGTACCTTGAACTTGACAAGAAATGGACCGACCGTTTTAATCGATTGAAGGCTCTTCTCTTGGCCAAGTCTCTACATCCGGCTGATCAACCCGCCTTCTCATCATCAGTCAAAGTCCCCCCTGCTCACTCTCCACCTGCTGCTATCTCCAAAGATTCCGAACCATTTTTTCAACCATTGTCTTCAGGGCGCACTGGCACAGACTCCTCTGTACTTGTACATCAGTCAGCCAGCCAGCCCGGTTCGGAGAAGTCTTCATCTGAGCACACTGGAAAAGACATCTCTGCTTCACAGCATCTGTCATCCAGCCAGCTTGTAACCGACCAACAACCTGTCCGACAGATTTCACCTGGGCGCACTGGCAAGGATTCCTCTGCCTCCGGGCATCAATCAGCCAGCCAGCCTTCAACCGACCGGCAGCGTCAGGTTACTCACACTGGTACCGACCCTTCATCCATCAGACTTTCTTCAGATTCTAAGGCCTGGTCTGACCGGCCTAGATCTTTGGCCACCGACTCCGGCTCTCCAACTCTACATCGACGTTGTCGAAACAGCTCCTCTAGTGGCAGCTCAGCTTCAGATTCTGACTACACCGACCGACCACCTGTGGACTTATACGCAGAAGAGGGAGAGTTATCAGAGGATCAAGATTGCACGACCCATGAGCCCGACCAAGCTATCAGCGAAGAACAAACTTATAGAGAGACCATGAGTGGCATACGTTCATATATGGGCTGGTCGAATATTCCTGAACTGGACAGTACTGCAACAGGATCCGATGATAACCCCTTTTCTGGGCCGAAGTCCTCTACCCCAGGGAAAGTGTCAGTGAATATGCCGACGGAGGATTGGCTTTGCAAGGTCAGCAAACTGAACGTTACTCTGGTTGAGGGTTAACCCTCCCGAAGTTCTGAAGCCGGTGGCTTGCTGATGGACCAGTTCTTGAGACCTGCAAAGTCACAGTCCAAGTGGTACGGGCTGTCATCCGACCACAAAGCGGACGCGTGCAAGTTGAACAGCACCTACAGCAGAATTGCTCGGCAGTCTGGTCTCACCACTTCTCATCCCACATCCAGGTGTATCTCTCAAGAGACTCTTAGGCGATGGGAGAAATCAGCACGAGAGGCTACAGTCATCTGTAACCAGGCTGCCAGTTTTAATCGTTGCCTTTTTAAGGTTCAACAAGACATGCAGGAACAGTTCAAGACTGTACACTCCGAGAATAAGGGCAAGAGTTCAACCAAGGTTTCCACTGCTATGGATGAGATGCAACACCTCATGAACTTTAACTCCAGCATTTGCCAAGCTGCTGCAAAGACAATGGAGCACCTTACTGAGTTTGTGTTTGTCTCCATGGGAAACCTGACGTTGGCTCGAAGGGACGCCTACCTCACCCACCTTAGAACCGGGGTTAAACCAGACACTTTGGCCGGTTTAAGAACTGCTCCCATTCATATCAACACCCTCTTCCCGGACTCTCTCATCAAGAAAGCCGAAGAGGAAATTGTACAGTACGAAAGCAAGAGTCAGTCGTCTTCTGGCAAGGGAAAGGGTCAGTACCACCCTTATGAGAGGCCGGAGAGGAAAAGTGACAAGAAATCATCGTCTTTTAAGAGTGACAAGCCCTCATGGAAAAACATTGGCAAAGGGCATCATAGAAGAAATCGAGGGAAGTCTTCACACTACTCCTCGCGACCAGCCAAGGGCCAGCAGTCCTATAAATGACAATCATTGTGTCGACAAGTTACAGGGAGGACTGCTGGCCGGGAGCCAGACTTTAACACCAGAACATTTTGTAAACTTAAATGTTGTAACTCGTGTTCCTACTGCACCCGGGCATTCGCAAAGGAAAGGAGTAAGTCCCGGGTTGCCAGTCTGTCATTTACCAAAAGGTTGCAAATTAAAATATGTGAAAGGTGTTTCTTGTGTCACTCAATTGTGTTGTGTAAATCCTGTAACAAATGTCAAACCTGCTGCCCAAAATCATCTTGTAGGGGCCAGGCTCCAACACAACTGGCAAACTTGGCTGGATCTGGGTGTCGGTCCAAAAGTGGTTCAAATCCTCAAAGAGGGCTATACCCTCCCCTTTCGGCACCGACCAAAACTAGCAAGGTCTCCCACTGTCGTAAGCAGTTATGCAGATCCCCACAGGAACAGCTACCTGTTGGAGGCATTGCAGCAACTGCTCGACAAAAACGCCATAGAACTAGTTCAAAATCAAGCCTCACTGGGGTTTTTCAACAGGCTGTTTCTAGTACCAAAACCAAACAACAAGTGGAGACCTATATTAGATCTGAGCAAGCTAAACCTCTTTCTGAAAACAGAAAAGTTCAAAATGGAAACTCCGGAAACCATCAGAACCTCCCTCCAACAGGGAGAATGGGTCACCTCCATCGACTTCAAGGACGCCTACTTCCATATCCCAATACAGGAACAATCCAAGAAATACCTGAGATTTCATGTCCAGGGTCAGACATACCAATTCAAGGCATTGCCTTTCGGTCTGTCTACAGCGCCCATGGAGTTCACTGTAGTAGTCAAGGAGGTGAAGCTGATGGCCACACAAAAGGGTATAAGAATCCACCAGTACCTAGACGACTGGTTGGTGAGAGCCCCTTCATACCGGTTATGTCTCCAACATACTCAGATTCTAGTAAAAATGTGCCAAGATTTAGGTTGGGTGGTGAATATGGAAAAGTCGGAACTGGAGCCCAAACAGGTTTTCAACTTCGTAGGTTACCAGTTCGACCTCATGGCCGGTCGGGTCAGACCCACACCGGACCGGTGGCAGAATCTTCAGAGCAAGATATTGGAGCTGCTGTCCATACCGGCCTGCCCGGTCCGACAGTTCATGTCTCTGATAGGTCTACTCAGTGCCACAGAAAAGCAGGTTCATCTCTGTCGGTTATATATGCGACCAATACAATGGCACCTCAAAAGAAACTGGAGGGTCCTAGAATCGCTAGAAAAGAGCATTCCCGTGCCCAGGTCCTTGCACCCACATTTACGATGGTGGCTACAGGAAGACAACGTCCTCACAGGCCAGCCATTACACCCCATAAAACATGCTCTGCAAATTATTACAGACGCATCAAAAGAAGGATGGGGCGCTCACTTAAACGAGCATATTGCAAGAGGAACCTGGTCACTACCAGAAAGCAAATTGCATATCAATTATCTCGAACTCAAAGCAGTCCTATTGGCTTTAAAAGAGTTCAGAGACCTTTGCATAGACAAGATAGTTCTTGTCGCAACAGACAATACCACTGTGGTAGCCTACATAAACAAGGAGGGAGGGATGAAGTCGGGCCCGCTTTGCGCGCTTCTCTGGAGGATCTTGACCTGGTGTTCCAGCAATCAAGTCACCCTCAAAGCCTGACACATCCCAGGCCGTCTAAATGTTGTAGCAGACAAGCTATCCAGACTGGGCCAGACCATTCAAACAGAGTGGTCCCTCCTACCGGAGCTTTTTCATATGATATGCAACAAGTGGCACCAGCCTCAAGTGGACTTATTTGCCACGAGGTTCAACAGGAAGTTATCCCTGTTTGTGTCACCGGTCCCAGATCCCCTGGCCATGGCCATAGATGCCCTCAGCCTGCCTGGAGGATCTGGACGCGTATGCCTTCCCACCAACAGCCATTCTGGGCAAAGTAGTGGAGAAGTTGCAGAACACCCCATGCAAGAGAATGATTCTAATTGCCCCGGGGTGGCCGAACATGCCCTGGTTCTGGGACCTGGTAGCCATGTCCAGTCAAATCCCATTGAGCCTACCCTTTCTGCCCAACCTGCTAACACAGCCATTCAGTCAGATCCCTCACAGAAATCTGACGAATCTGAACCTCCATGCCTGGCTCCTAGAGCCGCAGCTATCAAGAAACAAGGGTTTTCTAAAGCAGTGGCAGAAAGGATTGAGGCTCCTCAGAGAGGATCCACCCGATCAGTCTATGAAGCAAAGTGGACCATTTTTACAAAATGGTGCGACGCTCATCAGGTGGACTTCAGGGCACCCCCTGTAAAGTCAGTGGCCGACTTCCTATTATACCTGTTCCAGGACAGGAAGTTACAGCCCAGTACAATTGATGGATACCGGTCTGCTATTGCGGACAAGCTGGGAAACTCACCCATAGACATGGGTAAAGACCAAAATCTCACTCGTCTCCTGGATAGTTTCCATAGAGACAGGCCCAAGGGAAGGCGGGGAATTCCTTCGTGGAACCTTTCACTGGTGTTACACCAGCTAACAAAACCCCCCTTCGAACCCATTAAAGAGGTATCTCTGAAGCATCTGACTTTCAAAACAGTTTTCCTATTAGCCTTGGGTTCGGGCAAACGAAGGAGTGAGATTCATGCTTGGCAAAATAGAAACATCAGACACCAGTCAGACTGGTCCAAGGTGTCTCTATATCCATCACTCAGCTTTCTCTCCAAGAACCAGCTGGCAAAAGAGGGTCCGGAGAGTGTGGCCCCAGTGGTTATACCAGCCCTGGCCCCTACTCTGGATAGATCCCTCAAGTCTGACAAGTCCCTCTGTCCGGTCAGAGCTTTACGCTACTATCTGGACAGGACCTCAGACCTCAGGCAGAACAAAGAGTTAGTTTTTGTCTCCTTCAAGAAAGGTTTTGACAGAGATATCTCTCCTGCCACCATCTCCTCATGGATCAAGCAAACAGTGATCCTGTGTTATGAGCTCTCTGATCAGGAGTCCCACCAATTACATCAGGTTAAAGCCCATGATGTTAGGGCCTTTGCTGCTTCCAAGGCTTTCCAGTCGGGAGTTTGTGCTTTGCTTCCTTCAGGAGGTTTATTTCTTGGGTCTGGACTCATCCCTCTTCTTCCCTCCTTCAGACAGGCCGGAAGAAAAACAGGGGGGGGGGGGGGGGGGGGGGGGGGTCGGTTTGGGCCATTGTACCGGTTTCTGTAGACCGACCCTAGCCTTAGTAGTCCCCTGTTCTCAGGGTAGACCTGGGCCATCGATTTGTTAGTTCTTAATCTGAGTCCATCGAGACCCCAATGACTTAACCGCCTACCAAGCGGTAGTTATTCAGCTATTGTCCATTGGATAGGATGTATTAACGCAATAAAATTGCAAATTTAATAAGTAAATTAAATTTTTATAAGTTAATACCCTATCCAATGGACACACAAGACCCTCCCAACCGACCCCGCTTACATTCCTTGGGGATCCGGATCAGGTTTTAAGTGACCCGAAAAAAGATGCTATGACGTCACGGGCACTGGCCAGGAAGCAACACAGAGGCGACACCTAGCGAGTGCACACCAGGGCCGGCCGGCCAGTATGCATGCATACGGAATGACTTTTTCTGTCGTTTGGCGGGCCGGTCTGCGCCGACCGGATAAGCTATTGTCCATTGGATAGGGTATTAACTTATAAAAATTTAATTTACTTATTAAATTTGCAATTCTCAAGAGTTGCCAAGGTTTCTAGCTACCTGCAGTCAGGACCAGTCCCTCAGGATATCCTCCGGCATTGGGAAAAGTGTGCCGGGGGGGGTACTTATGTCACTAACCACGCTGCGCTGCACTAGCAATATTCAGGAGAAGATGAACAGTCATATTGCCTGAATGACACTATTGTTAAGGGGAAGGCTCCTAAGGAGATTGTTGAAGCATTCGGGATCTTAAGGACTTGTCTGCCTTCCACTCCAGTGTTTCTGTGGCACTTGGTACAGCTTTACAACACTTAGCTGACAGCCTTTTCATTCAATTAGCCAACTTCATTCTCCTTAGGCGAGACTCCTAGCTGGAGTTTGTCAAGCCTGGACTGAAACCTGATACGTGGAATAGGCTTAAAAATGCTCCATTGTTTAGTTCAGCATTATTCCCAGATGATGTTTTAGCTACTGCCGAGCAAGACATTTCAAAACACAAATCAGGTGCTCAAGGTCCTGGTCCGGGCACTACGCAGCACTCTGGCAAGAAATAATCTCACTATCGCTATAAGCCTTACGATAAGAAGGAGAGCAGGCAGGCTGGTTACTCTTCTCAGTCATCTCAATCCTGGAGACAGTTTTCCAGCAAGAGTAGAGGTCGGGGTCGTGGGTGTGGAGGCGGAAATTCCTCTTATTTCTCCAAGTCTTCCCGCTCACAGCAGTATAAATGACAATTATTTCAAAATGATTCCTCCAGTAAAAGACTTTGTAGAGGATCAAGACTTAAAGACTCAATTCAGAATGTAAGCTCAAATGTTGTTTTTCATGTTCCATGTGTAATCGGGCCGTCACAAAGGAAAGACATAAGTTCCTTTCAGTTTCACAGAGAAATAAAGCATGTCAAGCCTGTGTACTGTGTAAGTCATTGTCTTTGTGCCCACAATGTCAAAGATGTCCATCATGTTGTCGAAAATCCACCTGTGGGAGGCCATCTTTAACTTTTTTGGCAGGTCTGGCTCTCTCTGGGTTCAAATCCAAGGGTAGTGTCCATACTAAAGGAAGGGTATTCCCTGCCCTTCAAAGTAAGACCACCTCTGTCAAGGTCACCGGTGATAATCAGTCATTATGCAGATCCGGTCAAGAACAAGCACCTCAAAGAATCCTTACAGGCACTAATCCAAAAACAGGCGGTAGAAAAGGTCATGGTCCCTTCTTCTCTGGCTTTTTACAACCGGTTATTTCTGGTTCCAAAGCCCAACAACAAATGGAGGCCCATCCTAGACCTCAGTCAATTGAACTTGTACCTAGCGTCAGCCTCCTTCAAGATGGAAACCCCGGAGACCATCAGACTCTCCCTTCAAAAAGGGGAGTTGATCACTTCGTTGGATTTCAGCGACGCCTACTTTCATATCCCAATAAGTCCAAGGTCGCGGAAGTACCTGAGATTCCATCTCAATGGTCAAACTTACCAGTTCACCGTCCTTCCTTTCGGCCTTTCCACGGTTCCGTTGGAGTTCACGAAGGTCGTCAAGGAAGTCAAATTGATGGCACAGTCTCAAGGTATCCGAATCCACCAGTACCTAGACGACTGGTTAGTGAGAGCTCCTTGCCAGGCAACGTGCCAACGTCATACCCGGATCCTCTTGGACCTATGTCGCAAGCTAGGTTGGGTAGTCAACATGTCAAAGTCGGAACTGTGTCCCTAACAGGTGTTCAACTTTGTAGGTTATCGTTTCGACCTCTCTCAGGGACTGGTCAAACCCACGCAGGAGAGGTGGATAACGCTGTCTCAGAAAATCAATTTTCTCCTGGGGCAAAAGACCTGCTCGGTCAGGCAGTTCATGTCCCTCATCGGGCTTCTAACAGCTACGGAGAAACAGGTGGTTTCGGGATGCCTGCACATGAGGCCTATTAAATGGCATTTAAAGAAACATTGGCATGTCCCAGAGAGTCTAGAGAAGATAATTCTCATTCCAAGGTCTCTCCATGTTCATCTGGAGTGGTGGTTGGACCCAGACAAGGTTCTGAAGGGTCAGCCTCTACACCCATTGCAACACGCCCTCCAATTATTTACAGATGCCTCAAACAAAGGTTGGGGTGCACACTTAGGAGAGTGCACTGCAAGAGGCCTCTGGTCCAAGTCAGAAGACGACTTACACATAAATTTGCTAGAACTCAAGGCGGTCCTTTTGGCCCTAAAACAGTTCGAGCAGTTGTGTTGGAGCCAGACCATCCTAGTTTGTACGGACAACACGACAGTGGTCTCGTACATCAACAAGGAAGGGGGTATGAAATCAGGCTCTCTTTGTGCTCTCCTTTGGAGACTTCTCTTTTGGTGCAACCAAAGGCAAATTGTGTTAAGAGCCAGACAAATTCCAGGTCACCTGAATGTGATTGCCGACAAACTGTCCAGACACAGACAGGTGATTCAGACGGAGTGGTCTCTCCTGCAGGAAGTCTTCAACCGTCTCTGTCGACGATGGCACGAGCCGGAAATAGACTTGTTTGCGACCGGATTCAATCACAAACTTCCCAAGTTTGTGTCTCCAGTTCCGGACAGGTTAGCCTGGGAAGTTGATGCACTGAGTCTCCAGTGGACAGATCTGGACGCGTATGCCTTTCCGCCGACAGCTCTTCTAGGACAGGTGGTCACCAAACTGTTGGACCACGGTTGTCGCCGGCTCATTCTGATTGCCCCAGGGTGGCCCAACATGCCATGGTTTTGGGACCTGGTCAGCATGTCAGCTCAAGTTCCCCTCTCACTTCCCAAGGTGGAGAACTTGTTAACCCAACCATTCAATTGGTGTCCTCACAGGGATCTCTTCAACCTGAATCTTCATGCTTGGCTCCTAGAGCCTCCGCCATTAAACAAGCAGGTTTCTCTGTCGAGGTGGCAACACGAATTGAAGCTCCTCAGAGACGTTCAACCAGAGCTATCTACGAATCAAAGTGGGCCATTTTTATCAGATGGTGTGAGGAAAATAAGGTGGACTTCCGGTCTCCCTCTATAAAACAGATTGTGGACTTCCTCCTTTTCCTTTTTCAGGAGAAACACCTTCAGCCTGGTACTATTGATGGTTATAGGACCGCTATAGCCGATAAAGTGGGCAATAGTAGAATCAACATCAGCAAAGATGAAAATTTGACTAGGTTGTTGGACAGTTTCCATAGGGACAAACATACATGTACATAGTTATATATATACTTAAAAAAACCCAAAAAAAACGCCTCTGCAGTCTGTCTTTTTTTCACAGGATGGATGAGGGTATAGTCTATTGTTTTTCTCCTTCACTTCTTCCTTGGGAATCCTCAGGACAGAACTCCTCTTCTCTCCCCTCTTGCTTAATGGATTTTCAGATTATTCTGAAAGAAAAAGGGGGGGGGGGGGGGGGGGCAACATAGCTGAGGTAGTGGGCTATCTGTCTAGGTGGGTGAACCTCTGGCTTCATGAATATTTTTGGAGTTCGAATCTTAGTCCCCAATCTTCTTAGAGCTACCCTCCAGCCACTGGGTAGTTATTCAGCACTGGTCCACTAGGTAAGATATATTAACACAATAAAATGGAAAATTTAATAGTTAAATTAAATTTTTATAAGATAATATCTTACCTAGTGGACCAGGGGATTCCCACCCTACCTTCCCCGTTTACAGCTCAATAGGGGACATTCTAAGGTAGGCAACAAAAAGAGGAAGTGCGCATGCGCACGCACGCGCAATAGGGGAGTCGGGTGCAGAGGAGACACCTGGTGAATGAATACTACACTACCGGTCCCGGTCAGAGCCCAGCTCAGGACGTTTTTTTCTAACGTTTGGCGGGACCGGCTGCGCGCCGGACAAATGCACTGGTCCACTAGGTAACATATTATCTTATAAAAATTTAATTTAACTATTAAATTTTCCAAATTCTGTCCTTTCCTTTGTCCGTTTATAGCATAGATACCATTATGTAACCTAGATTACAAGTTTTACGTTTCTTAGCACGCCCAACACATTCACCTTAACTGGGTGACCTAAAATTTCTTTCCTTGTTTCTAAATGTAATTACAGCATCTGCCAACCTTATTGCTGTCTTCGCAACCGGCCTTTTGGGGCATCTTTGACCCTCTTGTTTATTGTAAAATAGAGGGGAGGGAAGGGTTTGGGAGTGGGGTTATTACATCAGAAAGACCTTATATCTCCCTTATCATTGGTCCTAGGGGTTCTGAATGAAAAAAAAACAACTTATAGGAAATCATGTACTGCAAATCTTTTGCAAGAGTCAAATTTGACCTCTGAGCCCTGTTTCAAGTCAGTTGGAGTCATCATACTAAAAAGTTCTTATATGCCTTATTATAGTGGTAAAGACGGCAAACCGGATAGTTGGTTTCTATTCGATTCATATAAACGTAAACAAAATCCGGTGATAGAAGTCCAAGAACTGATTCCCGAAATGTCACATATTTCACATCAAACGTATAAAATATTGCACAGAGTTGCTTAAAAATATTTACTTGTGTATATTTTGTCAATATACAGTGAAATAATATCCAAAACTTCCAATTTTAATGACATTTTACTTGTGTTTATGTTTCATGTACACATGCAGAAAATGTTACATTTTGGTGTACACTAATTCAAACCCGGTTTTCAAATTTTCTGTTGATCGTAACACTGCCTTATTATTGGTTCTAGGACTTCCAAATGGGAAAATTCATGGGAAACCATAGCCTGACATGTTTTGCAAATGTCAAATTTGACCTTTGACCTCTGCTTCAAGGTCAAGTAGGTTCATCATGCTAAAAAGGTCATATATCTCCCTTATAATTGGTTCTAGGGCTTCAAAATATGGAAACAACTTCTAAGAAACCATAGCCTGTGAAACTTGTGCAAGTATAATTTTTATTGCGTTAATATATCTTACCTTAGTGGACAGATGTATTTGTCCGGCGCGCCCTGCCGGTCTCGCCAAACGTTAGAAAAAAACGTCCTGAGCTGGTCTCTGGCCAGGACCAGTAGTGTCCCATTCACTCGTGACTGTGTAGCCTCCCTGCCGGTGTACTGCGCATGCTTGCGCATGCATGCGCTCTTCCTCTTTTTGTTTGGCACGAAAGGAGTTACAAATTTGAAATATTTGTGTGTTATACTAGTTGGTTTTCAACGAAAGTGATTTTATTAGAATATTGGATTATCGTGGCATCACCAGGAAGTTTAAAGGGGCAGAGGCGCGGTACATGCGGTCATGCAATGGCCGCCTTTGATTTACATGAAAAGTGTGCATGGTGCTGCGATAAGAAGGTTGGTGATGATCCTTGTGTCAAGGGACAAGATTGTGTAATTTGTGAAGGTTTTATGCATGCGCTCTTCCTCTTTTTGTTTGGCACGAAAGGAGTTACAAATTTGAAATTTTTATTGCGTTAATACATCCTATCCAATGGACAATAGCTTATCCGGTCGGCGCAGACCGGCCCGCCAAACGTCAGAAAAAGACGTCCTGTGTCTCCACCGGCCAGGCCGGTCCAATGCTGTGCACTCGCCAGGTGGCGTGTGGTACTTCCTTCCTGTCTAGACAGCATGACGTCATAGCATCTTTTTCGTTTGGCGCACATGCTGTGTACAAGGGAATTTTCGTCAGGAATCTTAATTTTAGTCTTTAGACTTTATTTCTTCAGAGTGTGTTTAGTTTTTATTACCATTGTGTTACGGAGTGTGTATAGACCTTTCTGGACCCTTTTTCGCCTTTTATCAGTTAACATGTCTTCTCCAAGCCAGAAACACGGGAGCTGCGGACATATCATGGCTAGTTTCGACAGCCATTGTTTCTGTGCCAGGTGCAGGGAGAAAGGTAAGGGCTCTGACCCCTGTATCTCCCATCTAGACTGTAACGCTTGCAACTCTCTTACTGAAGAACAACGCACCCAGTTGTCAACACCCTCTTATAGAATTAAAAAAGAGAAGCGGGAATTAAAGAAGGTTTCAGACACTCCAAAACAGGACTCCAGTTCCTCTCTCATAGACCCGTCTGTAGTTACGGTAGTGGGAGCAGTGGACGACCAGGGGATTGTGAAGTCTCCTGGTTCTAGTTCTGAAAAGAAGAAAAAGCCTAGCTCAGATAAACCAGAACCTCACACTTCTAAAGTTGCCAAATCTGACAAGCCGTCCAAGTCACTTAAATCTACAAAGTCGTCTCAGGACTCTAGATTTGATCAGTTGGACCAGAAATGGTCCGAACGCTTTAACAGACTTGAGGCCTTGTTATTATCAAAATCATTGGAACAACCAACACCGGCTTTTACGACTGTGAAGGTTACCCCTACACACTCACCACCTAAAACAGTCACTTCTTCCAAGCCTTTCATCAAACCTACACCGACCACCGACCGACCACCGGTCATGTCTTCAGATTTGCCTGGTAGTGTTCAGACTGCTTTCAAGTCGACCAGCAAATCGACCACAGGAAAAGTGCTCACCGACCAACCTTCAGATCTGGCTGGTGCTGATTCACCCTTACCTCGTCAGGCACCAAGCAGGTCGTCATCAGCCCCTCCTAGGAGGCAGAGCACATCCTCCATGGATACGGACTCTGACTCAGACACCTCCGACCGTCCCCCAGTAGATATCTTTGTTGAAGAAGGGGAGTTGTCAGACCCAGACCTGGAGGCTTCTACTGCTGACCCGGATTTAACCCTATCTGAAGAACAGAACTATAGGGAGACCATGAGCGGCATCAGGTCTTTTATGGGGTGGAGTCATATCCCAGAGATGGATACAACAGCATCCAGGTCGGAGGATAACCCCTTTGCGGGTCCTAAGGCACAACCGACAGGAAAAATCTCAGTCTCCATGCCCACGGACGAATGGCTCTGCAGCAAGATGGGAAAAATGAACCTCACCCTTACAGAGGGATACCCGTCGCGTAGCTCAGAGGCCGGTGGACTGTTTAAAGATCAATTCGTCCGCCCACCAAGATCTCAGGCAAAGTGGTACAGCTTTGTACCCAACCGACCCTCTGAGGAACAGGACCCAAAAACTGTACATTCTTGGAATACGGACTCTTCAAAAGTCAATAGCACTTACAGCCGTATAGCCAAGGCTGCCGGGCTCGCCACAACAGCCCCACCTTCAAGGCAGATATCTCAGGACAACTTAAGACGCTGGGAGAAGTCGGCACGCGAGGCGTCCATCACTTGCAATCAAGCTGCCGCTTTTAACAGGTGTGTCTATAAAGTTCAAGAAAACATGCAGGCCCAGTTGAAAATAGTGAAGTCGGAGCTTAGTAAGGGGAAGTCGTCTGAGAGAGTTTCACAGGCCGCTAGTGAACTACAATTTCTACTCAATTTCAACTCCAGCATCACTCAGGCCACGGCCAAGACTCTTGAACACTTAACAGACTTTGTCTTTGTTACAGTGGCCAATACAACTCTGATAAGGCGTGACGCTTACCTCTCTCATCTTAAGATGGGCATCAAGCCAGATACCCTGTCTGCACTACGCACTGGACCCCTGCATATTGCCACTTTATTTCCGGACTCTGTTTTGAAACAGGCCGAACAGGACATCGCTAACTTTGAGAGTAAGGGACAGATCCATTCAGGAAAGAAGGGTCGTTATCATCCTTACGAAAGACAAGATAAGCGGCCTGATTACAGAAAGTCCGACCATCCTTCCTGGAAGAATATTGGCAACAGAGGACAGAGTAAGAGAGGCAGAGGCAAGGCCTCCTACTACACCTCGCGACCAGCCAAGGGTCAGCAGTCCTTTAAATGACAATCACTTTGTAAACAGGTTACAGGAGGGACTGCTGACCGGGAGCCAGACATTGACACTAAAAAAGACTTTAAATTTTGCAAATTTTCATGTTGTAAAAAGTGTACCTTCTGCGCCCGGGCACTCCCAAAAGAGAGAGTTAAGTCCCGGGGCAGCAGCTTGTCAGACATCAAGAAATTACAAATTAAAATATGTGAACAGTGTTTCTTGTGTCACTCAATTGTGTCCTGCCCAACCTGTAGCAAATGCCCACAATGTTGCACAAAATCTACCTGTAGGGGCCAGACTTCAAAATTTTTGGAAAACTTGGCTAAATCTAGGGGCCGGTCCGAAGGTAGTTCAAATCCTTCGAGAGGGTTACCCCCTCCCCTTCCGGATCTGCCCCCAACTCACACGATTCCCTACAGTCATGAGCCGGTATGTCAATCCCCACAGGAACAGCTACCTGTTGGAGGCATTACATCAGCTCATAGACAAAAAAGCGGTCGAAAGAGTTCAAAATCCAAGATCACTAGGATTCTTCAACCGACTATTCTTAGTCCCAAAACCCAACAACAAATGGAGGCCAATACTGGACCTAAGCAACTTAAACGTTTTCCTCAAAGTGGAAAAGTTCAAGATGGAGACACCGGAAACCATCAGAACATCGCTCCAACAAGGAGAGTGGGTCACCTCAGTAGACTTCAAAGATGCCTACTTCCACATACCGATACAAGAACAATCCAGAAAATATCTACGTTTTCATGTCCAGGGCCGGACTTACAAGTTCAAAGCATTGCCTTTCGGTCTGTCCACAGCGCCCATGGAGTTCACTGTATTAGCCAAGGAGGTGAAACTGATGGCCATACACAAGGGTATAAGAATCCACCAGTACCTAGACGACTGGTTGGTGAGAGCCAGATCTCAACACCTTTGTCTCCAACACACCCAAATCCTGGTCAAAATGTGCCAGGACCTAGGTTGGCTGGTGAATCTAGAGAAATCAGAACTAGAACCCAAACAAGTATTCGACTTCGTCGGTTACCAGTTCGACCTCAGGTCCGGCCGGGTCAGACCGACCCTGGACCGGTGGCAAAGCCTTCAAGACAAGATACAAGCCCTTCTATCACTACCGACCTGTCCGGTCCGGCAGTTCATGTCTTTGATAGGCCTACTCACAGCCACAGAAAAACAGGTTCACCTCGGCCGACTACACATGAGACCCATACAGTGGCATCTCAAAAACAATTGGAGGGTACCAGAATCTCTGGAGAAGATTATCCCTCTACCGAGGTCCCTGCACCCTCATTTACAATGGTGGCTACAAGAAGACAACATGCTTCAAGGCCAACCTTTACACCCAGGAAGACATGCGCTGCAAATCTTTACAGACGCATCAAAAGAAGGGTGGGGCGCTCACTTAAACGAGTTCACCACAAGGGGTTCCTGGTCGATACCGGAAAGCAAGTTGCACATAAACCTCCTAGAACTGAAAGCAGTTTTCTTAGCCTTGAAAGAGTTCCAAGATCTCTGTGTAGGAAAAGTAGTTCTAGTAGCAACCGACAATACTACAGTAGTAGCTTACATAAACAAGGAAGGAGGAATGAGGTCGGGCCCACTGTGTGCCCTACTGTGGAGAATCTTGACCTGGTGCTCCCAGCGACAAGTAACTCTCAAAGCTCGACATATTCCAGGCCACTTAAATGTGATAGCCGACAAACTGTCCAGGCTGGGTCAAACCATCCAGACAGAGTGGTCCCTCCTTCCGGAAGTCTTCCACCAGATATGCATCCGGTGGCACCGGCCTCAAATAGACCTCTTTGCCACGAGGTTCAACCACAAATTACCTCAGTTTGTCTCCCCGGTGCCGGACTCCCTGGCAGCAGCAGTAGATGCACTTTCTCTGCCTTGGGAGGACCTGGATGCATACGCCTTCCCACCGACCGCCATCTTGGGCAAAGTGGTGGAGAAGCTTCTGGACTCCCCGTGCAAGAGACTCATTCTCATTGCCCCGGGGTGGCCCAACATGCCTTGGTTTTGGGACTTGGTGACCATGTCCAGCCAGGTCCCTCTCAGCCTGCCCAACCTGCCCAATCTGTTAACACAACCATTCAATCAGATCCCTCACAGAAATCTGACCAACCTAAATCTCCATGCCTGGCTCCTAGAGCCACAAAGATCAAGGAGCAGGGCTTCTCTGAGGCGGTGGCAGCAAGAATTGAGGCTCCTCAGAGAAGATCAACCAGATCAGTCTATGAGGCAAAGTGGACCATTTTTAAGAAGTGGTGTCTCTCTAATCAGGTGGACTTCAGGTCACCACCTATAAAGTCGGTGGCTGACTTCCTTATGTACCTCTTTGAGGACAAGAAGCTACAGCCCAGTACCATTGATGGTTACAGATCTGCCATCTCTGATAAACTAGGTGACACAACGGTCAATATCAGTAAAGATGATAATCTCACTCGTCTCTTGGAAAGTTTCCACAGAGATAGACCCAAAGGGCGCAGGGGAATACCCTCCTGGAACCTCTCCCTGGTACTACACCAGCTGACCAGACCCCCCTTTGAACCTCTGAAGGAGGCATCATTGAAGCATTTGACCTTCAAAACTGTCTTCTTGTTAGCCTTGGGCTCGGGCAAAAGAAGGAGTGAGATTCATGCATGGCCGCATAAGAACATCCGACACCAGTCCGACTGGTCCAAGGTGTCTCTCTTTCCATCTCCCAGCTTTCTTTCTAAGAACCAGCTGGCCAAAGAGGGCCCGGGAAGTGTAGCCCCAGTGGTCATACCAGCCCTGGCTCCTACTCTAGATAGATCACTCAAGTCGGATAGATCTCTTTGTCCAGTTAGAGCCCTGCGCTACTATCTGGACAGGACTTCAAACATAAGGCAGGACAAACAACTGGTTTTTGTCTCCTTCAAGAAAGGTTTCGACAAAGACATTTCACCTGCCACCATCTCCTCTTGGATCAAACAGACTGTGATCTTGTGCTATGAGCTTTCTGATCACCAGGCCCACACCCTACATCAAGTAAAAGCCCATGATGTCAGGGCCTTTGCTGCTTCCAAGGCCTTCCAATCCGGAGTCTCCTTGGAGCAGATCTTATCAGCCTGCCACTGGAAATCTCACAACACCTTCACCCAATTCTATCTGAAGGATGTGGCCTGGGCTGACTCAGAGCTCTATCATCTCGGTCCGGTCGTGGCTGCTCAACAGATCCACCAACGGACTGATACTTAGAGGAGAGTGACACATATCTGTATATATTGCACCTTTAGTTAAGAAATATTATAAAAAAAAAAAAAAAAAAAATCTTCTCAGGTACTTCCTCAGGGAGTCTTACTTCTATGGGACGGAACTCACCCCTCTCTTCCCCTACCTCAGAGCAGGTCTGTTAAAAAAGGGGGGGGGAGGGGGGGGCATGGTCGATTCTGACGGTTCCAGTCCGGTTAACCGGATGATGATATTCGACCAGAGCCTTAAGGGTTTTTTGACTGCAAGGTCTACCCAGGCCTCAGGACGGAGTTTCTTCTTATCTCTATCAGGAGTTCACACAAGTCCCTAGTAGCTTACCCGCCGACCAAGCGGTAGTTATTCAGCTATTGTCCATTGGATAGGATGTATTAACGCAATAAAATTGCAAATTTAATAGGTAAATTAAATTTTTATAAGTTAATACCCTATCCAATGGACACACAAGACCCTCCCACCGACCCCGCTATCAGCTTACTAGGGGTCTAATGGTTTAGACAACAAAAAAGATGCTATGACGTCATGCTGTCTAGACAGGAAGGAAGTACCACACGCCACCTGGCGAGTGCACAGCATTGGACCGGCCTGGCCGGTGGAGACACAGGACGTCTTTTTCTGACGTTTGGCGGGCCGGTCTGCGCCGACCGGATAAGCTATTGTCCATTGGATAGGGTATTAACTTATAAAAATTTAATTTACCTATTAAATTTGCAAATTTGTGTGTTATACTAGTTGGTTTTCAACGAAAGTGATTTTATTAGAATATTGGATTATCGTGGCATCACCAGGAAGTTTAAAGGGGCAGAGGCGCGGTACATGCGGTCATGCAATGGCCGCCTTTGATTTACATGAAAAGTGTGCAAGGTGCTGCGATAAGAAGGTTGGTGATGATCCTTGTGTCAAGGGACAAGATTGTGTAATTTGTGAAGGTTTTACTGATGCTCAACGTGAGACTTTGTCTACTCCATCATATAAGATCTGTAAGGACAGAAGGTCTGGTTCTTTGGTGTCCCCCAAGGATGTGACTATTATTAGTGCTATTGACATGGAAGGACATTCTTCCCGTCAATCTACTGGGCAAGTGTCTGTGCACGCACCTGCTCCATCCACTTCCTCTGCTCCACCAGTGTCTTTTGTCACCTCAGCCCAATTTGAGGCCATGGATGATAAATGGGCTGAACAGTTTGCGCGTTTTGAGGCGCTCTTATCCCGGGGAAACGTTTTCAGTACTCCTAAAACGTCTGCTTCTGTTTCATCTCACCCCGTGTTGTCTGATAAGTCATTCATTAATCCCTCTGCCCGGCCTACCGGTCCGGTAGTGAACCCGGCAGAGCAGGATATCAAGTTGACAAAGGCTCAGGCTAAATCAAAGAAGAAAAGTCACAAATCTAAGAGTGAAAAGCCCAAAGACACTGTTATTGCTACTCCACTGGCCTCTGGTACAAGCATCCCCGGTCCGGGCGATGACATGCAGGAACCCGTTTTTAGGCCAGTTTCCTCTGCTGCTTCATCTATCACCAGTCAGGACATCAAATTTACCGGTCCAACTGCTCAAACTATATCCTCAGTTTCTTAGACCGGTCAAGGAACTATGGACACCGGTTCTTCAGCACAATATGGCGTGGCACCTAACTCTGCTGTCTCTAGTGATTTCACCAGTGCCGGTACTGGTACTAGGACATTTCCTGAGCAAGAATATAGGGATTCACCGGTCCACCCTGCTTCTGATGATGACTTTTCTGATGAGGATAATTCTTTGGCTGAAGAGGGTGAAGTATCTTCAGGTAATTTAGAGAAACAAGAGCAGACTGAGGACATGACCTTTTGAGAGACGGTGAGGTCTATGCGCTCATTTATGGGCTGGGATTACATTCCCGTGTTTGAGAGCGACCTATCTGAACCAGACAAGTCCAACAACCCTTGGAGGGGCAAACACCCTAGGAAGTCGGCTCATATATCTGTGGCCATGCCGCCGGACGATTGGCTTTGCCAAAAGTTAGAGAAGCTAAACACCACCGTAGCTGAAGGATATCCCTCCAGGGCACAGGACTCTGCCGGTCTTAAGAAGGACCAGTTTATTAAGATCCCCAAATCGCAGTGTTGATATTATAACGGACGTATTTTAGTAAGCGTCAAGTTCAAGGCTATTGTACCGATAAAGCAAGTGTGGCCGGCGGCCAGTTTATCTTGTGAAATAAATGTTTGTGTTAACTCCAGTCTAGAGTGTTATTAAACATGGTGGCAGCGGTTTTAAGATAAACAATACAGACATTACAATACAAAATAAAGAAACCCAAGGACTATACAGTAAGTAGATCTGACCTGAAGTTGGATACTATACCCAATCATGGAGAGTGGAAATTTTCGTCTTCCTGCCCAGTTAAACATTAGAGAAGGAAATCCTGCTGAGAATTTTAGAAAATGGAAAAGACATTATGATGATTATAGTACTGCAAATGGGTTTGAAGAGAAATCCAAGAACCAACAAACAGCTATGCTCCTGCATTGTGCCGTTCCTGATGTGGTAGATCTGGTTGACCAATTAAAATTTACTGAAGAATCAGACAAAGAAGATCCTAAAATAGTACTTCAAAAGCTGGATGAATATTGCCAAGAACATACCAGTGAGGTATCAGAAAGTTTTAAATTCTTGAACCTACCACAGGAAGATACATTCGACACATTTTTCACAGGACTGATGAAAAGGGCCCAGTTCTGTAATTTTGGTGACATGACAGAAAGAATGGTTAGAGACAAAATTGTATTTACTGTGAAAGGGCAGGCTCAGGAACTTTTGCTGCGTGAAAGAAACTTAACATTTAAAAAAACTGTTGAAATTATGTGATCTCTAGAAACATCTACAACACAAATGCGAGAAATGAACCCGACAAAAGCAACGGATTCTGCAAACAATCACCCAGTGGAAGCAAACATAGACAAAGTGAAAGCTTTTGGACAGACTCGAACCCCAGTAACCAGACGAAGTGGCAACAGAGAGATGATGGCAATGAGGTATGACTGTAATTATTGTGGCCAATCTCACCTTAACAAAAGAAACAGTTGTCCTGCTTGGGGAAAAATATGTGCATTCTGTAAAGGCAGAAACCATTTTGAATCCAAGTGTCGCAAGAAGACCAGTATCAGCGCAGTTGAAGTGGAAAATGATCCTATTACAGCTGATTCTAATGACAGATGGTTAGCTGCTGTGACCCAAGGAACCACAGGACGTGCTAGTGTACTGATGCAGATTAATGGTAGAGAAGTAAGGTTTCACATAGATACTGCAGCCGATGTTAACACGATCAGCCAAGAATTTGTTATGAAGGATCAAGTAAGACCGACTCGGATAAGACTCTGAATGTGGAATGACTCTAAAATGACTCCAATAGGGGAGACAATACTGCAAATGTCAAACCCCAGAGATGGAACAGTAACCAATGTTGAGTTTGTGGTGGTAGAGAACAATTATGCAAACCTTTTGGGTCTCAAAACAATTTCTGATCTTGGGTTGATAACACTGAACCAGAAAAAATACATTGCAAAGATAAGAAAAACAACTGACCTTGGAAATTTGGGCACTTCCAGTCTGACGGTAGATCCAACTGTGAAACCTAGAGCATTACCCTGTCGAAAAATCCCATTCGCTATTGAAGAAAAGGTGCAGAAGGAACTAAATGATCTAGTAGACCGAGGAATTCTGGCTAAAGTTAACAAACCCAACTCCCTGGGTGAGTTAAATGGCAGTTGAAAAGAAATCATCAGGAGCTCTGCCGATTTGTCTAGATCTGCAACCTTTAAATGCTGCTCTTCAGCGGGAACATTATAGACTCCCAGTACTCCAGGATATACTCCCAAAACTCCATAAAGCAAGGATCTTTAGCAAATTTGATGTACAGGAGGCATACTGGCATGTCCAGTTAGATGACAAAGCAAGCTACCTTACCACAATGATCACAACATTTGGTCGCTACAGATGGCTCAGACTACCATTTGGACTCACGGTCAGTAGTGAAATATTTCAACGAAGACTGACAGAGGCATTGGGAGATCTACCGCAAACATTTTGTATTGCAGATGACATAATTGTGGTTGGTCAAGGGCAAAATGATTGTGATGCAAAGAAGGACCTCTTTTTACATGCTGCCTTACTAAAGAAGAGATGTCATAATAGAACCATTAAACTGAATGAGAGAAAAGCAGTGACTGAACAGAAAGAAGTCACATTCATGGGACATGTCATCACTGCTGATGGCATCCGCCCTGATCATAATAAAGTTTGGGCAATTAGAGACATGCCAACACCACAGAACATTCATGATGCTCGAAGGCTGTGCGGAATGATCCAGTACCTTGCAAGGTTCCTACCAGACTTAGCAGATATGTTGGAACCGATCCGAGCTTTGACTCGCAAAAACACTCAGTGGGACTGGAACACAGACTGTCATGACAGTCTGCACAAAATCAAGAATGCCGTATCCGAAGCACCGGTTCTTCACTATTTTGACCCTGAAAAGACACTAACATTACAAGTAGATAGCAGCCTGCATGGAGGCTTCAAGATGGAAAGCCCATTGAGTATGCCTCAAGAGCCTTGTCAAGTGCTGAAAGAAACTGGGCACAAATTGAAAAGGAAGCTTTAGCGGTGGTGTTTGGATTAGAATGATTTGACCAATACACATATGGTCGCGAAGTGATCGTAGAAAATGACCACAAGCCATTGATGAATATCTTCATGAAACCCTTGAGCCAGGCACCAAAGCGGCTACAAAACCTCATCATCCGACTGCACCGATATTGCTTCGAATTCAAATACACAAGTGGTGCTCAACTTCACATAGCTGATGCCCTCAGTCGAGCTCACCTCATTACTGAAACTCACCCAACAAAAATCATGAGTGTTGATGCACTGTACTTTGTACCGGACAAACAAATCCAAGAGGTTGAAGAAGAAACTTCTAAAGATGCTACACTTCAGTACTTGAAACAAGTGATCACAGAAGGATGACCATCAAAAAAACAAGACATTCCCTCATGTATACAACCGTACTATGATCTCAGAGATACCCTAAGTGTACAAAATGGTGTCATTGTGAAAGGGGAACGTATTCTCATTCCATACACACTCCAGAAAAGCATCCTACGGAAACTGCATTATGCACATCTTGGCCTTGATAGTATGTTACGAAGGGCCAGAAATACAGTGTTTTGGCTCAACATGACCAAAGACCTAAGAGACACGGTGAACAATTGTCAGCCATGCCAAGCCCTTTGCCCAGCAAACAGAAAGGAACCCCTCTTACAACATGAAATGGGTGAGAAACCTTGGGAGAAAATCGGCATGGATCTCTTTGAAATTGAAAACAGATCATACTTAGTAATGGTGGACTATTTCTCAAACTTCACTGAAGTTGACTACCTTCCAAACCCAGTGGTGAAGTTATCAAGAAGATGAAATCGCTATGTGCCCGATATGGTATACCAAAAGTCCTGGTATCAGACAATGGACCTCGGTTTGCTTCCCGTGACTTTAAAAACTTCACACAAGGTTGGAATATCTCGCATCACACATCTTCTCCCTGATACCCACAGAGCAATGGGAAAGCAGAGGCAGCAGTGAAGACAATAAAACACATGATGATTAAGGCTGTCCAAAATAAAACGGACCCATACCTAGCTCTTCTTGAACTAAGAAATACCCCAAGGCAAGATTCAGGAGTCAGTCCAACTTCATTAGTGTTTGGTCACGACACACGATCACTGATCCCCAGTTTGCGCAACAAGCCAAGATACACTCGAGAGGAAATACAGAACAGAACATTGCAACATAAACGTACTGTCAAGAAGCACCATGACAAGACTTCCCATAGCAGACCACAAGTCAAGATAAATGATCCGGTCTTTTTTAGAAGGACAGTCACCAGCCCTTGGGAACAGGGCCAAATCAAAGACAAGGTGAGTGAACAATCATTTATAATAAACACTCCAGATGGAGCTGAGTATCGCCGTAATTCAATACACATCCGTCCGGATATTTCAGCTCGTGTTATCAGTGAGCAAGATCCTCAGAATTCTGGTTATAATGAAATCCACAGGGACCCAGGCAGTGAGGTGACCATTCCTGACCAATCAGCAACTACTGGTACACCAACCGCCCGGTCAAGACCAATAAGGAACAAGAGACCACCTACTTGGCTTAAAGACTATAACTAACAGAGTAGGGAGGGGGCGGTAAAGGTCCGTTTTGGGTGTGAAGTCCTGGGACCTCTCCACCCCAGATAAGCAAAATAAGAACTTTTCAGAAACTTAATAATAATGATAATCTTGCTGTTTTTTCTTTGCAACAGTAATTGTGTTTGTATTATGTTCTGTTTCTCTAATTTTAGTTTTCTTATTTTTAAATGCTAACTTTCACAGTGCTCTTTAAAGAAAGGAGGATGTTGATATTATAACAGACGTGTTTTAGTAAGCGCCAAGTTCAAGGCTATTGTACCGATAAAGCAAGTGTGGCCGGTGGCCAGTTTATCGTGTGAAATAAATGTTTGTGTTAACTCCAGTCTACAGTGTTATTAAACACGCAGAGCCGGTGGTACCAAATGCATACACTGAGACATGATGGCCCCCACCGACCAGGGAAGAGTCTGTTTAGCTGGAGTAACAGTGAGGCTAAAGTGAACTCCCAGTTCCCGTGAATCATCAAGGCCTCCTCATATCCACCTTCCAGGCCCATTTCCCAGGAGTACCTGCGAAGGTGGGAGCGTTGTGCCCGTAAAGGAAGTTACGTGGTAAACAGTGCTGCTGGATTTAACCATTGTACTTTTGAGCTGCAAGAGAGAATTGCTTCCAATGTGTCGTTTTTGTGCAGCAAGATCAACAAGGGCAAGGTACCCAAAGACGTAACCGAGGCACTGAAGGACATTAAGGATCTGTCAGCATTCCACCAAAACGTATCAATGGCTATTGGTACTGCTTTGCAGCACTTGGCCGATAGCTTGCGTCCATCTGGAAAATCTCATCCTTCTCCCTCGTGACTCCTATTTAGAATTTGTCAAGACGGGGGTGAAGCCGGACACGTGGAATTTACTGAGAAACGCCCCTATGTTTGGTTATGGCCTGTTCCCCGACTCTGTGCTCAACACCGCTGAGCAAGATATAAATAAGCACGAGTCAGCCGGAGTTGCTCCAGGGCCCGGCCCGGGCGCCTTCCAGTGCTCCAATTGGAGGGGGAACTTCAGGTACAGGCCTTATGAAAAGAGAGATACTCAGAGGCGGACTGAATCATCTGAGCAGGAACAGCAACCATGGAGACAGTTCTCCAGGAATAGAGGTCGAGGACGTGCACGTGGTAGAGCAAGCTCTTGTTTTTCCAAGGCACATGGTTTCAAGCCTTATAAATGAGAATCTCAGCAGTCAAAGGTTGGGTGTAGTAGTAAGAGAGACTCAAGAACAGACTTTAAAGTTTCAGAATTGCAAAAAAGATGTGTCATGTATAAATGTTGTCGATCATGTTCCTACTGTAACTACTCAAGGGCAGCCACAAAGGAAAGGCTTAAGTCCCGGTCGTGGTCTGAGCAGAATAAAGCTTGTGAAAGGTGTGTCTTGTGTAAGTCAGTGTCTTTCTGCCCCATCTGTTCTAAATGTCCCACTTGTTGCCACAGAGATCAGTGCTGGGGGAAGGCTTCAGAGCTTTTGGCAAGTTTGGCAAAAGCTGGGCTCAAATCCCAGAGTGGTTTAAGTGCTGAGAGATGGTCACATTCTTCCGTTCAGGGAAAGGCCACATCTCAGCCGCTTTCCCTTGATCGTGAGCAAATATGCAAGTCCCTCCAAAAACAAGGCTCTTTTGGAAGCTCTGGCCTCTCTGATTCAAAAGCAAGTTGTCAAAAAAGTGGTTGTTAAGTCTTCTCTGGCTTTTTACAACCGTCTTTTTCTGGTTCCAAAGCCCAACAGAAAATGGCGTCCAATCTTGGACTTAAGCAGGCTCAATCTTTTCCTAGCCACAAACACCTTCAAAATGGAAACCCCAGAGACCATCAGGTGGTCTCTTTAAAAAGGGGAATGGGTCACGTCGCTGGATTTCAGCGATGCGTACTTCCACATTCCCATAGCTCAGAGGTCCAGAAAGTACCTAAGGTTTCACCTAAATAAGGTCAATTACCAATTCACATCCCTTCCCTTTGGTCTTGCAACGGCCCCGTTGGAGTTTACCAAAGTGGTCAAGGAGGTCGAGCTGATGGCTCAAGCAAGGGGTATAAGGATCCACCAGTACCTAGACGACTGGTTGTTGCGAGCCCCTTGCCAGGCAACTTGCCTACAACATACCCGGATCCTCTTGGACCTTTGCCAAGAGTTGGGTTGGATGGTGAACATGAAAAAGTCTCAACAGGTTTTTAATTTCGTCGGTTACCAGTTCGACCTGTTAACCGGTCGGGTTTTGCCCACTCAGGACCAGTGGTCTACTCTGAAACAAAAGGTAAACTTCATCAAGAACCGGAGTTGTTGTACAGTCAGACAGTTCATGTCGTTAATAGGTCTCCTCACAGCGACAGAAAAACAAGTTTGGTCAGGTCGCCTGCACATGAGACCTATCCAGTGGCACTTGAAATGACACTGGCATGTTCCGGAAGTCCTGGAAAAGGTCATTCCGGTGCCTCTTTCCCTCCATCTTCACCTAGATTGGTGGTTGGACGAAGGCAATGTGCTTCGGGGTCAGCCCTTGCATCCCCTTCAGCACGCTCTGCAGGTGTTTACAGACGCCTCAAACGAAGGCTGGGGCCCTCACTTAGGAGATTCCACTGTAAGAGGCGTTTGGTCAGAACCAGAAATTCGCCTCCATATAAATTATTTGGAGCTGAAAGCAGTGCTTCTGGCCCTCAAGAGTTTTGAGCTTGTCTGCAGGGATCAGATTGTTCTGATTGCAACGGACAACACAACTGTGGTCTCCTACATCAACAAGGAGGGAGGTATGAGATCAGGCTCTCTTTGTGCCCTCCTGTCCTGGTGCCATCCAAGGGGAATAGTCCTGAGGGCAAGGCACATTCCGGGTCGCTTGAACATGATAGTGGACAAACTGTCCAGACACAATCAGGTAATCCAGACAAAGTGGTCCCTAGATCAACAGGTGTTCAATCTCTTGTGCTCGAGTTGGGGCCAACCACAGGTGGACTTGTTTGCCACCCGGTTCAATCACAAGCTCCTCAAGTTTGTGTCACCGGTTCCAGACCCGACAGCCTGGGCGGTGCACGCTCTGAGTCTTCCATAGGAAAATCTGGATGTCTACGCCTTTCCTCCAGTATCTCTGCTCAGCCAAGTGATTTCCAAGGTTGTGGAACAGGGCTGTCTCAGAATGATCCTAATTGCTCCGGGGTGGCCCAACATACCTTGGTTTTGGGACCTGGTCAATCTTTCAGTTCAGGTTCCCTTTCAGCTTCCACTTCAAAGGGATCTGGTTACACAGCCATTCAACGGCCTCCTTCACAGGAACCTCAGCAATTTGAATCTGCATGCTTGGCTCCTAGAGTCTCCGCCATCCAGGAACAGGGGTTCACTGACGAAGTGGCAGCAAGAATTGAGGCTCCTCAGAGACTCTCAACCAGAGCCGTGTACAAGTCAAAGTGGTCCATTTTTGTTAAATGGTGTGACTCACATGAGGTGGACTTCAGGTCGCCCTCTATAAGCCAGATTGCAGATTTTCTTTTGCATCTTTTCAAAGATAGAAAGCTCCAACCTAGCACCATTGAAGGTTATAGAACTGCTATTGCGGACATGGTTGGCAATGATAGGCTAAATATCAGTAAGGATGAAAACTTAACCCAGCTGTTGGACAGTTTTCATAGAGATAAACCCAAAGGCAGGTGGGGAGTTCCCTCTTGGAACCTTTCTCTGGTACTCCACCAGTTGACCAAGGCTCCTTTTGAACCAATGCGAAAGGCCTCTCTTAAACATTTGACTTTTAAGACAGTCTTTCTCTTAGCTCTGGGCTCAGGCAAGAGGCGCAGTGAAATTCATGCCTGGCTTTACAAGAACACCAGACACCAGGAGAACTGGAATCAGGTTTCACTTTACCCTTCTCCTAGTTTCATTTCCAAGAACCAGTTGGCTAGGGAGGGACCAGCCTCAGTGGCTCCTGTAGTCATCCCAGCCTTGGCTCCTTTGGACAAGTCTCTAATGCCCCTGTTCCACCAAAGGACTAGGCCCCGATCCTGTCAGCGACCCTTAATCGTGGACAGTCGGTGAAAGAAAAAGTAAAATGGGCGGGAAAACTGAATCGGTATCAAAGTCTGGGATCAAAGTTCAGATCGGCCTCAGGAAGCCTGAGGAGGCCCCAGGCGGCCCCAGACAGTCCCCGACTGTTCTGGGACTAAGAACCGCCGTTTTTCTGGTCGGTTTGAAGCACGACCTTGTCGTAGACATACCGACTGGGTCCCAGGACACCTCAGGCCTCCTGGGACTAAGCCCCGACTAACCCCCGATTAAGTCCCAGCTTCCTCAGGCGTCCTGAGGCCTCCTCAGTCTTCCCCAGACCAAGATTGCCGATTTTTGTTTTGCAATGGGACTAAGGGTCGCAGGAGGCCTGGGACTAAGGGTCTGGGACTAAGGGTCGCAGGAGGCCTGGGACAACATAGGACTGTGTAAATTTGGTCTGAGGAGGCCTGAGGAAGCCTGGGACTGGACATTTTGTTTATGGCGGGGAAAAAAGAATCAGTTTGGATCGTGAGAAATATCAAACATGTTTGATTTTTCTCACGGCCCCAACCGACAACTACCGACCCATACAGAATGCCTGGGAGTAAACAAATTTTTGAAACTGACTCCAAAAAACCCTTAATCGGGAGCCTTAGTCATGTGGTGGAACACCCACATTAAGGAAGATAAATCCCTTTGTCCAGTCAGAGCTTTGCGTTACTATTTGGATAGAACCAAGGGTCTGTGGAAAGGTAAAGACCTGGTTTTCGTGTCTTTCTGTAAGAGTTTTCAGAAGGATATTGTTCCTGCTACTATCTCTTCTTGGATTAAGCAGACAGTGGTCTTATGTTACCAACTATCAGACGAGGAAGCCTAGAACTTACATCAGGTAAGGGCTCATGATGTCAGGGCCTTTGCGGCTTCCAAGGCCTTTCAAGGAGGGGTTTCTTTAGACCAAATCCTCTCAGCGTGTCATTGGAATGCACACAACACTTTCACACAGTTCTATCTCAAGGACTTAGCTTGGGCTGACTCTGAACTGTACCATTTGGGCCCCATTGTGGCTGCACAGCAGGTCCACTATGATCAGCTTTAGTTTTTCTAGGTGTGTATGTATGTGTATATTTTATATATATAAAAAAAAAAACAAAAAAAAAAACAAAAAAACAGTTTTTCCCCTGGATTGCCATGATCCTAAGTGGTTCCGGGGGTGGTTAGGTTTTTCCTTCAGTTCTGTTCTTCTTCCTCCACTAGGTTTTGGAACTCATTTCCGCTCTGTCTCCCTGTACACTCAGATCGAGTTGTTACAAAGATTTTTAAAAGAAATATAAGGAGGTGGGGGGGGGGGGGATCATTACCGGATCCACCTTAGAGTTACCTAGAGTTCTCAGGAATTCCCCTTGTTTGGCTACCCTCCATCCACTGGGTAGTTATTCTGCATCTGTCCACTAGGTAAGATATATTAACACAATAAAATGGAAAATTTAATAGTAAATAGTTAATATCTTACCTAGTGGACAGGGGGATTCCCACCCTACCTTCCCCGCTATTCTAAGCCACAAAAAGAGGACTTACTAAGGTAGGTAACAAAAAGAGGAAGAGCGCATGCGCAAGCATGCGCAGTATACTGGCAGGCGGGCTATACAACCACCTGGTGAATGAACAGGACACTACTGGTCCCGACCAGAGCCCAGCTCAGGACGTTTTTTTCGACGTTTGGCGAGATCGGCAGGGCGCCAGACAAATGCATCTGTCCACTAGGTAAGATGTTAACTTATAAAAATTTAATTTACTATTAAATTTTCCAATTTAGGCCCCGTAGTGGATGCACAGCAGATCCACGATGATAAAGAGTGACTCAATGTTTAGTGTACATTTTGTAGATACTGTATTTAAAAAAAAAAAAAAAATTTAGTTGCTCCTGGATTGCCATGATCCTAAGTGGTTCCAGGGTTTTTAGGAATTCTTCAGTTCCCGTTATTCTTCCTCTCTTTTTTTTTGACTGAACTCTTACTCCCTCTATGTCTCTCTGTACACTCGGGTCATACAAAGACAAGTGCGTACAAAGACAAGTGAACAAAAGGGGGGGGGGGGGGGCACAGGTTGCTCTCCTTTATGTTGGTTTATTTAACCATTACTGGATCCACCAGTTATCACCTAGAGTTCTCAGGAATTCCCCTTATTTGGCTACCCTCCATCCAGTGGGTAGGTATTCTGCATATGTCCACTAGGTAAGATATATTAACGCAATAAAATGGAAAATTTAATAGTAAATAGTTAATATCTTACCTAGTGGACAGGGGAATTCCCACCCTACCTTCCCCGCTATAGCAATCCAAAAAAGGGAACTTCTAGGTAGGCAACAAAAAGAGGAAGAGCGCATCATGCGCAATACACCGGCAGGGAGGCTACACAGCCACATGGCGAGTGAAAGGGACACTACCAGTCCCGACCAGAGCCCAGCTCAGGACGTTTTTTTCTAATGTTTAGCGAGACCGGCAGGGCGCCGGACAAATGCATCTGTCCACTAGGTAAGATATTAACTTTACTATTAAATTTTCCAATTTGACCTTGGACCCCTGCTTCAAACTTCAAAGTTAGGGTTTTAGGACCGTTCAACAGCCAGGGTCATATTGGGACAAGTCCTTGGCATTTGCCACTTGTGGGAGTCGAACCCATACAAAGGTGACAACCTGTGATTAGATACCAAACGTGCTAACCCCTAGCCCACTGGGGACCTCAGGACCCCTGCTTCAAGGTCAAGTGGGGACATCATACAAAACTCTCATATATCTCTTATATATTGGTCCTTGGGCTTGGAACTCTTATTATAAATGAATAAAATATGAAAGTTTTCCCCCTTCTTCAACTACATGAAAGTTCTTACATCTGGCAACATGTCATGGGTTCTGTATACTTTTTGCAACTGAAATTGTTCCTAAGATTCTCCCAGATCTCAATGTTGTTGCCCATTTAACTGTACCTGCGGGTTCTTGCCTGCTGAGGCTGGCTATTTCTCTATTTTGTTTATGGAAGCTGCTATATTGGATTTTGTTTCCTGTTAAGGTACCTACTAAAACTTGCGAAATTTTATCCACAAGAAATCAACTCCCAATTACTGTAACTGTCACACCCCTAGATTGATGTAAGGAAAATGATCAAAAATGAAATATCACTATCTGTAAAAATAAGGAACATTATGCTAATAAGTTGCTCAATTTTCGGGGGTGGGGGGGGTGGGGGGGTGGGGGGGGTGGGTGGGTGAGGAACGAGATTGCACTGACTTGACACCTGTATCCCCAGACAGGCCATCCCTCACGCCATAGGCATTTACTGGGTATTTTTGTAGCACCCATTTTGTGTGATTTACAATTATTAACTAGAGATTGCGTCTCGACGCAGTGTATCCCCAGACGGGACATAGTTAAGGTGTGAATATGTCGGTCTTGAGCCTGTTTCCTGGAGCACCAGCTCAGGATTCTCCATAGTACCAGATTACTCCCAAAAGCTAATCACTAGTTCTTTCACTTATATCTGTCTTTAAAAATTACATTTCATGGATCCAGAAGATCCATATAGTGATCCGGATCACTTCCAAAATTCAATCATTTTATCCTTTTACCTTTTCAGACATATCCTGAAAATTTCATCAAAATCCGTCCATACGTTTTTTAGTTATCTTGTACACAAACACATCTGGCAGCCTGGATCCACATGATCCAGACAGTGATCCAGATTACCCCCAAAAACTAATCACTTGTTCTTTGTCCCATTTAAGACATTTCCTGAAAATTTCATAAAAATCCATCCATGACTTTTTGAGCTATTTGTCTTTAAAAATTACATTTCTTGGATCCAGAAGATCCAGATAGTGGTCCAGATCACTCGCAAAATTGAACCATTTCTTCCTTTTACCACTTCTTCCTTTTACCATTTGTAACATATCCTAAAAATATCATCAAAATTCATCTTATAATTATGTTGCAGCCTGGATCCAGATGATCCAGACAGTGATCCAGATCACTCCAAAAATGTAATCACTTGTTCCTTGTACCATTTAGGACATTTCCTGAAAATTTCATCAAAATCCACCCATGACTTTTTGAGCTATTTGTCTTTAAAATTATATTTCATGGATCCAGAAGATCCAGATAGTGGTCCAGATCACTCGCATATTATAATTGCTTCATTTTTAAAGCTGTAGAACTGTTTTTGAAATAAGTAAGGTTAATTGCTGGTGGTTTATATTTGCAGTAATCTTGATCAACCATCCTAACCTGTAATGACAAATTTAAAAGTGTTTATAACTCGTTTATTATTGGTCCTAGAGGTTTGCAATGTGAAACCAGTCTATAGGAAATCATGGGGTGGGAATCTTCTGATGTGATCAGATTTGACCTTGGGCCCTTCCTTCAAGGTCAAACGAGGAGAGCCAAAGTTAACAGTGCTTATAACTCACTTAATTTTGGTCCTAGAGTTTTTGCAATGTTAAACCTACTTGTTAGAAATCATGTGCTGGGAATCTTCTGATGTGTACAGATTTGACTTGGGTTCCTCCTTTAAGGTCAAACAAGGATAGGCAAAGTTAAAGGTACTATTAGCTTGCTTATTATTGGTCCTAGGGTTTGCAATATGAAATCAACCATAAGCTAGGAATCTTCTGATGTGGTTAGATTTGGCCTTGGGCCCTGTTTAGAGGTATACAGTTATAAGTAAAGACTTTGGGAAAGGCTAAGACAATTGTAAAGTGGAGTATAAAATCCAGATGTTAAATGTATCAGTTTATGGGAATGATCTCCTCTTGAACGCTAAGATCCTTTTATAAAGGTAAATAGCAGTAGTTAAATCTTGTGAACAAAACCATATACTCGTGCCTTTATAAATGTGTGTGTGATTATACAATATAGAAAGATATAACTTTATATATAACTATCTTTAATATATATATCATATAATAATATATACATCAGACCTATAAACATGGTGTCGGGGTGTATGACTATTATGGAGGAATACATCTCATAATAGGATACAAATAGTGACAAGAGGATATAATACACAGTACAATCAAAATATTCAGAAAGGCTTTTTCTTTTACGAAGTTGCCACTGGACTAAGGGAGAAATCAAAGAATGTAAGGGTTGCAACTTTAAGATCTGTTGTGGGTAGACTTGCTCCAAGTCTTTGTATATATATCCATCAGTAACTAGAACAGTTAAATTTTAACTGGAAACTTACAAGAGTTCATTATAGCACAAGCATTCTGGAGTATGGGGGATAGTCTCTGAAAAAACGGGCTGGTAGTTTCTCCAAAGGTCATACAGTACCCATATATTACACAAAAGACAAAAGGACTTGGTGAAAGTCTATGTTATGGGTAGAGATTGTTTTAGAATAGTATAAAATCTGCAAAGATATAGCAAAGTGCATAAAGGCACTAGAAAGTTATTTCAAACCAACCCAACATGAGATTTACAAACAGTACATGTTCTACTCATGTGATGAAGGACCCAATAAAAATGTGGATCACTGGGTTAACAGACTGAGACAACTTTTAAAGTCTTGGAACTTTGAAGCAATAATTGACAGTTTGTTGAGAGACCAAGTGGTTATGGGGATGAAATACAAGGCCACAAGAGCACAGACGTTTAGAGAGAAGGTAGTCAATCTAAATGAAGCAGTTGACATGCTGAGAACTAGTGAAGTAGCTGCTCAATAAATAAAGGAGATTGACCAAGGGACATCTGAGAAAGTGGTATCACTCTGCATTGTCCAGCACGCATCCAGATCCTTGTGAACACCTTCTCCAAAAGTACATGGCCCAGAGGCATGCTGTTACATTTAAAACATACCTTGTCTGTCGAGGATGATAAATTGTTCAAGGCATACAGATCGGTCTGTTCATCTGTTCCCCATAGCCATTAGAAGAGAGGTACCCCCACCCAAAGTGTGAAAATTTCAACATTTTATTACAGTGTTCCTCCTTGACTATGGAAGGGATTTATCTCTCAACTTGGATATATGTACTAGGCTGCAAGTAGATTCCCTTGCATGAATATCAGGCCCGGATCTTTGTTAATTATTTTTAATAAATTTTTAAAATAACTTTTTTCTGCATTAAAATTCATGAAATCATGCACTAAATCACTTATAACTTAAAAAGTATTGCATTTACAGTATTTTGTTAAAGTATGTTATTCAGCTACTTTATCCATAGCTACAACATGGTGAGTAACTTGGGAACCTTTCCCAGTAGCTAAGTGAGTATTAGCTACTTCCTGACTTTTCAGTAGCTTCCATAATGAGTAAAAGCACTTGTAAATTAAAGGCTATTGCATTTACAGAATTGTGTTTAAATATGTTATTTGCCTACTTTTGGGTGAGCTATAACAGTAAAATTGTAGACCTGTAGCTCATTGCATAGCTGAGCAATAGCTACTTTCAGGTTCTCACTGTTGAGTAAATTGGTTGTAACTTGAAAACTATTACATTTAAAGTTTTTTTTAAAAATTTGTTATTCATCTACTTTAGGGTCAGCTATAGCATAGTGAATCTGCAGAACTGTAGCTCATTGCCTAGCTGAGCAATAGGTATTTTCAGGTTTTCACTATGGAGTAAATCACTTGTAACTTGAAAACTATTTCATTTATAGAATTTTCTTTAAATATGTTATGCACCTACTTTTAGGCAGCTATAAGATAGTTACATTTGCAGACCTATAGCTCATTGCATAACTGGGCAACATGTGTGTCCTTTTATACTTTCACTTCTACTTTGTAACTCAAAACACAGTCAGCTGATGCAGAACCCATTCACAGGCACTGATTGCTTGTTTGGTTTTAAGGTCGCTCTTGTGACCCTAACATAATCGTTTCAGTAGAATTTCTCTTCACCAATAACATTTAACTCTTCACATTGGTCCTTTAGCACTTAATATAAAATTTCTAAGCTGTAGGGATGCTTTGTTTTTGTGTACAAAAACCTTTTGTCTAGTTTATTGTTCAAATGGTAGCTTACACAATGGTACAGGTGAGCAGTGAATAGGGTAAAAGTGTAATTGTATCCCCGACGCGAAGCAGGGATACTATGGATTCATCATCGTTGTCGTCCGCATCCACAGAGATTTCTTGTTAGCGACCTACAGTCCACATTTCTTTCCGGATTTCTTTCATATTTGGCAGGTGGCTTGGTATGCTAGAGGACTCGCCACCCTATCTTTTTGGTAGGCTTTATGTCTAAATTAGGCCTGTGGTAGACAAAAATGTTTAAAATGCATTAAAAGTCATGAAATCATGCACTTAATCACTTATAACTTGAAAAGTGTTGCATTTAGAGCATTTTGTTAAAATATGTTTTTATTGCGTTAATACATCCTATCCAATGGACAATTGCTAATCCGGTCAGCGCAGACCGGCCCGCCAAACACCAGAAAAAGACGTCCTGTGTTTCCACCGGCCGGCCGGCCCGTAGTACTAGTGCACTCGCCAGATGGCGTGTCGTACTTCCTTCCTGTCTAGACAGCGTGACATCATAGCATCTGTTTTCGTTTGGCGCGAGCTAGTGCACACGGATTTATTTCTGATCGCCAGTTTATTGGTTTTCTTCAGAATTTGGAAGTTTTATTGCTAGTTTCTTATTTCTAACATGTCAGAGCACAAAATGTCATCCCCAGGACAAAAAAGGGGTTCGTGTGGCCATGCCATGGCCAGTTTTGACAGTCATCTTCATTGTGCCCGATGCAGGGATAAAGGCAAGGGCAAGGACACGTGTGTGGAAAATAAGAATTCTTCGGATTGTGTTCACTGTAATGCTCTGACCCCTGAACAACGGGCACAACTAGCTACCCCATCTTATAAACTCAAAAAAGAAAGGAGGGAAGCAAAGAAAATTGAAACGGATACTGTGCCCCAAGAGTCCCTCGTGGACCCGTCAGCCGTTTCTGTTATTGGCCCTGTGGAAGGTTCGGGCACCGTTAAATCACCTTCTCTTCCCCCAGAGAAGAAACCTAAGAAAGACAAACCTAAGAAGGCTGCTTCTTCTACGTCAACTGATGGTAAGATCGCGGATTTAGATCTCAAGTGGTCTGAAAGGTTCAACCGCTTAGAAGCCTTGCTTATGGCCAAGTCTTTTCCTCCATCTTTCTCATCAGACGTCAGAGTGACACCTTCTCATTCCCCACCTCCGAACGTGGGTAAGTATACGGAACCCTTTTTTCAACCAACAACTTCTGGTTCTCATGTTGAGCGCACCGGCCCAGACTTTCCTGTTGAAAAACAGTTGTCGGCTAGTAAGCTTGTGTATCAGGATACGGGTTCTCAGCGCACTGGCCCACACATTAAGGACGCTGAAAAGCTCCAGTCGGCCGGTAAGCTATCCTCAGATCTTCAGCCTCAGGGAAGTAGTTCTTCAAGGCGCACTGGCCCAGACAGTAAGGTTGCTGAAAAGCACCAGTCGGCCAGTAAGCCACATCATTCTGCTACAGGGCGCTCTGGTCCAGACAAGGTTGTTCCCAAACAGCAGTCGACCTGCAAGCCTTCAACCGACCCTGCTCTCCGACCTAGGCCTTCTTCTCTCACCGGCTCATCATCTCCAACTCTCCATCAGTCAGCTAGATGCAACAGTATATCCAGTGCTGAGTCAGTTACAGAGAGTGAGCTCTCCGACCGACCACCAGTAGAGCTTTTTGTGGACGAAGGAGATTTGTCGGACAATCCTGAGTTGGATTTGGAGCAAAATGTATCAGAAGAACAGACTTACCGCGAAACCATGCGAGGAATACGTTCCTACATGGGATGGTCTCACGTACCTGATGTGGATAGTTCTAATCCTTCTGATGACAACCCATTTGCCGGGCCCAAAGCTCCAGCACCCAGCAAAGTGTCTGTCCAAATGCCCACTGAGGAGTGGCTCTGCAGAAAACTATCCAAGCTGAATGTCACGTTGGTCGAGGGCTACCCCTCCTGAACATCAGAAGCCGGTGGCCTGTTGCTTGATCAATTTGTGAGACCGGCTAAGTCTCAAGCAAGATGGTATGGGATCTGCCCCGGACAGAAAAGTGACAGTGACTCACAGACAGTGGCTGGTTGGAACGTTACGGCTTTCAAGCTGAACAGCAGCTACTCCAGAATTGCCAGGAAAGCTGGTATTGCTTCTACCCCGCCGGCCTCTCGTAGAATTTCCCAAGACACCCTCCAAAGGTGGGAGCAGACAGCCAGAGAAGCCACAGTTATATGTAATCAGGCGTCTAGCTTCAATCGCTGCATGTTCCGAGTGCAACAAGACATGAACTCCCAGCTGAAGGCAGTGCGTCTGGAAGGAAAAGGGAAAGGCTCCACTAGATCTTCTGAGGCCTTGGATGAACTGCAACATTTGATGGAATTCAATTCCAGTATCACGCAGTCGGCAGCAAAAGCCATGGAGCATTTGATGGATTTTGTGTTTGTGACAATGGGTAATTTGACTCTGGTCCGGCGGGATGCCTACCTATCACATGTCAAGAACGGCATCAAGCATGACACCCTAGCAGCTCTGCGTACGGCTCCTCTGCAGTTTGGCACTCTTTTCCCAGACTCCGCCATTAAGAAGGCTGAAGAGGAAATTGCGTACTTTGATAGCAAAGGGCATTTTATTGCGTTAATACATCCTATCCAATGGACAATAGCTTATCCGGTCGGCGCGGACCGGCCCGCCAAACGTCAGAAAAAGATGTCCTGTGTCTCCACCGGCCAGGCTGGCCCAGTACTGTGCACTCGCCAGATGGCGTGTCGTACTTCCTTCCTGTCTAGACAGAGTGACGTCATAGCATCTTTTTCGTTTGGCGCGAGATCTGTGCAAGCGGAATTTTCTTCAGAGTTTAATTTTTACAGATTTTACTGATTATTGTTAGAACTTTCGTTTTTTGGTTATACCAAAGTGAACTGTATATATCATAGCTCATTATGTCTTCCCCGGGGCAGAGAAGAGGGGCTTGTGGCCATGTAATGGCCAGTTTTGATCAGCACTCTTATTGTGCACGCTGTCGTGAGAAATTCAAAGGGGGGGACCCCTGTGTGGAGAAGAAGGACACTTCGCAATGTAAGTTCTGCCTGGCTTTGACTCCGGAACAATTAACTCAAATTTCTACCCCTTCATATAAATTGAAGAAGGAAAAGCGTGAGGCTAGGAAGTCTGAATCTGCCACCCCCTCTCACGAGCCGTCTGAACTTGTTGATCCTGCTAATGTTTCAATAATTGGGGTTGTTGGCCAACCATCTGCTGATAAATCGCCTGCATCTTCCTCTATGCCTCCTGAGAAGAAGAGCAAGAAAGAGAAACCACCATCTAAATCTAAGAAATCGGAGTCAGATTCTAAAGCAGATTCTAAAGCCAAGAAAATGGACTCTACTGATTCTAAACTTGCGGAGTTGGATAACAAGTGGTCTGAGCGCTTCAATAGGCTGGAAGCCTTACTGTTATCCAAAACACTTCAACCGACCTTCTCCTCTGATGTTAGAGTTTCACCTCCTCACTCACCTCCTAGGGACATTCCGAAAGACTCTGAGCCCTTCTTTCAACCAACTAGGCGCACTGGCACAGACTTCTCTGCAGAAATGCATCAGTCAGCCAGCCAGCCGGAGTCGGATGCTCAATCTTCTTCAACAGAGCGCACTGGCAAAGGTTCCTCTGCTACCCAGCATCAACCAGCCAGCCAGCTCACATCCGACCGACAGCAATCTTCATCATCTTCCTCTACTAAGCGCACTGGCAAGGGTTCCTCTGTAGAAATACACCAGCCAGCTTGTCACCGACCGACCAAGTCCGGTTTCACCTCAGAGGCGCTCTGGTGCGGATTCCTCTGTGTCCAAACAGCATCCTTCCAGCCACCCTTCCAAGAACCGGAACTGACCAACAGTGCCTAGTTCCTCTGCTACCGACCCTTCGCATAGACGTTCCTCAGGAAAGTCATCATCTACTGTGGTCACCGACACCGGCTCTCCCTCCCTCAGACAGAGACAGGACAGTATCTCTAGTGTTAGTGCTGATGCAGACAGTGATTTCTCCGACCGGCCACCGGTCGACATTTATGCTGAAGAGGGAGAATTGTCTGAGGACCCAGATTTTACTACTTTGGAGTCGGAGCAAGGTCCTTCTGAGGACCAGACATATAGAGAGACTATGAAAGGCATCCGCGCATACATGGGTTGGTCGGATATCCCAGATCTAGACAACACTACTACTGCATCAGATGACAACCCTTTTACGGGACCCAAAACTACCATTCCAGGGAAAGTTTCCGTACAGATGCCTACGGAGGACTGGTTGTGCAAGAAGATTGCAAAGCTAAATCTAACCTTGGTTGAGGGTTATCCCTCCCGTAGCTCTGAGGCCGGTGGCTTTTGACCGACCAGTTTTTGAGGACAGCAAAGTCTCAGTCCAAGTGGTACGGGCTGTCATCCGACCACAAAGCAGACCCTAACGCCGTCTCAAGCTGGAGTGTTGAAGCATCAAAATTAAACAGCTGTTATAGCAGAATAGCCCGACCAGCCGGCCTGACATCTACCCCTCCTGCTTCCAGGCGTATCTCTCACGAATCACTGAGAAGGTGGGAAAAGTCGGCTAGAGAAGCTACTGTTATTTGCAATCAGGCAGCAAGTTTCAACAGATGCTTATTTAAAGTACAGCAAGATATGCAAGGCCAACTGAAGTCCTTGCGTAGTGAGTGGAAGGGGAAAGGTTCTTCAAAAGCTACAGCTGCTCTGGATGAACTGCGTTATCTCATGGACTTTAACTCCAGCATCACGCATGCAGCCGCCAAAACTATGGAACACTTAAGTGATTTTGTGTTCATTTCCATGGGTAACCTCACTCTGGCCCGGTGTGACGCTTATCTAACCCATGTCAAGAGTGGAGTCAAACCGGACACTGTGGCAGCTCTTAGGACAGCCCCTCTTCATATCACTACCCTATTCCCGGACACTGTTATCAAGAAGGCTGAGGAAGAAATTTCCAACTTTGAAAATCGTGGACACTCTGCCTCTTCACGCAGCAAGGTCCGTTTCCAGCCTTATGATAAGTCAGACAGAAGGTCGGATAGGCGTCCGGACAAGAAGAATGACAAGCCGGCCTGGAAGAATATAGGAAAAGGCCGTTACAGAAAACAGAGATCCAAGGCCTCAACTTACTCCTCACGACCAGCCAAGGGCCAACAGTCGTTTAAATGACAGTTACTGTGTAGCAAAGCCCCACTCCAGACTGTTGGCCGGGAGCAGAATTCAGACAATAGACACTTGTACAATGTTACATGTAAAGCCTCTTGTTGTTCAAAATGCTCATACTGCGCCCGGGCATCCGCAAAAGAAAGGGATAAGTCCCGGGGCAGCAGATTGTATTTTAAGTCATTGTGCATTAAAATCTGTCAAAAGTGTTTCTGGTGTCACTCAATTGTCTTGTGCCCAATCTGTAGCAAATGTAGGAAATGTTGTACCAAATCTTCCTGTAGGGGCCAGACTTCAAAACTTCTGGAGAACTTGGCTGGAGCTGGGTGCCGGTCCGAAAGTAGTGCACATTTTGCAAGAGGGTTACACCCTCCCCTTTCGGATCCGGCCGAGATTAACAAGGACACCCACCGTCATGAGCTGCTATGCCAATCCTCGCAGGAACAGCTACCTGTTGGAGGCATTGCATCAGCTTATAGACAAAAACGCGGTAGAACCGGTTTGTCACCGGACATCCTTAGGGTTTTACAACCGACTATTTCTGGTGCCAAAACCCAATCAGAAATGGAGGCCAATTCTAGACCTAAGCAATCTCAATCAATTCCTCAGGGTGGAGAAATTCAAAATGGAGACACCGGAGACCATCAGAACATCTCTCCAACAAGGGGAGTGGGTCACCTCAGTAGACTTCAAGGATGTCTACTTCCACATTCCGATACAGGAACAATCCAGGAAATACCTAAGATTTCATGTCCAGGGCCGGACGTACCAATTCAAGGCGTTGCCCTTTGGTCTGTCCACAGCGCCCATGGAGTTCACTGTTTTAGCAAAAGAGGTGAAACTGATGGCCATACACAAGGGTATAAGGATCCACCAGTACCTAGACGACTGGTTGGTGAGAGCCAGATCCCAAGAAACTTGTCTTCATCACACCCAAATCCTGGTCAAAATGTGCCAGGACCTCGGTTGGTTGGTGAATTTAGAAAAGTCAGAGCTGGAACCCAAGCAGGTCTTCGATTTTGTAGGTTGCCAGTTCGATCTCAGGTCCGGCCGGGTCAGACCGACCCCGGACCGGTGGCAAAGCCTTCAGGACAAGATACAAGTACTTCTGTTATTACCGGCCTGTCCGGTCCGACAATTTATGTCCCTGATAGGCCTACTAACAGCCACAGAGAAGCAAGTTCACCTCGGCCGACTGCACATGAGACCCCTACAGTGGCATCTCAAAAACAATTGGACAGTACCGGAATCTCTAGAGAAGATTATTCCCCTACCGAGAACCCTGCACCCTCACTTACAATGGTGGCTAGACGAAGACAATGTGCTTCAAGGTCAACCATTACACCCAGTAAGGCATGCTCTGCAGATATTTACAGACGCATCAAAAGAAGGGTGGGGCGCTCACTTAAACGAGTTCACTGCAAGGGGGTCCTGATCAGTGCCAGAAAGCAAGCTGCACATAAATTATCTGGAACTAAAAGCAGTCTTCCTGGCCTTAAAAGAGTTCCAAAGCATATGCACAAACAACATTGTCCTGGTGGCCACAGACAATACTACGGTAGTGGCTTATATAAACAAGGAAGGGGGAATGAAGTCGGGTCCGCTGTGTGCTCTACTGTGGAGAATCTTGACCTGGTGTTCCCAGCGACAAGTGACCCTAAAAGCCCGGCATATCCCTGGCCGACTAAATGTGATAGCAGACAAGCTATCCAGGCTAAACCAGACCATCCAAACAGAATGGTCCCTCCTTCCGGACATTTTCCAAGACTTGTGCAGAAAATGGCACCAGCCTCAGATAGACCTATTTGCCACGAGGTTCAACAACAAGCTACCTCTGTTCGTGTCCCCAGTGCCGGACACTCTGGCAGTAGCAGTGGACGCACTCACCCTGCCATGGGAGGATCTAGATGCTTACGCCTTCCCACCGACCGCCATATTGGGCAAAGTGGTGGAGAAGTTGCAAGACTCCCCGTGCAAGAGACTAATTCTAATTGCCCCGGGGTGGCCCAACATGCCTTGGTTTTGGGACTTAGTGACCATGTCCAGCCAGGTCCCTATCAGCCTGCCCAACCAGCCCAACCTGCTCACACAGCCCTTCAATCAGATCCCTCACAGAAATCTGACAAATCTAAATCTCCATGCCTGGCTCCTAGAGCCACAGCAATCAAAGAACAGGGCTTCTCTGAGGCAGTGGCAGCAAGAATTGAGGCTCCTCAAAGGAGATCTACCAGATCAGTCTATGAGGCAAAGTGGACCATTTTTACAAAGTGGTGCGTCACTAATCAGGTGGACTTCAGATCGCCACCTTTAAAGTCGGTGGCTGACTTCCTAATGTACCTCTTTGAGGACAAGAAGTTACAGCCCAGCACCATTGATACAGGTCTGCCATTGCTGATAAACTAGGTAATACAACAGTCAATATCAGCAAAGAGGATAATCTCACTCGTCTCTTGGAAAGTTTCCACAGAGATAGACCCAAAGGGCGGAGGGGGATTCCCTCCTGGAACCTTTCCCTGGTGCTACACCAGCTGACAAAGGCTCCTTTTGAACCCCTTAGGGAGGCATCCCTGAAGCACCTGACCTTCAAAACTGTCTTCCTTTTAGCCCTAGGCTCTGGCAAAAGAAGGAGTGAGATCCATGCTTGGCAGCACAAGAACATCAGACACCAATCTGATTGGTCTAAGGTGTCCCTGCTTCCATCTCCCAGCTTTCTTTCCAAGAATCAGCTGGCCAAAGAGGGTCCAGGGAGTGTAGCCCCAGTGGTCATACCGGCCCTGGCTCCTACTCTAGATAAATCCCTCAAGTCTGACAAATCCTTGTGCCCAGTCAGAGCTTTGCGCTACTATTTGGACAGGACTTCAGACCTCAGACAGCGCAAGGAGTTAGTTTTTGTCTCCTTCAAGAAAGGCTTTGACAAGGACATCTCCCCTGCCACTATCTCCTCATGGATCAAACAAACTGTGATCCTATGCTATGAGCTCTCTGATCAGCAGGCCCACTCCCTACATCAAATTAAAGCTCATGATGTCAGGGCCTTTGCGGCTTCTAAGGCCTTCCAGTCGGGAGTCTCCTTAGAGCAGATCTTAGTAGCCTGCCACTGGAAATCTCATAATACCTTCACTCAATTCTATCTGAAGGATGTGGCTTGGGCTGACTCAGAGCTCTACCATCTCGGACCAGTTGTGGCTGCTCAGCAGATCCACCAACAGACTGGTACCTAGAGGAGAGATGTACATATGTAAATAGCTGTACATATTTGTATATATTGCACTTTGAGTTAAGGAACAAAAAAAAAACAAAAAAAAAAACATCTGGACGTGCTTCCTCCGGGAGACTTTATGCTAAAGGGACTGAACTCATCCCTCTCTTCCCCTACCTCAGAGCAGGTCTGTAAAAAAGGGGGGGGAGGAAGGTCGACTCTGACGGTTCCATTCCGGATAACCGGATGATGATATTCGACCATAGCCCTAAGGGTTTAGACTTCAAGGTCTACCCAAGCTTTAGAGGGCATTGTCCTTATTCCAATATGAGTTCAAGTTTCTTAGTCCCTAGTAACTTACCCGCCTACCAAGCGGTAGTTATTCAGCTATTGTCCATTGGATAGGATGTATTAACGCAATAAAATTGCAAATTTAATAAGTAAATTAAATTTTTATAAGTTAATACCCTATCCAATGGACACACAAGACACTCCCACCGACCCCGCTATCAGTTTACTAGGGGTCTAATAGGTTTAGACAACGAAAAAGATGCTATGACGTCACTCTGTCTAGACAGGAAGGAAGTACGACACGCCATCTGGCGAGTGCACAGTACTGGGCCGGCCTGGCCGGTGGAGACACAGGACGTCTTTTTCTGACGTTTGGCGGGCCGGTCCGCGCCGACCGGATAAGCTATTGTCCATTGAGACACCTTCAGAGATTATCAATTAAAATATGTCAAAGGTGTTTCTTCTGTCATTCACTTGTCTTATGTAAAACCTGTAACAAATGTCAAACTTGCTGCACAAAATCTGCCTGTAGGGGCCAGACTTCAAAACTTTTGGAAAACATGGTTGGATCTGGGTGCCGGACCGAAGGTTGTTCAAATCCTAAAGGAGGGTTACACCCTCCCCTTTCGGATCCGGCCAAAACTTACAAGGTCTCCCACGATCATAAGCTCGCATGTCAATCCCCACAGGAACAGCTACCTGCTGGGGGCATTGCATCAGCTTATGGCCAAAAATGCTGTAGAACGGGTAACATCTCTGGGGTTTTTCAACCGCCTCTTCTTAGTCCCAAATCCCAACAACAAGTGGAGACCCATACTAGACCTAAGCAAATTGAATCTCTTCCTCAAGGCGGAGAAATTCAAAATGGAGACACCGGAAACCATCAGAACGTCCCTCCAACAGGGGGAATGGGTTACCTCCATAGATTTCAAATACGCTTATTTCCATATCCCCATACAGGAACAGTCCAGGAAATACCTGAGATTCCATGTCCAGGGTCAGACATACCAATTCAAGGCTCTGCCCTTTGGGCTGTCCACAGCACCCTTGGAGTTCACTGTAATAGCAAAGGAGGTAAAATTGATGGCCATACACAAGGGTATAAGAATCCACCAGTACCTAGACGACTGGTTGGTGAGAGCCAGGTCTTATCAGGCCTGCCTCCACCACACCCAAGTCCTAGTGGAAATATGCCAAAATTTAGGCTGGTTGGTGAATTTGGACAAGTCGGAAGTAGATCCCAAGCAGATCTTCGATTTTGTAGGCTACCAGTTCGACCTCAAGGCTGGTCGAGTTCGACCGACCCCAGACCGGTGGCAAAACCTTCAGGACAAAATATTGGAGATACTGTCCCTACCGGCCTGTCCGGTCCGGCAGTTCATGTCCCTTATAGGTTTACTGACAGCCACGGAAAAGCAAGTTCACCTTGGCAGACTGCACATGCGACCAATACAGTGGCATCTCAAAAACCACTGGAGAATACCCGAGTCTCTAGAAAAGGTCATTCCCATTCCCAAGTCCCTGCACCCTCACATACAATGGTGGCTACAGGAAGACAACGTCCTCACAGGCCAACCTTTACATCCAATAAGGCATGCTCTGCAAATGTTTACAGACGCCTCAAAAGAAGGGTGGGGCGCTCACTTAGACGACCGCATTGCCAGAGGGACTTGGTCGCTGCCAGAAAGCAAACTGCATATAAACTATCTGGAACTAAAAGCAGTTTTCCTAGCCTTGAAAGAGTTTCAAGACTTTTGTGCCGGCAAGATGGTACTTGTGGCAACCGACAACACTACAGTAGTGTCATACATAAACAAGGAAGGAGGCATGAGGTCGGGCACACTCTGTGCCCTACTTTGGAGGATCTTGACCTGGTGCACCAGGCATCAAGTAACTCTAAAGGCCCGACATATTCCGGGCCGGTTGAACGTGGTAGCAGACAAGTTATCCCGTCTAGGCCAGACCATCCAAACAGAGTGGTCTCTCCTTCCAGTGGTGTTTCAGGCTTTATGCAGCAGGTGGCACCAACCTCAGATAGATCTTTTTGCCACGAGGTTCAACAACAAACTGCCCCAGTTCGTGTCACCAGTACCGGACCCGTTGGCAGTAGCAGTGGATGCGCTCAGTTTACCATGGGAGGATCTGGACGCGTACGCCTTTCCACCAGCAGCTCTCTTGGGCAAAGTGGTGGAGAAGTTAAAGGACTCCCCTTGCAAGAGAATCATTCTGATTGCTCCAGGATGCCCTGGTTTTGGGATCTAGTGACCATGTCCAGCCAGATCCCACTGAGCCTGCCCAACCTGTTGACACAGCCATTCAATCAGATCCCTCACAGAAATCTGACCAACCTAAATCTCCATGCATGGCTCCTAGAGCCACAGCAATCAAGGAGCAGGGCTTCTCTGACACAGTGGCAGCAAGGATTGAGGCTCCTCAGAGGGGATCAACAAGGGCAGTCTATGAGGCAAAGTGGACCATTTTTACAACGTGGTGCATCACTAATCAGGTGGACTTCAGGGCACCCCCTGTAAAGTCAGTTGCTGACTTCCTTTTGTATCTTTTTGAGGACAGGAAGTTACAGCCTAGCACCATTGATGGTTACAGATCAGCCATTGCTGATAAACTGGGAAATTCGACCCTCAATATCAGCAAGGATGAAAATCTCACCCGTCTCTTGGATAGTTTCCATAGGGACAGACCCAAGGGGAGAAGAGGCATCCCTTCCTGGAACCTATCTTTGGTCTTACACCAGCTGACCAAGGCCCCATTTGAACCAATCAAGGAAGCTTCCTTGAAGTATTTGACCTTCAAGACTCTTTTCCTATTAGCCCTGGGTTCAGGCAAACGCCGAAGTGAGATTCATGCGTGGCAAAACAGAAATATCAGACACCAATCTGACTGGTCAAAGGTTTCAATGTACCCATCTCCCAGTTTTCTTTCCAAGAATCAACTGGCCAAAGAGGGTCCAGACAGTGTGGCCCCAGTGGTGATACCAGCCCTGGCCCCAACCCTGGATAGATCCCTCAAGTCTGACAGGTCACTATGTCCAGTCAGAGCATTACGCTACTATTTGGACAGGACTTCAGACCTCAGGCAGAATAAGGAGTTGGTTTTTGTCTCCTTCAAGAAAGGTTTCGATAAAGACATCTCACCTGCCACTATCTCCTCATGGATCAAGCAAACTGTGATCCTATGTTATGAGCTGTCAGACCAAGAGGCCCACACTCTGCATCAGGTCAAAGCCCATGATGTCAGAGCCTTTGCTGCCTCCAAGGCCTTCCAGTCTGGAGTCTCCTTGGAACAGATCTTGTCAGCCTGTCACTGGAAGTCACATAATACCTTCACACAATTTATCTGAAGGATGTGGCATGGGCTGACGCAGAGCTCTACCACCTGGGACCGGTAGTGGCTGCTCAGCAGGTCAACAAATAGCCCAGGCATAGAGGGGATCTTGTAAATATGTAAATAGTGTATATATAGATAAAATAAAACTGTGTTGTGCTTCCTTCGGGAGGTTTATTCCTTCTTCTTGGGACTGAACTCATCCCTCTCTTTCCCTACCTCAGAGCAGGTCTGTTTTTAAAAAAAGGGGGGGGGGGGGGGGGGGGGGGGGGGGGGAAGCAATGTCGGTTGGACCGGGTGACTGGCTTCGGCTAACCGACCAGGGCCTTGAGGGTTCCTGACCTCAAGGTCTACCCAGGTCTGGAAAGAAATTTGTTGAGTTCCGTTTACGAGTTCAGCTAAGTCCCTAGTAACTTACCCGCAGACCAAGCGGTAGTTATTCAGCAATTGTCCATTGGATGGGATGTATTAACGCAATAAAATTGCAAATTTAATAAGTAAATTAAATTTTTATAAGTTAATACCCTATCCAATGGACACGCAAGACCCTCCCACCGACCCTGCTATCAGATTACTAGGGGCCTAATAGGTTTAGACAACGAAAAAAGATGCTATGACGTCACGCTGTCTAGACAGGAAGGAAGTACAACACGCCATCTGGCGAGTGCACTAGTACTACGGGCTGGCCGGATTAGCAATTGTCCATTGGATAGGGTATTAACTTATAAAAATTTAATTAACTTATTAAATTTGCAATATTCAGCTACTTTTTTCATAGCTACAACATGGTGAGTAACTTGGGTGTCTGTCTCAATAGCTAAGTGAGTAATAGCTACTTTTGGGCTTTTCAGTAACTTCCATCATGAGTAAAATCACTTGCAACTTGAAAACTATTGCATTTACACAATTTTGTATAAATATGTTATTCAGCTACTTTTGGGTCAGCTATAACATAGTAAAATTTTAGACCTGTAGCTCATGGCATAGCTGAGTAATAGCTACTTTTAGGTTATCACTGTTGAGTAAATCTATTACATTTAGAGTATTTTGTTTCAATATGTTATTCACCTATTTCGGAGTCAGCTATAACATAGTGAAGTTCCAGACCTGTGGCTCATTGCATAGCTGAGTAATAGCTACTTTGAAGTTCACACTGTTGAGTAAATCAGTTGTAATTGGAAAACTATTGCATTTACAAAAATTTGTGTAAATATGTTATTCAGCTACTTTTGGGTCAGCTATAACATAGTGAAATTACAGACCTGTAGCTCATGCCACACAACTGAGCAATAGCTATTTTCAGGTACTGACTGTTGAGTAAATGACTTGTAACTTGAAAAATATTGCATTTGGAGTATTTTGTTAAAATATGTTGTTCACCTACTTTTGGGTCAGCTATAACATCATGAAATTACAGACTTATAGCTCATGGCATAGCTGAGCAATAGCTATTTTCAGGTTCTCACTATTGAGTAAATCAGTTGTAACTTGAAAACTATTGCATTTACAGTATTTTACTTAAATATGTTGTTCACCTACTTTTGGGTCAGCTATAACATAGAAAAAATTCAGACATGCAGCTCATTGCATAGCTGAGTAATAGCTACTTTGAGGTTATCACTGTTGAGTAAATCAGTTATAATGTGAAAACTATTACATTTACAGTATTTTGTTTAAATATGTTATTCACATATTTTTTGGTCAGCTATAACAGAGTGAAATTGCAGACCATTATGTCATGGCATAGCTTACCAATATCTACTTTCAGGTTCTCACTGTTGAGTAAATCATTGTATCCACTGGATAGCCGCAGTGTGTAGAGAGATTTCACCATTACCACTCTAACGAAACAAAAATATTATAGCTAGCCTTCTCAAGTTTGCAAGGTATATTAGAGGGTGCACCACAGTATTCTATTGGTAGGCTTTATGTCTAAATTAGGCCTGTGGCTAAATTACTTGCCTACTAAAAATGAGTAATTCTGCATTTTCTCTAAAAGTATTGCAGATAGCAAATTTTTCTTAAATAACTCATTCACCTACTTTTGGGAGAGCTTTCACATGCTGAAGTTCCAGACCTGTAGGTAATTACTCACCTACTCAAAATGAGTAAATGTGAATTATCTCTAAAAGTATTGCAGATAGCCAATTTTTCTCAAATAACTCATTCGCATACTTTTGAGAGAGCTTTCACTTGGTGAAGTTTCAGACCCGTAGCTAATTATTCACCTACTCAAAATGAGTAAATGCAAATTATCTCTAGAAGTATTGCAGATAGCCAGTATTTCTCAAATAACTCATTAATATGAAAACAACTTATAGGAAGTCATGGGCTGCAAATCTTTTCATGTGGTCAGATTTGACCTTGGGCCCCTCCTGCTTATTATTGGTCCTAGAGGTTTGCAATGTGAAAACGACTTATAGGAAATCATGGGCTGCGAATCTTTTGATGTGGTCAGATTTCACCTTGGGCCCCTGCTACAGGGTCAAATAAGGGTAGCCAAACTTAAAAGTGCTTTCAGCTTGCTTATTAACGAAAAATGCTGTTTATCTTCTAAAGTATGTTAGTTGGCCTTTGTCGGTGGATACATCCAGCATCTGGCCACAGATGCGTCCTTAGTCTAGTTTGAACACATGTTATTGAGTTACCTGTAAAAATTTACATAACTTCAAAATTAGAGTTTAGTTCTGTTGGAAAAAGTTGGGGGACGAAAAAGATATCCCCGCTTAACCCCCCCAGTTCCTACGCCTATGCTGTATATATGGAAATATACCGTATTTAAATAGTTTTTCAAGTTGTCAGTTTCTTAGTTGTACTTTTTGTGTCAAAATACTAAGATCAGTTTTTGAGTATTCATTGTCAGTAACTGCTGTATTTGTATACATAAGACAGTTGACTATACCTAGAATTAGGGGTGTGACTAAGGGTGATAAATTAAATATAAGGTTAGCAGTAAATACTGAGTGATGTTTTATTCAGTAAAATCTGAGGCTCTGACTTGAGGAGAAAAGCAGGTCTGGGTGTTCATTTTGAATAACCGATGCAAATCTGGTTAATTGCAGTTTTGGGGTGATCCACTGAAAGTACCAGTGAAGCAAATATGGCAGTTGATATCAACCAGTTTATATCTGGTTTGCTACTTTGTACTCAGTTTATCAACAAAGACCATTTTGGTCACAGCCTTAGTATTAGCATGGAATAATGCAACCGGAGAATTGTCTTTTGTCTGTTCCATTTAAATTTGGGCGTATGCTTTCAGTGTTCACCTTCAGTGACAAAAGACTCTGGCTTTGACAGTATGGGACTGCTGAACTCGGCAAGCCGTTTTTTTAATGGAAGCGGAGATGGTCCTTCAGATTCTTTGGGTAACTTTTATTTCATGTAATAATACAGTGTAATATAAAGCATGTCAAGTGTCAGTTTTTTATTGTAATTATACAAAGACTTTGATGATAACAAACAATTCAAAACCTTTATCAGAATAAATCCTCTTTCTGATTTCAACATGGTGAAATAATATTTTATGAAAAGTTGAAAACAACTGCTCCAAATATATTTCTTTATCATCTTTACCTTAATATCTTTTACATTAAAAATACACCGATTGGTTTTGTCAAATATTTCTTTTTCCTGTCTTGTGTGTAAAATTTTACCTAATTAGTTGTTTTCCTTGTGTTTGAATATTGCAGCAAAGGATTGCAGTTCCTCTTCTGCCTTGGACCTACTGGAAAACAACTCTGTTGGGAACAAAGGTAACAATTGCAGTCCCAAATGCTGTTTTTTCCCAAAATCTTTCCAAGACATCTGTTATTTTCCAACACCAGCAGATCATGTGTTAATTGGAACCAAGTGTATATTTAAGCATCCTTTGAAAAGAGGACGCTTATTGTTTTCACCCCTGGTTTTCAGTCAGCCGCCGCCGCCGCATTATCGTCTCCCCTGAATATCTCCCTTGTTATTAGGCCTATCCAAATGATATTTGGCAGTTATCTTCTATAGGCATGGGAAAATTATTTGACAGGCATAAATTTGACCTTTATCAAGGTCACATCAAAAATTCAAAAAAATTTACTTCCTTTTCACCAGATTTCCTCAGGAAGTACCAGGTGTGGGTCAACCAAATTTGGTATGCACATTCCTGACATAAAAATCTAGGCGCCAGTCGATATTGGGATCAATCGGGCCATAATTGACTGATTGACGGGCGATTGATTATTAGTTGATAAAAAATTTGCTAAGATTAAGCCTTGAACTCGCTTGTTATTGGTCCTAGAGGTTTGGGATGGTAAACCAACATGTAGGAAATCATGGGCTGGGAATCTTCTGGTGTGGTCGGATTTGATCTTGGGCCTCTCCTTCAAGGTCAAACGAGCATAGCCAAACCTAAAAGTGCCTATAACTCACTTATTATTGGTCATAGAGGTTTGGGATGGTAAACCAACCTGTAGGAAATCATGGGCTGCAAATCTTTTGGTGTGGGCAGATTTGACCTTGGGCCCCTCCTTCAAGGTCAAACGAGGATAGACAAACTTAAAAGTGCTTATAACTCGCTTGTTATTAGTCCTAGAGGTTTGGGATGGTAAACCAACATGTAGGAAATCAGGGGCTGGGAATCTTCTGGTGTGGGTGGATTTGACCTTGGGCCTCTCCTTCAAGGTCAAACGAGCATAGCCAAACTTAAAAATGCTTATAACTCGTTTATTATTGGTCCTAGAGGTTTGGGATGGTAAACCAACCTATTGGAAATCATGGGCTGGGAATCTTCTGGTGTGGTCGGATTTGACCTTGGGCCCCTCCTTCAAGGGCAAACGAGGATAGGCAAACTTAAAAGTGCTTATAACTCGCTTATTATTGGTCCTAGAGATTTGGGATGGTAAACCAACCTATAGAAAATCATTGGCTGAGAATCTTATAGTGTGATCCGATTTGGCCTTTGGGCCCCTCTTTCAAGGTCAAACAAGGATAGACAATTGGTCCTAGAGGTTTGGGATGTGAAATTAACCTATTGGGAAATCTTTTGGCTTTCCTGAAAGGAATACTCCTATTATAGTATTTACCTACAGATAAGTTGCCTTATAAATTCAGTTCTGACAAGCCATAGCTTATGTGTAAATGAGTAAAGACACAATACACATGTTATTGTAACACATCTTACAATCACATGAAAATTGTTTTTTTCATTTGTGTTTTTGAAATGTTTCTGCAGTTGGCCTTCATATCTCTGACAAGTGTATTTAGTTTGGAACCTCTTGGTTTTGACTGAAGTTACATAGATCTTTTTCCTGCACAGTGCAACAACACCATATATTACTTTGTTCTCTTCCTTTTATAGTTGTAAAAAGGACTTTATAATCTTTGGTTCACAGTGACTCTATATTATGTAATTTATGTAATTTCATGTAATTACTTTTACATGACACTGTGGACAAATTCTTTCTGTGTAAAAATATACAGATCCATGCCAACTTAATAGTGGATTCAACCTTTTCTTTGCACTCACTCAATGAGAATTTGGAGAACAGACACTGTTGTATATATACTTCAAGGATGAAAAAAACATGTAGCCTTGTTCAGGTGCACAGATTGTTTCAGTTGAAATCACCATTTTAATCACCTTTTTAATATAAGACCAGTTTGAGGCATTGTCTGATGGAATATTGGTGATCGATGTGCCCAAGATGAATACAAATAATACTTAACAAGTCCCTTTAATAACATATAATATAAATTTTATTTCCTGTAATATGCCACAGTACATTGTAGAAATAATATCATGTATATTGACATTATCTACAGATAACATAGCTTTCAGATAATTTGTTTTTTTAACACCGGACACATATTTTTGGTAATGCATGAAAACAATGACCTACAATGTTATAATTGCTTCATTTTTAAAGCTGTAGAACTGTTTTTGAAATAAGTAAGGTTAGTTGCTGGTGGTTTATATTTGCAGTAATCTTTATCAACCATCCTAACCTGTAATGACAAATTTAAAAGTGTTAAAAATTTGTTTATTATTGGTCCTAGAGGTTTGCAATATGAAACCAGTCTATAGGAAATCATGGGGTAGGAATCTTCTGATGTGATCAGATTTGACCTTGGGCCCTTCCTTCAAGGTCAAACGAGGAGAGCCAAAGGTAACAGTGCTTATAAGTTGCTTATTATTGTTCCTAGAGTTTTGCAATGTTAAACCTACTTGTTAGAAATCATGGGCTGGGAATCTTTTGATGTGTACAGATTTCACTTTGGTTCCTCCTTTAAGGTCAAACAAGGATAGGCAAAGTTAAGAGTCTTTTAGCTTGCTTATTATTGGTCCTAGGGTTTGCAATATGAAATCAACCTATGGGAAACCATAAGCTAGGAATCTTCTGATGTGGTTAGATTTAGCCTTGGGCCCTGTTTAGAGGTATACAGTTATAAGTAGAGACTTTGGGAAAGGCTAAGACAGTTGTAAAGTGGAGTATAAAATCCAGATGTTAAATGTATCATTTTATAGCCAAATACCCTTACCATTTCCTAACAATGTTATTGTTATTGGAGGTTACATTCTTTGTATATAAGTATGCTGCAAAATTATAGCTTCCATCGTCCAGCAAACTGAACCAAACGACTGGCAAGCTATATAAAATATTATGACCTTGTTAATGTTGATATTTCCTCGAGGTAGAAGACAATGGAACTTCCGATGTCGCCATCCAAAAGTCCTTATTTTGCATAATATAATGCATACCTTCGAAGATTTAATAAAATAATAAGTTCTGTATCATATACATGTGAAAAAGGAAGTGAGATTCACTGTAAAATCTCAAAAAATAATAAAACCCTGACAAAAACTTGTCCTAATTTCCAAAGACGTCCATACTGTTGATGGCCAACAAAAATAATGAAGTAAACAATGTGGTCATGTGACCTAATTGGCGGGAGGACGGACTACTGTAACCCAATGGCTTGGTTAAGGTTGTTATATAACCTTAAAAATCGCATCTCTGTGTTGGCCATTGGGTTGGATGGCTAGAACAAATAGCTACTGTTAGGAAATGGTAAGTATTTCTAATAAAAATTTAAATTACTATTAAATTTTTCAAGTTTATGGGAATGAATTGAACTGTAAGATCCTTTTATAAAGGTAAATAGCAGTAGTTAAATCTTGTGAACAAAACCATATACATGTGCCTTTATAAATGTGTGTGTGATTATACAATAGAATAGAAAGATATAACTATATATAACTATCTTTAATATATATATTATATAATAATATATACATCAGACCTATAAACATGGTGTCAGGTGTGTGACTATTATGGAGGAATACATCTCATACAAATAGTGACAAGAGGATATAATACACAGTACAATCAAAATATTCAGAAAGGCTTTTTCTTAATATCCCTGTTCCAGCTCCAGTGGAGGCGAAAGGGTACTTACTTAGTAATTGGACATATTTCAAAGATCAGTGGGAAAATTACGAAGTTGCCACTGGACTAAGGGAGAAATCAAAGAATGTAAGGGTTGCAACTTTAAGATCTGTTATGGGTAGACTTGCTCCAAGTCTTTGTATTTATATCCATCAGTAACTAGAACAGTTAAATTTAAACTGGAAACTTACAAGAGTTCATTATAGCACAAGCATTCTGGAGTATGGGAAATAGTCTCTGAAAAAAACGGGCTGGTAGTTTCTCCAAAGGTCAGACAGTACCCATACATTACACAAAAGACAAAAGGACTTGGTGAAAGTCTATGTTATGGGTAGAGATTGTTTTAGAATCATAAAAAATCTGCAAAGACATAGCAAAGTGCATAGAGGCACTAGAAAATTATTTCAAACCAACCCAACATGAGATTTACAAACAGTACATGTTCTACTCATGTGATGAAGGACCCAATAAAAATGTGGATCACTGGGTTAACAGACTGAGACAACTTTTAAAGTCTTGGAACTTTGAAGCAATGATTGACAGTTTGTTGAGAGACCGAGTGGTTATGGGGATGAAATACAAGGCCGCAAGAACACAGATGTTTAGAGAGAAGGTAGTCAATCTAAATGACACAGTTGACATGCTGAGAGCTAGTGAAGTAGCTGCTCAACACATAAAGGAGATTGACCAAGGGACATCTGACGAAGTGGTATCACTCTGCATTGTCCGGTACGCATCCTCGTGAACAACTTCTCCAAAAGTACACGGCCCAGAGGCATGCTGTTACATTTAAAACATACCTTGTCTGTCGAGGATGACAAATTGTTCAAGGCATACAGATCGGTCTATTCATCTGTTCCCCATAGCCATTAGAAGAGAGGTACCCCCACCCAAAGTGTGAAAATTTCAAGATTTTATTACAGTTTTTCTCCTTGACTATGGAAGGGATTTATCTCTTAACTTGGATATATGTATTAGGCTGCTAGTAGATTCCCTTGCGTGAGTATGAGGCCCGGATCTTTCTTAATTATTTTTAATGAATTTTTAAAATAATTTTTAGTGCATTAAAATTCACTTATAACTCAAAAAGTATTGCATTTAGAGTATTTTGTTAAAGTATGTTATTCAGCTACTTTATCCGTAGCTACAACATGGTGAGTAACTGGGGAATCTTTCCCAATAGCTAAGTGAGTATTAGCTACTTCCTGACTTTTCAGTAGCTTCCATAATGAGTAAAAGTGCTTGTAAATTAAAAGCTATTGCATTTACAGAATTGTGTTTAAATATGTTATTCGCCTACTTTTGGGTGAGCTATAACAATAAAATTGCAAACCTGTAGCTCATTGCATAGCTACTTTCAGGTTCTCACTTTTGAGTAAATTGGTTGTAACTTGAAAAGTATTACATTTTTTTTTAAAATTTGTTATTCATCTACTTTGTGGTCAGCTATAGCATAGTGAATCTGCAGAACTGTAGCTCATTGCCTAGCTGAGCAATAGGTATTTTCAGGTTTTCACTGTTGAGTAAATCACTTGTAACTTGAAAACTATTTCATTTATAGAATTTTCTTTAAATATGTTATGCACCTACTTTAAGGCAGCTATGAGATAGTTACATTTGCAGACCTATAGCTCATTGCATAACTGGGCAACTTGTGTGTCCTTTTATGCTTTCACTTCTACTTTGTAACTCAAAACACAGTCAGCTGATGCAGAACCCATTCACAGGCACTGATTGCTTGTTTGGTTTTACGGTCGCTCTTGTGACCCTAACATAATCGTTTCAGTAGAATTTCTCTTCACCAATAACATTTACCTCTTCACATTGGTCCTTTAGCAATTTATATAAACTTTCTAAGCTGTAGGGACGCTTTGTTTTTGTGTACAAAAACCTTTTGTCTAGTATGTTGTGTAAATATATCTTACCATTAACAGTAGGAATGGGTCGGTAGGACCGGTATCTCGGTATCGAGAGCATTTTACTGAAATACCGTAATGAGATTTTACAACCACCACTTCGCTTGTCAGCCCATATAATGGAAGTAAGAGTTAAAATATTCGAAACATACCCAAAATCTGAAGAAATTATAAGCTTTTATCCCCAATTTTCATGCATTTGCAGACTTTTACAGTACTAACGATTACGTTTAACAGAACTGCCATGTTTTGGTTACGACTATTTATAACCTTAACATCGCTTGTCAGCTCATATAACACATATTGGGAACAAACAAGAAATCTGAAAAAATCATAAGCTTTTATCTCATATTTCATGAATTTGGCCACTTTTTACCCCACAGCCCTTAAGGGCTGTCGGGGTATTGTTTTCACCATGGTGTTCGGATGGGTGGGTGGGTTGGCGGTAATAAGAAGTTTGTCTGGCCTGTATCTTGGAAACTGTAAGGTGTAGGAAGTTGATACTTGTTAGGGACATTGGTTAGGGGTTGTAGGTGTGCAGCATCATGGTCTGACCTTGATTTGACCTTGTGATAGTGACCTTGAGTGTGAAAATCTTATCCGGGCTATATCTCCGAAACCGTAAGGTGTAGGAAGTGGATACTTGGTAGGGACATTGGTTAGGGGGTGTAGGTGTGCAACGTCATGGTCTGACCTTGATTTGACCTTTGACCTTGCCGTAGTGACCTTGAGTTTAAAAATCTTGTCCGGGCTATATCTCGGAAACCGTAAGGTGTAGGAAGTTGATACTTGGTAGGGACATTGGTTAGGGGGTGTAGTTGTGCAACGTCATGGTGTGACCTTGATTTGACCTTTGACCTTTCCGTAGTGACCTTGACCTATAAAATCTTGTCCGGGCTATATCTCGGAAACTGTAAGGTGTAGGAAGTTGATACTTGGTAGGGATATTGGTTAGGGGGTGTAGGTGTGCAACGTCATGGAGTGACCTTGATTTGACCTTTGACCTTGCCGTAGTGACCTTGACCTATAAAATCTTGTCTGGGCTATATCTCGGAAACCGTAAGGTGTAGGAAGTTGATACTTGGTAGGGACATTGGTTAGGGGGTGTAGTTGTGCAACGTCATGGTGTGACCTTGATTTGACCTTTGACCTTTCCGTAGTGACCTTGACCTATAAAATCTTGTCCAGGCTATATCTCGGAAACTATAAGGTGTAGGAAGTTGATATTTGGCAGGGACATTGGTTAGGGGGTGTAGGTGTGCAACGTCATGGTCTGATCAGGATTTGACCTTGCCGTAGTGACCTTGACCTATAAAATCTTGTCCAGGCTATATCTCAGAAACCGTAAGGTGTAGGAAGTTGATACTTAGTAGAGACATTGGTTAGGGGGTGTAGTTGTGCAACGTCATGATTTGACCTTGCCGTAGTGACCTTGACCTATAAAATCTTGTCCGGGCTATATCTCGGAAACCGTAAGGTGTAGGAAGTTGATACTTGGTAGGGACATTGGTCAGGAGCCATAGGTGTGTATTATCATGGTGTGACCTTAATTTGACCTTTGATCTTGTCGTAGTGACCTTGACCTTTAAAATCTTGTTGCACCTTTGGGTCTGTCTTTTGATGCAGATTAAGCACTGTTAATTCATATTAGAATTTATTAAGAATTTTACTTTCATAACTTCCCATTGTAAGAGATAGAATTTCATCAAGTGAGCCACAGATTTTGCTCCAACACCACACATAAGCGTTCATTAAATGTATTACCACTTCTGTATGCATGGTAATATTCAAAACATCTAAACCATAATTCGGCCATGCAGATGTAGATAAAGAATGTTGAATTTTAGTTTACTGATTAATGCTGTCATCTTGTTATTGAATTGACTTGTTTTATTACTTCATCTTTACATGCATTATCTTTCTTTTAAACATTATTTTCTGCATTTAAACATTTTTTGGAACTTTATATAACTGACAGTGCTCTGAAAGTATCCTGAACTTTGTACTGGTACAGTGCTTCTGTATTTCATGGTGTTGAAAATATTTCCCTAGGCTGTGGGGTAAGGGGCATCTCTGATGCTATTTTTATTTCTTTTCATCAACCCTTTTCGGCTCTTAAAATCATTTATGGTGTTCCAATGTTAGTTGAACTACTGATTGGAAAGGTCTCTGATAAAGAGTGCATTATGGCAAAAATATATAACATTTGTATTATGGTATAGAGACAGCCTGTAAGGCCAGGCTAGACTTCAGCCTATTAAATGGGTAAATTTTTTGTCTCGGTAAACCTTTATATTCACAGCAGTTTTATAGCTTTGATATGTACATTAATTATATGGCACTTGCTATGTATCTTTTTAAACGTTTACTTTTGCATCACATTTGATTGTGGAGTGAATGATGTTTCAATGCTCTTTGATCTCTCGATTTTGGGCTTTAAGCAACTAGTCATGCTTAAAAAATAAACGTTATTTCAACCACATTTGTCCAACATCACTCTGTATACTACTGTTTTACAACACATAACCATATCTTATTTCTTATCTCTTTGGTAAACTACAATCTGCAAATCTCCCTCTGGCTTACAAATGAGGTTCATAAATTAAAATTATGTTGGCTTCAAACAAAGTCCTCGGTATTCTTTTTTTTTTTTCTGTGTGTATGTGAAGACTTCTTATACTGTAAAACATCTGCCTGTTATTCAGTTAAATTTCCCTCATTCTGAAAAAAAATATTCCATCAATTCTTCTTTTTAAGCATATCAGCATGATCTATTAATTTCATATAATTATAGTTTGTTAAATGCTGTACAATTCCAACAGGATAATGTATTTAATATTTGTTTTCTATAATTATTCAATAAAATTTGTCAAAAACATTCATAGCAAACTGCTGATGTGTTACAGTGCTTGATGCAACTTGATTGATGGCCAAGACCATTATTCCCCATTTACAGGGAGTATGTATGTTGTTTGTGAACCGGTGGGAGTTAAATTCAACTTAGGTTGAACTTAGTTTATTGTATTGAAAGATCTTCTAAAACATATAGAATTTGTGTTTTAGTTGTAACCAACAGGAAGTTCCTTACAAGCAAACATGGCAGATGACGTAAACAAATGTTACAAAAATAAACTGTTCAATGTCTGACAAAATAAGGTAAATTAAATAGCTTTTAAATCTTATTTTTATTGCGTTAATACAACTTACCTAGTGGACAGATGCATTTGTCCGGCGCTCTGCCGGTCACGCCAAACGTTAGAAAAAAACGTCCTGAGCTGGGCTCTGGCCGGGACCGGTAGTGTCCTGTTCACTCGCCAGGTGGCGGTACAGCCTACCTGCCGGTATACTGCGCATGCATGCGCTCTTCCTCTTTTTGTTTGGCGCGTGAGGACTTAAAACGCTTGAAGTTTAAGAGAAACTTTTTAAATTTTTTTATGTACTTTACAAGTGAATTCTTCTCAAGTTTGTAGTTTATTATTGTGTTCATATATCATGGCATCCCCTGGAGACAAGAAAGGGCAGAGGCGAGGCGTATGCGGCCACATTATGGCCTCCTTTGATTTGCACAAACCCTTTGCCAGATGCCGTGACAAGGGCATTGGGGATGATGACTGTGTTGCTAAGAAATCGTGTGTTATTTGTGATGGTTTCACAGATACCCAGAAGGATATGCTAGCCACTCCTACACATAAGATACGCAAGGACAAAAAGGCGGGGGTTTTAGTGTCTCTGGATCAGGTAACAGTTATTGCTTCTGTTGAAGATACAGAGCCTGTTTTTCAACCATCGCCTTCTGCCTCTCAGCCCCCTGCGCATGCGCAGCCGGAGTCTTCAAGTTCTACTTTTGTTACTTCTGATCAACTCCAAAAGATGTCAGATCAATGGGCTGAACAATTCGCCCGTTTTGAGGCCTTACTCTCCAGGGGCAACGTTTTCTCTACCCCAAAATCTTCTGTTCAGCATGTGCCTTCCCATGCTGCGATTTCAGACACTCCTTTTATTCCCCCTTCTGCCCGGCTCACCGGTCCGGTGGAGTACCCGGCAGAAGGTGAGGGTGACAAACAACAGGCTAGTAAGAGTGTAGAAAGGGATGTTAAAGATCAAAAGAAGTCGCGTAAATCCCGCAAGGACCATAAGGACGATAAACATTCAAAAAAGAGACAAGTGTCTCCCTCTCCTGATGTGGGCCCTCTTCAGGTCAAATCTGCACCGGTCCAGGTTAAGCCACCGGCTCAAGCCCAAGTCTCCTCCGGTCCGGAGGTCGTGCAGAAGTTGAAGTCTAAGCCTGCTCCACTTTCCTCTGTTGGTTCCGACCCGGAACAGTCAGGTTTCTTTCTTCCCGGTGCAACCGGTCAAGGTTTTGCTCAACCCGGTTCATCCGGTCAAGTTCCCCCAGTAGATCATACTGCGTCATCTCTCTTTGGGGATTCCTCTGTTTCAGATGCTTACCGGGCTCCACCGGAGCCGGATAATTTGGACATTGGCCCTCCTCCTTCTGAAGCCAGTTTATCCGACGACCAGATTTCTGATGAGGGTGAGATATCTTCTGATACCTTGGACCGGCCTGAACAAACGGAGGATATGAACTACAGAGAGACAGTTAGGTCCATCCGTTCCTTTATGGGATGGAATCATATCCCCACATTTGAAAGCGACCTCAGTGAGCCTGATAAGAGTAATAACCCCTGGAAGGGGAAGCTGCCCAAGAGGCCTGCCCGCATCTCTGTAGCCATGCCACCGGACGACTGGCTTTGTCAGAAGTTAGAAAAGTTGAAAACAGTGGTGGCGGAGGGATACCCTTCACGTTCCCAGGACTCAGCTGGACTGAAAAAAGATCAGTTTGTCAAGGTACCGAAATCGCAAAATAGATGGTACCAGATGCATATGATTAGACCGGAGGGGCCGCATAGGCCTGGAAAGACTTTGTTTAGCTGGCACAACTCAGAGGCAAAGGTGAATTCCCAATTCCCTCGCATTGTCAAAGCATCTGCTTACCCTGCCACCGGACCCCCTTCGCGTCCCATTTCACAGGAATACTTGCGTCGGTGGGAGAAGTGCGCCCGGGAGAATTCTTACATTGTTAATCATGCGGCAGGGTTTAACCGTTGCACCAGTGAGTTACAGGAACGCATGACCGGCCATGTCAACATGCTTCATGCTAGGATTAATAAGGGAAAAGCCCCCAAGGAGGTATCCGCTGCTCTCTCAGACTTGAAGGACCTCTCTGCTTTTCACCAGAATGTGTCTGTGGCCATGGGCACTGCGCTCCAGCACTTAGCGGACAGTCTTTTTGTGCAAATGTCCAACTTGATTTTGCTGCGTAGGGATTCCTACCTTGACCACGTCAAGAACGGCATTAAACCTGATACCTATAACCAGTTGAGAAATGCCCCGTTATTCGGACATGGACTTTTCCCTGATGCAGTTATCCGCACAGCAGAACAAGATATTGCCAGTCATCACTCCTCCGGTTCTGTTCCCAGACCCAGTCCGGGTGCTGCCCAACAGACCGGATGGAGATCTTCTCATAGGTACCGTCCCTATGATAGCAGAGACAGTAGGAATACCGGTACCGGAGATCAGGACCGTCAGGCTTGGAGGCAGTTTAGCCGGAATAGAGGCCGGGGTCGTGGCAGAGGACGTGGTTCCAATCCCCGTTTCTCTAAATCGAGAGGTTACAAGCAATATAAATGACAATTACCTGTTAGCTCCAACTCTCTCAAGTTCAGTAATTACGAAGTTGGACCAGAAACCATTAGCCAGGACTGTAACATCGAGAGTAGTAGACAGTTCAGTGTTAAGCAAAGTTCATATGACACCAAATTTACATTCTCAAAGTGTGTCTTGTCTTGTTGTAGATCATGCTCATTCTGCTTGTTTCCAAGGGCAACCGCAAAAGAAAGGTATAAGTCCCTGTACTCAAAAGATAAAAATAAAAGATGTCAAAGGTGTTTTTTGTGCAAATCAATGTCTTTTTGCCCCACCTGTTCCAAATGTCCCCAATGTTGTCCCAAGTTTGGCTGTAGGGGGCAGACTGCAAAAGTTTTGGCAAGTTTGGCTCAGTCTGGGGGCGAATCCAAGGGTGGTCTCGATTTTACGAGAGGGATACACGCTACCCTTCAAAATCAGACCACCTCTGACCCGATCCCCGGTGATCAAGAGTGGTTATGCTCACCCCGGAAAAAGCAAGGCCTTGTGTCAAGCAGTAACAGACCTCATAAACAAGTTGGTAGTCGAAAAGGTGGTCATCAGATCCTCCCTGGCATTTTACAACCGCCTCTTTCTGGTACCCAAATCAAATCAGAGATGGAGACCTATCTTGGACCTCAGCCATCTAAATCTTTTCTTGAAACCAGGCACTTTCAAAATGGAAACTCCGGAAACAATAAGGTTGTCCCTCCAAAAGGGGGAGTGGGTAACTTCGCTGGATTTCAGCGACGCTTACTTTCATATCCCTATCAATCAGAGATCAAGAAAGTACCTCAGGTTCTTTCTGGGAAGCAAAGCTTATCAATTCACGGCTCTTCCTTTCGGGCTCGCCACAGCTCCACTGGAATTTACCAAAGTAGTCAAGGAGGTGAAACTGATGGCTCAAGCACGGGGTATCCAGATCCACCAGTACCTCGACGACTGGTTAGTCAGAGCCCCGGACCAGGAAACTTGCCAGTTACATACCCAGACCCTCTTGGCCCTGTGCCACGAACTAGGGTGGGTGGTAAACAGGGAGAAATCGGAACTTACGCCTCAACAGGTTTTCAATTTCGTAGGTTACCAGTTCGATCTACTGTCGGGTCGAGTGTTGCCCACTCAGGACAGATGGATCGCTCTTCAGCAGAAACTTCAGTTCATCAAAGGCAGGGACTGTTGTTCAGTCCAACAGTTCATGTCCCTAATCGGCCTGCTTACGGCCACAGAGAAGCAAGTGTGGGCCGGCCGTCTTCACATGAGGCCGGTTCAGTGGCATCTAAAAAGACACTGGCATGTGCCGGAGAGCCTGGAGAAGATTATTCCGGTTCCCCTTTCTCTTCACCCACACCTGGATTGGTGGTTGGACGAGACCAATGTGCTAAAAGGACAACCCTTGCACTCTCTTCAGCACGCCCTACAGATTTTTACAGACGCCTCAAACGAAGGCTGGGGCGCACACTTAGGGGGATCCATAGCAAGAGGCGTTTGGTCAGAACCCGAAAGTCGCCTCCACATCAACTTCTTGGAACTCAAGGCAGTTCTTCTGGCTCTCAAGAGTTTCGAGAAGCAGTGCAGGGGACAGATTGTTCTCATAGCAACCGACAACACGACTGTAGTGTCTTACATCAACAAAGAGGGCGGTATGAGATCAGGGTCTCTCTGTGCCCTACTTTGGCGACTCCTATCCTGGTGTCATCCCAGGAAGATAATTCTGCGGGCCAGACACATTCCGGGTCGCTTGAATGTCATAGCAGACAAGCTGTCCCGGCACAATCAGGTGATCCAGACCGAGTGGTGCCTGTCTCAACAGGTGTTCAATCGCTTGTGCTCCAACTGGGGCCAGCCGCAGATAGATCTTTTTGCCACCCGATTCAATCACAAGCTTCCCAAGTTTGTCTCTCCTGTTCCGGACTCGACAGCTTGGCCGGTGGATGCTCTCAGCCTACCATGGAGCCACCTGGACGTGTACGCCTTTCCTCCAGTCTCCCTTCTCAGTCAGGTCACATCCAAACTGGTGAATCAGGGCTTTCACAGAATGATCTTAATCGCTCCGGGTTGGCCCAACATGCCTTGGTTTTGGGATCTGATCAGTCTATCAAGTCAGATTCCCGTCAGTCTTCCCTTGGAGAGGAACCTGTTGACTCAACCGTTCAACGGCCTTCTCCACAGGAACTTGAATCATCTGAATCTGCATGCTTGGCTCCTAGATCCTCGTCCATCAGGCGACAAGGGTTTTCTGAGGAGGTGGCAGCAAGAATTGAAGCTCCTCAGAGAAGTTCAACCAGAGCGGTCTATAAGTCAAAGTGGGCCTTTTTTCTTAAGTGGTGCAACTCCAACCAGGTGGACTTCAGGTCGCCCTCTCTGAAACAGGTGGCCGACTTTTTGTTGTATCTCTTTAAGGAGAGACAGTTACAACCCAGTACTATAGAAGGCTACAGAACAGCTATTGCCGATATGGTGGGTAACGACCTGGTTCATTTTGGCAAGGATGAAAGCCTGACTCGCTTGTTGGACAGTTTCCATAGAGACAAGCCGAAAGGCAGGCGGGGAGTCCCTGCATGGAACCTTTCTTTAGTGCTCCACCAGTTAACCAAAGCTCCTTTCGAACCCATGCGGAAGGCCTCTCTGAAACATTTGACCTTTAAGACGGTTTTCCTATTGGTTTTGGGTTCCGGCAAAAGGCGGAGCGAAATCCATGCATGGTTATACCGCAACATCAGGCATCAGGAGAACTGGAGTCAGGTCTCCCTATATCCCTCTCCCAGTTTTCTATCTAAGAATCAACTAGCGCGGGATGGACCGGCTGCTGTGGCACCGGTTGTCATTCCCGCGTTGGCTCCATCATTGGACAGGTCCCTCAAGGAAGACAAGTCACTTTGCCCGGTCAGGGCCTTGCGTTACTATTTAGACAGGACCAAGGACTTGCGCTTGGGCAAAGATCTGGTGTTTGTGTCTTTCCGGAAGAGTTTTCAGAAGGACATTGTTCCGGCTACTGTTTCTTCCTGGATCAAGCAAACTGTGTTGTTGTGCTATCAGCTTTCCGATCCTGAGGCTCAAACTATACATCAAGTTCGGGCTCATGATGTGCGGGCCTTTGCCGCATCCAAAGCCTTTCAGGGCGGGGTTTCCTAGGATCAGATCCTATCAGCTTGCCATTGGAAGGCCCACAACACTTTTACACAATTCTACCTGAAGGACCTAGCCTGGGCAGATTCAGAGTTGTACCACCTAGGTCCTGTGGTAGCTGCTCAGCAGATCCACGAACATCAGTAACAGTCTTATTACTGACTGTATATAGTGTACACATGTTTTTTGGGTTTAGTGTATATATATATATATAAAAAAAAAAAAAAAAAAAAAAAACCACCACCACCTCCACTATCCTTTGCTACTGGATTGCCATGATCCAAAGTGGATCCAGGAGCTTCTCAAGGATGGTGTTTCTTTGCTCCTGTTCTTCTTCCTCATTCATGAATTTGTTAGTTCATGCCCTAATTAGTCTTCCTGCACCTTCGGCTCGAATTGGTGCACAGGCTGTTTCCTTTTGGGAAAAATCAGAGGGGAGGGGGGGGGGGGGGAGGGGGGGGGGGGGGGGGGGGGCAAGGGTGTTTTGGTCCTTAAAGGTTGGTTTATTTAACCAGTACCGGACGCACCCGATATACTATTGTCTATATGGGTTCCCCTTGTTTGGCTACCCCCCATCCAATGGGTAGTCATTCTGCATCTGTCCACTAGGTAAGTTGTATTAACACAATAAAATAGAAAATTTAATAGTAAATTAAATTTTTATAAGTTAATACCTTACCTAGTGGACAGGGGGAGTCCCACCCTACCTTCCCCGCTATCATAACCAACAAGGGGTCATAAGGTAGACAACAAAAAGAGGAAGAGCGCATGCGCACGCATGCACAGTATACCGGCAGGTAGGCTGTACAGCCACCTGGCAAGTGAACAGGACACTACCGGTCCCGGCCAGAGCCCAGCTCAGGACGTTTTTTTCTAACGTTTGGCATGACCGGCAGAGCGCCGGACAAATGCATCTGTCCACTAGGTAAGGTATTAACTTATAAAAATTTAATTTACTATTAAATTTTCTATTTCGATTCATAATCGATTCTTAACATGAGGGTTGATTTTCTACATCAGATTTTTATAAAAGACGTTGAATCGATTTTCTGTCGATTCGTAGGACCACTATTGATCAAGACAAGGACTTGGATGAGGGAAAGGCCATTGTTACATATATTGGACACTATATTAGTACATTGTATATTACATATATTAGACACTATATTAGTGCATTGTTTAATTTAAGCTTTATGTTTATACATTGTCATAAAAGATAATTGTGTTGTTGGTTCTTTTTGTGTGTTAACATTTAAAGTAAGGGAGTTATTGATTTTTGTGTTTTAGTGTTTATTGATTTGTTCACAGACTGGGGGAAATCCCCCCCTCAGTGGTTATGTTAGATTTGGGGAAACCCAATTACCAGTAGTTTCTAGAACTTCCTCCTTTGGCCTAGATGGCTCAAGCTTCTTCCAGAGGAATCTGTGAATGTATATAAGGAATGTACATCTGACCACAAGTGAACTTTGTATTCGCTGGCTATAAGGAGAGCTATTGTGTTTTGGAATATAATATAACTTGTGTTGCTGTGAACTTTTACTGGAGTGAACTAGATACATTGTCTGGACAGATTTATTGCACTTTGGATATTTTTGGATATTGTACAGTTATATAACAGAGAGTGGATTTACTGCATTTTGGACATTGTCCACATCTTGGAGCAGACAGTACAGTTGTGTTAACTCTCTAAATATCTCCAGACAGACATTCTGTGTGACTGGATATATAAAGAATAGCAGGACAAGAACCTTTTGTGTTGTTGAATGTGAGACAGGTCACAAGATATAGATATCCATGTGTGAGTGAACATTGGACAGATCACGGGACAGACCACAGGACATTGGACAGATCACAGAATATACTACAGGACGGATTACGTAACAGATTGCTGGATACGGCGGATAAACTTAACTCTTAATCTCAGTGGTCAGGTCAGCTAGATCTTATTATTGTATTAGTGTGTTTAGTTAAGAGCATACCAGTTGACTGTAATCATTATTATTTGACTATTAAATAAATTTGTTAAGTTTAACTTTTTGCTTTTTCTGTTACAACTTAAAGACAACCGGTAATTGCTACCGCGCTTGCCCGTGACCGTAACACCATTACTGAAGATCGAGCTTACCGGGAGACTATAAGGGCTGTTAGGTCCTATGTGGGTTGGACATACATAATGGACATGTCATATATACTGTCTTTTCACACTCTGATCATCCCAGGACCGACAATGGGGCCCAGCCTGTCGGCAAGATGAGTATAGATATGCCTCCAGAGGACTGGTTTTGCTGGAAGTTGGGAGTCCTTGAACCTGATTGTGGGTGCTAGTTGTCAAGTTAGCGGAACCAAATTGGGCGGGCTTCATAAGGATCCGTTCATTCGCAAAGTTGCCTTCTACAAGCTGCTACACTGAACAGCATGTACTCAAGAGTTGCAAAGCCATCCGGCACTTCTTCTACTGCACCTGCTTGTCGCCCTCTGGCCCAAGAAACTGCAGGAAAGTGGAGAAAAGGCACCTAAGAAATCATCTTATGTTTGCAACCATGCTGCAGGTTACAATAGGTGCCTCATAAAGCTTCAAGGTGACATTCAGGACAAGGTTAGGGTGTTAGAAAAAGGATTGTCAAAAGGAAAGTTCTCCCAGCATATAATCTGGTAAGGCCATTGAGGACTTGAGAAATATGTTGGCTTTCAACCAGAAAGTTTCCTTTGCCATGGACAAAGCCATGCAGCACCTCTCGGACACTATTTTTATCCAGATGGCTAATATGACTCTTTTCCAACTTGACTCACACCTGGACCGTCTTAAACTTGGCATGAAGTTGGACATGTTTGCACATCTACAAAACTCCCCTCTTCAGATTAGAGCCTTGATTTGTGACGATGTCTTCAGATGCTCAGAGGATGAGATGGCTAAACATGACAGTTCCCATACTTCCAAACCTGGATGGGGTGCTAAGAGGTTCAGTGGTAAACACAACAATAACAAACGCCAGCCCGATCTCAAGACTTAGGCCAGAATTCTCAGTTTGCGGGACATGATAAACCTCCAGCATGGAGGTCCTTCTCCAACAGGGGCAGATCTAGCTGTGGATAGGGCAGAGGATCAGGTACTCCTGCTGCCTCAGGTTGCTCCATCAAACAGGCCAAGGACACTAAAAAATTTAAATGACAATTGTTGTGTAGCTCATGTGGGTCAGAATCCACAGATTGATTGTGTTCAGAGTGTTCAAAAACAAAAAAGCCAATGCAAACCAGGCAGTCTCAAAAGAGAGACTTAAGTCCTGATTACGGTCTTCCCCCATTAAAACATGTTAAAGATGTTTCTATTGTAAATCGTTGTCTTGTTGCTCCAACTTTGAAAAATGTCCTCAATGTTGTAGAAACTACCTGTGGGAGGCAGGTTACATAATTTTTGGCAAACCAGCGCCTCTCAGGGTTTGAACCCCAGAGTGGTCCTGATTTTGAAAGAAGATACCTTGCCTTTCAAAATCAGACCTCCTCTCACCAGACATCCCTTGATAGAGAGTGGAATATGTAAATCCTGTTTGGAACAGTTACCTTCAAGCAGGTTTTGCATTCCATCGTACAAAAACTAGTGGTTGAAAAGGTCGAGGCTGGAAACTCTCTAGCTTTCTATTTTGTCTCTTTTTTGTTCCCAAACCAAACAACATATGGACTATTCTGGATCTGAGCACCTTCAAAAAGTATCTAAGAGTAAAATTGTTCAAGATGGAGACCGCAGAGTCCATATGACTATCACTACAACAAGAGGAGTGGGTAACCTTGCTGGACTTCAGTGATGCTTTTATATCCCCATCAATCCAAGGTCACGGAATTACTTCAGGTTTCACTACCAAGTTCAGACTTACCCATTCAGAGTGCTTTCCTTTGGCCTGTAAACAACTATAATGGAGACTTGGTCAAAGAGGTCAAACAGATGGCCAAGTCCAAGGGTATAAGAATCCATCAGTACCTCAATGACTGCTTGATAAGAGGATCAACCAAGGATTCTTGTCACCAGGACACCCAGACACTCCTGGCCCTATGTCAGGATCTGGAGTGGATGGTAAACCTCCAAAAGTGAGAGCTGGAGCCCAAACAAGTTTTCAACTTTGTAGGTTTGGTACAATCTCTCTCAAATAGTCCTACTCACTCCGGAAAGGTGGCAGAATGTGCAGACCAAGATTTTTGGTGATGGCCCAGTGTTAAGTTTTTCAGTTCATGTCCCTCATAGGACTTTTGACGGCTGTGGAGAAACAGGTGCCATTGGGTTGTTTTCATATGAGACCAATCCAGTGGCATCTAAAGAACAATTGGCATTTGCCTGAGTCCTTGGAGAAGGTCATTCCAATTCCCAGGTCTCTGCACAATCACCTTCATTGTTGGCTGGAAGAAGCCTGTGTCCTCCAAGGCCAACCTTTGCACCCACTTCAGCATGCTCTTCAAATCTTTACCGACACATCAAACAAAGGTTGGGGCGCTCACTTGGAGAATTACACCGCCCAAGGAGTGTGGTCTATTCCAGAAAGTAACTTACACATAAAATTTCTTGATTTGAAAGCGGTTCTGCTATCTCTCAAAAAGTTTGAGCACCTGTGGAGGTATGAGATCAGGCTCTCTTTGTGCCCTCCTTTGGAGATTCCTATCTTGGTGCAATCTGAGACAATTTGTCCTACAAGCCCGTCACATTCCATGCCGCCTCAATGTGATAGCAGACAAGTTATCATGACACAGACAAATGATCCAGATGGAGTGATCTCTGCATCAGGAAGTGTTTGACAAAATTTGCAATAGGTGGCACTGTCCTCAGTCTTGTTTGCCACCAGATGCAACAACAAACTCCCACAATTTGTGTCTCCTGTCCCGTACCAGAAGGCCTGGGCAGTAGACGCTCTAAGTCTATCGCAGGAGGAACTGGATCTTTACGCCTTTCCCCCAGTTGCTCTGCTGGGAAAAGTGATCTCCAAGATTCTGGATCACAATTACCAGAGGGTAATATTGATAGCTGCAGGTTGACCCAACACGCCATGGTTCTGGGACCAAGTGATGTTGTCGACCCAGATTCCCCAGCACCTTCCAGTGTAGCCAGACCTTCTAATTCAACCATTCAGGGTGAGCCTTCACAGAGATCTCCCGAACCAGAACCTCCACACTTGGCTCCTAGGTCTCGTCCATACAAGTAGCAACTTCAAGTCATGTACTGTGAAACAGATTACTGATTTCCTTCTGCACCTTTTTCAAGATAGAAAACTACAGCTCAATGCTATTGTGGGTTACTGCTTGGCCATTGCTGATAAGATTGGTATTTCCCAATTCAGTGTCAGTCGGAATGAGAATTTGAATTGACTCTTGGATATCAGGTGAAAGCTCACAATGTGACAGCCCATTGCTGCTTCCACAGCATTCCAAAGAGGTGTCCCCTTGGACCAAATCCTGTCAGCCAGTCACTGGAAGTCGCACAACACCTTATTCAATTTTATTTGAAGGATGTGGCTTGGGCTGACTCAGAGCTCTATCATTTGGGTCCAGTTGTAGCTGCTCAGCAAATAGAACCTTAAATCCCTGGGTATCCCAGTGATTGTATTATAGTGTTATATAGTTCCTTGTTGGATATTTGTTTGAGTTTAAGTTGTTATAGTTAAGAAACTTAATCTTGTCTTAGGACCGGTTACCCCAGTGCTGGCATTGCAGGGTTTCGGGTCCAATTTTCACCCCTGTTTGTCTCACAAGGATTGACTGGAATCTCTAAGACTCTTTGAACTCTTTTTTCCTCTCTCTCCTTTTTAGAGGATGAAAAAAGGGGAGGGGGGGGGGGGGGGGAGGCAACCGGTCTAAACAGGTCACTGGTATATTCCTTGGGACCTTAAAATGGGACCCCTTTTTGGAGTTTTTACCCCCCTTGGGTAGCTATTCTGGCTTATGTCTGTTAGGTAAAATATATTGACGCAATAAAACTGAAAATTTTAATTGTGAATTAAATTTTTAAAGTTAATATCTTACCTAACAGATGGGATTCCCAGTCTGCCGTCCCCAATTTTCAGTTTTAGGGACAGGCCATGGCCTTTGATTTACACAAAGCGATGATATGTGTGGGCTTTTACTCCACCTAGTGAGCATCTGTGTACTAGCCACCTGGGGAGTGAAGGGGAGTTTACTGGTCTGGCCAGAGCAATGCTTGGACGTCTTTTTCTGGAGTTTGGCGGGCCTGGCTAGTGCCTGTTAGGTAAGATATTAACTTTTAAACATTTAATTACAAATAAAAATTCCAGTGTATAACATACATTGTAATGGCAATCCAGGTAGGTGTTTATTTTAACTGAGGATATGTTCGTGGAATTTGCTTCATTGTTGAATGTTGTAGTTTATTAATAAAGATTTATTAAAAAATTAAATTTAAATTAAATGTTCCAGAAAAGTACACAGACTTAGAATTTGGAGCAAGTGGAGACAACAGATCGAATGAACCATTCAACTTTAACTTTGGTTCAGAGAAAAATGCAGCAGGAAAAGGTATGAGCGTCTATACTTTCTGTGGAAGAAGATCTTTTATTAATGTGGCTTTACTTTTTTTTGTCAATATTCATGTTATTTTACGGCAATATTTATGTCAACTCTCATAATTCCCTTAAATGATAAGAGGGTGATTATGATGGCGCTTAAAATGTACAGGAATTAGTGTTCTGGTGAATACATTACACTTTGTTACGTCACTGCTAAAGATGGCAGGATAACTTCTGCACCTAGGCTCCCATCTGAGCTTGTCTTAAGCCTCTTTTTTTTTTTTTTTTTTTTTTGGGGGGGGGGGGGAAGTAAGATAAAATAAAGAAAAAATCTTTGAAAATAATCAAGGTTTTTGTGTTTACAAACTATGGCTGCTTTTTAGTTACAGGTGTATTAGAACTGAATTTAAACAAACTTTGTTATTTGAACCATCATTTTTATTGCGTTAATACATCCTATCCAATGGACAATATGCTAAACCGGTCGGCGCAGACCAGCCCGCCAAACGTCAGAAAAAGACGTCCTGTGTCTCCACCGGCTGGCCGGTCCTCACACTGCACTCGCCAGGTGGCGTGTCGTACTTCCTTCCTGTCTAGACAAGCTGACGTCATAGCATCTTTTTCGTTTGGCGCATGCACTGCTTGAACGAATTTTTGGAAATTGTTTTTATATTTTATTTTATGTGAGTTTGAAGAAGTGCTGGATTGTTGAACTTTGCGTATCACTTCCTCACATACTATAGATCATCTCTACAGTTATTTTAGTACTTGGAACGCTTTGTGAGTTGTTAGAAGTGCGGTTTTATTTACCTTACGGATCACTTCCTCACGTGTGCTTGTTTTATCATGTCTTCTCCAAGTCAGCGTAGGGGGGGGGGGGGTGGGGGTGGGGGGTGGGTGCGACCACATGATGGCTGCCTTTGACCACCACACTGTGTGTGCTAGGTGCCGTGACAAGAAGAAGGGCTCTGACCCTTGTGTTAAGTCCCCACCTGAATCTTGTGGACATTGCGACCTTTTGACGCTGGAACAAAGGACTCAGCTTTCAACCCCCTCCTACAAGCTAAAGAAGGAACGGAAAGAGGCCAAGTCTTCAACACCCATCAAAAATTTAGACACTCTCAGTCCCACCCTTGTGGACCCGGCACTTGTGTCGGTAGTAGGGGTAGTGGATGGCCAGGGTACCTCCGGTGCCTCTGGTTTGAGTGGGCCGGAAGAGAAGAGGAGGAAATCTGAGAAGAAATCTGATAAGAAGTCTGCATCTTTTAAGTCGGTTAAGCCGGACAAGTCGGTCAAGTCACCCAGCCGGCCTGCATCCTCATCTTCATCTACCGGACAGGGGAAGTCCACTGCCCCTTCTACCGACTCTAAATTATCAGATTTGGACAAAAAGTGGTCGGACCGGTTTAACAGACTGGAGGCCCTGCTTATGGCCAAGACGTTGGACCGACCTCAGGAACCAGTGTTTGGAACTGTAAAGGTCACGCCTTCACATGCTCCACCAGCTGATTTGATCCGACCGGAACCCTTCATTCAACCGACTACTCTTCCTCAACCAGCCGACACTGCCCTTGCCTCACCGGCCACCGACCCAGTTCCTCACGGGTCTACTACTACTTCAAAAGCCTCATCCTCAGGCCTACCAGATCTGGCACAACCAAGGCAGAAACGTTCAGTCGCGGCCTTTGACATATCTAAGAAAGACGCCTCTCCCTCTAGTGATTCGGAATCGGACAGCCTGTCTTCCGACCATCCTCTTGTTGATATCTTCCCGGAGGAAGGGGAATTGTCAGACGATATGGAGGCAAATGCATCTGATCATGATCAGTCCCTCTCGGAGGAGCAGTCCTACCGAGAAACTATGAGGGGAATTAGATCCTTTATGAATTGGTCTCATATTCCGGACATTGACACTGGGGCGACAACATCTGAGGACAATCCTTTCTCCGGCCCCAAGATGCACACTCCAGGGAAAGTTTCTGTTTCTCTACCGACAGATGAATGGCTCTGCAAGAAACTTTCAAAGCTCAATCTTACCCTTACTCAAGGATATCCAACTCGAGCTTCTGAGGCAGGGGGCCTCTTGAGAGACCAATTCGTCCGGCCACCGAAATCACAGACCAAGTGGTATGGGTGCCACCCAAACCCAAAGAAGGACTCTGACCAAGTAGTTACTTCGTGGCACACCGGTTCTTCACGCCTGAACAGTGGATACTTGAGGATTGCCAGACAGGCCGGTATAGCAAGTGCCCCACCCATGTCGCGGCCTATTTCCCAAGAGAACTTACGTAAATGGGAAAAATCCGCGCGTGAGTCCACTATTATATGTAACCAGGCTGCTGGATTCAACAGGTGTTTGCTGAAGGTCCAACAGAACATGGGTGCACAGTTAAAGGCAATACGAGTGGAGTCAAAGGGCAAGGCACCGACTAAGGCTTCAGCTGCCGTTGACGAGCTTCAATTTTTACTGGACTTCAACGCCAGTGTGTGTCAATCCATGGCTAAAGCAGTCGAACACCTCACTGAATTTGTGTTCGTCAACATGGCAAATGCAACCCTCCTGAGGCGGGATTCTTATCTGGCATATCTTAAGGCTGGTGTGAAGGCGGATACCCTCAACGCCCTCCGTACCTCACCTCTTCATGTGGAGACTCTCTTCCCAGACTCTTGTGTTAAAAAGGCTGAGGAGGACATTACTGACTTTGATAGGAACAAGTCTGGCTCTGTATATAAGGGTCGCCGCTACCACCCATATGAAAGGCAGGAACAAAGGTCGGACAGAAAACAGGACAAACCGGCCTGGAAAAACTTGTCACGCACTCAGCGCCGCAAGAACAAAGGGAAGCAACAGTACTCCTCACGTCCTGCCAAGGGTCAGCAGCAGTATAAATGACAATCAATGTTTTTTGCAATTGAGACCACTGCTGCTGACCGGGAGCCCACAAGAGACTATGAACACTTTAAATGCAAAGTTAACTGTTGTAAATTCTGCTCATACTGCGCCCGGGCATTTGCAAAAGAAAGAAATAAGTCCCGGGGCAGCAGTTTGTTTTCCAGATCTAACTTCATTAAAATCTGTGAAAGGTGTTTCTTGTGTCATTCCATTGTCTCATGCCAATATTGTAACAAATGCTCCCAATGTTGCCACAAATCTTCCTGTAGGGGCCAGACTCCAAATGTTTTGGGAAAAGTGGTCAGAGCTGGGGGCCGGTCCAAAAGTTGTTCAAATCCTGAGAGAGGGGTACACCCTTCCCTTCCGGACCAGGCCAAACTTGTCAAGAACCCCAACAGTTGTAAGCTGCTATGGCAATCCTCACAGAAATCTCAAACTGTTAGAGGCATTACATCAGCTTACGGCAAAAAATGCTATAGAACGGGTACACAAACAAACATCCCTAGGGTTTTTCAACCGACTATTCCTGGTTCCCAAACCCAACAACAAATGGAGGCCAATCCTAGATTTGAGCAATCTAAATCCCTTTCTCAAAACAGAGAAATTCAAGATGGAGACTCCGGAAACCATCAGAACCTCTCTCCAAAAAGGAGAGTGGGTAACCTCCATAGACTTCAAGGATGCCTATTTCCACATCCCCATACAGGAACAGTCAAGGAAATATTTGAGATTTCACGCCCAGGGACAGACCTTTCAGTTCAAAGCTCTCCCCTTCGGCCTATCCACAGCTCCCATGGAGTTCACTGTCATAGCAAAGGAGGTGAAACTTATGGCCACTCAGAAGGGTATAAGGCTCCACCAATACCTAGACGACTGGTTGGTGAGGGCCACATCCCACCGGGCCTGTCTCCAACATACACAGGTCCTAGTACAACTCTGCCGACAGTTGGGTTGGCTAGTGAACATAGAAAAGTCGGAATTGGACCCCAAGCAAGTTTTCAACTTCGTCGGTTACCAATTCGACCTCCAGTCCGGTCGGGTCCGACCGACACCGGACAGGTGGCAAAGCCTACAGGAAAAGATACTAGAACTCATCTCCCGACCGGCTTGTTCAGTACGGGAACTGATGTCTTTAATAGGCCTGCTAACCGCGACAGAGAAACAAGTTCACCTAGGCCGACTACACATGAGGCCCATTCAGTGGCACCTCAAAAGAAATTGGAGAATACCAGAGTCCCTACACAAACGGATCCCTCTGCCCAGATCTCTGCATCCTCACTTGCAATGGTGGCTGCAAGAAGACAACGTTCTCACAGGCCAACCACTACACCCTCTACAGCATGCTCTGCAAATCTTTACAGACGCATCAAAAGAAGGGTGGGGCGCTCACTTAAACGAGCATATTGCCAGAGGATCCTGGTCCCTACCGGAAAGCAAATTGCACATAAATTACTTGGAGTTAAAAGCAGTCTTTCTGGCTCTAAAAGAGTTCCAAAAGGTATGCATAGGCAAAATGGTGCTAGTTGCAACCGACAATACCACCGTAGTAGCCTATATCAACAAGGAAGGAGGCATGAGGTCGGGCCCACTTTGTGCCCTACTCTGGAGAATCTTGACCTGGTGCACCGGGAAGCAAGTGACTCTGAAAGCACGACACATTCCCGGCCACCTAAATGTAGTGGCAGACAAATTGTCCAGATTGGGTCAGACCATCCAAACCGAATGGTCCCTCCTGCCAGAAATCTTCCAAGCCCTATGCGACAGGTGGCATCAGCCTCAAATAGATCTATTTGCTACGAGGTTCAACAACAAGCTGCCCCTGTTCGTATCACCGGTACCGGATCCCAGGGCCACTGCAGTGGATGCACTCAGTTTGTCATGGGAAGATCTGGACGCATACGCCTTCCCACCAACAGCCATTTTGGGCAAAGTGGTGGAGAAGTTGCAAGACTCCCCGTACCGGAGGTTGATCATTATTGCCCCGGGGTGGCCCAACATGGCATGGTTTTGGGACCTAGTGGAGATGTCCAGCCAGATACCATTGCTTCTACCTCAGTTGCCAAACCTTCTGACTCAACCATTCAATCAGACCCCTCACAGGAGTCTAACAAACCTAAATCTCCACGCATGGCTCCTAGAGCCACAGCTATCAAGGAGCAGGGTTTCTCTGAGGCAGTGGCAACAAGAATTGAAGCTCCTCAAAGAGGATCAACTAGATCCGTCTGTGAGGCAAAGTGGGCCATTTTTACAAAGTGGTGCATCACAAATCAGGTGGACTTCAGGACACCTCCTGTAAAGTCAGTTGCTGATTTCCTCATGTACCTTTTTGAGGAAAGGAGATTGCAGCCCAGCACCATTGATGGCTACAGGTCTGCCATTGCTGATAAATTGGGCAGTTCAACTCTCAACATCAGCAAAGATGAAAATCTCACCCGTCTCTTGGATAGCTTCCACAGAGACAGACCCAAGGGCAGAAGAGGTATCCCCTCCTGGAACCTATCTCTGGTTTTACACCAGTTAACAAAGGCTCCCTTTGAGCCAATTAAGGAGGCCTCCTTGAAGCATTTGACCTTCAAGACAGTTTTCCTCTTAGCCTTGGGATCAGGCAAACGCAGAAGTGAGATTCATGCTTGGCAACATAAGAACATCAGACACCAGTCTGATTGGACTAAGATATCCCTGTACCCTTCTCCCAGCTTCCTCTCCAAAAATCAGCTGGCTAAAGAGGGTCCAGACAGTGTGGCCCCAGTGGTTATCCCAGCCCTGGCCCCAACTCTGGATAGGTCCCTCAGGTCTGACAGATCCCTCTGTCCGGTTAGAGCCTTGCGTTACTATTTGGACAGGACTTCAGACTTCAGGCGGAATAAGGAGTTGGTTTTTGTCTCCTTCAAAAAAGGCTTCGACAAGGACATCTCACCTGCCACTATCTCCTCTTGGATCAAACTGTGATCCTATGTTATGAGCTCTCAGACCAGGAGGCCCACAAGTTACATCAGGTTAAAGCCCATGATGTCAGGGCCTTCGCTGCTTCAAAGGCCTTCCAGTCGGGGGTCTCTTTGGAACAAATATTAGCAGCATGCCACTGGAAGTCACACAACACCTTCACCCAATTCTATTTGAAGGATGTGGCATGGGCTGATTCTGAGCTTTACCACCTGGGACCTGTAGTGGCTGCTCAGCAGATCCACAACCCAGGCCAGAGAGGAGATTTGTACATATGTATATAGTGTATATATAGTTAAGAAGCATCAAAAAAAAAAAAAAAAAAAAAATCAGACGTGCTTCCTTCGGGAGGTTTATTTCTTGGGACTGAACTCATCCCTCTCTTCCCCTACCTCAGAGCAGGTCTGTAAAAAAGGGGGGGGGAGGCGAGTCGGTTTGGACCGGTTAACCGGTCTCTGTTGACCGACCATAGCCTTAAGGGTCTTGATAATCTTAGATCGACCCAGGCTTAAAGTTGTTACTTATTTTCTGAGTTCGTATAAGTCCCTAGTACCTTACCCGCCGACCAAGCGGTAGTTATTCAGCATATTGTCCATTGGATAGGATGTATTAACGCAATAAAATTGCAAATTTAATAAGTAAATTAAATTTTTATAAGTTAATACCCTATCCAATGGACACGCAACACCCTCCCACCGACCCCGCTATCAGTTTACTAGGGGTCTAATAGGTTTAGACAACGAAAAAGATGCTATGACGTCAGCTTGTCTAGACAGGAAGGAAGTACGACACGCCACCTGGCGAGTGCAGTGTGAGGACCGGCCAGCCGGTGGAGACACAGGACGTCTTTTTCTGACGTTTGGCGGGCCGGTCTGCGCCGACCGGTTTAGCATATTGTCCATTGGATAGGGTATTAACTTATAAAAATTTAATTTACTTATTAAATTTGCAATTTTATTGCGTTAATACATCCTATCCAATGGACAATTGCTTTACCGGTCGGCACGACCGGTCCCACCAAACGCCAGAAAAAGACTTCCTGTATAGAATACCGGCAGGACCGGTCAGGAGAGTGCATTCGCCAGGTGGCGCATCGTACTTCCTCTTCCTGTCTAGACATCGTGACGTCATAGCATCTTTTTCGTTTGGCGCGTGGAGAGTGAAGACGTGTTTTCAACGACAAGGAAATTTTGGTTTTATACCGAACTCATCCGTTTTATTTCATATTGAAGTAATTCAGAATTATTATCTACAACTATGTCATCACCAGGACAAAGAAGAGGTTCATGCGGACACGCTATGGCTGGGTTCGACACCCACTCCAAGTGTGCACGTTGTAGGTACAAAGGGCTAGGCGACAACCCCTGCGTCCTGAAGAAGGAATGCGTGATTTGTAAAGGGTTTACCCCTGAGCAGTCCCTTCAGCTGGCTACGCCTACCTATAGGGACAGGAAGGACAAGAAATCTACCTCCAATGCTACGACCTCGTCCACCCCCACTCTCGTGGACCCAGCACACGTTAGCGTGCTGGGTAAAGTGGAAAAGGTCAAGGCTGTGCAGACGACACCTTCCAAGAAGACGAAACGTAGTGAGTCTCCCAAGCCGTCTGCCAGTAAGAAAAGATCTTCAAGCAGTTGACCTACAACTGAAGATCTCCAGCATTTGGATGACAAGTGGAGAGAAAGATTTTCCAGACTTGAGGCTTTGCTGCTAGCCAAGGCTTTCACAGTGCCGGTTGAACCGCTTGTGAAGCCTGCTTCAGATGTGACTCCCTCTCAGAAGCCCTTTTTTGACCCTGGTGCCACCACCAGCAGTCTACCTGTGGAGAAGAGTCTGCCAGCTGAGAAATCCGGTCCCTGCCTTGACCTGGCTACCGGTAGTGCTGTAGAGGAGATGCAGACTGCCACCCAACCCCTTGGGGTTCCCGGTGCAGGGATAGCAACCCAGCCTGTTCAGCCCCCGGTTCGTTCCCAGAGGTTCAGCCCACCGGTGATGTGGTTTTGAGTGCAGCTTCTGACAGTGAAGCTGAGCAGTTCAGCGAAACCGGTTCCCTGGATGGTGACACATCCACCGGGACCGGTCAGCAGACAAAGAACCTTCTAGAGATAACCCTGAGACTGAGCCCACTGAGGAGGCAAACTACAGGGAAACCATGAGGGGTGTGAGGAGTTTCATGAACTGGCACAAGGTTCCGGAGTTCGAAACTGTGTCCTCTACTGCAGATGACAACCCCTTTGCCGGTACCCGTGCTCAGCCAACCGGTAAAGTCAGTGTGAAACTTCCTGTGGATGACTGGTTGTGCAGGAAGATGTCCAGTCTTAACCTCACAATCAAGGAAGGCTACCCTACCAGGAATTCTGACAACACTGGCCTCCTCAGGGACCAGTTCATCAAAACCCCTAGACCTTCTAGATGGTACGGGATGCATGCTGAAAAAGACATTGAGAGTTCTACGGTTCGTAGTTGGTCACCGGACCCGGCCAAACGCAACCACTCTTTCAGCAGGGTTGCCAGAAGAAATTTGCCATCTGCTCCACCCTCTCGAGCCTTCAGTCAGGATCTCCTCAGACGCTGGGAGAGGGCAGCTCGTGAACAGACAATAATGTGTAACCAGGCTGCTGGTTTGTCAAGGTGCCTGACCAGGGTTCAGGACTCGATGAACATTCAGTTAAAAACCCTGTGTCTGGATAACAAAGGCAAGTCATCTGAGAAGATGAAACAGGCTGTTAGTGAACTGGAGTATTTGACCACTTTCAACCGGTCAGTATCTCAAGCAATGGCCAGGACAATGCAAGACCTTTCAGAAGCAGTTTTTATTAATATGGCCAACTTCACCCTGGCTCGCCGGGATAGTTACCTGGACTATCTGCATGCTGGGGTAAAGCAAGATACGTTGCATGCCTTGAGAACGTCACCAGTTCATCTGAATGCTTTATTCCCGGACCAGCTTATCTCAAAAGCTGAGGAGGAAATCTGTAAGAGCGAAGAGAGGCGTTCTTCCGGTACTTCACACCGACAGCAAAGTCGCTTCCACCCATATGCTGCAAGTGACAAGGTTACTAGCCATCACACCGACAAGAAAAACGTCCCTGCTTGGAAACAGATCAAAGACAAACAGCAGGCTAGAAAAGGTCGTGGCAAGGCCTCAACTTTTACACAGAAACCTGCCAAGGGGTTCAAGTCTCATAAATGACAATCACTGTATTTTTCCAGTGACCGGTCAGAAGGACTCTGTACTTATTACCGGTCAGGGAGACTTGAACCCAGCACCAGTGGTGTCAGAGAACAGCCAAGTGACTTTAAATTTCAATGCAGACTCTCATGTTGCAAATGCTCATATTGTCACCGGGTTGCCACAAAGGAAAGGCGTAAATCCCACCTTTTGTCAATGTACACAGAAATAAAATATGTGAAAAATGTTTCTTGTGTAGGTCACTTGTGTTCTGTTAATCTTGTCACCAATGCCCGACATGCTGTTATAGATCCTCCTGTAGGGGCGAGGTTAAACCAGTATTGGGAGAAATGGGAAGCCTTGGGTTCGAATCCCAAAGTAGTCACCACACTGAGGGAGGGTTATACTCTTCCGTTCTGGTTCAGACCTCACTTAACAAGGTCACCGACTGTAATAAGCAACTACCACAACCCAACCAAACAGTCCTTCCTTGTGGAGACACTGCATCAGCTGATAAACAAAAATGCAGTCGAACCGGTGGAAAACCCAAACTCACTGGGGTTTTACAACCGGCTATTTTTGGTACCCAAGCCCAACAACCGGTGGAGACCCATTCTGGACTTGAGCAACTTGAACACCTTTTTGAACACAGAGTCGTTCAAGATGGAGACCCCAGAGACAATAAGAACCTCCCTACAGTCAGGGGAGTGGGTCACTTCCATAGATTTCAAAGACGCATACTTCCACATACCAATTCACAGTCAGTCCAGGAAGTACATGCGTTTTCACCTTCAGGGTCGGTCCTACCAGTTCAAAGCCCTTCCTTTTGGCCTGTCCACAGCCCCCATGGAGTTCACAGTGGTCACCAAAGAGGTCAAACTCATGGCACTTCAAAAGGGTATAAGGATCCACCAGTACCTAGACGACTGGCTGGTGAGAACCTCTACCCACGACACCTGTCTTCAGCATACTCAAACCCTAATCACACTGTGCCAGGAACTAGGGTGCCTGGTGAACAGGGAAAAATCAGAACTGATCCCACAGCAGGTCTTCAACTTCGTAGGTTACCAGTTCGACCTGAAAGTGGGCAGGGTCAGACCAACAGAGGAACGTTGGCAGACCTTGACAGGCAAGATCAGGTCAATACTGTCGGATCCGGTATGTCCGGTCCGGGAATTTATGTCCCTCATAGGGCTACTCACAGCAACAGAAAAACAAGTCCACTTAGGGCGACTACACATGAGACCCATACAGTGGCACTTGAAAAACAACTGGAGGGTCCCAGATTCACTGGAAAAGGTGATACTGGTTCCCAAGTCCCTCCACCCCCATCTAAGGTGGTGGCTGGAGGAAAGCAATGTGCTACTAGGTCAACCATTACACCCTCTAAAACATGCTCTGCAGATCTTTACAGACGCATCAAACGAAGGGTGGGGTGCTCACTTGGACGACCACACTGCAAGAGGAACTTGGTCCCTTCCAGAAAGCAAGTTGCACATAAACCACTTAGAGCTAAAGGCTGTATTTCTAGCTCTAAAAGAGTTTCGAACCCTGGTCTGCAACAAGACAGTGTTGATAGCTACAGACAACACAACAGTGGTTGCCTACATCAACAAAGAAGGGGGGATGAAGTCGGGGTCACTGTGTGCCCTACTGTGGAGAATCCTGTCCTGGTGTACCAGACAACAGGTAACCCTCAGGGCACGTCACATCCCCGGCCGGCTGAACGTGATAGCAGACAAGCTATCCAGACTTGGCCAGACCATTCAAACAGAGTGGTCACTTCATCCGGCAGTGTTCCAAGCTGTATGCTCAAGGTGGCATCAGCCACAAGTGGACCTGTTTGCCACCAGGTTCAACAACAAACTGCCACAGTTTGTCTCACCGGTTCCAGACCCCCAGGCTTGGGCAGTGGATGCACTCAGCCTCTCCTGGGAGGACCTGGACCCATACGCCTTCCCACCGGCAGCCATCTTGGGCAAAGTGGTGGAGAAGCTCCAGGACTACCCCTGCAACAGAATAATTCTGATTGCTCCAGGGTGGCCCAACATGCCCTGGTTTTGGGACCTGGTGGCCATGTCAAGCCAGATCCCACTGTGTCTGCCCTGCATACCAAACCTAGTGTCTCAGCCCTTCAACCAGGTCCTTCACAGGAACCTGTCGAATCTGAACCTACATGCCTGGCGCCTAGAGCCTCAGCAATCAAGGAGCAAGGCTTCTCTGAGGCAGTGGCAGCATGAATTGAGGCTCCTCAAAGAAGATCAACCAGATCTGTCTATGAGGCAAAGTGGACCATTTTTAGAAAGTGGTGCCTCAGTAATCAGGTGGACTTCAGGGAACCACCTTTGAAAGCCATTGCTGACTTCCTCCTGTACTTATTTCAGGACAAGAAGTTGCAACCAGGCACTATTGATGGCTACAGATCAGCCATTGCTGACAAACTGGGCAATTCCACCATTAATGTCAGTAAGGATGAAAATCTCACTCGTCTCCTGGATAGTTTCCATAGAGACAGACCCAGGGGCAGGAGGGGCATACCCTCTTGGAACCTTTCTCTGGTGCTTCACCAGCTGACAAAGGCTCCCTTTGAACCCCTAAAAGAGGCTTCCTTGAAACATCTGACCTTCAAGACTGTTTTCTTGTTGGCCTTAGGTTCTGGTAAACGCAGGAGTGAGATCCATGCTTGGTTACATAAGAACATCAGACACCAGTCAGACTGGTCTAAGGTGTCTTTGTACCCCTCACCCAGCTTCCTATCCAAGAACCAGCTGGCTAAGGAAGGTCCAGATAGTGTGGCTCCAGTGGTTATTCCAGCCCTGGCCCCATCTCTGGATAGGTCACTCAAGGGTGACAGGTCCCTATGTCCAGTTAGAGCCCTGCGCTACTACTTGGACAGGACTGCAGATCTCAGGCAGAATAAAGAGTTAGTCTTTGTCTCCTTCAAAAAAGGCTTTGACAAAGACATCTCACCTGCCACCATCTCCTCATGGATTAAACAGACTGTGATTCTGTGCTATGAGCTCTCTGACCAGGAGGCCCTCACCTTACATCAGGTTAAAGCCCATGATGTTAGGGCCTTTGCTGCCTCTAAGGCTTTCCAATCAGGGATCTCCTTAGATCAGATCTTGTCAGCCTGTCACTGGAAGTCTCACAACACCTTCACCCAATTCTATTTGAAGGATGTTGCCTGGGCTGACTCAGAGCTTTTCCACCTGGGACCTGTAGTGGCTGCCCAACAGGTGCACCACCAGGCCCAGAAGTGAGGAGATATTGTAGATAATTATGTAGATATGTACATATTGTAAATATGTTAAATATGTACATAATGTAAATATTTGATGTACATATATTCAAAAAAAAAAAAAAAAAAAAAACAAACTGTGACTTGCTTCCCTTGGGAAGTTTATTTCTTCTGGGACTGAACTCAGCCCCTCTCTCTCTATCTTTCCCTTCTCAGACCAACTCTGGAAGGAAAGAAAAAGGGGGGGGGCAACGTCGGTAGACTCCCGGTTAACCGGTGAGTTGGTGGCCGACCTTGACCTGCCAGGGTGCTCTGACCCTAGGTCAAATGGGCCTGTACAAATTTGTTTTTGTTATGAGTTCACATAAGTCCCTAGCTGCTTACCCGCCTACCAAGCGGTAGTTATTCAGCAATTGTCCATTGGATAGGATGTATTAACGCAATAAAATTGCAAATTTAATAAGTAAATTAAATTTTTATAAGTTAATACCCTATCCAATGGACAGGCAAGGCCCACCCAACCGGCCCCGCTATCAGCTTACTAGGGGTCTTACTAGGACTAGACACGAAAAAGATGCTATGACGTCACGATGTCTAGACAGGAAGAGGAAGTACGATGCGCCACCTGGCGAATGCACTCTCCTGACCGGTCCTGCCGGTATTCTATACAGGACGTCTTTTTTTGGCGTTTGGCGGGACCGGTCGCGCCGACCGGTAAAGCAATTGTCCATTGGATAGGGTATTAACTTATAAAAATTTAATTTACTTATTAAATTTGCAAAATGTTCTTAAAGACAGAAACCAGCTTACATGATACAAGCCAGTTATGTCTGTATTATGTGCACATTTATGTCTCTTTTCAGTCCATTATGTGCAAGAAGTTTACTTTTTAAGGCTCGCGCTTCTAGGAATCACTTTTTTTTTTTTTTTTTTATCTCCGGACTTTCATGAATTGTGGCGCAGTGTGATGAGTATTTGTCTACTCACTGAAGTTAAGCAGCAATGGGCTATGTTAGTACTTGGATGGGTGACTGCTGACTTCTAGACCAGCTGTGGGATGTGTCTGAGTTGGAATTTCTTTGGGTCAATGGACTTTCATGAATTCTAGTGCACTACTCGTGTCTTTTGGCCTTGTTTTCTTCCTTTTTACAGAATGTGAACCTCCATGATTCTAACATTAAGAGGCAGATGACTAGATTTAATGGATCTCTTGTGAAAGAAGTTCTAGTCTTTTAATTTAATTTATTATATTGCTGGGAATGGGGAAAAATATTCAACTTTTGTTATAACTCAACTTGGATTTAGGCATTCTTCAGTAGTGGCATCAAAATGAATTTATATGCTTGTACAGGGTTGCCTCGAGTGCAGGATATGTGATATCTTGCGAGTTTAGTACAAACCAGCTATTCTGTAGATTCGGTGCTTTCAGTAGAAGATGTGATCATGCATGTTTACGAAATGGAGTGGCATTGAAGGCTGTCGAAGGCTGGTTGTTTCTTCAGTGAAAAATGTTATTTTATATGAAAACAATTGGATATTTCAAAGTGGATGATTCAAACATCAGACACTAACAAAAGTACTATTAAACCAGTACCAGTATATTGATGGTTGCACAAAAAATGTGAGATCTCAGAATTTCATGGGGTTCCCAACGATATTGTATAACAATTCATTTATTTTCAAATTTGTGCACACTTCATTAATGTTCTTGCATGCATACAGCAATGTTTTATCCATAAAAAATCTGTGGGTTTACCAACAATATTTTATTAAAATTTGTTGCTTTCAAATTCGTGCACAAGTCATTAATATTCATACATGCATACAACAATATTATCAAGGCTACAATACTTGAAGATCATCTGCTGCATGTAATAGTAACAAATTAGTAATAATCGGCCACAAAACTTTTATTCATTTTTCATTGACAAGGTACAGGATAAGTTCCCATTTTAATTGACTAAGCTCCCACATTTTTGGGATATGGGGAACTGCCCCTACATTTCCAAATTTCTAGAATCAATACTTTTGTGTTTTTAGGAAAGCCCAGTGAGGTGGAGATTGGTGGAAGTGGGGATGGTTCATCCACCGAAAAATTTAATTTCAACTTTGCCACAGAAAAGAATACTGAAAGAGCTGGTATTACATTCATCTGTTTTTTGCCAAATTTAATATTTTGATATTAGTAACTGGCAGGCTGTAAGGAAACTCCCAACAAGAAAGAATGATACAGAGAAATGACATGATTTTTTTATTTTATATATAGTTCATGCACATGCTTTTGAAATTTTTTTTCCTCATGGAACTTTTTATTTAAAATTCAAAAATGTATTTCAGATGACAGATCGTGGGATTTTAATTTCGGTACCAAAGATGATGCAGATCAAGTATTTAATTTCGATAATGCCAAAATGGACAAAGCACTGGGTAATTATTGCTATTTTTTCATAGTGTATCTTTTTCAGAACTTAATCTTTCCGTTTAATATATCATCCTATCATCCTAATGCATTTAGATGTTTCTTTAGATGGTCATATGTTTCAAAAACCACCGCAAAACAACATATTTGGAAAATATTAGAGGCTCAGTATGACCCTGAACTGTTGATACAAAGTTTTAAAAAAAACATGACTTTGTATATATGCTTTAGCTGACCTCTGCAATGCCTTTCAATACTTTTGTATTTTGTTTCCAAGAAATGCTTTCCATTTGCAGGTAATTTCAATTTTGATATGACTGCCCTGTCCATGTTAGATGGTAGTGGTCACCACTCAAAGGAGAGTTCATCTGACAACAGTGCCAGTTTTAACTTTGATTTCACTGGCATGACATCCAGAAAGGCCCGACAATCTGAATCGGAACCAATGAAGCTTTTCTAAATAACAGTTGTCACATGCCATCACACTTTTGTTCCTATCAATATAAATTAGTGCTTGTGAGAAATATTAACTTCACCAGTTAGGGTCTCTTGTCATCTTTTAAGCTTCACTAATATCCTGCCATATGGCTTATGACACATACAAGTTGCATGATTTTTTGTGAAATTTGTGACCGTGGCCAGTTTGTGAAAGAACTAGATGTTTGCAAGTGTATGTCACAAAGCAAGTAAATCTTGTGGCCTTGCTATGTGTCAGTCGTTTCTCAGTTTCAAGGATGTTCTCAGTGGAAGGTTTATGCTTTAGTAAATGTCATTTTTATTGCGTTAATACATCCTATCCAATGGACAATTGCTAAACCGGTCGGCGCAGACCGGCCCGCCAAACGCCAGAAAAAGACGTCCTGTGTTTCCACCGGCTGGCCGGTCCCAGTACTGTGCATTCGCCAGGTGGCGCATGGTATTTACTTCCTGTCTAGACAACATGACGTCATAGCATCTTTTTCGTTTGGCGCGTGTACTGTGCGAACGTGTTTTCAACAATCTCCAGATATTTTAAGGAAAAGTGTGCATTATGACGGATTTTCAACCTTATATATGGATATGTTCAGTGTAGAAGTATTATCTACTGATCAAGCACGGATTTACATTTAGAAATCTGCTGGAAACGCTCCCTAGCTGACTCAATTTAGTGTTGATGATAGGGCAGTTACGACGCGAAATATAAAGGCAGCCATTTTACTAGTTTCCTCCCACTCAACCTTGGGGTTGTTAGGGGCAGATCGACAATATTGAGGAATTATGAACATACTATTTACAGGTATTTTTATCCGTGTCTTTTGTTTTGAATGAATCTTCTGTAACCTTCCAGCTACAGTCACCATAGTAACGTCTTTCTAGTACTTAAATGGAAATCACGGAAACTTGAGTCTACGTGGTTTTGAACCCTGCAAGGAATTCCCTTATGAAAGGTGCATTCTTCATCAGAGCGCACTGGTACAGACTTCTCTGCTGTTAAGCATCAGTCACACCAGCCTAGCTCGAGTATTTTTTCATCAGAAGCAAGAGGTGAATTCTTCAGATCTCTACATAGAAGGAACTTTTGTCACTCTCAGTCCCACCCTTATGGACCCGGCACTTGTGTCGGTAGTAAGGGCAGTGGATGGCCAGGAAACTGGTTTGAGTGTACAGCCGGCTGAGAAGAAGAACCGACTTCAGACCGGCCAGGAATTTCATCTACAGAGTGCACTGGTCCAGGCTTCTCTGCTTTTAAAGCATCAGCCGACCGGCCAGCTAAAAGAACGCGACCTCTGACGTCATATACAGTCAGCCAATCGCATGTCTTCACGAAGCAGGTCACGTGTTGTCACCAACCAGTCACGAAGTTTATCACGTGATTCACCGAACAAGAAGGTCGGAAGTACATTCTTTGCACTCACGTCTACTGTGATTCCAGTTTTTTAGTTCCTGTAATCCACCTCCAGCGTACTGGTACAGACTTCTCTGCTACAGACATCAGTCGACCAGTAAGCTTACGTTTACTGTGATATAAGGAAAGAACACCTCTAGTGAGGGTGTATCCCCGAAGTTGGTCACGTGATTTTCCGACAAGTTCACGAAGCTGATCGTCATCTCCAATCAGCCAATCACGTTGTCCCTCCGACCAGCAAGCTGGTCACGTGACACACCGACCAACATTTGTTTCTAAATATAGCTCACAAGGGCTTTCCCAGCAACTGTCAAAATCTACAAATAAGACGTGCGTTCAAAGATAATTGTAAAAAAAAAATTTTTTTCAACAACTGGTTACAGAGTGTATCGACCAGTACCGGCTATACAGCCTTGTACTCTTGTTTCAACAACTGGTTACAGAGTGTACCGGCTATACAGCCTTGTACACTTGCTTCAACAACCGGTTACAGAGGAATTAATGGAGGAAACTGAATTCAACACAAGATAGTTGTAAACTTCATTCACCTACTGGCTACACAGCCTTGTACACTTACTTCAACAACTGGTTACAGAGTGTACCGACCGGCTACCGGCTAAACAGCCTTGTACAGTCACTTCAATAACTGGTTACAGTATGTACCGACCGGCTACCGGCTTCACAGCCTTATACAGTCGCCTCAACTGGTTACAGTGTACCGGCTACACAGTCTTGTACACTGTCTTCAACAACTGGTTACAGAGTGTACCGGCTGGTACTGGCTACACAGCCTTGTACACTCACTCCAACAACTGGTTACAGTATGTACCGACCGGCTACCGGCTTCACAGCCTTATACAGTAGCCTCAACTGGTTACAGTGTACCGGCTACACAGCCTTGTACACTGGCTTCAACAACTGGTTACAGAGTGTACCGGCTGGTACTGGCTACACAGCTTTGTACACTTGCTTCTGCAACTAGCTACAGAGTGTACCGACTGGCACTGGCTACACAGCCTTGTACACTTGCTTCATTCTGTGAGTTACAAGTCTACCAACAGGGTGTTGGCTACACAGTCCTTACTGTACAGTGCTTCAAAAAAAAAAAAAAAAAAAAGCTGGCTAATATAGACCAGTAGCTGTCAAAATTCATTGGTGACCCCAACCTGCCAGTTTTTGCCGGTTACAAGAATTACTGGTTACAGTAAAGTACCGGGTATGGAGTCCGGGTACCGGACAGAGTTGCCCAAGGTTAATTGGGTTACAGAGAATTCTTAAACTGGTCAGTGATCTTGATGATAGGACAGTTTCCCAAGCTACTGCCAGGCAACCTTCCCTTATCACACCTCTCAACAACCTGTTATCGGTGCTGGACTTGACTGCAGAGATAATAATAAATTTTGTCATCAGGTCCGGCCAGGGGACTGACATCTCACATATGACAATTGCTCTGTAAATGCTGCACCTTGCAGGCTGCTGGCCCGGGGCAAAGAGTTTATTAATGTGAAAATAAGACCACAATAAAAACAGAGAGACTGTTAACCTGGATCATTGTCACCAGACCGGACCAGTGTCCGGAGGGACAGAAAATATTGTCAGAATACCAAATGTCCCAAATGTGGCACACAATCTGCCTATAAGGTCCAGACTAAGACCTTTTTTGGGATCTTAGGAAGCCTTGGGGGCTGGACTTTAGGTAGTACAACTGTTGAAGGAGGGATACCTACGTCCATATACCTATACAAGAACAATCCAGGAGATGGAGATTTCACATCCAAGGTCGGGCATACCAATTCAAGGCCATGCCATTCGGGTTGTCCACAGCACCTTTTGAGTTCACCGTGATACCAAAGCAGGTGAAATTGATGGCCATACACAAGGATTTAAGAAGCCACCAGTACCTAGACGACTGGTTGGTGAGAGCCAGATCCCACCAGGCTTGTCTCCAAAATACACAGGAACTAGTAAATAATGTGTCAGCAACTGGGTTGGTGAATGAACTTAGAGAAATCAGAGCTGGAGCCCAATCAAGACTTTGATTTTGTAGGCTACCAGTTTCGACTTCAGGTCTGATCGGTTCCGACCGACTCTGGACTGGGTACAGAACCTTCAAGAGACTGTTAAAACTGCTATCCCTACCGGCTTGCCCGGTCCGGGAATTCATGTCCTTGATAGGTTACTAACATCTACAGAAAAGCATGTTAATCTAGGCAAGAATCACTGCAAAAGGTGATCCAAGTCCCCAGGTCCCTGCACCCCCATTTACAATGGCGGCTGAAGGAAGACAAGGCACTTACAGGCCAACCATTACACCCAATAAAACATGCTCTGCAAATATTTACAGACGCATCAATAGAAGGATGGGGCGCTCACTTAGATGAGCACTTGGCAAGAGCAACCTGGTCCCCTCCGGGAAGCCAGTTATATATAAACTATCTAGAACTTAAAGCAGCCTTTCTGGCTTTAAAAGAGTTCCACGACCTTTGCTCAACAAGATAGTACTTGTAGCAACTGACAACACCACAGTAGTGTCATACATAAAGGAAGGAGGAATGAGGTCGGGCCCACTTTGTGCCATGGAGAATCTTGACCTGGTGTACCAGGAAACAAGTGACTCTAAAGCACGACACATTCCAGGCCGGCCTAATATGGTAGCAGACAGGCTGTCCAGGCTAGGCCAGACCATCCCAACAGTGGTTTCTCCTTCCAGAGGTCTTCCACTCTATGCAGTAGGTGGCACTGGCCTAAAATAAACTTATTTTGCCACGAGGTTCAACAACAAGTCGCCTCTGTTTTGTGTCACCGGTACCGGATCCCCTGGCCACAGCAGTGGATGTGCTCAGTCGGCCATGGTAGGATCTAAAAGCATACACCTTCTCACCATCAGCCATATTGGGCAAAGTGGTGGAGAAGTTGCAAGACTCCCCATGTAAGAGAATCATTCTGATTGCTCCGGGGTGGCCCAATATGCCTTGGTTTTGGGATCTAGTGGCATGTCCAGCCACATCCCACTGAGCCTGCCCAATCTGTCCAGTCTGTTCACAGCCATTCGATCAGATCCCTCACAGAAATCTGACAAATCTTAATCTTCATGCAGGGCTCCTAGAGCCTCAGCAATCGAGGAGCAGGACTTGTCTGAGGCAGTGGCAGCAAGAATTGAGGCTCCTCAAAGGGGGGTCAATCAGATCAGTCTATGAGGCAAATGGGTCATTGTTTACCAAGTGATGTATCATTCATCAGGTGGACTTCGGGCACCACCTGTTAAGTCAGTTGTTTACTTCCTTAGGTACCTGTTTCAGGACAGGAAGTGGCAGCCCAGTACCATTGATGGTTACAGGTCAGCCATTGCTGATAGTCTAGAATTTGCCCATCAATGTTAGTAAGGATGAAAATCTCACTCGTCTCCTGGATAGCTTCCACTGAGACAGACCCAAAGGCCGAAGGGGAACCCCCTCCTGGAACCTCTCCCTGGTTTTTGCACCAGCTGACAAGGTTCATTTTCAACCAATTAAAGGCCTCCTTGAAGCATTTGACCTTCAAGGCAGTTTTCCTCTTGGCCCTGGGTTCGGGCAAGCGTAGAAGTGAGATACATGCTTGGCAAACAGCCCAGCACCATTGATGGTTATAGGTCACCCATTGTTGATAAACTGGAAATTCACCCTTCAACATCAGTAAGGACGAAAATCTCGCTCGTCTCCTGGATAGTTTCCTCAGAGACAGACCCAGAGGCAGGAGTGGCATACCCTCCTGGAACTTCTTACTGGCCGTGCACCAGCTAAGAATCCATTTGATCCAATCAAGGAGGCCCCCCTTGAAGCATTTGACCTTCAAGACGGTATTCCTCTTGGCCCTTGGGTCGGGCAAGTGCAAAAGTGAGATTCATGCCTGGCAAAACTGATATATTGGACACCAATCCGATTGGTCAAAGGTGTCCCTGTATCCATCACCCAGCTTTCTATCCTAGAATCAGCTGGCCATAGAGTGTCCAGTGTGGCCCCTGGGGTTATAACAGCCCTGGCCCCGACTCTGGATAGATCCCTCAAGTCTGACAGGTCCCTCTGTCCGGTCAGAGCATTGTGCTACTATTTGGACAGGACCTCAGACATCAGGCAGAATAAGGAGGTGGTTTTTGTCTCCTTTAAGAAAGGTTTTCAACAAAGACATCTCACCTGCCACTATCTCCTCTTGGATCAAGCAGACTGTGATCCTATGTTATGAGCTCTCTGACCAGGAGGCCCACATTTAACATCAGGTTAAAGCCCATGATGTCAGGGCCTTTGCTGCTTCTAAGGTCTTCCAGTCGGGAGTCTCCTTAGATCCAATCTTGTCAGCCTGCCGCTGAAGTCACAATACCTTCACACTGTTCTATATGAAGGGCGGGGCTTGGGCTGATTCAGAGCTTTACCAATTGGGCTCGGTAGTGGCTGCTCAGCAGATCCACAAGTGGCCCTTAGATTGAGGAGATTTTTATATGTGCATAACAGTTCTTCATGTACATAAGAATTAAGTGTGGCGGCTTCCTTTGGGAGGCTTATTTGCATTCTGGGACTGAACTCATCCCTCTCTTCCCCTACCTCAGAGCAGGTCTACAAAAAAAGGGGGGGGGCGACGGCGGTATAGCTCCGGGTAACCGGCTGCTGGCAACCGACCATGGCCTTGCAGGGTTTCCTTACCTTAAAGTCAACCCAGGCCTGGACCTATAGGTCTCCTGACGAAGTCAGCCTAGACCGTAGGTTAAAATTTGCTATTACTTGTGAGTTCACATAAGTCCCTAGTAACTTACCCGCCGACCAAGCGGTAGTTATTCAGCAATTGTCCATTGGATAGGATGTATTAACGCAATAAAATTGCAAATTTAATAAGTAAATTAAATTTTTATAAGTTAATACCCTATCCAATGGACACACAAGACCCTCCCACCGACCCCGCTATCAGCTTACTAGGGGTCTAATAGTGTTAGACAACGAAAAAGATGCTATGACGTCATGTTGTCTAGACAGGAAGTAAATACCATGCGCCACCTGGCGAATGCACAGTACTGGGACCGGCCAGCCGGTGGAAACACAGGACGTCTTTTTCTGGCGTTTGGCGGGCCGGTCTGCGCCGACCGGTTTAGCAATTGTCCATTGGATAGGGTATTAACTTATAAAAATTTAATTTACTTATTAAATTTGCAAATTTGGGGCAAAGAAATGCACAGTGAAAGTTGTTTAATCATAAAAATAATCCCCAATTTAAGTTCATTACAGAATTGCTTAAATCTAGTCACTGTTACAGTTTAAAAAATATTCTAGTCAGTTACTTGTGTTCTCATTTATGTTTTTTCAGGTTTAATTTAATATTGTAACTTATAAAGTTATAAAAAAATGAAACTTTAGATTTTATTGCGTTAATACATCTTACCTAATGAACATTTAGCTATATTGCCGATCTTGGCCGCCCTCGCCAAATGCCAGAAAAAGATGTTTTGTGTCTCCACATGTGAGACCGGCTAGGTTTCCACCATTCACTAAGTGGCGTGCAGTACTTCATTCCTGCAAGAAAGCTCCTATGGATGCTCAGTAACACCCTGCACCCAGTGAAACTGAGATACCTGAACAAAACTCTTGACCAGCACATTTCTGAGGAGCAAAGTTACAGAGAGACTTTGTCAGTCAAACCTCCTCTCAGGATAATCCATTTGCCCAGAAAACCAGCAGCTGGGAGGATATCTGTTAAGTTACCATCAGATGACTGGCTTTGCCGCAAGCTGGAAAAGTTGAACTTGACACATACAGAAGGGTATCCTACTCACAGACTCGCAGTACAGAAACCAGGGGATTTTGTAAAACCAGTTAATGAAAGTCCCTCAGTCTCAGAAATGGTATGACATGTTCTCAGAAAAGAAAGACTTTTCAAAATCCAAGGTCCACTATTGGCAAAACGAACCAGCAAAGATCAACAGTGCCTTCCCCAGGATTGCTAGATCCTCACTGGCCACAAGGGCTCCAGCTTTCCACCCTGTAGTGCAGGAAACACTACGAAAATGGGAGAGATCAGTCAGGGACTCTACCTACATAATTATGCAACCAGGCAGCCAGCCTTAGTTGCTGTATGACAAGAATACAAGAGAAGATGACCACCCAATTATGTGTCATTGAAGAAGACAAGGCTAAGGGGAAGTCAGCCACTAAAACCCAGGAGGCAACTGATGAGCTGTCATACTTAATGACATTCAATGTATTTCACAGGCAGTGGCTAGATCTGTCAGACTTTGTCTTTATAACAATGGCCAGTGTAACTCCATTTAGATGGGACAACTACCTGGACTTACTTAAACATTCAGTTAATTTAATAAAAGTGGACACGATGGCAGCTCTGAAAAACTCACCTCTGCATATGACCTTTCTTCCCAGATGATGTTATCTCCAAGGCAGAACAGATCACCCACCACAAGAACAGTCAGCAGTCTAGTGGCTCTCCATCTGAATCTCACAAAAAGTCTGACCGGTACCACCTTTACAACCCCAGACATGCACCAGAAGCTGGTAAGATGTCAGGGCAGCCAGCAAGGAAACAACTTGGTCAGTGTGGTCAGAGCAAGGCCTCCAACTACTCACAGAGAATGGTTAAGAGTCACAGTTGTTTAAATTACAATTACTGCATGCCCCATGGGGTCTGATAAATATAGACAGAAGGACAGACAGTTGTAGACAATTTTCAGACTTTAAAAGCACATTGTTTTGTTGCAGATCATGTACCTTTTGTTGTCTGGCACGCACAAGAGAAAGACATAAGACACATTGTAAGCCAAGTAAAATTTGTGAAAGGGGTTTCCTCTGGAGATAAGTTGTCTTCAGTCCAACCTGTCACCACTGTCCACACTGTTGCTCAAAGTTTGCCTGTAGGGGCTAGATTGAACGAGTTTCTGGAAAACTTGGGCCCCCAAGGGGCCAGCCCCAAGGTCATAAGAATCCTCAAGGAAGGCTACACCTGCCCCTTTCAGAACCAACCAACTTTGACCTGGTCTCCAATAATAAGGGGCTATGTACATTCCCTCATGGGGGAAATTGCATGCATTCATACAAAATAATGCAGTAGATAAGCGGAGTGGAGACCTATCATAGATCGGAGTTCACAGAACAAATATCTGAAATCAGAGAAATTCAAAATGAAGGCACCACAAAGCATAAGAACTTCTTGCAGATAGGCGAATGGGTAATGTCCATAGGTTTCAAGGATACTTACTCCATATCCCAAATAAACCACAATCCAGGAAATACCTGACTGTGTTTTCACATCCAGGGTAAATCCTACCAATTTAAAGTTCTACTATTTGATCTGGCCACTGCTCCAATGGAATTGACAATGCAAGTCAAGGAAGTCAACTGATGGCTTGAAACAAGGATATAAGAATCCACCAGTACCTAGACGATTGGTTGGTCAGAGCCACATCCCACCAAACTTGTCTCCATCATACTCAGACCCTTTGCTGCTTCCAGTAAGGAGTTTCCTTAGAACAGTTATGATCAGCCTGTCACTAAAACCCCCACAACACCTTCACATAGTTTTTCTTGAAGGATGTGGCCTTGGCTGATTCAAAACTTTTTCATCTGGGCCCAGTGGTGGCTGCTCAGCAGATCCACCAGTAGCCGTATATAAGAGAGTCGCCTACCAACTTGCCCAGTAGGGTCTTCAAGGTGGCAGTGGCCTACCTAATGACTACCAGCAAGACTCCTCTTCCTTCCGGAGAGGGCTTCTCAAGGGACTGACCTCATGCCTCTTGTCCTACCTCAGAGGTCTGGTAAAAAGGGGTGGGGGGTGAGCAGGGTTACTTGGTTCCAGTAACCATGTCACTGGCAAGCTACCAGTAGGACCAGTTTATGTCTTTAGGAGACTACTAATGTCTCTTTGAGTTCAGTCTTAAGTCCCTAGTAAGCTACCCACTTTCAAAGCTGTAATTATTCTAGCCAAATGTCCATTAGGTAAGATGTGTTAACACAATAAAATTGCAAATTAAATAAGTAAATTAAATTTTTGTAAGTTAATACCTTACCTAATGGATAAGAGAGGCCCTCCCAACCAACCCCACATTCATCTTACTAGTGGTCATCTAAGGTTAGAAGAACAAAAAAGGTGCTATGACATCACACTCTCTAGCCAGGAAGTACTGCATGCCCCTAGCGAATGTTTGAAACCTAGCTGGTCTTGCCGGTGGAGATACAAAATGTCTTTTTCTGTTATAGCTAATTGTCCATTAGGTAAGGTATTAACTTACAAAAATTTAATTTACTTATTTAATTTGCAATTTTGTTTATTTGCTTATTAAATTGGAATTTTCTTTTGTGATTCATACTTTAATAGTTTATTGAATATGTATTGTTTTACATACCAAATTGAAAAATTTTGTTGTAATTTTAATTTTTATTAGATAAATACTTACCATTTCCTGACCATTGCTATATGTTGGTGCCATCCAACTCACTGGCCAACGTTGAGAAACGTTTTAAGAAACCTTAAGAGGCCAGTGAGTGAGTGTGAACTAGCATGTCCCCCTAGTGGTCATGTGACCACGCTAGTAAACAACCTTCATTATTTTTGTTGCAGAAAATACTCCCCTAATACTGAATCTGCGGGGAGGTAGGGGGGGACTATCCTGGTCAGGAAATGGTAAGTATTTATCTAATAAAAATTAAAATTACAACAAAATTTTTCAATTTTATTGCGAAAAATACACTTACCATTTCCTGACCATTGCTGAATGCAGCCTTCATGGAAGGAGGGCAGTACTAGAATATAAAGACCCAGTACACCACTCTGCACAGCTATCATACACAGCACAATCCTATAGGCATTCAGATCCAAACTCACCTCCCAGATGAGGCAGAGGAACTGTTGAGCACTACAAAACAACACAGCCTTGTTGTTGTTGCTGTTGTAGGAAGGAAGTAATCATTACAGAGACTCACTACCTAGCCTACAACTAAAACAATATGAGAAGTCTACATTGAAATTTACATGCAAACAACAACATATAAACTTTCAACAGTCACCACATACCATACAGATCCCATAAATCATAGTATGTAGTTGAAGTTCTCACAAACTGACAGTTATTGCCACAGTTGAATGCTGTATCTAGACAACCATCCAACACCCACACAGGTGACACAAATATTGGAAGTGTCATCAGCATATTGTGTTATTCCAAGTCTGTATGAAGTCAACAAATCTGCCTAATATAAAGACAGATAATATGACAGACATACAGATGCAAAAGCATACTAAAATATCAAAATAAGTATCACACATATACTTATAAGATAACAAACTGTAGGACACCATATCAAAGTCTGACCACAAGCAAACCAAGCAAGTGAGACTGAAAATTGGTGAAAAAGTTATGGTTTCCAGTAACAGGCATCTGAAAATTCATATACAGAAACCCTATACTAAAACCTAAAGATTCTTGCTTTGACTCGCTGCTGTTGAGTCAGAATTTGACTTCTCCTCAGTCCAAAAGCTAGTCTGCCTACAGCAAGATAAGATAGTTGACCTGAAAATATCTGCTGTAAAACCTTCCTAACTAGGCACAGACAAGAACATAATAATTCCTCATTGAATCCTTTGTCCCAAGTAAAAGTATTTCAAAACCTCACAAGACAAAGAGATCTATCTTGAGCAAAACTGCTGTCCCAGTGATTGAGAGCTGGCATATCGACCGGCTTAACTGAAGTAGGCCCATCCGAAGCCAACTGAATCTTGGCTAATAAATGGCCAGAGCCACTTGTGAGCAATACTCATTCAAGTAAGGGAAGACAAAGCTAACGAGAATACCCTTCTTCCTTTGCCTAATGCCAAAGTCAAAAGAAAGACCGTCTTGAAAGTTAATAACCTCCAAGAAATCTTCCCCAAAGGCTCAAAAGGCTGTCTGGTGAGACCAAACAAGACCAGAGACAAAAGGTAAAGAAGGCTTAACCTATTGGCTACTGGATTGTCTCTATAGAAATATGTCAACAATCTATACTAGAGACTTATTCCCCTTCAAGGAAAGCATTCTACCATTGTTATTCTGTAACCAGCAATAGTAGATGGCTTAAGATTCCTTTCCTTAAAGAAATAATTAAGGAAATTTGCTACATCAAGAAAAGTAGTATCTGAGAAGTTCACCACAAAGAAGCCTCAGATGTGCATAGATTACCAGGTCCCACAACCAAGAACATCCACCATGACCATCATGATTCAGTCATGATGAATCTGCACCTGAAGGTGGTCATCTTCTAAATCACCTGAAGAATCCTTGGCTATCCTGGTGCAATCATGATGATTCTGCACCTGTAGGTGATCATCTTGAGTCACCTGAGGAATGAGAGCCACTGGAACAAACACAAAGCTGTCCAGATCCTCTCAAGAAATGAGTAATGCACCTGTTCCCCAAGCCCCACAGTCTAAGAAAAGAAACACATACACTGGAAGCTTAAGATTCAGGTTGTTGGATACCAATGGCAGAATGATTGAACTCACCTACAAGGGAAACCATGAAAAGGAACCTTTGCGGAAACAGATCCACTAGATCCCAAAAATAAGATATCCCTAGCCACTCTGATGCAATCCAGATGATTCTGCACCTAAATCTTGGAGTAGCCCTTCTTAATAGCTACAAAAAGAATTGTCTTGCCTTTCCTGAGATCTTTGACTTATCAAGATAACCTCTCAAGGATCTCACTGAACAAAGAAACTTATCTGGCACCAAAGCATAATCTAAAGAAGGTTTCAAGCAGGAATGACTACAGGTTGAAAATCAAAGGAGCCTTAAAAGCCAAATGATTCACCTGCATCACCTGAAGAATCAAGGTCACAGGACCAAACAAACTGTCCAGTCCATCCCAAGAAAAGTTGAAAAAGACAAGCTTGTGGTTCAAACTAGTTGCAAAACAAATCCATCATTGGTGATTGTAATCAAAGACAGATTTGATTGAACACCTGAATCAGAATAGAAGATTCAAAAGTCATCCAAAAACACATTCAATTTGAATCATCTTGACTCTCATGAACAAAGAATTTGTTGGAATATTGTATACCCTGGGAAGTGATATGCCTGAATCTGAACCCATGGCATTCGTCCAAGGAATGATTCTTCAGATAAGGAAACACATTCCTGAAAGCGGGTACCTCCCTACCTGTTCAGATAGGAAACCACTGAAGAAATATCTGGGGAAATCAACAGATTCAGAATCCGAATCAGACCTCCAAATGATTCTAAAGGTAGTAGCCCTGTTAATGTGGAGTCTTGACCCCTCATGATACAACAGACCACTGGCTGTTTGATGCCATAATTGTGCATCCCAACCCTTAAAGAAAGCATCTAATAACAGAAGGAGATTGTGCTCCTTCTGATGAAGTAATGGAAGCTCCTGCAAAGTCGTTCCACCACTGAAGATGGAACCTGAGAACAGAAAAACTGGTACATTATCTGTGTATTATGTGTGGTATCTGTGGTACATTAGCAGATAGCCTTGGGGTTACCTGATAAACAAATAACCCAATGGCACTGTTTTCACCTATGAAGCCATACCGCCACCAAAGAAATGGCTTCCTTAGAAACCATTAGCCGGAGAAGATGCTTTGCTATGAGTAAAGATGTACCCTAAGGTGTAATCTGCAATCCAAACTAAAAATCCTGGTGTATTAGCCAAGAAGTTTTTTTTTTTTTTTTTTTTATTTATAAGCTGGTGAAACCCAATGCCTTCTACTGCAGCCATCAGGTTCAGTATCCGTTGATGCCATAGAAAGTCGAAAATAAACCATTTTCAAGCGCAAGCAATGAAATGGTCTGTACTGGTAAAGAATGATGCGTTCTAATAGATCCCACATTCTCACCATGGACTAACATAGCAAACAGGCAGTGAACCGGTGTGAATTGTCATCAACAGGGAAGTGAAGATAAGAATTGCGTGAATCCGGCTATGAAAGAATGCAACTGTAAGGAAACGAGTGGGCACACTCATTTACTTACTAGTAACAATTAATTGCGAAAATCCCAACTATGCGAAATTAAGGTACATGTAAAGGTTTATTACCTGACCTCAACTATTAGTGGTAGCCATCTCTTCCCAGCTTATCACAACCAATAAAGTGTAAAATTGTAGCGATATCACCATCTCACTGGTGTTATCGCCCTTTTGTCGATCATTCCATACACAGCTTTATGCAAACTGATGTCTCCCGCATTTTATTCATTTATTCTTAACACCCATGTCCACAAACTGCTTTAGGAACATGAATAAGCAATCCCTCATGGTACTGTTGCCTCTGTGAAAGGTAAAGAATGGTTGAAGATTATCCTCTTACTATGTTGAGATGTAAGGTGTAGTATATCTGCACTAGTGGACAAACACTACTCCTAAAGATTACTCCTAACCCCTCTAAATCTTCAGAGGAGAATTTTGTAACAGAGTTGGAGGATAAAGTATCATAATGGGAAGAAAAGTGCCCTGGGCACTAATCCCCTTTCTAGCCATGTGTAGGAGTTTGCTCCTTCCCAAACAGAAGAAACACTATACACCTGAGATCACAAAATGAAGTTTTCCTGGACATCTGACCAAAAGTTCAGCAGGAGAAAACCTCATTAAGAGTGAAAAATGCACTCTTAATTCTACCAAACTCATCTAAGAGATAAGATAGAGAAAAGTACGACTTGAAACACTCCTGTTGAATAACAAGTTGGAGAACTGATCCCAGCACTGCCCAACAAAAAATTCCTGATCACTGAGGACTGTAATTGCAAAAAACTCTGCACACAGCCCAAGGCAAAAAAGAAACTCTGTGAGCTCCTGTTAATCCTTAGCTCCTTGAAGACGTCCTGCCAGAGGTCCTGCTAGACCACTTCAAAAAATTATCCAGGCCTTAACATGCTCTCTGTAGCAGAAACCAGAGAACCTGTACTCCTGAATAATAAATTGACAATGGTTACAAGTTCATATGTACCGGTGACGGTTTCAGACCAGCTGAAAAACCGGTAAAAAATCACAGAAACAAAAGCCAATTACTGAGATGAATCACAGCTCCGGGAAACTGACAACCCGATTCCTGACCTTTTGGGAGGTATGGAAACTCGATTGTCTTCGGATGACGTCATGCAGGTATTTTCCTCCGTGAAAAGTTCCGACTGAACCTGACGGAAGAATTAGAAGCTGTGATGATCGCTTCTGCATCCGGAACTTGTACACGATGCAGCAACCAATGAGAACTAAGATGTCTGCTCTCACCGGGGAATCCCACCGGACACCCATTCGAGTGAGATCGTCGCGGTGAGATGTTGACTACCACAAAACGCCTGGCTTTAGAACCCGACGTGAGAATAGCCAATGACAATCGAATTGTCTCCTCTCTTCAGGTTGCCTCCATTAGTCGCCTAGCAACATGTAAACTGTCCCTGTCGGAGCTAGTATGACTGCCAACAGTTTCAGAATTAAAAAGTTGTAAATCTTGTGAAAAATAAAATAACTGGTCTCAAGAACCACGAGCCTTTTGAAGAATTCTGAGAAGAAGAAAGTCTTCATCCAACGACGATACATCCATGCCGCCATCTTAAAATAGTGGTCAAACATCCACCAAAAAATGGCCACAAAAGTCTTTTTCTCTGTCCTTTTCTCTTAAATTCGTCCTGAGAAGACATTGTCAACACAGATGCCTTACCACAGAACTCAAATTCCCACAAAAACTCCAAAAACTTTATAAAAATCCAAATTAAAATAACACATCCACACTCTAGGATGGCCAACAAAAATAATGAAGGTTGTTTACTAGCGTGGTCACATGACCACTAGGGGGACATGCTAGTTCACACTCACTCACTGGCCTCTTAAGGTTTCTTAAAACGTTTCTCAACGTTGGCCAGTGAGTTGGATGGCACCAACATATAGCAATGGTCAGGAAATGGTAAGTGTATTTCGCAATAAAATAAATACACTACATATTAACATCTTAATCTTTGAAGTAAAATATCCCAAAATTTGGGGAAAAATGTTGTCATAGTTGTTACTGCAAAGGTTAATACATTCCAATTTTGTTAGAAAATTCACTTATATGAAATTCATCACATTTTATTTTGTGATTCATAGTTTATGATTTAGTTAATGTTTTGACATTTTCATTTTCCTTGTTGTATTTTGTTTGTTTAATAGAGTAATACAGATTTTAACCACTGCTGAGGAATTGAGTTTTAACTTTGTAAAATCCAAAATTTTGGAGGTCAGAGAATGTATACAAAGGCAATGCATAAAGAATGATGTAGTAAATGTGAAATGTTGTGTGCAAAATGTTGTCACTGTCAAAATTATACCTTGATTCCTTGCAGTAATGCGAGATTGTTGCTGCTCACATTTTTTACCCAACAACCCTTAGGGCTGTCTGGGTATTGTTTTCACCCGTGGTGTCCGGATGGGTGGGCGGCATGAAAAATTTGTCCAGCCTGTATCTCAGAAACTGCAAGGTGTAGGAAGTTGATATTTGGTAGGAGCATTGGTTAGAGGGTGTAGGTGTGGAGCGTTGTGGTGTGACCTTGATTTGATCTTTGACCTTGCTGGAGTGACCTTGATTTTGAAAATCTTGTCCGGGCTATATCTCGGAAACCGTAAGGTGTGGCAAGTTAATACTTGGTAGGGACATTGATTGGGGGGTTGTAGGTATGCAATGTCATGGTTTGACCTTGCCATAGTGACCTTGACCTTTAAAATCTTATATGGTGTATATCTTGGAAACTGTAAGGTGCAGGAAGTTGATACGTGGCAAGGATATGGTTTGGGGGTTGAATGTGTGCAACATCATGGTGTGAACTTAATTGGACGTTTGACCTTGCTGTAGTGACCTTGACCTTTAAAATCTTGTCTGGGCACTACCTCAGAAACTGTTAAGTGCAGGAAGTTGATACTTGGTAGGGACATTGCTTAGGGGTTGTAGGTGTGCAACATCATGGTGTGAGCTTGATTTGACTTTGTCATAGTGACCATAAGTTTAAAAATCTTGTCCGGGCCATTTCTTGGATTCTGTAAGGTGTGAAAAGTTGACACTTGGTAGGGACATTGGTTAAGAAGTGTAGGCGAGCATCATCATGGTGTGACCTTGGCTCTGCAAAAGTGTGTTCACCTGCCATATCTGAGACATGTTTCTCTTAGGACAAAGATATATGGATTGCTGCAACTGATTATTATATGTACTTTTACATTGTTGTGCTATTTCAATTGAGAGCTGTACTCCAATTAATAAATTTTACAGCTTCATAATTTTTAGTTACTGATTAATGCTGTCATCTTGCTAATGAATTATCTTGTTTTAATTATTTATCTTTACAAACATTTTCTTTCTCTTAGATGTTATTTTCTCTACTTAAACATTATTTGGAACTTTATGTAACTGACACTGCTCTGAAAGTATCCCAATCTTTGTACTGTCTCACTCCTTTTATATCTCATTGGGTTGAAAATATCTCCCCAGGCTGTGTGGTACGGGCATCTCTGATGCTATTTTTGTATCCCCGGATGAAAGTCGGGGATACTTAGGATTCAGTACGGTCACGCCGCCGCAGAGATTTCCTTTTGGACGCGATAACTTAAAAAATATTTTAGTTAGAACTTTCAAATTTGGTATGTGGGTATATATGGGCAATGCCATGAACGCTATTGTTTTGTGACCTTGACTTTCAATCTCAAGGTCACTGGTGGCCTCTTAAATGTCAGATTTTGGCCATTTTTTCACTTTTTGGCCCAGTTCTCCTATACAGAAAGTCAGATCATCCTATGGCTGGTATATACTAGTATAATACATATATATGTCCTCTGTAAGCATGCAGAAATTTGACCTTGAAGCTCTTCATTGAAGGTCATCCACTGACCGCCAAAGTATCTGACCGAGGGTCATTTTTGGCCTTTTTGGAGATATTTTCACACTTAATGCTGACTATATTGCATGGAAACTATTGAAAATGGCTTTGGAGGTTGAGTACATGATGGACTTCTACCATCCAGGCTTACTGGTTACAGATCTTCATTTAAGGTCATCCACTGACCGCCAAAGTACCTGACCAAGGGTCATTTTTGGCAAATTTGGAGATATTTTCACACTTAATGCTGACTACATTGCATGGAAACTATTGAAAATGGCTTTGGAGGTTGAGTACATGATGGATTACCAGCATCCAGGCTTACCGGGTACAGATCTTCATTTAAGGTCATCCACTGACCGCCAAAGTACCTGACCGAGGGTCATTTTTGGCCCTCTATTTGTTTGTTTGTTTGTGAACAAGATAACTCAAAAACTGACATATGGATTTTGATAAAATTTTCAGGATAAGTCCAAAATGGTAAAAGGAAGATATGATTAAATGTTGGAAGTGATCCGGATCACTGTCTGGATCTTCTGGATCCATGAAATTTAATTTTTAAAGACAGATAACTCAAAAACTTATGGGTGCATTTTGATGAAATTTTCAGGAAATGTCCTTAATGAGACGAGGAACAAGTGATTAGATTTTGGGAGTGATCTGGATCACTGTCTGGATCATCCGGATCCAGGCTGCCAGATGTGTTTGTGTACAATATAGCTCAAAAAACTTATGGATGGATTTTGATGAAATTTTCAGGATATGTCTGAAAAGGTAAAAGGATGAAATGGTTGAATTTTGGAAATGGTACAAGGAACAAGTGATTACATTTTTGGAGTGATCTGGATCATCTGGATCCAGGCTGCAACATAATTTTAGGATGAATTTTGATGATATTTTTACGATACGTTACAAATGGTAAAAGGAAGAAGTGGTAAAAGGAAGAAATGGTTCAATTTTGCGAGTGATCTGGACCACTATCTGGATCTTCTGGATCCATGAAATATAATTTTTAAAGACAAATAGCTCAAAAAGTCATGGGTGGATTTTGATGAAATTTTCAAGAAATGTCCTAAATGGGACAAGGAACAAGTGATTAGATTTTGGGAGTGATCTGGATCATCTGGATCCAGGCTGCCAGATGTGTTTATGTACAAGATAAATGAAATTTTGATGAAATTTTCAGGATATGTCTGAAAAGGTAAACGGATGAAATGATTGAATTTTGGAAGTGATCCGGATCAATTTTTAAAGACAGATACCGCAAAAAGTTATGGATGGATTGTTTCAGCAAATGACCTAAATGGTACAAGGAACAAGTGATTAAATTTTTGGAGAGGTCTGGATCATCTGGATCCAGGCTGCCACATAATCTTGGGATGGACTTTGATATTTTTAGGATATGTTACAAATGGTAAAAGGAAGAAGTGGTAAAAGGAAGAAATGATTCAATTTTGCGAGTGATCTGGACCACTATCTGGATCTTCTGGATCCAAGAAATGTAATTTTTAAAGACAAATAGCTAAAAAAGTCATGGATGGATTTTTATGAAATTTTCAGGAAATGTCTTAAATGGGACAAAGAACAAGTGATTAGTTTTTGGGAGTAATCTGGATCACTGTCTGGATCATGTGGATCCAGGCTGCCAGATGTGTTTGTGTACAAGATAACTAAAAAACTTATGGACGGATTTTGATGAAATTTTTAGAATATGTCTGAAAACGTAAAAGGATTAAATGATTGAATTTTGGAAGTGATCCGGATCACTATATGGATCTTCTGGATCCATGAAATGTAATTTTTAAAGACAGATATAAGTGAAAGAACTAGTGATTAGCTTTTGGGAGTAATCTGGTACTATGGAGAATCCTGACCTGGTGCTCCAGGAAACAGGCTCAAGACCGACATATTCACGCCTTAACTAATAGTATGTCCCGTCCGGGGATACACTGCATCGAGACGCAATCTCTAGTTTAACCCAAGACCTTGACATTACCTTTGACACATGGTACCAAACACAGAATTCGACCTACAGCTTTCAATTTTATTGCATTAATACATCCTATCCAATGGACAATTGCTAATCCGGTCGGCGCAGACCGGCCCACCAAACGTCAGAAAAAGACGTCCTGTGTTTCCACCGGGTGGCGGATCGTACTTCCTTCCTGTCTAGACGGCGTGACGTCATAGCATCTTTTTCGTTTGGCGCATGTTCAGTGCAGACGGAAATTTTGTGAGATTGAAATTTCAAAGTTTTTTGTGAGAATAGTTGCTTTTTGCTTCTGAAATATATATTTTTCGGATTGGTATTGTACAGACTATTATGTCTTGTCGTGGGGGCTGTGGCCACGTGATGGCTGGTTTTGATTTGCATAGCGTCTGTGCATGCTGTTGTGACAAGGGCAAGGACCTCTGTGTTGAAAAAATAGACCCTGATTGCCAGCATTGTAAACTTCTGACTCCTGAACAATCAGCCCAGCTCTTGACACCATCTTATAAATTAAAGAAGGAGAAACGAGAAACCAAGTCTTCAACTCCATCCAAGGATCCGTCATCTTCTGTCACTCTCAGTCCCACTCTTGTGGACCTGGCATCTGTGTCGGTAGGGGGGGTCGTGGATGGCCACACCACCATTAGGTCGCCTGGTTTGAGTGGAAGAAGACAAGAGGAGGGTCAGATGTTTTAACGAGGCCTTTCTGAGAGGCTCAAAGGGTGGTTTGGTGAGTTGATGTAACACCAACGAGAGGCGATTTAAGTTTTCATCCTTGCTGACATTCAAGGAGGAACTGCCTAATTTGTCCGCAATGGCTGATCTGTAACCATCAATGGTATTGGGCTGGAGATTCTTCTCCTGGAACAGATGTAGGAGAAAATCTGCTATCTGTTTGACAGATGGAGACCTGAAGTCCACCTGACTTGTTTCACACCATCTGACAAAAACGGACCACTTCGCCTCATAGACTGTTCTGGTTGAACTTCTTTGAGGAGCCTCAATTCATGACGCCACTGGACTAGAGAAACCTTGCTCCTTGATTGCTTTGGCTCAAGGAGCCATGCGTGAAGGTTTAGGTTAGTTAGATTTCTGTGACGAGCCTTGTTGAAGGGCTGAGTCACCAAGTCCGGATGATTGGGTAGACAAAGAGGGACCTGGGACGACAGATCTACCAGGTCCCAAAACCACGGCATGTTGGGCCAACCCGGAGCTATCAAGATCACTCTTCTGTAAAGATGGTCTGACAGCTTGCTGACTACCTTGCCCAGTAAGGCCACTGGGGGAAAGGCATACATGTCCAGGTTTTCCCAAGAGACAGTCAGAGCGTCCACTGCCCAAGCATTGGGGTCCGGCACTGGAGACACGTATTGGGCTAGTTTGCAATTGTACTTTGTTGCAAACATGTCCACTTGGGGACGGTGCCAGGTCTGAACCAGAAGGTTGAAAACCTCCTGATGAAGGGACCATTCTGTCTGAATGATTTGGCCTTGATGAGACTTGTCTGCAATCACATTCAGACGACCAGGGATGTGCCTGGCCTTTAGAACAACCTGTCTCAGATTGCACCAACACAGGAGTCACCATAGAAGGGCACAAAGTGAGTCTGACCTCATACCTCCCTCCTTGTTGATGTATGCCACAACTGTGGTGTTGTCTGTGGCAACTAGAATGACTTTTTCTTGTACTAGGTGCTGGAATCTTTTCAAGGCTAGTAAGACGGCTTTTAGTTCCAGGAAGTTTATATGAAGCTGAATTTCTGGAACTGACCAAGTGCCTCTTGCCGTGAAGTCGCCTAAGTGAGCACCCCATCCTTCTTTTGAGGCGTCTGTAAAGATTTGAATGGCATGACGCAAAGGGTGCAGGGGTTGGCCTAGTAAGACGTTCGTCTCCTTGGTCCACCACAGAAAGTGCGGGAGAAGAGACTTCGGCACCGGAATCTCCTTTTCTAGGGATTCGGGGACTCTCCAATGTCTTTTGAGGTGCCACTGGATGGGCCTCATGTGGAGTCTCCCCAGGTGAACCTGTTTCTCTGTTGCTGTGAGCAGGCCTATCAGGGACATGAATTTTCTGACTCGGCAAGTTGGTTTGGATAGAACTGATTCCACTTTCTGGATAATCGACTCCCAACGGTTTTGGGTTGGTTGGACCAGTCCTTGAGAGAGATCGTACCTATAACCCACAAACTCGAAGGTTTGTTTGGGATCCAACTCTGAATTTTGGAGGTTCACCACCCAACCCAACTCCTGACAAAGGGCGAGGAGGGATTGGGTGCCCTGGTGGCAGGATTCTTTGGTAGGGGCTCGAATCAACCAGTCATCTAGGTACTGGTGGATCCATATACCCCTTGCTTGAGCCATTAACTTGACCTCCTTGACCACACAAGTGAACTCCATCGGAGCTGTTGACAGGCCAAAGGGAAGGGCCCGGAACTGGTAGGATTGGTTTTGGAAATGGAACCTGAGATACTTCCGGGACCCGGTGTGAATTGGAATGTGGAAATAGGCGTTGCTGAAATCCAGCGATGACACCCATTCCCCTTGTTGCAAGGAAATCCGAATTGTCTCTAGGGTTTCCATTTTGAATGTTTTTACGCTCAAAAATTTGTTTAGAGCACTGAGGTCCTAGATTGGTCGCCATTTTTGATTTGGTTTGGGAACTATGAATAGTCTGTTGAAAAAAGCTAGAGACGCTCGAACCCTTACCAACTCTACTGCCTTTTTGTGCAACAGGGTTTGTATAGCCTCCCATAAGGAGATGTTTCTCTGGGGGTGTGCATAACCACTGACTATCAGGGGGTATCGTACTAGAAGGGGTTTGAGTTTGAATGGGAGCACATAACCCTCCTTCAAAATTGACACCACTCTCGGATTTGCACCCAGGTGGGCCCAACTCTGCCGAAAGGGCTGTAGGCAGCCGCCTACTAAGGGAGCATGAACAACACTGTGGGCACTGGGAACAGATGGGGCAGAAACACACTGAACGACAAAAGAAACACAGTTCACAGACTTTATTTCTACTTTCTTTAATGGAGGACTTAAGCCTTTCTTTTGTGGCTGCCTTACATTTTTTGTTGCAGAAGGTACATGACCGACAACAGAGTAATTTACACTGGTCTGGAAATCTACTGTTTTGTGAGTTTCTGTCTTTGATAGTGGGCACACCACATCTACGGACCGGGTTGTTAACACCGGTTCTGTGACGCAATAATTGTCATTTATACTGATTCACATCCTTGGAGCCTCGGGAGCCGCGGCCAGCTGGTCCTCCGCGCCCCCTACCTCTTGATCTGCCACGCCCGCCAAAGGTTTTCCAGGCTGGCATGTCTTTACCTGAGTTGCCAGAAGCGTTAGATGTATCCTGACCTTTCCACGCAGTGGAGTAGGGTTAATACCTATTTTGACCTCTTTTGTGCCCCCCACGGCCCGGACCGGGCTGGGAGGTACGCTTAGCATTTTCATATTGGGCAATTTTGTCCTCAGCTTTCCTGATAACCGCGTCGGGGAAAATAGCATAACCATTCAGAGGGCAATTTCTGAGTGCTGAAAAAGTGTCTGGTTTAACTCCTTGTTTTAAATGTTCTAAATATGAGTCCCTACGGACGAGAGTTAAGTTTGCCATCTGAGTGAAAGTGAAGTCGGATAGATGCTGTAGCGACTTCCCCATAGCAAAGCTCGCATTTTGGTTGAAACTTGTCAAATAGTGGAGTTCATCTAATGCTGATTGAGCTTTGGCTGAAGACTTTCCTTTCCCCAGTTCAGCATGTAAGATTTTTAGTTGATCTTGAATCTTGGTGATACACCTGTTAAAGCCTGCCGACTGATTACAGATGTACCTTGATTCTTTGGCAGCTTTTTCCCACTTTCTGATAGTGTCTTGGGGAATCTGACGGACAGCCGGTTGAGAGTTGGCAATGTTCGGTTTAGCAATACGGGGGAAGGAGCTGTTAATTTTGGCTGCATCATTGGGCCAAGTGTTGACGTATTTGACTGGTCTTGAAGGATCTTTGGGTTCTGCTGGGTGTATCCCATACCAGCGACTCTGGGATTTTGGAGGGCGCAAGAATTGGTCCATGTGAAGGCCCCCTGGTTCAGATGACTTGGAAGGATAACCTTCAATTAGCACTAAGTTCATGTTTTCCAATTTTTTACATAGCCAGTCTTCTGGTGGGAGCAACACTGAAACTTTGCCCACTGGCTGAGAACGGTGTCCAGTCCAAGGGTTGTCTGTGCGAGAAGTAGGAGAATATTCTAAATCTTGAATATGTGTCCAACCCATAAACGCTCTCACACCACGTACAGTCTCCCGGTAATTCTGATCTTCACTCAAAACTTTATCTTTATCTCCGGAATCAGAGTCCTATTGATCATCTGGTTCAGGTTCGGAGACTTCCCCTTCCTCAAACTATTCCGGTGGCATAATATCCCGGGCTGGGAAATGCAACGGGCCGGAAGATACAGCAGAAGTTACCGGACCGGATTGTTGAAACACCGGTTCATGATCAGAGCTTGGATATAAGTTTTCAAGCGGAGAAGACATGGTGACATTTTCCAAAGAAGTCTTGGTTCCATCCGGACCGGAAGCCGGACCGGCTTGGCCGGAAGGAACAGAAGACTGAATAAAGGGGTTCTGAGACAGAGCACCAGCCGGAGCTTGATGTGCGACCGGTACTTTTACCGGTTAAAAAGATGGCTGTTGAGAAGGTGGACGGTGACCCATGGTTAACAAGGCTTCTATTCTGGCCATCCTGACCGACCATTTTTCATCCAAGTCCTGTAACTCTTTGCGGAAAGATGGAGCAGGCAAGGAAAGGTCAACAGAGCTATTAAGTGAAGAAGGACGGTCCTTGCCTTCCTGTTCGGCTTGAGAAACAACAGTTACTGTTGATGGATCTACCAGAACCTTCTTACTTTTCTGTTTTTCTTTCTGAATTTTGTAAGTCGGAGTAGAGAGTTGAAGCAACTGCTCTGGGGTTAGTTGGTCACAAAATTCACAAGCAAGGTTATTTACACAGGGATCGTCGCCATGTCCTTTATCTCGACATCTGGCACACCTAGCATGCTTGTGAAAGGAAGCCATAATATGTCCACATGACCCCTTTCTTTGTCCCGGTGAAGACATAATGAATATTCAACAATAATATACACTCGGAACAAAAGTTAAAAAGGTAAGACAAGAAATATCCACAATTTTATAACACACAATAAAAACACAACTTTTCAAATCGCGCCAAACGAAAAAGATGCTATGACGTCACGTCCCTCTGGCGAATAAAGCAGGAACTAGGCCACCTGGCGAGTGGATTGTAGTGTACCGGTCCTGCCGGAGGTGAATCTCGGGACGTCTTTTTCTGGCGTTTGGTGGGACCGGATGGCGCCGGACAATAGCTATTGTCAGTAAGATGTATTAACGCAATGAAATGGAACCTTTCTGTTGTACTTAATGAGCTCACAAAAGCACCCTTTGAGCCTATGAAAAACAGACCTCAAACATCTTACCCTCAAATCTGCTTTCTTGCTAGCTTTGGCCTCCAGCAAGCGCCACAGTGAAATTCATGCCTGGGTTGCAAAGTATCTAATTCTAATCTAGGCCAATGGGAAAAGGTCGCCTTGTTCCCTTCTTCAGATTTCATAGCCAAAAACCAACTAGCAAGAGAAGGTTCTTAAAGTGTATCTCCGGTGACTATTTCTGCTCTAATGACCATTGTAAATACTTAGTAGACAATTCAAAGAAGACAGGACCTTGTGTCTGGTACGGGCGCTGAGGTACTATTTGGATCGAACCAAAGACCTAAGAGTGTCTCGATCCCTTCTCTTTGTCTCCTTTAAGACAGGACATACCTCAGACCGGCTACACTTTCTTCTTGGCTAAAACAAACTATCTTACTTTGTTACAAACAAGCAGATCAACAAGCCTTGGACTTTGTCCAAGTCAAAGCACATGACATTAGGGCCTTTGCGGCCTCTAAGGCCTTTTACAGTGGGGGCATTGGTGGATCAAATCATGCAAGCGTGTCACTGGAAAGCTCACAACACATTTTCAAATTCTTACCTAAAAGACCTTACTTGTTTAGACGACAACAATACGTATCTGGGACCAGTAGTAGCAGCACAACAAGTTCTAGACCCTTCCCCTCAGACTACACATCCTTGGAAAAAAAAGAAGGGGAGGGGGCACATCTGTTGCAGCCAAGTCTTCAGGAGTATAATCCCAGGGTCTAGGTATTTGGTTACCGCCTCAGGATGATATGGTAAGGTCTTTTATCTATTATTACTGTATTTAACTGTATAATGTACTAAAGTTTTATTCAGGTGTGCCATAATCTCATATTTAGACCCTGTCTCCCCGCTGTATTACAGCTGAGGGGGGGTATGGCCTAAATTTACAATGAGAAAAGGACAATGTGCAGGATTACACTGCTATGGTACACTCTCAGGACGGGGATTCAGTCAATACTAGACGTCTATTTTTCTTGGATGTTAGCCAGATGCCTGCAGCCTCCTGAGATAGCATTCAGTTCCACATGGTAAGCTTGTAGCTTATAAAAGCTACATTTAAGTAATTAAAATTTTCAATTTAACACTGAGGATGTTTTGGTAATGATCCAACAAACATTGCAGTCAGATACTAAGTTTTAAGTTTTAATTTGTCTGAACAACCACAGAAAAGGTTACTCAAAAATATTAGGGATGGGTCGGTATGAAAAATATGTAGATCGGGATGTCGCCAATGCAAAACCGTACCGAATTCGGGACTCCGCGTTTTAGTTCACCCCAAACAAACCTGGACGTTTCCTCAACGACATTGCAATAAAAGCTCATAAATGCACAAAATATGTGATAAAAATGTATAATGTCTTCATATTTCTGGTTTCTTTCCAATATTTTAAGTTTTCCTTTATTTTTATGAGTTGACAAGCGAAATTGAGGTTATAAAGTGTCGTAACCAAAACATGGCAGTTCTGCTCAACGTATCGCTTAGTGCACTATAAAAGTCTGTAAATGGACGAAAATATGGGATAAAAGCTTGTAATTTCTTCAGATATTGGGTATGTTTCTGATATTTTGACTCTTCCTTCCATTATATGTGCTGACAAGCGAAGTGGCGGTTGTAAAATCTCATCACGGTATTTCAGTAAAATGCTCTCGACACCGAGATACCGGACCTACCAACCCATCCCTAAAAAATATTTTCAAATTTTGGCATATTTGTCTTTTTTATTGGTACAATAAACTTTAAAAACAAAGAAACACACAGGTATATGTTGAAACAGAATAAATATATAAATATTTAATGACTTAAAGTCCTAAATATGTTGATACACTTTCAACAAAGAGATCAATAAAATACTGGCTATAAGTCAGCTGCAAATTACAATTTTGGCTGAGGCTGTATTAGTTATGTTATCGCTAGCATTGTTAGTGCAAAATAAGACTGGAGAATATTGTGGAGTCATACAAGTGTGTGTTTTGTAAAGTACATGAATATTTGAGAAAATTCACAGTTTTACAAATCATTGCCCAATTAATATGGTTTAATTTTAACATTTCAGGTCAGATTGTAGTGGGGGTGCTTATGAGTTTCAGAGTGCAGCAATGGTAAAATATGCTATCACCAGCAATAACAATCCCTACATACACCACCTCTCAATTTTCACTGAATGAAAAATCTTCAACATTACAATTTTTGAGGCAAGGTTTAATGCATTTTCGTCTCAAACACTATGAATGCTATAAGCTACAAATTAGTTTTGTTCCAAATCAACTGGTGAGTTTTCCTTTATAACTAATCTTTGATCCCCCAAATTTCACTTCAAAGCCTCCTTCGCTCAAATTTCAAAAGTAAGCACTTTACTCCATGGAAATCCTGGTCAGTTGTCATAGCCTTGTGTCTACATTTTTCAACATAGATAGTTTCTGTTCTTGTTTTGCAGTTACTTCACTGTCCAACTGCTCTAGTACCTCAGTATCCTGTAAGCAGAAATTCATTGAACTATTTTACACAATAAAAATATTAAATTTATGTTGTAAAAGTAATTTATTGTTCATCTCAAAATTTGGATTCAAAGAATACATCAAATAAAATTTTATTTTCAAAATGCATAAATACACGCCATGAAAATAGTCCCATTTTAAACTACTGTTAACGGTTGTGTCAAGACTATAACTTAAATAAACCACAATTTAACATGTATTGCAACTCTGGGTCATAATAAATAAATGTGAATAAATCATACAATGAAACACAGGTCCCTAAAAATACATTTGCCAGCTAAACAGCAGGGAAGTTTAATTTCATTTTGTACATTCTTTTTTTTTTAACAATTGTGTTATCAGTTTTTTTTTTTCTTGGCTGTGGCCAGCAAATAATTTAAGATTTTTTTATTGTAAATATGTTTATAAAACATTAAAGGACATACATGGCATGATTTTCTGTTGTCATCCGGTGTACATGGTTTTTGAAATAATCTGTACCAATGCAAGACAAGGTGCTGATCTGGTTTACACCCACCTATGATACAACACAATGGTACTGTTTTAACAATTTATAACGTTTGTACCTCTTTGAAATATATTTTTGTATAACATGTCATTAAAATGCAAAGGTAAACAATACTGCAATCATCAAACACTTGTGTCGCCTGACCTCAGCATGTATCTAAAATATGTTTATCATACAGTTTTTAAAAGTATTGTCAACTCTATGTTTTATACCTTTGTATGATAAAGCAGCTCTTCTATATTTTAAACATTCTATTACCTGCACATAATCTTCCTCTCTTAGATTCAAATAATTCATTTATAATAATAAGACTTTCATCTTCAACAACTATGATTAACTTCAATAAGTTTAAGATATGAACCTGTGCATATAACCTGGGAGTTTTAGTAAGGCTGTTTAATGGAATAAAATAATAAGTTTACAACAGTTATAATAACTTCACCACTAACCTGTGACTAGACTGACTAGACATCCCACCAGCATACACACACAGACACCCAGAGCTGTGTACCAAGTGTATGACAGGCGATACAGTTCATTCAGCCCTCCTCTGAAGTCGGTGTGCATTGTGAGTAACAGATGAAAAAGAAATCATTAAAATACAATTGAACCATGTCACATCAAACCTCAAAGGTGCTAATGAATACTTCTATTTAACCATGAAATCTAGGTAACAGTCAATATCAAAGGCAAATACCCTCTGCGGGCTTGATATTTGCCTCCACTTAACAGGGAATTCTAACTAACAAGATCCACAATGGAGATCAAGTTCCTGGTTTATAAAAGCAAATAAATGCAAGTTCAGTACTTTGGAAGGTTGAACTGAATGGGATTCACTGGAGCTTTAAGCTGTTTGAATGCTAAAATACAGGTGAGAATTACAACTGAACCTATTACCGACCCTCATATGATGGCTAGAGGTAAATGCCGAGGGGAATTTATTGCTTACTGCTATGTTTGTTGCTAAAGCAGCTGTTGCACTATCATGAATAGTTTGACAGCACACTCCAACATGGGGATTTTGTTTAATCTTACTTATTTCTTGCCATCCTGGAGCACGGTCGTAGGATTCTTGAACAGTTAGAGTCCATATCTGTCACAGTCTACAAACTACTGCAGACACCCTCCTAAACACTACAGATTACTAAAGCATGGTTTCTGAAGGTTACTAATGTATCCCTGAATGACCTGCATTAGTATGGTAATGACTACTATAATGATCCTGCAATGTTTGGCCATGATTTCTGACAACCTAAAGTAGTTCAGTAATAACTCGGGGATCAAAGCCACACAAAATTGCTAAGGAACACTAAAGACGCTAGTGATAGATTAAGAATAACTGATGATCATCAAAGAATTATTTGGAATGAGTTAGGAATGACCCCGAATATCTCGAATGAACTAGAAAAAGATTTTTGCTAACAAAAACAAGTGGCCCGGATGGAAACTTGAGTTAATATAACTGTAGTGGTTGTGGTATGAGACTTTAAGGAGAAGGTAAGCTTTACTGTGTTTTGTATCTGATGTGAAAGTAGATTATCTAAAAACTGTATCAGTTGTAGTATTAGACTGTAAGCAGAATAACAACATGCACAGCTAGGCTTGAAAAAGCTCGGTGAGAGTGAAACTTTAAATTTTTTTTCAGTTTTCTTTTTTTTTTTTTTTTTGCAAGACAGAAAAGATACACACATTACACACATATTCTCCTCTTTGTTTGAATGGGGGGGAAGTGAGACTTACACAAACACATAACCTCACTTCCCCATCTCGCTTCTCCCCATCCCCCATACACAGGGGCAATTCTTTTCTCGCGTGCATTTTTATTTGAGTGATGGGAGGGGGGCAGATCTGTGTAGAAAAAGATTGCCTCTTCCTCACTCCCTTCACTGACATAAAATGCAGGTGAGAAAATGATTATTTACTGAAGTAGAATGTTTAGGTTTTACAGCAATTACTTAATTATGTAAGGGACTACAGTTCTGAAATTTTACTCTGTTATAACTGGCACAAAACTACATCAAAAACACATTTAACAAAATGCTCTAAATGTAATACTTTTCAAGTTATAAGTGATTTATTGCATGAATACATGAATTTTAATGCATCAAAAATTCATAAAAAAGTAATTAAGAAAGATCCAGGCCTGATACTCCGACAAGGGAATCTACTGGTGGCCTAGTACATATATGCAAGATATGAGAGAAATCCCTGTAATAGTCAATGAGAAAATTGTGATCAAGTATTGATATTTTCAGACTTTGGGTGGGGGGGTACCTCTTCTAATGGCTCTGGGGAACAAACAGATCTGCATGGATTTTACAATTTATCATCCTTGATAGATAAGGTATCTTTAGAAAAAAAACAGCATGTCTGGTTCTTTCAGTTTTGGAGGAGAAGTTGTTCATGCAGACGCGGACACCGCAGAGTCATGCCATAATGTCAGCTGACATAAAAACAGGAATTTTAAGGAAGACTCAAAAGGTCATTGAAAGTCTTCCTTAAACTTAATCAATGTGTCACGTTGAATTGATGTCATTGAACAGTAAGTCGGTTGGGAGCTGAAAACCCACATTTTCACTTCAAGGTGGCCATGACTGTACTTGTATTGGAACTCCAAGGTGGAAAGAAAATAAGAATGTGCCTATTTTCATCTTTAATAAGTCTGCAAAATTTAACCGAGGTCAGCTGAACAATACGATAGCTCGAGTGTAATTACTCCATAATTCCACTGCAAGGTGGCATAACTTCATTCATATTGGGACTTTAAGGTGACCATAAAATAAGAATTCCCTTTTGTTACCCTTTGTAAGTGCATAAAGTGTAGCTGAGGTCAGTTGAACAATAAGATAGCTGGAGGCTGAAAACTTCCTTTTTTCACTGTAAGGTGACCATAACTTCATTCATATTATGACTTTAAGGTGACCATAAAATGTCCCTTTCTGCCAACTTTTATTTTAAAAATTTAAACATTAACTGAGCTTAGGGCTGAAAAACCCTACATTTTAAGTTTATGATGGCCATAACATCATTAATATTTAAATCATAAGGTAGTAAGAGTCTTTTTTTTTATCTACTTCAATATCAATATATGTTAGATATGGAAAAAGAAAGGGGCCAGACATCTTTATTCCAAATTTTATGACTTTAGGGGGACCATAGCGCCAATTATATTAACAGTTTAAGGTCACCATAAAGTCAGGATAATCCTTTGGTAAATCTTCACATATATATACCAAGTTTGGTTGAAAAAAGTGAAAAACTAATCTAATGTGGACTTTTATAGCTCTTAATCTCCATCACTGATGGATTCTAAGGTGCAACTGAACATAAAGCAAAGCAGTTAACATTAATCCAAGGACATAGTCAGGTCATACCAAGGAGACACAGGGTGACAGGAGAGGCTATGGGGGATATGCTTTTGCAAACAGGTAACTTTTTAGCTTCTTTCTGAAGGAGGCAACTGATGCTGCACTGCGCACTTCATGAGGGAGTTCACTCCAGATCTTAGGAGCATCAAAGGCAAAGCTGTGATCAAAATGTTTGACTGACTTGAAGACTGATGAGTGGAAAGGAGGAACAGTAAGGAATTGATGATCTGGATGAATACACCTGGTACTGTAGGAACAGCTGCTGAGTGACAAGAATGGTTGAAAATAGGAAGGAGAACCACTATGTAAAAAGTTATAAACTAGCGCTGCAGTTTTGAACATACATCTATACTTAACGGGCAGCCAGTGGAGTTGCTTCAGAATGGGTGTAACATCAGCATACTTTCTATGATTTGTAACAATACGAGCAAGGGTGTTCTGAATACTTTGCAATTTGTGCTGATTTAAACATGACAAACCCCTAAACAGAGAGTTGCAGTAGTCTAGACGACTACTAACCAAGGCATTTGCAGCAAGGACAGCCACTTCTGGAGTGAGATACTGTCTTATTCTCCGAAGGTTACACATCTGAAGAAAGCACGGTTTGCAAGTCCTCTTGACATGTTCAGAGAAGGAAAATTCTGCATCAAACCACACTCCTAGATTTCTGACCGAATCAACCGGATGAAGAAGGCTACCAAGAATACTAACAGGAAAAAGGGAGGAAATCTTCTGATGCTGAGGCTTACAGCAAAAGACAATAAATTCAGTTTTTTCTGGGTTGAGCTTCAATTTACTAAGAGACATCGATCATTGCACATCATGAAGGCAGGCATTTAGCTTGGCAAGAGCAGCAGAGGCATTCTTATGGGAGATGGATGTACAGCTGTGTGTCGTCCGCATAGAAGTGGAATTTAATATGCGGATGAAGGTGGATGATTTTGTGGTGTAGTATAAAGTGAAAACAGCAATGGACCCAGAACAGAACCTTGGGGAACGCCATAGATGAGCTTGCTTAATTCAGATAGTGTGGAGCCTATCTTGATGGTCTGGCATCGATCACTCAAGTAGGAAGCAAACCACTTTAGAGCAGTTCCACCAAGACCAAACCAGGATTTAAGGTAACCGAGGAGAATATTATGATCTATGGTGTCAAACGCGGCTGATAAATCAAGAACTAGAGCCGTAGGTTCGCTGCGTGCCACAGAGAGATGGACCTCATTTTTTATTGACAATAAAGCTGTTTCAGTGGAGTGTCCTGGCTTATAAGCTGACTGATGTCGATTATCCAGTTTGTTATTATTGATGTGTGACGTAAGTTGCTTAGCAACAACTCGCTCCATCAACTTTGACAGGAAACAAAGACCAGACACTGGGCGATAAACTAAGTGAACTGGAGGGCTAAAACCCCCTTTTTTGACATTAAGGTGACCTTAAGATTGCAGATACAGGACTAAAACTTCGGCATGTGAAAGATCATCAAAAAGTAGCTTAATGAGTTATTCCAACAAAACGCCAAAATCCTGACCGTTTATGAGATACAGACCAAGTACCGATTTTTAAAAAAATTACGAAAATACAACGCCTCCCATTCAGGCATCTATGGTCCGACTGATCAGAAAATCCTTTCCGACCTGTGAATATAGGTCTAGAATGTACCTGATAAATTTTATAGCACAGGTGTGTGTGTTTTTTTCCGAAACGCGGTGACGAGGTGTTTTTGAAAAATGCTAAAGGTTACCTTAAGTAAAGCTTAAGGCCTCCGCAAATTACCCCCAAAATTTTTTCCGCCCCTATAGATTTAAAGAAAGATAAGAAGGAAAGAAAAATTTGAAAGTCCAAGAAGTTATTCAAGGGAGACCATAATCCGGCGGCAGCAGTGATCAGTCAAACTTACGTGAAAACAAATAAGTGCCCCTGACAGGCCGCTTAATTATGAATGCCCTTGGAATCTGAGAACAATGTCTAAATGCAGAGACTACTCCAGAAAATTATATTTCGAACAAAATTTAAGTAGACACCGATTTAATTTATCATCCAAACATTACAAATGCTACAGAATACTCTCAAAGGTTAGGAATGACTCCAGAACCAGACAGTAATTTCCCTAAATGGAAAAAACAAACAAACAAAATCTCTGTGGACGCATATACAGACGATGACCGTGCATGATCCATAGTATCCCCAATTTATGGGTATACAATTACATTTGTCATTTGCTCGTTAAAATGGAGCAGAAATGTTGACAGTTGAGACACAAACCAGCCTCAAAGGGCATTTTACATCCATCAACACTTTAATTAAAACTCTTGGCCTAACAGCATTCATCATTTACAATACTATCTGAGCACACTATGTATCTTGGGATCACTTCTGGTACATGATTAGTTTATAAGGTACATATACACTGCTATGTGTATGGCAAATTAAATAGATGACATCTTTTTTTTACCATGAATTTTTACAAATACGGAACATGAAAAGGCCATTCTGTATGTTGCTAGAAAATGTGTACATTCAGCTTCAATTTTCAGAGTTAAAACTCGTATTTAAAGGTAAGAGTTTAAGAAATACAGATTGAAATATGATAAATCATACATGGATTCAATGTAGGTTAAATAATTTTCTTCATCATCAACACTATTTCATCATTAATACTATTTGTCATGTAGTTCTTGTATCTTAAAATGCAAACATGAAACATATACGGATACTTGTAAGTTTTGCAGTACACATTTTTGTCATAAGGGTAATTTTAAACATTCTTTTCAGTTTCTTATAACCTCTTACAAATCATGGTTCTCTGCCACACAATGTACCATAAATCACATTCTGACTATTGTTTCTTGATAATAATTATAAAGACCGGAAGTGTGCAGTGAACGAAAACCCATCTGTGCGCATAGGATCAGCTGGGAGTAAAACATGCGATAACTGCCCGCTGAAAAACGGAAGTGCTGTTTCAAATTGCTCGATTGTATGTTGGTACTAGTAAAATCGTCCGCTTTTACGAGAGCGATCATGCATTCAAAACAATATGGCGGCGTCCTTGATTGTGTCCCCTCATAAAAACAAAAGGATATTTCTTGAAACCAGGTAGACCGGTCTTTATAATAGTAATAAATACCTCATGCTTGGGCGTTTGTTACCTAAGGGCGCTCTGGCATTATTTGGCATTTTTGCCGTGCGTATATCCTGTAGCAAACGCCCTCACAATTGGTATTTATTCCGACAATAACAAATGCTGCCCTTATAGCAAAATTTCATTAAAAATTAACTTCTGTAAATGTAACTTTACATTACAATAAAAAGTTAAAACCTTGAAATAGGTTGCAACAATAGGTGCATCTGCTTTCACAGAAGGTATCAGCAAATATCATACAAAAGTGTACTTTTATATAACTTTACATACTCTAATTAGGCATATTTTTCATCTAATTTTTGCCGATTTCTGTTTGTAGACATGATCTTCACAATATTTTATACTGTTACAAAACACTTACAGGTTTTGGATCTCTGTGTCAACTGTTGTGTATGTTACATTGCTGCTATAGACCTGTGTGCTACTACTATATAACAGGTCCATCTCAGTGGTGGGTAGAGTCACGCTGCTGTTGTCCACACCACTACACCCATCCACTGGACCAGGAGGCAAGGGAGGACTGAATGGCTTGGTGATGTAAGCACCCACAGTCACCCACAGAGTCATAGCCAGACCTGCTAGACAGCCAGTCATGGCGCCCTAAATCAAACAGACTTAGAAAGAGGTTTTGCTAATGCAAAATCGAGCGTCAAACAGAAAAGAAAGTGAATAATGGTAAAACGTTTACAAGATAATGGCTTTTAAAATACAGAGAATCGACCCTGAGGAAAGGAAAGGACTGGGGAGGAGGAGAGGGAGGGAGAAAGGAAGCCATATCACTGTCCCATTTAGGGTCATAGAATTGGACTTTAAAGGCAAGAAGGTAACAAAAAGCCACATCATGAGGTTTCAATAATCATGAAGAATAATTTAACAAAGTTTTATAAGATTTCAGACAATATATTTGTAGATACAATGCAAATTACAGAAAATTCAACTCCATGATCCCAGTCTGATAGGGAGAGGGGGGAGGGAGCAAATTTGATGGGATTTTTGATATTCCAGGGCATGGTTTCCCAAGGCGTTTCAAAGCTCTAAATTTAAAAAAAAGAAGAGATATTTGCCATTTTAAAAATCTCTTCTGCCTATATCTAGGATGCCAAAGACACCTGATTTGGCTGATTTTATGGTAATCTTAGCAAGCCATTAGGATGTACGTTTGAAGCTATAAACCCAATTTTCATGCATAATAACATTGAAAGGTTCTTAATGTGAGTAGATATGCAAGATAAGTGCAAATAAGGGTTAACTTCATATTTGACTGGAAAGCACTACCCATGCCAGTACATGATAACTGCCAAAAATTTTATTCCGATAGACCATACATTTAAGGAGAAAATAGTGGTGTGGCTGTAGTGCAGTGGCAGTAGTGTAGGCTTTCTGGAAATGGGGTGAAACCAATCAGGGACTTTTAATAATTTAAAGAAAACTTTTGTATGGTTATCAAACCCAAATTAATTGCATGTCCAACTAAATTTATGGTAAATCTTGTATACACCTTCCAATATATTTGGTTGTTGACCCTGTAAAAATTCATTCAGTGCAGTTTTTTCTTACACACTATGTTCTTGTGCTACAATTATGTAATTGTAAACTGAACAAAGATTATTTTATCTCGTCTAAAATGGCAATGGATGAAAGACCACTTTAACCACTCTTCTTATCAAAATGTCTTCTTAATCTTTATTTATTATTACAGTTTTTACAATAAGTTTTAACATTTCAAATTTATCCCTTTTTCTTTTCAATGCTTGGGCTTCTTAGCCCAAATAAAAATCTGATTATTATTGAGTGGACAATAAAAAGAGGTCGTGCGAGGCAGTATCTGACCTTTGCATTAGCCCATGGTACCAAAGCTCCCAGTAAGAACATCCCCAGCTGGGGCCCGCCTGAAGCACCAAGCAATGCAAAACAGACCTAAAACATAGAAATTACTCCATAAACTAAATAACCATATCTTCTACGTAAACTTATTGAAGTAAATAAATTGTTCTCATACTGAACAGATATACATTATTTTTCACCTTTATACAGTGGAACCCATATCATCTGACCAGGTTTTGAAAAGAAGTTTTAAGCGCGAGCCTCAGTAGAGCTTGCACTTCTAGGAATCAATTTTTTTTTTTGTCTCCGGACTTTCAACAGCTGTGGCGCAGCGTGATGAGTATTTGTCTGCTCACTGAAGTTAAGCGGCAATGGGCTACATCAGTACTTGGATGGGTGACCGCCTGAGTTCTAGACCAGCTGTGAGATGTGTCTAAGTTAAAATTTCTTTGTGTCACCAGACTTTCGTAAATTCTAGTGCACTACTCACGCTAGGGGACCGAAACACCTTTCGGCCTAGTTTTTTTTCCAGAAAACAGCAAATTTGTAAATTATAAGAGCTAATAGTGTATTGGCTGTTTGGATAAGAGAAGTTCAGATAAGCAGGTTCTAAGGTGTAAACATATGCAGTACCTTTAATATAAATCCTTAAAAAAACCCAAAAATTAGTTAAGTTTGTCTGCCAACACATTATAGTGTTAGCTAATGAAACACAGACTGATGATCAACAAACACCTACTAAAACCAATTTTTCTTGATTGCTGAAGGCTAAAGTTTAAGATTTATGAACTTCCAAGTGAGAAAAGTAAAATTTATTTTTGTACTCTACCACATGCTCACTTAGACCAGGGATTTCATAGCTTTACTCTGTACTTTCTTACAATTTGACCTTAAAATTACAACAAATAATGATACCTGAAATATATGAGGTCCGAAGTTATGTGCCAGGAATGTCAGGGCCACAATGATAGCACCACTAACACCAACTGAAAGCAGAGAGTTACAGCCACACATCAGACATGAGCTGTGGGTAGGAGTATACCCCTTTACAGTCTGCTCTAGCCTCTGTATCAGTACAACTGGTACAAGCAAGGTTCAGGTATAAGTGGAACTAGTACTGACTTGCCAGTGTCCCTACTTTTGTAGGTATATGTGAAACTGGGTTATTACTAGAACCATATACTTTGGATATTGAAAGTTACAGTTATAAGAAAGTCCACTCTGTATAAATACATTGAATTCTACTCACTTTCACACTGAAAAACTACATTTCCAGCTCACAGTTCAAAGATCAGGAGACTTTCAGAGCAGTGTCAGAGAGAAAAGGTATATAACAATAAAGTATGAACACAAGACAATTCAATAGCAAGACGACAGCATTAATCAGTACAGTAAAAATGAAGTTGTAAAATTTATTAATTGAAGTATAGCTGTCAATGGAAATAGCAATATTAAGTCCATATATAATATCAGTTGCAGCAATCAACATATCGTTGTGATAAGAGAAATATTTCAAGTATGGCAGGTGAACACATTTTGGCAGAGCCTTCCAAATATCAACTATTTTTTTGTAATTTTATTTATTTTTATTTCCAAACATCAACTTCCTGAACTTAATGGTTTCCGAGATATAGCCAAGAAAAGACTTTCAAACTCAAGGTCAATATGGCAAGGTCAAAGGTTAAATCATGTTCACACCTTGATGTTGCACACCTACAACCCCCAACCAATGTCCCTGCCAAGTTTTAACATCTTACACCTCACAGTCTCTGAGATACAGCCCAGGCATAATTCTGAAACTCAAGGTCACTATGGTAAGGTAAAAGGTCAAATCAAGGCCACACCATAACATTGCAACCTACACCCCATAACCAATGCCCCTGCAAAGTATCAACTTCCTACACCACACAGTTTCCGAGATATATCTTAGAAAAGATTTTAAAGGTCAAGATAACTATAGCCAGGTCAAAGGTCAAATCAAGGTCACATGATGACATTGCTCACCTGCAACCCCTAACCAATGTCCCTACCAAGTATCCACTTTCTATAACGTATGATTTCCGAGACAGAGGACATGTTCCATTTCACCTATTTTTAATAATCAGTTGTTACCATTTTGAGTGGTTTGTTTCTTGAAAATAAACCACTGACACGGCGTGGTCTATGGAAAGGTCAAACAAATAGTTTACAAAAGTAGCATTAAGGTCAAATTTGTGAATAATTTCCCACAATTCAAGGGAAAAACAAGGGAATTTCCTCACTAACATATTTCTCATTCTGTTGTGAATTTAAGTTTCTTACTTATAACTTTGTTGATAACCAATGCCTTTGCTTCTGAGGCATGGCCAAGCCATGTCTTGAGGAAATCTTCCCAGACCAAAGCTGCAACTGAGTTGATGATGGATGAAATAGTGCTGAGGGCACCACTGGTGAGAGAGGCCATAAACAGGCCCGGTATGCCAGGTAGTGAGGACAGAGTGTGCAAAACAAACACTGGAAGAAGCTGTAAGATATATACAGAGAAAGGGTTTGCATCAGTTTCTTGTTAAATTATATGTCTGTGTTAAAGAACTTGACTGTATATTTTAGCATAAATAACTGACCTGAATCCAATTACCCTTATTCTTGTATTTACCAAATGACAGTACTGGAAAAGAATATAAGATTAGTTCATGTTCATAAATTTATTGGGAAAAAAGGCCAAATATCTAAGAATGAAAACTGAAAATTAGACAAATCTGAACAAAAATTAGCTTTCACCCTGTTGTTGATGGGAGTAAACAATATTTAAATATATCTACAAGTCAACCTGGTTTTGAGCACAAGGCTACCTTTTCATTGTCCCAGTATATATAAAAGCACATAGCTCAATAGCTATAGCTTGTACACAGAATGAAGCATTCAGCATATGAAGCAATTTTGCAGTAACCATACCCAAGGGTTGGCAGCTATGGCTGGAATGTTCATTACTTGCTGTTAAAGCCAGATAGCAACTTTACACTGTAATATACACTGAAACTATTGTTTTCCACAAATAGAAAATTTCTGAAAACTATTACTTGATCTCATGTAGAAGCTTGGTTTTACAAAATTGTTTTTACAAAGGGCAACTCAATGAACAAAAATAAACTCCTGGTTGAAAGTAACATCTCATGTCCATATTTCTAAGACCAAAACTTAAAAATTAAGTTTTGAAGTGCTTTATTTACTTGTATATACATGTAGAATAAAAATTCAATAGACATTTGAGGTGTTAAATCCTATTACGTTAAACTTAACTTGAAATGATTCTACTTATCCATGACTTTATTTTATATTCTGCAGAAAAAGCTATTTCTACTCAAAAGAAAATTCTCTTTAAAGGTGTTTCTATGTAACCAAAATTTAGAGTTTGTCTCACCTGGTTTGAACTTTGTATGAGCTTGTGCTCTAAAGGGTCGCATCTGGTTTTCACATAGTAGGCATAAATAATGAGACCAGTAAAACAAAGCAGGAAGTGGAAGATGTAGAACAGAGGAATATTTAACAGCACTGTACTGAAAACACAATGCACGGTCATACATAAAGAGAATTACGAGAGTAAGAATTGGCTAAGAAATGTGATTATTAATTTATTACCACAGCATGTAAAATTTAAAACTGGGACATAACTGAGCAACAATTGGGACAAGCAATTCACTAAGATATTGTTGAAACTTAGGCGTAGATTCGGAAATTTACAAAAAAGTGTGGGCAATCCTCTAACTACGGAAGTCACGACTAGCTGACTAATCGACGACGCTTAGAATACCGTTTTTTTGGGTATCATATTTTAACGTACGAATAATCGCTGAATGTAGTATCATAAAGACTGGAAGTGCGCAGACCACATAAAACAATGCAGTGCGCATATTTTTGTGTACATTTATCTGAGGCAATAAATGGACGACCGCAGATAATAGAGAACGAAATGATACACACAAAATATAGCGTGACATATAGGTGTGTATAACAACATATTTATAATAATATTTATGGATTAATAAAAGAAACCAGTCTTTATAATAGAAATAAAGTCCTCAGGTTCGTACTTTATGACCTCTATAAAAGGACAGAACTTCCGGCATAATGGACTTGTGCTCCGTGCTCGTCCGTTATCCGCCGGAAGTACCGTCCTTTTATAGAGGTCATAAAGTACTCACCCTCAGGCTTTATTTCTACACTAAAAGATGGCAAAAGTTCTGACTCCTTCAAATATGTGCATATTGTCACATAAAATAAGTTAAAATCCAACTACAGCCATGTTTTCTGTATTGTTTAATCATTTACGTAAAAACGGAAGTACCATTTACCTCTTATATTGCCCACTTCCTATCTGATATATATGAACCAGAAGGTGCAGGAAAACAACAACTTTCTTAAATTTTGCAGATTATAGACATATAATTTCATCTTATTTCAGATATTTATCATTGTCTTTTAGAATATAAAACTTCCGAGAATTTTTGGTATTTTTTAATTCAATGGTTATTCAGTGTCAACATGAATAGTAGTTAGCGATTAGCTGACTTGAAATATTTGGAGTCGTGATATTTGGGGACGACATCGAGTTACGCAATAAAAAACACGAGTTTTCACAAAATAAATAATGATATACTTACCTTGTCTCAAAGGGACATTTTTGGAACTGATCAAACCATCAAAACTTAAAACTCAATAATTATTGGCTGTTTTAATATTAACCTTAGCTGCGTGGCTGTTCCATGACGTGCACATACATACCTGTACACTTTAAATGGCAAAAAAATATTTTTTCTTGCAAAAAAAAAAAGGTACTTAACACAACTGATAATAATATTTGGATTTTGCTTATTTTATTTTTATTTTTGTGTATTTACTCGAGTCCAACTCGAGTTCAACTCGTTTCTAACAAATGATCCTCGATCTGCAAAAATCGTAGACGATCCCAGCACTAGACGAAACCCAAGTCACCTGTGTTCCTACTTGAATGTGTTTCCCACTGTACTACAGTGACAGATATGGATGTGGAGCGAATACTGATCAGCCATCACTTATTTTCAAATTTCAGTAGACAAGGCATTCTGGAGTCATTCCTAGGGGCCATGGTGGCAGAGTGGTAACACTCGCGCCTCCCACTTCTGACATCAGGGTTTGGTTATCGGCCTGAACTCAAGTGGGAAAGCTGGTAGTTGCTTGCCGTTGGTCGGCAGTTTATAGTACAGAACCTTGACCAATTGTGTGTACTGGTTTCCTCTGCCCATAAAACTAATCATCATGATATGACCTATACAATGTGTTAAAAGTGACGTTAAATTCCAAATACATAAAACAAGACATTTATTTGAACCAGGTAAGAATTTGAACCAGGCAATTAAGTTGAACAGGCGTGAGTGGAAAAAGGTATTAATTTAAACTGGATAGTAAGTTACACAATTTGGGTCAAGCATTGTTTGAAAAAGCCAATAATTTCAGCCAGGGATTTGACATACAAAGACTACTGATAAAAATTGCAATCAAGAGGATGATTTGGGCCACATGTTCATTCAAAGCAATGCAATAATTTATAGAAATTTATATATTCGCACATACAGCTTTGCATCCCTGATTTTCTTTGTTGCAGTGAACCTCTGAAAGGTAAACTGAGAGGCTCCATAAAATGACAGGCCACCAAATGCAAACCCCACAGAGAGGCCCCAGAAAGTGTGTCTGGTTCTTGGGTCAGGGTCAAAACTGCAAACAGAGGAATACATCAAATTAAATATTCATTCATTATACAAAATGACATTAATTCATTACAAAGTATGTATAAAGCCAGCACAACAAGACTCATGAGAAAGACAATTATAGCTTATCACTTCTGGTTTAATTACATATCATAAGTCATGTAACAATTGAATTACAATAACAGTATTCTGTTGTTTTGTACCTGTTTTAAATAAAATCAGCCACATAAAGTAGACTTCAAGTGTACTACATGTGTGACATTTGATCTGATAGAGGTGCCAAACAGTACTTGTTTTTTTTTTGCAAACTTGAGATATCCTCTCACACTGAGCAGCATGTATTGAATAACTCTACTACTAATACTGTAGTCTATTGAAATGTTGGTCAGCTGACCCAGTAGTTCATGGTTGGGACCTAATCGACTGTAACCCAGTTTATATTGTATTACGGATTATTCAAAAATATTTACAAAATCACTGGTTTGTTACAGAACATATGGCAAATAAATTTTTAAGCGAGATGTTCTAGCGAGGCTCACACCTGTAGAGATCACTTTTTTCTTTCTTTCTTTTTTTTTATGATTATCTAATTTACACTTTAATACTCAAATTGGGACAGGCCAAAATATGCCTCTTTCGCTTACCTGTCACACTCTAATCTATTCCTGGGTATAATATTGGACACAAGGGTATATGCATGCCTAGCCTAGAATAACTCATAGGTTTTAAAATGAAACAGCCAAAGGTATCAACTGGGGCTCTTCTGAGATGAACCAAACTATGCCAGGGTTATGCTGGGACAGAGTTATTGTGGCCAATTACACTGGAAAAATATGAAATGGTCTGCATATACATACTAGGATGAAACAGTTTCAATTAGAAGGATTTTAAAATACTTCAATACTTTCTGCTACAAGTAAAGCTGAAATTGCATACTTGTAAAAATGCAGACGGTCTCCCTGGTCACTCAAGTGAAACACTTCTTGGATACCTCCAACGGATATACAACCCTGAAACACAAGAAAGTGCTGAGAAAAATAACATGCTACACACACAATCTGAACCTAATCAGGCTAGTATTCTCCAATATATAATGCCCCAAACTTTGGAATTAATCCGTGAGCTAAATAAATAAATGGTGTGGAACACATATAGCACATCTGTATCCTTTTAAATAAGTTTTATAAATTTATAATTTAATTTTTGAGATCAACTCTAATCGATAATCTCTTCTCACACTTCTATTAAGACTCTCTGAATTGATATATTTTTGTTTAAATTTGCTTTCACTCCACTAAAAGGGTTATATCACATTGACCAGGTCATTCTAGGACTGGAGGAATTTAACACTTTGTCTTAAAATTCACAAGTTTTACATATTTTCACATCTTTTGATTTCCACGATATAATTTTATAGCAATTTGAACTCACTTTACACAACAGCAATTTTAACTTTAAAAGATGTGACAACATGATCCAAATAACATGAAATGTGGTAATTATCGAGAAGATGGACCCAAACCACTTCACAACTAAACTCCCTTTACTTCCCCTGGTGTTTCTCTGTGTCTCATGTCAATGGACTATGGATCTATGCTCATTTGTATGGCCGGCCATAGAGTCTGTCTTTAAGACAGAGATTAAGCATTATAAAGTACAATTAGCATTGCAATATTATGAGAATAAAGAAGCATGAAAGTTGCTACACAGATTTGGGAAACCCAATTAATTTTATATTCTTAATTTTAAGGGGCTCATCCTAAAGACAAATTTTCTATTCTCTACTCATAATATGTTTCTTAATATGCTCACTTACCTGAATTATAACTGCTAAAATCCCTGCTATCATGATACCAGACTGAAATACATCAGTCCATACGACTCCGCGTAAGCCACCCAGGGCAGTGTACAAAGTCACAAAACAGCCCAGTGAGAGAGCCAGTGACCATACAGGGAGAGGGGTGACTGGAGCAGAAAATAAGAAATGGGTTAAAAAATACATGTTGCCAGTTGTGACCAATGAATGGACAAATACATTCTCTTGAGGGAAGAGATAGAAGTACAGAAGTATAAATACATATGGTACGCATGAGTGATGTGACGGTGTTTCATGAAGTTCGATATTTTTCTCAATAAGTGCCCCAAAAACCAAGTTTGCCACATACTTTATAAATTTAGACTTGGTAAAATATTTGAAATCACCAACATGACACAAATCTTATTTTCACCCAAACAAAAAACAAACAAAAAAAAAATTATTTAAGAAAATGGTGATATTTTGCCAAAATATCTATGGATAACATGTTTTTATCACATTTCCAACAGCTAAAAGATTTTGTAAGAGATTTCCGTACTTTTACACAATTTGGCATGTATTACTATGATGTTTGAACTAGACTGAACTTTGCCAGTCCCTAGTGACACTGAACATTGAGCTCAAAATTCCAAGTGACCAAAATCAAAGTCATACTTCCCTTTCAACAGCCAGGGTCATATTGGGACAGGTCCCCAGCACAGTCACTTGTGGGAGTAGAACCCACACAGAGGTGACAGCCTGTTATTAGATGCCAAAACCTGCTAACCACTACACCACTGTCGACCCTCTTAAGTGATTAAAAAGCAACGAAACAGCTGGTAAGGGGGCAGAGACAAAATGCTCAATAAATGTGTTTAAAACTACCAACAAGATAGAGATATTTTTGTAAATGACACACTTTGAATATAATTTTCAAGAGCTGTCTTTCTCATTATCCATATATTCTATACAGTGGAACTTCTGTTACAGGAACTTCAGTGAGATAGTGAAATATAACAGCGACTGTACATGATTCTTAATTAAAACTAGAAACGTCATTGCAAGACCTTCAATAATTTAACAAACATAATCTTTTTTTTTTCACCCAATTTAGAGTGTGAGGTAATAAATTAAAACTAAATTATAGTTTTTAAACATTTTTTGTAGTTTTCATTATTTTTGTTGGAATATTAGTTTACTTTTCACAAAAGTGACTATATTAGACACCATACAGCTTATCAGTACTGACAACTACACTACCAAAAGACATACACAATGTAACAAAACACTTTTTTCATTATATAACAATAATGGAAGAATTTAATAATGTAAAATTGATGTTAATTGTCTTATTGTAGGCCTGTACGGCCATTGCACTGCAGTTAACCAACTGAAATTTGACTCAACCACAACTTGTTTTATCGATCTGAGGCTGAAATGGTGTTTTATATACTATTTTCATAGAACTTACCTCCAGCAAGAGCAGTAGCAGGGGCATAGAGAGCAGTCCCACCATACAGGAGTAACGCCAACACCTCAGCCACTGAACCCATCACACGCACTGACACTGACTGGAAACGCCTCTCCAGATACTGACAGATTCAACCAATAAACAAGTAAAATACTCAGAACATGTATTTTAAAACAATGATCCCCTTCGACACCACAATGAAAAGGTTTTGAACTGTAGCAGAGAAAATTACTGGGTTGAAGATGTTACAAATGGATGGACGGAATGGGGACGGAATAATACAAAAGACTGACTTGTCTATCAAGGCTCGAATAACCGTTCGCAGCCATAGGCACAATAACAGACTTGTAGAAAATGTATCCAAAGTGCCTAAATTTTTGTTATCAGAATAGTTTGGTTCATAAGAGTAAGAAAATTTAAAATTCACCAAAATATGTAAAGTTCATCATTGAGGAAAGTGATTTTATATTTTGCTCTGAAGAATGGGATTTGTCTAATTACATTAATAATTTTTCTGACAATGTTAGGTCTTTTATCTATATGTCTTTCAAGATTACTGATCTTTGTTTCTTCTTGCTTAATTGTCAAAGCCAATTCCAGCAGTGAATTTCACCTGTGGAAACTTTCATATACTTTGACAGAATCCCTCTCACCTCAAACATAGAAGTCAACCTCAATGGATGCAGAAGTGGCACAAAAATCACACAAGTGAGGAGGATCCCCAGACCTGAGCCGAAGTTGAAGGCATACTGTGATCCCTGAAAAATACATTTCCTTATGTCGTAATCTATGTGTATTTAGCATCTGAAAAATAAGGTAATCGTACTTGATATTTCGTAACACCATACTTCATGATACATAACGTTTAAGAGAAATGACTAATAAATAGTAAAAAATTACAATGGTTTCAAAAGGTTTACAAAACACATACTATTATAATAGTATAATAATATGCTGCAATGACCTTCCAATTGTTTCAACTTTTGACGGTGTGTTGGAAAACTGGCCATCCTCAAATATATAGCATCCTTAACTCCTAGGACACAGCCTTAATTGTGTTCTTTCATGGGAATTTAAAATAAGTCAGCTATAAATATATATCAGCCAGGATCATTCAGTATAACTTAACCTTTCATGCAAGGAGACACTCGAAATATTTGAAGTCCTTGGTGGCCTAGAGATTAGTGAGTTTGTCATCTAATCACAGGTTGTCATCTATCAGTGGCTTGTCCAAAAGTGGTCAGCTGAGGGCTTGTCCCAATATGACACTGACTTCCATATCCACTGCGCACACAGTTTTTTTTTAATAAACTACATCATATAAATAACAACATATATAAATAAAAACATCAAATGAAAAACTACTAGGTAGTTTTGCTTTAATACATACCTGAGTGTACATTTCAGCAGGTAATCCAAGCAATGTGACAGCAGAAACTACTGATACAACTAATGAAATGGTGAGAGGCAGAATCTTCAGATTCCCATCACCCAGCAGAAATTCACCTACAAGTCAGTTGATTTGACACAATTATACAAGTTGTATTGTAAGATAGAAAATTGCAAATTTAATAAGTAAATTAAATTTTTATAAGTTAATACCCTATCCAATGGACAATTGCTAAACAGGTCGGCGCAAACCGGCCCGCCAAACGCCAGAAAAAGACGTCCTGTGTTTCCACCGGCTGGCCGGTCCGTAGTACTGTGCACTCCCCAGATGGCGCCTCGTACTTCCTTCCTGTCTAGACAACCTGACGTCATAGCATCTTTTTCGTTGTCTAAACCTGTTAGACCCCTAGTAAGCTGATAGCGGGGTCGGTGGGAGGGTCTTGTGTGTCCATTGGATAGGGTATTAACTTATAAAAATTTAATTTACTTATTAAATTTGCAATTTTATTGCGTTAATACATCCTATCCAATGGACAATTGCTGAATAACTACCGCTTGGTCGGCGGGTAAGTTACTAGGGACTTATGTGAACTCACAAATGATAGCAAATTTTAGCCTACGGTCTAGGCTGACTTTGTCAGGAGACCCATAGGCCCAGGCCTGGATTGACCTTAAGGTCAGGAAACCCTGTAAGGCCTTGGTCGGTTGCCAACAGCCGGTTACCAGGGGCTATACCGACGTCGCCCCCCCCTTTTTAACAGACCTGCTCTGAGGTAGGGGAAGAGAGGGATGAGTTCAGTCCCAGAAAGCAAATACACCTCCCGAAGGAAGCACGTCCCATTTTATAATATGTGTATGTAGAACGGTTTACATTATGTACATACATACAAATCTCCTCAATCTAAGGGCCACTTGTGGCTCTGCTGAGCAGCCAACACTCAGCCCAATTGGTAAAGCTCTGAGTCAGCTCAAGCCACACCCTTCAGATAGAACAGTGTGAAGGTATTAAGTGACTTCAGTGGTAGACTGACAAGGATGGATCTAAGGAGACTCCCGACTGGAAGCCCTTAGGAGCAGCAAAGGCCCTGACATCATGAGCTTTCAGCTTGATGTAAAAGGTGGGCCTCTTGGTCAAAGAGCTCATAATATAGGATCACAGTCTGCTTGATCCAAGAGGAGATTGAGGCAGGTGAGGTGTCTTTGTAGGAACCTTTCCTAAAGGAGCCAAAGCCACTTCCTTATTCTGCCTGAGGTCTGAGGCCCTGTCCAAATAGTAGCGCAATGCTCTAATCGGAAAGAGGGACCTGTCAGACTTGAGGGACCTATCCAGAGTTTGGGCCAGGGCTGGTATAACCACTGGGGCCACACTGTCTGGACCCTCTTTGACCAGCTGATTCTTGAAAAGAAAGCTGGGTGATGGATACAGGAAAACCTTTGATCAAAACAGATTGGTGTCTGATATTCTGTTTTGCCAAGCATGAATCTCACTTCTGCACTTGCCTGACCCAAGTCTTCAAAGTCAGGTGCTTGAAAGAAGCCTGTAGGATTGGTTCAAAGGGAGCCTTATTTAGCTGGTGTAAAACCAGGGGTAGGTTCCAGGAGGGGATCCCCCTTCTACCTTTGGGTCTGTCTCTATGGAGACTATCCAGGAGACGAGTGAGATTTTCATATTTGCTGATGATGACAGGTAAAATACCTAGTTTATCAGCAATGGCTGACCTGTAACCATCAATGGTGCTGGGCTGTAACTTCCTGTCTTCAAAAAGGCACATAAGGAAGTCAGTCACTGACTTTATAGGGGGGTGCTCTGAAGTCCACCCCATTAATTATGCACCACTTTGGATCATTGACTGATCTGATTGATCCTCTTTGAGGAGCCTCAATCCTTGCTGCCACTGCCTCAGAGAAGCCCTGTTCTTCGATTGTTGTGGCTCTAGGAGCCATGTATGGAGATTCAGAATTTTCAGATTTCTGTGAGGGATCTGATTGAAGGGCTGTGTTAACAAGTTGGGCAGACTCAGTGGAATCTGACTGGATATGGCCATTAGATACCCAAACCCAGGCCTGTTGGGCCTTCCGGGAGCAATCAGAAGGAGTCTCTTGCATGGGGAGTCTTGTAACTTCTCCACCACTTTGCCCAAGATGGCTGGTGGTGGGAAGGCATACATGTCCAGATCCTCCCATGGCAGACTTAGCGCATCCACTGCTATGGCCAGGGGATCCGGTACCGGTGACTCAAACAGAGGCAACTTATTGTTGAACCTCGTGGCAAATAGGTCTATTTGAGGCTGGTGCCATCGGCTGCATATTGTTTGGAAGACCTCCTGAAGGAGAGACCACTCTATTGGATGGTCTGGCCTAGCTTTGATAGCTTGTCTGCTACCTTATTTGCCGGCCTGGACTGTGTCGGGCTTTGAGAGTTACTTGATTTCTGGTGCACCCGGTCAAGATTCTCAGTAGTGGAGCACAAAGTGGGCCCAACCTCATGCCTCCTTCTTTGTTTATGTATGACACCACTGCGGTGTTGCTACAAGTAGTATCTTGTGTATGCAGAGGTCTTGGAACTCTTTTAAGGCTAGAAGGACTGCCTTGAGTTCTAGACAATTGGTATGCAACTTGCTTTCCAGAGGGAACCAGGTGCCTCTTGCAGTGCTTTTGTTTAAGTGATGACCCCACCCTTCGTTTCATGTATCTAAAAAGATTTGTAGAGCATGTTTTATTGGGTGCAGTGGTTAGCCTGTAAGGCCAATGTCCTCTTGCCGCCACCACTGTAAATGTGGGTGCAAGGACCTTGGTATTATAATCACCTTTCTAGTGACTCTGGTACCCTCCGGATGTTTTTGAGATGCCACTGTATGGGTCTCATATGAGGTCAGCTTAGGTGAACCTGCTTTTCTGTGGCTGTTAGTAAACTTGCTGGATCGGACAAGCCAGTGGTGACAGTATTTCTAGTATTTTGTCCTGAAGTTCTGCCAACAGTCCGGTGTAGGTCGGACCCAACCGGCCCTGAGGTCGGACTGGTAACCTACAAAATTGAAGATCTGCTTGGCTCCAGTTCCGACTTTTCCAAAATCACCAGCCAACCTAGTTCTTGGCGTATTTTTTACCAGATCTTGGGTATGCTGGAGACAAAGGTGGTGGGTTACAGCTCTCACCAACCTGTCATCTAGGTACTGGTGGATTAAATTTTCTTCTACATGACCATCAGTTTCACCTCCTTGTTATTACAGTGAACTCCAAGACTGCTGCGGACAGACCGAAAAGCAGAGCTTTGAGTTGGTATGCCCAACCCTGGACATGAAATCTCAGATATTTCCTGGACTGTTCCTGTATTGGTATATGGAAGTAGGCATCCTTGAAAAACTATAGAGGTAACCCACTCCCCTTGATGGATGGAGGTTAGTCTGATGGTTAACAGTGTCTCCATATTTTTTTTTTTTTTTTTTTGAGATGTTCATGGTCCTTGTCAAGCCTGGTCTGGTCTGGCAAGGGGGTGACTGGTCCTCCTTCTAATTTTACTACCTGGGGACCAGCTCCCAAGGCTCCCAGAGGTGATTTAGTCTGGCCCCTTTAGGTAAGTTTGGTGCAACCTTTGGTAGACAGATAACATTTACTGTCCCTCTGGAACACAGGTCTGACCTGGTGAAATGATACCAGTTAACAGTCCATCTGTTCTTGCTGTGGACCAGCCCGGGTGGGGCTGACACAACTCTTCACATTACATAGACTCTTGACCCTAGACCAGCCGCCTGAAAGGTGGAGCATGTAAACATTGTCATTTGTATGATGGCTGACCCCTGACCGGACATAATGAAAACTTGTTCAACTGTGAACCGTAGCTCGCAGTACTCTGTAACCAGTAAAACTGGTAGGTTCGGCTGACCACTGAATTAGTTAGTGGCCTACTAACTAGGTAGCCTCCAAGTGGTCTGCTGGTCGGTTCCGGTCCTCTGAAACTAATATTGAAAAGGGGCAAGACAGCAATTGCACCTGATAGCAGGTCAGTAGTCTCTGTAACTAGCTGGTATGAAGCAAAACTGCTCAATGAAAACTGTATAGCTGGAAACCGGTTGGTGAGCTCTGTACCCGGTTGAAGCAGTTTCTGTGTAGGAAAAAATTTTAGGGACTACACATTATTAGGCCTGTCATCAGTCTTAGGCCGGTGAATAGGCTGCTGATGAGGACTGGTCAGCTGGTAGAAGACCTTGGGTTGGTGATTCTTAGTGCTGGTTGGTAATAGACAAAAGGGCTTGTAGCTGGGTAATATGAAGCAAGCTGTTTGGTGCAGACTGTGCTGCCTGTAACCAGTCGGTACACTCTGTAACCAGCTGACAAACAGTACAAGGCTGTGTAGCCGGTACCCTGCCGGTACACTGTAACCAGCTGTTGAAGCTACTGTATAAGACTGTGTAGCCGGTCGGTACACTGTAACCAGTTGTTGAAGTAACTGTAAAAGGCTGTTTAGCCGGTGGTCGGTCTGTACATTCTGTAACCAGCAAGTGAATAAGGCTGTGTAGCCAGTACTGGTCGGTACACTCTGTAACCAGTTGTTGAAGCAAGTGTACAAGGCTGTATAGCCGGTACTGGTCGGAAAACTCTGCAACCGGTTGTTGAAGCAAGTGTACAAGGCTGTATAGCCGGTACTGGTCGGTACACTCTGTAACCAGTTGTTGAAGGAAGTGTACAAGGCTGTGTAGCCGGTACTGGTCGGTAAATTCTGCAACCGGTTGTTGAAGCAAGTGTACAATGCTGTATAGCCGGTACTGGTCGGTACACTCTGTAAAAAGCTGTAACCAGTTATTGAAGTAAGTGTACAAGGCTGTGTAGCCGGTACCTGGTCGGTACACTCTGTAACCAATTGCTAAAGCAATTTTACAACTATCTTTTGTGTTGAATTCAGCTGACTGTAGGTTTCCGCCATTAATAAAGGTATTTCTTTAAATTTCACATCATACTGTAACCAGTTGTTGAAGTAAATGTACTTTCCTCCATTAATAAAAAAATTTCTTGAACGCACGTAGATTTGACAGTTGCTGGGAAAGCCCTTGAAGCTATATTTAGAAACAAATGTTGGTCGGTGTGTCACGTGACCAGCTTACTGGTCTGAGGGACAACGTGATTGGCTGTTTAGAAATGACGATCTGCTTCGTGAACTGGTCGGTGAATCACGTGACCAACTTCGGGGATATGCCCTCACTAGACGCGTTCTTTCTTTATATCACAGTAACGTAACCTTACTGGTTGAGTGTAGCAGAGAAGTCTGTACCAGTACGCTGGAGGTGGATTACAGGAACTAAAAACTGAAGTCACAGAAGACGTGAGTGCAAAGAATGTACTTCCGACCTTCTTGTCCGGTGAATCAAGTGATAAACTTCGTGACTGGTCAGTGAGAACACGTGACCAGCTTCGTGAAGACACGCGATTGGCTGACTGGATATGACGTCAGAGGTCGCGTTCTTTTAGCTGGCTGGCCGGCTGTTGCTTTAAAAGCAAGGAAGCCTGGACCAGAGCACTCTGTAGATGAAATTCCTGGCCGGTCTGAAGTCGGTTCTTCTTCTCAGCCGGCTGTACACTCAAACCAGTTTCCTGGCCATCCACTGCCCTTATTACCGACACAAAGGCCGGGTCCACAAGGGTGGGACTGAGAGTGACAAAGGTTCCTTCTATGTAGTAAATACTTGAGAGGTCGGTTGAAGAAATCTGAAGAATTCACCTCTTGCTTCTGATGAAAAAATACTCGAGCTAGGCTGGTGTGACTGATGCTTTACAGCAGAGAAGTCGGTACCAGTGCGCTCTGAAGAAATCTGAAGAATTCATCTCATGCTTCTGATTAAAAAATATTCGAGCTGGGCTGGTGTGACTGATGCTTTGCAGCAAGAGAAGTCTGTACCAGTGCGCTCTGATGAAGAATGCACCTTTCATAAGGGGATTCCCTCTATATACAGTGTTCAAAACTACGTAGACTGGAGTTTCCCGTGATTTGCACTTGAAGTACTAGAAAAGACGTTTCTATGGTGACTGTAGCTGGAATGTTACAGAAGGTACATTCAAAACAAAAGACACGGATAAAAATACCTGTAAGTAGAAAATTCATAATTCCTCAATATTGTCGATCTGCCCCTAACAACACAATGGTTGAATGGGAGGAAACTAGAAAAATGGCTGCCTTCATATTTCTCGTCATTTATAGCCCTATCATCAACACTAAATTGAGTCAGCTAGGGAGCGTTTCCAGCAGATTTCTAAATGTATATCCGTGCTTGAACAGTAGATAACACTTCTCCACTGAAAATATCCACATATAAGGTTGAAAATCCTCCATAATGCACACTTTTCCTTTAAAATCTGGAGATTGTAGAAAATACATCTGCACAGTACACGCGCCAAACGAAAAAGATGCTATGACGTCAGGTTGTCTAGACAGGAAGGAAGTACGAGGCGCCATCTGGGGAGTGCACAGTACTACGGACCGGCCAGCCGGTGGAAACACAGGACGTCTTTTTCTGGCGTTTGGCGGGCCGGTTTGCGCCGACCGGTTTAGCAATTGTCCATTGGATAGGATGTATTAACGCAATAAAATATTGATTGGTTGAATATGAGTCTGCTGGGACTCTACCTCACTGCTTTGGATTACACGGAGAAATAAACACAAGTCTAGCTCTTTAATCAGCTGAGTTAAAGGGGAATCCCTGGAAGTCCAAGTATTAACAGAACTGATATACATGAGGATATTACAGAGTGATAATCATCAGTTTCTAATTCCCTACCCAAAAATACTTTATAGGTTTTGATAGATTCAATTGAATCATAAATTTCAACAAGTGATTTGATGTAAGGTCAAACTTGAAATATTATCTGTTTATAGTTGATATACTTACTACAGTGAAAACAAAATAAGTAGAAAGTATTTGTAACAGAATAAAATAAAAAATAATATGAAATACTTGTACCTAATGTTGGAGGTTTCTTGACCAAGGCATGGTAGATTCCAATACCAACAGTGACAAGTAAACTGCAGCCAAAGATAATGTAATCTGCCAATGCAAAACTGCTCTCCATGCTTGCCATCTTACTGAAATGGACGATCAAATATTCATTTGCGAATTGTTATTGTTCCAACAAAAAAATAATATCTTGTGATATTTTACTGCATGTCACCAGTTCTTATTTCACTGACGACTTATGTTAAAAATACAAAAACATTTTTGGTATTTGGCAAAATCAGCAAATATAATTACAAATGTTTGATTAAGGTACTAGACACTCTTAAAAATTTGGCCAAATGTATCAAAGATTATTGAAATCTGTTTTGTCTCTTTTAAAAAAGTTTCAATTTTTCAGCAGTTAGTTATGTTAATAGTTACCAAATGAACATTTTTGTAATTGTGGCATAGACCCCTATAACACTAAGTAAACACTGAATGTTATAACATAATGATTGTGAAATAACTCTATTCAAATTATAATATTTGATCCTACAACACTGCATAATCACTTTGGTGATGATTGATATTTCTAAAATTTTTATTCCATTCACATGCATTTAATATGGTGAATTTTGAGTTTAAACATCAAGAAAAAATTTTATTTAAAAAGACTGATGCTTAAAAATGTGTGATCACAAAGATCTTTTTCTATTCTAGCACCATGCTAAGTTGGTTACTGTTTGGTGTTGTATCATTGCACAAACCCCAACTTGGTACAAAACAGAAGACAGAATATTTAATACCATCAGTAAAACTTGTGCAGTTTTGAAAACCAAATAGGGTGGTCAAAGTGATGACCATAACAAAACAGATGTGTCCATGGATTTCAGTATAAAAACTGTGCAAACGTGAGGTGCTTATTCCCAGCAGAAATTACATTATTGTCTCTCACAAACTACTGCAAAAGGTTTATTGATTTTATTTTAGGTCCGTAAAGGACATCTATTACTTGCGTTTGTGTCAATGCATATGTCACAGTAGATACTCTGATCCAGTGGAATCTCCGATTCTACTAGTAGAAACTCTATTGGTGCATTGCATTTTCTACTAGGAGAATTGGAGATTCCAACGGCACAAACTCCGATCGGAATGTCTCTTAGGAGAATCGGAGTTTCTACTAGTAGAAAGTTAGAAACAGTGATCACAATCTCAACTAAATGAGTGAGAGGTCCTTGAGGAAAATGAATTAGCTTGCAAGTTGGAGAGACTTGGTTTTTCACGTATACTACTAGGAATAATTATTGGAATAATTTCTAATGCATCAGCAGGACTGGTTTTGCACTTCCCTAGAAAGATGAAGAAACCATTCCAGAAGAACTGATTGAACAGGCATATGAAGCATCAACAATTCCAAATGAAAATGTCAACGAATATGTAGAAGATGAGGCTGTAGAGGAGCTTGGACCTCAACCTCTCCAAAACATACTTACGATCAGTGTTTTCCTGAGGACAATGCTGACCCTGAAGAGGAAGATAAAACACCTCACCAAAACATTTGGAAAGATTGCCATGGCAAATTGCCTCAAGGCAGCCACCAAGCAGCAGGTGAATTGTATATGATGCCAAGAGGTCAAAGAATGAATATGGCCAGGGCACTACAGTTGGTGTCTGCATACATGACGTAGATCATACAAACACTGATGCCAGAGTACTTCCATGCAAAGTCCTGTCCATTAAGGTTATGGCTCCTAGTGGGGTTATTCTTAAGAATTACTTTGATTTAAGTGATATGATAGACATGAGAAATGTGTGTTTTCCTGCTCTTGAAAAAGTGGACCTAACGACTCTTGAAGAACTCGGCATCATTCAAGCCTCACGGATGAAATCAAATTGGAATGCGACTACAGTTCAAGGACCATCATTGTGTTCATGCAAACGTAGCTGTGCGAGTAACAGATGTAAATGCAGGAAAGCTGGGTTGAAATGTTAAACAAAATATCATCCATCCAGCCATAACATTTGCCAAAATAAAGTATAAACTGACACATGAACTAAGAATCAATTACGAAATATTTTACAGTTAAGCTCACATTGCTTATTTGTGTGTAAATTTACAATGATGTACTTTTTTTTGCATGGGAGTGTTCAATAAATGTGACTTTTAATAGAAATTTTGTTATAGTGAGGATTTGTATGATTCACCATATCAGTCAGAGTGTCTCTTAGGAGCAAACTCTGATTGGAGTTTGTCCTAGTAGAATCTGAGATTCTCGTAGTAGATTAGGTGCAATCAGATCGATCGGAGTTTCTACCAATAGAATTAGAGATTCTCCTGAGTTTCTACAGTCACACATGTATATTAATCAAAAGATATAAATGTAACTACATTTAAAACATGCAAAAATAAGATTTTATGTCCCAGTTGTCCAAAGTTACAGTGGGGGGCAGTAAATCATAGCATTTGCACATCATAATCTACTGGTACAAGTGAACACCCACTAACTCTAGTATACGTAAACAAATGGGTGTTCAGTGGTACTTGCTTATTATTTTAGACCACTTGCAAGAGTGTGAGCATTTTAATTTTTGACAACACCACAACACTGGAGTCACAGAGAGAGGAAGGGGGCCTGGTGGCACATGAAAGGAGTAAACAGAAGCACAAGCAAGTTTGAAGACCCCACTTGTCAAGGTTTGACACAAGTGATCTCGATTCTGATAATGAAACGAGAAGCAAGACCAAGTAGACACCTAAAAGTAAAAGTAAGCAGTGTCCCTTTAGTATTAATAGTAAGGAAATGATTTTTGACACCTATCTTCTTTGGGTGTGGGGAAATGCTTTTAATATGGATTAACTTGACCTTGATGTTGGTCAGGCCCTGACTAATTTGTTATCGTCTACATTATGTGAGCCTGTATAATTAAAAACCTCACATTTCCGCAAGATTTACTTCTGGCTATGGCTTACTCTTCAATGGCTGACATTGGTTTCACCTATACATAAATGTGTTTTATATTTGTTGTACTTACACACAGTACACAGTATAAGGTATCTGTGAGTAAACTAAAAAAGCATTGTGTCATGGTGGTTTATTAACTTTGTGGAAAAGGACATTTTCATTCCATGTTATTTTACGACTAATAAAAAAAAGTTTACATTCAATTAATTTTTACTGACATAATAACTTTTAACATATTGGCAACCTAGTACATTTGTCTGTACCTTGCCCAATTTTTCTGATTTTTTATTAGGAAATGATAGTTATGTCCCACTTGTCAATGTCTACTGATTCTGGAACACTTGCAACAGATCTTCCTGTGCTAGAGACTATAGGGTCCATTCATTTGAACTGTGAGTAGTACTATTGAAATAGAACACTGTGGTAAATTTATTGCTCACATCATAATATATTATGAAAATATGTATTACATGTATTTATGAAAAGTTAGCTTTCACATTGTGTCACTTGATATATATATGTAAACATTATTTTATTATACTCCTGTCAGTTGATTTCCTGTTTATTCTGTCTACATAGTTGAAATAAACACAAAATATATAACTGTTAAGAGTAATAAATATCAAAAGTATACCAAATGTTTTGTAAAGTTGGTGTCATATGTTAATTCCTGATAATCCATACATTAAGTTTTTCAGCCAAACCTTCCAGTAGCACTGAAAAAGCAGCTTCTCCATCTGGTGCATGCAACTGCTTGTACACCCAGAAGACTAGTTTCTGCTGGAAGATAAAGATGTAAATGTGTGTCTCTTTGAAAGACATTTGGTCATCAAAAATTTGTATAAATTAAGATAGCGTGGCATATTTCAAGTTCACCATTTTTTTTCTGAAAACAGTGTTTGTCACAAAATTAAGACAAAAATGGAGATAAAATATATCAATTTGTTTCCTCAAAAGCATATTAGATTCCCACAAAAGTAATTAAAAGTATGATTTTACTTGTTGAAAATTAATTTTCTACTGATAATTAGGTGATATATCACTCGTATTTTCAGATGACAGATGTCCCCATGCAGGATATACACAGCCGATGCTGTGCTAGTCAAACTCCCCAGCCAGGGCCTTTCCCAATGTCACAAGAAAGTAAGTAAAAACTTTTTTACTCTGTATATATGGTTTACTGGATCCTCACAATGGAGGCAGTATAATTTGTGTTAAAATGTGCTGTAAATACTAAGTATACTGTATCTTGCCCTTAAATTAGTCAGAGAGTGCATACTCAAGGCATAGCAAAATAAAACTCCTGTTGTCAGATGTTTTTTATTTAATAAATAACTGTCCAGCAATTCAAACTAGCAGAGAGCCCACATCTAAATGTGGCTATGTGTTTAAGACTAATCAAAGACTAATCAGACTTTCATATTTATTAATATAGATACATAGATTGTTTAATCTTACTGGATTGTTGACTTTGAATACTAGCCAATAATTTGGCCACTGTATGTGGATTTACATAAAGAAACCTTGCACATGGTGAACAAAAACAGAAGGATTATTTTACACTCACCTTTACACAGCAATTACTGGGTTATGTGTGTATGGCTATGCATATGTTGGTTTTTAGGGTAAGCACAGGATTATAAATTCGGGGTTCAATGGCCATATATGTAAGGATTTGATTGGCTGGAGGTTTCAGATTGGCAGACAGACTTTTGTATTTATCAATACAGATGTATTGATAATAACAAATTTAGTCTGCACTTGTCTGTAAAATTACAAGGTTCCAAAGAAAAGTTCTGTATTTTCTCACTTATATGAGGCATTACATAATGGACGGTAAACTCAACATACAGAACACAACAGTTGCAGCAATATTTGAATTCACACAGATAGAGGAGTAGATGAGATTTGGGTCGATCAGAACGAACAGGGCTATGAACAGTCATTAGCGAGTCTTTTGGTGAAACTAAATAAATTTAACAATTGTTTGTGCTAACACTTTTTAGGAATTTGAGGAGTAATAAATAAATATAACGATTTTAATTAACAATACTGCTTATCTACATCTTAACTTGCACCAATATGTCTGGAGTAAAGCATAACCTATGGCTAAAATGTTTGCCGTTAAAACATGATCTTTATATAAGCTGGTTTTACCATATCTTAATCTTTTGTACTCAAAGCTATATGATTTGTGTAAATGGAAAACTAAAGTTTGATCAGAACAGCAACTACTTGCTAAATATCATTGTTTCTACTGATTTCAGATCTCCTTGAAGAATATCAGTGGGTCTGCCAGTCTGATGCCAGAGATTGCACCAAGCATTTAATGTACAGGTATAAATTCCTTCCTCCATTGCAAAATTAATACTATTCACACATTTTAATTGCAAAGTATGCATTGATTTACTACTAAAATATTTGCTATCATTAACAGACACCTCCAAAGTTAATACTACATTACTGTAAATAGCTGTTTTGTATGCGAAGTAAGTTATCATGTCAGTAATCATTCTTATATCCCGTGTAATTAATAGCACTTTAGAAAATGCTAGTTCCTGGTTGCAATAATCCTCTTAGCAAATCCTAAAATTATGTAGAATGATAAGTAACTCCCTCATGGATTAAATGAACATGAATAGGTCATTTGGGAAAGTGGCTTTTGAGACATCACGCCGGTGCAAAATGATAAGAGGTTCATAAACTGTAACTAATAACCATAATTCATTTATATGAATTGAATAGAAACAATCCTGCAAACTATCCAGTTTGTCATTTTTATCACTATAAGGTTGTATATTTAGTTGAGGTAGGTTCCTAGTGGACTTAAAGCATTGCACATGTCAAATTATGTTGCAAAATTATGGTCATATCGTGGTGCATAAATTGAAAGTTGGTCTCGTTTTTGCATCATAGAGCAGTCACATGACTATTTTGTCATAAATTACCACAATCAATATTGCTAATAGCACTTGTGGCTTCAGTTATGTAGATGTTAGTATTAAATTTCTTCATTATCATGTGGTATGTCATAAACCAAAGAGGGTGATTTTGTCCCTATCAACACCTAAGGTAATAAGACGGGCCATCATTGCAGTATGCATGGTGCCAGGGGCTAGATCCAAAATCATGACCAAAAGAGGGAGGCCATTAATTAAATACTAAACTTGTTTACTCCTGGGCCAGTTAGGCCTTGTCCTTTGTATTAAGATATATTATATGTAATTGATGAAATAAGGTGTTAAACTTTGAAATTCATTGAATTCAGAGAAAATTACTGGATAATATATGCTTAAAATTGCAAGAAGTAATTTGATCTACTCTGTGTAATATGGATAAGTTTTACATGAGATGCTGCTGTAATATTTCCGTCGATTACATGTGTTTATTCTCAGTGACTGTCCAGACTTCTAAAGGTGGAACTGAAGCAGATATACTATCATATGTAATAAAATACTTCAAGTACGCCCCAGACTGAAAAGAAGGTGGTGGACGAAAGAAATGGACACTTTATTTGTATTACAAATATGGAAGTTGTAAATAATATGAATTAAAACTTTGAGTTTCTAACTGCAGTAATAAGACATATATATATATGTCTGTGTGTATTTAAAAAAAACTAAAGTGAATATGTGTTCAATTCAGCAGTGTATAACTGTGTTTTGATTTCTGCCTTTGCAACCTAAAATTTAGTTTGAAGTTTGAACAATACATCATATGTTTTAAACTGTTCATCTGTATATTCAACTGTTGATATCACCTACACATTCTCAGCCATACTTGAGTACACAACATTTGACAAAAAATTCAAGAAATATTTCGGCCGATTTCATATATAAGATTCATCCTGAATTCACCACTGGATCCATAAAAAATCAGCTTGCTAAATTTCAATGTATTTCAACCTTAATTCACTCAGAGAATTCAACTTGATTTCACTGGTTGGATCCAACTGAAAAAGTTGTGCAAAATCTACATATATTTCAACCAGAGACTGATTCAACCTGATTCCACCCGTTGAATCTCACCAGGGCCCGTATTCACAAAGATTGTTATTCTTAGAATTAGTCTTATTCTTAAAATTTTTCTTAGAAATGTCATTTTTCTAAGAAAAATTCTAAGAATAAGAATTTTCCTAGGCACAAAGATTCTTATTCTTAGAATCATACTTATTCTTACAATTTTTCTATACTTCTATTTTTGAATACAGGCCCAGAAGTGACTTTCTGTATTTGGATGCAATTCTGGTGTCAAGAATAAGAGTTGTGTGCATGTAACAATTTCTTATTCTTAGAAAAATTCTAAGAATAAAAGCCATTCTTAGAAAAATTCTAAGAATAAGTATGATTCTAAGAATAAGAATCTTTGTGAATAGGAAAATTCTTATTCTTAGAATTTTTCTAAGAAAAAATGACAATTCTAAGAATACGAATCTTTGTGAATACAGGCCCAGATTTCACTGGTTGGATCCAACTAAGAACAGCTTGCAAAATGTATAAATGTATTGCAACCAGCTAGACTACATCGACCTGAGTATAAGATCCAACTAAACATGGTTCGCAAAAATTTACACATATTTCAACAAGAATTTACTGTTGCAGTCAACCCTGATGTCAAAGTTGCATGTCTGCTGGGGACTTTGCTTGTGAAATTAATATATTGCTGAAAAAGAAATCTTGTCAAACTTTGTGATAAAACGATTTAAAAGAATAAATATTATTTACAAATGCGGTCGAATTAAAACATGTAAGTATGTCAATAGAATTTAAAATCTGAATAGCCACAACACGGGTGTTTATAAGTACACGGGTTGTCACAATTCTGTGCATGTCATAATACCTTGTTTTTCTTTAGAAATCTATCCAGCAATACACTGGCTTTCAGCATGTGATATTCGGTTGAATTTTCATTTAATTGTTATTTATGGCCTAGTTCTTTATTTCCTGTAATATGAATGCATAGGTTTCACTATTAGGTTGCTCAATGTTGATGCACGGAATATTATGACCTGCACGGGATTGCGATATATAGCCAAAAACACTTATTATCGCCCACTTGTAATAACTTTTAAGAACCTACCTTTTATCGACACCTTTGTACCTTTTAACATAAATATTAGTAAAGGCTACTTGTACATCATGTATACAGTTTAAATAAAAATATTTCAATAAAACCGCATATTTTTGACAGCAGTAAGGTCAGTTGTCAAAAGTGGTTACGCATAAAAACCTCGCAATTATTTAGCCGCTATTATGACAAAAATTTTAAATAGCGTTGTGAATATTTTTGGTATTTATTTATTGTACATTCTTTATCAGTTAGTAAAAACAAATTATTTGGGAGGATAATAAATAACATTGCACTTTATCTTAAAATTGGGATTAATAAAATGGACAATTCGTTTTGTAAACGTTTAAACCATTTTAAAAACTTTTTTGTGTCTGTTTACTGGAACTGAATAAAAAAATCAAAAGAAAAAAAAAAGAAAGTAAAATTATGCACATAGGAAGGTCTAATGAATTATTTCCCCAAATTTATTCATGCCGGTGTAAATATCCACATAATTCATTTAAATAATAGGCCTATTTTGATGGGGTGATTGACAATGAGTTAAATTACAAGTCCCAAAGGCAATGACCTGTCCTAATTAATTGCCACAGGAGTAGGGAAGATATTTGAGATCATATGTTATTATGTACCAGTGTTTTGTATAGAAATCTTAAAAATATGAGCAAAACATTTTTTCATGTTTAAACTCAAACTATATCACAAAGGATATATTTAGATGGGGTTAAAATATGTGCCTTAAAGTGGTGAGAATATTGTTGATCATTTGCAAATGATTATAGAGTTTTGTAGAATAACATTGTAAATGATTGCTGTTACACCAAAATGACATCCAAATACAGGAAATTACTCCCTATCACTTTTGATAATGAATTTTCATCCCACTCGAATATACCTATTGATATCATATGTATTGATCAACACTATGAAAAGCATTCTCTATATTCATAGTAAAGGGTTGTTTGTGCTGTTAATTCTATGCTATTTATAATGAAATACTTATCCCATTTGACTATAACAAGTTGAATTGTTTAAACGGATAGAATTAAACTTTTTACTTTATATTTTATATTGACATGTACTGAAATGTATTCAAGATGAAAGATGCAACTAATTAACAAGTGAGGAAAAGGCAATAACACTATATCTGGGGTCATCATAACAAAATGACTAAGTGAGAATCAATCCAGAGCTTATGTTTGTAAATAAATTACATAACAGTGTCACCTAAAATGAAAAGCCTGATTGTTGAACAGAGACTCATGTCTTGACTTTGATTTTTGATCTTTATATGAACAGTATGTCCGCAACAAACATAACAAAGATTTTTTTTCAACATTACTCTAGATGACAGTCCTAGTGCTATATGAGTGCATTGTGTTTGTACATGTATTTAGATAAGGACTGCATGGGTGCATTATAATTTTGATTAAACACTTTTTCTTTGAACATGTATTTTTCACTATTTATCATATTGTGTGGGTTGGACAATACACATTTAATCCTCTTTTTAGTTTGTAGCTTTTAAATATTATTCAAATGTCTATAAATAATGAATAATATACAGCAAAGCATAGTTGTGAAAATAACATGTTTTTAGTTGCCAGGCATTAAGATTGTAAGAAAACATTTGAAAGCCACAAACACAGTAACACTGAAACATACCTATGGGATAGTGACAAACTTTCATTATAAAAAATTATGCACAGTCTTTTGGAAAGTTATTTTTATAGCATATAAATTTTCTGTTGTCACGTCCCCTTAAAAAAATCACACAAGGGGAAGTCTCTCTTCTGTAGCCTTGTCTACAAATATGAAAACATCTCCTGGTTTTATTTGCATTACAGTCCAGAGTTTTTAGGACAGCCATTGAAAATGACTGTTTTATATCTTCTATGATATTTGTCTCCTAACTTGGGGCCTTAGCTGTACTCGGTTGATATTTGGTTATATTGCCGGCTAGCTAATCTTGCCACTCACACTTCAGTGGTCTTTATAACTCCGAGGCATGACAATGGGCTAGTAAGGTAATAACACGCAGTTACTTTTTGTAGTATATTCATTACAAACCTTTTATGAATATTTAGTCGTATTTACACGAGAAATGGCTTGAGTAATGAATACCTCGCCCCACGAAACATTTCCATTAGATCACTTTGGTTTGCGACAGTTGAAATGCCCCCAATTTCCGGTCGGCAATAGGATAGGGCTGGATAGAGTAAATAAAAATTATTGCTCATTTTCATAATCGAAGGAAACGGTTTCTGGACAAGTTGATTGGATTTATGAGGTGCCAAAGGGGTTTTCGGGGCTCTAATTCAGTGATATTGCCCTTGGGCATGAGATTCAAAGACCATTGTGCAACTGCAATGTCTATTAATGAATTACTGACAGAAATATAGTCCTTAATTTAAGGTTGTCTGTTTATAGATATTGTGTCTGCTCTGATGATAATGTGGGGAAAGTTAATTAATATGTTTAAAATTATACAACAGAGAAGCTAGATCTGATTCATTGTAAGATGTACGAATTGAAAGTTTCTAATCCTAATAAATAGAAGGTCCAAAAACGCCATATGTTTTATCTATGCGTAATAAATCTGTGTAAAGTTTAGTACCAAAATGAGCACAATATTCAACATTTTTACTTTACTTTTTAAAATTTGGGATATTGTTTTCTCTAAATGTGTGCATTATGAATTTAGTTTTTTTTTTCTCAAAATCTTGAAATTGCATAAAATACTTGTAATCCTTAAAATGCAAGGAAAATATAATACATCAAATTGAAAGGCGAGGCATTAAAAAGTTCAAATTGTAGATATACAACGACCTCCTTTTACTGTCTCTATAACTTCACTCACTTGATGAGACATAATTTGAATAGTAATGAACTAATTCTTGGAAAGAATAACATTGGTACCTCAGTAATTGACCACAAAGCTGTTTTACCACACATTTATTTGCACAGGGATATTTGAAATTTTATGGACTTCATTATAAATTTAACCATGTTTTTACAACGGCTATTAGCTGGATTGTAAATCAAAGTGGATTTATTCTGGTCTGTAATTGATGTTATGCTACACCTTATTTAAATGATGGAATTTAAATCATATGTCAAGGGAAAACAAAGTGCTCATATGTGATTGATATAAAGGGGGAACAATCAAAATAAATCCTGATTATGGTAACTTTCTGGTGAATGACATTTAAAAAGCATTTGATTTATAGTTTTGAGAATTCTTTTGGGGGATTATGAAGGCATAAAACTAGAATGTCATGGTGTCATGTGGCTACTAAGAAAAAAAATAACAAAAATAAACCAAAGCAGAGAAAATATTTTGACAAGGACTAAATGGAAATGGTTTAGGAAAATGTTACAGATTACCGGACAGAAGGGATTACAGAAGCCATCAAAGTATTTCTGTATTATTTTGTGTCTTATATTTAGTAAAACCAGAAGGTACATCTTCATACGTGTATGTTTTTGATAAGAAAAAAAAACTCACAGAAGCCACAAAGAATTATGGGTATTAGTCAAGAATTACAAACTGTATCACAATTGTTCTATTTTGTCTATTTTTAAAAATAAATAAAATCAGTTCTAGATGGACTTTAATGACAATTACAGGAAATATTGACAATACCACAACGAACAGAGATATTTTAATTTTAGTGGTGATCTGGGTCACCATCTGGATCTAGGGATTTTTAAAGGATTTTTATCACTGTGTTAGAGCTCAAGAAGAAACAAAGTAGATAATAAAAATGTCACAAGTTCAACCCTATATAAACATATCCATTGCATTGCAATTGAATCATGCAAATTTGGCCTGAAGGTTCAGATATCGCATTCCTATATCAATTATACAGACACAGTGGTGATTTAAATGAGCATTTCTCAATAACATGAGTTCTGAATCAGATAGAAGTAATCCACTCACGTCCCTAGAGACCTTTGGTGTTTGTAACAGAATAGCAGTGATTTTCTGAACATCCTTAAACTATTATCTCCTGTAAATCCTTCTCAAAACAAGCTGCAAGCGTGTATATAGACCTAACACCTGGTTATTTACCCAAACACAATGAAACCTCATCTAGATTTGTCAATTGCAAATTATCATCTCAAAAAACCCCCCACTGAATACATTAGCATCGGGTCAAAGAAGCTTGGACAAAATGGCCAATAATGGGGTAATTTCTGCAATAATTACTGGCTATAGGGTGTGTATACCTTAAGAATGAATGGGATGGACATATCCTGTCATGTGTATTGCCCAGTTTGTATGTTAACGGATGCATAGCCATATATATCTGACCTCATATTAAAACGATCTACATGTATATTAATAAGCATTTCATGGTGTTTATTATCTAAGGACATTGGCCTTCCGGAGGAAAAGACAGAAAAATATTATGAATTTAAGGTCAAAACCTGCGGCCAAAAAGTTTTCCACTTTTTGTTATATATTATTGGCCAATATACACAATTTCACACCATTGCCACTGAATAAATACAAAGTGTCTCTACAGGGCAAATAGCATTAAACCACTGGTGTTTTTGTCCATTTATATTTAATCTCATTTCTTAGTTTCACCACATGCAAAACAAAACCATTCAGAATTTACATGTGGAAGTGACATGTGTTAGTTATTGGAAACCCCCAAGGTTAATCTATAGTAAAATAATATTGCTTAGGATTCTGTAAAAAAATTCTCTTATATCAGTAATAAACAAAATCACAAAAACAAATCAGAGAATAAAAGAAAATAAATTCAAAGAAAGTGTCTTTACCAAGCACACGGCAGGGCCTTAAAAACGCCATTTGACACATTAAATGAGGTAATTAAGGTAAAAATCAGCCCTTTTAAACCATGTATACTTACACTGGGTGGTCTCAGAAGTTTTGTTAATTTAGAAACCCTTCTTATTCACAGGATTCATAGACAGATAAATTGGTATCAGATTCTCAATATCCACAATACCAGCTTTTGTGGATTCATATAAAAGGAAAAAGGAAGTATATGTGAATATATGTGTAAAAATCTATCAAACACCTGAAAAACTAAATTATGCCAAGTCGTGAACATCAGTTTGAAATTAATGTTGGTGCTGATAAAAGCTCTGACCTTTAGGTCTGAGTGCAAAATTATGAGAATTGACAGAACATTTTCAAATTATACAAAGTTTGGTGAAAATGACCTAAATTCACTACTCGGATGATATATATATATATTTTAATTTTTGAAAATATGTCCCCAATAAAATTTCCGTTATTATACATATTTAAAATTCTATGATACATTTTCTTTTTGTTGAAGCCTCATCAGTTGCATGTTTTACCTTCATTAACATATCTGTAAGCATTGTGACACATATTTTCGTGGTTTTTGAGTGTGTCAGTCTCTGATTGACTCTTGAAAAGTATCATGTAACAATACACAGTGTAATTATGATACAAACTGCTGTGTTTGGTGTGCCAAACTTCTTACCTTTTGGTGCACAAACCACTAATGGCACAATATAACTAGCCTTACTGGAGGCTTTATTTTGCACTGGGTGCATGAATCCTTATAAATTTATTAGTAGGTCCTACATTTGTGCTTCTGAATAGAAATGAAGCCATTTTTACACATCTGACTTGGTCCCCTTTAACCAAAGAGTTTCTATCTACTCGTTGCCAATTTTGAAAGACTTTGTTGGAACTTGTTTATTTGTTTAAGTTGTAATATTTTTCAATCTGCACATTGAAAAATGTACTAAACAGGTTTAGCAAACAGTCCTTTTAAAAGAAACACTTCCCTGTCATGACATGTATTGGTACTGAGTATCATGTGTTATTCGAGGGAAATATGTAAAGTCATACGTACATTCTGTTATGATTGCATGTGATAACCGGATATTTTAGGTAAGCTGATTTAGAATTGATACAACAAGTTCTCCAACAGTACTTATTAAGAGAGAGAGAAAGAGAATTTTTGGTAATAGTGACAAGTACATTAACATATACAATGTATTAAATATTAAACATTTGTACCCAGCCCAATTGGGCTTATTTGTCACTTCAAAGCAAGTATCTGCCAGTGTGTTGTAGCTTCAACAAATAAAAGCAGGAAAATGTTACATAACACAAAAATTCAATAAGCAAAAGTAAAATATATATATAATTATATATACCAATCTACATAACAACAGTGTTTGAGTAACGTTACACTTTCATAGTTTTATGCAGTAGCATATAGTAACTCTCTGCGTTTCTCCCATGAATTAAATAAGAAATCAGCAACTTGCTTTATACAATTATTCATTAAATATTTAAGCTTATTATCTTTATCAAGAGACATAAAATTTTCATTTTTTATTATAATTAATTATAATTATTAGCAAAGGCCTCTGTGTTACAGTTGGCATTCAATGACGTAGTTCCCATTATCATGCTCACTGTTTGGAATCAAGCTTAAGATAAACATGTGACATTCATCTCTTTCAGAAAGCAGCTTAAAACCTACATGTACACCAAGGCATACCCACCTTAGTCTAAATCGCCCCCAAACATTCTCTGTGGTGCTTGACCTCTTCTCTGTCCCTTGATACTGAAATTGTTTGTTTTGGTTCTGTTGCGCCTTAGAGTCCACTATGAATAGGGGAAATTAAGGGCTATAAAAGTCCAATTAGAATTAAACTGAGGACTCATCCTGTATAACCTTAGCTGTTAAAGGTTTCAAGGTTAAAGTTAGGGTTTTATGTCCTGTTCAACAGCCGGGGTAATATTGGACAGGTCATCAGCTTTGGAACCCATACATAGGTGACACTGTGTGAGTAAATGCAAGACCCACTAGTCCAGTGAGGACCGACTTTGAACAGGGATGTAATACAACTATCATAACATGGTCAAGTATTACTTGTAACATAATATTTCTCAGTTGAACTTTATAACGGAGCTCTGGAAGGGCTATTTTTATCAATAATTTGTGAAATGATAGAGATATAAACGTACGTATGTTCATCTTTTAAAGAATTTATTAAAAGTAATAGAAACATGAATTAATTCTAAAAAGTTAAGTGTAAGTGATATTGGATTGGTGGAACTAGTGGAGATACAAAGAATTTGCTACAAAATTGGGTGTGTGTGATTGGGATTAAAATGCCACATGACATTTGTCAACAGATAAAAGGTGAGACAAGTCAAGTGTATGGGCTGGATTCTCAATTTAACTTCAAAGACACCTCAGGGAATTATTGTAAACTTTGCGGTTTAATGTTCTCACAGAATGATAAAGTTTTATAGATACAAGAGAAATTGAAACATTGGCATTCTGTATGTAAGCCAACAATTTAAAAGTTTTAGAATTACATGGTTTCACTATTTTCCCCCTGGTTATATACCAGTGTTAGCAAAAATAAAAAATATATTTGTTACAGAAATCTGTAAATCTATAAAAAAATCAAACTTTACAAATAGACTAAAGTTTTAAAACGTTGATTAAAATTTAAAAAAAAAATAGGTTTCAAGGTTAAAGGTTTCAAGGTTAAAGTTACAGTTTTATGTCCTGTTCAACAGCCGGGGTAATATTGGACAGGTCCTCAGCTTTCGAACCCATACATAGGTGACACTGTGTGCGTAAATGCAAAACCTGCTTACCCGCTAGTCCAGGGAGGACCGACTTTGAAAAGGGATGTAATACAACTATCATAACATTATGAACAGATCCATTCTTAGAATTACAGTGATGGGACAGGACACCTCAAACATATTAAAATGGAATATTTTTACAATTTTAAGTGACGATCTGCCAACTCAATGTCCCTTAAAGAAAGTCTACTTAGTTTTGTGGCAGTTTTAATTTGAACAAAGTGTCACTACATATTTAACATGTGGACAATGTAGCTTAACTAAGGCGGGGGTTTTACCTCATTTCACTTTCAAAACTAAAGGTTATATCAAGATAGGCAAATCCCACATGTTTTAATGGGTTGAATTTGAACCAGTGAACACTTAGGATAAAGCCAAGTGATTGAATGCCATAACTGGTGTGACCACAGCTGATGCCCCTAGGGGACAATCCAATATCCACATAGCCCTATATGGACAGAAAGCAAATGGAATGTGCCCTCTTGACAAATAAGTTCCATACAGGATTGCATCCTGACTGCAGTGGCCTCCAAATAGATACTACTGGATTACGTCAACGTGGCTACCTTTGGCACATTCTCGCATGTTCATGCTATGTTTCCTAACAGATATAGACTAATGGGACGGGTATAATATCAGAAAACACAGGTTTCCTAACAGATATAGACTAATAATGAGACAGTTGTTTAATATCAGAAAACACAGGTTTCCTAACATAGATAAACTAATGGGAAAGTGGTTTAATATCAGAAAACACAGGTTTCCTAACACAGATAAACTAATGAGACAGGAGTTTAATATCGGAAAACACAGGTAGAAGTCCTTGGTAACATCAAAAAGTCAGAAACATTCAACCTCTAAATGTGACGTCACACAATGAACAGACAATTCATGACTTATTGACAAATAACTGTGAGATACACGCACAAAAAGCCAGGGCCATATTGACTTCTATTAATTAAAAGAAATACTAGTATCCTCAAACACACACTTAACAAGAGCACCATTCAGCCAATATATTACGTTTTGTTATTTCAGTAGATTCCCCCTGTCCCTATCATATCCTCATATTGCATATCTCAGGCCAAAAAAATATCACAAGTTTATTAATTACCCTCCTTGAAACTAATTAGGGTAAAATGGAGGTAATTTAGGTGGTAAGGGTAGAGGGGATATGGTTACAGGGATACAGAGCCCCTTGGTACGACAAGGTCCCAATCTATGAGCTAGCATCATATGGCTTTTACATAAAATCAGCATCACTCGTCCTCCTGCCCTGATGAATACAACAACAGACGATTGTTGTGTCTTTTTAATTATATTTATACAACTTAATTACAAGGTATCTAATTTGAGCCAGTTATCCGCTCATTATTTCAGAGAGGCCTTTGTTTGGGGAAGTCAGATGCACAGACACTACCAGGGCCCGAAGAGGTAGCTTGACTTTTACCCTTTTTGTGATTTTGTAGTCTGGTTCCCGACCGCTACTCTGCAATATAGGGTCAGGTATAGTCTGGTTTCCGCCGACCCTACTCTGCAATGTAGGGTCAGGTATCGGCCACCATCTTGGGTACAACGCTTTAAGTACTTTAAGTACTGTCGATCTTCTATTATCACCCAAAACATGTTTTGCTTCTAAAGATTATTGTCATTCCAAAATATTTTTAAGTTTAATTCACAATATTTGATGTTATAATTTCAATAATAAATGTTTAAAATGTTTTATATACATACAAAAAGCATATAAGTAATTAAAATAATGATCGAGATATCCTGATAATGACAGCTGGCAATGATGTATTCAAGGCCATCCTGGCCGATACCAGTCCCTTTATTGTTAAAGGTGGCTGGTTCCCGTCTAGGTCAGGTATTGCCCACCATCTTGGGTTCTAAGCTTCCGTAGTTACATCTAGCAATGATCAAGAAGAGGTTAAATAAAAATATTTCTAGTTAACACATTTCGTGCACATTTTGACACAATATCCTCCTTTCACTATGTAATGATATCGCATAATAATTAAACAACATTTGTGATAAACAAAAAATGTGCATCAGTTTAAGTGTTGTCGATCTTCTATTGTCGCCCAAATATTTGCTTCTGAAGACTATTGTCCTCCCAAAATATTTTTTAAAGTTTTATTGCCAATATTTTATGTTATAAGTCCCATAATATATGGTAAAAATATTTGAATGCATACAAAATGAATGTAAATAATTAAAATAACAATCGAGATTTCCCGATGCATGGCAGATATTACTGATGCATTCTTTTTCTTATTCAGCACTGGTACTAACTAGTTCACATTCCCGGAAAAATGCGGTCAAAAATGCCAAGAACAGTTTCACGGGGTATTTACCACCGCCGTATGACGTGAAAAGATTGCAGCATTTTAAATAAAGGTTATCGTAGACGATATACCAGTCTCTTTATTGTTTAAGTAGACTGGTTCCCCGTCAATGATTTTGGTGACTTCTAGATGTGAAAAAAATATAGGATATGTGTAAATCCTTCTAATGTTTTTAGCGAGCGATGTTTGAGGAGTACAGTGATGTACAAGTATTTGTGTTTTTATGTATTAAAAAAAAAAAAAAATTGTAAGTGTCTACTTTTTGTCCTTATTTCGTTAATCTCTTTTAAAAGCTAAATCATCATGTCAAATTAAGGTCAAATATACAACATTTTGTGTAATGTTTTAAACCAAATGTATCTATTTATTAGTAAATAATATTTAAATATCAATGATTATCGTTATAATAAACGTAATGGTTTAAGGGTTGTTTTTCTTATTTTGCCCCAATGGGATATTATGTGAAAACCTAACTTGCCCATATTCAGGAATCAAAGTACATCAAAAGCGGTCTATTTGGACAACAATAATTTAATTTTATCTTTTCACAGAAACAGCAAATGAGATACTATGTTTTTCCTTTTAAACTGTCTTAATAGGGCCATTTACCCATGTTCATTTTTATAAATTGCTTCTATGGACAGAACTAAATCAAGTGAACATAAACACATTTAAAATACTATCATTTTCGCTCAATCATACCTTATCATTTGGTATAAAGGGACAAAAAGCCTGAAGCCAGTTTGAATCCATCAAGATAAACCACTGGTTTCACTATACACAATCTTCACTTATATAAACCCAGGCATGCAAAGCTTGTACATCGGGCCTAATTTGGCAGAGAGAAGCCAAACTTGATAAGTAAATTCCACTACGATGAATAGGAATCAGATAAATATCTCTATAGCATCAATGGATAGCCTTTTACCTTCTACCCACTCAATTCTCTTCTGTTTTCATTTCATTAAAATTTCCAAAAGGTATCAGTTTCCAACAATAACTTGATAATAATGTAATTGCTTTCTGTTTTGAAGGTAATGATAGTAAATGAGTCCCTTCTCCTTGTATTTTTTGGCCTATTATGATCAAAAGTCCTATGAGTTGATAGTGTTTAAAGTCTTAAAGACAGTTTTTTTCTACAACTTATTATGGTTGATGATGAACCAAGGATAATATGCAAAGAGATGGGTAATGTTTATCCTCTTGAGTTACATTCTGTGTAGTATAAATACACAGAGTAGCATTTCTGTTTAAAATCTAGGGGTTTTGAAATGTTTATCAAGTCTCTACTAATGATAAAGGTTATTTAAAAAGAGGTAAACCATTTTTAAAATACATTTTATACACATTTGGAAAATGTCTTGAATTTTATTGAGATATCACATAATATTAAGGGTCCCTATTACACAAAAATATGGTGGAAATGCCATTTAACTGTAATAAATTTTACAAAATATCCAGGTGTTAACTTTACCCAAAATACGAGGTGTATTAAAATTATCCTGCTCTGACACTCAATATGTTTGTCAAACTTTTTCTCTGTTGCATAGGTCACACCATTCCGTACACATGTATCTACATGTATCTGATTTCTGTTAGACCCAGTCCTAATGCCTCTGAATAGAGGCCTTATATCTAGCTAGTGTAGATTGAAGAATGACCTGCTCCATATATCCACACCCCTTCCCATAACTGTCATCCCTTCAGTTTCTACATTTTGTTACAGCCTGTGAAAGAAAGTAATGGCTATTTCAAATATTTAATAAAATACACCCCATACACAAGTCGCATTCGGAGCTGTGTCATATCGCCCCTAATGAGAGTCCCACTAAATGTGCCATACCCAAATACGAAGTGGCCTGAACTACAACCAAGGGTAGATGAGCCCATTTATTTGTAGCTTATAACCCTAGCACAGTTCAGTGATAATCATGTTCTGAGGTAAATGTTAAAAGTGAAGGATAAGCACACAATAGGACTGAGTTTGCTTTTTGTTAGCAATGGATCAGTTCATGTTAAGAATATTACTACATGTGACTGTGATAAGATAAATTATATTTACTCCATCAGTGTGGATAAGTTGAACAATATTAAATTTGGCATTATTAAACTTGATCTTATGATCGGCTCATCTGAATTGTGTATGACATAATTGGGTAGTCTGTACTCAGTGTGATTTAGTGTGATTTGCACTTGAGTAGGACCCGTTCGGGGTCATTCCACACAACTCCATAAATACTTGGAATTTGTGACCACTTTTTTCTAGATGTTGGAACAATCTCCCTTGATCTCTCATATCTGTACACCAATATACAAATTTCAGAGGTGGGAGGGGTTGGATATACGGGTCTGCTTCTCCTTCAATGTGTACAACCAAGATACAATGTCTCCGTTCGGAGAAATGAGCATCCAGCAGAAATCAAATAAGTACAGATACAACCCAACCGTAAGGAAAAGTGTGACCTAGCCATTATAAAACTACATACTTGTAGCAGTGAGCTTGATTGATTAGATTTTGAAATTGTGATTCATTTCATTTTTTGTGCTGATTTAAGGTGTTTGCCGAATTATGGCAGGAAGTACAATATGTGAAATGTCAATTTATGTAGCAGATGGGTTTTAGCACTGGACAAAAAAACTGTTACTGCAAAGAATAAAGCAAAGAAATGGGATAAATGGGAACTGCAAAAACTTGAAGCAGAAAGCTGAGTGTTTAGGTGTACAGCCATTACATTATCTAGCTAATTATCAGACACAAAACAGCCACTTTGCAGCCGCCAGCCAAATTCCAAGAGCCTGCCCCCTAGCGGCTAGAAATAAACGACAGAAAATGGCGAAAATGAGCATTATTAGCAGTGCTTTGAATGAGGTGAACAAGGATCACTAGAGGTAATGCATTTTATCTTGGTTCTACTTCACAGAACGTGGGAAAGCTAGCCTTAAATACTTTCTAATACTGAAGAAGTTTTTATGTTTTCTACATCATTAATTACCATGAGGTGAAACAAAAGCTTGTGGGTTTGAAAAATGTATTTTCACAAGAATGGATGTAACAAATCCTGGTTCAACGGGTGGGCAAGGTTTATTTAATATGAAGGACTTTATGAATCATTAAATACTGTAGGATTGTGATTTAAGACTGAGATAAAGAAGGGATAAGATAGGGCCTACTGTAGCCTGTGTGGAAAACGTGGCTCTTTTTCTGCTTGATAAAATATAATATTTCTCAAAGAAAATAGTAAACCAGTCTAAAAACTTTCTGTTATAGTCACCTGAGGTTTTAAATTTAAATTGACTTATGTTTTAATTGTAGATTTCAACACATTTGCAAAGTCTTACAGTTGACAGGTGGAAAAAATGAACAGTACTAGGCAATCACAATTTTGGAAACACAGCCATTTGTAATTATTTGCAAACCTTGTTGGTTGTTATTAAGTATGCAAACCCACAGCATTATTAAGAATTCTGAGTGGATCTCCCAATCAATTAATTACCTCTACCAAGGAGGTATTATTTTCATAACCATTTGTCTGTTTGTTAGCATTATTACACAAATACTACTGGTTGGAATTTCCTAAAAAATAAAAAGAATTGGTCTTGGTCTATCTTAATTCCCATAAATTTTGAGAGTGATCTGGGTCACCGTCTGGATAGAAAAAGTAATCCGGATTGTCCTGTTTACTTATTATTACGTGTTTTGGGGGAGGTTTGTGCCCTCTGGGTGCTCCAGTTTATGTTTAATGCCCCTTTCAACACGTTGTGTAGGTAAAAGCAAAGTCACAGTGGATGGTTTAGGTCCTTTTCAGTAGCCAAGGTCATTCATATTCAGACTGGTAATCAGCATTGTCACTTTTGGAAGTTGAACTTACTAACCCACTTGGTCACTGAAGACCACTGCAGGTAACAGCAAACTGCGGAGTTTAGTACATGTGGGAAAGGAATGCATATTCATTGGTGAAAATTTTCAGCTGAACACCATTCGGTAAAAAGCGTATATCTAGCACCCCCCCCCCCCCCCCCCCCCTCAAAAAAAAAAAAAAAATAGAAAAAAGAAAGTAGCGTAGGTGTGTCAAATGTGTTACCCACTAGTCCAACATGGTCCCCATATAATATGTGATGGAAGTCCATAGTAATCGGTGCATCTGGAAACACATCTTACCACCAAACAATTCTTTTAGAAGAAACTGTATAAATTGAAATTTTCACAAAGGCATTAAGTTGATCTACTTACACTAATGAGCTTGGATAGTGAAAATTAATCAATTCTTAGTGGAAAAAAACTTGCTATCAGTGAATACCAATTCTAACAAATTTCTTGATAATGAAGAATTGATAAAATTTTCCTCTAGCTCAATTTTCTACTTATGCAGTAATTGAAAACCTAGTTTCATATCTGAATTTATTTTATAAGTGTTGCATCACTTCAGTAACATTCTGACAGATACACATTGTAGCTAATATGGTATAACCTAATATATACTTTGAAATTTGAATGCTTTTGAATCTGTACTGATCTAATGTATTAACCATGTATTTAGACAGGTTACTAGTATAATATATTCCACCGACCATTACACTGAACTTGAACCCAAGATTCCTGTGTCATAAAGTGACATGCACATAGACGCAGATATAAAGGTGGGAAGAAGGGCTCCCATGGTCTTTCCTTGTGAATGAGATGTCAGTAATAGGTTTCTACCACCAAGGGGACCCAAGACTTCCAAAGAAGTCTAGAGATGTTGGTTCCAGTGATTATCATCAACCTGGACCCCAGTATTAACATTATGCATTTGGAGAGTTTAGTCAATATATTGTACTACTCTTTGGACAATGTAAGTCTTGGAAAGTCCAATAAGACTCTTTGTATAGGATGTTTCTTTGTCTGGCTGCAATGATATGGTGATATTAGCTGCAAGATAAATCTTTCTGAATGTAATATATAGAAACCAGGTATTCTTCTGAAACTCTATTTGAGAAATCTTCACATGTGTATATACGTTGAATGAAAAGTATTATGGTAGATTTTATTTTACTGAAAGGTATACTATCAGCAATATACTTTACTGCAATTGTTTCAAAGAAATTTCTTTCAAAATGCAACAATTGAAGAATTGGCACACTTTTTCTGTTTCTTTTGACTGGTTTCAGTGAAATTTTAACGCTAGTTATTCAAAATCATTGTGCATATATGTTATGGCATGGAACATTTGCTATGTAATTCTCGTTACCACAGTGGCTACATTAGTAACTTTGCCTATTCATTGTATTGCAGCAAAGACAGCTAGCTGCGTGATGCTATAAATATTAAAACAAGAATGTATTTGATATATTTTTGTATTGTCTCCCCACCCCTGGAATAGCTGGAGGGGTGGGCATGTTTTGAAATCTTCTATGCAGTGTGTGGGAATAAAGTAAATACAACATAGTTAGAAGTCACTGTACACTCTTCAGATTTGATTGATGTATGTGGAAAGTTTAATTGGCCTCTGATAATAAATTTCTTTGATACAAATAGAGATATGAAACTGTAGTTTTTATGATTGTTTCTTAAATGTGGAAAGACTCGCGTTCTGTAATGTATCAGATATGATTTTTTTAAAAATAATTTACTGTTGTTGAGAATGATTAGGTTGAACAAAGAGTGTATATAACATGTCACATGTTAATATCACAAAGTGGGGGATTATTTATTATGTTACCTTCACATCAAAGGTACATTTCTTTTATCAGAAGGATACTAGGAGTCACATTCTTCTCTATATTTTTAGGGATTAATGTCTTTACGCAAGTATGTAATGTATAGCAGTTTTAGTCATTTTGTCACTTCTGAGTTTGTAAGCCATATTTCCAAACTTGTTTGTGGAAACACTATATGTACTTAGTACACAAACAGTTGCTTGTTTGGTCTCATAATATAATAAATCAGAATTATTATTTACTATCATCACCTAAAGACGTGGGCAGAAGATATTGTAATCTGGTCTGTTTGTCTGTCTGACCATACACTTAACTCAAGAACTAAACATCGGATCTGGTCATATTGTAACACAAGGCGGGATCTAGGCGATTTTTCTTCAGCGCCACCCGTAGGCTAGGGTTTGTGCATTCTCAGCCACTAGTTATTAGAAATATTAATATTATAAAGACAATGTTAACTTAATATTATCTTTATCAGAAAAAAAAGAGATTAAAAAGATAGTGTAGCTTTTTGATTTGTTTAGTTTGATTTAATTTGAATTTAGCCTTACTTTCACCATATTGTATAGATAATTTTACAATGGGTTGTGATGGGGATGTAAGAAAGCAGTGTATACAAGCTGGTCTAAATTCTCCACTGAAAAGCATTGGCCACAGTCAAGCAATTACCAACTGCTCCACATCAAGTCGGGGTGAGAATTAAATGCAGGACCAGAGGTGTGGGAAGGCTAGTATGTCACCAACTACGTCACTGAGTCCCCTCCTCTGATTTATTTAGAGGATTACTTGGCCTTGCTTAAGGCTCACATTTGTTTCTTTTTCAAACATGTACACATATATTTGGCATCCATAAAGTACAAGTACTTATTACGAGAAATAAGCTCATTGGATAGTCTTAGTAGCATGCTGATAGAAAAGTCAGCATCTGTGTATTGTATTAACTGAGACTTTATCTGAACTGATAATGTCCCCTAATTATAAGGAAACTCGAACCTTTGGCAAGGCTAAGGCTTCCTCTAAGGTTGTATGCTTAAATATAACCTTTAATAACAAATATACTACTTACAAAACGAGTAGTACAAGAAAGTATGCCAATGAATGTAAAGTAGTAAATATATATAGGAAAATATACAGCAGATGAATGGAGATTGGTGATGTTCAAAATGTAAAACCCATTTTAAAAGTTAATTTGAAATGTAAATAGATTAAAATTAAGTGTTGAAAAGGCACAAACCAAAGGTATTAAATGGACGTAATGCAGTAGTAATTTATTCATTTAGTGAAACTTAACAAGACAACACGTGTTTTAATTGTTTTATAATGATCTTATCTATTGTTTTAATAGACATTGACCCACAATGCGAGGGACTACCCATTACACAGTAGCTTGTATATCCAGGCCCTATTCTACATCAAACGATTAAACGCTTGTAATGTGAAGATACCGGAGTTCAAGGGAATTTCTTGTCGAGCCATAAACTATCTATCGACCTTAACAAAAAATTTGCGGTAGACTTTATCGAAAAACTTTCACCGAATTGTTTCCGAAATTCGAATGTAAAACAACAATAGATTTTTACAAAAATAATCTAAAAACTCGTTGGGAATAATTTAATGTCCCATAGTTATTGGAAGATTATAATTTAATCTTGAAGTTTTCACATGTTTTCCAACTTGCCAGTCGACTTTTCCTTGCCAGGTTTTCTCTCGCTGGCTTAGTAAATGACCCCTAGCGGCAGTTCATGACAAAACTAACGGTGGTCTGTAAACTGATCCAGCCTTTTTCTCCGTGCACACCGCCCAGGCATTTGCAAACAATTTATCTTCCTAAATTGATACCCTATTAATTTCACATCTGGTTTGTAATGACTTGCTAAACAGCCTAAACTCGTGGTGGACTGCTATAGAAAAAAGCAAGAAGTTGTCAGAAACACATTTAGGTTTGTTTATTTTTGTGTTGAAAATTCAATGGATTGTATCTGATGTATCTGAAATTCAGCAGTGAAATCCTATAGGTTGCATGATATAGTGATGCAATCAACAGATGTTAAAGATAGCTTAAAACGTAAAAAGTTGAATATTTTGATAACAATAGGGCTAATTAATTAAGCCATGGTCATATAACACATTTCAATACAGAGGATGTGTTGTATATAGAATGCTATCCTAAATTTATAGATATCAAAAGTTTTTTTTCTGTTGTTCAAGATTTGATCAATACATACATGCAACAGCATTGTCACTTGTGGGACTCGAACCCACAGCTAGAGGTGACAGCCTGTGATTAGATGCCAAACTTGCTAAGACCCCAGTTACACATCCAAGGATGGCCCGCCAGATCGTGCCAGGTTTCCTAATATGGAAAATGATAAGTGATTTACAGATCATTTTTTCCATCCGTAAGGTCGTCTGTAACATCCCTAATGTCCTTGTCAGATCCGTAGTGGCACATTGTATGCCTAGTGACATGCCAAGGATCAGATAAAATCCCTAGGACATTACGAAAAAATCAAAACTTTGATTTTTCCTTAAAGTCCATACGGACCTTAGCATCTGTAGCTCTTCCGTGAGTGTCCTTATTGTCCCTAAACCCATCCTGGATGTCCTTGTGGTATCCCTTTCATCCTTGATCCTTCCGCAGCAATAAATATCCATGAAAACACTGCCCAATCTAACTGGATCTGCTACGGACTGACACAGAAAGGGTTTGCAGATTAAAAAACAGTCATAAGTCCGATCCTTTGTGCAGTCTTTTCATCCACAAACCTGTCCGTGGTGGTCCCTAGCAGTTCCGTGGCAGATCCATGGCAGTTCTGTAAATCTTTTACATGACCCACCCTCATCCCTTGTGCATCCCTGTCAGTTACCATATATGGAACCGTGGGCTATATCCGTGGGGTATCCTTGGATGTGTAACTGGCCTCTAACCACTAGGCCACCAAGGACCTCAGAATGCCATGTAAGGTAACCAAATATATTCAGTACCAATAGTTCTGTCAGAATGAACAATGAAACCAGTTTGTCCAACATTATATCACAGGTGACTGCCTATGTTGTTTCAAAATTATTGCACTATTTCTTGGATCTGTGTTTAACTAATTAAAGATTAATCAGTCACCACCATAACCATAGTGGTGTGAGTTTATTAGTTAATTAAGAATAGTATGCAATTACAGATCTAATCCATCACAAAATCATCGACTTATCTTTGGAATATTTAGAAAAACAACATTCAAGATATGTCCAGCCCGTGGTCAGAATGTAACCTACTTCTAGTGTTTCTTGCAGAATTGAACAACTCCATCCAAAGAAGTAACAAATGTCAATAGTTTATGCATAGCTAATGTGGGTGTTCCACTGGAGCCGACCCTGCAACCGACCCTACGACTCTAGGGTCGGTTGTGAAAGTCGTAGAAACATAGAAAAAAGGCGAGAAAATGCAGTCGGTTAAGATACCCCCGACAAGATGATACACTACCTGACAGGACGTGATAAGTACACAGACAAGCCGTAGGGTCCAGGATGTTTTTGCACGATCAGTCATAGAAATAGTACGTCAAGCCCAAAACCCTAACAGACAAGCCGCATCACAAACAGTCAAGCTGGGACCACTTCCACAATCGATCACAAGACTGATTGATTTTGGGGGTCGGTATCCATAGTCGGCATCCAGAATAGAGATCCATATCACACTATATAAACCCCCCATCACCTGTCAGAAGCCTACTCATTCATCACTGCAAGGATGCCAGCTACATATCAAGATGAACTGTTTGACAAGTTGTGGGTCATTTGGTTTTTTATTGAGTTGAATATGTTATTTTTCATCATGATTTCCAGAGAAAGAAGACAACAGAACCCACCACCTACCCAGCCAGCACCACCACCACAGCCACAGCCCCCACCATGTAGGAGGAGGAAGCCACAGAATCCATGGGTTATGCCCTGGATACTGCAAAGAGAGGAGAGAGGATGCTACAGAACATGCTTGGATGAGCTAATAACAACTGACATACTAGGTTGCCGGAATTTCATCAGGATGCCACCTGCCTTTTTTAACTTAATCGAAGAAAGAATTTACAACTGCCTCAAGTCACACACAAATTTTAGGAAGCCACTCGAAGTAACTAGCAGTTACATTGAGGCACCTATCCACTGGAGAAAGCTACACTTCACTGCAGTACCATGGGATGGTTGGCAGTACTACCATTTTTAAATTTGTCCCCAAGGTGTGCAGAGCCATCCCAACAGAATTTCAGCAGGAATATTTGATCTGCCCAGCAGAGGAGTGGAGAAAGATTGAGAAGAAATTTAGAAACAGATGGAATGTCCCTCATGCTGTAGGTGCACTAGATGAGAAACATATAGCGATGAAAAAACCCAAGAAGTCAGGCAGTGAATATTTCAACTACAAGGGTTACTTCTGCATGGTACTGTAAGCCCTTGTCGATGTAGAGTATAAGTTCCTATGGATCAATGTGGGGTTCAGTGGTTCATCATCTGATGCACAGATATTCAACCGTAGCAAACTGAGAAGAAAAGTTGAGAATGGCACCTTGGGACTACCACCACCAGAACCACATGGACCTGGAGGGCCAAATCTTCACTTCTTCTTGGATGCCTTTGCCCTGATGCCTTGGCTGGTCAAGCCCTACAGCAGAAGACAACTGACCAGGGAAGAGAGAACAGCCAACTACAGGATATCCAGGGGCATGGGGGTGGTTGAGAATGCCTTTAGTGGGAAGTTTCAGGGCACTGCTGACCACCATGGAGCAAAGGCCAAAAGTTGTGAGGGACATTGTGTTAACATGTGTGGTACTACATAACATGCTGAGAAGACATCAAGGTGGAGCAGATAGGCCACCCACTCCAGCAGATGACATACAACCACCACAGGCTGACCAGTCGGAGCAGGGACAGAATGAGAACTTTAGAAACCCATCTAGGGACACCAAACATCGACGAGACCTACTGAAAGATTACTACAATAACCTAGGGGCACTGGCTGGGCAGGACTACAGGATTTAGGAAGACTGAGAGGAGAAGAAGCTGTCATTTATCAGCCCTTTTTAGGACTACCCAAATATTCCAAGAACTTTTATTTTAATGGTGTCACACAAACTTTAAACCAAATCCCAAACCATTATTAGCCCAATACTATTTAAAGCAAATGTACCCACTTTAAAACCTACATTCTGAACAACTTTATATCTAAAATTAATCAGAAACATATAAAGATTTAAACCCATGTCCTCAAATGTCAAATTTCAAACCACACACACACATTTTTTCTGAAATATACAAAGAAATTTTTTTTTCCAATTTCGAGTAACATTTTTAAGAATCAATTTGACCCGTATATAAATATATCATTTCCCCATAAATTTTATAATATGTTTTGTTTTGAAGAAAGACATTCAATGAAGTGTCGGTCAAATGTGAAAAATTAAGTCAATTAGTCACTAGTCAGTCTGTCAGTCGTAACGTGTTGCTCTGTGATGCTGTTTGTCTGTCAGTCCATCCACACATTCATTCCAAGTCAAGTTTTTAAATTTTTTTGTGTGTTTGAATTTTTTTTAATTTGTATCAAACATTCACTCACTCATTCACTCAATTTTTGTTATCTGTTTGGGGGAAGTGTAAGTGTTGGATGGTGTATTTTTGGTTTTGGGAAGAACAAGCAGCTGAATAATTGTTTTGGAAAGATTCAGATGGCCCTTAGAAGAGTCTTTTTGGTGCGACTTAATGCAGACTAATCTGCTGATTTCGGTTGACTCTGCTGGCTGGACTGGCTGGGAGATGTTGCTTGTTCTTGCTGAGTGGTAGTTGGCACTGGTGACGGTGCTGCATAAAGTTGAGAGGGTGAAAATGGTTGTGATTTGTCGATCTGCTGGTACTGTAGTACGGATGGAATACTTCCGAAAAGACTTGGTAATCCAGAAGTGTTGTGTTGACTGTCTTCCTGTTGTCCGGAGGTGATGGATGGCCAGTTAAATGTCTTTGTTGGGCTTAAAGCAAACATCAGTTTTATGGAAGTCCCAGGCTAGTGGTCATCCACAACAAGAAAAGATGCAGGCTGGGATGATGCTGACCTTGGTGGTTGAACTTTTGCAATCATTTTTGGAGGTTGTGGTGCTGCTATCTGAGTTGGCTGCACAGCTGGTGTGGAAACTTGTTGAGTATTCTGGTATAGTGAGGATGTATTCACATCCTGTGGTAGCCTGTGCTGCTTCTGGAAGTTAAAATGTGACCTGTTAGGTTGTTGTGACCTGTCTCTTGCATTTTTCGGCCTTGTATTTGTAATCCACTAAGAAGTTTCACTGTCTCATTCCTGAAGGTCAAAAAGTCTTGCTCCTCCAGGTGTTCAATCTTAGAGTAGAGATAGTTGCAGAATGACTGTCTTGGATTTGGAGTAGAATCCTGACATGCACCCAAGAATCTGGAAGTCAGTGACTTCATCTGCTGGAACTGATCTAAACCTGGATCTTCAGCAGTGATGGTGGCAACAGGAGCTGGTCAGTGTGAAGGGCTTGTGGTAGACGGTTGATGGGTAACATCTGATGCCATGCTGATTTCCATCTCAGATTCAGTCTCTCGTGAAGTGTCTGGAACTGAAGTTGTAGCTGTGGTCCCTTTCAGTACTCTTCTCTGCAGCTTGTCCTGACATCTGGTATGTTGAGTTTCGAACCACTTTGTGACAGTTTTGACAGATAAATTCCTGGAAGCTGCTAGTCTTTCCCAAAGTCCCTCCTTCCTCTGCTTGTCTTTGAATTTGGTGCGAGTCTCGTCGTACAGTTCCTCATGTTGTTTAACAAAATGCAAAATGGCCTCTTTGTCAGAATCACTCAGGAAAATAGACTTCATTTGCCCCTTCTTCTGCCTGGATTGAGTTGATTCCACATCAGTGTCTGTGTCTGTACGAGGTTGCTTTTCTGTCCTTGCCTCATTCTCTTCCATCTGCTCGGTCCTTTTTGTCCTCTCTCTTTCTAACCTCTCTCTATCCCTCTCCTCCTTCTCCTGTCTCTCCCTCTCCTCTCTCTCTTGCCTCTCTCTTCTTCTTCTCTCTCTATATCCTCAGCAGTATCTCCTAACTCAAACTGTGGTTGAGAATCTGTAGGTTCTTCAATCTTTCTCCTTCTGCCCCTCGGCATGCTGTCAAATTATATGTATAATCGCAGTTTGTTAAAAAAACAAAACTTGAATTTAAAAGTAAAACCGCAGAGAACAAGTTTCACTCCCAGCCAGTCCAGACTAACTCAAAACTTAAGTTAATTTGAAAAAAACGTAAAACTGTGTCTGTTGCCAGTCAAAACCCAGAATGAAGTATGTCTGCCGGCTTGCCCTTTTATAGCCACAGATTTTGAAACAGACAGGCCATAAGACGAAAAAATATTGCGGGCTTTTCCGTTACAGTTCCCAACTTGTCTGTAGGTGTAACAGGCCTGTCAGCTATTGTTTATGGCTTGTCTGTTTCACTTCAGGGTTTGTCGATTATAAAAATTGCAGACTCTGGGACTCAGACCTTAAAAGTTCTCGACTGACCTGGAAAACTTACAGGCTTGTTGGGAACATTTACAGACAGGCCGGCTAAAGTTACTGACTGTGCAGTTACTTTTCCCGTCCTGTCTGTTTGTCATCACGTACGGTCTGGATCACTGTATTTGGGACAAGCCGGATGCATGATAAAGACAGGCCTGTTCTACAAATTGACAAGGAACAAAGTGTAACCGACAGGCTGTTAAGTTAACTGACAGGCCTGTTGCTATGTGCATGTAGTTAGGCTCTGTTACAAGGGTCGGAAATGGTCGTAGAAATATTAAACATGTTTGACATTTTACCGACTCTTCACGACAAGCCTGGAAACTACAACCGACTGTAACAGACTATGTAAACATTGGTCCCGACTCTCAAAAAAGACATAGTTACCGACTGGTCAGCTCCAGTGGAACACCCGCATAAATGAAATTTTAAATAATGTAGATACTTATATTTTTAAAAGACTCATGCCATGTCATATAGTTTTAAAGTCTACCAAAGTGATTATTTTATGTCATGTAGATGTCCTTAGTCGATGTTGGGAAGACATCTTCAGTCTCTTTCCAGGCATCTGGGACAGTGGGGCACGTAACCCACCCCTCTTGGTATTCTTCTGTAATGGTCTTGCACACTTCATTGATCATCTTAGAGACACTGAATTGCCTCACCCTGACGCCAAAAGCAAATTTAAACACCTACGCCAGCTTCAGTCCAGCTTCCAAGGGGATATGGTACCACATTCTACCCCTTGGCAGCCTACCTTGCAAAGTTGAAGTAATCCTGTAGATCCAGATCTGGCATTTGTGTTTCTCTGTTGAATCAAAGTCCTCTCCCACACCTCTGGGCGCCTGCATTTCTGGTTGAGTCCTGAAGTGCTAGCTGTGTCCCTGCCCCTAGCATGATCCCTTACCACTGCCTCTGCTCCCTTCTGCTGTGGCATAAGCATCACCGTCTCTTGGATCATGGCCAATAAAGTCAACTACCAAAAATATGGCAGGCATGGCTACTGGAACTCTGAATTCTGCATGTGTTCCTAGTCAACTGTCTGAATCCATAAAATCTGCCCTTTAATATAGTCATTGTCACAAGGAAAGACAGATAAGAAATAAAGGAAAAGGGGTGATAACAGATTGACCACATGATGCTCTCACATGGCATCAGCCCAAGCAGCCATTGGTTTATCTCAAGTGACCTTCAGGTTAATATGGTGTACCTTAAGCCCCGGGGCAGCAACCGTTAAAGAAGCCAAGGTAACCTGGGCCCCAGGAACTCCGTGGTGATATCCAGGGAAGGTGATTTGGGTCATATTGGGTTGCAATCCATGGCCAGCCGCCGTAAGTCTTGGGTGCACCAGGATCAACATGAACATTTTAAAAATTATTTTACATTAATAGTTTCAACTATATTAATTTACAACCCTGACAACTGAGATATGAACAGCAAGGACAGAAATCTTATAAGAAACAGAGAGAGTATGGAGACTTGTACGTTTGTGACACTTATTAACTAAACACACAAATATATCTGATATTTTGCTGTACATCTTGATTAATATAATTCACAGGTGCCCCTTTTTGAACCATTTTAAATGTCAACACGTAACAGAAAATAATTATCATTTATTGCACAATGAACAAGTAGTTTAAGCTTCTATCAATTAAGTTGTTTTAGTCTCTGATATTTCGAGTCCACCAGAGAAGTCATCCTTGATGTTTCAAACAGTTGAAAACCATTGTGTGCTAATTTATAAGATTGTGTTAATCCCACTTTTTGTTTGGTATGCATTGATGATACATTGATTGTCGCATGTTAGAGCTATGATAGTCTCAGCTTCAACTGGGACCAAATTATAAAAAAATGAACACATTCTAATGCAATCTAGAAACAAAAATGTGTAAGAAAATTTATAGCCCTACTTAAGGCTCAAACAGGTGCCATTTCTTTTCAAACATGTACAATGCCACAAGTACCTTGTACTGATAAAACACTGTTACATGTTAGAAGATATAAGCTCATCAGGCATTCTGATGTAAAAACCAGTATATCCTAAGGTTGCATTATATACACTGCAATTTTATTTTGTAAACTGAATGTTTTTCCTTATTGCAAGGAAACTCGAGCTTTTAGCAAGGCTAGAGGATTTGTGAATTCTGGAGTCAAACTAGAGGATTTAAAGTGACTTACATTTTAGCCCACTGTGTCTGGTATTTCTAGACAAGGTATGTTACATTCATCCATGATAGTGGATTTTGTGTAGATTTTTGCACCACACCCCTCCTCCGCCCAATAAAACCAATAAACCATATCAAAAGATTATTATAATAATATTAGAAAAAAATGTAATATTAGAAAAAAATAGGCTGGGCCCCGTATTCATGAAAGGTCTTAGCCAGGGTTTAGGCTTAACGTTGAGACTTTTGTCTCAAGTTTCCGCCCAATGGTATAGGCTTAATGGTATTCACAAAGAATTTAAGACCGGTCTTAGGCTTAGCCAAGGGCTCAACTTTAAGACTGGTTGGTAGTGGGCTTAAATTTTGTAAAGAGGACTTAAATATGGCCGCCATAAACTTTTCTCCACTTCAAAATTTGAAATGGCTGTAAATAAAGTATAATTATACAGAACACCTCACTAAAGCAGTCTTTGGGAAGTTTATATGTGGTAACAAGGTTTTCCATTTCAAAACAGCACTTTTCCTTCGATAGAATGCATTGAATGAAGGATATATGTCACCAATAGTATAGTTTGAATGGAAAAGAAAGGTCACATGACACAGAAAACCACTGTGGTTACTTGATAATCTTGGACTTAGCTAGGTCACCCTTTGTGAACACGGTTTTAAGACAAAACTTAGCTGAGACAAAAGTCTTAACTTTAAGACTGGATTTAAGCCTAAGACCTGGCTAAGTCTAAGACCTTTTGTGAATACCAGCCCTGGAGACCTGTGAACTTGGGTCGATGATTTTAAAAATGAGTAAAATCTGAAGGCTTGTGTGCTGTGTGGTAATTATAAAGATTACAGTAAAGTGATTTTCATTTCTAATAGCAAAAGATCCTGTAAGAACATTACTCATACCAATCAATTTGATATTATATTGTGATAGTTATGATGTATATAGTCGCTAAAATAAAAACAGTATTCAGAATGACACCCTGCAATATGTTGAGGTTTTGGAGGAGTCAATTTCCATACATTATACCCCCACATTAAGGTAATGATGCCATACCAAAATATGTGAGAAAGTAAAGCAAAATAAATGTACATCCAATTTTAATGGAAGGTGGAACAAGACCCACTTTGTTGTGAAAATAAGAGATATTCAAATTGGTGGAAATTGGTGGGAGGGTGGGTTCTTTTCTGTGGGCCTTTTCTCTGGATGATTTACTGGTTTGTATGAGGTGGGTATTGTCTTTCAACAAGTAATATATGCAGCTCTAATGGCTCTATGTTCTAAGGTGTCACATCTCTCGCATTTATCACTGATAAAACCACACAAGACAGTCCACCGGGCAATAAATTATCCTTAACTAGAGAAACGTCGTGTGAAGCAAAAGAAACGTGGAGGGGGAGGGGGGGGGGTGTGTGTGTGATATTTTTTGTACATAAAAAGAAAAGTTGATTTGAAATAGTTAGCGACCTCTATAGACATTTCAAGATAAACATAATTTGATAGAATGGTGCTGAGGTATGTATTGGCTTTGCCCTTTTGAAAAGAAAATTGTCCAGAAACATGAGGCATGTGGCCAAATCATTTGATTTCAGACACAGAACACTGAAAGCAGTCAACAGTTAAAACATAATCTGTTTATATTTTATTATATTAAATTGGCTGTACAGAGCCAATGGCAGACAACCCACTGAAAATAGTTCCGAGATTTGCCTTACGTTTCTTGTCTATTTTAACCTTTTACGGTACAATACATCTTTTCCCTTTTTCAGAGAAATTATTGTAGAAGCCAGATTATTTAGCCAGATGACAAATGAATGGAGCAAGCTGTTCTACTGAAGCAAACAAACAAAAAGTTAAAGTATTGTGTTTAAGATAACCCACGGATAAAAACACTCCTTGTGTGTTCATCTGATATATTGCAATATTCATACAGTGTGTGCTAATTTTTAAAGTTTATCTGGAGGTAATTATCAGTATTGCTCCACAACACTTGATCATAAATCACTGAGGCTACCTGAAGATTGTATCTATGACATTTTATTTATTAGGACAGAATTGTGCTATCAAATTTACAAGGAAAGTGCAATTTGCCATCATTATAAGTCAGTAATCAAAATTGCTTGATAATTTTCAGTTTCAGTTATTGGAACTTAATTAACTTTCTCTCCAAATTACTGGTTTGGTGAAACTGTCCAGTTGCCTTACTCTCTAGCCTTCCTTAAGGCTTCAAAATGTCATATTCAACAGCTTATGTCACAAGAGGACATCTTGTATATCTGGTCATAAGCTGGATTCAAACTCATGACTACACAGTAGAGAGACGGGTGATATTAAATGCCAGAAAAATATGTAAAGCAGTGATTTACTGAGGTTACTCCAGGCACACGTAAGAGTGGATTATGCTTCCATTGTGTTCCCACTGGGCTACTAAAGTATCCTTGATGTACAGTGGTGGTCTAATGCTGTAATAAAAATAACAGATTATTTGTGTCCATAGATCTCTGATCTATACCAGTCTACTCAATATCAATTTGAGGGTCTTAGTTTCAAGTTTCGCTAAATACAACTTTTGATAACATGCTATTCAAATATATCTGTAGCCAGTGAACATGAAGAAAAACTTTTAGTGTTTAACCTTTTGCATGAAAATTCAGGTGGTACCAAGTCTGCACTAGTACATGATCACCAGATCAAAGATTTTGCATGAAGATAGATCATTGTCGCTCTGTGGATTCAGACCACGGAATTAACTACCTGGTGGTCTCAAACTGAGTAGTTACTTTCAAAGAAATTCTGCAAGAACAGATTAAAATCAAAGAACATTTCCTTTCATGTATTTTACTATCAATATGAATTGAAATGTGTGCCCCAAAAAAGGAAAATCCAAATTCCCAGAAAATGGTTGCTACCAAAAGCATCCTAACAGGAGAGCGAGACAAGGGAACCAAATACTGTTTCCTGTCATTTGAAAATTTGAAGAGGCTTTTCAACAGGAGTTGTTTACAAACTGCATCACCCGTGTACTTATTTGGTCAAGTTTGGGAAATAGAAAGACATTAAATCTAATCTAATATATTCCACAGTTTGTCGCCTTGGACTGTTTAAGAAAGTCTAGTCTATACGTTCTGAGCAAGCCTGTCTTGCAATGGCAACTGTCCTGTTCTCGCATGGTGGCCCACCACTAAACAGCCCGGGGTCAACATCATTACTACCCTACTCTTAGAAAACAAACCCACTCTCTCCAACTAGTCCTTTAGATAACACCAAACTATAATTAACTTATTTACTGCAAATTGCCTGCAATTTACGTCAAATTAAACTATCGCTTTACATTGACAATTTGCATAAATCAAAAAAGAAGATGCAGACTTTCCACTTGTTTGCAAGCACCCCCGAGTCAATTTTCACAAGGCCTTACTCGAAATGGTACCCTTTGAATAAAAGGGGGTCGTGATATGATAGCAATGTAGCAAGTCTGTGAATGAATTAAAAAAGAATGGGCTGAATCATGAGAAGAAAATATAAAGCTAATCTGTCTCAGTTATTTAATGTGTCAATGGGAGGGATTAAATAATTACCATCATTTCAAAATGACATTTGATTTTATGTGACTGCTAACAGGAAAGAGAAGGGGGTGGAATAAAAGTAAAGCATAGTAATTTATACTTTTGTGGGGGTATACTTCTACAGAAGACAGGTGGTGATGTGTCATAAATGTTAACTGTTTGCTTTTATTTATTTAGCTTAATATCTCTGCCAAGCTTAAGGATGATGAGTTTTGTGCCACGTTTGTTTGTTTGCCAGCTACAAAATAACGAGTTAAAACATTTCCTGGATCCAGCCATCTGGATCACCACCAAAGTTACATTATCTGTTCTTCTGCCATTGCATTATTGACACGTCCCGAATATGTCATGAAAATACGTTCAAAATCGAGTTATTTAGAAACAAACAAACAGACAAATGCACGCTGGCACAAACATATTATCCTTGGTGGAGGAAATAACTGGAAGCTAACTTCAGTATCTTCAGCACTATGTCCAGACAAAACACATGGCAGAAAGAACTGATGTCCTGATCACATCACAGGTGGTGTTGGCTATGTTTATAAGCTAGTTATATGGTGGTCACGGTGGCGCAGTGGTAACACACTCGCCTCCCACCTCTGAGGTCAGTGGGTCAGACCCCGGACCTTGTGCTGGAAAGTTGGTGGTTGCTTACCGATGGTAGGCAGTTTACAGTACAGAACCTTGACCAACTGTGTGTACTGGGTTTCCTCTGCCTACAAAACTAGCCGTTGTGAAATAACCTGCACAGTGTTGAAAGCAATGCAAAACCCCAAATAAAAAAATAATTAAATAAATATAAACTAGTTATATAACGCCTCATTCTATTGCCAGACTTCTATCAGTAAAATTCGTATTCTGTTGTATTGTCTGTTTCCCGTGCCCCCCCCCCCCCCCCCCCCCCACACACACACACACACACACACACACACATGGAAGTTTTAATCTGCTCAAATTTCTGCCTACATTAGATGGTATCAAGGTTACCTCTCATAACTGTATGTAAGTGCAGGGTGTTACATCATTTCTGTAGTTTACTTACACTGCACTCGTCCCCATTCTGTCTCTTTAAGATTTAGTAAAGTGGTGTGTTCGCTGTCATTTGACTGTGTATTAATCTAATCTAATTTACTACTAATTTACTAATTTACTTACAAAGGGGAACTCAGTGCGCTCGTAGGGAGAGTCGAGAGGTATGCAGGGTCAGTAATCCAGAATTGTGGGTATGACCTGGAGGGAAGAAGACTAAGCTGGATAACTAGAGTGGAAGAGGTGGGTTTTCAGGTGTTTCCAAAAAGATGCGACAGAGGGACTGTTTCTAACTTGGAAGGGGAAAGAGTTTCAAAAACTGGGGCATAGTGACTGAAGGAATTTGAGAAGTGTTTGATGACAGATTAAGAGTATATTAGTATATTAAGAATATATTTTCTGTGCCAAACTGTGGCCATAATACATGTGTACCTTAGATTCATTTCTGTTGTATAACTGTAGCTTGAGGCGTGTAGCTGGGGAACACAAGAGGAACAGCATTCGGCCTATCTTTTGCCAGGTATTATAAGTTTTCAGTAAAACAAATTATAATTGATAGTAATAATGCTATGTTGCCACAATTTGCATTTGCATCTTTCCTTCAGACAGAAAGAACCACATATAAGAGCTGACCATTGCAGAGATAAAGATACATTGAAAGTACATGTTTCTTGCAACACTCACAATTCTTTTTTTAGTGCAGAAATGTGTCTCTTGACGTCTATGGCAACCTAACATATATGCTTTACAATGATTTCTTTTGACAGTGTATCTTTTGTAGATTATATTCTTTCCCTTTACCATTTAGCACAAGTGGTTGTCTATTTACTAGACAATGTCTGTCTTTTGATGTTACATAACACCACAGCTTTTTCATAGCCTGGAGAAATGGCAAGACAATGGGAGCAAATGCGTTTCTCTTTACATTTAGCCCTCATAAAAAGAGAAGTCTCTTCCTATATAAAACTTCATCTGCAGAGCAATTATAACAAGGCACACAATCGCATTTATAACCGCAATTAAGGACACAATGAAAATGAGTTGAACTGCTGTTGAAAAGTGGGATTCAATACAGGAAGGAATTCATTAGAATGGAGCATAAAGTACACATTGTGGAAATGGCTGCTAATATGCTTTTTCTGGAGACTTCTATGAGAGAATACACAAATCAAACATTGTGTAAACTGGAGAGATTGAGGAGATAGGTTTTTAGATAGCAAAAATGACAATTGTTGTTGATTGCACTTTAAATCATGTGGCTATAATAGCTAGATAAACACATAGGTGATGGCAAAACATCGATAGAAATAGGTACACAACTTTCGGCTACTTATGCTTCAAAGTGACATTTTTTTGTCCTTTATTTTTAATTTGTTGAAATATGTATTTAACAGAAATAATGTTACTGAAACCTAACTGATTATACACTTGATACAGAAACTGGGCCAAAGAAAGAAATAAGTTTACAAAATATGGTGAAAAACTGGCAGTGGAAAAAGGTTAAGACTTTAAGTAAAACTTCCAAGCATCTCAGCCTTTATAGAATTAACCTTTTAGTGACAGTTTATGTACTAAGTATCGAAATTTGACTGGATTCATCGGGTAATAAGCGGTCGGGTGTCTCAAATAAGCAGCAAATACCTAGCCTTGTTAAGCCCCAGGCCAACCGTTTGAAAAAACACACACTAGAAAGCACTTATACAGCGCAAACCTCCGCCAAGGCAGCAAAGTATACCTATACCATATGTTGATAGAAATTTCATTAAGATATGCTTATTAGTTTAGATTTATCGTAAAAAAAGCAAACAAATACAAAAACATAACCTCACTGTCAGATGTAATAACCAATATAGATCAGATGTATATTAGTCAGAAGCTTATTTTGGCTAGTAAGGGTTAGATTTCCATAATGCCTTATCTCACTGTCTTTTGCAGAGATGTCTAGTTTTAATACTCTATTTTATTAACATATGCATTAATTAAGACAGCTATGCCTTGGCTCTCAGCTCTCAGTCAATAAGCTCTCTCATGGTAACACATGTGGAATGGTACAGGCATGTGTCCAAGTGCAGATAGCTGAGGTAAGCGAGTCCAAACTTTGAATAAGATGAGAAGCCCAATAGTTATGAAGTATGGCAAGTGACCACTTGTCTCTCACACGTGGTTGACAATATGCTTAAATTAAACTGACCACAACGTGTGGAATATACTGATTACATCTTCTCTACATGAACCCATCTGTTGAAAGAGGACACACAGAAGAATTTTGACTTTGCTCAGATCTAAACTAGGCTACTGCTTTGCAGCCACATCTTCATCCCAACACAAGGGTGGAAGGGGGACTCAATGTGCTCACCAAAGAAATGTTAAAAAAAGTGGTGGCCACAAGACCATCTAGGTCAGTAATCCAGGATAGTGGGTGTGAACGAGGGAAAGATATTAAGTTGGGAAGTTTGAGTTGAAGAGGTTTGTATTTATAGATTCTTCCTAAATGATAGTAGTGAGGGACGTATTCTTATATGAAAAGAAAGATAGTTCCAAAAGCGTGGTGCATAAAGCGTGGTGCATAAAGACTTACACAAAAAAAATTTTTTTTGGCATTTTTGGACTTAATGGTCGAAAGAAAGGACAAGAAAGTCCTAAATTTTGGACAACTTCGACTGGCATTTTTAAATATCAAATTCTTCGAGTCTAGAGAAAGGCTAGGATTTACTCAATTGATTGAGTCTGTTAGGGGATGATTACCACACAGTCATTAAACTGTGTATGTACAAGCAGAAATTCTAAAGTGTCTTTATATTTGAATTTCGTGTGAATTGTTGGAAAGCTGAGATTCCCACTTCCTCCGGCTACAAGCACTTTAAGCGATGGACTAGCAATTGTTCTCTTGAAACTAACCAGTTTTGTTTGGTCTGATATTGAATTTGATCGGAGTTTCAATCATAAGGGGGTCTAGATGACTTGAAACCAACTGGGTATTTAAAGGATTCTCATTTTTACCCTGACTAAAGTGGTAAAGGACAGTATGTTAACATGCAATCAGTTTCATGTGAATCTATGCCACCTTAGTTGTTTGGGGTGGTTTAACATCATTTCTTATCACTGTACAATGTAGGTCATGTTAGGTTGGTTGGTTGAGTGGATGGAGGGAAGCATAGCACACTCGCTAATCAATATTCTGCATTGAAAAAAACGTGTGGTACCGGCAAACACTTAGACACAAACCCATGTCCTGAGGTTTGGGAGGGGATTCTGTTACTCTGGAAACCAAAGTCCACATCAAAAAGTATCTGTCATGTAGTGTTTTTTTTATTATATTAACCCCCTCCAATTATAACTTGAACACAACTTCAGTCTAGTTACTTTTATTTCACAAAGTAATGATATTAATCTGTTCAACCACTAATCTCAGTGACTAAGATTTTGTGAAAGTTACGTTGTCTGTCTAATTGTAACTTTTAACCTTTGTGACCATATATTGACTGTTTAAATAATTTTTTTACCATACATTTTAGAGGGATCTCGGTGTCCCTATACCTAGTTTACACATTTCCTTATTAAAATCACAAGCTACAAACAAACGAGCTCGTGTAGTTATAGTTGTGGTTCCTAATAAGGTTTCTGAGTACCTTTGAAATTAAAACATTATAAGGAAGTTTATTTCATATGTTTCTTTAGATTTTAGATGACAGGGCTGAAAAAAGTCTATTTTACTGTAGGGACATCACGGGGGCCTGTGTTTTGTAAACTTCAACACACAAGAATACAATACAACTGTGAATGGTTACTAAATGTAATTAGTTTTCATTTTACTCATACAGCATAGAATATCTCATCATATTTATGAAACATGTAATAATTTTTGGTTCGGTCATTTGAAAGATACTTCCTGATTTATTGGAATGGTTTGAATATAATTTACTAAAGATCTTGTTTCATATGTCATTAATGACTTAATTGACTGAATTTGGTTAAATATAATTTTTCTTTCATCGTAGACTTTAAAGTTTCATATACATTGTGGTATGACTTTATACACATCCCAGGTACACCAAAAACTACCTCTATAACATATAAACACATATTCAAGTTCCAATCAAGCTTGGTAATGTAACATACTTATGCTAATTATATTTTTAAAACAATCTTAATAGTATTGTTAAAACCTTGCCATTTTCAAGTATCAAGTTGTGTGCCCGTGAACAAAATGTACATAGTATAGATAAGATGTCAATTTTCTTTTTATTTCCACACATAGGTACTAGAAAAATATCAGAGGCCATTTGCTCCATGCTAACAATAACAAAGTCATCGCCCAGTGTTTTGTTGTATGCTGATGATATGGTAATTATTGCAAGTGTTAGGTTGACACCTCTATGGGTAAAGGATTCCGTTATACAAAAGCATGCCCAACATGAATCAATCCATCTCAAAAGCCTCTGTTTGGGGTAAGTAGCAGAATTCAAATAGAAGGCACTGCTAAATGTTATCAAAAGTTTTTAAAATCTATATTCTTAGGGTCACCATAGGTTTACTAATTAAACATTCAAATTTAGATGTAGATTCATATTTTTATAAAACTTTTTTATTCAGATAATCATATTACTTTTTCTCAGAAGTAAAAATATAGTTATTTAGTTGTTATGCATAGATTCTAAGCATAAAAACCAGAAAAGGAAATAAAACAAAACCCAGTTGATATGCACACAATAACACTCATAAATACCTCTGGAAAACAGAGCTAGGTGATGGTATGAAATTCCTCTCCGTGATATAGGGAGGGGCTCTGTTTTTCCGGGGGTGGGGTTGCTTTGTGTTGGGACAAATGGACAAACATCTTCAGGGTAATCACCGTATTCACTCAACTAAATATTCCTAATGACACCGAACCACCCCGTGTATCAACAGAGAACAAATCCCCTCGGGGTGAATCATCAGTCTTTTCCTGTTGGAGCTACACCTTAAATATTGGGTTGTGGGTTTCAACCCCCTGGGGTGGGGATGATTGGTCTGGGGTAGGGGGCAGAAACTGACGTATTGTTAATTGGATTTTCTATGTCAGAATATAGTCACATCTATCAAGTCTTTTTAAAACCTTGCATAAAGAGTTACTGGTATAAATGTGTGTAGTCCAATTTGTGGCACCATCTGAATATAAATATTTTGCTGTTAACATTTCAAACCTCCGGTATTCTTATATTAAAATGGGTGTTCTTAAAATGATTTGTAAATCCAAAAAGCTTGACAAACAAACAAACTGTTTCTGGCTTGACTGTTTCAGAGCTGCCCAACAGATCTTCTGGTCTTTTCCAAACCATCTCACTCCCAATTATCAACATATATTCCAATAGTTTTTTATCTGAGATTTGCCAGAATGAAAATTAAACCATTGTTGGAAATGTTACTTTATGATTACAATTTACCTATGTTTAATATCAAAATATTAATAATAAATAATCAAAGCAAATAACTGCATGTATATATGTATATGGTTAGAGATTAACGAAAGTTTGGAAAAAAATAAACCTCTATCCGCAGATTAAAAGCTATATTTAAGATATCATTGCTACATTATTAACAATTATAATCTAATCATATTTTTGTAGTTCGTAATCTCTGTAGCAGCATGCAGTTTAAAGGTACACAAAAGAGATACTTTGCTTAAAATATATTCACCCACTAGACGTGCATTCTTTGTTTAACAAGAGACTAGAAGGAATTTATTCTAAAATTATTGTAAGGAATTCTGTCCAATATGCAGGTTTCTATACCTCTTCCTGCAACAGGTTATAGTGGAGGTACTGTATAAACCAATAACTAAAACCGAAGAAATGTATATATACATATGTATTTGACAGAAACTGTGACGTATCACAATTTGAACTAATCCTAAATGACACAAGTTTATGTTCCAAATACCTGCTCACATAACTTAAAGCTGCCGCCTAATTTGAGCACACACATCTCTGTTGCATTGGCGTCTGCTGTGATGCTGAGGTGTCTATAGCCAGACAGTGTAGATGATACATAGCCACTTAGCTCCCTGTCACCCCGGGGTGGTCCATTTGTGTGTTGTTAGTCAGCCATTTTGAAGGGGCAAATTGGGTCATTGAGTTTTCACGCCCATCTAATTGAACATCAGTTCTTACTTCTTCAACTGTGATTGTTGAACGCAAAATACATTTGATCAATTGAAGCTCCAGGGAACAGTGGAATGTGCAGATGATATTGTGTTGATATGCCCATCTGTGTCAACCAGGTTAATTTAGTCGTAAAGCATCTATTGAGGTGTTACAATCTAGAGTTCAAACTTTTATTTTGTGTATAATCAGGGAATCACAAAACAGAATGAAAGTACAATGGTGATCAATCAGAATAAAAGATTTGTACTGTATCAATGTGACATTGATGCTGATCACATGACCATCACATGGTGTATTCAACAGTTTTTATGTTGATATTTATTGCCAGAAAATTAAAATATACATTTACTCTTTACTTGTAAATAATTCATGATGAGTTGGAAGTTGTTATTGTTTTAACATCACTTTTATCTGTTTAACACTGCTTATGGGCCATTCACAGTTCCATGTGGTCATATCCATGTTGGGCCCCAACTCGCGGCAGGGAACTACTTGAGTTGTTCCTTGCGCCAACTCGCCGGAGTGAGTTGTTCAAACATCTTGAGATGTACTGCTACATCTTGAGTGGGTGCTGCACCAACGTTACCCCATAATTCAATCTAATCATACTTTTGTAGAGCTTAATCTCTGCTGAAGAAAACACATATTTGAATTTTGCTTCATGATTTTGTCCTGAGTGGACCTCGTATATGGGTATGCAAATTAAAAAATGACCCATCCTGTACAGCCATTGTGCCCCTTTTTATCTTTGTGGCATGTACATTTTAGTCACAGGGTGTGACAGGTTTTTCCAAAATTTTGAAAAAGCTGCCAGGTTCTTAAAAAAACAATCTGTGCTCTGTCAAACTTATCTGTTCACAAAAGCCTATCCGCCATAGTCTCCCCTGTCACCTCCACCTGGCTATGTCATTGGATTGATGTTTGTTACCTTGTTTTGAGTTTAGTTACGCCTTATAGTCTGTCAATTGCCGGTGTAACGCCATATTTTACACCCCTGCCATATTTTACACCCTTTCTTTGATCTTTTAGGGGGTGCATTATATGGCAATCATATTTTACACCCCTAACAATGGGGGATTAAGGGGGTGTAAAATATAGCTGCCATATTTTGCACCCCCACCAAAAGTTACACCCCCTACCAGTCCATACAGAGCAAATCAATGGGGGATTAGGAGCAAACCCTTTAATGGTTAGATTGCAATTGAGTTTGGAAATTGTCTATTGTCTAAGGACTGCTTAGAACTTGATTTGTTTGGCTATGTATATTTGACTTGGTAAAAGGATTAGTCTTAGCTTTGCCTTTTCTTTTAGCATTCTTTTGAACTTGATTTGTTTCACTTGTGGTTGAGTGACTAGCCAAGCTAACAGGATTAATAAGTATTGTTGAAAAACCTACAACAATAACAGAGTGTGCCCTGAGTGTGGGGGGGCACGGAAATGTACCAATAATTAAATAAATTGGTTAATGTCAATTGGATGAATTGCCCCAATATTCCTTATCCACCATTTCTCTCTCAACTTTCTGTGATTTATATTTGGGGTTTGGTATTTTAGGGAACACCATTCCAGCACTGAGAACTTTGTGTCTTTTTACAGAATGTCCCTTCTCTGTGAAGTGTTAGAGAATGGGGTGATTCTGCTTTCCCTAGGCTGACTGACTGAAAGTCTATGGTCATACATTGTTTTCCTAAATGGGCTAAAGTAAGCTTCTTTGGGTCGCTTACTGCTGACTGCTATCAGTAGGTTGATAGTCTCATCTGAGATGTTATCCGTAGGGATTTGAGTATCTGCTCCAGTGCTCTCCTGTTGGTTGTGATCAATACCAAGCTTGGAGACTGCACTTACCAAGGTGCTGTTACTAACACTTTCTGAAGTCACACTCATTGTGAAAACAGAAAATTAAGCAGATGTGTATTTAATAACAGCTCAATTCACTATAGGCTATGGTGTATAATTGCCTTATACTGTTTAGATATTATATATCTAACTGTATTTCGAAATTATCTTTGGAATTTCTCATCAGAGGCTGAAGTCTTATGGCCCTATGCATTTGCACTTCTCAAAAAGTACTTCAGGGGGAGGGTTGCCATAAGACTTCAGCCTCTGATGAGAAATTCCAAAGATAATTTCGAAATACAGTTAGATATATAATATCTAAACAGTATAAGGCAATTATACACCATAGCCTATAGTGAATTGAGCTGTTATTAAATACACATCTGCTTAATTTTCTATTGTTGAAAAACCTGTTTTAAGCTGTTTTTGGGAGATACAACTCCTCCATAATAATGTTACATAAATTCCTTTTATTTACACAAGCTTGTATGGTTTATATTATATTTAGAGTAAAAAGCATTCTTGAAGAATTTTATTATACCATTATTATTACATAGAAAATTGTAAAATACCATTGTTAATAAAATACTGTGAGATACAGTAACATTCAATGTGCTCAGATATCATAAAATACATTTCAATATTCATGGGAATTACTCATATATTACAACAGTTCAATTAATTTATGTACATATGTCATTTTTGCTTGTTCATGTCCCATCTGGTAATCCTGGTAACATAACTAAGGACAAGTCACAGCTAAAATGAAATTACACTAACATAGAAGAAGCCAAATCCAAATAGGGTGACAAGTAAGAAATCCAGTCTAATTTCTAGCTTCTAGATGATAAGCCACAGCTAAGTTGGTCAATGGACCCATTTAGTTCATTATGTGATATAAATCCAACCAAAAGAGACAATGCATAGGTTATCTAATTGATTAATCACTCACTAGCCCCAGGTGAGAAGCCACAGTTAGCTTAAAGCCTTGCACATGGTTGCACATCTATTGGTAAGATTCTAATCAAAGGGCTGTGGTGACTTGAGACAACAATAGGGATAATTGCAATTAGGGACTAGCCTAGTGAATGCAAATCAACAACAATGGTTTGGCCTCTCATATCAATGGAAAATATATAGAAATGATTTTGTCCCACTGTATTAACACTATATATATTTTATTTCATTCGGTTTATTAATCTTAGACATTTGTGAATTAACTAAAAACTCACTGGATAATAATTAGCTATTATTAATTAGATGTGCCATCAAATATTTTAAAATGTTTAACAATTTGTAAGCAAAGGAATTATTGTCTTTGAGTTTTAATGCTTAATTTGTGGCTGTTTGTAGCTGTTGAACTTCACTTATTTCATAAATATAGCAACTGTAAATAAATCCACAAAGGGGTGTTAAATATGGCAAGGGGGTGTAGAATATGGCAGGGGTGTAAAATATGGCAAGTGAACTTGCCATATATTACACCCCCATGCATTTTATGTGGGGTGTAAAATCTGGCGCTACACCGGAGATTAAGCACTATAAAAGTCCACATTAGATTAAATTAGATTAGAACACGTATAAACCGAATACAAATTTTGACTCATTAATTCTTACAGATACCACCACAACACAAAATGCATCAAGCGCATATAGCTCAAGAGGACAGAATAGTGTAGCTGTCGTGTCAGACTTAACTTTTAGAAATGTAACTACTGCTAGAAATTTGGCGACAGAAATTAACACAAATTGATGATGCTTTTGCATAGATTTTATAGACATAGGTGTATGTTAGAATTGAAATGGATTTGTAGTTTTGATTACATATGGAAGCTGTTGGTAGAAACAACATCATACATGCATGGCCAAATATCAATGTATTGGCCCATTCAAAGGAAGACTTGATAAAAACAAATAGCAAGATTCCTTTTGATGACACAAAAGCTCTTACTTCACAATTAATCATAATAGCAGAATTTTTGTTTCATAGAACAATGCCTCTTTTACATGTTATAACAAAATGAGCCAGTTTATTCCTTGCGTCACTGATAATTTGTCATGCAAAGTGTAAATTGAAATGCCATTAAGTACTCGGATAACACTTAATAGAGTTGGGTATGTCTTTGAATTTGTCCCAGTTCAAATGCAAAAAGTATTTTCCGGGATATTTTGATTACCTCAAAATGATTCCAACACTAATAGAGGCATGTCGTGTTAGATATTGCACCAGACTTGAGAACTTAAAAGGACTCAAATTATGAGATACACAACCATTGCATCAGTCAAACTGTGGTGTTAAAATTTGTGTTTATATCTACAAAATAATTACATTTATATTTTACATTTGCCTTCCTTCTTTCAATTGAAAGAATTGATCTTAAAATGACACTTGTGATAGAGTTTGCGTGGCAAGTACCAACTCTGCTTAACAATCATAAATACTTTGCAATATTTTCAGGATTATCTCTTTTACTGCCTTTGTTAAAACTATGTGAACAATTGAAAACATGCTGCAGTATATAATATAATTTTCAGCATTCAAAACATACGTTCATGTTTCCAAAACCAAAAATAATATAATTTCAATCTACCTTGGCAGCATTCAATAGTTACAATGACATTTATTATAAAGTGTAGATTCAATATGAATCCAGTAGCATAATATAAAGCAATATTGGATAAGTAAGACTTATAATTTCAATGATCAGTCCTATATTTAATTGTAGTATGTCTTTTTTCTCAGATAAATCTTTTAAAAACAATCTTTTATTCATACGTAAAATTAACTAGTAAGGATAAAAGATAGATGGTCATCTAAATTTGATACAGCATGTCAAATATGGTCTGTTCTGTTTAAGCTTTTTCCCCATCTTGAAATGGTGGGGCTCACCATCTAAGTTCCTCGTCTCAGTGAAAAGTGTTACATGGCTTAATTTTAATTTGTAAACACTGTCCAGTGTTCACAAAATAGACAGATCAGCAACTCTTTGTCATATTTTCATTCTGTAAAAGGGGTCCAATGATTCTTAATGTTTGTCAGTTATTTACCTGATCTGAATGACATTTTGTAAATTTAATTTTAGAAGTTTTAAGAAGAAACAAATTCACACCACCCCTTTCTTAGTTTAAGTTTTTGAAATAGAAGTGCACTGATAAAGTTACAATAATTTAACACTGAGCAGTAAATGGCATATATTTTAGGTTTGACATAACTGAAGTCAGTATTTGTTAGGTATTTTTTCAGACAAGGTTTGAAGACAGTAAAAACAAGGTAAAATAGCAAAGTGTCAGATTTAAATCACTGATAAAACTCTTCGCGATGCTCATTATTCAATTATTTATACACTTCCTCAATGGAAGGTCATGCAACAGACAGTTTATTCTAATTAAATTATCATTCCAAAATACAGTGTCATATGGAAAAAGGGAAGACCATTGTGTGGGTATGTGAAGGAATCATTGTTAAGCGTAGAAGTCACAAGCTATATTACACAATAAACAAGCTATGTTGTCTTATCAGGCCAACTGACACCATAATTTGTGCAGATATCAGATTGCTTTGGGCATTTCATGGGCAAATCCTACAAGCAAGAATATTGTTGAATTTACACCCAGTAAGCTGACTAAATAGAGTATCTCAGGAGAGATATAGGATGTTTATGTATATGTACAATAATGGATAAAACTATCTCAGACAATTGTAAATAGTAATATGATAATTTAACAAAACAGCCTGGAATGTGTGTATCTTTCACTAATGCTATGCAGAAAAGACCTGGTGACATATTATTGCTTTAAATATATTGATGATAAGAAAATACACTTTTTGAGACAAAACATTGAAAGAATGCATATGTTTTTTGTAACGCTGCCATTTTCACAAAGGTATAAACCAAACACATGAAAACACATGATTCGTTAAACATAGTACCTGTATAAATAAGTTGAAGTCTTATAGACGTATCTATCTCTTTAATCACATTCAGTCAGAAAACCCTCACAAACAATTGTAAACAGCACTAACAGTGAATAATCCAGACCCCGAATTGCCTCCAGTCAAATTACAGCAGCTTCCACAGTCTCAGCCAATCAGATTCGAGGCAGATGATTTTAACATTGTACCTTGTATATATTTGACCTTATCTTAGAAACATCTCTTCATGGAAACCTAAGTTAAAAAACTTGCAAGAAAAGTCAATATTTGGGACAGCAATTTTTTTCTTTGCAAAAAGAGTAGCTTTAAAGAGTAATACACAAAGCATTCTATTTTAAGTAACATTTTGACAAGACTTTTATCAAATACAGTTGTTTAAGGTGGCCTTAAACACAACGGCACGGTTTCGTCCAGTGAACGTGGAAAAGCCTGGAACATTTTAAGTTTTTCGGGGTTATGACTTCCAGAGAATGATTTATTTGCACACAGGAAATATTTAAACAAAGATCAACTTACAAGATTCTATATAGAACTATTTATTTCATTATAATAATTTATTAGAAAGTTAGACAAGCATTGAACCCTGTATTTGTAATTATTTCATTATTTTTAATAAAAATGTTTAGAATTCAAAGATGTCTGAATGAAATATGGGAGATATCTGTTTTCATTAGTAGCACCAATGATAAGTTTGTAGGTACTGTCTGTTGCTGCAGTTGGTTCTTTATGTTGGGCCCTCCCCTGTATGTTACAGCCATTTTACTTGTAAATACAGTCTATTAACTACATTAGGAGGTCTTTAGATGAGGTCTTCGGGGTTCAATGAACAGCCAGTCTACTGGCGGTGTTCTTATCTACAGATAAAAGATAACAAGCTCCTACCCAATGGAACACAGCCTCCCAGATCCTGGTAGGTGCGACAGTTTACAAAGAACCCACTTAGATCTGATCCCACAAATATGCTTGCAATTGTTACGCAGGGTTGAGAAGAATTAGATCTCTAAGAAATGATAATCTTTTCCGTGTATAACCCATTGTTAATCTAACTCCACTAAAAATCCTGATATAAGAAGACGAAGAAGAAAAGCCGTTACATTTGCTATGATATTTGCTGAACTGACAACACACAGTACAGGTCATATAACAACAGGCTATTTCAATAGAGCAAGGAAATACTGCATGCTAGTTAGTCGAGATTTTGTATTGGAAAAAAATAATCAGAATCTGCGCTAAACCAAAAGGCAATACCAAGGAGTTCTTGCATTACCGAGGTTAGAACCTGCAACATTAGATTTTGGAAGAATGCATATACTCTCTCTCTTGCCAAGACCTATTTGTTAAGTTCAATTGGTAATGTTGCAAGAGGCACATTCAACAACAGGATTCATAAAATAGACCAGACCGGGAAGTCTGCATTTAAGGATTTTTTTCCTTAGCTGGGTTTGCTTCTTTTTGTGATGAATGACGAGTTAATAGGGGCTAAAATCTCATTTATACAAAACACTTACCCTGGGAGAAACCTTAGCAGTAAGAGAACATTACTGCGAATATCTGTGTTATGTAAACAAACTCAATCTAAACAATCTTATTTTTTAAAATTATTTATTCCATATCGCCTCAAGGAATCAAATGCCTTAACTATATCTGTTTTATGTATTTTATCTTTGTAAAGAATACTGGCTTACATTTAGAAAAAAAATCTTTCTGAAATGGGCGATTGTAGCACAACATGAGGTGTAATATAATGGCTGTACCAAATAAAGTTCAGTAACCATAAGTAATATGTTATTACAGACTTACTGCATGGGGAAATATAAACCAAGAATATGTAACTAAAATGCAAAATCTAGACTGCATGTTAAAAACATTAATGTCATTTTTTTAATAAGCTATCATGTCAGTTTGTAATATTCTACTCAAATTACAAAGCTCTATAATTTCCCACAATTTTGTAATTTTTTCATAAAAGCAACCATTTAATCATATAATTTACAAGCAGAAAATGATAACATATTTATCCAATTTGTTGCAATTAATGTTTAAACTGAAACTTTGCACAGGTGAAAATGAATGAAAACAATCAATCATATTATCTGTTACAGCTATTCAATGATACACAGACAGTTCACTCATTGATTGATAATGACATGAATGAGAACTAATGCTCTGTATTACTATGGTTACAACACCCCCTCCCCACTTCACAGTAACCTTGGTCACGCACAGGCATTGTCCTTTATTGTCGCCCACTTTGCTTTTGGATTGTACTAACTAATTGGATAAACACTTTACTCTTTGTCAAAACCTATTTGATGAAGGATAGTGCCACATATTGCAGTTGGCACAGTACTGGAAACATTTTGCCCAAAATCTCACCTTAAACTGCTTTTGTCTGAAGTTTTTCTGTGTAAATATTTCGACTATCCATGGTAATCTTAAGGTAGGACAGGTAGGTTAATATTGAGTAGGAGGTTTGACCATGATCATGATCTTTTTTAAGTTTTAAAATTAAGATCATTGATCTTCTGAATTTTAGAAAAGTGAAAGCCTGAGTCTACTGTAGAGTGATATTATAAGGGATCAGACATTTTTAATCGGGCACAGAAAACTAAAGTTTGTCATAATTATCTCTTTATATGGCGTCAGGAAAGGTTGGGGACATTTTAGAGAATAACCATGCTGATACCTGAGAAAGAGTGATAATGGTGATGCAATGTCATTAATGTAATGGAACAATAATAGTTATAGCATTTTATACTCTGAAGACATTATCAAGTGTGGCAACTTGAATTATCCCCAGAAGAAGTAACTGAAAGATAAATGCACTCTCTTGGGGGTGTTCCACTGGAGCCGACTTGTTGGTAACTTGGTATTTTTTTAGGGTTAGGAGCACTGTTTGCCGAGTCGTTAGGAGCAGTTGTAGTTTCCTGGCTTGTTGCAGTGGATCTGCAAAATATCAAACATGTTTGATATTTCGCTGACCCACCCTGACTCTGTGTCTGGACCTTGGCTCCGCCCACCTGGAAACCATCCTGTTGTGAGTTTCTACAGCTTGTGGGCTACACTTTCCTTCTTGTCCTATGCTGTAACCGTCTTGTCTGGAAGAACTTTGTGGCCTGTCATGTTAAGTACCTGAACACCGTCTCTCGACAGGCTGTACACACCAACCGACCATACTTAAAAGGAAACCGGCTGTCGTAAACATTACTGACCTGACTTGGACACTTCCGGTCAAGATGGGAAGTCTCCCAGTCTTCAACTGTAGAGTCAGTAACATTTTATTAGGACAAGCTGGGAAAACATCACAAAAAACCGTAAACAGAAACAGCCAAGGCAGTTACAGCAACAGACAAACCGGGAACTGTTTAGGACAAGCCAGTGTACACTGAAAACAAAAGTTAGTTGGTCTAACAAAGAAAAGTTGGTTGATCCTACGATGTCTAATTTAACCATACAAATTAGTTAAATCAACCAAGTATGTTGGTTAGTCAAGCAAAAGAAAGTTGGTTAGATTTAACAAACTAAGTTGGTTCTTCAAACAAAGCATACTGGTTACTCCAACTAAAGTGATTGGTTTGTTCAACCAGATGGCTTAGTTTATTCAGCCAAGTGAGTTAGTAATGCCCCTGTTCCACCAAAGGACTAAGGCCCGATCCTGTCGGCGACCCTTAATCGTGGACAGTCGGTCAGGAAAATGGTGAAATGGGTGGGAATACTGAATCGGTATCAAAGCCTGGGATTAAGTACAGATCAGCCTCAGGAAGCCTGAGGAGGCCCCAGGCAGCCCCAGACAGTCCCCGACTGGTCTGGTACTAAGAACCGATTAAGCCAGTTTTCTGGTCAGTTTCAACCACGATCCTGTCGTACACATACTGACTGGGTCCCAGGACGCCTCAGACCTCCTGGGACTAAGCCCCGACTAACCCCCGATTAAGTCCCGGCGTCCTCAGGCGTCCTCAGGCCTCCTCAGTCTTCCCCAGACCACGATCGCCGATTCTTGTTTTGCAGAGAAGCTGGATTTCCTGGGTATATATATATATAAATTCCGCAATCTAATTATCATTACTTTTATAGGAACACAGCAGGATGCCACCTTTTAATGGAAGACAACTTCAGCAACAACTTAGGCCTTTTTTAGTTTTTATTCAGTTACAAATAATGATGTATTTGCTAATTCTACGTAGACCACAGCAACCACCACAAGCAGCACCTCCACCACCAGCAGCCATACAGAGACCTAGAAGAAGGCACAACATGTGGGTCAGGCCATGGCTACTGCAGAGAGAGGAGAGGGGGGCCTACCACAACATTATGGCTGAACTGTATGCCACAGACATTCCAGGATTCACCAACTACATGAGGATGACCCCAGAATTCTTTGAAATGATAAAGACCAGACTGGAACCACGTCTAGCCAGGCAGGCCACCAACTACAGAGCTCCAATCAGTGTTCGGGAGAAGTTAGCCCTCACCATCAGATATCTGGCCACTGGAGAGTCATACACATCATTATCCTGTCAGTTCAGGGTTGGCAGATACACCATTTCCAAGTTTCTACCAGAGCTCTGCAGGCCCATCCAGGATGAGTTCACCAGAGAGTACCTCAGATGTCCTACTACTCCAGATGAGTGGAAAGAACTGGAAAGGGAATTCAGGATCAGGTGGAATGTTCCACATGCCCTGGGAGCCCTTGATGGAAAGCATGTGGCCCTCAAGAAGCCCAAGAACTCTGGAGCCCTGTACCACAACTACAAGGGGTTCTTTTCCATAGTAATATTGGCCTTGGTAGATGGGCAGTACAAATTCAGATGGGTGGATGTTGGTACAGCTGGATCTTGCTCAGATGCCCAGATATTTAATGCCTGTCAGCTGAAGAGGAGGATTGAGGATGGCAGGATAGGCTTCCCTGACCCAGCTCCTATAACACAGGGTGGTAGAGATGTCCCCTACTTCATTCTGGCAGATAATGCCTTTGCCCTGAAGACCTGGCTGATGAAACCCTATGGTAGAAGGATGTTAACCAGAGAGGAAAGGATTGCCAACTACAGAATATCAAGGGCCAGGAGAGTTGTTGAGAATGCTTTTGGCATCCTAGTCTCAAGATTCAGAGTGATGTTGACTACTATTGAATTACCCCCAGAAACAGTCAGGGATGTGGTCATGACCTGTGTGGTTCTGCACAACATACTGAGAAGCCAATATCAAGGTCAACATGGTGGTCAAGAGCCTGGAGATGATGAAGATGATGATGTGCCTGGTGATTGTCGACTGATTGGTGATGCTGCTGCTGGTGGTCCAGACAGAAGCCCTGCTAGAGAAGCCAAAAGACAGAGGGATTACCTCAAGGACTACTTCAATAATGAGGGAGCAGTGGCCTGGCAAAATGGCAGAATATAACTGCTGCTGCAGTAACCAGTCCTTTTCAGGACTAATAACCAGTCCTTTTCAGGACTACCAAATATTCCAAAAACAATTAATCAGCTGTGCTTGTTCAAAATAACCCAAACATTACCAAACATAAGTCACCCAACCAACAAACAGACAAACCCCATGCCTAACATAATTCACCCACCCAACAAACAGACAAACCCAATGCCCGACAGAAGTCACGCAACCAACAAACAGACAAACCCCATGGCCAGCATAATTCACCCACCCAACAAACAGACAAACCCAATGCCCGACAGAAGTCACGCAACCATCAGACAAACCCCATGGCCAACATAATTCACCCACCCAACAAACAGACAAACCCAATGCCCGACAGAAGCCACGCAACCAACAAACAGACAAACCCCATGGCCAACATAATTCATCCACCCAACAAACAGACAGAAATAAATGCTAGTCATGCAACTAACAAACAGACAAACCCAGTGCTAAACATAATTTTCAAAGAAACACACAAAGCCAAACATAACTTCCTAAATGGAATAAATATGGCATATATTTTGAAAGCTACATCCTAATTTTACTTACATTTGGGTTTTTTGGGAAATGTTTTCCTGGAAATCTTAAAATTAAAATCTTTTACTCCACTTCACAAATATTTAGGAAATATAAACACCAAACTGGTTTTCTTTACAATGATGGGGGTTATGTTTGCAAAATAGTTTGTCAGGTATTTGGTTTGGGTTCTGTTTGCTATTGGGTTTGTCTGTTTCTTGGTTGGTAGTTATGTTTGGTATTTGGTTTGTGTGTTTGTGGTTTGGTGGTTAGGTTTGATATTTGGTTTGTGTGTTGTTTAGTTGTGGGTTAGGTTTGGTATTGGGTTTGTGGGTTGGTAAGTATGTGATAATGCCTTTTAGCTCTAGGGATGATGTAAGTGTTGGACTTTTTTATTAAAGATTTTAAACAATCCCATGGATTTTAAGCTAAAATGGGCTGATTATTGGCCATATTGGGAGTTTATTTTAATATTTTTTTCTATGTGGCCTTTTTTGGTTATGTGTGGTACCATGGGTTATTTGTTTCATGTTTGGGGTGGTGTAGGTGTTGGACTTTTATTTTGATTTATTTTTGTGATAAGTATTTGTACTGAACTGTTATGTTTTGGGAGGGGAATTGGAATAACTTGCAGCTAAATAATTGTTTTTGGAATATTTGGGTGGCCCCGAAGGGGCCTGGCAGGTCAAAGACCCGCCCTGACTGGATGGCTACTGAGGAGGCTGCTACTGTTGAGGCGGTGCTGTAGTGGTGATAGTGAAGAGTTGCGGCTGCTGCTGCTGAGGCTGCTCAATGATTTGTGTAGATGTCAGATCTGGTAGCTGGCTTAGTATTCCACTTAAGTTGTGTCTACTTCCCTCGTCCTGTACAATTAGAACTGATGGAGGGTTGCCAAAGCCAAGGGGGCTTGGTGTGTAGTAGACGTAACTGCTGCTAGCTGCTGCTTGGGTGGAAGTAGACACCTGTTGAGTGGTTGTTGGCAGTATCCCGACCCTCTGGGACTCCGTGGTAATAGTGGCTGATCTTCTGGCTAGTGGTTGACGTCTATGGTTGGTCTTAATGGTTTCAATATCTCTAAAAATTCTGCCCTTAAGGTCCTCAAATTTCTCTTGGGTCATCTTTTCAGCCTCTGATGCCATGTAGTCAAAGAAGGGCTGCCTGTCTGACTTCTGCTGCAGGAAACCTGAGATCAATGTCCTCATCTGGTCAAAGTGCTCGAGTATCTTGGAGTCTGTTGAAACTGGTGTAGATGTGAACATAGGTTGACTCCTACTCTCCCTGAGGACACGGGACTCAAGGTGTTCTGTATCAGTAGTAGATCCACGAGATTCATCCTGCTTGCTGGTATTTGGACTGGCCTCAAACCCTGAACTTCTGCTGGCCCCCTTTCGTCGGATATGGGTCTTAAGGAAACCCATCTGCTGGTAGACCCAGGACTGTCTCTTGGTCATCTCCCTTGGGGCTTGGCCAGATTGTAGTTTTGACAGCTTGCCATAATGCGTTTGCTGGGATTCGAACCATCTTCTGACATCAAAAGACTGGAGCTTCAGTTCTGCTGAAATTTCTGCCCAGAGAGCCTCCTTCTTCTGTCTGTCGTGGAAACGTGCATGCTCCTTGTCGTAGAGCTCTGGATGCTCCTTCACAAACTCCACAATTGCAGTTTCTTGGCTGTCAGTAAAAGTTGAACAGACCCTGGCTCTCTTGGCTGTCGAGTGACTCTCTAAATCCTCCTCACACCTCTCTTCTTCTTCGCAAGCTTCCTCAGTAAGTTCCAATCACTCCTCAGTCTCTTGTGTACCCTCCTCTGTACCCTCCTCTGTTCTTTCCTCAATCCTTTCCTCCACCTCTCCACTTTCCTTCTCCCTCTCCTCTTGCCTCTTATCCATCTTTTTCTTTCCTCTCTTCCCTCCTTTCTCTTTCCTCATAACTCCAGTCAATAGCAATAAAAAAAGTAAAATGTGTCTCCTAACTGTAAAATTTGTGACACAAGTCTCTCAGTAGCCAAACAGTCAGTAACAATGAGAATGTGTGGGCGGTCGCTTATATAGTCCCAGACCCCCTCATTGCCTCGTTTTAATTTCTGACGCGTGGAAAACAGTCGGCTCTTAATCGATTCTTAGTCCCAGGCCCAGATTTCTTAGTCCCAGGACACCTGAGACAGTCTGAGACTTCCCGGGACAAATGAAACTGATTCCCTTTCACAGGCATGAAACTTCAAAGATCTGTTATGAGTCGGGGACTGCCAAACAGGCTTCCTGGGACTAAGCTACGGAGGCCTGGGACTAAGGGTCGCAGGACGCCTGGGACAACATAGGACTGTGTAAATTTGGGTCTGAGGAGGCCTGAGGAAGCCTGGGACTGGACATTTTGTTGTCAGTGGGAAATGAGAATCGGTTTGGATCGTGAAAAATATCAAACATGTTTGATTTCTCTCACGGCCACAACCGACAACTACCGACCTTTACAGGACGTCTGGGACTAAGCAAATATTTGAAACCGACTCACAAAAACCCTTAATCGGGAAGCTTAGTCGTGTGGTGGAACACCCACATTACTGGAACAAAGTTGGTTGGTTAGTGTGGTTACTTTTATTTGTTAGACAGGCCAGTGTAAGTTGGATATCTGAACTGATTTCATTGGTAAGAACTATAAGTAGGGTTGTCAAACTAGATCAGTTAGTTACTTTTATTAATCAAATTGATTAAGTATTACTGATCTGGCTGCATGGTCAAATTTTATTACCTCGTCCTTTTTAAAATAATGTTTTATATGACAATAAACAAGAAACAAATCACTTATACTCTCAAAATGCTTTATTGAAACATATTTCATCAGAAATAAAAATTTAAAAACAATTTTAACTGATATTTTTAGTTCAATTGGCTTTAACATCACTTTCAACACATTATATAGGTCACACCACAACAGGTAGTTTTAGTGGCATAGCAAACCATTGCATATTGGTAGGTCCAGAATTTGTGCTGTAAACTGATGAGCATCAGTAAGCAACTACCAACTTTTCCACTTCATGCTGGGTCCTCAGAGGTGGGATGTGAGTGTGTTGACTAACACACCACTGAAGCCCTCTTTCATATATGTTATAGAATAGGGCTGCCAAAAATAGCATTATGTTTGCTCTCAAGTAGTTTGCTAATTCACAAAAATGTACTTTGACAAAAGGAAGAAAACAGAAATTAATCATTTTATTTCAAATTTTGTGCAACTATACATTAAACTGCCAATGTTCAAGATATAAATAGCACTTTTCTTTGCACTGTCCTCAATAATACATTGCTTTATTCATTAACCAGCACTATCAGGGTCTTAAAAAATGCAGAAAACAAAGATGATAAAAGTAACTTTAACACATTTAGTTTTAAACATTAAGGTAAATACTTGTACCAAGAACTTCATTAATCCAGGATTATTACACATGGCTTAACAAGGAATTTTATTATCCAAAACAGATATTTACAAAGTAATAAACCTTTAAGCAGAACATAACTTAGTTTTCATTAAATTTGATGTATTTGGTTTCAGTGTTGCTTTCAACGCGTTGTAGGGGGGCTCGGTGGTGTAGCGGTTAGAGTGCTTGCCTTCAACCTCTGAGGTCGCCGGTTTTAAATCTTGACCCGGGCACATCATGTTGGAAATTTGGTAGTTACTTGCTGATGCCCGGTGGTTTACAGTGCAGAGTCTTGACCAACTAGTATGCACTGGTTCCTCCACCCCTAAACTACCTGTCGCAATATGACCCTGGCTGTTGAATGCGACATAAAATAAAAAATAAATCTAAATCAACACATTGTACAGGTTATCCCATAACAGACATTTAGAGGACAAAGGAAACCAGTACATACTTGCTAGCCAAGATTCTGCAGTGTAAAGTGTGGGCATTGGTAAGCAACTACCAACTTTCCCACATAGAGTTGGTTCCAGGGTTCAAACTGCTAACCTCAGAGGTTGATGTCAAGTGTTTTGCATTCTACACAACTGAACCCCCGAGATGGCTTACTAAAAGCCCATTTCATTACAAATAACTTTAGGCCATCTCACAGCCTTATTAATTGAAATTTATCCTGTTACTTGGAATTTTTTCTTAAGCAAACGTGTTTTTGAGTCTTTCTAGATTAGACACAAGTGGTTTAAACTACATAAATCAACATACTTTCATATTAACATTTGAAGGAACACTGACAAAAAGGTTTATGCATCTATACAGAAAATAAACTATATTACTAATACTTTTTAATATTTAAAACTTACAATACCTCAAAATAATAAAATGATATTTGTACATATTTGTACTCCAAGGCCAGTATTCACAAAGAGGTCTTAATTCTGAGACAAAATAGTGTCAACTTTAAATTAACAGACAGTTTCTCAACAAGAAAAATATGTATGTTAGTAAAGACAAAATAACACTAAAATATCTGAGACAACAATGTATTAGTCTAAAGTTTAGATTTGGTCCAACTTATTTGTGAATAACTAAGTAGTTTGGAATAAACAATTGTCTCATTCTTGAGACCAGAACATAAGACAAAATATGTCTCAGCATTTTTTATGAATGCAGGCCTTGCATCTCTTTCAATTTCAGATGAAATTTGACATAAATTTAGTCAAAATAAAGAGACTTTAGAAATCTGTTAAATCTCAGATAATGAAAAGTGTAACCAAAATAACTTTTACACTGAAAGCAAGGTGTACTGTATATTTGACATTTAATCCACACTTCACAGTGAAGATTTTAATGTTGATATTATATACAGGCTCAAGTAAGTTTAAGTCAACATGCTTCAACTACTATATCTAGCCTTTGTTCATCTCTGTAACCAGGTCCAGTGAGTTGTACAAATGAATGCGTAATTCCAAATAATCTGTTATCTATTCTTTCTTGCAATGTTGCAGAATCACAATTATTTGATCACTGGTATGTCTTCAGTCTCACCAGCTCAGTATGAAATGTTAGAAATAACAAACAGAACCTATTTGGAGTATTTATTACACACACATTACCATGTTAGTATTCATTATACAACTTAAGTTAACCCTAACTCAAATATATGTACTACCACATTGTGGCTATGTTTTAAGCTAAGGCCACCCTAACTTGTATATTTACTATGTTAGTTTCAGCTACATTTCTACGACTACAGTTCTACTATTTACAGTTCTGAAGTAATGAATTATGTCAATAATCCCTACTAACTATTATCTGTGATGATAAAATGACTAAAACTTAAAAAACAAATAAAATACATCGCACTAGGCCATGCAAGGCCCGAACAAGATGGAGCCTCGTTAAGGCTGTACATATTAATCCCTCAGTGTGGGCTGGGAGGGATGGTAAAATTGTTTAAACTAACAACTACTTGTGTAACCTTTGGCTTTAAAATTTAAACTGAAGTGATTGTGGTGTTTACACTGAAAATGAGGCTACCTATTGTAAAAATGTGTAGCTAGAAAGACCTTTTAAGGCATGGCCTTATTATGGACTTAAATTAAGGTTTGCTTCCACTGTATCGACTGAGACCTGGTGCTAATGCTGTCTCACCATACCACAGTCTCACCAGCTCAGTATGAAATGTTAGAAATAACAAACAGAACCTATTTGGAGTATTTATTACACACACATTACCATGTTAGTATTCATTATACAACTTAAGTTAACCCTAACTCAAATATATGTACTACCACATTGTGGCTATGTTTTAAGCTAAGGCCACCCTAACTTGTATATTTACTATGTTAGTTTCAGCTACATTTCTACGACTACAGTTCTACTATTTACAGTTCTGAAGTAATGAATTATGTCAATAATCCCCAAACAGGCAAACGTAGTGTTGTGTAGTGTATGAAAGTATATCACAGTAAAAGAATTCAGTCCAAGAAGTTCTGAAATGTCTTAGCTACTGAGCCTGCTGCTGCTGGTGTTTTGATCAAATACCGCCATATTGCATCAGACCTCCACCCCCCATGTACTTTTATCTGGTTCAAGTCTATGTTATGGTCAAAGGCCCAGCATGCCCCGGACCGACGAAAAGTGTGGAAGCCCAGCTCTGATGGTCTCAGCCCAATGGCACTCACGATAACTCTGAGTGTCTTCCTCATTTTGCTGGCTGTTAGGATGATTTCCTTTGAACCTGACTTCACTGTGAACAGTGGTTTGTCCACTTGACGTTTATCACTGGATACAATGATCTTGAGAGCTGTGACTGGGCATATCTCTTTATCCGTCAAGACCGGGAGTTGAATTACATGAACCTGTCCCGACACTTGCATATTTTTGGAGCATTTTGTGATAACGTGAGCCCCAGGAGCACCCCAGATGATGTCACCGTGGGTGGGAAATCTGGAATTGGAGAATGCAGCTACAGATGGAGGAAGCAATGTGGAGAGTCTGTAGAAACCAAAGAATCCCAGCAATATAACTGCCTTGTAGATGTGGCCATCTGGAAGCTGTATTGCTCGTTGCACTAGTTGCTTCAGTTGAGCTACTGTGATTATTCCTTTAATACGGAATGATAAGGGGGTGTTGTATGCAACTGCTCTGATAGCCAGTGTTATGAGCCTGTGCCCTAAAGGGGCTAAGTTTAAATTGTATATAGCAAAGAAGTGCTTTAGGACTGTTAAATAATTGGTAAGGGTCTGAGCTCTCAATCCTTGCTGTGCCAGGAATTCAAAAAACAGTGAAACTGCTTGCATGGAGTCGATGTCCTGAATCTTAAGATGCACCATGAATGACATGTACAACCTGAACTTCTGTCTATAGGCAGCCAGCGTGCGAGGCCTGAACCCAGCAGCCACACGTTCTTTAAAGTCTGCAGAGAGTTGGGCCACCAGTGAATCACCTACAAGATTAAATACAAAAATCTGGTTGTAAAGTTTCTGTTTGTATCTTATACCAGTCACATAACTTTAAATAATTGACCACATTATTGTTAATATTGCTGAAATGGGACCATCTTGACAATGTATCTGCATAAATGTTGTTCTGGCCCTGGATATGCTCTACTGAAATTTGTATATTAAATTTTGCTTGCACTAGCCACAGGCTGCGTGCACATGCACTTAGGAATGGATCTCTAGTGCGACCATTGTTTAAAATGTTAACCACAGCATAATTATCACAAAACACTTTCACTTTTGAGTCTTTCCACGTACTCCCCCAAGTCCTAAATGCTACCATCACATTTAACATTTCAAAGTGTACTATATTTAGGACTAATCTATAACACTCTGGTATTACTTCCCAGTATACACGGCCTTCTGAAAAAGCCCCAATGGCTTTAAGAGAGGCATCCACATATAAAGTTGTATAATTGTTATCCTTGATATGTACTTTTGTGACTCCGTTGTATGATTCAAGGAATTTTGTGAACCAGTTAATGTCCTTGAAGAAACTTGCATTCAAAGATATTCTGCCCTGTGCCGGGGTTTGTCTTAAGACTTGGAGTATTCTGTTTACAAAGAGCCGTGATGGAGGAACACATTTATGTAAATAAATTAAGTGACCCAACAGTTTTTGCAGAGATTTCCGTGTTGCATAAGTCCTGGAAAGCCATTGGGTGCATAGGCGCTTAACCTGTATTATTTTTTCCTCTGGAATGGTCAGGATCCCAGACCTTGCGTTAATGCAGATTCCAAGACATATAATTTCTTCTGCAGGGGCCACGACCTTCTCCTGGTTCACTGGGAGGCCTAGAGTTTGGATTAGGTTGATGAGCGATGTAAATGCATTGTTTGCAGTGTTTGGCAGTGAAACCCCCACTATGTCGTCTAAGTAGGCACATGTCCAGTGACCCTGGGTAGCCATGAGATGGGTGACACACTGAGTTACCATCTGGCAGGCCGACGCTCCACTTTTTAGGCCAAAAGGCACACTAATATCTATGTAACGCTTGTCCCTCCACTGTAATCCTAGCACTGTAAAATCTCGGGGGTCTGTCCTCAGATTCCTGTAAGCTCTTTTGAGATCAACCTTGTATATGAGGGCCTTGGGTCCCATACTGGCAATCTGCTCCACTATGTGATCAACTGTAGGGTAACACAGGGTGAACTCCACATTATCAAATATGTTATCTGGGATGTAGCTGTTAACACTGTCTCCATGTGGCCATGATAAGTCGACTATTATTCTCCGTGATCCATCTGGCTTGGGTCTGGTCATCATTGGTGACACATGGAGTTGAGTAAAAGGCAGTTCTTCAAAAGGGCCCACTATGGCATTGTAGGCCTTCTCTGTTTCCAGGTATTCATCTACTGCCTTTGGAAACTGAACAGCAGAGGCGTGGTTTTTAACTGACACATTATAATTAAAGTTAGAGTAATCCAATGACAAGGGGAAACCAAACTGAATGTAGTCACAAACCCTGTTGAATTTGTAATCTGCCAGTAAGTGCCTCCATTGTCTAATATCCAGTTGTGAGATGACTTGTATACGGGCCCCCAGGTAATTAGGGACGTCATGTTGTCTGGTTCTCTCATATGCTAACTTAACCCAAATTCCCATATCTGTGTGATCAATCCTTTGTATGTCCCCGGTGCCCACTGAAGTGAAACTTAACTTAGGTATGAATCCCCAATTGTTCTGTTTACCACATGTGCTTTTGTTATGTGGTTGCAAGGCCACTGTGGTCTGATAGCTTACATTTGAGGTTGCCCCCTCACAATCAATTAGGCTACAATTGCCCCTACTCTTGTTTTGTATGTCAAGAGTGTCATGTGGCAAACTACCTGAAAAGTCAATTACTTCACACATTGTCTCATTAGCCCTGTATTGTTCTGTTAACTGCTGAGAAAACCAAGAGGCCTTGAGGTGGAATGAGGAGTTAATTGATAAACAGTAACTTGATTCATTAGCATCAAACAGAGTGTTGCTATCGCCCCCTTGTGTTGTGTTATGTTGTATACTTATATTATATCCAGTGTTGCTCTCTAGGTAATCATTTGATAAGTAAGAGTGGGGTCTGCTGCCCTGACTGGTGTTTATTAGTGTGTTACGCAGCTTAAGCGTGTCAAGCGAAGTATTATCACTGCAGTTACTGTCAGTTGTGTTGAATGTTTGTGTCATGCTGAGTGATGTGTCAGGGTACTTAGTAGTATTAGTGCTCCCAGCCGACATAGAGTTGTACAATTGCTTGGAAATATAATTACTAAAATCCTTTGAAAGTTGATGTGGTTCATTCGCCCCCAGGCCCAGGGTCCCCTTAATCTCCAAGGTACACCATTCACAGCTACAGTGTCCTAAGTGTTTGTTGCCTATAAAAACATTATCTCTAGCACACCAATAACATGTACAATATCCTGCATGTTTATAAAATAAGTCAAAATACGCAGAAACCCTGGCTGTGGGACAAACTACCAAGTCATTAAACACGTGCCTTCTCTAGGGATTGGCTAGCCTGTTTCTTAGCCCTGTTGCATTTGGCATCTGGGTGTGGGTAATGCCTTTTTACTGCTTTATAACAAGTGAAGCATGCATGTTTGTATAAAATTCTTCCTTCTGTGTGGTCCCTAGTGTGATTACAGTTATCTTCATTAAATCGTTTGCATATTTTAACTTGCTCTTCCTGACTAGTTGTACCTTGAACCTTCAGTGCCCTTTGTGTAAAACGCTGTCTTATTCTATCTACTCCTGCCTGATCTGCCCAAGATGTATTGCCCCTCTCTATTTCAGTAAGTACTGCTGCGTGTGCCCTTTTGGCAGTAGCCCAATTCAGTTCCAAAGCATCTTGCATAATGTTACCTTGATACTGCAACATGTGCAGTCTGACTTCAGGGTCAGCTTCCTCTATGATACAACGTGAAAAACCTTGAACCCATTGGTAAACATTCAGGTCTTCATATGTGGGCATTTTGAAATTGTCACCTACCGAACAGTACTCGTGTGGCCAGTGTACTAAGTGCTTGACCCGTTGGTCCCCTAAACGGTACCTTCCTGACTTGAGTTTATTTGACGTACCTGAGGTATCTTCTCTGTTGAAATTCTCGTAGTGCCTTAGCCTCTTGTCGACTTCCGCTTGTATTTCACTGTCTCCTTTTAGGTAGTCTATAGATGGAAGGGGTTTTCGAACACTGTGGTGTGCTGAACGACTAACTGGGCTATGGCGAGTAGATTTGGGTTTTGGTGAGCTGTGGGCAGAAGGTTGTGATAATAATGACAGGCTACTAGTACCTCTTTTCTCCTGTTGCTCCAAACGCCTTTCTAAGTCCTCAAACTTGTCCATCACTGAATTTAATTTATCCAAAACTTCCACTGTTGTAGGACGTTTCACTTTTTTACCAGTTTTCTGAGCCTTCTGTGAGGTTCCCTCCTGTGGATCATCCATGTTCACCTCCTTTTGAGCCAGTGCCATATATCCAGAGCCAACTGAATTATTCCCTTGTGAACTGTTACTTGATTGTTGTGTATTTGTTTTCTTGGCAATTTTAGATGCCTTTGCCCGAGGACAAGATGCTCCCACAGGTGGTTTGTGTCTTTGTTTGCACCTCACACATGCTACTCTATACCTTGTATCATATCCATTTGCAGCCATATCCAATGTTGTTAAAGTAAAATTGTTTAAACTAACAACTACTTGTGTAACCTTTGGCTTTAAAATTTAAACTGAAGTGATTGTGGTGTTTACACTGAAAATGAGGCTACCTATTGTAAAAATGTGTAGCTAGAAAGACCTTTTAAGGCATGGCCTTATTATGGACTTAAATTAAGGTTTGCTTCCACTGTATCGACTGAGACCTGGTGCTAATGCTGTCTCACCATACCACAACAATGTTTCCAGTTTGTAGAAACAAAAACATGGTGTTTGTCGGTGAGATAAAGAGGTTCTCCAGTAGATATGTTCACATTATGAAAAGTTAAAACAAACATTCAATGTATGTATCCAGTTATGATGTGATATTAGCTTTAGTCATGAAATGTTCAATGACAAAGACACTCAAAAACAGCTGATAAAATGGGTGATGAAATTTAGGGGTGTGACAGTAGCAAATTGTCCTTTTCAGTGTACCACCAATGTGAAACTGATTTGATTCCAAGATTTTGAAAAAAAATTATGCTTTAGTACCTCCCCAATTTTATTGCTACATGAAATATGTAGTTTGTTTAGGTTTAACTGACAAAAATCATTGAAAAGGGTTAATAATTTATCTATAGAAACTGCAGAATTTATCATGTGAATGACATACTCAAACACCAGTGCTTTTAAACTTGGTTTTCACTGAACCAAAAACCAATGCTATAAAATATTAGACCAAATTTAATATTTTGCGACCATCTTCTACATTTTTTACTACACCAAACTTATTGAAATATATTACTTTTCTATGATTCTATTACAATTAACATATTTGTATATTAAGCGATATGAAGAAATAGTTCAGCTGTCACTTGATGGAGTTTGCCATACATATGAATGAATCAATAAACATGGAAAACAGAATTAAAATTTCATATTAATATTGCAAATTAATACTAAATATTAATACCTTAAACTTGCTGATTTTCCTTGAAAAAGTAATCTCATCCTCATGGCTTCTTCATCAAGCACAATCAATTGGCTACAGTGGCATGATAATGTTGAACTCTACTTTCCTGCTTTTGTATCTAGTACTTCTTGTTCTGGTGTCCATCTCATTGCTTTAAATAAAGGAGGCTACATAAATATAAATAAAAAGATTTCACTATATGAGTGCACAGAACTTCACCTGAGATATGTAATATTCAAATTTAATAGATTTATTAATTGACTGGTCTTCAAACTGTTACATAAAGCTATAAAAATAGAAATTGTGAAAATAAAATATTGTAAAAATTAACCAACATAGAATAGTTGGGACAACTAATTCTAACAAATGTATATTAGTTTGGCTAACCAACTCAAAGTCTGTAGCCCCTACAAATCAGACTGGTTAACCAAACCAATGTGTTAGTTTCTCTAACAAATACAATTATGTTAAACAAAATAAAAATAATTATTATTACACTCAATTTTGCATTGTTAACATATTTCAAAAGAAAGCAAAACAGTAATAATATATAAAGGATTAGTGTTACTGTGGGATTTCCCACAAAATAATCAAATGAAGTGAATATTTAGCAGTATTTATTTTAATATGTGATAACAGAAGATTCTATCCACCCCAAATTTACAAACCTCTCTACATAACTTATTTTACATGAAAATGGATTGCAATGCACATCATTTTAATCTATACATGGTGTAGTAATAAATTTGAATCATTTTAACAAATGTAGATACTAATATTGTCATATATAAGGAAAATAACTTATCCTGTGAATCAAACAATTGCGCCAAAATCCAAATGTAAACAATGCATGGTGCATGCTCAAACCAAACAGGGTTCTTAGTTTTAGAAACTAAGGTGTTAGTTAAAAGTTGTTTTAACTAATGTATCTTAGTACTATCTACCAACTTCTGGTTTTCAGTGTAGTGCCAGATTTTACACCCCACATAAACTGCATAAGGGTGTAATATATGGCAAGTTCACTTGCCATATTTTACACCCCTTGGCCTATTTTACACCCCTTTGCCATATTTTACACTCCTTGGTAGATTTCTTTACAGTTTGCTATATTTATGAAAAAGTGAAGCTCAATAGCTAAAAAGATCCACAAATTTGGTTAATAAATTATTGTCCATCTAAATAGTAATTGCTAATTGTTTTACAGTGAATTATAAGCTAACTGTGGCTGCTCACCTGGGGTTCTTGTTTTATGTACTGTTAGTGTTTTCATTTATTGACTTCAAAGAGACTTACAGTAATGGGTAATACACAGGTTATTTTCTTCTGATAAGTGAGTGATTAGTTAATTAGATAATCTATGCATTGTCTCTTTTAGTTGGATTTATATCACATGATGAACTAAAGGGGTCCCATGACCAACTTAGCAGTGGCTTCTCATCTAGAAACGTTTAACACATTAGATAGGATGTCTTATATGTTATCCTATTTGGATAGTGTGTCTTCTGCTGTGTTAGTGTAATTTCATTTTGGTTGTGCTGACTGATCAGTCTTATAAGGATTAATTGCAATCAACTTATAAATGTAAAGACAGTAGAAAATCGACATGAAAACAATAGCATCCTGATAACATGACATGTGATGATCAATTAGTGATTAGTTAATTGGATTTACTCAGGTATTATTTTGTTTGGGTCCTCTAGTTTCAATAGAAATCCATGTCTTTTATGTTGATTTGTTCACCATCTTTATATGTACGCTTTACTGGCAGTAGCAAATCAACATGATAAGAATGGCTTCCTATTAACATGGCCTGTGATGATTAGTTAGTGATTAGTTAATTCAATATACTCAGGTCCCTCTAGTGTCAATAGATTTTTTTGACATTTTGCCTTATATCTCCTTTATTATTGCTTTTAGAGCTTTAGAATGTGTTAAGAGGTATTGGGAAACCATATGTGAATAGTTTAGATAGCTGGTCAGATTTTTGGAAATTTGTTCGAAATTTGAGCAACACCAGCTTAAATAAAAGTTCTTGGAGTTATTGGGTAGTCCTGAAAAAGAATGATAGATACCAGCTTCTATCCCCAGGGTAGCTCCCATCTCAGATCCTGTCCTCCTCCTCAGCCAATACCCCACATGATTGAAGTTGTCTTTCAGTAGGTCTTGTTGATGTTTTGCCTCAATCGAAGAATTCCTGTAGTTGTCCTTTTGCACATGCATCACCTGTTCATTTTGTAGGGCAGTTATATCATTTGCTGGGGTTGGTACCTTGTCTGCTCCGCCCTGGTGTTTTCTCAGCATGTTATGCAACACTAACATCTAAAAAGAATGTCTCTGTCAACCATGGTGCCCAGTATTACCCTGAATCTGCTTACTAATATTTCAAACGCATTCTCCACCACCCTCCTGCCTCTGGAGATCCTGTAGTTTGCTATTCTTTCTTCTGTGAGTTGTCTTCTGCTGTAGGGTTTCACCATCCATGGCATCAGGGCAAAGGTGTTAGTAGGGCAGCGCAAATGTTCGTCCTGCAATTCAACAAGGATGGCTCAACAGGCCTGGGGGACAAATTTACAGATGGTGGATTGGCCAACCAGCAAGTGATACTGCAAGGAGGTGTAGCTTTACCCTGTTGCCAGGTGTCTCAGCATTATTGCCAGTTTCAATCCAACTTCTAAGGGCTTTCTAAAATTGGTGACTGACTTCTTGATGCAGTGGTGTATGCATTCTTTGATGAGGTAAAAAAGGCAGGTGGCATCCCGGCAAAATTCTAGTATCCTGGGATATCAGTGTGTATTAAGCCGGCCAGGAGGTTACTGTTACATCCTTTTTCTTGTCTATGAAGGACCCAGGGCATGACCCATGGGTTTGGTGGCTTTCTTCTTCTGGCTGTTGCTATGGTGCTAGGTTTAGGGCAGGTGCTGGTCCTGGATTCAGATGTGTCTTCTTCTGTCTGCAAATTATGATGAAAATCAAAATATTAAACTCAATAAATAACAAAAGTACCCTAAGCTTCTCTGATGTAGAGCTGGCATCTTTGCATTGCCAAATGATGATTTATCACAGCAGATGGGGTTTATATAGTTTTGGTTTGATCCAGACTCCAGGAATTAATCAGTCTAGTCGAGGTGGGTCCTGAAAATGCTCCAATCCTGTCCCTTTGTCAGTACAGCTTGTCAGGGCTTGATACGGCTTGTCTGTTAGGGGTTTATGGCTTGTCCTGGTAGTTTCCTGTCTTGTGGAGAAAATCATCCCGACCCCAAGTCAGGTCGGGATCTTGATCTAGACAAGCTGATATGTACTATGTACTGTCAGGGAGATGAAAGCAAAGCAACATTTTTGTCTGCTTCAGGAAAAAGCCCAAAACCTGCTTGTCAAAGCATGTCAGCCATAGTTACCCCATTACCCTTATGTCTTCTTGGGTATGACCTGGCAATGTCAATGGATCTATGACTATTGTTTCTGTAATATTGTGCCTTAAAGTTAAATGATGAAAATTTTATTATAAGCACGATAAAAGTCCATATTAGATTAGATTAGAATAAACTCCAAGTAAGAACATACCCGTGGCATACCTTGTTTTTCTGTCAAATGACACTTTGAATAACTTATGGTTAAAATTAAGTGTAAATATCAACATTGTAAACCACCGACCTATACAAACCATTTTACATACAAGAAAATATTGGCTGGAGTTTGAATCATGACTGTGGAGAACCGTCAGTCCTTCAAGGGCCAGTTCCACTTTTAAGGATAGTCCTCAAAGAAGATCAGGATTACACCGGGAGAGGCGGAATTGTTGTGGTCCAGGAGTCATGCTCCAAACTTAGTGGACCTTGTCCTATTTTCAGTCCTTCCGGATGAGAGCATATTCTGAAGCAGGACCAGTACTGAAAAACGTGACTTTGCTCCCAGATGTCGAAGGATAAACCAGAATGCAGCTAAATCCCTCTGAATGTGTCCCTGTTGGGCGCAAAGTACCGATCCGCGCCATCTCGAGATTGTACTTGCGCGATCTCGTCATCAAAAGATCGCACGCCCATTGCTTGAGCAATCTCGAGATGGAGCTGCTCCAACTCACAATGATTTGTATCACAGAATCTTGATGTGATTGGCTGTATTTATTTTTGTAGTGGTCACTGATTGGCCAATTTTATAACACACTTTATTAGGGCATCTAGGGATCTTAAGATCTCAGCCCATTTTAAGGTCTTACAGTTTCAGCTATTGTTCTGTCTAATACTGACTGATCAGATGTCAAGGATTAATTGCAATCAACTTATCACTGTTAAGACAGTAGCAAATCAACATGAAAGGAATCATTTCCTATTATCATGGACCTGGTGACACAAGGCTTTCTAGGATTAGTTAGTGATTAGTCAATTGCAATTTCTTAGGCCCTCTCCTGTCCCTGGGCTATGGTTAAACTCAACCCAAGACTATATGGTGACAAAGTGTTTAGAAGTTATTCTAATTGCCATTACAGGCTGCTTCTTCCTAGCCAGGGCCATACTGATTCACTCCATAATCCCCCATAGCCACCACTAGTTATAATTATAGTGGATTAGTAAATTGTACATACAACCACCTACTTATATAATAATAGTAATATAATAAGTATACCTGATACTTTCTGTATCAAACTTTGAGCTTCTGATATCATTTATGGCTAATCCAAATCAAAGAACTTTTCGAAATCAATAATTAAAAATTATCCTTAGTTGGAGCAGCTCCATCTCAAGATTGTTTGAGCAATCTGAAGATGGGCGCGCGATCTTTTGATGATGAGATCGCGCAAATACCATCTCGAGATGGCGCGGATTGGTACTTCGCGCCCAACATCCCTGTATGACCTATGTAGACATCAAGCACCCTCAAAACTGCTACTGTCTCACTCACATATACACAGGCATTACACCTGAATAGGGACATGCAAGGAGCTATTTCTGGAAATCCTGGATCATGTGGGGCTCCTTTTCCTGTCAGTTTTCTTTTTCTTTCTGCTTTTTTATCAATGTCTCTTTAAGATTTAAGCATTCTTTTCTTTTACTTGCAGTTTATCACAAAGTCACTGTACACTGTTATTATGGGTGCTTGTTCTACTCGCTGGTATACTAATATTTACTGAAGAGGCACTGGTGCTACAGAGTTTATGAGAGTGTGGTATACCCGAGTTGTTGCCTTCATCAAAATGTGTGATGGGGGATGTGACCAAAAAACTTTGTGGAGAGTCTATCTGGAAGCTGCACTCATCAAAATTTTCCTCCAATGTAAAGTGAAGACACTGATGAGATGTTTAAAATATTAAAACCCATGGAGGCTGGAAGTCGGATGCCATCTGGAAGTATCTGATCAAAACTCCAACTGCAGCCAGCTTGGTAGCAAGAACATTTCAGGCACTCCTCAATTAAGTACAACATCACACTACCCTACGTTTGATGTTTGGCAGCTTAGCAATATGTATATGTCACATGTAAATAGAAGTAGAATAGAAATAGTACTAACATAGTTCACATCCACTATAGGGTCACCTTATCTTGAATCAGGTAAATAATTAAAGCTAAACTTTAAGTTAGGGTCCCCTTAGGTATATGCTGTTAACATATTTTGGAAGTAGCAATAAATACTCCAAACGTTGAACTTTGTTTTCTACTCATGGACAATAGTTCAAAGACTGTATCACAAAGTCACTGTACACTGTTATTATGGGTACTTGTTCTACTGGCTGGTATACTAATATTTACTGAAGAGGCACTGGTGCTACAGGGTTTATGAGAGTGTGGTAGGCCCGAGTGTTGCTTCATCAAAATGTGTGATGGGGGATGTGACTTTGTGGAGAGTCTATCTGGAAACTGCACTCATCAAACTTTTCCCCCAATGTAAAGTGAAGACACTGATGAGATGTTTAAAATCATTGTAGTGAGTGTTCCAGCTGATATATAGAAGCAGATGTACAGGGGTGGGGTTGGGCCTGTATCTGTCTTGGCTGTGTTTTCGAAATGTTTTTGGAAGCTATAGCTGAGCCAAAACTGTTACATTCTAGGATGGAATGAATAGACTTTGTTGCTGGGCATCTTGAGGCGGTTGTAGTTGTTGAATCTGTCGTTGCATTGGCTGTTGTATCTGCTGAGTTTGCCACTGTATTGGCTGTTGCATTTGGCAAGTCTTGCGTGACCTGAGACAGATAGGCACCTAGGGTTGGCTGTGATGGGGTGAAGGAAATGGATGAGGGAATAGGCTTGCCCTATTCATCTGCCTGCTCTGTCCTCAGTCTCTTAACAGGGTCAAATGTCTCAAAATGGTGAAAGGGTGTATACATTAATATTGTCAATATTGAGGTTTGTACAAATACTGAATTTCAACTTAACTTCTCGCTCAGTTGATGACATGCCAGCAAGGATAACAGAATTAAGAAAGGAGATTAGTTGCATTAGGTCACTATTAATAAGGCTTTTTGATTATAAGAAGTTATGTCTGAAGTAGAATAACTTCTTTAAAATACTTGTCTCCCACTTGGGTTTTATCATGGGACCAGTTTTTCCATGGAATCAAAGACGAGGTCCAGTTTATTCTAAAGCATAAATCTCTTCAATAGTGAATTATGTGGATGATTTTATTAGATTCGGCACCCCTTATGTTGAAATGCATTTATTAATTTGAGTGAAACACATAAAGAAATGGACATTTTCCTCACTTGTCTCACCAGCCACCTCCGTACTGTATGGAAATAAGCACAGTATCTGGCACCATTTCTATGCAAGATGCCAAGTTAGCAAATATAAAAAATATCCATAGTGTGGGCGGACACAAAAGTATGTAATAAAATCAGATACCATTCCTTATGGGCTTTCTTCTGCACATGATAAACTGTAACTGTAAACTGTAAACATAATTCTAACACTGCATTTTGTAGGTTTCTCCTAGGCTGGAGGGGATACAGGCCAAATACTCATACTAAAATGTTGCTAGCAAAACATGTTTCTACTGTCAAAGTAATCTTAACCTATTACAGCATAGACAATAGTATTTTCATCCACCAAAAGTCAAAATGTTTCTATGTCCCATACAAATAAGTAAGATGGTAACAAATAATGTATGTAATAAATATGTAAGATAATTGATACAATGTACAAACTTTCAAAACACTACATCTAGCACCATATCTAGCACCATATCCAGCTTCACTTTTCTAAGACTGTTAAAAAATTTAATCCCACATAAAATGACAGATGTTAACCACAGAGAACATATGGCTGGATGTTATATCTGTTTCTGCCCACCACGAGCTAAATTTTTGGTCAAATTCACCAAACACTACAAACCAGCTGCAGAAATTAAATTTTTGTTTGTCACTGGTGTTAGCTTCCTTTGGAATTTCTCAGTCCTCCCTAGAAGCTACCTTAAAGTAGCCATTTGATTAAATTTGCCAGTTCCAATGATCCTCTATTTCAAACCAAAATTGGAATATGCTGAAACATCTTAACTGATTCTAAGATGCGTCATAATTTTACCCTAATTTAAGACAGGTTGGGTGTAAAAATTAGATGCTTCTGCTTCATGCATTTTTTGAAAAGTGTTTTTTGGACAAAATGTGAGCTAATGTGTTTTGTGATTTAAACTGTGTATACACAACTGATTTTGTCAATGGTTTGGGTCTTGGTGGTGTACTGCTAACCCACTCACCTATGCACAAGTCCAAATCTTGATCTTGGTCTTAAGTGAGAAGCTAGCAATTGCTTGTGGATGTCCGCTAGTTTACTAGTCAGGCCCTCAGTGGCCTAGTGGTTAGCAAGTTTGGCATCTTATCACCAGCTGTCACCTGTCTGTGGGTTCGGCTTCCACTTTGACCTGACATCTACTAAGTAAGTTTACCTTTACTAGTGTATTGTAAAATCATTCAGTCATATTTTTAATTGTGCAGAACTGGGTAGGAAGTGAATAAAGGAATGTAAATGAAGAACGTTTTATTTATAACATAAACCTATTAATGTAATATAATTAATATGCTACATCTGTAACATATGTTAATGTTGGGCACCAACTCGCGGCGGGGAACAACTAGAATTGTTCTTTGCACCAACTCACGGGGTCCTGTTGTGGCAAACATCTCAAGATGTGTGCATGTGTGTATTAACTCAATAATATATTGATAAATGTTTCAATGGCTTATATCCACAGTGATAATCATTTGACAAAAACAATCTGAGACCCAACGGCAATTAAGAGACAAGCCAATCATGGTAGTGGCCCCTTAGGCTTCATGTTTAAGTATAAACTCTACATTAATAAGTCCAAGAAATCCTTAAATGCCATTAAGAAACATCAGTCAGAATATTACAATAAAATAGTCACTGCACTCACTACCTTTGATTGTCTACATAACATTCTCTTCCACAGAGATTAAGCTCTATGAACATATGATTAGGTTGAATTATTGGATAAAATTAGCACAGCACCCACTCGAATTGTGGTAGTACATCATGTTGCCACACCTTAACTCTGCTAGTTAGCACAAGGAACAACTTGAGTTGTTCCCTGCCACAAGTTGGCCCCCAACATTAATAACAGTTTCATTCAACAGTGTACATATTTTTTTCCATAAGCTAAAATATTTTTCAAATTAAACTCAACATTGTATTCCAATTAAAGTGTGTCTTAGTGACACCAGTGCAGTAACAGTTTTTCTTGTGTAATTGAAATTACAATAAAAGAAATATGCGATTTAGTTGATGACAAAAAAAAAACCTTAAAAAGTCAAACATTATTGTTGATACTCATTATATATATTGTAACCAATTCCATCAGTGCGATGCAACTGCACAGAATTTAATTGAACAACATATTCATATTTTATACTTATTATATAAACCATGTACAGACTACTCATTTAAATACTTACAGTTAATCGGTTTGAGGTAAAATTTGTGTATCATCTGGTACCTTAATTCATAAATAGTCTCAAGTCAGGAATGCTGTGTGTATTTCAATGATAGAACTGAATTCTATCAGCAATCAAAAATCTTATATCACTGTTCCACTGTCACGACTACTATTCAAGATCAAGCAGAGTTAAACTAGGTGATTTAACCTGAATGAAAAGATTCGGCTTACATCCTGCTACATACTGCTATGAGTCATAAGGATCAAAGATTAAACATTAAAGCCTGACCGTAATTGTGAAGTAAATTGTGCATTCTAGTATTAATATTATTTTGAGGTAAAGGTTACTTGGCTCTATTTTATAGGTTAGTGTTCAAGATAGGTTGTATCATCCAAAAGATTAACACTTTAGTTGTAGCAACCTGAAGATTAATCATCGCCAAGATACTCATGACTAAACAGTACATCATATTATTACTTGCTGTTTTGAAACCATGGGTCATTTCATATCAGTTATGGCCATTCCAATACAGCCAAGGCCATTTGAAACTTTGGCCAGGTTTTGAAATAGCTTGTTTCAAAATGGCCAAGTAAACCCATTTTAGAACCATCTCACTCATTTATAGCCAACCTGTGTTTTTCAAGTCAGTACATATATTTCTTTTATTTATATACTTGGGGGTTTTACGTCACTTTCAACACTGTACAGGACATATCATGACGGGTAGATTTGTGGGTAGAGGAACCCAGTACATACAGTTGGTCATGGTTCTGTACTGTAAACTGCCAACTATCGGTAAGCAACTACCAACTTTCCCACATAAGGTCCAGGGTTTGAACCACTGACCTCAGAGGTGGGAGGCCAGTGTGTTACCTGTGCTCGAGTAGATATATTTCAAATTGCCTTCTAAGAAAATCCTTTTCATCAAATGGTCCATGCAGTTGCTTGACAAATTGCCTATTCGGAAAGTCCTTTCAAAACAAAGGGCCCAGTTGAAAAGAGAGCTGAGACATTGCTGCCTGCTTTAATAACTGCCTTCCGAGGAAATACTTTTCAGCCTATTCTGATCAGTAAACTAAAGTTGTGAAATGGCTAGGAACAATATAAGAACACTTTCACGTCATTATCAGGATGGTCACAGTTGAGACACTTGATTTAGTGAAACAGCTCAAAAAGGTATAATCCCATGTGATTTGACATAACCAGCACTCCTTGTTAAAGAATATTTATGAATATTGTATCAAATTATAGCAATATCAGGAAAAACATGAAATTTACAAACCACTCATTCCTGTACAAAGCTTAATGAGATGTCAAATTAAAGAGTTGCACCAGCAACATAAATCTTGGTTTATTGAAGTAGTTTCCAGTTGAAGACCTTCACATTTCAGGAGCTAATGCCTTATCAACATTACCAAGAGCAATCAAAATGTTCTATCAAAAAATAAAAGTGAGCCAATCAAGTAACAGCTTAAGGATTTAATATGACAAAATATTGCACATATACGGCACAACATACACCATGCAATATTTTGATCAAAGAGAAATGGCATATTTTTTGCAACTGATGAATGAATATATATATCCATAATTATATTACTTAGTGTACAAAGATACCAGTAGCAGAATGTTGTTGCTACTGAAACATTACATTCTGTACACATACACAGTACACATATGCCAAATATATACATTACACATAAAAAACAACAGGTTAGAAAAATGAGAACATAATGGCACAAGAAATCAACAAACTACAATATGCAATCTTTACTATTCTGATGTAGTCGTTAAGAATCAATACACAGTCCACGTATTGATTTCCAACGTCAGGACATTATCCTACATATCAAAATCAGTTTGTTGTGCATATCGCATGTCAGTTCTCTTAGCATATAATGACGGTATGAATCGGGGCCCGATTTCACCAAAGGACTTAAACTAAGTCCATTTATTGGCTAAGTCTTGGACTTAAATCTAAGACTTTGGTCTTAGCTAGGTCTGGGACTTAAGTGGATTTCACAAAGGATGACTTAGCTAAGTCCAAGCTTATCAAATAACCACAGTGGTTTTCTGTGTCATATAACCTTTTATATCCTTCATTTGATGCATTTTATCTAAGGATAAGTGCTGTTTTGAAATAGAAAACCTTGTTACATCATATAAACTAAGGTCTGTATAATTATACTTTATTTACAGCCATTTCAAATTTTGAAGTGGAGAAAAGTTTATGGCGGCCATATTTAAGTCCTCTTTACAAAATTTAAGCCCACTACCTCCCAGACTTAAAGTTAAGTCCACTGACTTATCAATTTCATGGACTTAGCTGCTTTGTGAAATCCGCTAAATCTAAGACCACAGACTTAAGTTAACATTCTGTTGACAAAATTGAAGTCTTAAATTTAAGTCTAAATCTGGACTTAAATCCCTTTGTGAAATCGGCCCCTGTTGAATTGATGGATATGATACAGATAGTTATAAACTGATCTTTACATTTATACAATGATATAGCAGATTACGTAAAATTATATGAACAGCATTATTTTCTGGAATAATGTTCAACCTAAATACTAGTAATCCCATTTCTGTTGTCAACTTTTAGTACTGGATGGTTTGCTATATACAATTGTAGGTTAAGTGGCCCTTTTTTATGCTACAATCTAAGGAAAGAGGAAATTGGAGCCTTTTTAAAGTGTAAAAATCAATGTGTAGAATCAAATAAACGGTTGTATCATAACCAGTAGCCTTTCTGGAGCTGGAATAAAAGTAAATCAAACTAAACTATAGAAAAGCACTTGGGAGTGCCTAGACACAGCCATATACACATGTATTGTAAATGGCACTCCCAAAGATATAATATCCTTGCAAAAATCAAATCATATTTTCCTTATACCATTGCCACGATTTCCTGAAAATTTCGTCAAAATCAAAATCTCCCAATATCTTTCGAGTTAGTTTACAAACAGAGTGGCAAGTAAACAAAGAAATACCGCCCCCCCCCCCCCCCCCCCCCCCACCAAAAAAAAAAGAAAAAAAATTCTCCTTGGTGGAGTAAAAAAAAATTATATTAATTTTTCTTGCAATTAATTGATCAAATATACTAAAAAGCTTTATTTGCAGTAATATTTTTTTTAAATTTCTGTAATATAAAACAAACCTAATATTATGCAAATATATTATGGCATTTTTAAACAAATTGATAATCTACTCTTTAATCCTATTTGGATTGCTTTTGTATAAGTTCTGTAAATTAAACACAAGAGCCACAGGAAAGGCTTTATACTTAAGTGAACAACAACAGCTTTCAAGATTTAGCCATTGTTCTGTCTTTTTGTAATGCATTGATATGATATTATAAGAAATATTTCAACATGTTATTACAATAACATGGTCATATGAGATACTGGAGTGTCCTTCTCATTGATGTTTGCTTGCTCTGAAAGGCATTTGATACCTTAGACCTCAATTATAAAGTCCCCCTAACCCTCTCTGGTGTTTTTGTGCCACAGTATTCTGTTCAAGGAGCCTGACAAGATAAATATTTATGGCAATACTCTCATTACAATAATAAGATGACTTTTTACAGGAATAAGTACAACCTCTATTTGGATAAGATACACAGTTTTGTGTGTTATAGTTAAATAATTGGTCCAAAAAGTGAAGGGAAAGGGTTAAAAGGTCATAGGTATGTATTCTGTGGAGGGTTCTTAGTTGCTCTTTAGCCTACTCTGACAAAATCCTAAACAAGTTTCAACCAGAACTGACAGTGATTTTCTGTACAAAGAAAAAAGTCCTTATTATAGATGTTTGTGACAAAAGAGAGTTTTGTGACTAGTATACAAAAGCTGACACTTAGAATAGGTTTTGATAGCATAATAAGAAGTCCAGTTTTCTATGAAAAATTGCGTGATCAAACGGCACAGTAGATTATTTTTAAACATGGTTTAAACATGGTGAATAGGTCAACAAAGTACATTTTGTGGAAATGATAGAAATAACTGTGAGAAACAAGAGAAAGATTGACATAATATACTCACAGTTCTATTGCATTACCTAAAATATTAAGGTGTCATTTGGTCTTGCAATGTCTCTTCAGATTTAGATGATAAAATAATGACAATAACCTACTCAAAAGAAACTGAGGGGCTAACATGAATACAACTAGTCATCCTAAATAGTACACAGTTCACTATCATTATCTCAAGATCATATTTATCCTAAGAATACATACTTAATGCATTCGTTTATTATTTTTCATATACTTTTGTTTAACCCCACAAAATATTTACTGCAAGTAACTTATAATAACATACAGCATAGTAATTTGCCTGACATATTGCCTACACAATTTACCCTTGGATCAGTTGTATTTCATATATATGTATTATACACACTGGGTTGGACTAATATTATGGCACTTGAATACTATAGGCACAAATAGATATTCAAAACAACTGCCAGAAAGACATCTGTCCTGTGACACTAACATCTGAATAAAGTTTATAGGAGATATATTAGACTTATTTTTGACAACATTTATGTTGATTATATCCATATTGACACCAACAGATGACTGGTTTGTATCATTATGTACATGGTCACATGACCATAAGGTTGCTGATCATGTGACTGTTTCATTGTCTTCAGAGTCTGTAATGTCTATGTCCTCTTCATGTAAATAGTCCATATGACCTAGATCTATGGACTCATCACCTTTATCGGAGTGTTCCCCATGGTCCGATTCCTCTGATTTCACCCGCTTGAATTTTGTTCTTCTGTTTTGAAACCAGACTTTGACCTGAAATATCAAGGACACACAAATAATGAACAGAAATATGCAAAATACAATTGCCAGTAAGAAAATTCATTGTCATTAATTCTTAGAACACGGTGTGAACATGTTTGTCAAACTTGGAATTAAGTATACCTTTATTTTTCCATAACATACACTGTGGTCACACATTGGCATCTAATTTACGTTCCTTGAGCATATGAGGAACAATTCTCCATCGATTTTCCACATATTACACGCCATATTGGAACCTAGCACTCCAAATGTGGAAGCTTGCAAACAGCAACCTGTTTTTACAAAGAAGATTTGCAAGGCTTACATGGGTGCCCTACAGATAATTTCAGGTAGTTTCTCCTGGAGATAACACTGCATTGCAATCACAAACAGTGCAAACTTTTTCTTCATGCAGAGATATTGAAGAAAGGTAGAAAAGACTGAATTCTGTCCATTTTTTTCCCCCAAATACAATTTCGTGTAAACATCAGTTGTAATTACCCAATAAGAAGCTATCTGCTATGTGATCTAGCTAATATTGAACTTGTGTGATTGTTTAGTAATTGTAAAACCTAAAGGTTCGAAATTAGATTTCAACCTTGTACGTTCGTAACAGAACATTAAGCTGTTGCTCACAAAATTCCATTATTTTTAGTGATGGTAATATTAAGGCAAGAAATTCAAACTTTCATGGTGGCAGTTGCAGAATCCTATTATAACATAGTAGTAACATTCACGTTTGTATTTGATTCATATATGATTGAAGGCTAGAGCAACGTTCTGTTGAGATGTATATACAACAGATAAGCCAGGTTGTGGGCTTTATATTTATTAAATTATAAGTTCCAACTATTCACTTCTTCTTCGTTAACACATACATACTCTAGAGACACAATAAGGCGAATCAAACCTCCAATTTAAGGTTATCATAGAATGCAATAAATTGACTATTTTAGGCAGCTAAATATCAGTTGTCACATTACAATATGGTCCTGACACCAAGGCTAGTGAATTACTTGGTTTTAGACGTCAATCCAGGGATGCTATATTGGTTATTTGAAATGTCAAAATAAAGCAACTCTTGTCTGTGGTGACCAAGAGTCACTAGTCCAAATACTGTCCACGTGAATGACTACTTTAGGGAATTCACATAAATTTGATACTTTTTGGATTAACTGAATGACACAATTATTCTTGGGTTTAATTCAGCGATAGATCATTTTAGGCAAGTATTTTAGTATGTTTACCCACATTTTTAAAGGTTTAGGTCTGGTTCAGGCTCTTTAAGTGTGTTTCTGCGAAGTCTATTTGCCTATGTACCAGGGTGGTTTTGACTAGTGTTTCAGTCTATTTGCATCTGTACCAAGGTGGTTTTGACTAATGTTTCAGTCTATTTGCCTATGTACCAGGGTGCACATGGTTTTGACTAGTGTTTCAGTCTTTTTATCTAAGTAGTAGTGTGGTTTTGACTAGTGTTTTGCCTATGCTCAGGGTGAGCCTGACTAGTATTTCAGTCTTTTCGCTTATGTTGTAATGCCTTTGATATTTGATTCGGTCTATTTGTGTGTTTCTGAGAGTTTTAGGCTTGTGTTTCAGTCTATTCATCTCTCTTTTTTAATCATGTTTAGGCTAGTATTTCAGTCAAATTACCTGTGTCTCAGTGAGGTTGAGGTTTATGGCTAGCTCTTTTCTCTCCTGTCCTACCACGTAGTGATTCTTCTCAAAGGCATTCTCAAGCTGTAACAGTTGTGATGGGGAAAAGGCTGTTCGGATACGCTTGGGTTTTCTGAAGGGTGGAAGTAGAAGGCCTTCTGAAACAGAATACAGAGTTTGAAGTGATTTAATTTACTTTTTGGTTTAGGAAAATATGTTACAAAATGTGTTATACATACAAAATGTCATGCACATCGTGTCATACGTTCCAGAGTTGAGTAGAGAAGAAACCAATTAAGAACTTAAATGAATGTCACACACACAGGTGTATCATAGGGGGATAGAAAATATTCATTGTCGTGCTGCATGTGTGAGTGTTTGTGAAAATATATTTCAGCAATCAGTGAAAGAATCCAGCACTTGACAACTTCTAAGACTTGTAGCTACCCAAGCAGAACTACACAGTTATGACAAATATGAGGCACATGTGTTATGGGTGGTGACCAGGGACTTTGAAGTTTGAACTTTATGGATCATCAAAATCATTTCAGACCTGGTGTCCTGGGTGTTTTAAACCTTCAACGTGTGACATAACATACCTCAGATTTTTACAAGTAAGTGCTGTCAAATTAAAATATTTTCAGATAATATATTGTCAGTGAGGGAGAGGCTGTAAACGTTTACTCTTTATGCATAAAGGCCTATTCACACAGTTCCGTATGATTGTAAGAAGTCATCTTTTAATTTCGGTCCACCAACTGCCCCAAAAATGGACCTTGTATATTTTTAGCACACATTTAAAAACAAATCGCCTTGCAAAGCCATTTCAACCCTCACCCCCCGCCTCCCCCTGCATGTGGAGTTTAATACAGCTAGTGAGAGGATGTGGCAGGTTTTTCAAACAGTTAAAAAATCTGATATGTGCTGGTGAATACATCCTACTCAACTATGAATCCTAACTTATTAAACCTAGCGGAGACTACCAAGACACAAAATGCTTCAAGTCACAAAGAAGTCCGGATGAGCTAAATATTGACTGCTTGTACATAGCTCATGAGTCCAGCATAGAGCTAAATATTGACTGCTTGTACATAGCTCATGAGTCCAGCATAGAGCTAAATATTGACTGCTTGTACATAGCTCATGAGTCCAGCACAGAACAGTGTGACCTAGGTATAACTATAAGAACGGTATAATGAAAATAGCAGATAATACATGTCACCTGGCAAAATCACCTAATATTGTTAACTGATATTGATAGTATTTGAGGTATATCTTCATTTGCAAAGTTTCAAGAAATTATTAGTGATACTGAGTTTCAACCAGTAGCAATTAAGTTTTATTTAAGGCTAATGTATTTATTTATTCGGTTATATCATGATGGGGTAGTTTTGTGGGCAGAGGAAACCAGTGTGGGCAGAGGAAACCACTGCTGGCCATCGGTAAGCAACTACCAACTTTCCCACATAGGGTCCCAGGTTTGAACCGCCAACTGCAGAGGTGGGAGGCGAGTGTGTTACCACTGCGCCCCCCCCAAGGCTAATCAAAAGAGAGTGAAAAAGTTTAATATTAAAAAAAAGTTTAAAAGTTTGACCTTGCACTTAGTTGTATGATATAATTAAATATTTCAGCAGAGAATATAGTTTTCATAATATGAGCCTTGAATTAAAATGCAAACACAGAGCAATACCTACTGAACCAGAACAACATATTGCAGACTATTGCCACGAAATAACTATCAATGTTCTACAGGCAATAAATTAACCATGATATTTGTGTTGTAGTGTGGTAGCTGGATCAGAGGGAATCTGATGACATGGTTATGAGATCCAGACAGATCTTCAGGTTTTCAAGACCATTTAAACCTGTGGCCTGGATGTGACTAGTTTGGCATTAGTTTACAGAGATCAGAGGCTGAAGACTGATGTTCTACACGTGTAGCTGTCTCATTGAGCATCCCACATGAAAAGTTCTGTGGTTACCAGAACTTCAGGGTGGGAGATGGTAGGCTTCAGTGACCACGTGGGGAGACAGGGATGAATCAATGACACGCCCAGAATGTGATATCTAGGTGTGGGGTCAGTCTAAAGGTGTAGGTGTTCCGTAGTAACTTAACTTTAGTAGGTGTCCAGTTTAAAGTAAATTGATACAATATCTCTATACAATTAAATAACTTTCAGTATTGAAATATCTAGAACACGTCTTTATTTTATTACAAACTTGATATTCAGGAAAAAAAACGCCCAGAAAAATTCAGGGGGTTCCCCTAAAATGACAAGAATGGTCAATTTGATTTTAAAATGGAGATAGATCGTACATTACATGGTTATAATGTGGTATCCAGGATTGTGTGATTCATGTGGGTTGGTCCTCAAGTCATTGGTTGTGTTTTATGTATATGTAACATAAGATAACACAACATTTCACTTGCATGAATATTTCATTTTCTTGACTTTCTTATGGCTCAAATGTGTAAATATGTTTAGTTAGTAAATGCATAAACAAAATTTATGTATATAACTATTATTCATTGTTTATGCCTGTTAAGTCGAAAGTAGAAATAACCTTTTACAAAATAGAATTATATCAAGAATGATGACAAATACTTGAATTGTTATATGAAATTGCAAGGATTTAGTTCAAATTTTCGTGAGAATTAATCTGCATTGTCTGATACATAATCATTTGATAACTCTGTTAGTGAAATCTGCTTTCAGGTAAATAAACAAGCAATCAGAGCCTGTGAACGGGTTCTGTGTCAGCTAACTGTGTGTGTTTTCAGTTTCAGATTAGAAGTGAAAGAAGGAAAGGACCAAGTTAACTATTAAGGTGTAAAAAGTAGGTAGAAAACATATTAAAACAAAATAGTATAAATGGAATGGTTTTGAAGTTACAACTGACTCAACAGTGAGAACCTGAAAGTAGCTATTGCTCAGCTATGCCATGAGCTATATGTCTGTAACTTTACTGTGTTATAGCAACACAAAAGTAGATAACGTATTTAAACAAAATTATCTAAATGCAATAGCTTTCAAGGTATAAGCAATTTACTCAACAGTGAGAACCTCAAAGTAGCTATTGCTCAGCTATGCAATGATCTACGGGTCTGGAATTTCACTATGTTATAGCTGACCCTAAGGTAGGGGAATAACATATTCAAACAAAGTACTCTAAATGCAATAGTTTTCAAGTTATAACTGATTTACTCAACAGTGATAACCTCAAAGTAGCTATTACTCAGCTATGCAATGATGCTACAGGTCTGCAATTTCACTATGTTATAGAGGACTGAAAAGTAAGTGAATAACATATTTAAAGAAATTACTGTAAATGCACTAGTTTTAAAGTTACAACCGATTTACTCAACAGTGAGAACCTCAAAGTAGCTATTGCTCAGCTATACCATGAGCTACAGGTCTATGGTGTAGCTGACCCATAAGTAGGTGAATAACATATTTAAACATATTACTCTAAATTTAATAATTGTCACATTACAACTGATTTACTCAGCAGTTAGAACCTGAAAGTAGCTATTGCTCAGCTATTCAATGATCTTATAGGTGTGCAATTTTACTGTGCTTTAGCTGACCCAAAAGTAGCTGAATAACATATTTACAAAAATACTGTAAATGCAATAGTTTTCAAGTTACAACTGATTTACTCAACAGTGAGAACCTTAAAATAGCTATTGTTCATCTATGCAATGAACTACAGGTGTGCAATTTTACTATGTTAGGTGAATAACATATTCAAACAAAATACTCTAAATGCAACAGTTTTCAATTTACCACTGATTTGCTCAAAAGTGATAACCTCAAAGTATCTATTGCTCAGCTATGCCATGATGTTACAGGTCTGCAATTTCACTATGTTATAGAGGACTGAAAAGTAGGTGAATAACATATTTAAAGAAATTACTGTAAATACACTAGTTTTAAAGTTACAAGTGATTTACTCAACAGTGAGAATCTCAAAGTAGCTATTGCTCAGCTATGCCATGAGCTACATGACTGCAGTTTTACCGTTGTAGCTAACCCCAAAGTAGATGATTAACATATTGAAATAAACTAATTCTCTAAATGCAATAGTTTTCAAGTTATAAGCAATTTACTCAACAGTGAGAACCTCAAAGTAACTATTACTCAACTATGCAACGAGCTACAGGTCTGGAATTTCCCTGTTATAGCTGATCCCAAAATAGGCGAATAATATATGAAACAAAATACTCTCAACGCAATAGTTTTCAAGTTATAAGTGATTTACTCAACAGTGATAACCTAAAAGTAGCTATTACTCAGCTATGCCATGAGTTACAGGTCTGTAATTTTACTATGTTATAGCTGACCCAAAAGTAGCTGAATAACATATATATATATACAAAATTCTCTATCTGCAATAGTTTTCAAGTTATAAGTGATTTTACTCATTATGAAAGTAACTGGAAAGTCATAAAGTAGCTATTACTCATTTAGCTATAGGGATAGATGCCCAAGTTACTCCCATGTTGTAGCTATGGAAAAAGTAGCTGAATAACATTTTTAACATAATGCCCTAAATGCCATACATTTCATGTTATAAGTGATATAGTGCATACTTTCATGAATTTGAATGCACTAAAAATTATTTAAAAATTCGTAAAAAAATAATTAAGAAAGATCCAGGTCTCATACTCATACAAAGGAATCTACCTGTGGCCTAGTACATATAAGCATGATAAGAGAGAAATCCTTTCAAAAGTCATTGAGAAAATTGTGAATGCACTAAAAATTATTTAAACATTCGTAAAAAAATAATTAAGAAAGATCCAGGTCTCATACTCATACAAAGGAATCTACCTGTGGCCTAGTACATATATGCAAGATAAGAGAGAAATCCTTTCAAAACTCAATGAGAAAATTGTGATAAAGTGTTAAAATTTTCACACTTAGGGTGGGGGTACCTTGCTTCTAACACTTCTGGGGAACAGACGAACAGACAGCATGAATTTTACGATTTATCATCCTCGATAGATAAAGTATCTTTTAGAAGTAACAGCATGTCTCTGGATCTTGTATTTTTGGTGGAGAAGTTGTTTACACAGATGCGTACGCGGATGCATATGCAGATGCCGCAAAGTGATGCCATCATGTCAGCTTACTGACAAGTCAGCTGACATAAAAAGTGGCAAACACAAAGTGTTATTTATTGGCTATGTAATGTAGTTTTGCTGTAACTCTAAACATTTGGTATTTCAGTGATTTTGGTTAATTTATTATCATTAACACACTGATGATAGTGTAAAGGACATAGTTTTGCACTAGAAATTCTTGTAATTTCTAAAACAATTGGAAGTTCAGTTTAATTTATGCATAGTATACAAGTATACAAAGTAAGAGTTTTATTTGGACAGCCTAAGTTGCATTGTGTGAGCCATCAATAGTCCCGGCATGTTGAGGAGCTGGGTTCAAACCACTGCTGGGTAAAAACTGGAAAAAAACATTAATGCCATCCTATTGATAATGTGGGCCTTTTGTAAAGGCTAAATAAATATGTTACAGTTAATAGGGTGTCATATATACACACATGACATAGTTGTGGTCACTTTGTGTTAGATTAGCACTATAACAGATCTGTCTACAGTATTGTGTACATGTATACATTATACTAACACCATAATATTTACATGTATAGAAATAACTGTACACAGTCTGTATATAGTAAGAAACAATAAAATTCGCTCCAGTTTTTAATTCGCTAGTTCGATGAAACACATTAATTCCTATTTCTTCAACTCGTGGGAAAATTCTACACACTTTTGTAATTTGGCTCCAGATGGGCTAAAGTTTCATTTTACACTTGGTTTGGGGGATCTTAGTAATCAAGGATCCCTACTTTGACCTTCATATGGATTGTTATTCAACTGTCTACTGACCTTTGACCTTTTCCCATTCCCCCAACGCTCACTACAATAAATTTCTTAAAAGTATTCACTCACTGTAAACTAATGGTGTGATGTGTTTTAAGACGTACCTTATACAGTTATAGTTAATTGTATTCAATTTGACGATATATGATTAAAAATACCTGGTGATGTAAGTAATTGCAGTTTGACTCTACACCTCACCTTAAAATGTAGAAATTTTGTTTAACCGAACCACATGATATGTTCGGATAAAGGGGTCTTTACCCTCTGGGGTTTTACTATTATTAATCAGCAATTAAAAGGAAAGAAAAAAAAATTATCATTAATACTGTAGTCTACTGAAGTGTATATAATGTGAATGTGTAGTACTAATAAATGTTTATGCTTAAATTTATGTTTAGGTATTTTCACCTGTTGTGTGATTTTTGTGACCACTTTATGTCACATTACGGTGATTCGACACAACTCAGTGATTTGCGTTTTATGACTGCTTGCAAAAAAGGATGTTTAAAATAGAGATTACATCCCCTCAATAACATATGCAGGCTGGAGAGGGGGATATATGGGGTGGCTTGTTCTTCAACATACTAGATATGATACTAGGTCTTTTTATGGAGCCATAAGACAGGTGGAAATCAAACATGTACAGAGACAACCCATAAGGAAAGGTATGACCTAGCGATTACTCAATTGCACAGAATCCTGGTTGGCTTAACAAATTACTTCAAATATATTATATTTCTAGTGGTTGTTTAATATATTGCTAACTATACACTTATAGAGGAGATATAAATATATTTTTGTTTAACTTTAAAAAATAACAATGAAATGACTTTTAATTTAACAAACAACAACAAAAAGAATGTATTCACTACCTCTTGTGTCATAGTCCACGATGTATTCAAGTTATCAAGAAACAAGTTTATTTGAATTTTTTTCGATTTAGTCACACTCACAATAAGCTCAGCATAAAGACATATTTTATAGAACACCATTTCTCTGGCTGTCTTAATTTGCAGGGAAAATAAATTGCATCTTCTGCGGATCCAGTATTACGTATAAGACACGTTCTTTCGTCAATTTTAAGTTTTCTATAGTTTTACTATTAAGTGTTTTGTGATGGAGCGACCCTTCCATACACTACTGTGTAATGGATGATATTTTAAGGGCATACATATGTGACTTCTATGTTTTGTTTCCCAACAGTATGCGAATTAAGTGTTTACAACACCATATAGAAGTTTCATTTTGTATCCCTCACCAAACCCTGTATCAGCTTCACATACTTTCATTACATCACACATTTGTTGCTGTTTACTTATTTTGCGCCACTTCACCGTGACATTAATTCTGTGAATCAAAACAAATGCCTGGCTGGTGTATATTGTTTCTTTCTTTTTTGTCCGATAACAATGAAAATTTTACCATAACAAAAGAAATCAATTCAATATGGCAAGGGAATGCAAAATTTGGCAATGGATGCAGAAAATGCAGTCTCCTTTGCAATATTGTGCATGCAAGCACATTTTCTGATGAGGATACATTATGTGGCGCTACAGTTGCAATCACCTCAATACTGAATGGGACACAAACCTGAACAACAGGGAATATGCAAATATTTATAAAATATATGTTAAAACAAGAAAAACACCTAAAGTTATACACGAACATTTTAAATTATAGGACCTCATATTATTGCTATTAAATACCAAATACATAAACGCCTGTTTTGGTCCTAAAGCCACCAAATATTCTATTGCTAACTTACTTATTTCCCCTCCTTTTTCAGTGCCAGGTTTGATCTAATTTAAAGTCCCAGACAATATTTTGATATGTCTAATAAATAATTCCTCACAAAGAAAACTTCTCCCAGTAATCTAACCTCATAAAAACATTGCGTCATTGTCGGGAATTTTTTTCACTCCAGAAAAAAGTGTTTTTGTTTTGTCTGCATCTTACTCCCCAGAAGCCATCTAGAACTAATGGGACAAATTGTCTGTACCATCCAGCCACATTGTCATTGTGACCAGTCCAATGAACTATAATGAACCACTTGTAACCCAAGCTGGTTTCCTATGTCCATGTATTTAACCAAAATAAGTAGACTTACACATGTCTTTGCATCATTAATACATGTGTCTAGATCATTTTTACTTCCCATTTTTTATGTAATTTTAATATTTATGTTGAGTCTTTTAAATTTTTTTTCAAAGATCCCCTTTTCTAATATAAATTGTCTGGTGAGATGTATCAATATTTATGCTTCAAATTAGATGTAATACATGCAATAACAAAATAATCCTCTTGATATTATGCATTGAATAAATATGGGCAGGGTTGATAACTTGATATCCAGTATACCTAAAGATATATCACCGTCCAAAGTGGAACATTAAAAGAAGGTTTTCTAAAGCCATTTGGAACATATATTAAGACAAACTGGTATTTTGATATCTCTTCTAGCGTGATACATCTTAGGAAAATAAAGCATTGGGAACATTCGGTGTGTGAAACAGTTAGAATACAAATAGAAGGATGTATGCTGATCTCCCAGGTTTTAATGAGATCAGCTTTTTAAACTGATTTTTTTTTTCAATTAACTGGCTAAACGACTCCCAAGACTTAGGATGACTGGCTTTATTAAATTATTATGTTGTTCCCTCGAATTTGTTCCTCTTGAAAATTTCAATAAAATTGATATAACTTATGCTGGATGTGGGGATCTACCTTTTCAGAAAACATATGTAATAATGTTTACAGACTTTTAAAAATATCAGATGGACCTCTAAATGCTATATTTTGTTGAATAAACAAAGTGTCTTGAAGTTAAGAATTGAGATCTGTATTTTGATCCTCAAATAATTTCACAATTATTTAGATTTTTGTTTTGATCTTAAAAATCAACATTTTTGAATAATTGACGGGGACAATTAAAATAAAACTATAGTCATTTTGTACCGTTAAATATTCTTTACTAGACTCCCTAGTGTCAGAGGTTGGTGTTTTGTACTTTTGTTTCACCGTGTGATTTGACACATCTGATGTTCTTAGTTGAAAATTGCTGTAATCACACTTATCAACGTCTGATGGTTTGTGGTGCAGAATTATGACAAACCAGTATGTCATGTTGTCACCCAACAATAAAACTACCAGTGAGTTTATAATTGCCAAAAAATTCAGAAGTGGTGTTTCATTGCCTTGAATCAAACAAAATACGGTATTTACGGTATTTCATTTGCTTCTAACGTATACTGGAATGTCGAAAACATAGCTCAGCATACGTGAGTAACATCTTGAAATAAGAATTGTTTTCTTTCACTCCAAGTAAATGAGCTTTAGGAAATATTTAATAAAGTTTGTAGAGTTTATATTATTTAATGAAATTGCATTGTGATCCATTGCAAAGGAGCAAATTATAAACAATTTCAATAACTGGTTTTCCCACAATTCAAATAGGTTTTCTGTACCAATAAAAAGATGAACACTAGTGTTCTGTTTACAACAGTAAAACTATACCCATCAACACGTGACCCTTCCTATGTATTAAAACTGATATAAATCGTAAATATAACAAAAAACAATCTGTCAATCTACTTGTCAATGTGCTAAAACTGATGATATTTTAGACACTTTTCTCCTGAATCTTAATCTGATTTCTAATTTTTTTTGGATCTCGAACAAGCCAATTAGATTTGTAAACTATTTAATAATAACTTTTACAGCACTTAATCTCCATCATGTGGCAGTCTCTAAGGCCGAACTATGCAAAAAGCTATTGAGTAAGATTTGTCATTAACATAGCCAGGTCATATCACAGGAGATACAGGGATGTGGGGTGGCTTGGCTATCTACCTGTTTTGTGATAAATTTACTAAGGACCAAATTCACTCCCGTAATTTTGTCTGCAAGCTCCTACAGTAAAACCAGTCCCTTCAGAATAGTTTTTTTTCTAATTTTGCTATTTGATGAAGATTTATTAAAAACAATGGAGAATTAGCAGTTTCTTGTGTTTTTGAAACTACCTCAATAATTTGCACACTTGGAATATACAGAAATCAGTGTGTAAATTGATTTGGATCATTGTTATGGACTATTAGAATGTAGAATCAGAGCAGCATCTGTTTTATCATCTCACACATAACAGTAAACATCTATAGTATATCTGGCAATTGCTGTGTACTTTTACCTTTTGTCAGTGAAAATTTCTCTCAAGTTACTGTAGTCGGTCTATAAATATTGCATAATTTACACATTCCAGTTTTAAATCCCACACTTTAAAAACCTATAGCTCCTGGCTAATGAAGTAACAAATACACCTTGGCTTCAGATATCAAGTCTTCACTGTCATGTAATAAAGAAACATTGCATTAACTAGTGTATCATGCAGTTGGAAGTAAACTGACCCCAAAGCTTGTTGGGTGTAGTGCTTAAGGTCTGCTAACAGATCATTATTTTTATGTCTGCCACTCAAAAATATACAAGTTAATAACATTGTTAGTATATCATGCACATGAGTGAGTAATAGTAGGTTTTATGCTACCAGATCTGTTCACCTCTGATAATGTCATTGGCCTAGTTTGCAGAAATCTATATCTAAGTGCAAATGGGTTTACAGTCTAGCTGTGTGGGATTGAGGATATATATTAAAACCTGTTTTTGTTACATGTAAACAAATTAGGCCTTATTTGTATAGGGGCAAATGTGTATGCTGTATACATCAACTATTAATAGAGTGTCCTAATGTTAGTCATTTGAACACTAAATTGTGTAGGTGTTTCAGCATTTGTGTGATATTTGTAATAGATATCCAAACCTAAATGTTACAGGAATCTCTGAGGTTTTTGATATTCTTCCATTACACATTGTCTCTAAGTATAGTGTGTATTTCAAAATATCTTCTTAATTACTAAAGTAAAATATAATTTTAATATCAACTCTGATCAAAATTGATTTCTCACTAATACAATGCTCTCTGTGGTTAAATACATCATTTTATAAGCATCAAATTTGCTTGCACTTAGCCCCCCCCCCCCCCCCCCCCACATTCAAACAGCCAACATGTCTCAAGTGAGACACATTTATGTTAAACAAGCAGGGATATCATTTAAAAACTTGTTAGCTGGAATAATAAGATGAATTCCAAATGCAAGTATACTTCTATGTTGTCTTAACAATATATTAACATGCTCCATACAATACATTTACACTGATTTATAATAATCATAAAATCTCACCAGGAAATCTTTGGCCTAAAAATGGAGGTCCTCCTTGCATCTGTAAGTGATACAAACTAAAAATGTCTTTAGAAGCTGTCGCCGAGGCCAGGGGGTTGGGGCCTCCTATGTGTAGAGCCCCACCTCCCCCAGTGCCTGGGAAATGTATCCCAGGCGGTAAAAACGCGGAGGTAGGGCCCACCACTCCTGGGTGATGGTGGGGAGGAGTTTGCAGGTGTAGAAATGGATGACTAGAATGCTGTTGTAAGAATCCCAGACTTTCTGGTGGTAAGGAAGAAAGTCCCACCCTAGCTACCAGTTCATGATGATGATTATGTGATGGGTGAAGTCCTCTCAAACCATGTATACCAGGTATAACAGGCTGAAATCCCTTCAGAGGGTTTGTGGGAGAGAGATCCCCATGTAGTTTACTTTTAAACTGGTCTAGTCTCGCCTGTACTTCATCCAGTGACGGCCGTGGTGACGTCATATCTCGCTCATTCTCGCTCCGCGGGCTTTCACTACCGGAAGACGCAGCAGGGGATCTATTCCTCGGACTGCGAGACCGTGGTCGTCCAACTATATCGTCAATTGAAAATGAGGTCCGCGGTCGCCCTGGATTAGGCTTTGTCGCAACTTGCATCATATTTTGGCGTTTTGTTAAATTGCCACTGAAAATGACCATATAAGGTATATGGATATATATTTTACAAATATAGACTATAAAGAAACAAATGAGGCATCTTAAAGTTCGTAAAAGTAACAAAATATATTTGCTGTCAGTCACTGTAAATATATCATATTTATCTACAAGTTAACTGTTTTGTGGGTAGCAATTATCCATTTGTAGAAACCATTAAACACAAAACAATCCTTTTTAGTATACTTTGGAGAAAAACATCAACTATGTTTCAGACAATTTTTGTAAAACTGTCCATTGGCATGTCAAACTCTCAACAAGCACCGTTAATTCCTCTCACATGTAAAAATGTTTTCTCAAGATGACACTTTCCCTGTTTTAAAACTTTCTTCATCTGACAGAAAGACCATGAATGCTGATTTCAGTTTAAATGGCTTCATAAACTCACTTGTCTATTCAATGGCCTTACTGCAAGGTCAATTAACACAATTGCGACACTTTCTATGCTACTCGCGAACAAAAATCTGTGCACTTGAAAAAGGCCTCATTTTTTGGCGCTGTAGTGTGATTGGACGATAAAGCTGTTCTCATTTCAATTGGCTGCTGGTTGAAAATAGGCGGAGCTTACAACTTTGTAGGGGTTTCTTGGGGACGCCTTGTGTGTTTCAGATGTTTCTGCTCTAGCTTTTAGTCCTTTTTGCCTCTGGGCATAAACTTCTCAAGAATAACATTACATTTGAACCCCTACCCTCTAAGGTCTCGATAACAAGTGGATGGCAAACATTGTAAAGGTGTCCTCCCAGTTCAAAATAATATTAGTAGTTTAAATCAGGATTCCTAACAAAAGAAATCAAGTGTTTTTACGAGACTTTTTTGCACCCTTTTTCCAACACAGTCAAAATTACCCTCCAAAACCAGTTTTGTATTTAGCATATGCCTTTACAAATAGCTATGAAGTAGCCACCAGTAGCTGGGTTGTATTTTATTGTGAATGATATAGGGATACTGAAGTCTTTGTTTATTTTGATGTTTTATTTTGACAGATAATTACAAAGGTGTGGATTTCAAAGAAAAGTTAAATGGAAGGACCCCAACATGTATTTTCACTATAGTATTCCCGTGAGTATGTCTATTATCGTCTTATTTGAGTATGTTTTTTTTTCGCCATTTTTTAAACGTTTGTTGGAGTTTGTACAAATTTTAACAATTTTTGAGCAACATACAAATGATTCATATAATGTTGATTGTAACAAATACATGTACTATGTTACTGAGATTAATTGTTTTCCATGACTAATATATAAACCAATAAATTAATCTATTTAAAATTAATAATTTAGTATTGGCTATTAAATATTTTGACACTTTGTTTAAAAAAACAGTTACTAGGTTAATGATATGCAAAGGGTATTTATTTGAGCAGCTTAAGAAAGCTTTTGATCTATATATTTTTGATTAGGTCATTTATTTTTTTTTTATAAGTACATAACTTAAAATCACACACACATATATATGTTTAGAAATAATAAGACATTTAAGTTAAATTATTTTTTATGTCATACTTTTAAGAAATTAAAGCTACATTTTCAAAAGAGGTAATGTATAGTGTAGAAATAAAAACCATTTTTGTATAATTTTTCCACCTATGTAAATTAGAATTTTGATACAAATTAGCAGAGATAAAAAGCCTCTTGAAACACAAGAAGTGTGTTTAAGCTTGTAAGGAGTTACAGGGCTTATATATCACCAAACACATGAAGTATCCAAACAACGTAACAAGACACCACAAATGTGTGTACAAACAAGTGACATTTCTCATGTAAACACAGTGACAAGATAACTAGTGACACTCGAGCTGGTGCAGGAAGTTAATGACTTGTGTTCTAAATGACTGAGATAGTTTGAATAAGACATCTTGGTAAACAGGGTCCTTATAGTAAGAGATACAAATTGTACATTACTGGAAAATCCAATTAAAGTTTTGCATCAGTAGTGAGCCTTTTTAACATGATAACATGGCATCTTGAATTGAAGAGAAGTAAAATCCTATTGGCAGACCATTCTAAACTACAACTGGAATTCCATTGAAGATTAAAACTGTCATTAATGTAGTAGTCATTTATTTGTGGTTTTACGTAGCTTTCAACACTGTACAGATCATATCATGACAGGTAGTTTTGTGCACAGACGAAACCAGTAAACACAGTTGGTCAAGGTTCTGTACTGCAAACTGCCGACCATAGGTAAGCAGCTACCAACCTTTCCACATAAGATCCGGCTGGGGTTTGACCCTCTGACCTCAAGTAGTAGTAGTAGTAGTAGTATTGTAGTAGTAGTATAGTAGTAGTAATAGTAGTAGCAGCAGCAGTAGTAGTAGAAGTATAGTAGTAGTAGCAGCAGTAGTAGCAGCAGCAGTAGTAGTAGTAGTAGTATAGTATAGTATAGTATAGTATAGTATAGTATAGTATAGTATAGTATAGTATAGTATAGTATAGTATAGAATTTTACTCGTTAGGCAATTACATACAAAAATAAACACAGGAAAGTTTATTCAGTAGCCAGGTATACGTCTTAATGCCCTCTAATAATGTCTAATAAATATTTTCATTTGAAATACATGGAGTAACTTGAAAAACACAAGTGAGATAGTGATGAAATAGCCAGCAGGGTATTTGGCGCTTTGAAACGGCCAAGCTATTTCAAAACCTGGCCTAAGTTTTGAGAGGCCAGTGGTTTCAAAACGACAAGTAACAGTACTGGTAGGAAGTTTTAAGATGTTTAAGATAGAAACGGCTTTTCATTTAAGAATCTATTGAAGAGTAGTAACAGTTGTAGGCTATTTTAAGAAACTAATAGAATTTCATTGACTCTGTTGGTGAGGTGGTAGAACCAGTAGAATTCAATACATGCATCACTGAGTAATATATATTCCATTGGAAATATACAACACCATTAAGGAGATAATTGGTAATATATGATCACTATAAGTAAGAGCAAGAACACATGGGGGACTGATTCCGTCAACACCAAACACCTCCACTCTTGCATATGAATACAACAAATAAAATCATTTAAAATCATGCTCCAGTATTGGTCCCAAAATTAAACAATTTCTATGTTAGACCAAGATCTGCTGTAAAAAATTTGATGTAAATCCACGCAGTAGTTCTTTTTTTGTAACCTTGTTAGCAAACAAACAAATTCCAATCCCCATCCTCCCTCCCCATTGGTAGAGGTAGTAAGCAATTTATATTGATTTGAGGTCAACATTAAAAACAAAATTTATAACACAAGGACAGCAAATGACTAATTTGTGCACGTGTAAGGCTATACATCTTGAATTAATATATTTGATTCTAATACAACATGCTTTGATAATCAACATAAATAGAGAATACAAAATTTGTTTAAGAACTTGAGATTTCAAAAGAAAATGATTGTATTGTCGTATGACTCAATAGCTGTTCAATATTCAGCTTGGAAATTAACTTTAGTTTAATTGACAATCAAAGAGTGACCATTATTAATGCAGTTAGAAGGAAGCCTCAATCTTCAGATTGAATAAGAATGTAGCAGCCATCTTAATATGGCCTGTCATAAGGAATATAATATGTGTGAAAACAGAATTATTAATAATTACAACTTTGTCCAAAGCTTTTAAGTATTACATAGTTTAAAATAAATTTGTATGTAATTTACTTTTTTTTTTTCATTTTGCTGCTAATTATAAATCGAAATATGTGAGTATAGTATATTTCTATTGAGAATTTTAATTCACTAAATGCCAAATTAATTATAAACTTATTAGATAAATTCTTGGACAAAACTATTGCTTACATTTCAATCCACCAGAGTTTTGTATTTTAAAAGATATCTCTGAATTGTTTTCACTTAGTTTATTGAAAGATATTATCATTTTCGAGGGATATTTATCCCCATAAAATTTCTTAAACTGCAAGCATCTCCCGAAAACTCCATCTGAAATATTAAATTAACTGAATGTCTATGACATTATTTGATTTAACGGGACAATAGAATATTATATGATAATTATCTGAAACTGGAAATTGCTAAAACTACACTAGTGTTTGCTGGGAAAAGTAGAGTAATGTAGCAGTTAAATAGAGTGATATAGAGTAAAACAAATCATACAGTTCGTATTAGGCCAATACCGTTTAATTTTAGGTCAGATAAATTGATTAAAATTGTCAAAAATAATAAATGTTAATGTGCCAATAATTTCAGTCCTCAAGTGTCCTGATTGTTAATGTTAGGGGCCAACTCCCGGCAGGGAACAACTCCAGTCAAAAAGTTAGGTAAATGAGGGTTCTATCCTCAACACTTGTTTAGATAAGTTTGAATTGAGCTGTTAACATGTTGAAAATACTGACCAAATAACAACCTATCCCAAAAGCTCGTCAGAGTTAATATAAAAGAGGTTTTAATCGATTATTGAAAACAAGATAAGAGATTTTAAGTGGAAAATTCTACATTCACTTTGACATGTTTTTTCCTCAAAACGATTGACAAACCAACTCGTTTGAAAAATGTTTCGCCAACATCAACCACAGTAAATTTATTACGTGGGATAACATATTTTTGGCTTTCATATTTTATTCATTTTACAAAATATTATCAGTAATAAGGGTAGGCTCTTTGAAGAAGGCGTGGAAAAGATGCTTGGCCAATTTATGGCTTCTGGGAACTATGTTGTAAAACTCTTGAGATGAAACATTTTCATGGAAAATGGCTGTCTTGACTTAGCTTAGCCATTGCCACTTCTGTGGCTATAATTTCCCTATTGTGAAAGAATGATAAGGCATAAAGAACATATAAATTTTTTTCATTAAAATGTTATGAAAATAATTTATCAATGGTGAAACGATTACTTATTTCCTGTCTATTATGTCAATAGTTAAAATATTATCAGTATGTTTAATATATTTTGTATTTTTGTGGCAACAACATTAATACACCACAGATGCAGTAATTCTTGTGTTAATTGAGTATTAATTCATCTCAACGATGGACTCTTTGGTGTTTACAAAATATTCACTCAAGTATGTAGCCGATAGTTACGCAAATACATACGGGTATTTCTCCCAATCAATAAACCAATAACTGGCATGCACGGATGAATACATATATTCAACATTTACGATAAATCTATGAACTAAATATGAGAGAGCTAGATATAAGCTAATTAATAGAATGATATAACTACCTTTACCATAAAAACTCAGCTCAATATCTTGGTATAAGTCAATGCATATTAGGCTATGGAAACGTCTCGTTTTTGTTTCATTTTAGCATTCGTCTTTGTAAACCTTTACAGGAACAAAAGCTTTATGCTGAAACCAGTAACTGAGTTACTAATGTATTATATTTAGTGACACAACCATTACATCCATGTTGCAAGCATACCCTATATCTATTTCTGTTATCATTTCTAAAACCTGGTTCACTCAAAAGAGAGATAAACTATTCTTTACGACATGGTCTCCATATGATTTGCTACTCAATCTTGTAATGATTTGCCTAGCTAATAGTAGCAGGGACACTGGGGCACTTTGAATATTAATGGACTTTCAAATTTTTTATTTGCAAATACTAACTGTTGGTCAGGGCAGATGAGATCAAGGGGTAAACATCTGCAAAACAAGGTCACTGCCGCAGCAGTTATCTTCCGCCTTAGAATCAGTAATAATGGAGAACTAAAGGAGATATAAGGCCTTTGTAGTAAGATAACCCCACTTGACATTGGAGAAGGGGTCAAAGGTAAAAGTCAGCAATTGGAAAAGAGTCTGAGGCCATAACTTCTTTTAAGTTGTTTTTACATTTGGAACCCCTAGTAGCAATGATAAGGGAGATATAAGGCCTTTTTAATGGGATAATCTCATTTAACATGTGATTTGACGGCCATTTTGTTTTTGAAACTAGGCCAAATTACTATCAGGCTAACTTTCCTAGCCATATATATTTTGTGCATATTTGATAAACCTAACTGCAATATTTCAAGTTTTAGAGCATTATGATGATTTTGAAATAATTGGCTATGGCGGCCATTTTGTTTTTCAAAATAAGGCCAAAATTTTTCTCAGGCAAACCATTTGAAGGCCAAGACTTTTGATGGTCTGTCTTTATATTTTGAAGCCATGCACCAATAACAAGGGTGAAATAAGGACATTTTAGTGTGGCGACCCCATTTAACCTTGAAGCAGGGATGAAATGTCAAATTCAACACCTGGAAAAGATTCACAGGCCTCTAAGAGCAATATTAAGGGAGATATAAGGCCTTTTTAATAGAATAATAGAATAACCCCATTTGACATTGACATATATTTTTTTCTACTTTTGTTATAATGTAAATGTTAGGCCTCAACTCGTGATCGGGAACATCTCGAGATTGTCCTTGCACAAACTCAGGATCTTGAGTTGAGGCAAACATCTCGAGTTTAGGCTGCACAAACTTAGGATCATTTAGATATAATACTCTACATGCAATATCTTGAATTTATTTAGGTATAATGCCCTACATAATTTATGTTGAGTTGTCTTATAGCCTCTCTTACATCCCGTCGTACGTGTATAGACACGTAAGTGTGCTGTAAATATTGTTGAAAAATATTAACGTAGCCTGGTAGTGCGGTAGTAGAGGTTTGCACGTGCAAACAGGGTATATTCTTGCAACAAGAGTGTCACAACTTGAAGATCATAGAACAGATTGCGACTAGCTACAGGTCGTACAGTGGGTTTATATACATACAAGGTACATGTGAGTGTATCTTACAGTTATGTCTAAACAATATAAGTAAATGGGGAGAACCTATAACACTTGCAAGGAGAAGGCACGTGCCTAAGTCTCTCGTAAGTTACCCTTGAGGCATGGATGCGTTTGTAGACATGCTGCATGCACACAGAGAAAATGTGCATGCCAATTTTCATTGCAGGGCCTGTGCGACCTTGATATTTTATTATAAAATCGCAAGTATAGCTTAAGTGTCCCTTGCAAATCAGCTGATTTTTCTCTGTAACCAGGACGTACATGCACATACGATGGGATGTAAGAGAGGCTTTAATTTTATGACTGACCTCAATGTGGCCATTCTTATTGAATCCGGCTTTTCTGTCAGCTGTGTTGCCACTTCATAGTCCTCCCACTGTATCCTGAAGAACTTGAAGTTTTGATAAACATCCCCCGAAAGCTTAACTGTAGCAGGCAAAGGGAAATTATATGGAACAGCTGGAGTTGCTGCTGCAGCTGCTGCTGGTTGAGCTCTTGATGATGATGCTTCCTCGTGATCACTCATTATGAATATCCAGATTAGTGACAGATAATATTAACAAGAAACACAGACAGTCAAATATATTTGTATGCCACAAATTGTATTTTTTTGTCCTTTCAATATGCTGCAATAAGAACAATTGTTACTCCTGTTAAATTTCTGTGGACACTATTAATTTCTTTAATTATTTGTATAATTAAAGTTTCACTTCTGACACCATGTTTTAGTTTGTTTGCTGCATCAAACTAAAGTAAAAGTATTTAACAAGTGTTACAGAAGAAGCTGTTTATTAACCAGTGACAAAGCAACAACTGAAGTATTTTATAAAACATGCATAGAACTTTGTGTGTACTCTGGGAGCAGTTTCCTGGTGACTCACCCTTAACACATTAATCTAAATTACTATTGAAATTAAACTGTGACAATTAGCCTGTCCCACACCAACATAAATTACTGTTGAACTAAAATGTGACACACCAACACCCCATCACCTCAATAATTAATGCTTCTCTTGAGCAAGGTATGTGTCCAAACTTTTTCAAGCAGGCCCATGTTACCCCTGTCCTCAAAAACCATAGATTTTAAAAACTACAGGCCTGTCTCAAATTTAAACTTTATCTCAAAGATTCTTGAAAGGGTAGTAGCCGTCCAGCTACAAACTCATCTTGATGAAGCCGGTCTTATGACTGCCTTCCAATTGGCTTATAGAAAACAACACTCAACTAAAAGTGCCCTCCTTAATATACAAAATAATATTCTTCTTAACATGGCCAAGGGTTCTGTCACTGCCCTTACCCTTCTGGATCTATCCGCCGCTTTCGATACCATCGACCACACCATTCTCCTGGACAGACTCAATGTTTATTATGGACTCAGTTAGCTTGCACTTGGCTGGTTCAAATCATACTTGTTGGGAAGCACACACTCGGTCAAGGTAGGTAGTACTCTCTCACATCCTGCTGCGCTCCACTATGGAGTACCTCAGGGCTCTGTCCTTGGACCAATCCTGTTCTCTCTCTACACTAACCCAATCGGCTCAATCATTCATTCCCACAGTAGCATCAACTACCACTTTTACGCCAATGATACCCAGTTATACATAACACTTTCACCAGAAAATTTCTCTCACTCTATCCAAAAACTAAAGAATTCAAAATTTCATGTTCACGAATAAATTAAAACTTAACCCAGACAAAACCGAGTTCATTCTCATAGGCTCCCGAAAAATCGCAACCAGCTCCTCTCTCACTTCCCTATCAATATTCTGGGAAATCAGGTCTCACCAGCACAAAGTGTCAGGAACCTCGGAGTGGTGTTCGACTCTAATTTCACTTTCTCAAACCACGTATCACAGGTCACTAGAGTACAAGCGAGAGACCTCTACAGAATTCGTCCCCTTCTAGACCTGAATACATCAGTGCTGTTAGTGAATGCTTTGGTGAGCAGCAGGCTGGACTACTGCAATTCACTCTTCTTAACACTCAATGATTTTGAGTTAAGGAGATTGCAGCTAGTCCACTCTGCAGGGTTGTCACCGTTCCTCTAAATCCTCTCACATTACCCTCAACTAAAAAACTCCATTGGATACCAGTCAGATACAGGGTACAATTTAAAACTAGAGGATTGCTAGTGAAGCAAAGCGATTGTTTTTGCATGGCAAAAACAAAGCGTCCCAAAAGAAAGATGGTGTTGGCTGCTTATAATAGAAAGAAGATCTTGCCTAGATACCCTGTCAATCTAAAATTATATCGAAAAAAATTGGAAAATTTAAAATGGTTTAGGAGATACAAGCAATTTTAAATTTTACCATTTTTGTCAAAAATTCGAAAATTCAAAATGGCCGCCATTTTTGGAAAGAGGAAAATTTTTTTCGAGAATTGAGCCGACTATCTTGCATATATACCCTCTGGGTCAAACATTTCGCTGAAATGGCGCACGGTTTAGGAGATACAAGCAATTTTAAGTTTTACCATTTTTGTCAAAAATTCAAAAATTAAAAATGGCTGCCATTTTTGGAAAGAGGAAACATTTTTGAGAATTGAGCCGGGTATCTTGAATATATACCCTGCGGGCCAAAAATTTTGCCGAAATCTCGCACGGTTTAGGAGATACAAGCAAATTTAAGTTTTACTATTTTTGTTATCACCCATTCCTCTAAATTCTCTCACATTACGCCTCAACTAAAAAACTCCACTGGCCACCAGTTAGATACAGGGTACAATTTAAAATTGGTCTTATTACATACAAAATTCTCACCCAGGGTCAACCAGTTTACCTAACAGATTTAATCCACCCCTACACCTCCTTTAGAAATACAAGGCGAAGTACCCCCAAACTCAAGTTCCTTCAAACCCCCACTTTTAATCGTAGAGTTCACAAATCAATTAAACACTTTTCTAATTCCTTCAGTCACTATGCGACTGCCCTTTGGAACTCTTTCCCTCTCCATGTAAGAAATAGTCCCTCTGTTGCATCTTTTAGGAAGCACCTCAAAACTCACCTCTTCAGCTCTAGCTTCCCAACTTAGTCTTCCCTCCCTTCCGGTCACACCCACAATCCTGGATTACCGACCTTGAACGCCCCTCGACTTCCATATGATAATGATTTTGTTTAATTAGCGCACTGAGTTCCTCATAGTGGGGAAGATATTGCGCTTGCAAAGCAGTAGATTAGATTAGATTAGATTTAACATGACATCAAAAGTACCAACAACAGCCACAGACCCTCATCATGTCATGCTGGAATAGTCATCATGTAGTGCAAAGTTCTTCAAACTTCATTACTTGTCTGGCCACCAGCAACAATAGCCACAGTGGGTGGTGATTATTCATCATCTGAGATCACATAACCCCATTTTCCTGCCCAAATTGGGTGATTGACAAATACTAGCCATTTGTTGGTTATCTATGTCTACCTCCAGCATTGCCATAGTATAGTCTTGTACAATACTGTGACATTATGTTTGAAGATAAATACAGGTTTCCAAACATCGGGTCATATTTTCACACAGGGTGTGGTCTACCTGTAGCTCCATCTTTCACAAAGACATTTGGGTCTTGAAGACTTCATATCTTCATTTTGTTTTCATATGGTGAATTGCACAGAACTCACTCCAACATTCAAATACTTTGTTCCATAATGGATTCAACTTTTTTCTAGTGTAACAATGGTAGTAACCTCCAACTAGTGGAAATCTACGTAGATTTCCTAAAATCTACTTAGATTTCCTACTGTGTATTTAAGTGACTGAATCCAGGGTTTGTCTTTGTTTAATATATATTTCAACCAAGATAATTTAAAGCATTTCTCAAAGGTGTAAGTTTTAATCATTTTTAATCTACCTGGAGGGTAGCTGTGACATACATCAGTTCTATTTATTTGATCTGGGTTACCATTCCATTGGTATTAATAAAATAGCTTATTACTATCTGTCAGAATATTCTTTTCTATAACAACATGAACAGGTAGTTAAATTGTAACAAAATTAATGTTTTCAGAATAGTTATATTTCCAGCTGGTGTCAAAATTCTATATCGCACTGAGTTTAAAAGACGTATAGCCTTTGAAATTGCTTTAATATAATTCATTTCTGGAATGTGTGATGAATTTGTTGAAAAATCTAGACCCAAATTGTGTAAAAATAGAGTCACCCCAGTGCAGCTTAAATGTCACATGTCACATTTTCTTTGGCATCTTTTTTACTTCCAATCCATATGAGTTTTGCTTTATCACAACTTACATTCAGATCTGAGAAATTTCGAAATATTTCTAACATGTTTAAGGTTGCCTGCAGGAAGGTTTTGGTTCTGTCCAGTATAATAGTGGTGTCATCCGCATACTGTGTTAACTTTAACAGAGACTATACCTTAAATTATCTGGCTCATTTTCAATTAATAGCATTAATATCTCCACTATTATTAGAAAGAGATAAGGTACTATAGGACCCCCTTGCCTATATCCTCTTTGTATTGCAATTGGGTATGGCAAAAAGTCAGAGTGAAGTATAGGAGTACTTATATTTGTATTGCACCACTTTATCCATCTGATAATTTTCATTGATGCCAAAGTAGTTTGAAGTTATATACAGAAATTCGATATGATACATGATAAAAAAATGTATGCTTTGTTCATACATGTAGCTAAAATTCTGATATTTTACCATATGACCATGTAACATTTATATGAGTATATGTTCCTTTTTATATTCTTTCAGAAACTACACCTGAATTATTATGTGTAAGTAATATAGTGTGTGGTGCATACTGGTGCAAATATATGAAAAGCCTGTAGTGCCTGTGAATGTTCACAAGATTACTAAATATGCAGTCAGAGACAATACACAAAAATAATCATTTGTAGTTAGAGTGCAGGTTCTAGTAACAGGGGTAGAGGAAAACTGTATAAATACCATTAAAAAGGCTTCTGGCATGCAAGTATGACATGTCATTGTCATGGTCGACTTTATTTTAAAATATGAAATGAAACTCAAACAATAAATTATATAGATGATCTTGTCGGCTATGGTATTCCTAGTCAATACATAAGAGGTTGACAACAACATCAGGCTGCAATCATCACAAAAACAAAAAAATAGTCCCTTTTTATGTGTGTTGCATGCTTTAACACAGAGATTAAAATTGAGAAAGGTAAAATATCAACCAAAGAGCAGAAATTAATAAACATTAAACTTATCTGTAAAAAGTGGGGGTGAAAAGCCATGTACCCTAAAAACTTTCTCTCCTGGGTTCTTTCTTTCATATTAATGAGTGTATCATAGAAGTGTAAAACTCTTCCTTAAACTGTTCATTTGAGACTCTCAAGTCAGCCAAGAAAAATAAAAATATTATACTGGATGATAAATTCCAAAAGCACCTTTATTGTTTCAGATGCTTTCTTTCTAAGCCATTTTCTTTGAATACCATTTCCTCTAAGATTCAGGGTCTCAGAATGGTACAACTTGAAATGGATGTGTTAGTAACTGTTAGTGCTTTGAATTGATGTGTTAGTAGCTATAAATGCTTGGAGCTACCAGTTGGCTAAAAAAGAAAATCAACCTCAAATGTGACATTTAGCCAGAATTACACAAAATATTCAAAAGTTGAAAAATTAGTCAGTCTCATTACTACCAACTTTTTTAAAGTCTTGGAAAGTCATGTATTTTTTCTAGTCACACCATATGTGGGTAAGTGAAACAACACTTATGTTCCACCTTATTTATGAGATGAGTAATGATGAATAGATTCATGATATGTCTTGCAGGAATCTATCATGGATATATCCTACTAAGAGACTTGCAAATTTTGCTTCTCTGCAAATTTCAGATTTTAATCGTTTTAGGCAATTTTCTGGTTGTTGCCTTTACTTTAATTATATGACTGTTCTTAAGCTGGTACTTCTCTGCCTGTCTGCCACATTTGACATCATAGATCATGCTGTCCTGTGAACACTTTAGACAACTGGTATGGGGTTGTGCTTTGCTGGATAGAATCAAACATCCATTCAGGAAACAAAAGATTGGAATAGATGACCACACTTCTTTGATGCTTTCAAGGTCCCATATGGGGCCTCACAAAACTACTTGTCTAGGAAGAATGAATTCCAAATCCAGTGTCAATCATCATTTGTATGCTAATGACACCCATATATATATATACATGAAACCTTTGTTCTAGTATTGTTGTTGAGCCCCAACTAACAAACAACTTGAGATTGAGGCAAACATCTGGATTGGAGTCCCATCTTGAGTTGGGGCTGCACAGACTATTAAAAGATATTTACCCATAGCTATTATGAGCTAATTAATTAAAGTACTAATGGCTAATCGGGTAATTTTATTGACTGAGTTATATGGTCTTTGCTCACTATATTAGATGTTTTAAACATTAATTATTGCAATTGTTCTGGCATTATTATGAGTACTTTGTTACAATATAACTAAAATAATCATTTAAGTATATGTCTATTTATTTAACTTCATATTTTAAATGATCTAGACATTAAGTACTTGAACTTGATACAATTTTCAGCGAGACAAAACAGCAAAAAAAGATATTTGAAAGACAAAACTATGTGCAAATAATTTCACATCTTACAATTAAAAACAAACAAACAAAACAAACAAACAAAAAGCAAATAAAAAAATTTTAAAAACAGAACAGAATTTATATTTAATACTCGTTCTATGCAGTTTCAAAATTACATTATAAAACAATTTTACTGCTTTATTTAAAGCATATTTCAACACAAGATAACATAAATAGCTTTATGCATGCTAATTGTTATAAATAGTCAAGGAAAAGAGCAGATATTACACCAATCTAACAAACCCTTTAATTAGCTTTAATTAGATAATCAAAGAATTTAACATTTTATAGAACAGGATGTAATCCTTTCCAAGATTGTATTTGGAAGCCATTGAAGTCAAGGTCAGCTCAAGATATATCCCTATATAATATTACATCATATTTATCTTGAGTATGTGTAGCCCAAATGCGAGATGTTCTGTACAATGGGCAACTCCAAACTAAAGTCAATTCTGTCAAAACTGAATTCATTCTTTTTTTCTAAAGATTGTGTCAGAGATTCCTTAAAGTCCTCACTCCTTGTAAATCTCATTAACAATGTTATGGAGCCAACTGAATCAGTGAAAAACCTTGGTGTCACATTGGATACATATAACATAATGCACAGACTTTGGAGTAAACATTTTGGGGGTTTTTCAAATGTTTGAAAGAAAACATTTTGCGAAGGTTAAAAAATGATGGGTATGAAAACCATTTATAATAGGTTGTTTTTAAAACGTTTTATCTATACCGTTTATACCGATTCCAGTCAAACATAGTTTCTTGAGTTCTTTTATAAATGTTTAATAAATGTTTTCAGTAAAACGTTTGAAAAAGAATGTTTAATGTTTTGGAAGGCTTTTTTGTTCACTCATGTACCTCGAGATGTCAAGAAAGGGGGCAGAGTTGGCTTTTTCATCAAGGAGGACCTGAGTTTTGAGAAAGTTTCAAAAAACAATTGTCAGACTTTTGAGAGTACCTCAATTCAGATTAGCACTGAGGATGCTAAATATGTTATATTTCATGTGCTCTACAGACCCCCAAATCTTTGAAAGTCACAATTCCTAGGCGAATTTGGCATGTTCCTCGAAGGTGCTGTTTTGCAAGGCTGTGAAAACATTCTCCTTGGTGATCTTAATTTCCATCTGGATCAACACGGTACCTGGACACTGAAATTTTATGACCTCCTTGAGTAATTTAGTTTTACACAACTTGTTAATACACCCACACATATTCAGGGTCACATTTTGGATGCTCTATGTGTGAGGGATCCTTTCTCCCGGGCCATTAGCCCCAAAGTTATTGGAGGACTATCAGACCACCAGGCAATCATGTTTAGCCTTATTTTTCCTGTCAGAGAGTCCTGTAAGTTTCAACGTGTTTCCATCCATAAAATTCACAAGATAAATATTCTAGACTTCAGAGCAGATATCCTGAAATCAGACCTCATATAATTAATTTCACACGAGGGTCTCTTAAATGTCAACCAGTCTGCTTATAAAAGTTCCCACTCCACTGAAACCGCATTGTTGAAGATTCAAAATGATATAGCTTTCTCAGTGGACTCAGGAAAGGCAGTGGCCCTAACATTATTAGACCTGTCAGATGTGTTTGACAATATTGATCATTTCCTTTTATATGACTGCTTGCATGACTGGTTTGGTCTAGATGGTACTGTCTTGTCGTGGATCAAATCGTACCTTTCAAACCAAAAACAAAAAAAATTAAAATAGGTGATAGTTTCTCTGAGGTGGTAATTCTCCCGTTCGGAGTCCCCCAAGGCTCCGTATTGGGTCCTCTCCTTTTTGCCCTTTACACTAGTCCCTCAGTCAAGTTATTTCTAAATTTAATGTTACTCATCACCTATATGCTGATGACACCCAGATCTACTTAGCAGTTGACTCCAGGAACTTTGATTCTAGCATAGAAGAGCTGACCGAGTGTCTCAAGTCAGTACAGGGGTGGATTGTTGGTGTTAAGCTAAAACTAAACCCAGAAAAAAACAAATTTATCATTATAGGTCAAAAAGCCATCAGAGAGTCGCTTGCACCAAATTTCCCTGTCCCACTCCTCCAAAACAATATCTCTCCATCGGTGGAAGTAAAGAATCTGGGTGTTATCTTTCACTCAGACAACTCCTTTGACAATCATGTTGCTAAGATTTGCCGAGCATGTTACTATCATCTTCGCGATTTGCGACAAATTTGCAAAGTGATAAAACTGCAATACTTCTGGGTAATGCTATGGTCAGTAGTCGTTTGGACTACTGTAGCTGTTTATTTTATGGGGTAAGCAAGTCCAACATAGCTAAACTACAGAGAGTCCAGAATGCTCTTTGCCGCATCATCTTCAGACTTGACAAAATGAGTCATGTTACACCCTTTTTGAAAAAACTCCACTGGCTTTCAATTCAACATCGTATCCTTTTAAGTATAATCTTCTGGTATTCAAGGCTATCAGTCTGTCACAGCCCCCATATCTCTCACCTTTAATAAGATCAAGCAGTCTCACTCGCGGCAACAGGCTATCTGTCTCCTCATCCCGCCCTAAGAAGCACATAGGCAGGCGAGGCTTTGCAGTAGCTGCACCAGCTGAATAGAACAAGCTGCCACAAACTGTCAGATCTGAGCAAACAATAGATCATTTCAGAAGCCAGCTAAAGACACACTTGTTTAGGCGGGGCATACCCCCCACCTTAGTTATACCCTGGCGGAGGCTTTTTAGATGCCGACCCATGCCTGTCCCTGGACTTTCCCTTCTTGGACCTAAGCGCATTAGAGGATTTGTATCAATTTTGCGCTATATAAATCCTACTATTATTATTATTATTATTATAAAACGTCTTTTAAACATTGAATGTAAACATTTACTTGGAAATGTTTAGAAAACCATGAGCTAGGGTTTAAATAGGTTTTAAAAATGTTTTGTAAACGTTTAAACCAATTTTTTGTCAATTGTGCTACTGCTATCTTAGGGAGCTCCACAGAGTCAGTCAGTGTTCTGGCTATGAAACCGCTCTGATGGTAAATACAATAATTAGTATTTACATAGACCATGTAATTCCTTACTTACTCCATCATACAATAAAGGTGAATTTTAGTAGGCTCCAGAGAGTTTAGATTTATCTATATGTTGCTTTCAGTACTGTATAGGTCATATCACGACGGGTAGTTGGAAGGGCAGAGTAAACCAGTACATACAGTTGGTCAAGGTTATGCACTGTAAACTGCTGACCAACGGCAAGCAACTACAAGCTTTCCCACTTGAGGTCGTCCTGGGAGGCAAACCCCAATCTCAGAGGTAGGAGGCGAGAGTGTTACCACTCTGCAGAGAGTTTAGAACACCTTATTTAGCATTTTGTGTAGGCTGCACAGGTTCGGTCATGTGATGCCATGAATAAACTACATTGGCTGCCCATTCAATACCATATACTATTTAAATACAATGTTATCATATATTGATTTCCGAGTGTTAATGTTGTGTCTACAAACATTCCAATTGGTTCTCTAATTTCTTTTATTGTTATTAACTTTTGTATATTATTGATGTTTATTGTCTATTTATAGACTGAGGGAAATCCATCTAGGGTTCAATAACCTCAGTGATTATATAAATCTATTTGGGGAAACAATTTCAACTGGTTTCTAAAGCTTCCTCACTGCTTCTGGTGACAGGTGTTACCTTCAAGTTAGTTTTATAACATAATAAACATATAAGGGAAGTTAACTGTGTCACAGAACTACTAACAAGGCTTGTCTGTTTCAGTTTAAGGCCTGTCAATTACAAATTTTCCCGACTATAGAACCCAGCCGGCTAAAGTTACCGACTGTACTGTAACACTTCCCGCTTGGGACAAGCCGGATACTTGTTACAGACAGGCCTGTTTCATTAACCGACAAGCTGGGAAGTGTAACCAACAGGCCCTTAAGTTAACCAACAGGCCTGTTGCTAGGGGCCTGAAATTAGGGTCGGATACAAGAGTCGGTAACATGTTTGATATTTCACAGACTCTCCACGACAGGCCGGGAACTTACAATTGACCCTAACTGACCATGTAAACATTGGTCCCGACTCTCCACAAAAGCATAGTTACCAACCTGTCGGCTCCAGTGGAACACCTGCATTAAACCAATGCTTGCAGGCAGCCTTGTTCATCTTATTCTCTGCACAGAAAGTGTTCCACAGTGCCTCCCGTTTGTTTGGGTCCTTGTTGTATAAGCTTCATCTCATGTTCTTCAGTGAAAACAGCTGCAGTCGCTCTCATGTCCTTTTGGTCCTCCCCTTCTTCAGTACATCCTTTATCAGTCATCTCCTGTGTAGCCTCCTGTATATACTACAGTCTAGCCTCCTGAGTAACCACCTGAGTAGCCTCTTTTTCAACCTTAACCATAGAATTTGGAGCCTCCTGGGTCAAACTACTAACCATACTCGCTATTTTAAACACCCTATAAAAATCGTCCATGAAATGAATGCTGAGGCCTGGATCAAGAGGTTTACATACCTTTGTGTAGCTTTTATATGATCTTTTAAATAACATATCCCCATCTAGAAGCCATCGTTAACCTGTTGCAAACCCATCTTTTAAATCCTATCTAGATCCTCCCATTGCAATCCCCCATCTTGAGGTTTGAGATGCCTTCTTTTGACATTATATACTTTTATTGCATTTGACCAGGCAATCTTATTGGCTGATACCAAATCTTTTCAAATGTCACAAAAGCTTTGTGATAAAGGTATGATCTAAGAGTTCCCATAAGTTTTACGATTGAAAAATTGCTTTAAGAATCATCATACGACGTAAAGGATGGACTTGCAATGAATGCAATGGGTTTGTGACAAGGTTTACAAATGCTAGATCTGATTAGGATCTGGAAAAGTTGGGCGATAGCTATAAAATATGTTTACAAGGCTCGTGATCTCCGCGATCATGGTTTGCGATGAAACAGATTGAGTTACTGAATGGAAAATATTTGGGATCATAAATCAATTGCAGAGAAGGATCGCTATAATGGAACATCCCTATATCAGTATTGTATGTATATATGGGTAAATAGCAACAACAATAATAAGAAATCATTTCTTGCGATCTGAATCTGACATTCTGTCTTGTTTTTCAGGTGTTTGAATGTATATAATTTTCGTAATGTGGTGATTGTGTTATTTCAAGAGCCAGAACAGATATGTTTGGACACTCCCCTGGTATTTGCATGTATCCTCAATTATACATAACAATGGGCTCAGTACACTTTCCACTGTATTAACAGTCACAAAACAGTCACAACTACAGCAAAGCTACCAATACAAATGGGTCACTTTATAGCCATGTGTAAACTCTACACCAATAGGACCCTGCTTTATGTTATGAATATCAATTATGGATATATCAAAATAATCAATTTTCTGCTATCTGACTCAAATGAAAGGGCCATTAACAAATTGCATGGTATAATAAGTAGGAAGGCTTGTATGTTGCTGCATGCAGAGTTGCTGGTGTATACTGCACGGTTGGGTGGACTTGTATTGTTCAAATAAAACATGCATAGTGTAGGATGACTGTAGCAACATAAACAAAATTAAGATATTGTTGGGTGTTACATGTGTCTCTTTATGAATCAATTTCCATAACAGCTAGATAAAAAGTCGTTTTTTTATTAAATTTTAATAAGGTAGTAGTTCAAATAGGTTAATTGGCAGTTGCGAGGGCGTTCCTTCCATTGATGTGGGTGTTCACTACTAAAGCTTTAAAACTCTTGACAGCTGGTGAATTGTTGTTCAGATGACGACACACAAGAAGTCGAGTCAGGTGATCCACAATGTGAATGGAATCTATGTTAATGCTTTTGTTCAAACAAAATATTAAACATTAGATACAGCGAAACTCTGACAAATTGAGAATGGTAACAAGATGAGATGTTACCAGTGTAAGGCCCCAAGATTGTATCTACCTTCATCTAGATTAAGCGCTATAAAAGTACTATTAGAATTAGAATCTTATATATGGGTAGATCATGTGAGGCCTCACGGAATCTGCTCTGGGTACAACCTTGGATGGCGGTGAGCAATAATAGGGGATTTTAGAGGACTTTGTCAAAAATTGCCCCACATGCACGATTGGGGCACGATTTTAAAGTCACTATCATAAGTTTTTAGACATAAAAACAATATTTTCATAAGTGAGCAACTTAACAAAGTATTGAATTTGACCTCTGACCCTACTATTGGGACATTATTATGTTCGTTTGTAATGTTTTTTCTAATATTTCAAACGTTTGAAAAAAAAATTACTGGAAACTCATTATGTCAGAAGGAAGTGGGCTCAGAAATTACCTAAACCACATTCACACTTTAGGCAATACAACCCGCAGTTACAGGCTTTATGGGGTGTTCCAGTGGGGCCATCTTGTCGGTAACTATGGATTTCTTGAGGGTTGGGAGCAATGTTTACAGCGTCAGTTAGGATTGGTTGTAGTTTCGCGGCTTGTCGCGGTGGATCGGCAAAATATCAAACATGTTTGATGTTTCACCGACCCTCCCTGACCCTGGATCCTGACAGTGGCTCCATCCACCTTGATACCATCCCGCCATGTGTCTGTACAGCTTATTGTGTACACTTCCCACCTTGTCCTATACTGTTACAATGTTGCCTGGAGGCACGTGCTGGCCTGTTGTGGTTCAGTACCTGGACACCACTTCATGACAAGCTGTAGACACAAACCAACTGTATTTGAAAGCAAACTGAAGAAAGAAAAGGGTTGATTATTGAGTGCATTGTAATCAGGATAATAATCATTAAGAATCACTCCAATTGGTTGAAGCCAATGGGGGCCAGGGAGTGTAATTTGAATATCCAGCACAACTCATTGCGCTTTCGTTTGGAAGTGTTGGATGCTACAAATTTTAAGTATATCTTTAAAATTATAATAAATAATAAACTACATCCATAGCTGGTGGATATCCTTTAAAACGCTCAAGAAGAGATAGGAAATGAGTGACTTATACTCACCACCTCCCATATGCTGATACATAATAGTTTTTTGAAAATATTTGATGATACAAAGATTTAAAATTTGTGTCTATAACATCCAGGTACCTTTTAGCAAAGACCAAAAGACCCTAAAAATCGGACCCTTAAGTCATGAACCTGAAAACCCCTTGAACCTGTGATCACACAGGTACAGAACCTGTCCAGAACAGGTTCAGAACCGGGGTTCACCAGAAACCCCTAAAGTACTTCAGGGACCATAGCCTGAAGTATTTAACCTGTAAACCACACAGGTACAAAACCTGTTCAGAACAGGGGGTTCACCAGAAAACCCCTAAAGCAATTCAGGGATCATAGACTTACATAATTCATGCCTCTGATGAGACTGGAATATTATATGGACAGTTGAAATACAATTAACCTATAGTTAATTATATTAGGCAGTTATTCACTTTATTCTTGCCTAGTTTGTCATAAGCAGGAAGCAGAACGTTTTGAAAGCAAACTGGCCTGTCATAAACATCCCTGACCTGAGTTGGTCGCAGAAACAACAGAGGGAGGAGAGGGAAAGGGAGGAAACCTCGAGGGCGGAAACTCCACTGTCACACACATAGTAGGGGGTGGCCGAAATGAGACCAAGAACTGAGAGAAGTGACAATGAAATCAACACAGAGGCTTGAGGATAGATTGGCACATCTCAATCGCAATCCAGGCGCAAGAAAGGACATATTTAACATTTATATTTTACATTTATTTAACAGACCCAGATGAGGGGAGACTATTGTGGATTTTGACAAGTTGAGGAGCTCTACGTCAAAACCAATGAGCACTTTAAGGACAAGGCAAGGAAGGAATTCCTGTGGGAGAGGTTCGCCAGCAGCCGCAACCTTTCTGTGAAAGTGTGCAAGACTTGGTTTGAATCCCAAAGGAATTGCTACGGAAAACTCACCCAGTCCAAGTGTGGCCAGGCTCTCAAGGAAATGACAGAGAGGCAGAAATAGATTCAGGATAAATTTAACTTCTTGAAGACACACATCAGAAGCAAGGGACTCCAGCCTTGGAATGAGTGAGTGAATAAAAATTTGAAGTTAAAAAAACTTCAAATAGTTTAAACATGGACTTAAAAGATTTTGAAGTTAGAAAAAAGAGACTTTGGTAAAAAAAATTGGTCTCAAAAATATAACTTTGCCCCCCTTCCCCCCAATTTTTTTAAAATGATTGGACACACTTTGACTTTTAAGAATCTTTTACATTTTTGGGAATGATTTTGACCTTTGGATCCGACCTTTTGAGTTTTGACCTTTGAGAAACCTTTGAAGTTCTCAAAAGATTTTGATACTTAAGAAAGTTTTGAACTTAGAAATATCTTGCAAATTTTCAAGAAAAAAAATTCAAAAAAAAATTCTCTTTAAAGGTTTACAAAATTTGAGTTTTAATCTGGGACATTTTTACATATCTGTTGAAGTTATTCAACAGTATTCTGGGACTTGTGATTGTGTTGAAAATAGTTTGGAAACTTGTGGGAAATCTATTGGAATGCTTTTGGAAATTTTTGCAACACTAACTTAAATAAAATTTCTTGGAATGATTGGATAGTCCTGAAAAGGACTGATAGATGCCAGCTTATTCTGTCCACAGGGTAGTTGGTTGACAAATCTCAGACCCTGTTCTCCAGCCCAGACAATGCACTAAGATGATTGAAGTAATCTTTCAGTAGGTCTCAGATGTTTGGCCTGCCTCGAAGGATTTCTGTGGTTGTCATCTGGCACATACACCACCTGTTCATTTTGTAGGGCTGCTATATCATCTGATGGGGTGGCTGCCTTATCTGCTCTGCCCTAGTTTATCCTCAGGATATTGTGTAACACCACACATGTCAAAATAATGTCTCCAACAACCCTTGGCATTTGCTCCATTGTGATTAGTAAGAATGAATCTGCTTGCCAGGATTCCACATACATTCTCCACTACCTTTTCTGCCTCTGGAGATCCTGCAGTTTGCTATTGCCTCTTCCCTTGCAAGTTGTCTACTGCTGTGGGGTTTCACAAACCATGGCATTAAGGTAAAGGCATCATCATCCAGACAGAAATAGTGCAAATCTGGTTCTCCCTAGCCCAGAGGGATATAACGGAAGGCCAAAGGTGCCATCCTTGATCTTTTTCCTGAACATGCTGCGGTTAAAAATATTTTGCATCTGATGAAGATCCAATTAACCTAACATCAACCCAGAGGAATCTGTATTCTGTGTTGACCAGGGGTAGCAGCACCAGAAAAAAGAAGCCCTTGTAGTTGTAATATTCACTCCCAGATTTCTTTGGCTTCTTTATGGCGATCTGTTTTCCATCTAGTTCCCCAGGAGCATGAGGGACATTCCATCTGATTTTGAACTTCTGCTCCACCTTTTTCCAGTCTTCAGGATCAGTAGGGCACATCAATTAGTCTTCCGGCAATTCACCAAGGTTCCATGGCATGACGCAGGGGTTTGGTGACTTTCTTCTTCTCCTGGGTGGTGGCTGAGGCTGTGGTAAAGGTGCTGGCTGTAATGCAGGTGTTGGTCCTGGGTTCAATTTCTTCCTTTTCTGTCTGAAAATCATTGTGAAAATCAAAATATTAAACTCAATAAAAACAAAAGTACCCTAAGCTTCTGTCGAAAGTCTCTCTGACATGTAGCTGGCATCTTTACAGTGATAAATGATGATTTACAGCAACCAGAGGGGGGTTATTTTGTGTTGGTGTGATCCCAACTCTCAGTCCCGACTCCAGAAATGAATCAGTCCAGTCGGGATGGGTCGGGATGCTGGTCCAGTCCTGTTGGTTTGTCACTACGGCTTGTTGTGACTTGATATGGCTTGTCTGTAAAGGGTTTACAGCTTGTCCTGGTAGTTTCCCGTCTAGTCATGGAAAAAATGCATCCCGATTCCAAGTCATGTCAAGAGGTAAATCCAGAAAAGCTGGGATGCACTACGTCCTGTCGGGGAGGTGAAACCGACCAAAAATTTTTGTGCCAATTTTTCTAGATTTTCATCCCCGATCCCTGATTTTATTTTTCAAATCAACCATAGAGTTGTAGAAGCAGTTGTAGGGTCAGCCCCAGTGGAATATCCCCATTGGACAAAATGCCTCTATCCTTCAACTACCATCTGATGTTTGTATGCGACCTTGTGACAGAGTGGCAAAGCATCAATTACCTTGTGCCTGCTATGGAAGTTTTGAAATGTTTTAAATTTCCGCCTCTAGATTTGGTACCATGAGCATGTGCATATGAATGTAAGTATGCTCAGATGAATTTCTTGCTATGGTAACTGAAGTTGTAGTCCATAGTGTATGTACAGTTGTGACTCGGTTGTCTTTCAGAGTAATATGGTGACATAAGGCGAGTGGAGGTAAATGAATGTTTCGTCACTGTGTTACCAAGTCACATACGAACTTTGGACGGTATTTGAAGACAGGGACATTCTGCCCAACACCTATAACTGTGAGTTATACTGCCTGTATTGTGATGGAAACACCAAATCTTGGAAGATATGAGGCATTTTTGGAGACAGTTCTGGTGCCGAGTAAAACCTCTAACATCGGGACGTACCACCTGTAGTGTGAATAGGGCATAACACACAAAATCTCAAAACATTATGATTCTACTTTATTTGTAATCTGTGCATATGTGTACACACACAGACCTTTTGAAAGGGTTCAGTAAATTTTGGAAACATAATAAAAAGCTGTCCCGAATTCTGAATTAAGCTAACTTGCTGAATATGTCGCAATCGCACCAAATGCATCCTATGCAAATTTAAGGTCAACTGAACCACTATAACCTAAATCAGACAAGCCTGTTTGATTGTAGGTCATGACCCTAGCACAGAAAGGTGTGACCTAGGTATTAATGCATTTTAGAGGAATTAAAAAAGCAAGCACCAGACAGTTTGATTAGATGGCTTATTTACAGATGTTAGAATATTGAAACTAAATTAGTCGATCAAACTGAATAAAAAATTCTTACAATTTAAACTGACAACGTCCAGATATGTGCATCAAACATTTTAACAGTGGTGGATGACATCACATGCTGGCCTGTATCACCTTGTCTGTGTTGACAAGGATTGAGAATTGTATCCGGTTTACTATAATCCGGATTTAGTGTCCAGACTACACAAATACGAATTGGACCAGTCAATAACACAACCAGTAAGAGACATTTTTTGGAGATTAACAGCCCACCAGCAGGAGGGGTGGTCATTAGAGTCAGGACTGTTTCAGAAGACGCCACACACAGCACTCTTGTAAGTGGAAGATATTCAGGTAGTGAGATATTTCTTTACTTGCAGCTCATCAGTATTTGTAGGATGCCCAAGAGCTTAATTTCTTACTTAGTGGTAAAAAGTTTTGCAGATGATTAATGCATGATGAACTCATATATCATTTTAAAATGTTACTTGTAATGTAAGAGTAACTTGCAGGCAACATCTTACATGCTAGACACCACACTCTAATACAATAGAGAACTACTTATGTATTTATTTTAAAACTTAGAGGCAGACATTTAACTTCAAGTATTGAACTTTTCCTTCTCACTTACAAAAATCAACAAGAAGTTATTTTAAAAGGCTGGAATTTCATTCCTTTGTGTGTAATAACTTATAGTATATAAACAATCTCTCTGAGTTCAAAAACACCAACTGTAATGACGACACCAAAAAAAGTTATGTAAACTATATCATTTTGATAAAACATAACAGTAATATTACCAATACAAGCACTACTTCTTTCCAACTGGTCTTTTGACATTTTTTTTGCATAAAAATTCGCCCTGTAATGGGGCTTTGGAGAAAGCTAGCACATTGCTATTCTTCCTCAGTTGGGTGTGAGTAATGTCTACTGCATGATTGTGCTTCTCTTTTATCAAAACTTACTCATCTCAGATAATATCCACATAATAAAGCAAGAAAAAATACTACTGAAAACAAATGTGGATCATTGTATTTGCAGCAATTTTTCCTTGCAAATGATATTTTCAGAGTAAACATATTAGATAGGATTTTTTACCTGATATAACACACAATACTTGAATTGGTTCTTATGATATGACATACTTAATAAGGATAAAATATAACTATATATATATGTATGTATATTTACATACATAGAAATACTAAATGATAAAATGATCGAATAAACTGTAAATTGTTTAAATGAAAAATTACAACCCCAAAACTGACAGTTCTGACAAATCAGAACCTGACAATTCTGGTTCAGTAGATCACCAGTTTTATGTTATGATTTACAAAAGGTATGTCAGTATACATGGTTCACAATCTTACCCGAACATGTGTATAATTTGTATTACATGCTTACTTATATCTAATAATTTTATGAACCGAAAAAATCAGGACATATAAACAAAGATTATCATACCTGAAAGTAATAAAACAGGATATTGACATTTTCTCTGCACAAAACTCTCTTTACAAAATATATTACCAATATATCTTGGTTTTGCTGTAGCAATTTGGTGTAAGGGGGTGGGGTGGGGTGACAAAGCCCCATCAGATTCAATTACAAGGGTAGTATCATGCGAAACAACTTTACAACTTTTAATATTTTTGATATTTTAACAACATTATAAAGTCAACTATCGAAATTTTATGCAGTTGCGTACAACCAGAACGTCCTTTTTTGTGGAAGCAAAAAACCCACAACCTGATACATACATACATGTGTGACATGCTGAACAGATTCAACTGATCATAAATGGAAGCCACTCGTACCAAAATGAGTTTCTTCATTATATAACTGGCTTAATAACTGCTGATCTATATATACTTGATACAGTCGATATATAAATCTGTTCAGATTAAGATTTTGGTCATCGGTTTGATGACACCCTCATATATATTTTGCCATTAGGACAAATGTAATAATGAAGTGCTGATTGACTTCTATTAAATATAACCAAATATGATATTAATAGGTATAAGTAATAATGTTGCGGTGGCCATACTTTACATATTCTAGTATTAGGGTCTACAAAACTCTTTTACCTCGAGGCAGGTGACAATCATGTGATGAATACTTTCAATTGTCATTTTTGCCTCTAATAGATGTGGTATCTTCACTGAGGTTTACTTTTGATAAATATGACCTTATTTCTAGTATTAGATACAGAATTCTGACATTCTGATCTAATTCTGATTGCTGATTATTTTTTAAATTCTCTGTACTTATATTCATTTATAAATATATAAACGACAGTCGATGAGCTAATATAGTCTAAAAAATTCAATGACTCCAAGTTGTAATGATCTTTCAAATTTTGGTTTGTGGGAATTTTTCCTTCATTCTCTATTATGTCAGAAATCAGTATTACTCCATTAGAATACAATTAGGGAAAACATGATTTTGGTATGATGATGACATGATTTGTATTGTACCAAATAAAGATGCCATTTTAGTCCTCACTTTGATTATTTTAAAATTGCAACATTCCTGTTTATTTTATTAGTTTATTAAATCCTAGATATTTAAAATGTCTCCTAATTCCTTCAATTGAGAAATATTCAAGCTAAGCTTGAAAACAAACAGTTTAACTATGACGGGAGAATCATTTTGAACAATATTATATTTCCTAATGGAGTTAACTGCTTTTATCTGTGCTTTAATTGAGATATTTTGAATTTACAGCCTTTTTAGTGGGCCCTTTTATTTCTGCATTATTTTCTAAGAGCAGGTTTAGTATTTGAGCTGTTATAAATATATAAATAAATAAGTTGAGATGGTGCCCCCTTATCTACAGCAATTTGCCAATACTAAGAAATCCATGTTGTAATACTGTTGCTTTAATTTAAGTATTGAATAATTTTATCATCTCAAGAATTCATTTGAAAGGCCCATATATGGCAGAGTTTTCTATATAAAATTCCATGATATGGAATCAAATGCTTTTCAAAAAGCAATGAAGTATGAGAAATCCTGGTATCTGTACCTTTTTCACAATAATGGATTGTAATCATATTTTAGGTAGGTTAATTAAACTATGAACCTCTCAAACACAAAACCTGTCTGGTCATTGTTGATTAATTAAAAGGTTCGTCTGATTAGTTATTGCTCCTTAAATCAGTTTATAATGACACAAGTCATTGACAGTGGACATCGGTTGCTAATAAACTCTCTAGGATTTCCAGATTTACGCAAATAATTTACGCACTGTCTCAATGACAGAGGCATTATGTCCTTTAATGATGTCATTTAAAGCTTAGCAAATCCAAAATTTTATTCTGTTCTAGAAATATTTAAGATTTCAGCAGGTAAACGATCCATTCCAGGGCAGTTATTCGTTCCATATTTTTCGAAAACTGTGTTTAGCTCTTTAAGTTGAAGCTCTCATTCTAAGGATTCGACTTATGATTCAGAAAGCTTGTTGATTTAAATGTTACAGAATACATTTTTAAGGTCTAAATCTTCACATGGTTGTCATAAGACTTATATACAACATTTTTGTAATGCATTTGGAATTAGGTCAAAAATTCTTTGTTATTTGCAGTTGTAAGGCATCATTCCTCTGAATTTGTTTTAAAGTTTTCTTTGTACAGTTTCTTTAGTCAGTGGAAAAAAATTAGTAAGTTTTCACCATCTTGTAACCATGCACTCTAGATCTTGTATATTTTATATATATACTTATTTTATATACTTTATATTGTTTTTGATTTATTTTGTTTTGAATTTCTACCCCATCTTTTCCTTTTACAGTTTTGCAATATCTTGTAAAACGCAGGAAAAAACCTCCAGTGTCCTCTTTGTACTGGAATATTATACAGTTTCTCCTCCCACGCAAAGGAAAAGTATTACAAAGAATAGATTTTCAGAAATTGTTAGAAATTGTTGTTGCTGATTTTCAGGGATTTCATTTATGGACTGCATACTATATACTGGAACAGAATATCATACCACCTCATCCTTAATGCATTGATTTATTAATTCTAGGTAGGCCTGATTGCAACAAATTTGAATTAAATTTCCACAAGCTTTTGCCCCTTATAAACTTGCTTTGTCAAATATGTACTTCTAACATAGAGTGACCCGTTCTGTGTCTGGGTCTAATATTAACGCATTCAACCCAATCTATTAGACTCTATGAAACTATGAAGAGATCAAGCTGGGCTTGTTTTAGCGGTTTACATTTCTGCTAGGTGTAGCTCATTGTATCTCGGTAAAAATACATGTATATGTCCAATAAAGTGTGATCTTTTATTATATCTAAGATGACCCAGCCTGAATTAAGATTGTTTATATTGATTAATTATGGCTATCTAATTCTGGCTTTTAGGTAATATTGAAATCGCCACACAAAAGTATATAATTTTGCTCATTTTGACTTGAAATCTGATTCACTGAATTATGTCATTTATGCATCTTTATTTTGATCATACATCTTAATCAGTTTAAGATTAAGATCATGAACCTGTATATTTAATACTAGTTTATTCACGTCCTTGTCTTTGCATGGTTTTATGATATACTGTATTACTTATTTTGACCATTAAAAATAACTTCTCCATTCCACAGTATTGTGCAATCCCTGATGTCACTTTCAATTAAATGTGTGGCCTGGAGAACTTAATTTACTGTAGTGTATTTGGTGCAATATATAAAACTTATATGGCGTCTACATGATAAAGCCATCACTGTTGAATTGATAACAAACTATCATAACAGTCTTCTTCATGCATGGCCTGTCAGAAATGCACATCCTATAGTCAGACCTTGCCTTGTTTGTTGACTTTGAAATACTAGCCAAAAGCAAAAGTGTAACGCTACAAATAAAAACAGAGGGTTTGGTAATTTTTGTCCTCAGGGTTGAGGTCAGCACAGGGAGGACCCAGTGGCATTGCAGGCTCTGCGCATGACATCTCCAGAGGCTCTATAGATACCAAAATCAAGGAGACCAGCATTTGCTCTTAGAGGCAGTAGCCATTTGTTTCCAGCATTGTAAGTACCGGTGTAGTATCCCAGCCAGCATCAGTGGATAAACAGATGCTCGATCAGTTCTCATAGATGAAAACCATGTTGACCTCTTTTCTGGGAACATGGCATTTAGATGAAATAGACTTTTAGACCTAAAGAAATGTGACTATAAAACTACTCATTGGTATCCAGAGCAAAATAGAGAAGAGAGCCTGCCAGCCAACTTCATTTTCCAGTGTAAGTTCAATATATATAGCACAGACTGAATTTACTCAACAGTCACTGCCGACAACTACCACTGCTTCGGACTACATACTCACAATTCCAGAGACACAACTGTCACTGTCAACAATCACAACAAACCCAGGTTATCCAACCAGTACAAGTGCAAGACACATTAAGACAAGTGAAATTTAATTGCGATCACCCCAAACAAGAACTTTAACCTACCATCTCTCGCCTAAGCTATGGGAGATCATGCAGCACACAATATCAAGTCTGTCGAGCCTATTCGGGAACATCCAGTCAGTTATGATCTACCAGCAGATTGACATGTCCTAACCATACATACAAGCTGACCAACAGCAGCTGCATACCACCTCTCCTCCAACAACCTAGCCAACAGAGCCACAGCACAGCAACCCTCATAGCAGGCACCACAGCAGTTAACAGAGCAGTAGTAGAGTAGTAATGCCAAAAACTAATGGTCCCTCTCAGGACCACCCCAATATTTCCAAAACAATTAATTTGCTAGTTGTTTGAAAACCACGAAACAACTTAACAGTACACCATACCCACAAAACATATTACATTCATACATAAAAGCATACAAAGTGTGACTGAGTGCATAAGTGAGTGAGTGACTAAGTGACTGAATGAGTGATCATGTGGCTGATTCAGAAAGTGTTTGTGTCAGTGGTTGAGTCAATGAGTGATAAGCAGAATGAGTGAAAGTGAGTGAGTGATTTAGTAGGTGACCAGCTAAGTGGTGTGTATATGTTAGGTACAAGTTGAGATAGAAAACAAACTGTTGATCCATATATTTTCATAATTTTGTTTACAATTACCACACTTTTTAATGCATTTATTTTTATTATTTTAAAAGTTTGAGTCATACTGGCCCAACTGAAGCCTATATCTGAATTGGTGTTGATAACCATTTAATTTATAATAATGCTCCTAAATTTATTTGTTCCAAAACACAGGGATAAATAAAATGTATTGTTTTATGATAATAAAACCACATCTGAATTTTAAGACTATACAAGGATTTTATTAATGTAAAAGCATGTGTCAATTACAATTATGCATATACTATTATCTCTCCTTTGATGCTTTCCCTTGCATGCTTGTGATCCTAGTTTATTGTCTAGAGGTAAATCACAAAACAGCCCCGATGCTGTAGGAATCCACACCATGACAGTTGATTGCATTTAGGAGATTTCTGTTTCTTACTACTTTTTAACTTTCATCTTTGAAGTCTGTTATTATTTAAACTTGTTCTGCCTAAGTATTTTTTAAAAAGGAAAAAGACCCAGACCACAGTTCCACAACTCCATTGAGAACAAAGCTGGAGTCATACAAGCATCAATAAGGAACAGCACACGTTCATGCTGAATCTAGGATTTGAGACTAAAGCTTAAGTTTTTCTGCATGATAAACAATGTAAATAACTTGACCCTTCAGGGGCGTAGGAAGCAATTTTTGGTTGTAGGGGGGGGCGAGGAACCAGATTGCACCGACGCGACACAACACCAACAATTTTGGTTAATTTTACAGAATGTATTGCATATAGGTAATATTCAAATGGTCCAATTAAAATATTTTAAAGTTCCTTTACCAAAGGAAATCTTTGTGACAACATCAATCCTAAGTTTTCCTGACCTTGTATGGGTATAGAAATACATATAGTCACCTTTGCATTTGAAAGGTATTTCTAATATCTTGACTACATGTTTCCAGAACCTGTGACCTTTCCTTAAAGTGCTGAGCTGATATAAGATCTATTTTTAGCAAGGTTAATCCCCAAATTGAGGGGGATGTATAATCATTGGACTGGCCAGGTCCAATAAACACACAGTAAAGAAAGAAGAGATTTCTGGGAAAAATCTTATCAGCTGACAAATTGTTGTGCTAAGCAATTGCTCTGTGTGAATTTGAAACTACATGTCTAGGTTCTATTTTAAATTAGTAACATGGTAAATTAAATGTAGAATATTACTATATGTATGATTTTGGTCTGCATAAGTGAAACGTTTCACAGAATTTTACAAATCCCATGACAGGTTAACTGAAAATGTTCCTTTTTACAAATCATAAAAATAAATATTTTACAGCTCAAATGGTAGCTTACACAATGGTACATGTGAGCGGTGAACAAGGTAAAAGTGTAATTTGACCACATATTATTGAGTTACCTGTTAAAATTTACATGAACATCAAAACTGGAGTTTAGTTCTTTTGCAAAAAGTTGGGGGGGGGGGGCAAAAAGATATCCCCGCCCCCCCCCCCAACTTTATGGTTGGGGGGGGCGGCCCCCCCCGCTCCCCCCCAGTTCCTACGCCTATGCCCCTTGAATGATCAACTAAAATATAAACCTAATATATTCATATACACATATTAATAATTTTTTTGTAGTTTAAGTATTACTGGCAAAATTTTTTTCCTGTAAATTTAGTGTTAATTTTTTATGGAAAAATGATATATATCTGACAACCTCACATTAATTTGGATATTTATACATATAAAATAAGAAATATTTTCAGTAAAAATTGTTAATTTATTAAATTTAACCAAAGTTCTTTTTAAATCCAACTTTTACAACAGTATTGTACAAGTTGGGATTATTTGAAGGTGAAATTGTGTACAAGTTACAACTTGTACAGTCAGTCTTGTACAAGTTGCAACTTATACAAACTGCTTGTATAAGTTGCAACTTGTAAAAGTGTTTTGTACAAGTTGCAACTTGTAGAAAATCTCAATTTGTACATAACATATACATCAAACCAGAAAAAGATTGAGATGAAGTTTTTGGCTGTGTCGATAAAGGTATACACTTTGAGATAGGTGTTAGGAGGTTTTTTTTGTCTAATTTGTATTGTAAATAACTTTACACTTATTTCGCAGGCATTTTGGGCTATGACCAAGTTTTATGAGTGTAAATACAACAAATTCTGTTACTTTATGACTTTTGGAAATTTTTGTTGCACACTAGTGTATAAAATATCTATTAAATAATAGCTGACTGAAAGATGCCAGCTACTTCTGTCCTCAGAGTAGGTCTTTGTCATGTTACATCATCAGATCTTTATCCTGCCCTCATAATGCACATTTATTGTTAAGGCAATCCTTAAGTTGGTTTCTTTGTTGCTTTGCCAGTCTTGAGGGATTCCTTCAGTTTCATCTTCTCCACCTAATAGCTGTTCATTTATGGCTACTAGGTTAGGAGTTTGGTGGCTGGGCTCTTCCTACTTGATATATCCTTAGGATGTTAAAATTGTGTGTCGAACTATCTTTGGTCTTTGCTTCACTGTAATGAGTAGGACCCTGGATCTGCTTACTAATATCCACTTCCCTCTTGCCTCTGGAAGTCCTTTAATTTGATATTCTCTCTTTGCTGCTTAGTTGTCTTCTGCTGTATGGTTTAATTAGCATTTTTGGCTTCAAAGCGTCACCACCATGCAACAGGACATGTCAACACTCTGGTTGAAATTCTACCAGGATGGCACAACAGACATGAGGGATGAATTTACAAATAGTAGTTGGTTCCACCCTCCAGTGATACACCAGTGATACATAACTTTCTGAGTGCTATGGCCAGCTTTAAGTCCACTTCTTAAGGTTGCATGAAATTGGTTACTTCCTTCTTCAGATGGTGATCTATCCGCAGGCGGCCTCCTAACAAAGTTCAGGTAGCCTGGAATATCACTTTGAATTAACTGAGCCAAGAGGTTGTTGTAACTTCCTTTATCTTTCCTTTGATATAACCATGGCAAAATCCTGTGGTTGGTAGCTATCTTCTTGGTCTGGGTGGTTGTGGGGCTGTGATGCATGTGGTGGCAGTGTGGCAGGTGCTGGTCCTATGTTCAAATGTTCTTGATGAGTCCATCTTTGCAAATCAGAATGAAAATAAAAATATTCAACTCAATAAAAAAACAAGAGGGCCCTAATCTTCTGTAGAAAGTGACTTAATACACAGCTGGAATATTTGCAATGAGAAATAATGAGTAACTGTAATAACTAGGGGTTAATGTAGTGGTGCTGGAACTGGATTCGCAATCCAGACTGCACAAGTTTATCAGTCTGATCCTGGTGAATCTGGACGTTGCTCCAGCCTAATTCGGTTATCACTATGGCTTATCATGACCAGAAACGACATGGCCACTATGGCCTGTCATAGCCCTTTCATACTTAATTATGCTGAAAAACAGTCCAATCCCAAAACATGTTGGGAGGCGAATCCAGAAAAACTAGGACGTACTGTGTCCTGTCTTGAAGGTGGAACCATTCTTTAATTTCCCCTTGCAACAATTGCCCAGACTCAAGTCTGCCTTCAGGACTCTTAAATAGGTTAAGGTTGGTGAGAGTCAATTCCAGTGGAACACTCCCATCAGGGTGGGAATGTGAAGCAAGTAACTTCAAACCAGATGTCTGTGTGGTCATCATAGAAGAATACCAGTAAGTGACACAGGACTAGGTGGCCAAAAAAGGTTTATTTAAGAACAGATGGAATGTTTCATATGTCCTTGAATCCATAGGCTGACTACTTTGACATAAATTAACTGTTTCATAAATCCTTGAATGATATGTTCCATTGTTCCAAATATCTCCCACATCTCATGGGCAAGGCTATTTTCCAATGGAGGTTGGACTAAGTGTCTAAGTCCCTGAGAATTTGTGGCATATCATGGCTTCAGAGTGCAAGCCACATGTTAGGAAATGCGTAAATAGTCCCGACAATGATTTCTGTAAATGGAACATGGTGTTCACTATCTCTATCGTTCTATCAACACAGGCGTAGCCCACCCAAAAGAGCTGTGAACAAGTTTGTCACACATTATCTTTGCAATTGCATCCACTTCTTCATTTACTCTAGATCTAGGTTGCAGGTCTGACAGAAATCCACAAGAGTATTTTTCAGTGTTCCTGTACAGTGGATGCCATTTTTTGCCAAGGTACTTTTGGTTCTTTGAACAACCACTCTCGCTTCCTCATAAAAGCCTTGATATTGCTGTTGATTTATCCTTCTTTGGCTTCCGGAAGAAGCCATCTTGTGATCTTCTGATGTTTCTCCTGGCTCTTTGGTCTCTGTGTCCTGTGTTTCTTTGTCTCAAGTTTCACTTTCGGAGATGTCCTAGCTCTCAGACTTCTGTGTCTACTGTGGATTCCAGGATGGCAGCCCGAGTGACTTCTTTGTTTGACACATTCTTCTTGCCTTTTTCCTGGGTGGCATTTACCTAATATTGTCAATAAACCAAACAGAGCAACTAAAAACATCTCCTATTTTTATTTTCAAATACTGAAGTTATTGATCCAAAGTTGAAAGGATAAATGAAGAAAAGTTTGAGTCCTAGGAGTATTTGTACATATGTGACCATTCCCTACTGAATGATCAGGAAGGAACTTTTCACTCCCTAGTGTTCTTCCTAGTTGTAAGACAAGTTCGAGCACTCGTAATGTGTGATGACTTATCTTTACTCTCGCCTGACTAATCTATTGTACGCTTTGACCTGTCTTCTGTATTGCATGACCAATTTTTTTTAACATTCTGTGGGTGGTCTTCACGACCACTATTCTCCCAAACCAGCTTAGTGGACCTGCTGTGGTATGGTAATAGAGAAGATTAGTTAGGAGACTCATAAGATACCAATCCTTTATTTAGATTAATCGTTTAAATATTTGTTGCTTGAAGACCATTCATGAAACTCTCACACCATTCAGTGCCATAGTCAGTTTTCTGGAATCTGTGTTACTTTACTGTTCATTGTGAAACTGTTTCTTAAAATTTTCGAGATTTAAATTTCAGTAACTCATAGTCTCTAAATATCAAATCTACATAAGACCTATCTCTTTTATAACTACAAATGGATAATAGGTATTTCAAAAACTCAAAATGTATACCCAAAATTCCCTTGCAAAAATTGTGAAGCCCATTTACATGCAGTGAATATCCTTTACGATGCAGTAAGCTGAACGGACACCATTTTAGCACCTGGTACTTTTGGCAGTCCTTTGAAAAAGTTCATTAGCGCGTGGTGCTTATATTGATGTACAAGAGCTCATTTCATCTATTTAGCAAATTATGTGGCTGCCATTTCTAAAGGCCTTTTGACACTGTATTCAATAGGAGCCCATTGACCTTCATTCATAGTTAGCTCTCTGTTACAGCCATTTCGCAGTCAAATTAGAAGCAATTACTGCCCTTCAGTGGCAACACTCTGAACTTGATTTACCCATCTCGGCTTAATGAAATCAAAATAAGGCAATTGGGTAATATGATACATTGCCCTGAATGGTGTGTTTGTGGATCTTGTTATGAAGCCAACTCAATGGAATATCATATTTAACGCTCTTAAAACGCTTACCTTTTTCATTCTTGTATCATTTATAATTTCGGGATGCAATATTTAGGCATACATACTGTTCAGAATTAACATTAGCATTGTCTTACACTTAAAACATAAATGAAGGCAATTATTACAATCAAAAGATACACTCGGCAATAAAATCCCCCTGCAAAAGACTTTAACTCATTCCAAAATGTGATCGAAACTTCAGTTCATTGCTAGGTCAACAAAACCATGTGGCTTCAACAACATGCGGGCAAGCATTGATTGTAATTTTTTGGAGGTAATCAACCAAAAGTGTATTCTGTGCATGGAAGAATTATGAAAACTTGACATTCATCTGCTGTTTTTTGGGCGGACATAGAGAGCAATCCAGTCAAAGTCTGTCATAATAGTAAGCAATATATAATAATGCCCAGTGAAAGATATGGAATAAATTAATTATCCCCTCAAAAGTGTAGGGAAGGCCATTGCAAAAGGGTGGAATACTCACTAATTTCCTCCATAATGTACAATAACATAACAACACAAAAGCTAAGGGGGTAATAATAGGCCCATTGCAGCTCTCAAGTATCTACTTTAGGATTAATTATACTGGCCCAGTGACCTAATTTGGACTGGGTGAACTGTATGGACAAAAAGGGTAAAGGAAATAAGGAGGGGGCTGTGTTAAAGGGAAGCCATGTTGTTTTTCAATTTCTCTGGCCCCCGTATTTGTTATTATGGTCATGGTATACAATGGGATCTTTGTGTGGTGTGTTGGTGCATTGTGCATAAATATATACAGTGCATAGCCAGTTAGTACAGTTATCATAGAGACTGTTAAATCAACATTATATGTATACTATTTGTGTAAATAGTCCTAAATACATACTCGACCGTTGAAGTTTAAGCAATTACAAGTGTAGCAATAAAGACTCCTCTGCCCTCTTCCTTCCACTGTAGTACACTCCGTGTGCAAGAACAACTTTCAAATGAACACAAAAATCAAGCTAGTTAAAGAAAAAAGGGCAGAAATATGTATATTTCCCCACATTGCATTAATGCCGTACAATGGAGTAAGGTTTTTAATATATAAGTTGTGCAAATATGTGTAAAGCCAAGCCATACAATTGTGAATGAATGTTATTATCAATAAAACATCTTACAAAGTGGGTGTGAAAGGTTCAAACACTATGCATCAGCCAGGTCTCCTCAGAACACAAACGACCACAATGGCTCCTATAGCTCCCTTATTATCGCCCATTGCTATTATTTAATTTCAATAATTGACATCCCCTAATCTAAATGAACATTGTTGATTGTGTCTATAGACATTACCTATTGCCAAACAAGCTTCTAGATTACTTTGTCCAGAAGACTGCCTGTTTGATGTTTTCATGTATTTTCACTGTGTTTTATTAAGTTTTCAAAAGCTAGTAACCTTTCACTTGGCCCTTTATGCCCTCCAGAAGATGGCAATTCTTCATACATTAATTGATGATTGGTTGATTTGGGTTTAACATTGCTTTCAACACACTGGTTCAGTCATGTGGTAACAGATAATTGAGGAGATAGAAAAAGACAGTGTATACCACTTAGACCAGATTCTAGGTCTTGGATTTGTGCTGAGAGGGAAATTGACTCAGAATAAATAGCTGTTAAGTTAAGTAAGTTTGTCACCATCATGGCACTCTGCTCCCCTTTACAGCATGCTAGATCCATTGAGGGTCATTTTAAGTAGATTTTAGTACTATTAGAGGGCACCCATTGTTGGGTAACGTCCAGCAAAGATTCTACAGTTTCTAAAATAGAAATATTTACAGAATAATAATGGCCAGTTGAAAAATAATTTAATTGTGACATTTACAGTGTTGTGTCTGAATGACATACATTGCAAATTATCATCTCAAACAATTATATCTTAAGTTGAGAGAATGTGGAGTCAAATATCCTGTTGGTTTTGCTTAGGATCATCAGAAACATTCTTACATTGAACAGGCTTATATTTATTAGTTGCCAGTAGAATGGCTTAAGTGTCATGGCTTACAATGTCCTACAGAGGAATATAAACTCATCTGCACCGGTTCGCCCCATGTCTATAGGACACACTTAATGTGACCTATTGAATGTGTTGAAAGTGACTGAAAATCAAAATCTCCCTGAATCTTTTCTGAGTAAAATTTGTAGTTTATACTTGATTGAGCACTTAAAAGTATGTTGGGACAAGCAATATTTTGTCATATGGTGCATTCAAACAAATGAGGTGAAATTATAAAACAGACACCTGCGCAGTCGACGAAAATGCGTCTCTGCGCATTTCGTGAGAGTACTTTTATAGAGGAACAAATGTACGCTGTTCCAATCTGCGAACATGGTTGCACAACATAATCTCGAAAATAAAATTGAAAACAAACAAAATCAGTGAACATTGGATAAAACTACAAAAATCGTTTTATAATAGAAATAAACTACTTTTGCTTGGACTTTATTGGCCTTCGGCCCTCGTCCTTTATTTGAGGTTATTTTTGTGATTGAATCGCCAATAAAGTCTGCGCATACGTAGTTTATTTCTACAGTAATGCGAATAACTGTTTAACCACTGGGTCACTGAGATTTGTAACATTTCATTTCAATAGCCATTGTTCTATGGTGTTGAAAAGGTCAGCCATAAGTTTAATCTTTAAGAAAGGTTGCAATTTGATAAAATACAATGCAAAGTAAAAACTAGAATATGTGATTGCCAGTCTTTGTAGTTTCAGAACATCAAAATCAAATATTTTATGTTAGAAAGTATAAGGAATTGAAATTGCAAAATAAGACTCTGGGGGCCCTGTTGGCGATATCAGTTAATGAATGCTGTTGTTAAATCCAACTAAAACATTTTAGTCATGCAGAGGTGGTTTGTGGATTTTGGTCAGTCCAGATGCTAGCCTTATTATGCACCTGTTTCTTGTACTTTTATACAGTCAAAATTGAGACTTTCTGGCTGTTGCAACATCTATGTCTTATTATTACAGTTAAGGCCATATTGGAACAGCTAGGCATATTGTAACATCTGTCATATTGTAACAGCTATGTCTATTGTGACAGTAAAGGTCATATTAGAACAGACCAAATGTATTTTCCATATGTTTTCCAAATGTATTTTCCATATGTATTTTCCATATGTTCTCCATATGAATTACATGCGTTCCCACAGTCCCAATAGTGGGACAGAAGTAATCATTTGTATTTTTGGTAAATATCTAATCTATGAAATACAATTTAAAACCCCAGTTCATTCAAACTCATTTTAAAGTCACTAAAGGATCTTGAAAGATAGGTTTAATTTTCCAACGCATATTTTTAAACTAAATTGTTACCATATAAGAATAATATAATCTCTAGTTATCCTAGTGACAAATGATCAGTGGATTCGCAGATTTTAAAGCTATTAACATTATAAAAAGGAAAGTAAGAAAGGCTACATAACAGATGGTGGAGACACTATTGCACATCAGACAGCCATGGAGTTGGAAAGAGTTTGGTGATTGCATGGAAATTGAGGATAAAGGGGATCAGGGATGCAATAATCACTTCAATTACAGAGCTTGATGACTGCTTAGATAGATCACGAATATTGTGTCAATATTATGAAAACAAACAAGTCTCTTTCTACGGTCTTACAGGGTCACAATGGAAAGGGTTAATGAGATAAATTGCCCACAGGACAGATTTGAGACAAGGGACAAAAATGGATTAAAAGCCTGTTTGAAGTCCTGGTTTATGAATGCAATTCAATGAAATATTCTCTTTTAAGTTTCATACATGAAGGACTTTTTACATGTATCTTTTTATCATTTCCAGATAATCATTGACACAATATTCATGGTCAGTTATTTACAGAGCACAATAAAATATATGTTAATATAAGTAATTAAATTTTAAAGCTAAGAATTTTTGATGATGACAAAAAAATGTATATTACATCTTGATGAAAACAACAGGCAATGATATATTCTCTTGAAAAAATGACTATAGTTCTTTCCTTCCTTCCTTTATTTTACCTCCTTTTATTTTACTGTCACATTTTGTGAATATTATATATATTCTACAGTCAAGGCATCTAGATTGATATTAAGAGTCATTAACCCTTTTTATGTTGAGAATCACAAAGATGAGTTCGGCGTCATTTTTCACATATTCTACAGGTCAAATTCTGACGTGTAGTTGAGCGGATGCACGATAGAAGTATATACTAGTTGGTCAAGATTTTGCAAAAACCGTATCTCCATTTGTAATATTTTCAAAACAAGAAAAGGGCCGTTTACATGTACACATTAGATTTAGCTGCACAGATATCTGCAACAAGCATACACAGTTTTTTTTACTAAACCCCGGAATCCATACATCAACCTTTGATAGTTGTTGCCTGTGGCCTGATTGAACTTCCAGCTGACAGGTACATTACAAAGGTGTTTTAGCTGTCCATGGACCTACCATATTGGATAATAAGGTTATAAGTGCCAAGATTGATTGCATGATAAAGTTCAGTTTATGTGGCTGTATCACCAACAGGTAAATCATAAATTCAAACTTTTGTCTCATGTTCACTATTGTCGAACCCACCAAAGTTTGCAGTATATTTATGTAGGTTGTTCCACAAGGGCCGTCTTGTTGGTAACCATGGATTTTTTGAGGGTCGGGAGCAATGTTTACAGAGTTGGTTAGGATGTTGTTGTTTCCCGGCTTGTTGTGGTGGATCAACAAAATATCAGATATGACTAATATCAATTATCTGTTATTAAGACTCTCTATCAGGACCTTGGCTTCGCCCACCTGGTAACCATCCTGTCTGGTGTATCTACAGCTTGTTGGACACTCTTTCTGTCTTGTCCTATACTGTAACTGTCTTGTCTGGGAGCACTTGCTGGCCTGTTGTAGTGCAGTACCTAAACACCACTTCACGACAGGCCGTAGACCCCAATTGACCCATACTTGAAAGAAAACCAGCCTGTAATAAACATCCCCGACCTGACTTTGGTTTTGGTCAGATGGGAAGTGTCCAAGTATTTGACTGTTGAGTTGGTAACATCTCAGCAGCACAAACCGGGAACACACATTGACAAGCTGTAAAGAGAAACCAACAATGCTGCTACAGCAATAGACAAACGGGGAAGTGTGAAGGAAAGGATGGCCTCATTTTAGCAACCTACGGCTTGTCGGCTATGAAATCTATGACCATATAAGGTGAGTAGGTTTGGCAAATGCAACATCTTTTCTCGGGCCAAGGAAGGAGACCTCCAGAACATTCTGCAACTACCTAACTGTGAAACTTCAAAGTGGGATCCAGAGCAGGGCAGTGGAAAGGACATATCAGCCTCAGCCACCTACACTTTCTAGAAGCAGTGGCACTTTCAAATATGTGCTAAAGACTTTTCAACAGCCACATAAACCAGAGCTACCTGCCAAAGAATACATTTTAACTATTCCAGAGATTCAGATGCCAGCAAGCCAGGCCTCTGCCACAGGTGAAGAAAGTTTTGCCAGAAGAAAAAAAACAATTAAAAACTTTTTTCTTTGAAGGTTGACAAAATTAGAGTTTCAATATGGGACATATTTGCATAACTTATCTTGAAGTTATTCAACAGTATTTCGGGCCTTGTGATTTTGCAGGAAATAGTTTGGAAACTTGTTGGGAATGTATTGGATTATTTTATAAATTTGTTGGAAGCAACACCAGCTTAAATAAAAGTTCTCAGCAGAAAAAAATTGGTAGTCCTGAAAAGGACTGATGGAGGCCAGCTTCTTCTGTCCCCAGGTTAGCTACCATCTCAGATCCAGCCCAAAGCACCAAGATGATTGAAGTAATCTTTGGTAGGTTTGGTAGGGCGCTAAATAATTTGCTGTGGGGATACCCTTTCAGCTCTGCCCTGATGTGTCCTCAGCATGTTGAAAAAAGACCAGAAAAAAGAAGCCTTTTGTAGTATTCACTATCAGATTTCTTTGGCTTCTTCATGGTGACATGTTTCCCATCTTATGCCCCAAGAATGTAGGGGACATTCCATGTGGTTCTCCTTCACCTTGTTCTAGTCTTATGACAAATATTCTTCCTAAAATTAAGCAAGGTTGGCTTGACAGACAACATGGACAAGTTTACATATGGTGGTTCAGCAAACCGGCCAGTGACATTGTAAAGAAATGTATGCCTCTCCTGTTGCCAGGTGTCTCAGTGTTATTGCCAGTTTCAATCCAATTTCTAAGGGCTTCCTGACATTTGTGACTGACTTCTTGATGCAGTTGTGTATGCATTCCTCAATGAGGTAAAAAACGGCATCCTGACAAAATTCTGGTAGCCTGTGGTATCAGTCTGTATGAAGTCGGCCAGGAGGGTTCAATAGCATTCTCTTTCTTCTCTTTAAAGGATCTCGGGCATGACCCAGGGCTTGGTGGCTTTTTTCTTCTCCTGGCTACTGGCTGTGTTTGTGGTAAAGGTGCTGGCTGTAGAGCAGGTGCTGAACCCGGGCTCAGATGTGCTCTTTTCTATGTGCAAATCATAATGAAAATCAAAATATTAAACTCAATGAAAAACAAAAGTATCCGAAGCTACTGTAGAAAGTCTGTCTGATGTGTAAATGAGATCTTTGCAGTGATAAATGATGATTTACAGCTGCCAGAAATGGTTTATGTAGTGTTGGTTTGATCCTGACTAGCAATCTCAACTCCAGAAATTAAGCAGTCCAGTCGCGATGGGAATGGAAAATGCTCCAGTCTTGTCAGTTTGTACATCAGCTTGTCAGGACTGGAAACAGCTTGTCTGTTAGGTTGTACAGCTTGTCCTGGTAGTTTCCAGTCTTATTGTGGAGAAAAGCATCCCGATACCAAGTCAGGTTGGGATTTTGATCCAGACAAGCTGGGATGCACTACCTGATGGTCAGATGAAACCAACCCAAACTTTCATAATTGATCGCACAAAAAAAACCAGCGCGATCATAAGTCAGGTAAGGTGGATCCAGACCAGGCCAGGATGTCCTACTTTATGTTGTGGAGATTCAACCAACCCTTCATTTTTTATCGCTACAGTGGCTCCAATCCTTGAATCACTTCACTGACTCTAGAGGCGGTTATGGTCAGTTAGGGTCGGCTCCAATGTAGCAACACCCACATTAACTTAATGCTACTTTTGTGCATGGCTAAATGGTATTGTTTTCTTCCCAATGCACTCACAAGGAGAACTCTTTCTATCGCCTGACACCAAACTATGAGATACTTCCACACACAGCAGTTCTTTAGAGGCGGACTTTATTAAGATTCAAATATTACTATAAAGAATATCAATATGACCTATATAAAATAATTCTTGTTTAAATATCGTATAATCTACATTTGTCCATCTTTATATTCATTGAACTTCATTTACATTTCACCTTTGTTCGGAGGATATTTTAAAATACTACAGGTACCATTATTGTGAAGTGTACACTAAATTGAGCATGTAAAAATGGTGTATTCTAAAAAAGTGTATGATCATTCGGTGGCAGTAGTAAAAACATCAATGAAACTTATTACAGTAAAAAATACCCCTGATAAGCCTAATCACTCATAAAGCATGCATTATATGTGAAGCCTCATTAGGTATTTTAAAAATTACATTTTTAAACGAATATATTTTTCAGAAAACCATCCTTATCTATTACTTCTGCAATTATCTAATGGTCAAAAGCAGTAATGTGTGTGAAATATATGTTATTTGTATATTGCATAAATTAAAGCACTGGTTGATGTACTTAAATATATTCATTTATACATACATCATATCTTTATATATATATATATATATATATATATATATATATATATATATATAAAAAGAATTCTTTTCCACGGAGTAGTGTTTGGGAAGCCATTATAATCACACATATTAAGGGAGGCTAGTGAATTTCCTTTCTATGTAATAACATTGTGTAAAACAAGTTTTACTGAAGCATAGATAAAACTCATAAGCCAAGTCATCTTAATAGAATCATTATATGGATCAAGGCACCATTGTCCACTGGAACATGAGCAATAATAACACTAAATATACGTTATTAGTGCAATATAATTCATTCCTCTTTCATGTATTAGAATGTGGACTTGTTTTTCGACATCCTTAAGAATAGATATTCAATTACTTACAATGCACAGTAATTACAATGTTGTATTTGATGGAACATTAATAAGAACTAAAAGATTTTCATCATTTGTATGTGCTGGGGGGGACTGGGTAGCATATGCTCTGTGGTCTTAATTGGGGTTCAGTTGCAAACATGGCAAAAATGAAGTGTTTCTCCAATTTACAGACGTTTAACACTTCTGATAAAAAATTGCTGCTATTCATGTGTTGCACTTTAAAGCTATTTTTATAGTTACCTTCAAGAGTAAAATATATACAAAATGCTCTATCAATAAACATATATACGGGCATACTATGGAATGTCAAATGATTATAAAAACAACCCTGGCCTTGATCTTTTCCTACTCCACGTTACCATTAATGTGTAAGTCTACCTCTGATTTACAATTACATAAAAATATCCCACATAGCAGGTCAGTCTGATCCCAGTTAAGTTGTAAATAAATAAACAATAATTTTGCTTTCTTGAAACATTGGTCTGATCTAAGAACGTCTGTGGTTTAATAGGACAAATGAAACAGGGAAGAAATATTGTGAGTATGAGAGAAGGTCTGACATTTTCTCATTGCCTTTTCTCCCCCTCCCCAGTGAAAGGAAAGTGGGGAAGTATTGTAATCAGGTCGGTTTGTCTGTTCATCTGCATAACCCCAAAACTATACACTGGTCACATTTTCACACAAGGTGGGAGTCTATTCGTGGCTTAGGCCTCCTCAAAGATGATTTAAATCTAATTAAGCACAAACAAATGGAGGAATAATGAGAAGACAAGATGATTATGACAGTGAGAGTCTGTCTCTTCTAACATTTAAAACACTTCGACCATGTAGTGATATTCATGGAAATAGGCTATCAGTTTCTTCAATCTGTCCCAAAAAGATGATAGGTAGGTGAGGTTTTGTCACTGCCACACCAGTTGAATGGAACAAAGGCTTTCACTAATTGTTAGATCCCAACAGACCATCACCATTTTCAGCCAACTACCCAAGACCTACCTATTCAGATTGACATACGAACCACCATAGTCATCCCTCTCTGGTGGTCACTAACTGGGTTATGATCTTTAGGTCTGCCTGGTTTTGGACCGTTCATATTTTGGACTCCAGCATATTAGCATTATTTATTATTATTATTTGTTTTCAGCACTATCTACAGGCGAGGGTTTGTGAGTTCTCAGTAACATTGAAAATGGAGCTCAAAGGAGTTTCTAACATGGTGGAAAGTATCACTTTTTTAAAAGTAACACTTCAAGGCCCTTGAAGTAGCGGTTAAACAGATCATTCTCACTGCTATGGTTGGGGACAAGTCACACACTCTTACCAAATTTCCGAATGGGGGAGAGTTGTATGTCTCCTTAAGGGCAGGGGTTTTAGAAATGCAACTGATCATTACATAATAAAACACATGTATTCTACATAATATCACGTAATGGCAAGGTCTCTTGACTTGACTTTGAGTCATAAGGACAGTCACCTTCATGCTCTTAACTACACAAATCCACACAATGGATTTTACAGCTCTAACTAAAATATTGTATCATTTATCAAAGGTGTATCTGTTATGTTAGACGTCTGTCAAGAATTAAAGTATTCTTTACTGGTATCCAGGAATACAATTCAGCGAGTGTATTGTAATGCTTATTGTGTCCCTGGATGAGGGTGTTGAATGGATTCATTTCATCGAATACACGTGGAATGTAAAACATCAGTTTTATAACATATTGTATCAATCATATTTCTGTGGTTCTGTTGCCTTGTGGCTAGGGTGTTGGACTTTAGAGTGGAAGGTCTGGGGTTCAATCATCAGTTAGGTCATGGAGACTGTACCCTAGTACTAGGAACTTTACCACTATTTGGGGAAGTACACTTACAAGACACCTTCATCCTGTTCTTGGGAAAATAAATACTTCAAATGTTTCAAGCAAAGAAACATGGAAAGAAGTACTGGACCACTAGATCTAAAGAATGACTTTACTTTTTACATTGATCAAGCATATCTAGACAGTCAGTTAAAATACATGTTGAGGAGGCATGTATGTAAACTGATACTAGTTAGTCAGACTATCTAGTCTCACAAATGGCTTTACCTTTTACTTATACACGAACATCATATGCAGTCAGTTGAAGCAACTAATGAAGAGAATTATTGGGATAAAAATTAGTCAAGACTCTCCAGTATTACAAATGGCTTGACCTTTTACTTATCCACCATATTTAGATAGTCAGTTCAAGTAACTGATGAGGACAAATGTTTGGAAAGTAATTAGTCAAGACTCTCCAGTCTTACAAATGGCTTGACCTTTTACTAATCCACCATATGTAGACAGTCAGTTCAAGTAACTGAGGGGGAAATGTATGGATAAAAATTAGTCAAGGTCTCTAGTCTCACCAATAACTTTACCTTTTATATATTAATCCATCATATCTAGACAGTTCAAGTAACTGATGAAAAAAAATAAATTGAGGGTTGTTAGTTAAGACTCTCTAGTCTCAAAAATAACTTTACTTTTTCATTTATCCATCATATCTCGAGAGTCAGTTCAAGTAAGTGATGAAGAGAATAAATTAATACAGTTAGTCAAGACTCTCTAATGTAACTACCATGCATTAACGAGTAACAATAAACATTCTCTCTTTTTGCCACGACTCAGGCTCAAACCCACAGCCTAAAACATGTAAAGTTAGTATGATACCGTTCTACTACTGTAACCTCTTTATGTTTTCAAAAATGTATTCTTGTATAATAGATGTTGGAATCATGTTCAGGAAAACATATCTCATATTTAACCAATTATATTTGGTGCAATTACTGTATAGGTTTCAAAATGTTTAATCAGATGTTTCCTACTGGGGGCTTTGACCTCCTGCTTGTTTTTCATGCATATCATTTTATAACACAAACAAATGACCCAATTGAATGTAATATAAACAGGACGTCCCATATATCACAGAAAATGTTTGTGTTTTATGCATGAATTTTTAAACTTTCTTTTAACGAGGATTACAGTATTATATGGAAGTGTTGTTGTTATTATGACAACATGAATTATTCCCACCAGGGGTCAAGTTGAGAACTTGTATTGTAGCCATGTAATTACACGTAAATTCAGGCATAAATTAAGACATACAGTACTAGAAATGAAATGATATCTGTCACCCTCCATTCATAGTGCATTGGGTTTTTTGACTCCGCTGAGACTCTTAAATGACAAAATTCAAAGATTGCTGGTTAATAATGCAAAACGTTTACTAGTACTTTTTTCTTAATATAGCAATGTGTCATTTTGTAATGCTGGTGTGTCATTGAGAAACAGGCAAAAAGAAGAAGAAAAAAAAGCAGAGGCAGAATGTTGTACCTCCTGTGAAACCCAGCTTCGAAACCCTAGCTATAATTATCATTATTATTATACAAAATTGATAAAAATCCTTGAATGCACTGGAATCCCCAAAAGGACATTCCAAAACCAGGCCATCCAGTTAGCCCCACCAGGGAGGCATGACTGTGATGGTATGTATTGTCAATCTGAACATGTATGTCTTGAGTTGGTGCCCCAAAATGGAAATGTTGTGTTGGGAATCTAGCAATTAGTGGAAGCCTGTTCGATTCAACTGGTGCAGCCATGGCAAGACCACACCTGCCTTTCTCCTTTCAAATGGATTTAGCAAACAGACGATTTGGGCAAGTGGGACTGCTAGACCTTATTAGAGATGCTAAGTAGGGCGGTTGGGAGAGAGTTATGGCCTTAAAAGTAAGGAAGTTATGTTTAAAAAGGATTTGATATTAAACTGGAAAGCCAGAGGAAAAGGATCAGTATTGGTGGGGGATCAATGACATTAGTTGGGTACAAGATACAGAAAAGTTACTGTGAAATAATGCTGATGATACGAGCATACAACTTTATTGGAGGAAAGATACAGAATAACACAGAATCAGAAGGAAAGGCAGCAGACAAACTAGAGAACTAAAACAACACCTGCAGTCACAGGTGGTTTTGTGAGGTGACCTTGATACCACCTATGATAGGTGAAAATTTTGAACATTTCAACTTCCGGTGGGGCGACCACAGAGAGTAAGCAATGCCACAGTATGCAAAATAAGCTGACAGAAGTCTGGTACCACATGGAGGCATTAGAATGTAGGGAATAATGCCTGTAGTATGATCGGTGCATAAAAGCATGTTTGAAAAATTTACAAGAATGCCACAAATCTAATTCTGCATAATGGGCTTTCATACTACTCCGGATGAATAGATCCAGGACACACCAAATGGTCAATAAATGGGGGAAAAGTCTCAAATCATAGGATGCTTCACAACATTGATTAAACATTGGCATTGTAGGAGTCACATATTCGAGTACCCACTGTGATAATGAAATTTGACCTTGAATGCCCCTCAAAAGCCTGTTTTGCTAATTTCAAATAATGGATCTAAATACACAATATTTACACACTTTATCCCACTGTTCCTCTCTCGCAAATATCATAAAGATGCTACAACTAATCCTGTCTGAACACAGCAGGAAAACTGACAAAAATTTTATTTATTCCGTGTGAAAAGATAAGTCATACAACCAAGAAGATTGGTCTTATGATGCTGCTCCTGACTGCTACGATTCATAAAGATATGTGACAGCACAAAGTCACAATCAATCTTCAGAAGCTGAGAGAATTCGTAGGCAGACTTGTAGGAATAAGTTCTTCAATGGCTTAGTCGGTTAACATGTTTGGCATCTAATCTCAGGCCATAACCTCTGTGTTGGTTTGGCTCCCACAAGTGACAATACAGAGGACCTGTCACAATATGACCCTGGCTGTTGAACGGGACGTAAAACCATAAATTTAACTTTGTAGGACAAATATTCTCTCGTGACAAGATTATTCAGCTTCAATTTTACAGAAGAGTGTGCAAAAGTAGTTGTATCACGAAAAACAGAAGTTATATTGCCATGAAGATAAGTCGATAAGTTTCATTGTGACTTTCTCAGCACAGAAAGGCTCAAGCACAAAGGTTTTTTTACACATGTTTGATATTTTTCCTAACCTTCACGAGTAAAAACATAGGTCATCCTACTTCCATGATTTTATCTGAGAATGTGATCGTTTGGTAAACAAACTAACAACAGTGGGACAGGAATATGATGCCATGATTAGCAGCAAAGGTCAAAGTCGGGGGTTTTATGCAGGTCTTCCAATGGAGCCGACCCTACAGCCGACCCTACGACTCTAGGGTTGGCTTCAAAAGTCGGGGACAAAAATCCACAAAAAAGGGCCGGAAAGTACTGGGTTAGTTGCACCTCCCCGACAGGACGTGATACATCCAGGCTTGTTAGGATCTAGATCCAGGACAAGCCCTAAGCCCCTTACAGACAAGAAAGATCAGCTTCAAGTGGGGTCTACTTCCCAAAAATTGCTTATGGGTTTTACAGTGGGAAAAATATCTTGTGATTGGATCCAAATAGTTTGTTTTTTTTTTTAAATTGCTCTGGTGAAATAGGCCGAGAATTTCTTTATTATGTCACTAAATAAAACAATTTTTCAGGTTTCTCAATTATTTACAGCATACATGTGGAACTTTTCTATCTGTTAACTTCAAAATTATGATTACTTGCACTGTTTCCTTGACATAATTTTTGATCATATTTTTACCTCACCTCATGCTGGAATTGACTGCAAATGAGCAGTACTTAAGTTACAGGGGTCAGCAATGGTCGTAAAAAAAATCAAACATGCTTGAAATTTCACCGACTCTCCCCGACAGGCCGGGAAACTACAACCGACCCTAACTGACCTTGTAAACATTGGTCCCGGCTCTCCCAGTGGAACACCTGCATTACATCCCGTTGAAAAGCCATGGTCATATTTGGATAGGTCCTTAGCATTGTCCCAAGTGGGGAGGGGGGGGGTCAAAACAACACAGACGTGACGGCCTGTGATTGGATACCAAATTGGCTAACCCACTAGGCCACTGAGGAAATCACCTTAGCAATATATGTACACGTTAATGTTTTGTTACCAAGTACCAATGGTCATCTGAGCGCTGGAACGGAACAGTAAGACTGGGGTTTAAGACTAGTCAGTCATACGTCTGTTTGCAGAGTAATTGTTAGTTGCCAAAACAGAAAGAAAAGGAGCCAAAGTTATGCAGCTACATACAAATCTTCCAAGAGTCCCCTGACACCTTAAATCAACTGGATGTAATAGTGTTGACAGAATGATTTATTGAACAGACTACCAGTAGATTTATTACTAGCTGTACCTAACTGACCAGATATGTTCTGTCACGCTGAATTGGTCTACAGTTGACTGGTTGTTTGGACAACACTTAATGATATTCCATTCAAAGAGGTCCTTGCTACAGTAAACATGCTAATTTTAAACTGTCTTCCCTGATCAAATATTTACACTGATCACACAAGGGGAAACTGTCTAATTATTCTGTGTTACTTTCAGATTAAAGAGAGTTGAAACGTATGTTCTAATTATATGTTGGAAAGTCATGATTAGATTATAAATGTGACAAGAAATTTCTTTAACCGTATATTCAAAAGAAATGTACTGTTTTAATGTTATTAATGCCTAAGTGGTCCAGTGGTTTCCAAATTTGGTTGTCACTTTGATTTTCACCTCGGTTTTTGTGGGTTTGAATCCAGATCAAGATGGCAAGTGGAAAGTACTGTTGTCCGGTTCCAATATGACCATTGCTCTCATAACACTAATATGGTAATCAGATTTTAATGATATTTCATCTATGTTACAGATGACGCCTGAAAGTGTGGTAGAAGAAGTTCAAGCTGAGATGTAGTAGAGTACGAAAGTACAGAGGCATGACGCATTAGATGACAACGAGTTGGATAAACTAGCAGGTGCGAAAATTGTACAACCAACCCCCAAAACAAGTGTGAAATGAATCAGCTTCAAGTGGGGTCTACTACTACTACTACTGCTACTACTACTACTACTAGCAGTAAATTGATGCAGTATCCTCCAAATGTTCTGGTAGGTTCTGCAAATTGGCTCTGTGTACCTGACTTTGGCAAAGAATTTGAATTTGAGGAGGATTTAACCGCAGCAGAAAGGTGACAAATTCTATGACAAAATCAACAGACGAAAGGCTTGGGTTACGATTACTGGATTGTGTGCTGGAATTAATCACTACCTCGCAGGCCCAGTTTCAAACTGTATGATAACTATAATCACTAACAGATATTTCCCCCAGCAAAAAATGAGTCACCCAGAGAGTTAAATCTTTTCTAACTAATACTTTTATACTACTTAATATCTGCACAGAGCCACCAAGACAATTTGTTTGGTCCATAGACATGTTGCAAAGGTCACTCCTTCCATGGAGAGACACCGATAAAGAGGTTTTAGTTAATAAGGATATAATATGAAATGTCAAGCCAGTGGAGTTTTTCAAGGTAGGGTGTGACACGACTCATTTTACCAAATCTTTAAGCAATGTGACAGAGAGCACGTGGAACTTTGTGTTACGTAACACTGGCTTTGTTGACACTATATAGTAAGTCTGGATGACCATACTGATCATAGTATTTGCCGACAGAATGGCAGTATTGACACTAAAGAATGTCACAAATCCTTGAGATGATAGTAACAGGCATAGCAAATCTTGGCTATATGATTATCAAAATGAATTTTGGTAACACCAAGATTATTTACTTACTCTGACAGAGAAATACTGAAGGAATAACACAGGGAATTTTGGTATGTGTGTCACCGATGATGAATTCTGCTGTGTTTGAGTCAATTTTTAACTTGGCACTATCCAGTTTTGGTATAAATGACACTCTGGTATGTTTGTCACCAGATGATGAATTCTGTCTTATTTGATTCAATTTTTAATTTGACACTATCTATCTACTCAGTCATCTCTGCAATACTCGAATCATAATTTCTTGTGTGTGTAATATTCTTGGCTGGTATCAGTGTACAGATGGTGTGTTGCATTAAATCTTGAAACAGCTCACTGCGAGGACTGGTGTAGACAGTGAAAAGGAGGGGCCCAAGACAGAACATGGGAGGACACCAAAGGAAGAATAAAATCCTTGAGCAAAACTATCTTAGATTAATTTTTGCTTCCTTAATCCACATCAACACAGTGCCATCAACACCAAAACCGTGTTATTCATATAAAATGGTGCAAGCTATGGTATCAGAAGCTGTAAAGAGATGAAACAATGTAGGAGGAACTACTTTCTAATCTTATCTAATCTTTCTAATCAAATCTCAATCAATTAACACACTCTAAGGCTCAACAGCAATGAAAACAATGTGAAATGAGTACAATATACAGCCAGGTAAAAAACCAAAGAAGACACAGGGGTGACAGAAAGGCTATGGTGGATATGCTTTTGCAAACAGGTAAGAGTTGAGCTTTTTCCTGATGGAGGCAAAAGATATTGCTCTGCATATATTATTAGGAAGACCATTCTTTATCTTCAAAGCAAAACTATGACCAAAGTGTTTGATTGACTTGTATTGTGGGGAGTGGAAAGGAGGTATTGATGATCAGGGTGACTACGCCTGGTACTGTAGGAACAACTGCTAATTAGGGGCCAGTCACACATAGCCAGATGCGCCACGGATATAGCCCACGGTTCCATATATGGTAACTGCACAAGGAATGCCCAAGGGATTGGGGCTGTAAAAGATTTATGGAATTGCCACGGATCTTCCATGGATCTCTTACAGACTGCTATGGACAGGTTTGTGGATGAAAAGATTGCACCAAGGATTGGTCTTATTACTGTTTTTAATCTGCAAACCCTGTCCATGTCAGTCTGTAGCAGATCCGGTTAGATCTCGCAATGTTTTTATGGATATTTTTTGCTGCAAAAGCGTCAAGTATGCAAGGGATGCCACAAGGACATCCAGTATGGGTATATGGACAATAAGGACACTCATGGATGAGTTACAGATGAGATACGGGGGCCACGGTGGCAGAGTGGTAACACTCTCGCCTCCCACCTCTGAGGCCGGGGTTCGATTCCCGACACTGCCTCAAGTGGGAAAGCTGGTAGTTGCTTGCCGTTGGTCGTCAGTTTACAGTACAGAACCCTAACGAACTGTATGTACTGGTTTTGTCTGCCCTTCCAACTACCCGTCGTGATATGACCTGTCCAGTGTTGAAAGCGACGTAAAACCCCAAATAAATAAATACAGATGAGATACGGAAGAGCTCCGCATATATCAGTTATAGATAAGATCAGCAAAACCTTTACAGAAAAATCAAGCAGTTCGATTTTTTTGTGGCATCCCCACAGACACATGGCATCTGTGGTAGAAGCCACAATGACATTACTGATGTTACGGATGGCCATACAGACGGAAAAGATGATCCGTAAATCACTCAACATTTTCCATATAAGAAATCCTGCCGTGATGCAGTGGTACATCTGGCTATGTGTAACTGGGGTCTAATAGACAAGGATGGTCCAAAACAGCTAGGAGAACCACTGTGTAAAACTTTATAAAACAATGTTGGGTTTTGAACATACAGTGGTAATTGACGGGCAGTCGGGGGGGGGGGGGGGGGGGGACTTTAGGATAGGTATAACATAAGCATACTTTCTATGATTTGTGACAATATGTGCAAGAATTTTCTGAACACCCTGCAGCAAGGACAGCTACTTCTTGAGTAAGATACCGTCTAATTCTATGAAGGTCATGCCTCTGGAGGAAACAGGCTTTAAGTCTTCTTAGCATGTTCAGAGGAAAAAGTCTTCATCAAACCAAACACCTAGGTTTTCGACAATGTCAGCACTATTGACAGGAAAATGACAAGTTTCTAATATTGAGCCACGATTCATTTTGGACAGCAGTGCTGGCTAATGAAGTTGTTAAACAGTTTAGCAACTTATTTTTTTAAATATGCAGACGAACCTGACCCACTTTGGAGTCAGAAAGGTGAGTCATAGATTGGGGTCATGGTAGCGGGGGAAAATGAAAGGTTGGTTAAACCTCCACAACAGGACATAGTTCATCCCGGCTTTTCTAGATCTAACTCCTGACTTAACTTGAAATTGGGCTGTTTTTCTGCACAATTAAATGTGAAACTTTACTAATGAATGTGAAACTTGAATGTGAAACTAACTTTATTAGGACAAGCCATAGAGGGAAAACTGAAAGTCGTAGCTAGTCACAATAAACCATTGTGACAACCCCTTAAGACTGGAGCAGTCTCCCGACGTATCCCAACAAGGCTGATTAATTTCTGGAGTTAGGATAGCTAGTCTTGATCCAAGCAACACTATATTAAACCCTAGTTACTGCTTAACATCAACGACACTACATAAACTTGCAGCCCAGTTTTTATTGAGTTAAATATTTGGATTTTCATTTGATTTGTAGAGAAAAAGGAAATATCTGATCCCAGGGCCAGCACCTTTACCACAGCCCCAACCACTGATGCCAAGAAGACAGCGGCAAAAACCCCTGGATTTTGCCATGGATCCGCCAAAGGAAAGATAAATGATATTACAACAACCTATTGCCAGAGTTAATACAAACTGATGTTCCAGGTCACCCCGCAGTTTTTGACATCATTGAAGAGCACATACCTTACCACATGAAGAAGGAAGTCACCAATTTCAGGCAGCCCTTAGAAGTGGCCCTAAAGATCGCCATAACACTCACACACACTTGGCTACTGGAGAAACTCACAAATTCTTGGCCTATCACTGGATGATTGGGTGAACCACCATAAGTTAATTAGTCCCTAACTTCAATCCTTGTGGAATTCCAGGAAGAGTATATGACATGCCCTACCACTCCTAGAGAATAGAGACAGACTGAGGAAAGTTTCAGAATTCAAATACAAGGGTTTCTTTTTCCTGGTTCTGTTGGCCCTGGTGGACACTGGATAGTGAATAGATGTTGGGGCAGTCGATCGTCATCAGATGCACAAATTTTTAACCACTGCAACATAAAGAAAAAATAAGGATGGCATGTTGGGTCTTCCACCATCTTAACCCCTGGGGGAGGTAGTTCCTCTTTTCCACTATCTAGTGCTTGGTTTTACCTTGAAGCCATGGCTGGTGACACTATACAGCAGCAGACAACTCGGGAAAGAGAGAATAGCAAACTACGGGATCTTCAGATGCAGGAGGGTAGTGAAACATATGTTTGGAATATTAATGAGCAGGTTCAAGATCCTACTCAACACAATGGAGCAAAACCAAAGGTTGTTAGAGACATAGTATTGACATATATTACACAACATCCTGAAGTCACATTTATAAGGAGGACCCCACCCAAAGAACCCACAGGATGACTCGTCTGCCATAACAGTTATTATGTGGGGCAGATGAAAACTCACTCACTGTGTGTGTTGGGGGGATGGCTGCTGCTGTGGATGGTGTCATGACTGCTGTGATGGCTTTTGCTGCTGGGCGGTGGAAGGAGAGTTGGTGTGCTGGTCAGTTGGTGTGTATGGTTGTGGTGTGTCCCTCTTGTGATAGCTCATGACTGATTGTTCTCAAAGAGGCTTGACAGGCCTGAGATGTTATGTGCTGCTTCATACCCCACGTGTAGAGGCAACAGACGGTGGGTTGAAAGTCTTTGTGGGGCTGATGGTGAAATGCAACTGTCTTGATGTCAGTGCCACTTGCTCATCAACAACTACATATGAAGCCTGCTGTGTCCCTGACAGATCCCAAGCCTGCTGGGTTAATCGTAACGCTTGTGCTGGTACTGATTGGAGATGCCTGAATCATCTGTGTTTCAGGGATGATCAGGATGGATTCCCTTGGGGCTGCTGCTGGTTGCTGAGGCTGGGTAAGAAGAGTCTGTGATACAAAAATTGAAGTGGCACTGGTTGGTATTGAGAATGTACTGTGATGTGGCTGGCGGTCCTCTCCTCTGCCTTACTCTCTATCACACTTAGAATTTTAAAAGTCTCATTTCTAAAAGTCTGAAAGTCTCTTTCTTCCAAGTGCTCCACCTCTGTGGCCAGGTAGTTAAAAATGCTGTTCTGGTGACCTCCTGTCATGGCCCCCAAAAATAATTTTACATTGATTACACTGCACTGGTACTGGAAGTGCTGGTAATGGATTTTTCTGGTGTGTGTTAGAGTGAATGCTGGTCTTCATGCTGTCTGTGTTTGTAGAGCCTCTGATGTAACAGATGCAACAGATACATCCCCCAACTCAAACTCAAGCGCATTGGTGGGGGACTTCCATCTTCCTGGTATTCTTTCTTGCCTTTATAGGAACCACCATAAAGCATTTTACATTAGTGTTTTAAAAACCAAAAAGCTTATTAGCTAGCCAGTAAAATTTATGTCTGTGCACTAAATTTTACCTTTATTTCCCCCAAAAAACCCAAAAGCCTATCTCAGTGCTACCAGTTGTCATTCGTTGGTGTTGAAAATCCAAATGATGCATTCTGCTCACTGATACCCCTTTTTATATGCACAGAATCCATAACCGACAAGTTGTGAGTGGAAGACATGAAACCAGCCTGACCTATACACTTCCTGGCTTGTCTGTTGCTGTAACTGTGTTGTCGGCTTGTCTTGCTGTAATGAAACTGCCTTTGGGGACAAATACTGGGAGACCTCCAGTCTTGACATGAAGCCACCAAGTCTTGTCTTGGATGATTAGGACAGGCTGGCAAGTGTTTCCCTATTAGACGGTAACACTATAGTAAAGTGACCATGATAAGTTGAAAAGGGACAAGAACAAGCCAGTTTCATGGTGGGCAGAGCCAGGGTCAGGAGTAGAAGTCGAGGAGGGTCGGTGAAATATCAAACATGTTTAATATTCAGCTGACCCACCAAGTATAGCTGGAAACCCCTAATTGACACTGTAGACATTGCAAGCTGACTGAAGAGTTGGGAGGAGTCGGCTCCAGTGGAACAACCCTATTAGTTTTGATATGGAACTGAGATTACACACAGGTCTATAGATTTGAAGGTCGGTTATATCTTGACTTGTTTCTTGAGAAGGGGAACAACTGGGAAAACTACCCCTTGTGAGTGATTAATTTATGATGTTGGTGATAGGAATTATGAGTATATCAGCACACTACTTATCCTATGAAGTAGGTATAGGCTCAATGCCACGCGATCTGGTTCAGGAAATTTTTAGTATGTCATCTTCAGATACTGTTGTATAAGAAGACAAGCTTTTTGGGACTGGGTCGGTTGACTGAGAGATATAATCTCTGTAGGGGGACCCAATTTAAATGATTTGGAAAATTTTCTCACTGAAAAAGTGTCCGAATGTCTCAGACAAGATTTACATCTTTCTTCTTGATTTGGGGTATTCTTATCAAGCATGTTGTGCAAGGTAGTAAAGTACTGGTAGCTAAGAAGGCTACTAGCTCCTTTGTGAGGGCATGTAATCATGTAATCAGATCTGAATACAAGATATCAGATTTGAAATCTGGAACATTTAGTTTGTAAATTTTACAAATGTTGACATGTTGAAATTTTTAGGACTCTTTGACAGGGATTGTGATGGACATGATAATCACTACATAATCAGATAATCCCATTTTGACTTGGGACAGATTGACAGAGAGAATTAATCCGTGATATATAAAACATCCGACATATGGCCATGAATATGTGTGGGAGAATCTATGATTTTGGAAAAACTATGTAGTTTCAGGATGTCATTGAATTTTGTTGCCATGAATCATTTTTTGTCCAACTGTAAATTTAATCATCCAATAAAATGTTTTCACATCTTAATAGAGCAGTGCTCTCAAGAAGCATATGAAAATATTGAATGAACTGGACATTATAGACATTAGGAGGGCTATACAGGATACGAATAAAATTTCCTGAGCTCTACAAGAATAGGACAGAACAGATATGCTTTCAATAGGGTGAAAACATGATTGCAACTGTGATTTGAACCATAAATCTTCATGGATAAAGAAACCAACTCCGCCATCCCCTCCATGTGGCATAAGGTAAATGAGTACATTTGTATCCTTGAGGAGTGACACTGGAGATGAAAGTATCAGTGCCATCTATACTGAGGCATGTTTTCAATAACCACAACAAGGGAAGATTTATTTGTTATCAAAAATCCATGAAGGCAGCACAATTATTTCTAAATGAAGACAGGCTGTGAAAAGTCTTGAATCGGAACAAGGGTTGAGACTAACATTGCTGGAAAGAACCAAAAGAAATGACACCCTGGGACTGACATTTCTGTAAGAGTGTGCTATCCTTAGGATGTGGTGATAAATGTGTGGTTCTACTTTGTAGTTGTGGATGCCTGTAGAAATTATAGTTACTAAAAGTTTGACTAATTTTTTTTTCAATTTATAAAGGGTGTCAAGGGTTTGAATCCTTAATCAATATAATAAATAGTAAATGACTTACCTATATTGCAATAAGGTGCTTTCAATTTTCTTAATAATATTGATAAATTGCTGTTTCACACTTTACAACAGCAAGTACAATTTCAATTTAAGCTATTTATATGTTTATCCAAATTTGTAATAAATTTCTTTTAAACTGATTTAAAAGCTTAAATTTTTACTGAAAGCAATACTTTATAAAATCATGTTGATACCAGAGTTAAAAAGTTTTACTGTGTTTACATTTTCAAAGCACACTGATTTTGCTGTCTAACTCCTGGATTTGGATATCCTGGTACCTGATATACCTGGTATCAATTTAAAGACACATAAAACACCTACAATTGATGGTCTACAGCTTAATTTATCTATCTAAATATTTGAAAAATTATTTCACCTCATGAATTGGAGTACGGTGAGTATCATAATTATTATGTGTAAAACTCAGAACAGGGGCCAATGGGACATGGGCGTGTTAAGTGCTAAATACTACACCACCAGATAAAATACCAAAGATAAATAATCTAAGGTTTCTTACAGATGCTATTGGTTCAAGGACTTTACAGCCATAATGTGACATACATCATCATAACAACAGCAGGACAAAAGGAAAGATCAAACTACTGTTACAACTCTTGTGTACTTTTTTAAGTGCTGCCAGATCAAAATAACAGAACTAAAGCCTCATGGCATACTTCAACCAGAGCCAAGTAAACCCCTTGTCACAACTCTCCATTCAGGAAACCTGATAACCCCAAGTTAAGTTCGACATAATGACTCTCCTAGATATCTAACTGGGAGTCAGTTTGTTGGGTGAAATATTTGGCTCCCGGTGCAAGCTTCTGCTTCCCTTGTGTTCTACCATCGTTGAGTAATATTACAAAGTGGCTTAGAAAGTTGACATATCCCCTTTCAAAACAAGCTATGTACACAGAAATAATAGTCTGAGGGTACTGAAAAGTTACAAATATTTTGAAAGGGAGACACTGGTGGTACAACAATCAAGAATGAAGAATGTACAAATAAATAGTAATAATTAAATTAATTGAAGTTGATTTATAAATTTTGGCTTCAGAGTATGCAGTTTGTACAATGATAGTACCAATACAGTCATATGTTGGCCTGTGCATTGCATGGGACAAACAGTAGCTTCAGGAACATTGCAGAAGGAAGCAAAAATCATGTTTGAAGATCTGATGCCTAAAATGTTGGCTCCACAATCAATGTGTAATTGTAAAATGGCAGCAACATTTGTAAGAGTTCATTAACTCTCTCTTCAGGAGTCTGTCAAGTCTCAACATGTGCAAATTGCAGTATATTCAATAAACACTTGAAAGGATTGTCACAAACTATAATACACACGGGCATCTCCTATTCTCAAATGACTCCATTGGCGATCTAGTTTACAGGTTTTCTTCACAGTCATCATCCCAGTTACTTTGGTTCTATTTTGTTTACTCATTGTGGAATATATAGTACAAAAATTGTCCAGATAAAAGGTTCATGGAGGTTTCCTCAATTCTGTCAAGCTGTACATGAATCCAAAAACACTTTGGCCACAAAACGTTGAAATCATATCTCTTCAAAAAGGCTGTCCCAACTTAGCATATATTCTATCCAGAGCCCCTACCCACAAATATTCCAGTCTCAGACTTCCAGAGACCTCCTCATATCCTAATTTAGACAATCTTATGTTGTCTCAGACTTCGTGGGACTGTTAAAGCCTAGTCGGTTTAATTTTAGTCACAGGATGTCGGGACTTAGTCCCAGATCCATCCCCGACCCACCATGCAAAAAGAAAAACAGACATTGGCTATTGTAGTCTGCAGAAATCTGCTATTAGTCCCAGGAAGTCTCAGACCAGTCTGAGACCCAGTGGATATCCCCCAGACAGGATCAGTGTTGAATCATATTACAATCGTGCCTTAATCGCCTCTTAGTCGGGGAACAATTGTGAGTTGTCTGAGGAGGTATGAGACTTTCTGAGAACAATCGCAGAACTGGATCCTCAGTCCATTGTCCCACCAATTATTCATGTTTTTGTTTCACAGACTCTCAAGGATTAAGGGTCCCAGGACCAATAGGTGCTTAATCCTTTTGTGGAATGGGGTCATTTACAACTGAAGCAATGCGTCTCTAGTTATGTTGTGAAAAGATACTGCAATAAATAGGTGCACTTTAAAGATTATACTTTCTTTGAACTTTGTGTTGGATCTGAAGGATCAATTTTCAGGGAATAGCATAGAATATCGGTGTACCAACAAATATCTTGTTTAATCATAGAAATTGAATTCACAGAAATATGTGCAATAAACACACAAAACTGTAATAACATTTTAACAAATAAAGAAAAGTGTTTCTATTCTAATCAATTTTACTATATGCAAAAGATATTTTTGCCAACTGAATTTAAAGAGATTGAATCAGCTTATTGAGTGGTCTGGTACAGTGAACAAAAACATGAAAATAAGCTACAAGTGGAAATGGACCAAAGTCATGCAATATCCAACGACCTTGGAAAGCAGTTGAAGATGAATGGTATGAAATGTAAATCCCTGATAACCAGTGAAACAAGTCCATGGTTAAAGTATAAGGTGGATCAAACCCCCAAAACTATAAAATGTGAATGCTTCCTTCAATTAAAAAATGAAGGTTAGTGAAAATATACAATAGTAAAATTTGTGATATTAAATGTGGTTTGATACAAAAGGTTGTGTGACCCGGGTAATAGATAATGACCTGTGGGCTGAATACTTGATGTCTTCATTTTGTGTGGTCAAATGTGGCACCCAAGGCCAAAATAGGAGACTAGGAGCGTATGGCAGACAGGAGGATGAGTGAAATAGGAGAAGTAAGGAAAGAGGAGGCAGAAAGATATGACCAAACAGTATCTGACTTCCATTGCCGTGTGTCATAATGTGTTGTAGCGGTACACCTTGCTAGAAGGCCCAGGAGGCATCGGCTATCCTAAATGCATGGAAAGTCAGAGAAATGGGTCGGGACAAATTAATGAAGATATTTTTCAAATACTTCCTGGCAACAGAATCCATTCCCCTGGGGGACAGGACCAAAATAAGACCAGCAAGTTTGTGATAAATATAATTTTAGTTCTACTAAAAATCATTGTAAAGTACACATTTAGATCTAGAATTAATCATACAAGAGTATCATGACACTGATAAATATTAAGAAATTACTATGATACTTTAAGAATACACATATAAACTGACCTTGACAAGTGATATGACCAATCTAATCTAATCTAATGTGGACTTTTATAGCGCTTAATCTCCATCACTGATGGACTCTAAGGCGCATCTAACCATAAGCAAAGGCAATTAGCGTTAATCAAGGGACAATAGCCAGGTCGTACCAAAGAGACACAGATGTGACGGGGGAGGCTATGGTGGGTAGGCTTTTGCAAACAGGTAAGTTTTAAGCTTGCTTCTGAAGGAGGCAACTGATGTTGCACAGCGGACATCTTGAGGGAGTTCATTCCAGGTCTTAGGAGCATCAAAGGCAAAACTCAGGCCAAAATGTTTGGTTGACTTAAAGACTGATGAATGAAAAGGAGGAACTGTAAGGTATTGATGATCTGGGTGACTACGCCTAGTACTATAGGGACAACTACTGGGAGACAGGAACGGTCCAAAATAGGAAGGAGAGCCACTATGCAAGAATTTATACACAAGTGTTGCAGTTTTGAAAATACATCGGTACTTAACAGGCAACCAGTGGAGTTTCTTTAAGATGGGTGTAACATGAGCATACTTTCTGTGATTTGTAACAATACGAGCAAGGGTGTTCTGAATACTTTGCAATTTGTACTGATTGAAACCGGACAAACCTCTGAACAGAGAGTTACAATAGTCCAGGCGACTACTGACCAAGGCATTTGCAGCAAGGACTGCAACATTAGGAGTAAGATGCTTTCTAATTCTACGGAGGTCGCGCATCTGAAGAAAGCACGCTTTGCAAGTCCTCTTGATATGCTCGGAGAATGAAAAATCTGCATCAAACCACACACCTAGATTTCTGACAGAATCAACCGGATGAAGAAGGCTACCAAGAATGCTAACAGGAAAATGAGAGGAAATCTTCTGACGTTGAGCCTTAGAACCAAAGACAATAAATTCAGTTTTTTCAGGGTTGAGCTTCAATTTGCTGAGAGACATCCACTCTTGGACATCATGAAGGCATGCATTTAGCTTGGCGAGAGCCGAATGAGCATTCTTATGGGAGAGATGGATGTATAACTGAGTGTCATCGGCATAAAAATGGAATTTAATATGCGGGTGGAGGCTAATAATTTTACTAAGTGGAGTTGTATAGAGTGAAAACAACAATGGACCCAGGACAGAACCTTGTGGAATGCCATAGATGAGACTACTTAATTCAGATAGTGTAGAGCCTATTTTGATGGCCTGGCATCGATTTCTTAAGTAGGAAGCAAACCACCTTAGGACTGTTCCACCAAGACCAAACCAGGATTTAAGGTAGCCAATGAGAATATTATGGTCTATAATGTCGAATGCGGCTGATAGGTCAAGAAGTACTAGAGCTGTGGGTTCGCCGCGAGCCAGAGAGAGATGAACCTCGTTTTTTATGGACAATAAAGCAGTTTCTGTGGAATGACCTGGCTTGTATGCTGACTGATGAGGATTGTCCAGCTTGTTGCTATTGATGTGTGACGTCAGCTGCCTGGCCACGACTCACTCCACCAACTTTGACAAGAAACAAAGACCAGACACTGGGCGATAATTCTTAAGGTCGTCTCTGGGAAGGGAAGCCTTTTTTATGAGGGGGGTGACAACCGCCTGTTTGAAAGAATTTGGGAAAGATCCTTCAATGAGAGAGAAATTTACCAACTTGGTAATAGAAGGGAGGAGGATATCAAGACAATCCTTAAGGAGGAATGTTGGTATAGGGTCTAGCGAGCAAGATTTAGTGGGAGATTCACAGATACACTTATGGACCTCGTCTTCAGTGACAGGTGTAAAGGCATTGAAAGCAGGAGGGACTGAGTCAGGTACATCATTGAAAGAGCTAGAAGTAGGAAAGGTGTCCCTGATTTTGCTTATTTTATTGGAGAAAAAAGAAGCAAACATGTCCGCAAGGCTTTTATCTGAGCTATGAGCAGGCAGGACAGTCTCAGAGGTACGATGCAACACCTTCCTTAATGACTGCCATAGCTTCTTGGGGTCACCACTGTTTGCAGTTATGAGATTAGTGTAGTATGAACCCTTTTCTTTGTTAGCCAGTCGATTGCACCAGGCAATTTGCCTGCGGAGCCTTGATCTGTTCAACTCTGACTTATGTTTCCTCCACATCCGTTCAAATTGCCGCCTAAGAGATCGAGCCAAGCGATACGAATCAGACAACCACTCATCTGACTGCTGTTTTGCCTTGCGTGAGATGATAGGAGCATGCTTGTCGAGTACCATTGTTACACCAGTTATGTACTGATCATACAGTTCTGCAGCAGTACCATTAGGGGACCGTACAAACGGTATATTACTGAGGTCATTGTGGAACTGGTCATGAGAATGACCCGAGCTGACACCATTTATCATGAATCTGGTCAAGTACAGCATAAATGATAAATATGACCTTAATCAGTCGCACAAACCAGGTCACTGGTCAAATTCAGAAAAGCCAAAAGAGAACCCCCAAAGGAAGAGTCACAATACATAAATGCAATTAAAGGATAGACAATACATGCTACTAGATTAGTGGGGGAAATAACCGACCAGTGACCCTGGATGTTAAGCCATGAGACCTTGCAGGTGAAGGTCAAAATGGGAGCTGGCAAGGTCAAATTAAGAAGGTGGCAGACATAAAGTAGGTGGAAATATGATGTGAGAAATCCACCAAACAGCCAAACTATTGGAGTAGGTGCTGTTGAAAGATACGAGAAACTGAAGAAGAGGCGGTAGGTACATTCTGAATGTAGGACCATATGGCGTCGGATTTCCAGGTGCCATGGTGCATGATTTGTTGGAGGGAAACCCCATGTTGGAAAGCCCAAGTAGCCCCAGACCGCCTGAAATCATGGAATGTCAATTTAGGTGCAAGGTGCAACATAGCAGAAAGGCTTGTGAGGTATTTGTGAGCAACAGAGTCGGTGAGGGGGACCAGACCATGAGACCTGGAAAGACAGGGTCATTAGTGGTGCCAGATTGAGTTTGCAAAAGTGTATACAAGGAGGTTACAGGGCAGAGTGGTGAATCTCGTAACCATGGAAGGGGAATGGTCCTTATGTCGGATCTGGTTTGCAAAGTTTGAGACCATTTAATCAGCAATTGGGCTCCTTGGTTGGAGAACAGTATGTCTCCTGTGGCCAATTGTCTGGTAGGATCAAAGGAGCCAACTGTATGAGGTAAGAGGTTGGAAAGCCTGAGGAAAGAAAAGTAAGCAACTAGTAACAAAGATTTCTATACTAAGGGATCTGGGAAGGTTTGGGTAAGTGCCACTAGGGATGACAAAAGTGGGACATCTATGTATGTATGTGATCTGGGCTGGAGTGGTCTGTTGATTTTTAATGCTTTATAAAAATATTGTATTTGTGGATGCTGGAAAGGGGTTGTATCAAGATTATGAAGTATGAATTGTGACCTGATGCCTGCCATGTGATTTTGTATGTTAGCTGGAGAAAATTGGTTTTGATACAAATACTCCATAAATGCTAATAGACATGAGTGGTTTACCTGACAAAAAGGCAGCCCAGCTGCCACCAAAAATGCCAGGAAAATCCTGAACATGCACTCATGGGCCCTCCTAGTGGCTGGTCTAAAAGCAGAAGCCAACCTAGCACAAGCAGAGGTAGCCAGCTGGGCTGCAGGATGTGGCAAGTCTACAAATAAAGGTTATATACAACAATTAAAGTGAGTCAAATCAATGTGAGTATTTATCCATATAAAATTAGGCAAGTATTGTCTCAGCTTTTGCTCAGGATTAGGGGTCACAACCCACCTAGATAGCAGATCAGCTATATGATTGTCACATCCAGGCACATGAACAACAATGATTTCAATATTGAAAATGGCCGTGATAAGCCAAATGTTTCTGGCACAAGTTGCCAAGAATGGTCTTTTGTCTTGCCAGACTTCAATACTTCCACCACAGCGAGGTTATCAGAAAAAATTTTGACCTTTTTTGTCTGACCAAAGGTTAGACCAGACCTTGAGAGCAACCACTACATTTAACATCTCTAATTGTGTGATATGGAGATGTTTAAATTCAGTACTTAGGGGAGGGCATAAACTAAAGGGCCAAATACACCCCCAACCCCAAAAGTGAGGCATCTAGGTAGACCTGAAAATCGACTGGCTTGCTGTCAAAGAAGGTAACCCCATTATATTGTTTCAGAAATATGTTAAACCAGTTGAGGTCAAGGTAAAACTGTGGTGATAATGTAATGTATGGAACATCATGGGATTCTCTGAGAACCTGTAACATTCTATTAAGAAAGAATCGGGCAGGTTTTATGCACTTAGTGATGTGCAATAAGGAACCCAGCAATGATTGTAGTTGCTTTTTAGTACAATTGGTCTTACAAGTCCATTGTATACATATATCATGAATTTCTTGCAATTTTACTGGTGGAATGGAAATTGTTTTATCTACGGTGTTCACTGCAATACCGAGACAAGTAACCTCAGTGTGAGGAGGAACAAGTTTGGTTTTGCTCACCTGCAACCCCAGGTTGTGCAAGAGGGATAGTAAAAAGTTATAAGATGAGTGAATTTTGAGGGCAAATCATTATAGATTAAATCATCTATATAATTCATAAGATTTGGATAGCCATGTTGTTTCATAATGTATCTAATGGCGTCGCTGCACCTCTCAAAAATTCCGGATCCGAGCTGATATCCGAACGGCATAGATCCATCGAGATACATGCGTTTGTAGTGGAAACCTAGCAAATCTATGTCGCCCGGATCAATGCAAATGTGTCTGAAAGCTCTACTTATGTCCACCTTGTACAACAGTGAACCAGGACCTATAGCTTTGACCTTATCAATAATATGATCAATGGAAGGGTACTGCAATGTGAAATAGGAATCTAAATATTTGCATTTATGTATGGCATCATTTACAGAAAAGCCTTTTGGCCAACTAAGGTCCATTATTGTACGCCGGCTGCTTGAGTTTTGCTTCTCCCTGGTCATTAGGGGGGACACATGTATTTGAAAATCCAGATCCTAAAATGGGCCATAAAGGGCTCCATGGTCAAGTTCTTCTTTGACATACGCTTCAACATGGGTTCCATGCTCTATGGCTGATGTATGATTAGTTTTTGATGAAGACAAAGGAAATTTTCTGTCAAAATCTAAAGGGAACCCATATTGGATGAGATCAGCTAATTGTTGGTCCCAGTAATCAGTAAGGTAGTGTCTCCACCTATCAGGATGAAGTTGGGTTTGAACCAGGATCCTGCAATTTAAAAAATGTGGCACCCCACTTTGCCTAATTAATTTGTGTGCTTGTAAGATAGATGAGGTTGTAGCCCATGTTATTTGAGGTCCCTGATATAACTTCAAGTTCGACAAGGGTATATAGCCGAATGTATCACCATTTTGCCGTATGCAAGATGCATAATCTTTACAATTGTGTTTGTTATCCCATATGTATAGAGGGACTACTTCTTCCTTAACACAGTGACCTACACTGGGGAATTGCATTTGTACAGAGCTTACAGCATCTGGGATGTAGTTTTCGACTGTCACATGAGGTGTGATCATGTTCTTTTCGGGATCCCTGCGTGATTGAACATTACATTGTATAGTGTGAGTACTATCGCATTGATCATCAGTAGGGACATTTGTGATAAAATTTTCATGAAGTTGTAAGTCATTTGCTTGATTTTTAAGCAGTTTAGGTGATTTTATAACCCGAGTATTTGGATTTGTGTGTGCAGTAGTTATTTGTGCAGTGGTAGCCCCGCCCTCCCTGGCATTAAGCAAGTCACAATGTACAGAATTATCAGTAATATCCTGCAAAGCTTCAAACCTGTTCTGCAATGTAAGCAGACTATTGTTTTTTGAAGAAGTGGCAGAGAGGTTATGTGAAGAATTGTGTTTATAATGTGTGATGCCAGGGAAGACGTTGCCAGAAGTTGACATACCAACTTTGGAAGGGGCAGCACTGCGTGCGAGTACCCAGGTTGTGTTTAGATGGCAAAGCCAATGGAAGTTTTGTGCTTTGTGAGAGAACTTGGGCGTACGTCCTACCATCCCGCCTGTGGCTAAATGTTTTGAAAGAACAAAACCATGACAATGCAGTGTTTTTGTTGGCTAATACTTCATTTTTCATGCACTTATTGTCTTTTACAGTAGACCAAACAGACCTAGAAGTGACCAAACAGGTGGATGGAGCACCCACACCCAAGCTTACTCGTTTTTTGTCTTTGCTTTGCTTCGACAAGTGACTTCCATATGTTGAAAATTTTTTCCATTTTTACTAAAGCAAAAAGAACACACATGTCGGTATGTAACACCTTTGGTTTCATGAGAGTTTTGCTGACTGCAAGTTCCTGCATTATAGTACTGGCACACCATGGAACGTGTGTTATTGCGTTTTAAAGCATGTTTACTGTCCTGATTACTGGATGTGTGCCTATGCGCACGCGCACGCCTAACCCTGTAAATTTTGTCAGTTTTAGTAAAATCTTTAATCTCTCCCTGTTCCATGCGACAGATTAGTACTGCATGGCTGGCCTTTGCAGAGCTCCAGGAAAAGTTGTTTGAATCATCCAACAGTGAAATTAAATAGTCTAACATTGCAGTTTTTGAATTTTGATCAGTTTCCTCCCTCATAGCTCTGCAAAAGCCATCCATCCATTGTCCCATAGTAAGTTGGTTGTACGTGACACGTTCTTTGTTGCTACCCGCCAGAACATACTCATGCGGCCACCTAACTTTTTGCTTTACAAAGACTTCAACACCCCCTCGTTGGGACCTAATTTTTTGGGACATACCTGTAGAATTTAAATGCTGGAGTTCTGATAATCTCTCCGCTACCGCCTGTTGAATGTTATTATTTGCTTTCAAATGAACAAGCGTATCTGACGTTTGTGTGTGCATTCGATTAGAGTGACTACTCGGGTGTGTACTCATGGACTGTGTGACAACGTTGGTAGTTTTGGTCCCAGAACTCAATCTTGTTTAACCGTTCACTAATGGCAGACAAATGCTGCAAAATAGTTTGATTAATGATGGCCTAAGTATCAAAGGTCGTGTGTTTGTTAGCAGAAGTACTGGGACCTTCAGCGGCAAGTCTATCAAAGGACCATGGTTGGTACCCGCATCGTCACTATCAGACGAATTCACCAAAGCACTGCCATCCAGGTCAATACCGGATGAATTTGGATCTGAATCTTGCTGAGCATGTGCGGACGAATTACCCAGCGAGTTTGTGAGAAAGATGTGGTCTTCAGACACGTGCATTTGTAGAGGTGCCTGTACACCATCACTCTTGAAGGAACGCAAATTATATTTTTTCTTCTCCATACTGTGATAGTTGACTAGAATGTAAAGGTAAAAAACTAAAATGAAATATAAAAGTATAACAGATGGAGTTGAAAAAATAAATTTAACTTTCTAGGTGCTACCCCTTCCAAGTCCTGAATGCAAATGGAAGAATGAAGGGAAGGTTATAGCCTCTAATTGGAAATAACCAATGAAATCACAGATTACAAAAGGCTGGTCTGTTTGCTAAACAAAAGAAATCAAATTTTAAGGTCCCCCACAGGAATGAACCAGCATGCACCAAGGTGCCTGCAAGTAAAATAATGGAACCGTGTGAGTGGTCTTATGAAGAACACAAATGCTGGAAACTGTTTAACCATGTACCTGACTACCTTAATGGGGCACAAAGGAGAAAAACTCAAAACTTGGAGAGGCCCAGTGATTGACTGTTTTCTGTCTTGAATAGTCTTGATCTGTATTGCTTCTTCAGATGAGAAATGAGCAATCTCTCTGACTGAGGAAATAAGTTGGAAAAGTAAAAAAGTACAGTCAGTTACAAAGCTTTAAAAAATTTTATGGATTGGAAATATGACATTGCTGAATAATACTGTCTACTACTGTCTGATTCTGTTAGACGCCAATATGGCCAGCTGGACTGCCATACATGACAGGCCTCTCTGTTTGTCTAGTTGGCTTGCTGGACTGCCATCCATGCGAGTATGAAAAACAGAAATATAAGAGGTAGTATTGATATTACAATATATATTTTAAAATTAAGTGGTGTCAGATCCAAGCATGTAGAAATCCATGCATAATTTGGCAAGAGCTTACTTTTACCATGAATACGGGATACTGAACTCAGTATTGTGTAGGGCACATAAGAGTCAAAGATTCCTTGCGCAGCTTGGTAAAATGGCATCTCTGGCACTGTCTGCACTATCACCATCCTTGTCACAAAAATTCTTACTTTTTTATCAGCTCGATGGCCAGTCCATATTTTGGTGGCTAACATAAGTGACTTATATCATAATTCATGGGTATGGGAAGAACATATACCATGGAGCCAAAATGACCACCTAAGCCTGTGGCAGAGGCGTCCACATGAAACTGGACATGACAGCATTACTGGTCATAATATATGACACTATTATGTGTACTTAAGAAAGTGTTGAACCAGTCTTGAAAATGCCTTTTAAAGTAATATTTGTCAGTCTGAAAATTGTTAAAATTGTTAAAAGGTTTCACAAGCAAAGAATGTTCAACCAAATCAAATGCGTCAGAGGGATCAGGCATACAAACAATAGTACCCTTGTTATTATCTTACTCAAAATATCATTATGGATATTTATTACTTCAGTTCTAAATCTTCTGTAATATGATGATAACACCATTTCTGTCAAACTATATGCCTTTTCTCAATCAAGATAATTCAATCTTGTGGATGCAACATTCTCAAGTACCTATATATGGCAGGGTTTGGAAAATTGTTTTAGCCATATTGAAGTTGGCTTGCAAAAATATTTGGAGAGTTTCCCAAGACAATAGTGACATTGACACATCCCCAATACAGTTTCTTTGGAAATGACTGAATCAAATATATAAAATGATTTTGTACTTCTGTCCCATATGTGAGGATCATCATTATTAATATTTCTGATATGTTGGTCTGTGGTGTTGGCAACTTTTGAGATGAAATAATTACCAAAACTGTTAAGTTGTTCAGTGCATGGTATGTATGGCAATGTTGATATTTTCTTCTTACCCAATAATTTGGAACCTCACCATTGATGTGAAGTTTTTACAATACACTTTAGGCTACACTGGGTCAGACTTGTCCAAGATGTTTAGCAGAGCTTCAGTGAAAACATCGCATCGAGTGTCCAACTCGTCAGTGAGTTCATAACTTTGTTTCCATATCTTTATTTCAATATCTTTTTTCAGACTGTATTTTAGATAAATTGAGGTCCTGATAAAAACTTACTTGTTAAAAATTCCAACTTTGATCAAGAGAAACTTTTTCAGTATATTACATAAATTTTGAAAATTTTTGACACAAAATTTCGGATTGGTAAATGTCATGACATCATGGTGTGTTTAAATATTTATTTGAGTGAGAAAATATGTCCTTCATCTAAATAATAAAGCATTTTGTGACCTGTGATGAAAAACTTTTCAGTTACCAAAATGATTGAAAACAATTGAAAAATGAATAAGATCAAAATTACATATTCCATCTACCGTATCTATACAGTGCATAATAATAAACTTAAATCTTTACTAATGCAGAAATTCCATAATGACAGTGTCAAGTTAAATACTATTTTTTGCAATATTTCATTTACCTGTATTTTGCAGCAACATCTACTTTGTTTTGAACCCAGATGTTAAGTGACTGTGAATATTTTCAATGGTTCTTGTAACTCTGATATTCTTCCACTTTAAATTAATTGAATGTGGGGCATATTTCATACTGGAAAGTGTTGGTACTTGTGCATTAAGGGACAAAACTGTACAGGAAACTTTACGTACAATAAACATAACAATTTGAAATACAATAGGCAAAAATATATCAATCACATTGTTATAACTAGATAGTAAAGTAAAGACACTGATGCCTCTGTTAAGTTATCGTAAACTTAATTTAAGGCCTATGATAATATTGAAGCCGCAAACACAATCTTAATTGGTGCTACAACTTTTGAAAGATGGACAATTTAGTTGGTAGAACAGTCGGGGTCGAAAATTTTACAATGTTCAAAAACCTTTGTTTACAATGTTAAAAAACCTGTCCTGAGCACTCCCGACCGACCCTTTCACTTGTAATGTGGTTACAACTAGTCTTAAGGTGCTATGGTATTATTTTGGGTTTTCTAACTAATCTTTTGGCTACCTATTTTGGCTTTCTATAATTTTCTCTGAAGTTTAACTTTGTGATCTTTTGACAAAAGTGGTTGGGGCGTGGTCCTATGACCTAATCTCTAGTCTAATATGGAATTGTGTAGCCCTTAATCTTCATTATTTATACACTGTAAGGCGCAACCATGCATAAACTCACTGGATAGACATAGGTCCATTTATTTACAAAACCAGGTCACACCCGACAAGACACAGGGGTGGTAGGGTGGTTATGGAGGATAGGCAACGTAGGTACGTTTTGAGCTTTGCCAGGTACATGGCCAGGTTTGGGTTGCAAGATTGATGTTTTCACTCGGGGCAAATGACATGACTAGTAGAAATAAATTCACTGGATAATTCAGATTATTGATTAAATGGAGAAAGAGTATTACTTGAGATAAAATGAAACTCAAGAAGGTGGCTGGTAGGTTGGTTACAGAATCAACTAGCATATCGAAGCTTCAGTGTTCAAATTCACAGTGTTATTTTTTGTTGTAAACTTGGTGGCTGCATATTTCCTTTAAATATGTATTCGTTTGCGTCACCTGTTGAACTGTCTGTCTTGATGTCACCAATATTGAGGTAAAAGCAATGTTAGTCAGTCTATTTTACTCACTGTAAAATGCAATGGAGGAGATACAAATTAACAAGTTAATTTACTTGTACAATTAAACTTTGACAGCTTAATATGTAAAAAAATCTATAGATCATATAAAGATGATGAAATATCCACACAAGCATGTGTGAGGATTTGTACCTTTGTAATGAATTAATGAATGAAAAACAGACCACGTGATCTGCAATGAAGTTAGTAATGTGATTCCACGGATGGGTCAATGGTGTCAAATACTTTATTCTTTGCAATTTACAAGTGTTTTTGTTCATATCTTGGCCCATTCTCATGTACCAATAGAAGAGGATGGTGTAGGGTATGACATAGTGAAGCATTACACACTTGATGTAAAAATAATAGCAATTATAAACAAGCCTTTATTTACAGGAACCAGTGCAAAAGTATGTGGGGGTTAGTATATGCGAACAGCAAGTATGTTATCTTGATCAAAATATTTCCAACAGAGAAGTGGAATACTTGAAATTTGTATAAGTATGTTTGAGAATTTAGATGTGACTAATTTTATTTTAAAAAATTAACATTAAGTGAAGAAGCATCCTGACGACTAATGAGCAGGCATAAATATGTAACATGAAGTCTGTGATATTGCAAATTATAGAGAACAGAATGTTGAGGGCAGAATATGACTTTTCTGAGATATTTATCTTTTACAAGTCTGAGGTCATGTTACATTGTTTACTATAGTGTGTGTCCTACTTGTTTTAGGATGGCAAAGTTCTTGAAAGTTATTTGAATAAGGTAAGACCGTGAAATGTTCTTGGTTGTCTCTGTATTGGTTCTACAATGGCCATATATCTAAACTTATAACATTTTGTTTGTGAAGTTTATTGTCTAAAGAAAGGGCTTAAATGAATTTATATTTTGGACAATTGTGTCATCACTGAATAATAAAAGCAAGAAATGCTAAATTTCAACTCACCCTGTTATCACAAAAAATAGTACCTACCTTGACTGACAGTTCTGTCTGACAAATATGATCTGAATCAGGAAAGTCCTAGATTCCTAATTTTATACTATTTATGCAACCTGTCCAACAGAACGATGTGGCCAATGGTGTCAAAGGCGGCAGAATGATCTAAGAGAATGAGAACAGTTACACCCTTTAGCCATAATGAGGACATCATTTAGCACGTTAAGGAGGGGACCTTCAGTGGAATGGTGCTTTTCCATAGGCAGATTGAAAGCCAGTCAAATTATCAGCCTCATCTAGGTAGGCCTGAAGTTAAGATGCCATTAAATCTTTCTAAAGCCTTTAACTGTGAAGCTTAGATTGGAAACAGGCTGTAGTTTTTGATCCCTTCTTTGTTAAGGGTTAATTATTAAGGAGTGACATAGGCCTGATTAAAAATATGAGCAATTACCTCCTAATGTATGTATGTAATTGAAGTAATAGCAGTGATAACAATATCCAAATAATATATGAAAAGAAATGTAAAGTATCAGCCCAAAAAACATCATTTGTTTGGAGAAGTTACAACGATTACGGCAACTCTTTAAACACAAAAAGACAAAAAGAGTAGGATGAGAAATCAGGACTTATATATTGTGCAAAATGAGAGACTATAAAGGATACAACATTTTTTTTCATTATTGACAAAGAAAGTTTCAACAAATCTGTCAGCTAAGAAACTGAGCAGGATTGATTGATAGTAACAATTTAGTATGTAGTCTATGGAGTTCATCATTCAAAACTCGCACAATATTTGTAGATTGTGTTGATTTTCTTTCATTTTTGTTATAAGGAATTAGATTTGGCATCCATGCAGAGCCTCTAATACTGATCCATTTTGGATGTGATCTACTGAAGATAGGTTTTTGTGCTAGATGGGTTCAAATATGGGATCTCTTTTGTCTTTGTCAGACTGCAGTTTACCAATCTATTGACAACATACAAGGTGTTGACATCGGTTATCAAGGAATTCAGATGTAAGATTATAGTTTCTCATAGTTTCCTTATTTCCAGTGTTGATATTTTGAAAAGGTAACAGTCTCTTTAGTTTGGACTTAAGGGTATGACATTAAGGTTGGTAGGATACTGCATCGGTTTAATCCACTGAGTAATTATTGTCACTGTTTGAATCTGTTAGAGTTTAAATAGTTAATGAACAAAAATCAATATTCTCTGTGGGAAACAATTAAGACAAAGTATATTTATTTCACTTTAATGGTCTTAATATTTATTTATATAATTAGGGCCGTTGCTGGTGAAGTTATTTCAAGTTCAGACTTCATGATATCTATTGAATTATCTACTGTTTAAAATGCCATAATATTACTTAAAACAGTGAATATAGTAAATTTATATGCCAAAATGAAACAAAATCTAACCATAAATTAACACCCAATACATGTAACAATTTACATGTATTATGGCATTTTAAACAGTAGATAATTCAATAGATATCATGAAGTCTGAACTTGAAATAACTTCACCAGCAACGGCCCTAATTATATAAATAAATATTATAAAATATATGTGTTAGTATATTTGTTATAAAATATTGGCAAATAAAGGTATCAAATAACGTTTTTGCAGGAGTGAGATTGTTTCCTTCTGGGACAAAAGTAAAGGAGAGAATGTTCACAAGCAAGAAAATACAGAGTTCATTGAACAGTTATAAAAAGAGTATTTTGATACCAAGTAGGACAGATTAATGGAAATTGGTTTAATGAGGAATAAACATAGTGTTATTTATAGGGGAGAATTTCTTCCTAACAGTAACATTAATTAAATATAGTATTATTTGGATAGTCCACAAATCAATCTAATGAATGCATGGTTCTGTAACAACACCATTCTTTGGAGAAGCCTGTTTACTAGAGTGTACAGAAATAGGTCCCTATTGATAATGCTTATGAATTGTTTGCCAGTACATGTCAACTAAAGCTATTGTAATAAATGGGAGCAAAATATTGAGTAATGTCAACCATAAAGACTGGTTTCATGTTTCCATAGAAAACAGACTCCATTTGACCAATGAAGCTTGGTTTTATCACAAAGAAACCTGTCGGTTTGCTATACACAATCTCTGCTGTATGTCAGCCAGCTGTAGAGAATTCATTCACTCTTTTGCACTGCTATTTCGACAAAAAATGTTCCTATAAATATAATGTCTGGAGTTGATACGTGGACAGTTTCTTAATCAGGCATATCTAATTAGTATTGCACCATTGTACATGGCTTAAGTTATTTTATCTATATGACAAACATACACTTCTAAGGAGGTTTATTGCAGGTGATTGTCTTTCAGAAATGAAGCCCTGTTCAAAAGCATCAAAATATTCCAGCCAAGTATTAAGACTGTGGACTAGCCATACAGTGTTAAACTATATACACTTATAAAGGGACACTTAGTTACTTAATGCAAATTTAGGCATTTTATTCAAAAAAGGCATTCTAATTTTATTTATCAATACAGTGTTTATAAAATGATATTTTATTGATATATTTACAATTAGCTTTTCCTCCTTAAATTCATTCTTGTGTGAAATACTTATTTTTTTACACTAACATGTGAAGAAACTGTGTCTTGCGAAAACAATTTAACATTTTTCCCTAGTTTTAGGGGTCTGTCCCAATTCTTCAAAATAAACAAGACCAGTAATTTTCAGGTTATCTGCTGTTTACAGTGCATGATTAGTTAACTATCCAGGGGGTTAATATCCCCGTTTTTATTGTCACTACAAAATGAGTGTTTGATCTTTATTGCTCATTACAGAATAGTGCACTCGATTTTTTGGTATTAAAGCAACATTATCCCGTAGTTATTGTTAGTTTTACAAAGTACATATAGGTACTTAACTGGCACAGATAACAGATTTAATAACAAATATGGGATTAACGCACTTGGTATATGAATGATACAAGAAAAACAAATCTGTAGTAACTTTAACACTTAACATTAACCTTAACATTTAAAAGTAGATATTTTAGGTTTATCTAAACCAATGAAAGCACTTAGATTCAACAAACTATATTTCTAGTTTACTTTTATAAATGCAAAAAAAAAACATTACAACACTGGATTTTCTTGAATTCTCAGTTCCTCTTAGTCGTGTGTATATTTTAAACAACAGACCAGTTTATGTTTGGTTATTATAGTTTGTGTAAACAAGGACCATAAAACTTTCACAAAATCTCAAATAATATTAATTTTATTAAAATTTTAAAACACAATACATAAAGAAGCATTTGAAGAAGTATAGTGGACAGGTTATACATAAAAAAGACTTAAAAAGATTCAAAGACTATTAAAAATTCTTTAAATAACAGAAATTACTATTCCTATGGGGATAAATTTTAGCACATCAGTAGTTCTTAATCATTTGTCACTACTTGTTGTCTGATACAGAAAAAAATGCCAAAATTTCAATATATTTTGGAAAATCAAATAATTCTATTTTGGTACATTCCAAATGACAAAAATATACTGAAAACATTAAAAGTAAGTTTCTGTATGCTGAATAAATTCATTTTTGTTTTTCATTAAAATCAAACCACTTATTGGGGTTGTTCAGTGCTATTTTGGCTAGCTATATGGCGGTAGTAAGTTGACACATAACACTTCTCTTCTAATTTCATTGGCTGAAGATATATCAAATGACATAGAGTATGTATGCTAAAAACACAGTAATATTCATACTGCTATAAAACTATGTCAGAAGATTATTGATTTTCAAGCAATGCCCCCCTTTGTCATGACAAGTATGTTCTGTATGCACAGGATGCAAGATAATTATGAAACAGTCAGCAAAAAGGGTTAAATAATATGTTAAAGTTTAAACTGTCATGATGAAAGGTTCAGTAAGCTGGATGGATAATTTCATTAGAGTGACCAGTAGAAGACAATATAGTTAATGTTACAACATTGGTGTAACACTGGTACTCAGCCCAGAAGGCACTATTACTCATTTTTGTCTTGCATATAGAAATGTTTAGTACAAATGTATAAATACTATATATATTAATTACGTAGAACAACATCTAAACTTCAAAATACTGTCAACTTAGAAATAGGACATCACTTAAAAGAAGCCCTTTGCAATAATCCAAAATGAAGTTAAAATTTAAAAACCATTGACTACTCATATACATATATATATAATTATATATATTCTATATTTGGTATGAAGCAACATGGCATATTCGTAACTTTACAAAAATGATCATTTAAGGTAAAATGTTCCTCTAACACTTGTAGAAAAAAATTCATTTTCATAAATATGACTTTTTTTTCATCTGTAAACACACCAGCAGATCCAGACCAAAGACAAAGAACTGGGAAAAATGATTGTATTAGTCCATCCACATGAATCTAACTAAAGCCCATACTACATTCTATAGCATTCATCACTAGACAAATGTTCACTAAAATTACAACATAAAGCTTGTTAAACCTTTTTCGCATTTAAGATATCATACTCGGCATTATTTACAGCTATCACACCATCATTGCATACTGTGTCTGAAATGTATATGAACCTCTAATATAATGGGGTTTATTTTTAAAAAACTGCTGTATGATTGGGTCACAATCTTTTGAAATGGCCTTTAGGGTATAAATAATATATATACACACTAGACACACCTATTTAAAATTAGTTTTTCTTCCATCAGTGAATGATCAATAAACTATGGGCAAATGGTCTTAGCATCTAATGGAAAAATAGACCAACATCACAGCTCTTGATGCTTTCATTAAATATAGATGGTTAATTTGAGCTGGACTTGTGTTTTGTGTTTTTAAAAATGTATTAATTTGCATCTAGATGTATATGTTACATGCCATTTTGACCCCATCCGCCGTTTAAAATGGCAGTCCGCCATTTTAAATGGCAGTCCGCCGTTTTAAACAGCAGGCTGCCATTTTAAATGGCCCAGCCAAATAGATAACAGGAATACATACTTCATATGATAGTATGCAATAATGACATAAGTACCAACCGACTTTTGTATGCCATTCAGCCACAATTCAAGAGAAAACCATTCTACTGGTTGATGTAATTGCAATTAACAGCCCTCCTTTGTACAATACTTATTTATACACATTTGCATTTCATTAAAGTTATCCTTAGGAAAAAATCTCACTGCTATGGTGTTTAAAGTACACACATTCTAAATGTTTGAAATTCATCCTTTTGTGAATTGACCTGTGATTTGTACATCAATGGGGGTAAATCTTATAAACTGATTATCTTTCCCTGTGAACTAATCAACAGAAAAAGGTATGGCTTAAACAAATTCAATCTATTATGTTAAATCCAGCCTACATATCAGATAATACATCAGAAAGTAATCCTACATGAAAAGAATGGCTTTACACTGGCCAGTCTATTCATAACAGTGTGGAAGTCATCCCTATTGGGTTGATTTGTTAACTATTGTTCAAGTGATCACTTAATTGGATTTGTCCCTCTTGACAGGGTATCAAAAAATTAGCTATGACTGAAACAATTGACTTAATAGTGTTAAAGCTGTTTAAATGCTTTTGGAAAATTCATAATTACTTTATATTGATATAATTATATTGCTGCTATTTAATATTTCACTTTTAAAATTTTAAGCTTAAATGACAAACAATGGAAAGAAAAAAAATTAAATAATTGTCAAGAAACATTAAACTTGTATCCCATAGAAGATACACAAAAATTCAATAGTTAACAAAGTAATAGCTAGAAAAAAAGTTAAAATGGCTGAGAGCTGGAGACCCGCCATTTTAAATGGCTCAGCCATTTAGAACCCTTATTTAAACCTAGTGAATGTAAATGGCAGTGCCTGCCATTTAAAACGGCGGGCCCCGCCGTTTTAAATGGCTTGGGGGTCAAAACGGCAGTGAACATAAACACTGCCTTGTACAAGTCTTTCAACATGTTTTACTACATATATTTTTATTTAATTTCATTGTCTGTTTTCCCAACATGATTTTACTACTTTATTTAACTGCCTTGTTTATTTCTTTCAACATGTTTTTTATTATTTCATTGAACTGCTAAGTAAATTTCTTTGAATAGGTTTTTCACAATTTTATTGAACCGAAAGTAACACCTATTTCCCATGGGTATTTACCATTAGTTTAAACTCAGATCCTTACATCTTTGCAAACTTTCTAAATATTGTAAAAATGATTTCATCTGAAAAAAATTACACCAAGGCATGCAATGTCTTGTTTAAAATCACATTTTTGGAATTGCCTAAACAAGGCTACATATCTAAAATCCAGAAACAAAATATACAGGGTGCCCAAATAACCTTACTGATAAAAAATAAAGGAAATTATTAATCATCCATAACATATACCATGGATAAAACATATGTTCTAAATAAAACCAGCAAGATATACAATGAAAGATCTTGTAAACTTTAATATTACATAAAGTCAAAATATTTGGTTGAAACATCATGTAACATTCACAGGCTCCAAGTATGTCCCAAATGTTGTCATGAATTAGATTCAAACAAACAACTACAGCAATAGATAACCACTTGTCCAGTGGTGTCCTTTTCTAGTTACCAAAACATGGTGGAGATTGAGTTGTTTCCCCAACTTCTAGCTTGGGGAGTTGGACCGATTGTTTGAAGACTGTTTAAGGTTGATTTGAACGCATCCCCCATCATGAGTATCTATGATGTTCATAGGTAAAGATGTAAAAAAATAATTGTTTCATTAGAAATTTGAGCTAATTTAGGTAATGACCTTAGACAGTAAGAATTAATTGCTTAATCTGTATTTATAACTATTGAAATGTGATACCCCATTTAAATACTAATTTCTCTTGTCTTATGTCATAGATACTAAGTTTAACTCTCTTTTGTTAGAGAAAGTTTCTATTTCATAAATATATCTCTAGATATATATCATAAAAACTTAGTCTAATACTCTTTTGCTTGAATAAGGTTTCTATTTCATAATAATACCTCTAGGCTTACATCGTAAAACTCAAGTCTAATTTTCTTTTGTTAAACTAAGTTTTCTATTTCACACTAATGTCTCTAGTCTTATGGAATGAAAACATAGTCCAATAATTGTCTGTCAAAGTAAGGGTTTTATTTCATGCCAAGGTCTCTCATCATATCTTATAAATACTCACTCTTGGACTCTTTTGATAGAGAAAGTTTTCTGTTTGACACTGATACCTCTAGTGTTATACCATATAAACTTATATCCATAACTCTTTTGTGAGAGTAACCTTTGTTTTTTATGTGAACAATTCTAGTCTTATGCAATAAATACATTGACTCTTTTGTGAGAGAAATTTATTATTTTATTGTAATACATCTAATCTTTCACCATAAGAAATAAGTCCATCTCTCTTTTGTAGGAGTTTTTTTTATTTCACACTAGTAACTAGTATTGTACCCTAAATACTTTGTCAGTATGTAAGTATTTAAAAACTTGTCACAATACTGCCTTATATGTTACAATATAAAGAAGCTTTCATTAGTTTAAATAGTTGAAGTCAATACACGTGAATAATCATAGTAATACAAAGATGTCCAAACATAAAATACAAATTAGCACTTGATGGAAAAAATATGAATCTACCCGGAAGTTAATTAAGCAAAACTAGATGAATGGAAAAGAAATCAACAGTGATTTATACTCAGTTTAAGCACATAATAAGATATGGTGTGTCATGTCATAGAAAGTCAGTGACATCCAATTTTAATGAAAGTTAAGAATAGTCAAATTTATGTCAGATTGCAGAACACAATTGCAAATTTAGGCTAATAACATTGCATAAATTAATCTGTGTCTGTTTATATTAAGTCATTTACCACATCAGTGTATAAATGTATATTTTCTATATACAACTTTTGCTTCTGATATATAAAAACAAGACATAAATCCTCTGTACAAGATTATGTGGCAGAAAGTTGCCCTGTCAATACAAGATTGACCTTATTACAACTTCTCACAAATCACGAGTGGAAAAGGGAAATTTCTGAAATTAAGTGCAGATATAACAATAAATAAGATTTCTATACTTCTCACCTCCATGTACATTTATTCAAAAAAATTTGTGAAGCATGCATGAATGACGGGTCATTAACAAATTGTTTACAGCAGACTAAAGTCCTTCAAAGATGTACTTTATAAGACAAGTGTTGTTTCTTTCCAGTATGTTGACCAGACTTTGACTGTAACCTGTGCATGACTGACTCTTCATGTTGACTTGGATATTTCCTATTACATTTTCAGTTTTGATGAAAATTCAAGAATATAAAACCTGAAACAGATCTCAGATACATTGAGGGTCACAAGCCTTAGTTAAAAACCACACCATATTTTTGGCTGAAGTATAAGTTTCATTTCTTTTGTGTTTTTTAAACTCATGTGGGATTCAAAAGAATGCATCTTACGTAAGAGGAACACCTAGGGTGACAGTTGATGTACTAGTTAAAATTTTGTGATATTTCCAAATAGTCATAAAATACAAGAATGTCAAAATATGGCATTCAGCTGCCAGTACTTAAGTCTAAACTTAGTCCGAAACCTTAGTAAATGTTCACTAACTCTAAAAAGTTTTTAAAAAATCCCAGCGTAGAGGTAAACAATAAAATCTGAGTACTGAGTTATACATAAAGAGTTTCTATGTATCAGACCAAAAAACAAGCATTTTATATATGAATACGGACACCAATGTTCTCACAGGTAATATTTTATATTGTTATGTATGGAAATTTGCAATCGTAATACTCTACTATTAAAAAAATTGGTGATACACTGAGTGGGAGCAATACATTTATCTAAACTATAGAAAAACATATTATTGTAACACAAACTGATTTGTATTTTAAGTGAATGATTCTCTTTCAGTCCAGTTTATACAGTACGATTAACATCGTGTATGTAGTCTTATTGATTTTAAGACATGATTTTTGAAAGCAGAGAATATATTTTGTTATTATATATCTCTTTTACCACCAAAACATCAAACAAAAAGCACTGCAAGGGTTTTTTTTAAAGACTAAATGTCTCATGTCTCTTGCAACATATCAAAATAAGCAACTCCATTAGCTTTAGCCCACAACAAAGCACGAAAACAACCTTGACCTCTACGACTGCACTATGTATCATGAGATATTACACTCAATTTTTAAAAAGCCAGGTAATAACAGTGATAATAGCACACAAGATGCTTCACCATTGACAGAGGCTGTAATTGGTAGCATATCATTGACTGTTAAAGTCAATTTAAAATGAAAGGGGATAATTGAACATCTGTCTCTTTTGAAGAAGCCTTTTAGGTACAAGCTACCTAATAACAGGCATTTGTAGAACATGGACGACTTGAAATAGGATTCATTGTGGATATATGCTGACTGTGTGTATTTGTTGGAACATTCTGCATATGATAGATAATGCATTCATATTTTGGTCTACTACTACTACCACTGTTACTACTACTACTACTACTACCACTGTTACTACTACTACTACTACTACCACTGTTACTACTACTACTACTACTACCACTGTTACTACTACTACTACTACTACCACTGTTACTACTACTACTACTACCACTGTTACTACTACTACTACTACTACTGCTGCTGCTATCTCTATTATCACTACTTCTACTACTACTACTACTACTACCACTGTTACTACTACTAGTACTACTACCACTGTTACTACTACTACTACTACTACCACTGTTACTACTACTAGTACTACTACCACTGTTACTACTACTACTACTACTACCACTGTTACTACTACTACTACTACTACCACTGTTACTACTACTACTACCACTGTTACTACTACTACTACTACTACTACTGCTGCTGCTACCTCTATTATCACTACTTCTACTACTACTACTACTACTACATTTATATAAATTAAGTAAATTATTATATTCAAAACTCCATCATCCCTTTCTTCTTTTTAATATTTGCATTGTTTTAACAATATAAAACACAATTATAGAGTAAAACATTTTCTATCAACACTTTTGTCTTTCTTCTTTACTGCTGAATGTAACATATATTACTGGTTATCTTTAATTTTGAACCTATGGTTGACTGTGTATTGTGAACAAATAACATATAACTACCAACATTCATGCCGAAGTAAATGGCAAAAATTCAGACCCAAGGCCTCGGGGTAGGGAGGACAGTGTATTACCACACAGAAGCTTTGCCCCCTTTCTTATATACTATAAAGGTGGTAGATGAAATTACACAAGTTTACTTTCTAAAATATGAATTTTAGACACCTCTCAAATAAGGAATCATTTTCGGGGGACATGGCACATGGGGTATATTGAGTCTACCTTGACCTGTCCAGTCCAGTCACGTCAAGTTTAGACAGTGACAACTTAAATACACACACTGACATGTTGATCTTGTCTCAGTCACACAAAGTCATGCACTGTGTGTGTCGGGTTTTGAGTCAGAATAACAGGGATTCCTAGTGATGGTATTATGTCTATTATGTCTTATTGTCTATTATTTGATTTTGTGACACGAGGACTGCAGTTTGTGTGCTTTGTTTATTTGGCACCATGAATACATCTGATCTTATTAATAGATAATATTCAATATACATATTAGCACATGCAGGCTTATTATGCTGTCATTCCGTTGAGTATTGGTATCAACAAAATATTCCAATTTGAAAATCTATATTTAGTTTCTTATCTAGTACAAAAGCTACATTTTTAAGTTGCAGAAGATAAGTGTAACTGTGATACTTCCCAATTGATAATAGGTGGGAATAATTTTTATGCATAACAGAATTAAAAACAAATTTTCTTAAATAATGAAGTGTGATTATTTATATTAAAATTATTTATATTCATTCAATAGATCTTTGGTGTCTTTTCATTTAAAAGCTGCCATATGTCTAATGAAATTCAAGACAAACTTAAACTCTATTTCAGGAATCATTTCCACCTTAGGTTTCTAACTACTGAACACCGGATTGCCTCCTTGGGTGCGACTTGGAATATGTCTAACGTCTTGATGATTTATGCCTAACGAACTGGATGGTGTGCCTTAGAATCCGCAGATATGGAGATTAAGCACTTGGACAACTGATTGATTGATTGATTGATTGATTGATTAATAAAATGCATCCTATCAGGCAATTTCACAATGTGTGAGTAACATTTTGAGGGTGGGAGATATTACAGTGGTACAATGTATGCATATACACCATTTACTCATGTGTCAAACATGATTTATGAGCACTAATTGTAGGTTAATCCCAAGGGTGTAACAAAACCTACATGTGTACATTTTATATGTGTGTGTGTGTGTGAAGAAAATGAAATAAACAGGCATGGGTTGTTGGTGAGGTACAAAGTGTGGAGAGAATGATTTTCTGGTGAATATTGCCTTTGAGTGTAAATCAATATCATGCACATTTGAATTAATGCGTTATATATCACTTAATACTGGCATGTGAGTTATCTTAAAATGTGAAGCGTATTTCATATTTTGATAAACAAAAATCTGTGAATTTTAAAATAATTTATATTGCCCACATTACAGGTGTGGACAGTCATATAGACAGGAGAGGACAACAGACAGACAGTAAAACTAATGGCCTGTCCATTGTATTCTCCATTGTTTTATAGACAGGACAGGACAACAGACAGACAGTAAAACTAATGGTCTGTCCATTGTATTCTCCATTGTTTTATAGACAGGACAGGACAACAGACAGACAGTAAAACTAATGGCCTGTCCATTGTATTCTCCATTGTTTTATAGACAGGAGAGGACAACAGACAGACAGTAAAACTAATGGTCTGTCCATTGTATTATCCATTGTTTTATAGACAGGAGAGGACAACAGACAGACAGTAAAACTAATGGCCTGTCCATTGTATTCTCCATTGTTTTATAGACAGGACAGGACAACAGACAGACAGTAAAACTAATGGTCTGTCCATTGTATTATCCATTGTTTTATAGACAGGACAGGACAACAGACAGACAGTAAAACTAATGGCCTGTCCATTGTATTTTCCATTGTTTTATAGACAGGACAGTATAACAGACAGACAGTAAAACTAATGGTTTATGCTTGGATCACACCTTTCCTTACAGTTGTTTCTGTATGTACTTGCTCTCGGTTGACGACCTAATCGTCATGCCTCTGAAAAGAAACCCTGTATCTCACTAGTGCAATTTTATAGAACGAGCCACCCTGTAAATCTATCCCCTGTATACCCACCCCCTCTAGCATGTATATTTTATAAAATCTACTGGTCATGAGAGGACGGACTGGGTGTTTCAAATATTTGTATAAAACACCTCCAACATATCCTACCCATAAGCAAATACTACCAAATCAAATCGAATGCACCCTACCCAAAATGCGTGGCAGTCCAAATTACAACCAAATGTTGATGAATCCATTTGGTTGAAGCTAATGACCTTGACATGGAAAAGTGTGACTTGTTTATAATACATTTCAATTATCAATTGCTTCATAGCTACAGTATATCTATTTGCCTAAATGTTAACACACTACTGTACCCCTGTAAGAAAATTCCTAAGCTGATCCAGTCTAAACTAATTAGACCATTATTGTACTTGATCCTTATATTGATAGATTCTAAGGCACATGTAACAGAACTGTCACTCAGAAATAATTTTACAGCAAATAAGTAGAATATTGGGCAGACCAAATATCGAGATATTACCAGACTTTATACATAGTTTGTAGGTCCAGTATTAGATCAAAAACAAAATATGTTTTTGTTGTCTAATCTTTCTGGAGCTTTGTTGTTGTTGTCGCTTCTCCCCAAATTCCCACAAATTAAAATGTAACCAATATCAAATGAACTTAATACAGATGTGATAAATAGTTTTATGCAATTTTTTTCCCAAAACTTCATACCTTGGAAAAAAGCTTTCCACGGCAGTAAAGGTTTGAACTGTTCTGTGTTGTGTCACTCACGTGGTACATATATATGATGCAGATTTAAAAAAATAAACATTGAGTTATACATTTTTTCTCTACTAGATGTTAAATGAGATAATAAGAAAAATAATCTAGATAAGTGATTAGATATGAGCTGACTACATAATAAAGAATTGTAATTGCCTATTAAAATATACGTATCCTGTTACAAAAACTCGACATTACCCCAGTAATTATATGTTAGTATATGCATATCCACAAACCTACTTAAAGACCTAAACTTAATCTAATTTTTGTGTCTTAAGAATGCTGTATACTAAACATAACTTTGGTTTATATTAGATATTACATTAGACACACCTTTTAAAAAATATATAGAGAGAACATTTTTGGGTCTGTGAATAAAAACAATAATTACTTTCAGACTGAGTCTGAATTTAGCATTAAGATTACTTTAAGTTTAAGTCAGTTACTTGTCCAGATATGGCATGTTAACTCTGTACCAATTGAAACTGACACATTAAACTGAATACACAGACTTACAAGGGTGGTACTGAGATGCTTAACAAAACCTTAATTTTTACAACAATAGTCTGAGAAAGAACATGAAGGAGGCTGGGGTAAGATTACAAATTGAAGTTGTGAGATGGTATCAGGATTGTGGCTCTCAAATACATACACGGTAACAGGGCCAGGGATTGTTCAGGATAAACTATGTTGTAAGAAAGTTGACTTATTTTAGACAATTAAACATTTATTAAGTTAAATTTGTAAACTGAGAACAAGGAAACACCACAAATTATGTATACAGCAAGCTAATTATGAAGCAAGCCTTTCAATTCTAACAGACACTTCCTTTATGCCACGAAAAAATGTTCTGTTAGAGAAAAGAAGAAAAGAGAAAATTATGAAAGTAAATACAGAATTTGAAACAGGATAAAGGCAAGTCTGTGACTTTGTAGTCAAATGGAATCTTAAGACTATATTCTGATATAGATTATAATTGAGTGAACGATGATTAATAATTTGTGACTAAGTGTAATAATAACTATGACATATACTGAAATAATAAAAGATCTTTTGATAAAAGTGTAATAATATAGAGGGTGAACCATAATTATTTGTAGATTGTTATCAGTCTCTGGTGTTGGAGTTCACACCATGAATTGTTACCTGTGTTTGTGTTTCTGTTTTGCTTTCCAAATTTCAAAGATGAACATAAAGCCACAATGTGAACAAAAATAGTCAATTAAAATTTTGATGTAACAGAAAAGACAAGAGTTTAGTTAAGCTCACCAGAATGAGTTTTGTTCACGTTGCTTTTAATTTAAATCTTTTGGCCTGGGTGTTGTTTTGTGCATCATTTTGATTGTTCAGATTTTGATGTCATCTTATTGATCATTTCTTGTTCAAAACTGGGCTATGACTATAAATATATGTGCTCAGTAGTTGAAAACTTGACGTCTATGTTGAGGTACTTTGTGCAAACTAGCTAAGTGTGTACTTATTTTGTGAGTAACATAATTACAAGCCAATATTTAAACAGTTGTGTCTATCTAATAGTTGTTTTCACCATTGGTTTCCTTCTAGACACTGATATTTGACCTATTTATTTTACCAGGTCATCCCATGTTTCTGATGCCTTTCAGACCTATCTATGTGCTTGACCTTCTTCCCTACCTCTACTGGGTGTTTGGGGCCTCATAAATTAATTAGAACCAACTTTACACGGGAGCACCTTATTTATTTGACCTTTAATATGACCTACTGACCTTACACCCATCCTCATCCCTTAACTGTTGTTGCATCTATGTTAAATTCACGGTTCTCTTTGTTGAACCTTGACCCAATTATGATTATAGTCAATTTGACCTTTGGGGTTACCCCACGCATTCTCTTTTATCTGTAACTTTACTTTTTGGATTTTAATTTATATTCAGTATAATTATATTTACTCGTATAATGTCACCTTCTAGATTACTGTTAAATTTTGTACATAATTGGTTCTAATGTGTGCTCATATATAGCTGTCGTACCATAATGCTCTTACAAGAATTTTAGTAGTTGCATTTAATCTTTTATAATAAAATAAATAATCCGACATACTGTTTTGTTGAGGTTGGGGATGTAATTGAAAACTGTTCCACTAAAGAGATACATACTACTATGTGTGTGTGGGGGTGGTGGTGGGGGGGGGTGTCTGGTCTCCCTTTCCCATCACAGTAGCTATGTGTATATTTTACATGATTAAAGAGGGCAAACCTGAAGCAGTAGAAAGGTGGGGGGATATGTGCATGTTTTTCATATGGAGAGAAATCTACGTGTTGAAATGTACCACTCATATTTAAAGGGATAAGTTGTCATTCTCTATTATAAGGATTTAAATCTTATTTTTAAAATTTGAGTCAAATTTGAGTGTGTGGATATAGAAATTTAATTGAAAGAAATTACAAAAAATATATTCAAACTAAGTTTATACTACTTATGTTGGATAGAGAATCAGGTTTTAAGACAGAGTTTGAGATTTTTTATGAATACCGAACTCAATCTTGTGTGAAACTCTACTTTTGGATTTTTAAGTTATATTTTACCCAGATATAGGCTTAAAATCGAATAAAAATTAATTTATAGTAATCATATTTGAGTTTGGTGTTTCATGAATAACATCCCAGATACTGGCAACTTTCAATATTTCACATTAATTTTGTGGTTTGGGTCGAGGTATAACTCAAGAAGTGGTAGGATGCTGCTTTAGATACTATGCATAATTTTAGTTACATAGTTAGACATTGCATAATTTTAGACACTATGCCTTTATAGCTTTATTCACCACACATATGTTGTTTTAGATACTACACTTACATAGCTTTGAATACTACTATATGGCTTTAGCCGCTGCATCTAAACAGCTTCAGAAGTTACACTAATTTAGTTTTAGAAATATTGCACCTAGTTATAGTTTTAGTAAAATTGCACCTTTAGTTATAGAGACTACATCTATATTACTTTCTGTACTACACCTTTATAGCTTTAGACACTACGCCTAATATAGTTGTAAACCTTACACATGTATTAATGGACACTACCCCTATATAGACACTACCCCTATATCGTTTTAGGCACTACACATATAGCTCCAGACATTACATCTATATAGTTTTACACACTGCACCTATATTATTTTGGGGACCGCACCTGTATAGGTTTAGATTCTTCACTTATATAGTTTTAGACACTACACCTATATAATTTTTGGCACTACATCTAAGTAATTTTAGCCACTGCACCTATGTAGCTTTAGAAACCACACCTATATATCTTCAGACATTACACCTGTATAGCTTTAAGCACTACACCTGTATTGTTTTGGGCACTACATTGTACAGCTTTAGACATTATACCTAAATAATTTTACACACCGATCAAATACAGATTTGAACATTACACCTATATAGCTTTAGACAATAGAGATATGTTGCTGCTGAATTTCGTTGCATCTTCAAAATGACCACATTGGTTTATAAACTTCTTCCCAGTGGTCATCCCAGCTATTTTGGTTCTCGTTTGTCTATTTGCTGTGGTAAATATGACGAAAGATATGACACAAGATACAAACATAAATATAACAGGTCGTTGGATGTTCCTCAATTCTACCGAACTACCCAACTTCTACCCAATACCTATCAACCCTTATACCCCTGTTCCACTGTTTTGAATTTTCTTCTAGACTACCCGAAGACTTGCAGTCTGGAGCAAGATCATGGATGTCATACCACTTGCCAATTCAGTCATGAGGATAGGCAGTCTGATTGCGCCAATCTTTTTTTTTTTTATAAATCATTTACGGCTAATTTTTTGTGCACTACAATTAATCTTTTTCTGTTATGACCTATCTTATTTACTCTTCTGTAAAATGGAGCCAAGTAGTCTTTTTAGTTTTTCCATGAAGGTCTAAGTAAATAGCTCTATGATTTTCCCAATTACTCCACCAGAGCTGTCAGTTCTTGTTGTTATGCGACAGTTTGGGGCGAGTTCCAAGGCCTATTCTTTTCAGTCGTATAACTTAGTTTTATACATGGAAAAATCACATAATTTGTATTTAGGCCCTGTTTCAGCAGGATACATCATAACTCCCCAATTTAAATTTGCCACATCTTACAGTAACTCCTTAATGTAGCCAAAAGATGCAAACTGACATCCTAAGATATTGAATGTGATGTGTCGCCCAAACTACCACTGCATCCCAGGGTAAATAGAAAGACCAAGTCAAAATTGGGCCAAAATTGGGGTGTCACATCGCATTTAACAGCCAGGGTCACATTGAGACAGATCCTCCGCTTTGCAACTTGTAGGAGTTGAACACACAGAGGTCATAGTCTGTGATTAGATGGCAAACTTTCTAATCGCTAGGTCATTGGAGATCTTAGTAAATAGAAAGAACACAACTCATGTTGAAAATGAATTTCAATGATGCCATTTATTCTGTTCTCTTCAAACAGAACTTACACACAACTAGTTTAGATAGCATTTTATTATAACAGTGCCCCAATTGTAAAAGTTAATTACAGATCTAGGTCATTGGTTACGCAAAACCAATCCATTACAAAATAGCAGCCAAAATGGCCGCACGCGAAATTTCTGCAGATTTATGTAATCACTTTGATTAAGCTAATTTTGTGCAATTTTCAAACAGTACAGTGGCATACCGTCTGATTACTTTCAATGAATAAATGCTTAATAAAACATTTCCAAAAAATAGACCTTATCTCTTGTTTGAAGCTCCTGCTGATTTTCTGCCTGGCTAAACCTGTTGCTCCCATCATAAATTTGATATAATCAAGACCTTACCCTGGAATAATAGCCAGTCATTTTAGAGGCTTTCATTTTGACATTATTATGGCAGACAAACTGTACAGATGCTTTTGGTATTGCTAATTTTTTTGAGCATCAAATAAACTGAATAACACTTTACTTTTATCTGATCTACACAGAGCATACAATCAGCTTAGACAATGGCCCCATGATGGTATTAAATTCTGAGATTTTTTTTCTCTCTGAAGACCTTTTACAGGCATTCTTTTATGGGCTCTTTGGTATAAAAGGTTACATTGTTTCTGGTGTGGTTTCTCTTGTTCTACTAAATAGGAAATTCACGCTTTAGTGGGGGAGTAATTATATCAATGTTTCTTTTAATGACCACTGTTACTATGGCAAACTGTTGTTTCAAAGTTTGCACACTAATATGCCAACACTCCCAATGAACTTTTACTATATTTTTCCTTTTCCTTTTTTGCACTCGGTATTTGTTTAGCTAAGGCTCCGGAGACCTAGGTCTGAACCTCGCCATATTAAGCGGATTTGCCTCAATTGAACTAATTACATGTGCTATAGAAACAACCATTTAGGCTGAAAATGGCAATATTTAATTGGTAATTGTTTTCTGAATTCAGGCAGAAAAATACTCCACACCAGACTAATCAATTATTGATCTGATTCAAATGTTGTAAGTATATTTGAATATCCAATGGGAGATGTTTCTAGGGCTAGAAGCACAGCTAATGATTTCATATGATTTGGAAACATCTTCACAGTGACTTTTATTACTCCTTAAAGTCCCTGACAATCATTCAAACAGGCTGAACCCCTTGGCATTTAAATTTAAATGTGCATGTTGAAGGATTCAGGCTAATATATATTCTGTGATGATCGAAATCCAGATGGTACCTGTTTTCCTATTTGGTGTTTAGAGCTACAAGATATCCATCTTTCCAGCCAAATGAGTTTGATGTAATAATGTAATCATACAAGACGTGTCTATAGATCTTCAGTAAGGTAAAATATGTTATACCATTGTGCATATCATTTCTTAATCAGCTTGGACCTCTGAAACCCCCCTGTATCTCAGCTTGGAAGTAAAAGTCTTTTGTTCTATTGTCAGTCTTGAGGACAGGATAATGCATTGATGTCAAAATGACGTCACGTGGAATAAGGCATGGCCGGAAATTTCCCTAATACGTCACATTGTATGCATAGGTGTGAACAGGGTTTATATGTCCCATTCAAATGCGAATGTCATGTTGTCTGCAGTGTGTGCCAATTTGGTGAGCCAATATCACATCCTGTTAGTAGATGCCAAACTTGCAAACCACTGGGCAGCTGAGAACCTACCGGTTTCTTTGCAGTTAACAGTTTGAAAAACCAGTGAAAACCCTAAAACTCCACAAGCTCATTCAGAAGCTTAAAGTCCAAGTTGATCTGAGATATATGGACAATGATACATTATGCATTTGCATAAATATTACTATCATTCAAGGTGAGCATCTTGAAGAGAAAAAAAAACTGCAAAACACAAATATGTTGTTGGCGAGATAGCATCTTTCCAGTGTGGAGAATAAGTATGATAAACCAGACTAAGTATGTTTTAGGGGATATCAAAGTGTGGGGATTCACAAGACAGTGTTATATTAGCAAACTGGGGCCCAAGAGCCATTTCAAAACTTGGCCAACGTAGGTTTTTTTGTCCAGACCACTTGTATACTTTGTCTCTTTTTTCAGTTTATCATCTCACTATGTGGAATATTATTTCCCATACCATCGGTATGCATTGGTATTAGAAACAACCAAAGGGTGTTGTAAAGATTGATTGACAAAAACATACATAAAGAATCTCTATATTATATATTGTGATATAAAACCCAGTTATTGTAGTTTCAGATCATGAGAGGATCACAAGGTCTCCTGTTGATGAGTAATGGCAACCTACTCCAACTGACCTGCAATAGATCAAGACAAATGTTTTAATTTTCAATTTTATCATAAAATGTATGTTATTTCTCTCAACATTTACACACACTAACCCTGTGCTCTGTTTTAAGGGACCTCATGTTAGCAACTGGGGGTTCCATGTTCTGGGACTCACTCCTTTCTCAGTTCACTACATTTCTAGGATCACATAGAACATGTCACAAGCAGAATCTCCAAAGGCAAGAATCACTACACCAATCACCATTTCTACCAACACTGGGCCATTGCTGCCATCTGCAGCAACATTTACAAGTTCCAACAGAGACACTTCACTTCATATGAATGGTGAACATAACACATCTCAAGCAAAAGGTGAATGGGCTGCTCCGAATGCTACTGCACAAGATACCCAGAGTGAAAAGGTAACTCTGCCTGCCCAGTAATGATCTCATTAGTCAATCCTTGGTGTATCTGTTGATAGTACAGGCACATGATGGTGTTACGCAGGCAACAAAAAGTCAGAACCAGATCAATCAGTATCTTGGGCTTGTGCTGTACTTCAGTTGAGACACCAGCAAAATAGTTAGTCAGTATCCCACAGGAAATCTGATGATTCTCTAAAGGATATAAGTATACGTTTTGTAAATTACTTCCTAATATATATTCTCTCCCCATTTCTCCCATGAGATGATCATTCTGTCTGAAGATTATATTCTAGAAAGCCAGGGTTGAACCAAGAACATTTTTATTTCTGGCTACTCTTCTGTTGTGTAATAGTAATAATAATACCAAAATATACATATCTAGGTCCCTCAAAAGTTTATTGTAAAAGAGCATGACCGTTCTTCCATGTCAGCAATCCATGTGTACAGTGGAAGCCAGATAGCAACATTGATGAAAAAGGATTTTATAATTCGTGATAACAAGTTAGTAACTTTGTTTTTGAAATGTTAAAAATATATAAATCTCGTTATCACAACTTAGTTTATTTGATTTCAAAAGACTAATCTTTTTTATCTCGTAAATTACGAGTCGTAATAACTAGATAGATGGAAGGGAGCCTGCTAGGGCAGTTGCAACCCTTAACCTTAACTGTAAATTTGGTTCATTGAACCATAATATTAGAAATTTCCAGTAATATTGAGGGTGACCAATCACTTGTGGTTCTTGATGCTTGATTGATTTTCACCCCTAATGTGTGACTATTAGAATTTGAGTTCACATTGAATCAACACCTGAAAATAAATTACGTGCCTTGGTGATTGGAATATATGATTTTACAAGTAGTTTTACTTCATTTATTTCAACGATTTTAGTATAAAAGATTTCAGTTTTTATTAGCATCAGGAAGATGATGGTCACACTTCCTCGAATCTGACACTTAATGAGCAGTTGGGTAGGTCTCTTCGGACTTGCTCCTCGCCCCCAGACCTAGTCGGAGCAACTAACATGCATATCAGTGATACTGCTTTCAGATCTGCTGAGGACCTTAATGCTGCGTCGTCAACTGTGCCAACTCTGGACAGCTTGAGAAGGATGCCAAGTGTCAATGACGCCATCATGCAGCTACCTTCTCACTATGAGCAAGAAAACACGCAGGAATTGCTACAAGGTAAACCAGTATCAGAGAGGTCTAGCCAGTATAATAACACTGATACCAGTAATCTTCAACCACATTTAAGTTGGCCAAATAAAGGTTTTACAGGGGATGGGGCTTATAAGTGGATCAGTTGTGATGATCTCACACTACCACAGTGGGTGGCTGGTCAGTTGACAAATGTTGTCCAAATCCAGGACAATGATATTCTAAGGTCAGTTCTTAATCAAATCATTTTTGCAATTAGGGATGCCTAGTCTCTACCCTGGCCTGCATTGAGGGAGGCTTACGCATCCTCAATGCATGAAGTTGAGGAAGGCAGGTTGTTATGGAGTGATGCTCTTTAATGGGCCTTGAATAGGCTCAGTGCCTCCCAGGTGGCTCTCAAGAGTTCTAAAACATTACCTCAGCAGAACAAAGGAAGGACATGTAAGTTTTATAACGAAGGTGCATGAAATCATGAAGGACATCATGGTATTTATAAACACAACTGTGCTCACTGTTGGAAACATGGTAGGATGTACAGCCATCCAGAGATAAAGTGTTATTATAAGGGTGTTCACAAGCAGCAAGATAAGCAGCAGAATAAGTAGGATAACCCAGGATCGCTTGGTAAGTCCAGGACTTTTCACGTCAATAATAGTAGTAACTGTTTGATTGGTAATAATTTACACCATATAAATGGTACTCTGATTACAAATAATCTTGATAATCATGTCTGTCATAATTCTAGTGAGCATTATATTGTGACTAATTGTACTTTTGATGGAAAACTAATATTGAAATCTTATAAGAATCTAGATTGTGATGTAAATCCAATGTTTGTGTATTATCATCTACAGTATGAATGTTGCCATATTCATGGTGAACATGATGGAAATGATAACATGTCTTGCACTGATTTGATTGCAGATGGTCAAGATCCAACAGCAGATGTCGAGACTAGGAGACATTCAGCTTCTGTTTTTTTTCCCTCACACTACTAACTCGCACTCACTGTATGACTGTACTTGCAGGCACCTTGGTGCATGCGGGTTCATTCCTGTAGGGGACCTTAAACATTTATTTCTGTTGTTTAGTATACAGACCACGCCTGTGGTAACATGTGATTTCATTGGTTAATTCCAATTCGAGGTTATAACCTTCCCTTAACTCTTCCATTTGCATGCAGGACTTGGAAGGGGTAGCACCTAAAAAGTTAAATTTATTTTTTCAACTTCATCTGTGACATCTTATGCTTAAATTTTAGTTTTTTACCTTTACATTTTAGTTTACTGTCACAGTATGGAGAAGAAAAAATATAATTTGCGTTCCGGCAAGAGTGATGGTGTACAGGCACCTATACAAATGCACTTGTCCGAGGATCAAGATTTTCTTACGAACTTGCTGGGTAATGCATCCGCGCATGCTCAGCCAGATTCAGATTCAAATTCATCGGCTAGTGATCTGGATGGCAGTGCTTTTGTAAATTAGTCTGATAGCGACGATGCGGGTACCCAACCACGTTCCTTTGATAGACTTGCCGCTGAAGGTCCCAGTACTTCTGCTAACAGACACATGACCCCTGATACCCAGGCTATCATTAATCAAACCATTTTGCAGCACTTGTCTGCCATTAGTGAACGGTTAAACAAGATTGAGCAAAAACCTATAAAAAAGACATCAGGCCTGCATAAATCTAGAAGCAGAAGTTCTGGGACTAAAACTACCAACGTTGTCACACAGTCCATGAGTACACACCCCAGTAATCACTCTGGTCGAATGCACACACAAATGACAGATACACATACAGTACCCAGTACTGTCTCCCTTCCTACGTTTGACCATTTGAAAGCGAATAATAACATTCAACAGGCGGTAGCGGAAAGATTTCAGAACTCCAGCATTTAAATTCTACAGGTATGTCTAAAAGAATCAGGTCCCAACGAGGGGGTGTTGAAGTCTTTGTAAAGCAAAAAGTTAGGTGGCCCCATGAGTACGTCCTTGCAGGTAGTAACAAAGAATGTGTCACATACGACCAACTTACTATGGGACAGTGGATGGGTGGTTTTTGCAGAGCTATGAGGAAGGAAATTGATCAAAATTCAAAAAATGCAATTTTAGACTATTTAATTTCATTGTTGGATGATTCCAACGACTTCTCCTGGAGCTCTGCAAAGGCCAGCCATGCAGTACTACTCTGTCGCATGGAACAGGGAGAGATTAAAGATTTTACTGAAACTGACCAAATTGACAGGATTAGTTGTGCACACACGCAAAGGCACACATCCAGTAATCAGGACACGAGTAAACATGCTTTAAAATGCAATAACACCCGTTCTATGGTGTGCCAGTATTATAATGCAGGAACTTGCAGTGAAACCAAAGGTGTCACATACCGACATGTGTGTTCCTTTTGCTTCAGCAAAAAATGGAAAAAAATTTAACATACAGAATCTACTTGTCGAAGCAAAGCAAAGACAAAAAACGAGTAATCTTGGGTGTGGGTGCTCCATCCGCCTGCCTGGTTACCTCTAGGTCTGTTTGGTCTACTGTGAAAGATAACAAGTGCATGAAAAATGAGGTTTTAGCCAACAAAACACTGCATTGTCATGGTTTCGTTCTTTCAAAACATTTACTCACAGGCGGGATGGTAGGACGTACGCCCAAGTTCTCTCACAAAGCACAAAACTTCCTTTGGCTTTGCCATCTAAATACGACCTGGGTACTCGCATCGTCGTGATTCGTAAGAATACAAATGCTCACAGTGCTGCCCCTTCCAAGGTTGGTATGTCAACTCCTTGCAACGTCTTCCCTGGCATCACACACTATAAACAGAATTCTTTACATAATTCTTCTTACAATTCTACAAAACATGATAGTCTGCTTAGATTGCAGAACAGGTTTGAAGCCTTGCAAGACATTACTGTTAATTCTGAAAATTGTGACTTGTCTACTGCCAGGGAGGGCGAGGCTACCACTGCACAAACAATTACTGCACACACGAATCTAAAGACTTGGGTTACAAAATCACCTTATCTACTTAAAAACCAAGCAAATGACTTACAACTTCATGAAAATTTGGTGACAAATGTCCCCTACTGACGCTCAATGCGCTTGTACTCACACTACACCATGTAATGCTCACTCAAGCAGAGATCTCGAACAGAACATGACCACACCTTATCTTACACTCAAAAACCACACCCCAGGTGCTGTAAGTTCTGTACAAATGCAATTCCCAAGTGTGGATCACTGTGTTAAGGAAGAGGTAGTCCCTCTATACATATGGAATAATAAACACAATTGCAGAGATTATGTGACTTGCATACAGCAAAATTGTGATGCATTCGGTTACATACCCTTGTCGAATTTGAAGTTATATAAGGGACCTCAAATAACATGGGGTACAACCCCTTCCATTTTACAAGCACACAAACTAATCAGGTAAAGTGGGGTGCCAAATTTCTTAAATTGCAGGATTCCGGTTCAAACCCAACTTCATCCTGATAGGTGGAGACACTACCTTACTGATTACTGGGACCAACAATTAACTGATCTCATCCAATATGGGTTCCCTTTAGATTTTGATAGAAAATTTTCATTGTCTTCATCAAAAACTAATCATACATCAGCTATAGAGCATGGAACCCATGTTGAAGTGTATATTAAAGAAGAACTTGAACATGGAGCCCTGTATGGCCCATTTCAGGATCTCGATTTCCAAATACATGTGTCCCCCTAATGACTAGGGAAAAGCAAAACTCAGACAGCTGGCGTACAATAATGGACCTTAGTTGGCCAAAAGGTTTTTCTGTAAATGATGCTATACATAAATGTGAATATTTAGATTCTTATTTCACATTGCAGTACCCTTCCATTGATCATATTATTGATAAGGTCAAAGCTATAGGTCCTGGCTCGCTGTTGTACAAGGTGGATATAAGTAAAGCTTTCAGACACATTCGGATAGATTCGGGCGACAAAGATTTGCTAGGTTTGCATTACAAACACATGTATCTCGATGGATCTATGCTGTTCGGATATCGCCTCAGATCCGGAATTTTTGAGAGGTGCAGCGATGCTATTAGATACATTATGAGACAACATGGCTACCCAAATCGTATGAATTATATAGATGATATAATCTATATTGATTTGCCCTCAAAATTCCACTCATCTTACAACTTTTTATTGTCCCTGTTACATGATCTGGGGTTGCAAGTGAGCGAAACCAAACTCGTTCCTCCTCACACCAAGGTTACCTGTCTTGGTATCGTAGTCAACACAGTAGATAAAACCATTTCTATCCCATCAGAAAAACTGCAAGAAATTCATGATATATGTGTACAATGGACTTCTAAGAACAACTGCACCAAAAAGCAATTACAATCATTATTGGGTTCTCTATTGTACATCACTAAGTGCATGAAACCTGCTCGATTCTTCCTCAATAGAATGCTACAGGTTCTTAGGGAATCCCATGATATGTCACACATTACATTATCACCACAGTTTCACCTTGACCTCAACTGGTTTAACATATTTCTTAAACAATACAATGGGGTCACTTTCTTTGACAACAAGCCAGTCAATTTTCAGGTGCACCTAGACGCTTCATTATCGGGGTTGGGGAGTGTATTTGGCCACTTAGTTTATGCCCTCCCTCTAGGTACTGAATTCAAACATCTCCATATTACACAATTAGAGATGCTAAATGTAGTGGTTGCTCTCAAGCTCTGGTCTAACCTTTGGTCAGACAAGAAAGTACGATTTTTTTCTGATAATCTTGCCGTGGTGGAAGTATTGAAGCTTGGCAAGACAAAAGATCCATTTTGGCAATTTGTGCCAGAAATATTTGGCTTATTACGGCCATTTTCAATATTGAAATTGTTGTTGTTCATGTCCCTGGATGTGACAATGACATAGCTGATCTCTTATCTAGGTGGGTGGCGACCCCTAATCCACAGCAAAAGCTGAGACAATATCTGCCTAATTTTATATGGATGGACACTCACATTGATTTGACTCAGCTTCATTATTGTATATAATCTTTATTTGTAGATTTGCCACTTCCTGCAGCTAAGCTGGCCACCTCAGCTTGTGCTAGATTGGCTTCTGCTTCTGGCCACTAGAAGGGCCCATGAGCATATGTTCAGCATTTTCCTGGCATTTCTGGTGGCTGGGCTGCCTTTCTGTCAGGTAAACCACTCATGTCTATTAGCTTTCATGGAGTGTTTATATCGAAACCAATTCTCTCCAGCTAACATATAAAACTACATGGCAGGCATCAGGGCACAATTTATACTTCATAACCTTGATACAACCCCTTTCCAGCATCCACAAATACAATATTTCATAAAGCACTAAAAAGCAACAGACCACTCTAGCCCAGATCACATACATACATAGATGTCCCACTTTTGTCATCCCTAGTGGCACTTACTCAAACCTTCCCAGATCCCTTAGTATTTAAATCTTTGCTACTAGTTGCTTATTTCTCCTTCCTCAGGCTTTCCAATCTCTTACCTCATACAGTTGGCTCCTTTGATCCTACCAGACAATTGGCCAGAGGAGATATATTGTTCTCCAATCAAGGAGCCACATTGTTGATCAAATGGTCTAAAACGTTACAAACCAGATCCGACATAAGGACCATTCCCCTTCCATGGTTACGAGATTCACCACTCTGCCCTGTAATCTCCTTTTGCAAACTCAGTCTGGCACCAGTAATGACCCTGTTTTTTTCCAGGTCTCATGGTCTGGTCCCACTCACCGACTCTGTTGCTCGCAAATACCTCACAACCCTTTCTGCTATGCTGCATCTTGCACCTAAACTGACATTCCATGATTTCAGGCGGTCTGGGGCTACTTGGGCTTTCCAACATGGGGTTCCCCTTCCACAAATCATGCACCATGGGACCTGGAAATCTGACGCCATATGGTCCTACATTCAAAATGTACCTACTGCCTCTTCTTCTGTCTCCCATACTTTCCAACAGCACCTACTCCAATAGCTTGACTGTTTGGTGGATTTCTCACATCATATCACCACCTACTTTACGTCTGCCACCTTCTGAATTTGACCTTGCCAGCTCCCATTTTGACCTTCACCTATGAGGTCTCATGGCTTAACTTCCAGGGTCACTGGTCGGTTATTCCCCCCACTGATCTAGTACCATGTATGGCTTATTTTTATTGGCATTTAAGTATTGTAACTCTTCCTTTGGGGGTTCCTTTTTGGCTTTTCTGAATTTGACCAGTGACCTTGGTTTGTGCGACTGATTAAGGTCATATTTATCATCTATGCTGTATTTGACCAGATTCATGATAAATGGTGTCAGCTCGGGTCATTCTCATGACTTGGGTCGTATCACTCGTCAAGGTCAGTTATATGTGTATTCTTGAAGTATCACAGTAATTTTTCATTTTATTAATGTTATGATACTCTTGTATGAATAATTCTAGATGTAAATGTGTATTTTACAATGATTTTTAGTAGAATTAAAATTATATTTATCCCAACTTGCTGGTCTTATTTCGGCCTTGTCCCCCAGGGGAATGCCAGTCCCCTGTTGATCATATAGATAGAAGGTATGGAAATAATGCTGAGACCCCTGATATTTGCCAATTTGCTGGGGTTCAAACCATGGCTATTTTAAACTGGTATATGCATGATGGTGGCTTTTCTCAAGCAAACTTGGAATAAGTAGTCTAACTCTCAAGTACAGGGGTTTTATTGGGCTAAATATGGCAGCAGTGGCAATAGTTGGGCTCTTTGTACTTGTTCCAGTCTGCCTGTGGGCTGCCTTTAAGTTATGCAATATTGTTATGTGTTTACAAATCCTGATAAATCAATGTCACAGGTCAATGCAATAGATGATAATGCACAATATAATTATCTCCAACATTTGCGTTGTGTTAAAAGCTTTCGTTGTAATTTCAGAGTGTATATGGAACATGTAATTGATCAATTGTGTCAAATGCAGGCTGATAGTCTATCAATAGAAACAGTCTCAAGCCAGATCAGTTCCCAGCTTGGCATTAGTGAGGATTGTTCTGATACTCTTGTTAGCATTGTACATGAATCCGAGGATATAAGGACTTTATAGGAACAGTACAATACACTCTGCTAACAACCATAACACATTTGCAGGTTCTGATGTCCCAGTTTCTCCACTTGGCATGCATAACAATTAAGGTCGTTGCACATTTGTGCGGTACGAATTTTACTGCATGCTAAGCAGGTGAATTTTCTTTACCTTGCACATTTGGGCGATTTTTCCCAGCGGTTTTCAGTAAATTGAAAAAATTATTTTTAAACTACGGCAAAGTAGTAGAATAGTTAAACTAATCACATATAATTAAACATCTAATACTCAACAGTATATTTACACACCTATCATACCCTTACATGAAATTTAATCCCTTCACAATGAAGAGCCTTGCCCTTGACCAGTATCCTTTTATAATACAGGTGATTACACCCCCTTTCAATTAAATTCTGGCTGTGTTTTGTCTACATATATTGCCACACACCTAACTTGCATTCCTTTCTCCATTGAAGTACTTAATCCATCCAAAAACAAGACCCTTGGCCAGTGTGCCCCTTCTAGAATTACTGTTTATTACAATCTCTATTAAATTAAACCCTTTCATGTGTCTGTATTGACACACACCATATTTTGTCATCTATCTGCCATTAGTTAATCCCTTCACAATTACGTCTGTGTGCTTGCATTTTGATTTCCAATTATTATATTTGTGTAGAAACATGTGGGAAATCCAAATATCTATGAAAACTTGGGGAAAAACAGTAAAAAAGCCGCGCGCTTTTTCGGAAAATTAGAAAATTTTCTAAATGCAAAAATCTGCACCGCTAGCTTCCACGCCGCATATGTGTATAAGCAATGAACTACTTACGTTATTTCTATTTATCTAGCCGCACCGCGCTAGTGTACAATGGGCTTAACTGTTGTGTTTTGATTGAGCAGCTCACACTTTCTTTTGATATTAATGATCCACATGAGACTACTGGGTGTCTGGCACACGACTCCACAGACTTTGAGTTTATGGACCAGTAGGTTGCAGTGGCAAAGTTATACAGGGCACTGGGTTGCCTAACTACAGGGCTGCCAGAATTCCTGTTTCTTCTTCATTGAACATTCCAGCATGGGACACTTATCTGCTTGATTATCCTGACAAAAGGCTTGTTCAATATTTAAATTTCCTCTTTCATTGTCAAATGAGAATGACTTGCATGGCACTCATATTTCAAATCACGTCTCAGCTGTACAGTATCCACGAGATGTTCAGGAATATATTGGCAAAGAAATATCCTTGGGTGCTATTTTAGGTCCTGTAACTTATATTCCTGAGAAGGATTATCACTGCTCCCCTCTCCTTATCTCGTCCTAAAGATATACATAAACGATAGGTTATACTCAATTTATCATATCCAAATGGCAACTCAGTGAATCACTATGTTGATTATCATCTGTTCAAAAATTTTCACTGTACTCTCAGATTTCCAACATTTGATGACATTGTTCAAGATGACATTGTGCTTACCCAGATAGCAAGATGCTAGTGGGCCACCGTTGGCTATGGGTGGCAAAATATAGCTAGTGGGCCACCACTGAGCCACTGCTGGACCACTGACTGTATTTTTTTCAAAATGTTTAAAGCATTGTAAATAACTTTATAAGCAACATCAACTATTGTTTTCTGACATTTTATTTAACAATATTCAATGTTAAAAACAGATTATTCAAAATATAAATATATTACGTGGCCCACTATTGGCCCACCAACTACCAAAGTCAGTGGCTGTAGCTCAGGGACCAGTCTGTGCCCACTGGTGTAAAAATCAGATAAAATGTGCATTTTCTTTCACCAAACATAAGTTAATATCATTTATATAAACAAACTTATTCTGTACTTCTTCATTTTGCTCAGTCAGTCATTCCTCCACTTTATTACGTTATATATTGCTTGCTTATATATTTGCCACAGGTGGCCCACCCACTACATAAGTAGTACAGGACCTATGATGGGCATCCAGGGGCCACTGGTGGCAAATATTTTATTTTTAGTGAAGGTTAAAGAAAGATATCTTCATTTTTTCCATGTGATATAATTTTTTTTTTTTTATGAAACCTAAAACTATCGCAGAATTTTTTCCGTCTGACACATGCAACTATGTAAGAGCTATATGTAGTTGGTGGACCAATGGTGGTCCTCTGGTGGCTATATCTCAAGCTCTGCTGAACGGCATTTGTTTTGACAGATCTTGAAAAGAGATTGTCTTGGCTTAAATTCATTTAGTTTAAGTGAATGACTTTCCAAAAATTGTTGTTTTAAATTTTATTGCACAAAAAAATTGCAGACTGGTGGTTCATCAGTGGTCCACTTTCTGTCTGAATGGTACTCATACTGTTGGTCCAACGGTGGCCCACCGATGGCAAAGTATTGGATACTTTATGTATTTGTCTGGACCCGTTGGCTATGAATGGTAAAATATAGCTAGTGGGCCACCACTGTGCCACTGCTGGACCACTGACTGCATTTAAATTTTTTTAAGCATTATAAACCTCTCCTAAGCAACCTCAACTATTGTTTTCTGCCATTTAACAATATTCAGTGTTAAAAGCACATTATTTTAAAGTATAAATATATTGCGTGGCCCACTGTTGGCCCACCAAATACCAAAGTCAGTGGCTTCAGCTCAGGGATCAGCCTACACCCACTGGTGTAAAATTCCTGGAAAAATTAGATAAAATGTGCATTTTCATTCACCAAACATAAGTTAATGTCATTTATATAAACAAACATATTTTGTACTCCTTAATTTTGCACAGTCAGTCTTTCCTCCACTTTATTACTTTATATATTTGCCACAGGTGGTCCATCATTGGCCCACCCACTACATAAATGGTACAGGACCTATGATGGGCATCCAGTGGGCCACTGGTGGCAAATATTTTATTTTAGTTAAAGTTAAAGATATCTTTATTTTTCCATTTCATATAATTTTATGTTTTGATGAAACCTAAAACTATCCCAAAATTATTTTTATTTGACACATGCAACTATGATCTGTAAGAGCTATACTTAGTTGGTGGGCCAATGGTGGTCCTCTGGTAGCTAGACCTCAAGCTATGCTGAATAGCATTTGTTTTGACAGACCCTGAAAATATAATGCCAAAAATGAAAACCAAAAATGGGAGTCCCAGTAATTTATTTTAGGAGTCTAAGCTACGCTGAATAGCATTTGTTTTGACAGACCCTGAAAATATAATGCCAAAAAATGACAACCAAAAATGGGAGTCCCAGTAATTTATTTTAGGAGTCTAAGCTACGTAACAGATATCAAAATTTTGGCATTTTATATTTTTCTATTTACTCTGTATTATTGTATCACTGTATTGTTTATTGCATTGTCTGAAAATAAAATTATGATTTTATATCTCTCTTAATATTTTTTACTTGAATCTTGGTTGTTGCACTTTTGGGTCTGTCTTTTTATGCAGATTAGGCACTGTTAAAGTCATATTAGAATTCATTAAGGCTTTTACTTGTGCAATTTGCCATTGTAACTGATGGAATTTCATCAAGTGTGCCACTGGTTTTGCACCAGCACCACACATAAGCATGCATTGAATGAATTGCCAGTTCTGTATGTATGGGTAATATTCAAAACACCCAAACCATAACATATCTGCTGACAGATGGCTGCCAATAGTGGACCACCAGTCAAGCCTGTTTCCAGATAGCATTCTGCCATCGGACCAATATTGGCTGGTGGTGGCATGGTCTGCAGAGTTTGCCAACAGTGGCCCAACGTTTGGCAAACATGGCTATTGGTTGCATGATCAGTAGATTTTGTCAACGTTGGGCCAAGTTGGCCCAACGAAGGCTTGCCAACCAAATCTCAGGCTGCCGAGGTTGGGTCAATGGTGGATTTTTATTCAAGATAACGGCGAGCAATAATAGGGGATTTTGTGACACTTAAGTAAAAATTATTCATTAAAAATCATATTTCAGTGAGCCCACAATTTTTAACTAACTAATTAGCAATTTTAGACATAAAAATAACATTCTCATTATAAATTCACAATAAGAAAAGTTGTTTCTGAACATAATAATTTTATTATTTGATTATGGACTACATTATCTTAAGATATTGTTCCACCATTGTTTATGTGACTTATCAGGGATTCCCTTCACTAAAATCCACCCCCAGTCTGTGAGTTATTTACTTTCTGTTAAACAATGGCCACATAACTCCATGCTGCAATCTGATTGGCTAATGCTATAGTAGTAGTAAAATTTTACTATTGGCTTGCCAACGTCACACTGATGGCCAAAAAGCCATTGGGCCAACAGTGGCTGCCAACGTCGGACCAACAGATATACCAATGTTAGGCCAACGTCTGCATGCTCTCTGGGATGTTGGCTAATGAAGGTGGTCCACCAGTGGACCAATAGAAAAACCTATCATTGGCTGGCAACAGTGGGCCACTGATGGACCACCAGTAAACCTTATTGTTGGCTGCCAACAGTGGACCACTATCTATCAGCTGGTCACGCCACCAAAGAACCACCATAAAAAGTTGATGGCCTCCAACAGTGGGCCACTGGTGGGCCACCAGTCAACTTTGTTGGCTACTGAAGGTGGTCCACCAGAGGACCAATAGAAAAGCCTATCAGTGGCTGCCGACAGTGGGCCCCTGATGGACCACCAGTAAACCGTATTGTCGGCTGCCAATGGTGGACCACTGTCTACCAGCTGGTCACGTCAATGGCTAGCTACCAGCTACAGCCAATATCAGACCGACCGCTATGCTGCTGGTGGACCAGTGGTGGCCCTACAGAGTCTTGCTATCTGGGTATGTCCCTTACCTTATAAAGATTGATGTTTCCTGGGCTTTCAGAAATCTTAGGATTAACCCTAGCCCTAATTATAGGCTTAAATTTGGCATTAAATGGGGCAATAATTATTATATTGATGGGGCTTTAGTGTTCAGTTGGGTTCATGGAGAGCATCATTTCCGATGCTGTCAGATTCATTATGAAAATCTGACACATTTGAGTACATTGATGATTTCATGTCAAAGTTTTTGACATGTGTTGGCATTGATGTTAATATAACCGAGAATACCATCAGTATTTTTAAGGCCAAGATTAAAACAATTCATGATGAGTGTACAGCCATTTATGGCAAATCTCGCATCAGTAAACACATTTCAACCCCTTTTAGGCAAATTATTGTATTTCCACATATGTGTCACTTTCGCCCGTATATTTGCAAATGGGATTTTGCAATTATTCAGGAAGAACTCACACAAGAAAAGTATTATTCTTGATAATGAATTTGAAAAGGATTTGTCTTTGTTTATACAATCTTTTCCAGCATATAATAGTGTTACTTATATTGTCAAACAACAACTTCAGGAAAATGAAACTTTGTATATTGATGCTTGTTTGACTGGTATGGGACTGTTTGGGGTGTTAAAGTATACCCCACCCCAATATTTGTTATTCCCCAGCATCTCATTAAACATTGCCAACCTTGAAATGCTTAATAATCTCACAGCTCTCAGGGTTTGGGCCGATCAAAGGGCTCATAAGGAAGTACTTTTTCTGTGTAACAACTGGGCAAGTGATCCAAACAAGTAGAACTAATGATAAATTTTAGCATGTTGCTTACGAAATATATGGCTGATTTTATCCAAACATGATATAAAGTGTAGAATGAAGCATGTTAGGGGTATTTACAACAAAGTGGCAGATGCCTTCTCTGGGTTATATTCACACAAGTCACTCCCTTATGACCTCAGGTTCGAACTCAGAACCAAATATCAGAATTGTCATGTTCCACCTATTTATTTTAATCTGTATCTAACAATCTAATTTCAGGATCAACTCCGGTTTCCTTGCAACTCATCTCTTCAGCCATTAGTAGAATTCACACAACTTTTCGACCTTCTACTAGGAGTTCACCCAGGACGCACTTCAAGACTTTCCTGCTAATGTTCTTTCACCCAAAGTCGTTAAAACTTATCTCTCCTATCTTAAGACTATGGCCAGATTTTACAAGATACCCTCTGAGAACTGATATCACCATTCTGTTGCACTATATGTGCGCAGTCTTACAATAAACTCAACATTCAAGCCTGTCCTCAGGGGGGACATCCCAACTCTCCTTTTAATTTCACAAGCATGTGACTCACTTCGTGACCCTTCCTTGTTTAGAGCTGCTTTTCTGCTGGCATTCCGTATGTCCAATATTGCACCTCATTCAGCATCTAAATTTGATTATACACCTTAATCTTCAGAATACCCAGCCACCCACCCCCGTGCCCATGTTCTGTTGAAATGGACTAAAACTCTTCAAGATAGAGTGGGCCATCGCATTATTCAGATCCCTGAATTTGACCATCCGATTATGTGGACAGTACTGGTCAGTATTGTTACAATCTCGCCTCCTACTTTTCCATTGTTTGTCACTTCGCAGATCGGGTGCAACCCTTGCTTATGATTGCCAGGTTTTTCTTCAAAACATAATGGACCATGGGCTGCGGAAAAGTCCCTCAGTATGGACTTCCATAGCAGCTTTTGTAATCCCTTCAACTTTCACCTCAGATATCAGTTCCTTTCTTGATTTCGTTTGGGCCAGTTAAAATTAAAAAAAATCCTCTAACTAACAGAATACATAAAATAACATGTAAAAGACATGTCGTAAGCCTTTGTTTTAAGTTTTAAAAGTTTAAAAAAATAATCATATGTAAAACAATCATGGTTACACATTGATCTATGAACTTTTTAACCTGCACTTTACATGGCTGGGTCACTGAAGTTATAACTTGTCTCTCATCTGATCTGTTTGGATTATGACTTTCAGCTAGGCTTAATAGCTGTCCTCACTAAACTTGCCAGTTTAATCTAAAGTATAATTGATTGGATCTTAACCTTTGGTATGACTTCTTTCTAAGTCAGGTCTCTGACCTCGGGTAACATTCAACAGCTATGGCATTTTGGTCAAAGTTCGCCCTGGTGTGGCAACTGTTGGTTTTAGGTAGGTAAAAGATTTCACAATTGTGATAATGAGTTTCTATCTCATTTCCAAAAATGAGCAGTTTCGTTTTTGTTGATTTTTCTAATTTGTAACAATGAGTTATTCTCTCGTTATCACAACTTAGCTGTTTTGTTTTGGAGGGTTAAATTTTTTAAAGTTGAGATACAAATTTTTTTCTTTTTAAAGGGTTAAAAATATTTGTCTTGTTATTACGACATAATTTATTTGTTTTTGGAGGGTACAAAATGTAATTTTAACCCACCAAAACAATAAAAACTCAAGTTTTGGCCTTTCAAAAAAAAATTTGTAAGTCGTTATCACGACATCAATTTTTTTGCACAATTTCACAATATGACTGACAGACTAACTTATGACTGATTGACTTAATTTATTTCCAGTTGAACCAACAACAACCAACATTGAGAATGTCTTTTTCACAGATATTTTTCTTATCTTTTGTGGTTGTAATTGCCAAACACTAATTCTTTTTAAAGTGATTGTGAAATGAAATAACTATTTACGGGTTAACTTGATACTAAAATATTAAAAAAAAACTAAAGAATTGCTATTTAAATTGGGTAAAAAATAAAAATTTCAAATATAAAATTCTGAATAATTTTGTGTGTAAAGTTTGAACTTTGACATTTGAGGACTTGGGTTTAAATGTTTATATCTTTCTGAATAATTTTAGATGTAAAATTGTTTAGAATATAGGTTAAAAATGGGGTAAATCTGGTTAAAATTGTATTGGGTTAAGAATGGTTTGGGATTTGTTTTAATATTTGTGTAACACTATTGTTAGGGAATCGAGACTGTGAGAAGGCTAGCTGTAAAGCATCCAGATATATCTGTGAGAAACAACCTTGAAAGTGACAGTTTAAAGATTATGAAATATTATAGTTTTGCAGTTTATATCTTGCTACTGCAGTTGCATGTAAGATCTCTGTCAAGTAACACAGATATTTTTGTAAAGAATAAAACAGCAACTATTGTTAGGGAATCGAGACTGTGAGAAGGCTAGCTGTAAAGCATCCAGATATATCCGTGAGAAACAACCTTGAAAGTGACAGTTTAAAGATTATGAAATATTATAGTTTTACAGTTTGTATCTTGCTACTGCAGTTGCATGTAAGATCTCTGTCACGCAACACAGATATTTTTGTAAAGAATAAAACAGCAACTCAGAACACATAACAACTATTAAAAAAAGTTCTTGGAATATTTGGGTAGTCCTAAAAAGGACTGATAGATGACACCTTGTTCTCTTCTCAGTCTTCTTAAACCCTGTCCTCCTGCCTAGCCAGTGCCCCTGGTTTATTGAAGTAATCCTTCAGTAGGTCTTGTTAATGTTTGGCCTCCCTCAATGGGTTTCTAAAATTCTCATTCTGCCCATGGTCCACCTGGTCAGCCTGTAAGGGTTGTATGTCGTCTGCTGGAGTGGATGGCCTGTATGCTCCACCCTGATGACTTCTCAGCATGTTATGTAGTACCACACATGTTAACATAATGTCCCTCACAACCTCTGGCCTTTGCTCCATGGTCAGTAGTACCCTGAACCTTCCCACTAATATTCCAAAAGCATTCTCAGCCACCCTCCTGCCCAGTGATATCCTGTAGTTGGCTACTTTCTCTTCACTGGTCAGTCGTCTTCTTCTGTAGGGCTTGACCAGCCAAGGCATTAGGGCAAAGGCATCGTCACCCAACAGGAAGTAGTGTAGGGTTGGCCATCCAGGTCCTAGTGGTTCTGGTGCTGGTAGTCCCATGGTCCCATTCTCAATTTTTTCTCAGTTTGCTAAGGTTGAATACATGTGCATCAAATGAAGAACCACTGACCCCCACATTGATCCACAGGAACTTATACTCTTCATTGACCAGGGCTAACAGTACCTGGAGAAATAACCCTTGTAGTTTAAATATTTACTGCCTGACTTCTTGGGCTTTTTCATAGGTATATGTTTAACATCTAGAGCACCTACAGCATGGGGGACATTCCATCTATTTCTAAATTGCTCCTCAATCCTTCTCCACTCTTCAGGATCTGTTGGATAGATAAAATATTCTTGTTGAAATTCTTCAAGGATGGCTTTGCACACCTTTGGTGGCATCCTGATGAAATTCTGGTAACCTGGTATGTCAGTTGTTATTAGCTCATCCAAGAGTGTTCTGTACCATCCTCTCTCCTCTCTTTGAAGTATCCAGGGCATAACCCATGGATTCTGTGGCTTCCTCCTCCTATATGGTGGGGGCTGGGGGTGTGGTGGTGGTGCTGGCTGGGCAGGTGCTGGGTTCTGTTGTCTTCTTTGTCTGGAAATCACAATGAAAAATAACATATTCAAATTGATAAAAAACCAAAGGACTCTCAACTTGTCAAACAGTTTATCTTGTTGTGTAACTGTCATCTTTGCAGTGATCAATTCCTCATCACATGTGATGTGGGGTTTATATAGTGTGATATGGATCCCGATTCTGGATCCTAGCTATGGATACTAACCCCGAACAGTCTTGTCCTGATGGGTCATGGACGTGGTCATGGCTTGTCTGTTTGTCTTTACAGCTTGTCTGTTTGCAATGCGACTTGTCTGTTAGGGGTTTAGGGCTTGTTGTGCCACTTTTCAGACTGATCGTGCCAAAAAATCTCCCCAACCCTACATCTTTTGTCAATACTCTTTATGTCCTGTCTGGAATTCTACCGTATTGCCAGGGAATTCTTACTGACTGCATTTTTTCACCTTCCTTTTCTACATTTCAATGACTTTTGCAACTGACCCTAGAGTCGTAGGGTCAGTTGCAAGGTTGGCTCCAGTGGAAAACCCGCAAAAGGCATGCTGGAAATATCAATCAGCCATCACATCCTACCATTGAATAGGGGTAACACCTTCAAAAAGTTAAAGATCAGGTACCTTTTGAAAACTTTATATCTATTTGTATTTTTCACAAAAATTCTCAGAATTAACTTTCCACTAAGTTTATTACATTTTGGACCCCAGAGCAATAGCTAAATCCCTACCAGATTGGACGTTCTAACATGACATATATATTACAATGATTCACCATTAAACTATGAACTTGATGAGGTTGTAGAAAGTTTTCAGAGTGATAGTACTACATATAATAACACAATTTTCTACCATAATCGAGAGGCACAATAGTGTATTTTATTTATGTGCTTACTGTTTTTGCTGCTTTACTGTATATTTCAAAATATGAAATCCGTGAGGAAGACTTTTGATGGGTTTATACCTATGTTCAGCTGTCTCTGTGACCTTATGGTTAGAGTGTTAACTTTAGAAGGGAAGCTGGTTTTCAATCCTTGGTCAGGTTGTGGAAATTGTCCCTTTAAACTTGTCATTGGTTGGCATTCTGTTCAGAAGAATAGAAATATTCAGCTTGGCTTTATACCATATCAGCCACTGGAATCCAAGGAATGATCTACACCCATGTAATTTAAACAAAAATAATCTCCTAGTCTCTCATTATTGTGAATAATTTTTAGGTAATATTAGTTAGAGCTTAACTAACTCCTTTCTAGTTAATCACTAAGTGCTGTTATCATTTAAAAAATTAATTGAAAAACATACAGTTCCTTGCATATCACAAATGCCTTTGTAACTTGCGGATGACCCACCACTGTTCTGGTACATGGACAAATGCAATAAGGATATGCTGAAGTACTGCCAAAAGTATAAAAGGTAAAACAAAACTCAACAAGAGCACTAGGAGAGGGCATACCTTCACAAAGGCACAGTACCTCCAATATTGATTATTATTTATGAGTGTAATGAGAAAAATTGTTGTTTGTTTTTTAAATTATTGAATCCAAGCAGTGATCCACATCATCACCAAAATCTAACCATCTGTTTCTTGTGCCAGTCTTGACATTTCCTGAAAATTTCACCAAATAACTTTTCGAGTATTTGTGGAACCAAAACCAACAGGCCGAGGTAAAATACCTGAAATGTAAAACTAAAACCCTTACCTTAAATACCCTGCAAGGTGCAAAGGCCTTAACTAAAGTACAAGTTATTGATAGAGAAGGAAAGCTCTATATTTTAAAGAATAATTTTAGTTTACAAATAAATATAATTACGGATAGAGAATATAATTGTTTTCTATTAGTATCACCCCATGTATTGTATGTCATATATTTTTATTGTAAGTGGATAAAATCTTTTAGATTGTTTTCGAGAGACAATAATTCAATCAATATTTAGAATCTTTAAAAATGAAAATACAAAACAAAACAAAATACCTCCAACGCCTAAATCACGTTATTTTAATTGTCTTATATATGGAACCCAATCCACCTATTGAAATAGAGAAATAAGCATGAGGAAGTTATTTGGCTGTGAAGTTGCTTTTCTATGCCGTGCAGTCATATGAGACATGTCATCAGATTCAACAGCTGCCATATACAGTATTACACAAGAGAGTGTGATCTCAAATTAGTCTCATCCAATAGTCAAATTATCGATAGAGGTAAAAAAGCCTAGTACTGTGAAAGACTACAACTGTTTTCAAAATACACAGGCCTGATAAATAACCCATATGTTCCATAAGCCCTTGCAAAGGATGAAATTAACACTGGGGAATGAAACTATATAGTGACAGTAATTATATTAAATTCAGCTTAAATGTTTTAATAGTAATTGCAGTATTTGCACAAATTAGATGTCTTTTTTGGTGCCAGCTTTGACTATGAAAATTTGAATTTTAACAGTTTTAATACCACTTGAGTTAAGTAACTGATTTCTTGTATAAGTTCTCACAAACTTTTCCACCTGGCTATCTAGCTAAAGTGTGTTTGCCCAGTTAGTTTGGCTCAGATTAGATTTGACTTTGATTTGAACAAAGTTAAAATAGTGGTTCTTTTTCATTGGATGGACATTAATAAATGGTTATTCTTGAACCTCTTTTTTCAGTTAGGGGAAGGTCAATCACTGTAGCCTGGATTGTAGTTTAGCAGTGGAATTGGCCAAATGGTGCACTGGTTACGGCAGTAAGGAACTCTTGCAATAATCCATAATGGGACTGTTTCATTGTTACGATTGACCTTCCTGGTTGGGTTACAATCCTGAAAATGTGCTGTTCAGGAGGCAGTTCATGCATAAATCCAATCAGAACGTTTGTAGATCATTCCAGTGGGACTTCAGTCTGTTACTGATACTGCCATCGTCTCAGGTGACAGACATACAATTGAAATGGATTAATACATGTATATGTGGAGACTTACCCACTTAAATATTTGATTTAACAGTTTAATAAATGTAAAAGGGTGTTTAATTCAAATAACCAGGAAGTATGACATACATGATATATTTATTAGTATTAATATGGATCATTCAATCTCCCACAATGTTTTCAGCATATCAAACCTTTGTTTGGTTTAAATCCACTGCTTAATAACGTGGATGACCATATCTTTCAACACAAAGACATTGGTTTCACATTTGATCTAGGTGTAACATCTCTTAAGATCTAGTTCTAACAAATCTGTGCTGGACTCACGAGCTACACAAGAGCCAGAAATATTTAACTCATCAGGTCTAGTTTGTTGCTCGATGTGTTTAGTATTTTAGTAGGTTCTATTAGGTTTCATAATTGAAGATTAAGTTGAGATTTGTATTTGTAGAAGAACGCATTCGTCACAACACAGACAGCACTTCCAGCACACAGAAAAGTTTTTAAAATGTTTGTAAAACCTGCCACAAGCTCTAATGTGTTAAACTGAACATGCTAGAGGGATGAAGGGTGGGCGGAATGGCTATATGGGGGCGGCTTATTTTTCATGGGGGTGTTCCACTGGAACCAACCTTATAACCAACTCCACGACTCTAGGGTCAGTTGCAAAAATCGGGGATTGGGGACAAAAATCCAGAAAAAAAAGCATTTAAAGTGTTTATAAAATTTAAGGTCAGTACCATCTACCGAACAGGATATGGTACATCCTGGCTAGTCTGAATCTACCTACCGACCTGACTTAGGATTGGGAGGCTTTTCTCCATGACTAGACGGTAAACTACCAGGACAAGCTTTAAACTAGAGATAAGCCATATCAAGTCTCGACAAGCCGAACTGACAAACAGATTCAGGGTACTATGGGCACCATGGAGCAAAGTCCAAAGGTTGCCAGGGACATTGTTTTCACATGTGTGGTGATGCACAACATGCTGAGGACACACCAGGGTAGAGCAGATAGGGCACCAACCCCAGCAAATGATGTAGCGGCCCTATGAAATGAACAAGTGGTGTATGTGCCAGATGATAACTGCAGGAATCCTTCAAGGGAGTCCAAACTTTAGCCAGACCTATTGAAAGATTACTTCAATCATGTGGGTGCATTGGCGGGCGGGAGGACAGAAGCTGTGATGTATCAAACAAGTACCCTGGGGGAAGAAGAAGCTGGCATCTATCAGTCCTTTTGAGGACTATCCAATTATTTCAAGAACTTTTATTTAAGCTGGTGTTGCTCAAATTTCCAACAAATTTCCAAAGAAAATCCAATCCATTTCCAACAAGTTCAAAACTACTTCAAACCAAATCACAAGTCCCCTAAGACTATTGACAAGTTTCAACCCGAATTATGTAAAAATTTCTCCCATTATAAGTCGATATTTATAAACCTCAAAATTAAAATTTTTTCAAAAATTTTTTGGCAAATTTGCAAAGTTTCAAATTCTCAAAATCTTTGGGAACCTCAAAAGTTTCTCAAAGGTTAAAAGTCAAAAAGTTGGATCCAAAGGTCAAAATACTTTCCCCAAATGTCAAAGCTCCTTAAAAGTCAAAGTGTTTGCATTTTTTTTTGCAATTTGTTATTTTGGGGCTGGCCAAAGTTTCACTCACTTTGCCCCATTTTTTTGGCCAAAGTGTTTTTTTGAGTTCTTAATCTAAAATTGGTAAATTTTTTTTCTAAGTTCAAAATCTTTCATGTCCAGGTTTGAAAAATTTGAAGTTTTTTTCAACTTGAAATTTTCAGTTACTCACGCACTCATTCATTCACTCATTTTGTTCATTTGTGTTTTGGGGTAAAGTGTTTGATGTGCGGTGCAGTAATGCTTCTTGTTTCTGGATTTTTTTAACATGCGGCTGAATAATTGTTTTTGGAAGATTCAAGTGGTCCTGAAAAGGATCTTTAAATGTTTTATAGCAGTGGTCCTGAAAAGGACCAATTGTAATCAAGTGCAGTTGTTCTATTGCTGTTGCTGTTTGGTGTTGGCTGACTGCTGGGGAGACAGAGACTGGCCTGGCTGCTGCTGATATTCTTGCTACATACTGGTGCTTGGATGAGAGGCCGCGTGTTGGTGCTGGTTGGGTGGTGAAAATGGCCACAGAGTGTCGATCTGTTGGTATCTCATAGCTGACTGTAGATTCCCAAAGAAGCTAGAGAGTCCTGATATGCTGTGTTGACTTTCTTTGCCTGCAGCAGAGGCAACTGATGGTGGGTTGAAGTGCTTCATTGATGTTAGTGTGAAAGTAAGCCATCATGAAGGCCCGGGTTGTTGGTTGTCATCAACTACAAAGGAAGTCGGTTGCCCTCTTGGTTGCTGCTGCCTTTGTTTGCCACTTGGCTCTGCTGAGCTGGTTGGATATCATGGCTTGCTGGCATTTGAGTCTCTGGGATGGTTATGATGTATTCTCCTGCAGCTGGTTGTTGTGGCTGTTGAAATGTCTATGACATAAATGTGGAAGATGCACTGCAGCTCCTAGAAAGTGTAGGTTGCTGTGCTTGCTGGGGCTGATTGCTCCTTCCCTCTGCCCTGCTATGGATGCTGCTTAAAAGTTTTACAGCCTCATTTCTGAATGTTTGAAATTCTCTATCTTCCAAGGCCTCCACCTTAGGTGCCAGGTTGGTGCAATAGGCTGTTCTGGTGGTCTCCTGCCTTGGGCCAAGAAATGATGACAGCATGGTTTTTATCTGTGCAAACTGGTCCATGAACTGCTGGTCAACCAAAGAATGCTGCGAACCAAGTGAAGGTTGTATTGTGATCGCATGCTGATCTACACACTATCCATGTCAGTTGAACCTCTAGAGACATTGTGTGCTGAGGCAGCGGATGCACTGGCTCCTCGGGTGGAGGGCTTGAAGGCTGAAGATTTGCGGAGACTATACTTGACACTGAGTGAGCTTTCCGTAGAGAGTCCTTTGGGATTCTTGCACACCTTGACAGACAGGTTGCAGCTGTTGGTGAGCCTCTCCCACAGACATTCCTTCCTGGCCTTGTTCTTAAAGTGTTCATTGGTCTTGTCATACAACTCCTCCTGGTCCTTGACAAATTTCACAACAGCCTCCTCATCTGAGTCCATCAAGTAGATGTTTTTCATATGCCCATTCTTGTGCCTTGCGTGCAATTGAGACGTCCCCGCCTCTCCTCCACCCTCTGTGTTTATATGGTCAGTTTGTGTGTACAGCCTGTTGGGGGTGGTGTTCAGGTACTTAACATGACAGGCCGGGAAGTGTTTCCAGACAAGACAGTTACAGTATAGGGCAAGACACTAAGTGTGTCCAACAAGCTGCAGACACTCACAGCAGGACTGTTTCCAGGTGGGTGGAGCCAAGGTCTAGATACAGAGTCAGGGTTGGTCGGTGAAATATCAAACATGTTTGATATTTTCCAAACCACCGTGACAAGCCGGGAAACTACAACTCATCCTAACCGACTCTGAAAACATTGCTCCATCCATAGTTACTGGCAAGATGTCCTCAGTGGAACAAGCCAACGAACATGCATTACTAACATGTGAGGTCCATTTATGAGGCAACACAAAGTCATGAACCAAATTCAAATAAGGGTGGCTATGACCTCATGAAACTGTGTGAACAGGCCTTAACCAACCTAAACAGAATGTGTTGCCTAGACATTTTTTGTCGAGACAAATGAGTATCAAAGATTTCTATCAGTATCCACAGGATATAGCTGAATACTTAAATCTAAAATACAGTGATAACAAATCAAAATCCAAACATACCAATAGACCCAGAAGCTCTTGCTTTGTGTATATAATTATCTACATATCTTGGTCAGTATTGAAAAAAAAACGATTATGCAAGTTAACACTGGATGAAGTTCCAACCTAGCAATACTCAGCTATGATTCACAAATTAAATTTGTAGCTTGGACTGTTTTTGTAAAAATTTATGCAACAACAAAACTCAATTTTAAAATAAAAACACCATGCTGAATCGCAAAAACCATATGCTAACCTTGCATCACTGACCAGGTGTAGAGGGGATAGTTTGAGATCATGTCATCCTTTCAAATGACCTCATTATATTGTCATTTGACTAACAAATAGGTAGCAGTAGTTGTACCAAAAAGGGTGTAACAATTTAACACAAAGGTCACTGAAACAAGTCCTTCTAAATTGGTTAATATATCAAACAAAAATCCTTGTAATCAGATCCCAGACATCTTTTGAAGCTAGAAATGAGCGGACGCATACCCCACCACATAAAATATGCAACAATATTTATGTTACCTTGTAGGAGAATGACAAGTGTACGGTGATAAAAAGACAGTATTTCTTCTAACCCAGGGTTGAGAAGTTAACTCTTGACAAACTCCCATGTGTAGTAGGGATAAATTTCACTCCATCCCAAACAATCACAAAAACTCCACTGTCATGGTGTAATGTTGCCCTGTCTTCACCAACAATCTACAAAATATTGAAAGTTTGTCCTCAGACAAAGGAGAGGGTTTCAGGGAGGGGGGAAGAGTGGTAATAGTTTGGTACAAGGGGTGTTTCTCGGATTACTTATGACATAGACCAAGTTATCAGTCAAATTTTGTCATTATAAGGAGTGCGTTAATGGGATTGTCATTTGTATGAAAACATTCAATGTGTTGCCAATTCAGTTTCTAGTGCTCTTGATATTTTTAACATTCCAATGTGACTTCTTTTTAAATTCACACAAGCTATAAGTGATCTACTTTACTTTATTCTTCAAGAATTCAAGTGTTTTCTGGATTATGTAATATGACTGAGAAGAGTTTAAACTCTATAAACTGAGGGGATATGTATCCACAGAAATCACTTGTGTATGAAATTGTTGTGACAACATTTGTCATTGTAATTTAATATTTGTAATATGGCTAAGAAGACACATGTATATACCACGGGATATGTCAGAAGAGACTAACAAAAGTGATCCCCACTTATTTACTGACTTGTAAGTATGGATTTAAGTTTTATTCTAAGATTGGGTTCACTTGAAACCCAAACACCTTACCTGTATTAATGATCCTAAAATTGAATGACACAATCACTAGTTTGATTTAAGTATATGATGTTTGCAGTTAATAAATTGGCTGTTGGTGTATGTTGCATTCGTATTTTATTATATTTTGATTGCAGTCACTGAACCTAATGGGGCATTACCTAAAAGGGGATTAAAACGGTGTTTGTGTGGGGTTTTGTTTGTTCTGACAGTTTTAGAACCATTTTGCAATTATGTTAGCACAATTTCAAAATATCTTTGAGATTTGTGCATCTTAGTTGTCTATCAAATTTGTAAGGGTGTGAATAGTAATAGTAAATAATAACAATGCTATAGTAGTCACCTCGGAAAGGGTGAAAAATACTGCAAAGAAATCTTGACACACCCTTGCTTCTTCCAAAAGTGTTGTCAGTGATTTAGGTTTAGCTATAAAGGTCAAATCACACAGTTAGTCGGGGGGGGGGGGGGGGGTGAGAAAATCAGTGCTTACAAGATTCTAGACTGAAAGCCAACACCCATAAACAACTATTAAATTTCCCGTTTCATGTCAAGCATAGAACCGAAACCAGCACCTGAAAAGTTGGAGGCGAGGATTCTCCTGCTTCATTGCAAAACAATATGTTAATTGTAATATTTAAAAGGTTATTAGCCTATATGTCATCATAAAATTATCCACACTCCGCAGAGGTCCCCCCAAAGCAAGAAAACACTAACTGGGATTAAACAATAACAGCATAAATGTGACTACTAAATGATCTGTAAATTATTCATATGTAAATATATATATGTATGTACACATAACTGTATGAACCAATGAATATACACAACATTATGCAACTTCAAATAACATCTACCCCACCCAACCCTAGGTTATCCATTTACTCCACCAAGGTCAAGGAGAGGTCAAATCCATAACCCATAACAGTGTGACCTTCACACCAATCAAGTATTATATCAGGCTGGGGAACAATGCCCCCCAAATCAATTGAGACACATGCAGTACAAGATGAAAGCCCAACCCGGACCACAGCCACAGTTATATGGGAAATTCTACAGCATTATGCGTGCTGTTAGAGCTTTAGAGTATATTTGGAATCCTATTTACATTGAGTTTGTTTTTTAGCCAATGTATATTTAAAAGGAAGAATAGAGGGTAATGTATTGTTACAAAAAAGGAACCATTGGGAATTTCCATGATAATTAAATAATCAAGCATTGGCAGCATTGGGCAAACTATTTGATAGTATATGGGACCACAGGGATGCCATAGCCATCACCATTTGATGCAGTTTGTATTGTCACTTTTCCGGCCTCTACACAAATCTTTCTTACATTTTCTATGCTTCTCTTCACTGGATTTCGATAGTGTAGTGGATAATGTACTTGTTTCTATTGTCAGATACTGTTACTTAGACTCGTGTCCCTCTCCTTAAGTAGTGTACTGATAGTTTCTCTGTTTCCTCCCTTGTGTGCAGTGTAGAATCCTGGTGAGTCAGTGTTAACTGGGCAAGCCTTTAATCACATTTACAATATTTATATTGTCTTTGCACTGAACTGTTGCCAACTTTCTCTTGGGTGCCGCAAATGTTTCAAATATTAGTAATGTTCTATACTAGAATTTTAATAAATTTAATAACACAGATAAAAACTCTGTTAATATCACAAACTGTAACACTAGCCATATAATAAATAGCAGGCAATCAATCTGCTAAACAGACAAAAAAACTCTTGCTGATATTTGAAGAGAACAACTGGCAGTGGTTAATGACATGTGAGTTGGGTGGAAGATATTTTTAGGAGTATTTTAATTATGACTGTACACATGATCTCTGTTATCTGTTTTCACAAAGTAATGACAAGCATTAAAAATTCAAAGTCTATTGCATTACTGGTGTGGATTTTGATATAAAACATGTGCAATGCAAAATGACATAAAATGCTACATGAAGGTAGGCCCATTGCAATCAGGAATTATGTAAGTTTATCCTATTTTATCACTTTAAGATGAAACGTTACTTCAGATATTTATTATTTAGTTTTTTTATACTGACCTTATAATAACAAAATAAAGAAAAGTCGTATGAAACAATAAGTTATTAGAACAGCAACAGATAACAATAGGCTATACATGTTCTTATTACAAAAGTGACAAAGAGAAAAATACATCGCCTTCTACACAATAAGTCAGGAATAATATCGAGCTTGTTATGACCAAATTTAGACGTTTATAGTTTCATAACATAAATCTGTTATATTACCTGCGGTTATTGGATCATTGCTTCCACAATGACATATTGAAATTGATCACAACAGGTATTTAATTAAAAAGTTTTAATGACTATAATAACGGTAATAATTTCATAAATAATAGATGCCCATCCATTGGGAACAAGTTTTGCCCATTGTTGATATAGAAATCTTTTAGCATCACATATATAAAAACCTGGAAGTTTGCAATGCACTTGCACTTCATCAATTAGAGCTTCTGTCATAGTTCATTCGGTACAACTCGCCTTGAAACAAAAATGACCTGGGTTCTATTCCTAATACAAGCAGACACATGATGACTCAGATGAGCACTTCAGGTGGCAGCCTTCTGCCATTGTGTCCTATCCCCAGTGGCATATTGAAGAACCTCAGGGATGTTGATAAATGGTCATTCCTTAGAAGCTGCCTTCAGTTAGGGGAATGTCAGTCACCAGAAATTGGACTGTATTTGTGCTGTCAGAATTCAAAGAATAGCACCGGATCGCCTCCCTGGGTATGGCTGGGAACATGTCTAATGTCTTGATGATTTATGCCTGATTGTTAAATAATACATTACACTGAGTGTGAGTACATAATCGTAAAATATGATATATCTACTCAAATGGCACCATACAAAGGAATACAGTATGTCTTGAATAAATTTTATTTTACAAAGGAATAACACTAAGGAAAGGGTGTGCATTCTTACCTTCATCAGGAGGTAATATTATGGGGTGCATTTGTTTTTTGTCTGTTTGTTTGTGTTTGCAATAAATCCAACTGACATGATCAATGATTCTGGATATAAAAATACCCAACATTTCAAAGGTCAGATTTTCAATGTATTTTCAATGACTTTTGCTTTCAGCTTGACAAATCTTCATGAATTTTTCTGTGGGTAGGGCCTGTCCAAAGGAAAAAGTAAATACATTTTGCGAAAGATCCGGATCATGTTCCGGATACCCCCAAAAATCACCAATTGTTAGAAACTTACACCTGAGGTGAGGCTGTGACCCCAAGTAGGCTAGTGATGTGGTGCAGTCTGAAAGACCAAAAAACCCCAAAAAACAGGAGAAGTGGCAGAGGGAGAAGAGTACAAATAAGCCCAAATGGCGTCGTACCTCCAAGTCCTATGAATCATAGTACATTTTAAGGGAACACCTCGCTTGAAGGTCCAGAAAGCCCCTGCATTCCTGAAGGCATGAAAGGCTAAAGGTGGCTGTTGTTTCAACTTGATAGATATTCTCTAAAAGTGTTTTCTAGTAACTGGGTCAGTGTGAGGAACTAAGCCTAACACCTTAGGAACGAGAAACAGTGGATCATTAGGAGTAGCTGGATACATTTGAATCATCTTTTGCAAAACATTAATGGGACAGAATGGAGATTAACCCAGACATGGAGGAGGAATAATGGCAGTAGTTCTGTGATCTTGTAGAGTTTTCTCATTTAGTAAGAAGAACTGGATCTCTGATGATGATATACAATCAGCTCGAATTAGTTGCCTTGTGGGATCTGAGTGGGGTAGGATACTTGAGAGCCTTAAGAAGGATAAGGAAGATAGAGGCTATAAGGATTTTAAAATTTCAGGAAATTCAAAGGCATCACAGACTTAAATGATAAGCAACATAGTATGACTATCAAAAACAGTACCCAGCCTGAGTTTCAATGGAGTAGTCAACTGAATAGATATAAGAAACAACTGTATTCTAAGCAATGAATGATGTGAAAGACTCTAAAAGTCGTCATGTAATTAGCTATGATAGGCTTAGATTGGTGATTTTCATGCAAATACTTCTTGAAGGAGAGAAGAAAATGAACAGTTACCTGGCAGGTGTTCAGCCCAGCCACCACCTAGAAAGCTAGGAAATCAGATCACATTCTCTGGTACTGTCTGAGAGTAGAAGGCTTGAAGCAATGGACGATTCTGGCAGGAGCCAGGGTGGCAAGCTGCGCTGCCTTTTCAGGAAGATCTGAAAATATAAAAAACAGGTGTGATTAAAATGCATAACTTAACCAAATAAGATTTGGGTAAGTGGGAATCCATATACATTGGTCTTACCAGGTATATGGGTTGCAATAAAATCGAGGTTAAATAGTGCTACAATTAACCACAAATTCCTAACATATTGCAAGGATTGTACTTCTGGCTTTGTCTGTATTGTGGACCTGCACGACAGCTAAATTGTAGCAAAGAATGTGGATTCTTTTATTAGACCAGTTATTTGATGACTATGATGTTAATCATTTCTAAGTGTACCATATTATAGTCATTGAACTGACTGGGAATTAACGATGCATACACCATAGAGCGATGCTGGCCACTCAGGCCTGTAAGTAAGGCATCCAGATGGCCTTTGACATAAGAACATTTCTGGTAAGAGTAAGTGACACCATTGTAGGTGGTAAGAAAGGTGTTGAACTTTAAGAAAAGGAATATTTTATTAACATGGACATGAGCTTGAATTCTGTTTAAGAATTTTGATAATGTACAAAATACTGCCTGTAATGACTGCAGTGCCCTCTTTTTGAAGAAAGTCTTTGCAACCCAAGAAATGCAGAGGTCAGAAATTTTTTTAGGGGGTATGCAGATATTTTTTTATCTTGCATCTGTTTGTATGCCTAAACAAACAACAGAGGTGTTGGGTGGTACCAATTTTTGTCAGGAATTTCTAGGCCTAATTATGGTAATAATTTATTCAGAAAAATGAAAACTTGGTCGATTTCTGATAAAAAAACAAAATATATTAAGTCATCAATATAATTGAACAAGTTTGGAAAACCATGCTGGTCCGTATAAGAGCATAGCATCGATTCCATGCTTCCATTTTCAAAGATTAAACCTAAAAGGTTAATATCAGGATCAATTTTATCTGGAGATATGCTTGACCGATATCTATTTTTAAAATTTTTGTTGAGTGACCTACATGACAAAGTGAAACAGTGATAATATGAACCGTAAGATAATTCAAAGAATATTCTGTTCCTAAGTATGTATTCTTAACACCATCATTTACAGACTGACCCTTAGGCCAACTGATTCGATAAACTGATTCTCTTCTTAAGAGAATCCGACTAGCCCCTAATCATTAAGAATGACACACAATGACTGCATGTTTTATCATTGGATGGACCTATCATTACATAAAACCTACTTCTTCCTGAACATAATCATTCACATGAGAAGCATTAATTCAGGCGTATGGTTCTTCTCAATGGATACCAAGACCCTGTTTCTACAGAAATCTAGTGGAAATCCATATGTCAATAAATCTACAAGCTGTTGGTCCTAATAATATATAGATATGAAAACCATCTATCTGGATTAAGGTTGGACTTAACAGGAATGCTACATTGCATGAAATTTGGTAAACCAGTAGCTTTAGTCAAAGAATGGGCCAACATGGGCTCGCTTTGCGAATCAAGAATGGCATGGAAGTGCTTGCTGACTTACAGTTTTTACTATTGTTACAATAATTACCGGGATTATTTGGTAAAGCAACAGCCAGATGATCCTGGTGGCTACCAACCTCACCACTATTCTCCCAGGAAAAACCATTTCCGTTTTTTTCCCTTCCAATATTATTTCTTCCTGCAAAGTCAACTGGGGCTTTAAAGAGGTTGTAGGAACGAAAGTAGCAGTTTCCCTCCCAGAGTGCTGTTTGTTGCTTTAAGTGTCAAAACATTATGTCTATCAAGAAAGTCAACGCATGCCTGTGCACTTGAATTGTCACTCCCTTCGATATTTTTTGGTATTGAGGTAATATTGTGTAATACTGAAAGTCTATTATGCAACAACAAAGGTGCATTCTTTGTAGCATGCATGACTTTGTTAACAGGTGTGCACTTGGCATATTTGACATTAGCCTGGACCACACAGTCGTGATTTTTCACTGTAACATCAGGCATATACCGTTTAATGCCTGAGTGACATAGCAAATGCAATTTACTTTTGTCTTACCAGGTGGTATCTGCACAATACGGAGCCCAGGAAGGGACATAGAACTGTTTTCTTGGCATTTTTTTATCTCGTTCCCACAAGATAAGAAGTTGTGGCCATGAGTTAACAACTCATTACCACAAGTTGACAACTCATTACCACAAGTTAGAAAGTCGTTCCCACAAGTTAGCAAGTCGTCCCCACAAGTTAGAAAGTCGTTCCCACAAGTTAAAAAGTCGTTCCCACAAGATAGAAAGTCGTTCCCACAAGATAGCAAGTCATTCCCACAAGATAGCAAGTCATCCCCAGAAGTTAGAAAGTCGTTTCCACAAGTTAGCAAGTTGTTCCCACAAGTTAAAAAGTCATTCCCACAAGATAGCAAATCGTTCCCAAAAGTTAGCAAGTCGTTTTCACAAGTTAGAAAGTCGTTCCCACAAGTTAGCAAGTTGTTCCCACAAGTTACCAAGTCGTTCCCACAAGTTACCAAGTCATTTCCACAAGATAGCAAGATGCCTGTTTTTATGGAACTTTCCTTGGTCCTTCTAAGATATTTCGGTATGTTACATTGGACTGGGTGCTTTGTGGCACAGCATACCTTGCAGTATCTCCACTGGATTCTCATACAAACTATGTACCTGGATGCAGTAAAACTCGTGTTTGCTGTGCTGCAAATTGCACAGACTTTTCATACAGTAAATTGCATAGTCTTATCATTTTCAACCCCTTTTTTGTACCCATTACCTTGGTTCCCCCTTAGGTGCCACATATAGACACTGTAATGCAATTAGTATTAAACCTCTAAAAGACAGTATTGCAGTATACCTGTAACAATAAGAAGATGACCTCTGAAGGTCACTAAATAGGTAACCATTAACCATTAAAATTGTTAAAATGATAACCATAATGGTATGAAAGTTTGACATGTAAAATAATGGGAAACATGCGAGTTCTGGAGGCCTACAGGGATATGTAAACTTGAATGGTATGCTAGAAGATGGGTGACCTCTTTATAAGTTAGGTATCTTAGACAAATCAATTGCCTGTACATTGGCATCAACGCATGACTTAGTAAAACTTGTGGGAATGACTTCATATCTTGTGGTAATGACTTGCTATCTTGTGGGACCAACTTGCTATCTTGTGGGAACGACTTGTTATCTTGTGGGAACGACTTGTTAACTTGTGGGAACGACTTAGTATCTTGTGGTAACGACTTTGCTAACTTGTGGGAATGAGTTAGTATCTTGTGGTAACGACTTTGCTAACTTGTGGGAATGAGTTAGTATCTTGTGGTAACAACTTTGCTAACTTGTGGGAACAAGTTAGTATCTTTTGGTAACGACTTTCTAACTTGTGGGAGTGATTGACTATCTGGTGGTAATGACTTGCTAACTTGTGGTAATGACTTGCTATCTTGTGGTAACGAGATAAAAAGTTGAGAGAAACAGTTCTATGTCCCTTCCCTACAATGACTATTTTTGACATTTTTTCAAGAGAACGTGTGCATGGGTCTTGCTGGAACACGGCTGATGAGAATTACAAAATTGTTTGTACTCATAAGACACTTAATTTTTGCTTGCATTCAATTCAACCTGTGTTTTTTTACTTTATTTCTGCATTCAGCATAAGGGTGGCTAAAAATTTCTGCCAGGGTTTGTGAAACATTCAGAGCAAAACGTGATTCTTGCTATGTGACCAGTTTCCTTGGTTAAAAAAGGGCAGGGCATAGATTTGCTACGTCAGGTAATTTATAAAGTCAACAACACAACTATATCCACAACTAGATATGTTTATTTTAATAATACACAAGTGCCGAGGTTATGGCTCATGTACACACAAGTGAAACAAAAACATAGACCGAGATAAGGTATTGTAAAAACAATAACAAACAGTGTGGCGCAATGCTTGTTTCTGTGTTTTACTAACTTTTTAGAATTAAAAATGAAAAAGAAATACATCATAGCTACCATACAAATTACATTATTAAATTACAGAATATTATCAAGGTGCAGTACCTTCTATGTTCTTCGTGAACTGAAGAGCGATAAAACTGATTACAACCTAAGTAAATGATCAAAGAGAAATAAAGAATTGTGAAGATTACTAATAGGTATTAGTGTATTTACTGGAAGCAAAGGTTTGGTTTAAGAATTATTACATAATACAATGTCCTACAGATACTGTTAATGATTCGTTCACATTAGATATACCTAAATGGTAACACTTGTTATATGATTAATTAACACAATGTGGTACCTAAATGGTAACACTTGTTATATGAGTAATTAACACAATGTGGTGAATAAGAGATACAGCACAGCTTTTGGCACCAGAGGTTATTCATATGGTCAATGTCATGTGCCAGCAAAGTTGTAAATGTGGAATTAATAAGTGTTCTCAATTAAGTTGACTTTAAACAAACAATTATATGACACAGAGTTAAGTATTTAAGATAAAATATAGTCATTCAAGGAACTAAAACAGAAATACATGTTCTCAATTGAGTTAACTTTAAACAAATGTTTATGTGACACACAATTAAGTTTTTAAGACAGAATATAGTCATTCAGGTATTCTGGGGGATGTCTATGCTGTTGAGTGTGAGGACTGCGGACATCCGGTGTGGGGCTGCCCTGGGATGACACAACAGGCATGGTGTTAGCGTTCTCAGTGGTTCATTACAGGCAGGATAATTAGAGCCTGAGGTTGATGGTTGAGCATTGGTGCCTGCAGACATGCTAACCTCTGATGAGTCACCAAAGTCAGAATGTGTGGGGTCGGTGGTTAGAGGTATTGAAACGTCATCACTTGATGTATCACTTGCGTAGGGATCTGAGGATTTATTTGGGCACAGAGGTACCTGGGATGTTGGTACGAGGTAAACATCACAATATTTTAATTCATATGTCTTGGCACGGAATTGAGAGTCAGTGAGTTTCCTTGCCCATAAGCGGTCCTGGTTTAATGCTGTGACAAGGTACTTTTCTCGTGTGGTGTGTTTATTACCATCTTGTTTCATAAAAACAAGATCACCCACTTTCACATTGGCTTTGGCAGCAGGCCGGGCATTTGAAGCTTTGCTTCGAGCACTGAATAAGTGGTTGGCCTGACGATTGGCAAACTGAGAATCAGCAAGGGCTTTATCTGAGATGTTTAACTGGTCACCGGTGTAACTGTCATGTTGAAATAAAATTTCCTTGGCTGCTAGTCCACGATCACAAACTCTAGTGTTTAACGTAGCTGTGACAAGTGCCAATTGTGGTGGAGTAATAGGACCACCTTCAGGATAAGCCCTTTTTAATTCCTTTTCTAACTCTTGAATGGCCTTTTCAGCAATAGGGTTTTTGTTCTTGTTTTTGATCTGGCCAATTTCAAGGCTTATGTTGAGGCTGTCAAGGACACGGTCTTTGGCAAGACTGGAAAATGCAGATGCTCCGTCAACGCGAATGATACAGCCTGAGGCATCTTTTAGCTCCGCTATAGTTTCAATAATTGCTGCTCGTAGTGAAATGGCTTGTTCATTTGGGATGAGTCTGGTTGCTGTGAAAGAAGAGAAACAGTCACATAAGAGCAATATTCTTTGTCGAGCACGGCACAAAATATCACAAGCAAATTGGACACCTGGGTGGCAAGGAGATGGTGTAGTGGAGAATTCTTCCAACTCATGTGGCAGTGAAGCAATGGCCGCACACTGGGGACAATGTGAAGTGATAGCAGCAATTTCTTTGTCCATGTCAAGGGCAAAGAAGTATCTGTGACATATTGCAGAAAGTTGGGTTTTGCTGGGATGCTGGAGCTTGAAGTGTAAGGCATTGAGTAAACCAGCTAAGGCATGCTGGGGGACAATGATGAGTGAGCGTATCTGAGTAAAAGGGATGTCCTTCTTCACAACAAGTAGACCATCGGGTGACAAGGTTGCAACTCTGAGGTAACACTTAACAAGTTTAATGGTGGTGTTTTTGCGGTTTGGCCTGGTCCCTTGGGCCAAGTGAGCATAGGTCCTTCTGAGTGAGGGGCAGTCCTGCTGTGTAGCCTTCCATGCTGTCCGAGATAAAAATGGCATGTTAAATTTGCCATCCAGTATGTCAGAGATACAGAGCTTGTGGACAGTAACTGTAGCTGAGTTGTGGATAAAGCGACAGATTTGACAATCTTGAGTGTCACATTCCATTGGATGTCATGAGTGATAGTCAGCAGGAAGATTGGCAGCACCAGATATATGTTGCAGGGAAACTTTATAGCGACAGAGGCCTGACAAAAATGTAGACACACGTGCACTTGAAGAAAACTGACCCCGACATAATCTGTCATAGGCTTGAATGCAGGGCCGAGAATCAGAGAGAATTTGAACAGTGTTTGTGGATTCTAAGATATAGGGTGACCAATGATTGATGGATGCACTGATAGCAAGAGCTTCAATTTCACAGGGTAACCAGTTGACTTGGTGCTGCTTAAGTCTAGCTGAAAAAAATCCACCAACATGCATTACCCCATCTCGTAGGAGATGGACCCGATGCCGCCATTGGAGGAGGCACCGTCAGTGGTTGTTATTAAGATGCCACTGGGGGAAGGAATGACAATAGCTTTGATATCATTGAGAGATTTCTGGGCAGCTGAGAAGTGTGATGAGAGTTCCTCTGTCCAATTGACAATGCTGGAGGGGTCCTGGCCAGCGGTGGCTGTTTCCAGGGGTGAGAGTAGGTGGGAGTATTGTGGGATACAGGCTTTGAGGTGTTTGAAGGCACCACACCATGATTGCAGTGCCTTAACTGTCCGTGGTAGAGGTGACTTCAGGAGTGGGGTGATTTTGTGTGGAGAGGCTTGTATTCTTCCTGAGGACCAGACCCAACCTAATATGGTCGTAGTGACAGGGCAAACAACAGTTTTAGTTGCTGAGAGACGAAGGTTGTTCTTTAGGAATCTTTGTAAAATGTGCTCCCAATTGAGGAGGAGCTCATCAATTGAATTTCCGAAGTGTAAAGATCATCTGCAATTTTAATCACTTCTCCTGCATGCATAAGGTTCTGGTGGAAAGACAAGTCTCCACAAAATAGGGCTAGACTCCGTAAACAAATTGCTAGGTGCAACGCCATAATTACTAGGGATAAGACCAACTATTTCAGGAACCTCATTAGTGACAATGCTCACGATTCTAAGAAACTGTGGCAGATTCTACACTCAGTCCTGCACTCTGTTCCTGAGAAGGTACTCCCCTCTCACGCCTCTCAGATATGCCTTGCCAATCGTTTTGTCACTTTTTTCTCAGATAAAATCAGAAAAATCAGGGACTCCTTTACTAACACTGACTCCTTCACTCTTCCTGCTCCTTCAGATGTACCCAAATTTGACCTTTTTAAAGCAGTTTCTGAGGATGAAGTACGGAAAGTAATTACCAAGTCACCTACCAAATCTTGCCTCCTCGATCCATGGCCTACTTTCCTAGTTAAAGAATGTTTGGATATTCTCCTCCCCTCAGTTACTAAACTTGTCAACTGTTCTCTAACTGAAGGTGCTGTCCCGGGTGGTTTAAAAAAGGCTATTGTCTCTCCTCTGATTAAAAAGTCTTCACTACCACCGGATGAATTAAAAAACTACCGACCTGTCTCTGGCTTGAGTTTCATCTCCAAACTTGTTGAGCGTGTAGTTGCTTCGCAGTTAAATGACCATGTTGCCTGTAACGGACTTGAAAATGTCAGTCAATCAGCCTATAAGCAAGGTCACTCGACCGAAACTGCACTACTGTCTATTAAAAATGAAGTCCACCTTGCTCTTGCTAGAGGTGAAGCTACTGCTGTTGTTCTCTTGGACCAATCAGCAGCATTTGACACCATTGATCATGGTACGCTTATTGAGTGTTTGAGCTCCTGGTTTGGTGTTGGAGGTGTGGTTCTGAACTGGTTCAAGTCGTACCTCTGTGACCGCTATCAGTGCATCAAGATTGGTTCTGTTTTATCCGATGCTAAAAGGCTATTGTACGGTGTGCCCCAGGGCTCTGTCCTGGGGCCGATCTTGTTCTCATTATACACTACCCCCCTCAGTAAAGTTATTCAAAATCATCCTGGCATATGTTTCCACTTTTATGCAGACGACACACAGTTATATGTTCATCTCACACATAACCATGCCACTCAGGCCTTTGATAGACTGAAAAACTGCTTGGATGATGTCAGAAAGTGGCTTTCTGCAAATAAGCTTAAACTAAATCCAGACAAGACAGAATTTATTCTGTTTGGCTCAAGAAATGTCCGCACAAAACTCAGGAAATTTTTCCCAGTTAATATACTTGGCAACCTCCTTTCACCTGTTGATGCAATTAAGAACTTAGGTGTCTGGTTTGACTCTGATTTTTCCTTCTCTTGCCATGTCAGGAATACCTGTAAGGCTAGTTTTGTTCATATCAGGGATTTAAAGCGACTCAGAGGATATCTTACACGTGAAGCTGCTCTTTTAGCTGCAAATGCCTTGGTGGGAAGTCGTCTTGACTGCTGTAATTCCTTGTTCAGAGGTCTCTCTGCTCTAGACATTCGGAGGCTCCAATGTGTTCAGAACAGTCTTGCAAGAATTGTGGCTAATACCACCAAATACTCACATATCACTCCTGTAAGAAAGAGTCTTCATTGGCTGCCTGTCTTGCATCGCTCTGTCTTCAAGACAGCCCTGTTGGTGTACAAGTTTCTACATAGTGGCCATCCAAAATACTTTGAACCTTTCCTTAAACCCAGGCATAGTGTGTATAGAACACGCAGAAGTCAATCTGATGGTGTGCTGCTTGAGGTCCCACATTGTGCTTCAATATATAAGTCTAAAAAGCATTTTGGCCTTAGCTTTGCATACGATGCCCCAAGAATTTGGAATGATCTTCCTGATGATGTACGCTCAGCTAAATCTCTCTCCTCATTCAGAAAAAAGTTGAAAATTTACCTCTTTGAAAAAGCTTACCCACCCTAGATCATCCCTAGTTTTTCATTTTGTCTCTCCGTGGTGTCGACCCCTGCAATGTCCCTGATTTAACGATTACGATCTCTGATTTTGGCTTTCTGCGTCTTAGAGTCTATCATTAGATAGAGATTAAGCGCTATAAAAGTACTATTAGAATTAGAATTAGAATTAGGTCACCAATGACTCTGGACATTAGCTCATCCAAATGCTCAGTTGAACCGGGCATGCCCATTGCTGCTCTAGTGTAAACTCGTAGGCCCTTGAACGGAGTGATGACACCAAGGTCTTTTAGTGAGGACTTCTGCATTGGGAGTTGAAAGAACTGTTTTGTCATATCTGTCTTGATAATATATTTATGTTGGGTAAGGAAGCGGAACACATCATCAGTTGTGGCGGTACGGGAGGGTGAAGGTTTAGCCTAGGTACCAATAGTGTTGAAGGCTGTGACAAGTCGAAAATCATGGTCACCTTTCTTTACCAAAAAGCTGGGGGACACATATTCTACTTTCACACCTACATCTTCTGGTTTGGCAAGGACACCTAGGTACTCTAGCTCATCCATTTTTTCCTGTAAAAGTCTAAGCTTTTCAGTGTTGTAGCTAGGGAGTCTGGCCTTCACCGGGGGAGGGTCAACGGGACCCATGTTGATAAAGGCTTGCACACGACCAGAGTAGTCATTGTACTTGTCAATACGCTTATTGAACACTTCATTATATTGCTTATGGAGATGCCTGAACCGGGATCTGTCATCATGTGATAGCTGGTTGTCAGGGTCAATGGCAATAGAATTACAGTGTAGGTTATAGGTGGCCTGAGGGTTTTGTAAAAGACCAGGGCAGTCTGTAGAAGAGTAGTTTATGTTGTGGAGATGGTGGCCCTCTGTTAAGTAATGTGCTTGAGCTATGTGTTGGTGTTTGCGGACAGCCACCATATTAGGGGATGAATTTATGATGCGGATTTTGCCATCCACAGCTGAAGTGATGTCAGGTTGGATACATGAATTGGAGTGGAAATCGTATCTGGGCTCTACAGCTATGTTAGTAAAATCTGAAAACTCATGAGGGGCTTCAACCTCAAGGAAATCACCTGGGAACAGGGTTTCATGTGTTGGGCTTCTTAACAAAAATGACTGGGTTCGTCTGACTTCGAGCCGAGGTGTAGGTCCAGGGTCGTATGGGATTTTATGTTTACCTTGAATGATAATACAGTTGCGGGGAATATCAAGTTGAATATTGTTGTCTCTCATAAATGGGACACCAGCAAGTATGTCACAGTCCAGGTCAGAAACAACAACAGCTTGCAGAGAGAAAGACAGTGAACCTCTAGCTAATTTGACATGGACTTCCCCGCAGGCCCTCATGTGAGTCTTGCCATCAGCCTGGCTGGCAGAATGAGAGGTTGGGGAGATAGGCATCTGTAGTTTGGTTGCAAAGTCATGTCGTATGAGTGATGACGTAGCTCCAGAGTCACAAGTAAGGCTAACAGGGTTATGGTTATAGAATGCACTGAAACATGGGGAGGCAGCTGTTGTAACTTTCTTGATGGAAGTGTCGTCTGGAGAGGGTTCTAGTCATTCATCATCAGATACGCGCAGTTGATCGACTTCATCTGAAATATCTGCGCTTACTTCCAGTTGGGTGTCAGTATCCACCTTGAATGACTGTATCATGGTGCGCTTATTTGCCCTAGAGATGTAATCACATTGAGAGATTGAGTGTCCAATATAAGGTCTGTTTTCAGCTTGACAAACTCTGCACTGTAGTTTAGGAGTAGCTTTTTGGCGAGCTTCAGAAGTAAATTTAGAGTTTTGCTTTTTGTAGGAGAATGGTTTCTTCTGCTTAAATGGGGTAAAGACACGAGCAGTTTTAATATCATCATAACACAACTCTTCTAGGAATCCATCCAGGGCATCAGCAATTTGTGGTTGTAAATCTTTCAGAGTCATACGCTGTAAATCATAGGCAAAGGTGCGCTGTACCAAAGCTGGGAGAGAAGGGTGAATGAGCTCCATCCAGCGTAAGACGGCTAGCCTCTCAACGGTGGGGCTGATATCTTCATCTTTGGTGGGGTTGCGATCATTGTGTTTGAGTTTTGAGTCTTTTCGCAGCAAGTTATCCTGGGGGTGAGCTAGGATGCGTTGGTATAATTTTTCTGGCCGTTCTCCTTCCTCCCAAGTTATGGATGAGAATTTCATAAACTGTGTTTCTGACTGTTGGAAGCCATAGTATTTTCGGATAAACTGGCAAATGCTGTCTATGGACGTGCTCTGCTTGGTTATGTCATTAGCAAGGTAGTGTGGGACCCACTGGGTGATCAGTCCCAGCATCTGGTCAAGATTGGCAGCCTTATGTTCTTTTGTTAGTCGATCAGAGTCAGTGAATCCCCTAGAGGGATTATCAGAAGTGAGTCTTTCCCAAGTAGCCCCAGACTCTAGGAATGGTTTAAATGTTGGTTCTTGTGCTAAAGAGTACAGTATGTTGTGCTTCCAACTGGTAAATGATGAAAATGACTCCTCTTCTGTCAGTTTCCAAGGTTTAGGACCACGTGTAGAGGCACCACCAACAGCCATATTGTATACAATAAACAGTGTAGTTGTCTTAGGAAATTAAGTTTTAAGTGTTTATTTATTAGCTTGGCATGGGTAGGACTGCTGCCACCAGGTCAGGTAATTTATAAAGTCAACAACACAACTATATCCACAACTAGATATGTTTATTTTAATAATACACAAGTGCCGAGGTTATGGCTCATGTACACACAAGTGAAACAAAAACATATACTGAGATAAGGTATTGTAAAAACAATAACAAACAGTGTGGCACTAACATTTTTGGCACCTTTTTGCTCAAATTCTGGCTACTTTAAGGGGAATTAATGTGTCTCTGAGCATTGGGTCTGTTCACCCTATCAATTTTATCAGTTTCACCATAGTGCCTAATATCCCCTTACTCAACTGCATAGCAGAATGGCATAGTTGGGTTTTGCCGCATCCCAAGAGAAGTAGTTAACATCATGCATCATTACATAATCTAAAATTGGTTGTCTAGTTTCTAAATTGGCTTCATCCTTCATGATGCGACAGTAGTGGTGGATAGCTGATCATACTGCATACTTACATAAGCAGAACTCAAAAGAATGTACTCGTGGGGCCATTTCACTCTATTAGGGACAATAACCTCAACATTTACGCCCCTTAAAGACTTAATTATCGCACCTGGCTTCTCAGTTTCTGCTAATTCTTTCTGTCTTTGTTCAACCCGAGCTTGTAACAATGCATTCTGTCTGATAGCTTGCAGATCAGGAATCTGAGGTGATTTAGGGTGACCTACTGACTATGTGACCGAGGACTGAGCTGAAGATTATATTTTTTGTGTGTTTACTTTTGATTTTTTGGGGGAGTCAGTCATCTTTTCACATGAATTGCCTTACATTCCTTCTTTCCTAGGGATTGCAATTACTGTAAAATTGTAAACTGATGGCCTGCTGTGAAATGTTTGGAGTATCAGACATATTCAGATCCAAACCTGACTTTCTTGACTGTTTTTCGGCCTGAGAAGGTACAGAACTTTGTTCTGGATACAAATCTGCTAATCATGCTTCTCATTCCGCTCCACTTGAGGATGTATGAGGATCAACTTACCCAAACATGGGAGCTTTCTGCATGGCCACAAGATCAGTTAAAAAGTTGGCATCATCTGACGTCTGAATCTCAACAGGTACATGCAAGTCTTCTTGTCTATCAGACCTTATAATGACGAGTGGAAGGGTAAGCCATATCGTCAAGGCTATGTAAACAATAAAAAATAAAAGCCTAAAACTACAAAAGAACTAGATTTAAAATGGCAGAAGGGATAATGCAATCTTAAAGGTGACCAATCGACAGCCAATCAAATTTTAGGATACAAACCCACTGAAAATGAATTCTCAATTTCTCTGAACTGGTGATATGACCACCCCCGGGCTGAACTTGCTGGTACCCCAATACCAGCCTGAAACCCACATTCATGAGAGTCACTGGGTTTGATATCAGATTCTGGGTCGATTAATGCCTGTGATAAAGATGGTGGGAAAAAGGACAAAATCATTACATCAAATGTAAAAGAGATATCATATGTAACACCTTGAACTACACGTTTTAAGTCATTTAAGCATTACATAAGTGCATACAGGAAGACAGCAAATACAAAAAGGTGAGAGCACATCATCCTATGTAATCCCATCTGTAACAAAAATATGATCTTCTATTTGATCCTCACATATTGAATTTTATACAACACTATTTCAAGTAAAGGACATCTCAAGCAAAAATTAATTCAAATAGTTTTAAATACACGACTTCATTTATTGGCTTGGAAGCATCTAACACAGATATACACATTTGAGTTATTATTTTAATAGTACTGAATGATAATACATTCCAATAGATAAAGTTTAATAAAGTATATTCATTGATATTTAAGCAAGATATTTATTCAAACTGTAAAACTGACTTTTGAAATCACTTGACAGAACAAAATCATGAACAATGTTTAGCAAAATGATAATCAACCAGGCTTTTGACTCAACAGATTCAAAATAGCACTTTTTTTCCAGAGGAGTTTTTCTAAACAGAATATTTAACCAGAAAAAACAACCTCAACAGCCATTTAGTTGAGTATTAAATATTTACTGTAACTAAGAAGATAAAGCATATTTGAATTCGGGCAAAGGGTTATTAATTCAAACCCTCTGTAGGGGTTATGGTTGAAAATTATTAATTCAAGAAATATTTTCTATATCATTGATAATGTTCAAATGGCAAGCTATATTTAGATATCTTGTATCTCTAGATTGCCTGAGTTTTTTTAGGAAATCTAGGAGTCTACAGTGTATCCCAGTTTTATGAAGTTATATCAACAATGAATCAGATATTTTCAGCCATTGGAAAACAATACCTTTTCCACTTAATGATTAATAAACAGTTATTAAACATCTGTTACCTCATTTTACAGGCAAGGTGGTGATCAGAACCGCGTGTAAAGTATTGTGTGCCTTTCAAAAACTATGAAATTGCATCAAACATCAGATCAACTAAAACAACTGATAATTGCTTTGCCGCCTTTCCAATCATTTCAGAGGCTGGTTTGTGTAGGTGTAACAGATAACACACACAGGCCTTAGTGGGGAATTTTAATTGAGTTTCTGTGTTTGTCATTGTCATCAAACAAAATTTGTTGATCTAGAGATTATATTTCATGGACAATAAATATTAAAGTAAATTTTATTACTTTGATAATCACCTGCAATGTTTCTGAACAGTAGATATAGACAATTAGACTTCCAGGGTTATGGAGATCACACCCCATTTGTCCTTCTCTGGGAGTTTGCTTTAAATGGCTTACTAAAACAGTTTGTCATATTTTGAAATTACTTTTGTTATTTGTAACATTTATGTAAAGGTACAGTTTATTATATAATGCTTACATGAACCTTTAACACTACAGGAATAAATATTAGATTTGAGTGATAAATATACATTACATTTGACATATTTTTTGTTACAGGGGTTGCCATAAGTCATTTTTGTAGCTGATATACATAATGCATGGTGATGATACTTATAATACCTACGTGTATTTATTATGCATTATACCAAACTACAAACACACAATGCACACACATTTTGAGATCATATTGTTTGATAAAAATATATATGCTGTTTGGTTATTTGCTACTATAAACCCTGCATCTCGTCCCCACATTTTCACTGATTTTATATTTTGGATTTGACATCACTTAGCAATACATGAAATCGGTAATCTTACTACATGCATCATACATGTACCGTAAATCATCAGACGTCGGCAAGAAACTAACTGTAGAAGGCTTCAACACATAATCCTAGACAAGGGCATTCTCTTGCTTAATATAGGTCTTGGTGAATACCCAGAAATCCTTGCTGTTTCTGTGAGGGTTATCGAATGAAGGAGAGAAAGTGGGCTGACAGTATTGTAGGTTATTACGAAATATGACAATAATATTCAGTTCGGATACAGAACACACAATCTTTTTGAGTGTGAAATCACTTGAGGTGAGATGACAGAAGAGTCAGTAAACAAAGTGTCATTGGATTCATGGTACTTTCAGATTTGTATTTCATTACCTCAGTTGTCATGTTTTATGTGCAACCAAACAAGATAATGTTTGTTAAGCATTTTTTATGTTTGATATTGATAATCTTTCTTACCATTACATCATACACGGAGTAACAGGTTGCACAAATGATGAAACTGAAAGGCTTAAACTTGCAGAGTGAATCCAGGTTTAATTAGTACAAAGTCATAACAATAATATTTTTGATAACCTTGCTCGGAGCTAATGCATATGATGTTATGTTTCACAGATAAAACTTGTACCAACATTTGTCTGCCTTAAAATGTAGTTGCATGGTTGAAAGGACGTCAGTCTTTTTTCCCTCTCTGGTGATGTATTATTGTAATGTTATCTAAAACTATTTGGATGGGAGATAAATGATAAAATACTACCCTGATCAATTGAGGAGGATATGGGTGCAAAACACCACGTGTTTGAAGTTTTTGTCCGAGTTATTATGTAACAGCTGTGAAAGGCCAATCAATTAAGCAGTCACAATAATTTGTCATACTTAGAACTTTCACGCTGACAAATGATTAAGGTTTTTATTAATGTTTTCAAGGCTGTTAAAAATGACAGTTTGAAATATTAAGAGCTGAATATTTGTGCAAAAGGTACACTTGGCTCATATTCCATTGCATTGTAAGGTAGTATTTTGAGCTTTTCTTGTTCAGATATACATTTCTTTCTTTGTCGCAAAGGCAAGCTAAATGGTACATGAAGCCCAAAACTGAAGGGTGAAGACATTCATCCATTAAATGTACTGCAATAACAGACTATGTAACATGTACAAAGAAAGTGCCGCATAATTTATATATCTAATCTTATCTACTGCTTTGTAGGCGCAATATCTCCCCCCTCCCTCCAAAAAGGGCAGGAATCGATGCACTGAGGTAATCAAAGAATGGGCAAATAAGCAAGAGCTAATTGATGTTCTAAGGCAGAAACCCAGTGTTATGGTTTCTGAAAGATGGGAAACTTGAGTGGAAGAGGTGGACTTAAGATGCTTACTCAAAGGTTTTTTTGGAAAGGAACAGAAAGGAAATTCCTCCATTAAATGTAATGCAATAACAGATTACATAGCCTATTTACATATCTCATCTAATCTACTGCTTTGCAGGCGCAAAGTCGGCGCCACGCCAAAATGAGCCAGGAATCAGTGCAATAAGGTCACTAAAGAATGGACAAATAAGCAAGAACCAACTGATGTTCTAAGGCAGAAACCCAGTGTTATGGTTCTGAAAGAGGGGAAACTTGAGTGGAAGAGGTGGATCTTAAGATGCTTCCTCAAAAATATTCATGGAAAGGACGAAAATTTGAGAGGACTTGAAGAACAATTAAAAAAAAAATTTTGACAGTTGTGTCTGGTATTTTTGTATGGGGTGTACAGATGGAATTTTCACTGAGAATTTTTGGTTGGTCATGTTTTAGAATTTTGTATGTCATCAGCCCTATTTTTAACTGCATCCTTTGTTTTATTGGAAACCAGTGGAGCTTTTGCAATGTGGATAATGTGGAAAGACCAGTAGGAACTACTATGCACAGGAAATTTTGAACATTCTTAAGTCTCCTGAACAAAAATAGAAGTTAATTTTTTTTGTCCTGTTCAGTGGCCTTGAGCATTGCCACTAATGGGAGTTGACCCCTAGAGTCTCCTGAACTGAGACAAAGAGGGGACTATAGTAGTCTAATCGACTGCTTACTACATCATTTGCTAGGAGAACTGATGTGTTGAGGTCTAGAAGGTGAAGAATCCCATAAATATTGTGATAGGGATTAATGTCAAGTTCATGACTTGGAACACAAGATCAGAGAGAGCCAAACACCCCCTAATATTCCCAATATTGGAGGAGTTGGCCACTTGATGACAAAGGAGGAGGAGTTGTTGACATTTGTTTTTAAAGTGAACTTAATTAATTCCATTTTGTTTACAAACTATAGCATACGACGGTCACATTGGGTTTATTATAAATTGCACCAGATGATGTACATAACCATGATGGATCAGCAAGTAAATAAACTAATGATGTTACATATACAACTGTTATTTCTGATCTGGTATTTATCCACACATGTATCCTGCCTCTTCCAATTATAATCATAACATGAATGTTGAAGTCTGGGTCCTGGAGTTTATATACACTATCATGCCAGTTTCATTTGATCTTTTTAATCTCTTCCCTATCGGGAAGACAGTGTAAATCCATCGCAATCTCCTCCTTTTAATCCTATTCTAATCATTAATCCCCACCTTTTTGTTCAGGATGAATCTGTATGGCACTGTATACCATTTATTGCCTTTGGGGATATAATCTGATCACCTATTTTCAAATTTGAAAAGGTTTGTGATGCTTGAGAAAGAGGGCTGTTCCATTATTGAAATCCAATTGTAAACCTAGCTCCAAATTTATATTTAGCTTGATGGGATGTTTCCTCTGCGATTGAGGAAACAGTGGAGGAGGGAGATATCTTATTGTTGAGAATAAGGTTTGCAATCACTATGCGATACACTTTCCAATTGGATTTTAGGGTTAAAAATGACTACAATTAGTTCCAAATAAGGTTTTAGTCAGATCCCAATCTACTGAAAAATTTCTACAATCAACATACATTCCTTATCATTGATATAAGATTGTCCTGATTGCATTTACAAACCGCCCTGAAAGGGTATATGATGAAAAATATCAGATATCTGATCCAAAAGAAGATTAAAAATATTTTTAATAACAATCTCTGATCACAGGTCTGAGGTTGCTATTACATCAAGACATCTGGCCACAAGAGAAAGCCAAGTATCCCTGTGTGGGGCAGTTGATCATAAACTGCCTCATCCATGAAGACTGTAATGCCATCATCAGGCACTACCAAGATGTGATTGTTGCTTGTCCCACCTGCCCCAAAGGTTGGAAGGGAACAGAATAGGCATTGTGGGAGTGATGGAACATGCCCGATGCCATTAGCACCCCAGACGGAAAGTACATCCCGATGACATGTCCAAGAAGTTAGTGAATACATTAATTGCAAGGGCTTCCACTCAGTGCAATAGGCCCTCCTAGCCCCAGTGGATGCAGATGATAAATTCATCTGGTATGACAATTGCTGCTGCTGGATCCAGTTCTGATGGTCAGATATCCAGCATAATGATTTCAAGAGGAACATTGAGGAGAACACCTTTGGCTTCCCTCCAGCTGTATCACTCATAGATAATGAGCAAAAGGTGTATCACTAACTCCTGAGAGATGACGCCTTCCTCCTCAGAACCTGGCTGATGAAGCCCTTTTACAGACTTTTGGATATCAATGAGCCTTCAACTACCGGATCAGCCATAAGAGAGGGGTTGTAGAGCATGCCTTTTGTATTTTTGTCAGTATGTTCCGAGTTCTACAATCTATAGTGCAGCATGAGCCTGACATGATAATATGTGCACCATCACATTTTGTGTGGTCCTGCACAATTTACTGTACCAGAGATCGGACAGGGAACAATTTCAATCAGAGAACATAGGTCTGAACGTTAACCTGGCTGTATTGCAGGGGAACGATCTGACAAAGTGCTCTCTTAAAGTGCTTCCAACTTTTTGCACCTTTTCTGTGTTTTTGCTGGAACTTGGCCTGACTTATGGTCGGAGTGGCACGTGGTTGGCTGCTTGGGAGAATTTGGATATGGGTGGTGGAGATGCCTGACTTTCTTAATGGCTCCTCTGTTGAAATGGTCTTGGTCGTTGTGGGATGGTTGGAAGCCTTTGAAGTGGCGGCATCAGGTGAAAACTATGGCTTGGCGCAGGGGCGTGAAAGCACTCATGGAAAACAAATGCCTGACAATATGGGTTTACTGGAAACCAAGCTTCTGTTTCCGCCATTTCTGTCTCTCATTCAGATGGGTTGCACGCTGTTTTGATTTCATGTGTGTCCACATCCACTAAATAGTCCTTTGATTTTGAACCAACATTTGTAGGCAGTCTTATTCATGTCATTATTCATGTCAGGGACGAAAATATGAAGGTGTCATTCCCAGTGGTCTCAATGTGGAGTACAAAAGTCAGGAACACACAAGAAGGTTAGCATTTTCACATATTGTCAGATATTGTCAGAAGTATATTTCCTCTGTATGAAAACCGGACTGGTAACCCAGACTGCAACAATTTATCAGTCTGGTCATGGTGTGTCTAGAGAGTGCTCCAGTCTTATCGGTCTGTCAGTATGGCTTCTTATGATAAGCTACGAGTTGTCTGTTTGCCTATGGCTTGGCCTAAGACTTTCATATTTGATCTGACAGGAAACAGCCTGATCCCTAGGCATGTCAGGAGGTGCATCCAGACAAGCTCGGATGTACTATGTCCTATTGTGGAAGTCAAACTGACCCTTCATTTTCCCGCACTTCAGTTGCCGTGACTCATATCCTGGCTTCTTAACCCTGTAGTCGGCTAGGGTCAGTTAGGGTTGGCTCCAGTGGAACACCCCCATAAGTTAAGTCTGTTGATGAACCTGATTTTGACAGGAAACAAGCAAAGTCACTGATTGCTCCAAAAATGAAAAAAAGTGTTTGGTGTCCTCCTTACTTTTGTTGAGCTTTGCAATATTGCTTTGAAACGTTTATGATGCATTTAAAAATATATAATATGTTTTATTAAGTATTTTTCCTCTGATGTTTTTTCTTCTTCAAATACTCATTGTTTAAGTGCACATTGTTTCAATTTCTACTACAAAATACATTTGTCCCTTGGGATACCAATATTAGGAATTTAAAAATGAGGAGACTACCATCTGGTGCGTCAAAAAAATTTACAAACAACCATACACAGGTGCAAGCAATGCCTCATCACAGAAAGTCTAGCATACATTCCTCATGGAGAAATAAACCCAATATTGGGATTAAAAATTATATTTATTTTATTCTTTAACACATATTTTAAGCAACACATTTTCTAGCACAGATATTTTATATCTCTTTTGAGTTTGTGAATATGTACAAGGAACCAAGCTACCAATGACCTTGGTAGAGGTGTACTGGCAATATGTGTTAAAATATATACACAAACTTCCTCTGACTCGCCCCTTTGAATTATGTTTTGGATCTGAGCACTGGCCTTGAGGGACCAAGTCTTTCTATTTGTGTTCAGTTCACGATGCTCCACCATTCAGACCTGTGATCTGGATGTTTGGAACATATTTCACATATTGGGACAGTTATTTTGTGCTGATTCGCAGGGTATAAAGATACATGAGGGAGATACCTTTTTTAAGTTGGGATACCTCGGAACACACAAATAGAGAAGTGTGACATTTGCTTAAAGCTAAACATTAACATGTCATCTGCAAATTGAGTTATCTTCTGCTATACCACTACTTATTTATTGGGATGAATTACAAAGTTGTGATGTATGCATGAATATCTAAATGATAAAATAGTACATGAAATTATATTTTTGTATTAATTGAGTTTTGGTTGTCACAGCTGTTTTTAAATGGTGTCATTTGTTAAAGTATTATAACGAGTTTTAGCTTGTGATTGTACAATAGAGCACATTACTCAAACTCCTTACAGTTTTATAAACTTGTTAAGAATAATTACACGTGTCATATTTTTTTACGTTTATTTATTCTTTTCCAGCCTTAGATATTTTATGTGAAGAACTTAAATGCAAGATAAAACTATGGAAAAGGTAACATATATTTTTGTGAAAAGATAAAACTTGAGTTTATGACTGTGTAATAATTTTCTGGTAAAATAATTGTTACTTGTTATCAATTGTTACCTTTTACAGTAACCTTCAAATAAAATGACAGTGTTAACAAAACATTTAAAGAGCATTCTAATTTTAAAAGCATCCTTATCACTAAGGATATTTGAAACTTGTTAATTTTAATCTAGATTAAAGGTTACAAAAGCAATTGAGAATGAAGCTGCGGGCCAGTTTATGTAAATGTAATACTCTTTATCAATCATTTGAATTATGTTCAAATAAACAGGAAAAACTGGTGCTTAGACAGCTACAATTTTTTTAATTTCTTTTATTTGTCAAATACTAAGGTTGTCAGTTATTGCTCTAATGTGGGCATCAACCACGTTTGATGTATACCTATAACTGGAAATAGGAAGATAAATGACAAATAAGGATGATTTTTTTAAAAAAATAATAAATAATGTTGATGAACAGAAAAATTCAAATGTTCATTCATGTTGTTGTTAAAATATTTGTAAAGAGACTGTGTCAATGGGACCGTATTTTATCTGATATATTGCTTTCATTGTTAATTTAGCTTGCTAATTTTTGTTCTTGATATTTTTATTTCTTTATGAAACTGAAAATTATCTAGTGGTTGCTTAATCTGTAAACAAAAGTAAATATAATGTCTTGTTATTATCAGTAGGATATTCATGAGCTCAAAGTTCTCACTATTTTTTGTGTGTCTTGAAATTTTAATCATTCCAGTATATAACCACTAGAGAAATTCCTTATATATAAAAAATGTAGTTTCTACAGTTCACATAGTACCTCAGTTTATTTGTATTGTAAAGGATGACACAACTTACAGTTTCTAAATGAGAGTCATATAGAGTTAACATATATCACTTCCAGATAGCTGATATAGGTAATGTTCAGTGGATCAAAATATTGCTAATTATCTTGTATTAGAATTCATTATCTGCAATTGAAGAAAAAATTCCTAAACATTAACAAGAGCTTCCAGCTTAATATTTGCAACAGGTTCTTTTGTTGTGTCAAAAAATCTATCTTGTCTCTCTTTCCAACCTTAATTGCCATTTCAAAAAGGCCTTGACTGTTTCAAAATCGTGTCCAAATTAACCTGTTGGTCATGTCAAAACCATATCAATGTTTAGGCCAACCTGTTTTTGACCTGTCTTGTTCTTCAGTTAAGTGGAAGATGTATTTCAAAGCCACGTGTAGATCCCAGCCTTTGTGAAAATAAGATCCAAATGTTATTTATAGTTATGGCACAAATATTGTTGAAAAATCCCTACAAAAATTCTGGACTCCGAAGACGGAACATCTTTGTGGAGGCAAATCCACGGGTAAACCTTGCTTTGTGTTAAAATATTACTCCCATCCAATATAGACCTTAGTGAGTTACGCCAAAACAAATGGACAAGAGTACAGTCATAAAACTGATAGTGTTCTTTGACATTTTTATTTCATAATGTACTCATATAATACAGAGTATTTTTAAAACAGTATCACGTGAAGTGACATTTATAATTTACTATACTCTGATTGAAAATAGTATTGCAGAATAAACTCAGGAGAAAAATTCATAGAGCTATCAAATAAATATTTTCAATGGATTTATTTTGACTGTGTGTGTCACATTTCTTGTATGAAGTAATATATAAAAGCCAACTGACAGATTTCCCAAATCAATTATTTAAGTATTAGTTTCCTGCCATGTTAGAATTACAGACTGACAATAACCCCTACTCAGTTTGGAGACAATCATTTATCACAGCACGTCCCGCATTAGTTGCACATTTGTGATGAATTATGTGCAATTGAACTGCTTTTATCAAAGATCTGATGTTTCTAGAATAACATAAAACAGACTGAATAATTAGACATCATATTTCAGGCAAAGCTGTTTGTTCTTGCTCATGAATATTCACGAAGAAAAAATATATTAAGTGAAAAATTACAGCACACTTGTAAACAACTGTATTCTTGATTATGACAGAACAATCTTGAAAAAAACATATTCATTAAATTCAACTTTTTGAACTAGGGAACAGAAATTCCTTCTTACAGTGGGTTGTTAGTTCAAACTCATTTAATAGGTTATCAATTAGTCACATAGGTGAGTTTTACAAGTCATATGAGTTTAAATTAGGGATAATAGATAGACGATTTCTGTATTCTTGAACTTTGTGTACTGTTTTGTGTAAATAAAATTAAAATACTTTTAAAGCCCAACTGCATTCGTACACTTTTGACTAATTGAAACTCAAATAAAAAAATCAAAACAGATGTATTTTTGACTTTCTATATATCTTTTAACGTTTATGTAAAAGAGGGAATTAAAATTTTAAAAAATAGTAATGTATATTTGAAGTGAACAGTATAAAAATATAATACCAGACAGATCTTTTCAACAATAATTATTCAGAAAATAGTCCAAAATTTTAGTAATTCAGACAAGAAATTCAGCATGTATGTAAACAGAACCCAGTTTTTGAAGGGGACATTTTATGTGACTTACTTCTAACGTATTTTTGTACATTACACAAATATTTTCTCTATTTCAATGTGATGAAATGCCCTTTGTGTGTAATGACAAAATAAATTATGTGGTTATCATTATCCCATATTAAAGTTATGGTGCTAACACGTTTCAAGAGAAGTTACTTTCCAACCAAATATTTAATGGTAAGCATATTAAAGAAGTGGGAAGTTAAATGAAAAAATAACCTTACTACATCTCAATATGTCCAAGAACTCATATATTCATTCTGCTTTTTGCCCTAATTTTGCAATGTCCTAATTTGACACAAAGTGAGCCATTGGTTTAAACTATAACCAATCGGGCCTCCAATGCAAAGAATGTAAATTTGTTAACTATCTTTTGATTTGTTATGTCCGTGTCCTTATTAATGATACCAGTTTCTTGCATAGATTGAAAAAACAATGATCTAAAAGTAAAATAATTGGATGTTTTTTCTTGTTAATTTTAATTATTGCTATCACTTTTGCAGAATTTTGCTCAGCTATGACAGGACAGAGTGTGTTTATAATAATGGCTTCTTGGTTAATCGTATCATAAAATAAAGACTGAAATTTAAACAGTTATGTTATCAAATAAGCCATTTTAAGACACTATTTAGGATTATTGTTTGAAGCTTTTCTTTGTTAAGCATTTCTTGCTTAATTCTTTTTTTTTCTATATTTTCAACCAAGAAATTAAAACGTATTTCATGAACTGAGAGAGTAAAACGCAATGTTCAAAGTCCACGTAAAATCTCAACTAACAAGCTTAAGAAAAGTAATAACCGGCCACCCCAAGACTACAATGCAATTGCCTAGTATTACAGACATTAGGTAATTTATTTGACAGTCTCTGAACACAAATATAATGGAAAAGACAGTTTAACTGTAATTTAAGGTGATATGTCATAATATGAGGAAGGCTGTCTGGCAAAAACCCCCACAAAGAATAAGAATTAGAGAAATAAAAAAAAACTAAGCTACCCCTTCTACAAACCCTCCAATTAACTGTGGTCCCCAAGAATTGCCAATTATTGCAAACAGTCCAATTCTTGGCTTTAACTGGGCGTAGCTGTCACTGAAAGGGCATAATTATCACCGTGCTGAAACCTAACGTGCTGAAACTTCACCCCGGTGGCAAATTTTCAACAGACTTTTCTATCACAAAGTCTAAAATCGGAGGCTTATTTTAAAATAACACAAACTATGCTTGGCCCATTACTTTTGGCTTGTAAAAATGAATATGTGTTCTAGTTGACAGATAATGTGATACAGATATAATAAGAGTTTTTAACAAACAGTTAAATATTTGAAAATGGTTTTTAGTATTTAGTGTTTGTCGGATTTGAATAAAGCTACAAGTATCAAATATGTTGGCGTACTAAAAATAAGTACAATTGTTCGTTTCTTGAAGATGTATTGTTTTGTCAAATTATTTGATGAAAACTTCAAATGGGACTTGTTTGTGGTTTGGGATGTTATGGTCCATCAATTGATTAATTGTCTGACAAAATTAAATGCTTGAAATATGTTTGTCCATTGCTTCCTTTGCCTTCGCCCCTAAAATATTAAACTTGGTTACTTCAGGGATTGTAATTATAGTTTACTATATATATTTTCTTCTTTGTTTTGATTTATATTTGTAGTTATATTTTGCAAATGATATTTCTTGCCATGTGATGTGGCATTTCACTTATGTAAGACAAATCTTACGGCACAAAATTGAGAGACCAATTACTGTAGAAATTATCTTCAAAATCTGCGCTTAATCTGTCAGCCTCGAGAGTAAGGCATAAATGTAAATACAAATAAACCACGTGACATGATATGAACAGACTCGCAACTCAGTAAACTGTAAATACATATTAAAAAGGACATAATATCTTCAGATAGAAAGATGTTGTTGATTTGAAAATATAATTATAAGTATTAAAAATAAATATCTAACCTTAGTAAATTGCAAACAGATTGAGTGAGCATGTAGTTAGTTATGACCACAGTTTATAAATGGAGTTTATCACCTGAAAAGCGACCATATATTAACATATTTCCTTTATGCTTTCAAAACAATCCAGCCAAGTGTGCATGACATAGTGTACATCATGTTAAATGTGTGAATACTTTAATTTACAACCAAGTTTTCTTTTTATTATTGGTCCCCATTAAAACACACAATTTTCTATGTTGATAACTGGGGACTTCAAAGAATGAAGCAGTAGCATTAACCAATCACCATGCACAATAAATGTTACAAAAACAAGTGGTGAATGACTTTAAGTGCTTCAATTCTGTGCTATTTTTGATGACAGGTTGGATGTATTTGCTTCCTTTTAGAAAAATAAAGAACTTGCAATAAATGGAGTAATATTTAGCTCTTCATGTAGCTTATGAAATGTTACAGTGAAACCATGGCATTTTTAATATATACCCATTAAATAACATTGCTTCAATATACGTGTAGATATATTAAAACTTAATTAAATTATATTGACTGTGATATTTATTATAGTCAATAAAATTTAATTAATTTTAGATATGTATACGCTTTGAAGCCATATTATACTATAGCAGTATATTATAGCAACAATAATAGCAGTAATTTAGTTTCTTTCTATGACCATGAAATTGATATTTTAAGTTTTTGGAAGAAAAAAAATGACAGGAACTTAAAAATAGGTATAAGTAGTGAAAGGAACAAAACAAAGATTCATTTAAAGTTAAGATATAATACAAATATAATATCTATAAGGGCTCTGTCCCGTTGTAAACTGATATTTTGATACAAGAACATTAGAAAAGATATGAACATTCATAGATGGGTGATTTAATAGGTTGAAAAAGTGGATTATGATAATTTATACACAATTTTACCACCCACTCTGGTGCAAGCCTACCATGCAGAGAATTTTAAAGGGTGCTCATAAACTGTACTTGTTATTAATAAAAGCTATACAAACAAGGGAAATATCTTTGTACTTATTTAAGATAAATGCCTAGTTGAGAAGGGGCAAGAACGGTAAAGTTTGAAATATTCACAGTTGTTTAAATTTGGACAGTTTAATAGTCATTATTATAAAATATACAAACATGTATGAATATGTGTTATTTTGAATAGTTGAAAAAACATCTACTATTTATAGTACTAATATTTCACAAATGAAGCTTTGATTAATGAGTATATCACTTGCTGTAAATTTAAGAGACCAGTGGGTTTGTACAAAGTTTACTGTAGGGGAGGGTATATACTTATATTATTTAAAAAGGAAATTAAAATTCCAGTGAAAGCCATTTGCTAGAGAATCCACAAGTATGGAAAAAATACCCCACTAAAACAACTCTGGCGTGACAACAACTTTGAAAATGTCAGCTTCACCAGTACATTCAACCGACTAATGAGAAAGTCCCATTATTAAATCCTTTGGTAGAGCAGTTTCTTTGAAGGGTTTACTAGGTATTTCTACAGTGTGTTAACTTATGTTTGATAAGTACCTTAAGATCTTTGCAATGTTTTCACATATGTGTTCTTACAAACAGATTAAATACTTAACTTTCATACTGATGAAAGGAAATAAGAAATTAATGTACGGCATTAGAAATAATTGACACTAGATTTTGTACATCTTTGCAAAAAAAAAAAAAAAAAAAAAAAAAAACAGTTTGCTAAAATATAAAAAAATAAATAAAGATATAGCAGAGATATATATAGTAATATAATATATCAAGTAATGTTTTGTTATAATTTCATGTTTGTTTTCAAGAGTTACGGTGAAATTTTCATGGGTCCAAACAATAGCTACTTATGTATCCTGAGACCCTTTTCTGCAAAGAAAAGCAGTATGGGAACCAGACTATGAAATGTTTACGCACATTTCATGCCATATGACAGTGGACAATGGTTATAGTTTTTGTGTGACTGTTTATTTCATTGAAATCCATTTACTCTTGTTAGTGGAGAATAACTTGTTAATGGAGAATAACTGAATATTGTTAGTGGAGAATAACTGAATATTGAATATCATTTGTGGAAAATTCAAAACATTTGTGTTATATTATCCTACATCGATTTAAAAATTCCCAACTAACTGAATGAAAAAAAAATACTAGAAATATAACTTCTTTTTGTATATTTTTTTATACTGGGCAAAGATGCATCTTATCAAAAAAGAAGCCAATCGTTATGTCAAGTTATAATCCTTGAAAGTGTTAATTCATAAGTTAATGCAAAATATAGTTAACACATATTTAATTACATTGTCATATCATTCTATATTTAAATGTTATGTTTTTACTGTTACAAAATACTGATGTTTTACAGACAATTGCTCACAATTCTTTAATAAAATCTATGTCAGTATATGTATTCATTCATAACCACTTTACTCTCCTTAAAGGCTGACAAAATAACGTTGCTACTTTCATTCTTGAAAAAATAGTACTATGCAACAATCAAAGACAAATATTTTATGCAGAAATAATTTATTGCTTTATTTAGTTTGGAAAAAAAGAAAACAAATTCAAAGCCCTTGTTAGAAGGCCTTTGATCCTAACATTAATTTTGTAATAATGATCAATATTTTAAGGTCAAACTCCACTGCTCAATTTATTCCTACATACTCAGACACACCAAATAGAGAGGAACTACGGTGTAACAGAATGAAAAAACCCCACCTATAGAGGGACGGCAAGCGTATAAGTTTCTGATTACATGTAGTTGATTCAGGGTGTATTCTAACTCTAACTGACATAGGGTTGACTCATGCCCCAGGCTGTTATTTGGAAAGTTGTTTGGGGTTAAACAAGCAGTTTACACTCAATCTCGACCAAGCAGGATGTACTGTTTTCCTCCACTGCTATAATATTCACTGTGATATGAAGTACATATACAGTGACTGTAAACCCAATTCAATGCCTATCAAGATATGAGATCGATTGTGTCACATGGGGATGGGAGATTTTGAGCAATTACCACATGTACCATTATCCAGAATCAAACCCAAGACAATAAAGTGGATTGAAAGGTAGTGTGTTGTATTTGTACACAACACATTATACCCTTTCCAGCAAGACTAAAACATGATTTTATCTATCTTGATTGAACATGTCTAATCCAAGCTGTTGTCACTGACATTCCCCTGATGAAAAGAGAGTCTAAGGGTTCACCATATATCAATGTCCCTCAGGCTCTTTAGTCTACCACTCAATATAGGGGAAATTATAGGGAACTGTAATTTCAATTGGTCATCATGACTACTTAGTATCTGCCTATACTAGGAATCAAAATCAGATTCCTTGACAAGTGTGTAACCCACTATGTGAAAGTCGCAGAAAAATTAAAGGCATTGGACTCACATTGAAAAGGAGCAAGCAAAAACTGTTACACCGACAAAATGGGGGAATAATAACAACAGGTCATTAAAAATTAACTAGTTTGGTGCTCATTTCAGTAGACTGGTCCTCAGGTCTGCACATTCACACAATCCCAATACTGCCAGCCAGCCATTATTCCAGCTCACTGGGCTTTACGATCTGCTAGACTTATCCGGAATAATAGCTTGTGATATTTTTGCATTGCAATGTAGAAATCATTTTGATGTAATGAAAAATTATTATTGGCTATAAAACAGCTCAATTTTTGTTAAAATGCATAAAATTACACACATCTAAATAATATGCTGGTTACTAGTACTGTTGTGTGTTTTATACTTTTTATTATTCTGACGGAGGAAAAACTATAATTTACACAGGAAAAGCTGGCTGATTTATCAGTTGTTTTGAGGTTTTTAGCAATATTTTTTCTTCTTTCATTTTGTGTATTTTACAGTTAATTACAAACAAAGATCATGGCCCAATATCATTGGCATAATTACATGAAAAACTGCAGTTTTATGATGTGTGTACAATGAAATGAGTCACTACATTTGTAGAAATTATCTGGGCCAGTGAGCTTATCCATTAAAAGAAGCCTTATATGTTTGCATGCATACTTTATGTAAAACAAGTATAAGCTATATCTAGAACATCCACAAAAAGTAACGTATAATTATATAATGAAAATAGTCAATTGAACTATTATAAATGCTCCATAAAAATCAAGATACACCTGTCTTTGTATAATAAAGTTGACATGTCAAATACTCTATCAATATACATTGGGCCTAATAAGTTTCCTTATACAACTGGTTTCCCCATTTAGAATTATCAAATCACTCAGTGAGAGCAGACTTAGAGTCCATTTCCTCGGCTAAAATACTGTACTCGTCCAAGCACTGTTGGTACCAAGGTTTGACTATGGAAATACTCTTTATTATGGATGACCAGTAATTCTCATTCACAAACTCCAGCATGTCCAAAATGCTGCAGCATGACTAGTTTGCGGCAACAGAAACTTTGATCATATCACACACAATACTAAAATCACTTTATTGACTTCCAATACAGCAATGGATAAACTACAAAGTTTTATTGCTATGTTTCGAAGACATTGATGGCCTTGCTTCAGATTACCTTTTATCACTGTTGAACCAATATGTTCCAACCAGATCCCTTCAAGCAGGTTCCCTCAAAATGTTGAGAAAGGTCTAAGAACCACAGGTGACAAACCTATGGAGACCATACTTTCAGCTCTGCTGCATCACGGGTATGGAATAACTTACCTGCTAAACTTCAAGTTGTAATGTCATCCTGGACTTTAAAAATAAATTTAAAAGCTCTCTATTTAGACCAGCATATAACTGCTACACATTTTATTGTATATTGGTTATACTGTGAAGCATTTAGTAGAATAAGGGCTATAAAAATGGTAATGTTATGTAAAAATAAAATTGCTTTAAAAATACCTGATCAAGTTTGTGCTAATTACTACATTTACACAAAATTTCTTCAAAATCTGCCCACAAAGTTATTTTGCAAATAAATGACAGCCCATTACATATACCACCTTGGTGGAGGTTAATGAAATACGTTAAGGTCAAGTGAAAATATAGAAAACAATCTGGGTCTGCCTAGTGAAAATGTATATTGATAGGTTTTATGAAAATTGTAGATCAGGATTGTGTGCTTTATCACTTCAAGGTTTTAATTTTAAAAGACACAGCTTTGTATCAATGGAATTTGTAAATGTAAGTACAAGCAAACGGGATAATCTGCAATTTTATTATAAATATGAATTATCTTAACATTTTCCAACGAAAACATCTAACCAAAAAGTTAAACCTGGTTGCTACTGTGATGGGCAAACAACTATACCATGTGTTAAGGAAACATTAGCATTTTTACACAAAGTTACAATATACAATAAGAAGAACGACTAAAAGGTATAAGAATTATTTTTCTTTTGGAAAATTGCTGCAACATTTTGTCAAATTGTTACTTAATATTTTCAAATTTGGGGGTGAATACAATTTACTCATAATTTATGGTGCTTCATTCTGGGGGTAATAAGTAAATATAATCAAATCATCGCTCAGAAATCATGTAAGCACCACACAAGTATTGGCGATATCAATGAGATATAAGGTAGAAAAGCTATGTTAAAATGATCTAGGCTTTAAGATTTTATTTGGAACTAATTATTGTGGTGCCAGTGAAAAAAAATATGTGCAGGAAAGTTTGTAAAAATTTTTTTTTTGTAAGTTGATTTCTAGAATGGTATATTTCACGTTTGAAACACATCAATGGAATAGATACAAGCAAAAGTAACACTATGATAATCTATGGATAACCCGTAGTAATGGTAAAATATAAAGTTGACACATAGCTAATAAAAAGTTATATTGCAGTTCCTTGGTGGTAAGATAAGGATGCTGTTAACATCCATTTAGGTATCTACTCTGCATTTTCAAAACGACACTCTGAAAGTATTGCAAAAGTCATTAAACCACAAAAGGGGTTTCACCTTCAGCTGTTTGTGAGATGGGATGTTAAGAAGGCTCTGTTGTGGTGGTGGTGGTGGAGTAGCCTATTTTGTGAGATCAGGGTCTTCATGCTTGACACAGGTCCTTGTTAATGTGTTAAGGGGCCTCTCTGGAGTGATCACTGTATGGTACTTCAAAGTGTTATACAAATGTTGACTGAGGGCCACTCTACTCAGTGTCGAGAACACTTTGTCAAACCCCCCTTCACCTCGTGGTAACAGTAAAATTAGTAAAGTCTGCGCCCCTGAGATATTCACTCAAATTTTGAGTACAAAGATATTTATAGTAATTGATATTTGATGTACCATAGAGTCTGCATTGGCGTATGTAGTTTTGCATAGTTACACGATGTATTAACTGAAAAATTCAATAAGTAAACAGATTTAGCAAAGTTTGTGTCGAGCAATCTGGATGTCGCAAAAATAGGCATTTTACAGTAAACCAAAGTAGATGTCAATCAAATTACACATGGTTTCTTGCAGTTGTTTAGGAGATTTAAATGAGAGGCAGTTATACAGTGATTAAAAAAATCGCCGTATTACACAATTAATTCTAATTACTGTTGTTGGTATTTGACATGTCATAACATAAAACACATTTGCGTTTGGTGACACTGCTGAAATCTGGTAATACTAATGGAATACTCTCATCGATAAAGTATCTGTCTAGTTTAATGTATACCAGTGCAATTTTTTTTTAAATTTGAACAATTTAGTAGGCATGCCTTGAAATTTATTCTGACTAAGCAATGAAGTGTCCCTCCAGATATTAGGCTGTGATTTGATACCCAAAAGCAAATACTTGCTCAGAAATACTACATTATGACCAGAAATAATTGTAACACTGAACAGAATCTGAAACAAATCATACAATTGAGATGTATTTTATTGTCATGTTCCCTTGTGTTGTATACAAGTGTTTATTTGCCAGCTTATCAGGAGCTCACTGTGTTCATCCCTTAATGTCAATCAAGATTCAACCATGGCTCAGTTCTACTTGTATGGAGATGGAGATACTGTAAATATAGAAATTTCTCTTAAAGACAATTTTTCTAATTTTCCAATAGAACAATAAAATCAATGGAATTAATTTTCAACGGTGGCCATAAAAAAGTACAGATTTAAAATTTCACTGATGATTAATTTTCACTGTAAAAAGTCAAACCTAAAATGTAAAAAATTAATGGCCAGTGTAAATTTTCACTTTTATCCTATTGTCAGACGTTCTTGCAGCTGGGTCAGAAGTTGATAAAAAATGAACAAGTAATCCAATTTGATCTTAAAATGGATGTCACTGAAATAAACATGCTTCAAAATATCAGCAAACTGCTCTTTTATATGCAAATTATGATTATTTCTAATGTTGCATTAATGCTTGGTTCTAGCAGAAGGAAGTAATACCTATACATACTGTTCTGTGCTGGCCTCGTAAGATACATACGAGTATAAGATATTTGACCAACAATTCTTGGTTGTGGTTTCCGTGTTTTAGTAGTAGTAATCCAGTTGTTGTGATGAGTCAGGATTTGCATTTGTGTTGGAGGCTTTCAACACAACACAGACTAAGTTTTCCAACATGTGGCAGATATTTTTTGAAATGTTTCAAAATCCTGCCACGGGCTCCCACGTGCTAAACTGAAATGTACACACACTGAGGAATGTGGAGGCAGAGGAGGGGGTTGTATCCCTTTGCAAAACCTCTCATTTTACACATGCACTATCCATATATAAGGTTCATTTATGGAACAACAATGACAAGGTCCTGAACCAAAATTCACATACATGTTGATACGGTGCACGGAACAGTGTGAACAGGCCTTAAGGAATAAGACATAGATTCAGTGACAATGCCATACAATGGTCTTGTTCTGGTCCATGTGGTGATTTTTGTGTCTAATTACCTTGTCATCCACCATCAAACTTGTCCCCTGATCATGGAATGGTGAAGGGACAGTCTTGTCACTGGGTCTGTCTGTTTCTCCTTGTGCAATCACTCCTCAAAAACTGTACATTGAATTGTTATGTCATATTTTCTCACAAGGTGGGGCCCTCAAATTCATTTGGATCCAGATGACAGATCCAGAATTTTTTTGTGTGTATGTGAGTTTTGGCAATATCTGCATGCACAGCTCGAAAACAATACACATTTATATTTTTACACAAGGTGGAATTTATATGTGACTTGACCTTTTGTGGATGGCCTTTTGGAACTTTGGGTCCATGGTTTTTGGTAGAATGTATAAATAAAAATATTAAACAAAATATTCTGTTATTGCCTTGGGGATATATATGGGTAGTAGTCTTCTTCAAAGTTTAACCTGATCTGGAGCGATGATCCTGATTCAGATCATTGATCATTAAGCCCATCTTAAGAAATGCTTCCCAAATTAGGATAAGTTAGGCACAGATACCATAATGCAAGACACAGTAACAACCATCAAATATGAATAGTAAATAATATGAGGTTAAGTAATAAAAGATGAATTTAAGTATTATTTTGTAAGACACAGCAACATGTATAAATTTTAGGGAGTATTATTTGAGAGAAAGTAATTAATATGATATTAAAATAGTATAATTTAAATATGTACAGGTATTTTTCTGCAATAAGTTAAAATATTTTAGAAGTAATATGACATTTAATTAAAGTTTCTTTACATAATTTCGAGGGGAAAAACCTTTGATCCCATATTACATGAAATTCATTCATTTGAATCTGCTGGTCAGTAAAATCTGGGTTAATGTCAGTCCTATCTATATACAGAACACCTCAATTAATTATGTCTCAAGTGTCTTAGTACTATAAACAAAAGACAATGGCATTTGTCAATACTATGAATCTGGTAAAGGCCTGAGCTGTTGTTGGCTTTGATACAATATCTCTTTTTATCTGGCTGATGGCGTGTCTTTGGAGCATGTGTAACATGAGAATTGCAAGCATATCTTCATTACCCAGCACAGATCTAATGTGAGAAAATTGTCTCAACCCTTTTCTGCCACTTTGTGGTTTCTTTAAAGGTTGAACTGTTGAAGTAGTGTCAACATTATAATTCTCCAGCAGGCAGCAAACCTATGGTTATCTTAGTTTGATGAAAATGTCATGTTAAAATGATCAATATTAGATTTTCATCTCCACTATTAAACTTTAATGAATGATGAAATTAGCTAACTTTGAAATGTATGAATTGAGGTTTAAACTGACACTAATCTCTAAAGTTACTATACAAATACATACAAAAAAGTCACTAAAATACCTAAAATAGTTTGACACTCAAAAAATGATATCTGAGAATAATATGTAAACGTCTCAATAAGTAATAACTTCTTATTTAGTAATTGTGTTTATTTTCTCCCTTTTTGTAAACATAATTGACCTCCATATCTACAGCTACCATATGCTATGGTTTCTAATTTCTACAACCATAAGATCATCTTTATACCTGTGTAAGTCTGTATGATGTTTCACTGCATTCTAGCCTGCTTCGGCTAAACTATGACAAAGAAAGACAGACCAATGTGAATAGTGTAAAATAACACAGCACACTGGCTTAAAAAGTAGTGAAAGGTGTAACAGACAGATTGAAAAAAAATAAACTCATTTTCATATATGCCAAGACAAAGAAAATCGCCATGGGAGCCAAAGCGATTTAAGGCAACTTGGTTGGCAACACCGGTTTTGGCCAGAATCACAAATTCAACTTTATGCAATAGTTTCATTTGATTGACTTGGTCTTTCTACAAATCTACAGAGGATTCTATATGCTCTATTGTCGTTACCAAATTAGGTAAATAATTACCTGACTCTTACCTGTATGGTTATAAGTTAGCATGCAGGCTATTGCAGAATATGGAGAATACACTTCTGCATTTAATGACAAAATAACTGCCCACAAGTAGCTCTTTGCCGAAGCTGTCAGAGCCTTTGAGAAAAGGCTAGCTGCACAGTGATAAGGACACAGGATGTTGAGACCATTTTGGTGCTGTTAGACAAACATGCTAGCTTGTGATAGATCACTCCAGTCTGCCAGGGGATTATGTCACTTGATACTATCCTATCACCAGTGAAACATTCCTTCATAATTGACCCTTGCATGACATAATCATGTTGAATTGGAAAGCTAAGTGGGTCTAAGTGAATTCAATTATTGGTAATTGATACAGAGTATGATCGCCTAAATTGTCCCTCTGCTAACTCCATTTTGGGTCCAAACATGACAATAAAGAATAAATAGCTCTCCAGGGTTGTTTCTGAAGACATGAGATTGTGCCATAACTCCTTATAAGAATTGAAAGAAAGACCCATAACCTTCGTCTTTTACCTACTGATAGCTATAATAATAAGATGATTAGATGTGACTGCAAGTGCACAGGCAATTATACCATTATACTGGGCCAGGAGTAGCCTAGACAGAGACTCACATATGGCTATAGCTTCTAATACAAGGAATTCAAAGCTATCACAGATATGGAATATAAAATTTGCTATTAGGAATTAGGATTAATATCTGTCAGAAATTAATAAGTTTGAAATTAAAAAAATGAAACTATTGCTTGCTATATGGAGAGGGATTCCCTCTTATATACAAAATATGTATGTTTTTAGATCATAACATGATAAATCTATTGCTGATTTTTTGCCACTGGTCAGGCTAGGTCACACAATGGTTTTTATGTCTTTTAAGAAATCAAACATTATAGGTAGCAGTGAAAAGGAGAAAAGCAAAAAAATGTTGGTGGTGGGAAAATGGTCTCATAAATTGTAATGTAACTGCAATAAGTGTTTTTAGTGTGAGTCCATTTATGTGAGAGTATTGCACTGAAAAATAACAGTTCTAACTCAGATGGTATTTTTGAAAAGAAAAACAAAAACAAAGCCAAAAATATATATTGCAATAAGAAGGTTGGGAGTTTTGTACTTAACCAGACATTGTTTTCGTGCAATTTTGAGAGAACTACTCAAATGTCGAATTTTAACACTTGAAGTAAGAATTGTTTTTATCTTACAAAGGCATTTTTATCACATATCAGAAAAAAAAAACTTTACCAAAGGCTAAAATACATTAAAGTCTTAATTATTTAAAAAGTTATAGTTACAGCTCTTTGACATAATGGGTGACATATATTATATGTAATAACAACACATGTTTAAAAACATTTGTGAAGGAACAGCTTATTATTTGATAATTGGTATTCTTGCAGAATATAACATAACAAAATTAACAATATGATTCCACAATTTACATGGCAATTACTAAAACAGAGCTAACAATATTAATAAGTTAATAAGAAGTCACTTTATTTTTCCATTTATAACATTAAAGGCGAAAAATCACATCACATATGTGTTATTATAGTTTTAAGACTAACAAAATAGAAATTCTTGAAGCTATTCTCTAATACTTTTCTGTTGTGCTAATGGCCATTAATGGCAATCCCATAATGCCACAGCTCAAGGTGATCTGTGTCAGTTAATCATCAATGAATGGCCATTGAGTGGACAAAAAACTTTCATCATAGCCAAAACCTTGCCAATAACTGAAAGAGAAACATTTCTCTCTGTATCGGAAGATAATTATTCCAGGTATTTTACTTAAGTTAGTTCTTCAGTTTATAAAAGCAATTTGCTCATTGTATCATTATATGTTAGTAAAATGATTTGGCTACCAGTTGGTTTTGAACTTGTGCAAGAAAAGTAAGTAGTTTTACTGAAAAATATTTAATGAAACTAATGTTATGTGTTTATGAAGTATTTACCAGAGTAAGTTGGGTTGTAGATTCATAGCTTTCACAGTGAAAAGCCTGAAGCATATGTTGGAAACAGCATTGTATGCAAATAGTTGAAGAGACTTGTCTCATCATTAATCATTAGCTGCTCATTTTAAGTATCTCATCACCAACAGCACTTGTCAACAAGCCAAACACATTCCTTAACACCACCTTAATCTACACATTCAAAGGCCTCTTTATTGTCTATGAAGTACCTTTTTTACTGCATGTACAGTGTAGCAAAACTAGACCTGGCAACATTCATTGGTAGAAGCAAAAGTAGAAAACAATTTATTTACATAGATGACAATCAATTCATAAATAGTAAGTAAATATATATCAGTCATATATCTCTTTTTGCCTATGAAATAAACTTCTGGTTTTGGTTGTTAAACTTTAACTGCAATTTAAGCAATTGCATCAAATTGAATACATTTTTTTAAATGCATCACATTTACATAACCTTTTAATTTCTATAAAAATAGTTTTCCACAATGGGTATGATAAAATACAAAACAAAATTGGCACCAACAGATACACGCTATTGATAGAAACATGTGAACAAAAACCACTTTCATTTCATTAGCATTTCATAAATATACACGCTGAAATACTTCCTGAGTGGCCGTTAAACTTGCTCAAAAAATTTATTGTCGCTCAAAATGTTAAATTTGTTTGGTAATCAAACAGCTAATTTATATGCCACGGAATCAAACAAACAATTTGTTCTCTCTGAATGTCAATTTTAATTGTTTAATGGTTTTAATGGTTGATCTCTATTTTTATAGGTTTCATTTTGAATATATGTAACAAGGAAGATTACCCTGGTTAAATTATCCTAATACAATCATTTTGGAAATCAACACAAAACCAAATAAATGTTATTTAATTTGACTTCTAGTTTTTGCCTTCAACATTATAACATTTGCAGATAGCGATGTTTCTGAGTCAAGTACAGAGGATCAGAACAGTACATACTATAATACAGATTGGCTATGAAATCCACATAGCCTAGTTTCAGCCTAAACCCTGATTCTATCGTTGGTGAGCTTTATATATTGAAGAAAAAATCATAACGTTCACAAACATTTATCAATGTAAATTATCAGTTGCTTATGTAACTACTTTTCCTTCTTGAAAACCAGTAAAACTTTGTAGTTGCATCCTTACTATTAGTTTCTTTAATGTTCAATCATAATTATCCTCATCCCTCTGGAGCCAGCAGTCATTAAACAACTACCTTGTGAAATTTGCAAGAAGCTACTTGCAACAAGGCATGGGTTCAACTCATGGTTACACCAGGATACAAATTTATTTTTGCGATATCCCTATAGTCTCCCATATGTACACAATGCACAATGCTAGTTTCTATGTTCCTGTGGTAAGTTATTGTTAAAGCAATTGCCTTCCACCTCTAACGACAGGAGTTCAAATTTAAAAGCCTAGAGTGAGAAAGCAACTCACTGCAGGACCTTAAGGGCAATGCTACACCCAATTGATGCCAAATGTAATTCTATGGTACAGTTTTGTTGAAAAAAACTTGAATATGTTTTGATAAAGTATCTGTTTCAATTTACATTGCAGTTGATATCTAACAAAATAGGAAACCTGGACAACAAACCCCTAGCTAAATTGATGGTCATTCTGATGGAGTATGGCATAAGATTAACAGGTTAACCAAGTACTGACTTATTTTTTTTTCACATATTAACCAGACATACATAAATAACAGTGTGTTAGTTGGTGCCCTCCTCCCCATTTCTGTTATCAGTGAAGTCATTAATTTACATGTACAGTGCTACAAAACACACTGTGTGACTTGTATTGCACAGATTTGCAGATTTCGCATTGTTACTGCTACTCTGGTTTCAAGGCACAACACCAGTATTACAATCTGAAACCTGAAGCACCTTGTATTTATGTTCCATTGGCTATGTCATTATCAGTTATTATATCAAGTATGTCTAGAATGAACATACAGAGGAATAGATTAAACACATAGTTTGTCACAATAGAAGTTAACTGTCCAGCGTAATATGAAGCCAGTTGGATAAACAGCTGTTATGTCTTTGATACAATCTGACTGTATCTCTTTTTTCCATTATTCACGAAATTTTTTTTTGCCTATTTTAGACCCAAATGGAAATTGGACCTGAAACATAGGGAGAAATAACAATAAAACAGCTCCCCTTTCACTAATTGTTTAACATTACATTGACATTTTACAAGATAATTTCACATCTGACTCTGCAGTAATTATTACTGTGACATAATCCTTGAATCAAGTTACATCATCTATAAAACAACTGCTAAATGAAACAGTTGTCATATCTCAAATAATGTCATGTTTTCACAAATGTCCTCAATAGTATATTTGTTTAAAATTAGGATATTGTACACTGCATTATCAGAATAATGATTGTATAGAAGATACACATAACAAAGTGGATACTGGTTTGAGTCCCATAAAGTGATATCAATTACCAACCCAAAAAGCCAGCTAGAGGACAATGAAGTTTATCTAATATAGTTACACTGGATAAAATAAGACAACTAAGTGAATGTACAGTTGTCTAAAAAGAGTACAGAATTTTGCTTAAGCAAAGTTTAATTATAAGGTTACTGTAACAAAGTGTGAAGTTAGCAGTTTTACCTACATACATGAAATTGGACGTTGGGGGTCACAGTAAACTCACAGTTAACACCTTAAAGTTTTGAAAAACTGAAGACTCACGGAAGCTGTTAAAGGATGCGAAAGATAAGTTGAGCCTTAGTAGGACGGTAGAAGATGAAGGTGACCCTAAGTTCTCCCACATTTTAACAAGTCATACACTGTTTTTACAGTATTGTTATAAACATCCAAATTTTATGTTCCAACTTTACACTGATGACACACAACTCTGCATACATCTCCCCCATTAAAATGCATGACATGCATTTGAACGGTTAAAAATTGCTTTGATGATGTCAAACATGGTTATCTGCTAATAAGTTGAAAATTAATCCAAAGAAGACTGAGTTTATCATTATGGATTGAAATGCAATGTGGAGAGTTAAACACCTTTTCAAGTTAATTTACTCTTATAAATCCCCCACGATGCACCAAACTGAAGTACTCAAGAATCTGTCTTGATTTGTCCAAAATCAAGGATTTCACGCTCCTATGGCAGTATTTTTGTAACAGTTCCTTGTGTTTTAGTAGTCTCTCTGGTTTGACCTCCGGGATGTGTTCAGAATAGACTGACTAAAATTGCAACCAGCACAAGAACATATGCCCAGAGAACTACTGTTATAAGAACATGCACTGGTTACCTGTTGAATAGTATTCTGTATTTAAAATAACCAGCATTTGTCTACAAGTTCCTTCAAACTAGATTTTTCAGTCCCTTTTTACAGAATTAAAAATATAGTCTTTAACAGAAGAAGTCGGATGGATGGGGAATATTGATTTTTTTCATCAGGACATTTGCCTACCAAGCAGTATGGTTTCATAACTACTATGATGCTAAAAATACAATAAATTAATCAATAATATCTGCTCAGCTAATTCTCTTTTCTCATTCAGAAATAGCTGAAATCCTATCTCTTTACAAAAGGATGTATATCTTTCTTTTCTGTATATAATATATGTTTCCCCTTTGGTGCTGACTCCCTGTTAATGTCCTTGAAATTGTTTATTGGAAGTGTTTATTTTACTGAAGCACCTTAGCGTCTGTCTTTTGATTGAGATTAAGAGCTATAGACTGGTTGACGGTTAGCCAAGGATCTGTACTGTAACCACTGACCATCAGGAAGCAACTTTCGCACTTGAAATTTGAAACTCCAGTCTCAGAGATGGGAAACAAGTGTGCTACCACTGTGTCACCATGACCCTTTCAAGTTTTCAGATACTGCCAAACCATCCTGGGTTGGTTGACTGATAGTCATGATGTCTGTGCAATTACTAAGAAATTATAAGATGAGATGTGCTTAGTGTCATACTTTCACAGCCAACCTTAAATGAGAAAGTTTGATAGTTTTTTGCTGTTGTCAGATGGTTTTCAGTGCAGAATCTCCAGCAAATGGTAAAATGAACTGCTTTCCTCTATCTTCCCAAATGGACGCCATGAAAGGACAGAGGGAAGCAGTGACCTATGTATATATAAGAATAAAAGGCATTCCCAAATTAGCATACACTCTATCCGGTATCTCCGTGGTACTGGATTTGGCAACCACTAGGAATGATGATTTTTTTTTAAAATTGGATTTTGGTGCTGCACCTTAGAGTCTGCCTGGCAGAAATTAAGCACCATGAAAGTACAGAATAGAAGAGAATGTATTGAAAGTGACGTCAAAACTAAAACGGTAAAATATACTAATCCATGGCATGTTAAAAGAAAGCAGCAAATAATATATCTAGGCCTCATTGATTTAGATTATCATTTCCTTCTGTTTATCCACCAAGGAATCGTGTGAAATACATTTGGATGTGTTTTAATAATGCAAGAGTAATAACTAATTGGCACAATACTCTCAGTTTGAAGTCTTTTTGGCATAATAGGCATATCCCTTACAGAACCATTGTGATCTGTATTTGTGGATTTTTATCATTGCTTTATATTTTAAAGAAATGTTGAATTGTATGTATATCTCATGTTGGGGTATAGTTTATGCAATATGACCCGTTTCAAATCCCGAAAATTACAAAGAGGACTAAATAACAAACGAAATTTAATGCTAAACTACAGAGTAAGCCAACCATTAATTGACTATTAGAACAGACAGACGCATGGCATTAAACACTGTCAGCGGAGAGAATACATCTTGTAGACGCCAGGTTTTAACAATGTCATTTGCAATTCTGAGATAATAAGCAGTTGACCCCATTTTGGCCCTTGGCATTGACTATGCTCTATGATATCAAATGCTCACTTTCTTTGACACACTGGAACTCTGCTACCCTTGGGCTATTTATATAACCATACTTTGTGTTTGTTTATGCATGGTGGAAACTCCAGCACTTTTCTAAGGTTAAACTTTAAATTTTTACCTTAACCTTTTGTTAATGTTTAGATCTTTCCTTATGTGGTTTTATATGTATATATGTAATTAAATATTAAATAATATTTGATAAACTTGTTTATATATTAAAAATCATAATGGTCTTTGTGATTATGTTGACCAAAACAACAGAAATATTAAGGCTGGCAAGATATAGTACAGCAGCATGATTTACAAAAACCGGACGTTTTAAAAACTACAGGCCTATCAGTTTCAATCTATGTTTCAGAAAACACTGACAAATTACTCAAAATTGTTATGACTTTGTTTTACAAAATTGTGTCTCTAGGGTATAATGTGAAACTCAAAAAAAGAAGAAAAAATAACAATGAAAAGACAGCTTAATTGTGTCCAATTACTAGTTGTCAAACACCTCATTTCTTACCAATTTACAACATGTGAAAGGAGATGTGGTGGGATAAACCTTCAAACCCTCTCTATATTAGCTGCATTGAATGTATTCAGTCTTTATGAATTATCTTGTTAAGGATGTCTGAAGCAGGAACTGTATGATTCAACACAGAATCCCTTGCATAAATACCTAAATATACAGATCTTATATTTGGCACACATATAACATTATAGCCAACCACCACTTAGTTCTAAACCTTGACAACTTCAAACCCAAACCTCAGATCAATGTATTTTGTTTATGCTGACCCCTTTCATTAAGAGCAATTACACCACATCCAACTCTATGCTATTCTTGCATTAAATACCATCCTTTAGGTGTCTGAAATATTGCTCTGTCATAAAGTTTTTGCTGTGTTTATTTGAGCTGCAAGGGACTTGGAACTGAAACCACAAGTGTAGGTTTCAAGGGCAAGGGTGGGGGCTGTGTTTTGTCAAAGGTAATCAACGAGTTCGGATTACCACTTCAGATGATGCCTTAGCCTTGATCCAACTCAGAATCTTTTGAAGAATGTTACATTTGTAGTCAATTTAGAAGTTATCATTTAAAGAGATATTTGAGATGAGTAGATGCACTACACATATAACTTGTTCTTAAAGTTAGAAAATATCAGGCACATGGCCATGATGAAATTCAATGAGAGAGTAAAATAATCAATAAAATAATTTGCATTGACTTTTCTGTCACTAACCAAAAATTGTCGAATGCATTCAACTTTAGATTGCTTATATCAGCATCCAATCAATGTAAAAGAAGAATCTCAGTGGTTCCACTTGCTTTAGACATATCTACTTCAGGGTTAGTTCGAATATATCAGTTGATATATAATACTAATGACATGTGCCAACATATAAAAATCCATTTTGATCAAAAATATTTTAGGATATAAAAAAATTTCTTATTTTACATAATACAACTGTAGCAATACATGTTACAGTACAGTCCCGAACGTAGATTAAGTGAAAACCTCTTCATCATTCATGGTATCCCAGAATCTGAACACCAATTGTTACAGCTTTACCTTCTTTGTGCTTCTTGTCTTGGATCCTCTTAGGAAACTATTGTTGAAGTGTAATGGTCAGAACACTTGTGCCCCACGTGTGCATCACAGGTTCAAATCTTGGTTAAGGTTTCTACAACCTTTCAGGGATTACTAACCTGTATCAAAAGAAATGTTATGTACCAAGAACTATCTGATGCATTAAAGCATCTGTAAAAATACATTAATTTTAAATGTATCCTTCTAATTCAGTGCTATATGCCCTGAAAAGTGTCAATTTCTTAACAATCTCAACAAGATAGCCAAAGATATTATGTGTTTTTTACAATATAGCAGTTCATTGAAATAACTCCTCTGCTGAAATGTTACATTTGATATGGTGTACATAGTGGATAATAACATGATCCCCCAAACATATTAATATCAAATGACAGATACATTTCAGAGCACCACTGTATATTTCCTTATCTAAGGCAAAATAATAAAGAATAAATAGTTCTACCCTGGAAAAGGCTACATGCGATCTACTAGACTTAATCCACTCAGGTTTCACCTATTTCACACTATGATAGTCAACCCATATATCAGGGGTAATTCCAATTGATATATTTATTAAAAAATCTATACCCTTAACCACTATAATAGAACACAGTTTTGTTTCCACCAAGTGGCGCCAATTGATCTTAATGTGGCCATAAAAGGGGCACTTGTAGCAACAAACTTCATAAGATGTTTTGTGATAACATCAGCTGATGTACTGAAATCAATGACACAGGTCACATCTTAACAGGCGATTGCCACTTCTAAATTTCATCTGAGGAATTTCAAGTATTACTTCAGTGTGATATTTCATTAAAAGGCCATACTTGCAGCAAGAACTAAGCTTCACACCACTGTAAAATTATATTGAAAAATGGTAAGAACGTAAAAACCCAAAGCAAATTAGAAAACAATTGTTTCTGTTCTTTTTCTAAACTCACCAATATAGCTTGGTTTCAGTTGCTTTGAGGCTGCCCTATGCTGCTAATGCCATGTAACCAATGGTAAACTCTGATTGTTATGCTATTCACTGACTTTGTTGGCGGTGTTTCCTTACTCCAGATTATGGGCCACGTAGATGTCTGCTAGCTGACACTAACTGTATTTTTTTCCTTTTATAAAGCGACAAAATGGTTGATGGCAACAGTTGATGGCAAGTAAATACTAAAGAAATATCAAATACAGGGTGTGGTATAAAAGTTGATTACATCAGAAAACAGTTATCTGTAAATGAGAATTTTTTTTTTTTTTTAACTTGGATTTGTTACAAAACACTAGAAAGCACTCGTAGAGCACAAACCTCCACCAAGGCATATTTTGTTCCTTCCGCAAAATCTAACCAGCTTTCCCTTCCTTTTCCCTACCAATAAAAACAGCTGTAAAAATACATTAAAAATAGTATCTTTGGAAACTTGGGATATCTTGTACCCAAAATATGATCCGGACTTTACCCAAAATTTGACAACTTTATCATTTAGTAAGCCCCTACTTGCATAAAAATAATTTCAGAAAGCTCAGTTCAATCCTTTTTAAGTTAATGCAAACACAGACAAACAAACAGACAGGCAGAGAAACAGACAAATGGTTGCACCCAAAATAGAACCTGCTGGGGGATGTAATACAAGATAGACATTCAGTGTCTAGTGTGTAGAAACAGTAGCATTGGTCATCAGTCATCATCTGACTGCATATATTGATCTTCATTGATTAAACTCAGCCTTACTATACTTCAGGATCAAAATCATATCACAAGACACAATTACCAGATTATGATGTTACACTAAATGCATATTTCCAGTTCCTAAGATGTATTTTTTTAATCATCTCCCGTCTATAATCCCCTCTCTTGACTGGAAAAATTCAAGTTTGTCATGCTACTGGTGAGTTTCTTCCCACAAGAGTGAACATCAGTTATTCCTTGTGTTGACACTCAGGCACATGTTTGTGTTATCACAAGTTTTGGTTTCACCAACATAAGCATCTATTGTCCAATACTCCTGACAAAGTCTTTCCAACCACACATTGGTTAATTGCAAGAGAGGTCATACACACAGTTACACAAGATATTGAGAACTGGGAGTATATTGGGAGATATTTGTCACAAGACAATAAACAACTCAAGTTATATCATCACACAAGTTCCCGCTCAACTCAGTTTGTGCCCTTATTGCCATAGGTTTGAGTCATGAACAGAACATAAAACACTGACTTTGACCTTTGCTATTATCCCCATTTTGGGATCTTTCTGGATGGCAGTTTCAGACAGTTCCATTTTCTAAACACTAGCACTTTAAAAGATGTTCTTGTGGATTCAGTGGTGCATAAATGTGTCTGTACTGTGGCACTATTGTACAAGTTACCAAATAAAAATTAGATCCTTTGGCTAAACGTCATATCTATTGAAAATATACATATTCAAACCAAGCCTAACATTCGAACTTTGTATGCAAATTTGGGAAGCAAATGTGTTCTCTTTGTTCTACAGAGCTGAGTGAAATACAATAACTACTAATACCCACCACATGTGTCATAGTTCTTTTTCTCTCAACTAGACATGACAACTATATATATTTGGCTCTGATTTGAACTACTTAAATTTATTGCTGAAACAAACATATAAATGATAAAATATACCAGGGTAAATGAAATCCTTTCTCCTACACAATAAAAACTTGATCTTTCAACAGGATAATTTTTATGGCCTTAGAATGGGCATCACAGATACAGTATTTATTTTTCTCAATTTTGTTGAATACTTGTAGCATTGGTTTACCACTTGTGTTACCCAATCAATGTGTAAAAGGTTATTTAATCTGTCAAACCAACTCTTACTATGACATTCTTGTTGTAATGTACACTAATAGAAATATGGAGGTTCATGTCAGTTGTTTTTACAAACTCTATTGTAGTTGTCTTAATCTGTATATTTATTGACTCAATAAATCTTATATCTTACTATTTTAATAACAAGTTATTATGACATGTATATTGAACAAATTTCACAGTTTTTTTCTGACAAAAAAAAGGTAAGCATCAAATTCAAATTTCTTGTTACTCCAGTTATTGCATGTTTATCAGTCATTGGTGAGGTGCCTGTATTTTAACACATTGCAACTTTAAATTATATCATATATAACATCACACACATTACACATATATATATCAAAATCTTACCTCCCCAAACAATGCATGTGGTGACTTACTGGCATTAGTTTTATTAAATACATTTCCTTGTCAATACAACAGCAAAATCAGTGTCATCTCCTGGCTAGATAGAAACACATTTAAAATTGTTACAATTGAAAACATCCAAATGCTTAAATTATTGCCACCGAACAGTTTTACATACATAATATAAACCTGGAAGTGCATAAAATTCAAACATGTAAATCTATGTCAAAAACATGTAAGATAGCAGAACAGTTTAATGGGGTTTATGGCATACAAGCAGATGGCCAGTAATTGTACTGTTTATAAAGGCTGACATGCTGTAATTGTTACAACTAACCCCTGAACACCCCAGGCCCTTTACAAGGTGTGAAGAAACTCTAGATGTTTTTGTGGAATGTAATTGTGCACAGGTAGTGAAATGTTAGACCGAGAGAGCATCTTGTTAATTTCTCTAGACATGATATTTTGCAAAATAAGAAAAGAACTATATACGTATGTGGAATCCTGCTAAAATTATGTGTTCATTGATTTGTCTCTTCCAGGTGACAAGACAATGTAGTTGTGTGTCCTGCATTCACAGTAAGAAGGCAGCAATCAGCTGATCAGTGGACACTAGTCAGACAACAGAAAAATGGTAATGATACATTTAACTAAAAAAATACTTTCTGACTAAATTGTGCATTTGAATGCTTCTGGGCTCAAATATCAACTTGATTGTTGTTACCCTTTGTAACTTAAAGAATTACTTAAACTTTCACAACAAGTGGGAAAGCTGGTAGTTGCTTGCCGTTGGTTTGGTTGGTTTACAGTACAGAACCCTAACGAACTGTATGTACTGGTTTCCTCTGCCCTTCCAACTACCCGTCATGATATGACCTGTACAGTGTTGAAAGCGACGTAAAACCCCAAATAAATAAATAAACTTTCACAAAAATAAACCACAGCATGCAATTTTAGTCAAGATAATAAAAAAAAGCCCAACAGTTCCTACAAGGTCCTTCTAAAATTATAATTATCACTAGAAATTAAAAAAATTATGTAATTTGGTTGTTATTCTCTTTGTGTTCCAATTTTAAGCACTAGTGTTGTGAATCCGTGTCAGTCAGTAAGATAAACTGAAGTTACATAATTATGTTGTCACTAAGAACTGTATTTTGGAGTTTCTGGCATTACTTCCACAAGGTCTGTCAATCAAGCAGTTTTGTCTAGTTCTACAATAGAGGTAATTAAAAATGTGTAAACTGAGAAAGTGTTGATGTTCAGTTCTTCACTGTGAAATCAGTTGTATTAGAACATGTTTTGCTATCAAGGTTGACAAGTGACTCAGACATAATTTGATAATGCTCAAATTTTTACCCTGGTTCAAACTCTGTGGGAGGTTGTTAGATTTTCAAGAAAATATGACAGAAAATTCCCCCAAAACTATCTTCCATTTATTCGTATGTTACAATTTTAAATGACTTAAACTGAATAAAAATTCAATAGAAATTTGCAAGTAATTGAAAAACTATTGATTATTTATCACTCAAAGCCATTTATAATCACATTTTTAGATGATACAATAGAAAAGAGACATATTAATGTTGCAGAAAATTTAATTTATCTAATATCTATTTTTTTTTCTCTTTTTGTTTTTTGCTAGATGAACCACTATCAATTAGTAATCATTGTAATACCAAATTCCCAGGCAGGGGGGTGGGGGCGGAAGTCTTTTAATAGATTTTTGCCAACGAACTGTCTTTCAGCTGTAGTAAGTAGGATATACTAATATAATTACCATTTTAAATATACCCACACTGCCATGGATACTACATAAGCTGGTGTCTTAATTCTTCATACATGTAAGAGAAATATGTAAAATCCATTGTAACTCTGCCGCTATTTTACATTGTAATTATTACATCGTATTTTACTGAGTTAGTAGTACTTTGACAACAATGTAGATGTGTTACAGCATATGTTGTTAATACAAGAAATTGTTTTTCATATCACATACATTTTCAAAAATATGACCTGCATCAAGTCAGTGCAGAAATCCCACAGGCAAACTACTCTGATCTGGCTTCCTCCACCTTAACTTTCTCTTATGATCTCTTATAATATGCAGATGTTACTTCAAACATATACCATGTTTTGAATTCTGTTAGTATATGCATGTGCCATTGATGTAACCTACTGTACAAGGTTGGTAGGCCATGGTGGCACAGGTGTAACACACTTGCCTTTCACCTCTGAAGTCGGTGGTTCAAATCTCAAACAATCTGTGGAAAAGATGGTAGTTTCTTACCAATGGTCAGCAGTTTACAGTACAGAATCTTGACCAACTGTATGCATTGGTTTCCTTTGCCCATAAAACTGAAGGTCATGAAATGACCTATACAATGTTGAAAGCAACGTTAAGCCTTAAATAAATGTACCAGTTTAGCGACATAATTGACATCTATGTGAAAGTGATATACTATTCTCAAACATATAATTTTTTTCTCATAAAAAAAAACCCATTTAAATCTTCATAATAATCCAGTAGCGTGTGTATATTTGAACATCTTCTTGCTAAATCTGTAACATTTTGTTTCTGCTAACAATCAACATCAAGCCTCCTAAGTAATGAACTAATTGACAATGACTTAATGTACCATTAGCATGCTGTAATAGCTAGTGAGGGCAAGTAAGAGTGCATGTATTTTGTTTCTCTTTGTCTCTCTCTCTCTCACTAATTAGTTGATGACAAGTTTCAGCATGCACAACAGACATTTTTATTTGTGACTCTTTGACCAAGATTGATTTTAACATGGATACATCTATAACCATACCACACACAAAATGTAGAATTCTACAGAGAATCTGCAAACGGAAATCCAAAGCCAAAAAAGTAAATATGGCCTGATAGACCATAAAACTGGCTCTTAATTTATGTTAATTATCTATATATGTTAATTAACATTGAGCAATTGAGATTTAACTGACTCCAATGGCCTACTTAATGTCTTACATATGTAAATGACTAGTTGGCTGTAGGCCATAGCTATTTGTACTTCATCACAGAGATAAGTAGTTCAGTTTAAAAACCCATTAAGTCACTGTGTTCTTTTTATAACAGATGATGGTTTTAGGGGATTGCTAGACTTAATGTGCAAAAGAATATACTTAGTTAAATCAAAGTTTCTGTAACATATTTTGGCAGAAAGGTTTTATTTCTTTAAAATACTTGTAAAATATGTATTTATATTTCTTACTCTACAAAGACTTTTAAAGGCAATTTCATCAAGTTAATTTTATGAATAAAAATCTTTTATTTTTACATACCTTCCCAGAGGGCCTAGCAAAGGTTAGAAGTCTTGTTAAAAGTTTGTAAACTGTTTGCATATCAATGTCAGACAGTATTTAAGCCACCTTTGCGGCAAAGATGAACATTTAGATAAAAAGACATACAAGAGTGAAAAAAGTATGTTTATGTATAGTCATTGGTAAAGTTGTAAAGATCTGCAAAAATATTCCCTCTGGCCTGTTTGTCTTTTTTACAAAACGTTTGGCTCAGAAGGATGCAAATTAGTATTCCTTTGGTTTAAAAAAGACTAGGAGTTTGTTTGTGATGCGTGGGTGTTTACAGAATAGGTTTTGGTATGATTAATACAGGAAAGAAGTTTCTAAAGCGTGATGTTTATGAATTATAATCTGGTTATCAAGATTCCTCAATAAATTTAAACATTTTGATTTTCTATGTACTTTGAGCAATGGATCTGTTTTTCAGGACAGCCTTTTGAAAGCTATTTCGAATGACTGATCTGCAAAACTTAATGATTGGTATAAAACACTAAAATACCTAAACCTTATATAACTTTCAAACGAAATTATCGTACAAATAAGTGTTTGTAAAATCAACTTTTCTCTTTTAATATGATATTATTTCTTAATGTTTTAACAATTTATTGAAAATGTATCATTTGAAATAGTATCACTTGCTATTACAAAGTTTTTCAATCATTTTGTTGTTGCTGCTGTTGTTGTTGTTCTGGTTGATTCTGAATGCGGATATCTTCTGTTTACTGATTATCTTAACAATATAACTAGTCTCTGGGTCTGTTTTCACAATCTGTCAAACCCTAAAAGATGGGTGTCTGAGGCTGCTATGTGGGCTTTTTTCCAAAGACTTTCTGTGTATACTGTAGTACAATGAAGACCAAAGAAATCAAAGTGAAAAGTTCGAAAATTTTGTGAAAGCTTCCTTTTATCGCCCATGAATGACTTTAAAATGGCAATCAACTCGGTGAAACACACTAAAACACCAAAAATAAGGACAAAAATAGGCAAATAAGAGGCCAATAGAAATGCTGCTCTTATATGCTCTGTCGTCTTTTGTTTGTTATGATTATTCTCATTGATGCTTAGATTTCCCGTGATAGGTGGTGGCTGACTGGTTCCCAATGACAGTCATCAAAAGCACTATTAGCTTATAATAGTGCAGAAAAGACCCTTTTTGTTCTTTAAAGGCTACTCAGGTGAGAACTTTGAAATGAGCGATAATAACCCGATGAAAGGCAGTGACGAAAAACAATCAAAAAGGCAATTTTTTTTAACCTGTTCTACTTGATGGCTTGTATTTTAAGATTTCTACTCAATTCTATACAAATGTCATTTTAATAAACCCAAATGTTCACTCAGATACCAAGATACTATTAGTTCTTAACTTATAATGTGTTTCCTAAATATAAATCTAAATAACCCATTCAAGATGCTAAGTGTATGACTCCAGTCTATTTTAACAAAACCCCATATCATCTACTTGTAACTTAAGGTTGTCCAGAAGTCCAACTTGTCAAAGGTAATATTGGGGTCCCTGAACTCAGAGTAAAAATACAAGAAAAAGTGCAAATGGGGATGAAAAATATACCCAATGCATTAAGGGGTTATAGATACATTTGTAACTGTCGAATTTCCTGGCTGTGAAATTGCACCATAAGGCTTTTATTGGGTGAGAATAGCCATTCTAGGACTAATGTCAGCATTTATTAATACCTAATACAGTTTCATAATCCAACTGACTGGAGTTTAAAGTGAATGGAGGGTTGGAGCTAGATAGAAAAGTCCCATTAACAGAACAAAGGGAATTGGAGACATTTGTGAGGTACATTAGATAGGAGTGCAACAAATGAGTTTTGTCTATACGTTTATGAAAAGCCCTGCTATTGCTAATACACAGAATCAAAGACAGTTCAAATACTCCAAAGTGTGTGCTTTGTAAAATGTAAAGGAGATAAAAGAAAATAGAAAAATTGTTTGTGGTTGACTAAAAACCGTCGGTTTGAAGTACTTAAAAGCAATAGGTTGTTGGTGTTAGAGCCCAAGCTTAGGAGTAAGCCCATCGTAAGATAGGCTATTTACCAATTTATGAACCTAGGTTGAGTATCCCATACTCAAGTAAAGAAGTAAAGAAAAAGAGATTGACCAGTTACTTTGATACTGATTTCTGTTGGCAATTTTGGCAGAGAACAAAGAATATATACCTATGCACAGAAGGACTTTCATTTTTCAAAGCTCATCATATTCTCTTTACATCAGTTAGAGGTTTTACATATTTTGCAAATGTATTTTTCATGTTTATCAGGTGTTTGCGTATGTACAACCTCTCATCATTGTAACACACCATTTAAACCCAATATTGTCTTGTGGATCGTGATATATATCTTCAGCATCTAAATTACTTTCAAAATCACCCCCTCCTCCCCTTCCCCATTCCTAGAGCTAAATGAATTTCTTTTCAAACTGGTCCGTAAATTTCACACAATTTGTGTGTGTAATGAAACTAATGACATATCTGTTTTTATCGTCTGAATCACACTGGGGTATATACCAACCCCATTTCTTAAAGCAGACACCCCTCTATTTAATAGCTACCTAGGAGGTTTGAAAAGCCTTCCCTCCCCCTTTCAGATAAATCAAGATCTTACCCTGAGATAGACCCCAATTTAGCTATGATGGATGGCCATTTCTAAAGGCATTTGCCACCGAGGGTGCCATGAGATTTAAAGTCCCAAAGGGGCTGCTATGTGTTGGTATATATATTTATACATATATCTATCTACGTGAGAATGACACACACTGAGAAGCTAGCACCCACTGAAAGGGCTATCATGATCTATCGAGCTTCATTTAAACTATATTATGGTCTAATAAATGGCCCAAGCTTTTGACAAATTTCCCAAGCGATGATTAAGGCTGATTGGGGTTTTCTTTGTGCAGGGAAGAAATTAGAATATCATTAGAATCAGTATCAAGTGGGGGGTGTATTGGCAATATTGCCCTTGGGTGGTTACTTGGTTTTTGATAAACAGGTCAGAAAAAAATTTAATTTTTAGTCTAATTTTAAAAATGTTGTTTAAAAAGCTAATTCTTATAAGAATTAATAAGTTTTAGCTACTCAGCTACAAAACATACTATGGAAATTGTTTGTGACAAGGAAAGAAAAATAGATTTGAAAATATAAAAGCACAAACACAACTGAAAAACGGGAACTAAAACAAATTAAACAAAAAACTCAACACACAGTGTTCATATCTTAAATAAAAATCGGATTTGGTAGAAATGACAGCAAATTATAATAATAAGAGTCATATTTACGTATGCTTATTAAATATTAAGCTTGTTGACATCGATTACTGTTTAGCTATTCTGTTTAATAAGAATGGAATCCCAATATAAAAAGACAGCCTATTATTGTATTGTGACTCAATTAAATTGGTAAGGTTATCACAAAAGAGGACACACAAAAATAGTTTCTACAAACAGTTGGAGTTTTCATAGTATATTCCTACTGTAAGGACAAAAGCTGGATCAATATTTTGACAAACAGAATAGTGAGGATGATTAAGTTATTTGACTGAAAGCCCCTGTCTGCCCCAACAGACGTTCATTCAATAATTCAGCATGTAAGATTATCCCTCTACTCACATTGCTCCTAATTAACTCGCATATCTAGTGACAGAAATTCACAGTCACAACACTGCTTTATTGTAGCAAACAGACAGAGGATCTGCAAAAGACCATAGAAAATAGAGTTAATTGTGTCTGATAGATACCAAACGCTCATAAATATTATGAACTGTTCTCTCTGCAATGTGTTAAACGCAAGTAGAAATAGCAAGGTCAATATGTGGTTTCTATGCAACACCAAATATGGAGAATTTCATTGGTCTGCATTCAAACTGCATTGGCCAATCATTGCACTAGCTGAAGTCAAAGCTTTGCCATTAGACAGGAGCCTCTTTGGTATGATACACATATATAATGTTTATTTTGACTTGGGGACACCAAATGAATATGTCATGTCAAAAAAGTGTGCATGAATAAAAGAAGAGAGGTTGTTTTTGAGTCAGTAAGTCAGAGAGGGGAAAAGGATTGTGTATGCAGGACAAACTGAAAGTGTGTACAGGAAGGACAGTAGACTTGATCGAAAGATTGTTCGCTTCAAGGAATATAACAATTCACTGATTTACTTTTAAACAGAGGACATTAAAATTCTGTGTTGCAGCAAATATAACATGAATTCTCAATAAAGATTGTGTGTTAATGAATTAAAAAGGTTCAGTTTCTTTTATATCAATTTGTTGCTGGACTTTAGCCAGTTAGAAACTTTTGATGAGGATGCTTCCAAGCTCATCCGTTCAGACTTCAAGGAAGAACAAGGAGTTCAGTATAGACTCCCTTGTCTCAAAAGCTGGGAGGAGTCCTAGTCCCACTTCTCACAGCCCCGGTTTGGATACTAGACGGTATCTACCAAAGCCAGAAGCTCACCCTGCAACTGCAGTCAATGGACTTTTTCCGCATGGACGTTCTATACCCGGTGGATCACCTACCAGTAGCAGTACCATCAGTAGGGGGACAGCAAGCCCCACACAACCTCATCCAGCTTTTATGGGAGCTGGAACCACATTATCTCCTAGTCAACCAGGTCAGATGGTCCTGCCACCAATCCATGGCTTCCTACCCCAGAGTCCAACAGGTCTTCCTGCAGGATTTCCACACCCAGAGGCAGTTCGACCAAATCCTGCTTTCCTTCATCCAGCTCTTCTTGGGGGTCATCATCCAGCAGCAGCCGCCATGTTTCCCAATGGACTGCCTAACTCTCCCCCTGGCTTAGCCAACAAAGACAATTTCCCCTTGTATACATGGCTCTTAGCAAGACATAGTAGTTATCTGAACCACGGATTTGGAGGTAGGTAATAGCCTGTGTTATTTGAGCTTTTCCTTGCAGGAATCTGTTTGCCAGATATGAAAAACAAAACAGATGTGGTTAGACTTGGATTTTTAAAATTCTTTATATAAGTTTGTATTTATAAATATTTGAGCATATGGTGGACATAGATTGAACTGTTAAAATGACAAATTACGGAAAAAAACAAGGCTCATGCCAAAAGACAGATTCCAACTGTGTGATTGTAATAGTGATGTATGAATAATTTTAAAGGGTAAGGATATCTTAAGATTTATATCCAATGTAACCAGTTTTCACTTGCTTGATGTTATAGATATTAAAAAACATTAATATATTAAATATTCTATGAGGTACATTTGGGCTCAGTTAATGTTAAAGCATATTTCTTGTTCTTAAGTAGGTTGATTTACCTGATATATAATACATATGGTGTGCACATCATCATGTAAATGTTTTTGTCTGCAATGGATATTGTTGAAACAAATATCAATATCAGCTCACATATTATTGTTCTTATGTTCCTTGAAAAACAACCTCTATAATATATTGGATTTAGTAATACGAGATTGGATTCAAATGTTATAACTGTATTGTGAATGAGGTATATATTTAATGTTTCAAAGATTAAGAGCTAAACTGATTTACAGCAGGAAAAGACTATCCACATTTTTGTGTTTTGTTACCCACTGGATGTGTTTTTTTCTGTTTCATTGAAACATAAGATATTGCTAATTTAAATTTTACACCAATTTGATTCCTTTCAGACAGATTGGCATAAAATATGGATGTGCTGAGATATCTCATAATTACTGTAAAAATACTTTTGGAGGAGTCTTGTTACCAATTGAAAAATGTAAAGTAATTCAAGAGTATATTGTTGGGTTGAAATGAACCCAGTTTTAAAATATTTAATTTTGCATAGAATTTTTCTAAATATGATCAAAACATTACTAAAATCCTTTAAGAATAAGACAATGTAAACCAAAGATTAAAGTTATTAAAATTAGTAAAATTTGTCTATTTATTCATGAAATTTTACACATATTAGCTTTAAAAATATTACTGTTTCTATAATATCCATAAAAATATTGTTTCCTTAATTTTCAATTTCAAACAAGGTGATGAAATCAGATTATCATGATAATAAATTAATATTTTAGGTAATTAAACATTAATAAAATAAAAAGCATTATAACTTGTAAGAATATTTATTTAAGTTATGTGTCAGACGGTCATATTTATTTAATTGGTTAACATTGATATGATTTTCAATGTTACAGTAGTAAATATTACAGTTACTACAGTTGTCATTATTTTTTCTGTTTTGTTTTTAATTATCGTGTTGTTTAATTGTTCATTTCAAATTTTTGAAATACCATAAGTTTAAAATTAGTTTGTAACATGAATAAACCCTATGACTCTGTTAAGTTGTTATTAACTTACAAATTATTTGCATTAATTAATTTTTAGTATAATTGGATAAAATAAACTATATATATATCACAAAACCATTTATTGCAGAATCTTACATCACAATTTTATTGGTATCTTGGCTCAAACTATATTGTACTACATAGTGGTGTATTCGCATGATAAGTCAATTCCAAATCTAATTTAATCACATTGTATATTACTTAATTTATGTATAAACATACTCTAAGGTGCATCAAGCAAAATCATCCTTCCAAAGTCATATATACCAACTTGACAGGGACAGACCCTAAACCACAAATATAGCCGATAATTACCCAATCCTTTAACTTCTCATTTCAGGCATTGATAGTCCATTCTTTTTCCCGTTTCGCAAACCAAAGAGGATCCGAACAGCTTTCTCTCCATCCCAGTTGCTGAAGCTGGAACAGATTTTTGAAAAGAATCACTATGTGGTGGGGCAAGAGAGGAAAGAGCTAGCTGCAAGCCTAAACCTTACAGAAACACAGGTAAATAGACTTATATACTAGCCTAACCTGACAGCAACACAGGTTAATAGACTAACCACTAGCCTAAACCCTTACAGAAACACAGATAAATATACTTATATACTAGACTAATCCTACAGAAACATTGTTTAATAGACCAACCACTAGCCTTCACCTAACAGAAACACAGGTTCATCATAAACTAACCACTGGTCTAAACCTCGTTAAACCACATATACACTAAACACAAGCTTTCACTTTACAAAACACGGGTAAGTGGACTGACATGCCAACCTTAAATCACAGAAACAGAAATAACTCTTCTGAAATGTAAGCATTAACATTCCAAAACATCGGCAAACAAGCAGGCACTCTTTAGATTATATCGGTTGATTCGCAAGTGACCCCTGTGAAAACCTAAAGAGTACATTAGTGTGCTGTTGGTATATTTGAAGGTTATAATTATAAATTGAAGTTATTTTTTGAAAATCTTGTTTAAAGTATATGTCACAAGTAAGAATGACACTAAAACTATGTAATGTATACTGTGTTGTAGAAATGGAAAAAATGATGTAGTACAAAGTGAGATATGAACTAATAATAAGGACATAGACTGGAGAGAATGATATTTCAATTGGGTTAAAAACACATTGCAACTCAGTGATATTTACTCTCAACTATATGTAGATCCAGCTTATAGCAAACACTGCTATCACACGGTCCAATGAGCATAACACAAAACCAGAACTCATATTCCATCGATTAGTGCTTAACAAGTTTGTTTCTGCTTGGGATCAGTACTTTCTACATGGCTAAAACAAAAGCCAATTCTTTCTCGTACTGTGAATATACTGGGGGTGGTATACTATTGGGTTTCAGGGATGATTGAGGAAGGCTGCTATGCAATGATGTAGGTGAAAGGCCAAAACTATTTCCCTAAACAGTGGGTACAAAAGCCCATTAGTGGCAAGGATGTTGGTAGTTGATAACACCTGCACAATAGCTGCCGCTCTTTGTCAGGTCTGCAACCTTTTACAAGTTCCATCCAGACAGACATTTGCCTGATTTCAATGGACATCAGGATAGGACAATTGGGTCTGTATATTTGACGTTTAATTAAGCTGGATCGTGTAAATATCATGGGGATTTTCAGCTTAATTGGCCAGTAACCTGAGAAACTGTGTAATGAATGGGTGTTGCAATATTAACTGAGATGTCCTATTGTTACCCATATTCAATCAATCATTTTTATTGGCCTTTCTAAATATATTGCTTTTTATAGGGCTAGGCTGGCCAGCTTACGGTATTGTAGAATATGTCAAGAATGTCTGTTTACGTACATTTTCGTCTTGCAACATAAAAGTTGAATCTCCACATGGCTGGTTAACCCGTTGGCATGATCTGTAACATTTTGTCACTGTATATAAGTGACTCTCGTTGACAATAACTGGGTACAAAGTAATGCACAAAATTGCTAATCAATAAGCATATATTATTAATATGCAATTAATATTCTAGACAGAATCATATTGCAGTTATAAAGTGCACTTTTGTTTTATTTTGGGCACATATTTGCAAAAACTGATGAGATAAAAGGATATCAAATGTAACATAGAATATTTTGCTATTTGTAAAATTAATGACAAAGTGAAAATTTTATTAAGGCTAACTGTAAATTGACTCATTTTGCTGTGGAACAAAAAAGTAATAATGTGCAAATAGCATAATTTGATATCAGTTTTCATTCATGAATTATGAATAATGTGTTGCCTTTTGACAGATGAATGTCCTTTCTATGTTGCCTCATTTTGTCATGAGAGGAAAATGTCGCTTTTTTCACTATCCTATTTTCCTTTTGAATATCCATCCATTTATTGAATTTAATAACAAAACTACATGCAAATGTTTAATGAACTTACTTCCTACTCACAAACCTACACATCTAATTTTTATAAAGATGAAAATTCATAGTGTTTCAACTCAAAGCATATTCTATATTAAAACATTCTAATTACATGTTATGCATTAAATAGATGCAGAAAACAAGGATTAAACACCCGATAAAAATCATGCATTATTTTACCATATGTGCATCATTAACAATCAATAAAATGGTCAAGAGTTTTAATAACTTTTCACGATATTTTGAGGTAAAAAGGAAGCTTTCACAAAATGCAGATACAATTAACACAATGTTACAAAATTAATAACTTAATTCATTCATAGTATGCTTTCATTTGGTATCAACTCAACCACAAGTGATTTTTTTCCAACAAAGACATTACAGTTATAATTAATAGCTATAGATCATTTTCATTCATTTCAACTTTCGTTTTCAAAAATTATAAATATATCCTTAAACATATTTACTATACATGTGTACTTGTCTTTGTCTCTTAGAAATGTTTTTGTTATAGCCTGTTAACTTTGCTGAAGGAAAGTGACCTTGACTGAGATAATGTGACCTTAATATTACCCATCCAAACATAATATATATTCAGTGAAGCATAAATTGACCATTATGGCAAACTGTTATGGTCTGATTTAATGAAAAGGGGTTTAAAATTACCATTTTTCTGCTGCAATTACACTTTGAACCATGACTGGCAAACTTTGATCTTTACAAGGGAGGGGGGAAACTGCACAAAATTTGACAATTGGACTTCATTATAAGGTCCATCATCAAAGTGATGGTTGCGAAAACACGCGCCACTAACAATATCATACCAACCTGTGTTCTGTTGGCAATTATAATAATACCAAGCTTGGCATTGTACTATCTTCTAAACACTGAACTATAATGGCTTCTGGCCCTCTGAAATCCTAGACTAAAATAGTCATTGTTTGATCAATATAGGGAATGATGGGGGCGTTTGTATCCGCTAATTGGAAGGCAACAGATTCCCTGGAAATGGCATGCTTGTGTTTCAGATATAGTGTCACATGACAATGTACATAAATCAGTTGTCTTGTGGATCTGTAAAAAGGACCCAAAGGCAATTGACTGGCAATGATTTGAGGTGTTAAGATTTAAACATATTTCTTCAGGGCATTTTTTCTGTATTAAAGTAACAACAACAAGAAGAAAGGTTTAGACCACAACTGGTCCATACTTCCCTTAACACATGGTATTAACAGCTACATGAACAATATACAAACACAAAGTTAGGCTGCCAAAATATTAATTTCAAGTTGTGTGAATACAAGTAAACTTTATTTAAATTTTACTTGCTGCCCTTTACAGCCACAAGGAAAAAATAACACAAATCTCTTCCTCTGTTAAAGGCTGAGTCAAATATCACAATGCATGCTAGGGATCTTTAAATAGTTGCCTTTTGCAATTTGCGTTTAGTTGAAAATAGCCTTGAAAGTCTCAAATTATGATTAATTTGTAGTTTTAGCTATTATTGAGGTAGTGATTCAAGGTTGTATTATAGAAGTGTGGAGTAACAGTTGCAAGATATGCAGTGATTGCAGTAGACACAACAGGACTATCAGTGTCCGTAGTTGATACCTAACCATGCCACACAGTTAGCCTCTGTGCTTTGATGGGCTGCAGGATTTATTGCCTCTAATTGAAGGGTTGTGGTGATGTTTGGCAGTTAGATGACATCAAAATAGAGCTGTGTTAATAGTAGCCTTGAATTCCAGTAATTCTGGCAATTCCCTGCAGTTGCCTTCTTTTTGTTTTTCTAAAATATCTTCAGAAGTCTTGTAGTACACCCTCTATTTTTTCAAAATTTATGAGCTAATCTATGCAGAATTATGACATTGTTGAAATCACAGAATAAATTATGTTTACTGTACTGTGAAATATAAAATATAATGCATAACGGTATTCTTTTGCATTTGTCTCTAACCTCCTGTGACTTGTATATTAATGAAGGAAGTTGTCGCTATATAAAGTTATACATAGACATATGATGTATTGCCGAATATTTTGTATTACATTCATTTCTTTGTGATAAGTTTGAGACCTAAGGATTGCTAATCGAAGATGCAAAATAAGCAAATATTTTTGCTCCTAGTCATTTAGGGGCTTTATCAAGAATAACTCACACCTGTTGGAAGTTATTATTGATCACAAGGCAATTCTAGAAGACATTCAAATGGCTAATGTTGTAACTGGATCTTATCCAGTGCTTCTGAGGATGTAACAATATTATTAATTCTTTGTTTATTAATGTCCTCTCAGAATCTCTCATTCAGTTGGCTTTGTTAGACCTTCTCTTTGTTTGGTTAAGGGTCGCTAGAATACGATATCTTATGTTATCAAGGAAGATAATGCACTAATGAAAAATTGAAAGTCCAAACCACTTTTATAAAAAATATGTGATTATAAAATTACATAAGGTTGTTAACACAAAATACTTTTATTCATGGCATCCCAAGATGACCTTGATACAGAACGACTAATTAATGCACATCAATGCAGGCTTGATAAACATCTATATGAGAAGGTAGCAAATCATGTTTCTCAATAAAAAGCTCAAAATGATCAAGTGGGCTGCATTACTGATTAATAATAAATGAGTTTAAAACTGATATGCTATAATTATAATATTAAAGAAACTCTATAAGGAAAAAAGGATATCTAGGATGACTCTAAAGCTGTGCAGTTGAGTGCTAAAGGTGCATGAAAACATGATGGACGATAATTAAAGGATAGAAACTTGTTTTCCCAACAAGAGGGTCCTAATAACTAATGAGTGCTGGTGTTGGATAGCGTATTATAATTACCACCATATGACAGCTGTGAATATACTGACTCATTTAATTGCCAAGTTAATTATATTTTTCACCTATTGAAAAGAAATATTGTGATCTATCAGATGTAAACTTTTGATGTTAACTATGACTCAACTGCTTTGATGTTATGTTCCCTTTTTGTGATGTCTCTCCAATTCATTTTTAATAACATCTTTATTTGTCTTGTAATTTTAGGTAAAAGTTTGGTTCCAGAACAGAAGAACAAAGCTGAAAAGAAATGTACCCGATGGGGACGATAATAAAGATCCGTCTGCTTCAAACGGAAGTACCCAACAGAGGGCGGGAACTCCTGAGAGTTTCGTAGAAAGTGACTTTGAAGATGAAGATGATTTGGACGCAAATATTGATGTTGTCTGAGTATTTTTGACAATACTTTTATATAAAAAAATGTGCTTATAGTTTTCAATATTCTTTTTAACTTTGGTGAAATTCATGGACATTTTAAACCTTGCTTCCACCAAAACTTAACTGCAACAGTTTCTTTACCTCATTATAATTTACAAATGTGGATTATATTAATGTAGTGATACAGTAATGAAACCTGATGGTGACACTAACCTGTGTTTAAATTCGAAGAAGGTAGATTAATGCTTTGTGGACCTGTATTGATACTTATTAAGTTTGCATTAAATGTAACACAAATTTATATGTTTTCTCATTGAAAGTGCTATATATGTCATGGTGTAACAAAGACCACTTTTGCTAATGGAAAGATTAAGTTGAACTCAAGATTTAGTTTCCTTTTGAGTTGCTTTTTCTATGCATAGTTGATATTTATGATAACTAGTTCTTATTCAGTTTATATTTTTCATTTGTACACAGACTTGTGATAACTAAACGTATTTTCTGAAACCGGTTCAAGTTAAAAAAGGCTCAAAGCCTTGTTGCTTATTAAAAATGTCTAAATTAACTTACTATAAGCTTATGAATATAATATATGTATGAGTAACTTTTGTGCACAATTATAATATATGACTAATAAGTGATAGGAGGTAATTCTAAGCAATTGTATGTTTGTTTCTATTGGTTATATTTAGACATCAAGTCTATATGTTAAACATATTGTATAACCAATGACTGTTTTCTTGTAATTGTAATATTATATCATATTAAAACATGTTTTATACCATAGTCTCTATTTAATATACCTGATCCAAGTCTGCTGTTACATAGAAACTTATTTCATTAGACATATACCATAGTTTGAGCTTACCCATGCAGTGAGGAGAGATAGTTCCTTGTCAAAGTCCAGTCTTTTACATTGAAGAAAACTGACTAGCAGGCAGGCATACTGTTTATGTTTTCACCTATCATAATAAGACTGAAAAAATGTTCAACTCAAATCCAAATAATATTCAACAATGAAGATATACTTAGATTTTAAAAATCTTGCCATCGAGCAGATCCACCTCAGAGACATGAGCTAAGTTATCATTTTTCCATATATGGTACCACAGACCATTAAAGCAAACCCTTTTCTTAAAGCAAGAACTTGAGTTATGACACTTAACCTGACTTGAAAATAAAGCTACAGCATTTTACTACTACATTGTGTGTCACTCTTGTGCAATGTTTTACCCACACAAAATCATCATATATACAAACTAAGAAGCACTTGTAGAACGTATACCTACTCCATGGGACCTTTCTGAAAAGACAGGATTTTTTGGGTATCAAGAATAGACTCCAACTCACTTCTTCCTTTGACATTCTCCTACCCACATAAAACTATTCATGTAGATTTGTTTGTTACTTTTGGGAATAATATGAATCATAAAGTCAGTCATTGACTTTTGTATCCAGAATGTGATTCAGATCGTTCCCAAAATTTAATCACCTCTTCCTTTGGTTTGACCCCACCTGCAAAGAAGAGATCCAGAAGAATCAGTTCATTACATTTGGATTTATCACGACCAGAGACAAATAAATAGACAAATGAATGAACCCAAAAGCATAACCTGGTGGAGGTAAGTAGGGAACATGGTGATGTGATGACTGGTTTGGTTATTTGGCACATGCCTTCAATTGATGTAATAAATTGGCAAGAACATATTCAAACCCTATCGAACGAGAGTTACCAATAATAAAAATATACCTTTGTAAGCCTTACATTGATTGGTTGTGTGCCTATTTGGGCCATCTGGTGAGTTACAATTTGTGCAGTGATCTCTTTGCAAACTTCATATAAAATATGCAAAAAAAAATTTGGAGATGCATCAGACATGTAACATCCTGATCTTATATCCAGAATATGATTCGTATCTTTCACAAATTTGAATTACTTCTTTCTCTGGTTAGGCCCTTCTGGCATAAGAAAATCAGATCCAGTGAGACAAAAAAATGTTCAAAAGAACAAACGTAGCATGTTAAAAACCACCCACATGAGATGTATAGTTATCCTATTTTGCTTTACATTCTTCTGTAAAATTAGTCAAAGAAATCAACAATTGTTACAAAAAAAATATTCATGTATATTTTTGTGTATTGCAAAATAGTTTTGAATGTGAGTCTTGGGAAGTTTAGAACTGGTTGTGAATAAAGAGTTCTAATTATCTATTGAAGGACCTATAGTCACTATAATTTAGACATTTGCTTCTTGTGTCTCCTATATCATATCTCATATAAGATATTGCAACCAGATATGTTTCTTTTAATGGCTTGCAATTATACCTACTGAACCTTCCTAACTTCTAGGGTTAACTATTTGTTTTTCTGTATGTTACATAAGATGGAATTGTTACACATTAAAGCCACTCTTTGGGGCATAAATGTTTGCACTTAAAGCTATGCCCCTTGGAAACTTGAGTAAGTATTGACAGGAGAGGTCTGATGACACATGTTATGCAGTCACTTTATATAGGTTAGCTGATATTCTCTTATTGTAATATGGTAAACTTAAACTCAAGTGAATCAGGCCTCATAATGGTATTTGAACTCCACCCTGAACAAAGACAATGACCATACCTGACTCTGTAACACAATTCACTGTCAAAAGCTCTATTAAAATCTAAGCACACGGTTGAGCTGTTCTACACTTGCTGCATTCAGATGCTTGCCTAATGATTTTATTCATAGTTTAGGTTTGTTTAACCAGAAAACCTGTCGCAGACCAACAATAAATGTATCTATTTACGTCATTCTTCTCAAGAGGATAAATATAATTTGTGTATGTAACACCACTTATAAACATTAATGAATTTCTTTATTTGCAACCTAATACTTTCCACAGGCCGGCTGTAAAATGAAATCTCTTCAAACCTTATCTTATGTATGTTTGCATTTGTATTTTTAATGGTACAAAACCCTACTTGGTGTCATCTTTAACTGCTTTTTAATATTGTTCATTCACAAGCTAGAGGTTTAAAGGGCGTAAAATGTTATCAAATTTATTCACATTACACACAAATATGTATGTATGTATGTATGTATGTATGTATTACACACTGTTGATTGCCTATTGAAAAACTGATACATTACCAGAATATGTTTGATAGAATCCACGCAAAAATTACAATGCAAATGCAAAGTATTCCTCTACACATAGCTTGAGAATGCACTTCTGGAAATCTCTCGGTCATATTGTATGCATGCAAGTGGGTTACATTTCAACATCCAAAGTGGTTAAGTTCAATGGTTTAGCTAACATAATGGCAACTGATTCTACCAACTAAGCCTAAAAGTAAGGTAAGCAACATTTCTGTGTAATCTTCTCTTCGGTCTTTTAAATCGTTTTAAAATTAATCAATAATCCACTGCAATATTTAGATATGAAGAACTTGTGATCTTAGAAAAATTTCCAACGCAGTCCCTAAATATTCCCTCATTATAATTAAAGATGAGATGAATGAGCAAATGGTATATATTCATTGATGCTTAAAAGTAAGCGGGAGTCCATCCTATGAGTCACTAGTCTAAACAGACTGACTTAGAAACAAAAACTGGTCATAATCTTGGTTTTAGTCTCTCGGCATTCTTTATATAAATTCACATTATGCTCACCCCAAACTGTATCAGGTTTATTTCATACAAAATACTTCTTACACAAAATATATCAAGCCTTGTTAAGTAGCTCCTTTCCTACATTGTAGATTTTGTGAGACATGGTTATTCAAATAATACATTCACTCCAATATTCCTGCAGACCACTTTCATTCTCACTTTTTGCTGCTTACTCTCACTTTCGCACAAAACTTTCACCCCATTTAGCTTAATTGTACCTCTGGGTTTGGTGCATAGTAAGGTTGGTACCCCAAGGGTAAGGTAGGCTCTCATTTTAATAATACATGTAGATCTAATTCTTCATTTCAATTACATTTTAATCTTACATAGAACTCTAGTTCCTTCCTCCAGTTTTATTTCTCCAGGTATTAGTGTTTACATATTAAATTTTACAAATAATGTGTCATGTTCACAGCAATTGCTCCATTCTTGGTAGCCATGTTTTGCATAGATATTGTTTGCAGGGATGGTATTATCCAAACGTTGTATGCTTCACCAATGTTGTCCTTCAATGGCAACAGCTATTTGAGGCTGCAGTACTTTATATATGTCAATAAGTTGTCAATGAATTCTGCAACTAATGGTTAAGTTCTCTATCTTTGCATTCTCCTCCTGCTGTACGGAGACCTGTTAGTCAACCCTAGTCCTATATGTTTGGGGCTTACAGAAACACATATTCGCCCAAATGACACTGGAAACTTTCTTGCTTCACTGACCTTCCTGCTTTTACACTCTGACATAAACCTTGCTGTGGTGTAGGATTTATGTCAAAATCATCAAAAGATTGGCTATTGATGCAACTAACTTTATTTGTGACAACTTCAACATTCACAAGGATGCAGACCGGGGTGACAGTTGCCAATTTGAATCGTTACTGGAGATTTGTGACCTATCACAGTATACTCACTGTTCTACTCATCTACATGACCACATACTTGGTGCTAAGCTCTCTCTTTCTCATTTTGTAAGGAATATTAACATTCGGATGTTTGTCTCTGACCAAGCAATAGTTAAATACCATCTTGACTTTTTGTCCCTGACCCATCGTGTCCAAAATATAACGTGGCTGCCTTAGTTAAATAAAGATATCATTTAGACATTTTTCTTCAGTCTTCTGATGGATCAGATGAGTTGTACCAACAGTATACAACCGACATCACCAAATTAATTGATGCAGCTTTGGTCTCACAATCTGTAATCTGGCATAAACAAAGAACTCCTGGCTAAAACAATACATGCCCATTTTCCAGTATCAATTTGGAAACCTCTATCTGTGCCCCTTCTGTCTATAAAAACTTCACGGTAATCACAAAAAAAGATTCTCCAAATCATCATAAAATCTCCCACAAATACCCATGTCTATGACCCTATCCCAACAATTCTGGTTAAGGAATGTACCAATGTGCCATTGTTACTGCACTGATAAAGAAATCTTCCCTGCCTAAGGATGTGCTTAAGAGTTACCATCCTGTCGCAGGTCTCTTTTTCATCTCAAAACTGGTTGGACATGTTGTGGTGGCCCAGCTGATATCAAAGCCATAACAATCCCTATTAATATTCTAATTCTAGTAGCACTTTTATAGTGCTTAATCTCTGTCAAAAAGACAAACTCTAAGGCGCATCACACAAAAACATTGTTCAATATTCATAAACCAGAGACATTGCAGGGGTCAACACCGCAGAGAAAGCAGTAGGAGATTGGAAATTTAGGGTAGATATGCTTTTCCAAATAGGTATGACTTCAGCTTTGACCTGAAGGATGCAAGCGGAGAGCGAACCTCGTCAGGAAGGTCATTTCAAATCATAGGTGTGTCATACACAAAACTGAGTCCAAAATGCTTTCGAGACTTGAAAACTGAAGCAAAGTGGGGAACCTCCAGAAACATGCCATCGGATTGACTTCAACGAGTGTTATATGCACTATGTCTGGGTATGAGAAAGGGTTCAAAGTATTTGGGGTTACCACTGTGTAGGAACTTATAAACAAGCACGGCAGTCTTAAAGATAGAACAGTACTTAATCGGTAACAAATGACGTAGTGCTTTTCTAACTGGAGTGATGTGTGAATACTTGGTGGTGTTGGCAACAATTCTGGCAAGACTGTTCTGAACACATTGAATTTTGCACAGATTCAGAGCTGTACAGTAATCAAGATGACTTCCGACCAGAGCATTGGCAGCCACAAGGGCAGCTTCATGTGTCAGATGTCCTCGGAGTCGCTAAAGATCCCGGACATGAGCAAATCAAGCCTTGCAGACACCAAGGTTCCTAACTGCATCTATTGGTGATATAAGATATAAGTATGTTGACTTGGAAGGAGTGATTAAGTTTTTCACACTGACACTTAGAGCCAAACACAATGAATTCGGTCTTATCAGGATTTAGGTTAAGCTTATTTGTAGGGAGCCATCTCTTAACGTCTTCTAGGCAGCATGACAGTTTATCAAGGGCCGACGCAACATTTTTATGTGTGATATGCACATACAATTATGTGTCATCAGCATAGAACTGAAAACTAATACCAGGATGATTCTGTATGACTTTACTCAGCGGAGTAGTATAGAGTGAAAAAAGAATTGGCCCCAGGACAGAGCCTTGAGGCACACCATACAATAACTTTTTGGCATCAGATAAAATTGACCCAATCTTAATGCACTGAACACGGTCTGAGAGATAACCCGAGGACAACCCCGCTGACACCAAACCAGGAGTTGAGAGGATCAAGAAGCGTATCATGATCAATAGTATCAAACGCGGCTGATTGATCCAAGAGAATGACAGCAGTAGCCTCACCTTTAGCAAAAGCCAGATGAACATCATTCTTAATTGAAAGCAATGCAAATTCAGTTGAGTGACATAGTTTATAGGCAGACTGCCTGTCATTCTTCAGTCCGTTCAAACAGACATGGTCATTCAATTGAGAAGCAACAACACATTCAACAAGTTTCAATATGAAGCCCAGCCCTGAAACAGGCCTGTAGTTTTTTTTAAATCATTGGGTGGTAGGGAAGACTTTTTAATCAATGGGGTTACAATAGCCTTCTTAAACTCATCAGGTACAACACCTTCTGACAATGGGCAGTTAACAAGCCTGGTAATAGAGGGCAGTAGAATATCTATACATTCCTTAACAAGAAATTTGGGCCATGGATCTAATAAACATTGATTTAGAGGGTGACTTCATGATAATTTTTCTAATTTCCTCCTGAGAAACTGAAATTAAGCAGGTGGAGGAGGAAGGGAGAATGAGTCACTAGAGAAATATGAGTTTCTGATTTTAGCTATTTTGTCACTGAAGAAAGTGACAAACCTGTCAGCAAGACCTTTCTTAGATTCATGAGAATGGAGTACTGCTTCAGGACTAGAGTGTAGTGCAGAACAAAAATGGACATTCAACTGAAACTGCAGTACTGTTCTATTAAAAATGGTTCACTTGTCTCTGGCTTGAGATGAGCCCACTAACAACTTCGTTCATGGTTTTGGGGTCTGTGGTACTCACTACAGTGGTCTGTATCTCACCTAGCGAATCACAGGAAGGCAATCAAGGTCAATTGTACTTTGTCTGACCTGTGTATGCTACCGGATTCAGTATTTGGGCCAATCTTGTTATGCACGCGACATAGTAGAATCCCAATGACACTCAGCTCTATATCCACTTTGCACATAAAACATTGCTACTGCATTTCAGAAATGAGATCAACATCTGCACAATGTTAAGCATTGAACGTCAAAGTACAAGCTCTGGCTAAATCCTACCAAAGCAGTATTTATTGTGTTTGGGTCAAAACAACAGTAAAACAAGTTAAAATCCAATTTGCCAATCAACATTCTAGGTATTCATTTGTTTTCCACAAATATTATGTTCAGTTGCCTTGTCTACAGTTGTTGTCTTATCGGCAATCTAATAAAAAACCTAGTGTGTCCAAAATATGACCTGTTCCAATATGACCCTGGCTGTTGAATGAACGTAAAATGGCAACTTTAACATCTGACCAAAATAGACTAGCTGGAATCACAACAAACAGTGACAAATTTTCTAGTATCATACCTGTTCTTAAAGATCTACACTGGTTGCCTATTAAACAACGCTGCATTTCAAAAGTTCCTCAACATTGCTTTATCCAAAGTGTTTCCATAACTTACTCAAGCATTCTGGTTAATGGGCAACACCCAGGACATTATTTTTCACACCTTGTAAGGTCTTGTCTTAATGTCCCCAAAGCTGGCTTTATTGGGGAGTTCAGCACTTTTGTTGGGTGAGCTGCTTTAACATGTTGCAAAAATATTATCCTGGGTGACTTAAATCTGCACCTGGACAAACAAGATGTTTGGTTGCAGAAATTCAATGACTTCCTTTGTCGATGCAACTTTGCCCCGATTATTAACTCTCCAACCCACATTCACGGCCATATCTTAGACGTTTTGTGCATCAGGGATACCTTTTCAAAAGCAGTTTGCCCAAAGGTTATAGTAGGGCTCTCAGAATATCTTGCCATCACCTTCTATGTCGATATACCCTTTAAGGCACCCAGCCAATTCAGGAGGTTAACAAACGGAAAATTCACAGGATAAATATTAATGATTTCAGAGAGGACATCCTGAATTCTGACTTAATCAAACATCCTCACAAGACAGCAAGTTTACTCAGTCACCAGTATTTTAACACCTTGTGCAACATTCTTGACAGGCACGCTCCAGTTAATAGGAAAAAGTACCATTGCACAATGACAAAGGCTTCATGAATTCAGACATCCTGTCAGTAAAGCATCTGAAGAGGAAGTACAAGTGAGTATGGTGCAGGGAAATTCCGCAATAAACTGCAGTAGATATTGTGCGGCTGTTAACCACTACAATTTTTAACTTGAAGTGTCTAGACAAAGGCACTATTCCACACTTATTGCTGAAAGCAAAGGTAATCCTAAGGCTCTGTGGAACACCTTCAAAAAATTCTACATAAGTCCTCGACCATTATTTACCCAATTAGGTCAGTCCTACTGATCTAGCCAATTCCTTTGGACATTTTTTCAGTGACAAAATTATGAAAATAAGAACCACACTACAGTCATTGGCTGTCTATCACCAGGACAAGCATTAGCAACAGTGACCTATCTTCTTTTGAGCCTGTATCTGAGAATGACATTCTCAAAATTCTAAACTCCTCTCCTACCAAATCATGTAATTTATATCCAATACCAACCTCACTGTTCAAAAAGTGCACAGACATCCTAATCAGCCCAATTACCAATATCATAAATTGCTCGCTCAAACAATAGAGTTTCCCAAACTGTTTCAAAATCAAATATGTTACCCCCCATCTCAAGAAGCCTAGTCTAGATAGAAATCTCTTTAAAAACTATAGACCAGCGTCAAACCTTAGTTTCATATCTAAATTGATTGAATAAGCTGTGGCTGATCAGTTAAATAGTTACATCAATAAAGAGGGGCTCTCCAATCTCAACCAATCAGCCTACAAGCGATTGCATTCTACAAAAACAGCACTCTGTAAAATTCAAAATGACATAGCTGCTTCAATGGACTCAGGTAAGGTTGTTACTGTCACATTTTTGGACCTCTCAGCAGCATTTGATTCTATTGACCACAACATTATTTTCAACTGCCTCAGTGATTGGTTCGGCGTGGATGGCACTGTGCTGATGTGGATCAAATCTTATCTCACAAACCACAGACTGAAGGTTAAATTGGGTAATAGCTTCTCAGATGACTCTGACTCCCTTATGGGGTTCCACAAGGTTCTGTCCTTTGTCCGCTGCTTTGTACTCTTTACACTTCACCCCTCAGCCTTATAATTTCCAGTTTCAATGTTACCTCTCATCTTTATGCCGATGACACCCAAATATACTTAGCAGTTGATTCCAGGAACTTTGATTCCAGTATTTCTGAGCTCACTGAGTGTCTTGCTTTAGTTCAAAAATGGATGGATGGTTTCATACTAAAACTTAATCCAGAGAAAATAGAATTCACCACCATTGGGGACAGACAGGCCAGGGAGTCCCTTGTAGAAAATTCCCCACCCAGTTTCTTGGAAATACAATCTCCCCTATCAATGAAGTTAAGAGTTTAGGTGTTACTTTTGATTCTGAAAACATCTTTGTCAGTCATATAACCAAGGTTTGTCATGCCTGCTACCACCATCTCAAAGATTTCAGATGCATTCGTAAATTCCTCAGTGTGGAGACTGCAGCTCTGCTGGCAAACTCAATGATCAGTAGTTGAATTGACTACTGCAATTACCTACTTTATGGTGTGAATAAATAAATCAATGCTAAATTCAAAATGCTAAAGATTCAAAATGCTCTTTTTAGAATTGTTTTCAGACTTGAAAAAACAAGCCACATTACTTCCTATCTGCAAAAACTACATTGGCTCCCCATGTCACACTGTATCCTGTTCAAATATAACCTTATTACAAACAAGGCTATCCAATTCTCCCAGCCTAAATAATTATCATCCTTAGTCAAAACCAGTAGCCTTACTCTCGGAAATCGGCTTTCTCTTTCTTCAGTTCGTCGCAAGAAGGCCATTGCTTCTTCCACTGAATGGAACAGACTCCCACTATTGGTCCGATCACAGAATACAATAATAGGGTTTCGAAGCCAGTTGAAGACCTACTTGTTTAGACTTGCATACCCTCCATCATAGTATATTTCCCCTTGCTGGTGCTAAATTTGGATTTTGACGTGGCATGTCCCTCGACTTTCCCTTTTTTTGCCTCAAGTGCATCAGAGGATGTTGCATCAATTTTGCGCTATATAAATGTTTCTGTTCTATTCTATTCTAAAAACACCAGACAAGACAAACTTGTCAGAAATTACCTGAAGGTACCACAGTTTTTGCCTTCAGTATATAAAGAAGAAATATTTTAGTCAAAGTTTTACATGTAATATTTCTCAGGGCCACGATGGTGCAGTGGTAACACACTCACCTCTCACCTCTGAAGTCGGATTCACATCCTGAACCTCGGAAATTTGGTAGTTACTTACCAATGGTCAGCAGTTTACAGTACAGAACCTTGACCATCTGTATGTACTAATTTCCTCTGCCCACAGAACTACCCATCTTAATATGACCTGTAGAGTGTTGAAAGTGGCGTGAAACCCCAAATAAATAAAAACATGTAATATTCCAACATTAAGGACTGACCCATGTGAGGACATCTGAAAAGCATTTTTCTCTCACCTTTCGGGTGCAAATTGAAATCATACCTCTTCAGTAAAGTCTACCCACCATAGCTCTTCCGTTCCCTGATTTCTCTGGTGTCAGGCTGCATTTGATTTTGATTTTTTAAAATTTTCCCTTCATGGCTATAGTGCCTTAAAATCTGTCATATGATGGAGATTAAGTGCTATAAAAGCATTACATTGCATCACAGAAAGATGTCCATTGGGAAGAGTAGATGAGATATGGAAAAGTCAGTTTTAATCTGACATCTGATGTGAAATGATGACTGCACACTTTAAAATAAATCCAAAACATACAGCTGACTTTGTGGCAAATATAGGTTTTATGGTACTGTGTGAAATATTTCTCCACAGGAGTAGTTTGCACCTACTCTACATGATATTCTACCATCTCCTTGTTCAGCAAACAGACCAAGTATTGTCAATATTTCCTGCCTTAAACTCCGGTTTAAGTGTGAAGTTTTCAAAACAGAAACTATGCTATAATTTGTATCACAAGATTCTGAAATTATGCACTTGGTGAGGAATACAGTTTGATGCCTGTATGAAAACTTGGGCCATGCTATCATTCACTAGGAACTTTTTCATTAAAACAATAAAAGTGATATATATTTGTTATTTGGTGGCTATATTGGCCAATATAGAAATGTGAAGCTTATTTCAATTTACTACCCATCTGACCATTTAATTCATACATGTAGCATTATCTCTAGTTCATGAAAGCGACTAGTTATGACAATGTGGGATGTTGCTTGATATTGTCAATTGCATGATGTCTGTTTAAGGGGACTTACTTGTATTTTATGACCTCCTAAGGGGTAACCCTATGACTTTGCATGACTTGTTGAGGTTCTCCAAACATGTTGTTTCCCTAACCTTAGCATAGCATAGTATGTATTAAAGAATGAAGATATCCTTTAAAGAAAACCACCTGATTCACATGCACAAGATGATTCAAAAGAAGTATGCTCCTCCTGGAGAAATGGCACCAAGGTTGCTAAATATTCTGCATTTTACACATGGGAATATAAATCAGTTATATTGTGAGCTATGGTTACCTTTTTGGCAGAAACTAAGCAGGAGGTTTGGGGCCTAAGTTGCCTTGTGTTTATCAAGTGTGGCAAATTATTACTGGACACTTACAATGGATTGTAAGTATAAATCCAGCTTATAACAACACAGCAGTCTGACCCAATCTTACCCTTATAAAACAAAGTTGTTTGCAAGAATGTAAAAATCAAACTTAATCTTTTGAATCTCAACTGGTCAGTGGTGTTGAACCATAGGTTGAACCATAGGTTAGGCATGCTGATAGTTGTACCAGGGAAATATTCAGATGAGTCTTTGAAATTGCATATTACTTCTTTTTATTGAGTTCTATAACCCATAAGATATAATATCCAACTTTAAATTACACCTGCGAACTTTTCTTTTGTTAAAAGTGTCCAATATCTTTCACGATTGGCCACTTTGTGATTTTGACCATACATAGAAGTTTTTTTAGCACATTTCCAAAGAAAGCCTTTTACTTTTATTTAAACTATAATGATCATAAAAACCGAAAAAATACACACCAGGAATATAAAAATGAAGAGTAATGATGGTAAACAACATCTTAAAAATTCTCACTTGGCAATTAACCTATAAGTAAATGTAACTCCAACTTAAAAATGGCATGATCAATAAACCTGCTTTTATGCATCTTGTAATAGGTTTCGAAAGATTGTGAAATGTACACTTTGTTGTAATGCACGTAAGGAGTTAAATGTGGACAATAACAATAGTATGCATATATAAATAATTAAATTTTATAAGGGTCAGTATCTTCATCAAGTGACAATGATTGTCAAGTTTAATACATGGCCGTCTGACTGTAATATCTGTGGCTGCTGGTTCAATTCTAGATGAGAAGACGGGGGAAAACTTGATACACCCAATCCAACTTAACCTGAACTGTTAAAATGTTTGTAAATAAATCTAACTTTGAAAGTAACATTAAAACTTAACATGATATATTCTGGTTTTGGGCTTGCTTCTTTTTTCTGCTTTCTTTCACCTTGTTCTCAAGAAGTAGTGTTGTAATGCATTGTCTTAGGTTATAACACACTCAGTCGTGGAGTCATTATCCATAGTAGGATCTTATATCAAATAACTTATTTCAATTTACTCTTTGAAAATTATTTCAAAGAGTAAATTTTCCTTGTTGACAATCAAACATTATTGCTTTCATATCCTACTTAAACTTCCATATATTCACCAGCACTGTAGTTTTGAGCCCCATAATGTAACCACTTGTAAAAACACACTGCTATTTTACATATACATGCAGCACCTTTTTGAAGTTAGTTTGAAAACCCTTACAGTATGTCAATGTTTCATAAACTACCTTTGTCAACTGAAAACATAAACAGAAATCACAAGAAAGTAAACAAACTCTTCAGGTTAATTTCTTGAGAGATCCTACATGACATATGGCAAGTCATATTAAATGCTACTGTTTAAAATAAATACCCTTGATGACAATTGTGTCCATACTAATATTTAGATCCAGCAGTGCTCTTAACTCACAAACATCAGAATACTTAAGGAGGTCTTCACTTCCTTAAAGTGGTGAGCCTTCATGAAGTAAAATAGCACTAAATGGCGCCTCGGGATATTTCTTTCAACTTTCCAAAAAGAACTGCTATTAAAAATTATGTCAATTAGTATTTGGATGTTGGCTGACTTCACTGAATTTGGAGAATCACTTGATGGGATTTTTACCCTTTTTGGAAGTATTTGTATACTGAGAACAACATACAAATATAAATCAACATGTTTAGTTCTTAAGTACAATAATGCAAGGTTGCCTTACTGTAAGACGATTGTTACTATAAAATATCTGAACTTCTGCACCTTACCTAGTTTCTGTAAGTATTTAATATAAATTAATACAAAATCAAAGGTACAAATATTTTCTATTTAATGCATCTGTTGAGAAAATTTTGTTGAACTACAAAATATCTTTCCTCAAAAATGATTGAGAAACAAATAATTTCATTATGAAAAGACAAATATCGGGTTGTAATTGTGTGATTTGTGTTGCTGTTTAAATATTTATAAATACCTTTTGTGTCAAATTACTGTAAATAATCTTCTATTTAATGGAATATTGTGGTTCTAAACAAACCACACACTCTTACTTGGTAGCAATGAAATTAAATACTCAGGAAAGATTTTGAATGAAAATAAACCTACATTCCACAAAGATCAAACAGACATAGGATGTTTGATTCAAAGGCTAAACTCTATAAACAATTAAGCTAACTTGTGCAATGATAGTGTCACTTTATAAGTACCTATTGAGTAGTGTATTTGTTTATTTGCCGTGAGATTCCAATGTCATATGAAGATATAAAGGAAATGATGTAAATTGTGTAATGAGTCAAGTATAAACAGGTCGCAGTTATGAAAACAGATTAAAATATGTTGAAAATATTTATCTTTCAGTCAATACTAGTTTTGTTATGATTTTGCCAATGTTTTCCAGTGTGTTGGTGGAATAATATAATTTTGTATGATGCTGATAGTAATCATCTGTTTTCAACAGTTTACCATTTATTGCTTTAGAAGCCAATTCAAGACTTACCTGTTTAGACTAGCTTACCCACCACTCTAATCATCCTCTCCTGGTGGGCACTTGGGTTACAACATCGCTTGGTTTAAGGACTGTCCCTTTTTGGATTTCAGGGCATTAGATGGCTTCCATCAATTTTGAGCTGTACAAATGTTTCTATTCACCTTTCTAATGGTAAAGGTCTCATTCTGACAGATATAATATCCTCATCTTTATCAACAGCTAAAATCCTCTTGTTTCCTCTTTTCTTCACATATATGATATTCAAGTTGTCAGTTAAACACCTTTATTCGTTTGGAACCCTGAAGAACAACATTAGACATTTATAAATTCTCTTTTTTAGAATTTTAATATATTCTCACTTTTTTCATCAGAAAACGGCTGTTTCCATGTGAAATTATAAGAATAAGTGTGCCTTTAAGAGTATTAGTAAAAGTGGACCCTGATATACATCCTTTAAAGTACTCGTTGACCAGAGAACATTTCTGTTTTGTACACTTCCCTAATTTTCCAATAATTTGAGATAATTTGGTTTGGCTATTATGTCCCGGAAGGTAAAATCGCAGAAGAATATTGTACCTCTTGTGTAACCAAGGCGGACACTCTAGCTACAGTTTGCTACAGAGAAGAGACAGAAATGTTCAAAACAATGGCCATATTTTGGCGCAGAAAACATACTGTAAATATACAGTATTGTTGATCAAATATTATCCTCATAGGAGAAACAGAAAATGACAGAATAACACAAAAGTGGGAGGAAAGGTGGCAGATCTAAAACAGCTTACGAAATGAGCAGAAACGCTACAGTTGCCATTCAGAACTCATGATACCGTCTATGGTAGGCCGAAATTTAAAACAAAATTAAAATTAATTGCATATGTAGTCACAAAGGTAAGTTCACTGAATGTGTATTTATGGCCTTAAATTTTATGATTTTATATTCATAACTGTATCTTTACAATCAGATGTGTTGTCTTATCAGAGGCTGAAATTTAAAACAGTTTAAAACATTTATGTTTTTGGCCACAGAGGTAATCAGAGTATGCGCTTTACTGACACAGAGGTTTAGCAGTACATGGAGGAATGGTGAGTTATTGTTATTAGTTCTAAGACACAATTAGTTTTCCTTATAGCCTATATTCATCTGTGGTCAGATGTACAACACTTATATACAGCTATGGAAACGGCCAAAAGGTTATAGAACTAACTTAAAGGTAACATCTGTCACCAGAATCAGTGAAGAGGTTTTAGAAACTAGTATAAGGGGTTTCCCTAAATCTATTAATAGAAAATCTGGGATTGTAAGAAGCCTAAATATATCAATCTAACAGAGTTCAATAAACATAAATACCACATAATACAAAAAATCAATAACCCGATTACCTTATATGTTAATGCATACACACACAGAACTTGTCCTTAGATTAACCAATGCATTGACACAGTGCTTGCATGAAAATGCAGTCCAACAAACATTTACAAAAATAACATTATATAAAGTTACCCAGCCCCCTTTGGGCTTATATGTCACTTCGAATAATTACAATAATACAAAAGGCACTGAAAGGTATCCCCGATGTACAAAAACTGACTGATTTGTAACCATTAAATATTAAGTTTTCTTTTGTTCCAGATTTTTTCCACATAAACGGGTTCTTCTTTAGTATTTAATTGCAAATACAAATAAACTTATCATGGTCAGTTAAAAAATCATGTTTTATAAGTTGCAGTTTCTCAAATATGTAGTTACGGTTGTACTGAGAATCCTTCCCCATATGACCTTAGCTTTAGAAGGGACACAAATTCTAACTTTGATCTTTGACCTTCAGCTACGTTTATAGATTTTTTAAAGCACCCATTAAACCAAAAGGTCCTACAGATTGGGAAAGCCTCTAGTGTCATAGTACCAGTTAACAAGTACCATGGCCAGTGAGGTACTAGTTATTCCAAAGTAGAATGCAACTTTCAATTGGTTATTTTGAAGTTTAAAATGTATATTACGACCATATATCAGAACATGGCCGTTTTCTGGGAGTTCCCCAGTGTTAATGATACAGGATTGCCGAATGAACTAAGAATGATCGCACCGTTCTACCAAAATTCTACAGTGTAATCCCCCAGGTACTGACAAGCAACTGTTAAGTTTCTACTTAATCCATGGTTCGAGTCATCACCAATTACTTGTAGAGCTGTAACTGTAATATTGAACTCTGGAGCCGTTACCTCCTGCCTGAATGACCATACCATTTCAGAAGTCAATGACTCTAGATGGAAAATTAAAACCATGGCATTGTGACCAAAATGGCAGCGTAGTATTAACTTATTGGTTGGTTTTACTCTCCTGGTTGGATGACTGTCCTTGGGTGTAATGCTCTTTTCTCAATATAACTTTGGACATCACTTTTTTTTTCAAATTAACATTTATGCAAATTATATATTTTAAAAAATTATAATGAAGGGGACTTACTGTCTTTGAATGGTCAGAATTTTTTTAATGATAAGACTTATTGGAGGGATATGCTATCAATGCCATTTAGCTCTCTGGTCTGTTATTGACAATCCTCAGGTCAATACTAATATTCACAAAATTTTCAGTGAATCAAATCCACAGACTTAAGCACTGAGATATACAAACTTAATACATGTACATATTGCATACACCACACAATAAAGTAGTAATTTTGTTGTCTTTGATTTGATATGAGTGAACTGTCCACTTCGTCAGCCTGTGATGACACTGAACCAGGAAGATTACCACTTTCTGATTGAGATTTTAGTATGTTCTAATATTTTCAAGGCAAACAGACGACATTTGCACAGAGACATGGGGGTCACTACGGACAGGGCTTACTGATCACCAGAGTTTAATAGTTCCAATTACACTACAATCTGCTACTGCTTTAGAATTTTTTTTTCTAAAGTTTGAAATTGCCAATATAAGATTTCACCCTATTATCCATAAATTAAAGTTCTAAACACCAACTAATTATGTTATCGTTCAAAATTTGTGTCAAAGGTAATAGTCATGTAAAGTAATGAATAATGATCATCTTTTTTAACCCTGAGTTAAGAAAAGGAATATACCAATTTTGAGGGGCCTCGTGTATTTTTTAACAGAAATATTTTATGTATATATGTGTCTCTGTGTGCTGTATATTAGAGATATCCCTCTTTACCCCCCACATGCACTCAGTGTCTTGTGGAATAAGTAAAAGAGGTTGTAATTATCTTGCACATTTATAGTCAACAGGCAGAAAGAGGAGTGACATATTCATTCAAAATTATAACTTAACATAAAGAAGATTTTTCCTCCACATTTTCTTGTATTTGGTGTGTTTGTAGATATGATTCTTTGACAGATTAGTGCATTGCATGCTTAAACCGTAAGACACAGGCAGAAATACCTGGGGATATAAGTGAAGGTACACCCCCCCCCCCCCCTCAAATAACCCCCTATTATATTCCCTGTTTGTTGAGGTCAGTGAGAGGATTTCTATCCCTTCAATAATAAAGGCCTAGCATAGTTTTGTACCAGGTGTGTAAGATACAATGCTGTCAAAGGCACAGTGCATATCCCAAGATTTTTAGATCAACTCTAAGATAGAAATATACAATGCATTTATCATATCAATTTTTCCTTTCTATGCTAAGATAGCCCAGTGTGGCATCACAACAAGATTGGTGAAGACATACCTAAATTTAACAAACATTCTGTAAACATGCAGATTTTAATCCAGGTAAGTCCTGCCAGTTGCTACGACTGTTTTAAAAATGGCCAATTTGACCTACTGTTTTCAACCACAATTGTCATCACAACCTGCTCATCATCTAGAAAAATTGTGAACGTATCTTAAAATTTTCCAAAGTTCCTGAAACTGTTTTTGTTTTATATGTACCCTGTGTTTTAAAGATAGTTTAAAGATGCCTGGAAATCCAGGGATGAGCTATCATGGCGGTGTCCGATATCAGATGATGACTTCTTCGGTCTGAATTGAATTTTGCAAGTCAGTGAGCGATTGCAAACCTGAAGTATGCTTCTTTCAACTAGAGGGTGCAGTATAGTAAAGACAGATATTATTTTGCTGGTCACAATTACATGCAGAGTCTAATGTCAAAGATGGGATTTTATATCCCGTTGAAAAGGCAGCACAGCCAAAAATAAAGTGATACCAGTGTGCTCCGGGGGCAAATTCACCAAAGGTCTTAGTCAAGTCATAGGCTTAACTAGGTTATATTTGCACACCAAAAAATTAATATTACGACCTGGCTAAGACCTTTGGTGAATATGGCATCTAATTTTCAGTGTAACCCCTTTCCTTGTGTTTGGCTGCTTTGATTATTCATCATGCTTCACAGTTTTGTTAAATATGTAGGTTCTGCTACTCTTAAATTGATAGGAATAAACGAAATCTATCATGAGTTCTTGAAAAAGTGTGATGTCACTGTTCTTATGATATTAGTATCTTTTTAACAGAACATCACTATGTATGTGCTTTATAATCTTACTTGTATATATTTTACAATATAAAACCCATTTTAAGATGGGCTACCAAACTTAGGATCCTACATTGGGATGGGCTGACTCCTAAGTTGGGCTCCAACAATACATTAATACAGCTACACATATGTATAATAATAATAATAATAATAATAAATACAGTTTGCAATAATCCTTGCAGTTTCTTGTTGTTGTCGTTGAAACTAACATACCCATGCAAGAATGTAAACTGGCCTAATACATCTGTGTCAAGGGTAGTCTAAAATTGACAAATAAATACTAAGTCACAAAAAACACAGCCTTAGGTTGTAAACTAAAAACCTATGTGTTTTACAATAATAACAGATATTAAGTTATTCATTAAAATATTATCCAGTAACTCAAGCACACAAACTATATAACCTCTTTATAATTGATCAAATTTTCGCCTTTTTATTGATACATGTACACAAAAAGAAAGAATGTATTTTAGCTATTTACACAGGAGTTATTTTAAGCTGTTTGAGGTAGCTTAGTACAGTTTGTGACACACATACCTTTACCCTGGGAAGATGTCAATGAAACACCTGCAAATTGATATTGGGAGTTAGTTAAAAACCCTCTAACTATTATTATTATCACTATCACGTGACAATAATTTGATGTAATCAATGTTCTTGTGTATATATATATGTTCAATCAAGAATCACTTGAAAGCAAAGCCATTAATTATCTTCCAAGTGATGGATCTGTTTACAACAAGTCTCATTCTACATGAATCTTGGTGTCACCAAGTTTGAAACATTCGATGACACATTACTCTAAAGTAACATGTATCTCTAAGCTCTCTTGGTTGGTTAAAACTCTTTTGACACTATATTTTAATATTTATCACAAAAATATTTGTCATATTATGAGAGGTAGAATTGAGAAGTGAAAGGAAAGCACTGAGATCAGATTGGAAACCAACAAATGGTGTCTTGGCATTATATTCCACATCCAGTGCTCTGTGAGATAAGATAAATGATTCTCAGACATGGCAGATGCCTAGCTGGCTGAGTGGTCAGGTTTGTTAGATAACCACTTGACACAGACTTCTGTGGTGATAGGTTCAAATCAAGGTTGTAAAATCTGTTGGATTTACTGAGGGTCTTTCCTATGTTCACCTTACCCAATGGAATGGACATATAATCTGAAGTTTGACTTTTATCCCAGAGGGCAAATCAGATAACAATTATTGTTCCACAGTTATCTGCTAATTAGCTTTTATGTGTTTTGAAAATATTTCACAATAACAATATATTCTTGATGAAATGCGATACACACTTGTGATGTCTCAACTTAAAAATTAGTAAAACAACATGTGGATATGTTAATCCAGCTTTCCTGACCTTGTTTAGTATGTCACTTTCAATTGGAGATGAACTCCAAAAGATGACATCAGGGCGAGATGTAAACATAATTATATATTGATATTATTATACATAACCACGTAAAAATCGGTAAATTTACGTCCTTTTTAAAGGCTTCCTGTATTGCAAAGCAATAGATTAGTTTCGATTTATGCCAATTGGAGTCTATGCTACAGCATTTCAAAGGCTACCAGGGAATTGATTGAAGCCTGAGACAACAGAGGTGATACCTGAGTCGCTATTTGCTCACTTATTATATATTCCAGGCACTGTGTATTTTTCTTTTAGCTATCTTTAAGATTGAATATTTTCAGATCATTTGTACATTATCAACATTGCCATTGAATACATTAGTGTACAGGTGTAGCCAATATTTAAGTAATACCACTGTTTAAATGCATTTGACGTTAAGCTATGGAAATACATACACTTGTAAATAAGTCTGTTGGCAAGGCTCTGAAACCATATCCGGAAAGATGAAGTATCTATTTGTGGAAAGATTTTATAATCTGTCAGAATTCTGGATAAAATTAGACATTTACATTGATGAACCCAAATTCTTGGCTTGTTTGGTTAGAAGCAGAAATAATGCAAAAAAGAATCAACAGTATTGATGAAAGGGTTCCCCACTAAGGTTAGAACATTCCATAAATCAAATGCACTTACTAAACTTGCTGCTGCATGCATCTGTTTTGTGGTAATGATACAATAAAGGGAATTTAATATGGGAAATAGTATGTAATTTTCGTCAACAGAAAAACTGAATTAAAATTGCAACATACTCATTGTTAAGAGTATGACTCGGTACACTTTTTGATGAAGTGAATTCGTATTCAAACAAACTAAAACATGATGATATAAGTCAATGTTTTTTCCTTTAAAGCTGCTCAATTTTTTGTGTTATTTTGGTCTTATTTTAATGTCTAAATACACTTGACAGTATGAAACAGGTATTTTCCGATCAAATTTCACACTGTTACAGTGGGTCAAGAATTTTGACACTTACAATGCAAAGTGAATATATTAATACCAATACTTTAACTCGATAAAATCTTATGGACAAATGTCAGAAAGCCTGCCCTGATTGAAGGAGATATAAACACCTATTCATGATTTTGATAAAATGTTATGTTTATTCTTTTTCACTAACAAAAAGGTAAAATAAAGGACACGATTTCATGACTAAATGGTTAATCTGTTCCAAAGTGGAAGGATATGGTATATTATAACAGCTATCAAGACAATGCACTGTTAATTGCAAAATATCTAATCTCATCTAGTCTAATTAGGGTTTTATAGCACTTAATCTCCATCATTCAGCATACTCTTAGACACAACTATACATAAACAAATTCATTTGTCACAGGTGCGCTGACATAGCCATGAAAAAAGCACAGGGATGGTGGGATTGCTCAGACTGATAGACTTTTTCAGACAGATAGGTTATGAGCATTTTCCTGAAGGACGCAGGAAATACAAAACAAAGGCAAGTAGCAAACTGTCACATTTCAGGAGTCATCTTTAATTCACTGTGGTCTGGTGAATAACACTACTCGTCTTGGAACACAGGTCGCATGGGTTTTACCCCAAGGTACTGGCAAATATATAGTGCTTCTGGTGACTGCTTAAAATTGCAGTCTTCTATTATTGGGTCCCAACCCCAGTGGCAGTCTAACCTCAAGAATAACGATAAATGATCATTCCTGAGCCTCTGTCTTTTAGTCAGAGGGAACTACAGGCTGTATAGCTCAAATACTAGTATATAATCACAGCTCTCTAATGTAATCTAATGTTGACTTTTATAGCGCTTAATCTACATCAATGACAGTCTCTAAGGTGCATTTAAACATAAAGTAAGGCAATAAACGTTAATCCAATGACAAAGCCAGGTCATACCAAGGAGACACAGGGGTGACAGGGATGCTGTGAGAGATTGGCTTTTGCCAACAGGTAGGTTTTGGGCTTTTTCCTGAAGGAGGCAACTGATGTTGCGCAGCACACATCATTAGGGCGTTCATTCCAGATCTTAGGAGCATCAAAGGCAAAATTATGGCCAAAATGTTTGACTGACTTAAAGACTGATGGGTGGAGTGGAGGAACTGCAAGTATTGACGATGAAGGTGACTGCGCCTGGTAATATAGGAACAACTGTTCAGATGATTCAAAATAGGAAGGAGAACCACTATGTAAAAATTTGTAAACCAGTGTTGCCGTTTTGAACATACAGTGGTACTTGTTAGGTAACCAGTGGAGTTGCTTTAGGATGGGTGTTACATACTAGTTTCTATGATTGGTGATAATACGAGCAAGGATATTCTGAATACTCTGCAATTTGTGCTGATTGAGACATGGCAAACCTCTGAACAGAGAGTTACAATAGTCCAAACGACTATTCCCCAAGGCATTTGGAGCAAGGACTGCCACTTCAGGAATAACAAACTGTCTTATTCCATGAAGGTCACACATCTGGAGAAAGGATGCTTTACAAGTCTTCTTGAAAATGTACAAAGAAGGAAAATTCTGCATCAAATCACGCATCTAGGTTTTTGACAAAGTCAACCGGATGAAGAAGGCTTCCAAGAATACTGACAGGAAAGTAAGAGGAAACTTTCTGACATTGAGCCTTAGAACCAAAAACAATTAATTCAGTTTTTTTTCAGGGTTGAGCTTCCATTTACTGAGGATCATCCATCATTGCACATCCTGAAGGCAGGCATTTAACTTGGTGAGAGTAGCAGAGGAATTCCTATGGGCGAGATGGATGTATAACTGAGTATCATCCGCATAGAAATGGAATTTAATCTCAGAATGAAGACTGATGATTTTGCTAAGTGGCATTGTATAAAGTGAAAAAAAACAGCTATCTTACCATAAGCCACTGTACTTGTTCATAACATACTTTGAGAATCATAATTTTGGCTGGTCAGTCTTAACATTGTGTGGGGCACGAGCACCTTTGAATGAATTTTAAATTATTTACTTTAAATAGCAAATCAATTGGAGAAGTTGATAGTGAGTCTTTTAATAACATTTTCTTTGGATATGTGATGAACATATAACACATGAGTGCATTCAACAAAATGTCTGGGTTTTTTACTTTCCAATTACAATTTTCAACAATACACCTTTCTTAGAGAAGTAGAAAGGATTTAATTACTTAACAATTCCAGTTCAAATGAGATTGTTCTGTTTTCAACTGTTAATGAAGTTTAAATCACCAGTTATTACAACATAATTAAATTTATCTATAATACACGTTTATCGATAGAATGCTGAGATCTTAAGACTTGTAAACAAAGTGTGTGTGGTAACGACAGAGTCAAGGTGTTACCCCGAGGGTTGCTCTATTAATTATAGGTACGGTTTTTACATTGATGAACCCTTGTAAATGAATCTCATTTTACCCTGTAGCAATAATATATATGTGTGCTACCCGCATATGACGTTAATATATGTATATATTTATCATCATATCACATCTGAAAAGCCTGCTAATTAAGTTAATGTTCATTTTTTCTGAGTGATGTTTGAGTTTAAGTCACCAATGGACTCAATTTTGGACTTGTTGAAGAAAATGTTGGATCTTTTGTAAACTATAAGTGGCTAGAAGCTTTCTGTATGTCATAATTAATTAGTTCACATAAGCTTCCAATGTTAGATTTTATACTGTCAAATAATGTCACGCCTTATTTTAAAAAAGAGTGAAAGGTAAATAGTTAAATTGATTTTTCATCTTTCTGAATGAAAAAAGTTAATTCAAATATATAATACCTCATTCTTATTCATAAAAGAAAAGTAATCTCAATTAAGACACATTGCTCAAGAATGTGATTTGCAATAAATATTTTAAGGCTAATCTAATCAACAACAATATTCTGTTTCTAGATCTTAAAAAAAAATTACTGGTTAAATCACCAATCACCAATCTTTATGGCCAAAACCTGCACTGAATATGTAATTAAACCTGATAAATGTTTGCCAAGTGACATGCAGATGTAATTTTCGTGAAAGTACATTTCCATTTAATAATTTAAACAATTTTAGCACCCCAAAGTTTAGAGTTGCTAAATTCCCCCAAACTGGAAAGGTATAGGTATTCAATTATCATTAAGATTTTTTTGTTGTTTTCATTTTAACTGTCAATTAAAATAAACTTGCTTAATACTTGTAGTAATAATATTTATCTAAATGTAATCTAGGTTTGGAGGGTGAAATAAATTCAGTTTAAAATGAATAAACTCGTAAAAATGCCAAGCTTGGTCTTACTCAAACATTGTTTTTCTATAACCCACCATAAGACTATACCCACACATATAATTACACAGACGAGTGTGTACATGTATAATTTTTCTTTCACATTTCTAGAGATAAACATCTGACTACTAAGGTTCATCAGTAACTCTTATAAATGCCTAAAACCCTGTCTTAAGGCAATTTGTAATTCTGGCTGGTTGACACTTTAACCCTTTTGCTGTCGTCATGATAATCTCATAGAATTGTGACCTTCCTGGGTGTATCAAATGATAGGATTCATATCACAAAAGTTGCTTAAAATATCATTTAATGACTGCTGGTCTATGAACTGGAAGGAAAAGAATCAGAAAATATGTTTGAATGTGACAGATACCACTGTCCAAATTGTAAATATAAGATTGTAGCAGTTATAACTACAAACCTCTGAGTACCATTATTTTCAAATGTGATGTTATAATTGCAAGTGTACTGTTGTCAAAAACTTGTCTGTAAAATAAAAGAAACTTTGTGTAACTCTGTGTATCTTATTCACCAGTATTTTCATCACACGTAAAAATGTAAATATGTCTTCTGATATTTATTTACTGTACCTACCTTTGTCTACTTCAAACATTTTATCACCACGTATGCTGATGACAGTGATTTAATATCTGGTACTTGTCTTGCCTACTCAAATTTTTAACCTTGGACTGAACCACAGCTCTGCATTTATGAGTTCATATTAGGTCTAGCTGATTGTGAAGTCGGGGCCTAGCTGTGACTGATTTTGACCAAGAGACGGGGAAATATTAATCACCAAATACTTTCCTATTGCACTTTGACATAAAAAAAGTCACATGACTGACAAGATTATGCTCCCAACCAAAACACCTGAGTGATTATTAGGCAAACTCGCAAATGTGGAACAGGGGTATTAGGACTAAAAAGTTGGGGCAAGTGCTAACTTAAGACTGGCCGGGTCTCCAACTGTGGCTCCAACATGTACACATATCTGTACACGTTGCAATATTTACGAAATCTAAATTGTACATGTCATGTATACATGGGTCATCTGAATGTAAAGTACACACACCAAATTTGAAAGTTCTTGAAGCATCTTTTTCAAGTGAAAGAGAAATGGCAAACTTGTATATTCATTTAAATATGTATAATTAATGTGAAGAAATGTGTACTATCAATATAATACACGCAAATAATATACTTCAGATGCAATGTATGTTTTTAACATATTGAAAATTACAAGAGTCTCGATGTTGATGCAATCTTTGGATCTGTTTGGACATGTGACATAATTACCCATGGTTTATTGATCTATTACAAGTTACTTTATACCCTTCTTAATAATACATAAATCTCCCCTCTCTTTAAAAACATGTTCTTATTAAGTTCATTCAAAGCAGAGAAGACTGACAAGGTTCCTATTCTTTCCCCCCCCCTTGTAAGACAAAACGTGTATATATACACATTAAGGAGCAATAGGAGTAAGATATATAGGTACTGAGAAAAACAAGCACTGTGTTTTAATGAGATGTTATTTATATTAGAAAACTCCATAAACTTTCCATAAAACTCATCATTATGGCGAGTGATAACTAAAGGTCCATACTCTATGGTAATTGCTGAACTATTCAAAACACATCCACTGATATTGTCTTTCTAGATTGCAAACTCTACCTCTTTTTTCGTTATTGTCAGCTGCCAAATGACAAATTGCTCTAAACGGCTACAATTTAGTTTTCTGTATACAAGGACCAGACCTGCCCCAGGGCCACTTTGGAGCTTGAGTGTCATATCAGTGAACAGAAGTATCAGCAAATCACTATAATTTCACATTCAACTGGGGCTTATCGTGCCAGTATCGCGCTTGCGTGATGTGATTACCACAAAATTGAAGAAACAATTCCCCCCCTCCTACACAAGGGTGGGAATTATGGTTTTTTGAAATAAAGGAAAAAATAACTGGTACCCGCTTTTGTCCATATATAAGGTATGATAGTTTGTTTATGAGACAGGAGTTATGTGTTTAGGAGACCAGCTTAAGAATGACACATGCTATGAGGTATTTTACTCAGGATATATTATTTCTGAGGATACAATTACATTCTCAATACTTTTGACCATTTTTGAGTATAAATGATTGTCCACATTTTTAAAAGAATAGTTTATTACCTTTAACCTGTTATTTAAACTCAGGAATGGGAGGGGAATAATTTTGATTGTGTTCTTTTGGAGTGCTGTTTAAGATTTAGATTTATACTGATGGTTATTAGTCATGCTAGCTACTGTTTAAGGTTCTACACATACCCTCAAATGTATGCCAGGAGAAACTTTTCTATGAATACATAAAAATCACCAGAATCTGGGGTATTCGATGCTATTGATGCATAATTTACTCTTTTCCAGACATTTTAGCCAGGGCTAAGTCCTAGAATATATTTAAACATGCTGTGTCACGGGGGGTGGGGTGGCGATCAAGTATCCAGATACAGACTATATTTAATAAACATGTATGGTATTCTTATTTTGATCATTGTATGCTTATTTATTACATGCCACTAGGCAGTGCCACGTGTTTCTACAAATACTAATCTGCATTATATTCCCAATTTATAAGAAATGTTATTATACAGATCTATAAACAAATGATTAGATTAGAATGGCAGATAGAGTTGGTGCAGTACCTACTAGTGATGCGACAGTACATCGTGTGATGTTTGCTACAACTCACTCCTGATAGTTCACTGTAACGAATTGGTGCCCAACAGTATCATTGCCCATCTAACCCTTAATTGACTTCATTTGACTCATTCATCCTGATTCGAGTAAAAGAGAAATTCGCCTATTCATTTGTCAGCATGGTGATGTATCATATTCAGCTGTATGAGTTATTGTATTGATGTGTATTAGTTCCTGTGTCTTTTCTGCTGCTTGACCTTGGCTTATGGGAGAGCTGCAAAACCTTCACTTGGACCTGCTGTATTTGCAGATGATGTTTCAGGTTCTGGGTGAAGCCACTGTTCAAAGACATCAGTAATATCTTCCCCTCCACATTTTTTTTATTTCCAAAATCTATAAAAAATCTGATTCTGAGCTCTCTCTTTCTTTTGTCTTCTTTCCTGTGTGTCTTCTTTCTTATCTGCATGACATTTATTTAAAAATTATAGCAAGGAATACCATGTCTATTTTGAACAAAAGTGGAACTTGTCAATGCCACAACACCTCCAGACAAGCAGAACATACAGAAATGGTTTTGTTTTGGTCTGCAAAAAATTGGCAACACCAATAGTACCTTAATGCTGTCGGAAATTGCAGGTCAAAAGGTTTCTTTAAAATGTCATATAAAATAGACACTGAACATTGCATGTTGCCAAGCCTGGGCCCAAGCTTTGACTGTAAGTTTTAACTGGCGCATATCTAACCTTTGTACTTAACATATTTGCATTATCTACAAACAAAACAAGGCTAATAGATAGGATTATGTATTGGGCCTTCACGTTATTTTCAACTTTGTATGCATCATGTCATATGAATGGTTGGAGGCGTGTAGAGAAAACCTGTGCAAACTAATTAATAAACATTTTACCCTATAAACTGATAGACATCTGTAAACAAATACACAAAATCTACTTAGGGTAAGTCAAAATTGGAGCCCCCATGGTAATGTTATGCGCCCCCATGAAGTCAGTCATTTTAACACCCTGTGGTTATCTCAACGTCAGTGTTATAATATTAGAAAACTGTGCTGAATTATGTTGTATCTATAGACTAGCTTGACACACAACATTATTTAGTGTAAAAAGGGAAACTTAGTCACAAATACAGTAACCCGGACACAAGATATAAATGTAAGAGGAAGGGGTACTTTGTTATTTCATGAAAGATTTGTTATTGGCCTTGCTTTGGTCTTATTTCATAACCTTATGGGCATACTTACATCTGTTATTGCACCTATTCTTGCACTCAGGGTTTGATATGACCTTAGCTGACCTTAACCCCATCTTTGGCTCCAGCAGTTTTGTCCATGATAAACTCATCAATATTAACAAAAGTGAGACAGGTTTATATTGGCAGAATGACTTCCATTTTTTCTTTCATTTTGTCCCAATTATCTTTCATTAGATTATTGTATATTATACTCAATGAAATATCTCCTTTGCTACAGGACCCAAAGTGCTATTCGACCCATCCCGACTGCAAAAGTACAGCCAAAGCTTACCAGTGACTTTTCCCTAACTGAAAGACAGTTCTCAGGGACGACCATTTATCAATGTCCTAAGGATTATTTAGCCTGCCAATTAGGACCGCCAATTTATGTGGTAATCTGAGTGCCTGTTCCTTGGATAGAACCCAAGTCCTCAGTGGTTCTAGGTGGGTTGGTTATCCACTTCGAGATAATCACTGACTATTGCAATCGTCCAGCTATCTGTACATGTATTTAGTTTCATTATTAAATCAGTTATTCAATTTAACCAAAAAAATAGAAAAAGTTATTTGCTTTTCAAATTATGGGAAAAGAGTTAACAGTAAACTAAGCTAAATAGCAAGGACTGTTAATTTCATATATACAATGCAAATTCTCACCAGGGTAACTTGGTGTGGTGGGCCTTTAAGTTAAGTTCAACGGAATTTATATTTAAATAAGAAATACGGAGGAGGGGGGGGAATGTACACATCTGTATCAACAAATTTCTCACCCAAAACAGTTTCATTGATCATGATCGCAGCTCTTAGGCTCGGATTTCACAACACTGGGAGAATAATTATCCTTTATATGTTTGGTAATTTAGCATAAGTGTATTAACCTTCTTTAGAATGTGCACAAAACTGCCAGAGGGAAGTCCTTTTGATGATTATTACACTAGAAATAAGTGATCCTCAATCTCTTACAAAATAAACTTCTCTTGGATAAATAAACCAATACATGCTTCAAGTGAGCATTAAGGCTCACAAGATCTGGCGATGAAATTGGTAATACTAGAATGGAAATTGTTGCAGTTTTAAAGAGGCTGAAATGTGAGCTTTCAATAACAGTATGTAGCCGAATTATTATTGTTACTCTGCTTATTGGTAGGACTTGGAAAACTGATAAGTTTACATATGTATATTTAATTAAAGGTTACTTTGAGAATGATTTTGTTTAATTTGCTGTAATTGAAATTGATTTTATACCATTTACCCCATGCATAAAGCAATCAGCTTTCATGCTTTATTCATTCCATGTGTGAATCCTTTGAGACAAACGTTTCAAAATTAGAAAACAAAAATGAGAAAAGACTTAAAGTTACTTTCGTGAAAAGCTACTTGAAATTTGAAATCCAAGATGAGGGATGGTTAATTAGTTAAAATAGGTTTAATCTGAGGTCATTCCCTTTGTTATGAACTTAGTTTAGCATCTCATGAATGTTATTACATAGTTTTATCACAGGTACTTTGCTATAGATTTTACCCTTATTGTATTTTCTATGAGAATAATTTTACAACTATATTATATTAATGACGGGTGGGGCTGTTACTTGCCGTTTCAAAACCTTTGGCCGTTTCGAAACTTAGTTTTAGGTATTTAGATATTTACTAAGTATGTTTGTACTAACATTCAGTAAAATAAATTCAGGTATTAAGATCTCTGGTAGATTCTAAATATTAATCTCAATATTTGAAATAAACAACACAATTCAAGATTTGGTTTATTTGGGTTTATAGGCTACATCACGACAGGTAGTTTTAAAGGCAGAGGAAACCAGCACATACTATTTAATCAACTTTCTGAACACACTAAACTGCTGGGCAGTAACAGCCAACTTTCCCACACAGTGTCCTGTCAAGTTCGAACCACCAACCTCAGAGGTTAACTGCTTCACCACTGAGCCACCAGACTTCATTTAGAAACGTAGTTTGAGAATGTGGGTGTGATCTGTTCCTTAACATAATGTCTGTAAAGAACCTGTATGCAACAATGCAGATATCTTACTGAACGATATACTGAGATAATAAAGTTGCAATTGGAATAGCATAACTTTTCTTTTTGCACTGATTTTTTTATGTTGAAGAAATCGTATCTGATTTATAGGTATCATCATCATATAGTATAGATCTCCTGCTAAAATGACCACAGCCTCTTTAATGTGGTCAGATTTTGAAAAAGTTTTTATCATTTTCTTCTGTTTATATAGTACTTATATCTAAGAGGGCTGGACTGGTTGGGTGTACATAGATCTTAAATCTTGTAGTTTAGGTCCACTTTTCACAGATTTTATGATTCCATTCACATGAGCAAAACTATTTCCAGTTTCTTTGTCTAAAACGTAAATGTTCACTAGCTTCATTTGGTAATATAGAAATATGAGATGTCCTATAGTGGATCAAAATTACATTATGATATCAATGAGATACTGTGTGCTTCTAGGGAGTTTTGAAACTAAAATCTGTATGTATGTCCTTACTGTAAAAAAAGTTTACTGGAAAACTTTCCAGTTCCAAAATATACCTGACCTGCAACTCAAACAAGTTTAAGGTCCGTAGCAGACGTTGCCATTGTGCATCATATTCTGATTCTGAAGCAAATTCTAAGGCATGATAGTAAAATATATCTATTCTAATCTACTGCTTTGCAGGGCAATGTCTTCACCAAATTGGGGAATACTGTGTGCTACATTTACTTCGGGGACAAACAAGGGTCATCACCAAATTCGAAAACTGGCTGATGAAGATATTGCAGTGGAAAGGCTGAGGTAATCTATAAACTGCGAGTAAGATATGTTGAGTGTGGAAGCACATCTAACATGTTCAGTGTAGGACCAGAATTGTAAAAAAAACTATTGTTGAGATGAGTAGTAGAAGTGAAACTTTGAGCAGACAAATGTAGTTGGGCCAAAAAGCAGTTTTATGTATGGCACTGCGTCTTGAATTCTACCTACAGTTATAACAAGAGCACTCAGAGAGTGCATACCTCTGCCAAGGCCCTACACTTCCAGTATTGCTTATGAGTGTAAAGATAAACAATCCTTTTTTGACAAAAATGCCTGGGTCCAGGCTGTGATCTGCATCACTTCCAAATGCAATCATCTGTTCCCTGTGCCATTGTCAATATTTCCTGAAAAATTCATAAAATAAGTTTTCAACTTATCATGCAAACAGACTAACAAAGGCATACAGTGAAAAACAGTATCTCCTTCGTGGAGGTAAACATTGAAAAAACAAGCAGGGTGTGGATCTATGTGACCATTATGATGATGACCCAACTTAAAATCCGTAAAAAATCCTACATGTTTGGCCATTTTCCTGTTGCGTGTGGTCTGCCTCTAATGCAGTGCATAAATGTGAAGCCCCCCTTTAAGACATATAATACAGAGTTATTTGTCACATGTGAAATTAACTGGGGTTTTTTAACGTATGCAAACATGGAAAATTATCAGTAAAATCAGTAAATTATATAATTACATTATAATGCAAAAAGTAGAAACAAAAATAAAAAGGTAAAAAGTAAGAAAAGGTGAGTACAATGAAAAAGCCAGCTATCCTTTCATGAAATGTGAAGTCAGTAGTCCATTTAAAAGTAAATTATCACATTAAACCAAATGCAAATGGAAGAAAATCTAGTTATCAAATCAAAATTATCAGTAGCCTTGTTATAGGCTTTAAACAGACTAGAATTTGTAATATCTTTACCTTAACTTTAAAAACATTGATATTTTGAAAGTTGTATCATGCTATAATTTATACTGGGTGAGAGTATTTATAATTGTCACTGCTGCAACCGACAGTGCCATTTCTCCTACCTAAGTCCTATTCTCAAGAAAGTATGAAATTCTCCAGAAAGCAATGTGTCTACAGTCACCTGTGAACAGCTTACTCTTACTTGATAACATTTTACAATAAATATACTAAACTATGTTATAAATGAGATTATATATATTGCATTTGTTTCCACATTCCATGTATATCTCTGAGGATTTGTTCTTCCTGAGGATGTATTAATACTACGGCCCTGTAAGATATGTTTTACACCAGAGGGTTGAAATACATTGTGCCCAAAGCCATATATGGTATGCATTGTCATAGTTTATATCTCTCTGTCAAATTATGTCTGTCTAATTGTATTACATGTACCTTGCCATTGCAAAAAGCCATTGGCCATTTAAAAATGACCAAACTATTTCAAAACCACACTTGGTTTTTGAAACGGCCTGGTCATTTCAGAATTACAGATTAATCGTATGATTTGGCCATTTTGCAAACTGTTAATCAACTCAAACATTAGTATTCATATCAGATTTTTCATGTAATAATCTTGAAAACATTTCCTGTTATTGTTATAAAGTAAAATATTTAACAATGAAACTCTATTTGTTTCAGTGTGCCTGTATTCTAAATGTATTCTTTTTCAAAATGCATGTGCCCTTTGTATTAGGTATGACTTTATATTTGTTGGTTCGCAATACGGGTTTATAAGATACTTGAGTGGTATAGCAGTTGAGAAGGCCATCAGATTTATTTAGCCGTTTCAAAAGGGTCAGTTGTTTCAAAACGGCAAGTAACATATTCTCTGTGAACGTCAGAAATCAAAATTTAAATCTTGTCTTAGAAAGGTTAGTAGTAGGGCCTTCTCAACTATAAAAAACATTAACAACTTTGAATTTACAAATAACTATATATATATTATTAATGTTGTTATACTATGTAGAACAGTATTTTCAGAGTAAATTTAGAGAGCAAACAAGGCTATATTTAGTAATACCAGAGATGATGGGCCTGTAGCCCACCAACCCTTGATGAATTGCCATTTACGCAATTGAATGCCTTTAACTTGTGACCCCAGCGTCATAATTCAATGTAATATCTTTGCCATACAGTAGTAGGGTGGGGGAGATTGTGCTAGGGTAAGGCTCACTCATTCTACCCCCCTTCCCTCCAATCTTGTAGGGTACTCTCAATTTTCTAACTTTCTTGTCGAAATTGTAAAATGTAGCAATATCTCAGAAAATAGTCTTTCTTTTACTCCCATTATCATTTATATACATAAATTTATCTTTGATTATCAGCGCAACCCTTTGAAGACAAAGTCTATTGATAAGATAATTTAGTAGCTTACTTATTTCAGATGTTATTTGTTCTGTTTTAAAAATATATTTTGGGGGACAAATAAGAGGCAAATATTTGTATAATTGTACAATTGTTATTAACTATGTTTAAAATTCTGGGCAAATCATTTGTAGGCTTGAAATTGTCAGTGGAATAACAGTTTCCATATTATTATACTTCAAACTTATTAATGCCAATAATGAGAATTAAATAAGCCAAAATATAAAAAAATAGAATCACAAAAGAAAATAAGGAAAGTAATGCAATGAGGCTTTGGAAAGACTATTGATGTAATTCCACCCGGGACATTATCACCGGCTGCACCCCCCCTCCCCACTTCTCAACCCCAGTGATCACTGTTTCATTTGGAGGTGTCTAAATAAGGGTGTCTCTTTCAGAGCCTTTACAATTAAAGCCATCAATTCTCATCTACTTAGCTATCATTAGAGAACATTATCTGCGATTTGCTTTATATCAACTTGACAAAATAAATGTTTGTGGGGTAAAATGCAAGTTAAGGAGTCGCCTAGACTCCACAAAACCATTCATCACTCTGGGAATTAATTACACCTATTTCTTTAAGAAAGACAGGAAACCAGAATAGGGACATTGTAGAATCCCGCAGAGTTTAGAGGTTGGATGTAGATTTCTCTTTGCACAATGAATCACCCCTCCCCTCCCGTTTGCTAATATATAGCCCTACCTTCCACCCCCTATGGATATATCACATGAAATATTTATAAAATACATGGAGCTGATAAATCTCAATATAATTATGTTAAATGACTAATGATTAAACCAAAAAGAGAGGAAACGGGGTGCTCTTATATTTAAGTTTGTGGACGAAAAGAAAGCATTTGACACTGTTGAGTACAAGGCAAGTGGGTATCACTAAATAAATGATCCTTTTTTCACTAAATAAATGGTCCCTTTCCCTCTAAATAAATGCTCTCCCGCCCTCCAAGCCTGCTGCTCTGGCCAATGCTGGTCTTTAATTATAACAACAAATGGACTTGAACATTGACACCTTAAATCAAAAGGATTTTCTAAAACATCAAAAACCTAAGTAGTTTTTTTGTTAAATGGCGGCAAGTGGACAATGTAAGGCTAGTCTGAATCTTTTCGATTCTAGCTTTTAAGCATTTGAAGTGATTTTATGTATTACAATCTTTATGATGGAGGTTTATATTTTAACTTCACACAACCCTTGTGCACAAAATTTATGTCCTTGAGTGTTTCAGAAAGGGAGTAATTTTTGACCCGATACTGCTACTCGCAGTAAATTGGCACAACTGTCTCACGACATCCTTATTTGTTTTTGTCTTTTTCTTTATGGACTTTGTTGGATCAAAATATCCACCGACATAAGAGCAAGTTACAAATGAAACAAAAGAAGAAACAACTCATGAATTAACCTTTTATATGACCTTCTGATAGGCGATAACACTGTCTATGTGAACTCAAAGACCAAAATTGGCACATGACCAATCAACATACAGCTCACAAAGCTATGCTTTTTGTATCAAATATCCTAATTGGCTAAATGCTGATTTTAATGTTTATAAACGTATTATTTTTCCTAATTTGCCAAAGGAAGCAGTATAAGTTGAAAATAAAATTTTATAAATTTGATGTTTGAAGTTAATCCTCAACCTTCATATGTATGGTTGAAATACATGTTAGGAGTAACTGTTAAAATAAAATTAGTGTCTTTGAAATATAATTTGTGTTTTAAAACACATGTGCAATTTTTACTTCTCCAAAACAGTTACAGATCTATAGAGATATAAATTAGTAAAACTCTTCATTATCTGTCACTTTTTTATGATATTGGAAGATATCTTGTTACAACAACCTTAATAAAGCTACTTGTGAGAATTTTAACTTATTCAATGTTTACACAGTGGTCCACATTTGCGTAATGTTATTTGTAGGTAGTCATGCTGTGACTGAAAGAGTCTTAAAGTATTTATTTTGCACGCATATTATCCAACCATAGTTATCTGAAATAGAAGAATGGCTATCATGGTTGATTAAGACATCCTGCAAGTTATATTAGACCAAGAAAATTGGGGGAGGGGAAATGGGGGGACTTCTGTAAACATTCACCACTGTAAAAATAACTTATTAAAGAACCAATTATAATTCTCCAAAATGTATTAAATAATAAAAATAACAGGATAAATAGCGCAAACATAAACAAGGGATAACAATAAGTGGCAACCAAAGAGGGAAAATCGCCTGGCACAAGCAGCTTCATTAGTTCATCTAGCCAGAAAGTCTCCTTCCCCGCCAAAACCTCTGAAATCAGTTTTCTGACACATGTTAAATAATGTTAATTGCAAGCCAATCAAAACACGAAGCTTCATCTAATATATTAAAAAAAAAACTACTGCATATAAACTGCTTTTAAATTATTTATAAATTCTGGAAATTGTAAAGGAGACACTATTGGTGCAAACTGGACTATCATTACCTAAATAAAGTTAAATATGGTTTCAGGTAATCTTAACATAAACTACCTAGGTACATGTGTAATGCCATGTTATACATACAAAATCTGACACCTTTTCTAAACGTCACCCGCAAGTATGAAACCCAGGTATTGTTTGGGGGCAGTGGCGAAGTTAATTTTGTTGGATATTACAAAGAGGGAAAGTCAGCCTTTCTTCACTCCACAGAGTAGACTGGGTGATTACAAGCCCCTTGAAATGCCGTTCAACTACTAGAGGTGAGTATAGAGGGTCAAGAAGGTATCATTTCAACCCTGTGTACTCTTTCAAATGTCTTATTTATGTTACAAAATTAACGTACACAAAAAGCAGTCTTGTTCCATGGAACAAGCCCCTTTAACAGATTGTAATAGACAGAGGAAAGCTGATGATTTAACACTTGAAAATGAATTTATTCTACAGAATGATGTGGACATTGCTAACTTACTAATGCAAATCTAATGTTAATGAAGTATTTGTGGCAATTTGTATCATGTCAAAAGAACTTAAATCTCTGGTGATTGACACTCAAAGTGAAAGATTTTATGACCAGCAAGTGACCACTGAGCGAGTAATGAGATGTCTGATAGACACTTGCAAAGTCTTCCATCAGGGAAGAGACATGTATAATAAACATAACAGGAAAGCATATATTTAAATATTCTAAGTGTATAACATTCACAAAGAAATTTCAGCCCAAACTTAGGTCAGGCCTTTGGCCTTGCGTAGACCCATGTAACTAATGGTCAAATCCATATAAATACAGTGTAAACTATCATAAAATAATTACAAAGTATAAAAAGACGTATTAAATGCAGAAGATATGAAAGTGAATTTAAAATTTAAGCTGAGTCAAAAATATACTTAAGTCTACAAAAAAGGAGTATTATATGAAACAAAAGACTTAAGCCTGAAACTAGATTTTTTTCAAGAATCTCGTCTTTGGGTCATTTTCACAAAATGGATCAGATGAAGTTTATGAACATATAAAGCTGTACACTTGAGCCAGTGTATTTCTATCTACCCCAGTTAATTCTCACGGGTCTGTCTCTTGACATATTTGATAATTCGGGAATATAAGTTTGAAGGCCGTGCGATCTATCTTGACACTCCTGAAGTTGGAGAGCATTATTGTGGGGGTGGAAGACTTGTTTGCCATGTTTTCCAAATGTGTATGAAAACCATATGACCAGCTTGCTATCTTTTCACGATAAGACTAATCATCATCTTAATATGGAACCCAGTGATGTTGTCTCATCAAAGATAGACAATCAAGAGTTTCACAATTTGTCCCAACTACTTCTAAAGAGTAATCATGACTTGGTTTGGTTTTATTGTTTACTTTTGTTTAAGGAGGTTGTACGATCTATCTTTTTGTTTTATATTTATATTTTAGCCCTATTGCAATAAAATTGTAATTGACAACTTGCATTTTACTATCTTTTTACAGGATCAATCGTAGAAGCTCCTTTCTTTAAAACCAACTAGATCTTAGAGTATTTATAAGTTGAACTAGTCTTCAATATCTGTTGTATTCTATGAAAACTGATCTACGTTGCTTTATCTCAGACTTTGTGATTTATACTCATTTCAGTTTTTATTTAATTATTTATTTTTGTCATGTTATAATTGTAAAACGTTTTGCAGAAGATGATATTTTACAAAAAATATTAAAATCCTGGTTAGCACATGCAAATTAGAAATGAAATTTTTGGTGTAGATGTACATTCATCCTCAATATACATATATATCTTTGGTCACTGCAATCTGTTAGCCGAATACTCCTACCCAAATCATGTCACTTACCTCTTTGACACGTGATTAATGACCCAAAACGCAATTTGAAAAATCTTCCAGAATTATAAGCATTTGTAGCATCAAGTTGCCCTATCAGTAGTCTCTCCCAAGTCTCATTTCTCTCTGAAGAAGTTGAACAAGGTTGGGGTTTAGTCTCCTTGTTTAACAGCCAGGGTTACATTGGAACAAATCAATAACGGTTCACATGTGTTATCACCTTAAGCTGGGTTTAAACCAATGGCCACATGATTGAGAAGGAAATGAACATTTATCCGACTTGATAATCCCAATGCACTGAAACCTGTTAGTTTACGGGAAATGATTAGTTAGTAAGATATTTTCTATAATACACACAATGGTGAACTATAAGGACTATTTACATTACATCAGGTAATTTAGTTATCTGTAAAATATTGTATCTTCATACAACTAAAATGTTGCCTGTCAGTAAGTTGTGACATTGATTTGTGACTATATTGAATTTTATTTTGGGCTTTCCTGCCGAAGTAGAATAAAAAGTAGCTCATACTTTGCTAAAATTATAACTTATGTGTTACCATTGGTGATATCAATGGTCAATATCAATGTGATTTCTTGCAATATTTCGTTCCATAAAAATACTAAAAAAAAATAAGAAGGAATTGTGCCTTGAGAAAGGCACTGATCATGTGTTAAAAGATCTCCCATTGAGATAATTTTTATCATACACACTTTTCTGGGTTAACTACTGTATGACACTTTACTGGCGATATCTTCTGAATGTTAATATATCCCATGGTACATCCAAAGGAACTTTTAAGTTAAGTCAAAATATCGAGAGTTTTTATACTTACACCAAATGCGCCATTGGGTTTTAGCAACTGCAACACAATAGTTAAAACAAAAAGAATATTCCTTAAACTGAAAACAAATCTTTATATTGGTTGAATCTATAGAAATTCGGCTGACTTATAGCTACTAATGGAAGATGATTAAGGGTACAATTTAAAGAACAGTATTAATGGAAGAACAATTTGACTTGCTCGTTGATCATGTTTTGTTTCCAGTGAGCAAGACATATGTGGTTATGTTGTTTTTATACAGGCTGACACTTTCTCTGTGGTAGTGTGTGTGGTTTAACAGGAATTTGGTGACAGAATCTATGCTGTCTTGTATAATTCTGCTTGTTTAAAGTTGGATTTTACTTCAGGTTGTCATGAGCAGTGGCTGGTTTCACAAAAGGACTTGGCCCGGACCTAGACTTAATGTTAAGAATTTTGTCTTAAACTCCTCCTAGACTTAGAGGGTTTCACAAAGCTGCTAATAAGTCTAACTTTTGGCTAAATCTATCTGGGAGTGTGCTTAACTTTTGTAAACAGAGACTTAAATATGGCCACCTTGAATTTTCTCTCTTCAAAATATGAAGTGCCTAAAATAAATAATAAACATTTAGGTCACCTCCCTAATTAATCTTTAGACATTTTTATGTGGTTACAAAGACTTCCAGGGAAAAATAGCATTCTACCAAAGATAAAATGAGTTAAAGAATATATGTCACCGGTAAAATACTTTGACTAGATATAGACAATAGATATATAGACAATCATTGGGGTTATTTGATAAGCTTGGACTTAGCTAAGTCACACTTTGTAAATTTCATGTACGTCCCAAACTTAGTTAAGACACAAGGCTCAGATTTAAGTCCCTGACTAATCCTAAGTCACGGATAAGTCTCTGTCCCTATGTAAAATCGGCCCCTGTACCGAATATCACAATGTGATCATTCACCAAGTTTTATAGCCAACTGGGGCATCCTGTCCATATTTCCAGATATTGTATAAAACTGCATGAATTCAAACCTATAGATACCAAATTAAAACATTTGTTTTACTATTCTTAAGACCCCAGTTACACATGGTCGGATGTACTGCCGGATCGAGGTAGGTTACCAAATATGGTAAATTGTGAGTGGTTTACGGAAGACATTTTTCATCCGTGAACATGTCCGTACCATCCGTAATATCCTTGTGGCATTTGCCACGGATGTGAAGTGTCTGTGGGGACGCCACAGAAAAATCAAACTGCTTGAATTTTCTGTAAAAGGTTTGCGGATCTGGTATGGAATCTGTATGTCGTCCGTAACGTCCTTATGGCACCCGTACATTTCCTTGCGGCATCCGCGACATCCTTCACTCATCCGTGTCAATTATCAATCGGAAACTTTATACAGATATCCTCAGAGTGTGTACGGAGGCTGTAAGGATGCCTCCGGAAGTTTACAGACATTACCAGAAACCACCAGGATCAATAAGGATGGTCCTTGGAGAAGGTCACAGATATGAAACTTGTCTGTGGATATACACAGATATTCCAGGATGTGTATAAGGACAATAGGGATGTCGTTTACGGATGACAAGGATGCCTCAATGACAATAAGGATGGGGTTTACGGATACATTTTCAGTTTCACACAACACTCCGGAAGTTACGGAATGATGCTTTGTCATGCATGAAAGCCTATATAAGGGCCGCTTGGCTTGGCTTTTTCTTTTCTTCATACACTTTCTGCAATTCGATGTGAATACATCAATTTTTGGAACTTTACAGCTTATACTGTATATTTTTGAGGATATATTTTGCTGGCATATTTACCCAAAAATATTTCAGACTTTGTTTTTTTTCAAAATAGGGAGTTTGGTGAATATTTCTGTAAAATGCCACCAAAGGAAAGAATCAAGAGGAGAGGTAGTCAGGAGATGGAGAGGATGTCCACACAGGTCCCCGCATGGAGTCCAGAGGTGGATGAGTTGACTTGTATTCCAGAGACTCAGCAGAGCCAGCAGGCAGCTGGGGTGGAGGAGGTAGTGGTGGGAGTTGAGGATCCTCTGCAGATGTCAGATACAGAACAGGCTGACATTGCGTTGAGACACAGCAGGATTCGGATTCAAGTGATGAGGACATTGCGGACACACAGGACACTCAGGCCGCTGAACAGAAGGGGACACAGAAGGGCAAGGGCAAAGGCAAGGGCAAGTCAACCACAAGGGAGGGGCAATTTGTATCAGAAGATAAGGCTAACAAAAGGGGAAAGAAAACAGCTGTTGTGTTCAGTGATGAGAATGAGCAGAAATTAGTGGACTTTTTGCGTGACAATGAAATTCTCTTGTGTGACAAGCGTTTAAAGGACTACAAGGATAGGTCCAAGAGGGAGGCTGTGTGGGACAAGTTTTGTGAGGAGAACAACTTGGGAAAAGATGCCTGCCAAAAGTGGTTCCAGAGCCAGCGCACACTCTTCAGAAAGGTCACTCACATGAAGTCGGTCCTGGGGGGACCACAGCAGAAATGGACCAGAGACAATTTTTACTTCCTGATGGACCACATCGTGTGCCATCTTAAAGGAAAAAGTGACTTCAGGGTTCCAAAGGGGTCAGCTTCCTAAGCCAGTGTAACAGCGGGCTCAGCATCCAGAAGGGAGACTGTGCACATGGAACTGTTCCAGGATACTTCTCATCCAGAATCCACAAATGGCCCAGCAGAGATGTCGCACCTCGAAACACATACCCCTACTCCTAGATCGAGTGGCGTCAGTGTGACTTCAAGCTTAGCAGATTCCGACTTCCAATCAGCTCTCGTGGAATCCCAGAGGGGGATAACCGAATTAAAAGACATTGTGGCCAAGAAATTGGCTGATGACAAGGCTGATAACCCACGACTGGGCTTCTGTGGCTTTCTACAGGTGGAGTTGGTACAACTAACCATTGACACCTATGATGAGTTTCAACAATAGACGTTTAACTTGTTGATGAGACTGCAACGGAGTGACAAGCAGCAAAGGTACCACCACAGAATGGGCATGAGTACCGCTGCGTACAGCCAGGCCTCAAACTACTACCCATTATCTCACACCCAGATGCAGGCCCCACTGCAGCAGATGCTGCAGACATTTACACAAGTTCCGCAAGGACAGCCACAGCAGCAGCATTTACATCATTCACAACAGACATTTACACAGCCACATGCACCAGCGCAACACCAGTTCCTAAGCATGCTGTCAGAGCAGCCCATACAACAGCAGCAGCAGCCCATACAACAGTAGCAGCAACCAATACAACAGCAGCCCATACAACAGCAGCAGTACAAGCAGCCCATACAACAGCAGCAGCAGCCAATACAACAGCAGCCCATACAACAGCAGCAGCACCAGCAGCCAATACAACAGCAGCAGCAGCCCATACAACAGCAGCAGCACCCCATACAACAAACTGTCCCAGGTTCAGAGCAGCAGCACACACAACAAGGCATCCAACAAACTGCACAACAACAAGCATCACCCTGCGCAAATTCCTCCCAGCAGTGGGTCATGTCACCACCACTCACAGACACTAGGAGGGAGAGCAGCCCAGTACCACTTATTACCTGCACACCAGCTACAATCGGTTTCTGACCACCACCAAATCCACTGTCAGTTGACAGCCCGTACTTCAACATACCAAACACATCACAAGATGCCAGCTTTGGGGCCTTCAACACACCTCAGTTCCAGCCAGTTGACGAAACATGCACCACCCCAAGAGACCACACAGCCGCAGGGGACCAGTAGCCAGCCGAAGCCAGCTGATATTGCAGCGAAAGCTGCTACTAATAAAAGGCTCTTTTAAGGGCCACCAAATCTTCCCAAAACAATTATTTGAGCTATGATCAAAGTTTGTATGTTAAGCTATTGAACAATGTCAACATTTACCAAATAGATGACTTTTTCAGTTGCAATATTAAAAACACAATACAAAGTATAAGAAAATCAAGGATTTTATTGCAAGAAGTGTAAAATGCACACATTATAACATAACAAAAGGACAATAATGTTTGACAAAAATACACAATTAATACTTCAGTTTATCAACAAGTGTCCATGTAAAACTGCAGTAAAATAATATAGTCCTTGAAGTAGCACATACATTTTAGTGTTCCATTGCAATTGAGAGAGTTACTGTATCACAGTATTTAAATTCACACAATTATTTATTTCATTTACATAAAGTCTAAATTCGGTCCATTTGCCAAGGGACCGCCCCATCGGTCATGAAATAGTCCCTCAGAATATTCCTCTGTGTCTTTGCTGCCTCCAGTGGGTTTCGGCCCTCATGTGGAATGTCAATACCCTCCAGCACTATTGGGGGCTGGCCCTCTGCCCCAAAGTCTCCTGTTGACCTGTGGGGTATCGCATCCTCAGCAGGTTGTGGAGTACTTGGCAGGCCATGACCACCCTGCCCACCACGGGAGGCTCCTGCTGCATCTGCCTCTGGCATATCTGAAAGCCGGACGTTAGTATCCCAAAGGCTTTCTCCACCACCATTCTTCCCCAGCTGAGCCTGTAGTTAAACACCCTCTGGTTTAAGTCAATACCACATCTTGAGTAGGGCTTCATAAGCCAAAGCTTGAGGGGGAAAGCATCGTCCCCGAGGAAAAAATAGTTCACCTTTGGCCCATCATCAACAAGGGATTTACTCTCTGGGAACCCGATGGTGCCATCCTCTATTTTGTGCCTCAAATCTGAGTGCTTGAAAATCAAAGCATCAGAGCTTGACCCGGCTGCCCCCAAGTCCACCCACAGGAACTTGTAATCTCCATCCACCAAGGCCAGGAGTACAATCGAATGGAAGCCCTTGTAGTTGTGGTACAGGCTGCCACCCCGTAGTGGACATCTGATGGGAATGTGCTTTCCATCCAGGGCACCCAGGGCATGTGGGATGTTCCACCTCCGACGGAAAATGGACTCGACCTCCAACCAGTCTTCGGGACTTGTGGGGCATGTCATCACCTCATCTCGATAGGCACTGATGATAGTATCGCAGACCTCAGGCACAAACTTATTTATGGTCGACCTCGCCACCTGAAAGCAAACTGTAGGATTAGGTAGCTGTCTCCACTGGCCAAGAGTCTCAGGGTGACCGCCAACTTCAGTCCTGGACTCAGGGGGTCTCTCATCCAGGTCTTTTCTCTCTGGATCTCTCTGCTCCAGCTCTTTCCCTCTGGATCTCTCTGCTCCAGCTCTTGAAAAAGCTCTGGTGGCATCCGGATGAAGTTTCGGTATGCCATAGAGTCATAGCGTTGGCATCAGTCTGTTGTACTGACCCTCTTCTTCATGCTATGCCTGACTTAGCCATGGCCTGACCCAATATCTTCTTTATCTTTGCTGTCCTCATCGTAGACCCCATCTCCTTCTCAGCCTGTCTACCATAGCTGTAATGATGACTAGCTGCCTCTCCATTTGTAATATTAAGAGCTAAATTTGCATAAGATCTCTGTTACATCTGTCCATTCTGACTTCTTAATTCTATCTAGCTAGTGGCCTTACTCTACCCTTTTAATAAGCATTGGGATCCAGGTATCCAGTGGTCACTGCCTCCCACCAGGACACCTTAATGTTATCATAAATATCCCTAATCGATAACCTGACATCCGTGAGAGAAATAAAGTGAGCCCCATCAGTGAGTCTTTGCAAGATCTCCACAAGATCCGTATAGCCATCCGGGGTGTCCTTGCGACGTCCTGATGCATCCCTATATTGTCCTGGGGTATCCTGGGGTGCTTCTGCTGCACAGCGGGTGACCACGGATGTGTATCCGGAGATCATCCGCAAGCAACGGATATCATCACTGACACCCTTGTGGGATCCCTATCATCCGGAGAGAGATCCATGCTGCAACCGTAAATCACTCACTTTTTCAACATTTTCCCTCCAAACCCCATGATCCGCACGGATCCTTGGCACTTTCCATATAAGGAACCATGGCCTATATCGGTGGGGGATCCGTGAAAGTGTAACTGGCCCCTTACAACAATTTAACAAGTCACAGAGTCGGACAGCCACATCTGAAACAGCAAATAGCAGTCCACTCATTATATGTTGTTTGTGACTTATCCAGTAATATCTAAAGAATTACTTAGAAACATATCCAGGTATGTCATGTCACATGACCAAACTTTGGCCTGCAACAAGGTTCTCCCATTGCTTTATATCTAAAGTAATCATGAAACACTCCAAAAATCATAATGGATACATATATGCTATTTGGAGATGAAGGAGTGAATATTTTTCATATTATAAAACACAAGAAATTTAAAAAAGACAAAGTAACATTAAACAAAGTCAATGTTGTTCAGTAGAGTGAGATTTTAAAAATTACAAAAAACTGAAGTATGTGTGCATTCCTTCAAAAAATTAGCACAAATGTAATTCAGCGAAACCATAATCTGTTAAAAAGAAGAAAAACGGTGTATTAGGAAAATCTGAAAATTTTGTTCACTTAAAATGAAAGGTTGCAAGTGCTAGATGGGTTTTATAGTGACAAAGCATTAGTATTTACCGCATTTTTACATTAGTTGGGTTCGAACCCACAGTTACAGGGGTTTTATAACCATTTGGTGACTGGGTCCTCTCTGGCCTGACATGAAGTAGAAATATATGCCAGTGGATACAAAGCATGCTGTGGTTATTGGCTTATAAAACAAATGATGTAGTTCTGTAGGACTATTTATCACTTTTAGAATAAGTTGGCAATGATGGGACAGACTATATATTTAGAATTGAACACAGATGGTAAGAGGCAGAGTCTTATAGTCTTACCGTTAGCCTGCATGGTAGTACTATAAGTTTGTTTTATTATAGTGGTATGCAAGTATTGATAAATATACAGATACAAGTAAAAATTATGTTTCTTTGGCCCAATTTATTAGGCTAATATGCCAGGTTTGTTACATAACTATAAGAACATTACTTCAAAGGGAAAGGTCAAAGATCAATACTTTACAATTACACAATCTCAACTGACAAAACAGTCAAGTGATCATGTAGATAAGTTTACAAAACACATTTATATGAAGTGGTCCAACTAATTTCAAATGCCTGTGTTTCAGTTAAAAATGATAGTACAAAAACACATTTGTATAACACCGTATAACCTTTGAGAATGTCTCTGAAAAAATCCCATTTTGCTTAATTTTTATGACGAAAAAATAGAACAAACATGTTGTTATTTTAATATAACCTCAAAATGAATTAATTTTCTCCTTATCAATGTGGGACTTTCTTTTAAGTTATATGATTATAAAAAAATGTTTAATATCAAATTCAGACACAAGTGGGATCTGTTTTAAAACAGCCATCACATTTAACAAGATGGCAGGAGCCTGGCTTGTTCAGTTGACAGTTTGCCCCACCCCCTCGATATGGTTGAGTAACATACTCCTGTACCCACCCCTACCCCCCATTCAGAACCCATAGCTCCCCCACATAGACGTGGCATTTACTTCTGTTTCTTTAAATGCAGTAGCAAGTTCAAACATAATGCTTAATATACACCTTAATTCTGACTTAAACTCAAAATTACAATATACTGGGTGTTTAATAGTATATAAAATATTCAAGTTATATACTTAAATGAAAAGCCGTGGTACCAAACCCTAGTACATATTTAAATTTAAAGGGTAAAAGGAAAAAAAGAAAAGTTAAACTTAAAGATAGCGAAATTAGAAAAATAAGGATATACATATTCATCTCCTTAAATTGAGAAAATGAAACCGGCTTTAACGAGGCCAACAACATGTTTAAAGATGTTATAAATCATCAAATATTTTTCTATAGAGAATGACAGTTTTATTTTAGCGGCACTAATTAGATAGTCGGTTTGAATAGGCAATCATTTGAGAGCAAACTTTCAATTTTTTTTCCTTTAGTTATCTCATCTTTTTCCCCTTATGTGCTATTTTCACATTAAATTTGGCATATGTCATGTTATTGCCTTAAATGGGGAAATTTTTCAAATTTAAACTTGGAGTATTAGAGCTTCACTTATTACATGAGGATGCAGGGGTAGGGCTATGATATATTTGTACCAGATTGTGCTTACACTGTGACCAAAACAATATTAAGGATGACCATAAGTATCTCTTCGAAGGAGGTTGTGTAATTAGCAGTGTAAAGTTTGTATGTCCGTTTTCCCATTTGTCTACAAATTAACTTGCAAATTTATGAACAGATTTTAACAAAAGATTCAGGAAATATGAACAGTGTCACAAGGAACAGATGGTTCCATTCTGGTGGTTATCCAGCTCACAGTTTGGATCCAGGAATTTTTTAAATGATTGTTTTACCACTGCGCTCATAAGCAATATTATAGATGTTGGGCCTTCACAGATGTATGTACTGTTGAGTGGCTTCCCAATTTAATATGGTTTACATGTGGAGTTATGAAAATGGGCTGTGAGCTGGTAAAACAATAAAAGTCTGACATACACCCCTGTCACACTTTCTCGATAAGGAACCCCGATATATTGTCATTATACTTTTTTTGCTAATCCATTGTATCACATGAAATTTCCAATTCCCTTGTGTTAATATTACTTACAATTAGACAAAAAATGAACACTGTCATTCACTCTCCTGACTTGTATGGTCTGGCCTGTTCAATCAGAGGTGATCAAAGAATATATCCCTTCACCTCTGTGTGAAAAAGGACAGTGGTTCTTCATTCCATGAATGTGACTTCCAAAGAAGCTCTGTGCCAGGCTACACCAACCAGGCGGTTCAAACAAGTTTATTTTGGTTACTTGTGGATCCATGTTTTTAACCCCCTGCCTTGCAGCAGATTTTGTTAAATATAGAAAGGTTACACTGTATGTTATGTAATAAACATGAACATTATGCTATCAGCTGTGTTGTTCTCTACTGAGATGAGTGTACACACATACATTCAGTGTTAGCTGGGCCTCAGAACAAGGCTACTAATGCCACAAATCTTTGTTTTCCTGATGATGTTTTTCATAACGATTCTCCGACTAGCTGAGGTTTATGAGTACTAAAACACTCCATAATTAACCTGCAAAACGCCCATTATTGTTTTATTAAAGATTCGAGAACATGTGAATTGTGATGATTTAATGTTCTGAAGTTAATCAAACCTCAATAGGAAGCTTTGACAAAAGGGTAATGCAATTAAAAGATCACCATCAATTTGATTGATGGAACAATATCACAATATTTCAGGTAAAAAGTACTATATTAATTCATTCATCAACAGTTCATTTAAATTTTGAATCCATTCACAGAGATGCTTAATTAGGTTGTATGTTTTTTTGTTCCCACTTCTCATTGTTTACCACCAGTCCAAATATTATATCTGAATACCTGGCCTCCCAAAGGCTTTGCTTTTAATTTATAAACATTTCTTCAAAACATTTGAGAAAATTTTGACTTCTTTTCATTTATCAGCTATGTAACCATTATGGGTTTATGAATTAGTGCTGCTAAAATTGTTATCTATCCAAAATATGCTAACAATGTGCATTCCCAGTCGGGAAACCAAAACTTACTGATATTTCTTTTATCATTGAAATCCTCAACAAAGCTAATTGGAAATCTAATTCTTATTTTTTAAGAAAGATTTATGTAGCATTAACCTGCTCTGTGTCTTCTAAGGCAATTGGGTGTCTAGATGGATTAATCCTGAGACAGAAATGGTTTTATTAGATGTATCTATGACTGTATGATGAAGATGGTGTGATGCAGAGTTGAGTGAAATAATAAGCTGTGGAAAATGTTGTTAGTTTATAAGTATTGGACATTAAAATTTAAATTAAAACACAGGTTATGACTATAGAAAGAAAAAAAAGCTAACAATGTCCAATTTGTAGCGTCTATTCTCTCAGTCAACTAAGAAAAATTGGAGAAAATACTTTAAAATAAGTTATTAGGGATGAAAGATTTTCAAGAAAGTTGGAAAATATCTGCATGTTTATCTTTGAAATTTCTAATAACTGTTTTTACAACAGGAATAATATCATAAAGCTTGTGATTAGTTATCCAACTAAGAACACAATAGAGAAAAACTCTCCCAAAGCAATAACACAGAAAAAAAACCTCTGCATACCCTGGTCAATTTCTGCCTGAACTTGAAGTTGGCAGCCAATTGTCAACTTTCCTGTAAGGTCAAAGTTAGGATTTTATGCCCTATTCAGCTGCTAATATTTCCATGTAAATCAAGTTATATAGAGGTTTAATGTTGGGGGAGAAGCTACGAGTTTTGATCTGGTATGTCATTATTAATGATTTTTCAGAATGGAGTGGTCATATGCACCATTTGCTAGGTCACGGTGTATTGTACATCAGATTAATTATTCTATACCAAAAGTCTACGTCTTGGTTTAATGCCTTATGCAAAAGTTAAGCTGATCATGAAAACACACTTGACGTATGTAAAATGTACCCATTAATTATGGTCATATATGAGAACAAGGGATCATTAACTTAGCGAAAATTAATTTAAGCCAGTATTACTAATGCTTCTTTGAACAATGAATATTTCCTGAAATATGTCATTTTTGATAATAAAGCACAGTGAAAGTTCAATAAGGGACATTTATACTACTTGGGGTTTCTCTACATATTTGTGGTGGTCATTAACCCCTAACTTACCCCGAAATGAGGTGTAATACTCCAGGTACAAGAGAGCTTGAGATGTGAGTTCAAGGATCTTATAATCCCAAGGGACCTGTCAATCAAATGTCACACCTGGGCTAGGGTAAACAAATGTAACTACAGTTTTATTAAACTAGTTTTAAACTGAGAAGTGTACTTCGAAAAAATAGTTACCTTTGCGAAATATATTTATGTTCCTAAATGTGAACAGAATAAGCAATGTGACAATTATACTCTTAAAATGCATATTTCAATTATTTGGTTTTGTAATTTTCCTAAATAGTACAGCAATGCAGTATTAAACACCTTGCGTTAACTAATATTAAAATATAACCCATGACCGTTATTAAAAGTTTATACAAAGGATTCACAGTTTCACCAAGGGGAAGTATTTATATGTGGTTGAGGGTTATAAGACCCAAGTGGTTTTATGAAGAAACATATCTAAGTATATGTTTCAGTGACTGCCTTTAAATATTACAGTTTCTTTATGCAATGAATATATTTAAAGATTATTAAAACTGAAATGGCGTTTATTTTTCAGACTCTGGAGTAGCTTTAACTTTGCATTTTAGCAAATTTGGAAGAAAAGTAAAAGTTAAAATTAAATTTTGATGTTAGATTCAAAAGTTAGTATAGATTTAATTAGAATTCTCTATAAACTGAAGAAAATGGAGGTTATAAACAAGGACATTCTGGCCATTTTAACTAGGAGTCTTAGGAAAATGCTGATGACACCTACCAATCCAATTTAAGTTGGAAAATTCTTTTTAATAAAGCTTGTTTAGTTTCAGTTTGTATTGTATAATTGTGGGTGTATATATGGTACATCCCGTCCATGAAATTGCCCATTTAGTCACATAGACAAGAAGTTTGCCTATTTCATGAAATAGGCAATTTATCCAGTATTCTCTTGACCATTTCGTGAAATGGGTTAAAATTAAGTTGTCCACGGGTGTAACATATTTGTGTGAGCCCAAGTTAGGAATCGGGTCATCTTTAGATGGGCAATAACCCTACTTAAGATCCTAAGTTAGGGAGTCTATCTTAAGATGGGCTAGAACATAACAGCCAAGTTGAGATGATAAATTAAATAATGTTGTATAATGAATATAATGCAAAATATAACTATCTAAGCCCATTTAAGATAGGTTACCCCAGTTAGGGGCCCTAAGTTGGGCTATAGCCCATCTTAAGATGGGTTGACTCCTAAGGCTGGCTCTAACATATACACAAGGTATGCTATTTCAGTTTCACATTTTTATTAAATCAGATTATAGCAGTTTCTGTTTCATTGTGACAGGTGCTATCAACAGTAAAATAGATAACATAGAAAGAACTTCCTATCGACTTCATATCCATTTCACTTGTAATTAACTTGTAAATATCCATATAATCAAAATCTCTCCTTAATATCGGTTAATGCAAGGACTTTAAGAAAGAAATGAGTAAAACATTAAACAATGGAATTAATCATGTAGACTGGTTTGTCTATTAGCAAACAAGCGATGCCAGGGGGAGCATAAAACCGTTGCCCTGGTATCAGGACCCTTATATTGTCACAAAATTAAATTCTCGTGTCTCAATAGGCACCCACAGAAGTAAACCCCCCACTGTATGTGAAAATAAATCCCAAATGCGGCGGTCAATAGGTTTTGAACTATGGGGTAAACATGGATCAGTAATGCTCGGATCAAATTTGAGCAAAAATTATCAACTTTTAATTTTACTTTTAGAACAGCTAAGATTGATATTCCCAACGCATCTGATATGATTTTTTAAATCAAATTTTGGATTAACTTTGATCCATGCACTCTAACTTTTACTTATACGACTTTATCCATGTTAGTGAAATACTCCCCAAGTGTCTCAACCCGGACCTTCTTTGAGGAGGACTTGAGTCACTGGAAGGCCACACTCAAGATAACCCTTATCTAATGAATAGTTTTCAAATCTTTCACATGGACAAACAGACAAACAAACAAATGGTTATAGTGACAATTACCCCCTCTCCTTCCTTCTCTAGGTGTTAGGCTAACAATGAGATCTTCCTGAATGTTTTGGCTCAAATTTAGAGAAAACATGTGTATAAATTACAAAGGGATTAGATTTTCAAACTAACTGTATTAACGTTTTCTCTTTGTATCTCCAACTTAGAAATTCCGATTCAGATATATCTAGTGTGTATCCTGTTTAAGTAGTCAAATTACATTTCATTGTAAAACACCTGTTACACTGTTACTTTTTCGAGAGTCATTCTTGCCATCAAAGTACTTGGAGTTATCTGTGATAAGATGTATCAATCTCAGGGATAAATTTCTGATAAATTTAATATTTGCAAATAATGCAAATAGTTTCACCTGTATACATAAACTAGAACACATCCCCCGATAGTTCTCAATACGTCACACTGTGTCTGTGCTTTAAATTCACATCTTAATACCATCTGAGAGATCTTATTTGTAAGAGGAGCCCCATCCACATCAAAATTGTATTTGTAATCTAAGAACCATGCACAACTTGAAAATCAATTCAGACAGGCACATGTTCTGTAGAGAAGTCTTTGCAAGAGGGACGGACTTCATATATTGTCATGGTGTGTTAATTGTGGATATTTCTTTAATACCCACAATTATTGCCCAATTGCTGATCACATATTGTTGATTGTGCTGTATTTGTTTGCATTAGACAATAAACGACTTCAACATATCCATATTGCTAAATCTGCTGTCTCTTCACCACCAATCAGTGCTGTCGGATTGTGGATCACATTTTGGCAATGTTACTATTGTTAGTAGCCTTAACTAATACATATTGCTAAAGCTACTGTTTTAAAGCTTGAGTTCTAGCAAGGCTCGTGCTTCTAGAGATCACTTTATTTTTGTCTACAGACTTTCATGAATTGTGGTGTAGCCTGATGAGTACCAGTCTCATCACTGAACTTAAGCAACAATGGACTACATTATTACTTGGATGATGGTGACCGCCTCGGTGCACTACTCGTGTCTCTGATGGCTTTGCGGCTCGAGCTAGTAGACTGAAACCCCTTTCAGCCTTTTTACTACTTACCATTGTCCAATTGCTTATCACATACGGTAATGTTGTTGCATTCATTTATTTTAGATAGCATGTTTTCATACATTCAAATTTAACCAATCCAGACTGCTTAAAGCATATGCCAACTTAATCTCCGTATACTTAGAAAACATCAACAATGAATTACTAAAATATGTGCAAAGTAACTTTATAGCTGAATGTGGATTACTGCAAGTGTACATCAAGGATCAGGAACTATCTGCTTATCTTCTATTTCTCAGTTTTTTCTTTGGTTGATTTACAGAGGAAAACAGAGATTCAGGTCTGTAAACCATAGTAACCAGTAAACCTTAGTAGAGGTAAATATTGATTAACATTCTTATAATTTTTCCTATTGTGGATATGAATCTGAGAAACAATATGGCATCTTGAAAGTACTTTAAGAATGAGAAGGTTACATCAGAAGATATAATTTTTATCGTCAATCGAATGTAAATAATTGTGGCCAGTGAGCAGTTTTGAATATAGGGTCCTTGAGAGTATTTAAAGAAGACGAATGTTAGTAAATAGATGGTTTTTATAAAAGTATTTTAAGTATGTGAATGTTTTTGCATATGGAGCTCTTTTGAGAGTATTTTAAGAATAAGAATATCAATTAAAAAATTGGAATCAGAAGTGTGAAGAGCTATGTTGAGCAGCAACCTCTAAGGTAAGGTCTTCATTTGCCTAGTGGGTTAGCAGGTTTGGCATCTGACCACAGGCTGTCACCTCTGTGTGGGGTCGACTTCCACAAATGACACTGTTGAGGAGCTGTCCCAGTATTACCCTGGCTGTATAAAATACCAACTTTGACTCTGCAATCTCTGAATTAAGAGACAAATGTGTCACTAAGATCCCCCGTCTCTTCAGATATTAAATGGTCCACTGGTTTGAAATCTCAGACAAGCTGCACATCTGATTACTTCTGCACCTATAGATATGTGGTCAATGGTGTTAAATTATACCGTCAATTGTGTTTGTTTTTGGATTTTTGTTCTTCAATTATGGTCGTATTATTTTTTCCAAATCAAGTACTAATAGGTAAAATCATCTGGCTTAAAAATATATAATTATTATACGAATATAGATCAGAAAAAAAGACAAAGCAATTTTTATCCAAATGACTCAAAATCAAGGTGTTAACCTGTTTTAATGAGGACAAAAAAAGCTTTCAATAAAGGAATCTAAAGACTTTGGCATCCAATTGCAGTGTTTGGTTTCATGTTTATGTAAATATTTCTGCGCAGTAAATAATCCTTTCCATAACAAATTCAGTTGCCATAAATGTTCAATTTACCTAGTTATAAGGAATGTTTTTAGAAGACTGTTTTAGAGTACCATTCAAATCAAAGGAAAACTTAAAAAAAACATAAGGTATCAGGAATGCTGCCACCCCATGAGTATGATCTAATCATAATTTTATAATGCTTAATTTCTGTAGTAGATCATTCTAACGTGCATAAAATAGCATCATTGTTCAATTTTCAGTCACCTGCGGGTCATTAAACAGATACGGTAGGGGACGAACGGAAAATTAAAAAAGGAAAGCCCTGGTAAGTAGGTAGGTTTTGAAGATTTTTTTTCCTGAAACAGATTCAATGGATCAAAATTTTGACTAGGAATTTTGAGTAACCCTGAACAATAAACTTGAAACACAGACAGCGAACCCGTGTGGCTATCACATTTGCTCTTGACAATGTAGTAATACTCTATGTTGGATGTTTACATGGTCAAAATACACAGTCTCTTGCATCCTTAATCATATATACCAATGCCGGAAGTGGTGCCCCAAATACAACCACCATTTCATTTATAACAGTGGTTTTCATACATCGATGATACATGATACAAAATATTAATCACAGTTTTCATTGTCATTCCTACGTCTTCATTTTAGGGCAGCAATACAACCCAATGTGAAAGTTAAAATTCAGTATTCCACACCTGAATATTTCCAAAGGCAAACTATGCATGTCGCCAAATAATTTGCAACATCAGCTACATATTGAATATTACAGCCGGATAGCAGTACTCTCTATGTTTTAATTGTGATATAACAACTCGATCTATAAAGAAATATGACCTTTTCCCCACTTTCTCAAATCTACGACTGCTTCTAAGTCCAACAGTTACTACCCACATTTGCACCTGGCTCGAAGGATAAGTGTGATCATTCTTAACCTTGCTTATGATTTCAAGTTGTGCACAAAAAAGCTAGACATACACACCGCTTTGGTATTCAAAAAGGACTCATACATATTGGGAAGTCTCTGTCTTAGTAATTTGGTGACAGAAGTGAAGGTCACAACATGGATATCAAGGATACTACATCAGTGACATAGCCCCAAACAGAAATCTATGAAACATGACTACATTTAATCGGGTTTGGAGATTTTGCTTACTCACTTTAAATTATCACACAGCTTCCAAATGAAGCCAAGTCTAACCAGTCCCCAACCCAAGACATTGAAACAACTGGGTTGAGGGTTCTTGTTATTTAATACATAACAAAGTAAAGTTATTAATGTAAATCTAAGACGTATTTACAGGTCATATTAAAGTATATAATTCTAATGCTAATAACACTTTATAGCGCTTAATCTCAGTCAAAAAGACAGACTCTAAGGTGCATCGCACAAAAACATTGTTCAATATTCATAAACCAGAGACATTGCAGGGGTCAGCACCGTGGAGAAAGCAGGAGGAGATTGAAAATTTAGGGTGGATATGTTTTTCGAAAGAGGTATGACTTCAGCTTTGACCTGAAGGAGGCAAGTGAGTTTCCAGAACGGACCTCGTCAGGAAGGTCATTCCAAATCATAGGTGCGTCATACACAAAACTGAGTCCAAAATGCTTTCGAGACTTGAAAACTGAAGCAAAGTGGAGAACCTCAAGAAACATGCCATCAGATTGACTTCGACGAGTGTTATATACACTATGTCTGGGTATGAGAAAGGGTTCAAAGTATTTTGGGTTACCACTGTGTAGGAACTTGTAAACAAGCATGGCAGTCTTAAAGATAGGTACTTAATCGGCAACCAATGTAGTGCTTTTCTAACTGGAGTGATGTGTGAATACTTTGTGGTGTTGGCAACAATTCTTGCAAGACTGTTCTGAACACATTGTAGTTTGCACAGATCCAGAGCTGAGAGACCTCTGAACAGAGAGTTACAGTAATCAAGACGACTTCCGACCAGAGCATTGGCAGCCATAAGGGCAGCTTCATGTGTCAGATGTCCTCGGAGTCGCTTAAGATCCCGGACACTAGCAAAACAAGCCTTGCAGACTTTCATAACATGGCAAGAGAATGAGAAATCTGAATCAAACCAGACACCAAGGTTCCTAACTGCATCTACTGGTGATATAAGGTATAAGTATGTTGACTTGGAAGGAGTGATTAAGTTTTCATGCTGAGACTTAGAGCCAAACACAATGAATTCGGTCTTATCAGGATTTAGCTTAAGCTTATTTGTAGAGAGCCATCTCTTAATGTCTTCTAGGCAGTGCGACAGTTTATCAAGGGCCGAGGCAACACTTTTATGTGTGAGATCCACATACAATTGTGTGTCATCAGCATAGAACTGGAAACTAATACCAGGATGATTCTGTATGACTTTACTCAGTGGAGTAGTATAGAGTGAAAAGAGGATTGCCCCCAGGACAGAGCCTTGAGGAACACCATGCAATAACTTTTTGGCATCAGATAAAATTGACCCTATCTTAATGCACCATACACAGTCTGAGAGATAAGACTTGAACCAATCGAGGACAACCCCGCTGACACCGAACCAGGCATTGAGAGAATCAAGAAGCGTATCATGATCAATAGTATCAAATGCTGCTGATTGATCCAAGAGAACGACAGCAGTAGCCTCACCTTTAGCAAAAGCCAGATGAACATCATTCTTAATTGAAAGCAATACAGATTCAGTTGAGTGACCTAGTTTATAGGCAGACTGCCTGACATTCTCTAGTCTGTTCAAACTGACATGGTCATTCAATTGAGAAGCAACAACATGTTCAACAAGTTTTGATATGAAGCCCAGCCCTGAAACAGGCCTGTAGTTTTTAAAGTCATTTGGAAGTAGGGAAGACTTTTTAATCAATGGGGTTACAATAGCCTTCTTAAACTCATCAGGTATAACACCTTCTGACAATGAGCAGTTAACAAGCCTGGTAATAGAGGGCAGTAAAATATCTATATATTCCTTAACAAGAAATGTGGGCCATGGAAATGTCTACCTCTTATAAGAGACTTCAGCATGATAAATACAAAATTTAGAGTCATTGTCCATAGAGTATATACATGCTGATACAAGTTTTACAGATGTAAAATAAGTTACAGTAAAATAAAGTTACAGACCCTGAAGGTCGACTATGCCTCAGCAGAAAGGGTTTGATCTTGAAAGGTTACAAGGTTGACCTCAGAGGTCAAGGATGATGCCAAAGGCCTCATAATAAGAGGTATTGATTATAATGGGGTCAAATAAAAAGGACACTATCCAGCAGATTAACTGGGAGTGAAGTGCACAAGAGCAAAGAAGTCAAGCACAGCAATAAAGGGGGAGCCCCATGGAAGACCTAAGTGGCAAGAAGTCCAGCATAGTGCTGATCGAGCAGATTCTTATGTCAGTTACAGTCAAACACATTGTTATCAAAACTACATCAATCAGAGGCAGTCATCTCTTCAGAGCCATTTATTACAACTGATAAAAGACCAGGTGACTGCAAACTTTCAAGTGATAAGGCCATACCTTCTATTTGAACATTGATCCAGCTATATGAATTATAATCTGATCTAAAGAAACTATTTAAATAAACTTATAATAACATTTAAAGTTTTTAAGTCATAAACAGTTGTACAAGTTATTATTGTTTTAAGTGTATATTATGTCTTGGTTGGTTTAACACTGATTTGTACATACTTTAAATAAATTATTTAGTTCAAACAAATTCTTTCCTTCTGTTTGTGTGATTTTCTCTGGCTAATGCCATGTACACATCGGATTTACTGGTGGCTCACAGGAGACAGCTTGTAAAATAATGATTTCTACAGTTCCTCCCATCAGACCCCCAAAAAACACAAAACCTTTGCATACCGTTGCAGTCCCCACGTTAAGGTTACATAACTGTTCCAAACACAGCAATATGTAGATTACCGTTGCCCAAACGCAGCTTTGCATCTCATTGTGTTACATTGTGAACTGTTCATTAACTTCTCCCCATCTCACCTGTGTTCTAAACCTTGCACTCCTTTGCCTACCCTAGCTATCCCTATCCTCCGCTTGGTAGACTTTGCAAAAGGTATTCGCATAAACTGTTACTTAGCATGTCGTACCTCAGGCTAGGTCCTTCTCCACTGCTGGCTACCGTTTCTAACCGATTCACAGCTGTTCCATACCTTGAGAAACTTTTCATAACTTTCCACAGATTTGACAAAGGCTGCCTCCCATTGCTCCCCTTTCCCATTGTTCACTTTTGTGTGCCACAGAAATACTTTGGAATGAGTTGATAGAGATATCTGACCGTTTCTGCAAACCTTACCCACCTTTGCTTTACTTTGCTGTCCCTGATTGTAATTTTTCTGCCATAGGAAAACTGTACAGCATCTACCCTCACACATTCATACTTTGGGACCCGTAACTCCCATCATGTTCCCACAAGCCATGTAAAACCACTTCTCACCCTTTCCATCCCTGGACAAACCTGTCCAAACTTTGCCAAATCCTATTCTTGCGCTGATCAACCCTTGGAAGGAAACGTGTGAAATGTCACCAGAAACATTCCCTTGCTGTGGCTGATGTCTCCTTCCAGTGACAAACTTCATCCAAAACTTTACCAAATTTTGACTAACTTTGCTGGACGTTGGGAAACATATTATAACTATGACAACAGTTTCCTCTCTCACCAAATCCTTATGTCATTTCTGAAGACTTTGTAAACCGTGGTGAAATTTATTGTCCCTTTCCAATCAGGGTATCTACCGTTAATTTCTTTACCTATATCTCTTTTTATTGAGATTGAAATGAGAAACAGTTTATTACCCTTTTACTGTTTTAGTTTGAATAAACTGAAACACACTTGTAATCAATTTGAGTGTGATTAATATGGAAAAGTACAAAACAGTAGGTTTAAAATCCCCTCACAAGGTACCTACTGTTAATATGAAAACCATTCCATATTCAAAACTTTTTACAAACAGTCCATTCACTATTTACCCACATGTATATACAGATAAAGACAAAATAGTAAACCACCTACTTCCGTTTTACTGTTTTACTGTTTTATGGTTTTGAAACACTATATTCTTAGCCTTTATCTAATGACTGACTATAATTATTAAAACTGTATAAGGGTCAGGATTTGAAACAGAAAAAGGCCTTTTTTCCCTTTGACTGTTTATGGTATATTTTGGCCTTCAAAACATCCCACAGCTTATCAGGTGAAGGCCATGGCCCTGACAACCACAGTAGGCCAGATTGTGATGTCACAGTGCAAATTTAAACATGTGGATGGGTTTAAAAGAGATTATATTGCCAAATAAATTAATCATTCCAAAATTGCTCGATAAATTTAATTGATATTTGGTATATGTGGATGAAACAAAGTATGGAGAGTACTTCCACTTTATGGTGACGTTAAACTCTCGGTAATAAGTCCATTTGAGCGACTTTAAGGTTACTACTTGCACAGCAAAAAATTGTAAAAATACTTGGCGAATTGCAGCTATAATTGGTACTTATATTTTATTTGGACTTTGAGAGCTGTATACTTTAGGGCGGCCTTGTGGGGGTCGAAGCCGCACAGAGGTGACAGGCTGTGATTAGATGCTAAACTTGCTAAACACTGGGCCACTGAGAACCTTATTTACATATATATACCTAGTACTACATTGAATAACAATTTACAATGTTTAGTAATCTTAAACTAGTTCTTTCTCTTAAACTGGGTTTTTCAACCCTTATGTTGTTAAAGTTGCTTGCCTTAAAGTGGCTTAACTTAAACTCATTTTTTTAAACTAAAGTAACATAAGTATCGCTAAATAGTGAAATGTGAAAGTAGCTATTACTGAGTAAGCTGTGCACCTAATTACATATGCATGTAGTCACATACCAGGAGCATTTTCAAAGCAGGTGAATAGAATATGTGACATTCCTGAAATTGCAAAATTGGAAAGAACCAAATGAATTAACAAAAATTAGTACATGCAAGAATATTGAATTATTGCCAAAAATTGTTATTGACGTGAAAACCTCATTGATCAATATACAACCCATATGATTAAAGAATTTAAGCTCTCTCAAGTTCAAGAAATTCATCCAAAATATATACAATTGTTGGGGTTATATATCAATATATATGCCATAGTTTAAGATGCTTTATGGATATGAATTCCAAAAGTTCATTCTCTAAAATAAATATAGTCACTGAAGTAGGCCTACAAGGATTCAATGTCAATGGAAGTCAGTCCTTGGATGTCCTTGGAGTCAGGAACCAAAGCCATCTTCTTCAAAAAATATCCACATTTTTGAATATTATATATTGCTTCATTCATGAAGTTTAGTTTCCTTACAGTTTCCTTACAATTATGAGCTTAATACTATTTAAATTTTCCAGTATCCAATCAGTACAAGAGCTACAGATCTACAACTTGCGAAGAACACTTAAGGTTTGTTAATCTTAAATTAATTGATGACTACAAAACATTTAGTGTTAGTATCTGACCCAGGATCTATGCATAAGCATATACCAAGAATAAATTGAATCTGTCGGGTCACTTCTGTTTGATTGATCCTTCAATGGGTAACTTTGAAGTGATTCATAAGTCGTTATTGTTCAGATTTTAAGGCCACCTTATAAGATACAGCCTTTTATGTCAAAATATCACCCATATAGGAATTCATATATTTTTTGAATATTATATATAGTTTCATTCATGAAGTTTAGTTTCCTTACAGTTTCCTTAAAATTATGAGCTTAATACTATTTAAATTTTCCAGTATCCAATCAGTACAAGAGCTACAGATCTACGACTTGTGAAGAACACTTAAGGTTTGTTAATCTTAAATTAATTGATGACTACAAAACATTTAGTGTTAGTATCTGACCCAGGATCTATGCATAACCATATACCAAGAATAAATTGAATCTGTCGGGTCACTTCTGTTTAATTGATCCTTCAATGGGTAACTTTGAAGTGATTCATAAATCGTTATTGTTCAGATTTTAAGGCCACCTTATAGGATACAGCCTTTTATGTCAAAATAGCACCCATATAACTGAAATTCACCAAGTACTTTTTTATTGACCCTCCAAGTGGTAACCTTAATGTTGCTATAATAAGCTTATTCCCAGGAGTTTAAGGTCACCATGAAGCACATGAAGCAGAAGTACTGTCCATATTTTGTGTCATTCACTTACCCAAATATTAATGAAATCTATCAAACAGGTTTGCAATAATTCATTATTTGGCAATATAAATTCATTAAAGCCATTTATCTTTTTAAATTTGGCATTGTGACGTCATAATCAAGACTAATGTGGTTACCAAGGATATAGCCTTCACTTAATTAACTGTGAGAAAGCTCGAGTGGCCGAAATATAGCATAAACAGACAAAAGGAAATAGGCCATTTTCTCATTCAAATCCTGGCCCTTATACAGTTTTTCTAATTATAAAGAGTCAATAGGTAAAGGGTGAGAATACAGTATTTTAAAATCATAAAACAGTAAAACAGAAGTAGGTGCTCTACTGTTTTGTGTTTTTCTGTATATAAATAGTACAGTGGTGAGTGGTATAATTCTTGATCTAACATTGAATCTGTCTGTTTAAAGATACAGATTTCTATATTAACAATTGGTACCACTGCATAAAGTCAACCATTTTACCTTTTTATTTATTTACAATGTAACCATTTTTCAAAGTTGAAAGATTAATACGGTAAACTGTAGTTTTCGGAGTTTTCCGTTACAAATAAAAATTGGAGAAAATTGTATTCTCCTAATTATCAATTCATCAAATTACAAGAATATAATGGTAATAGGTAGTTTTCTATTTAAAATTTAAGAAAATGGTATTGGGTAAAGAAATTAATGGTAGGTACCCTCATTCAATCCCTCCCATTGTCTAACCTCATTTTTGCTCCCATTTTTGTCCTTTGTCTTGAAGTACTATATAAAGAAACCGTATGCACTGGTTAATTTATTCTTGTTGTTATTTTGAGCTGGTAACATGGATAGACTGCAATTTTTCAGAGCCCATGCTGCCTTGGTTGCTGCCAACAGAAATATGAGGAATATGATCATGTAATTTCTACAGTTAGCAGCAAATATGCATCAGAGAAGACAAAGGAGAATCTTTGCTAGAGCTTGGATAATGGAATGACCCTTGTATGGATTATATGAAACCCTTCTTGGTGATCTTGAGAGATATAACCAGGCTGCCTATAGAAATTTCACCAGATGTGCTCCAGAGTTATTTCAGTTTCTGCTCAATAGAATCACACCAAGAATTAGGAGAACACCGAACAACTACAGACCACCTGGTAGACCTGGGGTACCATTAGAACCAGGACTTATGCTAACTGTAACATTAAGATATTTGGCCTCTGGGAATTTCTACAGTGACATGCAGTATGGCTTTAGAATACCAACCAGTTTAATATCAGAATCAGTGAGGGAAGTGTGCCAAGTGATAGTGGATGAGTTCTGGGATGAGTTCTTATATACACCATAAAATGAGGCAGAATGGCATGCAGTTGCTGATGAATTTCATGGTGGAATTTCCACCATACACTTGGCTCCATAGATGGAAAGTATGTCCCCATTCAGAAGCCACCTCATGCTGGGTCGGATTACTGGAACTACAAGAAATTCAATTCTGTTGTCATTCTAGCTGTTGTGGATTCGAATTACAAGTTTTTGTGGTTGAATATAGGGACCAGAGGTGCTGCTGTGATGCTCAAATTTGGAATGAGAGTGCATTGAAGCATGCCTTGGTTAATAATACTTGCCTGTTCCTCAGCCAGAACCACCACCCCATGACTCAACAGACATTCCCTATTACTTGATTGGAGATGATGCTTTTTTCATGATGAAACCTTGCAGCCACAGAAATCTCACAAGGCAGGAAAGAATTTTTAACTACAGACTCTCGCGTGCTAGGCGGGTTGTCGAAAATGTCTTTGGGATAATGTCTTGTGACCAGTACTTGCTGTGTGCTTCATAATACACCAGTGTTGGACAGAGAAGACCAAGATCATAACTTAATTCCAGGGACATAGAGGACTGGCTATGAGACGCATGATATAAACTGGAACCTCGGTGGGAATATCAGCAAGAAGAAAGCAAAAGGACAGAGGGATTTACTGAAACTGTATTACAGTGATATTGCCTCTGTGCCATGGCAAGATTGTATGATATTATATAGAACTGTGTACATTTTTTGTAAAGATTATTATGCTTTGTGCTTGCCTTGACTGCTTTTACATGTGATAAAATATCTAAAAATTATTATAAAATGTATTATACACCCATCCACAATATATGACAGATTAAATTAGAATATTATTTTGAATTGCTTTTTTTATTTCATGGGTATGTTATTTTGAAAAGTTGGTAGTTACTTGCAAAGTCCCAGTGGTTAGCAGTGCATAATATTGACCACCTAGTATGTGCTGGTTCCTCCACCGGTGAAATGACGATGACCCTGGCTGTTCAGCATTACCTAAAACCTTGAAAAATAATATTTAATCTGCTATTTATCTCACTCAAGGTCAACATACAGATCTATTCCTTTGGACAGTAGATTTGGACTCAATAAATTTGTTAAATTGCTACACTTTTACTAACCAGAAATCTAGGGCTGAATATCGTAAACAATCAGTCTTTCAGTAGTAATGTAGAGTGAATATCACTCAGAGCACAGTGGCTTTGTGAGGAAAGCACTGGTTCTTGATGTTTAGCACTTGGGTTCAATTCCAGATGCTGGCATATAAATACTTGCAGTCTTGACAGCTGAAATGGAGTCCCTAATGAAATTTGAACTGCTCCCAAGGTCGATGATTGGGAATTATGCCTAAAGTCAAACCCAAATTGTCAACCAATAGGCCACCAATCATTTTTCTGGTTTACAATACCACTTGAAATGGTGGTCCTCTGATCTAGTGATCTAGGGTGTTATCCTTCCTGCCAGATAAAGAAAACAAGGGGTTATAAATGGTCACTCCCTGGCCTATTTCCACAGCTTTGAGATTAAATGCATCAATGGTGTTGTTTGCTGCTAATTATACATTCATGAAAAGAAATATAAAGTTTCCTATTAGGCCATAAGTTACCCAAACTGAGAAATACAGACATAGATCTCTATAACTTGGAATCCAAATACCAAAAATTTCCAAAGAGCAATTACATTTTGCTTTTAAGGCTGTATGTCATATCACGATGCTAGTTTGATGGGCGGAGAAAACCAGTACACACATTTGGTCAAGGTTTTGTACTGTAAATTGCTAACCGTAGGTAAGAAAGTATCAAGTTTCACAAATAGAGTCCAGTGTTTGAACCACACCCATTAGAGGTGTGAGACAAGTGTGTTACCACTACGCCAGCATGGATCCTATTTTACATTTAAAGCACTATAGTCATCTTCTTTGGTGCAAGATCAAATTTGTATGTATTCCTATAAGATCTGACATATACAAGGGCTACTGGAAATGGCTGAAGGCCTTGAGATGTTCTACTGACACATGGATTAACACCAACAAAAAATCTTTATTGCCATAGTTAAACGTAACAGTCGAGTTCATGTAAAAACAAAGAAATTTATTTAAAAAGTCATTCATGAAACAGATCCACACCAGCACATTATTTTATTTTTAATGAAAAAGAAGACCTGAATCCCTGCACAAAGGAAACACCTTCACATTGAAGTAGCATGTAAAGATAATCAGGTGGAATGCATTCCAAAACTTGGCCACAGAAATAATACAAACAGAGAGGTCACACTGTATAAAATTCTTTCCAGATTAAGTGCAGGATTGAATTAACTGATAACTATCTGTAACTGAAAGTCATAAACATGTGAACAACAGGAAAACATCCGTGATGACATATACGGGAAAAATATAAACAAGTATATACATAAGAATACTGCAAGATTGCGTAGCAAGACTATCAGATTGTAAATCTGCCTGAGTATTACTTTTCCTGTATATGTCATTACAGAAGTTTCACTTTTACTAACCACCAATTTGTATCATTTAGGCATTACAGAAATGACTATTGCATGACCTAATATAACAGGCTACCAGACAAAATGGGCAGCAATGGAAACAATTACATAATAATTGATTTCTGCATGTAAGAAACAGGCACATATGCACTATAAGGCGACATGTATTATGTAATTGTAGGATACACAGTTTCCGAGGTATCAGTGAAGTACTCAAACTTATTGACATTAAAAATGGTGCTTGCATGCTGACATGAAATACAGTCAAATTACACAGTAACTTATACAATGTACCATAACAAAGATCAAAAAGTTACTATGATAAACCACTACACAAACCTTAGCTGTATGTGTAAGGTCACTTATGGAAACATTTACAAGAAGTCAGAATGACTCTAATAAAAGAAAAGAAGTAGGTTTGTTTCATGAATCAATAACTAAATACTAAACTAACACTTTTAAGAAGATTTCAAATTGTGTCCTCAGCTACAGTTGTTACTGTTTGGGAGGTAGTAGTATCTGTCACTGTGGCCTCACCTGCTGATGCCTCAGCAGTTTCTGTACTTTTGGCTCTTTCACGACTGAACATGATGGAACTTGTGAAATTCATGTGACGGCATCAACCGAAAAACTAACTGACTTTTTTAAATACCTGATTTATCCCATCATCTGCTATGCATTGATACTTGTCACTAGTTACTGTACAACTGGCTTTTCTCTTCCCTTTCCATTTTAAGTCAGGAATAACGAATGCCAACAAATTAAGACTGACATCACCAGGATTTTCCATGCACATTGGTGTAACCGGTTCTAAGTCAAGTGTGTACATGTAACTGTTATCTATGTTCTCTTGCTTGATACTTAAAAGTTGTGTAGAAGAATGTTGCACCTGTGGGTCGTCAATTTCAGCTGGTTCACTGATCTGGATAGTGATTGTCTCGGGGGTGACTGATCGTTGTGGCTGGCTGTGTTGAAGGTTGCAACTAAATCAGCTGAGTATGTGGTTGTGCCTGGATGTACTGTGTGGATGGTTGCGACTGAATCAGCTGAGTATGTGGTTGTGCCTGGATGTACTGTTTGGCTCTCTGTCTGAGTGAGTGAGACAGAGGTGGTAGCACTTGTGATGGTGGCTCAGACTGAGGAATGATCTGTGTAACTGACTGGCTAAGCTCCTCCATTTTTGCCTTCTCTGCAAGCTCCTTACTTCTTTTTCTGGAAATACAGAGAAGTGAAATGTAGGGATTAACTCTCTGTATATTACTGCACATGCATCAAACAGATTTAACATTTCTCACAATGACCAAACAAGTTAAACAATTGACAAAATAATATTCATTTCATTTCATAAATGTAAAAATTACAGTTCCCTCTTATTTTGGCAACCGGCTGTCCATAAAAAAGTAAAGTAAATATAGTAATGCAAATATACAGTAGAACCTCTATTATTTGACCCTCTTGGGGAGGAACATTTGGTTCAGATAATAGAAGGGTCCAATAATACGAGGGCTAAAATAACAGGTTTAAATGGAGTTAGGAGAGTGGGTTTGAGGTCAGATACTTGAAAATTCGGATAATAAAAGGTCAGGGAATACAGATTCTACTATTTTCCTTTGGATTAAAAAAGTGTTATAGGCACATTCAGCCATTTTATTCTGGGATACATCTTTGTGTACATGCAATGATCGGCTAATTCTGCACCTATGTTACAATAACTAAAACACATAATACCACAGTAGAAACTACTTTTCCACCGTATAATTTCCTAGTATTATCCAACAGATTGTATCTTTCTCACACTAAGGTGCTGTTACAAATGGCTTTGTGCTTTTTCATTTTCCAAATTACTATTAATCTAAAGAAAGAATATCTATTCAACCAAAAAATTGTCACAAGGTCCCATTTAACACAACACAGAATAATCAAGATGCACTCAGAGAGAGCAAAACGCTCGACTTGATGTGACCAGTTTTACAACTGTTATATGGTATTGTATTATTTGCACTTGAAGACAGACAAATGAACATATAAAAACATAAAATCTTGGTGGAGGTATAAATGTTTGATAAAAACCACTTCTTGGTGAAATTATTCAGGAAAAAGTTTTTATGATGGCCTGTCAGAGAAATGAAAGAAAAAGAAAAAAAAATGAAAATAGGAATTAATAAAAATGTAAAAATCATGAATATACCACCACTCTCTTAATTATCTTTATCAATCTCAAGACATAAAATGAGAAGAAATATTTTAACTAAAGACAGCAAATATCACAAGCTAGGTTTGTAACCTCACAATGACAATTGTTTTGTGACATCATTAAGTATTGACATCATCAGAAAGCAAAATATTGATTTTCATGTTTGAGGAAGAGAAGCAGATTTCTATGTATATGTGCAATTTTAAATAAAAAAAATATCTCCTGAATTTATTTTTCTCTCAAATTTTACCAAATTTGGAGGAATGTGTATGTACCCTATGCAATATCTCCCCACCAAATTTGAACTCAATTGATATTATAGTTTTAGAGTTAAAAGGGTAAAAAGGTGTACAGACAGAAATACAGGACAGAAAAAAAACAGAATGAAACTGATTACAATAGTCCTCTCCTGTCATCAAACATTCATGAAAAATAAATAAATAAAATATATATGCACATAAAAAACTCACAGACCCAAAAGCGCATTGAACCCAGGCCCTTGAGATTATAAATCCAATACTCTACATACAGAGCTACAGTGGCAGTTACATATGTGTGATGTTTGAATGATAAATCCCAAATGCGAATATTAAATCAATATTACACCAGAATTTATTTTTCTTCATTACTTTATTGAAACCTACAAATAAGTTATATTGTTAGAAAGATATTATTACAGTGTTTCTGTTAGTTTTTATTGTGTAAAAATCCCTATAGAAATGGTGGCAAAATTGCAAGTTAAATAATGAAGTTGTCATGTATGTGACAACGAGAAGCAAATTTCTCTGTATACACTCAATTGAAAATAAAAAAGTTCTCTCCTGACTTAAATTTTTAATCAAATTTCACCAAATTTTGAGGAATCCATGAAGCATAGCAACACACACACACTTTAAAAAAGCATTGGGGAAACAAAGCTGATTGTGTGTGGATTCTTGATTTATGTTTTCGAGGAGGAGAAGCAGTTTTCACTGTAAAAGCCCAATTAAAAATAAGAAAAACTCTCTCCTGGCTTTAATTTTCAAACAAATTACACCAAATTTGGAAGAATCTGTCTGTACCCCATGAAATACCTGCCCACCAAATTTGAGCTCAATTAGTGTTATAGTTTTTGAGTTATAAGGGCGAAACGGTGCACAGACAGACAGACAGACAGAAACAAACTGATCACAATAACCCTTTCCTATCGTCGAACATTAACCAGCAGCCGCTTACAAGTCCATCAAAGTGGCCATAGGTTGTAACACTTACAGATAGTCATGCACCAGTTTATGTGCATCCACACAGTAATCTTCCTACAGGTCTTTGTGGATGCCTTGACACTTGTTGCTCATGGTATGGTGAAACATCAGGACAGGGTCAGCCAACTCTTTACAGATGGGGCAAACATCTCCAACTTGGTGCTAGTCTGGGTCTGTTCCATCATTTTCTCCCCAAGCTGTGACATCAGCAGCAGACTTTGTGAAGTGTCACTGGCCCTCTTCCTCTTGTCCCCTCTTGGGTCTTGACGGGGCCATTCAGGTGTGCTATGGATAGCCTGCAGGAATATTGATATACAAAGAGACATCAGTTTTCCATCAATAAAAGTAATGATAAAGAATTTATAGTACATTATTACCACAGTGTCCTAAAAAGCAACATACACATGTACACCAAACAAACAATATAAACCCACACATCACATGCCGCAATGGTAGACATTCAACAGAAAGAGTGAAAAAATTAACATGTACTAAGTACTTATACATCTAGTCTCACTACTTATGTTTGCTCTGTGTGAACAGATTATTAAATCCATGTGAACCAAATCACGTAGAATTAATTAGAAAATGTTTCACTTATAAATTATTTACTTACCAGTTACTCAGTCTCTGGGCTTGAAGGGTCCGCAACATCAACAGGTGCATCTTGGGAGGCGGCAGAGGCACAAGATCCTCCCGAAGGTCCAGCTGCCTGGTCATCATCACTGTCATCTGCAGACATTGCTTGAATGGGTCTCATGTAGGATGTGATGGGCTTGATGAAAGACAAGGTGGTTGTGCAGGTGGTTGCTGGTGGTGTAAAGATCCTTGTGAAACTTGGATGGTTATCTGGCTGTGACTTACAAAAGAGCCTGTTGGACTTGGAAGCTCCTTTGTGGATGATGTGCTCCTTCATGAAATCCATCCTCCTTATAATGTCTAGGGTCTTCGGGGTTGGGTTAACGGGAACAGCAAATCCACTGAGGTTTGGTTTCTTGGCCTTTACAACCTTGTCCCTGCAATACTGCCAGAACTGCTGCAGCCGATGTACTGCAAAAACAAAAGTACATAACAATAAGTAAATACACCGGTATTGCTATACTGCAGTCTCTGCTTATGTAGAACCAGTAAAAGTCTGTATTATATTATTAACACTGGTTAATGCACACTATCATGTAAACTAAATATATTATTTAAAGGAACAAGAGGTCCTCAGTGGCCTAGTGGTTAGCAAGTTTGGCATCTAATCATAGGCTGTCACCTCTGTGGGTTCGAGTCCCACAAGTGGCAATTCTGAGGACCTGTCCCAATATGACCCTGGCTGTTGAACGGGACATTAAACCCCAACTTTGACCTTAAAGGAACAAGAAAATGAACATAAATTGACACTTTGATCACATGCACTTTTCTCTTACAAACTGACTGCTACATACCACAATATCAAAATAGTATGAACTGTATTATTGACCCTTCTAACAGATGATTAATCTATCTAGTGAATTCTTTAAAATCTAAAAAGGTATTCTATTATTAAGTGACTGTTTTTATCTGAATGCTTCAATTGACTGTTTTTTGACTGCTTTTAATCTGTTAATTTCTTTTTACTCATTTTTTTCAATTTTCACTTCTTACTTCTACATTAGTACTGACCTATAAATGACTTAAATATGTCAAGTAATGTTTTTAATGTGTTTTTTTAATTTTTTTAAATTTTTAAAAAAAATTTCTTTAAAATTATACAAATAGTTTTTACTCACATGTGAACATGATCATACTGTGGGAAAGTCTGGATCAGGAAAGCCTGCAGCTCTTTCCAAGCCTCCTCCCTCCTCTGCTTTTTGTTGAAAGCATACTCTTTGTCATTGGACCACAGTATCTTGTTTTTCCATGAAATTGAAAAATTCATCTGGAATATAATCAGGGAATTCAATGGGTGGTAACTTGGGTCCTTTCCTTTTCCTTCTCTGATGTGGGGGCTGGGTGCACTGTGTATCTTGTGACAGTGACAGATCAATGGCCTCACCTTTTGCTTCTTGGGTGGCCTTTGGTGATGATTCTTGGCTGGGTCTGGATTGTTTTCCATCTGGGGGTGCTTCTTGGGCGATTTTCCTAGCAGTCCTGGAACGTTTCCCCTTGCCTTTCTTTTCCCTTACCATTTTGGTCCACAAATATTTGAGTTAAAAACAAGCAAAAACAAGTCACACTTTCAAAATTGCAGTTCACAAGAGAAGTATCCGGAAGAATTATAATTGTCCTTACTATTAATCGAACACAATTCATCAAAGTTCACAATATTATATAAAATATCCAAAGTTGCAGAGATTTTATAAAAACGATGTTAACTTCACCAACTCCAAATTTAAACTGCCAAGCCTGAACATTTCAAACCGTTTGAAACATCATACTATGTCATTCTACGTCACTGTCCCCTTGCAACCTGAATGTGGTAAACAAAGTTTCACTTGGGAAACAGACGGGATGAAGTATTTGATAAGGTTTGTCAACTGGAGATCACGGATGAAATGCCAAAAATGGTCGACAATGTAAGCCGCAGTAACAACAAGTTTTGAGAAATTAAATCTTGCATTTGTATACAACGGGACTCAGTTTTGAGCTATGGGAACATAAGTAAACGAAAGTGGAGAGAAGGTGGGCCCTTGGCAATGTTAAGATCTGTTTCCCAGCATTTTGTGCCGTGATGAAAAAGTTGTATATAAAAAGCAACGCCACTACCTGCAGAAACTTTGCATTACATTTCATAACATTCTAAAATATTGCTCAACATTGGCAAGCGCCACACTTCATGTTTCCATAGAGTGGTAACCATTGGGGAGTCATGGTAAGAAATTGTTAAAATTTCAAAACTTTTGTGTTTGGGCTAACTTTAGCTTACTGTGGCTGCTGTATCACACTTAGGCTCCCTGTTCTTACTGTGGACAAATGTTATTTCTTCCGTTATACCAAAAAACCCACTTTTGGGTGAAGGTTTGCAATGGGAGCTCGGTGTGTACCTGGCATAAGACACTAGTTAGTTGGGGTCTGACCTTAATATGGAACACCCCTATAAAGGACCTTTGTAAGTCAGCATTTCCATAGTGTATACTTAGGTCTGATTTGTTTGGTTGGTGCTTCTTTACAAGAGATCATTTGGATGAAATGACTGATTATTTGTGTGTTTTGGCCTACAGGGTGTTCAACATTTTGCCACTGTGTCACAAGGCCGCATACAAACCTCTGATGATAGTTGAAGGACAGCAGAGTTTTACCAAATGATCTTAACCATGGGCCACACTGCCTGTAGTATGAATCAGGTATAAGGTTAGCAGATATTTTGAACAGTTTAACATTTCTGGTATTTTATTTACAAATGAGGAGTTATACAAACATGGTCAATATTGTGTGTTGTGTGACCGGGGCATTAGTGATATTATGCCGAGAGAAGATCAGTCATACGAGTCTGCCGATTAAGTTTCTGATCAAGATGTATCTTACAAGTGCTCCTTATGAACCATTACAGTTTGGGGCCAGTCGTGAGGCCTGTCTTTTTGGTCATGCAATTGGAATATCAGGGATTCACATATTCAAGCTATATATTCTAATGTAGGGGGAGGCTATTGCATATTGAAACAGAAAACTCAGACAGAGTCTTCTCTCTCTTTCATTATTATTTATCTTCCTTATGCCAAGGTCAGATCATTCCATATGGTGCTTTCAGTATGTATTTGATTCCCACTTTGCAACCTTATCCTTGTGGCTTTGAAAAGAGACATCTGGCCAGCCCATGTTGAAGAACGAGCCATCCAGTATATCCATCGTTGCCACTCTACCCCTGTCCTTCACTACTGCACTGTGCACATTTTAGTATAGCTTAAGAGATGTTGCGGGGGGTTTCTGACTGTATCCTACCCGAATGTGAATCCCACTGAATGGTGCTCACTGTGCCCTACCCAAATGTGATCCCCACTGAATGGTGCTTACTGTGTCCTACCCAAATGTGATTTCCACTGAATGGTGCTTACTGTGTCCTATCCAAATGTGAATCCCACTGAATGGTGCTGACTGTGTCCTACCCAAATGTGATTCCCACTGAATGGTGCTGACTGTGTCCTATCCAAATGTGATTCCCACTGAATGGTGTTTACTGTGTCCTACCCAAATGTGAATCCCTCTGAATGGTGCTTACTGTGTCCTACCCAAATGTGATTCCCATTGAATGGTGCTGACTGTGTCCTATCCAAATGTGAATCCCACTGAATGGTGTTTACTGTGTCCTATCCAAATGTGAATCCCACTGAATGGTGCTGACTGTGTCCTACCCAAATGTGATTCACACTGAATGGTGCTGACTTTGTCCTACCCAAATGTGAATCCCACTGAATGGTGCTTACTGTGTCCTATCCAAATGTGAATCCCACTGAATGGTGCTGACTGTGTCCTATCCAAATGTGAATCCCACTGAATGATGCTGACTGTGTCCTACCCAAATGTGATTTCCACTGAATGGTGCTTACTGTGTCCTATCCAAATGTGAATCCCACTGACTGGTGCTTACCGTGTCCTACCCAAATGTGATTCCCACTGAATGGTGCTGACTGTGTCCTATCCAAATGTGAATCCCACTGAATGGTGCTGACTATGTCCTACCCAAATGTGAATCCCACTGAATGGTGCTTACTGTGTCCTATCCAAATGTGAATCCCACTGAATGGTGCTGTGTGTCCTACCCGAATGTGAATCCCACTGAATGGTGCTGACTGTGTCCTACCCAAATGTGATTCCCACTGAATGGTGCTGACTGTGTCCTACCCAAATGTGAATCCCACTGAATGGTGCTGACTGTGTCCTACCCAAATGTGCTTCTCACTGGATGGTGCTGACTGTGTCCTACCAAGACATGAAGATGATTTAACTAACGGTTCATAAGCCAGTTTATTTGTAGCTCATCACCCCAGCAAGAAAAGATGTAACCTAGGTATTGTATTATATCCGAGCCCCAGTTTAAAGTCAATTTCTGATTTATCACTGATTGTGTCTTCAAGGGTAGAGATTATATAGATTAACTATTGATTTACTATTAACAAGTTAAAGTTATTGAAATATTATGATTATATTTTAAGGTTGTGTTAAGTGTCAGTTTAATGCATGAGATTTTGTTTTGTTTCATTGAAATGGATTATGTGAGTGGCAGTGAATCGTAAAATAAAATAGAAAAAAATGTATCAGTGAACAAGTGACTTGTACTAAGAAGGAGTGAAAAGTAGGTTCATTTGCGTGCAAGAGATCAAACACATTAAAAACCTTAATAAACATCTTAACAATAGACTTAAGCTGCTGTTGTGGTTAATTTTAAGCCACATTTCCAAATCTTTGAAAGAGGGTGAGCCTAGTTCAAAATTCTTTGAAAAACCGAGCAATTTGAGATTGGTGCTAAATAATGAAATACCAACTGTACTTATTGTATTATCTTTATCAAATCCAACTACTTAATATTTGAAGATGTTATGCTTTTGTCAAACAAACAGCCCTCCAGACAAACAGATGTGACTTTCAATTCTTCAGAGCCAAGTTTTTAAATGTTACTATCAAAAATTTAATTATAACTTATGTTTTGGTCACACCTTTCTTTATTGTCACTTATGTATGTATTTTGCTCTCTGGAACTGGTTTCATAAAGGGTCTTAAACTTAGCCAAGTTTTTGACATAACAGTGACTTAAATCTAAGACTTTTGTCTTAGCTAGGTGTGGGACTAATATGGATTTCACAAAGGGTGTCTTAGCTTTGTTCAAATATCAAATAACCAAAGTAGTTTTCTATGTTATGCGACCTTTTTGTCCTATTAAAAATATATTTTTGGAAAAATGCTTTTTTTGGAATGGAAACCTTGTCACCTTTTAAAATCATCTCAAGGTAAGTGTTCGTTATATTTATACTTTATTTACAGCTATTTCAAATTCTGAAGTGAAGAAACATTTATGGCCCCTATATTTAAGTCTTTGTTTACAAAAATTAAGCCCACTCCCAAGTGGCCTTAACTCTGAGCCCAATATTTGAAGAAAAGCTTAGAGTGTGCGGCTTTTGTAAAATCTGCTGAGACTAAGACCACTGACTTAGTCTAAATTTAAAAGAATAGTCTTAACTTTAAGTGAAACTGGCCAGACTGGACAACCTCTTCTATATTGCTCTGAAAATAGACCAAGTATCTGGGTAGCATGCTGAAGAACAATTGCCCCCATATATTCATCTCATCCCAGTTTATGTCAAATTTACTGAATACTCTAAGTTTCATATTATTGCTGCAGTTGCAAAAAAATATGAAACTGAAGGCATAGTATATTTGTTATTACAAACTTTAATGATCTCTTGTGCAATTAATATTCTAGTGATATATCACCAACAATTTCAGGGGCCCTTTTCTCAGGGACATAAATCTGAGGTTTTTGTTTTGGTTAAGTCTTGTACTTAAATGGATTTCACAAAAGGTGACTTAGCTAAGACCAAGCATGTCAAATAACCATAGTGGTTTTCTGTGTCAGGTAATCCTTAATGTCTAGTAAAATATTCTACTGGTGACATATATATTTTATTTGATATATTTTATCTGGAGAAATGGAAAAGCTTAGCAATTGAAAACATTGTAACCCACATACAAATATCCACAGACTAATGTAGGAAGGTTTTCTGTATGCTCATTCTTTATTTTTAGGCATTTCAATTTTGAAGTGGAGAGAAAGTTATGGCAGCCATATTTACGCCTTTGTTTGAAAAAGTTTCTAAAGGGATTTTAGACTTAGCCAAGTTTTTGGCTAAGTATGGGACATATATCCAAAATTTTGGTCTTTATTATTTCTGGAACTTAAATGGACTTCACAAAGTGTGGCTTAACTAAAACGAGGCCCAGACCCATGTATCAAATAACAACAGTGATTTCCTGTGTCATGTGACCTTTTATCTCTATTCAAAATATGTTATTGGTTACATATATCTTTTGAATGCATTTTCTTTTCTACTTTGCAATTATAAACATTGTAGCCATAAAAAACTTCCTAAAGACTTCTTTGCCAAGGTGTTCTATATATTTATATCTATGTACAGTCATTTCAAATTTTGAAGTGGAGAAAAATTTATAGTGACCATATTAAGGTCTTCATTTACCAAAGTTAGGCCACCTCCCAGGTGGACTTAACTTTGAGCCCAAGACTTAGCCAAATGTTACAATGTGCTGCTTTGAGTTTGATAGTTTAAAGACCACAAAATTAGCCTAAGTTTATGATAAAAGTCTTAATTTTGGCCTTAATTTTGTGCTAGACCCTTTTGTGAAACTGACCCATGTTTTATTTAACTCTGAAGACTTTAGACTTAGCCAAAACTTAGAACTGTCTGCTTTGTGACCATAGATTTAGTTTAAGTGTAAGAAAAAAGTCTTAACTTTAAGCCTTGGTTCGAAATAAGTCTTTTTGTGGAACTGGACCCGAGTAAATATTTATCATGTGCTAACCTAGAAAAAATATTTATAACTCATTTTTAATAACAATGTGAATGCTTAGTGTGTTATATTGATAAAGCGAGCCATGATGGGGTAGTGGTAACAGAATCACCTCCCACCTCTAAGGTATGTAGTTCAAACCCCAGACCCTATGTGGGAAAGTTGGTAGGTTCTTACCGATGGTCAGCAATTTACAGTACAGAACCTTGACCAATTGTATGTACCGGTTTCCTCTGCCCATAAAACTACCTGCTGTGATATGACCTATGCAGTGTTAAAAGCGACATTTAAACCCAAATAAATATATAAAATATATCGATATAGTGTTGTGAATTAGTTTGTTTCATAAGTCAAAGGTCAATTTTGATATTGATTTAAAACTGATGATAATCACTGTCCAAGACATCAAAACCTATTTAGTGTTACCCTAGTGCACTGGTGACTTCTTTCCTGAAAGTACATTGATGTCAAGCACTAGGAGTATGTGAATAATAACTTTGAAGTACATTGTTTATTTGTGTTGTGATTTACTGTGATCTATTATTTGCCTTCTGTACGTTTACTAAGTTTTAATTATCTTGGAAATAACAGATATATATATATGTGTGTGTGTCTGTATCTAAATTCAGTCCTAAGTTGAATTGAACATTGAGAGGTTCAAAGTCAATGTATAACATAAGCTGTAATCCATATTAAATAAAAAATTCCAAATATTAGATCAAACCTAAATTTTTTTTAATCAAGATCAGTAATGTATCTATAAGCTTAAAGCATAATATGTCTGGAGTTAGAGATTTTTAAATGGTAATATTCACTGAACAATAGATGACACTGTTTTTACAAGATTGGGTTCTATATTTTATCAAAATATCATCTCAATTGAACAGCTTAACAAACATTTTAAATTGGCAGTAATACAATATATTTTCATGAAAAGTTCGCACTCAGACAAAATAAAACTGTGAAGTGTTTTGTAGCACCAGCAACAAGGATACTGTTGTAGCTTTTGTTGTTTTTAATTGTTTGATATCCCCACTCTAGTTTATTAATGTTGGGGTGTTTTAGCATATCAGGAGATATACCTAACTCTTCCTTTTATATGCATGCATAATTCATAAGAATTTGTCAACACTTGACAAACTTCTGTCAGTGAAAATATCTCGTGAGTACAATAGGCTAATTAGAAATTAAAACCAGACTTTGTATCAGTTAATTGAAAAGAATTTCAGACATGTTTATTTTCTTTGTGTCTTTGTTTTTATCAGAATGAAAAATAATCAGTGACTGTATCATAAAAAATCTAAATGATAAAAATGTCTGCCCTATATATTTTGTAACAAACATGTTATTATCTTAATGATAATGAAAACAAGTTTTGGGGTTGCTTGGTAAAAAGGGAGAAAATAAAGTATAAATGGTAAAAGAACAATGCTTCAAAGTTTCAATCAACCCTACAGCTTTAGTTCAAAAGGCGGGGCTAATTCTAAGCTCCGCCCATTTTTACTGTTACGAATATTGATGGTTTGTAATACAAGGAGCATTAATTAATTCTAGTTGATCTTTCCGTGTTGTAATTGTGTTCGTTACCATGGAGACAAACATCCACATGGTGATAATCAGGCTAGAAAGCCAGTTGATTTATGATTCAGTTTTGAAATTACTTTAGATTAAATTTGGTCTGATAGGAAGTATTAACAATAAATGCTTTGAAACAATGGCAAATATTATTAAATCAATGCAGCATTTTCCTTTAAAGAGTAGTACTGTAATTTAGTCTAATTTGGGAAATTTAGTTGTGTTACTGTTTCTCAGTATAGACTACATATTTTGTTAAACCAGACCGATTCCTGTTTCTGTGAATGCTTATTATTTACTATTTTTATTTTTTTTTACCAGTGAACTCGCTCCTGAATCCCCCGTCAATACAAATCAATGCAAATGACAGGGTGATGAGCCACTGCCTTTTGATATTTTGAATGCGTAGAAATACACTTACATACCACCTTACCTCCTAACCCCTCTGAGGTCATCTAGTACATGTATGTACCACTTTCTTCCACCACGAAAACAACAACCTCTTCCTCTTCAGCATATAGAGCTGTTAGAAGCGCCATCAAACCCAAATCATTGAAGAAATATTAAGCAGACAGATATTTTCACCCAAACAGTAAATCTCAGGCAGATTCAAATAGCATGAATGTGAACAATCTTTGAGATTATGTTGTACTTCTGCAGAACATTTGCACATTTCCCTCTGACTGGGTTTCTTAACAAGGGGGGTGATTTATACATGGGCAATTAAAAGCAGAATGCGACTTGAGGTTGCACCCCAACCCACTGGGAAACTGGCACTCCATTTAAGCTAGACCATTGCTCAAATGATGGCTTAAAATAAGTGCTCAAAGAGGATTAACTTAAGGTAAGGCTGGCTTACGAAACTAACTACGTTTAATATTGTCACTCATTCAAGGAAAGTGTTTTGTTCAAGGGAAGTGATTTAACAGTATAAAGAAATTTACTTTATGGTAAATACTTTCACTCAAACAACTTTAAACCAAGAGAAAATATTGTGATATGCTAAATGTTGAAAAAGATTACTAAACTTAAATTAAACAAAGTAAATAAAAATTAATAATATCAAGACTGTGATAAAAGGGGCTTTGCAATCATGCATTGTTACAAAGGGAGTTTTTAGAGAGACAGACAAGGGTAGGTTGAATGAGGCCAAATGTCGGTTGACCCCTGTACCTTGAAGCTAATTAATCATTGGCAAATAGGGGATAGTTAAAACAAGTCCATAATAGGGCATAATGACACGGCCATGTCCATAAAACGGGTAGGAGGGGCTAGGTGTCCACCTCTAATGTTATTGATAAGGGCAATCGGGTTTGATTTGTGCTCTATTAGCCGGGGATTCGGAGGATGAAATCATCTAATTTAGCACATCTGTTTTAAGGAGAGGCTACTCTTTAGATCACCCCCTGGTTCTACCAAGTACTTGCAGATCTCTCTTTTTTGTGTGTTTCTGTTGGAGCCCAACTTAGGAGTCAGCCCATCTTAAGATGGGCTATAGCCCAACTTAGGATACTAAGTTGGGTAGCCTATCTTAAGATAGGCTAGAACATATCAGCCCAAATTAAGATAATAAAATTCAACAATGATTTTTATGTGGAATATAATATAAACCAGTTACAAGGAAATTATTTTCATGAAAAAGATGACATTAACATTGATATACTTAACTGACCCGTGTATAGAGGTACTTTGTTACTTATTTTTTATTTTAATTCTATCAAACCTATGAGGGGGAAAGCCAAATATAGTGGGTTTTTATGGGTGAGCCTGATTGTATATTTTAATTTTAAAGAAGAATTATAAAATTTCTTTTTTATATTATTAAACAGCATTTAAACAGGATTTATAAAGCACTCTATCTTTGGAGCTAGTACCACTAATTAATTGGAAAATGCAATTAAATTCAAACAAGTTAATTTGATGAATTTATTCAAACACACTGATGCATAAAATTGATAAAAATTGATAAAGTACACATTGCATATAAAATCGGTGTTTTATATTATGTTATATGGCTAAATATCCATTTAAGAACTTAACATTAAACATTTGAAAATTATGATTAAACTGATCAGTTTGTATATAGTCTTACAACTATGCCTAATTAATCCTGTTAGCTAGTCATTCAACCAGAGGTGAAAGAAATCAAGTTCAAAGAATGTTAGAACAAAAAGTAAATCTAAGACTAATCCAGTTACCAAGTCACACACATAGTCAAACAAATCAAGTTAAAAGAAATGTTGAAACAATAGATATATCACAATCTAATCCAGTTGCCTAATCACTTCCCACAAGTGAAACAAATCAAGTTGAAAGCAGTGGTTGAACAATAGACACCTTATGACCTAATAACCCTCCCATTGTCAAATTAACTGAGACAGAGTTTTGGAACAATAAGGGAATTAAGATTAATCCTATCAATGCATAATGAGGTAAAGAAAAGAAGTTACATTTTAGTGGAAAAATAAGTAAATAATATTTCAATTTCAAAAATAAAAACTATGTGTGCAAATTACAAGTTAGGCTAATATATGTTACCAAATCTTCAGATGAGATAAGGACAACAAATGTTAAATACTATTTCACAAACATATACTGTATAATTGAAATATAAGTATTTAAATAAACTAGCACAGTTATATTCAATTTCATGATTAAAACCACCACTGGAGTGTGACATAACAAATTAATATTAAACTAGTTGGTTTAAATATTGAATTTTAGCTTTAAAATCATTCCTGAGTTACTTATCCTAAGTTGGGCTAATATGTTCTAGCCCATCTTAAGATAGGCTACCCAACTTAGGATCCTAAGTTGGGCTATAGCCCATCTTAAGATGGGCTGACTCTTAAGTTGGGCTCCAACATTTCCACGTGACTGGAAACTCTCTCTCTCTTTGTTGCTCTTGGTTTAAAGCATCCAGTGAAACTTTGGAGCTTGTATATTGTTTGGATAAGTAACCTTTTTCAAGGATGGTTTATAACACAGGTACATCAGAGTTGGGGTTTAGTTAATGTTCCACAGCCGGGGTTATATTTGATACAGGTCCTCAGCACTGTCACTTTTAATGACTACAAATTATTTCTGCAATACAGTTTCACATGCTTGTGTGGGAGTTAATACAATTTGGTCTATAGAAGACAATATGCATAAGTAGGACAGAAAAATCTTACCTTAGAAGCAAGTGTGATTGTGCAATCTAGTCTGCAACAGGCTATGTAATTGCTTATGTAATACGATCTCTGAAAGCCCATGTGAATGTTCATGTTACACAGTCTGCAAAGTCAATGTGAATGTTCTGTAATGTAGTCTGCAAAGCCTATGTGGATGTCACTTAATGTAGTCTGTAAAGCCTCTGTGAATGTCATGTAATGTAGTCTGCAAAGCCTATGTGAATGTTCATGTAATGTAGTCTGCAAAGCCTTTGTGAAAGTTCATGTAATGTAGTCTGCAAAGCCTATGTGGATGTTATGCAATGTAGTCTGTAAAGCCTCTGTGTACATTTTGTAATGTAGTCTGAAATGCCTATGTGAATGTTCATGTAATGTAGTCTACAAAGCCTATGTGAATGTTCATGTAATATAGTCTGCAAAACCTATGTGAATGTTATGCAATGTAGCCTATGTGGATGTTATGCAATGTGTTCTGCGAAGCCTGTGTGAATGCTATGTAATGTAGTCTGCAAATCTGTATGCATGTTTATACAATATAGCCTGCAAAGCCTATTTGAATTTATGCAAGATAATCTGAACAAGTCTTGTGACTGTGCTATACAGTCTGAAAATGAATAAAAACTAATATTTATAGACTGTTATTAGAATTTACAATTTTGAAATACAAGTGAATACAATGTGACTGCAGTCCTTGCCAAAAGACATGTTTAAATATTTTAATAGGTGCATCCTTTTGTGACCACCAATTTAATAATAACATAATAATTAATCTTACGAATTGTCAGTTTCTCCTTCACACATCAATACAGATTGAAATCTGTGCAGAGAATTAATGTTGGCTCATAATAAAGCAGATAAACTAAATACAAGGTGAAGATTTACACTGACAAACAGTGCATACTGTCTACACAAAAGACTTCACAAGTGATTAATAGGTGTCACCACTTGGCTCTCATCTTTGAAGCCATAAGTTCGAATCCTGCTCATATATATCTTAACACATTGATTATATCTACTGTACTTTATTTGGAGAAAAATATGGGAATTATGTGTCAGGAAGTTAGGGAATTTTTTCTTTGTTTCTTTTTTTTCCGATTCAAACCAAAAAAAAGACAACTGAGGATATAATTACTGAGCCATGATAATAAGTTGATTTAACCATGAACTCATAGATACATCGTTTTGTCAATAATCTTCTTAAGAATCTGGAATATCTGTAAATTAATTATATATTTGCACATCTTTAAAAAAATGTCGGGGTGGTGAAATATACATAACATATACCTCTTACAATTCAATTAAGACAAAACATAACATGATACTAGTGTTATTAACATTACTAAAATATTCAAATAGATTGTCATTTCTACCAGGTGTCAACAATACCTGCGATTTCATAAATAGATAATCATTTTAACACCCTGGGAGTAGTAGGTACCAGGGACTTTGGAAATGTGGAAATCTCATCGTTTTCTTCAGTAAGTAATTAGTATTGAATCCTTTGTTTTGGGCATTTTGAGAAAACAGTTGGTAAAACAGTTGAACATAACGTATATTGTGTTTTTAACATTGGTTTTAAGACATTGTCTAGATAGTGTCACAATGAGAACTTATTAAAATGGAGGAAATTGGTGAATAGTGGTTGATAACTATAATGCACCACACATTGCAGAATACCAGAATGACACTTATTCTTTATGCACAAATTAAATGTGACACTGTTTCCTGTACTTTGCGCATGTCATATCTCAACAGGTACTTGGTGGGTGGAGGAAAGCGTTTGCACACCAGCTGGTCCAGTTTCTGCAACATAAAAAAACTAGGTTTCGGCATGAAAGTATATTTCTTCTCACAAGGATTATACATTTTATATGTGTGCTATTTTTGTTTTATGTAGATTTCTTTATCATTGTGTTATGCAATTGATAACTGTGTAAAGCAAATGTAAATAAAACAAAAAGCTGATTGTCTAGACCCAGAGGACTTAGAAGTCATTTTGATGCAGAGTAATACATTCATGAGCTGAAAATTTGTAGATTTTAACAAAATTAAACACATTTATCATCCTGATTATCTTGTTATTAAGTAACAAAACTTTTTTAAAAAATGATTACTTTAATTCAAATACCATTATATAAAGTAACGTATATTTTTACAGTAACAATTATATATTAATAATAATTGTTAGATAAGTATATTTTGATATATTACAGCAAAAGTCCAAATACTTCAATAATGGATTTTTAAATTTTTGTACAATGATGTTAAGTCTTTTCATTTGATTATCCAACAGAAAGTATAGTACTATTGGATGCAAGAGACTTCCTCTGTCCAATATTGCTCCACCAAATCGAAAGCTTTATGGCATTCTAGCAATGCCATGCCATTTGGTTAACAGTTAATAGGGAGGCCAGAAGATATCATTTACTTTATGCATTTACTTTTTAAATAAGTTATATTGTTGTGGAACAAATAGAAAAATATATTTTAACAACAATACTAGCAAAATTTAGTAGATTTTTTTATTCAGTTATAAACAAAGAGAAAAGGTTTTTAAAGTACTCTCTGTCTTTATAATTAGTCAGGGATGACGACTTCCCGTTCTGTGGAAAATTATTCTGCTCAGTTTGGATATAATGGTGTAAAAGTGTTATTACTTTTCACAATACATTAACGTGTGTGTAATAATAATAAAGATACCCATATTTCCATCAAACAGCATATGTTTGTCATTTAAACAGACAGCCATAAGAGGTTTATGAATATTTATTGCTTTATGATTAAGCGATAAATCACTATTGTTTTGATTTAGATTTCAAAGATTATCACTTTTAAGTCACAAAAGGATATAGTTCTAAAACTTTAATAGAACAAGGTTTAGACACAGACCAGTTGGATGCTATTAAATATTAAATGTGTCGATTGCTTTTTAACTGTCGCAGGTTCAATTTGTGTAATGACTGAATTATAAAAAGTAATCTGATGGGGGTTTTCAAAAACTCACATTAATAGTTTGCAGTTGCCTACAATTATTAAGCTTGATTGAATTTTTACAGCACAATTCATTTTTAGCAAGAAAGATGACTGTATTATCAGTCTAAGTGTTAAACTGAAAGATATTATTTATTTTTAATATTATAGTTTGGTGTCTGTCATTTACAGAGAACCTTGTAGAGCTAATTACAATTGAATTGAATCTAATAAGTCACATGAATGGCTTTGGGAATAGCTTAATTTCTATTGTATTACAAATGCAATGTACAGGTTATCTTAAAATCAACAACCCCATTTTCCTCGCGTTAAAGTTCTGTCACTTAATATGTGATTTGCAGATAACTTACACATAAATGTATCAGTACGTGGATCAACAAATGACTGAAACAGTTTGTGTAGATTGTAAAGATATAAATATAATAAAGCCTTGATATAAATTGACATTTTAATTGTAACTTTGGTGACGTAGCATTTTAAGTATAAAGATATCACAAGTGATCTCCATAACGTTTTGAAACATTAAACTGATAACATTTATTTGACAATTATTATTTTTTTCTTTCAAATATCACAATTGACCTGGTTCCATAATGTCCTCATTCAAAAACAGCCAAAAGATTTTGTGAAATCACAACGCCCTCAATAATTGTGATTATAATGAAAGGCCCTTGCACAGGCGAAAACTTAAAGTCCACAGTGCATGAAAAAAAAGTTTCTTTAAAAATTTGTAAGTGTGTGCCAGAGAGTAAGACAACCCCAGTAAAGAAAACCAGACATCAATCAGAGAATCCCCCACTGAGATACAGCCTCTCAAAGTGGCATATAAAATAACATCCCTGAAAACACGTGTGTGGAGGTGTTGTGATGACACAAAAGGTACACAGCAGTAAATTTGCCATGGTTTTTGTTGTAAATGTATTGGGAAGAATTGGATGTAACTGAATTTGTAGCTGATTTAATTGCATTTGGAAGTGATTTTTTTTCTGAAGTTTAACTTTAACTGAACAAGGATAATTTTGTTTGAAAAGTTTTTATAATTTTATATGATAATTAGCGTTTATTCTTCAATATGAAAACTCTCAATCAGACTCCATCTAAAACTGTCATTGATAGAGTGAGGATTCTGTACAGATAACATTTTAAATATTAACCATAAGTAATGTAATTGAAAGAGCTACTTGGGTTACAGTCACACATTTATTAATGTGTACCAGTCATTGTTAGTAAAGTGTTATTTTTTTTTCTTTTGGCTTGGGTTGTAAAACGTTCAATGAAATTTTTGAGTATAGTCTTTACCTTGGTTATTTCTTGCATACAATTCGACCAAAGTACATTAAAATGTTTTATAATCAACAAAGTACTGGTACACTACTCTTCTCTATGACAAACAAGAATTTCATCAAAATTCATTCTTTCCTGTTGGATTAAATTTATGGAATACATTAGATGATTCTTTTAAACGCGTAACTACATTATCTAGTTGTTGTAACCCAACATATATGAGTAAAACTCAGAGCTTTTATTTTAAACTTGTATTCAGATGGAAAGCCAGCACAGAACTGATATAAAAACAAAATACTTCCTAATCCAATTATGTAGCTTCCTACAGTTGTCACATAAATTAAACAAGGTTATAAAACTGCTTAGATGACACATAATTTCCAGGAAATGGACTTCATACGAGGGCTTATACTATGATGAGGGCTTCTACTAGCCTGGATAAGTCTCAGTAGTTCACTACACTTCCTCCCTCTTAAGTTTAATGTTGCACACATTAAAACATTTAAAAACATTGAACACTGAAACAATTAAATGTTATTCTCATTAATTCAAAAGTTCCAGTTAATAGATGATCAATACTGTTCAAAAGTTCTTTTACTATTTGTTTATTTATTTGCATATCTGGGTGGACTACCAGAATGCCTGAAATTTAAACTTAGAATATGGGCATTATTCTGGCCCCACTAATTAAAACCTGCTTGAAATAATTCTGTCTGTTTTCTGATTCTTCTAGGATACACCTTTGGGGTTTCTGTATTGAGGTTAGATTCTGCTTCAGTGATACTAGCTGGTTCCGGTGGTTGAGTTTGGTACTGTTCTGCCTGTTGAGGTTGTGGTTCGGCTGCTTCAACTTCTAGATACGGTTGTTCTGGTTTAGGCTGATAGCTGACACTTCTTGGCCGTATTTGATCAACATGTTTCTTGACCAAACAGTTATTGCCAAGTTCACATTGGTATGATACTGGACCGGTTTGCTGCCTGATCACCGCAGCCATCCATTTGTCTCCAACCCCATAATTACGCACATACACAGGATCATTTGTCTCAAAATGCCTAAACTTTGCATGTACATCATGCCTGTCCTTGCTCTTTCCTTGCTTCTGTTGAACAACACTTTCAATACTGGGAAAGAAAGAGTGCAGGTGGGTACGTAATCTTCTATTCATCAGGATTTCATCTGGTGACTGCCCAGTGGTTGTCTGTGGTGTTGTCCTGTATTTAAACAGAAATCTGCTTAATTTTGTTTGCAGTGTTCCAGTACTAAGTTTCTGCATAGTTTTTTTTGAAAGTCTGTACATATCTCTCGGCCATTCCATTTGATGATGGATGGAACGGGGCGGTGCAAATGTGGCGGATGTTGTTCTTCCTGAAGAATTCTTTCATTTCTTCACTGGTGAAGACAGAACCATTGTCACTGACAATGCTCTTGGGTACCCCATGAGTGGCAAATATTTTACGCAACTTCTCAATGGTGCTTGCAGATGTTGCTCTATCCACCATCTCAACTTCTAGCCACTTAGATGTTGCATCCACTAACACTAAGAACATTTTCCACATGAATGGTCCAGCATAATCAATGTGTAGTCTAGTCCATGGAATACGGGGCCATTCCCATGGATGCAGTGGTGCTTGTGCTGGTCGATTTTGGTTTTCTTGACAGGGACTACATTCTTTAACTCTGCTTTCAATGTCCTTGTCAATTCCTGGCCACCAAGCAACAGTTCGGGCTAATGCCTTCATTTTGGAAATACCTGGATGCATTTCATGCAGCTCATCAAGGATCTTCGTTCTTCCCTGTGGTGGTATGCAAACACGTGCTCCCCACAGAACACATCCATCATGGAGACTAAGCTCATTTTGCCTGTTTTTGTAAGCCTGAAGTCGTTCATCATTCACTTCCTGTGGCCAACCAGTTGATGTGTATAGACGTACTTTAGACATAACTGGATCTCTTGATGTCCACAATTTGATATGCTGCGATGTGACAGTGGTACCATCAAAATGTTCTATCAGATGGACTACTTCACTCGGCACTGGTGGATCAGGTAAGGTGGTGGCAATTGGAAGTCTGCTAACTGCATCAGCATTGCCATGCTTGACTCCTGGCCTGTGATGTATGCTGTACTCATAACCAGTCAAGGTTAATATCCAGCGCTGCACCCTTGGTGATATCGTGGTTGGAGTACACTTGGACCCAAATAAACCAAGTAGGGGCTTGTGGTCCGTGATGATAGAAAATTTCCGTCCGTACAGGTACTGGTGAAATTTCTTCACTCCGAAGACAATTGCAAGACCTTCCTTGTCAAGCTGAGAGTAGTTTCTCTCTGCTGGTGTGAGCGTGCGCGATGCAAAACTTATAGGTCGTTCTGAGCCATCTTCCAGTTTGTGTGAAAGTACCGCTCCCACACCATATGGTGATGCGTCACAAGCTAAGACAAGTTCTTTCTTCTCATCATAATGGATCAGAACTTTAGCTGACTGTAAGAGCACTTTGGTCTTGTCAAAAGTCTTTTGCTGTGCCTCTCCCCACTTCCACTTTATATCCTTCTGTAACAGATGATGGAGTGGTGCCAGTAAACTTGATAGATTCTTTATAAACTTCCCATAGAAGTTCAGCAATCCTAAGTAGGACCGTAACTCAGTGGTGTTACAAGGGCAAGGTGCTTCCTGTATGGCTTTAATTTTAGTTTCCACTGGATGGATCCCTTGGTCATCAATTTTGTGTCCACAAAATACCACACTGCCAGACAAGAACTCACACTTATTTCTCTTCAGCCTGACACCAGAGTCAGACAACTTCTTCAGGACCTTTTCTAGGATTTCAAGGTTTTCTACTGGAGTATCTCCTGATAACAATATGTCATCAATTCTCACAATCACACGTGGCAAGCCATTCAACAGCTGCTCCATTGCTCTTTGAAATATTCCAGGAGCTGATGAAATGCCATAACTTAGTCTTTTGTATGCAAAAAGACCTTTATGTGTGTTGATCGTGGTGTACTTCTGACTTCCTTCTTCCAGACACACTTGCTCATAGGCATGGCTGAGATCTAACTTGGTGAAAAACTTGCCTCCTGATAGTTTGGAATACAGATCTTCCAAACTTGGAATCGGATAATTATCCAACAATGACACACGATTTACAGTTAGTTTGTAATCTCCACAGATACGAACCGAACCGTCAGATTTCTGAACTGGGACAATGGGAGCAGCCCACTCAGAAAAATCAACTGGGGTGATTATGTCTTGAGATTGCAGTCTCTCCAGCTCTTTTTCAATTTTGTCCCTCAGTGCATAGGGAACTGGTCTTGGTTTGAAGTAACGAGGCTGAGCATCTGAGACCACCTTGATCTTGGCTTCAACTTTATGGAATGTCCCAAGGCCTTCCTCAAATACCTCCTTGTACTTCTCTAGAACTGCATCCAGTTTACTTGACTGAAGATGCTTTATTTCATGCCAATCTATTCTTATTTCTTCCAGCCAGTCTCTGCCCAAGAGACATGGTTGTTTGCCCTTCACGACTGTTACTGGTAGCTTTTTAGTTTGGTCTTGGTAGATTACTGATGCTGTAAATCTGCCTACAATGGGAACTGCCTGTCCAGTATAGGATCGTAGAACCATCTTTGATTCCTGTAACTCTGGCTTTTGTTGTCCCTCATTTATCTGCTGGTACACTGTCTCATTGATCACTGTCGCTGAGGCTCCAGTGTCCAGTTCCATTACTACCGGTACTGCGTTGATGTTAACCTGAACTTTGTACGCGTTAATCTTTTGTTCACTGCATGTAAACAAGTTGAATTCATGTTCTTCACTTGACTGGGTATCCACTGTGGCTGTCTCTACTTGATGCATCGGCCTACCTCTGGATCCCTTTTTCTTTCTCCCCGTTTGCTTTCCCCCTTGTTTGCTTATGGGTGTTCTACACATTTTTTGAAGATGTCCCACTTTGTCACATTTGAAACACTTAGCTGATTTGAATGGACATCCATTTGCGTCATGCTCAGATCCACACCTGTAACATGGGTCACGGTGAAAACTTTTCTTAGCATGAGAATTCTGTGCCTTGGACTGTCTTGGTGGACCATCCTGCAGGGCATGGACTGTTGTAGAACCACTACCTGAGAGTTGAAGGTAAGCAGTATTTCTTGCTGCTGCTTCCATAGCCTGGGCTACATCAAAAGCCTTCTTAAAATCCAGCTCCTTTTCCTGAAGTAGCCTCTTTTGAATCTGCGTATCGGCAATGCCACATACTAATCTATCCCTCAACATGGTTTCTAAAGTGTCCCCAAACTCGCAGTCCTCTGAAAGTTGCCTCAATTCAGCCACAAAATCAGCAACACTCTGGCCATTTCCTCTCATTTTGTTGTAAAACCTAAATCTTCTCACAACTACTGATGGCTTTGGGTTTAAGTGTTTCTCCACCAGTTTAGAAATTTGATCATATGATTTAGTGTCCGGTTTTGCAGGTGACAATAAATTCCTGATCAAACCATAGATCTTTGATCCACAAACTGTCAGCAAAATGTTTCTTTTCTTTGTCCCATCTGTGATGTCATTAGCTTGAAAGTAATAGTTTAGTCTTTCAATGTATTGAGTCCAATTATCAGAGTCAGTAAATTCATCAATTTTACCAAATGTAGCCATTTTTACTGACAAAATATATCCACTGTAAATTATTTCTAACTGTTGAGAAGAATTAAGTAATACACAAAAGTTTATCCTCGTCGCCAAAAATATGTTGTAACCCAACATATATGAGTAAAACTCAGAGCTTTTATTTTAAACTTGTATTCAGATGGAAAGCCAGCACAGAACTGATATAAAAACAAAATACTTCCTAATCCAATTATGTAGCTTCCTACAGTTGTCACATAAATTAAACAAGGTTATAAAACTGCTTAGATGACACATAATTTCCAGGAAATGGACTTCATACATGAGGGCTTATACTATGATGAGGGCTTCTACTAGCCTGGATAAGTCTCAGTAGTTCACTACACTAGTACAGGTGATAGACATTGGAACTTGATACACTCAAAAATGCGAATAAACTGTAGTCCTCTTAAAGAACATCTTGCACATAGTTTACATGTTATAGAAAATTCAAGTTGTGACTGTGGCTTTTCTGTAGAAAACAATTTTTATTTTCTTTTAGAATACAGACTACTACTCAAAATAGGCAGTCAATGTTTATGAGTTTTACCAACAATAACCACTGATTTTCATTTAATGGAGATTATAACTTGACTTTTGATAAAAAAAGGTAGTTTTTGAAGCAGTACAAGAATTTTTTAAGGAACCAGGGTCGTTTTCATAGTTTTACATGTCACATGTCCACAACTTCATCATCATTATCATCTATTCATATACTTTTGTAAATAGTTTGTCCAGTGAGAAGGCTTTGTTGATTTTGCCTAATTGTTTCAATAAAATATTGTTTATGAAAAAAAAATTCATACTTTAAAAGTGCTAACTTTCAGATGCAAATTTACATGAACATTGCAATCTGACCCCTACACAGCTATTAAAAGTAGATATCATGAAAGACACACTGTTGTCAATAAAATGTCAGAATGTGGTTCAGATCTCCAGTGTATTAAACTCTACATCCTGAACCAGAGTGCTTAAGCATTTGGTCATTTCAGCCTGCTTACTTTTAATATTGGCAGAAGTGTAGCCCAATATAAAAGAGCCTAATACACTGAGTCTTTTACAGCGTGTTTTCACCAGCTGGTTTTACAAATTGCACTAGCAGATCCAGGAGGGTTCAGGGGGTTCGAACCCTTCTCCTTGAAAAATAATGTAAAGGGGTTCAACCCAAAGTACAAAATTATTTCTTGAGAGTGGTGTTAAATTTACAGGAAATGCACTATATTTTTACCAAAAATTATTTTTTTTCCGGGTGGGGGGGGGGGCAAGCCCTCTGACCCCCTTAGTTATGGTGTGTCTGATGTGAACCCCCACCTTACTTAAAGGCTGGATCCGCCCCTGAATTGTCACCGGCAGTTCTTAATGGTCAACTAGAACTAGTAATGAATATTGATTTGTTCAAAATAACTAATACATTGTAATATTGACTATTGAACTTTGGGGCTAACTCTTTCTGTTCTGATAATAAGGAGTTTGGATAATCAAGGGTGCCTTAAAATTTTATCACATTTTGAGAAAATGTGGACAAGAACTGGGTGAAAAACTTGTTTATCAGTTTATTTAAAACCTGACACACTATCAGAAGCTGCATTGTTATACTAAAAGCTGCACACTTGTTCACTATTTTGAACACAAGTTACAGTCAAATTGTAGTGTTAATTATTTTAAAAAAGAGCATTATTTGTATATGACCACACAATATTCCAAGTTCATTTGGTAGAAGAATCTTTGCACTAAGTGTACGAAAAAAAAATTTTTTTTTTGACTGAAGCTGACCCTTTCCAAGCCAGTTTATAAAACACTAATTTCACTTCATTTTACACTATTTTGTATTGGACACACAGAAATCAGAGTGGGAAATGTCCTTGTGTGACGTGGCACAGTTTCAGAGAAAGATCTGTTTTGTTTTTCCAACTGTCAGATTTAACTGGCTTTTAATGTGCTTTCTAGTGGGAGTTTGAAGATGGGACTTGGCAGGTGTGTTGTTACACACATAATCTGTACAATAATGCAAAAAAAAATTTCATGCACTGTGGTCTTTAAGGTGTATCTTATTAAAGTGCAAATATGGAAATCTCAAACGTATATTGGTATTTCAATGTAAAATTAACATAATATTAACATACAATTAAAGGAGGGAAGTTAGAAATCGACTAGAGTCACGGATTGGTATCATAACTGTACATTCGATGGACCAATCGTTGTAAATACTAGCATTTCTTGTGTTACTGCTTAGTTTGGCTATTTGGCTAACATTTTTTTCTTGTAAGTCATATTTATTTATATATGAGTGCAAATAGGGATTCAGTCTAGAGGATGCAGAAAAAGGAAGCCAAACGGGTTCAAATCTAACCTACCATTCAGACAAATGAATTTTTATTCCTAGATCATACTGTTATGTGTTAACTTCATAAACTACATACGATTGCACAACATTTAACTCATTGGGGCTAATTTCTGGCGCAAAATGTTTCATGTTTTGATAGTATCCATAATGTTTCATAAGTTGGGAATATGTATTTGGACAGGATCTGTTCAACACAATACAGGCAACATTTTTACCAGGTGATGGCATATTTTCAAAACATTTGGAAAAGCTGACATGACCTCTCACATACTAAACTACAATGTACAGATTTGAAAGGTTCAAGAGTGGGGTGGAATGGCCATACAGTACCAACATTAAGGTTCAGTCGCATGAACCATAAGGTCAAGGTCGTGAAGCAAAATTCAAATACATGTGGATGTTAGGCCCAACTCGCGATCGGGAGCATCTTGAGATTGTCCTTGCACTAACTCATCTCGAGATGTTTGCCTCAACTCAAGATCACGAGTTTGTGCAAGGACAATCTGGAGATGTTCCCAATCGCGAGTTGGTGCTCAACATGGATACAACCACATAGGACAGTGTGAATGGACCATTACTCAGGTCCACTCAGATTGAAGAAGATGGAGGATTAGGTCTGTATCAGCATCCAGGTTGGTCCGGGTTAATTCCAACCTTTACTCAGAGGATGGATTGAGATTATGAGTGTGGAGTACTATAATTGTATTTTATCACTTGATATGCAGGTACATTATTGGTACTGAATACTATTATCAATTATGGATACAATATCAGTTAATACCCGCTTGTTTACCAAGGCTCTTAAGATTTTTCCTACTACCCTGAGACACTCTGACAATGAGGCGAACTCAGTATAATATGCAATGTCAAAATTTGACACACATGTCAAGCTGGCAAAACCGGAGAAAACTTGCACTAAACATAAGCCCACTTACGAGATTTTTTAATAATGAACATTTATCCGTGCCATTTTGTGATCAATTTGGGTCAAGTTACTAAACCAAGCAGTACAAATCCCAGTAGCATTTATGGTCTCCGAAATATAATAAAAAAACTAAATGCGTAACCACGTAACCCAATGAAACTATCAAAATAAAACATTTTGAGATTGTTTCTTTTCAGTATTATATGTATTTCACAGGCCATTAAATAGGACATAGTATTATACAAAAATACTGGATCAGTACTTGTGTTTTATTTGGAGTAGTTATCAATATTGTCTCTCAAATCACATTACATTGAGTAAAACAAATTTGGCTATCTCCTGTGTAGTACAATACAGTAATTTGACACTGGGTATACATTTATGTTCTTCTCAATATTTGTCTAGACAAGCATCTCCAATTTACCATTTCAGAATTCACGTTTGCATTGCCTTCAAAGTAACATTAATCAAGTGGTCACAGAATCATTTTACACAGGTTTAACTTGGTGATTATCAGCACTTTTATGGTGCTCTTCCATATATGCACATAAGACCGATCCTGCTTTAACCCCATGAACCAGTTCCAAACCCTCCTTGTAAAAAAGTGGAATGTGACCTTACAGTTAAATATGTATTACCTTAAAACTGAAAAGACCAGTTATGTGACCTGCATTCAGCCACTACGATTTAAGACAACATCTCCTAAGTCACTATATTATCTTGTGTTTCATTTTTAACTGGAAGATTGGCTGTGGCATGGAAACAGTGGGCAAAATAAGGCACATTACTGAAAAGCTGTGCTCTATCACTGACAAGAGAAGTCTTGTGACAGTTTTTTTATGATAAAATCTAACACGAGTGGTCAGGGCAGAGTGGAACACTCACAGAGGTTTTTAAAGATGTTTGGAAATGTGAGGGAGGTCTATGCTTTCATGCTTTTTCGGCTTATAAGAAAAAGCCACTCGACTGACAAGAATATATTCCTGATAAAATAATTGAACTCACACTCCTTAAAGTGGAGCAGGGTTATAACATAGATGTCTTTATATTACATTCAAAACTCCTTAAAGTGGAGCAGGGTTATAACATAGATGTCTTTATATTACATTCAAATTTCAAAGCTATCTGTTTAAGGTTATGGTCAGGGTTGAACTATAATGGTTACCCTTCTAACAGCCTATATCAGATTGGGACCGTCTAAAAGTATTTCCCACAGATGTTGTGATAAGCCTGACTCAATCCCAAGACCATTGAGGTAAGAATCCAATGAAAAATTGCCAAACCTGATGCCCACCATCCCACCAACAAGTCTTCAAAGAAAATATATTGAAGACCCAGTTAAGTGAGTTTGACAATAGAGAATTACTCAATGGCCTCTTTAAGGTAATCACATTGATGTTTTGTATGACAGGAAATAAAAATTAGAGAGATAGAAAGAATATCTAATGCTAAGAGAATATTCATTGGCAGATATTTTATAGTTCTACAGCAAAGATTTACTCATCAGAAGTGTATTTACCTTGGTAATATTTCTCATTACTTTAAGAGTAACTTGTCTTTTTGCACTGAAACCAATGTATGCATATTGGCAATATATTTGATGATCAAACAAGTAAAGGAAGCATAACAAATACATACACATGTATAATTATTGTTTACTGAATCCAGCACTCAGAAATAAAAAAAATGTGTTATTAAATAAACAATCAATCAGGTGGCTTTGTAGTTGGTCAGAAACTCGAGGATTGTGTGCATTGAGGAAATCCCAGACTTAAGAACAATCAATTGAATGCAAAGCTTACTCAAGAACAGTCAACATAATTATCGGTTGTAGATTAAACCTTATCATATTGTAACCAAGAGTAAATAAAGCTTTAATGGTTAGAAAAGCGTTTTCTTTGGAAAATCGGGACGACTCTCACAAATCTAGGGCATTCAAACGCCTTGTTCAGATCTAGGAACATGTAATTTTTGCCAAAATATTAGAAAATATAGACCTTTGATGTGAGTTCACAATTGGGATTACGTGAGGATTTTGAAGCTCAACCACATTTGCTAAGCTAAACAGGTCAGTCACTCCATTTTAGTTACAATTAAGTTGACTAATTTGTTGTTGAAATCACCTTTAATAACGTTGTTTGACTTTAAATGTAGGTCTGGTTTTCAGTAATACCATCAGTTGTATTGTACTGTTTGGGTTTTAAATATTGGACTCATTGCTACAGCCATCAGCAGTCAAACATAAAATTTTCTGTCTGTTTATTGTTTTCTTCATAAAATGAGTATTTTCTTTTTGTTTATACATATATTTCAATGGGTGTGCGTAATGTTTTGCCAATATAACCTTTTTGTGCAGGTATTGAATACTTTATATTTAGTTACTTACATTAAAAATTACATTTTCATTAAGTTGGTTTTGAACCCACGACCAGCTAGGTGAGGGAGAAGAGATTAAATGGTAAACGCCAAACTTGTCAATCACTCTGCCACCATTTGTTTTAGCTATGTAGTGAGATTAAATACTCCTTCAGTCCTAGCGTGGCATTTCATATGCTCTCTGTTTGACTCTATACATAGACATGTTTACAAAATTCTTGAAAATAGAAGACACACTTTCAAAATTGCATTAAAATGGTTTAACTTTAATAATCACAGACAAGTGGCAAGTAAAAAAGCTTTTAATTTCGTTTTAGTTATAAGCATATTTTTGGGTTTAAGTTTTTTCTCATTGTAAAGTTATCTGAATGAGCACATTGTATTTCTAGGAAGTTTCAGACATGCCCGCAAGAAAGGTGAGTTGTATTTATTTTTATTATAATGCAGTCATTTGTGTCACATGAAAAATCAGATGTAATAATATGATAATGTAATATTATATTATACATTAGAGTTTACATTAATTTAAGTAGTAGTTTTTAAGATATAATTGATTGATTGATTGATTGATTGGAATGAAAAAACCTAGTGTACTACACTTGTGGTCCAAATTCTGTTTTAAAAATCGTCAGACACTAACAAGCAACTACTTACTTTCTTACTTTCTCACTTTGGGAAAAAAAAACTTAGACTCAAGGGGGGCATGTCACTTAGCCTTGCTGAAGGCTCAAGTTTCTTTGCGGGGAAAGTTTTCAGTTCAGATAATGGATTCTCAGTTTCTAAAATGTACTCATACATGTACTGAATTTTACAGCAGTCAAACAGCTAAGAGGAAGATCTCTGCTGCAGTTCTATCTGTTAACATGTATGAGTGCTTTATGAATACCAAATATCTGTGTGCATGTTTGAAAAGATATCATGCAAATTTGAGCCTTAAGCAAGGCTACAGGTCACTTTGAAGTATGGTTATCCATTGAGTGCCTAATTTATACAAATACAATGACATAAACATCTTGGATCACACACTTCTCTGATTTCTGGTAAGGTATTATCTTCTGACATGGCAGAGTGCTTTGTGATGAATACCAATTCTTTGTGTGTACTTAAACTGTTTTTGGTGTAAATCTCACAAACAGAAATAATAGTTCCGTCAAAGTACTTTCAATTGATTAATCATTTTTCCAAAGGCCGATATTGTGTATGAAATCCACACAGTCTCTGGCCATGATTTTGTATTTGGCGAATTGTGTCGTGATATGGACAATAAACATGGCCAGATCTCCCTCATGTCAATAAGTATTGATAATATATTTGTGTGTAATTTGAATTTTGTTCTTCAGGTGAAATATCCCATGTGTGGAAACATACACTAATGCTTATTTATTTTTAATTTTGAATGTCTTGACTTATTTTTCAGAGAATGGAAAAGAAGGGTAGAAAAAGGCTGCCCAAAAGATCCAAGACTGACGAAGGTAAGCAAATAACCACTGTCGCTATTAATAACATAGTTACATTGAAAATTTTCAAAAGGTAAAGATCCCATAATATTCAAAATATTTAATCAGTGTAAGATTGGCTGATCACAGACTCAATTTTAACACCCAAAAAAAACTTTTTGACTTGAAAGGGGGCACAGCCACATTTTAATTCTAATGGTACCTTTTTGCACTTAATTTCTGTCTTAAGAAAAGACTTTAGTCCTATAATACAGAAAAGAAAGCAGACATCCATGGTCATATAACCAGAGACATAGCAGGGGTCAGCACCACAAATGGAGTGGTTATGCTTTTGCAAAGAGATAGGTTTTCAACTTCTTTCTGAGGAGAGATAAATGGCTCAAAGTACATCATCAGGCAGATCATTCCAAATCTTTGGAGCATCATAGGGAAAACAGAGTCTTAAGTCCTTAGTAAACTTATATACTAGATAGGCAAAGTGGGGGACCTCGAGAACCACGGCATCAGCTTGACTTCTACCGGTATTGTACACACTATGTCTTGGTTTAAGAAAAGGTTCAAAATATGTGGGATAACCAATTTGTAGGAAGTTGTACACCAGTCAAGCAGTAGTAAGTAGGCGATTAACCTGAAGTCAAAACGTTGGTAGATGACCAGTACCCAATGGTTTCCAGTGAGCAGTCTGGACCAACTAGTATGCATTGATATCCTCCATCTCCGCAACTAACTATAAAGTTAATGTAGATAACACCCAAGTCAAAGTTATCAATTTAAACTTAATCCCATTCTGCTCTGTAATAAAGGAGTCTATTTTGCAACATTCTGGATTTGACACTCTCACTGAAAGTAAAGTTTCCTTTCAGAGGGAAGTGTTCTGAGAGAATCATAGTATTACGTGTATTGAGGAGGGTCCTTGTACTGGATCTACTTTGGGCATTATTATCTGAACAAACATGGCCTCTCTGCGCCTGGAATGAATAAAGACCTCAAATATCTCATGAAGATATTACCTCTGTTTTAAATAATTATCCATGCACAGTTGCAGTTTATTTTCACCATTCCAATGACAAGTGTACAAAATACCATGTTTTGTCCAGTTTTAAAGCCATTGAAACTAGTTTTGATTTGGTAAACATATAATTACTAGTGTTTGTACATTGTCAAGTATAGATATATAACTGTTAAATATATCAGTAAAATTTTCCAGGACTGTCAAAAATGTCATCAAAAACACTGAATCAGCCCTTAATTATCTCCCGCCTGCAGCTGAAGGCCGTGGTCAGGAGATTATCAAACGCCTTTCGTATGTGCGTTCGTGCATCTGTGCATCCATCCATTCATCACATTTTTGCATAAACCTTAATATCTCATTCATTTATAAAGATATCTTCACCAAATTTGCAGGGAATGTTTATGCCTATGACAACCTGTCGGTGCAAAATTTTAGCCTCATTTTGAAAAACAAAATGGCCGCTATAGCTTATTGTTTGAAAATCATAAAGGTGTTCTAAATCTTGAAATATTCCAGCTAGCTTTATCCAATTTCCACAAAAGCTATCTGGCTAGAAAAGCTAGCCTGATAGTAATTGTGGCCTAGTTCACAAAGCAAAATGGCTGCCATATCACATCTTTAATGTCAAACAGGGTTATCCTATTGAAAGGCCTTATATCTCCCCTAATATTGCCCTGGAAGTTTCGGAATGTGAAACAACTTATAGGAAGTCATGGGCTGGCAATCTTTTCCACTGTTGAATTTGACCTTTGACCCCTAGTGCAAGGCTAAATGGGGATGTCATACTAAAAAAGTTATTTCTCCCTTATTATTGGTGCTAAGGCTTCAGAATGTAAAGACAGACCATGAAAAGTGAAGGCCATGGTTGAGAGATTATAAAATACCTTCCATACGTGCGTCTGTTGGTGCATCCATTCATGTGTCTGTTCGTCAAATTTTTACATAAACCTTAACATCTCATTCATTTATAAAGATATCTTCACCAAATTTGCAGGGAATGTTTACGCCTATGAAAACCTGTCTATGCAAATTTTAGCCTCATTTTGAAAAACAAAATGACTGCCATAGCTAATTGTTTGAAAATCATAAAGGTGCTCTAAATGTTGAAATATTCCAGCTAGTTTCATCAAATTTGCACAAAAGCTATATGGCTAGAAAAGCTAGCCTGATAGTAATTTTGGCCTATTAGGAGTTCAAAATGTGAAAACAACTTAAAGAAAGTCATGGCCTGAGACTTTTTCAACTGCTGGTTTTTACCTTTGACCCCTTTTTCAATGTCAAGTGGGGTTATCTTACTACAAAGGCCTTATATTTCCTTTAGTTCTCCATTATTACTGATTCTAAGGCGGGAGATAACTGCCGCGGCAGTGGCCTTGTATCTCCTTTAGTTCTCCATTATTACTTATTCTACAGCGGGAGATAACCGGTGCGGCAGTGGCCTTGTTTTTGTGTGAAATAAGTAGTCATTGTATGGTCTTCTAGATAATCTGACATTTTGTTTGAAACCTAAGCATTGAGGATTGTGGCTAATCTAAGTTGAAATAAAATTCCAGTAAGACTAGCCAAAGTACTCTTGTCTGTATTAATGCAATACTTAATGCTTACAGCAGTGAAATTATGAAGTGAGCATAGATATTTAAGAAGAATGAACAAATAATACAACAGGATTTTTTATTATGCACTCATTCAGAGATGCCTTTTAGAGTACGTTATGAGAACTAGTCTTAAGACGTTTTTGCAAATACATTATTATTTCCCTGGAAATCCAACCATCATTGTTTATTTAGAAAACTAATATATTGCTTATTATAAAAACTGGAAGTGCGCAGTGAATGAAAACCAGTCTGTGCACATAGAATGGGGGGGGGGGGGAGTAAAGCATGTGATAACCGCCCGCTGAAAAACGGAAGTGCTGTTTCGATTGCTTGATTGTACGTTGGTAGTAAAATCGTCTGCTCTTACGAGAGCGATCATGCATTCAAAACAATATGGCGGCGTCCTTGTTCGTGTCACCTCATAAAAATAAAGGGATATTTCTTGAAACCAGGTAGGCCGGTCTTTATAATAGTAATAAATACCGATTGTGAGGACGTTTCTTACAGGATATACACCTGGCAAAAATTCCGTAATAATGCCCTCTCGCCTCATGGCGCAATGGCATTATTTAGAATTTTTGTCGGGTATATATCCTGTGACAAACGCCCTCACAATCGGTATTTATTACTACATTAACCCAATGCTTTGCAGACGCAATATCTTCCCAACAAGGGTAACTTGATGTTTAAACTAACAAACTTATGAGCAAACCAAATAAGATATGAGAGTCCTTCTAGGACAGTTATCCAGGGTTATGGGTGAGAACAAGAGTTAGATGCTGAATGGATAGGCTTAAGTTGAAAGGTGAACAAAATAAACTCAGTTTTTCAGGATTTAGTTTCAGTTTGTTTGATGCTATGAAATTTTCAATGCATTGTGATCATCTTTGAGAGTTTTCATTGATAGATAAAAGTGTGTTGTGGTAGTGTGATGCATGCATATAATTGATTGTTAACTGTACAAAAGTGGTGTTCATTGCTACTGTGTGACTGAAAAATAGGACAAAGTGGATCGGTGTACAAAGAAAAAAGTATTCAGCCCAAAATAGAACCTTGGGGGACATTAAACTTCAACTACAAGGGACATGACAAAATGGCACCTACCTTGATTGGCCGTGTTCTGTTCGGTAGACATGACCTGCACCAACACTCAATGGCGTCAAAACCAGCAGAAAATAAGAGACTAAAAGCAATTAACTGCCTTTAGCACTTTTAGACTTGCTCCAAGTCTTTGTATTTGTTAGTCACCCAAATCTGACATACATGAAATCATTATGAATTTACCAGATGGGTAGGAATCCTATTGTTTGATGAAATACTCAGTCATTCAGTCCTCCTATAATACCTAAGACAAAAGGACTTGAGGAAAGTCTACACTTTTACGAGAGTATTACTTTTTAAAGGCTGATTTAAAGTTAGTCAAAAGACAGGTGTCATCTAGGTGGGTCTGAAATTGAGTTGTCACCTTTCTTTTGAGGATCTTTGAAATGAATTTTAGATTGCAAACAGGCCTGTAACTTATGAGAAGTTCTTTTACATGGTTGATTTCAAATGAGTACTGAGTGAGATGACATGGGTCTGTTTAAAAAATGCCTTCTTCAAGTTATACGTTTATTATCTCCCACCTGTGGCCGAAGGCCGTGGTCGGGAGATTATAAAACGCCTTCAGTACGTACATATGTGTGTCCGTCTGTGCATCCATTCATCACGTTTTTGCATAAACCTTAATATCTCATTCATTTATAAAGATATCTTCACCAAATTTGCAGGGAGTGTTTATGGCTATGAAAACCTGTCTCTGCAAAATTTTAGCCTCATTTGGAAAAATAAAATGGCCGCTATAGCTAATTGTTTGAAAATCATAAAGGGGCTCTAAATCTTGAAATATTCCAGCTAGCTTTATCAAATCTGCACAAAAGCTATATGGCTAGAAAAGCTAGCCTGATAGTAATTTTGGCCTAGTTAAAAAAAAAATGGCCGCCATATCACATGCTTAATGTCAAACAGGGTTATCCTATTAAAAAGGCCTTATATCTCCCCAAATATTGCTCTTAGAGGTTCACAATGTGAAAACAACTTGTAGGAAGTCATGGCCTGGGAATCTTTTCCAGGTGGTGAATTTGACCTTTGACCCCTACTTCAAGGTTAAATGACGTCATCACACTAAAACATCCTTATTTCTCCCTTATTATTGGTGCTATGGCTTCAGAATATAAAGACAGACCATCAAAAGTTCTGGCCTTCAAATGTTTTGCCTGAGAAAAATTGTGGCCTTATTTTGAAAAACAAAATGGCTGCCATATCCAATTATTTAAAAATTATTAAGATGCTCTAAAACTTGAAATATTGCAGCTAGGTTCATCAAATATGCGCAAAATATATATTGCTAGGAAAGCTAGCCTGATAGTAAGTTAGCCTAGTTTCAAAAACAAAATTGCTGTCACATCACATGTTAAATTGGATGATCCTATTAAAAAGGCCTTATATCCCTTATCATTGCTACTATGGGTTCCAAATGTGAAAATGACTGATACGAAGTCAAGGCCTCAGACTATTTTCCAATTGCTGACTTTTACCTCTGACCCCTCCTTCAATGTCAAGTGGGGTTATCGTACAAAGGCCTTATGTCTCCTTTACTTCTCCATTATTACTGATTCTAAGGCAGGAGATAACCACTGCGACAGTGGCCTTGTTATAGAAGTGATAGGGCTGAAAATGATAAATTCACTCCTTTTCAAGTCATTTGATTATCAATGAAGTGCTGGGGTGACAAAGATACCTTCACTAAGCTTTATCAATCATGTGTTTATTAATGAAATGATAGGGTTAATAAGGATACATTGACTTAGCTTCATCAAGTCATGTGTTTATTAATGAAATAGCATGATAGATAAGAATACCTTCACTTACCTTTTCAAGTCATGTGTTTATTATTGAAATGATAGGAGTTATAAGGATGCCTTTTAAGTTGTGTGTTTATCATTTAAGGGGTGGGGATGATGAGGATATTCAAATAACCAATGTATGAGCAGGATAAAAAGGAAGGGAAGTGGAAGGTTTGGTGAGATTGAGATATTTCATCAGAAGGTGGTCGGGGGGTTTAAAAAGGGAAAGAAGATATGAGTTATCACAGTGTTGGAATGTGGCTGGTTTTTCTTGAATAACCATGATGAAGGTGAAAAACTAACCATAATCTGTATTTATGCAAATGCTGGATACATGGAACATGAATAAAGTGGGAAGGGAATGCATAAATATCAAACTATGTGCTGGTACCTACCCCTCCACCCCACAACGGCTACTGTGGGCGATAATTGAGGTTCACACAAGTATCTGCCTATAATTATTAGAAACGGACTTGTAGGTTGTATCATGTATGTGTGAGAAGAAATAGTGAATAGTAGTATTGGAGTTTTTAAAGGTACCGTAGCTCTTTACTTGTATTTGATATTTTTAGATCAGTAATTAAAAAATAGTTACAATGAAATAACAACATCAAAGGTGAAGATTAAATACTTAAGGTACAACCAAAGAAACGTGATATGGTAACAAACATTTCAATTATTGTCACCAATTCCTCAACTCTATGTAAGACATACTCAATGATTTTCTGGGTGATTGAGAAAGATCGTCAGTTCATGAACACATTTCCCTTAAATGTGATCAAAGTAAATACAACAAGTCACTATTTCCAGTTGATTAAACTATGTGTCTAATGAGTATTCAACTGTAGTAAAATGAGACAAGCTGTACAATGGGAGTGTACAAATATAAACAAATGCACCTTGAAAAGTTATGAATATCATGAGCTTAACCTAATTATGATGGAGTCTGACTTACTCTGGTAAGTTAATGGAATGTTCCATGGTAATCTAGGTTTGCAACAGAATGTTTCTCATAAGGATGAAACTGTGAGCTAGTTTACCTTGTGATCTAAGCCTCAAATTCATTGTTTAAATGTATTTAGACCATAGATTTTATGGTATATCTCTATTATAACATGATAAATATTTACAAATAATAAACTCACCTTTTCATCTTAACATTATTTGGTGTTTAATAGTTGTTTTACGCAAAAGAAAATGAGTGTTCCATCATTAAAGAGTATTATTATCATTATCAAAAGTCGAAATTTGTGGCATACTGCCATGTCATTTTACAATACACATTTTGTGTTGTCCAAATTTGTCCACGTTTTAACTTTTTCAGAACTATGCAGAGCTTCACCTATTTTGATTGTGGCGTCATAACTTCAAATTGCAATTGCACATCCTGTCTAATTTGCCCCATTTAAATCGTTCATCAATATGTCTAATTATTATAGAAGTTTGAAAACAGATAAACTGATCATAACTATGCTATTACAGTTCCTCATTGAGATTTTTAAACACATTTCTGTTCTCGTGGGGTAAACTACCCTGGCAGTTGAGCCCCTTCATTAACATTTTCAAGTACAAGTTTCCGTTAAGGCAAGGTGGATAACATTGACATTTGAGGTCCCTCATTGATTTTTCTCAAATACATTTTCTTTTTTTCAAAAGGTAATTGGCCCTAGCAGTTAAAACATGACGTAAAAATACAATTTGTAAATATAAATAACTGATACGTGTAATTGTCCTGGAGCAAGGCTAGTATAAATCCTAATCCCAGGAGAGAAAACACTGAGGACAGTTGAAGTGGTGTGAGGTGACACATCCACCCTGACACTACTTGTTGAGGAGATGGGTGTTTGTGAGTAATCTTATTTACAAAGACCATACACATGACTGATTAGGTTAGATAAATAAAGTGAGGAACTCCGGTAAAATGGTTGAATATATTGTGTGTTAGATTAAAATTTATACATGTTGAAAATTGCTAATTATTTAAGATGAAGTGTAATATATTATGCCAATGGGTTTTATGAACGATGCCATTTATCATTGCTTTAGAAAAATCTGTTATCAGCTTCAGTCTAAAAGTCCAAAATGAGGTTCATTGTAGTCGTTCGGTCTATCCGTAAATTTAGGCAATTCTAAAGTAATAAGTATTGGATAATGCCTTTTGTGGTGTAATTCTGTTAATTTAAGTTTAGATGCAAGTAGAGTAGATTTAAGACTTAAGTTCTTGACAACAGCTATGATTACTGTGATCAGGAGTATGACAGAGTTGCGCTAATTGCAAGTGCCTGTGTAAAATATATTTAATTTGACAAGGAGTAATAATCTATATGGACTTTCACTTAGGATTTACAGAAAGCTCAATGTAAGCCATGTATGTACTTTAATTTTGCGAACATTTAACCTAGTGCTAAATAGTTGCAGAACTATACGCTACAAACTGTTCAGTTACATCAAGTAGAAGAACAAAGCACAATGGCTTCAAGAGAAAACAACAGAGTCACAAAACATAATGGACAACATAACATTTCTAATACTGGAATAAAAATGAAATCTCACGAAAATACATGGAACCGATCTCACAAACAAAAGAAGACTGAACTGCCAAAAGTAACAAGAAGCATGACAAACCCAAATAAACAGAAAACTGATCAAACTATTAAATATAAAGCTTCTGAGAGCAATTGTACAAGGTTCAGTGATACCATTTCTGCATTAAATAGAAATGATAGCAGAACAGGTAACAAATCAACCAAACAAAAGGCAACGGTTGAAGTAAGTGAGGAAGAGAGAAGATGTGATCTGAAGAGAAGGTTGAGTTTGGGCAGTAGTCTGAGTGTTGAGGGACCTTCTTACTGTCACCATACCTTGTCATCCAGCAGACGGCAGAGCATTAACAGCCAGATCTCATGGGGAAGTTCTGAAAGTACTGCAAGAGAGAGTAGAAGAACCAGAAGTGGTAAAGTGTCTGCAGAGGTTATAGATGAAGAGAGAGGTAGGTTTCGATTCATCATCTGACATAAAAGACATAGTAGACCGTTCTATAGGCCACGCCCACTTGCTGGTTTCCTGTATTTTAGTTGTCTCCATGTCAGGCCTTGTCTGACAAACAAATGGCAAAAATGGCGGGAAATCAAACGTAAACATTGAGTATTTCAAGATATACGAGAAAAACATGTATAATAAATGACTGGATGGAGCATAGAATAAGAAATGATACAATATTGTATATTTGTTTTATTGTGACAAAATTAGAAAATAAATAAATAAACATTTTATTGATCAAAACAAAACCACGTGCATTGCAGTAATTTGTAAACAATGGAAGACATTTTAAAGTAGTTAGGATTGATGATATAATTTTTTTTAACAAATTACACTTGGTTTCTTTTTATTCCATTGTCAGAAAGCAATAATATTTACAAATATATCCCTAAAAATGGTCACTTTTTTAAAATTCAAAATGGCGCCCGTCCTTGCCCTTGAAAATCCGAGGAAATGATTGGTTGTAGCTATTGTAGTAAACAGGATGTTTGCCAATTTGCGGCATTTTGATTGACACCGTGGAACGGTCTATAGAGAGGTTGCGAACAACGTTTTTGAAGCCCGTTGTCCCGTGAAATTTTTCTTCTTCATGTCTTTTTACCTGTTTCCTCACCATCGCGCATGCGCAGAAATGGTTATATTATAAACCGAAAACACTTTATTTAATATAACATCCAACATATTGTTGAAAGTTATCGATATATGTACATTATATTTCTTAAACTATCATTTAACAACCATAAAATACAATAATAAATGAGATCCGTGGTTCACAATGCATGATCTTGTCTTATGACACTCATTGTGCATTGTGATCTTGTTTTAATTTACGTTGTGCTTTTGTGCTATGTTTTAAATAAAATGTTCACAACTTCTCTAATGTGGATAACCAGATGTCATGGCGTTAAGTTGTGACATTGTTTCAGGCCTGAAAAGATGTAGTAAGGTGTACGAAAAGGGGATTAATAATGAAAATGACATGTCTTGATCTGCTGTCTAGTAGGGAACAGATATTTTTTGGGGGGAAGGGGGGGATTCTGATTTCAGGGTTTTTGAGGAGAGAATAGAACCTGGGCATCAGCAGAGGTAACTGGTAAAGGATAGATTTTGATTTCTACATCTAGTGTAATAGAGAATTCGACTTATTAGGTATCACAGACAAGATAAGTGAGTCAGAAGAGAGTACATGTATATAAGAAATTGGCAAAACAGAAACCAGGTTGAAGTATTAAAATTGATTGTAGAGAGCATAGAGATGTTCTATGACTAAATTGTTTAATTGCCATGCAGTAAGGTCATATGTCTAGGTTTTACATCCTATTCAACAGTCAATGTTATACCAGGAAAGACCACTAGCGCATCCCACATGCTACCACAAGTAAGTTGGTTGAGACAAACGGGGAGAACTTGATCATGCATTGTAAATGATATTCATTAAGCAAGTACAATGCCAGCTTTCGTAAGTCCCAGTCCTGAATGAGATTTGAATCTTCACTGTAGATGTAAGGGCTAATGGTTAAAGCACTGAACTACCAGATATCAGTGTCGAGATGTTGGAGCCCATCTTAAGATCATTTACATGGAAAAATATCAAAACAGATACTTAACAGCAATAAATGTGTGTTTTACACCCATGGGACGAACAGGCCAACTTACACTTATTGTATTTACACCTTGCCCTTTATATGGTATTGATAAGTTGATAGTAAATCAATCAAAAAAATTGTTGGGAGAAAATAAATGAATTAGCTAAATGGCACAGCTAGCTAAGAAATGAATTTTAATGCAGGAAATTGGATGATATATTCCGAGGAACATTAAGGCATGACTCTTACTCTAAGATATAAACTTAAAATAAATATAAGATTTATGTTTCCAGTCAGACATGTTTGTATGTATCACATATATGGTGTATGTTAAACAGTTAGGTATTGCATTAACAAATCTTTGACATAGCACTTAAATATCACAGGTATTTTAATTTGTGCTTCAGAAATCACTGAAGTCTTTAAGATGTTTGATAGGGATGGCAATGGTACAATTGATGCATCAGAACTCAGAGAAATCATGTACATCCTCGGTCAGGCCACAACAGAGGAGGAGCTTCAGGCCATGATTTCAAACTTAGACCAAGACAGTGAGTCAATGTGCTGTTCATGCTAACTTGTATCACCTAATAGCTATCAGCCCAATTGCTGTACCTCATGTTACATGTATTTGAAACTTTACATCATTTACCATGTTACTGCTCTGGCCACACTACATGTGCCATTCCCTACATTTGTTAAACATGCTTACGAGTCTGTAGTTAGGATTTATATTTTGAGACACTGCATGAGTGCATTTTATACCAGCCTCGATGGAAATATTCTCAGATTAGCTTAGTTCACTAAGGAAGGACCTCTGAATAGGTCTATATATTTATATATGTTTTACGTCACTCCTCAGTCCTCCACACACTGCTAGATTTCTGTTGATAGACTTTGCATGCTGTTCTATTGCATGATTATCCTTAGCCACAAACTAAAGTTTAATTTTTAAAAATATTTTCTTTATTTTTCCTCTGGCAACCTGAAACCAATGTCCTCAATCCTAATTCTCTTCTTTAGCAAACTGTATTTGAACTGCAGCATTATAACCCTCATTTACCAGCTGTCTATAATCCCTACCTCCTCAATATCTCTGTTTTAAATTTCGCCTCATGGTTTAAATGCGCACATTCATTGTCCTTTTTTCAGAAAATGGTGTTTTAGACTATGAAGAATTTAAAGGTGTGATGAAAGACTGCCTGAAAGATGATGACGAGGCCCAGTTGGAAATTACTGACGCATTCAGTGTGAGTATTCTCATATTACAAAACGTCCCCTTCCTGGAAGTTTACCATCTTATCTTTGGTTTCTGCTCACCCATTTGCATTCTGGGCTTGGTTCTCTATAATAATGTACAGATTTGGGCTGATGGGCCAAAATTGTACTCTTATATATTTTAGCATTTATCTTTTACTAGCAAAGATAGATGGTAAAAGTTGGGGTTAACTTTGTGCTTTCCCTATTTAATATAAATATACTAGTATCCCCGTAATACTATACTATTATAATAACCATAGTTTACTGTGTATGCTTCAAAATATTTAAGTTTTTTAAATAATATTTATAAGTAATTCTGCCTATCATTGTTTTACTCCTGTGGAATAACAATATAATGTGAGTAGTTCATAATGCCCAGTTGGCTACTCGCAGATATCTTCAGTGACAGTACTTAGAAAGCACAGATTTAAAATCAGTTACTGAATTCAGAGACATATCTAAGTGAAAAGGTTAGAGGTTTATGTCTCATTCAACAGCCAGGGTCATATTGGGATAGGTCCTCAGTATTTGCAACAGTAGGAGCAGAACCCACATAGAGGTTACATCCTGTGATTAGATGCCAAACTTGCTTACCACTAGGACCTTGACCTTGAAATATTAACAAGTCTAAGTAGTTCAATAGCACAGACATATTTAATGCAAGCAGTTGGGTCAGAATAACTAAAGTATTGATGTTATTGGCTGATGTTTATTGTATCATTTTCATTGATAACAATAGCAAGTATTATGTCTGACCATGACCAAGGCTGGTGGCCAATCGCCAATGCCAATCCTAGTTTTCCCCAGGCAAAGAAAAGCTTGGGTAACATCCACCTTTGGACAGTAAATAATAAACAAATATCCAACCAATTCGATGCATATTTTACCTTATAATAAGCATGTGTAGTATATTAGGTGCTTGGATTTGCCTGCTGAGAACATTGGTAAAAATCATCCAAATCAGCCACAGAATAAGTAAGTTATAAAGTTATGACAACATATTTTCAGATATTTGACCAAGATGGAAGTGGTTTCGTAGACAGAAAAGAATTGGGAAAAGTTCTCACAAGATGTGGAAAGTTCAAAAAGAAAGAACTGGATGAATTGTTTGATGCTATGGATGAAAACAAAGATGGACTTATAGATTATGAAGGTATCTTTAATCAGATTACCTCTGATTCGTAACTGAACACAACTGGGACACAAAATAATTATTTCTGCTTGTTTTATATTAATTACTGAAGATTTTACTTGGCCAGACAATAAACTGGCATAAGCATAACTTATAACAAAGACATTTAAGAGGAACAAAGAAAATGCTTACCAGCTTTTGTTAGCATGAAACTGACAGTATGGGGTGTTAGAGTACCAATCAGTGGTCACCTTTCAACATGCTATATGGTTGTGTCAGCAATTCCTGTAGGTTAAAGTATTTCCAGATTGTTATGATTTGTGGACTGTGCTACTTTATTAAGCTGTATACAAGAGTTTAAATTGGTGTTAGATTTGGATTCAGTTGGATAAAACTGTCCTTGTAACCATGAGATCAGCATGCGTAAAAGCGTGAATTTGTAGATACTGTTTGAGGTATTACTTTTATGACTACCAAATCCCTTTTACATTTGATTTTATTTATCTTGATGTTTCAATACATTGCGTAAATATTACTTCCAGTGACATTTCTTTTCTAGTTTAGGTTACCAGACATTTCTTAAATAACACCACAAGTGGTATTTTCTTCGAGTTTAGGTTACCTTTTGGGTCATATCATGGGGGAACCCAGTTTATTATAATATCAACAACGTCAACAGTTTTGTGTAGTAAGCCACTGAAATTTTAAAAGTTTACTACAAACATTCAAACATGCACAAACGAGTTTGGCCTGATATGTTGAGCTCGATGAGGATAAATCTTGCGCATGCACAGATCACAAATTCCAAGGTGACAAGAAAAAATGCTTGGAATACCTTCTCCGATTCAAGTAAACAAATGTAAAGAGGGAAATGCTCAGTTTCTGTTTGTGCAAAAAATTTTGTATAATAATTATAATAATTATAGCATAGTGTACATTCCATCATAGTGCTACTAAGAATGCACACACATGACTATAAAACATGTATTTACCCTGTTTTGCTTTTGTTGCCATCTTGAAATTCTGAGTGCACCCACCAGTCGTGGAAATTACTCAATGCAGATAAATCTTTGTATTCACAGAAGATTTCTGGGCTGTTTGGCTTATCCTGTACATATGCAGACACACTTGCCATGCAAATCCAAACTCGCTCAAGATAATTAACTACTGCACTGTAAAGTATATACTTTATCTAAATATTATTACATTTCAGAATTTGCCAGAGCGATGTGCACACGGATATTGTAGCCTACTGATGGCAAGTATTTCTTTCATTCATTTCAGCAGACATACTGCCTCCCTGCATAAGTTGGCCGCAGTCATAAGTTGGCCGCCCTCACCACAGGTTCACAGGGCTTTAACATGAGTGGCCTACTACACTCTGAAATAATGTACTATTGTTAAACTTATTATATGCAACAGTTTTCATTGGTGTACAGTAATCTATTTGTCTTTCTGGAGCCTGTAGATGAGCGGCAGCCAACTTATGACTGCGGCCAACTTATGCAGGGTAGCAGTATAAGTAATGTTAGTTACATGGGCAGTTGAAATCCAGGCTTGCTAGTTGGTCAAGATTCTAGAGATTTGACATTCACAAAAACCTGTCAATATGAGGTTAAGGACAAGATTCAGGCCGGCAGCCTTGGAGGAGGAGGGTATTTTACCAGTTCTCCAGCTCAAAATATGAGTGTGTCTTACCAGTAGACCACATCAAATTAGGAGGGTGTGCCACCAGTAGACCACCTTCAAGACGGTACGTCTCACAGTCTTTGGCGTTGGGCAAAATGCTCCTGTCCTTCAACTATGTCCCATATGTGATCTGGTGACACAGTGGTGAAACATCCATTAACTTGCGCGTTCTACGGAAGTTTTAAAATGTAAAAAAAAATCCTCTTCTGACTGCCTCACCATGAGCATGCGCAGAGGAATGGCAGCATGTGCATATGAATTTCTTGCTTCACTAACTGAAGGTGTAGACAACAGTGTATATGAGGTTGTAACTCTTTGTGTGTAATACAGTGACAGAAGGTGAGTGGGGGTAAATGGACAAACCTCAGATGGTGATCAGATAGGTGTACTATAGTATATGCAGCATAGTAAATACGGCATTGTACAAATACCATCACCATTAAACCATAATAACTTTCTATAATAATCAAATTAGCAAAAGAGATTTAATAAATTTGCATATAGGGTGCATCTGACCCAGTGCAGTACATCATACTTTTTATTTTGTAGGTTGGTATGACAACGAAGCTGGGAAATCAAGATAGTAAGGAGATTCACATTGACTTTGTCACCAGGAGATTAAATTCAGCCTCCAAATGCCCAGCATTGCCTTATCCTAGTGCAGAAAGACTGAGACATTGTCATTTAGTTCATGTAGTTACACTTGAAGTCTACTTATGCTATATTAATAGTTAGTTTTACTTGTGATATACACGTCAGTCGTATCAAGACAGATAGTTTATCGAGGAATAAGCTGGATAAACACTTCTACACTGTGAAATTGTTTCAAATTGGAAATAAAAAAAAATGATGTACCAATGAGGACTCTGACACGGAAACCAGCAGTTGAAAACAGGACAAGTTTGTTGAGAAAGTGATTACAAAAGAGCAAACTGGGTACTTGTAACAACATCGGTGAAGCCTGACATTTATTAAGTATTGTCACTTAATTTTTGTTTTAAACATAATATTCCTTATGTTTTACGACTTTTGATATTTCTGTTGTTTGATAAATTTTGTTTACATCAACGGCCATGTTTCCATTGATGCCGCGTATAGTAATTTCATACATTACCTGGATTTGTAGGCAGTTATTGTACAGTGGATGCCCATGTTTTGCCTTGAATTAGTGCCCTGCTGATATCAATAGTATGTTAACTGTAGATACTGAAATTTTGACGAGACATTCATTGCAGCTTTTCAGCCAGACAGCTTGGATTGTGAAACAATAATGTTAAATCTGTATCAACTTCTTGAGAACAAAATGGCAATTATTGAAAAAAAAATAGTTATATCGAATCTCTTAAATTGTACCAATGAAATTTCCTTCCAGATACAAATTGATAATTATGTGGCAGTACACCAGTCAAAATTTATATCACTGGGAGTTATCATGTTACATCCCTAAACGTGTACATTGTTGTGCCCAACACTATATAAAAGTACATTGTATGACTACATTATGATATTAATAAAAATTGTTTTCTGTTGAATTTGTAATTATGTACAGACAGGGCCAAAAATTGTTTGTGCTGGATAATGTAAAGTGATATTTATAAAAAACAATTGCGTTTAATTTGTATAATTAAAGTGATTTTTATAATGAAATTTGTATTGGCAGAAGTGGACCATGTACATATATATCTAATAAAAAGACCACTAACTTATTAATCTTTTAGAGTGCTTTTCAAGGGACGATAATAACTTCTTTATTTGAATTCAGTGTCCTTGATTTAGGACATGCATAACAAAGTTACAAGCCAACACTTCTGTATCAGAAATGCCGATTAGACAGAGATAATATAATCCATTTTACCCTTTATTTATGTACCATGTTGAAGCTTATGCCAAATTAACAAGCACAACAGTATTCTATAACATTTTTGTGTAAAAGAAGACATTTAAATTTCTTAAGTGGCTTTCACATTTGCCAGAACAATGACAAAAAATACTACATCTCCTCTGGTTGAACAGCCGCACATGAAACTTATCAAGGGGTGGGCGACAATGTACAGACTTTGGGAATTTTTACTTGTTACATCACAATATAAACAAATTTCAGTTCTGTTTAAGAAATATAATAGGAAAACTTCACATATGACATATATGAAAACATTTAAATCACAAAGGAAAATGACAATAACATATGAATGCATAGCACGGATATTGTATAGTTCACCATCGTGAGTGACATACATTTTTGTATATGTCTAATGAGGGTTGTTTTACTTTTATTTGCTTCCTTACTTAGTAAATCAGACCATAATTATCAAAGGAATATAAAATTAACTTTAGAAAATATACATGCTTTCAGGCATCAGTAAATATAAAATCTTTAATTTTTTACTCAAGATTTCTCCGCCATTTCTGCTCAAATTTTTAATGCAAGAAAAACGGTTAAAGATATCTTATTGGTGGTGTAAATCTTCATCGCTTGATTAATTAATGAAATGCTTTATGAAAATTCTTCACCTATTTACGTATTTGTAAACATAAAGTTACATATGCTGTATATTTTGGTTCTTTAGCCTGCCACTGGGGATAGCACCTAATGACAGAGGACCGCCATTTTAAGTGATCATCGGAGCCACTATGTATCTGACTGTACCTGGGTTTGAACCCACGTCCTCTGAGTTCCTAGACAAGTGTGCTACCCATTAGGCCACAGAGGCAGATGACAAAGAAGATATGATAAAACAGTGGCCAGCTTTGGGGTTGTTAGGGGAGGTCCTAGTGACCTAGTGATTGACAAGCTTGATACTAAATTATTTAACTCTAACCTGTGTGGCTGTGGTTTTGAATCGAGGTTATGGCAGTATGTGAGAAAAAATGTGGGTCCACCTTGATATGATGACTTTATCTAATTCTAATTGTACTTTAATAACGCTACATCACTATCTACAGAAAAAAACACAGAAATCCATAATCAATTGGCCAGATACACAGTCCAAAAAAGCCCCCACAAAAAAAAAAAAAACACTTGGACAACTAAGCTTTTGCAAAGAGGTAAGTTTTTAACTTCTTGTTGAATATGCAAAAGTGGTTGTCCATGCATCCTTTCGGACAAATTGTGGCTTAAAAGTAGCTGAAATCCCAACCTTTATATGATCACTTCCAAACGATCTTAGTGCTTTGAGGAATGGATTATAATCAAACGCCACTACATTGGTGGACCTGCTAAAGACATTTTTTTAAATGTTCTTAAACATGTACTTGCATAACAGAGAAGTCAGGCGGGGGTTAACTCATAGAGCACAGCTGAAAGTAGGACACAGGACTTAAAATCATCAATAATACATTCATAATGTATCATTGGAGTTTTTCATTTGAAACTAATATCCATTAGTTACTGAGGAAAAATACTAAATAGATACTATATAGCCTAAATATAAAGCACGTTATTATAAAAGCTGCATAGGTTATTTATTCTTTTCAAGTCAAGAGTTACAAAAAATAATTTCATTACATTTTGTCCCTGTAAATCATGAGCAGTTCTTTTATACTGTATATCCGGATACAGTCATAACCTTCTGTACGAGTGTTGTGGTCAATAGTCACTTTGCATGACACAGAGTCATTACAGAGTCCCTGCTTCACAGTTTGTGAATACATTTATTCATTTTATTAATAAGACACTGTTCCCTGGAGGGATTTACCACTAACTGTGCCACATTTTAAGCTCTCAAATTAGATTAAAATGTGTTTCTTTCTATCAAGCTGTGAATTGACATTTTACTAAACAAAAGCAATAACAGAAATAATATCACTGATTTTACAGTGCAATAATAAAATATAAAAAGGGTTACAGTAAATGGAAGATTCAAGATTTGCTTCTGACTTCCACACAGATCCATAATTTTTCTACCAGAAGCAAATGGATATTGATCAATTTACTCAAACCCAGGGTCATGCTTTAACTACATTATCCTTGTAAGAGAATTTTTATAGGAGTTATGTCAGCTATAATGAAAGCTAATGGGTTATTGTTTATGTTCTTAAATATTGAGGATGTAGATTATTAAAACAAAGGATATTAAATGTACTAAAACGATGATTAAGTTTACCACAATAGACAAATCACTGGTGAGTGTTTTATTAATATATTGCTACATAAGGAGATTGCATCAAGCCGTAATTTATTTGCACTTTAAAGAGAAATAAATTTCAATAACAAAGACTTTATTGGTAATTAATAGAAAAAAATGATGTTAAAATGAAATTGTTATATTACCACAATGTTATATAATCTTGACAAGATGTGTCTGAGGATTCAAGCTTTAATTTGATACTATTAACAGCAATTGAAAAGGAATTGGATTGCACCACATTGTGGACATAACATGAAAGGTTGTTCCACAGCTGAGGATTTATTTATTTATTTACCCATTTATTTATTTATTTTTTCGATGTTTTGTGTCACATTTAATATTTTTTTGTATTGTTTATATTGTGACGGGTAGTTAGAAGGACAGAGGACAAATATTACATAAATTTGGTAAAGGTATTGTACTGTAAAACTCTGATCAAGGTAAAACAACTACCAGCTTTTCCACTTGAGATCACATCAGGACTCGAATTCAGATATCAGAGATGGGAGGTGAGTGTGTTACCACTGGGCCACTAGGGCCACGGCCGCAGAGAATGAAACTATATAGTGAACTACTTGAACCCACAACCTTTCAATCTAGAGAAGAACAAAAAGGCAACCCAAGTGTCACTAGATAAGGTTTCTAGTGGACTGGAACCCACAACCTCTCAATCTAGAGATGAAATAAAAGGCAACTCATGTGTCACTAGATAAGGTTTTCAGTGGACAGAAACCCACAACGTCCCAATCTAGAGAAGAACTAAAAGGCAACCCAAATGTCACTAGATAAGGTTTCCAGTGTCACTGGAACCCATAATCTCTCAATCTAGAGAGGAACTAAAGGGCAACTCATGTGTCACTAGAAAAGGTTTATAGTTGACTGGAACCCTTAACCTTCATGTGACTGGAATCCTCATCCTCTCAATCTAGAAACCCACACTCCACCAACTGAGCTATAAGCGAACTTTCTATCAACCAAGCCAGTAGCAATGATTTTATCACTTCTTGGGTTGTCACAGTCTGTCTTGAAACCTGCCATAAGGTTCTTGCTGGTCCTAAGTAACAAACACCTCTGGCTGTCCACAGAGTGGTTAATCTAATGACATGAGCCAGCCCACATTTAGGCATCAAATGTCAAAGAACAAATCTTTCAAAGAAATCAAACCCACAACCTCTCAGTTTACAGGTCAACACTCTACCAGGCAAGCTGTAAAGGAAATACACACGAGCCAAGTCAGTAGTAATGATTTGATCATTCCTCGGGTTCTGTCACAGATACATTAATGAAAATGCTATAATGCTGCCCAAGACTTTACTATACATTATCCAAACAAAACTGTCTGAAGAACATTAACAGCAGACATTTGGCAATTCAAAGCCCTCCATGGTGAGTTAACTGATTGCACCGACAGCAAAAATTGTTCAAATGAAGTGATTGGGGGAAAAGGTTCAAGTAAGTAGCAATATATCTGACAGTTTGCTTTAAAAGACAAGATATTAAATTTTATAATAGAGAAAACTCTCGAGCTTGTATATGGTTGACAAATTAAGGATGGCCAGTAGGTACAGTGGATTGAGGTCAGGCCAAACAGACATTCATAATTATTCTGCCAAAAGACTGTACTTAATTTACCAACAAAGCACAATATATTGGCCGTCATTTCGACCATGTAGTTACTGCTCAGATTAAACTTATTTTGTTAACTAGCACAGCATCAATACAACAGTGATGGGGCCCACCTTTTTGGACGCTAAACCTCTATAAATCAGCACTATATTGCGTATCATAATAAAGAGAGAGAAATACTATTAAATTATAAATTTAAATCATGGTGGCATGTCGATAATTATTTGCTAATAGTTGTAAATATCTTATTTTGGGACTAATGGCTTGCCAAAACTAGATAAAGTGTTTACAGTAATGGGTTGTCATTTTTGCACAAAGTATACAGCACATTAGTTAACCAATTAAACAGTCAGCTAATCCATATTCCAAAATCTGTTTTCATAACATTACATAAATCAGACAACAATGACAATTGGATGCCGTAAATGATTCTTATGCCTACCAACAAATCAAAACCTAAACATTATTGATGATAACATGTGTAGTGGAAGTTAGCCTCCTATACAGATCAACAGAGTACTGTATACGTCTGATTGTAGTATCTTAATTGGACAGATCTACAGTTGTTTTTACAAGTTGGCCTCTATTTTTAACAGTTTATAATTATCTTAAATATCCATTCTGTTAGTCTCTCTCAATTCAAATATTCTATAAATTTAAGAACTGAATCCATCAACCCATAAATAATAATTTAACTAACTAATCGTGGAGAAATACTTTACATTGTTTTAACTGTATCGTTTTTTGTCAACAAAAGTCTTTGTTTATCTCAGTTAAGGGGAGTTCTCACTTTTCCGGTTTATTGACTCTAAAAATGTAATTTTGTCGTGGTCTAACAGGAAAATCAAAATAAGAAGGAGAATATTTGCATTTTTAAATACTTATCATAACAGACATTATTGTACTTGTAACATGTTACTTCTGTAGGTTTAAAATTTCAAAGACCAGACGCAACAATAAAATTAGCCGCCATTCAGATTTGTCACCTAAAAGGTTTTTTTAACATTTCAAAACATCGAAGCCCTTATAATGGAGAAGAACAAAGCATGAAAAGAAAATTCTCTTTTCGGTAGCAGTTCCTGCTCCTTTGTCAGTCTACAGTAAAAGTACCCTGAAAAACGCAACCTTAAGATATAACTTAAAAGATTAGATTGACAAAATAAATTCTCATTTTAGGTGTTGTTACTGTTTCTGTGTCAGTCCACACCAGTATTTACTAGTGAGTACAATGCCACCAGTGGTGTGAGCACTTGTGAGAGTGGAGGAGTGCAGTGTTACAATCACGGCAGATGTACAGAGTCTCAGGACCCGGTGTGTCTGTGTGCTACAGGCTACACAGGACAACACTGTGAGCAGGGTGGGTGTTGAAGTTTTACATGAACCAGTGTGTTTAGAAATCCAGCGGTTATATTATATTAGTTTTACTGTTTATGGACTTTCACTATATATATGCTGTAACTAGGTCCTGTCTGATCACTAACTTAAGCAGTACTGGGCTTGGTTAGTACTTGGATGGGTGTCTGATTTCTGGGCCAGGTATGGGCAGGTACCTAATGGTTCGGATGATCACTTCAGTGATGATCTCTTTGCAATATATTATTATTATTATTTATTCATTTATTATAGTAACATGCACCTACAATGCCCAGCCCAATATAACCTAAACAAGGTACTTGGCTGACCACAAACCAGGAATAGCACATCCCCCCAATCAAGTGTGATTATGGAACAGGGATTTTAGCGTAGCGGTGTCACCTGGGGAAGAGAATATTCATATATTTCTAGAGTTTGCAAAGGCAATAGCAATATTGACCGGTGTATAACCAACATAGCTTCATTTTGTCATTTTGTAAAAGCCGTCTTTTTATAAAATTGAAACAAGTGTAAGTAAGTCTCATGGTATTTTCAAATGGCATTAACCATTCACAATGCACTATTTTTCTACATTTCCTGAACTCCATAAGCCTGTACTAAAATGTTACTTACAACTATTTTACTATTTTGAGTAAAAACACTGATATTTGTTGTTTCTTTTTGGGGTTTTGTTATGATATAATATTCTTGGTAAAGTCTTAGTGCATGCTTCTTTTTCATAGAAAAAAGAATTTACTCACATAAAGTAGAGTTTAATATCAAACGTTGACAATAAAATTTTAAAACTGTCATGATGCAGATAGTAAATAATTCAAGACAATCCTTCGGATTTTAATTATTTTCCTGTTGTATGTGATGAACAAGTACAGTTAGATTCTAAAGCACTTAACTAGACTTAAAGGGCAAACATGAGCAACTACATCCCTAATCACACAAGTAATAGCAGTTATTTTGGAGTTTTAATCCTGGCACCAAATTCCTTTTTAGTTTATTAACTCATAGATGTGCCCTTTTTATTCTTACGTCTTTTTATATGTGTGCTGTTGACTCCATTTAAAAGGCAGTTCTCTATTCCACATTAGCTGTAACCTGTGGTCCACTTGAGAGAAACCACACAGTTGTGCAGCCCAAACTGGACTGGTACAGCTATGGTAAGATGGTATTCTACCATTGTGAGCATGGTTACCAGTTCTCTGATGTACCATCAGACAGTACAGTTATACACAGAGCCATCCTCTGTGGAGCCACGGGTGAATGGGATCCAGTGGTGGACTGTGTAGGTAAGCTACATGACTGTGTGTATATATCTTACAGGGTTTTACTACAGACTAAGTATTATCCAAACAAGGAGGCTAATGGAAATTCACCTTCTGGATCTCTGCATGATGTAATGCTATATATTCTAACATGACATGGTTGTGTCAGTGAAGCTGATCGGCCGTGTGTTACGGAAAAATTCTTTGTACTTGTGTTGGCTGTTCAAATAATAACACCCCTGCAAGATATTATTGATTAAACAGCCTGCATTATTATAGAATGTTTCACTAATAATATTAAAAATGCTCAAATATTTTGCCATATTAGAACAGGAAAAACACCATCAGCTTCATGGTTTATAACCTCAAACCATGGTAAAATTCTCTGTAAACCATGGTTTACTGGGTGTTCTTGCAAAACTGTATCCAAGTTATATTCTATATCTTACATTCTATCTTTTAGGAGATACAAAATCTGGCTGCCATGTTTTATATCCCAAAATAAATAAGAGAAGTTAGAGGGCAGCTAGATCTTGTATCCCAACCATAACTTGAATCATCTCCATATACACATTGTATAGTGTTTTGCTTACAGTGTGTTTTTTATTCTGTGTTCTTTCTTCTGTTATTCATAATGATTAATTTACTTGTTCACAAATGGAGGCTTCTGATAAGTGACACCTTCTTTGACCTTTATAGAGGTCGGGTTTCATGTTAATAGGAGTTGTCACCTCCTTTTTATCCCCTACGGGGAGTTCATTGTTTTATATCTTGTATCGTATGCAACTAGGTGTTTTATTATTAATGTTTTAGTAGTAACTTGGTGTTCTATGCATAGTCATTAATAATTATAATTAATCATGAAGGGCTATGGCCCTGTTTATACAAATGAATTCAATGTTTGGTTGACTGAAGGTTACCTGTTTGGATAATTCAAGTGGCCCATTTGGGCTTTGGATGTGATGTTTATTAAAAAAAGTTTATTAATATAGTAATAGATTTAACAGATTAACGGGTAGTATAACTTTTAATGAGTAACTAATGTTTTAATATTAATAAAATTTTATTATGCTCTAATTATGTGTTATGATTTCACCTGCAGTGTATTTTTGTTCTATGTACTTTCTGCAGTTATTATGTTCTTCTTCTGCTGTATCTTGTCAACATAGGGTGTCATTCAAATTCCGAACTAGCTGCTGATACTAATTAAGTCAATCAAAAGCTAAAAAATAGTGACAAGGAATTGGAAGTTTATCATTATTCTAACAAGAAACTTATTGTGACGAGAACAGGGGATACAGAACAGAGCAATCTCCCTAGGCCCTTGCCGTATTTTATACCCCCACCTTTTTTTCTGAGTGATACAGAATCAGGCGATGGTAAAGGCCTGAAAAATACGTGTGATGCATTTTATGAAAAACTAGGTATGACCAGAGATATGAATTATTTATATAATTTATTGAGATTATCATTTGACAGAAACATCGAGATGTACCTACTGCTGAAATGTTTTACTAATTATTTTAGCAAACTGGTGGATGATAAAAAGAACTCAGCCTAACTAATACAAACGAAAAGTATATTGAAATGTCTTCTTGACTTATAATATTAACCAGAGCACTCGGAGAGTGTGTATATCTCTGTCAAAGGCTCAACACCACCCATATTGCCTCTGACTATAAACGTTTTTTTTAAGATTCATGGATTCATATTTGGGTGAGGATCGCCACAATCTAACAATCTGTTCCTTGTTCAATTGTTGACATTTTATGAAAATTTCATCAAAATCCGCCCTCAATGTTTTTAGTTATTTTGCAAAAAAAAGCAGACAAACAAATTTCCCTAGCAGTCTTGGCAGAAGTAAAATATGCACCACCTGAGTAATTTGTTTCTTATTACAGCTAGAAAACTGTAAACATATTTACCTACTTCTTTGTTCTGCTGGGTTAAAGCAGAACAACCCCAGGGGGTCTATATATGGCTTGAGAGTCCTGATCAGAAACCTATAAACAAGTCTGTCCGTAGGTAATAAATCCGAATATGGCCCTTTCAAACATCCTATATTCTGTTTATTACATCAAAGTACATATTCCAAAATTCATAATTGTTTTGAATGTCTTAGTAATATTAATAATAATACAAATAATACCTTGTAACTATGGTGATAAAACATTTAGACAAATCTGTGTTTTCAAAGTTTACACTATCTAGGGATGATGATGAGAGATGCAACATATTCTTACATGTTAAGATTCCATTCATTGAGTAACCTAAAATGAAATCCATATTGCATACAAGATATGACACATATTTAAACAAAATTATGCTGATTTTGAATGGTTTAAATTCATCAATTTGTGGAGGTCATTTAAAAGTCATGTAGACCCCTGACCTGTTTTTGCTCTGCTATGCCTTTGTTCAAAAGGGTATTTTGACAAGATTTCAGCCAATCAAATTGATTTATTTAGCACTAGGGTAAAGTAACAAATGTCACAATTCATTGTTCCTTTACAGCTCTCTGTCCAAGTATTCCCAGCTGGAGAGGGTACATTGTGGACAGTACATCTAGGAGGCTCGGTACCCTTGTGAGGTACACCTGTTGGGGAAAGATTCCATGGTACAGAAGTGATGCTGGGAAGTACCAGTACAGGTTTAAGGTATTACACAGGTTAACCTTCCCCTTTGTAATTGTGTATTACATTTATATAACAAAATATCTGACAACCTCAGACATAAACATCTGATTTCTTAAGTTGTTAAAAAGAATTAACAGGATGTTGAACAATTTTGAAATTTGGCGCAACTTTTCAGTCAAAGTAGGCTCTTTGTTCAAATTCAAGGTGTCAAGTAGTCAAAGTGAATGTAACTAATTCATATCAAAAGTGTCTTTTCTCTTCTGACTTTTAGTTTTTCACTCATATGGACAAAAATGCCTCAAGAATCCCAGTGTAGCCGTGTATAGTAAGCCACATAAGCCACAGGATCAGGCACACTTACTCAGTTTGGAAGTGATGCAAAAGTACACTAAACAGCAATGTTCCAACTCTCAAAAGTTTACACACTTTCAAAGAAGCCTTTTGCTCAAAATCTAAAATCAGGCATCACCATTTTTCAGGGATTCAGGCTCATCACAAGCTGCAGCAGTATCAAAAACATTCAAAGTTATTCTTTATTCATAAAAATGCAAAAAAAAAAAAATAATCATACAGGCCAAAGTGGTTGGCTACACGTTTCTTACATATTTCTGAACCTCAGGTTTTTACAAATTTCTTACATATTTCAAAACCTAAGGTTCTTAATAGAAATATTATACGATGCTAAACTAGGTCATATCCATCAGATAATTCATCTGTAGGGGAGTTCAGAACTACATAGGAGTCTATAGGAGTCTAGTGTCACATACCTCAGAACACGGTGATATCTTGGGGCTCAGCTCCCCACCCGTGCAGTTCCTCACGCATGTACACAAAGGAAAACACAGAAACAATTGTGACAACCCCAAGGTCTACCAAGGGCAGCAACCACCCATACTCAAAGGATGAAGAGACTATGGTGGATATGCTCTGAGAAACAAATAAGATTTAGGTTTTTTATTTCTGAAGAAGGCAATAGAAGAGGGAGCACAGACCTCATCAGGCAGCTCACTCCACCCTCACCCCCACCCCCTCGGTGCATTAAAAACCTGTAACCATATTGTTGGATTTATAAATGAACAAAACTGTGGAACCACAAAACGTTTACCATCACCTGTACACTGCCTAATGTTATACAGATTGTTATAAGGGCAAATATCTGTATCTAAATATTTTGGGTAATCAGTTTGAAAAAAATGTTTATATAACCAGTGAGATAGTTTTGAACGGGTAACAAATGCAATGCCTTGAGGATAGTAGTGATCTTAGAATATCTGCTTGTATTAGATACAATTCCGGTAGCACTGTTTTCGAAACTTACATAGATTGCATTTGGAAGGCGCCTTAAAAGTGCATTGCAGTTGTCCAAGTGACTAACAACCAGGGTACTGCCCACAATCAAACAAAAGCTCATCAAAAATCTCTAAGATACAGAAAGCAATTCTTGCGTACATTTTGACATATTTAGAGAAGGAGGAATTTGAGTCATATCAGACTCCCAGATCATGACAGACTCCACCAACTTGATCTTTCTACCCAAAATGCCAACAGAAAAACGGTTTGTTTAGATCATAAAAATACCTTGTTCATCAAGTCAGTATAAATCGGTGAAGTACACATACCTAGACATAGAGCAAATGTTTGCCCAGTTTACTGAAATAAGTCATGGAAAGTGATAGTATGGCATATGGGCATATATAAAGCCATATTCCTTCTGGCATACTTCAGATTTTTTTTAACTGGTTAATATGGCAATATTTGCATTCGCATCCACTAGATCATTTCAATATAAACTAGGATATGTTCGAGGGGTAAAAATGTCTAAAATTGATTGTATATGCTTTTGCATATACTACTTTGTATCGTTTACAAGTCTGGAGGGACAAAAAAGGTCTAAAGTGGAACCATAGAGCTAAGTACAAGATTACCCACACGGTCTGAGATAAAAGTGTAAGAAGATAAATGCATACATTAGCTAACATTTGCATTATTTAATTTGGTAACTACTGGTCCTTGTGTAAATAGTTTCTTTTACATCCAGTGAATTTTCTCTCTTTCTGCTACCCTATAGGACGGTAATGCAGGGGATGATGTAGAACATGCCACTGAATGCACAGAGGATGGGACTTGGCAACCACCCATCAAAGAATGCATAGGTAGGCGGGTTTTCTTTACTTTTCCATCTCTGTTAACCAAGCTACTACCCCTACTACTAGCACCGCTGCTGCTGCTGCTACTACTAATAATAATAATGCTACAGCTGCTGTCTTAGCTACTGCAACCCATACTGTAACTACTGCTGTCGCTACTTCTAGTAATGCTATCACTACTATTATTAATACTACTACCACCACTGCAGCTATTACTGTATTACAAATACTACTGTTATCACTGCTATTACCACTACTGCTACTCTTTCTGTGGCTCCTATGTTTATTATCCAATTTAAAAAATATGTCCGGAAAAGCTGGGTTTTTAATGTTAAAGTTACTACTTCAATAATCCAATTCTGTTGATTGAGATTTACCCATAAGTGTCACAAAATCAGATTTCTACCAATTAAATTCCACATATGTAGCACTTAGATGCAATGGTTCTGTATGATACAAAATATAACTGCTTGAGGTTGCAGGTCACCGGCTGTGTTTTATGTGGGTGGTGTTACAATGAACAGTTTAAAGGTTAAGCAAAAGCCACAGGATCCACATTGATGCTAGCTTATGCTACTCTTCTTAGAACTACTTAGAATCGGTTCAGATTAGCAACAGGTTCAAAGAAAATTATAAATGTGTGAGAAAAATCTGCATTTTCTGAGAAATACCACGGGAGTGTAATAAATTGAGAAATAAAAAAACATGTTAGTTTTACTCATTTTTCATGATTTGATGGGTGGTGTAAAAATTAGCAAAACTTATTAAATATTTAATGAAAATAATGAAGAGTATTTTTCAGTGTTATTTGATGTGTACACCATTTGTTCGACATTGCATTTAAAGGTTTTCTCAGAAGGTTTTCTCAGAAATATTTGCCCTCGTATATGAGCAGATTTACATTCACTGACATCATGCTAAGGTCACTGCTTATTTTATAGTCATTTCTGTATTTGCTTTCTGATTAACAAACCCGTGGCTGCAAAAAGAGACCCTCATATCTGGGTAATACACGTTGAAACCACCCTGTAGAACCATTCTGCTTTCACTTCTTTGGCATGTATATTCGTGCACAGTCTGTGAAGGCTCACGGTTTTTTTTCTTATACATATGAAAAAGCAACCCTGAATGCAACGCATTTCCCAAGATGTGTCAAAAGCTCCAAAAATGTCCTACCCAAATCCAAATCCCAACAAAAGAGTCCTACTCATTTTCAAATCCCAACATAATGTCCTACCAAAATACAAATCCCAACAAAAGTGTCCTGTAAAAATAGAAATCCCAACAAAGGTGTCCTACCAAATACAAATCCCAACAAAGGTGTCCTACCCAAATACAAATCTCAACAAAAGTGCCTACCAAAATACAAATCTCAACAAAAGTGTCCTACCAAAATACAAACCTCAACAAAAGTGCCTACCAAAATACAAATCCCAGCAAAGGTGTCCTACCAAAAATGCATATCTCAACAAAAGTGTCCTACCAAAATACAAATCCCAACAAAGGTGTCCTATCAAAATACATATCTCAACAAAAATGTGCTATAAAAATCAAATCCAAACAAAGGTGTCCTACCAAAAAACATATCTCAACAAAAAATGTCGTACCAAAATACATATCTCAAAGAAGGTGTCCTACGAAAATACAAAGTGGACAGAACCACAAGCAAACAAAACCGGGAGTACATGGACCCATTCAATTGTTGTTCATGGCCCCCACATGAAAAGTTTTAGTCTTGGTATAAGTATAATCAATCTGTATTAGGTTTTTGTACTATTAACATTTTACCATGTATGTTATTTGAAAAGATTGAATTCCACTCCATGTCACAAAGTATTTGTTTATATATTAAAATAAGGTGCAATAAAGATCAGTGGCTGAATTGGAAGTGTCCTGATATGCAAACGTTTACTAAAAGAAATCTGGCGATACAAGGAGTAATGTTGCATTGTATAAAACTTATATAAACATTGCAATGAACATGGTGTAACATGTTTGGTATTTAGGGAAGATTTTTTATGAATAAATTGCAATTTTGCCTTTTTTAGCTCATTATTGTAACCTGTTGTAGGGTTTTGGTGAATTTTAGGTTTATTACTCCGTTTTAAGGGGTGGCTTTAGTTCTGAAATTTCACATTTCCTTCTGGAAAAAATTATCTGTCATCTGTTCTTTTTGACTCATGAATGGTTCCGTTTTCTCCAATTTTGGAGGTAGGTTTAGGATCGGATCGCCATAATTGAACAACTTATATATAAGACTCTTATTCAAGGTAAATTTTAATCTATTTAAAATCTGATACTAATACCCCATTTCAGTGTACATAGCTTTGCATGAGACATAGCTGATTTGTAGCTTGGGTCAAATTTATACCACTAGGGTCATATTGAGATAGGTCCCTAGTATTGCCATTTATGGGAGTCGAATTCACACAGAGGTGACAACCTGTGATTAGATGTCAAAACTGCTAACCCACTAGGCCACCAAGAACTTCTATTTATAGTACAGGGTACGGCAAGGACAAATCATGTTAAAAAGACCAGGAAAATTAGTGGAACACGTGGTCACATGTCCCTAATGAAAAGATGTTAAAGCAACCCCCCCTGAAGGGGTATGCGTGTCAGTCGTTTTGGACTAATCCACGCAATTGAACTCACCTTCGTCCTCCTGTCCAATGACATCCCCCCTTACACTGTGAGCCAATCGTCTTCCTCCATACACTTCAAAGCCCATATATAAGCAGCCGCACGTCTGAGTTCCACGTTGTTGGTTGAATGTGCTGGAGGAATACACATGCATAAACAATTTTATTATTTTAGTCTTACTTGTATTTTACTCTGTTTGATCTTGTGCGCCATAATATGGCTTCAACAGAGAAGACTTTGTTATCCTGCAAAAAGTGCGGAGAATTCCACGAAAAGCCCATTAACAGCAAATGTGACCGGGCTAAGTTAAAGGAGGAGAAAAGAGACACTAGTCATGAAAACACGGGTAAGAAAACTCCGCGCGCCAAAACACACACGGAACAAGCTAATCAGGATAAAATGCTAGAATTGGTCATGCAGACAATGACGGGGTTCTCTGACAAGTTGTCAGCTATGGAGGCGAAGATCACGGGACTTGCGTCAGGCAGTGCTAAAACAACGGATAATGTTGGTGGTGCAAGGCAATCCAGGTCTCGCGAGAAAGTGAAACGTTCAGGACTCTTTCAGGCTGAGGAGAGTGAGACGACATTGTTCTCGCCCCCTATTCCTGGACCCGATGGGAACGAGAATACAACTTACACACAGACGTTTGCAGACACGGCTGTTATAGTTAAACAAACTCCCGCGAGAGCGAAAAAACAGAAGCCAGACTTGGACTTAGGTGTCGCACCGTTACAGAGTGGGACCCCACAGCTTGGTCGTGACCAGACAACAGTCACGCGGGTGTCATTACCTAGAGTCACGTCGACAGTAAGTAAACCACCAGGCATTACTTCCATAGCATGGGCGAATGATGTGTCTGTGGCTACCACTATGGCTACGGATAAACCCATGAACATGGACATGAACTATAACCTTACGGATCAGTTTGGCAATCCGGTTCAGATAAAAGGTATTGGACCAACAGTGCATAATACTCAACCTAGCACAGTGACGCGCCAGGCTGAACCACTTTTTACACAACCTCAAGGGGAAACACCGACACAGACTATAGACTTTTTGAGAGCCAATCCATACATACAGAGAATGGTAGTAGAGAGAGTTTCTGTTCTGGAGGCACGTATGAAAAGTGAAATGGCCCAAGGTAATAATAGTTCACGCAAGAAGAGCGGCAGGTACAATATTTCAGAAACCTCATGTGCCCCAGTGCATTTACGTTGGCCCAACGAGTCCTGCTTAACAGGAGCTACCAGGAAGAGGACGGCGTACGACGACCTTACATTGGGCCAATTCGTGGTCGGATTTCTTAATAACGTGTTAGACACTGCTAACCCACAGGTAGCCAGGGCAATGTTGACAGAGTTAGCTGAAACAGTGAAGCTTAGTGAAAATCTCTCATGGCAAATCGCACGGGGCGCCTTTGCTGTTGCGATGCATCGAATTGAAGATGAAACGGCATCGTGGACTGACACAAGGCTACTAGCTGAAAATCGGTTGACATTTTCGCAAACGGCAGTGTTCAACGGATCCATTACAATGTCACCACGTACTTCACAAACACAACCGGCAGCGGCACCAAAGCGCATCGTGTGTAGGTGGTATAATGAGGGAACTTGTCCCCATACTCAAGATCATGGAGATACTTCCGGAGCAACACTATTTCGCCATGTGTGCATGTTTTGTTTTAAAACGTTAAAAAGAAACAACGGACATCCCGAAAGTGAGTGCATGAACAAAAAGAAACAGGGTGAATAGGTAAGGGCTCACCGCCCCGCTGTAACTGATGAACAGAGTGTTTTAATTTGTGACCTTGATTGTTTACACAAAAGAAGTAACATTAATGACAGTAAAAATGGTGTTGGGTTTGCTGGGCCCCCCCCCCCCCCATTTTGTTGTTATAATAAGATTTGTTTGTCTAAATTACAAACCTGTATAAATGTTGTGTCCAAGGCCCACTGTAATGGCCCTTTTCTCAATCTCAGAGATAGAAAGGTTGTACAATTCATTGGTGTACCTTTAATTAAGTTCAGTTGTTTATGCAATCCTACGCTTAGGGGTAGGGGCCAACAGTCAGAGCTCATTAGGGAGCCAAATCAGCCCCACCAGGAAAGCTGGTCTTCCAGTAGGAGTAAAAATCAATGTAATAAAGAGATTTGTTTATTTGATAGAAATTTGGGTTTTGTCTCAAGAAACACTGAATTACTTGACTTACCTGAAGGCCTTGCCATTGACATGGATAACGCAAATACTTACTTAAGAACTGCAGAGGCAATAGCCAGGTCTGGACGCCACAACTACGAAGGTCTCAGGATTCCACTGACATCAGGCTTTGATTCCACGTTTCTAAAAGATAACATAGACCAGTATCATGATAAACAGCTAATGGATTATATCAGGTTCGGGTTCCCTTTAAATATTGATCCCAGTAAATGCATATCTACAAATGCAACCACCAATCATGCCTCAGCCAATAAGTTTCCTGAGGCTGTTGCTGAATACATTGAGACGGAGCTGAAACACGGCACATTAATGGGCCCTTTTAATCACCCCCCTCACGAGACTTTTACTTGGTCCCCCCTCATGACCCGTCCAAAAGAAAAGGGGCGTAGGGTCATACTTGACTTGTCGTATGGAGATAACTCCGTGAATAAGGCCACGAGTCGAGACCATTTTGATAACGTTGAATTTCAACTTAAACTCCCAAATCTAGACGTACTGATACCACACCTAGAGAGACTGGGCCCACATGCGCGACTATTCAAAGTAGACATATCCAGAGCCTTCCGGAATGTCAGGATCGACCCAGCTGATGCTTTACGTGTGGGTATATGTTGGCAGGATAGGTATTACTTAGACCGGAATCTCCCCTTTGGGGCAGTCCATGGCACGGCGATATTTCAGCGAATCACGGATTTCATTCGTTTTCTCATGGCCCAGCATGGTTTTACCGTGTACAACTATATAGATGACATCTACGCGTGTATACATGAGCATAAGGCACAACAGGCGTTCGAATTACTGCAAGATATTATCCTCAGCCTGGGCCTTCCGTTAAACGAGAAAAAGGTCTTGGCTCCCGCTAAGAGCATGTCAATAATGGGCATCTTAGTAGACATTGAGAAGCGCACTTTTAGTATACCTCGCGAGAAGTTGAACGAGATTTATGAGGAATGTGCCAGGACGATGTTGAAAAGCCAGTTGACTAAGAAAGAATTCCAGTCATTACTGGGCAAGCTATTGTACATATCTCGTTGCATTCAGGGTTCTAGGATATTCATGAATAGGATGCTTCAGTCGTTGCGAGATATGAAGGACGTTGACTACATCATTCTCGATGAAAATTTTTTCAGAGACCTGGCCTGGTTCGTTTCCTTTCTGTACACGTTCAATGGGGTGGTCAAGTTTCGACGCGATCCAGTATCTGTGCACGCGTATGTGGACGCAACTTTGGTGCGTCTGGGGGGGGCCTCCGGCAAGACAGTTTATTCAGCACCCATACCACGAGAATTGATGGGCCAGTATTCGATAACGCATTATGAGATGTATAATATTACAGTATCCCTCAAGGTTTGGGCACGCAGGTGGCAGAACAGGGTAGTCTGCATATTTTGTGACAACTTAGGGGCGGTGACAGTAGCCCAAACGGGAAAAACGAGGGACGTCTTCCTTAATGCATGCTTGCATGCTTTGTGGCTAACAGCAGCACAGTTCAATATCCAGTTGAGAGTAATGCACATACCGGGTAAGGATAACATTTTAGCAGATGCACTCTCGCGAGAAAAAGTTCTAGCCCCAGGGGAATACATTTGGGAGCATGTAACTGATAGTAACCTTGATTTGTTTTGTAGGGGCCCCATTGGCATTGCGAGGCCAGGTGCTACAGGCATTGAACAGAGCAGATTCAGCACTGCGACCGCACACTAGGGCTCAATATATTCGACAATTCAAACTTTTCCTGGCGTTTGCTTTCTCCCGAGGGCTGACAATCTTGGACGCACAGTCCACCATCTTGTTATTCATGGAGTTTTTAGCGGCTCACTGTATCTCATATAGAGTGATTTGTAACTATATGTCAGCACTGAAATACTTCTTCTCACGTTATACATGGCGGGTGGAGGTGTTTTCCAACCCAGTAATAACGTATGTTGAGAGGCATCCGTATGACCACTTATACTTCCCCTTCACCCAAGCATGTTTTCTCAATTCATCAGCTCCGCGAGATCTCCCAGTTGTGTGACCTCTTTCCCCACCCCCTGGCATACAGAGCAGTCTTCCTAGTTGCTTTTTACGCATTCTTCAGAATGTCTAACATTGCACCAACTGCACTTAGGGCCTTTGATCCCATGAGGCATTTGACTTGCCAGGATGTGAGATTTCAATATCCAGGTCTACACATTAAGCTGAAATGGGCCAAGAACTTGCAGACACCAGAAAGGGTCCATTGGGTGAAACTTCCCGAAGTCACGGACACGTATTTGTGCCCAGTTAACACTTTGAGGGATCTGGTCCGGGCCAATGGGTCCTCCCCCTCTTCATTCCTCTTTTCAGTCTCGTCAACCTCTATCTTAACTCAGGCATTGATTCGTAAACGACTGTCCAGTATTTTGCGTATCATGCAATTGTCCCCACTGTCTTATGGATTTCACACTTTCCGACGCTCTGCTGCCTCAATAGCCTTTGATGCCAACATCCCTTTAACTACCTTACAACATCATGGCCACTGGAGGAGTGATGCCATTTGGGCGTACATATCCGATAATACGACCCAATCCCTCCAAGTCCTACTTGCCTTCCAAAACTTAATCCACAACTCTCTACCATAAATGTGGGTTGGGCGTTGGGCATTCATAATTATGGTTACCGTTATTTTAACTGTATTGAATATTTTAGTATTTTACATATTAATGTGTTAGAATTAATAAACTAGATTTCCCAACTCTCGTCTTACTTTACTAGTTATATATAGCATCACGAGATTTGCTCTGTATGAGACTTGCCTAGTACTTATCCACAGACGAGATCTCCAAGATCAAGAGATCTGTAATCTCTCCATATCTCACGTGGTTACAAGAACGACTGAATAGTACAATTGAAAAGATCGCCCCTATGACCTGCTCCTGACTGGTGGGATTCATAAAAATAGGACATAACACCAAGCTCCAGTAACTCTTGTGTATTAGTCGTATGCCATAGCGAGTGTAGGACATAAGCCCGGTGACAAAAGCCCACCTTGGTCTACCTAGGTGTGACAGAAGCCCCCCCCCCCACCTACCAAAGTCCTCGTCTGATGGCTAAAGTCCACCCTCGATAGGACCAAAGCACCTCCTATCAATCTAACAGCCTATCAGCTGTTAATTACAGATACCATGAATTACAGTTTAATAAGAAAATAATATTAGGAAAATTAGTAATCAGGGAACAGTTTTTCCCAACCCCCCTATATTTCGGGGGGGGGGGGGACTTATGTCCTACATTTTAAGAAAGGTGGGGTTGTGTCGGACGGAGCTTATGTTGGGGGAGGGCTTTTGACTGTTTCCCTGTCAGAGTACCCTGTAGAGATTAGTCATATTACTACCAAGGTAAGTTGAAAGTTGCTCACAAAGCTTGTTACACATGTTTTAAATAATTGGACAAGCTTTTAAGATCTCAACCTTTACAACTGAAAAGATAAGTTAAATGCCAAATAAGATTATAATTGGGACCAGGTGGCTGGTGTAAAAAAAACTCACAAGAATTAAACTTGGATATTAGAGAAACAAGACAAAAAACAATGAAGAGTAAACATTGGAAAACTTCAATTTATGGAACAAATACTAGAAGATTCAGCATATGTGTATATTATTTTTGACAGGAGAGGAGCAAATGTCTCGCTCCAGCAGACAAAAGCTGCAGTACTGTGGGACGAATCATAGATAAATCGGCCCTTTGCCAAATCGGCCCCCGTCAAATCGGCCCCCAAAATTTGTCCAGCTCCCATCTAACCATAAAGCCAAGAGCTCATTCAATATAAAGATAAATGCTGATAGAAATGTACTCATACATGGTACTTCATATGGCGTACACACTGGGCAAATGATGTTATATCTTACAAAATTGTATTTAGTTTATGTAACCTTTTTTTACATAATTGGCATTAATCACTTGACCTTCACACTTTTTGTTCAATTGTTCACTAAGAATCACAACTAATCACCATAAAGCACTCAGATTACAGCATGGATTACAGTGAAGTTGATCAATCATAATGTCATTTTTATGATAATGTTATATAATTTCCTATTATTTGCCAATAGTTTATATCGTATATATCATTTTTGAATTTTAATATCATAAGTTGGGTTGACATGTTTTAGCCCTTCTTAAGATAGGCTACCCAACTCAGGATCCCAAGTTGAGCTATAGCTCATCTTAAGATGGGCTGACTCCAACGTAAGTTGGGCTCCAACGTAAAACATACAATATCCATTGCAATGTTTCATTTTAATGGCTCACTGTTTTATAACATACAAATGAATCCTCAATAAACAAAGATGTTGTCAAAGTTTGACTCACACCTCTGTGACCTTGGGTTCAAATCTAGCATCTGAAGTTAAGTGGGAAATGCTGATAGCTTACTGCAATGTGACCGTAGCTTTGAATAGTGATGAAACAAAAACAAACACAAACCTTGACTGCATTAATATCCATAGTGTGCTCATGTATTTCAGAAATTGATCCAGACAATGAAACCAACAGTAGTGATGTTCAGAGAGGCTGGTTCTTCATCAAGATACTTGTGGCTGTTATACTGGTCAAGTGAATACTTTATATTGACAAGAATCAATATAATAACTGGATGCCAGGCCTAGGTCGAGTACAAGTACTTGTACTTTATTACTCACTTGTACTTGACAGCTGAAAATTAAAAGTACTTGTACTTGGCTAATATATTTAAGCACTTTTCAATTATTTTTCAAGTACATCCAAGGTACATTTGTGGTTTTATTAAGTGACCTGTAAGGTGTAAAATGTTTAACTGCCTTTTTCAGCAAAGTGTAGAAAGATTAAAGCTTGTGTTGTTTTGTCTAAGAAGAAAAAACTGTTCAGTTAGCTTATCAAGAGGCTACATTTAAACAGACCCTTTTCATATTTTAAACAAAAGACTAGACATTCTTTAAGTCCTTCTGTCATAGGTATTATATGAAGGCTGAATGACTTTTTACCTGAATGTGGGACTGCAAAAGCTGTATTTCAGCAAAGAGAAGCTTTTTCAGTCATCCAGTGGTTTCATTTCATGTATGTCAGATTTTCAGGCAATCCAAACAAAAAACAATGAGAAATACAAAAACTTGGAGCAAGTCTAACAAAAGACCTACTTATTCAGAACATAGTTGTGCTTTAATCATAGGTGTGCAGCATTTATTTTACCCTTTTTCGATTTTACACAAATATTCACCCAGTCACGACATAGGTTTGCTCTAACCATAAATGGGTAGAATTCAATCTACCCTTATCATTTTTTGCACAAAAACAACTTACTATAAGGTTATGTTTGTAATATTACTAGTTAAACAAGAGCAATCAGAGAATTCAAACCTCCACCAAGGCCAAACACCTCAAATATAGCTTTTGCCTAAATGATAAAAAATAATTTTTAATTATTGTGAGAGTGGCGTGTATATTTTTTGTCAAGCAATCTGATGATAAATGATGGAAGTGTATATGTTACAGGCAATCTGTGTAACCAGGCATTACACGTAATGACTGAACATTTCAGTCATTTCGCGAAATGCCTAAACAGTTCAGGCATTTCGCGAAATGCCTAGGCATTTCACGTAATGGCTGAAAATGAGCTCTAGGCATTACGCGTAATGCCTGAACATAGTTTTATATCATGTTTGATGATTATTCCTGAATTATTTTGATGTTATATAGTTTTATCCTTGCTTGTGGTGTACATAGAGATAATGTTTTATGTCCATTCATGAACAATGGTAATAAAAATTGCATTATGATTAAAAGTACCTACTTTCAAGTTACTGAAACTGTTTATCACTATTCATACAAAGTATTTATTTATTTGGGGTTTTACGTCGCTTTCAACACTGTACAGGTCATATCACGATGGGTAGTTGAAAGGGCAGAGGAAACCAGTACATAGAGTTCGCTAGGGTTGTGTACTGTAAACTGTCGACCAACAGCAAGCAACTACCAGCTTTCCCACTTAAGGCCATCACGGGGATCGAACCCCGCCCTCAGAGGTGGGAGGCGAGAGTGTTACCACTCTGCCACCGTGGCCCCCCCATACAAAATATTCAGAAAACATAATAATACATACAAATACAAAATGATGTTAACAGTAATGTTTTGAAAAAGTGGCATAATTAACCAACA